>CM028133.1:65192500-69992500 GCA_016271365.2 Neoceratodus forsteri
CAGTGTAGTGCAGTCATTTAGGGCTCTGAGCTGCAAACCTGAAATACTGGGTTTGAATCCCACAGTCCTCACTTGCATTACTATATAATCCTGAGCAATCGCTTAACTTTCTTGTGCTCTCAAGTTGTACCTGAACTCAAGCTTCAGCTTAGTGTGCCTCTCCTGGTCAAAATATTTATCAACCATATGTGTTTCCCCTAATGTGATGTCATTTCCTGTGATTTAGAAAATGAATGCCCACAGCTATAAAGGAAGGGGCAATTGAATGGGTTATAATTCTGGCCTTAAAAGTGTTACAGGTTCAATCAATAGCTTATGTACAGCAAATTTCCATTGGTACCATTATTGATTAATTTAATCCTAGATGAATGTTTCCCTTTAAGAGTGCTGAGTGCCTGTGTGAGAATTCACTCTAAGGGAAGAAGAGATTTAGATCCTACCACCAGATTGCACCCTGGTAGTCAAGGGGGTTGTAGTTGTTTGTCCAAAGTAGAATATGCTAGGGAGCATACCTATGAACCTTTCAGCATTAAAATTCATAGCACTAGGCTTCATAGTTCAGAGCAAATTGCCAGAATGTGTAGCACTTTCCTATTTTAAACAGCTAGTATGCTGCCTACAATTAATATTAGTTTGTAAAAGCCCTCAGCTATTACCTAGCATATATCTGAGATACATTTTCTTTTCCCCTTGGGTAAATAAAATATTTTTTTCCTGATGCTAGCAGGTAGGATCTGTGGAACAGCACTCTGTCTAACAGACGACATATCTAGTTCTATTCCCTCCTTTACATCATCAGCACTGTGACCTCACTGACTGTAGAGTCACTCAGTAGCTGTCTGTTCATTCACTAGTGATGTTACGTTCAGTAAGGTCACAATTCTGATGATGTAGTGGGGGGGACTGGAATTAGATATGTCAGCTGCCGGACAGTGTGCTATATCCAGCATAATACTGTCACACAGAAAACTTTATAATCAGCAGATGTAAAAAGAAAAATATTTTAGACACAAAAAGTTACAACTGACTACTTCTTAAGAAAGACTTGTAGCATTTTCCTGTCTGCTATTTTTGGTTCTACTAACTTTTTAAAGAAAATGATGTTTACACATAGTGGGCCCTGTATATTTACTGTTAAGGAATGTTTCTGTCAGGTTTGTTTAATTATTTAATAGTTTGTGTGTCCAGTAACAGTGCTAACATTATTAAGAACATCAGTAAACCTTTGCAGAGCAAGGGTAAATCTGAGTGTGAAAATCATAGCGCTATGTGAAATTCATAGCATTTGTGAAATATGTTGGTGAGGGGTACTGTGCCTGAGTCTGCACATCAGGACTGACATGCAGTTTCAACCACATAACCACAGTGAGAGGAAGAAAAACTGGAGAAATTGGTGGAATCCAGTTGGGCAGATGAAACCTACCTTCTCTACAGTAAAATGGATATTGTTACTGAGGATATGACTATTAGGACTGGGTCATGTTTTCAAAGTCATCTTGTTACAAGATTACAAAAACTGCAAAACGAAGCCCACATATTACATTGATTTGCATACAACTGATGTAAGCAATAAGACATGCTGAAGAATGCATTACACTGTGATAACTGCACTCCCAGAAGTGGTGTTAGGCACAAGGCCATGGGCTGAGTGCCATCTGCCCCTGATAGTGCAGTTATCACAGTGCACTGCATGACCAGGAGTGTCTTATTGCACGAATAAAGTGATCTTTAATTTTTTAGAACTAGGTTCAGTATTAAAACAAGTATTTTAACTTGAAAATATAATAATTTGTGATTTTAACCCAAAGTAGTCCTTTCACCTTTAATTTACTGCTTTGCTTTTTGTTCTTTTGACCTAATAGAGCCTCCTTATTTGTAGTATTGTAGCTCTGCCCCCCTCCAGCATGGATTACATGATTCTTTAAATTAAAATAAATAAATAAATGTAGTAGTTGTGGTATTAGTCTTTTTTTTTTTGCCAGAGATTATTTTTAATCATGCAGGCAAGTGAGTGCTTTTAGAGAAATACTAAGCAGTTGCCATTTACCATGAAACAGAGTGGTGCGACACTGAGGGAGGACAAGCATGCTGTGGGACAGAGAGTAGAAAAAGAAATGATCTAGAGCTTGAGCAGAGATATTTTTTAATTTTATATCAATCAGTCAATCAATATCTTTATTTATCCAGGCGGGCTTCATTGAGCAAGCTCATTTACAAGGTGCACCTGCGGTCCAACAGTAATAATACACAAAGACAAGTTTAAATAGTACAAACAGTAAAAATAGCTGCTATTAGAGGAAAAATGCACATTCACAGGTAATATACATTGAACACAGAACTACAAGGAGTCATGGATAATGAACTTGTGCTGGATCCAAACCCAAAAACTATGCATTTTGTAGTGGGAAATGTTAGGGAGAAGGTAGGCATACCAGATAGAAGATATGAAGCGCATAATGTAGGGAGGGGTGGGGAATAGGGGCGCAAGCGAAGAGGACCCAATTGTTAGAGCAGAGTGAGGGACTGGGGGGGCGGAGGACCGTATGAAAGGCTACAAAGTGATTTTTGCCCCAAAACGCGGCGACATATGAAGGAGAAAAGCTGCCATTGTACTAAGTGCAAGAGGAGGAATATAGTAGCAGGGGCATAACTGGGAGGGTCCTGGAGGTTGGGGCAGAGGGAGGTGCTGGATGGATGAGGGACTGAATATTTTTTGGGGCAAAAGATGATAATTATCCCCAAGTGTGGCAGCATGTGCTAGAATCAGGCTGCAACTGTTCAGAGTGTCAAAGAATAAGATATGGAAGTTTGGCAATAAATCCTGTGGATCTGTTGGAGGGCATGCTAGAGGCAGAGGCACACATTTCAGCTGGGGGGCTGCTGTTTGAGGGAGGGAGGGAGGTTAGTAGTGTCTACTAAAGCAGTTGCAAATTTCCATAATGCCATCATGGTAAAGCCTTTTGAACAAAAGGGTACTTACTGGGGTTTTCAGCTTAAGTATTTTTTGGGTTTTATTCCATATTGATGGGAGTGCGAATCCAAAGATGGCTCTGCCGATTCGTGTGAGTGCCCTGGGTATATTTAGCAGGAGTTGTGAGCAGCTTCTAAGGGAATAATTCCTAGGCACAATCAGAGACAGACAGTCGATGATGTATTGAGAGAGTTTGCCACTGAGGGCTCTAAGTGTCCAGAGTGCTGCATTAAAGTTGCGCCTATAGTGAAGTGAGGTCCAGACTGTGGCAGCATATAGTGCTCAATGATGGGTAGAGAAGGGGAGGTCAGTGATGAAGCGTATAGCTCTGTGGTAGAGCGTATCCAATTTTCCAAGATAGGAAGCCGCATAGCTACTGTATATGAAGTCTGTGTAGTCAATTAAGGACAGGAACTTGGCTTGGACTAGTCGTTTCTTTGCATCTGCTGTGAGAAGTCTTCCTATCCTGTAAAAAAGGCCAAGTCTTTGACTTATTTTTTTCAGCAAGTCTTCCAGGTGATCAGTGAAGGAGAGTTTACAGTCAATCCAGACCCCAAGATATCTGAATTTCGGAACGTACTCTAAGCACTCTTCCAGCATCGTGGTTATTGGAGGGAGGGAGTCAGTAGCGCTTGTGTAGCTTGCGGGGAAAAATAGCATGGCTTTAGTTTTTTTAGCATTTAATAGCAGTTTTTTATTGATTAGTTGGAGTTGCAGGAGGTTGAAATCTTTTTGTAGGTCAGTACAAGCTTCTTTTGGTGTGGGATGACTCAGGTACATCACTGTGTCATCCTCGAATAAGTGAATACTTGCATCCTTGATTTCCTCATCAATGTTGTTGATGTACATTGCGAAGAGGAGGGGACCTAATATGGATCCCTGAGGGACACCTCTTTGTAAGAGTTTTAGGGCAGATAGTTCGCCATCCGCTTTCACCTGCTGTCATATTCAGAGAACTAGTTTAGAGAAGTAGCATTCAGTCCTAGTGTTTTTAGCGAGTCGAGGAGCAGGTCGTGGTTGACTGTGTCGAATGCTTTGCTGAGGTCAAGAAACACAGTACATACTAACTTTTTATGCTCCAATTCCAGTTGGCAGTCATTGGTTACTTTAGCTAATGCTGAAACTGTACTGTGGTTGGCTCTGAATCCATATTGAAGGGGGTTTAGTAATTTTTCTCTGTTGATGAAGGATCTTAATTAGCCTTTTACCAGTAGCTTCGAGAGTGTGGGTAGGAGAGAAATTGGTCTATAGTTATTAAGATCACAAGGGTCTCCAGATTTAAATAGTGGGATAACGTGTGTGATCTTCCATATTTGTGGGAGGGTACCTTGTGTTAGGAACAGGTTGAATAAATGAGTAATAGGCACTGCCAATACGTGGCATGCTATCTTTAGGAAGTATGGTTCAAGTGCTTCTGCGCCGGCACTTTTCTTAGTATCCAGGTGGAGAACCAAGTCTTCCACTCCCTTGAGGGAAACCGATGAGAATGAGAAATGTTGACTAACGGAGCCAACATTTGTTGGGGTCATGCTAAGTTGGGTGTGCAGGCTACATGCAGGCGAGTTATTGAAGGCTAAGCCTGCTGTGGTGAAGTGTGTGTTGAATGCCTGCAGTATCTCTTTTTTGTCATTGATTACTGTATTGTCAGAGGTAATTTTTGTAGGGAGCATATTTTGTGACATGGCTCCCGCCAGTTCTTTGATTGTGGCCCAGAATTTGGAGGGACAATTGGCTGCAGTATCTCATTCAGCTTGGTACTAGCAGGCTTTAGCTTCCCTAATCAATTTGGTGCAGCGATTTCTGGCTGTTCTAAAGAGGTGCCAGTCTTCCTCTTTTTGGGATTTGAAGGCAGTTTTCCAGAGTTTATCCCTGGACAGTAGTGCAGCCTTGAGATCTTGAGTGAACCAATGGCATTTCCTAGCCTTTATGTGTATTTTTGACAGAGGCGCATGTAGATTCATGGCATAGGTAATGATTTCATGTAGTATAGAATATGCAGTTTCCACTGTTTTAGCAAGGTAAAAAAAAACTGCCACAAGGGGAAGTTTTTTAGGTCAAGTATGTATGCCTTTGGGTCGAATGACCTGGTTGACCTTTTGGTGGAGAATTTGGCCGTAGTTGGCACTTTGTTGGCTGCCCAAACTCCAGCTATTGGGCAATGGTCACTAATATCCGCATCAAAGGTTCCAACGTGGGAGAAGGAATGGGGTTTATTCACAAGCAGGATATCCAGAAGGGTACTTTTGGCTGTATTCTTTTTGTTGATATGGGTGGGCTCTTTGTTGAGTAGGGTGAAACCAAGGGAGTCACAGAAAGATTTAAGCGGGTGACCGGCTTCCGACATCCAATCGTAGTTTAGATCCCCAAGGATAATTGTTTCCAGGGGGCTAGTGTCCAAGATAGTTGTAAGATAAGACAAGAGCTGAGTACTGGCAGATGGTGGTCTATAGCATCCTATGACTTGGAGTGCTAACGATGGGAATAGGTTGATTTTTATGTCCAGGCACTCAAATCCCACTACCAGTGAGTTAGAATTAAGTGTTGATGCCACAAATCTATCTTTGATGTAGATGGTGACCCCACCTCCTCTGGATTGCCTATCACATCTAAAGATCTGGTAGTTAGGTATATTAATCACCCTATTTGGCATAGAGGGCCGTAGCCAGGATTGTGAGATAACAAGCACATCTGGCATCGTATGGGTGGTCCAAGCATGGATAAGGGTGAATTTTTTCACAGGCTGCATACGTTAATGTGCATAAAATTAATATCTTTAAGAGATAGTGACTCAGAAGGGGAGGTAAATGTATTTATGGGCCCTGGATTAAGCTCGACATTGCCAGAGCAGAGTAAGAGGAGGAGTAGCAATTTTTTCAGGGATTCAAGTGAAAGGCCCTAAGGGTAAAAAAAGTGATTGGCTTGATCTGTTTGGTCACTTGTTGATATCAGGAATGAGGATGATTGAGGCTGGGCAAGCAGACTGACCTCTGTATAGGTGAGCTGTGGTGCAGTGCAATCAGCGAGAAACACTAAAAGCAGGAATGTAACTGCTGCAGGAAAAGGTGTCAGTGTCTCAATCACTTTTTAACATGTTTCAGTGAGCAGCTGAGAGCTGTTTTATTCACTTGCTCAATCGTGCCACATTGGTGAAAATGATAGCGGGCTAAAAAATGACAACCTCAACTAACTGTAACATTCTAATTAGAGTGTCATAAAAATGAATCACTGGGCATTAGATTCTGTGCTCCAGCTGTCTTACTGGAACTAGTAATTTATAATGCATTATCCTAGGTAGCATAGGTGATTACAAGCTGAGTAAAGCATTGCTCATTCCAGCTTGCCAGAATTTAAATCTGATATCCCTACATATCATTGGCTATCTAAAATTGGTTAAGTTTACTTCCAAAATCAGTGTTCATGCTTTCCACAATGTCAAGTGACAGAGTATTCCAAATTGATACCACCCTCTGGTTGAACCATGTGGCTCTTTTCTTACTGACAATTTTTGCCCCTTAACTGTAAAGTATGTGATCTGGTTTAGTAGTTTGAATCCATCCTCCTCAGACCCAAGCAATCCCATAAATCATGGTTTGTAAGTGCACCAAAGACTATACTTACATCTCCCCTTAGCCTTCTATACTGAAGAGAAAATAAACCTAGTTCTTGCAATCTGTTCTCATAACTAATGTCTTTATAATATGTAATTATCTTAGTTGCTCAGTGTTGTATGCGTTCCAAGGTCATAATTTCTGTTTTAGTACTAGGAGACCAAAACTGGGCACAAAACTTCAAGTGTGGCCTAACCAATGAGGTGTATAGGGGCAGTGTAACCTGTTTATCTTTGCATTGGATATTCCTCCTAACACTATTTAAAATGGAATTAGCACGTTTCCATTATAATATCGTGTTTTTTAAACTCCAGTCTATTTGTTATGCAAAATCCAAGATCTTTTTAGCTCATGTACAGATCTAAGGAAGACCCATTTGATGAAATAACTTTCCTTTGGATTGTTTTTCCCCAAATGAACAACTGCACACTTCTCCATGTTCAGTTCTAATTTACGTGTTGCAGCCCAGTCTTCAAGGCTAGTTAGCTGCACTTGTAACTTATCGCTATCTGATTTGATGCTGTCAACTGACCTCAATTTAACATTATCAGCGAACTTTGAAAATCAAACATTAGAAGTACATTATAGATGAAGCATAAATATTGAATAGACAGGGTCTCAACACTGACCCCTGTGGGACACCACTGGTAACACGCTCCCATTGTGATACATTTCCACGTATGTTTACAGCTTGCCTCCTGTTGGTAAGCCATGCCACTATTCATCAAATTGTCCAGTTGTCTAATACTATTTTAAGCATATTTTGAACCAGTTCCTTGTGTGGAACTTTATTAAAAGCATTGGTGAAGTCCAGATAAATCACATCTGCAGGTTTACTAGTATCAAGTGTCATATTGATCTGATTCTAGAATTCCAATAAGTTTGTCTGACAAACCTATACTGAGTAGTATCCACCAAACCATTATCTTTTTTTAAATATTCAATCTTATTCCTTGAGTAATCCTTTAAGAACCTTACCCAGTATTAATGTTAGGCTCACTGGTCTGTAGGTCTTACATTCTTTTATACTCCTCTTTTCAAGATTGGGGTAACAAATGCCTCTCTCCAGGAATTGATTACCATACCAGTATTGATTGAAACCTGAAAAATCCTTGTGACAGGACCTGCTAAAATGCTTGCCAAGTCTTTGAGTATCCTGGGGCGGACACCATCTGGGCCTGGAGATTTGTTGGGGTTTAACTACTTAAGCCTTATTTCAACATCCTTAGTATCTCATTATGGTGGGGTCTCACTATCAGTAATTATACCCAATGTGGCATAGTCTGAATTGTCACTGAAAACATATTTAAAGTAATCCTTTAATAAATGTGACATTTGTCCATTTTCTGAAAGCAGTTTACCATCGCTATTCTCCAAAGGCCTAATTTGTGTCCTACTTCCCTTTTTTGATTAATATACCTATAAATAAGTCTGTAATTATCTTGAGTTCTAATAGCCTTCCTAATAGCTCTTTTTGTTTCCTGTGCAGTAGTTTTGTAGTTTGCCCATGCTTGTGTGTGATTTGATTTTTCGGCTTTTGTATATGCCTTTCCATTCTTTTTGAGCAACTTCTTGATATTCAGTGTAAACCAGCATGGATTACATAGATTGCATAGATATTACAGAGCATTAAAGACATTTAGTCCATGAGCTTGCCAATCACAATTTATGAATACCCTTTAATATTCCTACTTAAAATAAATTGATCTAGATTTGTTTTAAATTCCAACATTGTTTTGCTCACCACAACCTCACAAGGCAGCATATTCCATAGCTCTTTTTTTCCATTTATAATTTTATTGATTTTACATCAAGTACAACAAAACAAACAAAACAAACAAACAAATACATATTTACATAAGTAAGGGCCCATTGGCTCCTTATACATTGACATGTACATAAAACAATCCTGTACTGTTCCCTTACCTCCCCCCACCCCTACATGACCTCCCTGTAAAACGGCTTAGAAGACACATGTGAAAAACCTATTACACTCTGAATAAAGAGTATTCACCAACCTAGTCAAAAATATGTACACAGGACTTCCTAAAGAGCGAATAGTATATGCAATGATTCCCACTTCTTTTTATATGTCATGAGTTTGTTGTTAAGACTGGCTATAGTTTTCTCTGTTCTTAAATTGGCCAGTAATTCCCTTAGCCATTCATTATAGGAGATATCCACTTTGTCTTTCCAATGCCTCAAAATTATCTTCTTGGTAGTTAAGGAGATGAGAACCATGTGATAGCGCTTAACAGAGAGATTAATTGAACTATAATCCCGTAATATACAAATTTCAAGAGTGAATAATTCTTCCAGACCTAGCAAACGATCCGTATTCTGTTGAATTTTGTCCCATAACGCCTTAGCTTTGGAGCAAGACCAAAAGATATGGAATATAGATCCTTCTTCTTTATCACATCTATTACAAGTCGGGGTAGACAGGAGTCTCATTTTAAATAACTTTTGTGGAGTATAATATAAATTGTGCAAATGAAATTGAGTGAGGCTAATCTATCCTGAGGATACATATGTATGACAATTCTGCCATAGTGACTCCAGTGAAGTTCTTGAGTTGGAAAAAAGAAGGTCCAAAATCCTGAGGGGGCAAAATAATTTGGATAGGCCCAGTTATACAATATTTTATAAATTTGTGAAACCATTTTTTGTGTTCCGATCAATGTTCTCAATTCAGACCTGTAGCTTCTGGAACCTATATTGGGGGGTGAGATACCAAACACTTTAATGATAAGATGCCTTAATTGGTAAATTTTAAAGATATATGTATCAGGTAAGCTTAATATCGAAATTATTTCTGATGACGATAACCACTTATGGTCTTCTGAAATCAATGAGGCCAGGGATAGGTCTTTGATACCTGTTTACCATTTGGTAGTTAGTGTTTTATTGTTTATCTTTAAATTGGGGTTACCTTCAATTGGTTGGTCTATGTCCCGTGTATGATTATATCTAAGAAAGTTGCACAACTGCGGATGCACTTTCACCGAAATTGCTATTGGTGTGCTTTTTAACCGTACCGGTAAAGAACTATAATTAATATAATAAAGAGCTGTTGTGGATAATCCATTGGCTGCCATAAGAGAAAGTTCAATTTTAAGCCAGAGAGGAATAAATGGAGCAGACAGAAGTTCTTCCCGCGGTGTGAGCCATCTTAGGTATTTAGTACTGTGTGCTGCCCAGTAATAGAAGGAGAAGTGAGGAAGACGCAGTCCACCCCTGTCTTTAGGAGCCGCTAATTTATAGTATGCCAATCTAGGATGTTTATACCCCATATAAATTTTGCAACCATTTCTTGAACTCTTCGGAACCATGCAAGAGGTAACCAGACGTTAAGCAAATTCATCGGATAGAATAGCCTTGGAAAGATGTTCATTTTAATTAAATTAATTCTCCCCCACAGGGACATAGGCAGTTTAGACCATCTTCCAAGGTCTGCCGCAACAATTCTAAGTAATGAGTCTAAATTAAGTTTCTGCATTAAGGCAGTATTTCTGGAGATGATTATACCCAGATATTTTAAAGTATCCTGTGCCCAAGAGAGGCCTAAGGCCTCTACGGAGCGCGGCTGAACCTTGTGATTAAGGGGAAAAATAACTGTCTTGCCCATATTTAACTTATAATTAGATAAGGGACTATATTCTCTAATAACCGCAAGCATAGCTGGAATGGAACTCTCCGGGTCAGAGAGTTGGAGTAATATGTCATCCGTGTATGCTGCTACCTTGATTTGATGTTCCAGAACCTTTATGCCCTTAATCTGCATACACCCCATTAGGTGACGAATCAAGGGTTCCAAATACAAATTGAAAAGTAAAGGAGATAATGGGCAGCCTTGCCTGGTACCAGATTCTAATGGGAAAACAGCTGACATCACCCCATTCACCGTAATTTTAGCTGAAGGTCCATGATATAAAGCCCTTATCCATTGCTGAAATTCAGAAGGAAAATTATAAGCCTTCAATGTCCCAAATAAGAAATTCCAGTTTACCCTGTCAAAGGCTTTCTCGGCATCTAAAGATACCAATACAGCCGGATACTGGGCGTCTCTCGCCACAGACAAAACATGCGATAGTGTTCTAAGGTGATCTACAGAGGATCTTCCTTTCATGAACCCAACCTGTTCTATTCCAGTGAGGGACGGTAGAACTCCATTGAGATGGATAGCTATTAATTTAGTCAAAATTTTGATGTCTTGATTTAAAAGCGAGATAGGCCGATAACTAGAAGTTAATTCCGGATTAAGCCCCACTTAAGGCAATACCACTATTAGGGCTTCAAATAGTGCAGAATCTATCTCTTTTCCCTGTAAAATATGTTTAAAGAGTAAATGTAGCAAGGGAATAAGCTGTTTTTGGAATTGTTTATAAAAGTTAGAAGAAAAACCGTCTGGTCCTGGAGATTTATCCAAAGGTAAACTATCAATTGTTCTTTGTATCTCCTCTGTCGAGATGGGTATTATTAATGACTGTTGTTGCTAGGTGGACAACCCTGGTAACTTAACCTCTTCTAAATATCAATCTATTTCTTGAGTAGGAGGGGCCTGTGGCATCGAACTATACAAATTAGAGTGATAAGTTTTAAATTCCGAGACTATATCCTCCGGTGAAGTTTTAAGGGTACCATCTGTACTAGATATGATAGAAGAGACATATCTGGCCGATTCCTGCTGTTTAAGGTGCAACGCCAAGAGTTTGCCTGCCTTTTCCCCTTGGTCTGTATATGAGGCCTTGGCCTTCTGTATATCAAATTCTGCCTTTTCCCTCAGAATTTCATATTCCATAGCTCTGTTACCCTATTATTTAACCAGTATTTCCTTTTGTTTGTTCTATATCTTTCCTTGCTCAATTGGTAATGATGAGCTCTGGTGTTGTGCAGTTGGTCCCTTTGTATCAGACCTAAGAGATCCCACAGATTGGTATCGGTCAGGGCCCTATAAATCAAACACAGAACTCCTCTCATTCTACGATACTCCAGTGAGTGCATCTCCAAATACTGCAGCCTCTGCTCGTAGCTTCAGTCCCTCTGTCCCTTTAATCCTTTTGTTGGTTCTCCTCTGCACCCTCTCCATCATTCCAATATCACCCCTTTTATATGGGGCCCAGAACTGCACACAGTACTCCACATGAGGACGCTCCAGTGCACTATGAAAAGGCATCACAACCTCCCTATCCCTACATTTGATGAGTCTCTGTATACAGTGTGTTATACTGCAAGACTTTTTAGAGCTGTGTTACACTGGATACTAAAACTGAGATCACTGTTAATAATAATCCCCATATCTTTTTCTTCACCTACAGCCTTTAGCACAGAACCTTCCAAGGTATATTGAAACTGATTATTTTTCTTTCCAAAGTGCATAACTGTGCACTTATCAATATTAAAGATAGATTGCTTCTGGGAGGCCCATATATCCAAGTTATTTAAGGCTGTTTTGTAAGATAAGTTGTTCCTCTGTATTATTTACTGGACATCCAATCCTAGTGTCATCTGCAAATTTAGACAACCAAACCCCTGAGTGGACCTGCATGGATGATATGTATAAATTAAACAGACATGGTCCCAGCACCGAGCCCTGGGGGATACCACTAGTCACTCTAGCCTGACTAGAGAATTTCCCTTTAATACAGACCTTCTGGCTTCTTTTTTTTAGCCACGCCTTAACCCATTGTGGTACCCAAACTGGGAGACTTAACTCAAATAGTGATTTCACAAGTTCCTCATGGGGGAGTTTGTCAAATGCCTTTGCAAAGTCAAGGAAAATAACATCAACTGGGTTTACTATATCCATGGCTTTCCTAACCTTGTTATAAAATTCCAAGAAGTTGGTTTGACATGACCTCCCTCTAGTTAGCCCATGTTGAGTCATATCTATCCTGCCAGAAGCTGCTAGGATTTCTATGGTGTAGTCTTTAATTATACCTTCCAGAATCTTTCCTAACACCGAGGTCAGACTACTAGGCCTATTATTCGAGACCTCCTGTCTTGAACCTTTCTTGTGGATGGGTATAATCACCGCTTGCCTCCAGGCCTCTGGAACCTCACTAGTATCTATACTTTTCTGAAAGAGACAGGATACTCAACCCACTAATACTGCTGCCATTTCTTTAATTATCCTGGGATGAATCCTATCTGGCCCCTGTGCTTTATTCTGATTTAGCTTTTTCAGTCTGTTTAAGACTTCAGCTGGATCTATCCTGAGGCCTTCTCCCATTTGTATTATTTCATCATAGTCCTGGATAACTTGAGGGCCTACATTAAATACTGATGAAAAATATGTATTATATTCCTCAGCTAATGCCCTATTTTCTATTATAAGATCCCCATTTTGTGATTTTAGGGGTCCAACAGTATTGTTATTCCCCTTCTTGCTGTTGATATATGCATAAAAGGTCTTATAAATATCCTGGACTTTAGTAGCCAGTGTGTGCTCATAATTTCTTTTGGCCTGAACAATACCTCTTTTTGCAAGTTTGAGGCTTTTTCTGTATATCTCCCAGCCAGCTTCTGTGTTGTTATGTCTTGGCTTGATGGTATGCTTTATTTTGGTTTTTAATTATTCTTTTGACAGATTGGGTCATCCATGGTGGAGAGGAATTGTTTGCCTCCTTATATTTATTTCTGGTTGGTACGTGCCTCAGAATTAAGCCATTTAGGATTTCTGTTAACTTATTTCACATTTGAGTGACTGTCTGGTTATCAAAATCTGATTCCCAATCCCATGCAGCTAGTTCATACCTCATTTGCTCAAAATTAGCTGAGTTGTACCTATGGAGTACTGTAATACCTTTATTAACACCCAGAGTGCCAGAGTACTGGAAGCCAACTATAGAGTGGTCACTAGAGCCCAATGGGGGAATTAAACTGCAGTTAAGAATATTATCCGCAAGATTACTTAATATTAAATCCAGGATAAGATTTCCCCTTGTGTTGGATGTAACATACTGGTCCAACCCTGTGAGACTGAAACATCTCTAAATGATTAGATTCTACAGCTGTACTTGTTTTTAATGTATGCCATCCGATACCAGGGAGGTCAAAATCCCCAACCAGTATTGTATTCCCTGCTAGAGAAAACCAGTTGATAAAATCTAAGATAACCTCATCCTCCATTGCCCTAGTGGTTGGTGGCCTATAAATCACTCCCCAGTTAATCTTAGCTGCTCGGAGTAGACTAATCTTAACCCATATGGCTTCTAATTCTAACCATCTAGATGTATTTATACTTTCCATAGAGATGCCATCTGCTACATATAGAGCCACCCCCCATCTCCTGAAAAGGACCTGTCCTTATTATATACTGTGTACCCCTGGATATGCTTATCCCAGGTATCCTCGGGTTGCCACCATGTTTCCACAATTGCACAAACATGAATGTTATGAGTGTGTAATATAACTTGAAGCTCATCAAATTTATTTGTAAGACTCCTTGAATTGATGAGCACAAAATTCCACGCTGTTTGTTTGTCCCTTGATTTTATATCCCCCACATCCCCCTTCTGGTGGTGTTTAAATGGTGATGTACAGTATTCTTCAGTTTCAATTTCAATTCTTTATTTTCATCACACTGCTGGCAATGTTTTTTAACCTCTGCCATGGTCTTACCTCCCCAGTGCCTCCACTCGATACCCAGACAAACACTGAAGGCAACACTTGTATTGCCTATCATTTATCTGGATTAGGACCAGTCTTATTTTTTAAAATAACAGTGTACATTAAATACACTAAACTCAAAGTGCTGCAATATAGTTTTTCTGTAGTGCACAGTTGCCGTACAGTAGTCAGTATGAACATGATCCACTTACATCATCAGTGGTGCTGACAGATGATTGGGAGAATAGGGAAGTAAGGAGGGCAACTAAAGAAAAGTAAACAACTTTAGTTGTTTTTTTTAAAAGGATTTTATTTACAGTTTATTAAATCTTTAAGCCAAGTGAGTTGTGAGTAATTGACTACCCTGTCGCAGTCCCCAATAACAAAATGCCAATATGCAGACACAGCAAATCAGCTGTCATAAAGGAGATCGGGTAGGAAGGCACGAAAAGCTTTACATCCATCAAATCCATTAAAGTGTTAAATGCATTAAACTTCAACATAGTTCAGGAAAGTTAAAAAGGCTGAAAATTACAAAAACACTTACAGCATTTGTTTGAATAATAGCTTCTGTGTGAGGAGACATGGAGCCACTGGTGTCGTAAGTGAGTACACTAGCAGTAATGACGATCTCCATACAATGTAAAAATAAACAATGTGCAAGTGTGAGTTCCCAGGTGACAAGTCAGTCTTGGGGGTTATGGAACTTCACAATCCACTAAGCTTCTGCCTTGTTATGTTCCTTCAACTCCTCGATTCAATTATCACCTTGTAAATCGTACTTGCTCATTGTTTAATATATATCTATATATATAAATATATACTGTATATAGACATAGGTTTTGATGTAGATATATACACACACATGTATATTGTATTTGTAACTTGATTTTCACTTTTTACTGTAAAAAAAAGTTGCTTAGACAAAACTGTTTTAAAAAGTTCACTCCCACCCACAAACAAGAATCTATGGCAACAAATCTTGAAAAAAATGATTATCTCTGACAGCTGGAATGAGACACATTGCCACCAGGCCAGAGAGGAGTACGCAACAGCACTGATACTTTAGAAGTAGGATCAAGGAAGTCAATGAGGGGTTGAAAGCCAGTATAGCAGTAGATGTTGCAGATAAGTACACCAATGGCTTCTTGCAGTATGTAAATGGAAGGATGAGGGTCAATTAATTGATGTGTGGCCCTGAAATCAGAAGATAGGGTGAGGAACCTATGACAGAGTTGGAGACAATGACTGTGATGCTGAATGAGCATTTTGCTTTTGGTTACACAAGAGAGTCCATAGGGAAAGAGGATGCTCATTGATGGTTGGTGTATGGCATCAAGAGTAGCCATGATACAGTTTGCTGACATCACACCAACCCTGGCAGCTGACATGCTGGCAAAGCATAATCCATGTAACTCACAAGCACTGGATGGGATGCACCACAGGATTCTGGTGGAGTTAAATGAAAAAAAAAAACGGTGGGGCTGTTTGCACTAATCTTTTAGCAAGGACCTTGTAGGTGTGGCACATGATAGCTTCCATGCAAAGTACAACTATGCAGTAGATACAAGGCATGTGCAAGGTGGACTTCTAACTGTCTTGGGGACAGGAAGCAGAGGGTTGTGGAGGATGGACGCTGTTTGAGTGGAGGGGTACTCAGTTTTGGAGGGAAGAACTAGAACGGGTTCTGAAGTTCTGAAAGTTTCTGATAAGCCACAAAATGATCTGATAAACATTCCAGCTGTAACATAACTTCTAGAACATTTAAAGTTTTAAAGTAGTAACACTGTTTCAATCAGCATACCACACTTACTCTGTTGTCAGTAAAATGAAGTGAATATTAACACAATTTGGAATGGGACTAAACAGAATTAGTGTTGTACATATAATTAGTTTCTTTTGTGTAATACTATTGTGAGTGTGACCACATAATACAGGTATGGCTTACTGTTTTTTTTTTGTTTGTTTGTTTGTTTGTTTTTTTTTACCAACTCCAGCATTTTTATGTAGCTTTCTACCACCCCCAGTCTTTTTCTAGATAAAGCCCTAATAGAGGAGTATATTAAGCTCTGGGATCAATGTTTTTAAAAATGATCAAAACCATACAAGAACCTGCAAAATAAAAGTCTCATGATGTTATTTTAAAGAAAATGCCACAGGATCAGAAAGGTTCAGAAGTTATCTCAAGCAGTTTTCTCATCCTTATACTGAGTGGTCTCTGTCAGGGATCAGTGCTGGGGTCATTGCTTTTCAACATTTTCCTCTGCCTTCTGAAACTGAAGTCTTCAGCAAGGCATTTAAGATACCTGATGACACTAAACTGGCCTGGGCAATGGATTCTGTTGAGGATGGCTGAACTCTTCAAAGGGATCAAAATAAGTTTAGGGTTAGGATGTACTCTTGGAATATCAGATGAAGATAGTGACATGCAAGGTGCTACACACAGGGAGCATAATGAGAGGAACCTGTACAACTTACAGACCTTGTAGGTCTTACAAACCTACATACTGTGCCAGACTCCTTTTGCTGAAGTGAAGAAGAAAAAGGAGCTGGAGGTAAAAATTGCCAGGGGGTATAGCACTAGAAGCAGTCTGCATCTGCTGCTAAGAAAGATGGAAAAATGCTAGCATGCATGAAAAGGAGCAACCAGCAGAACAGGGAAGATAATTCTGACACTTTACTAATCCCTGATCAGGTCTCCCTTGGAGTACTGCATGGCATTCTCCTCCCCCAATACAAAAAGATCAAGGCAGTCAAAAGAGAGAAACATGGATCAAAATAATATATGTGGGATTATGGAAAACAAAAGCTATGAGGAGAGATAGAAGTCTCTTGGCTTATTCACCAAGAAGAAAAGGAAGCTAAAGGGGGCACACACTCTGTCATTTGCATTCTAGTGGATATCAGCAAAAACAAATATACAATGATGTTTGTTGTTAAAAATCTTTATTGAAATTTTAATAGGTAACAGTGAATACAAAATACAGAGATGTTTAATCTAGTATGCCCCAAATGGATGCAAGGGATGATGAGAGGATGGAAATTCAGAGGTAGCCTTAGGTTGTACTTCACTCAGATGCTGTGAACCTAGAATATCCTACCAGTGGAGATCATGAATAAGAACACAGCACAGGCCTTTGAGGTGATCCTGGTCAAATTTCAGCTATGAATTATTAGAGATGTTGCCAGTAAAGCTGTGAAATTCACCTTCACAAATAACTTTTTGAACTACTCACATTGCAGTTTGCAATGAGTTTTCCTGGGGAAATGGCACTTTTTCAGACAAAGTTGCAACAGTACCAGCATATTTGCATGACTTCACTTGAAAAAGTGCCACTTTGCCTGCCAAAAAATTTGTGAAGTCAGTTCTTCGTGAATTTGACCAACTTCAAGAATTGATTTGCAAAGCAAAGTCTGTCAGCTTCACACATCTCCATAAATTATATGGTACTCTGGTCAACGTGGGGATTCTTTATAAATAAGTATGTGGGGAACATCTTTATAAATAGGTATAATTTTATCTACTAATCCTTGCTTAGGAATTAGAGGTGGCCCTAATAGATAGAGTCCATTCTGACCTTAATTACCTATGTTAATATGTATCATATAGCGATTTCTGTCCCCTTGAAAATCTGCTGCCTTTTGGCATGAACTGAACTTGACTCTAACTTTGACAAATCACAAAAATCAAGGGCAGAATTGACTTACAGTAACTTGTATGGCTCTTGAAAATGGTATCTTTCAATATCCACGTTCACTATTTACTGCAAAATCAAGCAGAATAAAACTCAGTTCCATGTATTTAAGAAATGAATTTGCATGAAGAAAAATTATTTCACTTGCATATTATTTGCTTATTAATATTTCACTACTAAGCACAAAATTGAACAACATAAAACTCAATTTCAAGTGTTTAAGAAATGAATTTTCATGGAGAAAATTGGTTTCACTTGCTTTTTAAAAATACATTAATTAATTTTCACGTACTATATCCAAGCTGGCTGCTTACTAAATCTGATTCATCAAACAGAAATTAAGCTCGAGTTTACAGTTAGCTGACTCAGTGATCACCATATATACACTGCTTTACATTCTGGCTAATACCATTGTATAGTTAGCATGCTTCAGTAAATGTTATATCTTACCTCTGTCTTTCTACCAGTGATACTTAAGTGAATAAACAATCTCTCAACTTATGTTCTCTCCACAGTTCCCCCAAAGACCACACATAGCCAAAGTAAGTACAACATTATATTTTATGTTTTTATTCTTCTTTTTATTCAGGGTTTAATAATTCAACATGTGACATATTTACATGTAGGATAATATCCAGACCATGACATGAGGAGCACAATATGGCACTGATTCTTAAGCAAACATAAAGAAATAAAACAAAAATATCTCATGCAGCAGCATTCTCAATTATTATTAATTCAGGCCTATAATAACTATAACTCATCTGATACCTAATCTCTCCATGACTGGAACTTCAGCTTCTAAAGATTGGATATCCAATCTACTTGTTTTCTTAATTTATTCAGGTTAACTTATTCAAGGTTATAAGGATTTCAAATAGCACTTTCTATTTTCAGAGCAGCTGCTGAATGTTCCTTATCTGAATCATCATTTGATTCTCCTTCTTTTAAAGAATTGGGGTCACATTGTGTAAGCAGGAAATCTGCCAGTTGATTAATCTCGAGAAAAATATAATTTTATTTTTGTAAGAAATCCTAACTTTTGCAGGTGCCAACAACTGGAAAGTAGCCCCAAGTTCCAAAACTTCCTGGTGATAAAACAAAGCTCATTAGGATTGAAGTTTTAGTTTCAGAATCTGGTCTTGACAAAGCCGATGACTCATATGAACCCAGTTTTTGCTGTTTTTCATGCAGCCTGAAGGCTTTCATGATAAACGACAAGTTCTCTGGTGGTAAAGCAAACACTTCAGTGAAAATGTCCTTTATCAGGTCTCTCACATTTTCAAATTCTGTATCTAGGTGATTGGGCAGACCAACAATTCTCAAGTTCTTGTATTGGATTTGATTTTTAAGACTTTCAATCTTTCTTAGTGTATGGTAATTTTCTTTTACCGCTGCAGCATTAGTAGCTTCAAGTGCTATCACCTTATTTTCAATTACAATTATTTTTTCAGTACTTTTTTCAATTTGCTTAGAATTAATTTCAGCCTTTTCTTTTGTCTTTTTAATTTCCATCTGTAAGAAATTTATTTTTGCATTCATTGCATCTTGTTTTCTTTCTTGTCTTTTGAGAATCTGCAACACTCTGTCAGTTGCTAAGCCAAGCGTTTCCAAAGTATTCGGACCCGTTGGTCACATTTCAGTCTCAGCTTGAGAGCTGGTCTGTGTGCTGCTAAATGCTAGCATAGCATTATCTTCTTTTTCTTGTTTCTCTTCCATTAATTCTTATTCTGTAGCTGGTAGCAAGTTTGGATTAGCAGTCTGCTCTTGCAATCCAATTTCATGTGTTGCGGCCCACCTCTGGTTTTGTTCATGTGGCGCCAGTTTGGTTACCGTTTCTGTCCAGGAGAATGCTATAGTAGCCACCTCACTAGAAGGCACCACGCTACTTGGGCTGAGTTCTGGCTGAAGAAATTTCTTCTCTATAGGGCAAATATGAGGTGATTCAAACTCCTCACTTGATGTGGAGGAAGGTCTCTTTTTCTATTTATCTATTGCACAGAATAAAAAGATGAGCATCTTCAAACATTCTCAGAATGTCAAAAAGAGTGAGAGCTCCCTCAGAATGCTGCTACACACTTGTCGGCCATATTTTTTATTACCAGGAGAGAGACACTAAGCTGAAAGCTTGTTTACAGGTTTGATCTGGGAGCACAAGGAAGTTAAATGACTTGCTTAGGGTCACACAGTATGCAAATGGGGGCTGTGGGATTCAAACCCAGGTCTCTAGGCTTGTAGCTCAGAGCCTTAAACCACTGCGTTATACTGCCTCTCTGCCGCTGTTGCCCTCCCTCTTGATACCCTTTATGTTGTTTTTCATATGCAACACTTGTATAAATATGACATATTATTTATTTGATTTATTTATTATGCTTCAATATTCTCTCAGACATAGCATGTGATAGCATAGACTGATTTGAGGTTACTTGAATAGGAAGTGAATATTTTTATGACATGATTAGAGGAGTCTGGAAACACATACTTCTATAAAAAAATAATTTTGTTGCTATTTATTTTGCTGGTATATGAATGAAAAATCTGAACACATTTTAAAAAGGGTGATTGAGTATTTTGGTTGCACCTGTATATTAGGGTTGTGTAAGCACTTCTATTTTAAACTTAAATGTTTGCACCTTAATAACTTTGCCTCTGTTCAACTGATTTACATAAAATTTGTAAAGCTCAGTCACTGAGCCAGGAACTCTTGATCCTGTAAGTTTCATGTAGATTGGTGCAGGGGACGCAAAGTTACATAGGTGCAATAAAACACAAATGTTTCCGTTTTTGAAAATTTTAAGATTTGTCACCTGGTAACTAAAGAAAATAAGCAAAATGGCTGTAGTGATTCCAGCTTATGTTTCTGTGTCCTTAATTCATTATTAGTGTTATTTTGACATTTCGGTAGCTGTGAATGTCAAATGCTATTTGTTCTGTTAATTTAAACATCCAGGACCATGACTGAATAATGCAAAGTAGGATCTTACTTCGTATGATAAGATACAAAGTAAGATCCTACTTCATGAGCTGAAAAGCCATTGGTGAACTGTGGCAAGGCGCCTGGGCACTAGGGAGCCCAGTCCCAGTGTCCCAGAATATTTAGTTAATTAATTTATGTTTAATAAAAATGTTTCTGCCAACATTGGGGTGCCCAATCACAGTCTTGGCACTAGATGCAACCCCCCCCACTAGTGTGGGACACTGGCGAGCCCTCCAGTGTCCTCAACAGAAAGAAACAGTGTCCCACATTGCCAACAATGGGGTGCCCAATCCTCATGTTGGCACTTGCACCCCAGAAGGTGGGACACTGGGGAGCTCACTCCCAGTGTTCTCAGTTATGTCATACCTCACACCACCATTACTGTGGGACACTAGTGAGCCCACCCCAATGTCCTGAAATGTTTATTTATATTTACATATGCCTGCAAAAAAAGAAAACAGTTCCCCAACATTTTTTTTTAGCAATAAAAACAAAACAGTCCCTTGTCCTCTCCCCATCCCCCTCCTCATCCCAACCCCCCACCCTGTTGCTCTATACATACCATAGGAGGTCATCCACTGTCATCTTCTATGGACCAGGACACGTCTGCACTCTTCAAAGCCAAACCATGAACTGAGGAATCTAGGTAAGTGCTGTATAATATCTGTCAATGGAGTTTTGAACTTATGTTGCTATCTCAGCCATTTTTAGATATTTTCTCACCAAATTTTCAACATGGGCTTTTTGGGACCCCACCTCATGAACACTGGTACTTCATTTCATTAATCAGTCCTGAAAGGTGATTTCGTGGTCACAGTGTGAAATCACCGTTCAAGACAGAGTAACAAAATAACAGTGCCAGTGTTCATGAGGATGGGTCAAAGAAAGCTCATGTTGAAAATCTGGTGCAAAAATATCTAAACACCACCTGAGTTATTTGCGATCATTGACATTTTTCTATTTACTCTTGTAACTTCGGCAATATTTTATATTTTCACTCCAAATTTTCTACATTGCCATTTTTTTTCACCACTCCATGAATAGTATAGCTGTCATTTTTCACATCCTGTCTAAAATGTCTTTTCACTCATGTGGCATGAAATGGCACGTTTGATGTGCAAAATCACCTTTCAGGACCGAGTAACAAAATGTCAGTACCAGAGTTCATGAGGTGGGGTCCCAGAAAGGCCATGTTAAAATTTTGGTGAAAAAAAATCCTAAAAGTGCCAGAGTTACATGTGTCCATTGAATTTATTCTATGCAGGCACATAACTTTGGTATTTTCAATATTTTGCCACCAAATTTTCAACATAGTCATTTTTCCACACCACCTCATGAACAGTACAGCTGTCATGTTTCATATCCTGCCCAAAATGTGTTTTTGCACCTGTGGCACAGAATGGCATTGCAGTTGTGCATAATTATGTTTTGCTATGCATTTCACAATTTTTCTGTATTGGGGTACCTGAGGCGGAGTAATAAGATGGCTATGCTGACAATGTGGTCACTGTTGTTCACAACATGGAAGTGCAGGGCCCATACCTACATACATGTGCACATCTATGGAGGGATTGAAGCACAGGGTCTGAAGGATGGTTCCATGTCAATTTCCTGCAAGAAAATGCAGCGCAGTTAATTTAAGTGCAGTCATTTAGTCACAAGGAAATTCAGTGTAGATGCAATTGAGCACATGTCTATCCATTGCATATGCATTCACACACAGTAAAACTTAAGTTGTTAGGAGCAGAAGGAAAGTTCAATCCATGGCAGATAGGGAGTCACTAGTCCAGCACTATGAATAACAGTGTAATTTGAGAAGTTATTCCGTACTGCTTTGTAATTGCTGTTCACAGATCTTGTGACCCAAAATAAAGCATTAAAAACACATTAAAAATAGCCCCACAGTGTGCATGATGGAAAACCCATTCTTTATCATCATTTTTATGTTTGCTTGCGCACATGCGCAAGAAACATTATGTGGCAACTAAGGAGAGAAGCGGGTTGTGGAGCGTGGCACAGTGACATCCAACAGAGGCACTGCATTTGGGGGCTTGGCACTGGTGGACCAATGGAGGCACAGTGTGCTGATGACACTGGCTTCCAAAAGTGCCACCAAGTTGTAACATTTTTGCTGCAGCAATCAGGGTCCACCTCGTCATTGCAGCATCAGCCATTCCTCTGCAATGAGGGAGTGACCCATCATTGCTGGGCGGAACGTTGCCTAGTGTAATATTGTTTGTGAACATGGCGGCAAGTGGCTGCCATGTTCACAAACAATATTAGATGCCCCTTGTGCTGAGAGGGTGCCGAATCCCACTCGGCATCATGTGCCACCCCCAAAACAATTTTTGTTAACCCATGGAGGCCCCAATCCCCGTCAGCTTCATTTCCCCCTGTGTAATTTGTCAACAGGGAGCCCACTCCCTGTCGGCATAATGTCCCCCCATCCCAGTTTAATTCACTGACAGGGGAGCCCACTCCCTGTCGGCATACTGTTTCCCATCCCAGTTTAATTTGCCGACGGGGGATCCCACTTCCCATCAGCATAATGTCCCATCCAAAAAAAAGTAGGTTTGTGCTGAGGGGGGGTGCCCAATCCCCCTCAGCTCTTGCACCCCTCCCATGTGCTGATGGGGGTGCCCAATCCCCCATCGGCTACAGCGCCCTCCCAA
Organism: Neoceratodus forsteri; assembly: GCA_016271365.2. Lineage (NCBI taxonomy): Eukaryota > Metazoa > Chordata > Ceratodontiformes > Ceratodontidae > Neoceratodus > Neoceratodus forsteri. Next base: position 65,216,035 of record CM028133.1, read on the forward strand.
AAACAACACTCGGGAGGCACACGGGGAGCCCACCCCAGCATGCCAAATGTCCCTGTTAAAAAAAAAAATAAATAAATCCCGCAAAGTTTTTTTTTTTGTTACCTGTAAATCAGAAAATGGTCCTCATTGAGTCCGGTGGCCCTGCCCCAACCTGTGCCCCCTTCTGCACACACTGCCTCCCACACCCCCACCCCATACTTACATCTGGAGCCCAGCGCAATGATCTTTGGTGAACCCGAGAACATGTCTGCACTTTTCAAAGCCGACTTCTAACTGAAGACATGACGGTAAGCTGTATAATGGCATAAATAGGGTTTTTTCAACTTTGTTGCATATCTCAGGCATTTTTGGGAATTTTTGCACCAAATCTTCAACATCGGGTTAGTGGGACCCCTCCTCATGAATTCAGCCACTGTCAAGGCATTATTCGGTCCTGAAAGGTGATTTCACTGTCACTGCGTGGAATCGTCTTTTGGAACTGATTAACAAAATGACAGTGCCAGTGTTCATGAGGTGGCCTCTCAAAAAGTCTATGTGGCAAACTTGGTGAAAAAATCAAAATAACTGTTTATGATTTGATACAGTTGCTCAGTTACGTCACATAACTTAGCTTAATTTGCAATATTTTTACTCCAGATTTTCAACATTGCCATTTTTCTGCACCTCCTTATGAACAGTACAGCTATATTTTTTACATCCTGGCCAAAATGTGCTTTTGCACTTCTGTAGCAGAATTGCACAGTCGCTGTGGGAAATCAGTGTTTGGGACACATTAAGAAAATCACAGTGACACTGTTCATTAGCAGAGGTCCTAAAATGCCTATGTAGAAAATTTGATGATGAAAGTCCATAAAATGACTGTGTTACATGCATGCATTGCACAGTTTCCACGTATGCTCGGAACTGTGAGCATTTTTAATATTCCCACTACAGATTTTCAACATTGCCATCTATTCAAACCTCCCTATGGATGGTACAGCTGTCATTCTTCACATCCTGCCCAATCTGTGTTTTTGTACATGTGGCGCAGAATGGCATGGTCGCTGTTGGGACTCAAAATTCTGGACACATTGACAAAATCACACTGCCACTCCCACTTTGCCTGTACCCCCTCACCTGTGTTTCTTTTTGCCAGGGCTAGCTTAACTCTGTTGGCCATCTTATCAAAGTCAGCTCCTCTGAAGTCCCATACTTTTGCCTTGGAATGGGATGATTTAGATGTAGTAGCCAAATTGAACCATACCATGTGATGGTCACTGGCCCCCAGGTGACCTTCTACCTGGAGATCTGTGATCCTTCTTTGTTAGTCAGTACTAGATCTAGGATAGCCCTGTCTCTTGTGGGTTGCTGTACCAGTTGTTTGAGGCCCCCTGCAGGAATCCACTATGAGTCTAGTTCTGGCAGATGTTCCTGCTGGTATTGACCAATCTGTATCCGGCATGTTGAAGTCTCCCATTATCAGAACCTCCCCTTTAGCTGTCATGTTTTGTATATCTTCTAACAGTAATGTGTCTATGTCCTCCCTCTGGTCTGGGGGCCTGTAGACAACCCCAGTTCTTATGGCTGTCCCATTTCCTGTTTCCAGGGTGACCCACAGTTCTTCTGGCTCCTTATGTGTATTCTGAATTTCTGTAGCTTTGATATTTTCATTAACATACAGGGCCACTCCTCCCCCCCTTTTTGCACCTCGGTGTCTTCTGAACAATACATAGCCAGGTACTGAAGTCTCCCAAGTGTGGTTACTGGTAAACCACGTCTCACTAATTGCTACTATGTCCAGTTTAGCCTCTGACATTATTGCCTGCAGGTCTGGGATCTTATTTCCCAGGCTGTGAGCATTTGTGTACATGATTTTCCATTGGCCAGATTTTGGTGTGTTAGTTGTTGGGTGAAGTTTAGCATTACCCCTGTGCATCGTATGGGGAGACAAACCTTTTTTCTTACCTGGTGATGCAAATGAACGGCAAACATGCTGAATTCCTGTTTGACCACTAGCTGAGGGGGGAGGTGTTCTATTCGACGATGGTGCTGCACCCTCTCCCATTTGCTAGTTTAAATATTCTGCAAAGACGCCGAACTTCTGCCCCAATGCACTGACTCCCTCTTTAGTCAGATGCAGTCCATCAAATTTAAAGAACTTTGCTCCCAGAACTGTTGCCAGTTCCCTACAAATCTGTGTCCTTTTTCCTGGCACCAGCCCTTGAGATTAGCTCCCTATCTCCCTTCTGACCTTCTGTCCATCTGCTCCCTCTCCCAGACTGGCAGGATCTCAGAGAAGGAGATGCGACGAAATAGATGATAGTTTGTCACCCAGCCTAGTCAGGTGTTCCTTGGTCTCCACAACTGACTGGCTGGCGAGATCATTAGTCCCTATGTGTACTAGGACATCAATGTTTTCTCCTGCTTTGTGAACAATTTAGCAATGCGGCCAGTGTCTCTCCATGCTGATGTACCTGGAGACATCTGACCATCACCCTGGCTGGAGATGGGTATCAACTCCCAATCATGGAGTCTCCTATGATCTGAAGTTTTTGGATTTCTTTGTGCTTGTTTTGTTTTGGTTTCTGATTTGGGTGAGTTTTGTTGTGCTAGCTCCTGTGCCACAGTGTCCTGCTCTCAGTGTCTTCTGCCTCTTTATTTGATTTCAGAGATAGAGGCAGATACCTGTTTGTAGTGTTTATATGGTTTTTGGAGGTAATGTTGGAGAGCAGAGTGATGGGGCACCTGATTTGCTCCTCCTAACCACCTGCCAACCTCCTGACCAACTACCCTCTGCAGTCGAGGTTTTTCTGTTGGATGCTGGGGAAATGGTGGGTGGTTCTTATAATGTATTTCCTCTTCAATATGAAATTTGAGGCGTGCAATCTCTGCCCATGCTGCCGGAGCTGAGCCCTAAGATCTCCAAAGGCCCAGCATGTGGGACAGTGTCCTAAATCCTGTAAGACTGCCCTTCTGAAAATTGTTCCACAGTACCTGCAGTTAATGAAATCCATTCCAAATAAGTTGCTGGGTTTGTAACCTAGTCAGAGTAATTAGAAAGAAAAAAAAGGAAAAAATGCAAGTAATGGTTTAATTGTGCTTTGTTTAACTTGTTATAACAAGTTAAATTACTAGTGCCCTGTAAATGAGATCACCTTGTGGAAGCCACACTGATCCACCCTTCCTGCTCTGCCACAGGAAATGTCACAACTGTGGTACCCTATAAAAGGAGTGTAGCGTGGGGTGGTTGGGGATGGGGGTGGGTGGCTGGGCCCTTCCCCTGCCTAAAAAGAAGAACCACGGATGAAAGAACAAGGAGGTAAGAGCAGAAACAATCAGTCAACAACAAATGCAGTAACCCTGAAAGCTTATCCTGATGTTAGATAAAACTGCAAAACCTGTAAAGCACCACCTGTAATAATTTTAGAGAAGATATACGCTGTAAGAAACACTTTGCTCCAGAGAAAAATAAAGCAGTAACAGAAGATATACCTTGCAAAAGACAATTTGAATCAGAAGATTACAGGAGTAATCGGTTAGCACACACCTGTAGGCACACCTTGTAATAATGCAGAAGAAGGTATACCAGCAACAACAATTTGAATCAGAGAAAAAATAAAGCAATGAAATGTTAGCAACAAACAGTAGCAATCTCTGTGAGTAAAAATTAAAAACATCACCACACAGTAAATCTGCTTAGCCAAACTAAGTCTTAATCCTTTTCCCTTGCTCTGGTAAGTTTCTTTACTCTGCCTTTCAAGCAGTCTTACAAGGAAAGAGCTCAGGTGAAGCTAGGTGCCTTGGCCAGCAAACCAAGTCTTCTACATCTAAAAGAGATGTGCAAGAACAAGAAGACACCATTTGAAGATGGTTCAGGGACAATGTGAGGAAGTATTTTTTCACAGAGAGGGTGGTGGATGCATGGAAAAGCATTCCTGGGCTGTAGGGTCTAAAACTGTGGGAGAATTCAAGAATGCATGGGACAGACATAAGGCATTTTTTGTGGGGGGTAGGAGGAAATAGGCTGTTGGTTAACTAGGATCTGCAGCTTATCCTGTAGGTAGGGAAATGGGCAGAACAGGTGGGCCAAGTGGTCCTTATCTGCCGTCAAAGTCTATGTTTCTGTGTTTCTATCTGTGTTGCCAGCTCTGCATATTCCAGCTTCCCCCCAGCTTCCCATGCTGCACAATCAAAGGCATTGCTGAAATCTAAATACATGATGTCCACTGCATGGCCCTTGTCCAGTTCCCTGGTTACCCAATTGTAGTACCCGACTAGGTTTGTCTGGCAGGATCAGCCTGTGACAAACACATATTGTTGACCATCCTGGACAACACTGTCTTCCAAAAAGGTCACCAGCCTTTCTTTTAGGATTGTCTCAATGAGCTACCCCAGGACTGAAGTGAGACTCATCGGTCTGTAGTTGCCTGGTTCATCCATTGGGCCACTTTTGTGAATGGGCACCACATGGGCCATCCTCCATTCCTGTGATACACATCCTATGTCCAGTGAAGTACTAAACAGGTCTGCCAGTGGTCCTACCAGGATCTCTACTAGCTGCCTTAATACCCTAGGGTGAATGCCATCTGGTCCCGCTACCTTGTCCACCCTCAGTGCCCTTAGTCCTTCCAGAACCCTGTCCTCTGTAATCCCAATATCAGTCACACCTTCCCCCCTGCCCACTCCACCCCTGCCATGAGATATCTGCCCCCCTTTTCTTTTGTGAAGATAGAGCAGAAGTAATCATTCAGTGCCTCTGCCTGATTCTCCCCTTTTCTATCCACTCCTGTCCTTCCTAATCCTCACAATCTGGTCTTTGTTTCTCCTCTTGCCAATGTGTCTGAAGAAGTCCTTTTCCCCATCCTTAATTCCCTGTGCCAGTCTTAGCTCCCTGGAAGCCTTGGCTGCTCTGACTAGCCTGGTAACCTCTCTGGACTTCTTCATGTTCTCATTCTTGTCCCCTTGCCTTCCCAATTTCCTGAGTCCCTGGAATGCTTTTCTCTAGGCCCTCACCCCTTCCATGACCTCCTGAGCCAACCAATTGGGCTTTCTTGCCCTACCCTTCTTGCTCAGTGTCCTGGTACAAGCCTCAGTAGCCCTTTTTTTAATAATATCCCATTTTTAGCTAGCATCCATGCATATTTGAATTCCCGCCAGATGCCTAACCAAAATTTCCCCATCCTTTTAAAGTCCGCCCCCTTAAATTCAATCACCCTGGTACCCATACCTCCTGTTTCCCTGCCCATATTGAGTGTGAACCACACCGAGTGATGGTCACTCCCAGCTGGGGGTCCTCCACTCTCAGATTCCTTATAGCCTCCCCATTTGTTAGTATCAAGTCCACAGTCTTTTCAACTCTAGTTGGCTGTCAGACCAATTGCACCAGGAAGCTGTCCTGAATTGCTTCTAATAATACCTGCTCCTTTGCACTTGTGGTGGTTGGGGTGTTCCAGTCTACCCCAGGTAGGTTGAAGTCCCCCACCACCACTGTGTTCCCCCTTCCTACAGACCATTCTAATTTGCTCAACCAGCTCTCTATCCAGGTCATCCCCCTGGGCTGGTGGCCTGTACACTACCCCCACCCTCAGTGTCCTTCGTTTGGAGTCTTGAAACTGCATCCATAGGGCCTCTGTCCTGCCTTCCTCCCCCTCCTCTCTTATACACCTTATCCCCTCTTTCACATAGATCACCACACCCACCCTTCCCCTTAGCCTTGTCCTTCCTGAATATCCTATACCCTGGGATCATCATATCCCAGTCCTGGTACTGGGTGGTCCATGTTTCTGTGATGGTTGCAATATCCACCGCCAAGAGCTTGGCTGATTTGTAACCTAAGCTTCTTGCATTCAGAGAGACCACCCTCCAACCTGTCCCCCCCCCCGGTTTTTCCCCCTCCTAAGCCCTCTTTCTGCCTGTCACAGAGTGCCTCTGTGAAAGGTCATGGGATCCTGGAATTATGTATATATTTCCTTTATTTTGTTTGTTTTCTGAGTCTATACTCGGATTGGTAAAAATGTTCTGCTGGCTGTGACCAAAAAGGGGTACTGCGCTTTTACACATTGTAGCACAGCCATGCTGTATATTTAGCTGTGCTAATTTTCTTTAAGTTGCTGCATAATAAATGCTCCAGATGGGGAAGTAAATATATTAGGGTTAGTAGATTAGGTCCCTTATATATCAAAATAAGGGAAGTCACTAACTAAGTCTTAAGCTTGTTTAAGCCTTTCATCCTAGCGTTTAAAAATTAAAATAATGAGTGAAAGATTTATGGTCGAAAATGGTTACACAGACCCATAAATGTTTCTGTGTCATTATCTGATGCTTTGAAAATGTTTAAATAAGCATCGTATTGTGTTAGAAAGAAACAGCATTTCTTAATGGTTTGCAGTAACCTAGAACAACATCCTTTCTCTGCATTAAAAAAGTAAGAAGTTAGCACTTAGAAAAGAAATGAGCACTTTAGGTGTTGCATTTCTGAAGTAACTTAAAGAAGTAGAAAATGATCTGGGAAGGGAATAAATAAAATACTGTGAGGCTTTAAGTGCCTGATGGGCTCAAATATCAGCTGTCGGAAAATGGATCTGCTTAGGTATTGTAGGTTATACATTAATGAATAGAATCTCCCCAGTTTTGTCCTGTTATTAAAAGTATATATAGAGCTGTTTCCAGCATCACAGGCTACCTACTTGTATGTTTAGTAGTGAGGGTTTTTGTGAGGAAATAGCCCTCCGTATTGCAAGGCACTGCTTCATAACTTTGTTTTAGCCCTATTTGTCCATGCTGTGCTTCCAAGGACTTGGCTTTGTCTTTGAAGTTAAAAAGCAGTAGTGAGAACCTACTGGTTCTCTTCTGATTTCCTCGATAAAATACGTACTCGTAGACTGGGTATACTCTGTTAAGAAAGCACTCATTTTTTTAAATACAGGGTGCCACTTTAAAATGCCCTAGTATGGCCTTTTAAGCCTATAAATACTCGTTGCACTTTTCAGGCTTTTAAATAAATGAAATAACTTCCTGGGTCTTTAGTTTGACCCTGTTATGCTCTTCTTTTTTTTTTAATATAATGTTTATTATAACTTTTCATTTTTACAACACACTGGATCATGCTTATCAAAATTATACATGTACATTCAGAATCAAAATCCATGATCCCATCCCCCCACCCTCCACCTTACCCCCACATTTCTATTTTCCCACCCTCCACAGTCCAAGAAGTTGGCAATCTGCAACGAGTTATTAGGATCACAAAACATAATTTAGTTAGAGTATAAGGTATGTAATGGGGCCCTAATCCTCTTATATTTTGTTATATTGTTATTAAGATTAGCTATGTTTTTTTCAGTTCTAAGATTAGCTAAAAACTCATTAAGCCATTCAGAATAGGAGACTGTCTTTGTGTTTTTCCAATACTTAAGGACCAATTTCTTAACTGACATCGATATCATGGAAATATGGTATTTCTGATTGATCACTGATATTTGAGAATAATCCCCTAAGAGACATATCTCAGTTGTGAATAGGTCAGATAAACCCAGTAATGGGTCTGCTCAATCTTTTATATCTTTCCAGAGGGGGCTATCTTGGAGCAATCCCAAAAAATATGAAGCAAGGTACCTTCCTTCTGTAAACACCTTGTACATTGATTGGATAATATTACACCCCAAGCAGCCAGTTTTTGTGGAGAATAATAGAGGTTATGCAATATATTAAACTGCATGAGAAGTAACCGGTCTTGTGTTACAAAACGGTGACAATTACTCCAAAGGGCAGACCAGTCTTTATTCCAGTGTGGAAAAAAGTCTGACCAGTAAGTTGTGGGACCAAAAAGGATCAGGAAAGCGCCAATCATAAAGTGTACTAATTAGTTTGGAAGTTGCTTTTGGAGAAGTGGCTAAAGGACTCAAGTCTGAGTAGAAGGAAAGCTTAGGTGACATGGGAGTTATCTTATCAAATTATTTGACAAGGAGATGCCTTAAAGAGCAGGTTCTTACCTCTGTTCATCCCCTTTTCATGACTCTGATTCCAATCAAAAGGTGTCATTTAATCATTCTGTGCAGTGTTGTCAGAAGGAATGAAAGTCTAAATATATGCATTTTCATGTTTTATTCAGTCCATGCCATCTCCGTCCACAACACATGCTGAACCTAGCTGCCTAATTCACTATCGCGTGAGTCTGTCTGCGATGTCACTAAACGAACAGCTAGGCGAACAGCAGTTGGTCTCAGTGTAGGGAATTCATTCCCTGTTTTTGTCCAGTGGGACCTGCGGTACAATTCTGCTTTCTGTTAGACAACTAGTGTGCCACTATTGTGTAAAGTATGCGTTCGTTTTTAACAAACTAATATTTTAATAGCAGTAATCTAACGGACTTGTTTTCATTCCACACTGTGCTGTAAGCCAGTTGTGCAGGGGCATGATTTGAGAGGGTTACAGATTCAGGTTTTCTCTTAGACAACTAGTGTGCCTCTATTGTGTAAACTATGTTTGTTTTTCACAAACTAATATTTTTAATATTAGTATTCTAAATGGACCTTTTTTCCCCACACTCTGCTGTAAGCCAGTTGTGCAGGGGCATGAATTGAAAGGGTTACGGATTCGAGTATTACTTTGAAGCTTGCTGATGCCAGGAGATTATTTGCAAAATGTTTAGTCTGTTGTTCTTTGTGAGAGTTGTCTGGCATCTCTTGTAGACATTCTAGCACAGACTTATAGCAACAGCTTTTTTCCCCAAAGTTTTGCATAGAAAGTAACTGTGTTTAGAGATGTGCACATCTCCTGCAGTTAGGCTGCCTCAGGTTCCTTTTTGTGTAAGTGTCAGACATTCTTGGCAAATAACTTGTACATTGAAGGTTGATTATGTTCTGGTCATGTTTTGCGTGCACTGTGTAACTATTCCCATGGAGCACACAAATGGGACTGAATGGGTCAGGGTGGGAAGCAGGGATGGTAGACTAGCAAATGTGTGGGGAGGGGGTGTATGAGAGAGTGAGAAGAGAAAGATGGCTATCTCAATGTACACCAGTCTACCCAGAGTGCTAGGGGAAATTGTATTAAAATGAATAGTTCTGGTACAAAAGCAAACACTGGAACAATAAGCACAATTATTCAGCCATAGAAAAACACACAGCACCAGAGAAGGCAGGCAGAAACATTGCAAACTACAATTAAATGGTGGAACACGCAATAAACCGTACACATACAGTTGAGAAGAGAGGTTAAAATTCAGTCAGTGCTGCTCTGATGATATTAATTCACCCAGTGTGTTGAACTTGAGTTGCTGAATACCTGCTGCTGGTGTGCAGGTTCCGTGGAGCAGAACGCTGATCCTTTGGTCTCTCTGTGAGGGAGGGCACAGAATGTTGTCCATCAAAAGAAAAAAAACAGTTTTTCACAGAAGTATTCAGGTACATGTTCATTTGTAGGTATAGCTTTCATTTCTGTTACCATGGACATTACTAACTGCTGCCAGGTAGCAGATTTCATGTCTCCTTTGCTGTATTGGTGTTCATGCAGCCGGCCACAGCCTACAATCATTCCATTGGCAAAAGGTGCCACTGTCTGTTGAAATCAGTATCAGTATCAGGTCCTGGTTACCGATAGACTGGTTGTTGTTTAATATGTTCTGCTAGTGCCGGTTCTGTTATATACAGAGTGTAGATATAGTAAACATTCCATTGGACATCCTTTATCAAATGTAATTCTCCCACCCCCCACCCAGAACGAGCATCTGCAGTGCTTACAGATTGGCTCATTTCCTCATAGTCCATTTATTGAAGCAACCTCACCTACCTCTTCAATAATTCTATTTGTACATAGTCACTATGAATCTGTGCCCATTGTATTGTTTTTGTTATGTCTTCTGTCACAGACATCGTGCACACCACCTGGTGAATCACATCAGGCTACATAACCTAATGACTGGACCGCTATGTTTTGGGTATACATTATAAGTTGGGAGGCAGTAATGCTACACTTATCAGTCTGGACCAAACCTGGTTGGGAGCCATGTACTGACAGTGAGTGAAAAAACAGTGCAGCACACGTTGGTGTAGTAATGCACCCCTCCACCCCACCATTTTTCTGTGCCCCCCTTTACTTTACTCCACATGATATCTGCTTGTCTAGCTGTCCTGACTTTGCCTCCATGCCAGTATCTAGCTGCAAAGTGATGCTGGTTCACTCTTAATGTTCTGTCCCATGAATGATGCATGTCTTATTTTAATAAATATTTATATGACATGCATTAAAATCAATAGCTCAACAACGTTTCAATGGGAGGAAGAAACACAGTTTTCATTACCTCAAACTACTACAGCTCGGGGGGCGGGTCTCCATGTTTTCAATGTCGCACAGTAAAGAACATAATATTACATAATATAACATAATAAATATACACATAATGAATGTGAACCTATTTTCCACACATTCCCCAGAGCAGTGCAGAGTTAGAAATACACAAACAGGCATGCTTCTGTAATGCACGGATACTTTATTACATGGTCTTGTGTCCTAATTGTGCACCTGAAACAGAGCACCCCCATTACGTGGTTCATCAGTTGGTACTGTCATATACTATTGAATGTATAATTTAGGTGACATAGGAGTTTTGCAAACAGATTGCAGTGTTTATTCAAAAATGAACAGAGCTACATGACTGTAAAAATCGGTCAGAGCTGCAGATATTAGTTCTGGTCGCTATTATTGTACTACTGCACACTTACTGTAACAGTGAAAACCCTGCAGTAATGCTCGGTGGAAATGTGGTAATCCATTTTTGGAACTAAAACAAGGCATTAGTGAATAAAATCTATCGAGTTTTTACAATACAACTTATTTCCTACTGCCTATTGTGACTTGGTATCCAGTGATTGCAATTTCTTCTCATCAGAGACAGCATTAGAGAACATGGCATTGACCACTGTGTACAACAATCCAAAGACTCACCTCTCAGTGGAGGGTCATCAAACAGTAGTCAATCCAAATCTCACAAGAGCTATCTCCATTCTGACAAATGTGAAAACAATGGATGCTGATTCACTGCTCAAAGGTCAACAGAAAAAAAACAACACATAAGTGGCATATTCAGAAGTGAAACTCTGAAATTGTAATCCGTGCTTTGAATCTTGACACAGGTGCTGCATATTGGCATGGAGGCAGAGTCGAACAGCTGGAGAAGAAGCCATCATCAGGAATAAAGTAAAGGGAGGGGGGGACATAGGCAGCACAAGAGAGAATAGAAAAACGGTAGGGGAACATTAATAAACCAATCCCTGCTGCACTGTTTTTTCACCCACTGTTGGTACATGGCTCCCATCCAGGTTTGGTCCAGACTGACAAGTGCAGCATTACTGCCTCCCGACTTGTAATGTGTACCCAATTCATAGCGGTCCAGTCGGCAGGTTATGTAGCCTGCTATGATTCACCGGGTGGTGTGCACGATGTCTGTGAGAGAAGACATAACAAAAACAATACAATGGGCACAGATTCATAGTGACTATGTACAAATAGAATTATTGAAGAGGTAGGCGAGGTTGCTTCAATAAATGGACTATGAGGAAATGAGCCAATCTGTAAGCAGGTGAAGATAGGATATTGGAGAGCACAGCTCAATCACTGGGAAGAAAGACAAAAAGCCAGAGAGCACACAGGTACCAAAAAGCAGTTCCTAAGATTGCAGTTTATAAGTGAGGTCCAGATACCAGATCCACACAGACCACAACTATGCACATTTTGGCAATGAAACATTCAATGTGTGTAATCCCAGGCAAGTTGTAATGAGTAAGGCGACTGCTGTGGGTTTGGGGGCACCACGCATTCTTTTGTTATCAAAGCACTCATTATTTGTAGCACCATAAAAAAAACATTGAAAAAGGCTAAATCTGGGACAAATAGAATTTGCAATAGAGATAAAAGCAAACTGCAACAGCAGCAAGAATATGAGAATAGCACAATCACGCTATGCTATAATCAGGCAATCTTTGTTAGTCACACAAAATCAGTCACAATTGCATACAGTGCTGCATATCGGGACAGTGTAAACAGCAGCAAACACACTCAAACACCACCACTGACCAAAAATGACCCAACAGAGAAACATTTAGTCTGTTTTGTAATTACCGAACCAATGATGCACTTCTCCAGGAGAGCGAGACAATTGAATGAATGGACTCAGCTGGAGTTTGTTATTCATTTACTGATGTCACAGGGACTTCCAGATTGATTGCAGCTGGAGAAGAAACCTTTTGTAGGCGGTCCAATCGGGAGATTTAAAACAAGGTTAAATAATACTTTCAACTAAATAAACTTTCAAAAACCGACTTCACAAACTTAATTATAACACATTGGTGCAGTAAATTTCACAGGAGTACATAGACAATAAGAACCTGCTCTTTAATTGAAGATCCTTGAAATAATCTGGCGGTTGAAATCTGAATTTGATCATAAGATCCTCTATCGATAGCCATGAGCCATCTTCCTTCAGTAACAAGGACAATTTTCCATCTCCGAGTTGTGGTAGCCATGTAGGTGTTAAACTCTTATTATCAATTTTGAAAGCTGAGGAATTCCAGATCGATTGAGAAGTATCTGCGTAATGCTTATATTTTAAAAACCCACATAACTGGGAGTGAATTCTAATGGAAGTTTCTACCATGGTGGCTTTTACATTTTTATGTAAAGAGGATATATTTAGGAATAATAACGCGGAGGGAGCTATGTTACACGAGCAAATCATTTACAATTCTATTTTGAGCCATGGAGAAAGAACAGTAGATGTATTTGAATCTAACCACTGGAGATATTTGGAAGCATGACTGGCCCAGTAATACAGGCTAAGACATGGTAGGCATAAATCACCCTTAAATTTAGAATCAGCTACTTTATGATATGCTAATCTTGGTTGCTTCTTGGACCAAATGAATTTCACAATTAACCTTTGAACTTTTTTAAACCAAATTCCCGGTAAGTAAATATTAAGTAGTTAAAGAGGATAAAGTAACCGGGGAAAGACATTCATCTTGATCAAGTTTATCCTTCCCCAGAACGAGATGGGGAGAATCGACCAGCGGTCTAAGTCCTGAGTCAAAGTTGATAACAACGAGTCGAAATTTTTCTTAATAGTAAGCTGTGTACTTCTGGTTAGCTCAATACCAAGGTATCGTAAGGAGTCCTTCGACCACGAAAGACCTAAAGCTATAATGCTATTTTTAAATACTTTATGGTTTAAGGGGAAACACAATAGACTTACCAACATTTAACTTATAGTTTAATAGACTACTGTATTCCTCTATAATCTCTAACATAGCTGGGATAGAAGTCTCTGGATAGGAAAGCTGCAAAACAAGATCATCCACATAAGCGGATACCTTAATTTTGGTACCTTGAATTGTTAGTCCTTGTATATTTTGACATAAAGACAAATTACGGATTAAAGGCTCCAAGTAAAGATTAAAAAGTAGGGGAGAAAGAGGGCAACACTGTCTGGTGCCAGAATATAAAGAGAATGGCTCAGAAATTGCTCCATTTCCTGAAATTCTTACAGATGGATTTTGGTAAACAGCCTTCACCCAATCCTGGAATTGTTGTGGGAATCCAAAGGAATTCAAAGTTTGAAGCAGAAAATTCCAATTAACTCAATCAAAAGCCTTCTCGGCATCAAGGGACACCAAGGATGCCAGAAAAGAGGCATCCTTTGACACCGAGAAGACATGGGAGAGAGTGCAAAGGTGGTCTACCCTTTAATAAAACCCACCTGCTGTAACCCTATTAGATCTGGGAGAATTAAACTGAGCCTATCTGCCAATATTTTGGTTAAAATCTTTATGTCCTGGTTAAGTAATGAAATGGGCCTGTAGTTTTCCACCGAATCTAAATTCTTGCCAGGCTTTGGTAAAAGCATAATAAGTGCCTCAAATAGAGTGGAATCAATTTGTACACTGGGTAGAATATATTGATATAAGGAAGGAAGATATGGGAAAAGATTTTCCTTGAAGCATTTATAGAAATTAGGCGAAAATATGTCAGGTCCTGGAGTTTTATCTGTAGGGAGACTTTGTATCACTTCAGCTATTTCTAAGGTTGAAATTGGTGCTACTAATACCCTTTGCTGGGATTCAGAGAAAAGGGGTAAATGAGCCTCTGTTAAATAAAAGGAGAGTCGAGTTGGAAGGGGGGGGGGTTGGTCATAACTCTGTATAATTGTTTGTAGTACCTGGTAAATTCATTAACAATTTCTGAGGAGAGGATTTCAGGGAACTATCTGTATTAGAACAGATAGGTGGGATAAATCGGGATGATTCCTGCTGTTTAATTCTCTGAGCTAATAGTTTCCCTGCTTTCTCTCCTTGTTCTTGGCCTTAGTGTGAAGAAATGGCAAATTCTGCTTTCTCATTAAGTAAACTTAAATAGGAGTCTTTCAATTTTACAAGCCTTTATTTGATAACATCGGGTCCTGTTATGCTCTTCTTACAGGAGCTTTGCTGAAATGTGGCATTCATTTGTAGAAATATGCCGCTGAGTTCCTTCTCGACAGTGCGATAGTGCAAGTGCCAGTAATTTTAGCCGCCTGAACATTCGCACTATCGCAAAGGCATTTAACCTTCGAGTTCCCCCTGAAATTAAATTTTCTGAAAGATACATAATGTTTTGAGCTCTGCAAACCTTCTGGAGGTAGAATAAAGAGGTTTGGTGCTGCATTTGGGTTCTCTTAAAAATGAAGGTTTCTGGGTTTTTTTTTCAGTGTTTCAGAGCCCCGAGTGGACTCTTTCTCAGCTGCAGTAGTTCCCCTGGGAGTCGGCCGGCCATTTTCTGACCGCCTTTATACTGAGTATAAAGGGGTGGTGCTTCCTGGGATTAGAGAATGGATTAAAATTTTCACAGAAAGACTGTATTTCACTTTTGCGTGTGAAATTGAGTTATGTTAAACAGAGAATGTTTAAATATACCATATAAAATATAAATGTTGTAAATAAAGATATATTGTTTGAAATAAAGTATTGGGGAGGGGTTAAGATGTCACCTGACCCCTGCAGTGTATAAAAGCTGAACACTGAGCACAGGTATTCAGATTGCTCTTGGGGCTGGAGGTAAACTCCAGGGCGTCATGATATTGTGCTCTAAGGAGTAAGAAGTAATTATTCTCTGTGCTAAATGGAAGATTAAGCTGCCAGATCAGTCCATTGTGTTTAATTTGTCCTGCTACTGATGAAGATTCTGAACTATAAAAATACATTTTGAACTATTTAAAATGAATTTGTGATGTGTCACGCTACCTGATTGCCCATGTGCACCTGCGCCTTACCACACTGCCCCACCCCAAATTCCTCTCCAGTAACTTGGGTGGTAAAGTTGCTTGTTCCCCTCTCTGGGATCCCTGCCTTCCCACTGTCCTCATGCCACCCCCATCTAGTTTAAATCTACCCTTGATGCTATGTACCCGTAAACCTCTGTTTTAATACCCCTTCCCTTCCCCGCTCAAGTGCAGCCTGTCCCCTTCATATAGATTATTGTCGCAGATTCTGCAGCAGCCCCCACTATCCCGTACCCTTTGGACCGACACCATTCCACCAGCCAAGTGCTGAACTCTCCAAGCCTCCCTTTTCTCCCTGTACTAGCGCAGGGTACTGGGAGCATCTCTGAGAAGGTCACCGATGCCCCATGTCCTCACATAGCCCTCCTAGTTCCTCAAACCTCTTCCTCACTACTTCCACAGTCTCTCCCACCAGCTCATTAGTGCCCACATGCACCATGACATGTGGTTTCTTCCTGCCCCTCCTTGTGCACTTAAGAATCACCTGCCCCACCCCCTCTGCCATTAGCCCAGGTATGGCCTTCACCCATATGTGACTATGCCTTTCCCCGTTGCTGCCTCATCTGATCTCTTTTAGTATGAAATCACCCAGTACCAGCACACACCCCTCTTCATTCCTTATCCCCACCCTACCTTTTTCCCAGGCACCCATTACTAGAGCCTGCCGCATCTCTACCTCTACCCTTCCCCTTTCAGCTTCCCCCCCTGCCTCTGGCCTGACCCCACTCCCCTTCACTGCTCCCTCACTCCCCTCCACATCCCTCCCCTCTGCCATGTCCCTGACCTCCTTCACACCAGCAGTGCTTCTCTCCCTTTCATCCCCATCTCCCTCCTCTGACTGACTCGTGTTCCTTGCAGATTCCCTTCCCCTTCCCTTTCCTGTCCCATCCTGGAGATCACACACCCCTTCCCCTCCACTAGTGTCACCAGCACAGCAAACCTATTTCCTGTCCCTTCTGCCTGGCTGTGCATTGGCTCTTTCTCCCCCAACTTTAGCCTTCACACCGGTGCTAGACCCTTGTTCATTCTGCTCCTGCATACCCTCCCCAACCCCTCCCTCAAACCGCTGTTCCTCCCATGTGGTGTCCTCATGTTATTCCCCTGATGAGGCCTTCCTGCCTCCTGCCCCCCGCCCATCCTCTTCAACTCTCTACCAAGTCACAGTACTTCCTCCTTCAGACTCCTCAACCTGTTACAGATTGGAAACCCTCCTAGATTCCACAATATATTCATCCAAATCACTGCCCCACACCCATTGCATCCCACAGTTCTACCCATGTTGACCCCCCTAGCATCCTGTTGTCCCACGTACCACCCCTTCTGTACTGTCCCCAACTGCCTCACTAGAGCCCCCACCCTCTAGTGTGTCCTTCCCTAACCCACTCCATTTGTCTTCTCCAGTGATGTTTTAACCCTCGAGATACCTGTGACAGAAATGGGAAGGAAAGAGTTAATGGTTTGGATTCTGTAGATGCCTTATTTTTTTAGCAGTGTGAAAAAATACACTGAGGCTGAAATCCTCCAGCAGCAACCAGCTTGTGGAATTCCTAGCTGCTAGATAAAAGCTGGGTCATAAATCTCGAGTGGACATCTCCAGACACACACAGACCTTGCAGACATGGACACAGGGCAGTTTGAATGGATTGGATCATTCAAATATAACCTTAAGGTGAAAAGGGAATATAATTGGTCACCAATAGGTGTTCACTCTGATTGGGACAATTAAATACATACATGTTAGGTGGTTGGTGCATTTAAGGGAGAATAGGAATGACCTAGTCTCCATAGACTATATAAGCTTCTGTAAGACAGAGAACTTTCTCTTGCCTTGGGAAGCTGTGAGGGGAAACATAAGCTTGGAGCCTACCTGGTATGTCCGTGGGAGCTGGCAGTTAGAACAGGGTCCAGTGTCTCTTGTAAGGACAGGGAAGGGTAAGTTTAGTGATAGTATATTTCAGTAATAGCCTTCTTCTTTTGCCATCTGTTGTTTAAAAACATTTGTTTACTTTTCCTGTTTAAGTGTTATTCTCTAGTGTTGTAAATACATTTCCTGTAAATGCTCATTGCACTTTCTGTTAAGTAAAAGCTATTTATTTGCTTAACAGTTGTGTCTCTGATGTCATTTTTCTAAGGTAAGATTTGGTTTTCCACTGGCTAGGGTAAACTCTGTGTAGCATCCGCCACCTGAAAGAGACACACTACCAGACTTTAACTTGTGCAATTGCACGTGTGATTATTCAAGTTTGTACACTTGAAAGAGGTGCCGGAAGGTTAGTCCGGCTGGTGGCAGCGAATACCCAAGGACACACACCTCTCTAAAGCTGTTTCAGCCCAGAGGGGAGAGTGGGTTGTCCACCATATTAGTTAACAGTGGTGGGGAGTGATGATAGCGGACTGCATGCCCTGCTGATACAGAGTTTGCCAGTGGAACAGTTACCTTAGCATTGCAAAACAGGATATACAAGAGGATACATTTGTACAACAGTTTTATTTGTTTCTAGATAGCACAGTATAGTGTAGCAGTAGAGAATGAGCTCCACGGAGTATGATTCACTTACTGTGCCACAGCTTGTTGAAAGGTGCCAGGAAAAGGGGATTCAGCCTGAAAGTCTGAAGCAGAAGAAAAAGGCAGATCTCATAGCTACTCTCTTGGCACATGATCTGAAGCAGACAGTCATTGGCGGTGAGTCAGGAACTGAGGCAGCAGGCCCCCCAAATCAGCTTGAGGCACTGCGACTGCAGCTATTGCTGCAAGACAAGGCATTGGAGGTGAAAAGACTGGATGCTGAAGCAGAAGCAAGAAGGTTGGAAGCAGAGAAGAACTTGAAGAAAAGAGACTGGCAGACAGAGAAAGAACGACAGCATGAACTCCAGAGACAACAGCACGAGAAGGAGATGATGACCCTCCGAGTCAGCAAACCGTGAGTAATGGTGGAGTGAGTTTACCTCATGAAGCCAAAATGAATTCTAAATTGTTCCCTCAGTTTAAAGGGGAGATGACCTTGATTTATTTTTAAGGTCATTTGAGAGAGTATGTAATCAATTACAATTAAATAAGGCTCCTGGTCAACTTATCTCACACCCTTGCTGACAGGGAGGCGCTGAATGCATTTGCTAAAATGAGTAATGAAGACTATGCTGATTATGATAAAGTAAAAACAGTGTTGTTGAAACATTTTGAATTAACTCCTGAGGCTTATAGAAGAAAATTTAGGGAGTTAAAGAAAAGCCCAGAAGACAGTTATGCAGAACTGCTGGTTAAACTGTATACTTACCTTGATAGGTGGATGGAGGGGCTAAAGCAACTACTGTGGAACTGATTAAAGATGTATTGGTGAGAGAACAATTCCTTAAATTGTACCTGAGGACATGCGTGTATGGCTCATAGACAGGGCATCGCCTCTTCCACAGAGGTGGCAGGAAGCGCTGACAGTATCTGTCTAGCACCACACACACAAGTAAGTCTTATGGTATGGGGGCAGCACATGGGTATAAGGGATCCCATGGGGGCAGCCCAAAACTCCAGCCTGCACCTGAGCCCAAAGTAGAGCCTCTGGTTCTAAGGGACTCAAGAAATAGGTCCCAAGAAATGTCATATTTGCAATCAAGTGGGACACTTGAGATATAACTGCCCTCAGAAACTGGTTAAGGGGCAAAGATATTGGGGCGGGGGTGATCAAAAGGGCACTGTTGTGTTTGTAGGGTGTGTCCAGTCTGAAGAACCACTCTCCTCTGATGAGAATTTGCATCCCATTACAGTTAATGGAATAGTAACACAGGGACTATGGGACACAGGTGCTAACATCTCCCTGGTAAGGCAAGATCTCATTTGGGCAGAGCAGATCGTGCCTGGGAAATACTCCAAGGTTCGGGATTCACAGGGCCACCAGTCCCATTACCAATGGCTAGAGTCTTCCTGAGCTGGGAAGGGGCCATGTAGAAAAGGAGGTGGGAGTTGTAGAGGACCTACCTGTAAGTATGATTGTGGGAAGAGATTTGGACCCCAGTAAAAAACTGGTGTGTGTTGTAACTCGTAGTCAGGCACAAGGGCAAGCTTCTGAGGGGAAGAGGGTTGACTCTGTGTGGTCCAGCCACACCCTCAGCAGCTGAGGAAGTGTCCAGCACAGGGAGGGGCTGGCTAGAAGCTGCAGTCCAGAACCCCAGTCACAAATAGAGGAACCCACAGGACTTCCTTCAGAAGGGCACTGGGAAGGGTCAGGCGAGGGCAGCTGAGTGCTGCTGGCGAACTGACCCTACCCTGGAAAACTGAGGGAAATAGCTCACAGGGCTGAGCATTCTCAGGGGTAAAGAGGTCCATTACTGGGACAATGGGCTGTTGTACAGAGAATGTACAACAGAGGAAGAGCTAGCTGGTGAGGTACTCCAGCAGCTGGTAGTCCCCTAAGGTTCACGTCAGCAGCTTTTGGCCCTTGCACATGATATCCCTTTTCAGGGCACTTGGGAGTGAGGCGCATGAAAAGCGCCTCACCAACAATTCTTCTGGCCTGGTATTGGCAGGATGTGGCAAGTGATTGCCGGACTTGTCCACAGTGCCAGTGGTAGGAAAAATGGGGGACAAGGCCAAGGCAGCTTTGGTGCCCCTGCCCATTATTGATGAACCCTTCAAGAGGGTAGCAGTGGACATAGTGGGGCCATTGAGCACCCCAAGTTGCACTGGCAAGTGGTATATCCTAGTAGTTGTAGACTATGCCACTAGATACCCAGAGGCAGTGGCCTAACATCCTCTGAGGCAGGACCAGTGGCAGTTGCACTGTTGGAAATATTGCTGGGTGGGCTTTCCCCAGGAGATACTGTCAGACCGGGTGCCAATTTTATGTCAGGATTAATGAGTAGTTTGTGGGAGAAGTGTGGTGTAAAGCAGCTCAAAACCTCCCATACCATCCCAAGCTAATGGTCTAGTGGAGCGATTTAATTAAACCTTAAGACCATGCTAAGGACTTTGCTGACCAGCATAAGAGAGACTGGGACAACATTTGCCTCATCTCCTATTTGCATACAGGAAGTCCCACAGGAGTCCACAGGGTTCTCACCTTCGAGCTCCTGTTTGGTCATAGGGTGCGGGGCCACTAGATTTGATTCGGGACGAATGGGAGGGTGACCGTGCCTCCCAAGGGAGTCTGTTGTGGAGTATGTCCTGAACTCAGGACCCACCTTAGGGAGCTCATGGGGTTTGCTCAGGAGCACCTGGCCACTGCACAACATGCAGAAAGTCTGGTATGACCGTGAGGCCCGAGCCAGAGAATATGTGGTGGGACAGCGAGTGATGGCACTCATCCCTGTCCGACAGAATAAGTTACAGGCAGCATGGGAGGGGCCATTCTCCATTGTCCAAAAGGTTAGTGACGTCAATTACATGATAGAGCTACCGGACAGGAGATGCAAACGAAAGGTGTATCATGTTAACATGCTTCAATGGTCCTCACTGTATGCAGTGCTCCAGAGGAGGAAACTGAGGTAGATCCACTGGTGGACCTACTTGGGGAGGCCAGGGGTGCATCCTCTGTGGACAGCCTTACCCTCTCGGAACAGCTGACACCAGCCCAGGTGCAAGAAATTAGGGGTGTGCTGAGAGAATTTGAAGACATGTTCACAGGGAAACCAGGGTACACCACGATGGCAGAGCACCATGTGGATACAGGGACCCAGGATCCCTGAAACAGTCCCCTACAGGGTACCTGAGCAGGTTAAGCAGACTGTGAAAGAGGGCTCAAAGAGATGCTGGAACTGGGGGTAATCCAGGAATCTAGTAGCCCCTGGGCATCACCGTGGTACTGATCCCAAAGGGATGGCACCACGATTCTGCGTGGACTACGGAAGCTTAACAGCTGCGCGGTCTGATGCTTATCCCATGCCCAGAACAGATGAGACCCTGGAGCGACTGGGGGGAGCCAAGTATTTGACCACAATAGACCTAACAAAGGGCTATTGGCAGGTACCTCTGACCCCTGCGGCCAGGGAAAGATCAGCGTTTGTTACTCCATTTGGTTTATATGAATTTAAGGTAATGCCATTCGGAATGAAGAATGCACCTGCAACCTTTCAACGGCTTGTAGATCGCATTCTGTCTGGGGTAGGTGAGTTTGCATTGGCTTATATGGATGATATAGCCATATATAGCCAGACCTGGGATGAGCACATCAAGAATGTGCTAGATGTGTTCCACAGGTTAAAGAAGGCAGGTCTGACAGTCAAGGCAGAGAAGTGCCAGATAGGTATGGCAGAAGTATCCTACCTTGGGCACCGGGTGGGTAGTGGACACATCTGTCCGGAGCCTGCCAAGGTTGATGCCATCCTGGCCTGGCCTACTCCTACCACAAAGAAACAGGTCAGGGCATTTCTAGGGACTGCGGGGTACTACCAGGTTTGTTCCCGCTATAGCGATCTGGCTAAGCCCTGACAGACCTAACCAAGAAGGAAAGCCAGATGCAGTGAAGTGGTCAGAAGGCTGTGAGGTTGTTTTCAGGAGCTAAAGAAGGCCTTAAGCAGCCCAGCTGTATTGGCTAGCCCTAATTATAGTTTAAAGTTTATGGTTCATGTGGATCCTCAGATCATGGGCTGGGGGCTGTGCTGAGCCAAGTTACTCAAGCAGGGGAGGAGCACCCAGTTGTGTACCTCAGCCGAAGGCTTTTGCCCAGAGGAGGCATACGCCACAATTGAGAAGGAATGCTTGGGAATAGTGTGGGCCTTCAAAAGCTGCAGCCTTACCTATATGGGAGAGAATTTACTGTAGTCACAGATCATAATCCCTGATTTGGCTTCATAGGTCCAGTGGACAAAATGGTAAACTACTCGTTGGAGTTTGGTACTGCAGGCATACAACATGACCATACAGCATCGCGATGGCAAACAAAATGCAAATGCAGATGGGCTATCTAGGCAGGGCTAATGGCCTGGCTGGATACTTTGAGCACTTCAGTAATTGCATGAACGGCTGTGTCACTCGGGGTAGCCCAAGGGACACGCCTTCATATCTGGGGGAGATGTGACAGAAATGGGAAGGAAAGAGTTAATGGTTTGGATTCTGTAGATGCCTTATTTTTTAGCAGTGTGAAAAAATACACTGAGGCTAAAATCCTCCAGCAGCAACCAGCTTGTGGAATTCCTAGCTGCTAGATAAGAGCTGGGTCATAAATCTCAGTGGACATCTCCAGACACACACAGACCTTGCAGACACGGACACAGGGCAGTTTGAATGGATTGGATCATTCAAATATAACCTTAAGGTGAAAAGGGAATATAATTGGTCACCAATAGGTGTTCACTCTGATTGGGACAATTAAATACATACATGTTAGGTGGTTGGTGCATTTAAGGGGAGAATAGGAATGACCTAATCTCCATAGACTATATAAGCTTCTGTAAGACAGAGAACTTTCTCTTGCCTTGGGAAGCTGTGAGGGGAAACATAAGCTTGGAGCCTACCTGGTATGTCCGTGGGAGCTGGCAGTTAGAACAGGGTCCAGTGTCTCTTGTAAGGACAGGGAAGGGTACGTTTAGTGATGGTATATTTCAGTAATAGCCTTCTTCTTTTGCCATCTGTTGTTTAAAAACATTTGTTTACTTTTCCTGTATAAGTGTTATTCTCTAGTGTTGTAAATACATTTCCTGTAAATGCTCATTGCACTTTCTGTTAAGTAAAGCTATTTATTTGCTCAACAGTTGTGTCTCTGATGTCATTTTCTAAGGTAAGATTTGGTTTTCCACTGGCTAGGGTAAACTCTGTGTAGCATCCGCCACCTGAAAGAGACACACTACCAGACTTTAACTTGTGCAATTGCACGTGTGATTATTCAAGTTTGTACTCTTGAAAGAGGTGCCGGAAGGAAAGTCCGGCTGGTGGCAGCGAATACCCAAGGACACACACCTCTCTAAAAGCTGTTTCAGCCCAGAGGGAGAGGTGGGTTGTCACAATACCCACAATGTTTAGATGTAACCCCTTACCTTCCTCTGATTCCTTAGACATTGAAGTGAGCCCCCTCCTCTGTAATGTACCTCACTTCTGATTTATAGGTTTCTTACTACAGTGATAAACTCCTAAGAACTCATTTTCTTAATTGCCCCTTGCTGCCCTCCAAACCTTCCCTCTCTCAGATGCAGACTTAGCAATCAGACCATGCAGAACCCTCAAGTTGCCAGAGCCTCCTCTCCCTATGTAGCCCATGCCACTGTTAACAGTATCTAAACATGAATTTACAATCCTTGCATTGCTTCCCTCAGAGCAGCTTATGCGCTATTAGAAGTATCTGTAACGTGACTTTACAATCCTAGCATTGTTTTCCTTCCAAGACAATTATTTCTGAACAGCCCTTCAACCCCCAGTGTCGTCACATGCAGTGTTACCCAAATGAAGCTCCTCCCTGAAAAATAGAGCCCACCTCAGTTTCATTTACCCCCAATAGCCCAAGTGTCCCATAACAGTCACAGTGACCCCGACTTGTAGGCAAAGACGAGAACTGGAACAGTCACAATACCTTAACTCTGAATTCAGCTGAATCATAAGAAATGGAAGTCACAGTACCTTGTCACTAAAACTGGCCCCCTCCAGCAGGATGAGTTCCTACTCCACAGCTTGCCTTGGGGTCACTTTCTCCGTCAAGCTCCTCCAATTTCCCTCACTTAATAGTTACTCCTCCTCTTGCCATCCACCAATCACCGGTCCCATCAGGAAGTGATCAGTCCTTTTTTATATATTTGTTATCCTCCACCTCTTCCCACTAGAGGGCTGTGATCCTTTCTAAGCCTGTAGGTTCACCCTTGATCTGGCTCCTCCTCCCTTGGGTACTTAATAGAGGTCAGGGATGGGGATGGTGAGCTTGGAAAAAAACACACCTCACTTCTGTTTCTCTTTTTGGCTGGCTCCTGCTGACTCCCTCTGCAGCTCCCTCCTTCCTGCTGTAGTACAGCAATGGCCTTCTGGTGCCCTTTCTCCCCAGAACTTGCAGTGGAATGAGCAGCAGCTGGCCTCTCTAATCAAAACTCGCTCTTCCCTGCTCGATTGGCTTCTCCCGGAGCTTACATATTACTATCCTGTCTGCAGGATAGGCTGCCTGCTCTGCCTCTGGAATAGCCCCCTCCTGGAGCTGGAAGGCTGCAGTTTGGTGTGGTGGTGCAACAGTCAGCCTCAAAACACACCTCTCCTCTCCTTCTCTTTTTGGATGACTCCTGCCAGCTCTTTCCATAGCTCCTTCCTTCCATAGTGCAACAACGGCCACCTGGTCACCTTGATCTCCAGACCTTGCAGTCTAAATCTGAATCTCTTAACTCTTGTAATTGTTTTGTGAAAATGTGCAACTCTTCTTGCTGTTTATATATCTATCTATATATATATATATATATATATATATATATATATATATATATATATTATAAGTGTGATCCGTAGTTAGGTTTGAGATGTCACTTCTATGTTAAAGTCAAACTTTTGCGTGTTAATAACTTTGGACCCATTCAATGGATTTGCCTGAAATCTGGTATGCACAGTGGGGCATAGTAGATCTCTTGATTTGCCAAATAACGGACTTACGGTCTTTGCGTGTGAAAACACTGAAAAATGCTAAATTATCCATTTTTGGAGGCAGCTTTTGGGATTTTGGATGTGGCCCTGCGTGGCTGTTGTGTAGTGTGCCACTCTGTGAGATGGCTCATTTGAAAGAGCTTTAGTGGCCGAACATGCCACTTTTCATTTGGTGAAAAAATATTAAGGCATTCAAAGGTTATGACACTTTGAATTTCCCATTGTAAGTCAATGGGAAAATTTATATGTATGTTTTGTGAACAAAGAATGAAATTCTAGCCATCTTGTCCCACCTGGCAATCAAAGAATTTGCAGCTTCACGGTTCAAGAATTTTTGTTCCTGAGAATTCTTTTATCACGAGGTCTGCCATCTTGTTTTTAGATTTCCAATTGGAAAAACACAAATATCTCAGCTCAGGGGTCACTTTTGAAGTAAAACTTGGACGGGTTTTACTCAGGGGGCTCCGATCTATCAAGCCATGCCTTTGGTGTTATCCAAATCGGTCAAAAAATAGAGTTATAAGCTTTTAAAATCTTTGATCGCGAGCCTGCAAATTCTTTGATCGCAAGATTCTTTGATCACGATCTTGTATCGCGAGCGTGGGATGAGATGGCAGGATTAAAAAATCTATTTTCTCAGCCATGGGGTACCCTAAGAAGTCCAATAAGGGTGGGTTTTGTTCAGGGAGCTTCGTTCTGTCGAACCACAGTGGTAGTTTACCTCAATTCCTTGTATTTTTTAAATTAGAGCATTTTTTATTCTTTGATCGTGAGACTACAAATTCTTTGATCGCGAGCCTGCAAATTCTTTGATCGCGATCGTGCATCACGAGCAAAGATGAGATGGCTGGATTAAAAAATCAATTTTCTCAGCCCAGGGTGCCCTAGGAACTCAAATAAGGGTGTGTTTTGCTCAGGGGGCTTCGTGCTGTCAAACCATGGCAATGGTTTACCACAATTCCTTAAATTTTTTGATTTATAGCATTTTTTATTCTTTGTGAGCCTGCAAATTCTTTGATTGCGAGCCTGCAAATTCTTTGATCACGAGATTCTTTGTTCACAGTCTTTGATCGCAAAATAGGGACAAGATGGTCAGATTTTTTTATAATGGAATAGATAGGAAAATTGTAACAATCTTTAACATTGAATATCTTTAACACTGAATATCTCGGAAACGGTTTGGTCTTTTTACTTGAAGTTTGGAGGGTGTTTACAGCATGTCCTGTGGATAGAAATTATATTGTTTACATGTCAGAAAATGTTTTTATGGCAGAGATATGGCATGGCGCAGTTTGCATTCTGCGGACAATGTTTTGCTTGTGGTGGTGGCTTGAAATTGATAGGATACCTAGCCTTAGTGTCATGGATGTAGTTTTCAGTTGTTGTGTGTGTTACATGTCAACAGGTGTGGAACTGTGCTAGTCTGACGAATGAAAATCTCAAACTTTAAAATGTTATGTCTCGGACACAGTTTGGTTTTTTCATTTGAAATCTGGAGGGTGTTCTCGGCATATCCTGTAGATGTGAATTATTGTGTTTATGTGTCGTAGAAAATTTTTTTTTGCAGAGAGATTGCGTGACACAGTTTACGCTTTGAAAATAGCATTTTCCATTGTTGTACTAGCTTGAAATTTGTACGGTAGCTGGCCTTACTGTTGTCAATTTAATTTTTAGTCGTTATATGTGTAACGTGGTTCGACACTTACAGGTTTTCAAGCCCTGTGCTCCCACCAACTTGCTCAACTTTCTACTTTTCTATTCTTTCTTAAAAAGTAAGGACATTATATGCAAAAAAAACTTCATTAATGCATCAGTTAGGGTTGTTCTACAGCAGCAAAAGTGAAGAAATTTGATATTAGGGTTGCCACCCCTTGCACCCCACCCCTCCCCCATCAACAAGCATTGGGGTGTGCCTTGACGTCATCGGTCCTAACTCTCACCCCATTCTCCTATGCTGCACCACCTCAGCTTGTTTGCACATGGGATAGGATGAGAGATAGGACAGATGATGCCAACGCACACCCCAATGTCTGTTGGTGGGGATGGGGTGCAAGGGGTGGCAGCCCTAATATCGAATTTCCTCACTTTTGTCACTGTAGAATAACCCTAACCGATGCATTAATGAAGTTTTGCACAGAATGTATGTATATATATATATATATATATATATATATATAGATATATATATACACACTATTGCCATTTATTGTGACAAATGATAGCACATGCTCATATAAATGACTCATAAGCTGTTAAAGAAACCAAAAACAGACTACAAGCACCACATTACTACATATTATTTCCATTTGTTCTTTCCTCCCTCCATTTTCCTAGATGACTTCCTTTTCTTTGGGAGCACGATAGGCCTTTGCTTTGTACCATGATTCTCTGCTTCTGAGGATGGATCAGGTGGGAAGACTGAATAGAAGAAACTTCAGAATCTTCTTCAGTCTCCCTGAGTCTTTTCGAATACTTAAAATCTCATACGGGTTGTCACATTAAGTTGAATCTTAAGGCAGCAGTTTCTGTAATTGAAGGGGGAGGCATATTACTGGTTTCAGTTTTCCCTCAAGAGATTTCTTTCTTCCTGCTGATCTCCCTCCACCATTTGTGTCTCCAGCACCTCATTTATGGCTGCTTCCAGTGTGTTTCTGGCTCTGGCACAACTTTAGATGCTTGGGTGACTGAAAGGCTAGAGATATCCCGGACTCTTTCTTGCTCTGTATCTTGTAAACTACATGGCTGTGGTCCTAATGACTCAGTAGACTCCTTGTGATAAGTGTTGGAAGGGGGGCTGTTTTTTCTTGTCTTGAGGATACATTTCTAGTGGGTCCAGTAGAGCTTTCTGCTTATCCAGTGGTAGTTCTTCCTGAGTGTTCTGTTTTCTTCTGAGGACCAGATTTCTGGGCAGTGATAACCTAAAATACTTGCTCTGTAAAGTTAATTTCATACCTTCTGTTGGTGAATGCCAATGGGGGGGCCTGGAAAGAATGTCTCGCCTCATTGCAAAGGTTATATTTCACCTTATTTGGACAAGTATTACTGATGTGACCTATTTCAGAACACAGCCCGCATTTAACCTTGTCACAGGCGCTACTCAAATATGCCTTTCACCCACATCTATAACAGGCCTTAGGCCAGCCCACATAAAACAAAACCCCTCTATCTCTACCTAGATGGAAGCAGTTGGGTAAATGCTGAACTCACAAGGTCCCATAGTTCAGCTGGACTCTGATACACCATCCCCTGTCCATATATTTTTGGAATTTATTATTGTGTCAGGAGTTCCTGTTACAGTACACCTCTGTTTCATCCAATGCAGAATGGCAGCAGCAGCACTGCTCCTCTCATTTTCAAATAGTACTGTTACAGTTTTCAGTTTTGTGTTTTGTCAGTGGTGTTGCATAAAGAGGGGCCCATAAGGGCGTATCTTTGAGTTGCTGGTATTTGGCCCAAAATCATTCTAAGATTTCCACTGTTTTAAAACTGATGTCAAAGGCAGTATCTTCCAGAGTGTGAAATAAAGCATATAGTTCTGTGCAAAAAAATCACATGCTGTCTTTTAAGTGTGTTTGAGCCACATATTTCCTATCTAGAAACTCCTCAAGACCACCTGTATACAGTATTTCAGATGCACTACATTATGTTGTTTGGCTGGCTCTTTGTTCTTTTTAAAAAACTCAGAATATCTTAGAAAGACAGAAACATAGAAAGTGATGGCAGAAGGAGCCCAAGGGCTCATCTAGTCTGCCCATGGATACCAGGGATCTAGTGTCAGGCCAAGGACCTTTTCCTTCTTTCTTGTTGATCCTCCCTTCCCTGTTCTTGTCTCTTCTCCTACTGCAATACAGTTGCACTTCTGGAAAGTCCTGGGCCCTCTGTAGGTTCTAAATGTACCCCTCTACTTTCAGAGCCTAAATCCCTTTCATTCAAATTCATTTTATTTGACAAAAATTCAAGGTCAGTGTCATTACATGTCTGCTCTGTTTCAGTAAATCCTGACATTTCCGTTTCTTTATGTAATCTAGTAGCTGCACCAAACTGTTTTCTGCTGTACTTGCAAGTTCTTGGGGGCGGGTGGGGGCACCAACATTGTTGCTTTACCTTTATCTGACTTCTTAAATAACTGGTACAGAGGCATTGGAGAAATCAAAAAAAGCATTAGAGAAATATAAACTAGAGGGTATATTTAAAGTCTGCTGAAGTAGTAGCCTGTATCATAATGCTGTCTTCCTTGTTAGCAGCCCCAGTCAGTGTGTTACATACTGTACCTGAAAGGAGCAGGCTTTCTGAATCTCCACTGCGCTGATGGAAGCATCACTTATGGTCGACAGGAATTTGCCAACCTCCCACACAGTGACAGCAAAATATTGACACCAGAACTGTGCCGTCATGAAAGAGAGTATTTTTTGTGAGAGGCTATGCCTCCCTTACCTCCATGAGAGACTCTCTGCCCCCCACACACATCGCATTTCAATATAATCAACTCCAGGTTGGAGTTGTTCCAGGAAGGGGGCAGAACACTGGAAGAAGCTGCATTGGTGAAAACAGACCATTACAGTGACTGTCACTGTAATAGTCTGTTTTCGGGTTTCGCTGTCATGGTGTCATCTCGAGTGGGCCACCGGTGCTGAAAGGACCTGGGGATTTCCAGCCATTTCATTCATTATTTGGGATCCAACCTGCTTGTTCCAGGACTTCAGTAATATGTTTAAGTACCACCATTTTATTAGGCCTGAAACTGACATGGCATCAGCTGTTTGCCACTCACCAGATGTTCCTGCCCTTCTCAGTTGATTAGGCAGCCAGCTGACAGTGTCAAAAACAGTTGCAGTAACTTCTGTTGTTAAGTTGGATGCCTGCAACAATTTTTTGTGAGTCTTTGTATCAGCCAAATTGTTTTCAGGTAATAAAATAAATTTATCAGTACTTGCCTTTTGTGCTAGGCCTCCCTCTCCCGACTGCTGCAAATTCATCTGTTTTTCTTCCGCTGTCTCCACCCATATTTCAGATGCAAATTTTTGACTCAGATGTCTTTCTTTCTCACAAAACTCACTCTTCTTGCTCCAGTGAAAGACATAATAGTGCAGCTTTCCTCTGGATTAGTTGCCCACCCAATCACTCTTCTTCTTCATCTTCTCAGAGGACGATCTCATAGTTCAAGTCCTCCTGTCCCATGCATGGATTCTGAGCTGTTACTACTGAACCGGTTGCACTTGCTGTTTGCTTCTGTATATTATCAGACAGCATCCTTGTAACGGTTGAAAACGATCAGAGCTGCGAAGTCTAGTTATTTTTGCTCTGAATGTAATGCATCCACTAACTCTGCTACCAAGTTTTGGAAAACGTTAAGGAAGGTAGAAGGCCATAACAGCGCTGGCACACTTTCCCACAAAATTTATACTGGTGGTCCCCACACTACAGATAGAAATGAGATCCTTGACCTCCTTAACAATCACTTTGCCACAGCAGGGATGGCTTTTGATACCTCCCCAGCAAATGCCATCAGGGCACAGTTCCTTAGTCAGTCATCTGATTGCCACGATCCAGAATCTATTGACCCATACTACCCTTTCTCCTTCTGTCCGGTTACCGTCAAACAGGTTGAAGATCTCCTTCTTCAACTTGATACTAAGAAAAGTGCAGGCGCAGATATGATTGAGCCTTTCTTCCTAAACTTGGCCTACTATATTTTGGCTCCTCCTCCTATTACCCACCCGTCCAATTTGTCTCTCAATCAGGGCTCCCTCCCCAAGGTCTGGAAGATGGCCCATGTCATCCCTCTATTCAAATCATGGGACCCCTGCAACCAAAATAATTACTGCCCAATCTCCTTGCTCCCGGCCTTGTCAAAACTATTGGAGAAGGTTGTAAATGAACAGCTCAGATCTTCTGGAAAGTTTTAATCTACCAAAGCCGATTTAATCTGGTTTCTGTCCCATGCATAGTACTGCCACTGCCCTTGCTAAGGTTATAAATGACTGGCAGTCCACACTTGATAACAAACAATACATATACACCTTGTTTTTGGATGTTAGCAAGGCTTGTGACACGGTGGACCATGATTTGCTCCTGGTGACCTTGAAGAAAGTTGGGTGGACAACCTGGCCCTAAACTGATTTGCAAATTATCTTGTGGACAGAGAGCAGCAGGTCCAGGCTGAAGGAGACCAATCGCCAAAAAAAAAATAGTCCTTATAAGTGCCCCCCCCCCAGGATCCATATTTGGTCCACTTCTCTTTGCCATTTATATTAATCAAATTGACACTGGCCTAAAGTCATCTATTATACAGCTATTCGCTGATGATACAGATATACATTGACAGATCAACTCCAGATCAAGCCATTTTGGACCTCCAGAATGATTTTGACATCCTCCAAAAAAATCTACTCAACTTGAAACTCCTGCTCAATGCTAAAAAAACTAAGGCCATGATTTTCTCTCCACTGGCCCCTCATCTCAAAAAAAAAAATGGATAAGGTTCCTCACATAAGCACCCTTTTGGGAGAAGCCCTGGAGTTTGTGGAACAATTCAAATACCTGGGAGTCCGGATTGACTACAAATTGTCCTTCATTGATCACATTGAAGAACTCACTAAGAAACTGCGTGAAAGGCTTGGTATTTTTTTCAGGATCAAGCACTCACTAACCCAGGAGGCTAGAAAACTCCTAGTCCAAGCTACTTTCTTGCCTCTTCTAGACTATGCAGACTTCCTATATGTCCATAGTATTAGAACAGCTCTCTCCAAGCTTGATACCCTATACCACAGAGCCCTTAGGTTCATTTTGGATGCCCCTTATGACACTCACCACTGCATCTTCTATTCTTCTATAAGGTGGAGCTCCCTTAGCTTCAGGAGACAAAAGAATGCTATTCTATGGACATATAAGGCAATCACTCATAAATTACCTCAGTACCTCACAAACTGCCTAACTCCCTGCATCTGTAGTGCCTATTCTCTCAGAAGTCTTATCATCTTATCTCTGACTATCCCCAAAGTTAAAATGCACTTTGGTAGAGCCTCAATAAGCTTCACTCTTCCTACCCTCTGGAATAAGATCCAGAAAACCTTAAAGTTCATTTCCCCTGTCACATTCTCCCTCTTCAAATCCTTAGAAACATAGAAACACAGAAGCTGATGGCAGATAAGAACCGCAAGGCCCATCCAGTCTGCCCATTTCTTTTTCTACCTTATGAATGTGCCATTGGCCTTTGCTCTGTCAATGGCCTATCTATTCATACTCATCTGTATTGCTCCCTTATGCCTATCCCATGCCTGTTTGAAGCCCTGCACTGTATTCATATACACCACTTCCTGAGGTAGGCCGTTCCATGCATCCACCACCCTTTCTGTGAAAAAGAACTTCCTCACATTACCCCTTAATCAGCCTGCCTCTACTCTCATGCTGTGTCCTCTTGTCCTGCTGTTTTTCTTATATTGAAACATGTTAGACTCTTTCACCTTGTTAATGCCCTTAAAGTGTTTGAATGTTTCAATCATATCACCTCTCTCCCTCCTTTGCTCTAGGGTATACATATTGAGCTCAGTTAATCTGTCCTCATACGTTTTCTGATGCAGTCCTTGCACCATTTTGGTTGCCCTTCTCTGGACTGCCTCAATTTGGTTAATGCCCTTGTAAAGGTGTGACATCCAGGATTGCACACAGTACTCCAGATGGGGCCTAACCAGTGTCTTGTAAAGAGGGATTATTACCTCCCTCTTCCGACTTGTCATACCCCTACTAATACACCCCAACATCCCTCTAAGCTTACCTACTGCTTTAGTGGTCTGCTTGGATGATTTCAGGTTATCGGTGATGAAGACGTCCAAGTCTCTTTCTTCCCTTGTGACTGCCAGCAGCTCCCCTCCCAGCCTATAGCTGGCTTCAGGGTTTCTCTTCCCTATGTACATGATCTTGTTCCTTCTCCAATGTCTGTCATTGCTTCAAGTCAAGGTTTTAACAGCATGATTTGTTACTGCTTTAAATGCTGGACTTAAACCTCAACCATTGCCTGAGGAGTCATTTGAGTCCTCCCTTCTGTCATTGTCCAAATCAAGGTCCCAACATCACAATCTGTCTTTGCTTCAAATATTGGATTTAAACCCCAATCGTTGTCTGTGGCATCTGTCGTGTTTCTCCCTTAAAACAGTCCTTCCTCCCTAGGCCATCATGTCCAACTCTCTCCTGTCTCATCTGACCTTCCCTTCTCACTGTCTCTACCCCCCCCCCCTTCCCACCTCACTTGCCAGGCCATGCCTACAGTACTTATCAAAGGACTCTTACATCTCAATCTTCTCTGCACTTTGACACTGGAGCAACTGCCACTCCTGCTCACTATGACTCCTCCAATGACGTTTACTGTATAAACTTTAGCTCATTACCTTACATCCATATATCTGTATCTATGTAATTATATTTAAATGGCACTACCTCCTGTTGAACCTATTTTTTATTTTTTTTTATTTATTAAATTCTTGGATTACAAATACCTTTGGGCAGAAACTGCTCGTATACAAAGGTTCCACGTTAAAGGATGAGGGTCAACATACATACAGAGGTAGTAAAAGAATGCACAATAAACAACCAAAACAACTAAAAGAAAAAATAAAGATACTCAGTTATAACATACTTTGAGATAATATTCATATAACGAGCAGCTTGAGTAGGCAGCTGGCTGCGGTAACAATAAGAGATAGAGGGCACCATAGGCAGTTAGTATTGCAGGCGTGCGACTGGGAGAGGAAGTTGGCAGGCTAATGGGCCACTGTCTGATGGTGGTGGAAAATGTCTTGTACCAGTGGAGATGCGAAGCAGGAAAGGAGTCACAAGGAAGGCCCGGTGCCAGAGGGAATGAGACTGGGAAAGGGCGGGCTGTGAGACATGAGTGAGCTGGGAGGTGTTTAGAGAGATCTCTGTTCAGAGAAGCAGTCACATTGAGTGGTAGAGGTGAGGTAAAGTTTGAGATTCCTTTTGAAGGGTCCAAGTGTAGTAGAGGAAAGTACTTCTTTATTGAGGGAATTGAACCATTGAGCGGCTCTATAGATAAAGGACCGCTGACCCATGGAGGTACGTCATCTGGGAACCTGAAAGGTTAGAGACTGGGCACCATGTGTTTGTTGAGTGCCACTGTAGGTAGTAAGGAGTGAGCTAACACCAGGTGGCATGAGACCGAGGAGAATCTTTTTGGTAAGTAAGCAAGTCTGGTATTATATTCTGCTGTGTAGGGGTAGCCAGCTGGCCTGTGCATAGAGGTCACAGGTGTGAGTTTGTTGGGCTGCACCCGTTAGTAGTCTACAGGCTTTGTTGAGAGAAACTGAGATCCTGCAGAGGGCACTTGTTGAGGCAGAGCCATAAATGGCAAGGCCGTAGTCAATGACTGAGGTGACAGAGCTGTAGATGGCTAGTTTAAGGGCATCCACAGGCATACAGTGCTTGTGTTTGTGTAGTAGTCCAATCCGTATAGTGGCAGTCTTGGCAACAGTGTCAATATGCTGAGTGTAGGAGAGGGTACAATCCAGGATAACACCAAGGTACTTGAACTCCTTGACATGTACGAGTGGGTTCCCAGCACGGTTCTTGATGGTGAGGGACAGAGAGTTGTGCCTGCTCAGTTGGTTACAGAAGGACATGGCTTTAGTCTTGCTGTGGTTCGGGACAAGTTTATGAGAATTAAACCAGTATTCGATGCACCAGTATTCGATGCGCTTGAAGTCAAGCTGCAGCTGGGATTCAAGGACTGTAATGTCATGGTGGCTGGAAAACAGGACTGCATTGTCTGTGTATAGTAATATTTTTTGGGTGGCAGGCACTGGGGAGATTGTTGATGAAGAGGGAGAAGAGTAGAGGGCCCAGAATAGACCCCTGGGGGACTCTGGAGCAGACCGGTTTCTCATCCGAAGAGATCCCTGCAATCCTTACACGTTGGATCCAATTATCAAGGTAGCTGGTGAACCATGGAAGGGCATCACTGGAGAGCCCAATGGAGGACAGTTGCTTGAGCAGTAGGGGGTGATTAACTGTGTCAAATGCCTTGGTAAGGTCTATAAATACTGCCCCTCCACAATTCCCTTTGTCAAGTGTGGCATGGATGAAGGTTGTAAATTCCAGTAGTGC
Source organism: Neoceratodus forsteri (assembly GCA_016271365.2). Taxonomy (NCBI): domain Eukaryota; kingdom Metazoa; phylum Chordata; order Ceratodontiformes; family Ceratodontidae; genus Neoceratodus; species Neoceratodus forsteri. The sequence continues at coordinate 65,250,972 of CM028133.1, forward strand.
AGTGGTGGTGCTGTACCCTTTTCTGAAGCCATGCTGCTCTGGGCACTGTACATTGTACTTATCCAGGAATTCAACTAGTTGGTCTGACACTATTCTCTCCAGCGCTTTAGATAGTGGAGGAAGGAGTGAGATAGGTCTGTAATTGGTGTGCAGCGTCCTATCTCCACTTTTGTGAACCAGTGTGACAGTGGCTTTCTTCCAGAGAGAGGGGAAATGGCCCAATCTAAGTGAGAGATTGAAGATCTTTGTAAGTGGTTCTAAGATTTCATCGAAGACTTGTGCCAGCAGTTTCAGGTCAAGGGAGTCACCACTGTACCCTTGTTTGCCGACGGCCTTTTTAATGTATTTTCTAGCTACTTGTGGTGGGACCTCCTTAAAAAAAAAACTTTGGGGTTGTACGTTCTAGTTGGGGGGTAACTTGGGAGGAGCCAGAGGGGAGGTCGTCGAAAATATTTGGTGGAAGGACACTGTCCAGGTTTGTAAATGCATTATTAAAAATGCTGGTGATGGTACCTAGGTCGAGTGTAGGAGTGCCATGAAGGTTAAGCATAGTGGGTGGTGCTTTAGGATCCTTGCCTGTGAGTTCTTTCATGTTGTTCCAGAATTTGTTTCCCTGGCCCCAAGAGTTGGTCAGAGCCTCTTTGTAATAGCTGCGTTTAGCATTCCATATTTTCCGAGTGCAATCATTTCTGGCTGCTTTGTATAATTGTATGTTTACTTGCGTCGGAGTTGCACTAGCACAATGCCAGAGGTGGTCTCTGTGCTTGAGCAGAGTTAAAAGGTCAATAATTAATGGCTTCCTCTTTTTTCCATAAGGAAACCGTGGCATAATTTGCCGTTATAAAGGAGCGTTTATAACGGCAAACACGCGCACGGGTTTCCTCTCTCTTGCATGCGCCTGCTCAAACTCTGCTCGCTTTTCACTTCCTGAACCGCAAACCCAACCTGAAAAGAAACTGCCACAGACACTCGGCAGTAAGTAAAATAAAATTTTAATTAATTGTACCACATTGCTACCGGATCGATCCTCCCTTACAATACTGTCGAAAAAAAATGCTTTAAATAAGAAAAAGCCGACCAGAATCGGACTGTGGCGGCAGTGGCACAGCAGCCTTTTTATTTTATATAATTGCTGAGGCAAAAAGACAAACAATTATATAAATAAAATATGGGTCCTAGTATTATTACTGTGAATTACACACACCCTTGGGGTTTGATGCTTCACATAAACCCCTTGGGTGTAATAATCTCACCACACACCCAGACCCATACTTTATCCTATATGTAGTAACCCAGGGGTTTGTCTGTCCTTTGACCTTCATCTTTTTCACTGGTGCATAGATGCCACAGGCTTCGTTGAAACGTTTGACAAATAGGTCCAGAGCTTTGTTGGTGTCACTGAGGGAGTCAAGCACTGCCCAGTTCAGCCTGGTTAGATGGGATTTTAACAGCTGGAGGTGCCCTTGTTTGATAACCCTGGCATAGATAAGCTTGGGAGGGGGCTTGTGGTATTTGTTTGACCAGGAGAAAATGACAGGCGAGTGGTCACTTATTGTATCCGGGAGTACAGAAACATTGGAGATGCGTTCAGGGTGGTTAGATAGAATCCAGTCTAGAAGCGTAAGGGAGCCTGTCCTATAGTTACACCTAGTGGGAGCATTGACCAGTTGAGTGAGGTGATGCACCAGAGCTGCATCCTTATAGGTAGTGGCCTCAGCGGAGAGCCAGTTAATGTTAAAATCACCCATGATTATGGTTTCAGAATTATGTTGCTGGACCCTTAGATATTCCATGATGCTATGGAAGCCAGCAGCCAGGTCTCTTGGGGTTAGGTAAACTGAGATGACAGTGAGTCTCTTGTTATGTGCACCAAGGAGGATTTTGATTGTGAGGACCTGAGAGGAGTTGCTCAGGCTAGGGGATGGGATGATGTGACCCATAAGGGTATCCTTAAGATAGATGGCGCAGCCCCCGCCCCGTTTAGCAATCCTGTCTTGCCTGAAAATGCAGTAGCCAGGGACAGAGACTGAGGTATCAGGGATTTTAGGGTTTAGCCATGTTTCCACAACTGACAGGACATCAGGGTTGTGCTGTAGGATCCATGTTTGGAGGGAATCAAGTTTGTTGAGCATGCTGCAGGCATTGATGGATGCCATGGTGAGTGTCCCTGTCCTTCTGCTTGGTGCCACTGCTGCCTGCTCAGGAGGTCCTGGGTTGGGGTGAACATTTCCTGAGAGCAGGAGCAGCATAAGGAGAATTTGTAGGAGAAAGGATTTCAGCATCTTGTAGATACCTGGTGGTTAAGTCATAAGCCAAAAGAAATTACCAACAGCTGAGGTCCAGAGTCACAGAATGTGTTAGAAATCCTGAAGGTGATGAACTGTGCCTGTGCATATGCAGGATGTGAAATCCTTTTGTCTGCATGCTTCTTTGTCATTCAAAGAGGTTGTTGAAAAGCCCACATACAGATCATGGAGCAGGTCAGATGAAAATGTGGATTCAAGCAGGACACAGAGTCACTGAGTTTGTCAGACTTAGTTGCTTGAAACATAGAAACATAGAATCTGATGGCAGATAAGGACCGCTTGGGCCACCCAGTCTGCCCATTTCCCAACCTAATGGATAAGCTGCAGATACTAGTTAACCAGCAGCCTACTTCTTCCTACCCCTACCCCCTAGAATTGCCTTATGACTGCCCCATGCATGCTTGAATTCCACCACTGTTTTTGACTCCACAACCTCCTCTGGAAGGGCTTCCATGCATCCACAACCCTCTGTGAAAAAATACCTTAAATAACCTCTGAGCTGCCCCCATCTTCAAATTGTGCCCCTTTCTGCATACCTTTTTGAAAGATGCTACCCTCTTGGACTTTGTTGATTCCCTTGAGGTACTTGAAAGTTTCTATCATGTCCCCTTCTCCTCCTTTCCTCGAGGCTATACATATTAAGCTCCTAAGTCTCTCTTCATATGTCTTCTGGTGCAGATCCTGCACCATTTTAGTTGCCCTCCTCTGGACAGCTTCCATCCTGTCTATGTCTTTATGGAGATTGGGTCTCCAGAACTGCCGCAGTACTCCAGATGGGGTCTGACCAGCTGTCTGCACAGAGGGATAATAACTTCCTGTTTTCTACTGGTGATGCCTCTCCCTATGCATCCCAGTACCCCCAACCCTCCTTGCTGCCTCTCACATAGCTTGCCCACCTTTAGGTCATCTGATAGACTACCCCCCAGGTCCCTTTCCATTTTTATTGTTGTTAGTATCTCACCCCCCATTGTGTACTCTTCCCCTGGGTTTTTGTTTCCCAGGTGCATTACCTTGCACTTCTTAGCATTGAATCTAAGCTGCCATACATTTGACCATTCCTCTAAACTTGCCAAGTCCTTTCTCATCCTTTCCACCCCACCTTGTGCATCAACTCTGTTGCAGATCTTTGTGCCATCTGCAAAGAGACATACTTTTCCTTCCAGTCCCTCTGCAATGTAACTATAAAGACATTGAAGAGGACCGTCCTAATACTGAACCTCGGTACCCCACCTAGTAACCCCTCTTCTTCAGAGTGGACTCCATTTACTATTACTCTTGTGTCCTATTCTCCAGCCAATTCTTTACCCAGGCTGTCATCTTGGGACCCACTCCCAGGCTGGCTAACTTGTATATTAATCTTTTGTGTGGGACTGTGTCAAATGCCTTGCTAAAGTCTAGGTAGGCCATGTCCACAGCCCCTCCCTGATCTACTACTTTGGTCACCCAGTCAAATAAATCTATCAGATTTGTCTGGCATGACCTTCCTGCTGTGAATCCATGCTGCCTTGGATCCTGTGCCCCTCTGGTCTTATGTTTTGCTTGGGATAGCTTCCAAAAAGTTGATTTTTAAATGAAAACTGCAGATACCTGGTGATGATGTTTTGCAGAAATCCAGTTCAGGAGACTTTCACGGATGTAGTAAGCAAGAATGGTGTAGTTACTCCAAGCAGAAAACCATGTAAATCCACAAAAACTAAGTTACAGACAAGATACAGACACAGACAAACAGCCACCACACAGACCCATCCATTGCTATGTTCTGGTGGAAGTATCTTGTTACATGTGATAGTTATATATTTTTATGTTATTATTGCTATGTACTTGTTATGTACGTTCCCTCAACCTGTTATGTCTTAACCCTGTTGGCAATTGTTTTGCCCCAGCTCCCTCTAGTAAATGAACTTGTCTCAATGATGTTCTGCCTGGCAAAATAAAGATTTTGATTGATTGATTGATTGAGTGGTCATCACAGACACTATGGCCCCATATCTAGTACAGTTACACCTGGCGTAACAGCACTTGCACCAAGTAGAATGGTGCATGTAGCAACTTATGCCAGCAGTTGTGACATGCACGCTTCTACTATGTGGCCTGTGACATGACGAAGGCCACTTGTGCCGAACAGCTGTTATGCCGGCAGTTGCGCCATAAGCCTCCTACGACGTGGCACTAGGGGGTTAATGGCAGCAGATGTGCCCCATTCCAAAAGGGCAGCAACAAAGTCCCCAAGGTCGGGAATCTACAAGAACCCCTGGAGGAGAACTGGCAACATAAGTTACACCAGAATTTAGCTGATGTAACTTACAGACACCAACGGGGGTCCTGTAGACCCAACAGCTGCCCAGTAGTCAGTCCTCAGATGCCTTCCCCCCATGCCCAGCATACCTTGGTGGGTCAACACAGGGCCACCCCAACCCCCAAGTGTCCAATAAAGGCCCCAGGGCTGCCAACACCCTCAGCCCCCTGGAGTGTCATAAGAGCCTGCAGGCTGCCCCACACCCCCAGCCCCCGAATCCCCCTTGTGAATACCCATGAGTGGCACAGTCACCCCCACCCATGCCCCGACCCCGGTTGCACTGCAATGCAGCATATACCAACCCTGGTAATCTAGTTCCCCTACTCAGCTGTGATAGTCCACCAGCACCCCCACCGTCCCCACAGCCAGCGACTGGCACAGCTCACCTCTCACCACCATGGCCCGGCTGCTGACTGAGTTCAGTTGGAGCGCGTACGAAGTAAGCACATGCTCAGAATTAGTTTCTGAGCATGTCTTTCTGCTCTCGCACTCAACTGAACTCAGTCAGCAGCTGGCTGTGGTGGTGAGAGCTGGCCAGTTTTCAGCTGGGGATGGGTGGGAGGTACTGCAGACTGGCACGGCTGGGTGAGGGCCACTAGACTAACAGGGCTGGGCATATGCTGCATTGAGGTGGCGACTGGGCCGGGGCATGGGTGGGGTGACTGCATTGTCTGTGGGGCTATTCGAATGGGGGATTGGGGCTGGGGTGTGGAGCAGCCCTGCAGGGCTCTTATTGGACACCTGGCTAGGAAGGGGTGTCATGGGCCTCTTATTGACACTTTGGGGAGGACTGGGGTGTGGCAGTCTCCAAGGGCTCTTATTGGACACTTTGGGGGACTGGGGTGTGGGAAGTCCCATGCTGGCTCTTGGACACTTTGGGGGACTGGGGTGTGGAACCAGGGGCTCTTATTGGACACTTTGGGGACTGGGGGTGTGGGCAGCCCTGCAGAGTTCTTATCAGACACTTCAGGGAGGCTGGGGGTGTGGGCAGCCCTGTGGGGCACCTAATGTGGCTTGCTGGGTGGAGGGGCACATGCGACCTGCAGTGTACCTGTTGCGGCTTGTGACATGCTCACCAGGTGCGCCTTCTGTTCAGTGTCCCAGGATTTAGATGCAGTGATCCTGACCCTTCTAGAATAGGGTGCAGGGTCAATGTCGCAGTTGTGGTTGGCGCAAGTCGCATTTGGAGGTGACTTGCACCAACCTTCTTGAATCGGGCCCACTATGTTTTGTTCTTTCTCTGCTGACCTGATGAATTCAGCTGGTCTATTATTCTCCATAGAGCCGACAAGTGCCCCAGTATCTGGGGTAACTCCAACCTGCTTTTATGGCATACCTGCCTCCACAGTGATCTGAATGGGAAGGGAATTAGACTCCCCTGCTTCAAGCTCCATTTTGACATACTTCTCCTCCACTCTGGACTCCTCCATTCTCTCTTTCTCCGCAGGAAGCAGCAAAGCCCCCTGAAGGAGAGCAGAGGAAATTTTTATTAAAATAAAGAAATAGAGATAATTCATAAAATTTCATTAAAATACACAATATAAGTAAGAAAAAGAACACACAGGAATATACAATGCAAAGTAGCAAAACAAAAGAGTAGCGGGGGAAAGAAAAATAAAATGTTACATACAAAGGAGATAATGGCAAATAAAAACAAATTCTAGCAAGAGCAATACAGCTACAAAATAATGGTATTGTGGTCAGTGAGAAGTTTGTAAACTAGCAATTTTTACACTAACCACTGAGCCACCTAACTGTACTTTCTAATTGTTATGATACGCACACTGACTATTGCATATACACGTTTGTGTGTGTGTGTGTGTGTATATATATATATATTCCAGTACAGTATTCTGGTATTCCTGTGATGATGGAGGGTGTTTTAAAGCATCTGGGTGCAAACTGCTGTGCAAAAAGGCAGAGAATTGGTCTATGTGTTTTTACTGATTGGAGTCTGATCCCTGACCCCCTCTGAGAATGAGGAGCTTGGATTATTAGGTACTGGGGCTGTGCTTCAGTTTGGGGTGCTGTTTAACCATCTAGGCAAGTTTAAACTGCTCTTTTAGAAGAAGTTTACCTTGTAGCCAGCAAAATTTAAACTTCGGGAGATTCTCAATCTTACAGGAAGTGGCCGGTGATGTCCCTTCCAGTCTGGCGGCTATTTAAGCACTCACCTCACTGAGCGGAGGTGAGTGCTGGGTGGAGATGACACAAGCAGAGGCAGGCTGCATCTGCCTGTGTCAGCAGAGGAAGCAGAGTTAGCAGGCCACCTCTCTGGTTTTATGTGATAAAGGCGAGTCTGAAAGACCGCCTATCACATAGAGCGAGCAAACTTGAGCCCATAGTCAAAAGGGCGACAAATATTGTACCAACCATTGCAAATAACAGCAGTCACTACAATACTTAACTAACCACAGAGAAATCTTTTTTTTATGTGGGGGGCTGTGCCCCCTGCACCTCCCATGTGGGGGAAAAGCCTCCCCGTGCCCCACAAACTTAAATAACCAACTCCAAGGGGGTGCGGACCAGGGGGCAAGTTATTGGATTTTGGAAAAAAAAAAAGTTGCTGCCTGTAGCCGGACCTGAACCCGGGTCTGCTTGCATCGCAAGCAGTGGTGTACAAAACTATGCTATGCAAGCAGCTCGGTGGGAATCAGCCACAAAGGGTACTATATCCTGTAGCAGTGAGTATACCTCCTTGCTGTACTCACTATACAGGATATAGTGAGGTATTGCACCACTCGCTCCTTGTAGAGCACTATTATTGAGTTGCTCAAAAGTGCAGCGCTCAATAATCAGCACTCTACATGGGTGCTACCCACCCCTCTTGGGTCCCTTAGGTAGAGTTATTCTTAAGTAAGTGACTTTAATAAACTACACACAATTATGGAAAATGTTAGTGAAATGCTGGATTTGCTTTGCAAACAAGGCCTTCCACACAACTGCATTAAGTGTAGCATGCTAGCAACTGAGCTGGGTATATTTGGGATCTGTAGTAGATGTTGCAATTTATGTGAAATTGAAAAGGAAATTGAAAGTTTAAAACTTGAACTGCATAATGCGATTGAGATTATTAAAATTTAAACATTTGTTGGTAGCATTAGAAACAGTGAAACCCTTTTCTTCATGGTTACTTTATTTATGTATTTTTTAGAATTTCGTATAAATACTATTGAGCCAGTTACACAGGATAAAAGGAAAAGACCACTAGAAAATGAAGCTGGCAACATTAATTCTCCTCCCATTTCTCACAAAGCAAAAAAATGTTATGAGGCAAATAATGTCAACGGCAGTAAGGTCACAAAATATGCACCAAAAATATGTAAAAGAACCATGCAGAATAAACCTATTGATATTAAAAATCAGTTTTCTGTCCTTGGAGAAATGTCTGCTCTGGATAGGGATAGTACTAGTGCAATGCAGCTTGCAGATAGCCAATCCAATCAATAACAACAATTTAATATTGTAATAGACAATTAAATCATTTATTTTTCATAATGATGAGTGAGTTTGTAGGAAAGACAAACTTAACAATGTTGTAACTTGTATGCCTGGAGCAAAAATAGCAGATGCTTGTCAAAGCATAGATAACATTCATTTGACAAACAATGCCTCTATTATTTTGCATGTAGGGACTAATGGCATGGGTAAAAACCATGACAGTACATATGCTATGATCTACTTGAGCTTGGCCTGAAGCTTGAGTCTAGGAGGCATAAAGTTGGCATCTCAGGTATCCTATCTGTACCCGTGGCCCACTTAGAAAAACATAAAACCATCCAAAGATAAATGTTGGATTGTCTAACTGGTGTAAAGACACGCATATTGTCTTCATCAACAATTAGGATGACTGCTTATAAGCGCAAACTGTTTTCTAAAGATGGGCTGCATCTTGATAAACTGGGTGTAAACTTCTGGGGATTAATTTGAAACAATGTTTTTCCAGGGGCATAATGAGGCTTGACACCATACATGGAGGGCCTTATAGCCCCTGGAAGGTCTGGTATTTCCCAATAGCACTGACCCTGGAGGGTATTATTGCTCTTACAAAATGGCTCATTTGTAACATTTTACATAATAAAAAAATGTTGAAAAACATATATAAGTAGTGAAAAAAATAAATTTTTCTTGTTAAGTAGTTCCTGCACTGTGCTATTCTTGTCAGCAGAGGGCACTGCTGTTTAGTACACCATGTGTTGCTGAGCTGCATGGCTGCCCCATGGTTTCCTGGGAGTTGTAGTCTAACGGGATAATCATGGGGAAGGCAGCTGAATCCATAGTGCAGAATGGCCTTAGTCAGTTCTGGTTTTATTTTCTGTTGTTGAAGGTAACAGTGGAACAATCAGGAAGTGAGGAGTGATGCTTCTGAGTCATTTTGGCTGAAAGTGGCTAGTTTTGTTGAAATATTTGTTTTTTAAGTTATGTGCTGGGAGTCTGGGGAAGGAGCACTGTGAGAGAAGAGAGGGGCTTGACTTGTGTGTACAGGGTCCCAGAGGTTGAGTTGTGATGTTGGGTAACAGGTTTTACAAGTGCGGGCAGGCCTGCAGAGGTTGGGAGTTGTGTGATCACACAGTCGACTGGTTTTATTAAAAAGAAAAAAAAATTACTGTATTTTGTTGGTGGTTTATATACATATATTACTGTTCCTTTTTGTGTACTGTGTCACTGGGGTTCTGTCGGTAGTGTGTTTCAGTTACTGAGTGGGGAAAACATGGCAGTTAAATGAATTCAAACTGGTATATGGATGCCAGTTTGAGATGGAGCACCTGGTATTTCCTTCTGACAGGGCTCTATTGAGAAATACCCGCAAGGGAATGGAATGCAGCTAGCCAATCAGGATGCTAGCTTTTCCATTTTCTAATTATAAATGTAATCACACTACAAAAAAGCAGAGGTGTGGCCTTATTAGTTAATAGTGACATAAAATCAATGGATGTTACAGATAAAAATCAAAAACATTCTTTACCAACAAGAACAATATGGGTAAAGATTATATTAAACCATACTGATTCGTTATACTTGGGGGTATGTTATCACCCTCCTAGTTGCCCAGTCAAGATTTATAATGCAATTCTCAGTGAAACTGAATTGGCAAGTGAACTGGGAGATATAATAATCATGGGAGATTTCAATTTGGGTGAAATTAATTGGACTTGAAAGACAGCTAAGACCTGCCTTGGAAAAAAATTACAATCTCTATGTGCTCAACTTCATCTCAAACAACATATAACAGTGTCAAGTAGGGGTGACAAGACCCTAGACTTAGTCATACAGTATGTACTGATAGTCAACAGATGGATAATTGTTGTGTAACCTCCCCTCTTGGCAACAGTGATCACAATGTTGTTGAGTTTTCAGTCTCTGTAAATGTTACCAGCATTATTAATGCCCCTAATTAGATGGATTGGGGAAAAGCATTACTTAATAAAGATGGTAGAGAAATGTGGAAAATCAAAAGGAATACCATACTCTGTCTATGCAAAAAAACATATCCCTACAAGACAAACATTTCGTAAAAACAAATTAAATCCAAAATGGTTGAACATAAAAATAAAGAGAATCATAAAAAGAAAGACTGAAACATGGAAAGAATCCCTATGTCTTAAAACAGATACTGCAAAGAATACATATTTTAGTCTACAGAAAGTATGTAAAAAGAAATTAAGAAATATAAAGCATTGTTTGAAAAACTATTAGCACTATGGACTAGGAAAGACAATTTTCAGTCTTACTACTCCTATATTAATTCCCGTATGAAACCAACAAGTCAAGCCAGTCCCATCTCCAATAATGGAGTGATGATAAATGCTGGAGTGGCATATCTTTTAAATGTAAATTTCTGTAGTGTATATGGTTCAAAACAGGATATAAGTGGATCAGGATATGAACATTCTAGTGCACCCCCATTACATTTTCATTAGAAGAAATTAAAAGCAAATTATTAAAACAACATGGTAAAACTGCTCCGGGCCCTGACAGAATTACAGGGCATGTGCTATATACGATGGCTGATGCTATAACTTACCTGTTGCAAGTTTTATTTGAATATTGTTTTAACAATGGCTCTTGGTACCCGAAGATTGGAAGTTAGCAGATGTTATATCATACACAAAAAGGTTTCTAAGCACGCCTGGGAAAATTACAGACCTATAGGTCTAACTCCTGCAGTCTATAAGATCTTTTAAAGCCTAATTAAGGACATAATAACTACAGAAATAAACGTGAAGGATACTGAACATGGATTCAAAAAAAAGGCGTGTTACCTTGACTAACCTAATTTGCTTTTATGAATATATCGGTGCTATGCTCAACAAAAATATTTCCTGTGATATTGTGTCTTTTGATTTTAGTAAGGCTTTCAACTTGATGCCTCACTGGGCTTTAACTGAAAAAAATCAGGTCATACAGCATTTATAACTGCAATATTACTTGAATTTCAGAGTGGCTGAAGGATAGAAAACAACACATTGTGATTAATGGTCTTCTGTCAGAGCAGGGTATGGTTACACGTGAGGTGCTGCAGGGCTCAGTTCTGGGTCAATCTCTCTTTCAGATACATATATCTGATAAAATTCATAACATCTTGAATTATTCAGTGAAATGTGCAGATGATGTTAATATTGGTGGCCCTTATTCCCAACAAGTACAAGAGTTTCAAGAAGATCTACTGTAAATAGGGTAACCGCATGGGTCACAAAGTGGGTGATAAAGCTAAATATAAAAACATGTAAATTATGAAACGGGCATAAAAAATCAAGGTCTCTGATTGGTCACCTAGCCAGTTGACCAGGGCCGATATCCCAGCACAACAGCATGCTGGGATTACAGTGACCTCATCACTAAATCACTCCATGTGAGAGAAGTGAACATTCCATTTGGCAGCATTGATTTCTCCTGACAGAGAAATGAAAATGTTTACAAACTTTGAACTCTTCGCTTACTTTCTTGATGAATCACATCAGCAAACAACCCAAGAAACTTCAACTGAAATCCACAAGAAGAAACAGGCAGCCTATTAACTACAAATGAAGGAACTTCAACAACAGTAAGCCGTCATGTCAGTGCCTCAGAAACTGAGTTGTCAAATCTGGAACTGACAAGAAACGAAGTCAATACAATGAGGCAAACAACCTGGGCCATTAACCAAGTGAGTGATTGGCTGAGAGAAAAAAAAAAATTAGTCAGTTTTGACACAATAAGCAAAGAAGATCTAAATCTGTTACTAAGGCAACTGTGTGGCACAATCCGGAATAGCAGCAGTGAATTGTATAGCATCTCTTCATATGCGTCTCTGCGAGCTGGCATAAATCACCACCTAAACAACCTGCCGCTCAGCCATGGCTTTAGCATAATGCAGGACACAGAATTCACCACCACTAACCATGTGTTTTTGGTATCCTAAAAATACTAAGGCGACAGGGGAAAGACAACGCTTGCCACCATCCATGTATTCCTGCAACAGTACTCCAAAAAATCAGATCCAGTGAAGCCCTGAACATTAACACCACAGCGGAACTGGTCTAAAAAGTATGGCTGGATGTACAGCTTTTCTTTGCCCGCCGCGGCAGAGGAGGTCTCTGTGCACTGAAACCTAGCAGTTTTCAAATCTTAGCAGATGAAAACAGGCTCCGTTACTGCACCATGTCACACAATGAGGCAACCAAAAATCATGCAGATCCCCACGAATCCTCACAATGTAGTAAGAGGTTTTCTGCCTAAATTGCCAGATGATACACTGTGTCCAATCAAATTTCTCCTGCTGTACCTAAGTAAAGGCCCCTCAGATGCACCAGCATTTTATTTGCACCCCCCGCTGCATCCCTGAAGCACATTTAGCAACAGAACAGATCTGGTTCACTAAAGAAGTGATGGGTAAAAGCTTTCTAACCACAATGTTAGCCCGAATTTGCAAACTCACAGATGTACCCACCTTTACCAATCACAGTCTCTGAAGTACTGCCATTCATCTGTTGTCTGCTGCAGGTCTGGAATCCAAGCAAATTAAGTCCGTGACCGGCCTCCAGTCTGAATCATCATTAAGGAGTTACTGGGCTCCCAGCTTGCAAGACCAGTGAATTTAGTCAGAAATCCTAGTGGGGCAATGTTCATCCAGTTCTGTAAATCAGAAGCAGACTCCATTTTGTGACCAGCCATCAACGTCAGCATCCATCAGTACACCATTTTCCACTGACGAAAACAAGTGGGATCTGCCTCCTATAGGAAATGTAAAAGGCTTCCTGATGCCTACTGCTCACTTCCTTATCCCTAAAAATGTGTAGTTCTCAAACTCCTTAAAAGACACAGTGCCATCAAGAAGCACTGCAGTTCCTGATAACCAGACCCCCGATCTCTGTATCAGCCAAGCACAAGAAACCTCCTAAGTGAACCAGACATCCAGAGAAAGAGCTGAAGTCAGCCAGGCAGTGGGAGAAACCACCAAAGTTGGCCAAGCAGCAGCAACAGAAGCTGATCCCAGTAAGTTGCCTTGTACCACAAGCTCCACAGTGCCTTTTGAACGTTATATTAATATAGGCACCCTGCAAGGAAACGTTCAGCTAAATGTGTACAATTATGCAGCTAAATGAATTCCTAAAAAATTGCTGCAAAGTAATCAGAACTGTGCAGGCTATGCAATTAAAGTTGTTCAGCTTTTAGTGAAGCATAAATAATGTACTTATTTAACCTGTTAGAACTGTTGTGCCCTATTTCATCACAGTTCAGTTATCTGTTTATTTATTGTGTTCATCATCATACATGAGTTGTATTCATGCCAATGAAATATCTAAACAATCCTATTTATTCTGTTAGGGACTACTTTATGTCCCTCTAGTGTAAACACAAAAAAATATTTGAAAAAATACTTGACAAAAACTTTTACAAACATAGCAGCATCTATGTCTTTATTTCATACAAGTATATGTTGCAGTGCCCATTTCATAATAGCAATAAGTCACTCTGGGGGGGCATTGTGGTGGGATAATGGCCCTTCTCGGGTGGTGGAAGCACTCCGCCCTCGGCGTCATGCTTCAACCCACCTGAGGCGGGCCGTTATCCCACCACAACGCGCCCCCCCCATTGTGCCTCATTGTTTAAATAATGCACTTGGGTAAACATAAGCCCCATACCCCTTACACATTAAATGAAAAAACCTTGTGTGTTACCAATAATGAAAAAGACCTTGGGGTACACATATCAGAAAGATCAACTTGTACACAGCAACTTAACACCACTATAAGTAAATCTAATAGTCATTTGGTCAATAAAATGAAATATTCATTCCAAAAATGCCAATGTTCTGATGCCACTGTTGAGAGCATATGTTAGACCACACCTAGAATATGCTGCACAAGTTTGGTGTCCTTATAAAACGTCAGATAATATAGCAGTTGAAAAGGTGCAGTGAAAATTTACTAAAAAAGTCTCTGAATTCAAAAATAAAACATATCAAGAGAGAGACTGGATTTACTTAAATTCATGCCTTTAGAGACGAGAAGACTTCGTGGAGATCTTCTACTAATGTATGACATCATGAACAATCCTTACCTTAAGTGTGAGCTTGGCATAGAATATCAGGATAAAAAAGATAGGACATCAGAGGTCATCCATTACAAGTAGTAGGCAGAACTTTTAATACCAACTTAAGGAAAATCTACTTTACTTTGATGGTGACTGACCCTTGGAATAGTTTACCACTGGATATTGTCATAACTAAAACTAAGGAAGAATTTAAGAGAAGATTAGATACATGTATTACATCAGGTGGTAACCTAAAGTATTATTCCTATTAGTACAGGAGCTTTCATGGGTATTATTGCCCCCCTCACTCCTTCAAGTCCTTAGTATGCCCTAACTGCACTAATTGTTATGATACACACACACATATCTCCTACTCCCCTCTCCCCCAGGGACTGTTAATTTTCTCCACACCTCCCCATATCTTGGTGCTTCTTGTGCTAATAGTTCCACGCTTCGCAGGGAAAATGTATTGACCTCATCTCATGCACAAATCCTTGTCTGCTTAACCTGTATAATCAACCTCTCTGCACTGCTGCTACCTTACAACGAATGCCTTGTATCCTGCTTAACTGTATGCTGCTCTTGTATCTTTGCAACTATGACTCACCTGTAACGCATGCCTGAAACCTTGTAACTGCTTTTGCCTCGTTACTATTTAATCATGTTTTTGTCTTTGTTCTCTGTGATGAGGTGCCTTTGTAAATAAGACTCTGACTCAAAGGTCTGTAAATCCGATATGTACAAATAAATAAACAAACACATCTGCAAATCAGCTGTTTTCAGCTCAGTATATACTTCCTGGTTAAACATCTATATAAGTACCTAACTAAATAAATAAACATATATATGTATATATTAGAGGTAAAAAACTCCATTTAATGCATCAGTTAGGGCTGTTCTACAGCTAAAAAGTGAGGAAATTTGGGGTTAGGGTTGAAAGCCCCCCTTGGACCCCCCTAGCCCAGCCCCCCAACTGGCATCGGGGTGTGCGTTGGGGTCGTCGGCCCTAACTCTCACCCCATCACATGTGTAAAGAAGCAGAGGTATAGGAGAATGGGCTGAGAGTTAGGACTGACGACCCCAATGTGCACCTCGATGCTGGTTTGGGGCTGGGCTGGGGGGGTCCAAGGGGAGACTTTCAACCCTAACCCCGAATTTCCTTGCTTTTTTTGCTGTAGAACAACCCTAACTGATGCATTAAATGGATTTTTTTTGCCTCTAGTTTCCCTTCTTTTTGAGAATGAGGATGATAAATAGTGAATGGAATGCAGTGGCGGGAACGCGGGGCCCCCCGCCACGTGATGTCTTATTAAGTAGCAACAGGAACTGCAAAGCAAATGCAAGCGGCAACGGTATGCAAATTGTTATGATAACAGCAAAAAAAAAGCCAACAGAAACACAAGTGCATACGGAAACGCAAACTGTTACATGCACGGTCATGGTACCGCAATTGCAAATGTAAATGGTAACAGTAACAGCAACAATAAAACCAACAGAAACAGAAACTCAGGCGCATACAAAAACACAAACCGTAACACGCACGGGCACAGCACCACAATTGCAAATGCAAATCATAATGGTAACAGCAACAATAATGAGAAACAAAACAGAAATGCAAGTGCAAATGAAAATGCAAACTGTAACGCACATGGTGGCGTAGATGAGAACGGTGATGCAAATGGTAACAGAAGCACTCCAGGATATGCTAACTGACACAGTAATGAAAGGGCACACACTTCTTTTCCTCAAAAACTGCATTGAAAAAACACATTGAAAACAAAGAATGTATGCATTATAATCGACTTCGGAGCAGAAAATTACGACTTAGAATACTAAATTGCTTATATCTCAGGAACTGTGCAACGTAGAAAAAAATTCAAATTTTATGTGAATTATTACTTTCCTGGCTAGCTTTATGCTTAGCCCCCATGTGGAGGGCTAAGCAATTTTTTGACGAAAAGTCCGTATCTCGTACCGTTTCCGAGATACAGGCCCTGAAAGATGCAACGGACACCATAATGTTATTCTATGGTTAAAAGCGTTAACTTCGGAGTGCCATAACTTTGCTGCACAGTAAAATTATTTCACCAAACCAGCAAATGGCACATCTCGGGGATGTTGCCTTTCTTGTCTCCAAATTTCAGCCCAAACGACCAAACTGTTATTTTGCAGCACTGCAGCAAAGAATGCCTGTAATGCGGCAAACACTGCAATGTTATCCTATGGGAAAAAACATCAACTTCATAGTGGCATAACTTTGCCACCCTGTACTATTTCTTGACCAAACCACCAAAAGACAAATCTGTGTGATATTGCCTTTCTTCCCTCCAAATTTCAAGTCAAAAGACCAAACCGTTCCCAAGATATTCAATATCAAAGTTTTATAAAGTTTTCCTATCTATTCCATTATAAAAAATCTGGCCATCTTCCCCAACCCCCCACGATCAAAGATGGCGATCAAAGAACCTCACGATCAAAGAATTTGCAGGCTCATGAACAAAGATTTTAAAACCTTATAAATCAAAAAATTGAAGGAATTACTGTAAACCACCACCATGGTTCGACAGAATGAAGCCCCCTGAGTAAAACCCACCCTCATTTGACTTCCTACGACACCCCTGGGCTGAGATAATTGTTTTTTTAATTGGGCCATCTCATCCCTCGCTCGCGATGCATGATCGCGATGAAAGAATTTCGCAATCAAAGAATATGCAGGCTCGCGATTAAGAATTTGCAGGGTCACGATCAAATAATTAAAATGATTGTAATTTACAAAATATGCATAATTGTGGTAAATCACCACCATGGTTCATCAGAACGAAGACCCCTGAGTAAAATCCACCCTCGTTTGACTTCCTACGACATCTCTGGGCTGAGAAAATTGCTTTTTTCACCCGGCCATCTCGTCCCTCGCTCGCGATGCAGCATCGCAATCAAAGAAGCTCGCAGTCAAAGTTTTTGCATCCTCGCAATCAAAGAAATTGCTCGCTCGCAAATAAAGAGTGGGACGAGATGGCCAGATTTTAAAATTAATTTTCTCAGCCCAGGGGTGCCCTAGACTGTCAAATAAAGGTGGGTTTTCCTTAGGGGGCTTCATTGTGCCCCATCAGCATGCCCAACATAATGTAATAATGTTCCCTGGTAGTCTAGTGGCCCCCCTCCCTAATAAAATATTTACATCCCTGGTAGTCTAGTGGCCCCCCTCCCTAATAAAATATTTACATCCCTGGTAGTCTAGTGGCCCCACCAATAAAATATATGAAGACATTTTTGCCCTGGTGATCTAGTGACCTCCACCCCCCCTTTTTTTTTTATTTAGATTCCTGGTAGTTTAGTGGCCCCCTGAGCTGTATTGTCTGATAACATCTGAGTCTTTATATCCCTGGTGGACATATACATTTTCCCATTGACTTATAATGGGAACTTAAAAGTGTCATAACTTTTGAATGCCTTAATATTTTTTCACCAAACAAAAAGTGGCATATTCGGCTACCAAAGCTCTTTCAAACAAGCCATCTCACAGAGTGGCATGCTACACAACGGCCGTGCAGGACCACATTTAGAATGCCAAAAGGTGCCTCCAAAAGTGCATAATTTTGCATTTTTCAACGCTTTCGTACATGAAGACCAGCACTCCTACAGAAATGCTAGATCTAGTGGGCCCCAATGCATGTTCCAACTTTCAGGCAAATCCATTGAACGGGTCCAAAGTTATTAATGTCCAAACTTTTCAATTTAGTATGTAACTGGCCACTCAACCCTAACTCTAGTGGCACAATCGTGCCACTATTTTATATATATATATATTTATATTTCTCAGAATAACATAGCAGTGCACTGTCTATACATGTTTTAACAGATTAAAAAAAGACATTTAGGGACTGTTTTATTCTTTTCAGGCTCCAAGGGACATGGGGGAGTGGGGGTTGCCACCAGACACCTCATTTATTTATTTATTTTATTTTTTTATTTATTACATACTTCAGAAGTAACCTTTGAGCAATATGCTCATTTACAAAGGTTCCACATCTTAGAACATGAACAGACAGAATTACAACTTAGACAGCCAATGACAATTACAAAAACAAACACTGGTATGAGATGGTTACAATAATCTCCCAGGAATTGGGGTTAAAATCTGTCAATTGTCATAGATCAGCCTGGTAATTAGGTGTTGTCAAGCAAGCTGTTAAGTATAGAAGGAAAGGGAGGTCAGCCAAGGGTTGAGATGATAGTCCCGGAGGAGGAGGAAGGATGGGTAAGTGCTAAGTAATTGAAGGAGGTGAACACTGGAGGGTGGGGTTCAAGAAGGGTAAGTGTTAGATAATTGAAGGAGAATAAAACTGGAGAGCAGGGTTCAATGGGGGATAGAAGAGGGAGTGAAGTAAGGATGAAGGGGTGCATAAGGGAGTATATTGTCAGGGGGCGAGAGACAGTGTCCTACCAGTTGTGCCAAGAGCAGAGGTACATCAGTGTGAGGCAAGAAAAACTGGCGATTGAGTTGGTCAAGTTACCTTCCTTTAGGCACAGGTTCCCAGTGAGACAAGGTGTTGTTTCAATTCAAGTTTAAAAGTGGGGAGATTTGCAATGGTGAGTGTTTCAGCTGGGATGCCACTCAGCCAAAGGGGGGGGGCTCTGTATGCGAAAGAGCATTGGCCAAGTGTTGTTCTTCTGAATGGGGCAGTGATCTGGCATCTTGTCTTGCCCCTACCAATGTATTTGTATTGAGTAGCTTGCAGAGTATCTAGAATCCAGGGTAGTGCTAGGCCTGGCAGTGCTTTTTTTCCAAAGAGGCATATTTGATACTTTATCCTCTGATTTGGGTTGAGCCATTTGGTTTGTTCGTAGAGGGTACAGGAATGCATTAGATTATCAGCCCCTAGTGTTAGTCTACATGCCTTATTGAGGGCTGTGACTACACACGTCAGTGCAGTATCTGTTGCTGCCCCATACATGACCAGCCCATAATCAATAATAGACAAGACAGAGCTGGACACATCGAGGAGCAAAGCGTTGGGTATTAAATAATTCATGTATCTGTATAGGACCCCTAGTTTGGTATTTACAACTTTTACTACAAAGTCTATGTGCAGCATGAAGGAAGGGGTATCATCTATAAGAACCCCGAGGTACTTGAAAGTGTGCACTTGTTGAAGAGGTACTGCCTTATTGTTAGAGCTGTATAGTGATGGGTATTTTTCTCTGTGCTGATGACTTGAGATAAGCATGGTCTTAGTTTTTTTGTAGTTGAGCAGTAGTTTTTGGGAACTGAATCAGTCCTCCAGTTGGTGAAAAGTAGTCTGTACTTCACTTTGTAGATGGTCGATTTAGGAGTTCTTAGAAAGGATAACCACATTGTTCACGTACACAGTTATTTTGCTCTTAGAGGCTGCAGGAAGGGCACTCAGGAGTAAACTGAACAGGAGAGGCTCCAGGATGGACTCTTGAAGGACACCGAGTTTGACTTGATACATTTAAATCAGCAATGGCATGCACAAGCTGAAACTGATCTAGATAGCAGAGGAATGTAGACTAGCAATTTTTGCACTAACCACTGAGCCACATAACTGCACTTTCTAATTGCTGTGATACACACACACTCACACACTGACTAATACATATACACATATATACATATATATTCCAGCATGGCAAAACAGTGCACTGTCTACACACACAGTGCATTTATGTGCACGCACACACACACACTGCCTTATATGGCATTTATTTACTTATACATCTAACCCTAACTTTTACTGTATTTAGGATAAGCACTGTGTTTTGCACCAACTCCTCTAAGGAAAAGTATGACTCTCTGCAGATGACACAAAGACCTGCAGCAGAGTTGATACACAAGGTGGGGTAGAAAGGATGAAAAGGGACTTGGCAAGGTTAGAGGAATGGGCAAATATACGGCAGCTCAGATCATAGGTGTTGGGTTTTATGGGCCTGTGGGGCATGTGCCCCGCAATAATTTTGGATGTGGGCTCAGCCTCACCAATGTTTATTTACCCACACACGTTTCATTTTTTTTTAAATTGGGATCTGTGCTTCAGCGCATGAGCTGTGCTGCGCACGCACCCCCACCCCATCCCCATGCCCATCCATGGCCCGTGGCCATCCCTTGTCCCTGTCTCAGTGAGCTCCTCATTGGTGGGCCAGGGTGGAACTTTTTGAAATTAGTGCCATTTTGGGCCAAATCCGAGTCTGCGCATGTGTCTGCTGAATCAGTGTCTCATTCTGATTGGGTGGTACTCATGTTTAAATGAAGGCACCAGGTGGGCAGCAAAGGAGTGGCGAAGTGAGTAGGCATTGTCACCGCATGAGTGCAGAGTAGTAGAGCAGAGCAGAACACAGCACCAACAGTCCATCTGCCATCCAGCGGCAGCACAAAGGAGCAGCAGGTTAATCAGCTGTCGAAGGTAGTAGTCTGGTCCGGTCCAGCGTCGGAGAAAAGGAAGCCACAAGCCAGTGCAGGAGCAGGCGGGCTGAAGGTGGCATGGCATGTTTCCCCTACGAAGCAGCAAGGCAGCTGCCAACTGAGGTAGAAAAAGGTGAGGTGTCAGTGAGGAGGAGTCGGAGGGAGACTCCAAGGGGTTAACTGTCAAGGCGAGGGGGGAGGGAGGACTCTGTATCCAAAGAGAGAGTGGCAGCACCCACCAACCAGTCACTGGTCAGTGGTCAACTAAGGTAACATGGACCCTGGGGGGGGAGGAGAGCGAGCCAGGCTTGCTGAGCAGAGTTGAGCAGAGTTGAGGAGAGTAGAGCAAGGGGAGGCAGGGCACTCCAAGGGCCTGTTCAGTCGGTTAGCGAGTGTGGGCTGTGTTGGAACAAGTGAATGGGAGCAGTGGGTTGTTGGATGGGTCGGGGCCGGGCCATGGTTTATTTCATTGAAGCTCCTATAGGGATTGTCACTGACTGTAGAAGGTGTGCTAGCGGAATGCAATGCATAGAGCAGCAAAGCAAGTATCCAGGCAGAATCTGAATTTAATTTTTGTACGTAAATTAAAACAAAATCTACTCTGCTGGCTGCTCTGCTATTGTGACAATTGTCTGAATATAAAATCTACATGGCTGCATCAGAGTCTGTCACTGCTGATGGAATGTTGCTTTGAAGTGACTGTGGCTGTTGTTGAAATACTGTAAGTAATAGCTGCAGGCCACTGTACTTTAATGCTTATTACAGTGGTTCTGTCTGTCAAACCTGCAAAACAAAACCTCACTTGTGCGTTGCATGTTTTATGACCATGTTAGTTTTTGCAGTTACAGTATATGGCTTTAATGTTTGAGTGGTCTGCCTCTGACCGTCTGTTAATTGCTTGCTTGGTCTTGCTTTTCCCCAGTGAAGCTGGCATTTGTCTCCAACACTTAGGTAGATGCCAGCACTATTTTTTCAGGTTTAATATTCCTTTATTCATCTATGAAATTGATGTTTGCTTAAATATTATTGCTATAATGCTTCTATTTATTTGGTGTTCAAAAGGTTTTCATTCATCTTTAAAAGTTTTTAATTGGAATGTAACAAAAAACACTATATTAAGTGTCATCCATAATTAAATAAAGATTTGCAACCAGTGGCATCCAGTGCTGCTCTTGCATTGTCTTGGAGGTCAACTGCCATATCACCTGACACTTTGTCAGCTAGTGCCAGGACTGTGGGAATACAGAGCCTTCTGGTACTGCATTGCATAAGCCATATAATTGGCTTGTCTCACCAACAGTGAAGCAGCCATGTACCCTTTTCCCTATCCCATCCATTTTTCTGCAATCCTTTTCAGGTGGATGGGTGCCTAGGGAATCCATGCCTTGTCACAAGCTGAAGCCTGAACTACCCCCTTGTGGTCTGGGTGGTTAAAAAGAAATGCAGAAGTGGACCAGTCAAATTGGTATTTGTTGTCCACCTTTTTGTCAACTCCTGGCACTGAGGTGAGAGTCTGGAGAATATGCAGCACAGACTTTTTAAGGATTTATGCATGGAGAGCAACAAGCATTTTGTGGGGGCAAGACCCATCATTTCGAAGAACTCAACTTCCTCCCCATTCTTTACAAAGGAAAAATGTGAGGAAGGAGACCCAAATTTCTGTTCTGGGGACACCTCTGGTTCTACAGGTCTTCTTCCTCCTCCTCTTCTTCCTTCTCTGGATTATCATGCTTCCTGAACCCCTGATACCTGGGCAGGAACCATAGGAACTGGTGCAGGGACAGGCACTACAGTCTGTAGTGCCTGTAATATTTGAAGGGCTCAATCAATCAAGTCTTTATTTAACCAGGCATTCATCGTTGAGCAGAAGCTCATTTGCAAGATGGACCTGGGTGGAGCATGAACAATTGTATATACAGGTCAACACAGGTATTTACAAGGCAATACAGATAATACTCTTTACAGAGAGGAAGAAAAAGTTCATATGTACATAGAATTATACAGATATTGTACAGATTACACGGTATTTACATACATAGAAGTGTCTATAGGAAGATAAAGCAGGTTATCTAAGGTTGCAGGAGGAAGATCGGAAAAAAAATAAAAATATACACCAGGTAGAGGTGAAGGTAGGGGGAAGAGGGAGGAAGTAGGGGAGAAAGGCTAGGAGGGCACGGTGCACAGAAAGGAGTTGGTAAAGCTGGATGTAGAGAAGGTGGATGGAGAAAAGGAGTATGTGTGGCCCAGGATTGAATGCTATAAAGTACAGGGCGTGGTAGGATGTCACAACCCAGGTAGTGAGCTCCTATCCGAGGTTGGGAAAGGAAGAATAAGGGATGGATGGGCCTAGTGTTGATAAGACAGGGGATAAGAGAGAGAACAATTAGGCTGGTGAGGAGCAAGCTGGGGGTCAGTACTTAAAATTGGGTCTAGGCGTGGCTATATACCAGTGCAGACACGGTACTGGGTCTGGTGGGTGAAAGCAGTTAAATACTTCTCTGATTGTACGGAAATAAAGCATCTTGAAAGCATTTATACCGATTAGAGTGCTTAATTTGAGGTTTTTTGTAGATAGTTCCATAAGGTAGGTAGCACAAAAGCTTATGGCTGCCCTGCTGACGGATTTTGCTTTGGGTACTTTAAGTGTAATAGCTGATAACTATGTAGCGTATTCCCAATTATACTCAGGGGAAGACAGCAGGAGATATAGTAAGGCAGCTTATTAGAGATGGCTCTATAGGTCCAGAGAGCGGTGTTTCTGTGGCGCCTGAACTTTAGTGATGTCCATCCCACTGCCGCATATAGGGTGCAGTGATGTGTGTCGAAGGGGAGTCCCGTTATAAACCTCAGTGCTCGATGGTAGAGTGTGTGTCCAGTTTAGCCATGTAAGAGTTGGGGCATTGGCTGTAGAGGAAGTCAGCATAATCAACCAGTGATAGGAAAATGGATTGGACCAGTTGTTTCTTGGCATCTCTGGTGAGAAATTGGCTGATTCTAAAAAACAGTCCAAGCCTTTGCCGAAGTCGTTTTAGCAAGTCCTCGATATGTTCAATGAAGGAGAGTCTTTGGTCTATCCAACTCCCAGATACTTGAATTTTGTAACAAATTCTAGTTTTTCACCAAGAACTGTGGTAATTTGGGAACTGTCCCACTGGACACAGGGTTAGCTATGTCGGATAAAAGGAGAGGACCATCGCTTTAGTTTTTTGGCATTAAGGAGTAGCTTTTTTTGGAGGAGTTGGCTTTGCAAAAGGTTGAATTCTGACTGTAGGTCATTGCAGGCAGCTTCAGGTGTTGGGCGACTCGTAGAGAACTGTATCATCTGCAAACAGATGGATGTTGGCTTCTTTTATACAGTAGTCGATGTTATTAATGTAGATTGCAAAAAGTAAGGGCCCTAATATAGAACCTTGAGGTACCCCTCTTTGCAGAGTTTTTAAGGGGGACAGGTCTCCTTCAGCTTTAACTTGTTGAAGGTGCCCTGTAAGATAGTCAGTGAACCAACGCAGAGAGGAGGGTCCACACCTATGGTTTGAAGGGCGGAGGAGGAGCAGACTATGGTCGGCGGTGTGAAAGCCTCTTAGATCAGAAAAACAGCACAAATAAAGTTTTGCTCTCAAGATTACGCTGCCAGTCGTTAGTAACTTTGGCGAGGCTGAGATAGTGCTATGTTTAGCTCTGAATCTGGACTGCATAAGATTTAGCAGTTCCCTAGACTCAAGGTGAGTCCTCAGCTGTGCATTTACAATTTTCTCTAGGAGCTTGGACAGGACCGGAAGGAGGAAATTGGCCTGTAGTTATTGAGATCCCACGGTCACCTGATTTGAACAGTGGTATGACATATGCTGTCTTCCATATAGGTGGTAAGGTGCCCCTGAGACAGGGATAAGTTAAAAGGTGGGTGGCGGGTATTGCTAGTACGTGGTAGACAATTTTTAGGAAGTAAGGGTCAAGGGAGTCGGCCCCAGCATTTTTTCTAGTATCCAACTGAAGCAAGAGGTCCTCTACCTCTTTCAGTGTGGCAGGTTGAAGTGAGAAAGGCGGTGAAGCTATCGGAGTTTCAGGCAGTTGGCTGGCAGTCTGGGAGCGAAGTATGTTTGCAGGGGAGTTATCAAATGCTATGCCTGCAGTAGCAAAGTGGTTATTGAATGCGTCAAGTATATCCATCTTTTCGGTTATAGTCAAGTTGCCAGAGGTAATCTTGGTCGGAGTGAATTTCCTGGGAGTGGCCTAGCAGATCACTGATTGTGTTCCAGAGCTTGATTGGGCTCTTTGTGGCAGAGTCGAGTTCGATTTGAAGAAGGTGGCCTTCGATTCTCTGATTGTTTGGTACATAAATTTCGTAGTCTCCTGAACTGGTTCCAATCCTCTGCAGTGTTCAGTTTGCGTGCTTTTTTCCAGAGCTTATCTCTTTCTAGAAGCAAGGACTTAATCTGAGGGGTGAACCATTTACAGGTTTTGGTCCTAGTTCGAACTTTAATAAGGGGAGCATACTTATTAAGGGCCCTTGATAGAATGTTGTGGAAGATATTGTAAGCTGGCCAGGTAGAAATCTTGCCACTCAGGGGAGTACTTAAGCTCGTTTAGGTAGGCATGTTCATTGAAGTTGCGCCTGGATCTCTTCATAGAGAACTTGCTGATGGGTGCTGGGTTGTTGGTGGATCTTACTCCGCAATAAAACAATAGTAGCTGGCGTCTGAGAAGAAGACATCAGCGTGGGAGAAGAGATGAGGTTTGCTCACCATTAGCACATCAAAGTGTACTTTACTGGGGTTCTTCACGTTTGGCGTGTTGGTTCAGTAATAAGTTACATCAGCCCATGTTCATCACAGAAGGATGCCAGGGGGACAGCTGTGTTAGAGAGCCAGTCAAAGTTGAGGTCTCCTAAATAATAGTTTCTGTAACCCCTATCCCAACTTGTCATAGATATGACACAAGCTGTAGGCCAGCAGGACGGTGGTCTTAGCATCCTATTATGCAGAGTGCAGTAGTCTGTGTAATTTCCACTTTGAGAATTAGGCATTAATTCGCTGGCGACAGATGCCGAGGATAAGCAGGAGGCAGAAAATTTGTCTTTAACGTGAATAGCTACCCCATCTCCTCTGGCATGCCTATCAGCTCTGAACAAGGCATAGTTGGGTATGTTTACTTCTCTATCAGTGGTGCTGGGTCTAAGCCAAGTTTGGAAATCACAAGTATGTCAGGAGAGGGTATGATTTACCCAGGTTTGTATTAAAGGTTATCTTTTAAGGAGTACATATGTTAATATGCAAGAAGCTTATTCCTTTTAAATTTGCTAGTTCTGCTGGCTAACAGACTTCTGGGGGCCAGGGTTTGAGTTCTCGTTGCCTGAACAAAGCAGGAGGATAAGTAGGATTTTTCTAAGAGCGCTAATTATAAGCTTGTAATTCCTGCCTTTCTCCCGTCTAGTAGATCTGATGTTTTTAGGGACTGGAAAGTAGCCACCATAGAAGAGCTGATCTGTTGTAGCAAGAGCTAGTACCCCTACCACAATAGGCAGGGAGGAGATAGAAGTCTGCGTGGTGGGAGGCAATGGTAATGGGCTCTGGCAATGCTTTCAGCTAAGGGCATGCTTGGTTTGTCTGCTGGGAGCTCTTTACTCTTCTCGGCCGGAGGCACAGTAATATGCTTTTTTTGTACTTTTTCTGAAGTGGAACAGGCTCACTAGCTGGTTCCAGAGCGCTTTTAGTTTTACCTGGGTCAGCTTAGTCTGAAGCCATAGGTTCCACAGAGTCTTTA
Source organism: Neoceratodus forsteri (assembly GCA_016271365.2). Taxonomy (NCBI): domain Eukaryota; kingdom Metazoa; phylum Chordata; order Ceratodontiformes; family Ceratodontidae; genus Neoceratodus; species Neoceratodus forsteri. The sequence goes on from CM028133.1 coordinate 65,277,271, forward strand.
GGCTTTTCTTTAACCTTTTTAGGAACAGAGGTGGAGGGAGCATCACCTGTACTGATGGAAGCAGTGGCCATTTCCTTCAGTTTTGCAGCCTTTTTCTTTAACGTTTTAAGGCAAAAGATTTTACAAATCTCACAATTAGAAAAAGTCTGACTAGTTCCCAAGCAAAAAACACACAAGGAATGCCTATCTGCTCTGGCAATAATCTGGCCACAGTTCTCAGAATACTTAAACCCAGTGGGTCCCATTCATTTTCTAGGTTTTACACAAGGGACCTGTGACATTGAACAAATTTGACAGAAAACTGCTACAATAAGGATACTCAGTTCCCTGGAACCGTAAAATGTTATAGTAAATGAGAAAAAAGGAACTGAGTGCTAATCAGTTCACTGACAGCAAAGGAAATGAAACCCCACTAAAGGTCAATAAAATTAAACCCAAAGATGGGACCCGACAGTAACTGTCGAAATGTAAGCTATTTTACCAAAAGCTGAGGTAAAAACCTCACAGAAAACGCAGATTCCTCAGTTCCACAGAACCATGAGGGAACCGCAAAATTACACTAAAACAACTAAAACCTTATGTAAACTATACTCTAAATGCAGCAATAAGAAATAAAAAAGTTAAAATGGCACTGATCGACCAAAAACTAAGTTTAGAAGAAAACTGAAGGAGAGCTCTCCGAGGCGTCTTAACTGGCAGGTGGAGTAAAGAATCTGAGCACTCAGAGTGCAGCTGTTAGTATGGGCAGCAGTTTGAAATTGGAGAGATCCAATGAGAGTTCCATAATTAGCATATAAATCCATCTTTCCAGGCAATTCAACACTGCAGGCTGACTGCATTAGTTTAATCATACTGTGTGATTCCTGAGGTTAGAAGTAAAGTATTGTTCTCAGGGTGTTCTGATTTTATGCAATGCAGCATAATAATGTGTAGATGTAGAACCTCACTGAAAATAAGATGTCACAACTTCTGTGAACTATCCAGGCTATATATTTAGCAATCAGCAGGCATAACCTAGGAAAACGCATTGCGAAAATGTGTGAAAGGAAGACAGCATTGAAACTACCCATCAGCAGATCTGCATTGTGCAAATACATTAGAAACACAGGCTAAAAACGTGACCACACTGTAAATAACATGTCAAATCTCAACTGGCATAGCCTGTAAAGATGCAATATTTAAAACTGGTTAAATGCTTTACTAAATTAAATAAATATTTTAAATGTCAGCTTGGCTAGTCTTTCCTCATAGGTCGTATCCCGCAGGCCCTGCACCATTTTAGTTGCTCTCCACTGCACTGTCTCCACCATGCCTACGTTCTTTCTCAGACAGGGCCTCCAGAACTGGATGCAGTATTCCAGGTGCGGTCTCATGAGTGCCTTATACAGGGGCCAGATGCCCTCCCACTTTGTAGTCCTGATACCCCTCCCTATGCATCCAAGCATCTGGCTAACCTTTCAAGCCACCTTATCGCACTGCCTAGTTTCTCTTAGGTCATCTGAGATGATAACTTTCAAGTCCCTTTCCTGCTTCATGACTGTCAGTATCTCCCCACCTAGTTCTTCCTTTGCCCCTGGATTCTTGTGCCCTATGTGCATGATCCTGCACTTCTTTGTACTGAATCCTACTTGCCATTCTTCAGACCATTTCTCCAGTTTTGTAAGGCCTTCCCTCATTCTTTCAACAGGTATCCTGTGATAAGGGCTTTAGCAGGAAGGCATACCACATGAGGGGGAGTTGATAACGGCGACCGACAGAAGGGAGACTGAAACCGCATGGCCCATAAGCATGTGGGCGAATTGCTGAACAATGAAACAAAGTGGTTACCTGTCAAAATGGCAACAGGCCATATGGGCAATGGGGCATATGGGTGACTGGAACAGGGCTAATAGCTCACAATGGTGACTCCCCATGCGCACCCACATCCACACATCACCAACACAGATGTGGCCACATGAACTACACATGGGTACATAGTATGCTGCGGCCACCCCCAACCACCCTGTAGACAGGACTGTGGGGCACAGGGTGCAGGGACATCCCCCAACAACACATGCCAGCAGTAGCCTCCTGTGGCCCTCCATACACATGCACCAGCCCACTAACAGAGGACAATGTGCATGACAGCAGTGCTGCAGCCAAGCCGCCATCATAGCACACACTCACCGCAGCTGTTGTGTGCATGGCCTGTGCTCCTGGTTCGAATCCCAGGAGATGCAGACACATGGACTCACTGCAGTATATAACCATACAAACAAGCCAACAGAATAGGGCCACGAGAGAGCATGGAGACAGTAAGGCAGGGCTGCAGTGTTCACTATGCCACAGGGCAGCTGTACACCACAACTAGGCAGCAGGCAGTGGTCCACACCATTGTACTGGATGCGTATGGGATGTCGGCTACCCACACAATACATTTTATGCCATCTGTACAAGGCAGGCTGACAGCACACAGAAGCACACACAGGTGCAACAGCACATGACCCTGGAGTCAGCATTTAAAGGGCTACAATGCGGACGTACAGCCGCTCATACCCTAGAGCGACTATCAGGATGAACGCTGTCCAGTTTATGACTAGTCAGAAGGGAAAGACACTCCTTGCCTATTGGGGCCATGTGTACTACTGGGACAAGGAGGTGAAATCAGAGGTGTACTGGAGGTGCATGCAGGGCCATAGGCACCACTATCCTGCATGGCTGCACACTGTGGCAGACCATATGGTCTACACAGGAAGGAAGCACAATTATGTACCCGATGCGGGCAAGGTGAGGGTGCGAGGTATGCTAGGCAATGTCCGGGAGAGGGCGCACAGCAGTGTGGCAAGCACACCCCAGGTGCTTGCACACTGCACCAATGGGGTGCCAGATGCCATGGCCAGCAGGCTGCCAGCCCTGCCACTAATGAAATGCACTGTGCAGTGGTTGAGGCAAGCTGCCAGGGGATTCCCTGTCACGCCCGAATCACTCAGTGGCCTTGTCATCACTCTGGAGTACACAGTCACTGGGGAAGGGGACACCTTCCTACAACATGACAGTGGCCCTGGCGAGGAACATCACATCCTGTTTGCCATGCATCTGTCACTCCAATACCTGGCAGGGTTCGAGGAATGGTTCCTGGATGGGACCTTCCGCTGTTTGCCACCACTCTTCGGACAGCTGTATACGGTCCACAATATGTGCGAGTGCATTGTAGAGCCATCAGTATACATGCTGACATCTTTGCAGACCGAACGTGCATATGGCCAGGAGTTTGCAGAGGTGCTCCAGGTCATGGGCAGTGTCCAGCCAAAGAGGGCCTTGCTGGGCTTTGAACATGCTGCCTGGTGTGGCTTCAGCAACACATTTGAGGGTACAGACCTCAGGGGTTGTTTTATCCACTTTTTCCAGGGAGTCTGGAAGAAGGTGCAGCAGACCCCTGAGGTCCATGCCAGGTACGCACGGGGGGAGGAGTTTGCACTGCAGGTGAGGATGCTCCTCACCCTAGTGGTCATGTCTATGGACACTGTGGAGACAGCATATGGTGAGCTCCTTGACCAGTCATTCTACAGGGCACACGAGGAGCTCCTTCTCCCAGCCCTTGAGTACCTGGAGGTGACCTGGATTGGCTGGGCAGTGGGCAGGACAGCCCACAGGCAGCCTATGTTCCCTGTACGCACATGGAACATGTACCAGCCCACAGTTGCCAGGCTGACATGAACGAATAATTCAATTGAGGGCTGGCACTGTTGTCTCAGCCCACGGCTCGGTGCCAGTCACCCCAACATTTGGTGCTTCATTGACTGCCTGCAGGAAGACCAGCACCTCTGTGAGGTTCAGATGGAGCAGCTGCTGTCTGGGGCTGTCCCTGCTGCCCGGAAGCAGACACACCATGACCTCACTAGGTGCACTGAGGCCATTGTGGCCACATATGGTAAGCACTCCACACCCGACTACCTGCGAGGCCTTGCCTATAATTTCCAGCTGCAGGTGTAGTCGGGTGTGTTCCCAGCTGGGTAGACACCTCTGCACTTTTGCCACCCTTGCAGACCATCCCACCGTGTGTTCACCACAGCAGTGCTGGCAGGCGCAGGACTGTGTGCTGTGTCCCCTGCACCTAACCGCTGCCTGTCCCTGCCCGGCCTCCTACCACCCTGATGGATCTTGTGTTCCTGCTGCATGACCATCACCTGTGTGTGGCCCTGCATTGTGTGCCCATGATATGGGCATATCCATGGTGCAATCGTTCTGTACCTCCACCCCTCCTCCTCTTGGCAAACCCGCCCTCCGCCCTGTGTCTTTCATTTCACACTCGTCTGTGTGCTGCCCCCGGCCCCGTGTATGATGGTACCCTCCTCACTGTCCTCCATCTCCCTGCATTTGTGGTGGTGTCAGCATTTTGTTTTTGTTTTTAAATGCCCACCATTCACTGTTCTGATGGTCGTGGTATTTGGGATGTGCCATGTGTGTTTTCCCTATTCTCCTTGCGCCTTTCCACTGGTCACCCTTCTGCATTCGCCCTCATCACATAGAACACTTTCAACAGCCCCTGGCATGTTCACCTCATTACATACCTTTGTATCATCTGCCAAGAGGCATACTTTCCCCCTGCAGTCCCTCTGCAATGTCCCCAGTAAAGACATTGAAGAGGACTAGCCCCCAACACAAACATAAGCTTGATCACTTCCTACTTGAGGCATAAGTTTAATATCCCCACACAGTGTGGGCCTCAACCTTGATCTGCCTTACAAACCTAGTAGTAACCTAGTAGTAGTAGTAACACCAAACCCTGCAGCACCCCGCTCATCACTTCTCCCTTTCCAGAGTACTCCCTGTTTACCACATCCCTCTGACTCCTGCCAGTCAACCAGTTCTCCACCCACAGAACTATTTTAGGATCCACCCCAGGCTGCAAAGTTTGTTAATCAGCCTTCTATGAGGGACAGTGTCAAAAGTCTTTCTGAAGTCCAGATAGGCCACATCTACCACACCTCCCTGATCCTTTTACCTTAGATACCCAGTTATGCCATAGATTAGTAGAATGAGTTAGTGCAAAACACAGTGTTTATCTTAAATACAGTAAAAGGTAGGGTTAGCTGTATAAGTAAATGTGTGGCAATGCTCTGTGTGTGTAGACAGTGAACTGTGTTATTCTGGAATATATATGCTTATACTAGCTGAAATCTAAAAATTGCTACTATAACCCAACCGCTAATAATATCTGCTATGGACCTTTCCATCTGGCTGCATGTACTCAGCACATTAGCAGCGTGGTATCCTCCTGTTATCTTCCTGTGTAGCACCCAATTGTTTCTATTACTGAGAGTGGTCTCTCAGGAGGAACAGGCAATCAGTACAGTGCAGGGCCAGGGATGGAGCATTTTATATTTCAAGTGGTGCAGACTGACTGGTTACGGTATCTTCACAGTGGCAAGGGGACTGAGCAGGTGACATTTGGAGCAATGCTAGTAGGCAGGAGCATGGGGTAGTACGTTGATTCCCTATATCTCACCTCTGTTTTCTATCCTTCCACCCACCAGCCTGCATGTGAGACACATGAACTATTTGTGGCCATGTGTCTCTCCAGGGTTTTAAATAATTGATTAGCAGTTTTTTTCTTGGGACTATACTAACTGTACAGAAAGTATTTATATATATTTTCTAGAAGTGCTGTGCTTGTTAACACAGTGAGGCAAGAGCTATCCATTTTCACAAAGATTTAGCACTTTTATGAGCAAAACGCTAATCAATTTTTAGAGTTAAATAAATCCCTGCTCTCAATGGTCTGCATCCTCCAATCCTCTCGCTTTGCCACTGATGTCCAAAACCTCCATGAGCGATGCACAGATGCACCATGTATTGCTCACAGTGCCTTTGTCTTTTTTGTTCCTCCACCCTCTGAAAATTCTGTCACTGTACAGTTCCAAAGTTTCTTGATGTCCAAAGCCTGACTGCTGCCAATCAGTGCAAAAGTCTGGTAATCTACTAGCACTCACTCACACTACCTGCTTACAGTACTGTAATTGCAGGAATATCAAGCACTAATTATATACTGTAGAGTGCTAATATGTGGCACTAGAGGTGCTGCACTAAATATATCAGGCACTAATATCTGCTATACAGTATGTATATATGTATTAGTCAGTGTGTATATCACAACAATTAGAAAGTGCAGTTAGGTAGCCCAGAGGTTAGTGCAAAAATTGCTAGTCTACAATTCCATGCTATTTAGATCGGTTTTAGCCTTATGCATGTCACTGCTGATTTAAATGAGGTGTCTAATGGCAACTACCCAACCTACAATGTCCCTCAGAGCCTGAAAAGAAGAAAATGGTCCTTCGATGTCTGTTTTTTGATCTGTAAGAGTGTGTGTAGACAGTGCACTGCTATATTATACTGGAATACATAGATACATAGATACATAGACAGTGTCGGCAGATTAGGGCCTATGGCCCACCCAGTCTGCCCATTTGAGCTTGTAAGTTCAGTTTGTTTTCCTAGAAGTCTGTTGCCCCTTACCCCTGACCTCCAGAATTCCTTTATGTCTATCCCATGCATTCTTAAATCCTGTGATTGTTTCAGCCCCACCACTTCCTCTGGCAGGGTGTTCCACTTGTCCACCACCCGTTCTGTGAAGAAATTCTTTCTCATGTTTCCTCTGAATCGTCCTCCTCCAACTTCATCCCATGCCTCTAGTCCTGGAACATCTTTTCGCTTAAAAATAGTGTTTTCCTGCACCTGTTCCTCCCTGTAAGATACTTGTATGTCTCTATCATATCCCTTCCCTCCCTCCTCTCCTCCAGGGAGTACATGTTCAGTTCCTTCAACCTGTCTTCATAGGACTTGTGATGCAATCCATGCATCATCTTTGTTGCCCTCCTCTGAACCTTCTCTACCCTGTCTATGTCCTTATGTTGGTATGGTCTCCAGAACTGTACACTGTACTCCAGGTGGGGCCTCACTAGTGTCTTGTATATGCATACTGTATATGTGAATATGTATTAGTCAGTGTGTACAGTATGTATCACAAAAATTAGAAAGTGCAGTTAGGTGGCTCAGTGGTTACTGCACAAATTGCTAGTTTATATTCCCTCACTATCTAGATCAGTTTCAGCCATATACATGTCACTGCTGATTTAAATGAGGTGTCTAGAGGCAACCCCCCCCCCGATATAATATATAATTATACAAATTTAAAATATATAAATATTGGAGGCAGTATAGCGTAGAGGTTAAGGGTACTGAGCTGCAAACCTGGAGACCTGGGTCTGAATCCCATCAGCCCCCACTTGCATGCTGTGTGATCCTGAGCAAGTCATTTAACTTCCTTGTGCTCCTAAGTTGCACCTGGAAACAAGGTCTGGCTTAGTGTGCCTTGCCAGGTTAAGCAATCCCCCCACTCCTTCCCTCCAATGTCCCACGGAGCCTGAAAAAAAAACAGTCCCTGTATGTCTTATTTTAATGTCCTGTAATAACCTAGATCAGTTTCAGCCTTATGCATGTCATTGCTGATTTAAATGAGGTGTCCAGTGGCAACCCCCCCACCCTCTGATGTCTCTTGGAGCCTGAAAAGAAGAACACAGTCCCCTGATGTCTTTTTTTAATCTGTAAAAAAGAACATTGCTGATGCAACCCCACACCTCCCAGACATCCCCACGCTCACTCACTCACCTGAACAAATCCCAGTGTGAAGATCCACTGTCCCATGGAAGACATGTCTTCCTGCTGGAACCAGCAACTGCTAGATGTGAAATGAGGTAAGTGAAGTTGAAACCCCATTGAAATACACTGAACTGCACTTAACAGTACCTTATTTCTTATATAGCAATCACCAGTTCCAACAGCAAGACATGTCTTCAATGGGAGAGTTGATCTTCACACTGGGAACTGTTCAAGTGAGTGAGGATGTGTGTGGGGGGGTCTGGGAATGGAGGTGCTGGGTGCTTAGTGGGAGGTCGGGTTGAGGGGGTGGGAGTCACAGCACCACTCAGTCTGCCCTATTAATCCCTAGCTAGTGTAAGACCCCATGACCAAACTGAACTCTTGAGACCCCCCCCACCTCCAGGATACCCTTGTGTCTATCCCACTCCTTAAATTCTGTGACAGTTTTAGCCCCTACCACTCCATTCTGGCAAGTTATTCCAGGTGTCCACGAACCTCTCCGTGAAAAAATATTTTCTTATGTTTCCCCTGAGCATGCCCCCCTCTAACTTCATGTTGTGCCCCATTGACTTGGAGCACCTCTTACTCTGGAAGATGCTTCCTTCCTGTACTCTGTTTATGCTGGTGGTATATTTGTGTGTCTCAGTCATGCCTCCACCTCCAACACACACACACACACACACACACACACACTCACACTCACACACTCCTTTCCTCCAGGGAATACATATTTAACTCCTTTAGTCTTCCCTCATGGGTCTTATCCCACAGGCCCTGCACCATTTTAGTTGCCCTCCACTGCACTGCCTGTGCCCTGTCTATGTTCTTTCTCAGATGAGGGGTCCAATTCCCAAAACGGGCTTTAGAGTGACGCAAGTTGCGGCCAACAGCAGTGCCATGCAGGGTCCCGGTGGCTAAGTCTTGTGGTTTGCGGCAAACCTGGCTGTGCGCCAAACAGATGGCAGACCGGTAGGGCCAGCTGCAAGCCATGGGGCAGCAGTGTGCCACACTAGACCCTGGTGGTCTAGCATTCCCCCTTCCCCAAACCCTGATGCAGCCGTGATTGTAATGAATAAAGAGACCCCCAGTGCCGAACCCTGATGCAGCCATGTTGGTATTAATAAAGAGACCCCCTTCCTCAAACCACCATGCAGCCATCTGTGGTATTAATTAATAAAGTGATCCCCTCCTTCTTGAACCCTGATGCAGCAGTGTTTGTTAGTAATGAAGAGATCCCCCTCCCTGAACCCTGATGCTGTCCATAGTAATTAATAAATACCAAGACCCCCCTCCCCAAATCCTGTTGCAATAAACTCATTCACAAAATTCCCTGATAGTCTAGTGGCTCCCCCACCTCCCACCCAGGAGTGCCCATCTCATCAGTGAGTTGATGACTGGCTCTGCCTACCACTCACCTCCAAAGCCAGCCACCAACTGAGCTCTGAGTGCTGTACTGTATACAGTACTCACTCAGTGATTGAAATATTCACTGAGCATGTACTATATTCAGTACAGTGCTCAGTCAGAGCTCAGTTAGTGGCTGGCCATGGAGGTGAGCAGAGCCAGTCGCCAACTCACTGATGAGATGGGCACTGCCGAGTGGGGGGTGGGGGAGCCACTAGGCTAACAGGGAATTTGTAAATAAGTTTATTGCAACATGATTTGGGGAGGTGGATCTTGGTATTTATTAATTACTATGGACAGCATCGGGATTCGGGGATGGGAATCTCTCTGTTACTAACAAACATGGCTGCATTGGGGTTCAGGAAGGGGAGATCACTTTCTTAATTAATAAATACACATGGCTGCTTGGGGATTTGGGGAAGGGAATCTCCTTATTAATAACAACAGGGCTGCATCAGGGTTCAGGGATGGGGATCTATTAATAACACACATTGCTGCATCAGGGTTTGAGGAGGGGAGTCTCTATTACTAACATACGCAGCTGCATCGGAGTCTGGGGAGGGAGATCTATTTATTACTTACATACTTGGCAGCATCGGGGATTGGGGGTCACTAGACCACCAGGGATATGGCACTGTAATGAACTGTCCCAGGGGGATGATTTCTACGTTCCCTTAGACCACTCTGGCTGGTCTAAGGGTACTTAGAAAACTGTCCTCAGGTGCATTTGTGAATACCATTTTCGGGGCTGTGGCAGCTTGCATCTGCCACAGGCCCCCTTGCACCAGGTTGCAGCCCTTTGGGGTGCACCAGAGGTGCAAGCCCCCTTTGGGGGCAGGCAGCCTGCAGTTGATGCAGGCTGCCTTTGTGAATAGCTCAGGGGGCATTTTTGGATGCAAGGTGCACCTTGTGCCATATATGTTTGGTGCAGGCACCTATGCATCCAAGCATCTGACTAGCCTTTACAGCTACCTTATTGCACTGCCTAGTTTCAATTAGGTCCTCCAAAATGATAACTCCCAAGTCCCTTTCCTGCTTTGTGACCATCAGTACCTCCCCACCCAGTTCGTACTTAGCCCCTGAATTCTTGTGCCCTATGCGCATGATCCTGCAGTTTTTTGCACTGAATCCCAGCTGCCATTCTTCAGACCCTTTCTGCAGTTTTATATGGCCTTCCCTCATTCTTTCAACACCCTCTTGTGTGCCCACCCTATTGCATACCTTTGTATTGTCTGCAAAGAGGCATACCTTCCCCTCCAGTCCCTCTGCAATGCCCCTGATAAAGACTTTAAAGAGGACCGGAACCAACATCAATCCCTGTGGCACCCTGTCCATCAACTGTTCCTCTCCAGAGTACTCCCTGTTTTCCACAACCCTCTAACTCCTTCCATTCCGCTAGTTCTCCACCCACAAAACTATTTCAGAATCCACCCTTAGGCTATGCAGTTTGTTAATCAGCCTTCTATGGGGGACAGTGTCAAAGGCCTTTATGAACTCCAGATAGGCTAAAACCCCTGCACATTCCTGGTCCACTCATGCCATACATTTGTACAATGAGTTACACAGAAATATAGAAACATAGAATTTGACGGCAGATAAGGACTGCTTGGCCCACCTAGTCTGCTCATTTCCCTTCCTGATGAATAAGCTGCAGATTCTAGTTAATCAACAGCTTACTTCCTTCTACCCCCCACTAGAATTGCCTTATGTCTGTCCCATGCATTCTTGAATTCTCTCATTGTTCCTGACTCCACAACCTCCTCAGGAAGGCTGTTCCATGCATCCACAACCCTGTGTGAAAAAATACTTTCTAACATTACCTCTGAGCCGTTCCCCCTCTATCTTTAAATTGTGCCCCCTTGTTCTTGCACATCTCCTTCTGAAAGATGCCACCCTCTTGTACTTTGTTAATTCCCTTGAGATACTTGAAAGTTTCTATCATGTCCCCCCTCTCCCTCCTTTCCTCAAGGATATACATATTAAGCTGCTTTAGCCTCTCCTCATATGTCTTCTGGTGCAGACCCTGCACCATTCTGGTTGCCCTCCTCTGGACAGCCTCCACTCTGTCTATGTCTTTGCGGAGACTGGGTCTCCAGAACTGCATTCAGTACTCCAGATGGGGTCTCACCAACTGTCTGTACAGAGGGATAACAACTTCCTGTTTTCTACTGTTGGTGCCTCTCCCTATACATCCCAGTATCCCCCCAGCCCTCCACACTGCCTTCTCATATTGCTTGCCCACCTTTAGGTCATCTGATATGACTACCCCCAGGTCTCTTTTGATTTTTGCTGTTGTTATTAACTCTCCCCCCCCCCCCATTGTGTACTCTTCCCCTGGTTTTTTTTTTCCCAGATGCATTACCTTGCACCTCTTTGCATTGTATCTGAGCCACAGGAGTCAGGTTTGTAACATTTTTGTGGGGCCCACGGGTTGAGGTCAAAGCCCTGCCACCTCGCCCAGGGGTCAGAGGTCAGAATCCCCACACACACACACATGGGTCTATAGGAGCAGAGATCCATGTACGGTAACACTGAGGTCTGGAAGTTAAGCCCCTGGCCTTAGATACTAGAACAAAATGTCTGAATTTATAACGCTGCATTCTGTCATTCTGTGTGATGGGAGCACATTTTCTGTGAGGGACAGAGCAACTGGGAGGGGTAAAATGAAGGATGACCATCACATCCCTCGTAATCAGAGACATTTGAGAGGTATGTCTGAAAATTCACAGAGGGTCAAAGTGAGATGCAATGGGCGGGCCCATTGAGTGCCCACCTAGAAAATCAATGGAGTCCCCAGAGAGAGCACACCACGCTCACATCAGCATTCCACTTACAATTTGGAATACTCTGCATATTACTGTTTCTTCCAGAAACCCCTTTAAATTAGAAAATAGACGATTCAGGCACGTTTTCACAGTTTTCAAGGTGGGCTGGTACCCAACTGAGGGCACTCACAGTGCTGGAAACTCCTGGAGATACAGCAGGCTTTCTAGGGCTCAGCACCCATATACCTCTGATAACCCACAGTATCGGTGCCATTGACATAATGGGATTGGGTTGGGAGTCTAGTTTAAAGCAGCAATGCATGATAGTGGTAATCATTTTGACCTATAGGCTATACCTTTCCATTTTATTTTATATTGCTACCGATCCCATGACTTCTGTGATGCACTGTAGCATATTGGGTCTGTTTTATATCCCCTTTTTTGTTACAGTTGAAATAATAAAAGGAGAGCTCCTTTAAATATGGCTTAGTCTGGATTTTCATCAGTACTCTCTCTAGCTTTTAAACACCTAATGTTTAACATCACTTTTCATGTTTCTGTCATGGACTAGCATGCAACAGACACAGCTCCCTTACTTTATAGGACAAAAACTGTGGAGAAACAGATGAGAATACTGATAAATCTTGGTTTGAGCCACATTAAAAGGAACACTCCTTTAGTCCTTTCATTATTTCAGATGTGACAAAAAGTGCTAAATGTGACCGAAAAATGGAGAAAGAAGTGCATCATACAAGTGGGAGATAAGGCATAACCTAAAATGAATAACGCTTCACCACCTTCATACATTGCTGCTTTAAAAGTAAAACCCTCATCATGGGGTAATGGCACCCACCCCCCCACATTCCCAAAGCTCATAAAGTATAATTCCATTTCCAACATCAGGAGAGCTCTCTTCCCTGAGGAATAATCTCATTTTTTTGTTATCAGTCATACACTTCCAACTTGAATGTCATGTTGCTGCCGAAATCTTTTATAACAAATATTTGCCTGGACTGGTGACACATTAACAGGAAAGTCTCCTGGCTTACCACTCAGGTTTCCATCAGGATAGGGTTGCAGTAACTGTCCTCTATCCAGTTATGAGCATGTTAGTTTATAACAACTACTAGCATCTAAACCTTTCTTTTAATAAAATAATTGTATTCATACAATAACCAGTGTATCATATATATGTACCGGAGTACAAACATATAAGCAGCTCAGAATCTACCAGCTGTCCCAGTGCTATCAAGTGAAAAATACAGGACACACACACACCATGTACCTCATGCAACTGAGAATCTGAGATCTGTGCCACTGGAGGCTTAGTTTTAGAGAACACAAATAAAATAGCCTTTTATGTTATTGCATGAACTGCAGCAGCATCTGTCCAGGTTGCCAAGAAATTATAACCTTTTTAGGTTTCCCCACAGGCATTTTTGAGGACAAAACTTATATTTATATGAATATGACAGCTATCTAAATCTCAACCCCAACAAATCGATCCCAGTAAACTACTAAAGTGCTCATATTCAATGATGAAACTGGCAGCCTGGCGCACAGCACCAAATCCAAAAAAGGAAGAACAAACCCTGTTTTAATTTGCACTTCGTTATCATCTAGGCAAGTAAGCAACCTTTAACTATTCTGCTAAGTTACCTGTTTTGTTAGTCTCATTTTACATCCCATGCTCAGTTGCAGTGAGAGAAGCATGAGGATGTACACCCAGGTCAGGAACTACTTAGGTGGTCTGGTCTATAAGTGTAATATATACCCATACCCCATCTAAAGCAGGGAATGCCACAGAACTCAGCCTAAAGATGATAACAGTGAGAGTCCCTGGAGGTACTGTACTTGTAACCAGGTACCCTAGCAGCCTCAGCATGCTAAATCAAACCACAGCACATGACATGACGACTGATTATTCTCTTACAGCAACGCACCTCATTTTAACTGCAATTCTTTTTCTAAACAAAACAAAAGCTTATTGCAAACACATTTACATACCCCAGACAGAAAGTGATAATAAAAGAGTAACGTATTTCTTGGGTGCTTGCAGCATCTGGTTAAGCCTCACATCCCACAACTACCCAAGACATGCACTACTCTCTTAAAATCACACACCCTGCTGTGTTTTATCTTTGACATAGATCATTTATTTTTGTTCTTAATTCCTCCAAAATAAAAAAAAAAAAAAATTAAAGGAAGTGTGCATTTTGACTGTTTCTGCCATTTGCGTTAACTAGTGGCTGTCCTGGTGCTCCAGGAAGTGCGAGGATTTGCACAGTTGTTAAAGGTAAGCTAAGCTTCCTGAAGGATACAGAGACAAGAGAACAGGATCTTAGGGATATGAAATATTAAAGCATAGAGACACTTCCATATGGTCGATTCATCGTGTTTGAATTTGTCGCTGGCAAACTGTAGCAACAATAGCATCGATATTTAATTTTGTCACCGATACAATATGTAGCAAACACAAAGCAGCTGCCACAACAATATACCCACTACATTATGTCCTTTGACGTATGGCGACGAGATTAACAAGTGATTTTTTTTATCTCCTCATTTTACCTGTTTCTCTTCTGACCTCTGGTGGTAGGAACAAGCATATCACTGTGTTTTCTGGCTTGTCATAAAACTGGAATTTACGTGGAAATCACCTGGCATGTCATAGAACTGGAATTTACCAGGAATTCACCTGTTATTAGCAGCACTTTTACATGGCTACTTAAGCCTACGATCCCACAGCATTGCATTTCAGCTGCGATAGAGTATGTACCTACATAGAAGGGCAAGCAGAAGCTTGCACTAGATCACTTTCTGTACACAAAGGAAAAAGACGGAGCCGATGAAAAGATTATATGGCAATGTGAGAACCGAACATGCAGAGCACGGTTACACACTAAGGGTGACTTCATCGTCGTACCCCCTACTGAGCACAACCATGCACCTACTCATGGTAGGGTTGAGACCCAAAGCAACACATAATGGATATAGCCACAGTCATTGAGATAAATATTGTCTGAAATGTTTTAAAGTAGCGTTCAGCTGATTTGCACATTTCTGTCTCAGCACTGTAGCACGAATGACTTTGTATTTTAACATTTGTAATAATAATTGGCACATTTATTTATTTTTTAATGATTATTGCACTACAATAATATGATTGCACAGCTACGTATTTACTGTATTTTTAACATCTGTAATAATGTGATTTGCACAGCACTGTAGCATTACATGTATTAAAACTTCTGCGATTTGTGACTTGTGCATGATTTCCTGTAGTCTTGAATGTTTTAAACAATTTAATAAAGAATCATCAAATATTTAACTGCACAGCACTGTAGCATTGCATGTATTAAAACTTCTGTGATTTGTGATTTGCACATGATTTCCTGTAGTCTTGAACATTTTAGAAAATGTAATAAAGAATCATCAAATCTTAAACACCTGAGTTTGTATTGATTAAGCAGGACAACCTTTTGTCTGCCAACAACTTAGTCTGTGTGGCATTGTATACTTGCGACCTCTGCTGGCAGCGACTAAGTGATAGGTGTTCTTTTGTCCACATGGCATTTAGACCGTGCCGTTTAAACTGCGACTAGCTGTCCGGAGGCAAAACGACCGTACACGGATGCCACTAATACCAGTTCCACATGGCTGTGGATGCAAATGATACTGCAGCCCGGCTCATGGCTCTTTCTGTCTCCCTCAGGAGATTTGCCTGGCTTATGGCCACTAACCTGACCCAAGACACCCAAGCTACAGCAATGGATTTTCCCTGTGAGAGAGATTCCCTTTTTGGAGACAAGTCAGAGGCCTATATGAAGAAGGTGGAGGAGTACAAGTCCACCTATAGGAGTAACTCCAGGGAGAGGCCTTCCTCCTCCTACAGACCTCAGTACAGGGGAGGCAGGAGTAGGGGTTCCTATTCTTTGCCATTTTTTCAGGTACAAGTAACTCAGAACTACCAGCAGCCCAGAGGGCATTTTAGAGGAAGGAGCAGAAGTTCCATAAGGAGGTCTGCCCAGACACCCCGGGTACAGCCTCAGCCCAACCAGACTCCCTGATGGGCTGGCTCAGGTTACCTCCACTCTGCCTGTAGGCAGCAGATTGGCTCACTACCTCCAGGTCTCGCATTCCAACACCACAGACAAGTGGGTCCTGGAGGTAGTGAACCAAGGACTGTCCCTAAGTTTCAAGTCACTGCCCAGGCTAAGGGCCAGAAACTTTGCCCCAGTCACCTCTGCAGACAGAATCCTCCTGGAAGCAAAGGTCAAAAACCTCCTAGCAATCAAAGCAGTAGAAACTGTCCCCTTGCTTTGCAAAGGAAAAGGGTTTTACTCAAGATACTTCCTCACTTGAAAGTAAAATGGGGACTGGTGACCTGTTCTACACCTGAGACTGTTAAACACATCCTGAAACCAAAATTCAAGATGGTGACCTTATCAGTGATCATTCCCACACTGCAAAAAGGTGATTGGGTAGCATCCCTAGACTTAAAGGATGCATACTTCCACACTGCTATCAGGTCAAGCAGCTACAGGAAGTACCTGAGTTTCAGAATACCCTCAGCCACTGTAAGTTTACAACATTGCCATTTGGCCTGACTTCAGCATCAACGGCATTCACAAAGTGCCTTGCAGTAGTTTTGGAACACCTAAGGAAACGGAGTCGCAGTGTTCCCTTACCTAGATGACTGGCTAGTCGTAGGGTGGCCTCTGCAACTCGCATAGCAGTCCCTGGCCCTCACAAGAAACACCCTGGAATCTCTAGGTTTCCTCATAAATGACCAGAAATCTCAGCAGGACCTTGCTTAGGTCCTGGACTTCATTGGAGCAGAACTTGACACCACACTGGGCAGGGCATTCCTTCCCCAGGACAGGGTAAGCAGTATTCTGCAAGTAGCAGGCTCTTCTCAACTAAAGAGGCCCAGAGCAGCCAGAGAGCTTCTGTACCTATTGGACCATAAGGCAGCTGCTACAGTAGTAGTTCCAGGTCCCAGATTTCAGATGATGGACATCCAGTTCCATCTACGGACACATTGGTCCCAGAGAAAGGACCCATTGTCCAAAGTGGTTCCAGTCACACACACCCTCCTGCAGGCCCTTCAGTGGTGGCTGGACAGAGGCAATCTCAGAGAAGGAATCCCCTTTCTGAGGGAACAACCCTCAGTAGTGATCACAACAGATGCTTCCCTACTGGGATGGGGGCACACATGCTGGACTTAACAGCCAATGGCACATGGTCTCCCCAAGCGTCACGTCTATACATCAGCCTGCTAGAACTCAGGGCAGTGTATCTGGCTCTGGTAGCCTTCACTCGTCACATACAAAACAAGGTGGTTCAGGTCAGAACAGACAATACCACCACCATGTACTACATAAACAAACAGAGAGGAACAAAGTCCATACCACTGTTCACAGAGGCAATTAAACTCTGGACTCTGGCCTACTCCCTGCAGGTGTCACTGTCAGCTATCCACCTTCCTGGGAAGGACAATACCCTGGCAGACTCCCTCAGCAAGATCAGCCAGGGCTATCACAAATGGACACTAAATCCTCAAGTTCCCCTGGATGCAATGGCACTGGATTGGATGGGAAGATTTCTGCATGTCTTCCCTCTTTTTCCCATGATACTCAAGGCCCTGGTGAAGCTGAGGTCACAACCAGCATCCATGATCCTAGTGGCACCAGACTGGGCCAGACAGCCATGGTACTCACTCCTGCTGACCCTGTCAGCATCTCCCCCAATTTGCCTGCCCCAGAGACACAATCTATTAACAACCTCTCAGGGCAGGATACTGTACTCTTCAGTTCAGGACCTGGCTCTTGAGGACATACAGTTTGCTAGCCTCAGTCTATCAGAAGAGGTTTTGACAGTTCTCAGGGAATCACAAATGCCTTCCACCAAGAAAACCTACCCAGAAAAGCGGAAAAGGTTTTCCATCTGGTGTTTAGACAAAGACATTGATCCCTCTAAGACCAGCCTCCCTCTCTTGTAGACTATCTGACACATCTACATACTTCAGCTCTGTGTCCTTCAACTTTAAAGGTGCACCTGGCTGCAGTCTCAGCATGCGTGTCAGCTGGCAGGAAGAGTTCCATGGCCTCTGACCATGTGTTTAGAAAATATTTCAAAGGTCTCAACCACCTTCACCCTCCATTGAGGGAACCAGTTTCAGTGTGGAATTTGAATATTTGCATTACCAAGTTGATGGAGCCACCATTTGAGCCTATGGCAACTGCAGACATGAAGTATGTCACTTGGAAAACTTTGCTCCTGTTGGTCATTAACTCTGCCAGAAGGATAAGTGAATTGCAGGCCTTGTGCACAGACCTGGACTACATTTAATTTCTCAGGGACAAGATAGTGCTGAGGACCAATAGGAGATTTCATCCTAAAATGGTCTCAGACTTCCATCTGAATCAAACTATAAGTGACTGTTTCCTTCACTGAAAATTCCACCTCACTGAAATGGAAACTACATTGCCTGAATGTAAAAAGGGCTCTCAGCTACTATATTAACAGGACAAAGGCCTAAGGGCCAGTACACACCCCACTCTTCCTCACCTACAGAGAAGTGGGAAAGGAAAGAACAGCCACAAAACAAACTACTGCATGCTGGATAGTGGAATGCATACAGTTTTGTTACAGTAAAGTGGGCAAACAGGCACACCTGGGCCTCAGGGCACACTCCACCAGGGGCACAACTGCTTCAATAGCAGCTGCAAGGGATATCCCACTGTTGGAAATCTGCACAGCAGCTACACGGAAAACAGTACATACTTTCACCAAGCATTACAGCCTGTGCATACAGTCCAGAAGTGATGCCAGATTTGGTACATCATTGCTACAGAACCTGTTTTCTAGATATGTTCTCTTCCCAGTCTCAAAACGCACTGCTTGTTAGTCTGCATTAGTTAAATTATACTGTGTGATTCCTAGGACTAGAAGAAAAAAATGACTCACCATAGTAATCTTGTTTCTTCCAGGGATCACACATTATGATTAAAACTCCCACTCTTCCTCCCCTACCTGAACCTACGAAAAAAGAGGAAATTTTGTTCTGCACCTCTGCGTTGGTTTGTGAGTGGTCTATGTTACAGACTTGATGCTTTAACCAGTTGGTTATTTTGCGATCCCCATTTGGGATCCATTGCTTTGTGATAGCATGATTTAGAGGGGTTATTCATAGGGTTAGTTTTATTTTTCTTTTTTATTTTAGTCGTTGGTAACTGAGTGAGACCCACTAGGCACAAGTGCCTGTTTTCAGGGGTGACCTGTGAGCACTGGGTGGTTAAGTGACTTGCTCAGAGTCACACAGTATGATAGTGGAGGTTGTGAGACTCAAACTCGGGTCTGGTCTGCTGGATGTACAAACCTGGTTCACACCTTGTTCCTCTAACCTCTAGGCTATACTGCCAGCCCAAATTCTAGTGCCAGCTCCAGTTAGCTAGAGGGTCTTTTACCCTGTTAGGCCGAGTATGAATCTGAGCATTCTGAGTGCAGCTGTTACTAAGGACAGCAGTTTGAAATTGGCATGAACCAATGAGAGCTCCATGATTAGCATATCATTCCATCTCTCCAGGCAGTTCAACATGGAAGGCTGACTGCATTAGTTTAATCAAACTGTGTGATCCCTGGAAGAAACAAGATTACTATGGCGAGTAATTTTTTCATCTGGACTAGGCTACTCTGGATAAATACATTGTAAATATGGGTAAAATCATGACCCCACTGAAAACAAGATATTGCATCTAATCTGGGATATCCTGAGTAAATACAGTGCAAAAATGTGTAAAATAAAGATCCCTTTGATAATGAGATGTACCATCTCTGATCTGATGTGCTATCCAGGATACAAAATACAGCACATGAAATATTTAAAGGAAATCTATAATTCTTTATATACTATCATTATGTAAATCATGTAGTCAAGACGTGGTGGAAGTGGGGAAGAGGCTAAGTTGACAAATATGTTATTGTAATCATTAAGCAGCTGAATTTAAATATATAATAATTACATTTACCATGTTAGCAAATCCTGCATTGTAAACTGAACTTCATTGTGTTCCATATAAACAAGACTGACATAAACAAACAGTTTCTTTCTTGTTTTATAACACATTAGGCTGCAGTATTTATTTTGAATGTTGTGGCCATGAGGATGGTGTGTATGTGTGTTTTAGTTTAAGTGAAAGGGGTTAAATAAACAGCTGTCTTCTGATATAGTGAACTATGCTGGACATAGTGCTGGAGGCTGTAATAAGTACTTAGGTTTTAAACCATAACATTTGCTATTTACATGGCTAAAAGTTACAGGATGTGTTTACCAGCCATACTATAGCTCAATATAAATATTTTTCCCAAAAAGCATAGTAAAAAGAGTAACAAAACATACTGCTCTTTACTTGTCTCATCGGTAAAAGAAACAGCTGTCTTCTGCTATACACAAATTCATTCTAGATACTGCTGAAGGCAGTAACAAGTTTAAAATAATTGGTTGTCCTATGCAGTTAGATTTGAAACCAGAAAAGGTTGCTGTTTTCAGGGCTAAAAGTTTCATACTGTGTTTACCAGCTAAAGCACAATATATTTTTTTCCCAAAAAGCATAGTAAAAGTAGTAACAAAAACTAACAGTTCTGTACTTGTCTTAGGGGTTAAAGAAACAGATGTCTCCTGCTATAGTAAACTATGTTAGAGGCAGTTTTAGTCAGATAGTGTTTTAAGAGGTTAAAAACAGAGTAAATCTATTTACGAGATTCATTGCTGGGAAAGAGTGACTAAGCTGACATATTTGAGTTATGAGTCTTTCTTGAAATATAATTCTTCCCACATTGAAGCTTAACAAATACAATAGTGCATTGCAACACTGCTCAGCTCAATGAACGCAACAGAGTGGAGTGATAATACAAAACCTCCAATTTTATCTAGTCCATTAGGAATCTTGAGAGCTCCCTTCTTCTACTGTAATAGCAAAATGCCTGCAGGGCTCCACCCACTGCAGCAATAAAAAAAAGAGCACTGTTCATGTTATTCTACAAATTAAAACTTTTCCGAGAATTACTGTAGATATCAGATGGAAAAGAAGATAGTATCACATTATTTTCACAATTATTGGCACCATTTAACTTGGTTTCTGACAGAATAATAAGGATATATTATTCTGTCAGATACCAAGTCAAATAGTGCCAATAACTGTGAAACAAGTGTGGCGATACTACATTCTTTTCCATCTGATATCTAATTCTCAGAAAAGTTTTAATTTGTAGAGTAACATGCATAGCTGAATATTCTTTTTGCTGTAGAGTGAGAACACATCTGGCTTGCCAAAGGTAATATCTGCAAACTGCAAATGTTAACCATAGTGTACTGGTGTTAAACATTTTTTAATCTGACAGGGTATATACCCATAATAAGTATGTAATGTGTTATTGGAGGTACACTTTTGTTACTCCATGCCATGGCAATTAAGGACCAAAAGCGTTGAACAAAAGGGCATAATAGAAAAAAATGATCTTGAGTTTCTAAAAGCTGTCTGCAGGTAGGGTGGGGACACATGCAGTCTTCTAAGGCTTTATGTTTATGGGAGTGATGGACCCTCAATCTGACATGGCAAGACAGGCAATTGACATCCCACAACTGAGTGGGGATATGTTTATAAATTAACTGTAGGACCACTGTGTGTGTTTGTTCTTCTGTACAAAAGACAAATCGCTGGTTTGAGTAAAAATGTTCCTGAAGAATGATTGAATAAATCTGCTTCCCAGTGTTGAACAAAATATAAGTTTGCATGCCTTTCCATTGTTTTTATTCGGCTAGTACAGGTTTCATATAACTGGGTGCATCTTTCTGCCTGTTAATGCCAGAGACTGTTAAGAATGCTCTGTCCCCATTTATCTTTTAACAGTAAAAAACACTGGGCCATCATTGAGTGCCACAAAGGGACTATTCCTGTGAGCACTATGTGAAAAGTATAGTATATGAATATACTGAGAAAAACTCCCACTGGGTTAACCATTCTGATCCCCCCATAACTATAATCATAATAAGTATGATTTCTCTTGGTGAGATTTAATCTACTGCCTCATAAGCTTTGGAAAAAATATAATTTATCTTGAATTCCATGGTAAATGGAAGTGGAAAATGTTTATGCAACATATAGAAAGAGTGGAAGAATAAGTGCCTTTAATAAATAAATTTTTTTCTGCATAAAGTTAACTTTTTGTTTCCAGGTATTTACCTGTGCAGAGGCTAAAGTAATTACAGATTCCCAATTTAGGGCTGCATCATCCTGGCTTTCAAAAAAGAGAGCCCTACAATGTTAATAGGTTCTGAGGTGATCAGAATTTGAGCCACCTGTTGAACCCTAGTGTTTCTTTTATGTGGAGCTATTTGGACACCCCAGCTCTTGGAATAATTGTACTTGGCTCTAGAAAACTGTTCATAGGAGGATATAACTGAGATGATATCTGGCCCAGCCGAGTCATCCTGTATACAGAGGCATATGTCATCTGCATAGACACATACATTATTTGTCACTTGAGCCTCTCTCTGAAATTTTGATGCCTGGAATATCGGGGGTTATTTAATATTTTTCTAATAAAGGGATCTGACATAAAGATGTACAAGAGAGGGCTTAAGGGACAACCCTGTCTAACCCCTTTCTTTCCCAAGAAGTGGTATCCTAGCATTCCATTAATATATGGTACAGTAGAAGGATTACCATAAAGCTCCTTAAGCCATGATATGAATTTTAAAGAGAGGTTATATTCCTGAAGGATGCTGAACATATATGTATAACTAACCTGGTCATACGCCTTTTTCTGGTCTAAAGAAAGAATAAAGCCAGAAGAGGTGTCTGAGATACCATGAAAAACTAAATGCTTATGAATATCAAATTATTACAAATAGACCTGTTAGGAATAGCACACGTCTATACAGGAGAAACAGCAAATTCTGCCAACTTCAATAATCAGTTTGCCACAATACTTGTTACTTCTAATACTTTATAGTTGACATTAAGGAGACTAATTGCTTTCCAATTTTTTATATTAGACCTATCTCCCTTTTTAAAGCAGCAGTACTACCTATCCATGAAGTGACCAATTTCCATTTTCTGTAGATCTACAGTAAATACGACATCTGCCTGTCTTTTACTGCATCTGTCAACATGGCAGGAGGTGGAAATATAAACAAAAACAAAGGACAACTAAGCAGATTACGAAATAATAGTACAATGCTGGCAGGAAAGATTACCAGGGAAATGTTCAACAGAGCACAGGGAATAAACTGTTGAAAAAATGCAGATTTCTTTTACATAATGCTGCTGCTTTAAACAAGAGAATCATAACTGCCTGTGCCATTTCCTGAGGCAAGGAGTCAGATTGTAGACGTTTATTATATAAAACTACTAGAACTGGGAACAATTGTGTAGAAAAGGCTTTATACAATTCAGCTGACAGTCCACCCCGTCTGGGAGTGGAGTTTTTATTCAATTTACCTGTAGCTTGAGAAATCTCTTCTATTGTAATATCAGATACCAGACTACTTTGAATATGGGCAGGGGCCTTGGGGACGATAGCATTCTGCAGGAAAGATGCATCCCATGTAGTAACTGAAGTAGCACTGAACATATGGACCAAGTACTTCTAAGTAATCTCCAGTATTTGAACCAAAGCAGTCTGTAAGTGGTCTAAATCTAGGTCTAAAAGATATTGTATGTGAGTGTGGTTCACTCCGTTACAGCAACCTTTAAAAATACTGAATGTAGTTTTTTTGCCTTGCGTGCCAAACTGAGCTTCCAGTTTTAATGATTCAGCTCTATTATAGTGCTGCATAAACATTTCCTTCCTGATTTGCGTTATGTGTTCACTAACATTATGTTTTTGTTCATGTGCTAAGGATACTAAAGCATGTAATTTTTTCTGGATTCTTAGGTATTGAAAATAACTGTCTCTACCTTTTATCACTGCCATTCTGATGAAGAAATTTTTGAAATCCTGTTTTGTGTCAATCACCCATTGTCTTATTGAATCATAGGCATCAATAACAGAGAACCTGGCTATAAATGAATCTTTCCCATTTATGAATAATTGTGAGGATCAGACAATAAACTTCAGTTCAGTTTCCAATGGGAATGTGTTTTAGGATTTACACAAGGTCCTATGATACAGTGATAGGAGACAGCCAAATAATCTTTCATATGGAATAGTGCACGCAGTTGAAATCTGAAGAGTATGGGGGAAGAAAACAAGAAAGTCATTCTGGTGGCCAAGACTCCTTGAACGTAAGTCTTGGCCCCTATCAGGTGTACTGTAGTATAACCATCCTGCAAGTTGACTGTTTATTATTATTTTTTTTTAACTTTCTATTTTATTCCCCCCTACCACAGTGCCTACCTTCCCTCAGGGACTTCCAAGGCATTATGCCTTCCAGGTCTCTGGCATATGAGCCCTTCATGTGTCTGCCCTGCTATCACCCTCAGATTACCCCCCCTCGAGTGGGATGAGAGCCTCCCATCCATCATCCAAGTATTGGCCAGACTCGTGCGATCCCTCTCCTGTCCTGGTCTCATGATGCCGGGGCCCATCTCCAGGCATTGCTGTGGGTGATTTTCTGCTTTTTCCTGGGAAGTGGTGTGTGTCCAACATCAAGGCATACCCGCTGACCTCTACCACTCCCGACCCTGTCTGTTTTGCTCCACACATGTGCTGTACCTCTGGCTTCTTCCAGAGGTCAGCCAAGCACCAAGACTGTGACCTCCTCTCTCCCGAAAGAGGACAGCTGTCCTCTGGATGCTCAATGCTCTCCCTCTCCCTCCTTTGCTGAGCCCCGATGGCCCAGGCTTGTTTCCAAACCCGGGTCGCTGGCATGGTGCGAGGTGTGGCGTCCAGTGCCTCAACCCTCAGCGCCACTGGGCCAGCTAAGTTGACTGTTTTTATGAAAGTATTTAAACAATACATATCACTATATACTTTGGAAGTCATGCCTCCCCTATGTGTGAGAGAAAGGCCACAATTAAAATCATCCCGCCAAATCAGTTTCCTATTTGTATACAAAAAATGCTGTACAGTATGATACAGAAGAGCTACGCTTATAAAACTATGCTTTGCTGTGCATAGATGTTAATCAACTGAAATTTATGTTGCCCATATGTAAGGTCTAACATAAGAGCTCTCCCTGGACTGATCTCCATACATGTTTTAATCCTGAAATCATAATCTTTAAATAATATGGCTACCCCATCATTCATATTCTCTCCTTGGGACCAATAAGAACAATTGTGTGACCATAAACTTTTAACTTGAGAGATTTAATGTATCATTTTGAGTCTTGTGTCCCATACAAAAATAATGTTATTTGGTAACTCCCATAAAATTTGTAATATAGTCAGACTTTTTTATATTTCTTAATACTATTAACATTAATAATCAATAGTGTTATAATCTGTTCCTTACTAATACTGGAGATAATAGGAGGGGTATCAAACCTTTCTTAATGCAGCTTTCATTCTCCCCTTGGCCTTTTTCACTGAAGACACTTCAGGTTGGGAATCACAGGAGTAATCCATGAGGGACGAAGAAATGGAAGACAAATCTGAGTCCCCCTCCACAGTGACACCACATTGCTTCTGTTTGGAAAGTGCACTAAATGTGTTTCTTGTGAGAACAGAGTTTGGGGTTGTTACTACCTCTAGTTTTCTTTTACCTCTCCCCTTTTTTGTAGGTTTTTCTAACATTAGAGGAGTCTCAGGAGGTGTGTGTGTGTGTGTGTGTGTGTGTGTTGGGGGGGGCATCTCATCAGTCTACATATTGTCCCTAACATTATCTTTGGCCTGTCTAGTTATATCCATAGAGACTGGAAGTGGTTCTGCTGTAGCCATGGTGTTCAGTTGTGCACAAGCCATCTCATAAATCTGTTCCACAGCTGGTTGTGATAACATCTCATCTTGTGGACTGGTGACAGTATGTGGGGCAGGAACATTCTTGTCCTGCACTGTGGGATCCTGCATCCCTGAGATAAAAGGAGGTCTGTAGTTTCTAGCAAGTTGTGCCTTTACTTTCAATTTAGTAATAATTTGCACTTGGTCCTGTATCACTCTAACTCGCCTGTTATGTGCTGCCCAGTGGTATTGTCTATAAGAATGCCCAATTTCATCATATAAATTATACCTAAATGGGTTCAGGCATCCCAAGCTAATATATTCATAGTCCAGGTAGTCTGGGGTAGCTGGAAGGAAGAATTCTGGCTATTCCAACAGAGTAGGTCAATAGGAAAAGGAATAGGTTACTCATGCTTCAAGGGAAAGAAAAAAAAGAGGATATCAGTAGGATCAATAGTTCTACTGAGTCAATCTGGCTATGCCAAAAGAGAAGGGGGGGTAGTCACTCAGAGAGAAACAGCAGGACTACGAAAAGCTCAGCCCAGTTTATCAAATGAAGTAGTGATACGTGCATTGTTAATGTTAAATTCCACAAAAATAATTCTGGATGGTTTGTCTATATATGCTATTATAAATATATGAGATAATGCTACCAACATTTTTTCTACTGCAAATTTAAAAACTGCTAAACCAATTTATCCAGCTGTGTTAGACACCAGGATACATTGACTACAGATATGTATGTCAAATGTTAAGTTTATGCCTGCAAGAGCAAGAGCATAGAAGTTACAAACATCCACATTTTCATGAGTTTTCATAAAAGTTTATAAATATTTACATAATAAAGATTTGAACCCCTGTACCTTAAAAAAAAGTCGAATCCAATTTTCTCCATATTTAGATAATTCTAAAAGCATTACAAAAAGGTTATTTGTGCCAATTTACACATGTCTAGCACCAAAGGCACCCGTGTTATATGCAGATGAAATCTTTCCAAGAAATGTCCCACTAAAAATAAAATGATTGATTTTGAGCATATATAATTTTGAGATGGTGCAGCATCTTGTCATGAACTCAGGCACATTATTAGAACACCTATAATAAAGGAATCATGACAAATAGATGACTGAGGTATATGCAGGCAAAAATGTTCATGAAATTTCATACAAAAAATAAAATGACTGAATTAGAGCACCTGTAATTTTGAAACTGTCTGCCTGAATATCACAATATTGGAACTGTTATTGGCCCTCCACTGATAGAGTGCACATGCCAAATCTCAGAGCTCTAGATTAAACAACAGCCAGGTTATGACCACATTACTAAATTTAAAAAATTCCACAAAATTATGATGAAATTCTGTGGAATGTCACATAATTTCGTGAAAATTCTGCTAATTCAGAATTTTCCCATTCTCACAGCTCTAGTCTCCACTACTGTGGGAAGCATAATTTTGCTGGAAACTTATTGTGCTGATTCAGTCTTTTGAGTCTCAGTCTTGGAAACACTCACTGGTAAGTTTTCACGGTTCCATATTCCGAGTGCACTGAAAGAAAACTTGTGTCCAGTGTGATGTTTTTTAAAAATTGATGGGACTGCACCTCAGGTGGTAGACGTAAAGCAAGTGCCAGGATGAATATTATGTGCATCAGCAATAATATCTTCAGCAAAGACTGGTCTCAGCAAAGTCCGGCCACTGCTGTCATTGTTTAATTACCAACCTGTGGCTTGCAATGCATTTTTTGGGCACCAAACTGATGCATCAGAATGCTCTGTATCTGAACACCCTCTTCATAGCCTCAGAGACTGTTTCTGTGGAACTGCAGTGGTAGTTTGGTATGTACCATTTGAGGCTGCCACATTATTGATATGAAAGTCTGTGATGGTAGAAGATACAGCTTGCGATAAATCAATCTCTAAGTTGTCTGGTTCCATCACTGGTTGAAAAGAGGGTGCTGTACCAGCTTGCTGCTGTACTGCTGGTGGGGAATCCTCTGTGAGCAACTGGAGCAAAAATGTTTTATGCTTTTTTTATAGCCTGCTGCAGTAACCCCTCCTCCTGCTGTGTTGGAGTTGAATCTAATCCGTTCCCATTGTAGCCATTTTTCACATCTTGTGCCATGTGCTTGTTTCAGTTATTTCTAAATTAACTGGTTCTGAGGTTCAAACCTTTGGACTAGCATTTTGAATGTCCTTTTCAACATTCCTCATCATTATTATTATCACCACATCTCTGTCAGTGGCACTACAACACCTCCTCCATCTACATCACTATCCTCAGTTGTGTTTGCCATCTTACAGTGATGGACAATGATTCCCTCTACTGGCAAGAGTAGGGAAATTTCATTGGTGTACTGGCCAAATTTTCCCCCATTCACTAAAAATATCACCAACAGGTTACTCTGGTTCAGTGTCATTTGCTTTCAGTCTGTATCTTCCCCCTCCTCTGGGACAAGGCTGAACGTAGGCAAAATTGCCTAGTCTTCCTTTCCCGGTCAACAAAAACTAACTATATAAATACATTGACCACACCTTATTTCCTCAGTTCGCAGCTGCGGTTCCAGGAGGAGAATGACTTTCAGCTCAGAGACCGGATCTGTGATGGTAGACTGATTTTAGATGAGGTGGGGTGGTGGGTGCTGAGTGGCAGTTCAGGGGCAGGTGGGTGGATATGGGGACAGGAGATCTTACAGACATCAGTGGATGTTTTCATTTTAGGTAAAAAAGAATCTATGATGATCAGTCCTTTTAATTAACAGGAAACAACACTGGGAATTGGGCACCCAGTATTAGTTTTCTGTTTGGTGGCACCATGGTTGGACACCCCAGTGTTGCACAATTAGAGTGGGTAAGGGTGGGAGTTATGTAGCCTGAACCAGGGACTGAGCACCCAAGTGCTGGCATCTTAATCGGGCAGGTGGGAAGTTGATTGGCACTGGGAATTGGATTGAGCACCCTGGTGTTAGGAAAGGTAAAGCACAAAATTGGAAGTGGGGACTTAACCAGCACTGGGGTAGGCACACCGGTGTCATAAACATGATTTCTCTAACCAGCACTGGGGATTGGCATACAAATGTTTGGTTTACATTAAACAAGTTGCAGATGCTAATGGCAGCCAAAGGGCCTTTTCCATAAAAAAAAAAAAAAATGCACAGCTTTGGCAGGAGCAGGGCTACACACTGACTTGTAGCCACACCCCACTTAAAAAACATTGTCAGAAATAGATATGGATGCCATTTACATTGGGCTGGATGTTCAGAAATCCTCCAAAGGCAGGCGCAAGTCTGGTGCAGCGCAAGTCTGATGTGCCATGGCACAATGGGAGCCATATTTAGAAGATGCGCTCCCTGAAATGCTCTTGCACAAGCTGGCTGAATATGGCAAAGATGCTCCATGACCCAGCCATAGATGCACCGGCACAACCATAGATGCAGACCTGAGCACAAACCCAGTGAGCAGAGCAGGAGCAACAGGCAGCAGGGACACATAGCCAAGGAAGCACAGGGGCAAGGGGCAGAGGACCCCACCAGCAGGACACACCAGGGTACACAGAAGCACTGACCTCGAGGTAACACAGGGCACCGGGGACAGTGCACAGACAACCCCAGTCCACCAACTAATGAAGAAGTACCCTGCCAAAACCCCATCAACATCTCCATGCCAGTGGCAGAGCCATGCAACAGACACCCACCAGGCAGGGCCGCAGGGTACCATGAGCAAGGTGCCAGGTTAGGAAGCAAACAAATACAGCAGGTGACCATAGGTGAGTGAGGCACAGGCCACACAGAGCACCAGCCAGAGTGGGGAGGGGCAGCACAGTGCTGCTCACAGTGGAGACATGCAGCACCAGAAGTAACTGATAGACAAGGCAGACAAGTGCACAAGGTGCAGAGGCAGACACAGGCCACCATGGGACACATGACACAGGGCCACACACAGGACTGGGTAAAGGTCCATCTGCCCAGTAATCACAGGAGCAATGGCCCAGGGGGATGGTGGAGGTACACAGAGACACGGCAAAGCACAGCAGAACAGAGACCTGCAGCATGGCTCCACACGCCACCTGCAAAGCAGACACAGACACAGACACAAAGATGTAGTAAGAAAAATGTTTTATAAAAAGATACAACTATGTACAAGAATAAACAACAGGGGTGGGGATGGGGGAGGGTAAGAGGAGGGGGACAGGAATCAGGGGCTATACAGCAGGAAAGATGTACTGCAGGGAGACAGGGTAGGTGAGGGTAAAGGGTGCTATGTAGATATCTACAGGGCTTAACGCCTTCAATAGTCCACCACCACCAGCCATTCCAGGACCCCCCCCCATGGCGACCATCTCTCGCTGGCATCACCTTGTCACAGACAACAGCCTCTGCTGATTTGCAAGCACCTTCCCGAGGGCCTGGAGAATTGGCCCAGGACCCCTCCACACTGCCATCCTGGGGACACCTAGGAGAAGGGACAGGACAGGCAATCAGTGAAATGCCCCAATGAACCCTTGCCCACCCACAGCGTGCAGTGGACAATGAGGGCACACACCACTGGGGTGACTGTAATGGACCCATACCTGGAAGGCCACACCAGCCATCTGCACAGCACACCACAGTGATGCTGACAGGCAGACAGTGTCGCACAGTGGGCACATGTGTGCATGGGCACACGGCACAGAGTGAGGGCACCCATCACAGCACACATAGTGGATGCTGTGCACATGCCCCCACAGGTGGCACAAGGCCACCAAAGGCCATGCAACACTAGCATGCTCAGCGGACATAGCATTCACCATGGCCATGCAGACACATGGCTGTGGCTGCCATGGCCGGGCCCTGTCCCCACTGATAGTCCACAGAGACATGGAACTGCAATGTGACAATGCCTACCTGCCAAGCACAATCCAGCCTGTCTACCCATGGCACCCTAGTGTGGCCCTGCACCCCTGCTGCTGCCCTGACTGCCCTCCTGTGGTCCTCTGGCCCTGTGGAAGGAAAGAAGAAAGGAGGACATGAGTACACAAGCACGCACGGACATCCCCCCACCACCACACCACCTGCATGTTGCAGGGCATGTTTCCATCCATCCCATGGCCCCAGTGCCTGCATGACTGTGACATGCACAGCAGCCATGCATGATGTGCAGCAACCACCAGGACCATGACAGCCCCCTGCAGTGGACTGTACTGCACAGCTGAACACCCACCACAGATGAGCTCTGTGTATGCATGCCACTTGCACATACCAACCTGTCTGTGTCACTGCCCCATGCTGAACACAGGCTTGCATCCAATGCAGCCAAACTGGGTCCCTCTGCTGCAGGTCCCCATAGTGGTGGCAGCATTGCTTCACCATCCTGGGCACCTCTGTCCACTGCTCCATTTCGGTGGTGACCTGCTGCCACACACTTGGCCTCATGGATATTGCAGGGGTACCAGCCCATACAGCAGGCCCTCATAGGGCTGGACCACTGCCATCAGCTTAATGATCTCCACATCTGACCAATTGCTGGCCCTTCTAGAACATCCCTGTCCTGCCATGTCCTACAGCATTCAGACTATGTCATGGGAAAAAGGCAGACAAACCACGCATGTGAGAATGCATGTGTACGATGTGCAATCATGACCAGTATGAAGCAATCATGCGATATGTGGATGCGTGATAGCAATGTGCAGTGTGGGTGTACAGCATAGCGCCATGCATGCACACAACACCATGGATTGGTGGGTGCACAAGGTCACATACACGACCCTGAGGGCACAGGGCATGACCCCGCATGGCAGTGTGCAAGTGCCCAACATGCGCTACATGCAACATCACACACAGTGCACAGATGCATGGTAGGAGGCAGTGCCATGAGGCATGTGCATGCACAATGGCCCAGCAGCGCCACATGCACAATAACACACCATTGCGCATGGTATGGCAGTTGCACAATAGGCATGTGCTATTGTATGTACACATGCGCACTGCAGGCACGCGCACCACACATGCACAGGAATTGCCCAACAGGGTTGCTCCAGCGCTGTACAATTGAGCCTGGCACATTTTTGTGAAAATCAGCCACCGTATGCAAATCAGCTCATCAGCCAATGTGTGGCACAGCAGGGAGCATTAGCATATCATTACTGTTGCGCAAATGCTCATTTGCATGCAATGTGCTGTATAAGCACCACTGAACAGCACAGGACATGGACAGGTATTGCAACCTTTAGGTATGTGGATGCTAAGGCAGAGATCCAGAGGCCTACAACAACACTGCAACGGGTGAATGCTCTGGACCATACTGACACTGACCCACTGTGCTGTCACTGTTCACCAGTAGCAAAATGTCTGGTAATGATGGTGAGGAGGAGGAGCATGGGCCTGCCTGCAAACACAGGCCCAACTTCACTAGGGAGGAGCAGAATGCCCTGTTTGAGGCCTACCTGGACAGGGAGGACCTGCTCAGTGGTGCATGGGCACCCCTCAGGAATGGTCGGCAGGGTGGGAGGCCATGGCCACATATGTGAACACGCACGGCAGTCACCAGTGCAGTGTGCAGGAGTGGCGCAAGAAGGTAGGCACTGACAAGCAGGGGATAAAGGAGAAGGTGGCACCCATACGGGTGTCATGCAGCAGAACTGGAGGGGGCTTACCACCGCCCCCACTCTGCCGGCCACAAAGGAGCTGGTGGCAGCCACCATCGGCCACCCAGCGATCAAGGGTGTGCCCGGTGGTGGCTTCCAAATGGGTGGCAGCCCCTCATTGCATGGTGAATATGCACTCCACGTCCATGTCTGGCAGGTGTGGACTTAGACATGCAGGTGTGCTGCCATGCTGCATGCTTTATACATGAGCAGCCACCACTGGTCATGGCACCCCATTGGATGGTGGCAACAGCAACATACACACTGGGGGGGGCATGTGCATGGGTGCTAGAGCACCACTAACATGCTGTTTCTGTCTTGCAGCACCATCATGCCTCTGTGGAGAGGATGGAGCAGAGGCAGACACAGTCACAGATGATGGACCGTCCACCTCCAATGGCATCCATGGCAGGGACAGGCTATGGCTCAGCAGTGTGGGGCACATGGATGTCCTTGACCTGGGGTCAAACGACACCCTTGCTGAGTTTCTGTGGGATGCCAGCCTGCCCATGCTGTGTGCTGACACTCAGCTGGGGGCCGAGTCCGACTCCAATGATGACCTGACACTGATTTTGGACAGCATAGCGGCTGTGGTGCCTGACACACCCCAGGGAGTCTCACAGGTAACAGCAGAACCCAGTGCTGCACCTGTGGCTGTGTAGCTGCCACCCATCCCTGCTGGCATGGTGGTGTGTGGCACCACTGCTGTGTCCAGCATAGGTGGAGGGGCTGTTGCAGATGCGGCAGTGCAGGGGACTGCCCATCAGATGGCTGGGCAGTGGCAGCAGGATGCAGATACCACTGGGCAGTGCAACACAGGGTCCGCCACCAGTGTGCCCAAGGACACTGTACCCTCAATACAGCCCCCTGTACAGTGTCCACCTGAGTGAGACGCTGAACAGTGTGACATGTCACCCCCAACAGCCCAGCATCCTGCCCAGGAAGCACAGGATGCCGAATGGCTGGCAGAGCACACCCGGCTGCTGTGGGCATCCATTGCACATCAGGCACTGCTTGCCACAGATGTGCATGCACTGCAGGCAGAGGTGTGCCAGCTGGCCAAGCAGCAGGACAAGGGTACTGCACGGCTTCTTGACAAGCTCCGCCAGATGCGGGAGGCCATGACCACAGCAATGGACCACATGACTGGTGCCATTGTGGCCAGGCTTGTGTCGGTGGCAACCACTGGGCTCGGCCATGCACAAATGACCCCCCCGCAGTACTCTGTCCACCCCTCAGTCCTGGCCTCTGGCGATACCCTCACAGTGGATGCTGGCCTCCAATGTTGGCATCCCAGACACCCCCAGCGCTAGCCTGTTTAGTCACCACTCCACCCCAGCGAGGACAAGATTGTGGTCTCAGACTTCAACTCCGGGGTTACATCAGACTCACCCAGTTGGCCATTGCACAGCCTGTGGCTGCTGACTGGCCCTGGCGTGGCCATCCACATGGCCATGGTGGCCGAGGGACCATGCAGTTGACCTGATCTGTGTGCTGCCCTTGCCTACTGTCCACTGCTGCTGCCACATGCACACATGGGTGTGGTGGTGCCGCATGCATGTGGTGGCACACGTGTGTTGTGGTGCATTCCCCCTATGTGTGCTGACCAGGCTGCTTGGACATGTGGCGTGGGTATGATGAGGGCAGCTCTGTGCCGGTTGTGCCTGTTCACCGGTGCCATGCTTCTGATCATGCCATGTCCGTCACCTGTGTGTGTCCATGCCTGTGCTGTGTGTGTCTGTGTGCCACTGCCTCCACCATGCCTGCTGTGTACACCATTCCCTGTATGCATCCCACTATGCATGTACAGACCTGTGTGTGGTGTGGTCTGTGTGACCCATGCATGTGTGTGTCAGTGGACTTACCTGCATTCTCCATAATGCTCCTGTGCTATTGTGTCCCAATGCCTCCTAGCCTCTGCTGCTTGCCGGGGGTCCCACCTCCACAGTGGTGGCTGCCCACCACCCTCCAGCCCATTGTCACCATCATCCCCCCTGCTGTCACCCACATCCACCTGGACAGCTATCCCACGGTCAATGGCCATGTTGTGCAGGATGCAGCAGGCCAGGAATAGGCCACAGGCTTTCAATAGGCTGTATTACAGGGCACCACCTGACCTGTCCAGGCAAAGGAATCATATCTTCAGCATGCCAAAGACATGCTCGATGATACTGCATGTTCTGGCATGTGACTCATTATATCTCTCTCTTCCTCAGGGGACGCCGGGGGTGAGCAGCCAGGGCCTGAGCGGGTATGCACTGTCATTTGTGTGGGGAAGAGCATGGTGAGAAATGCACTGTGTTGTGGTGACCACCCTTGCCCTGTCACCCATTGCCCACTCCACCATACCCACCCTGTCTGCCCTCCCTCCTCCCATGGCCATTGTGCACCTGCCCCGGCCCATGCCCTACTCATCCACCAAGTGACCCGTGGGGATCTCCCCATGTTCGAATCTGTGGCACAGTATAGAACTGTGCCAGATGAATGCATCATTGGACTTCGAAGTGTGGCACAGACATTGGTTTATACTTGGCATCACACACCACTGCGCAGTTGATGGATCGTGCCTTTTCAGTTTATTTATATTGGCCCCTTGGGGCCCAGTGGTATGTGAATGCCCACATGGGTGCAGTCTATGGCCCCAATCATGCCTAGGATGTGTGCCACCCTGTGGAATTCCTGCATGTTTGCTGTACGCTCTGCCTGTGTGCTTGGGAAATGTATGTACTCAAAAGCATGTGGCAGCAGAGCATTGATGAACTGTGTGAGGAGGTGGGATGTGGCAGACTGGGTGATGCCCATGGTGTCACCTGTTGGTCTTTGGAAGGTGCCCGTGGTGAGCAAGCACATCATGGCAGTCACCTTGGTCTCCACTGACATGGCATGGCTACGTCTGGTGGATGCCTGCATCTCCTCACTGCACAGCTCACAGAGCTGCCTCAGAATTGCCCTGTTCAGGCGGTACCAGCCCACTATCTCTGTATCACTGAAGTTCTCAAATGTGTTGCGGGCACAGTACTACCTGTGTTGAGCATACCACCACTGGGCCCTTCATCAGCCATGTTGATGTTCCTCCAGTCTCTTCACACCCCTCATTACCTCATTCATCAGGAATGGTGCACTGTCCATCTTTCCCTGCTGTTGGCAGAAGGTTGCACATCTGCTGTCTGTGTGTTTGAGCCATTTTGTTATAGGCTCAAGTCTGGCTGGTGCATCTTGTGCTTTGCTCTGGACTTGCACCATGGTTTCAGGTTGAATATGCCATTGCACCACTTATTCATGGGAACGCCTCCCTGCACTTGCACTGCATACATTTTACTTTTGTGCCATGTCGCACTGGGACTTGTGCTGCAGAGCCGTGGTGTTTGAATGTTGCTCGGCAGCGAAAGTCCATGGTTGTGCTGGCGCAACTCAGTTACACCATGCACAAGTGCTCTGAATATGCAGCCCATTGTCATGATAACCCTGCCTCTTTAGACACGTACATACTTTTGTCAAATGACAGAATTAAAATAATGCAGTACTAAAAAAATTGTTATTTTTAGAATGTTTATTTTTCTTTAAATTTTCTCAAGAAACAGGGCAAATTGGGGACTACAAAGCACAAAAGAATACACCCTGGGGTAGACGCTATCAAACCTGCAAGTTTCAGATTTGAAATCCTCTGAGTTTTTGGTTGTAAATGAGCAATAAGAGCTTTTAATTTTGGCCAGTTTGATATTCTTTGCACCTCTATAACTTCCCCCAGTAAGCAGATTGCCACGAAGGTTTTAGGATCCAGAGTTCCTGGCATCAGCTCTGTACTTGCAAAATTGTAAGCCAATCAGTTTGAATGGGGGTGGAGATATTAAGATGCAAATGGGATTTCATATTAAAGTGTTTACTCATCCTAATAGACGGGAGTGACTGTACCTCCATCATTCATGATCAGATATAACTTCCACACCGTACTGTGAGAAATGCTAAAATAAATCTAAAGAGAATCAAAGAAGCACGGTAACTCTACAAGTGTAAACCAACCTCTGGTGCTGGTGCGATGGTTGAGTGTGCTGGAGCGCTTGTTCCACAGGTGCAGGTTGTTCTCTGTACACATGTTTCTGCAGGGTTTCTGGTGAGTGCTCCAGAACACTCAACCATGTAGAGGCAGCTGTAAGATACAGCGCTGCAGCATCCCAGTCAGCAATATTACAGACACTCTAATGCCGGTGCTTATACCGCTGTGACATCAATGCATCGCCCCTATAATAGTACACCCCACAGACCCTAATTGGTCTCCAGTCTTACCCCTTCTTTCCCTACCTTTAAGGTTCCCTTATGCCTATCACATGCATTCTTGAAGCCCATTACCATTTTGGCCCCCACCACCTCCACTGGGAGGCTGTTCTAAGAATCCACCACTCTTTCTGTGAAGAAGTATTTCCTCACATTTCATCCTGAACCTCCCCCACAGCTTCATAGCAAGTTCCCTTGTTGTTAAACATCTTTTCCTCTGAAAAATGCATCCCTCTTAAATCTTATTTATACGTATGAGGTAGTTGAAAGTTTCTATCATATCCCTCCTCTTCCTCCTTCCCTCCAGGGTGTACATATTGAGGTCCTTCAATCTCTCCCCCAAAGGCTTGTGATGCAGACACAGCATCATTTTGGTTGTCCTCTTCTGGACTGCCTCTACCTTGTCTGTGTCCTTCTGGAGATGTGGTCTCCAACCAGAACTGGTCACAGTACTCTAGGTAAGGTCTCACCAGTGGTCCACACAGCAGTAACACCACCTCTGTCTTTCTGCTGGTAATATCTCTCCCTATGCAGCCTAGCATCCCATTAGCTCTTCCCACTGCCTTGTTGCATTGTATGGCCACCTTTAGGTTATCATATATGATTACCCCAGATCCCTTTCTTGGTTGATGATGGCTAATACTATTCTCC
Source organism: Neoceratodus forsteri (assembly GCA_016271365.2). Lineage (NCBI taxonomy): Eukaryota > Metazoa > Chordata > Ceratodontiformes > Ceratodontidae > Neoceratodus > Neoceratodus forsteri. The sequence continues at coordinate 65,314,509 of CM028133.1, forward strand.
TCATTTTGTACTCTGCCTCTGAGTTTCAGTGCCCAAAGTGCATTCTTTTGCACTTCTTGCATTGAAACTTAGCTGCCACACACTTGATCATGCCTCTAGCTTTTTTGGATCTCTATTAATTCCCTTCCCCTGAGTTTCTACCATGTTGCAGATTTTATTGTCATCTACAAAGAGGCATACTTTCCCATCTAGCCCATCTGCAATGACACCAATAAAGACATTAAAGAAGACCAGTTCCAGTGATCCCTGTGGCACCCCACTGGTCACCCTCCCTTCCTCGGAGTGAACTCTGTCTACCATCCCCTCTGTCTCCTGCACCCTAATCAATTTCTCACTCAGTTTACCACCTTTGGACTCACTCCCAGGCTTCCCAACTTGTTTACAAGTCTCCTATGTGGAACAGTGTTGAAAGCTTACTGAAATCCAAGTAGGCCAGATCCATCACTCCACCATAATCTACTCTGCCCTGATCTAATTCCCCTGGTCACTCAGTCAAAAAATCTATCAGATTTGTTTGACATGATCTCCCCCTAGTGAATCCATGCTCCCTTGGATATTGTTAGGCAATGGATTCAAGATATTTCACAGTCTTCTCCTTTTGTAGTGAGTTCATTAATTTCTCCACCACTGAAGTCAGTTTGACTAGCCTGTAATTTCCAGCTTCCTCTTTGCTCCCACCTTTGTGAAATTTTGACTACAACTGCCCTCTTTCAGTCCTCCAAAATCACTCCCATCTCCAGTGAGTGGTTGAACAGTGCTGTCAGAGGTGCAGCGAGCACGTCCCTGAACTCCCTCAATGTTTGTTTATTTATTGTTTTTTGTTTACCCTGCCAAGGATATTAAGCTTCAAAAATACAACACAGTGCAGTACAACACATAAAGAAAATTACTTACATACATTACATTCAACTGTAGTGGAAAAGTGCAATTAAATTACAGTAGGATTGAAGCATCTGCAGATGTAGAGGATACAATACTATGCAGTACAATGCATACAATATTACATGAGAGTGCAAGATAAAGAATGATGAGAACAGGTGCAATTGAGATGGCCAATAAATATCACAAGAATGTGGCAGTTGCCCTTATGGGGAGAGGGAAGAAACATGAAGCATGGGGAATTATGGGAGCAGAAAAGTAAAACTGTCAAGAGAAAGGAGGAGTGCCAAGCAGTACGGGGTCAGGGGCAGTTGCAAACATATCTGTCTACAAGATATTGCCTGAGGTGGTTTTTGAAGACCTAGGGGGAAGGACATTGAACCAGATGAGAGGGGAGGCTGTTAAAGAGCTTATGGCCTTTGTAGGTGAGGGAATGCTGACCTCTTGAGGCGGGGCAACAGGGGATTGAGAAGGCGAAATGCAATGACTGTTGGTCTTGGTGTTTAAGGGATGCTGGTACAGGGAGGTGGTGCTTACAGGCAGATGGCCCCAGTAGATTTTGTGAAAGAACATGAGGATTTTATATTCCAACCTATCTTCAAGTCAGAGCCAGTCTAATAATTTGTAAAGGACACAATGATGGTTATGACTGGGGAAGTCAATGATGAACTGGATGATGCTATTGTTGGTGTCCCTTGGCTTCCTGAGAGTTTTCTGGGAAAGGGAGGTAGAGTAGGGCAGAGAGCCATAGTCTATTAGTGGTAGCAGAAAATTGTTGATGGGAGGGTCCTGGTTTGGGGATAAGGAACTGTTTAATTCAAAATAGTAGGCATTGCCTCTGGTGAAACTCTTTGATGAGCTAGGAGATGTGATAGTTGTATGTGAGGTGAGAGTCCAGGATGATGCTAAGGTAATTGAACTCTAGAACTCTCTATATGGTTGCCGTCATTGCCAGTGATAGTGAAATTCATATCATCAGCTTTCCTTGTACCTGAAAAGATTATGGTCTTGTTTTTTTTTTTTTTTTTTTGGGCATTGAGAATAAGACCATGCATGGAGAGCCAGGAGTGTAGTTTGCTGAAATCCAGCTGCAGTTTGTCCTGAAGGGTGGAAGGACACTTGTCCTTACAGAGAAGAGCAGTGTCGTCAGTGTAGAGAAATTGTTCAGTGTGATGGCAGATCTCTGGGAAGTGATTGATCATCAGCGAGAATAGAATGGGCTCAAGAATGGAGCCCTGTAGGACTCTGTATTAGATGGGACAAACCTCAGAGGGTGACCCTTCAATAATTGCTTTGTGTGATCTGCTACACAGCTAGTTTCCAAACCATTTCAGGATATCTTCAGAGACATGCTGGTGTTGAAGTAAGTTGAGGAGCACCATGTAGTCAACAAGGTCAAATGTGCAAATACTGACCCTGTGTAGAGACCTGTCATAGCAATAGGTTATAATATCTATCTTTATAATACAGCACTTGGATTCACCTCAGGCCTTACCCCAAAATATTTTCAAAGTTCCCAAAAATAATTATAAGATTCAAATGTGATATTATTCTTATATTTCCAGTTCTAGATAATGATGAAAAATGTTTCTGCAACACTTAGAAATAAGAAAAATAAACTTTAACATCTATATACAATATTTCTAAGCATCCCTAATTTACATAAATATAAAGCATAGTCAAAACTGTAAACATAAAGAACAAAGGTGAAACACATATAGGATAGTGAATGGGCTACTATGCACAACCAGTGTGTTGTGCCACCGAGGAGTTCTGATTCCCTGTGACCTCGAGAGCGAAGCTCGGAGGTCCATCAAATCAGATCCCCAGGTAACTGGTTATGCACAGAGTTGCTTATCAGCTATTCTATATAGTGTATGGATATCCATGCCTATTTCGGACATTGTACTTTGTTTCAGTGAACTGATGGTTGGGGAGGGACACTTGAGGGTTGGTGGTAGGCTCAAATTACTTACGCGGTATGCTGCAGAAGTTTCTGTAAGTTAAAATTTTAAAAACAATAACTTCCAGGCTAATTGGACAGGAGAAATCAAGTATGTGGCAGCATTCCAAGTTGTTCTGCTGCAGTAGTGACATCACTACTGCAGCAGAACAACATAATGATGTCACTACTGCAGTAGAACAAGCATATTCCAGGCATGGAATTCCATGCATAACAACATTCCACCATAACTGTAAAGGAATGAAGCAAATAAATAAACAAATATTTCAGCAAATAACCAACACAATAAATGAATAAGCAATATTCAACACGATAAATGGTATTTGGCTATATATACTATCCTTTCAGCATGCTTTGTATTTAGCATGACCCTTTTGTATAAGAACTTGCATACTCATTACATTAGTGTCTTGGATTATTTCTGTTCAAAATTTATTTAAAACTTTATGGCAGACAAAAATGTTGATCTTTTATTTAAATTTGAGCTTAACTTACATACCCCATTTTTTGTCATTAAAAGTAAGTTTATTGTATTACCTCCCCAGAAAAGCCAAATTAAAATATTAAAGTTGAAATAATTAAAATAATACCTACATTTCTGTTTATCTGTAGGCAGGTCTTCTTTCCTTTTAACTTTTAAAATTATGGTGAGACTTTCTTCTTCTGGATGATGAAAGTCCTTCAGTGGCTTGGCTGTAGTACTTTATTTTCTCTCCCCTTGAACCTGGGACTGCAGACTCTTCTGGCGTCAGCGAAGCAGTGCAGGTTGGATCTTCCTTGCTTGACGTCATGAATCATCAAGAGTCACTTATCAGGATTTGGTGGGAACATCAGGTAGTTAGGTACTGACAGTTCAAGGCACTATGTTAAGCTTCAACCGCAGTTGTTTACAGTAAAGGTTTCCTTGTGGATGGAAACATTCTTGATAACTGTATTTGTGACTTTTTCTGTTTTAGTTCATTTCCACTTAAACCTCAGGATCTTAGCTTGAGCAGAAGTTCAAAACATTACTTCAGTCAGGTTGTCCAGTGTAAACCTTATTCTTTGCTCCATCCAAAATTGGAAAAAGCCCCTTTTTGTAACAAGCAGTTCTTGAAGTTGGACCTTGTTGCAATTCTGTGTCAGCTCCCAGGCTTGTCCTCAGCACCCCTGGTGGACACATCACTGGCTTAACCACATGTTGGTCTCAGACAGGCGTGGCTTTAGGCTTTTAGCATAGTAAGTCTTTAAAACAACAAAATTACTTACTGTAGTCCCACTGACATAGGCCCATCCACATCAAAGAATCAAGCAGTTCTGGGGTGGGCTTGGTAAGAATTGGGTATATATTTTCAGCTCAAAGTGACATCATCATCAGTTCTGATTGGTCTGTGTACATGATGTACAGTGTGTGTGTGTGTGTGTGTGTGTGTGTGTGTTCTGAACTCCACTGTAAAGACTTCTTCTTTTGCTGAAAGTCCAATTTTAAACAGTTATTTTCCTTCTATCTATTTTTAATGCAAAATAATACAATTTTCAAACAAACATTTTTGAACTTCTCTCATTGAAACCAGTCTTTTGAAGTGTTTCTTATGTTTCTAGGACCTACATTTCTTGAATTAAGTTAATATGAGTTAAAACTTAATTTTTTTAGCAAACTTTTTTAAAACAAAGCAATACTGTTGTTTTAGGTGTAGTAGGCTCTAGGACAATAGAAGATTTGTCCATAAAATTATTCAGGAAGGTCTTTAAAACATTAGATTTTTTTACAAGCAAATGGTTTCTTTCTCTTGTTCAGAGAGTCATAAATGAAACTTGTTTATTAAAGATTCCTTCAGACAGAGTATTTCCTTATGGCAACAGATTGCATACTCAAAAGTTATATCTGGAACCTATGCACTGGGGTGACTTTTCAAGGTGGCAGCCATGCTGGGTTGGCCACAAGCAGTAGCATTTGAATTTGATTTATTTTATTGTAATTATTGCTATTTGTTTAATTTTTTTATTTTATTCATGATGTTTTGTATATTTTTAGTCTATTTTGCTAGTGATAGTCAGGGCTGTTAAGTGAGCTAGCGAATGTAGGTATAGCTTCCTTGGGATCTTAGTATGGGACACTACTTGCTGTGTTTTGTTTGACCGGAGTTACGAGTTGTATATTGCTAACTGTTAATGTTATCTTTGGCATTGCAAGCTGAGCTACGCCAAAATTATTGTTTCACTATTTAGTTAGCCCTAGTGCCTCTGGATTTAGGTGTTTTGAGAGGTCTGGAGTTTCGGATCTGACTGAGAGCTACCCAGGAGTGAGGAGAAGCCTCAAAGGATTCTGAAGTGTGAAATACTGAGAAGGGTGCTTCCCCACTGGGATATCTAACTGAAAATTGTTAGCAGTCAGACTGTTGGCCGTAATATTATCAGCCCTCTTCTAGTGTTGGATAGTTGATTTCCGCAAGTCCCAGAGGCATTTCTGGGACTTGTTAGTTCTGGAGGCTGGAGAGGTTGCTGGGAGGGGCTGTTTTGACCAGTTCTGGGGGTGGCTGTTGTTTGCTGTATCCGTGGCAGGAGGCACCAGTGTCTAGGTTGCTGGAGAGTGAACAGGCAGTCACTGGTGACTCCTAGGTTTCTTGGGGGGTCTTCTGGTTTGTGGACCCTGGGCCGGGGGCCATAGCTATGGGTTTGGAGAGGGCAGCTATCTCCTGGGCGGTGTGCAGAGTTGATCCTTCTCTGCCTCTTCATTCAGTGCTCCTGCCTGCTGCCTGGTGGTGCCTTTGATTGCTGTGGAGGCGGTTGTCTTTAGGCAGATCCACACAGTGTAGTGGGCCATTGTTGTAAGACCTGTAAAAAGGGAGACATTGAGGAAAGTGTCAACACCAAACAAGATCGGACTTTGGGGAAAGATGCATCTGAAGCTCAAAGCAGGATTCACAGCATGGACTCATTGCCAATCAGACTTTTTCAGCTTGGGCTTCTGTATTGCTTAGCCTATTGACAGTGAGAGTGCCTATAAAAGTTTTTAAATTTTAAATAATTTCCACATGCTCATTGCTAGGTCAAGTGTAAGAGACTGACTCTAGCTTGAGCTGTTTATTTGTTTTTTCTCCAGAAGAGGTGGGAGCTCTAATGGATTTTTATATAAACTGACTGACAGACTCAAGTAACTGTCTCATTAATCTGCAATATAGACTTTGCAACAAGATCTCTTACTTTCATCTTTAAATTATTTTTTTCCTTACTGTGTTTGCTGGTTATTGTCTGTGATTGATGGGTTTAGTAGTTGGGGTGGGTTTAAGTTTTATTTTATTTTATAGCATTGTTTGTTAAGTTTGTAAATTACTATGTAATAGTTGGGTCTGTGGAGGGGTGGTGAAGTTAATAGTGGTTTGTTGGGGTTGTTTGGTTATATTGCTCTTGGTGGGTTTGTTTTGATTAGTGTTATTTATTTTGCTGTCTGAGGATTGATAATTTCAGGGGTGGTTGTTTTGGGTGGTTGGGGATTATGTGTTGGCAGGTGGCTCTCCCGGTCAGGTGTTACTTCTCCTCTGCACTCCGGAGCCTCCGTCCCTTTAGCTGTCCCCTGTTACATGCCAATGTTTATAATCATTGTCAGGCACTGGGAATAGCAAAGGAGAGGTGGGGGAGGCTCTGGACCACAGGGAGGGGGAGAGCAGGAATTTTGGATTGGGGTTGTGGAGTTGAGGAGATGCCCTGGAGCAAAATGGAGATTGGACAGGGGTTTTCCCTCTCTGGTTCACGTACCAAAGGGCTCCATTTTTAGTGGGCAGCTTACTCAATCAGTCTCGGAGTCTCATCCAGCTCAAGCAGTGTTGTGCAACGCCAGGTCCATTAAAAACAAGACGGCAATAATTGCCGACCTTGTTGGGTTGTCGGACCTGGCATGCATCACAGAGACCTGGCCAGATAGAAATGCTGGACCAGTTTTAGAGTCAGCAGTTCCAGCTGGTTTCTCAGTGATACACCACTCAAGATTAGATTGCAGGTGTGGGGGTGTGACCATCTGTTTTAAAACAGAATTGGGCCTGATAGATGTGCCAGTGGGGGAGACCAGATCCTTTGAATGGATCTTGGGTGCAGGTGTGGGGTGCAAGTTTCTTCTTGTTTACCATCCACCCACTGAGGGGAAGCAATTTTTGTAGGAAGTCGTGGACTTCATTGTTGACATGGTGTTGGAGTTGCCCAGGTTGATGGTGATGGGTGACTTCAATGCCTGGGTCAACGATGATCTTTCGTAGTTTTGTCAAGGCTTCCTCCAACTAATGACGTTGTTAGGCTTCAGACAGGCATTTGCCTCTGCAACCCATAGTTCCAGACATTCATTGGACCTGGTCTTCCTCCTGGGTATAGAGACCTCCGATTTGGTGGTGGAGCCAGGTGGTTGGTCAGACCATTACACTATCAGGTTCAATTTCCAGACCCACCCCTTATAGGCCTGCCCCTGTGGAGATGACCCGGTACTGCCCATTAAGGGGAGTAACCCCAGATGGCCTGATGGTGGTGCTGGATCTATTGGGACTTCCGATTACTAACTGGGGTCCAGATAGCTTTCTGCAAGCTGTAATATGGCTGTGACAGTGGCTCTGGACTCCATTGCTCCTTTTCATGTTTGCCTCTTCTCCCTTCACCCTCTGTCCCTTAGTTTGATGGGACCTTGAGGGAGATTAGAAAGGAGTGAAGGATGGAGCCTCACTGGCAGAAATCTGGTCTTGATGCTGACAGGCTTAGATTAATGGCCCGTTATTCTGACTATTGATCGATGATCTCTTGTAAGAAGGCAGAGTTCCTGTCTGGGGAGATCACTGCAGCAAGGAAGAGACCAGCTCAGCTCTTTCGAACTTTGGACAGACTGTGCAATCCAGCCTGTCTGCAGGTTTGGAGAGCCTCATCACAGGATAAGTGCAATGAGTTTGTTCATTTCTTCACAGATAAGGTTGCCAACATTAGATCAGAGATCTGCTTAGCTCACTCCAGTGGGACGGTTGGTGATTGGTTGGAGGTTGCAGAACCTTGATTTGGTTGGTTGACCGTCAGCCGGCCGGTGATAATGGATGTCATAATGATCTTCCAGGCTATGCGGCCGACCTACTGTAGTTTGGATCTGTGCCCTACTCACTTCCTTATGGGGTGCATTGGTGTCATCAGCCCAATCCTGACTGAGATAGTCCAGAGCTCATTGGAGAAGGGTGAGTTTCCTAACTCCCTGAAAGAGGCGGTGGCTACATCCCTCTTGAAGAAATTTTCTCTTGACCCGGACTGTCTCGCCAACTATAGACCCATCTCTAACCTGCCCTTTGTGGGTAAGGTTATTGAGAAGGTGGTCGTGCTCCAGCTGGATGACGATCTTACCATCCATGACATATACAATCCTCTCCAGTCTGTTTTCAGGAAGAGGCATAGCACTGAGACCGCCCTGGTGCGTGTGCTCAATGGTCTCCTGATAGCGAGAGATCAGAAAACTCATTCCATCTTAGTCCTCCTTGATCTCTCTGTAGTTTTTGACACCGTGGATCATGGCGTATTGCTGGAGTGCTTGAGGGTTGTCTGTGGACTGTCAGAGACAGTCCTCAGTTGGTTTCATTCATTCCTCACCAGTAGATCTCAGAGAGTTGTATCAGGAATGTATTCCTCTGACACATTTCCTCTGTTATGTGGGGCACTCTAAGGCTCTGTGCTTTCTCCTATGTTATTCATGGTGTACATGCTGCCACGGGAGACATTGTTAGGTGGTATGGTTTGAGTTTTCACTACTATGCAGATGATATTCAGCTATACATGTCCTTTGTGCCCGGCCAGGATGATTTGGTCTTGATATTTAACAACTGCCTGACCACTATTCAGGACTGGATGTGTGCCAACTGGCTGAAGTTGAACACTGACAAAACTGAAATTTTGGTGGTGGACCCTGGTCTCTGGGTAGAAGGGTCTTCAGCTCTGCTGGCCTCTGGGCTTCTGCTTGGTGGTCACCAGCTGTCATCTGTTGAACAGGTGCCTAATCTGGGCATTGTTTTTGATGAGGGGTTGACACTGAAGTCTCAGGTGTCATCCATCATCAAGATCTCATTTCACCATCTGAGAAATATCACCCGAATAAAGCATCTGGTTCCGCCCAGTGATCTTTCGACATTGGTCCATGCCTTTTGGACCTCCTGCCTTGATTATTGCAATGCTCTGTACCTAGGGCTTCCAGGGGTTAATATCCACTGCCTGCAGCTGGTGCAGAATGCTGTGGCCAGGTTGTTGACTAGGCTTTCTTGATCTAGCCATGTCACACTTGTGTTGCATGGACTGCATTGGCTTCCAGTGAAATGGCAGATCACCTTCAAGGTTGGTTTGCTAACCTATAAGGCCCTACATGGACAGGGACTGAGTTATCTGCAAGAGCTCCTTTCTCTCTACCGCCCCCTCTGATCACTCTGCTCAGCCGAAGAGGGATTGCTGGAGATTCCCAGGGTCTGCTTGAAGACTTCAGCAGGCCTGTGCTTTTGTCTTTGTGGCTCTGACCCTGTGGAATTCTCTACCTCCCTGGATAAAGGGGGTGCCTGACTGTGGAGAGCTTTAAATCTGCTCTTAAAACATTTTTATTTTCCCTTGCATACCCTGACTATTAATCTGTGGATATTTGTTATTTTAATCTGTTGTAATTATTTATTGTTGCGTGTTCTATAAAAGCTCTTTGATAATTTTGAATTGAGCTTCAAACAAATAAAGCTTATTATTATTATTTTCTTTGTACTTGTCACACTGTAGGTTTCATTTGAAATTAGACTTGAAGAATTTACTTTAAAGAATATTGCTCTAACATATACTGTATATATGTGTATGTATATCTCCTTTTTCCCAATAATTGCACTTATAAAACTTGGATCAATAATCAGTTGTTATCTCTTCTGCAACCTGTGAAAGTTTCAGTTCAGCATCATGTTGCATTTTTAAGTTAGTCAAAAGTCTTTTTATTTGCATTAAAGACAATTAGAATTCAAATGGATTCTGAAGGCAACTTGTATCAGGCAGTACCTTTGCTGTGACATCACTGAGGCATCTTTATCTCTGGTTGTGAAGGAGATCTGGTCTATGGCATCTCAAAAATGTGAAGGCCTCTTTCCAGACAGCAAAGTGTCCTTTAATATTGTTCTGTAAAATGAAACCGAAGCTTTTCTTATATGGAATTGATGCTGTATTCCCTTCTCCATCAGACAAAGTGCATTTGAAAATTAAAAGCAGAACTTTTGAAGGCAGCATATATCCTTTCTAGTGTTCACTTAAGCAGTTTTTTCTTCTTGAAGTTAGAAAAATGTTGTAGACATTAATCTGAACCAGAAATGTTATAGTAACCCTTATAATTAAGCCCTTATAAGGAATATAAAATATTAATTAAAATAATGCAAATAGTAATATGACAATAAAAAGTATAATAAAATAAAATATTTTAATCAACTTAGTTTTGTTCCTGTGGACCTTCATCACTGGCCTTTTCAATGAAGTTTGTGAGTCACACCAGGACAGTGTCAGTGTTATGGCGGGCCCTGAAACTGTGTTTGGATTCCATCAGTAAGCTGTAATTGCCCAAGAAAGCAATGGTCTGATCAAGGACAATCTTTCTGAGTATTTTGGAAAGAAGGGTGAGCAAGGAGATTGGCCTGTAATTGCAGACCTCATTTTGGAGCCAGACATGTGGAGCAGCCTGATGGTAGCACTCTTCCACTTATTGGGGAAGACCCCATTGCACAGAGGGTGGTAGAGAATGTTGGTGAGTGGAAGGGGCAGGGGTTCACAGACCAGTTTCGGAGTATGAAACTCAGTAATGTTGAGGCCAAGATTGGGTCTGGGGCTATTGTGTTTGATATAACTGATAACCTCAGAAAGTGTGAGGATACAGAAATAGAATTTGGGGTGGGATGTGGGGGAGTCCCGAATGTAATAGGGGAATTTAGGAAGGCCACCAGAGCAGGGCTTTTTTGGCTGGGAGACAGTAGGCTTGTGATTATTGAGGTCACCAAAAAAGGCATTGAACAGGTTGGCAACCTCGGGAGGCTCACTGATGGGCCTGCCCTCTACAGAAAGGTTGATTTGTTCAATGGGTGCTATGCACAGTGCAAACACACTGCATAAACTGGGCACACTGGCATCATTACATGTGAATGCCATGGAGTGGGATGCTATGGATACCATGTGGCATTCACCAACTGGGCACAAACCAGTTACATGCCTGAACCCCTGGCCATGCAGACAGTACCACACTGGGGGGTGGGTGGGGGACGTTCCAGAGGCATGCCAGCACTGAGTGGCATGCATGATGCTGCAATGTGCTGCAAAATGAGGAGCGCAGTAGGGTGCAGATTATGCCAGGGCAGACCCTGTCATAACTTACTGCGTGCCCCCCATGGCCTTTTCCCGCCGCTTGTGAGGGGACCAGGAAACTATCCGTAGTGCTTTCCCAGCCCACAAGGCAGATGTGGAGGGCTGGGACAGCTAAGCAGGTAAATAACATGGCACCAGCAACATGTACGGGGACTGGGGGTGTCAGTGCTGTAGGGGTGGGGGGGTCTGCAGATAGACTCCAGGGATATGGCTCCACTGTTCTGGGGGGGGTCAGTCCTGGGCCAGCTGGCATGGGGGTATGGTGACATGGGTCCAGGTGCTCACAGGGGCTATGCATCACCCAGATCAGCACCTACAGGTGAAAGGAATCCTCTCCTGGATGCAGGAAGGGCATCAGATTGGATGCCCACCTGGGTCCATGACTCTTCCCCCGGCCACCCTGCGGCGTCCTGCATGCTGGGGGGGGCCACAGACAGGTGGGTACCGGTTGAGAATGCCATCATATATGCACCTGTCCACGAGTGGGCAGCTGCATGGGTGGGGTATGCAAATTATCCACATACCACTGCCCCAATCATGCAAAGTGCCCATTGATATTGCTCCTGCTAACTAACTTATTTAGGGTTCTCCAAGTGTGTTTAGCGTTACCTCAATCATCAAGTTGTTGATTTCTGAAGAAATTGATTTCGGTGGCACAAACTGAAGATTTGCATTTATTGCTGAGTATTTTGTAGTGCTGCAGGAGGTCAGGAAGTTTACATTGCCTAAATTTAGCCCAGGCATTGCTCATTTTCAAGGGTGAGCTGGGGTAAAATAAAATAATTAACAGGCAATCAATTAAACATATGAAAATACAAATAACCAATTCATAATAATAGAGGCAAACATTCATTTGTGATCCAGTTTTATGGATAACATATTGGAGAACATGAAGAAAACAACGGATAGCAGGTACTTATTTTTTCATTTACAATTTTTTAACCCAAACAAAAAATTCTAACGGCACTCACATTCTCTCCATTTACAAGTTCTTGGGGGACAAGGAAGAAATCCCAGTTTAGAGATCGTATAGCCATAAAGAATATTTGTTTTTTAAATCTCTTGGGATTCCATTAAATATTTTTTCAGATAATCTCTTTATAGATGCCCGTGACACAGGAGGAATAGTCTTAAAACACAGTTTATTCAGTCTCTCTTAATTTACTCCATAAAGTTTTGGCCACTTCTATATCTGAAAGAAGTACATGAACCTGTATTCTCTATTTATTCCTTCCTTTCATAACAGTGATCATTTTATTTGTATTGTCTTTTATCCCCAATTCAGAGTCTACCATGTAGTGTATCAGTTCCAGTAGCCACATTATCCCCAGATCAGCATAAGTGCTGAACAGCAAAATCTTACCACTCCTGTTTACTGCTCAGTCCCCAGTCAGCCAAAAATAGCAATTTCCCGTACACATGATTGGCAGATGAGGGGGTATATTCTGATTTTAACTTTGGTTTGTCAGCGGTGGTAAAGAAGATTGATATTTTAAGATTTTAGGATATAGCAGACACCATTTATAATTAACAAAATCTACTTACACTGATGTCTTCATCATAATAGGTTCTCACTGTATTATTTTCATAATATGTTTCATAAACACACATAATGGGCACTATGCACCAATGGGTGGGTAATATGCCCTGGAGGCACGTTACCCACCCAAGGAGCTCCACATCTGTGGACAGGTGTGCACCGGCAGTATTCATGAATGCCGGCTACCTGTTTGCGGCCTCACCCCCTCAACACGCAGGACTCCGCAGTATGGCCAGGGGTGGAGTCATGGGTCCAGCCAGGCATCCAGTTGGATGCCTGTACTGGGCAGCTCAGTGAATCCCTACTGCGGTGGGCACATGTTGGCAGTGCACCCCGAGGATGAGCAATGGCCGGCGGCTGTGGTAGCAAGAGGAGGGCAAAGCCACCAGCTGTCCAATGCAGCACCAGAGTGGTGTGCAGGGATGGGGAGGGGGTCCGTAGGTGGTACAAGGGGGTGTACCCCACATCCAGCTCCCACTGAGGCAATGGAGGCTGGTGATGGTGACGGGGTGGCCAAGCGGTGCTCTTGGGCTGAGGGGGGGCAGCATCCTTAATCCAGTGCCCCGTGTTTGTGGGTGTGGGGTGAAGGAGTGCCTGGTAGGGGCCCCACACCAACGTGTACAAGGGCAGGTGGCAGTGGTCCGAGTGGGTGGGCAATCTACCCTGTCCCAGCGGAGTCCCGATGGTTGTGCAAGGTGCGTAGGAGGCTTACAGCAGGGCTCTCCCTGCTGTAACTTGCATGCTCTGCACACCCCCAAAGCCAGTACTATGCACCTTGGTGCATGACGTGTAGTTCTGGCATGCCCCTTGCCTGCCCCTGGTGCATTGCTCTTCATGCAGCCAGGGAATTGGGCACGTAGGTGCATCCCATGTGGGGGGCAAGTAAGGTGCAGAGTGGTTGCATGCCCCAGATATGCGCATACAGCCACTCCACCCCATTAGTTCATAGTGCCCAATTTGAATAATTATTTCATTTTCAGTGAGAAAAAGAAATTGAGTTTTTTCATTAGATACTGCTGCATTATGTTCTATATCTTGGTAGGAATTCTGGACTTCTAGAGTAACTATTTCTCCCTTGCCAGGAATATGATCAACATTCTGCAAACTCTTTTGCCCCTTTACTTTATCATAATTTGCTGTGGTACTCTGTGGTTGTAGTGTTTGATTAGAAGTATTACTCTGACCCTGATTTGATTTTGATTTCTTTTTTCTCTTCATTTTCATTTTCTTCTCCCATTTTTGCGTCCCCATAACTCTCGATCACCAGGTTTATTGAAATATTTAACTGGGTAACTGATTTTTCCTTATTTTCAGCTATTAAGTTTGCCCTCATTTCTCTGTTGTGAAGGATTTCATGTTTATAATAGCCATCCCCTGTTATAACATTACTAAATATTAGGACATGTATCATATGTGGCACACCCAGTGCTTTAATTAGATGTTTTGTCACATTATTCAGATATTCTGCATATAGAGCACTATCAATAGACACTGGACCCCGATATTCAGAGATGGCTGATAGCATAGCACAACCTCTAGCACTGTACCAAAAATATCACATGGCCAGCAATGAACTCAGTGCAGCCATTTAATGCTCACTAGCAGAATGTGCTGCCTGACAGAATATTGGGCCATGCCAGTGTAGCACTAAGTGAATATGGACAGCACTGATATGGCTCAAGGCTGCATACAACCCTCAGGAGATAGCATGCCCAAAATGGGATAGCACCAGGGCTCCTGTGGGCCATAGGGCCATATTTCAGCCTGAGCATAGAAATTAGTCCACTGGGTAAGGGACCATTCACATGCCCATTATGGGTTCATTTGCACATTGCACTGCAGCCCCTTAGCACCCATGCTGGGATAGCAATCCCTAGTAGTTTAGTGGACCCTCTCCCCTCGAGCACTGCTGTCTTTATAAGTTAGTTTAGTTCCTGGTAGCCTAGTGGAACTCCCCAGTCACTCCTGTCTTCATCTTTTTCTATAGTCCCTGGGAGTCTAGCAGACCCTTTCCCCAAACTGACTGCTAGCCCACACTCACTCACTGCAAATGCCCTGCCCCACACCTCCCTCATCAGTCTTCACTCACCATATAGTGTGCAAAAGACTGGCAGCTGGCACAACCCTCACATCACATACTCAGCTGGCCACCATCTGACCACCTGCAGACCATGATCAGAATCTCAGCTGCACTCTGTTTAACGAGATAATTCGTTGGTGTTTCAGCTATTAGCTTACTGTTTTCAATTAAATTACTTTCAGTTGGAATATTTACAGGTATAACACTGGGAAATAATTTAGTGATGGTTTCTGAGTTCCAGCCCCATTTCCTATTTAGTTTAACCTCTTTTTCCTCATTATTTTTTCAGCATGTAGCTTTGTCTCCTTTTGTAATTGATGGATTCTACATGAAGTTCTACATGTGTGCCATTCTTCACTGGTAGTCTTCTGTCCCAATATTAAGGGGAACTTATTCTATAGACTTCCCTGGATTATATATTTTAGTGATCTATACTGGTAGTTAATATTTGTATTTGCAATTGTAGTTGACATACATGTATCAATGTTTTCAAGCACCACTGGAGTTTCCCTTTAGTGCCCGTAGGTTTTCTATTGGTTTTTTTTCTCCTTTTTATGTATTCATTGATTTAAAATACATGCAACACAGGTGAACATTGTTATTGCATAATCCCACTGCTAATCCCAAACAGTTTACTGCCAAAAAAAAAGATAAATATTAATAAGTAAAATAGCTAAGCAACTATGCAATTGTTCTTTGATTCCAAATACCATAGAACTAGTGTTTAAGTTTATAAAAAATTGTAAGTAAAAGCTTTTACAGAGGGTGGGGAGTGAAAATGTTGTAAATGAGGCTTTGCTCTTTGTGATGTAATTAAACAGACATAGGCTGAAGGTGAGGAGCAATTCCAAGCTCAAGCATTCAGTAGTTTTAGTTGATTCTAACAAATTCTAGCCAGAGCAGATAGGGCTGTGAAAAGCTACCAAATGACCAAAGTCATTTTTTTGTTAGTGCCATATAGTGCTATTTGGTCACAATCATCACCGTGTTCCCAGATACAAATAACCATTTTCCTGTAACAAGCCTTCATTTTTCCTGTATTTTCTATGTAGAGGCAGCTTCAAATCCCTGTATAAATCCCTATATATTTTTCCATAAGCGACTAGTTCCTTATTTGTGACTTCGTTGTTTATTTAAATGTAATATGTTAGCAGCCTTTTATCAGGAAAGGGGCTCTGATTTGCTGTTCGGTATTAAAATTATATGTCAAGATGGCCTTGGAATGATTTGGATTTATATGGAATCCATAAGGCATAATGGGGGAATTTATTTATTTGTTGAATTTTGTTTACCGGGTAGGACCACTAAGACTAGAAGTCTCTTTTTCAGGGGGGACAGGGAAGGGGGGTACAGATGGTAACCAACTGAAATTGTGACATGGCATAAATCCTTACTTGAACCAGATTAAGCTGTTGGTATTTTTAGTGAATGAGTGAAATTTGGCCAAGAAACCATGGAAATTCACCTGCTCTCTTTGAGAAGTGCCATAGGATCTTTATCATCCACCTGAACAGGCAGACAGAAAAGGCAAGAGAGCCCCACTCATATGGAGCACAACAGAGTCAGTATTGGGATTTAAAGAGATAGTGCAGCCAAACCAGGTAGACAGGAAAATAATATAAATGTTAAGAAGTAGTCAGTTATAAAATTTTATTTCTGAAGTACCTTTCTTTCACCTTCTGCCCATCAGAGAGTCTTCTATGTCATAATGTTGTGGTGGATGTGTGGAACAGCTCTTAGCATAGCAGCTGACATATCTAGCTCTACTACCCCACACTACATCATCAGCATTATGATCTCACAGACAGTGACATCACAGGGGAATGACTTGGCAGTCACTCACTTGCTGTTCCTGAGTAGCAGTGATGTCACAGTCAGTGAAGTCACAATGCTGGTGATGTAGTGAGGGCAGTATAGTTAGCTATGTCAGCTGCCACACAGTGCTGTTCCACACATCACACATATTAACGTCAGGTAAACAATCTTTTAATTAAACAAAGGGAAAAGATAAAGTACCTCAGATATAAAAGGCAATGGTTGACTGCTTTTCAAATCTCTTTAAAAGCTCTTTAACCCACATGCCTAGTGTGGAGAGAGAACCCACAGCCTTCTAATCTTCTAGTCTGAGGCCAGTGTGCATGCTATTTTTTGCATCTTTCATTTGCAGTGTTGGATAAGTTACTTTTTCTATTACTTTTGGAAACTTGTTCCAGAAAGCTCTGTGCAGTCACTAGCAAGAATGGAGAAGTACTGGAAAAAGTAATACACCTTACAGTTACAGTTACTTATATCTTTTTATACAAAAGAAATATGTAACTGTAATTGATTACATTTGTTTGAAAGTAACTAGTAACTAATCTATTACTTTCAAAAAATATAATCTGTTATAGTTATTTATTGTTTTTGTATAGAAAGAAATAAGTAACTTTAGAAAATGGCATGAATCAGTTAAATTTGATAGGCTGAGACAGGCTCCAAGCTGGGCATTTATTTTTCAATAGATGCCCAGCTAAAGATAAGAGCCAGTCCAATTGCCACTTCACAGTGTAGCATTTTTCAGAGGTGCCCAGTCTGCTTTCTAATTAGCTGAAAGCACATTAGAAAATTTGAAAAGCCCACCATGTTTTTTCTCTCGCTTAGCGAGAACTACAGCTACCTCCAACACTACTTCCTTCAGTCTTCACTTCCTCCCTGAATGTAGCATTTGTAGTGACTCCTTGATTTAAAAACAAATAAAAAAAACCACACACTTCAGTTATCTTGCAGTTGGAAGAGTGACACAACCACTCTCCCGACCGCACTTCCACAGTACACAGACAACCGTTTCCTGGCTGCAGTCTCGTGCTGACCACAAACATATTTGTGATGATCTCTCAGCACAAGCCTTCCACAATCACCAAGCCTGCTGTAGAGAAAGAAACAGAAAAACATTTACCTATTTAAAAAAATAAAACTAAATCTTTTCTTTGCTGGTACATCATGCTCAAATATCGGTTCTGTCATTCTGTCGCAGGGCGCACAGATGCAGCTCAAAAAAAACCCATCAAATAGACTGTGACAAAGATTGTTCAAATAACACTGCTGTTCTTAATCAGCATGCAGTGTCTCTGTGAGTGTGTGTGCGCCTGTGTGCGTGTGTGTGTGTGTGTGTGTGTGTGTGTGTGTGAGACTCTCTCATAGTGGGGGGGTGGCAATCCACTAGAATGCTGCAGGGAGGAGCAACAGCACCAGGAACAGCCTATGGACTACTTTAGCAATACATTTAGCTGTAATACCTGTATTCATTTTTTCACAGTCATTGACTATATTATTTAACAAGTTAGTAAAAATTTACATATATGGCCATTTTCTAAGTGCAATAATATCCTCTAGGGTGGGCATTATTGGGAAATACTGGACCTTCCAGGGGCTATAAGGCCCTCCGCCTGTGATGTCGGGCCTCATTACACCCCTGGGCAGTCCGGTATTTCCCAATAATGCCCACCCTGTCGGATATTATTGCTTACATAATTGTAAGGTGTATTATTTTTTCTAGTACCACTCCATCCTTGTTAGTGACTGCACATAGCTTCCTGGAACATGTTTCCAAATGTAATAGAAAGTAATAGAAAAAGTAACTTACCCAACAATGTTCATTTGTTAGTTTTTACACAAATTCTCTCAGCCTTTTTTCTGACCACCTGACAGAATCTTGAATGAGTTACATAAATGTTGTCATTTTCTTCAAGGCCCTAACACTGCAACTAAATACACTCTCAGTACATCATATTATAAAATGAGAAAAAAAAAACAGTCTTCTGTTTCTAGTGCTTGCCTCCAACCTGTCACACGGAAAGGAATGTCAGCTAATAAACTGCAAGTCCACTGTCTGTAATCCAGCACTGAGTCTGACTTTCAATTTTTGCAAAAAACAAGAGGAAATGAGTTAGCCCCAAGGTTGCTGAAATAAATAGAACAAATCTGTTAGACTGAGCTGGACAGATGATGGAAACAGCAGTTTAAAAGGTTTTTTTTCTGAGGTACAATACAGTAGCATCCCCCCCCAATTCAGATGCCTTTAACATAGAGCAACAAATAGCAAAAATCAGAGGGGAAGTGCACTACCTTGCAACTGTGGAGGAATATATATATACAAATGTCTAAAAAGGAAGTTCTAGGAAAAGCTGTTTTTAGAGCTACAGATGACAGAAGGGCTGAAGTTTCTGCTCACAGCCTTAAAAAGTAGCTTTAAAAATTCCAGCTTGTTCACTTACATAGTCGAACTGGATTAGACATGAAAGTTATAATCCTGCAAACCTGTAACTGCAGTTTGTGACTACAAATGCCCTCTTAGTATTAGAAATGTGTCTTCAAAAATGCAAGTTCTTGTCACCTCAGTTGTGTGAGAATATGCAGTGCAGTAATATTTTCCACCAGGCCACTATCTGTAATTAAAACTGAAGGCTGTAATACAAGCATAAAACAATCCTATTAAAAGAGTGTATGCAGAACATATAAAGCCATGATGATGCTCAGAGAAAACCCTGCATATTTTTTATTCTTTAATTCTACTGTCAATAATTTGAACATGTTTAAAAGAACAAGCTTGACTATGATCTAGCAAAACAATTTATATTGTTTTCTAATAGTGAGGGAAGAAGAGAAGAACTGTTGCGTGATTATATGCACTTAAGATATTTAAAGAGTGGAAGCAAGGCTGCAGATTAGTAGAGCCTACACAAGTCCTTAGTTACAGTGTTGACATCTCTTTCAATGCTACTAAATACTTTGCCACTCCATTTGTTATAAGCAGAAATGCTCCAGTACACATTAAGGCACACTGGATGCAAACGTTGCTAAAGTTTATCAATAATGGAGGACCTTTTCTATCTCTCTTTCCTATGCTGTTGCTTCTGTGTTTACCTATATGTGAGATTATGTTTACCAGAAGTCAAAACAAAGCTATTTCCATGCCAACTTTAAGGCCCTCAAATTGTGAAGTAAGGAACATGTGATCTAATTCATCAGAAAAGATTAATGATTCAAATCCAGTTAAAAACACAACTATTTTCATAAATCCAATTAAATAAAAAATGAATTATAATAGAAAGCCCAAAAGAACATAGATACATACAATTTGTTTGCAGATAAAGACCTCCTGACCCATCTAGTCCATCCATTTTTTTTACCTTTAACTTAATTTTAATAATAATGATACTTCATTTGTAATGCGCCTTTCAGCAAATCGAGGCACCTAACAATAAATTAAAATAACACATAAAACAATAAATACAAACACATTATAAATACTTGTAAAATCCAGATAAAAGGCAGAAGTAGAATCATTCAGGGTAGGCTTGATTTCATAAATTAGTTTTGAGAGCCTGTTTAAATCCCTCCACAGTCGTGCACTCCCATAACTGATGAGGTAGAGAGTTCCAAAGAGTTGGGGCTGCGTACATGAATGCCCAGGTACCAGAAGATTTTAAACAAACCATTGGAATCTCTAGCAACCCCTCATCAGCTGAGCGGAGCGATCGCCCAGGGCAGTAAGGAACCAGAAGCTCTTTCAGGTAGGGCTTTATAAGTCAGAGGTCCATCTTTAAAGGTGATCCACCACTGTACCAGTAGCCAGTGCAGTTTGTGCAGCACCAGAGAGATATGGCAGGACCAGGGGTTCCCCATCAGTAACTGGGCTGCAGCATTCTGCACTAGCTGCAGGTGGCAGATATCCACCCCAGGTAGTCCTAGGTAGAGAGAATTGCAGTAATCAAGGTGCAAGGACACAAAGGCGTGGACCAACGTAGGGAGTTTGCCAGATGGAATGAGGTGCTTAACCCTGGAGATATTCCTCAGATGGTAAAAAGAGGATTTGATGACTGCCAACACCTGCGATCACAGTGTCTGCCCTTCATCAAAGATTACCCCCAAGTTTAACTCCCGTTCAAAGGTAAGGAGTGATAGGCCCCCAAGGATGAATCCCGAAGGTGAACCTGCCCCCAACCCCCCCATCCAGCACTGGTCTACAACTAGCACCTCAGTCTTTTCCAAGTTCAACCTCAACCTGCTCGAATTCATCCAATCCTGGATTTCAGTGAGGCAGTTGTTAAATACCGAGAGAGCTCTATCCTGGTTAGGTATGAAAAAAAGGTAGAGCTGGGTATCATCAGCATAGCAGTAAAACCTCAGCCCATACCTTCTTACAATGTCTCCCAGGGGTGGCATGTATGCTGTGAACAACATGGGGGACAACACCGAACCCTGAGGGACCCCACATGACAGAGAGACTGGGTCAGAGAAATGAATCCCTGACACCACCCTCAGTTCTACCAGTGAGGAAAGATGTAAACCACCTGTGGACTGTAACTGACAGGCCACAGATGAACCTCAAGTGACCGAGAAGGACCCCATGGCCAACAGTGTCAAATGCTGATGAGAGATCTAGAAGAACCAAGATGGAATGTTTTTTCTGTTCCCTTGCCATCAGGGGATCATTGAGCACCTGAACCAGTGCCATCTCAGTAATATGCCTCTTTCAAAAACTGGCTTGGAGAGGTTCATAGATGTCATGGATGGTCAAATGGTTCTCCAGTTGTAAGTCCACTACTTTCTCAATCACCTTCCCTATAAAGGGAAGGTTAGAGATTGGTCTGTAGTTAGCATGGCAGTCTGGGTCCAAAGAAGCTTTCTTCAGGAGGGGTGTCACCACTGCCTCCTTTGATGAGCTAGGAAATGCACCTGTCTCCAAGGAGCACCAGACTATCCATGCTAGGACTGGGCCAATGATGTCACTACAACCTACAATCAGGGTAGTTGGTCCTGGGTCCAAACTACAGCATGTAGGGTGCATACTCTGGACAATCCACATGATATCCATGAACTCCGGATGATCAAAGGTACTCCAGGAAAATTGAGGGGTAGCGACCGGGCACCAATCCAAAGCAATGCCCATAGATTGTGCTGGTTGGAGCTCTGCCCTGATGTCAGCCACCTTAGCTGCAAAGAATCGAGCAAGCTTATCACACTCCACTTGAGAAAAGACTCTGAATCTGCAGGCAGGCCGGGTTGCACAGTCTGTCTACAGTTTTAAAGAGCTAAGCTGATCAGTTCTGAGCAGTCGCAATCTCCCTGGACAGGAACTCTGCCTTCTTACGGGTGATTGCAAATTGATAGACTTGGTAATAATCCATCAATCTAAGGTGGTTGGTATGACATTAAAGGGGAGGTTCTGAAAATGGGAGACTTCAACATGCCAGATGCAGATTGGTCAATACCAGCAGGAACATCTGCCAGAACTAGACACATGGTGGATTCCCTGCAGTGTGAGGGCCTCAAACAGCAGGTACATCAACCCACTAGAGACAGGGATATCCTAGATCTAGTACTGACTAACATGGAAAGGATCACAGATCTCCAGGTAAAAGGTCACCTGAGGGCCAATGACTATCACATGGTATGGTTCAATTTGGCCACTAGAACAAAATCATCCCATTCCAAGGCAAACATATGGGACTTCAGAGGAGCTGACTTTGGTAAGATGGCCAACAGAGTTAAGCTAGCCCTGGAAAAAGAGATACAGGTGAGGGGGTACAGTCAAAGTGGGCAAGCATTAAAGATGCAATACTTGAAGCAACATCCCATTGTGTTAGTGAGAAAAGGAAGTGCAAAGGAAGAAGGAAACCACTTTGGTTCTCAAACACAGTAGCAGAAAAGATCAGAGCCAAAGAGCTGGCCTTCAGGAAATATAAGGGAACGCAGCAGGATGAAGATAGGGAGGCATACCAAACTTCCCTAAGGGAAGTAGGGAAGGCACTAAGGCAAGCAAAGGCCCAAAATGAGGAAACACTAGCACGAACAGTAAAAGAAGGTGACAAGACTTTCTATAGATACATTAGTGAAAGGAGAAAGTCCAGAGGGGGTATTGCTAAGATCAAAGGGGATAAGGCGGAGTGTGTGGAGGACGACCATGTAAAAGCATCTATCCTAAATAGATACTTCTGCTCAGTATTTACTGAAGAGAAGATAGGGCAGGGCCCACAGCTCTACACCATGGACATGGGGGGGAAGGGAGGTGTGCACTAGTCCCTTCACAAAAGAAAGGGTCCTACAAGAGCTTGATAAGTTCAGGGTGGACAAGGCAATGGGACCTGATGGCATACACCCCAGGGTACTAAAGGAGTTAAGGGTGGAACTAGCAGAGCTATTATCAGAACTGTTTAGTAAGTCTCTGAGCACAGGAGAGGTCCCAGAAGACTGGAGAAAGGCTCATGTGATCCCACTCCACAAGAGTGGTAGCAGGGAAGAGGCAGAGAACTACAGACCAGTCAGTCTTACCTCAGTAGTGGGCAAGATTATGGAGACACTCCTTAAGGAAAGGATAGTGCAACACCTGGAATCCATAAGAGCACAGGATCCAAGACAGCATGGGTTTACAAAAGGAAGGTCCTGTCAAACTATTCTTATAGATTTCTTTGACTGGGTAACCAGAGTGGTGGACCAAGGGGAAGCAGTTGATGTTGCTTACCTTGACTTCAGCAAAGCTTTCGATACTGTTCCACATAGAAGATTGATTAATATGCTGGGTAGGCTTGGGGTGGGTCACACATTGATCATCTTGGTGGTAAACTGGTTGACAGGCAGAAAAAAGAGAGTGGTGGTAAACGGTATACAGTCAGAAGAGATGCAGGTCACAAGTGGGGTACCTCTGGGATCAGTCCTGGGGGCAGTCCTCTTCAATATCTTCATCAGTGACATTGCAGATGGACTGGAGGGTAAGGTTTGTCTGTTTGCAGATTACACCAAGATCTGCAACAGAGTAGATGATCCAGATGGTGTGGGCAGAATGAGAGAGAGCTGGATAAACTAACCAAAATGGTCAGAAGAGTGGCAACTGGGATTTAATGCAAAGAAGTGCAAGATCATGCACATAGGGAAGAGAAACCCTGAAGCCACCTACATGCTGGGAGGGGAGTTGCTGGCAGTCACAAGGGAAGAAAGATACTTGGGCATCATCATCACTGATGACCTGAAATCATCCAAGCAGGCCTCTAAAGCAGTGGGTAAGGCTAGAGGGATGTTGGGGTGTATTAGTAGGAGTATCACAAGTCAGAAGAGGGCAGTAATAATCCCTCTTTACAAGACACTGGTTAGACCCCATCTGGAGTACTGCATGCAGTACTGGAGGCAACACCTTCACAAGGACATTAACCAAATTGAGGCAGTCCAGAGAAGGGCAACCAAAATGGTGCAGGGACTGCAACAGAAAACATATGAGGACAGATTAACTGAACTCAATATGCCCTAGAGTAAAGGAGGGAGAGAGGTGATATCATCGAAACATTCAAACACCTTAAGGGCATTAACAAGGTGAAAGAGTCTAACATGTTTCAATATAAGAAAAATAGCAGGACAAGAGGACACAGCATGAGATTAGAGGGAGGCCGATTAAGGGGTAATGTGAGGAAGTTCTTTTTCACAGAAAGGGTGGTGGATGCATGGAAAGCCTACCTCAGGAAGTGGTAGATATGAATACAGTGCAGGGCTTTAAACATGCATGGGATACGCATAAGGGAGCAACACAGATGGGTATGAATAATAATACAAATAATAATAAAACGTTATTTGTTATGTGCCTTTCAGACACCAAGGCACAATACAGAAAACTTTCCAACATTCTATGCCAATCCTCTTGCTGCAGATTCCAATGTGGCTCATGCAGCTGTGATAGTTCTATTGGTGATGTCATCCCACAGTCTCAGCTGAGACTGAGAACAGAGTGAGAGAGTGTGAAACCCATTTAACTGGAGTTTCACAAGCTGCCTTCCCTGTCTACCACTAGGTCTTACTGGGATTCTAGTAACCCCGGGTAACAAAGGGGTTACATATGTATCGCTATTTTTGCCTATTTCTAAAACAAACCTGCATATCACATTTGCCTGCACTCTGAGCACGTATTTATGAAACTGTGCATATTTGTACTCTACTTCTGCATAGACCTCATACTTTCCTAATATGCCCATTCTCATAAGCATAACTGCCTTTCCCTTATCAAAAGCGACCCCCTCTGAAAGTTACTATCACATATTCTCTGCTAACAGTCCATCATCATCACACCCGACTTCCTGACGTCAACACATTGCTTAAATATAAACTTACATCACCTCATGGACAAAAACCTTGTTTCTCTATTAAAAAACAAACAAAAAAACTGTGTAAATAATTCCAAGGCTAAACATATGCCAGTCATTACTTTTTCATGTACTGCCACCTTCTGTACCATCATGGGGATTTGCATATGTTTTCCATGATGCTTAGCATTATTGGGGTATGTGCAATTGTGTTTTCTTTAAAATTTGGCTGTCCGGCCAATATCATCTGGGATAGCACATACATCAGCGGCATTTGCTCTGTGGTTCTTTGGTAAACTTATATTGCTTCCTGTTCCTTCCATTAAAATGTACATATCCATGTATTTCCTAATAACGTGTATGCCTTCCGTAGAACAAAAACTAAAATGAATCTTACTACTTACAAATCATTGTGTTGTTTCTCCATACCTCCTTAATCATTCCACACAACTTTATTATGCAGCCATGGTGGATCTGACCACACCTTGTTTCTGCTTGTGATACCTTTCCCTATGCACCCCAACATCCTGCTGGCCCTTCTAACCATCTTCTCACACTGTCTGGCCACCTTTAGGTCCTCAGATGTAATTATTCCTAGATCCCTCTCCTTTTTGGTGGCCTACAGTACCTCCACCCCCGTGAGTACTCCTCTCTCGGGTTCCTGGGACCTGAGCACATAATTTTGCCCTTCTTTGCATTGAATCTCAACTGCCATACATTTGACCAATCCTCCAGCTTGCCCAGGTTCCTTCTCATCCTTTCCGCCACCCCCCCCCCGGTGTGTCTACCCTATTGCAGATCTTTGTGTCATCTGCAGAGAGGTACACCTTCCCCTCAACCACTCAGCAATGTTGCTTATAAAGACATTAAAGAAGACTGGGCTTAGTACCGTTCCTTGAGGCACCCTGTTGGTCACTTCCCTTTCTTCAGACTGAACTACATTCACTACCACCCTTTGTGTCCTACTGCTCAACTAATTTCTAACCCAGTTACTAACCCCAGACATGACTCCCAAGCTGCTCAATTTGTTTACTAGACTTTTATGTGGAACGGTTTCGAAGGCCTTGCTAAAATCCAGGTATGTAGACCACATCTACCGCCTCTTCCTGATCAATATACTTTGTCACCCAGTCAAAGAAATCTATCAGGTTTGTTTGGTAAGACCTGCCTGCCATGAAACCATGCTGTCTCAGATTCTGTTGTCCGCTGGATTCAAGGTATGTCATAATCCTTTCCTTGAGTAATGATTCCATCAATTTTCCTGCCACATACATATGAACAAAGAATATGACCAAAAGTAAGTAAAATTATATCTTAAAGGTAAAAAGTGCTAAAAGGTAATATGAATAATATAAACAGAGAAATTATGGTGTTTGTAAAGGAATTTCCTAAATAACAACTCAAGGCACCAAACTAAAAATTACCAAAATTCACCATCATGCATTCAGTCACACCAATTGACAGGATTTGACAGGATAAAAAGATTGGCACTATGCATACAATTTCTTAAGTATTCCAAGCACATTAAATTACTGTAGGTTCCTTTGTTAATTATTCGCTATCACTAATTATAACTTCAATAACTATCAATGGAAAATATATGGTATAAAAACATGAAATAAAATGAATGTCTGAATTATTAAGGCAGTGTCAGTGGCTCAGCAGGTAGCACACTTGCTTCTGAGGCTGATAGATCAGAAGGCTGTGGGTTTTGGCCCCACACCAGGCATTTGGGTTAATATCTCAATATGGACACTGCAGTGCAGCATGAGTGGGGTGTTGTACTCCTGAGGTGCCATCTTTTGGATGAGATGTTAAATTGAGGTCCCATCTACCTGTTTAGGTGGATGTTAAATATCCCATGGCACTTCTCGAAAAGAGTAAGGGATCTTCCCCGGTGCCCTGGCCAAATTTCCCCCTAGTCACTAAAATACCACCAACAGCTTAATCTGGTTCAAAGTCAGTTGGCATTCATCTGTATCCCCTTCCCCCAGGTTGTGCCTAAAAATAGGCAGAATTTGTCTAGTGCACTTACCCGATCAACAAAAATGAAATACATTTTCTTTTTAGTCTTCTAGACTTACTAAGATAGTTTACTCTGTTGTTCATATACCACAAATAAACTTTTAATTTAAATGCTTTAGCTGCTCCCTCTAAAATCTCACAGTCATAAATTATCTACCAAATTTGTTATATGTCTGACTTCAATTCCTTGCATGACTCTTGGGTTATTAACCTCAGCCCTCACTCATCCCCTCACAATCTCCTTTCCCCCTTCTACTTCATTAGGATGTCAAACCTCTAACATTCATTTTGGGAATGCTCTAAAAGACGCACTAAAAAGGAGCAAACATCTTTTTCAAGGTAGCGTCTCTGTATAAATGCATGAAATGAGAACATATCTCTCCTTCTCAAACCGCTTAGTTGGTGTATCATTTCAAGGTAAAAACAGTGTCTGATAGTTAAGGAGGCACTCTGTTTTCTCCCCTTTCCTCACACAGCAACTCTGTGGCCATCTTTCAGTTTGTCCCTCTCACAGTTTAGATTAGGAACATAGCATACAGTCAGGGAGTGTCAAAATGACAACTACTAGGTTGATTAATAGAGCCAGGCAGTCATTTTGTAATGGAAGATAATACAGTTTTTTTTTTACTGTAGAGTTGGGACAATATCACATGGTGCCTCAGCAAAAAGGGAAAAAAAACTATTTTTACTTATTTATTATGGAAGTGTTTGAAGACTTACAACTATTTAAAAAGACATTCAATGAATCAAAAGATGTTTAAAGCCCAATAAACATAACTGCTGTCTTAGCTGATGTACATCAGCTGAGCTGGCTGGTGAACATATCCAGGGACACTGGTTTACCGGGATTGAGAAAGGGCATATTCCATTTTGCACATTGTAAAAAATGATATTGTCACCGGTGTCTGCTAAGCCAAAATCTGCTTTTACCGGTGTTTGGTTTTATGTACTTTATTTAACAATTTTTAACTCTGCTAACATGCATTTTAGCAATTTTGATTTCCACTATTACACATCCTTCCATCCTTGTACCAATTTAAGGTTATTTTAGGTACAAGATGTGATGGCAGCTGCAACACTACAGCTCCCATCCATAAGGTGTAATGGAAGCAGCACTACGGCCCCATCCCTCAGGTACGATGGCAGCACCAACAGCACGGTGACCCCCATCCCTCTGGTGTGATGGCAGCAGCAAAAGCACTACAACCTCCCTCAGGTGTGACAGAAGCAGCAGCACTGTGGCCCCCATCCCTTAGGTGTGATAGCAGCAGTACTATGTTCTCTATTCCTCAGGTGTGATGGCAGTATCAGCACTATGGCTCCCATCCCTCAGGTGGGACAGCAACAGAACTACATTCCCCATCCACTAGTGGTGATGGCAGAAGCACTACAGTCCCCACCCCTTGGGTGTGATGGCAGTAGCAACAATGCAGTCCACATCCCTCTGGGGTGATAGCAGTAGTGACAGTACTATGATCCCCTTTCTTTAGCACCCACACCCCCACATGCACAAGTTACAAATGACTTGGTCTCTTTGCTGGTTAGAACTCAGATGTGAATTAATCAGAACCATCACCGCTAAGGTGGACTACCTTTGTTTTTCCTATCTATAATTTAACTGCCTGAATTGGATTTCTGCCTGTGACACTGCTGACCAGGGTTAGGGAACAGACTTGGGTGTTTGAGGGCCAGCTTGTGGGTAAAGGCTTGAATGTCCAACAACCACTCACCTTCTCCTGGGAGGGAGGAGGGTTCATGGCTCAGCATTTGCTGGCCGCTGGTGGAGACCAGAGGCACGACATGTCAGCCCTCACTGCAAGAGGGAGCGTGATGGACGTCGGCTTGTGCCTTGACATCGTGTGACCCGTCACACTCCCAAGAAAATGGGAAAACACCCACTGACCCAACCGGACAGCTGTTGGCCCCTCCATAAGCCAGAACCCCAAGACCCCCAGACATGTGTCCATTCTGACCTCTGCCATGCCCAGGATACACTGGAAGCTTGTTAGGGCAATTCTCCTCCCCTGGTAGCCTCCCACAGGGATAGGGGGCCCACTCAATGAAGGGTTACTTTGGGTTACTTGGTAGCACAGCAGTAAGGGGCAGTGGATGGTGGTCGGCACTCAGCAGTGATGATAGGGAGCCTTGGCAGACCTGAAGAAGTGATTGGCCAGGGTGTAAAAAACTGCTTGAATTTGCTTCTTTGAAATAAAGTGTCTTCACCTAAAAATCCACAAGTGATTAGTGGAGGGCGTTCAAATGGATTATGCATCCACAGACATGTGGATGCTTTTTCCACAATTGTCCATGAAAGAGTGTCTCCCAGTTTTCATGTCTTTGCTCAGATGTGAATTGAGGCACTACTCTGCCACCAGCATCATACAGCCCCTGGAGTCTTACCTTCTATCGTCATTGACTGTGCTTTCAAAATCCACTGGCCAAACATAAGTACACTTAAATACTTAACATTTGCTTTTGTTGAAGCAGTCTATCAGAAAACCTTTTGTTGTCACAGAGACTGAAACAGTAGGTGGGAGAAAAGCTGCAAATGATCCAATTCACCTAAATGGGGTGCTAACTGTGAAGTATTTTCATAAGTAGTAAGGCAGTTTCTTCTTTGTGAACATACTTTCATTCAGACTAGTTTTCATTCAAACAGCTGAGGATTGTGGATGGCCCTACTGGTTACAAACTTGAATAAGCTAGTTGGTAACAGTGATCCTGCATTTAGCAACCTAGATGCTTATATGCAAACAATACAATAAACACATGACTAAAATCTAAAAACAAGCTTATAAAACACATAAAATGTATCTGAACATTTATCTTTACCTATACAAAATCATTTCAGCCCAAGTAAAACTCAGGTAAATTACTTGGTATCCTGACTACTATTCTATGATGTAGTAAACATGCATTGGTATTTTTTTTTTATATTCTTTGTAAAGCAGGTAAGGCCCACTAGGCAGAACTGTCCGTTTTCAGTAGTGAACTAGATGAACTGAGGAGGTTAAGTGACTTGCTTGGAAGTTGCACAGTATGCAAGTAGAGATTGTGGGAATCAAACCCAAGTCTGCTGGATGTACCCAGTTCATTCACTGCTTGTTACTCTAACCACTAGGCATGGGTGGTTAAACTGAATGGCTGATTACAACAAAGCAGTGTGGGTGATTTCCTTACTGACTCTATATGCAGCAAAACAGAAGGAATGCAAAACACATCAGCATTCATTTTAAGATGCTGAAATCTGGGTCGGCCTGCTGGCGCTGCGGTAGCATTATTGCTTGCAATGCCAGTGACCCAGGGTCAGAAGCGAACTTGGGTTGCTGGAGGTCTGGCTAGGGGAGTAGGATCTAGCACCTGGGGACTGCTCTCCTCCTCCAGGTAGGGTGGGCTGCAGGTCCTGCTGCTTTACCACCATCTGTGTGACCATAGATGGTGATGCAATGGTGCTGCAGAGTGATCAGGAGGGGAGGACCCTAGCCAGGATCTGGAGCAGTGGCATGTCTCTATGTGACCTACCTCCTTGGATCTCCTCTATTGCCAGTGCCCTCAGGGACAGAGACCAGAAAACCAGGAACAATCACCCCACACTGGTCACTGGCAGAAGGGACCCAGGTGGCCCAGACTTCATAACCAGGCTCCATGAGGGACCCACTGAGCTGCCCAACACACACTAATGGAGTGTGGATGGGTCCTGGGGTTCCCCCCTTTCCACCTGGTGGGGGGTACAACCCAGGCAGGATAGGGGCAGGACCACAGGAGCTCCTGAGCATAACCTGGGGGTAAAGCTAAGGGATACCCAGCCTGAAAAGTGGAGACCGATGCTGTGAGAAGGGGACATAGAAAGAGAAAATAATTTTTTTTTTAAAAATGTGAAATCTTAGAGATTCTGTGCAGTGACATGCAATTTCTGTGAGACACCGGTACAAGAATTCAAAATCTGCAAACCAAGCAGGATTCCATGTTTGTTACCGGTGTTACCAGTAAAAATGGAAAACCAGGGTCCTTGAACATATCACAAGGACCTGATGGTATACATCCCTAGGATATCAGGGAACAGAAGTGTGTAACACGATGGGCTATTTCAAGGATGTTCCAGATGTCTCTAGACACTAATGAGATGCCCAGATACTGGGAGAAGGCACACATTAGCCCTATTTTTAAAAAGAGATGTAGTGGCTTAAGTAACAGCGGATGTATAAGTCTGACCTCTAAAATGAGAAAAATATTGAAGATAATTAACAAAGACTGGATACTGGATGATCTGGTGAAATTCCTTCTCTTACAGGTGAATTGATATGGATTCATTAATGGAGCTCTTGTCTAAATGGACAATCTTGGAGTAAGAACATGTGAACTACATTGGAAAGGCAGCAGATTGTGTTGGACTAGTATGGTGTGTGGAAAGGGGTACTCAGCAGCGTCCCTCATTGATAAATGTTAGGGCCACATGTGTTAAACATGCTCACAAATGACCTGGACGCTTGGATCTCCAGTCAGTTGGTAAACTTCACTGATAATAGTAAACTGGCCATGTGGTGGACTCCCTTAAGGATGGCGGCAAACATCCAGAGGGCATGAACAAACTGGGTAAATGGTGAGACTACTGGAGTCTTAGAGTCAATGTAGCTAATAGCAAACTGCTATGTTTAAGGAGATAAACAAAGGTAGAAACTACATACTGTGTGCGTTTTGTTTTGCTTCAGTGGAGGAGGAAAAAGACCTGGAGATCATAATATACAAGTAACTGCATAATGGCAAGTAGCCTGTGGCTGGATTGATATGATTGATTGATAGGATATCCTAGTATATTGCTGTGGTGGGGAATCCCTATACATTTGCACATGTTTATGCAGGTCCAGGATAGTCACCAACTATCCCTCAGATATTCCACACAGTTGTATTGCATAGAAGCTTGTAGTGCACCCAGTGTGAAAGGTCTTGCTGAACTCAGTAGATAAGAACTGAGGCAATACCAACAACACTGAGGCTGTGGGTGTCGCAAACCCATTCAGCAGGTCAGGCCTTCTGCTCCCACAGTGCCAACCTCTGAGCACAGTATTGTGGACAGGTAACAGAACAGGGTGACCCTCCGGTCTGTTTGTGGGTCCAAACCACCTTTGATCTCAAGTTCTGGGGGGATTCAAACTGTGAACCTTATGCTAGCATACCCAAATGTACAGGCTCAGATAATCTGCTCTTCGGGGGATGCCAGATATCTTTCGCCAAGGGCACCTAACTAGGTATCCAAAAATGAACTCTTAAAACTCTATGAAAGACTGTAAGTATTTCTTACCTTTTTCCAGTTCAGTAACACCATAAGCTTATGAACAGTTGTCAACTTTAACCATCTGTACTTCACATACAAAAGAAATAATTCTGAAGGCACACCAGGCAGTCTCTTTAAAATAAGAGGTTTACTTAAACATAGATAAAAAATATGTAAACTGTAAACACAAAACAATATATCACAAAGCATACAATCACTTAAAAGAACAAAGTTAAAGTACAAACATAAGCTCTTACCACAATACAATTAGACTTTCCTATCTAATGTATTACCTTCTAAATAGTGCTTAAAGTAGATGTCGTTTCCTAAGAGCACACAAGAAAATGTGTCTAAGATCAGCCACAGAATAGTTTAAAACTGTCTTTGAACCTGCCTCTTCCATGATGTCACCTAGCTCCTCCTTGAATATTAAAAATTATACAACCAGGATGTCTTATCACTCAAGAGGTATATTAAATAAGGCGACATCAGCAAAAACTCATTTTTCAATATGACTCCTTGATCTTGAGTCTTTCCTTTGATCTAGTGTGGTTTCCCGCTTTTCAAATAAATCACAGGACATTTATGACTATCTCTGCCATATCTTACTTAGGTGCCATATAGCTTTTTAACACCAGTTGAAATTAACTGTTCTTCCTCTGAAGATGTCATAAAATTGATATTTTAGTTCCTGGCTTCACAGAAGCACAGCTCATCAACAAGGCCATAAAATGTGACGTCTTAGAAGTTAATCACATTACAGAGTTCTGCTGTTTAACATATATCCTGTCATTTTAACTGAATTCTGTGGTGGTGGGGGGGTCATCCCAGGAACACCGGATGTCTCATGACAGACAATCACCCACTACATTTTTATTTTTCAGAATCATAGAGAAATCAGAACCAGCTGGCAAAGCATCACAATCCTCCCTACTTATACTGAATTTGGGGGTTCTGTCCCCTGCATGGGATGAGCTTCCCAAATCAGTTCACTCCTCATAGACACGCGATAACCATTGCCGTTCTGACTGGTCACTCCAGCCCTATGTAGGATTGTCATGTCATAACTTTGTAAGGCAATACTCCATCTTAACAGTCTACCATTAGTTTTTCCCATTTGCATCAGCCAAACCAGGGAGTTGTGGTCAGTTTGTATCACAAAATGCTGCCCATATAAGTGTAACCCCTTGTTACCTGGGGTTACTAGAATCCCAGTAAGACCTAGTGGTAGGCAGGGAAGGCAGCTTGTGAAACTCCAGTTAAATGGGTTTCACACTGTCTCACTCTGTTCTCAGTCTCAGCTGAGACTGAGGGATGACATCACCAATAGAACTTTCGCAGCTGCATAAGCCACATTGGAATCTGCAGCAGAGGGAGTTAGATAGAATGTTAGGAGTTTTCAAAGGGTAGTAGTCAGTCTCTAGTTTGCCTTCAAGTAAGAAGGTGTCAGTGTTAAGTGGTGAAGACTGCTGTTCGGGTCTCAGTGTCCCTCCCTTGGGGGGGATGTAAAGATCCCCATGCAGATTCCTGGGACAATCCCCTTAATTCTGCCAGGAGGAAGAAAAGCTGCCATTTCAGTTTAGCCTTTGTTTGGAAAGTTGGAAGATTTGTGATTCACCTGTGGGGCACCTGCAACTAAAGGGTGAGTGTTTGCTCTAACATGAGAGGGCAAAAAATATGTTTCTTCAGCTTGGGACATGTGAGGAAATCTAGGAATTGAGTTACAATTTGGGAAGCCTATAGGACTAGGTCAAACAAATGGAGTAGTGTCAAATGCTAGAGTGCTGTGTGATTTCAAGTAAATTGTAGAGGGGATGCGACAGTTCATCTACCATTTAATCTACATTCAGAAGTTTCAGTTTTCCAGAGAAATGGCCGGGTATGGGTTGTGGGAACTGGAGATGGGCACACCCCCCATCTTTAGTAACCAGGTCCACCTCTATGGATTTCTACTGTGGTTGCTACTTTGCCTCATGCACTTGGCCAGTGACGAGGGAAGTACCCAGATGTGGGGTTGCAAAAGGGAAAATCTATCTAGGAGTCGCAGACTCTAAGTGGTGTGGGGAGCCACAACAAGTGTAAAGAAGAATTCTCTTTGTGAGATGGGGAGTCATAAGAAGTAAGGAAGAAATCTCTCTAGGAGCCGCAGACTCTAAGTGGTGTGGGGAGCCACAACAAGATAATTGGTTCATTCTTCCAATGGACCATGGATCAAGTGGCCGGCGGGGGAGCCGGGCCAGTCTGGCTGTGTACCCAAAGTGCGTGCAAGTCCAGGCTGTGTGCCTGGTGGGTCCAGAGCCTGAAAACAGTATAATTGGTTCATTCTTCCAGTGGACCGCGTTGTAGTCTCTAATCTGCATTACCAGTAAATGTAGCCCCATGGTGGTCTGTCTATGCTTTGTTTTGTTCAGCTAGTTTGTGAATAAAAGCCACACTGAAGAATCCCATTCCTGGTTCTGGACATTACAGTTATTGCTTCCTGTGTTCAGATTTACTTGGGCGCCCCTGTGCAGAGTAGCCAAACCTAGATCCCCCTGTGCCGAGTAACCTCATCCTCCCTGAACCCAGATCCCCACCAGGTACTGCTGTCAGCTTCAACAGCATGCCACCTGTCGTTTTGGCAAAAAGGCAGGGGTGAGGGGTTACATAAGTATGGCTCTAACTTCTTTAGGGCCCACACTATGGCAAGACATTCTTTTTCCACAGTAGAGTATGCCTGCCCCCTGGGAAGTAACTTTTTTCCCAGGTACGCTATTGGGTGCTCTTTCCCTTGGTTGGATGTCTGACTCAGTACTGCCCCAATACCCATGACTGAGGTGTCAGTCTGAACTATAAAGGGTTTGCTATGGTCAGGACTTGCCAATACTGGAGCACTGCACAGTGCCTCCTTCAGTCTGGTAAAGGCTTTTTCACAGGTTGGTTCCCAGATAATTTTCTTTGGCATCCTTTATCTTTACCAAGTCAGATAGGGGAGCAGCCAGGGTACTGTAATTGGGTACAAATTTCCTATAGTGCCCTGCTGTCCTGAGAAAACTCCTGATCTGCTTCTACATTTCTAGTCTGGCCCATGCCTTGATCACCTCTATTTTTATTTGGTTAGGATGGAGCTGTCTCCGGCCTACCACATGCCTGAGGTATGCCACTTCTCCCATGGCCACCTGGCTTTGACAGTGAGCCCAGCCCTCTGTATCCTGCCCAGCACTTCCCTAAGGTGGGACAGGTGTTCCTCCCAGCTGGCACTAAAGATGGCAAGGTCATCCAGGTACGTCATGGCATACTCCTCTGCACTATTTAACACCTGGTTTACCAACCTTTGGAAAGTGGCTGGGGTGTTCTTCATTCCGAAAGGCATTACTTTGAATTCAAATAAGCCTATCAGAATGAGGAAGTCTGACCTTTCCCTAGCTCTGTCTGTTAACACTACCTGCCAATACCCCTTGGTCAGGTCAATAATCGTAAGGTGTCCTTTGAAAAAAATCTGAATCTTTATGTTCCAAGTGCATTCATTGTGAATTTTTGTCTATATCTAACCTATGTGATGTGGAACCTTTGTAAGTGAGTCTGCAACTCAAAGGTATTTCTCAGAATCTGAAATAAATAAATAAAAATAAGGTAGGTCGCCACTCCCAACTTGTCCAGGAGTTTGTCCATCCGG
This sequence comes from Neoceratodus forsteri, assembly GCA_016271365.2. Classification (NCBI taxonomy): domain Eukaryota; kingdom Metazoa; phylum Chordata; order Ceratodontiformes; family Ceratodontidae; genus Neoceratodus; species Neoceratodus forsteri. The sequence goes on from CM028133.1 coordinate 65,350,381, forward strand.
AGCATCGGGTGGGCATCTGACTTCATGATTGCTATCAGTCCACGACTGTCCGCCGTATGGGCGTCTGTGTCCCTGTCTCCACATAGAGTGTCGCTAAGGGGGTTAGTCCAGGCTTGGTGCTAAACAGGGGGCAAAGTCTGCTAAAACCTCCCTTACTTTCTGGATCTTATCTGGGGCCAGCTGGGGAGACAATTTAACTGCCTCCACAAAGGACTTCCGCTTGCTTTCTTCCAGCAAGTTCAGAAGGGGGTCTCCTTCATCCATCCCCTCCCCAGGACTACATACTGCGAACACCATGTCAGCCCTATTAGCATATGGCTTCATCATATTGACATGGTACATCCTTTCTGTCTGTCTTCTGTCTGGTAACTCTATAATATAGTTCACATCATTTACCTTCATAACTTCTTTGTACAGTCCTGCCCACTCAGCCTGCAGCTTGTCTTTCCCAACTGGAATAAGGACTATGACTTCGTGATCCACCATGTACGAGTGAGCTGTGGCTCTGTGGTCATACCACACTTCTTGTTTCTTTTGGGCAGCTGTCAGGTTGCTCGGGGATATCCCCATAAGCTCCTTCAGCCTCTCCCTGAACCTAAGGACATAGTCCACTATGGGAGTTCCCTGGGTGGTGTGCTTGCCTTTCCAGTCCTCCTGGATCAAGTCTTGGGGTCCACGTACCCAGTGTCCATATAAGAGTTCAAAGGGGGGAAATCCTGTTGACTGTTGGGGTGCCTCCCTGTATGCAAACAACAGTTGGGGAAGGTATTTCTCCCAGTCCCTCCCATGCTGTTCAGCAAACGCCCGGAGCATTGACTTCAGGGTACCATTACATCTTTCCACAAGCCCACTGACTTGTGGGTGATGTGGTGTTGTGCATCTCTGCACAACTCCACACTTCTCCCACAAACATTTCATCAGGTCCAACATTAAGGAACACCCTCGATTGGTGATAACCTCCTGCGGAAACCCAACATGGGAGAAAATCCCAAGTAAGGCATCTGCCGCTTTGTCTGTCCGGATAGGGTGACTGCCTCTGGTTACTGGGTGGCATAATCCACCACAGTCAGGGTGAACCTCTTCCCAGTGGAGCTGGGAGTATTTAAAGGCCCCACAATATCCATTCCCACCCTCTGGAATGGCTCCTCCACTATTGGCAATGGAATCAGGACGGCTTGGGTTTTCTTGCATGCCTTCCTTTTTTCTTGGCACCGGTGACAAGATTGACAATACTCCCAGCAGTAAGTATTCCAACGCTTTTACAAGAAATAGAATGTTTTTCAAAAGTGTCCCACTATAAACTCAATCTCTCTAAGACAGTATCTTTTAAATGGTAAATGCTTACAAGTAGATACAAAGGAATATGGTTTGAATTGGGTATCCCACTCTCTAAGCTACCTGGGTATTAAAATCACTAAGGAAGTATCTACAATGTTAAGAGAAAACTATACTAAATTACTAGGTACTATAAAAATGGACCTAGCTAGATGGGGAATGTTACCTCTTTCCCTTTGGGCCAGAATTCACATGGTCAAAATGAACATACTACCCTGGATTTTACTGTATATCCCTTGAACATGTTGGGATTCTTCTTACCTGAAATATGGTTTTGTAAGTTGCAAAGGTTATTGAACCAATTTATTTGGAAAGGGAAGGGGGTAAGGCAAGCTTATCATAAACTTACAGCTTCAAAAATACGTGGTGGTCTTTCCCTACCTTCATTTTTTAAGTATTATGTTGTTGCCCACATCAGTAAGTTGATCTACTGGATCCGTCCAATAAAGGTAACAGATTTTGACACATATTCACCCTCTTGGATATTCATTGAGGAAACCCTAGCAGCCCAGAACTTCTGTATCCTGAAGGCCCTTATTTACTCTTCTCCCTACAGAATTCCCAAATCATTAAGAAATACTCCTATTGAATGGTCACTGAAAGCCTTAAACCAAATTCAGAATCATTTAAACATTGCTTGGCACAAATCCTTGGAGCAACCCTTATTATACAATCCACAGTTGCAAATTCATAATGTTCCTATTTCCTCTGCACTTTGGGCTCCTGTCGTCGGACTTAAGTTATCGGACATTGTTTGTCATGGTAGAGTCCTAGATTATTTGCAATTTTGTAATAATATTCCGGATGTTAGGGGGAACATTTTTAAGTACTAGCAGATTAGACAAGTAGTGACAGCCTTTATGCAAAAATCAGTGGAAAAAAAACCTGCAAAGATACAACTGTCTTCACTATTAAGTGTAGCTGACCAGTCGCACTCTGTATCTAAGGTCTATCAAGAGTTGCAGGTTTTGGATCCGGAATTACCTCAGGGACCACGTTATTATTGGGTACATAAGCTGTCCCTTACAGATGATCCTACCTTTTGGCAACGAATCTGGTTTAATTCATACCAGTTTATAAAACAAGATAGACTCAGGTTACAACAATACAATATTATGCACAATTTATATTTTACACTGCCAAAACTAAACAAGATTGAAAGCTTTCTTCCTCACAATGTTGCCAGTGTAAAGAGGAATATGGAGATCTCTTTCATATGATATGGCAATGTCCAAAAATCCAGTCTTTCTGGAAAGCCATCCACAATTCAATAGATCCTTATTTAGATCTAGAATCTCTTTTTACATCTGAGGTCTGTTTGCTTAATTATTTCCCATCACATATAATTAAGCAGCGGGCATTTTTTATGGCTATTATATCATCTATTGCCAAACTGATAATTATGAGGCACTGGATAGATGATGTGATTCTCTGTATCATTGAGTGGCATAAGGAAATGTTATCGGCCTTGCAATTGGAAAGACATATAGTCACGATGAATAATAGGTTACCAGCTTACCAGGGTAATAGGGTGCTCTGGATGCATTACTTGCAACATGGAAACCTTAACGATAAAAAATGTGGTATTACTGAGGGAAACCAATGTTTGTATAGGACTTGTAACTGGCTGATATTAATAATTAAAATGACTTTTATGCTCAGTTCTAAGGGGGGAGCTATATTGTCAGATTAGTAGGTTTAAGTTACTTAGCTATTCAGTTATTTAAAATGTTGTGATACCTGTAGCGGCCAAAATGAATGTTTTTAATGTTGGTTACCTTGGTATGTATTTGCCTGATGTGTAACATGAACTTTGTTTTATGCTACGGTATTATAATAAAATACATTGAATTAAGAAAAAGATTGACAATACTCCTTCACCTCTGGGTGATGTTGGGCCAATAGAAATTCTGGGCCAACCGCTGCATAGTGCACATGATTCTCAGATGACCAGACAAAGGAATATCGTGTGCAATCTTGAGCAACTGCTCACGATACCCCTGCGGAATGACAAGCTGCCTGCCTATCACCCCTCCCTCTGTCTCTACAGCCTGAGTATACATCAGTTTTTTCCCAATAAACCTTATGTCTACCGTCACCTCCCTGTGCTCCATCAGAGTCTGCCCAACCCCTCAGCTTCTCTAGACTAGGGTCACTTCTCTAAGCAGCTGCAGACTCCTTACAGATTCCCAAGGCATGGGACAGGTCCCCTTCTGTCTCTAAACTAGGGTCCATTGCACTAGCGTCAGGGTACTCAGGATCACTGTCATCCCTAACCCTTTGATAATGGGTCACTCCTGCCTCTTCAGAGTAACCCTCTGTAACTGTGTGGTTAACTGCTACTGGGAAAATATCTACCCCCTTTTCATTAGTCTCCATATCAGGAGACACAGGATGGGGAACCAGCTCTCAGTGGTTTCCACAATGGCTTCTGTGGGGTCCAGGGAACTACAATTTTCTCTTGCATCTTGGCCACGGGTAACTGCACACACCATCCCCGTTTGAAATTGCTGCCAAGGATGACATCCACTGCTAAGGTTTTGGCTACAGCTACTTGTTTCACAGTTTCCCCTATTTCACCCCAGTCTAGGAGAACACTAGTGAGAGGCAATGTTTTCTCCTCACCAGTAAAGTCCTGTACAGTGATGTATTTATTGGGTATAAGCTGACCAGGCTCTACTAGATCCCCTTTTACCAATGCCAGGGATGCCCCGTGTCCCTAACTCTTGTGTCTGTACACCATTCACCATGACCAGTTGCATGTGTTCCCTCATGTTTACAGGCATGCTTCTAGGGGCACACAAACAACCCACTTCTTTCCTAGCCCTCTGTTGTGTATTGCTCACCCGTTTGGGACACTGTCTGGCAATATGCCCAGTTTCTTTACACAACCAACATTCATTTCTTTTCTCAGAGAAATCTTTTCTCTGAAACCTGGGGCTAACTGGTTTTGGTGGAGGCAGTGAGGGTTTTAGCTGCCCTAAAGGTGTGCTTTTCCCTTTCTGCGCTGCCACACCCACCCCATTTGCTCTCAGAGCAGATCTGCTCTTGGCATAGTAGTCCGAGAGTTCAGCAGCCTCTTGCACAGTTTTGAGATCTCGGTCCTCCAGCCAGGTTTTCAGCTCAGCTGGGCATGCCCAAACAAATTGTTCTAACAATATAGCATTTTCAATTTTATCTACAGAATTTGCTTCAATTCCCTCCCACCAACGTTTTAAAAACTGACGTTGTTTCATGGCTAGCTCCTTGTAGCTCATATCAGGGCGTCTCCTGAGCTTACAGAATTTGGCTCCATATGCTTTAGCAGTTAAATCAAATGTTTTTAAAAGTGCAGCTTTAAGTTTGCTGTAATCATTACTGTCCTCATTGTCCATTTGACCCAATGCATCCCGAACTTTCCCGGTAAGTAGCGGGGATAGCTGGAAGCTCCAGGACTCTCGAGAAATTTTAGCCTGAATACAAACTTTTTCAAAGGAATTTAAAAAGGCATCCATATCCTCCCCCTCTTTAAATTCAACTATCCAATTGGAATTCAGTTTGTAACCCAGTCCTGTAGTTCCAGTTACACCCAAGCCACTTACCTGCTCTGGTGCGGGTGGTTGGAATCATAGCTTCGCCAGTTCATGTTGTCTCTGGTGTTCTCGCTCCTCTAAGTCTGCCTCTCACCATTCTTACTCCCTCTTCTCCTCTGCAGCTCGCTGGCACTTGCGCTCTTCACGGTAAGCCTCCCGCTCTTCCTCTCGCCGTTCTTGTTCCCTCTTCTCCTGGAACTCCAGCTCCATTCTGCACAACTCAATCTGTAGCCTGAGTACCTCTGGCTTCAGAATGCTGGTGACCTTCTCCTGCTGCTGTCGCCCTTCACTGGCACAGGCCCTGCTGTCATCCTCACCAGATCTGGACACTGCACTGGCCACTAGCCCTTCCACACTCAAGGTTTGGTCCTTTACAGTCACAGTCTGTGACTCAATGCTCTGGGTATCTGCTGTCATCAGGGCATCCATGAGATTCTGCTTGGTGGCTCTCACCTCGTACAGGATTCCTCTGTCCTTGCACAACTGCCTCAAGTAGTCTACAGTGTGCCCACTGTAGTTGGAAGCCATCTTCTTCCTTAACTAAGGCTACTCTAACTTGCACTTTAGAAAAAAATAAACCGGGTAGGAACTTGACTGTAAGCCAAATAATATAGTTCTGTTTCCTTTTTTTTAAAAAAAAATAATCACTGCCTCTTTTTGCAAGTGAGCTGTACAGTATTAAGCTGACACACTGAACAGTATAAAGCTTGTGTTATTAAAATTATCAGCATCGCTGCCTACCAAACTGTCACAAACCCACTCAGCAGGTCAGGCCCTCTGCTCCCACAGTGCCAACCTCCGAGTGCAGTATTGTGGATAGGTAACAGAACAGGGTAACCCTCCTGTCTGTTTGGGGGTCAGAATCACCTTTGGTCTCAAGTTCTGGGGGGATTCAAACTGTGAACCTTATGCTAGCATACCCAAATGTACAGGCTCCGATAATCTGCTCTTCGGGGGATGCCAGATATCTTTCATTAAGGGCACCTAACCAGGTATCCAAAAATGAACCCTTAAAACTCTATGAAAGACCGTAGGTATTTCTTACCTTTTTCCAGCTCAGTAACACCTAAACTTATGAACAGCTGTCAACCTTAACCATCTGTACTTCACATACAAAAGAAAGAATTTTGAAGGTACACGAGGCAGGCTCTTTAAAATAAGAGGTTTACTTAAAAATGGATAACAAATATGTAAACTGTAAACACAGAACAATATATCACAAAGCATACAATCACTTAAAAGAACAAGGCTAAAGTACAAACATAAACTCTTACCACAGTACAATTAGACTTTCCTATCTAATGTATTAAATTCTAAACAGTGCTTAAAGTAGATGTTGTTTCCTAAGAGCCCACAAGAAAATGTGTCTAAGATCAACCATGGAATAGTTTAAAACTGTCTTTGAACCTGCCTCTTCCATGATGTCACTTAGCTCCTCCTTGAATATTAAAAATTATACAACCAGGATGTCTTATCACTCCGGAGGTATATTAAATAAGGTGACATCAGCAAAAACTAATTTCCCAATATGACTCTTTGATCTTGAGTCTTTACTTTGATTTAGTGTGGGTTCTTGCTTTTCAAATAAATCACAGGACTCTTATGACTAACTCTGCCATATCTCACTTAGGTGCCATATAGCTTTTTAACACCAGTTGAAATTAACTGTTCTTCCTCTGAAGATGTCATAAAATGGATATTTTAGTTCCTGGCTTCAAAGAAGCACTGCTCATCAACAAGGCCATAACATGTGACTTCTTGGAAGTTAATCACATTACAGAGATCTGCTGTTTAACATATATCCTGTCATTTTAACTGAAACCTTGGGGGGAGGAGTCATCCCAGGAGCACAGGATGTCTCATGACAGACAATCACCCACTGCATCTTTATTTTTAAAAATCATAGAGCAATCAGAACCAGCTGGCCAAGCATCATAGTGGGACTATTTCTATAGTTGAATAACATGGTTGTGTAATATCCCTCATACTATTAGTGTCAGTAGAATTGAGCCTAAACTAGGGGCGCATGGATTGTTTTATCTGAAATCAGAACACCTCCCCAGATCCAGCAGTTACCCAGAAACTTGGAACAAAAATGACTTGGCCACAGTAGTCCGATTCTGAGTTTGTGATAGAAGGCAGAAAAGAAATATAGCCAGCCAAGTTGGCAACCATAACCTCATGTGGTTCATTTTCTTCACCATTTTTTAAGCAGGCTCATTAAGGTAGTGAAGAGTATTCTCTCCCTTGGGGGAGGGGGACGACTTCCTGACCATTTGGCCTGTGAGAGGTATGCACTACCTATGGCTGAGCTGTTGTGAGTCAAGGGCTTTCATGCTGGTGCCCTTATTTATTGCAGTCAGAGAAGCAGTCAAGGGTCTAGGTCTACATTCCATTGCTGCTGTGCATGTAGTGGGCCTAGTGAGCTGTGGGCACAATATGAGAGTCTCAGCAAGGCCTAGCTGAAGTTTGCACCAAGGAGGCATAGCTAGGAGAGTGATCAGACCAGTGCCTTGGGTATGCAGCAAGACAAGATGATGAGGGATCATCAGGAATGGGTGTGGAGGACTGGGTCAGGAGGAGTGGGTGAGGGTTTCTGTCTAGTGGTCTCAGTCATACAGGTGACACACACAGTTCAATGCTCTGGATGTGGCTTCTTGGGATGACCTCATCAACTGCAGTTGACCGTTGTGGCATAGCCGGGTGGGAAAAGGCTGGGTATGGGTTATGGAAAACATTTTAGATTTTACTTGCCTAAGGCCCAATCTAACTTATGGTAAAACCAATCAAAGAAACAGCAGCAAGGCACCACCAGAAAGTTTGCTACCTTTGGACAGAAAGAACTATGGGTGGTGTGGCACTGAGGGCTGGACTCTGTAAAATTGAAGGCTGGGCTGTGGCACTGATGCTGCAATCTTATTTACTATTGGGTATGGTGGGGAAGGGATGGATGATTTGATTTTATGGTGCAGAGGAAAAATTAAAGAAAATATATATATATGTATATATATTTCGCAATTTGTTATATACAGTATATACACAAAAGTGTGCTATATGTGCTGTCTTAATAGGTACAAGCACAGAACACTGTGGAAAATTATGCCTAACTTTGCAAAGTTAATTTTGATTTTAGTATCATACCGTAGAATTAAATGTCTTAGTTTTCAGTGTGAGACATGTGGGCAGCACCTTTTTATGTGGAACAGATGAAGAGTAATCCTGAGGCATAAAATGAGTGGTGTCTCTCGTAATGTGGGACAGCTGAGAGGTACGGGGAGAGGAATTTGAAAATATGAACGGGGTCAATCAGACAGGCTGTTGTGATGGTAGCCAATGCTGACTAAAGGCAAATGCGAGAAAATAGTTATCTAGTCAAAAAATCCTTTTTTTTGTGTGTGTGTTTTTTGTTTATTTTGCCATCTAAGTCTCTGTGCCATCCCAGAGCAGCTGTGTCTGGTTGACTGTATTTGTTTTGTCACTGTTGCCTGTGAGATTAAGGAACAGGTATAAAAACCTAGAAGTTCCTATGTTTAATAAACACTAAATTATGATAGAAAGATGTCCCTTTTCTCCACTGTGATGCTTACTACAATCTTTTTTTTCTTTTGGGGGGGATTCCAAAGCTTGAGTATGTATGTACATACATAATTTTCTATTGTGACAACATTTTGACAAAGATCAAATTGTCCCTATGTCTAATTCTCAAAGGTAGAACATAGCTAAGTCTAGTTTCCAAAGCTCTAACATACTGTATATAAATCCAGTTTTCAAAGTTCAGATATACTGTAAATGTTCATGGAGACAATTTTTAGACTGACACTAACTTGATCTGTCAATTACATCTTCAACAGAGCCAGCCACGATGCAACACAATACCCTGCAGTAATTGAAATTCAGAAAATACTGCATGACAAAAGGGTTTAGGTGCCACTGAATTACATTGTTCCCTGGAGTATACTGCAGCAATTTGCAGCATTACTGTGTTACATACTGGCTGGAGCCACTATTATCAAGCATTTTCTTATCCAAAATGGTATGCAAAGGACCATAAAATAGCTTGAGATGCTGCATATCAGTCCTACGTTTGAAAATAGCTTCAGCAAGCTAGAACATGCTCTCAACATACTAGAGCAGTTTGTGACATTTGACATAACTAGGAGTTGTATCCATTCTGTGACTTTTGAAAATGCTGCCTTGCCCTCCTATTTTGCATTTTTTATTCAGTTTATCCTACGACTTCTGCTGTCCCCCATCTTGGTGGCCCTCCACAGCCCAATCTACTACCATTTCCAGGTCTTACTCTACCACGTGCCCCCATGAGATACATCTTGTGGCAAGGTTGGACAACTTGCCCTTCTCCCCCCAAATGCAGGATCTAGTAAAGGTGCCTGTTTAGTGGTACTCAGAATGTGGGAGGGCCATCCTCATCCCGAAAGACTGGAGAGCTTTCCTTTGACTTTTACCCTACCACATCAGCACGCAATGATGCTCAGTGTTCTGACGACATTCACCCACCCTAATGAGCTTGCCAACTGTCCTGACACCCAACCTCTGCTGAGTGTCAGGCATGCTGCAGGAAGTGCAACCCACCATCTGAGCAAGAGGACAGTAGTCCTCCAAAGACTCAATCATCTTCCTCCCTGGGTAACATTTGGTGACTCGTTCATGCTTGAACCTGGGTTTTTGGTGTGGCAGACAGTAGCACTACCACCATGCTACTGGTCTGGAGTTATTTTGCATTTTTTGTATTTAATGCACACAATAAATAATCAGAACTAATCAGAACCCTCCTCTGTTCTGTTTCTTAATAATGGTCAGAATCTTGCTGGGTTTTGTCATCTCTTGCCCATAGTATCACCATTGAGACCCTGGCACTCGGCCTACAGGTAAAATAAAGCAGTTCCATGAGATCTGTGACAGTGTCAGTGAAGTCAGTGCTTTTCACTTATTTATTTATTTATTTATTTATTGAATTTTGATGACCGTCTCTTGTCTTCAGTATTATAGTTGCAGATATGCCAGTTACGCTGTTCTTAATCTCTTTCTTTTGTTTACAGGTTCATCAAAAAATGTGGCTGGAGTCATCATTCTTGGTGTAGTGGTTGCAGTACTGGGATTCCTTTTCATTGTGGTTTTGTTTTTTGCCATTGTCTATTACAAATGGAACAGAAATAGGAAGCCAAATGCACAGGAGAAGAATGAGACAAAAATGGATGCAGACATAAATAACATAGCACCTAAGTGGATACTTAAACCAAGCGTGTGAAGTCAGGCTATCAGTGAACATCCTGCAAAGTCATCTCTCTTTACAGATTGTCCTACTGCTGAGTAAATTTAGTAGTGGTAGCTAACACTGCTCTTTAAATCTCCAAACTGTTCTCAATGAGAAGTAAACTTCAGTGTTGGGGAATGATTTGTATCTGGTCACAAAATATCTGATTCAGATATTGAGATTCCAAGCTGTTTGCATGTTGAAATAAAATAATCTAAGAAAATGTGAGACTGGGGATTTAATCTATTTCAAATCTTGTTGTCTGAGGGTGGTTGATACTCATAGTTACTCATCCTATGATTTTCTTCCTATCGTGTTATATTATGGGGGGGGGGGGTCATGCACTTATCATTAGCTACCTTTTCTATAGCTCTGAGTTATTCTGAGGATGGACATGCTTTATTGTCTGAGTTTAAGCAAACCAAACACAACACACACTACATCCTTCTCCTGGGTGATGCCAATATTAATTGGAATGCTAAGGCTAATTGGAGATGTAGAGACTATCTTGAGAGCTTTAACCTTAATAAATTAATTTCTTTAGCTAACAGACTAAATTACAAGGCTAGTGCTGAATCCATAGACTGGATAGTCACTTCTAGGCATGATCATATTCATCAAACATGTCATTTATCCAGTATCTTAAGTGACCATTCTCTGGTTATTTGTTATTGGGGTGCTCAGAGGCCTTGCTTCCCTCCTCTACATGTAATCTTCAGATACATCCATATTTGGAAGATCAGTGGATTTTAGGGACTGGAAAGCTTTTGGGAATCTACAAACAAACTTAAAATTGATTGACTATAAAAATAAATTAGGAATATATGTTAGCAAATGGTTGGAAGGGCAAACATGGAAAATTATTAAAACTCCCAGGGCTTGATTTTCAAATGATTGGGAATGGCGCATGGTGCCTGCTCCACAAGGAATGGCACAAAAGGTGCCTTGCACTGCACTGTGCACCATTTCTGATGTTGAGATGCCACCTGCAACAATGGGGGGGCGCTGTCTGTGTCAGCTGGGCTTGTGACACACTTGTGGTGGATGCACAACTGCACTTTGACAGATAGGGTCTTGCATCTTGGCGGTGCTGGCACATCCCCTTTTTCAGGATTCTGGAATTGCAGCAATGGGCACATGTCTTCCCAGGAATTAGATCAGCCCAGAGCTGATCTAACTGACCCTGTACAAACGCTGGTGACCTTGCTAGCTGGGGGATGGGTGACCCAGTGACCCCTTTGGGAAGGCACCCTATAGCCTCTGACACCTGCCAGACTACTACTGGAGCAGTTTGTGGTCTGTGGCAGGTCCAAGCACACAACCCCCCTCCCATGGTGGTGCTGTTGCATCTGCCACCCTCACAGACTCACACTGTCACTGCAATTTTCTGTCAGGGGCAGTTGTCACCCTCCCCAGCCTGAGCTGCCCCAACCCCTCTGCAAGCCAGGGCATGCACCAGATGACCCACCAGCCACCAGAGTGACCAGCTGGTGGGTCACCATCACTGGCCTTTCCTGCTGCAAGTCTGTTCCACAGCTTGTGACAACCCCCTCTGGTTCCGGGGATTCATCAGTGCAGCTTTTAGTTTGCAGCAAACCCAAGGAGTCTGGCACTGGGACCACAATTTTTCAGAAATCGGGCATAGGGTCCCTCACATACCTGGGTTTGCTACAGGCAGAAATTCACTGCAGCATGCACCAGTTCAACTGCTGCTTATAAATTGAGGTTCTACTATGGTGCTGTGACATCCGCAGCGATGACATCCCCGACTGTGACAGCTGCAATGCCGAGTGTCGGCATTGCACTGCCAGGGATGCATCTGTGATGTATTGGGGGCTGCGCCTCTGAACACCCCCATGTGATGGGCTTTGCCCCCCACACCCCCGGTCTCTAAATATCCAACTCCGAGTCCGGGAGCCGCACTGCTTTGCACCAGCATAGTGACTCACCACATACAGGTGAAATCTGTTGCTGTACTGGTGTTCACGCTGGGGGGAGTCAACCTTATGTGGGCACACCATAAATTGAGCCCCCCGTTTCAGTTCCCAAATCCTCAACAAGAAAATTGACAAATATTAAACAATCTTAAGGGAAAGGCCAGTTGTACAGCAATATCACTTCTGACTACTAAACAAGGTAACTTAACAGATCCAGTTGAACTCACTAGAGAGCTCAATACCACTTTTTGTGGAGCTGCAAAAGTTGCTCTGCTGGTTGGTCTTTCATATCTTGAGCAGCTAGAGCCATCTGTGGTGTGCTAATGCTGGTTTTAAATGTAAATCTTTGATTACAGATGAAACTTGAAAGTACCTTATAAATATGAACTTACAAAGTAGAACTGGACTGGACAATATTGATCTAAAACTCTTTTCTTTTGTTATTGATGTACTGACTCATCTGCTATGTATTTTATATAACCATTTATTAGGTACTGGCTAAGTCCCAAAGTTGTTGAAGCAGGCAACTATGGTCCCTATTTTTAATGGAGAGTGTACCCAGACCGAAAACTATTGATCAATATTCCTATTTGCCTGCTGTTCAAGGTCCTTGGGAGAATTATTTTTCACCATTTTAAACAGTTCCTGGATACTGGTAATTTGACTGCATCTAGCCAGCATGGGGTTTGAGATACTCACAGAATGATCACTGCTGTGTTTGAAGTTAGTAATCGACTTCGTGGAGCCTTGGATAAAGAGGACATGGTTTGTGTGCTCTTCCTGGATCTCTCAAGAGTATTTCATCTGGTGCACCACAGTTGCCTGCTTGTCAAGCTTTGGGGCCCTTGGTCTATTTCTATCTTCTTTAGCCCGGCTCCAGCATTACTTGACTGACAGATCTCAATTAGTTTCTTTGAATTCCCTTTTCCCTATCCTTAGCAAAATTACTACTGGAGTACCCTAGGAATCAGTCCTGGGGCCTGTTTTGTTCAGTGTTTTTTGAATGATCTAGCTGACATATTACATAGCTCTGAGTCCTTTATTATAATGTACATGGATGATATTGCTTTGCACAGAAGTGTATCGCATGTCAGTGACATATACAGATATTTGCATCCTGACTAATTTGGTACAAAAATCATTGCTAAAATGTCCTACTGAATGTCATTAAAACCAAGTACATGCATTTTATAAGATAAATTAAAGGCTTTAGCCCTCTCTGGTTAAAATAAAGATTAGAGTGGTACTTTTGTAGACAGCATGGGCACTTTCAAGTATCTCGGGTTTACTATAGACCAGTTTCCCTCTTTTAAGGAACATCTCCATACTGGTTAAATCAGTACACATTCATCTTGGTCAGCTTTATAGGCTGAAAAATTGTTTGTGCACTCATTCTAAGAAAGTCCTTGCTCAGTCCCACAGTAAGTGTACTGGACTTTTAATCTATGCCACTGCTAATGTTGCTGACTTGCAAAAAGTAAAAATTCTCTAAAATCTCATATTCAGATTTTCTGCCTCTAGCCCGAGACATTCTCACCATTGCAGTCTTTACAATCACATTGGCTGGCCGCCTTTTGACCTACGTTACCTAGTTTACCCTCAACAGCTCTAAATGTTTCCTACTAGATTTTTGTCTATGGCTCATGTCAACCCCAAATGCTGGATCTGCTCATGCTCATTTCATATGCCCCCATTCTTCAGTTCCTCCCTGAGCCAGCCTTCCTTTATTAATAAAGTCAGATCCATTCTGGAGTTATTTGCTTTCTTCATTGCACTCAATCAAGTTCTAGAATAAATGGTGTAAAAAAAATACTGTTTTGATTTGTCAATGTACAAGTGTAAAGGTACCTGATTACTGTATATTCCAATGTATTGCGTACTTACTGTATATTCCCATGTATTGCATACTTTTCTGTATTGTTGCTTAGTTTACATCTCTGGTTTCCAATGAAAATGGGCATATAATGCTCTTGGGTCCTACCTGGTTACCACATTTCAAATAAATAAAATAGACAAACATAGGGATGGAATAAGTTGTCTGATCGTGTCTTTTTTCTTCTGCAGTGATAACATTAAAGGAGGGGGCAGTCAGGCAATCTGTCCGTAGCTCTCTCACACTGTAATGTTAAAATGGAACGTGCTTGTTTGTAAAATCCTAAAACAGCTTTCTTCTGCTGCTGCTGCTGTTCTGCTGCTGTCATCCTGGGAGAGGCTCACATTTTGTGATCTTGTCAGAGCTCTTTCTCCCACTCACTGTTAAACTGTCACTAATTTGTCCCCCTGTGATGTCTTCATGGAGAGATTGAATTTGGATAATCCTGATACTGCCACCTTCTACTGTGGTGTAATCATATGAGAGCCTTATAATTGCAATTAGATGCTACCTCTCTTACTTTCTGATGTAAAAAGGGAGGGGCTAGTTTGTGTACCAATGTTAAAGCTGTCTCTCACTGAAGTTGCCATGTCAGGAACACAGCTATGCAAACATATTTCAGTTCTCCCATACTGGGATGTCATCATAGAGGTGTTCAGCTGAGTAACTGTTACACTCTCTCCCACAGTGATGCCATCATTGGAGAAAGTCCTTAGTATAATCCTGTTGCACTTCACTCTCGCTGTGATGCCATCATTGGAGAAAGTCCTTAGTATAATCCTGTTGCACCTCACTCCCGCTGTGATACCATAATTGGAGAAAATCTGCAGTATAATCCTGTCACACTTCACTCCCGCTGTGATGCCATCATTAGAGAAAGTCCACAGTATAATCCTGTTGTGCTTCACTCCCGCTGTGATGTCATCATGGGCAGGGCTCTGTTTAATAATCCTATCACAATTTCTCCTACTGTCATAGTAGCATGGGAGGGACTCATCTGTATAATCCTGCCACAACTCTTTACCTCTCTGACGTCATTATGGAAATGGCTCAGATGTATACTGTTACACTACCCCACTGTGATGTCACCACTATACTGTAGAAACTTAGCTGTGTAATCCTATCACAGCTCTTGTTCCCATTATGATGCCATGGGAAAGGGTTTAGCTATATTATCCTGTCTCAGATCTCTCTCTCTCTCCCCATGATGTTATCAATGGAGGGGTTAAACTATGTACTCCTGTCACTCACTGTGATGCCATCGTGGAAGGGGTTCACTGGTTAATCATGGCACTGCACTCTTCCTCTGTGACATCATCATGAGAGGGGTCCAGCTGTAGAGTCTTTTCACATCTCTCACTCAGTATGATATCGCAGAGGTTCAGTAGGGTAACCATGTAATAGTGCTACTTGTAAAGGAATGATGCTGCAGGATTTAAAATAACTAGAAAACTGGGCAACTGAGAACAATATGGCATTTAATACTACAAACTGTGTTGTTATCCACTTTGTCAATAGCAGTCTACATCAAGGGCACCATCTTAATGGGGAATTGCTTAATGAGGCTACCAATGAAAAAGATTTGGGTATATTGACAGATAAACTCAAATTTAATGATCACTGTAGGGGTTCAGCCAGCAAATCAAAGTACTGGGATGTATTTTTCTTCTCTCCTGGACAGCCCTCTTTTGGGCAGTTGCCCCAGCCCAATTTCCCAATCTCTGCTGGTACTTGCCACCGGCCATCTTCCACCAGGGCTTGTTCCCCCTCTTCCAGTGGGCTCGGCAAGGGTCCCCAGTCCCTACTGAGGACTGGATCCAGTTTGGGTTGGCAAGTCCAGCAAGTCAGGTGCAGGCCTGTGGGCACTGGCTGGCATCCTGCCAGTGGTATTTTTTCCATTTTTCTTGTCCCCTGGGAGGGGCATGGTGTGCAAAGACTACATGGTGCACACCACACACTCCGGCACAACGTGCACTGATGTCTGCCACACCACTTGACCTTCTTGCATAGGCTGCCTTTCCCCAGCTTTCACCAGGCACCAGGAAAGCATCATGCTCTGCCCCCCAAGAAGAGGAGGAAGAAGAGAGCAGTCCAATGGATGCTCAGTCCTTCTCCCCGGCTGTCCCTCCAACACTCTGGATTCACTTCCAAATACAGTTCATCTGTGTCACAAGTTCAGGTGCTCAATGATCTTCTGATTGTGAGAGATCGGAGATCAAGGACCATTCTGGTGTGTCTTGATCTCTCTTCAGCTTTTGACACTGTGGACCATGGAGTGCTGCTGGATTGCCTGCATGCTATCTGTGGGCTGTCTGGTATGGTCCTTAGATGGTTTCATTCATTCCTCACTAGTAGATCTCAAAGGGTGGTCTCAGGGGTTCATTCCTCTGTAGCATTTCCTCTGCTTTGTGGGGTACCACATGGCTCCATGCTGTCCCCCATGTTGTTTGTGGTGTACATGCTGCCATTAGGAGACATTGTGCAATGGTATGGGCTGGGGTTTCACTGTTATGCAGATGACACACAGCGCTACCTGTCCTTTGCTCCCAACCAGGATAGTGCACTCTTGATCTTTAACAACTGCCTGGCTAAAATCCATGACTGGATGAATTCTAGCTGGTTGAGGCTTAATCCAAATAAGGCTGAGGTGTTGGTACTGGACCCAGGTCACTGGATTGAGGGGCTGGAGGCAGGGGGTCCCTCTGGGCTTTGGCTCAGAGGGTCCCAGTTACTGACCTCTGACTGGGTGCAGAATCTGGGGGGAATACTTGACGATGGCTTGACACTTCATTCTCAGGTGTTGGCTGTCATTGAGGCCTCTTTTTCCATCTGAGGAACACTGCCCGGATTAAGCACCTGGTTCCATCTAGCGACCTGCCTATTCTGATCCATGCCTTTGTAACTTCATGCCTGGACTACTGTAACTGCCTCTACCTAGAGCTTTCTGGGGTTGACATCTGCTGCTTGCAGCTGGTGCAGAACGCAGCGGTGTGGCTGTTGTCTGGATCCTTGTGATCCAGTCATATCATGCCTGTGCTGCGCGAACTGCACTGGCTGCTTGTTCAGTGGTGAATCACCTTTAAGGTAATTTTATTGACCTATAAAGCCCTACACAGACAGGGACCAAGCTACCTGCAAGATCTTCTGCACCCCTACTGCCGTCCCCAGCCACTCCGCTCGACTGGCGAGGGATTGCTGGAGATTCCCAGAGTTTGGCTTAAAACATTGGAAGCTAGGGCTTTTTCATTTATGGCTCTTTCCCTGTGCTGGGAATTTTCTGCCTTGTCTGGTCCAGGAGTGCCTGATAGTGGAGAGCTTTAAGATTGCCTTGAAAATGTATTTATTCCAGCAGGCATTTGGCATTATATTATATTGATCTATTATTCTGTGTTTTACAGTTTTTATTTATTGTATTCTGGAATTTTATAGTTATGGTTTTATTGTGAAGCACTTTGATATCCATTGAAGAGTGCTATATAAATAAAAATTACTTACTTACTCATGTTTGTTAATGAGCATGGGCCATCGGAGGTTGGCAGGGGAGGAGAAGGATTAAACGTCTGAAAGACTGCTCTCCTTCTCTGGGAAGGGGGGCTCCAGTGTGCTGGCATTGATTGCCCTCTAGTGGAGGCTGGGGGACAAGACATGCTGCACCAAGACATGAGGTGGACCTAGGACAGATGCATGCATACTTGCGTCATTGCATGTCCTAACTCCACAGGAACTCAACATACAAAATCACCAACCTCTGCATATGAGCCAGGAGCAGTGCCCGAGTTTTCAGCCATGACAGTTCTGCCTCAGCGGCCCCATTCTGGGGGGCTTCCTGGAGTAAGGGTTGGGTACTGTGACCAGGGTGAGCTCATTCGCAGGGCTAGAAGGTACGGTGGCCATAAAATACAGTATAAAAAAAAAGATTACTTACTTAAAAGTGGTAGT
The DNA here is from genome assembly GCA_016271365.2 of Neoceratodus forsteri. Lineage (NCBI taxonomy): Eukaryota > Metazoa > Chordata > Ceratodontiformes > Ceratodontidae > Neoceratodus > Neoceratodus forsteri. Next base: position 65,368,309 of record CM028133.1, read on the forward strand.
GCTATCACTGCACCAGCTGGCCACCAGAAAAAACCTTTGTGAATGAGAGTAAATCCATTAAAGGATGTTGAATTGATGGCAAGGGTACAACATTGCATCACTAGAATGGTTCCACATATTGCTAAAAATCATATGAGGAAAGATTGGAATATGTAGGACTGCACACACTGGAGAGGCATAGGTTACAAGGTAATTTAATGTGTCTGTATAAAATAAATTGAGATGAAGAACTCAGGACACAGATGGGCTACAGATACAAGAATTATAATTACAACTTTTGCAAACACCACTATCAGACTGAGAATAGTGTAGCCAAAAACAATGATAGAAAGAACTTTTTGACCAATAGGGTGGTAAGGATATGGAATACCCTACTGGAAGAAAGAGCTACTGTATATCCCCAAATAAATGCCACCCTCACCCCCACCTCCCATTACTTACTACCTCCCTTTGACAAAGCCTCATCTTGGCTGCTAAAACAACATTTCTGCAGACTGGGAGCACCCCGTCTGAACTGTAACATTATTGTTAAACACTGTACTGCACTTAATTAGTGCTGCATTAATATGTTTTTCTGCAAGTGTGGTCCTGTTTCTACTTCCTTCTCGTACCCTGCTTAATGTTGTAACTGCACATTAATACCTCTTGTTAGTTGACGTCTTTCTGTTCTGCAATGTTTCATCACCTGACAGAGAAAGAAATCAATGGCTTTAACCATTGAGAAGTGTGCTGGGGTGGCAGTCTAGATAGGCATTATGTCTTTAACTGTCTCATAAATTCCTAGTACTGCTCTAACTATTGCTCTCTCTCTCTCTTGCTGTCTTCCCCCATTCCCACCATGATAACTGGAGGGACTATGCTGTAAAATCTTGTAGCTCATTTTCATTTGGGTGTCATTAGAGAAGGAGCTAAGCTACACAACCCAGTCAGAGCTATCACCTGCTGTAATATTATTATGTGAGGGTCCCAAGAGGAGTAATTCTGTTTCAGATCTCTCCCTGTACAATGTCATAATGTTAGGGGGCTCAGATGTGGAATCTTGCCATAGTTCTTTCCCTCTTTAACTGTGATATCATCATTGGATGGCCTCAGCTGTGAAATATAATTTCAGTTGTCTTCCTAAGTGATGTCATCAGAACAGAGGCTCAAGCTGGGTGGATTACTGCTTCCTTTATTACAGAATGATGTACCATACTTATAGAAGGAATTTAAAGTATACTTATATTTATATCATATGAGGGGCTGCACTGTGTAATGCTGTAACTGTTCCTTCTATCACCACCATTCCCTACCATTTTCCCCTTTCTCTGGAATTATGATTCATCATGTGAGAATCACAGCTATATATTTTGGTCACAATTCTGTCTAACTGTGATGTCTTCTCCTGAGAGGCTTCAGTGGGGTAATATTGCCTCAGCTCTCTCTTCCTGTGATATCATCAGAAGAAAGGTCCAGCTGTGTAATCCTGTCACAGCTCTCCCCTTTTCTCTCTAGCAGTGATGTCAGCATGGGAGAGGCATAGCTCTGCAAACTTGTCATAGATTTCCCACTTTGCAGTGCCACCATCAGTGTGTTCCGGTGGTGCGCTTCAGTAAGAACTCTCTCTCCTTGTGATATTATGATTAAAGGGTGTGAGCTGTGTAATCCTAAGATAGGTCTCTTACTCTTATGAGGGATGAAGCTACATAAACCTGCCACAGCTCTCTCTCAAACGGAATGCCATCACAGAGGTGACTAGATACATCGAATCGAGTATCATTTGTTTCCATAGTGCTGTTCTCAGGGCAGAGCCGCCCCTGGGGTAGCACCCTTTTGCTCCTCCTCTGCCTTACTCCTATTGGTGGATTTCGCCCACTGGTAGCACTGCTCCCGGGGCAGCACCTTCGCTCTCCACCTCCCTCCTATCCCTATTGGTGGATTTCATCCCCTGCCCCAGAGCAGCAACCTGTAGCTGTTACTTCTCACAAATATGATTGCTGCAAGTCTGATGAACTGAGGGTTTTAAGTGTAGATGAGGACATTATGGAAATGCTCCCTCCAGCAATGTGCACTGCTTGTCTTTGAATATTGGGGGCTCAAGGTGTATGTCTGTCTGCATCCAAAAGAGGCAGACTTCAAGGGTTCAAATCTTAACCAGGGACATTTTTTGTGCTTTATGTCAAACTCAGTTGTGAGCATGTAATCATGTAAGTGTAACAAATCATTACTTTTTTTTATGTTGCTAATTTAAGACAGATGTAAGCAAGAAAATATATTTTATTTATAAATTGTAATAAATAGGGCACTACCAGTGGGCAAAATCCACCAATAGGAGTAAGACAGAGAAAGGGTACTGCCCTGAGAACCGCGCTCTGGGAACAAATGATACCTGAGCCCTGCATCATGTCTCATCTATCTGCTACTGTCATGTCATCCTGCTAGCTCAAGCACTGCTCTCCCTGTCATCCTGGAGGTGCCCAGAAGTACAATTCAGTCAGACTCTAACTGATGTCACTGTAGGGTGGCATTCCGGTGTCCGTATTCCTCTCATATTCTACATCACTGTATGTATGCCCAATAGGGAGTATGTGTGATGCGGATACTATTAAGCACAATTTTGTGGATTTGAACATCAGTGACACAGTCTATGTTATTATTATTCAGTGACTTAGAAGTGGGATAGTATTAAACTTGGACTGAAGGAGGCTACTGAAGCATGTACCAGGACTCTGAACATGAAGACTAGAGCAAGGAAGCCATGTTGGCTGAGCAAGAAGGTGATAGGTGGGGTGAGAGCAAAGAAATCAACTTTTTGGAGGTTCAAGAGAACTTGGAGGGTGGAGGACAGAGAGTTGTTTGAGAGGAGGTCTACGAAGGTAACTAGACTAGTCAGAGCAGCCAAGGCCACCAGGGAGCTGAGGCTGGCTCAGGGCATCAGGGAAGGGGAGAAAGACTTTTTTTTTGCTATGTAAGGGAGAAAAGGAGCTGAAGGGACCAGATAGTGCAGATTAAGAAGGACGAGGGATGGGTGGAGAAGGGGACAGAACTGGTAGAAGCACTAAATGAGTACTTCTGCTCTGTGTTCATGATGAAGAAGGATGGACAACTACGTCTTTGAATGGGAGGGTGGGCAGGGGGAAGGGTGGATGGAAAGGGTGGAGGGGAAGGATGGGAGGATTACAGACAGCAGGGTGCTGGAGGGTCTGAAGGCACCTAGGGTGGATAAGGCATTTCGTCCTGATGGGTGTTGAGAGAGATGGCAGAGGTGCTGGCTGGGCCACTAGCTTGACCTGTTCAGTACCTCCGTGGACATGGGATGCATACCACAGGATTGGAGGTTGGCTCATGTGGTGCCTATCCACAAGAGTAGCCCAAAGGATGAACCAGGCAATGACAGACCTGTAAGCCTCACTTCCATCGTAGGTAGACTTATGGAACTGATCCTGAAGGAAAGACCGGTGACCTTTCTGGAGGATAATGGACTGCAGGATGGGCAACGGCATGGGTTCATGTTGGGAAGATCCTGCCAGACCAACCTAATTGAGTACTACGACTGAGTAACAAGGGAGCTGGATATGGGCCATGCAGGGGATGTCCTGTATTTGCACTTCAGCAAAGCCTTTGATGCAGTGTATCACAGGTGACTGGGGGTAAGTAGGACAATGTGGGGGGGGTAAGGGCAAAGATGGTAAACTGGATCATGAACTAGCTGAAGGGGAGACAGAAAAGGGTGGTGGTGGGGAACTCTCATCCCATAGGGCGGTGATGAGTGGAGTGCCACAAGGCTCTGTGCTGGGTCTGGTGTTTGGTCTGTTCATATCAGATGTCTCACATAGTTTCAGGCAGGATCAGTTTGTTCACAGATGATACAAAGATAGGGGGCAGTGGTGGATGATACAGATGGATGGCAGGGGCTACAGGAGGACCTGACCAAACTGAAGGAGTGGTCGACGAAGTGGCAATAAGGCTTCGATGCAAAGAAGTGCAAGGTTATGCACTTCGGAGCAAAGAACCTTAGGAGGGAATATTGGTTGAGAGGGTTTGGCTAGGTGTCACTGAGGAAGAAAAGGACCTAAGGGTGATAGTAACAGGAAGCATGAATAATGCTGCTCAGTGCAGGAAAGCAGCAGCTAAGACAAACAGGATGCTGGGGTGTATTGCAAGAGGTTTCTCATCCAGACACAAGGTTGTGATCATGCCCCTGTACAGATCATTGGTTAGGCCGCCTTGAAGTGCTGCATACAGTACTGGTATCCATATCTTGAGAGGGATGTCAGACTGCTGGAGGGGGTGCAGCTTAATGCAACAGAAATGATCCAGGAGATGGAAAACAAAACCTACGAGGGCAGACTGAGGGATCTGAGTTTGTACGCCCTGGAGGAGAGGAGGGGTTGGGGGGATATGATTGAGACCTTCAGATACTTGATGGGGATCAACAAATCTAGTACAGATGGGTTATTTTGACTGAGCAAGGGACAGGACACAAGAGGGCATGGGCTAACGTTGGAGGGGGTAGATTTAGGAGAGAGATGAGGAGACAATATTTCACCGAGAGGGTGGTGTCAAAATGGAACACTCTGCCAGAGGAGGTGGTATCCTACAGGATGGTGGGCAGCTTTAAAAAGGCATGGGACAGGGTGCATTGGGGGTCAAGGGGGAAGGTGGGTGGGGAAGCTACAGTTTAAGGGTGCTAGCTGCACACTCAAGCAGACTAGATAGACCACGAGGCCTATTTCTGCTGGCAGATTTATATGTACATAAGTAGGTTTTACCATATAGTGCAGATTTTTCTGATTTGTTTGCAATTTATTTACCTAGGATAGACACATAGAAACATAGAATTTGACGGCAGATAAGGACTGCTTGGCCCACCTAGTCTGCCCATTTCTCTACTTAACAGATAAGCTGCAGATCCTAGTTAACGAACAGCCTACTTCCTCCTATCCCCACTTGAATTGCCTTATGTCTGTCCCATGCATTCTTGAATCCCCCCACTGTTTTTGACTCTACTGCCTCCTCAGGAAGGCTGTTCCATGCATCTACAACCACTCTCTGTGAAGAAATACTTCCTCACATTACCTCTGAGCCGTCCCCCCTCTATCTTCAAATTGTGCCCCCCCTTGTTCTTGCACATCTCTTTTTCTGAAAGAGGCAACCCTCTTGGACTTTGTTAATTCCCTTGAGGTATTTAAAAGTTTCTATTACATCCCCCACCCCCCTTTCCTCGAGGCAAACCATCTTAAGCTGCTTTAGTCTTTCTTCATATGTCTTCTGGTGCAGACCCTGCACCATTTTGGTTGCCCTCCTATGGAGAGCCTCCACCCTGTCTATGTCTTTGTGGAGATGGGGTCCCCAAAGCTGTACACAGTACTCCAGATGTGGTCTTACCAACTGTCTGTACAGAGGGATAACAACTTCCTGTTTTCTGCTGCTGATGCCTATCCCTATGCATCCCAGTATCCCCCCAGCCCTCCTTACTGCCTTCTCACATTGCTGGCCCACCTTTAGGTCATCTGATATGACTACCCCCAGGTCTCTTTCCATTTTTGTTGTCAGTATCTCACCCCCCATTGTGTACTCTTCCCCTGGGTTTTTGTTTCCCAGGTGCATTACTTTTCACCTCTTTGCATTGAATTTAAGCTGCCATACATTTGACCATTCCTCCAACCTTGCCAAGTCCCTTTTCATCCTTTCCACCCCACCTTGCGTATCAACCCTGTTGCAGATCTTTGTCACCTGCAAAGAGACATACTTTGCCTTTCAGTCCCTCTGCAATGTCACTTACAAAGACATTAAAAAGGACCGGCCTCAGTACTGAACCCTGCGGTACCCCACTAGTAACCCTCCTTTCTTCACTGTAGACTCCATTTACTATTACCCGCTGTGTCCTGTGTTCCAGCCAGTGTTTTACCCAGGCTACCACACTACGACCCACTCCCAGGCTGGCTAATTTGTTTTTTAATCTTTTGTGCGGGACTGTGTCAAATGCCTTACTAAAGTCTAGGTAGGCCATGTCCATAACCCCTCCCTGTTCTACTACTTTGGTCTCCCAGTCAAATAAATCAATTAGATTTGTCTGACATGACTTTCCTGCTGTGAATCCATGCTGCCTTGGGTCCTGTGTTCCACTGACCTCTAGATACTCAACAATTCTTTCCTTCAGAAGTGATTCCATAATTTTCCCTACCTCTAAGGTCAAACTAACAGGTCTGTAGTTTCCTGCCTCAGTCTTGCTCCCACTATTGTGAAGGGGAATCACATCCGCCCTCCTCCAGTCCTCAGATACCACACCATCCTCCCATGATTTATTAAAAAGGGTAGTCAGTGGTGTCACTAGTTCTTCCCTTAGTTCTTTTAGAATAGTCTGCAGTGTCAGTGGCTCATTAGGTGGCACACTCACCTCTGAGGCCAGGAGATCAGAGGGCTCTGGGTTCAGTTCCCACATCTGGCACTTTAGTTAATATCCCAGTACTCACACTGTAGTGCAGCATAAGAGGGGTGCTGCACTTCTGAGGTGCTGTCTTTCGGATGAGATGTTAAACCAAGGTTCCATCTGCCTGGATTGGTGGTAGTTCAAGTGGATGTTAAAGATCCCATGGCACTTATCGAAAAGAGTAGAGGGAAATTTTATTTAGAGAAACTGACAAGTATATACAATTTGTAACAAGACACAAATCAAAACATCATTAACAAGATTCCATACAGAAAATAAGCAACAAAAGAAAACATGAACATAAGAAAGAAAAGAAATCATCCAATTTTGTCTTTCATAAAAGGGACAGACATCCATCGAAGAGCCCATACATTGGGAGACATATGTTGTCATTCAAATACACATTGGTTATACAATTCATGTTCAGTTGTAATAACAACTGACTGAGGATCCAGATACACCTGCTGTAACACATTTACGTCTTATCTGCCATAGAATAAATTTAATAAATGAAAATATCTAACATATTAGCCGTCTATCCATCCCTAAATTTTGCAGACTAAACCCTCCAATAATTTCTGCATATGTCACAGTCTGTCAATACTTATTCCCCCATAGACTAGCTAGTGTTGTTCATACTTCCTGTACATAAGGACATTGAATAAGAAAGTGATTCATAGTCTCTTCTTTAGCTATGCAACTCAGTCTTGGACACATACATTCTTCTAAACTTTTGTGCTTTGCATTTCCTTTTACAAATAATTTCCCATGTGCACTTAACCACATAATATCCCAAATCCATGGGGGGGGGGGGGAATCAATTTATCATTCAAAGATTCTAATACAGAAGTATAATATATGGGGTCAATATTTTTAAAAGCAACTTCTGAAATACCATGCTGAGTATTAATAGCATTACAAAGTAATTTACTTGTAGGAAGCTGCACTATTCGCATTGTTAACCCCCATTTGTTTAATTTAGTAAGGGCAGGTCAAAAAAACACACACTTTGTTTTGACCTGAGCCGAAAAAGATCCCTGTGCTTCCCATATCTGATATAATGGACGGAGCCAATGATTAGCATATAAAATCCAAAGAGCCTGACTAGGTCTAACAAGATCTGGTAAATTTGTATGGAAAAAAAATACTGTAAACAAAAATTACTGGATTAAGTAAGTTCAAACCCCACTTCCCTACTGGTAAATACAAAACTTCCCTCTTGATAGGATTCAGATGGCTTCCCCAAATTAACTAGAAAACTAAACATAGAAGTGCTACCTCATAAATACGTGGTAGTGGGTATATAGCACTTAGAAATTAAAATATTGGGAGAAGAAAGGTTTTGACCACTGCAACCTTCTTTTTTTTGGACTGTTGCCAAGCCTTCCAGGTTGCCACTTTTGTCTGGGCCAAATCTAATTTATTTTTCCAGTTAAGACAACATTATTATCTCTTCCAAACCAGACCCCCAAAAATTTGAAAGGCCCCATTGTCACCTTTATCCCTTGCCATGACTCCATCTGTGATACTGTACCACTAAGGGCATAGATAATACCCCCCCCCTCCATTAATCCTTGCCCCCTGTCAGTCTAGAATACTGCTCAATCACTTCCAATGCCTTCACCCCTGATTCTTGATCTGCAATAAGTACACAAACATCATCTGCATATGCAATAACCTTAATTCCCATACCACCCCCTACTACTTGTGAAATACCCCTGATATAAGAGTGTTGTTGGAGGAGCCGTAATAAAGGATCTAAGCAAAATATAATAAAGGGCTAAGCAGGCAGCCCAGTTGAACCCCACATGTAATGTCTATATATGTACCTAGTGTCCCATTAACGAATGGAACTGCCCGAGCAGAGCTGTACAATAAATCAATCCATGATACAAAACTCTGGGGGGATCCCATACTGCAACAAGGTGCTGGAGATAAACTGATGAGGTACCCTATTGAAGGCTTTTTCCTGATCCAGAGACATTAGATAACCACACAGAATGCCTTCTTTTCCTTGTTCAACTAATTCACGTATTAAAAGGAGATTATGCTGTATTAATCGGTTTGGAACTGCACAAGTTTGGGCCAATGAAATGAGCACCGAAGCTGTATTCACTAACCTATTATGAAGGATTTTCGTTAAAATCTTATAATCAGTATTTAATAAACTAAGAGATCGCCAATTGGTTAAATCAGTTCGGTCCCCATGTTTAAAAACTAAAATTTGAACAGCAATACAAAAATGAAAATGTACTCTTAAATTACCTAGAACCCAGTTATAGATGACTACTAAAATGTTTGTTAATAATTCAACAAATAATTTATAAAATTCAGAAGGTAACCCGTCTATACCTGGAGCAATATGATTTTTTAAATCACTGATAACACTCTTGATTTCTTTACATGTAAGAGGCTTAATTAAATCTTTAACACAGTCTTTCATTAATTCAGGTATTTGAATAGAAGAAAGAAGGTCCTTTATTTCTCAGTCAGAAATAAGTGGGGCTTTATACATTTCAATCAAGTAAGTTGTGACCGTGTGTAAAATACCAGGGCCATCAGTAACCAAATTACCTTCCACATTTCTCACAGTTTCTATAAACTTATCTGATGCTCTCTGTGTACAGCTTTTAAAAGCATCACCAAAGCTGTTTTTTCCAGGGGAACAAATTCTATGTTCATTTAACATAGCTTTCACCCTGGAATATTGTATTTTTACCATCTCATTTTTTTAAGTTCATGACTTGAGCTGTCAGTGAAAAGTGTTGAGTATTCATAATAGTATATAATGTTTACAACTGCTGACATAGTTTGAGGTATGTATGGTACTGAGAATTGTTAAACCGAGTAGAGTACGTTTGAAATAAAGCTCGCAAATTTGTCTTAGTGTCTTCCCACCAAAAACTAAGATTTTTATATACTGTAGTACAGCCACTGACATCCTAGACTTTAAAAGATCAGTGACTGCCATAAACACCTTGTCTTCTTTTAAACGAGCCGTATTTAGTTTCCAATAATGGCGACCTACCCTAGGACCTGACAAACCTCCCACAGCCACTTTAAGTATCATATGGTCTGATGCTTATAGTGGAATTGTGTCTGCTGTAAGTATATTAGATTTTTCCTGTATAAACAAAAAGTCAATTCTAGTAGACAAGACTCCTCTATGATAAGAAGACCCACCCTGGGGATGTAACAGTCGAAATGAGTCCTGCAGATGACATTGCCCTTTAAACAATATGAATCACAAAATAATTTATTGTTAGTACCACCCCTATCTTGTCTGTCCACCACACACTTAAAATCCCCTGCCCACAAGATACGTTTAGTCATAAACAGGTAAGGCTTAATTTTATTAAAAAGATCAATCCTATCTTTTTTCCTAAGGGGAGCATAAATATTTACCAATCTAGTATTTAATGCATTATATGATGATCCTCTATGGGAGTTATTGGGTTTTGAATTGAGGAATACTGTCTATACCACCAGGGTGCATCCACTTCAATTAAAAGTAGAACAATGTAAAACTGAAAAAAGAAGTAGTTGGTTCTCAATAAGAGTATGTCAGATTTGGAATGGCTTGCCTTTGGATGTAGTACCATGTGAAAACATGGATACATTTAAAAAACATTTGGATGCTTATTTGCAACAAAACTGTATAATGGGATGCAATTAACATTTGCGAGCATCATGGATTATGGTCTACTAGCTCTGTATTACCTATAATACCTATGATCTCCACCCTTCCCCTTTATAAAAAAAATCCAAAAGCAAGGCCCTCCCTATAAAACTATCAACCATTTTAGAAATTTTAAACCCATCACCCCTAAATAAAACACCTACCCCATCACAAACTTCAGTCCCAAAAGAAAAAAAAGAAGGAACCCAACACCAAAGTTTCTGGGCTGCTCTGACCAAAAAGTCATTATTTATCCTAGTATCCTGCAGAAAATAGATGTCACATTTTAAGTCTTGTAAAGTGGGCATAGTAATTAGTCTGTGTTTTACATTTTTGATACTGTTCGCATTCACTGTAGCAATACTAAGCAATGAATGAGGATGGCTAGGAAGGGAAGCTGAAGGGTAACTCAGGGTGTTTTTTTTAACCTAGAACTCCTTCTAACTCTGATGCCAACTTTCTTTCTTCTGTCTTTCTCAATATCTTGAACTAACAGGTCTCCTTCATATTCTGATGTATGAGGGGCCAAGGAAGAGGCTTCTGAGTCTTTCCCTGCTCAGATTCTGGCCTGCCTCTAGATAGAACATCAAAACAATTCTGTAATAGTATATCCTCATCTCCGGGGATATTAGCCTTGGCAACCTTAGGTCGATGTCTAGACTGCCTAATGCCTTGTTTCTTTGCTACACTTTTCACTGTGGAGGGAGGGCATTTCATTAGCTCTCTCAACTCCCTCTTTCTCTGTTACAGGATCGACTGGCTGAGCAACAGAAATCAGAGGGGCAACCACATCTTCAGAAACAATGTCACTACAACATCCACCTCAATATTTTCAGGAGGAGGAGGAAACGGTGGAGTGGGAGGGGGGAAGTGGGCCTAGTAGGGTTTGGTCGAGGCTGCTGTTTAGAGGCCCCTTGTTGCTCCATACTTTTTTTTTTTTGAGCCTCCCTTATAGTAGAATCCTGATTAACTCAATCTGTGCGGTTGTGTGTGGCCCAAGGACAGGTCCTATATGTGTGACCAGTATCTGCACACAAACTACACCTCATCTCTTCTTTACATTCAGAACTATGATGACCAAATGATTGGCAAAGATTACATTTTAACCTATTGCAGGCTGACCCTAGATGAGTGGAAGCTCCACACTTAAAACAAGTCCACAGTTGCCCAGGATAAAAACAGTGGCCCCTTTCACTTCCTAAAAACACACTGTTTGGTAAGTGTACTGGGCCCAAGTTATTATTCCTCAATCGCACCTTATATTTCCAACCCCCATTCCACAAATGTTCTGCATCAAATATGGGTTGGGGAGAATCAATCACATCACATTTCTTCTCTAACCAGTATGTAATGTCATGCACCGATACAGATTCATTCCTAAAAAGAATTGTGACATTTTTAAGAGATAGCTTAGTCAAGGGAAGGACACGAAAAGGTATCCATACCTCAGTATATTTTAAGGCATCATATCTGGACCAAAATGATCCAACCCCTGAGGTGTATTGAAACTCACATCATATATATTTGAGCCAGAAATATGAATTAGTGCATGTATCTCATTAGTAAAATAACCTAAAGACATTTTTAGCAAGGCTTTTCCAACATATAGATGATCTGGGACTAATTCCAAACCACCTAAATACTCAATCCGAACAGCATTTTGCCATTGTAAAGGGGGGGCCAGAAAAAGGATCCTTTCTACGAAACTGTACCCAGGCATTCTTAGACTGTCCAGAAGAAGTCTGTTGGGGCAAGTCTTGGTCAAGATTTGGCTTATCACCCCACCCTGTAGTATGTGTCTCAGAACTTTCAGAGTCCGAGGACGCAGATGCAGAGAAGAGAGACATAGAAGAGACATTTTCCCCACGTAAACCCTCTGAGCAGGCTTCATGCTGTAAACAAGTCCCATCTTCATTCAGTGTTTTAGAAGGAATAGAAGCAAAAAGTTTCTTATCCTGAGGTTGTCCTGGTATTGGGCTGTGCAAGGGATCAGGAATCCCAATACCCGACTTTCCTCTTTTCCAGTCCGCACTCATTAGTGAGCACTCTAAGGAAGTTAGCAAAGTTTTATTTCTAGCAGGAGGAGACATCTCATTATGCCGTCCCTTGTGTAAATCAAGCTTTGGTATAGCTGTACAATCATTTATTTGATTGAAACAGGAAGGATTACTCACATTTTCAGCAATTTCTTTGTCGTTAAGGGGTGTTTCAAACTGCAAGTTAGGCTGCACAGTAGCTGTCGATGGCTGCTCCTCCCGCTCTGAATCAGGCAAGCAGAATTCTTTTGATGATCCAACGTCACAAGGCAAATTCTCACTGCCTTCAGCTGGGGTGGCATTTATTGTGTCAAGGTTAGGCAGACCTTTCAGGAACAGCACTGTCGCTCACAAGTCCTCGTTGTTCAAAGATTCTTCTTGGATTTCAATAGCTTCCATTGTTGTAATATGACAGGTTGATTTCCGAAGCACTTCATATCAAAGCTGTTTGTTTTGCTTTAAAATATTTGACAACCAGGCTTCATCTGAAGCAAAAAAGACCAGTCCGTGGACTTACTGGGTCCACTGCAGTATTGAAGAAATCATTCTCCATTTCCTTAATCGCATCAGACATAACAAAGGCCTCCTGGGCTGGACCTGTGGGTTGGGAGACCTGCACACCCACAGGTACACCAGCAGAATGAACAAGCAACACACCTTCCTCCATAGCAGCGGCTAAATTTTCCCGGTGTCCTGGCCAAATTTCCCTCATTCACTAAAAATACCGCCAACAGCTTAATCTGGCTCAAGGTCAGCTGGCATTCATCTGTATCCCCATCTCCTGGGTCGTACCTGAAAATAAGCAGGATTTGTCTAGTGCACTTACCTGGTCAACAAAAAATAAATAAATAAAATAAATAAAAATTCCCAGGTGAATCCCATCAGGCCCCATTGCTTTATCCACCTTCAGTTTTAAGAGTTCTTTCAGAACTCTTTCTTCTGTGAAAAGACTAATATCAACCCCCCTATCCAGAGTGCTTCTATTGACTAGATTAGGTATCTCCCCCCCTGCTTTTCTAATGTGAATACTGAGCAGAAGTATTCGTTCATTATCCCTGCATTTTCACTGTTGCTCTCTGCCCAACCACCTTCCTCTTTATTTAGCCTCAGTATCCCTGCCTTAGTCTTTCTTTGCTCTCTAACGTACCTATAAAAGGTTTTATCCCCCTTCTTAACTGAGTTGGCTATCTTTTCCTCGGTTTTGGCCTTTGCTATTCTGACTGTCTTCCCCACTTCTGTCTGCTTTAACTGATACTGTTCTCTGTCCTGCTCCTTCTGTGTTTCCTTATACTTCCTGAATGCTATCTTTTTCTCCCTTACCTTCCCGCCACTTCTTTTGAGAACCATTGCGGATTTTTTCTTTTGTTTTGATTTGTTTATTTGCTTCACACAAAGGTTTGTTGCCTCTGTGATGGCGGTTTTGATGTTTCCCCATTGTTGTTCCACCCTACCTTCTTGCCTGTTTGCTAGTGCTTTTCTGAGGCACTCTCCCATTTTGGCAAAATCAGCCCTTCTGAAGTCCAGTACCTTCACTTTTGTGTGGCTTGACTCTACGGCTAAGTTGATTGTGAACCACACTGTTTGGTGGTCGCTTGGTCCCAGATGGCTATCCATCTCAAGATCAGAGATCCTCTCTCTGTCCCCATTTGAATGTACCAGGTCTAAGATTGTTCCCTCCCGAGTGGGTTGCAAAACTAGCTGTCTGAGACATGCCCCCTGTAGGGTATCGAGAATGGCCCTGCTCTTGGATGTGGCTGCAGCAAAGGTGCTCCAGTTAACATCTGGCATATTCGGGTCCCCCATCAGCAATATCTCCTCTTTCTCTGCCATCCCAAGGATGCCTTCTATCATTTACTTGTCTCTTTCCTCCTCCTGAGACGGGGGTCTGTATACAACTCCTGTGCAGATTGTGGAGCCATTTCCAGTCTCCAGAGTGACACACAGTGCCTCCTCTCCTCCCTGTTTAGCCTTTAGTTCTGTTGCTTTGATCCCTTCCCTTACATAGAGAAAGTAGTCAAAGATACCATGAAACATGTTCAGCTGAGATGCAACAGCTATCTTTCAGCAGGGTTACAGTGCCATACAATTTTGCAGCTGGGAATTCTGAAGCACAGGAGATTAATATAACTTGCTCATTATAACACAATGAGTAGTAGTGTCCGAGTGTAGTTCCAGCAAGCACAGAGGAAAAACAGAACCATTCTCTGGTAGAAAGTTTAAATATATTTTTTTTACAAAATGTTTGAAAACAACCTAAGATTGAAGAACGCAAGCTGATGTTTCATGGTATCTTTGACTACTTTATCAGATAATTTACAAATCCAACCTTTAAGGCCCTGTTCACACTATGGTGTTAAAAGTGGTTTAAGGAGCTTAAACTGTTTATCACTGTAGTACAATTTGCATCCTCACCTACCATGGATTGTAATACATTTTTTAAAACCATGCTTAGACCCTGACAAGACCAAGGCTCAAACATGGTTTTAAAAATATTACAACAGCTAAGTTGCACGTAGGTGCAGTGCGGACGCTAAGGCATGGTTCTCTTTCATGATAGTGCTTGGGAACCAGTTCTCAGTCAAATCGATCAGGAGGCAGTAGTGTGGATGCTGTAAACCATCTTTAAGAATGGTTTACAACATGCTGGCACTAGTGCGGACACTAGAACATGGACGCTATAGCACAGTAATCAATCCATTTTTAGTTACCCTGCTGTCGTGTGAATTGGGCCTAAGTGTTGTATTCAAACATCATTCTGTCTTGGTCCACTCTAATACAGATCAGACCAGGAAAGCATCAGTGACCAATGTTTTTATTGTAGCGATAATGTGGTATACATTCCATGCTTTATTTGTCATGTATAATCAACAATGTCTAAAGCTAGACCTTTGGCTATCAGGAACTGCTACCTCCAATCCACTAATAAAGATGCAGCCACACTGGAAATGCTCTTGCAAGAATTCCACAAATAAAGTAGTATCAATGATGTGCATATAACAGGTGACTTAAACAGGCTAGAAACTGACTAACTGAAGAATAAGGCAACAGGTTGAATGGGGGAAACTTTCCTAGCACTATTAAGACAATGCAGTTTGGAACAGCACATCACTTGACCAACAAGAAGAAAGAATATGCTGGGTCTAGTTTTGACTGTTTTCACTAATAATTCTTCCTATGAATTCAAAGAACCTGTGACAAATAATGACCATCACACCATAATATTTGAATTGCATAGAAGAGGCGAAGGAAGTATAATAAGATACAATTACAATAAAGCTAACTTTGTTTCCATAAAATCTGCATTACAAAACTGGAAGTGGAATGAACTAGTAGTAATAGCTTGTATCTGTTTAATGTGCCCTTCCCTGATGGCTCAGGGTGCCCTTACATCATGAACCATCAAAGCATCAAAATAAGATAAATAAACATCTAACATCAATACAATTGTGGATGTAATGAATAATCCAGTCTTTAGTTTGATCTTTGTCCCCCAAATCAATAACAATAATTAACTCTGTTAGTCCCCAAAGGCTTTCTGAAATAAAAACATTTTTAATCCTCTTAAATATCTCAACAGATGGGGCCTTCCTCAGGTACCCAGGTAACAAGTTCCAGAGGATTGGCACCGCTACCTCAAAAGACCAATCCCCTGAGGATTTCAGCATTACCCTGGGCTCCTCCAGGAGGCCCTCCCCTGCTGACTGGAGAGAGCGACTGGCACTGTAGGGATGCAGTAGCTCTACTGTAGCCCGGACCCGGTCTGTGCAGGGCTTTATACTGTAGGTTAGCAGATCTATTTTAATGGAGATGTACCAGCACAGTTCGTGCAGCACTGATGAAATATGGCATGATCTCAGAAGACCCATCAATAGCTGAGCTGTAGCATTCTGCAGCAGCTCCAATGCCGCAGCACCCCACTCTTGACCCCGAGGTGGAGTGCATTACAATAATCAAGCCTCAAGGTGACAAATGTGTGAATCAGTGTGTGGGCAGATCTTAAGGAAGGACAGGGGATTTTATCCAGGCAATATTCCAGAGATGGTAAAATCCATTCCGGACCACCACCGACACCTGGGCATCCAGTGTCAGCTCGTTGTCCAGAATGATGCCCAGATTTTTCAACTTCGTGGAGGTCTCCAGTTTGGACGTACCGATATACAGCTCCAGGTCCTCCCCAGAGAGTGTTAATAAAAATACTGAAGAATGCTGGACTACCCGTAAACATAAATTACTTGAATTTGCAATATTACAAATGATAAAATTTACAATAAAAAAGGTAAAATTGTCCTATGGCTCAGTTAAAAAAATGAAAACTGATTAAGGAAGAGTTTCTACAAAACTGAAAAAGCAATGCACAGAAAAGAATGTCACTTGATATAAGAGTGTTAATAATTGTAAAAAGGAAATTAGAAAGGCTACAAAGAATTGTGAATCAAAACTGGCCAGGGAAAATACAATCCCAAAGCTCTCCATAGATACAGTACTAATACATCATGACAGCCAGTAGATGGGCCATTAAAAATAGATGACAGAACAATAACCAATAAAACCAAAATGGCAGAAATATTAAGTCACCATTTTTGTGCAGTATTCAGTCAATCATAGTCTACTGATCTTCCATAACATTAAAAATGATAGACATTACAATATTGCTAAAAAAATTTACATATTAAAAAGAACAACAGTATAAGCATAAAGTGCTGCATACATAAAGTGCAAAATACAAGGGGTGGGATATTCAGAAATGCACCAAAGGCATGCGCAACCCCAGCGCAGCACAAGTCAACTGCGCAATGGTGCAGTGCCTGCGATATGCAATGGTTGCGCACTGCAACATGCACCAGTGCAACACAGCTGAATATTGCAGGCATTGCGCCATGGCGCAGTGAGAAGTGCACCAGGGATCAAAAAGAAATGCACCATAGCGCAACCAGGAATGTGCAAGTGGCAGCGGAAGATGCTCCAAGACACAGCAGAGAGAGAGGGGTAAGGGGGAGGGGGGGACAGTGCAGTGAGGTGGGAGCACCAGGCCAGGAACACTGGCAGTGACACAGCCAGCACACAGGTCACCACTGCACATGGAGTGCAAGCATGCAGCCGGCAGCTCCCCCATGAAGGATGCAGGGCACAGGTGGCACTGACATACAGGGGTGGGTACCCCAGTCCACCACACACCTGAGGACATGCAGTCGCCCAACCAACAAAAAGCCACACCCCAACAGATGGCACCCACCACATACACACACCACACATCTGGACCTGCTGTTCCGGGGCTGCGCCACAGCACAGTCATTGACTGTGGGGCAGGCCAACACCATGCACGCACCACCCAATGACACAGGCGCACCACACAGTCACCCACCACATGACTGCAGCATGGACCCACTCGCCAGCTGCAAAGCAGACACAGACACAGAAGGGTAAACAAGTAACAAATATAATGTCAGAATGAAACACAGCTGAACAGAAACAGAAAACAAAGGGGAGGGTAGGTGTAGGTGAGAAGGGTTGGGGGGACAGGGCCTGTACAGGTGGATTGGGGAAGGTAGGGGAAGGGAGGACAGAGGTGTGAAGGGGTCTGGTGGTCCTCAAGGCCAGCCATGGCCTGCCTGCGCCTGACACCTCCCCTTGCACTGGTCCTGGAGCAGGATCCACTGGGTCTGGTTTACAATCTCCATAGTATGCAATGTTATTAAAACTATCTGCCACAGCAGACGGTAGTAGAATGGGAGCCTGGAACCCCTGTGGACACTATGACAGAGGAAGGGGCAGGTGATCAGTGCAAATCCAAAGCACCCCAGCCCTCCCCGTGCGCAGCAGACAGTGGGTGCACATGCCCCTGGAGTGGCACCCCTGCCACCCGCAGTGGGCAGGCATATACCTGCTGCCAACCTGGCAAGCCACAAAGGTACACAGCACTGGAAGCCACTGCCCAAGGGCCACCCAATGGCACAGCGGCTGACAGGTGGCATGGTTCTGCAATGGAACTGCAGTGGCACAAGTGGTAGCTGGACCCACACCCGTCCCACCAACAGCTGCCACACATGTGCAGTGGCCGCCCCGTGATGCCACGCACACTGCACCATGTGCCGACCACAGCTGCTATGGCACAAGGAACCCAGGCCATACCCCCACCCCGCTGCCCACCCTGCACAACAATGTGGGACTTCACAGTGTCTATCTGCTCCCTGTGGCACACTGTGTGCTGCTCCCATCACTGCATGCCCAGCCTGGCCTCCAACCACCACCAATGGGCCCACAGTGGTCTGCTGCAGAACACCAGGTGCTCCAGCCACCCTGGCTCTCCTCCAGTCCTCAGGTCCTATGACGGGAACACAGACAGGCACACATTGGAACACAGCCACAACATGGGCCCACTGCCCCCACGACCCATGCACAGGGTGCACCCCTTCCCGGCAGGGCCACTGGGCATATGCGCAGCACACACAGTGACTGGCAATGCCATGCCACAGGTTGCACTACAACAGCCCCCCTGCATGGCATGTAGCCCTGATAGCCCCATGGAACAGTGGACATGCATGGATGCAGTCAGGGTCCACTTACCGGGCCATGGCACGGCATCCTGCCAGATGCACATCTGCAGTGCTCTCAGCCTCTCTGGGTTCCTCTGAACCAGGTCCCCATACCGCTGGTGACACTGCTCCCTGGTGTGCAGCACACTGGTGGCCTGGACAAGGCCATCAGCAATCTCCTGCCACACGTCAATCCTGGGTCTTGTGAGGGGACACAGGCCAAACAGGCCGGCAGCATGGGGCTCCACCTGGGCCACCAGGTTCACAAGCTCGACTCGGCTCCAATTGCTGGCATGGGGCACTGCGCAATGTGGCATGGTCAGTCTGTACAGTAGAATGCCAAAATGGCAGTCAGCGCACAGGATGCACATCTCTCATGGAGATGCGCTGTCCATGGCAATTGCACATCTCTGGGGATGCACGGCATGGGTGTGGCCACTCCAGCACATAGGGCAGAGGACACTGGGGGGCACAGGGCATGGCAGGGGTCAGGGGTCAGCATGTGCAATGTGCGTGGGAGTGCAATTGAGCACACAACACATATTGCGCAATAGGGGCATGAAGACAGCATGCACCGTGGGACCAATAGTGCTCAGGTACCATTGTCCCCATGGCGCCCGAGCACCATAGGCCCCGACGCATGGGCACAATGGCCCCTATAGTGCACTCAGTGCATGCTGATCAATAGGCGGCAGCAAATACCGTTGCACATGCACATTGATGGGTACGCACTACACATGTCACAGTATTGCACAATGACATGCGCTGGAGCAAGTCCATTGCACAATGTGCAACAGCGCGATATTCAGCCAACATATGGAAATTAGCTCATCAGCCTATCCAGGGCACAATGAGGACATTTGCATGTCATTATAGTTGTGCATCGGCTCATTTGCATGCGATGCACTATAAAGGCACTGCACAACATCACAGGCCATGGACCAATATTGCAACCAACAGAGGTAGGTTGTGACTGCCAAGGGAAGGGCTGGCACAGGGTGCTGGATGGCTGGGGATGCCTGCTGCAGCCACTAACCACATGTCCATGTCCACAGGTAGCATCATGTCTGAGCATGAGGAGGGTGAGGAGCGTGGGCCTGCCTGGAAGCACAGGCCCAACTTTACGAGAGCAGAGGCAGATGCCCTGTTCAAGGTGTACCTCAACAGGGAACCTTTGCTGAGTGGTGCCACAGGCAGACCCCAGGCCAGGGCCATGGCCTGGGAGGAGGAGGAGGAGGAGCTAGCAGAGGCCATGAACCAGCAGGCCAGCCACCAGCAGTCTGCACAGGAGTGCAAGAAAAAGGTGGGCACCGACAAAGGTTGGATAAAGAAGAAGGTGGCAGCCATCCGGGCCACAAGGTCGGCCACAGGTGGGGGCCAGGCCACTGTGTCACAGCTCATGCCACAGAAAGAGATGGTGGCAGCCACCATGCAGCATAGTGTGGTGGAGGGAGTGCAGGGTGGTGGCTTCCAGCCTGGAGGGAGACCATCACTGCATGGTAGGTATGGCAGGTGGGGGGGTGTTGTGGGGGTGCCTGTCAGGTCAGCAGCTGTAATGCATCTGTGTTCCCTTACAGCACCAGCCCACCAGCATGCAGTGGCAGGGGTGCCTTTGGCTGTCATGGTAGCCTTCCCAGCCCCGGGGGACCAGCCATCCACCTCCACAGGCATCTGGGGGCCCGATGGGCAGCAGAACACCACCGTTATCCAGCCAGATGTGCCAGGCATGGTGGCAGACGAGGCCCTGGCTGTGTTCCAGTGAGAAGCCAGCCATGGTGTGCTCTGTGTGGAGACACAGATCAGGGCAGGGTCCGACACTGATGACAAACAGACCATTGTCCTGGACATCGGGGGACTTGTTGGAGGGGAGTCACCCATACCATACACCTGCACTGGCTGCACGGCCAGGGGCCTGTTGGCAGAAGAACAGCTGCCCGCCACTGCCCCTATGTGTACAGGCATGTGGAGCAGGGTGGCAGGGACCCGCACAGGTGCTGGCCAGTGCACAGGGGCCGGAGGGGCAGCAGCAGCAGATGGCTGGAGATGGTGGGGGGCTGGTTGCCGCATCCGCCGCCGGGATGCTTGACACTGCCCATCCCCATGAGGGCCATGCTCTGCAGCCCCCACCTCAGTGGAGGCCATGCAGCATGGCCGTACAACACCGGTGGGTCGGCGCCATGCCCATGCACCCCAGGGCACTGATTCCCTTGGCCAAGCACACCCGATTGCTGTGGGCCTCCATGGAGCAACAGGTGCTGCTCATGGCTAGGGTGTAGGAACTCCACACAGAGGAGCACCAGGCAGCTGAACAGCATGAGAGGGGCACCAAGCAGGTCCTGGAGGCCAGTCAACGCCTGCGGGAGGACACAACCGCAGCCCTGGACCGCACTGCCAATGCGATCTCAGTCGGCCTTGCCCCACTGGCTGCCACAGGGCATGGCTGACCTCCACAGACACCGTGGAGTGCAATGTCCACCCCACGGCCCCAGCATTGGGTGACCCCATCCGTGTCGATGCCTGACTGTGCTGTGGGCATCCCAGGCATGCCTGGTGTGGGCCTGCAGCCCCCTGTGAGGACCCGGTTGTGGTCCCACAGTCCCACCCCTGGGGGGCGGTTGCAGACCCCCCCCATGGCCATTGCACAGCCTGCAACTGCTGGGCAGCCACAACATAGCCATCCCTGTGTCCATGGTAGCCGTGTGACTGCACTGTAGACCTGGTGTCCAAGCCCCCCCATCAGCTGTCTGCAGCCACTGCCCTGTGTGCACATGGATGTTGTGTATGTGTGCATGGCACGGTCGTGGCAGCCATGTGGTGTGCTGCACGCTGCCCGTGTATGCACCTGCCTGGCCACTGGCATATGTGGCATGTGTGTGATGATGCCATCTTAACACTGGTTGCGCATGTGCACCAGTGCCCTGAATCTGATCAATGCCATGCACTGGTACCCGGCCGCATGCATGCGGGTGCCACTGTGTGTGTGTGTGTGTGTGTGTGCTGTTGTGCGGTGCTGTGTGGTGTGGTCTGGTGTTGCGTGTGGCCATGTGACAGTGCCCCACCACTGACCCACTGCACCATACCTGTGTGTTCTTGGCCCTGGCCATGCCCACACATGGCTGTGTACCCTGCCACTGCGTCGGTTCTGTGCACATGTGTGTGTCCATCTACCTGCGTGCACCATAGTGCTTCTGCGCTACTGTGTCTCACTGATGGCTTGCCAGCTGCATGAGCTGGAGATACCTCTGCCCGTGGGGCTGCCCACCACCTCCCAGCCCAACACCCGCGTCATTCCCACTGCTGTTTCCCCTATCGGCCTCAACAGCTATTCCATGGTCAATGGCCATGTTGTGCAACATGCAGCAGGCCAGGAATAGATCACAGGCCTTCGAGGGGCTGTATTGTAGAGCTCCACCAGACCTGTCCAGGCAACGTGCCTTCAGCATCCCAAAACAGACGCTCAATGATGTTCCCCATGCTTATGTGTGCCTCATTGTACTGCTCTTCCACTGGGGATGACAGGCACCGGTAGGGTGTGAGAAGCCAGGGCCTGAGTGGGTAGCCACTGTCACCTATGTGTGGGGAGAGAGGGAGGGGGGGAGAGAGAGAGAGAGAGAGAGAGAGGAAAGGTTAGCTGGGAACCCTTGTCACTGTGCCCCATGCCCCTCCCAGTCACACACGGTGGTTCCCCTGCCCTGTCCACCCCCCTTCCATGCCCCGCTGCACCCTGCTGCCCATGATCTCGCCATACTCACCCACAAGATGTCCTGTGGAGATGTCCCCACTCTCAAATCTGTGGCACAGTGCCAAGCTGTGCTAGATGTAGGCATCATGTGCTCCCCCAGAGTGTGTGACACAGACATTGGTTATGCGCCACCTGGCATCGCACACCGCCTGGCAGTTGATGCTGTGGTAGCCCTTTCTGTTGATGTAGGCTACCCTCTCCATGCCAGGTGGCATGCATATGCCCATATGGGTGCAGTCAATGGCTTTAGCACACCAGGCATATGTGCTACGCTGTGGAACTCCTGCATGGCTGCTGTACACTCCGCCTATATGCTGGGGAAGTGGATGTGTTCTGCAGCATGTGGCAGCAGGGTGTTGAGAAACGGTGTGAGGAGCTGTGACGTGGCTAACTGGGTTATGCCTGTGGTGTCCCCTGTTGATCTCTGGATGGTGCCCGTGGTGAGCAGGCACATGACAGCTGTTACCTTTGTCTCCACTGTCAGGGCATGGCTCGGTCTAGTGGGTGCCTGCGTCTCCTCACTGCACAGCTCACAGAGCTGCCTCAGAATCACCCAGTTCAGGCTATAATGGCCCACGATCTCTGTGTCAGCATGGGTCTCGAAACTGATGCAGGGCTGGAACCACCTGTTCCGGGCATGCCACTGATGGGCCCTTCCATGGCCACGTTGCTGTGATTTCTGCCTCCTCACACCCCTCATTACTGCCTCCATCTGGAATGCCATACTGCCCATGGCCCCCATTGCCCTGTCATCCCTGGGCATCCAGCTCCACTGGTCCCCCCAGCTCCATGAGGCAGTGCCTATCACTTGGCAAGTCCTCCTGCGTACTCTGCTCCTGGCTGGGTTATGCCTGCTGGCTCTGTCACCCACCCCTGTGGGTGCCTGTGTCTCACCTCTTGGGTCTGGTAGCTCCCTTCAGTGCCCACTCTCTCCTTCTCCCTCAGTGGGTCTCCTTGATAGGCAGTCTCACACTCTCTCTCTCTCTCTCTCTCCCCTCATGATCTCGGCCTCTCCCTCTCCCTCTCCCTCTCTCTCTCTCTCTCAATCTCTCTCTCTCTCTCTCTCTCTCTCTCTCTCTCCAACTCTTCAACACCCTCTTTCACTGTGTCCTTCTCCTCCTCCTCTCCCTGTCTGCCTCTTCCACTCTCTCAGCTGGCCTGTGTGTCTCCCATTGTCCTTCTCCCCTCTGGCGTAAGTGCTCGCCTTCTACTTCCTCCCTGTTTTTATAGGCTCAAGTCTGCTCTGCTCAACTGACAGTTGCTCCTTCCTTGTGCCATTGCTCAGCGGTTGAATACTGCACTGTGCTGCATATTCATGGGTATGCCCCTGCCCTTGTGCATGCATACATTACTATTGCACATTGGTGCACTGCTACTTGTGCTGCACAGTTGCTCCCACTGAATATTGCTCATTGGCGCATCTCCACAGTTGCGCATGCGCAACTGCTTTGAATATCCAGGTCAGGATATCTTGTGGCAAGTTATCCATCATACAGTAGACAAGGTCGTAATAAACCTAATCACAGAGTTTGTGACGCAAGATAGCATTTTTTTTTATAGAAACATAGAAGTTGATGGCAGATAAGGACCACAAGGCCTATCCAGTCTGCCCATTTCTTTTTCTACCTTATCAATGTGCCATTGGCATTTGCTCTGTCAATGGCCTGTCTAGTCATACTCATCTGTATTGCTCCCTTATGCCTATCCCATGCCTGTTTGAAGCCCTACACTGTATTCATATCCACCACTTCCTGAGGTAGGCCATTCCATGCATCCACCACCTTTCCTGTGAAAAAGAACTTCCTCAAATTACCCCTTTTGATTGGTCGTCCTCAAATCTCATGCTGTGTCCTGTGTCATGGCGTTATTCAGGCCCAAAGGGTGATTTCGCAGGCACTGCGCAGTCACTGCACAAAATCACCCTTCAGCCTCGAATAACACCATGTCAGTGATATCATTCATGAGAAGGGGTCCCAAAAACCCCATGTTGAAAATTTGGTGCAAAAAATTTCAAAAGATGACTGTTTTACGATCGTGCGTTGCGCAGTTCCTACGCAGGCTCGTAAGTTTGTGAATTTTCAATATTTTCACTCCAGATTGTCAACATTGCCATTTTATCACACCTTCTTATGAACTGTACAGCTGTCATTTTTCACATCTCACCCAAAACGTGTTTCCGCCCATGTAGCGCACAATGGCACAGTTGGTGTGCGAAATCAATGTATGGGACACATTAAGAAAATCACAGTGACACTGTTCATGAGCACAGGTCTTAAAATGGCTATGTTGAAAATTTGGTGAAAAAATTCCTAAAATTACTGTTTTATTTTGCGCAAGCGCTATGCAGTTCCTACGCTAAGCTCATACGTTTGCGAATTTTCAATATTTTCTCTCCAGATTTTCAACATTGCCATTTTACCACACCTCCTCATGAGCAGTACAGCTGTCATTTTTTACATCGTGCCCAAAATGTGTTCCTGCCCATGTAGCGCACAATGGCGCAGTCAGTGTGTGAACTCAATGTATGGGACACATTAAGAAAATCACAGTGACACTGATCATGAGCAGAGGTCTTAAAATAGCTATGTTGTAAATTTGATGAACAAATTCCTACAAATAACTGTTTTATGAGCTTGCGTTGTGCAGTTCCTACGCACGCTCGTAGGTTTTCGAATTTCCAATATTTTCACTCCAGATTTTCAACATTGTCATTTTACCACACCTCCTTATGAGCAGTACAGCTGTCATTTCACATCCTGCCCAAATATCTTTCCTCATGTAGTACAAGGGCAGTCGATTGTCAAAATAAATGTATGGGACACAGTAAGAAAATCACAGTGACACTGTTCATTAGCAGAGGTTTTAAAATAGCAATGTTGAAAATTTGGTGAAAATTCCTAAAATGACTGTTTTATGGGCGTGTTGCACAGTTCCCGCATGCTACGTAGGTTTGCAAATTTTCAATATTTCCACTCCAGATTTTCAACATTGGCATTTACCACACTTCCTTATGAGCAGTACAGCTGTCATTTTTCACATCCTGCCCAAAATGTGTTTCTGCCTATGTAGCGCACAATGGGGGTAACAAAAAGGTCATGCTGACAATTTATTGTGCAAATACCAGCAATTGCACAGGCCATTAGGGTAAAGCACCATACATGCCAAACACCACTGCAAATACCTGCAAGCGAACGTTCGGCATTGACAAATGCTTGTTATGTATGGGTACAATTATATTTTTAGTCCATGATGATGGTATAAAACATTCTTTGAGACATGCATTAAAAAAAAATTGATGAAAAAGGAGCCAAATAGTTCAAATGGACTTCATGAATTTCACCAGGAATGGTATCTGGTCCCAGTGCCTTATTATTAGTAAGGTGAAGTATGATCTGTTCCACATCATGCAGAGTAATAATCAAGGAAGGGAACCTGCAGCAGTTATCCAGTCAGGGAAAGAGTCACTTTGCATAACGGAGGGCTTACTATGAAAAAGGGTTTTGTAATGTAGAACCATGTCTCTTTAGGAATGTAAGAAGCAAGGATGGAGAATATAACTTTGAACCCTTTGCAACTAATGTCCAAAAAGATTTGGTATCATTGGAATTTACGGCCTGATACAAACAGTTCCATTGTTTAAGAGTAAAATCACATTTCTTCTGCACCAAAAACTTTTTGTAGGTTTTACGAGTTTTACTTAAAAAAGTAAAACTGGTCTTGATAGGGTTTTTTCTTACAAATCTAATTCATTTCCTAGCTTTCGTTTTTCTGTTCTACATTGCATGTCAAACCTGGTGTTCGAAAAGAGCTTACTATTATTTGATAACTATATATTTTGATTAATTTCCTAGAAACAAAGTTCTAGTTGATCACTCATATGTTAGGCATTAATGTTATCATAAGCAAATGTAAAAAGAGTTGAAAAAAGCAGAGAATACATTAAAGAGCAGCTGACGCCTTTGGGAAAACGTTGGAAAATGTAAAATGTTGATGCAAGTCAGCTTGTATTTCATATACCTTGTATAGATTTCTCCTCTTCATTATTTATTACTGAAGAAATTTCCACAAAAACAAGATCTTTATCCCTCAGAGTTCATCTGCTTCTATAGCTTATTCCTACTTGAAATTATAATGGTTTGTTGTGATATCACAGTCTGTTGCCATGGGCATAACAGTGATGTCAAATCAGAGTATTATGACATCAGGTTGGGAATA
The DNA here is from genome assembly GCA_016271365.2 of Neoceratodus forsteri. NCBI lineage: Eukaryota > Metazoa > Chordata > Ceratodontiformes > Ceratodontidae > Neoceratodus > Neoceratodus forsteri. The sequence goes on from CM028133.1 coordinate 65,394,926, forward strand.
AGCAATAGGAACTGATGAACCCTCAAGAAACAAATATCTTATTTTTGAAGCAAATTACCTCAGTAATAAGTAATGAGGTTAAGAAATACACAGCTGATGAGAAATACAAGCTGCTTTGTGTCTAAATATGTTTTTGAAAGTTCTTCTTGAGGTGTCGGTGACTCTTTAAATCTGCAGCACTATCCCAGGTTTTTATATTAAAAATTAATTTGGCTTTGCCGGATAAGGCCAAAGAAGTTAAGGTTTGGGATGAGTTATCTACAGTTAAGGATTTGTCCCCTACCTCAACAGAAGTTAAGATAGCAGTGTGATCACTTTCAGGTCTCATTCTTATCATAACTTTTTTAAGTTGATCATAAGAATGAGGTGAACATAGGACAACGTCAATAACACTTTGCCCGGGAGTACAGACACCAGTTTGGTCACTGTTCCCCCTTCCATTAAGTATCAATAAGTTATTAGTCGTAATGAAGTCTTGGAAATGCTTTCCTGGATCATTAAGTATTTTGTCAGATGAATTTCTAGGTAATAAATTCCCCATATAAAACTGATCCTGTGAAAGAGACAATCTCAAACTACGCTATTCTGGAGTTAAAGTCCCCTGCTAAAATAAGTGAATCATCTTGGAATGCTGAAGACATAGGCCGTAATGATCGTAATGAAGTCTTGGAAATGCTTTCCTGGATCATTAAGTATTTTGTCAGATGAATTTCTAGGTAATAAATTCCCCATATAAAACTGATCCTGTGAAAGAGACAAGTTATCAAACTGCGCTATTCTGGAGTTAAAGTCCCCTGCTAAAATAAGTGAATCATCTTGGAATGCTGAAGACATAGGCCAGGATATTCAAAACTGTGCCCAGAATGTGTGCAATGGAATGTGCAGCACAATGCAGTTGTGCCACAGGAAAATTACGTCATACTCAAAAGATGCATCACAGACATGCACAGGTGCAAACTACACTGAATATAGCAAAGATGTGCCATTGCACAACCAGACATGTGCCAGAGCAACCAGGATTGCACAGGAGCATGACAGCATACAGCAACCAGCATGCTGAGCAAGCACAACAGGCAAAGGTGAGCACAGGCATGGCAGCACAAGTGTACAGTGCCAAGACAGGTGTGACAGACCCAAACCACAAGGGAAGAGTGTCCAGGAGGCACAGGACAGGCATAATGCCAGAGGGCCACAGACAATGCCAGGTGCACAACACAAACACCAGTCACCAAAGACACCAAGCCATGCACACACATGAAATGGATGTCAGCAGGCCCATGGCACTGCACTACCACTGTCCTGACAGGCAGCACCGTACAGGACAATGCCGCAGCCACAGTGTGAGGGCACCAGGCATGTACAATGTTCCAAGGCAAAACTGCAGCACATGCACTGGGCAACAATAAGCACAATCCATGCCAACATGCAGGAACACAGGACACAGCACCATGCAACACACCAGCACTGGGAAGGGCACCATGGCTGGAGGTAAGCAGGCTGGCACAGGCAAACAGGGACACATGGTACTGTAGCATGCACAGGGTAGGTGCACAGCCAAATCCCAAGGCCTGTGACACAGAGGGACATGGCACACAGGACACTGTGCACACAACAGACTCAAACTGGGGGGACAGCACTGGGATAGACAGGGCCAAGCTCAACAGCATCACAGAACAATGGCAGCACAGTGCAAGATTCAAACTATTTACAAGCAGAGGTGCCAGCCAGGTACTAAACAAAAACAGGGAAGGGGCAAATGAGGGCAACAAGGGGAATGGGCTTGGGTCAAAGCTGCGAGGAGAGGGGGAAGCAACAAATGTCCACAACAGAAGAGGGCAGGGGATGGTCACGGTAGTGGTTGGTGGGAGGACTAGCCTAATGTTGGAGACGCCGAAGCGCCATGCATATCCTGCTCACCTCCTCCACCAGTTCTCTCAAGGCAGCTAGATGGTCCCTGCCAATCCTAATTTGGACAGCAGTCCAGCCAATAAGGCATAGGAGCAGTTGCTGCAGCTGGAGAACACCCCTGCCAAGTACTCCAAGCCGGAGTCTTCAGCCCCAAGGCCTTGCCTGACCTGTGAGGGGGAACACAGAGCAGCCAATATGTGTTGGGCCACAAGGAGCTGATGCCCCACATGTGTGTGCACAGGACAGCTACAGCACCCACTGGTGGATGGAACTGGCAATGGCATGTGCACAGTGGACAGCAACAGAAGACCTAGCGATGCCCTACAGCCCTACTGCATGGACTCCAGTGAATGACACCCACCCACACCTGTGCAGTGTACCCCACAGTGCAGGTGCAATGGCCTCATAGGCAGGACATGAGCCACCCAGCAGCAGTGATACACCGTGGGACACACACATCCACCCACCCGCCCCACCACCAGTGACAGTGATGGGATGCCACCACATAGAGGCTATGTGCACAACCCCACCACACACAGCTCAACACGACACAGGCAGTGGAGCATGTACACTCCACAAGCAGTGGCCCCACATGGTGGCAGTGCCCTGGAACTGTACTGAACCATCCATCCCAGTAACAGCAGTGACACATAAACCATGCAGCACACACTCACCTGCCTGTCCCAGCACTGGAGCAGCAGCAGCAGCACCCCCAACATCACACCCTCTGTCCTAGGCAGCGACTTCCTGTGCCCTCCTGTGCTCCACTGGTCCTGTAGATGCAAATGAGAGAGAAAGGGACATAAGTGGCATCCCATGAACAGACCCCCCCCCCACCTGGATGCAGCGCAGAGTGCTTTCACAGTACGAGCAGGGACAATGTCCCTCGTGTGGGGTATGGTGTCTGGGCCTATGGCATGGTGCAATGCACAGGTATGCAATGCAGCACCACTGGACATGCATTGCCCACTGGTGCTGGCCCCCCATCCCCCTAGTGCAGCCACACAGGCAGTGCACAACAAAGCACAGAAACTTGACAATGGAAGCATGCAAGTTGCACAGCGACACTTACCTGGCTGTGGTACTGATCCCCGATGTGCTCGATCCTGCAGCCTATGGAGCCTTGCTGGGTCCCTCCTCCTCAGGTCCCCATACCTGTGCTGTCACTGTTCTGCTGTCCGTGGCACCCCAGTCCTCCTCTCCAGGTCCACAGCTACCCTTTCCAAAATCTGAGACCTTGGCTCCTGGAGGTCTGCCACTCCAAACAATTGGGCAGCATGTGGCTCAATGAGGGCCACCAAGTTGACCATTGTCACATCTGGCCAGTTACAGGCCCATCACACATGAACTACCACACCCGCCATAGTAGGAGCACAATGTACAGGGACCACAGTGTACCACTGCATGCAGTGTAGGCATGTCGAACTGTGCTGTGCAGATGTGCAACTGGGATACACAGATGATGGCCATGCAGCACAGAGATGCACAACAGACAAGCACAACAGATGCTTGGTGCACAATACCGCACATGTGCAATGCTGGAAGTGCAGGCAGGAGCATGGGCTTATGGCCGTGATCCACGTAGGTGCGCCGTGTGCACTGTGCCACAACGTGCACGTACCAATTGTGCATCAGCAGGAAATGCATTGTCTTTGGCATGGCACAGCTGACACATCTGTGCAATGGGGTTGAGCGGTGCAGCCATGTGGCATGTGTGACACGTGCAGACGGATGCATGTGCTGTAGGGCACTGCCACATAGTGCACACAGGTGCATGATATGCCACATATCACGATGTCCCGACAATCGCTTGCATGGCAGGCGCACAGCTGCACATTGTGCTTGTGCTAGAAATGCACCGGCTAATTGCTGCAGTGCATTTGTATGCACAAAGTGCAAATTCGCTATATTCAGCCAGCATATGTAAGTAGCCTCATGAGCCAATGCCTGGCACAGTCGCGGATATTAGCATCTCATTACCAATTGTGTTGCAGCTTATTTGCATGAGTTGAGCCATAAAAGCACCACAATATAGCACAGGTCACTGACAGGTATTGCAGACTTTGAGGTATGTTACACCACAATGCATTGTGTACTGCTAAAGACCTGCATGTTGACATTGCTGCACTGTTTCATGGTGTACCACTCTGCTCCTCAGCTGTGCTACGTCTAACCCTCCACAGGTAGCAGAATGTCAGAGACTGAGGGAACAGAAGAGCAGGGGCCTGCAAGAAAGCACAGGCTCAACTTCACTAAGGACAAGCAGCAGGCACTCTTTGAGGTCTACCTGGACAGGAAGGCACTGCTGAGTGGGGCCACTGGTACCCCACAGGAGTGTACCACTGGGTGGGAGGAGGAGGTGGCCACGTACGTGAATGCACATGGCAGACACTGCCACACTCCACAGGAATGTAAGAAGAAGATGGGGACAGATAGATGGAGAATAAAGGTGGCAGTCATCAGGGTGGCACACAGTAGGATGGGCAGTGGACTGGACACAGCATCCGTCCTGTCATCCGGTGAGGAGCTTGTGGCAGCAACCATCAGCCGCACAGCCATCGAGGGCATCCCAGGTGGTGGTTTCCAGACAGGAGGCAGCCCATCACATCACTGTGAGTATACACACATGGGTTGTGGGGTGTGGGTGTGTGCATGACACCAGCATGCTGGTGTGACTGCAGCATTGCTTCGTAGCCCTGCCTAGTGTGCCATGTGGTGGTGCGTGCCATACATTGGCACACTGTGCGTGGTGATGAGTGCCAGTCTGCTGTGGGAGTGTGGCCTGTGCACTGTGTGTGGTACACTGGTATGGACAGGATCACACTGTGCTGCATGGGTGCATGCTGGCATTGCCTGAGCAGCACTCGTCAGTGGCATAGGCTGCTACACTGCAGTCACAGGAATCTGCAGAACACAACACAGGTGGCATCTTCCAGGGGGCACGGGGGCTAGGTTGATGCATGCCAGACGTGTGGTGGTGCAACACGGTCTGCTGTGGCAACACACAGCAGCTGGCCTGCCATGTGCACTGCCTGTTGCCTGTCTGCCTGGACATGTGGTGCTACATAACCATCCCCTGTTGCTGTCAAGGGCATTTTTATTGCACATGACTCAATTGCATGGGCTCAGCACTGCATGCACGGTGCCACATTCATGTCTGATATATGCCTTTCTTATCCCCCTACTCCAACACATCTCAGGGGTGCGGTGCAGGATGAGGCATATGCTGTGGGACATGATGACGCTGTGCCATTGAAATCTACAGACATTCAGGACAGTGACCAGCAGTGATGGAGCACTGCAGAGCTGCTTGATCTCCTAGAATTTGTCGAGAAAGATCCACTGGCCAACCACCTCCTCCTCCCGGACGACCTCTCTCTGCTTGCATCTGCAACACAGGAGGGGGCGTTCATGGACAGTGATGATTACCGTGATCCTGGGTGGCCATGACCATAACACGCCTCCATGGGGACAGAGCAGCACATGGGCATCGGCCACCAGCACTGCAGTACAGCACCTGCACAGGCATATCCTACCCCTGGCCGCACATTGACATGTGTCACCACTGCTGGTGCTGGACATGGACAGGGTGCTGGCGTGGTCATCAGTGCTGCGGGGCAGGATCAGAAGGCTGCTGGGTCACAGCTACAGCCTGCAGGGACCACTGTGCAGCACACTGCAGGGGTCACCATCAGGGCACATGCATATTCCCTATCACATGCACAGTCACCTGTGCAGCGTTCCTCAACAGGTAATGTTACATAGCATGCCACCACACCCCAGGCTGGTCTGTGCCAGCCCCATGATGCACCAGATGCAGACAGGCTGGATGAGCACACTAGGCTGCTGCGGGCTTCCATGGACAATCAGGCAATGCTCAGGGCAGAGATATGTGTACTGCAGGTGGATGAGTGTCACCTGTCTGAGCAAGAGGACATTGGATGGGCCCAGCTGATTGGTAAGATATGGCAGCTGCATGAGGCCATGACCGCATCGCTGGACCACATAGACAATATTATTGCTGCCAGATTTGCATCGCTGGCATCTGTGGTGCATGGCATGGTGTGTGGAACACCCTGTAGTGCAACATCCACTCCACGGTCATGGCATCTGGCAACCCCGGCTCGGCTGACACCGTGCTCTGACATGCCCATCCCTGACACATCTAGCAGTATTCTCTTTGCAGATATTGACACACCAATGAGGACCCGGTCATGTTCTCAAGCCTCTACAGCTGTGAGTGTGTTAGTGACACCTCCATTGGCTGTTGAGCAGCCTGTGCCTGCCAAATAGCCAGGGTGTGGCTGCCCACATGGCTGAGGTGGCCGTGGCACCATGCGGTAGGCCTGCTGGATGTGCTGCACCAGCGTGCAACCCACATCTGCAGGCTGCTGTGCACCTGGCTGGGTGTGCCACTGGGCACATAACAATGGATGACTGTGGTGTGTGGCACATCTGTCACATGTGCATGCAGTGCTGCTGGTCCTTGTGATGTGGACGTGATGAGGTTGGCACTGTGCTGGACATGCCCGTGTGCCAATGCTTATGCTCTGATCCATGTCACTTCTTACAGTACGTGTGTGTTGCTACTGTGCCCACTTCCCCTGGCTGTGTCACCTTCATGCCATTGGGCATGCACCGGTGCTGGTGGTGCATGTGCAGTACAGGGTATGGGTACCTGTGTGCATACTGTTGGACACATGTCTGTATACATGTGCCTGTGCCTGTCCACTATGGTGTGGGCATGTGGCTGTGTATCTGTTTGTTACCTGTGCTTGCTGTGTGTGTGTGCCATTGTGCCTGCATGCATCCCTGTGTGGCCATGCCTCTCTGTCTGTGTGTGTGGTGTCCCATGCATGCACGGCTGACATGTCTGGTACTCACCTGCGGTCCCCATAGTGCTCTTTCACAAAGGCATCACATTTCTTTTTGCATGTGCTGCAAGCCTGGGCTCCCTCCTCTCCATCTGTGGCTGCACACCTCCATCCAGCTCTTCCTCCCCATCCTCATCGCTGCTGTTACCCTCATCCACCTGGACAGCTATCCCATGGTCAATGGCCATGTTGTGCAGCATGCAGCAGGCCAGGTATATGCCACAGGCTTTCACTGGGCTGTACTGTAGGGCACCACTGGACCTGTCTAGGCAATGGAATCATAACCTGAGCATACCAAAGACATGCTTGATGATGTTGCACGTTGTGATGTGTGCCTCAAAGTAATGCTCCTCTGCAGCATTGGATGGTCTCTGGGTGGGGGTGAGCAGCCAGGGCCGGAGGGGGGTATGCACTGTCACCAGTGGGGGAACACATGTGCTGGTTAGTGTGTGGCACTGCCTTCTTCCCATGGGCTCCACCAATGCTGCACACAGCTGCTCCTCTGACACCTGTTCCTATGTGCCTTGGACCTGTCCACCCCTGCATGGCCACCCTGCCACCCCATGCCACATCATACTCACCAAGTAGGTGCCTTGTGGGGATATCCTCACTCTCAAAACACTGGCACAGGATGGACTGCCACCATATAACTGCATCATATGTACTCCCAGGGTGTGTGATGCACACATTGATGATGCGCTCACTGGCATTGCACACCACCTGGCAGTTGATCGAGGGGTAGCCCTTCCTGTTCATGTACAGTGCCCCTTCTAGGCCAGGTGGTGTGCGTATGGCCACATGGGTGTAGTCAATGGCCCCTATCATGCCGGGCATGCATACCACCCTGTGGAATTCCTGCATGTTTTCTGTACGTTCTGCCTGTGTGCTTGGGAATGTTATGTACTCTGAAGTATGTGGCAGCTGAGCACTGAGGAACTGTGTGAGGAGGTGGGACATGGCCGACTGTGATATGCCAGTGGTTGCCCCCACTGGTGTCTGGCAGGTGCCGGTGGTAAGCAGGCACATTGCTGCTGTCACCTTTATCTCCACGGTCATGGCATGGCTCCTTCTGGTGGGTGCCTACAGCTCATCATGGCACAGCTCACGCAGCTGCTTCAGAAGTGCCTGTTCAGATGGTACCAGCCCACTATCTCAGTGTTCTCATAGTATGCATGTGTGAGGTGGGCACAGTACTGTCTGTGTTGGGCATACTGCCTGCACGCCCTTCCTCAGCCATGTTGCTGTTCCTTCCTCTTCCTCCTCACACCCATCATTATCTCCTCCATAATGAATGGTCCAGAGTCCATTTCTACATTGCACTGACTTGTGCATCTGCTGTGTGTGTGTTTGAGCCACCCTTTTATTTGCTCAACTCTGTGTGAGACATTCTATGACTTGATCCTCATTTGTGCTCTGTTTTTTTGCAGAATATGCCATTGTGCAGAATATTCACGGGCATGCCCCCATGTACTTGTACTGCATACATTACTATTGTGCATCAGCACAATGGATTTTGTGCTGAGCAGTCACATTGTTTGAATATGGCTCCAGGGTGCATTTCTGTGGTTGTGCTTGTGCAAGTCAGTTGCACATTGCACAACTCTTCTGAATATATGGGCCATGGTGTAAATTTCTGTCATCAGTATAGATCAAATATCATAACTTGGGTTTAAGTGGAAATAAGGGGGAACATAAACATTTACTAAAAGCATAACAGCAGAATTCCAGCTTATCACTCCGAGAAGAAACTCCTGGGTAGGAGCCAGATTTTCCAAAACCTTCAGCCCCTCCCTAATTTTAACTAAGGTGGAAAGACCCCCCCCTTAGGTCTACCATGAGATTTTGCTTTAATGGCTGAGATATAATAAGAAGGAAAGTCATTTATATAAGGCTGTTGAAGAGCCCAAGTTTCCTGAAAAACAAGAACCTCAAATCTCAGAACAAAATCAAGCCATTATGGGTCTACTAACTTGGTCATCAGAGTCATCAACCTGTCTAGCAGGGGAAGTAAGGACAGAAATCGCATTCTGTATTGAGTCATCAAGATGTGTAAGTCACATTGACTTTTCTGACTTCTTTGGGAATTAGTCATCTGATCCAGTTCAAAGAATGAAACCAGATGGATATCCACAGCATTTAATCTGTGACTACTTTCTAACAAAAGGGACAATAGATCCAAAGATTAGATACAGCAATCTATCTGGGACCCACTTGAGTTTAAATTAACCATTCTATTGTGCCCAGGTCCGAGGAGGAAATGTCCCATTTAAATAATAGAGGCCAAGATTACCCTAATATATGATATCAAATTTGCCTCATCTTCTCCCTCAAAGAGATCAATCCCAAATATGGACAAAACATTTTGGGTTGTCTCAAAATTCCAGTTAAGAAGTATTAATGTAAAGGAAAAGATTTCAAGAGAAAGTAGTTTGCTGGGTTTAACCCTGCTGTAAATACTGTATGTTTCCATATTGTAGACCACATCACTGGGGAAGAGATGTTAAGTCCCAAATTTTTTAAAAGCAATTGTTTAACCCAGATAGTTTTAGAGATATCCATACTGGAAATTAATACATATACAGGGTGATGGGGGTTGGTCCTATCCATATGGACAAAAGTAACCAACGATGCAGCCAATGGGAGTTCTAATTTGGCTCTAAATAGCTGCATTATCACATCCATAAGAGTCTCATTAGTTTCATAAGGTTTAGAAAACAGGTTCTCTAGTTTAAAAAACATTTCTTTACCAGTAGTAATAAGTTGGTAGGGGAGAGAACCAACTGGGTTAGGCTGCTCTTCTTCTGACTCAAGTACCTTTGAAAGTATAGTTATAGCAAGAGAAAGAGGCGAGGTGGCAGGGAGATTTTTAATAGAGTTGGAACAAACCTCAGACTTTCTGAGGGTCTCTTGTTTTTGGGGATGGATAGCTTTAACCATTAGCACCTCGGCTTCTACAATAGCAGGCATACTTTTTGCTCTATTGTTTTCAGTCTCAGTAGATAGAGGGATCACGTCAAGTAGATTGGTTGACTTGAGTATACAAGGCTCAAACATTGTGGTCTTAATTGGGTTTACTACAAGGTTATTATTAGGAGCCTTGCATTTTCTGGTTCTTTTTCTCCTAGATTTGGTCTTATATTTTTTCTTAGGGATTTCCTGAGAAGCCTACGCATTCCTAACTCTTGGTGCAGGGGAGTCCAGGATTATTATTGTAGAAAAGGAGAGGTTATTAGAGTTGCTTAGTTTACTTATATTATTGTCATTAATCCCTTTACCCAACTTATCAATTCTCTGCTCCAGCAGAGCAAATTTTTCTGAGAATGATGAAGTTAAGTTCTCAATACAATGTTTGATTCCAGAGTATGCTTCTAAAAGAACTATATTAGGCATGATAGGATGTGCCAAAGTTTTGATGGTATACTTAGAAATAATGGGCCAAATTCCAAGATGTTTACACATGTCACAAGGCGACTTGTGCCAAACCCAATGGTGCAAATCGTACCTTGCACCATGTGTTACATGTCGTGTTATGCATGTGTTACGTCAGGATTCCAGGAGGTGGCCTGTGCCAGCCTGCACCCAAGGAGACATCCACTGGCTGCAGCCGCTATGGCATGGTGGAAGGGGTGGTTACGGCAGCAACTGCACCCTATTCTGAGAGGGTGGCTGCCATAACCCAGTTATGTAATTACAAGAGCTACTGTGGCACTGCAGGGTTAGACCAGCTGTTAGCTGGTCTAAGGGGCTTCTGTACTGACAAAATGGTGGTTCCCCCCAACAGTGCTGCAACACCCATGCAGTTGTGCTCCACAGACTGCCAAACACTGCAAAGCCCCTCCATTACTGGGGTGCCACCCACTGGCACCCAGGTCCAGTTTGTCTGGCAACACCCTTGCACCTCTGCCACACTGCCAACCCTACCCCCATGGTCCATGGGGGTTTGTGGGCTATTTTTGTGGCTGGGGGGCAGTTCTTCCCAGTCGGGCAGCTTGCAACACCTAGGTCTGTTGCACCATTCCTGTGGTGCAACCCTGTGGCTGCTGCAAGTCACAGGGCATAAGTGTTGAGGACCCTGCCTGTTTTGGAATAGGGCGCAGGGTCCCCGCGTAGTGGCACATGTCGCAACTCACATACACCCGCGAGTTGTGATGTGCATCCTGGAATCGGGCCCAGTATCTGGATATTGTGCTAAGAACTCAGAATATAACTCAATTTTATCAATTTCCTTATCAAGTTTTGCAAATACATCATTAGGGGACCCAATTAAAATATCTAAGTCCTCTTGAAGAGAAAGTGTGGAATTCAAGTTATCAGTTAACTCCATAGGGCTGAAAAGATCCATTCTTGAGGGATAAATAGAAATGTCAACCTCTTTGGGGTCATACGCTCTTGATTTGTTTATGGAATTTTCCAAAAAATAGTTTGCATTAGTTACCTTACCCTCTGCACTTCCCGAGGGAACAGGAGGAAAATTCCTCCCATCCTCCAGTGAGTGATTTTTTAAGCATACAAAATAGTCGGTTATTTTAGCTTGACTAACCAAGTCATTTTCCCCCTTTCTTACTGTAATTAGTGTTGGGGTGCCTGTGTTAAATCGGAGGTACCCTGAAGGCCTTCAGTATTTATCTCATCAACCATTTCCTCAATTCCCTTATGGGATTGATTAGTTGTGTTAAAAAAAAAACTCCAAGGCTGGAGAATGGGGTCATCTATACAGACAACAGCAAATGTGTTACCTGTGGGAGTCAAACCATCCATTTTGTCAATGGAAATTCCCTCCTGTAAATAGTGAACTAATTGAGAAGTTCTAGTAGGAGGGTTGGGGGGTTGGGGTAGAAGAGGCAATGGAAGAAGAGATGGCAAGTTCCTGTAAAATACACAGCCATTTTATGTTTCTTATTTTCCTAGTGGCCCTAGAGTTCTTAATTGTTTTGGTATTCTCGGCTAACAAGCCATTTTTATGTTTGCTTGCACACATGTGCAAGAAACATTATGCGACAGCTTAGGAGAGAAGTGGGTTTTGGGAGGTGTGGCACTGTGGCAGCCAATGCTCCCACTGCATTTAGAGGCTTGGCCCCCCTTTCCCCAATGTGGTGGCATGCTGCTGCTGACACTAGTTCAGCAAGCATGCCACCAACTTGAAACAAAATTGCCGCTGCAATGAGGGAGCAACTCATCATTGCAGGGCGGTATCTTGCCTGGTGTAACATTTCCAGTAACATGGCAGTGGCTGTCGCCATCCACCTTAGAGTCCCCATGAAAGCTGACAGGGGTGCTCAACCCCCTGTTTACATGCCCCTTCCCCAGTTCATTTGCAGACAGGCGAGCCCACTTCCCGTCGGCATAATATCCCCATAGATTTTGTTTGCCAAGGGGGGATACCCAATCCCCTCTGCATCATTTTTTTTTTGCCAATGGGGGGGCCCAATCCCCATCAGCTCTAGTCCCCCCCAAAAGAAACACACAGGTGGCATGCTGAGAGCCCACCCCAGTATACCAAATCTACCTGCGAAAAAAGAAAACCTCCCCGCCATGGTTTTTTTTTTTAACCTGGAAAGTAGAAAAGGGTCCCTTGGTGTATCTGGTTCTCCCAACTCACACCCACCCTCTGTACACCCACATCCCCGCACTCCCCTCATCCCATACTTACCTTCAGAGCCTGGCTCGACGATCTTTGGTGGATCAGGAACACGTTGGCACTCTTCAAAAGTCGACCGAGAACTGAAGAAATGCCAATAAGCTGCATAATGGCATAAATGTTTTTTAACTTAGGTGGATATCTCAGCCATTTCCATGAATTTTAGCACAACATTTTCATCATGTGGTTCTTGGGACACCACCTCATGAGTTCAGTCAATGACATGTCGTTACTTGGTCCTGAAAGGTGATTTTGCGGTCACTGAACAGAATCACCTTTCGGAAATGAGTAACGAAATGACAGTATTACTGTTCATGAGGTGGGCTCCCAAAAGGCCTATGTTGCAAATTTGGTGAAAAAATTCCAAAAAATGACTGTGTTATGAGTGTGCATTGTGTCGTTTCTACACCACTCATAACTTATAGGTTCATAGGTATATACGAGTTTGAGGGCAAACCCAACAAGAAACTTGCTGCCATTTCATTAATGTCAGAAACAAAATTTCTTCTCTCCCATGTACCGATCCAATCTATATTTGAATTGTTCTACAGAATTACTGGCTATAACAGTAGGTGGGAGCGAGTTCCAGATGGACAGTAATCATTAGGTAAAGTAATTGTTACGTTTAGTTGTTTTATTAGTCGTAGTGTAAAGTTTGGAGGAATGTGACCCAGTGTTGACAGTAGATACCTGTTTTACTAGACAAATGGCTTCAAATAGAACTTGATCTTGAAAGGCTTTAAAGGCCAAACATAGATCTCCCCTCAGTGCCCTATGTTCAAGTGAGTATAAGTTTAGACTTTTAAGCCTATCTGGGTATGAAGTATTCTCTTGGTTCTTTATGTTCCAGGTGATTTTCCTCTGAATCCTCTCTATACCTGCTTTGCCACCAGTGGTGGTTGGTGTGCAAAATGGGGCATATAAGTCAATATGTGATCTGACTAGGCTAGTTTAAAGTGGAACAATGATCTCGGCTTCTCTGCTCTTAACATGTTTTAAAATGCAATTTATTATACCATGATGCTATTTTATTACTTTATTATTGTGTGTGATAAATTTCAGGTCATTTGTTATAGTGATACCAAGGTCACGTTCAAGTATAGCTTCACTTGGTTTCACTTGGTTTCAAAGGACAAAAGAAGGCTACTGCCCATTGAGATTGTCCCCCACCACATCGGTGGGATAATTATACCCTATAGTTGTTAAACTTGAGCCAGCAATCCAGCCCCTTCTTGAAGGCTATATTGGAGCGACTTTCTACTAAGTTTTGCGGGAGGAGATTCCACAATTTGGGGGCTCTTACAGTAAAGTAGTTTAACCTTTTTGTTATTTTAGCTTTAGATACAAATATTTGGTTGTTATGATACCGAGGTGACGTCCAACTGGTGGAGAAATGTAAGCCACAGTGGTGCATCAACTCTTGAGAATTCCGGATTTTGTACAATAGGAGAAGGTCACCTCTGGTACGTCTTGTGCGTAGTGAATGTAACCCTGTAACTCTTAATCCTTCCTCGTAGTCGAGTCTCGATAAATAAGGGACCATTTTTGTGGCCCTTCTCTGCACCCTCTCAACCCCATCAACGTCCTGCCCCAGATAGGGACTCCAGCAGGGGGACCCATAGTCCAAATGGGGTCAGACATAAGCCCTATACAAGGGGATTATGCATTCCTGCATCCTAGACACAAACGAATGTTGAATCCAAGTGAGCAATGCATTAGATTTCCTGGCTATCATCCTGCAGTGATCACTAGATGATAATTTGTCATTAATGATTACCCCAAGATCTCGTTCTAATGGTGACACATGAAGGGTAACACCGTTCAGGAAATAGGTCTGTCTAGGGTTATTCTTACGAAGTGCCTGCAGTGACACTTGTCTGAGTTGAGTGTCATTTTGTTTAAAACTGCCCATTCTTGATGGATTTTAAATTGTTCCTCATGGAATCCCTGTTTATCGATGTAAGTACAGAGCCACACAGCTTGGTATCATCAGCGAATTTTGAGAGAACAATTTCGGGGCTAGCCTGCAGATCACTAATAAAGATGTTAAACAGGGTCGGCCCCAACACGGACCCCTGCAGGACCCCGCTGGTCACACTCAGTGAGTGGAAAAGTGTGCCATTAATTCTGACCTGCTGATATCTTCCACTCAACCAACCTGAGACCCAGTTAATTATGCAGTGAGAAAAACCCATATCATTCATTTTGTCAAGTAGGATGTCATGAGGGACTTTGTCGAATGCTCTACTATAGTCGAGAACTATCACATCCATAGGGATACCATCATCCAGTGCCTTACTGACATGATTATAAAAGGAAACCAAGTTAGTAGTACAGGAGTATCCCTGCCTAAAGCCATGCTGTGTAGTGTCAGTCAAGTTACCCCCAATAGATTCGTACTCTAAAAGTTTCTTAATAACTTTCTCCTAGATCGCTCACAACAGACGTCAGACTTATTGGACAACAATTCTCTGGTTTGGAATGATTACCCTTCTTAAAGATTGGAACCACAGTGGACATCGTCCAGTCCTGAGGGATAGTTCCCTCATACAAGGATTTGTTGAATATAATTGAAAGTGGTTTAGCAATGGCAGCTACTGTCTCTATTAGAAATCGGGGACTGATGTTATCAGGGCCTGGACTGGAATTGGATTTTAGGGATATAATTGCTTTTAGTATGTCATCCTCGGTGATGATGTAAGAGGGGGTAACATTGTTTGTATGTTTGAAGCGCTTAGGAACCTCTTTCTTGGTAAATACTGAGCAGAATTGTTTGTTAAATGTGTCTGCCATGTCTTTGTCTGTTGATACAATTGTGTCATGTATACATAAGGGCCCCATGTGTCTATTATTTATTTTTTTATTGTTAAGGTAGGAAAATAGTGATTTATAGTTGTCTTTGGTATGGGCCAGACGAAACTCAAGTTTCTTTTAACTGGAGTCCATCGAGGGTATAAATAGCCATCTGATTGTTTTTACCAAAGTGCATCACATTGCACTTAGTAGTTAAATTTCATTTTATTTTCAACAGCCCACTTGGATAATGAATCAAGATTACTTTGCAAGGATTGGATAGATTATAGGTCATTGACAACACACCCCAGTTTACTATCATCAGCGTATTTATGAATCTAAATGCTGTTTTGGTTTGCATACTAACAATCATTATATTGAACAGTATGGGTCCCAATACAGAGCCCTGAGGGGCACCACTTGTGACAGTGCCCCAATCTGAGTAATGACCTCTGATATTGATCCTTTGTGTTCTGTGTGATAACCATGAGTGTATCCATTTTGTGATGTTCTGATTGAGTCCTATGATAATTAAGTGATCTATTAATATTTTATGATACACAGTGTCAAACGCTTTCTCATAGTCCAAATAAATGACATCAACTGGAAAGCCTATGTTCAGTGCTTTACTCACTGGCTCAAAGAAACAAATCAAGTTACTCTGGCTTCACTTTCCCGAGGTAAAGCCATGGAAGAGAATTTTTAATATTTTCACTCCAGATTTTCAGCATTGCCATTTTTGCACATCTCTTTATGAATAATACAACTGTCATTTTTCACATCCTGCCCAAAATGTGGTTTCGTACATGTGGCTCACAATGGCACAGTCACTGTGGGAAATAGGAACATAGAAACATAGAATTTGACAGCAGATAAGGACCGCTTGGCCCACCTAGTCTACTCATTTTCCTACCTAACAGATAAGCTGCAGATCCTAGTTAACCAACAGCTTATTTCCTCCTACCTCCCACTAGGACTGCCTTATGTCTGTCCCATGCATTCTTGAATTCCCCCACTGTGCTTGACTCCACAACCTCCTCAGGGAGGCTGTTCCATGCATCCACAACCCTCTCTGTGAAAATATACTTCCTCATATTACCTCTGAGCCATCCCCCTCTATCTTCAAATTGTGCCCCCTTGTTCTTGCGCATCTCTTTTTCTGAAAGATACCACCCTCTTGGACTTTGTTGATTCCCTTGAGGTACTTAAAAGTTTCTATCATGTCCCCTCTCTCCCTCCTTTCCTCAAGGGTATACATATTAAGCTCCTTTAGTCTTTCTTCATATGTCTTCTGGTGCAGACCCTGCACCATTTTGGTTGCCCTCCTCTGGACAGCCTCCACTCTGTCTATGTCTTTGTGGAGATAGGGTCTCCAGAACTGCACACAGTACTCCAGATGGGGTCTCACCAACTGTCTGTACAAAGGGATAACAACTTCCTGTTTTCTACTATTGATGCCTCTCCCTATGCATCCCAGTATCACCCCAGCCTTCCTTACTGCCTTCTCACGTTGCTTATCCACCTTTAGATCATCTGATATAATTACCCCCAGGTCCCTTTCCATTTTTACTGTTGTCAGTATCTCACCCCCAATTGTGTACTCTTTCCCTGAGTTTTTGTTTCCCAGGTACATTACCTTGCACTTCTTTGCATTGAATCTGAGCTGCCATACATTTGACCATTCCTCCAACCTTGCCAAGTCCCTTCTCATCCTTTCCACTCCATCTGGTGTATCAACCCTCTTGCAGATCTTTGTGTCATCTGCAAAGAGACATACTTTTCCTTCCAGTTCCTCTGCAATGTCACTTATAAAGACATTAAAAAGGACCGGCCCCAGTACTGAGCCCTGCAGTACCCCACTAGTAGCCCTCCTTTCTTCACTGTGGACTCCATTTACTACTACCCTTTGCATCCTGTTGTCTAGCCAATTTTTTATCCAGGCTGCCACCTTGGGATCCACTCCAAGGCTGGCTAACTTGTGTATTAATCTTTTGTGTGGGACTGTATCAAATGCCTTGCTAACATCTAGGTAAGCCATGTCCACAGCCCCTCCCTGGTCTACTACTTTGGTCACCCAGTCAAAGAAATCTATTAGATTCATCTGACACAACCTTTCCATCATGAATCCATGCTGCCTTGGGTCCTGTGCCCCACTGGCCTCTAGGTACTCAACAATTCTTTCCTTCAGAAGTGATTCCATCATTTTTCCTACCACTGAGGTCAAACTAACTGGTCTGTAGTTTCTTGCCTCTGTCCTGCTTCCACTTTTGTGAAGAGGAATCACATCTGCCCTCTTCCAGTCCTCGGGTACCACCCATCCTTCCATGATTTGCTAAAGTGAGTCGTCAGCGGTGTCATTAATTCTACCCTTAGTTCTTTTAGAATTCTTAGGTGAATCCCATCAGGCCCCATTGCTTTGTCCACCTTCAATTTTATTAGTTCTTTCAGAACCCTTTCTTCTGTAAATGGACAGGTATTGACCCTCATCTTCAGAGTATTTCTCTTGTTTGGTTTAGGTACCTCTCCCTCCTCTTCCTTTGTGAATACTGAGCAGAAATATTCGTTCAGTATCCCTGTTTTTTCACTGTCACCCTCTACCCACATTTCCTCCCCTTTATTAAGCCTCAGTATCCCACCTTTGGTCTTTCTTCACTCCCTAATGTACCTATAAAAGGTCTTATCCCTCTTCTTAACAGAGTTGGCTATCCTTTCCTTGGTTTGGTCCTTTGCTATTCTGACTGCCTTCCCAGCCTCTTTCTGCTTTAACTGATCAAGTTCTCTGTCCTTATCCTTCTATGTTTCCTTATATTTCCTGAATGCTATCCTTTTCTCCTTAACCTTCCCTGCCACCTCTTTTGAGAACCATAGCATTTTTTCCTTTGTTATGTTTTGTTGATTTGCTTTACACAAAGGCTTGTTGCCTCTGTGATGGCTGTTTTGATTACTCCCCATTGTTCCTCCACCCCTCCTTCTTGCCTGTTTGCTAGTGCTTTTCTGAGGCACTCTCATTTTCCCAAAGTCAGCCCTCCTAAAGTCCAATACTCTTGCTTTTGTATGGCTTGATTGTATGGCTGTGTTTATCGTGAACCACACTGCTTGGTGGTCTCTTGTTCCCAGATGACTACCCACTTCTAAATCTGAGATTCTTTCTCTGTCCCCATTTGAGAGTACCAGGTCTAAGATTGCTCCCTCCCGAGTGGGTTCCAATACTAGCTGCCTGAGGCATGCCCCCTGTAGGGCATCAAGAATGACCCTGCTCTTGGATGTGACTGCAGCAAAGGTGCTTCAGTTAACATCTGGCATATTCGGGTCCCCCATCAACAATATTTCCCCTTTTTCTGCCATTCTAAGGAAGCCTTCTATCATTTCCTTGTCCATTCCCTTCCCCTGAGATGGTGGTCTGTATACAACCCCCATGCATATTGTGGTGCCATTTCCTGTCTCCAGGGTGACCCAGAGTGTCTCATCTGCTCCCTGTTTACTCTTTAGTTCTGTTGCTTTGATCTCTTCCTTTACACAGAGAGCTACTCCTCCTCCTCTTTTACCTTCCCTGTCCCTGCTGTAGATTGTGTATATTAGTATGTTGACATCCCAGTCATGGTTCTCTGTGTACCATGTTTCTGTGACTGCCACAAAATCCAGACAACCCTCTTCCATCAAGACCACTAGTTCAGGGAGCTTGTTACACAGACTATGGGCATTGGTACTCATCATCCTCCACTTTTTGATGGCCTTACCCCTTTTAGCCCCATTCTTGTCCTTACTGCCTTTGCCTTTTTTTATATTTACCTCTGTCCTGCTACCTAATGACTTCTCTACCTTGGTGCTTACCTCACTAATTACCGTGTTTTGTGGGGGGAGGCTGTGATTTCCCTGCTCCTTTTCAGTGCCTCCCCCCTTGGCTGGTTTAAATGCTTGCCAATGAAGCATTTAAACCTCTCATCTAGGATCCTGGTTCCCCGGACAGATGCAGACCATCGCACCAGTTTAGGGTCTGCATCCTCCAGGTGGCCTCAGTCCCCAGTGAAGCCAAAACCCTGAGCTCCACACCAGTTTTTCAACCATTCATTGAATTCCATGGTGAGGAGTCCCCTAGCATCACCCTTGCCATAGACAGACAGCACCTCCGAGAAGGTTACTGTATGTGCTACTTGTCTAAGGCCCCTCCCCAACTCTACAAACTCCTGTTACACTGCTCTGATCCCATTCCTAGCCAGGTCATTTGTCCCTAGGTGGACAATGACATCCAGCTCCCTCCCTCGTGCAGCTGCTCCCACGATCCTGAGGATTCGCTTCCTGTCCCTCCAAGCTATGGTGCCAGGCAGGCACCATACCTCCCTCTCCCCTTCCTCCCCCATTTCTACCCCTCAATGATTGAGTCCCCCACCAGGAGTTGTTTCCTTCCCCTGTGGGGTCTCATGCTACCCTCCTGTGGGTCTCCTTTGTGAAGGTTCCCAGCATCCTCTTTGGTCTCCACTGAGGGTGCCTCCATAGAGGAACCACTATCCACCAGAAGAGTGAATGAATTATGGAGAGATACAGCTGGAGGGATGCAACTGTGTTCCACCACCCTCTCCCTCCCTGAGTCCACCCTGGTCCAGCCTCTCCTCTTTCTTGGCAACCGCTGAGGTAGTAGCATTGGCCCTGGTGGTCCCAGGGTGGGGTAGGAGGTTTCACAAATCCTAGCCAGGTCAGCCTGGAGACAGGTAACCTCCTCCCTCAGACCAGAGGGGTGCCTGGAAATAGGGCAGCATCACAGCCTCCAGAATGTCTCCCAGAACACTGCCACCCCACAGCCGTTGCACTGCACCACTCCTATTATGTCTTATTTTGTGTCCCCTCTCGTGTTTCTCTGTATGCTTACTCTCTCCTCTCCTTACAGCTCTCACCCTTCCTGTTCTGGGACAGCAACTTCCTATATTCTTCAGTAGCCTCCTCCATCCTTGCGCAGGTCAGACCACCAGCAGCTGGGGGGGAGAGTGAGCTACTTTTTTCCTTTAGGGTTGACAAAACCAATGTTTCTCTATGATCCTTCCCTTCCTACTGCTGAACAGGAAGTTCCTGTTGACAGTCAAATCCAGTGTCTATAAAAGTAGAACAGGCTTAGGGTAGGTGGGTGGAGGGGTGGGACGGGATGGAGGGCAATTAGTAAGAAAAAAGGCTAGCAACAGGAAGTTGTAATTTGAGTCACCTGCTTTTATAGTGTCTAAGCCACACCCCCAATTAAGCTCTCTCTCTCCTCCTACTGGTTTAGCAAAGTAAACTGATACAGTACCCTTCCCAGCACAGAACACACACTGACTTTCTTTCTTTTTTTATTTAACCCTAAATAAGTACCCTTCTACTTCTAATAAAGTATCTGTTTGCTTAATCTCAACAGACACTGACTCCTGCCGAGATACAAGTGTTAAATTAATAAGAAAATGTAGCTTCTTTTAGTTAGCTGCTTTCTGCTCTGCAAGCAAGACTAGAACAGGAAGTTGTAATTTGAATCACCTGCTTTTATAGTGTCTAAGCCACACTCCCAATTAAGATCTCCCTCTCCTCCTACTGGTTTAGCAAAGTAAACTGATACAGTACCCTTCCCAGCACAGAACACACACTGACTTTCTTTTTTCTTTAACCCTAAATAAGACCCCCTTCTACTTCTAATAAAGAATCTGTTTGCTTAATCTCAACAGACCCTGACTCCTGCGAGATATAAATGTTAAATTAATAAGAAAATGTAGCTTCTTTTAGTTAGCTGCTTTCTGCTCTACAAGCAAGACTAGCAACAGGAAGTTGTAATTTGAGTCACCTGCTTTTATAGTGCCTAAGCCACACCCCAATTAAGCTCTCTCTCTCTCCTCCTACTGGTTTAGCAAAGTAAACTGATACAGAACCCTTCCCAGCACAGAACACCCACTGACTTTCTTTCTTTTTTTCTTTAACCCTAAATAAGACCCCTTCTACTTCTAATAAAGTATATGTTTGCTTGATCTCAACAGCCACTGACTCCTGCCGAGGTATGTGTTAAATTAATAGGAAAATGTAGCTTCTTTTAGTTAGCTGCTTTCTGCTCTACAAGCAAGACTAGCAACAGGAAGTTGTAATTTGAGTCACCTGCTTTTATAGTGCCTAAGCCACACCCCCAATTAAGATCTCTCTCTCTCTCTCCTACTGGTTTAGCAAAGCAAACTGATACAGTACCCTTCCCAGCACAGAACACACACTGACTTTCTTCCTTTTTTTCTTTAACCCTAAATAAGACCCCTTCTACTTCTAATAAAGTATCTGTTTGCTTAATCTCAACAGCCACTGACTCCTGCCAAGATATGTGTTAAATTAATAGGAAAATATAGCTTCTTTTAGTTAGCCACTTTCTGCTCTACAAGCAAGACTAGCAACAGGAAGTTGTAATTTGAGTCACCTGCTTTTATAGCATCTAAGCCACACCCCCAATTAAGCTCTCTCTCCTCCTACTGGTTTAGCAAAGTAAACTGATACAGTACCCTTCCCAGCACAGAATACACATTTACTTTCTTTCTTTTTTCTTTAACCTTAAATAAGACCCCTTCTACTTCTAATAAAGAATCTGTTTGCTTAATCTCAACAGACCCTGACTCCTGCCGAGATATAAGTGTTAATTTAATAAGAAAATGTAGCTTCTTTTAGTTAACTGCTTTCTGCTCTACAAGCAAGACTAGCAACAGGAAGTTGTAATTTGAGTCACCTGCTTTTATAGTGTATAAGTCACACCCTCAATTAAGCTCTCTCTCCTCCTGCTGGTTTAGCAAAGTAAACTGATACAGTACCCTTCCCAGCACAGAACACCCGCTGAATTTCTTTCTTTTCATTCTTTTTTTAACCCTAAATAAGACCCCTTCTACTTCTAATCAAGTATCTGTTTGCTTAATCTCAACAAACACTGACTCCTGCTGAGATACAAGTGTTAAATTAATAATAAAAAAATAAATAGAAAAATAAAATCAGCATTTGGGGCAGATTAACAAAATCACAGTGATGCTGTTCATGAGAGGAGGTCCCAAAATACCTATGTTGAAAATTTGGTGAGAATATTTCACTAAGTGACTGTATTACGAGTGTGCATTGTGCAGTTTCCACGCACGCTCGTAACTTTGAGAATTTTTAGTTTTTAGTCATGCCAAGTTACTCTGGCATGATCTTCCCAAGATAAAGCTATGCAAGATAATTTTTAATATTTTCACTCCAGAGTTTCAACATTGGCATTTTTCCATACCTTCTTATGAACAAGATAGCTGCCAGTTTTCACATCCTGCCTGAACTGTTTTCACACATCTTGCACAGAATGGCATGGTCACTGTAGCAAATCAACATTTGAGACAGATTAACAAAATCACAGTGACACTGTTCATGAGCAGAGGTACCAAATGCATTCATGAGGTGTGGGTCACAAAAAGGCCATATTGTACAAATAGCAACAAATGCCCAGGCTAGCATCCCACCTTGTACAGACTGATAGACATTGGGGGTGGACTGCTGGCTGTAATGCTCATGCCATTCCACCCCCATCCTGCAGCCAGTGACAGGCATCCAGGTGTGCCTTGGACTCTTTGGCCCCAGACTTCACCCCATTCTCCTATACTACACCTATTTCAGCATATGTACTTATGGAATGGGGTGACTGTGAAGCTGAACACCCCAAGGCACACCTCAACACTTGTAGGTGTCTGCAGGATAGGGTGTGGTGAAATGGTGTGAGCATTATGTGAGACAACTCAAAGACATACCCCAATGCCTGTCCATTTCTGCATGTTGGAGGTGGGGTTTGTGTGAAGTTCAATACTTCACTGCCATTCCTATTCTGCATCTTCTAATTCCTGCACTTCCAATGCTAATACCAGCAAGCAAACATTCAGCATTGACAAATGCTTGTTCTCTTTGGTAACTTCCTTGCCACTTCTAGTATACATGTCTAATATAATGAATAAGTGATGTAATCTAATGTAAATGGATAGATCAGAGCAGTTAATTATCAACTTAACCCCAATAAATTTTAACTGAACCTCCTCAGGATTATAAATCCTTAATCGTTAATTTAAATAACTCGGCCAACAGAAAATAAGTCAACACAAAATTCACTTCCTACAGACCACCTGACTGATCCCCGGACAGATTCAGACAGCCCATCTGTGGGCTTCCCAAGCTGCTCCTGTGGCCTTGGCTCTCTCCGAGCAGACCACAGCTAACAGACCACCCGACTGACCCCCGGACAGATTCAGGTACGCACCGGACCTCCGAAACTCATGGTTTTGAATGCCACTGTTTTGACTGGATGCCCGGTGGAGGAACCAGGTACTGATTGGCAGCTTTACTCATTGGCTGATTTTCCAGCGCCCGGTGCTTCCTGGTCTCAGGGAAATCTCTTTCTGTGCTTTGTTCTGGACTGAATTCTTGTTAATGTAATCTACATATGTTATGCATCAATTGGTCTTACTTTACCTGCCAGCTTAGCTAGTCTATTACAAGCCACTAGTCTAGCCTCTCGGTGCTACTTAGTGCTTGACAAACTGTATTGTATAGTAGCTGATGTTTGACTGCTTGACCTAGCTACTGAGCAAGACTGCTGCAGTTTTCCATTTCTGCCCTACTGACAAACTCTGCCCCTTCCCCACACTGGTCACTCTGCCAATTATTCATTTCTCTGCCCCACTTGTAATGCTGTCTCTCTAAACACTTTACTTTTTTCTCTGCCTTACCTACAAACCCTTTCCTTACACCCCCTGCTGCTGCTGCTGTCCTCCTCAGACTTCTCGGTGCCAAAGCACAGACCCTCCCATTAACTCCTCTTCTGGCTCCAAATAATTGCCCTTCATTTACCACCTTTTTACCTCATGCTTTGTCTTTCCCCATTGCCTGCCCCCCACTGAGCTTGCTATTTTACTCTAGCTGTATTTAATCCTCTGTGTTTCCCTCCTTGTTCCACAGACAGCCCATCTGTGGGCTTCCCAAGCTGCTCCTGTGGCCTTGGCTCTCTCAGAGCAGGCCACAGCTAACAGACCACCCGACTGACCCCTGGACAGAATCAGGTATGCACTGTCCTCCGAAACTCGTGGTTTTGAATGCCACTGTTTTGACTGGATGCCCAATGGAGGAACCAGGCACTGATTGGCAGCTGTACTCCTTGGCTGATTTTCCAACGCCTGGTGCTTCCTGATCTCAGGGAAATCTCTTTCTGTGCTTTGTTCTGGACTGAATTTTTTTGTCCACCCCCCCTCCTCCTCACAGTATTAAATAGACCCTTACTCTACCCCTTCCTCAGCCTAGCAGCAGATTAGTTACTCCACTGCTGCACATTTTCATGCTATTGGCCTCCCTGTCTTCAACACCTGACTTGACATACTTTCTCACTGCCCCTTTTTAAAGCAGTCCCACCCACAGGATCACACATTTCCTCTCAACCTTTTCTCCAGCCACTCTATCTAACTCCTCTCAATTACTGCTCTACCTGCCCTATTGTTAGGGACCTCACCCTAATTCGACTATATACCCTTTCAACTATAAACCAGCTAGCAGTTAAGCAGGCCAGCAACATCAAACAAACTGCCTTGGGGTGCAACCACCTACTACTACTTCTCACTACCTCTTTTGGCATTGCTGGTACCGTACACGTCCTTTTGTTCTGAAAATTTTGTACTCCCCGCTGTTCTGTCTGACCCTTTGTATGAATGCCCTTTATTAATCCTTGCTTTCCTTCTCTCCCTCAGCTGAGGAACTGCCACCCAGGCTCCCTGCTCCTAAGCTACTGGATTTCTGGCTACCGGGCGGTCGGCGCCCCTCTAGCCGACGCTTGAGACTGCAGACATGGACCCAAGGTCCTACAAGGTACGGCAACTGCTGCAACCAACTGGATTGCGAGCGCTCCCTCAGACCACACTCTGATTGGTCCCTGGTGGAAGCCAGCTTCTGCTCTTTGATTTTAAACCCTAAAAATGTTTATGTTGGGACAAATGTTAAAAGGCCGAAGTGTTAATCCAGACTGTAATTGAAAGGACTTGAACTGTGGTTTGGGAAAAAAATCTAGTGTCTACAGCCCTTTCCCTGGATACGTGCACTGGCCCTAGACAGTTTCGGGTGCCAAAGTAATACACGCCCTTTTGTTCTTCAAATTTTGGACTCCCCTCTGTTCTGTCTAACCCTTTATGTGAATCCCCTTTATAAACCCCCACTCTCCTTCTCTCTCTCTCAGCCGAGGAACTGTTGCCCAGGCTCCCAGCTCCTAAGCTGCGGGATTCACGGCTACCGGGCGGACGGTGCCCCTCTAGCTGACACTCAAGACCGCAGACACGGACCCCTTTTGACCGCCCCCTTCCCACCTCTGCTGATTATTAAACACAATACCTCCTGCCAAAATATTAGTCCACGTCCCCTGGTGCAGTGCCCCACCAATAGAGACTTAGCTCGTGATCCCCCTCTTCTCTGTCCAGTCTATGGGATCCAACTCTCAGGGCCTCGCCTTACTAAAATGCATAGGCTCTCCTAGGCTGTGCCTTCACCACTAAATATTTTTAATGCTATCAAATTTGGGTCAACCTGGATCGGAAAGCTACTGATAAGCTGCATTAATCCAGCAACCCCACTGGCCCCTGGGCTAATTGAGTGGCTCCTTTTTTGAGGTACCATCATGTCGGGCCCTATATGGCTCCTTATACTGCCCCCTCTTCTGTTGATACCAGCTGCTCAACATTGGACACCTGAACTACCATCATGTTTGGTTTACAACAGCACCTTGTGCTGTATACCACATGGCAACTTATCCTTTAATTGCCTCCGTGATTCCAAGTACCAATACCTCGAACCCTGCTCTTGGACTACATATACCAGTAGTACTTATAACATTCCCCCACCATAAGGCCCACCTCCCACCATGCAGACTTCTATCTCCTCCCCGCCTATTGTGGTAGGGGTACTAGCTCTTGCTACAACAGATCAGCTATTCTATGGTGGCTACTTTCCAGTCCCTAAAAACATCAGATCTACTAGATGGGAGAAAGGCAGGAATTACAAGCTTATAATTAGCGCTCTTAGAAAAATCCTACTTATCCTCCTGCTATGTTCAGGCAACATAGAACTCAACCGTAGCCCCCAGAAGCTATTGCTTTGCCAGCAGAACTAGCAAATTTAAAAGGAATAAGCTTCTTGCATATTAACGATGTAGCCTCCTTAAAAGATAACCTTAATACAAACCTGGGTAAATCATACCTCTCCTGACATACTTGTGATTTCCGAAACTTGGCTTAGACCCAGCACCACTGATAGAGAAGTAAACATACCCAACTATGCCTTGTTCAGAGCTGATAGGCATGCCAGAGGAGGAGGGGTAGCTATCTACGTTAAAGACAAATGTTCTGCCTTCTGCTTATCCTCGGCATCTGCCACCAGCGAATTCGAATGCCTAATTCTCAAAGTGGAAATTACACAGACTACTGTACTCTGTGTAATAGGATGCTACAGACCACCGTCTGCTGACCTACACCTTGTGTCATATCTAAGTGACAAGTTGGGACAGGGGCTGCCAGAGACTATTATTTTAGGAGACCTCAACTTTGATTGGCTCTCTAACACAGCTGCCCCCCCTTGCATCCTTCTGTGATGAACGTGGTCTGATGCAACTTATTACTGAACCAACATGCCCAAATGTGAAGAACCCCAGTAAAAGTACACTTTTGGATGTGCTAATGGTGAGCAAACCTCATCTCTTCTCCCAAGCTGATGTCTTCTTCTCAGACACCAGCGACCATTGTTTTATTGCGGGAGTAAGATCCACCAACAACCCAGCACCCATCAGCAAGTTCTCTATGAAGAGATCCAGGTGCAACTTCAATGAACATGCCTACCTAAATGAGCTTAAGTACTCCCCTGAGTGGCAAGATTTCTACCTGGCCAAAACAATTATGTCAGCTTACAATATCTTCCACAACATTCTATCAAGGGCCCTTAATAAGTATGCTCCCCTGATTAAAGTTCGAACTAGGACCAAAACATGTAAATGGTTCACCCCTCAGATCAAGTCCTTGCTTCTAGAAAGAGATACGCTCTGGAAAAAAGCGCACAGACTGAACACTGCAGAGGACTGAAACCAGTTCAGGAGACTATGAAATTTATGTACCAAAACAATCAGAGAATCGAAGGCCACCTTCTTCAAATACAAACTCGACTCTGACACAAAGAGCCCGATTAAGCTCTGGAACACAATCAATGATCTGCTAGGCCACTCCCCAGGAAATTCACTCCCGACCAAGATTACCTCTGGCAACTTGACTATAACCGAAAAGATGGATATACTTGATGCATTCAATAACCACTTTGCTACTGCAGGCATGGCATTTGATAACTCCCCTGCAAATGTACTTCGCTCCCAGACTGCCAACCAACTGCCTGAAACTCCAATAGTTTCGCCGCCTTTCTCTCTT
This sequence comes from Neoceratodus forsteri, assembly GCA_016271365.2. Lineage (NCBI taxonomy): Eukaryota > Metazoa > Chordata > Ceratodontiformes > Ceratodontidae > Neoceratodus > Neoceratodus forsteri. Next base: position 65,422,573 of record CM028133.1, read on the forward strand.
CAACCTGCCCCACTGAAAGAGGTACAGGACCTCTTGCTTCAGTTGGATACTAGAAAAAGTGCTAGGGCTGACACTCTTGACCCTTACTTCCTAAAAATTGCCTACCACATACTAGCAATACCCATCACCCACCTTTTTAACTTATCCCTGTCTCAGGGCACCTTACCACCTATATGGAAGACAGCACATGTCATACCACTGTTCAAATCAGGTGACCCTGGCGATCTCAATAACTACAGGCCAATTTCCCTCCTTCCGGTCCTGTCCAAGCTCCTAGAGAAAATTGTAAATGCACAGCTGAGGACTCACCTTGAGTCTAGGGAACTGCTAAATCCTATGCAGTCTGGATTCAGAGCTAAACATAGCACTATCTCAGCCCTCGCCAAAGTTACTAACGACTGGCAGCATAATCTTGAGAGCAAAAACTTTATTTGTGCTGTTTTCCCCTTGATCTAAGCAAGGCTTTTGACACCGTCGACCATAGTCTGCTCCTCTCTTCCCTTCAAATCATAGGTGTGGACCCCTCCTCTCTGCGTTGGTTTACTGACTATCTTACAGGCGCCTTCAACAAGTTAAAGCCGAAGGAGGCCTGTCCCCATAAAAACTCTGCAAGAAGGGTACCTCAAGATTCTATATTAGGGCCCTTACTTTTGCAATCTACATTAATAACATCGACTACTGTATAAAGACAACATCCATCTGTTTGCAGATGATACAGTTCTCGTGAGTCGCCCAACACCTGAAGCTGCCTGCAATGACCTACAGTCAGAATTCAACCTTTGCAAAGTCAACTCCTCCAAAAAAGCTACTCCTTAATGCCAAAAACTAAAGTGATGGTCCTCTCCCCTTTTATCCGTACAGCTAACCCTGTGTCCAGTGAGACAGTTCCCCAAATTACCACAGTTCTAGGTGAAAAATTAGAATTTGTTACAAAATTCAAGTATCTGGGAGTTTGGATAGACCAAAGACTCTCCTTCATTGAACATATCGAGGACTTGCTAAAACGACTTCAGCAAAGGCTTGGACTGTTTTTTAGAATCAACCAATTTCTCACCAGAAATGCCAAGAAACAACCGGTCCAATCCATTTTCCTATCATTGGTTGATTACTCTGACTTCCTCTACAGCCAATGCCCCAACTCTTACATGGCTAAACTGGACACACTCTACCATCGAGCACCGAGGTTTATAATGGGACTCCCCTTCGACACGCATCACTGCACCCTATATGCGGCAGTGGGGTGGACATCACTAAAGTTCAGGCACCACAAGCAGCTCTCTGGACCTATAGAGCCATCTCTAATAAGCTGCCTTACTATATCTCCTGCTGTCTTCCCTGAGTATAATTGGAAATCTGGCGTTAAGTTACTCAGCAATTACATAACGTACCCAAGCAAAATCCCACTTTGGCAGGGCAGCCATAAGCTTTGTGCTACCTACCTTATGGAACGATCTACAAAAAAAACTCAAATTAAGCACTCTAATCGGTATAAATGCCTTCAAGATGCTTTATTTCTGTACAGTCAGAGAAGTATGTAAACTGCTTCACCCACTCAGACCCAGTACCGGTGTCTGCACTGGTATATAGCCACGCCTAGACCCAATTTTTAGTACTGACCCCAGCTTGCTCCTCACCAGCCTAATTGTTCTCTCTCTCTCTTATCTCCCTGTCTTATCAACACTAGGCCCATCCATCCCCTTATTCTTCCTTTCCCAACCTCGGATAGGAGCTCACTACCCTGGGTTGTGACATCCTACCATGCCCCGTACTTTATAGCATTCAATCCCGGGGCTCACACATACTCCTTTTCTCCATCCACTTTCTCTGCATCCCATTTTACCAACTCCTTTCTGTACACCGTGCCCTCCTAGCCTTTCTCCCCCTACCTCCCTCCCTTCCCCCCTACCTTCACCTCTACCTGGTGTATATTTTTTTTTTTCTTTCGTTACTTCCTCCTGCAACCTTAGATAACCTGCTTTATCTTCCTATAGACACCTCTATGTATGTAAATACTGTGTAATCTGTTCAATATCTGTATAATTCTATGTACATATGAACTTCTTTTTCTTCCTCTCTGTAAAGAGTATTATCTGTATTGCCTTGTAAATACCTGTGTTGACCTGTATATACAATTGTTCATGCTCCACCAAGGCCCATCTTGCAAATGAGCTTCTGCTCAACGACGAATGCCTGGTTAAATAAAGACTTGATTGATTGATTGATAGTATCAATACTAATCAGCTTGTTTTGTTTCAGATTAATATACAGTTCAGTAGAACAAGTCCCAAGGACAGATCCCAGGATATAGGACCTGTATTAGTAATGTCCCTTAGTGAATTAAGGAGTTCTTAAACAAGTGTTCTATGGTTAATCTGTAACCAAATCATCACACTGTAGGCACAGAGGAGGTGGTAACCAGTCTCAAGGCTAGGATGATCTCTGCTAGGAGGCTATTTTAAATGTAAAGTTGCTCCAACAATGTCCCAATGTCAGGCTATGATTTTAAAAACTTGAACATACACAATAGTTCACTCAAAGTGAAAAGCAGCAGTGGTGCAATACTTTGAGTTGCTTATTTGTTGGAGGCAGAAGGCATCCCACAGCCAGATTAAGGAGGGTCACCAGGTGCTCCCTTATGTGAGCCAGGATCCAGACACCAGGTCAGGCCAAGTTCTGCCCCTGGAGCTTCTGAGACTTTACCCAAGGTTCTACAAATATAAAATAAAAGGAAAAAAGTAAGGACGATTGAATCTCAAATTCAGACAAGGAGTCGCTAGATAACTTGAAACTAAGGAGACTTGTGTGGGACTTACGCAGGGATTAAACAGGGATTCTACAAAATACTAATAAATACTAACACAATTTAATAATGTAAGCGCTTAATACTTAAAATGCCAAGTAAGCATTACATAACTGTTAAAAACAATAAGATAAACAACTTACAGGAGGCACATCCTTTAGGGCCCCCGCTGGATAACGCACCAAACCAGAGAAATGAAAGGAAAAACTTATCAAAAACCGGCCGGTGATAAGCGTTAAACACTGGTAACTCTAAGCCACACATAATGTGCTCTGAAGACTCAAGTGCTAGTATAGAGAGTGACCAGTCTGCCTTGAGGTTGCCATTGAGGTACAATGCATCTGGAGCTGGCTTGTTTGATATGAAAGAAAATGCTATGCATGCACCTTAAGAGTACAAGCCAGAGGGCATGTATTACATATATGAAAACAAGCATGCTGATTGGCCAGATCTTTCTAATTCAAAATAACCCTGGGATTTAAAAACACAATATTTCTAAATGTATTAAATGTACCAATTGCTTTCTAAAGCAAAATTAAAATCAAACTTGACCACACTGTGGCTGGGTTACCTTGTGGTTTTTATAATGTTAAGGGTCTAGAACTGTGGCTCCTGCAGTGCTTGTATATTTTGTGTACACCTACTAATAGTTGTGCAGTGGCTACAATAAGCACACAAGTTTGATACTTAAAAGAAAAACAAGATACCTCTTAGAAATTAAAACACAAAGCCAGTAAGTGATAACAATTAAAAATAAACAGTACTCTTATCTAGAAATGGACAAAATATTAAAACTATTAAAGGAAACACAGGAGGAAATAAGCAATGTGTTATCAGTAGCCTGAGGTCTAAATACAAGCCTTTTGCCTCTCATCAAAAGGGTGCTTTCAGTGCTCCCTCAGCTCAATGCAAGTAGCTACACCACTCAAGCCAGTGTCTTTTTTCCCTTCTTCCACAGGATCCCACAGCACTGCAAATGGCTCCAGAGTCCGCTGACGCCAACACATCCAGCTCTCCGCTTCACCACTCCACAGCTCTGAAACACAGGCCAAGGCAGAGCTTCAGGAAAAATTCAGGACTAGATTCAGAATTCTGCGTGCTACTATGCCAAGTCCGCAGCAGAAAGGAAATGAAAGAATACCAGTCCTAGGCAGCAGGAGGAGTTTAAAAAACTGAAAATAAAGGCTGTTAGAACCAGGCAATGGTATTACACCTGTTATAAAAGATAAAAAAGCCTCTAGCAGCCCTGCTTCACCTGTTCTTCTTAATTCCTCCTCAGCATTCAAGGATAAGAATACTGATATTAATGTAAATAATATACATAGTAATGCTAGTATAATCACAAGTTCAAATAGCATCGCCATCTCGGCCTCAGAGGTACAAACAGGATTAGCCTAACTAGAAAGTTTTAAAGCAGCTGGACCAGACAGATTAGCTCCCAGATTATAAAGGAAACTGCTGCAGAAATAGGAGGAATTGCCATGTATGTCCTGTCCTTTTTGCAATCTACAATGATTCTATCTTCTTCTGTCCTATCTTTTTATGAGGCCCTTGTCACCTCAAAAATATCCTTTCCCTACACAGTTCCTATCTTTGTTGATAGCTCCTACTGTCACCCCAGCATCCCTCCCTTAGTTGCAATGGAACTCTTATCATCCATTACCGCTATCTCCCAAACTGGTGAACTGTTTTTGCTGGGTGATCTGAACTTAAACTGGTTGTCCCCCAAGTTGACTAAGCTATGGAATGACATAATTGCATTAAACCTTACCCAACTTATACTCGAGCCCACACGTCCAAATCATAAAACGCTCAACCATACCCTGCTTGTCTAGGCACTCACTTCACATCCACACCATGTAATCAAGTCAGGGACCCTTCCTGACACCCTTAGTGACCATAACCCAATTTTCTGGGTTTGCAAGGTCCAGCGCCCTAACCTCCCCCTTGAATCATCATGCTTCACTCCTTTAAATCCCTAGATCTTGCCCCACTCAAAGCCAAACTCCCATCTACAGACTGGGCCCCCTATCCTCCTCAACTTCTATTGACCTAGCCCTTGACATTTCAAGGACAAATTCATCTACACCTGGAATGCATTTACTTTGTTCAAGAGGACCAGGGTCCATGGAATTCACCTCCCCTGGATTACCCCGGAATTACTGGCCTACTTTAGAGAGTGGGACCAGGCTTGGAAACAACACAAATCCACAAACCACCTGAGCGACTACGCTTTGTACAGAATGCTTTGCAACTCTTGCACTAAAGCTACTAGACTGGCTAAATCCAAATATTTCAAAGCCTCATTCTAAGCTATCATAAACTCCCCATCCAAATTCTGGAGAGTGGCCCATGCCCTTTTCTCTCCTCTCCTCCTTCCCATCCTTTCCCCTAAGTTCTTAAAATAAATAACTCACTTGTATCCAACCCTTACTTGGTGGCAAATTAATTCAACACCTACTACATATCTTGTGCCTCGTCTCTCCTATGCTCTGCTCACTACCAGCTCCTCACTCAAGCACACAATTGCATCCCTTGTCTGCCTCCCCCTTTCTCCTGCTCTTCCATTACCTCTGATGAAGCTCTGAGTGCCCTCCTCTCCCTAAACCCCTCAAAAGAGTCCTCTACAGATGGTCTTGACCCAAATCTCTCTACCTCTCTTCTCCTCCCATTGCTTATCCTATCTTTATAATTTGAAACCTCTTCTTTTCACTTTCTCAAGTTCCTTCCTACTGGAAACATGCCGTCATCCTGCCTTTCCCTAAGGGAAGCAACCCATCTGTTCCTGGAAACTGTCGCCCTCCCTCCTTCCTATCCTTGCTAAACTCCAGGAACACCTGGTTCTCTCTCAACTCTCCTCCTTCCTCACTAATTCCTTCTTCTTCACCCCATTCTAATCTGTTTTTTGGAAGAACCACTCAACAACCAACTCCCTCCTCAGGCTCACTAACTCTATCCTTACAGGGATGGATGATGGCCTGATCACCTCAGCCATCTTTGTCGACCTAGCCAAAGCTTTTGACACAGTCTCCCATACCCTGCTCCTTGACTTTCTCTCTGCAGCTGGCCTTGCCCTGTCTGCTACAAACTGGTTTAAATCCTACCTCTCTGGTAGGACCCAATTGATGAAAATCTCCAACCTCGCTTCCCCTGCTCTTTCCCATCAATACTGGGGTCCCACAGGGCTCAGTACTCGGTCCCCTACTTTTCTCCATCTTCCTAAATGACCTTCCCTCAGCCTGCCAGACCTCCTCTATCCACATGTACACATTTGACGCTGTCCTGTACAGTTCTGGAAAAATCCCTGCTGCCGTGGTATCCAGTTTACAGCATGACTTCACTCAAGTTCAGCTCTGGTTTGCCTCCCATCAGCTCTTCCTAAATGCCAAGAAGACAGTCTCTATGACCTTTGGCAACAGGCAGAGACTCTCTAGGCTCTCCACCCTGCCCTCCTTCCACACCCTTAATGGGACAATCATCAAGGACACATCCTCTTTTAGATATCTTGGAGTTTGGCTGGACCAACACCTCAACTTCTCTGTGCATTTCAATGCCATCCTGAAGAAACTGCACCCCAAGCTTGACACCCTTTATAGCAATCGCAACTGTATCCTGCTGGCTGCAAAGCGTGAACTTGTCCAGAAGATGATATTCCCTATCTATGACTACTGTGATTTGCAGTCTACGGTGCTGCGCCCAAATCTTCCTTGACCAAATTGGACACTCTCTTTAACTCCTTCTGCCACTTGCTTTTGACCCCCCGGAACCCATCACTGTGAACTCTACCATTCCCTTGCCTTCCCATTACTGTCAAACAGGTGTCTCTCCCATGGCACCAAACTAACCTCCAAATTCTGGCTTGGTGAATCCCCCCCCCACCTCTCATCCTCTCTCGCCAGTCTTCCTCCCATTCCCTCAGATCTAGTGACACGCATACTTTGGTGGTCCCACACTGCTCTTCCCTTATTGGCCAGACCAGCTTTTCCTATTGATTCCCTAAAACCTGGAACTTCCTCCCTTCTTAATTAAGGCATTCCTCCTCCACAATTTCCTTGTTCCCTGCTGCTCCTGCTATAACCCTCCTTAACTCCGGTACTTGGTGCCTGACCTGCTAACTCCCTTCCCCCTGGCAGGATTCATAACACCCTGGAGGGTTAATTTTGGAGTTGGCAGTCAACCCCCAACCTCCCTTCCTTCCATACCTACCTGTCCTTTTCCCTTACTTCAGCACTTATGACCTGCTTTGAGCACTCTCTTGGTATTTCTTAGCACCACAATTGTACTGTTAGTTTATATTGTACTGCCTGTTTAATTGTTTCCTATACTGTTTAATTCCTTTGTTGTAATTTCACAAACTGTATAGCCTGCATTGTATTACTGCTGCAGTAATGCTGTCTTCACTCTTACACAATTTGAAGCTGTTCTCTATCCGCTCAATGTTTGTACCCCTCACTGATGACCTGAAATCATCCAAGCAGACCTCTAAAGCAGTAGGTAAGGCTAGGGGGATGTTAGGGTGTATTAGTAAGGGTATTGCAAGTCATAAGAGGGAGGTAATAATCACTCTTTACAAGATACTGGTTAGGCACCATCTGGAGTACTGAGTGCAGTACTGGACGCCACACCTTCACAAGTACATTAACCAAACTGAGGCAGTCCAGAGAAGGGCAACCAAAATGGTTCAGGGACTGCATCAGAAGACATATGAGGACAGATTAACAGAGCTCAATATGTATATCCTTGAGCAAGGAGAGAGAGAGGTGATATAATCAAAACATTCAAACACCTTAAGGGCATTAACAAGGTGAACGAGTCTAACACGTTTACTGTAAATATAAGAAAACTAGCAGGACAAGAGGACACAGCATGAGATTAGAGGGAGGCCAATTAAGGGGGAATGTGAGGAAATTCTTTTTCACAGAAAGAGTGGAGGATGCATGGAACAGCCTACCTCAGGAAGTGGTGGTTATGAATACAGTGCAGGGCTTCAAACAGGCATGGGATAGGCATAAGGGAGCAATACAGAGGAGTATGAATAGATAGGCCACTGACAGAGCAAAGGCCGATGGCACATTTATAAGGTAGAAAAAGAAATGGGCAGACTGGATGGGCCTTGTGGTCCTTATCTGCCATCAACCTGTATGTTTCTATGTACCCATGGTATCTGCAATATCCTCATGTTCCCCTCCCCCCAGGTCACATCGTGAGATGAGCAACTTGTTGTTCAGTGTGCCTTCCTGGTGAAACATTTCAATAAATAAATAAATAAAATAGTCACCCTACTAATTAACATATTTAAAAATCCCTCAACACTGGTGAAGTTCCTAATGAATGGAGAATAGTGGACATTGTACCAGATTTTATAAATGAAAATAAAAGTGACTCTAAAAATTATCGGCCAGTAAGTATATGCAGTAAAATCATAAAATCCTATATTAAAAAGATGCTAGATGAACAATGCAGGATAAGTGTTATAGTAGACAATAACTAACAAGGAATTACTAAGGGGAGAGCCTGTATTATAAATTAAATAAGTTTCTATGAAAATATTAGCAAAGTCTTGGATCAGTTACAACTGATGTCATCTTCCTAGACTTTAGTGTGCTTTCTGATGTCATCCCGCACAAACTCATATATAAATGAGGAAAACTAAACACTAGTGGGCATCTGATTAACTGAATTTAATTTTGGCTTTCTGAATGAGTACAATGTGTCAGAATCAATGGTTACACTTTGAACAGTGGGAGGGTCAATAGTGGAGTCCCACAGGGGTCAGTATTGGGCCCAGTATTATTTAAACAATAATGCCCAACAGGGTGTGTGTGTCGTACTGGGATAACGTCATGCCTCAGGTGGTTGGGCACGAGGCCGCAGGCGGAGTGCATCCAACAACTGAGGCATGACGCTCTCCCAAATGACACACACTCTGGAGGGCATTATTGCTATTATACAATGGTTCGTTGTTATACATAAAATAAAAAAATAGTTTTAAAGAATGTTTTTATTAGTGTGGAAAAAATATTTTTGTTTCCTAAGAGGAGATGTAAAAAAAGGGATCATCAATGGCCATAAAATCATCTACATTGATTGACAGTGAGGCTGAGACTAGAGTCGTGATGTTGTGCTGAGATAACATCACGGGTCCAGTCCCAGACTGACCAATCAGAGACCAGGATTTTTTCTTGCCATTGTATAATCAGTATTTACATTTAAGACTTAGGAAAGAATATAAGTACTTGGTGTAGTATACTTGCAGATGGCACTAAAATTGGTAGCCCTGTCAGCACCATTGAAAAACAAATAAAAAAAACTCTACAGAATGACCTAAGCATATTAGGTCAATGAGCAAATGAATGGGGGGATGCATTTAACCTATCCAAATGTACAGCAGTGCAACTGAGTAAAATAAACCCTTGATATCAATACTTTCTTCATGACTGAAAGTTAGCTACATCAAATTGGTATAAAGAACTAGGTGTTTACGAGTACATCACACAGGATTTCAAAAACAAAGAACAATGTGATGAAATATTTAGGAAAACAAATTATTTGGTTACTATACTTAGACAGTTTAAAAATAGATCTGCAGAAATCGTTATACAGTACTGCTGTACAAACACATACATCAGACCACACAACGATTACTGTTCTCAGTTCTGAGGGGACCTAAACTCAGGTGACAGAAGGTTGATAGAATCCAGAGAAAAACAAATTAATCTATAAGGCAGTCTAAAACAATTGAATATGAAAAGAGAGTAGAGAAACTGGATTATTTTTCTACATAGAAGGATTTGAGGAAATATATTGCTATTATATAAGATTCAGACGGATATTGACATAATGCAAAGCATGAGTTTACAATTTAAAGCTGACACAATAGTAACAGAAGGGCATAACAAATAAATCCAATCACAATCCTTTAAAACTGCTAGAAGGAAGATGTTTTATCAACAATGTATTGTGAGAATTTGTAACTCAGTATTGGCTGAGATGGTGAACAGCAGTACAACAAACATGTTCAAAGACAAACTTGATGTACACATGAGCAATGTAGGGATACTCACTTACTACCAACATCTGTGGAAGAGCAGCTCTGTATGGACCATCTGAGCCCCTGTGCTGTTTCTGTCATCCTAGTAAACTTCTAATTTTCAACAGGCCCTATATAGAAATGTCTACATGCCACATATAGGCAGTACGTAGACTGTCCTATGCCCGAATGCCATGCAGCAATGATTTTCAAACCCTCAGTGGCATTCACCACCAGCACACTACTGCCTTGCATGCTGGATCCCCCTGCTGGCCATGTGGCTCTGCAACAGGGGCAGGCCAGTGGCATGATGGAGGGAATGTCAAAGTTGCATGCATGAATGATGCCACTTGCTTTCTGGGATGGCACAGACAAAGTATTCGAGGGGAGACCCTAGCATAACTATATACACACACCCCACATGTCACTGGCAGGAAGCAGTGCCAATGGCACCCTTCCACTCACAGCTGGCACAGAACACAGGACTGCCTGGGAGGGCTGGGCATGGCTGTTTGGGAAGGTGCTTAACCCCTGTTGGGCTGTGCACCACACCAGGACCCCCTACAGGAGTGCAGCAGAGGATCCACTCTGGGGCCTGGGTTGGGAATCTGACTGAATGCCCATCTGTGTGGCCGTGCTCCTCTCCATTGCTGCTATGTGCTGGGGGGACAGGGGCTCAGCCCTACGGCCAGCATTCCTGAATGCTGCTTGTGGACACCTGCACATGGATGCAGAGCAGCATGAGAGATTTATGCTTGTTTTGAGTGTAGTTAGTAAATAGCCCCTATCGTTCCTTACAAACTGAGCAGTCTCACTCTAATATCTTGGCATGGAGCTCATTGGTCTTTTTTGTCCACTATCCTTACAGGTTTTGCTTGAGGTTGTGGAGGGGATATCTCCCAATTTGTTATTTTTTTGTTGTTGTTTACATTCAGGTACTGAAGGCCATACTAGACAATATATTCAGTGCAAGTGTAGTCTCCCACCCCATTGTTTGCTATTTAAGTGTACCTGTTGACTAGCTAACAAGTTTCAAAAAGGAAATGTTTAATGGCCAGCCTAAAGTCTGTTTTGCTAGCTACAAACAAGTACAAGAGTTGGGGAGGAGCTTAACAGAGAAGTAACAAATAGCACATAATGTTTTAGAGGACAGTTATTGTCTAGTCTAAAATATAGTCTAAATTACCACACAGGTTTCATCTGTTTAACACTAAGCCCATTTCAATAAAGACTATAAACAATGGTTCTTACATAATATCACTGTCCAGGCTAAATGTTGCTGCGGTCAATCTTATGACTAACTTATGCCTCCTCTTAGTTTTTGACAGAGGAGAATCTTGCTTTCACAGCAAGTAACAGCTGACTAGAACTACAGCTTTCTTACTAATAAATCACTTATATCTCAGCAGGAGTCAGTGCCTGTTTGGATTAAGCAAACAGATACTTTATTAGAAGCAAGGGGTCTCATTTAGGTAAAAAAATGAAGAAAGTCACTTTGTGTTTCTCTGTTAGAGGAAGGGGTCTGTATCAATTTAATTTGCTGAGTCAGGAACAGAGGGGAGAAGCTAATTGGGGTGTGGCTTAGGAGTTTAGGAGTACAAAAGCAGGTGTCTCCAATTACAGCTTCCTGCTGTTAGTTTCTGACAGAGGAGAATCTTGCTTTCAGAGCAAGTAACAGCTGACGAGAACTACAGCTTTCTTACTGATAAATCACTTCTATCTCAGCAGGAGTCAGTGTCTGTTTGGATTAAGGCAAGGCAAATTTTATTTAAGACACACCCATCCTGGAGGCTCTGTGTGCTGAACATTTTAAAGATAAATACTATACATTATAAAACAAAATGCATAATAATATATCAAACATAACACACAACATATCAACAATGAAACAAAATTTATATAAACATTAACCTAAGCAGCAACAACAAATGCCTAACAAGCCAAGGCTAACCTAAACGTAGATTCTAAAAAAATAAATAAGGACTATAAAGCAGTCTAAGAAGGCCTGATTATACAAGGCCTTGAGGTGGGTTTTAAATACTTCCATGAAAGGGGCTGCCCTAACATCTGGAGTAAGTGAATTCCACAGGATGGGAGCAGCAACACTAAATGCTCTGTCATCAGCTGTTTTTAACCTCATCCTTGGAATTGCAAGAAGGCCCCCAGAGGAGGAGTGGACCAAGAATGCAGGACTGAGAAGGTCATTCAGGTAACCAGGGCCCAGGCTGTATAGGGCCTTAAAGGTGAGTAAACCCACCTTGAAGAGGACCCTCCACCTAACTGGCAGCCAGTGCAGTTGACGCAGCACCATAGTAATATGACAATACTTGGGCTGTCCTGTCAACAGCCTCACTGCCATATTCTGCACCAGCTGCAGGCAGCACTGGGTACCCCCAGAGACCCTGAGATAGACTGTATTACAGTAGTCCAGTTTGGACATCACAAAGGCATGTACCAAGGTGGGGAGGTCCTGTGGTGGAATTAGGGGCTTTATCCTGCTGATATTCCTCAGATGGTAAAAACTACAGTGGAAGACACCTGAAACTTAAGTGTCAATCCACTGTCAAGAATAATGCCCGAATCCTGCACCTTAGAGGAGGCCTTCAATGGTACCAAGCCAAGAAAAAGCCCTCTCTCTGCACCAGAGGCCAACTTATCATGCCCTCAGTTCAACTCCACTACCAGTACCTCCATCTTATTGGGGTTCAGTCGCAACCAGCTGGAGGCCATCCAGTCATTGATTTCAGTGAGGCAACTATTAAGCACTTCCACTGAGCGAGATGTTCCAGGGGCAAAGGAAAAATACAGCTGGGTAAGCAAACTTATACTTTATTAGAAGCAGGGAGTCTCATTTAAGTAAAAAAAAAAAAAGAAAGTCACTGTGTGTTTCTCTGTTTGAGGAAGGGGTCTGCATCAACTTAATTTGCTGAATCAGGAGCAGAGGGGAGAAGCTAATTGGGTATGTGGCTTAGGAGCTTAGGAGTACAAAAGCAGGTGTCTCTAATTACAGCTTCCTGCTGTTAGTTTTTGATAGAGGATAATCTTGCTTTCAGAGCAGCTAACAGCTGACTAGAACTACAGTTTTCATACTAATTTCCCTCCTTCCAACCCCACCACCCTCCCGCCCTAAGCCAGTTCTACTTTTATAGCCACTGGATTTGACTGACAACAGGAACTTCCTGTTTGGCAGTAGGAAGGGAAGGATCACTGAGGCACATCAGTTTCACCAACCTTGAAGGAATCTAAAAAATAGCTCTTTCATCCCCTCAGCTGCTGGAGGTCTGAATCCAAGCAAGGAAGATGGAGACTACTGAAGACTACAGGAAGTTCCTGTCTCAGAGCAGGAGGGGCGAGAGTTGTAAGGGCACATAGGCAGTAGGAAAGTAGGTGTAAAAATACATAGAGGGAGGAGACAGTAAGCATACAAAGCAACAGGAGAGGGGACACAAAATGAGTCAAGATGGGAGTGGTGCAGTGCAATGGCTGTAGGGCAGCAGTGTAATAGGAGACATTCTGGAGGCTGCGATGTTGCCCTATTTGCAAGCACCTCTCTGATCTTTGGGGGGGGTTGCTCATCTCCAGGCTGACCTGGCTAGGATTCATGAAACCTCTTTCCCCACCCAGGGACCACCAGGGAAACCACTGCCATCTCAGAGGATGCCAAGAAAGAGGAGCGGTTGGACCAAGGTGGGCTCAGAGAGGGAGAGGGTGGTGGAACAGAGGTGCATTCCTCCAGTTATACCTCTTCACAATTCATATGCTGTTCTGGTAAAAAGTGGTTCCTCTATGGAGATACCTGCAGTGGAGACCAAGGAGGATGCTGGGAACCTCCACAAAGGAGACCCACAGGAGGGTGGCACAAGACCCCACAGGGGAAGGAAACATTTCCTGGAGGGGGACTCGGTCATTAAGGGGGTAGAAGTGGTGGAGGAAGGGGATAGGGAGGTAAGGTGCCTACCTGGCTCCACAGCTCAGACGGACAGGAAGCGAATCCTCAGGATCTCGGGAGCAGCTGCACAAGGGAGGATGCTGGATGTCATTATCCACCTAGGGACAAATTACCTGGCTGTGAATGGGATCAGAGCAGTGCAAAAGGAGTTTGTGGAGTTGGGGAGGGGCCTTAGACAAGTAGCATGTACGGTAACCTTTTCGGAGGTGCTGTCTGTCTACGGCAAAAATGATGCTAGGGTATTCTGCACCACGGGATTCAATAAATGGTAGAAAAACCTGGTGTGGAACTCAGGGATTTGGCTTCACTGGGGACTGGGGAGCCACCTGGAGGAATCCAGGCCTATACTGGGTCGATGATCTGCATCTGTCTGGGGGGGAACCACGATCCTAGGTGATAGGTTTAAATGCCTCATTGGCAAACATTTAAACTAGCCAAGGTGGGAGGCTCTAAAAAAGAGCATGGAAATCCCAGCCTCCCCCCCAAAAAACACAGTAGTTAGAGAGGTAAACACCAAGGTAGAGAAGTCAGTAGAGAGCAGGACAGGGGTAAATGCTGAAAAAGGCAGTCTGGACAGAGATGGGGCTAAAAAGGGTAAGGCCATCAAAATGGAGGGTGATGAGTACCAATGCCTACAGCTTGTGTAACAAGCTCCCTGAACTAGTGGCCTTGATGGAAGTGGGATGCCTGGATATTGTGGCAGTCACTGAAACGTGGTACACAGAGAACCATGACTGGGGTGTCAACATACCAGAATACACAATCTACAGGAGGGACAGGGTGGGTAAAAGAGGAGGAGGAGGAGGAGCTCTCTATATAAGGGAAGGGATTAAAGCAACAGAACTAAAGAGTAAACAGGAAGTTGATGAGTCACTATGGGTCACCCTGGAGACTGGAAATGGCACCACAATCCGCATGGAGGTTGTGTACAGACCCCCATCTCAGGAGGAAGAAACGGACAAGGAAATGATAGAAGGCATCCTTAAAATGGCAGAAAAAGGGGAGATATTGTTGATGGGGGACCTGAATATGCCACATGTCAACTGGAGTAATTTTGCTACAGGCACATCCAAGAGCAGGGTCATTCTTGATGCCCTACGGGGGCATACCTCAGACAGCTAGTGTGGAACCTAGTCGGGAGGGTGCAATCTTAGACCTGGTACTCTCAAATGGGGAAGGAGAAAGGATCTCAGATTTAGAAGTGGGTAGCCATCCGGGAACAAGTGACCACCAAACAGTGTGGTTCACAATAAACACAGCCATAGAGTCAAGTCATACAAAAACAAGAGTATTAGACTTTAGGAGGGCTGACTTTGGGAAAATGTGAGAGTGCCTCAGAACACTAGCAAGCGGGCAAGAAGGAGGGGTGGAGGAACAACGTGGAGTAATCAAAACTGCCATCACACAGGCAACAAGCATTTGTGCAAAGCAAATCAACAAAACAAAATGAAGGAAAAAACACTATGGTTCTCAAAAGAAGTGGAAGGGAAGGTTAAGGAGAAAAGGATAGCATTCAGGAAATTTAAGGATACACAGAAGGAGCAGGATAGAGAACTTTATCAGTTAAAGCAGAAGGAGGCAGGGAAGGCAGTCAAAATAGCAAAGGCACAAACTGAGGAAAATATAGCCAACTCTGTTAATAAAGGGGATAAAACCTTTTATAGGTACATTAGGAAGTGAAGAAAGACCAAGGAAGGGATAAAGAGACTTAAAGGGGAGGGAACGTGGGCAGAGGGTGACAGTGAAAAAGCAGGGTTACCAAACAAATATTTCTGCTCAGTATTCAGAACGGAAGAGGAAGGGGTGGTACCTAAACCAGACAAAAGAACCACTCTGAATAGGGGAGTCGATACCAGTCCATTCACAGAAGAAAGGGTTTCGAAAGAACTCTTGAAACTGAGGGTGGACAAAGCAATGGGGCCTGATGGGATTCGTCCCAGAATTCTAAAAGAACTAAGAGTAGAACTAATAATGCCACTGATTACTCTCTTTAACAAATCATGGGAGGATGGGGTGGTACCTGAGGACTGGAGGAGGGTGGATGTGATTCCACTTCACAAAAGTGGGAGCAGGACAGAGGCAGGAAACTACAGACCAGTTAGTTTGACCTCAGTGGAAGGGAAAATGATGGAATCACTTCTGCTGGAAATAATTGTT
Organism: Neoceratodus forsteri; assembly: GCA_016271365.2. Taxonomy (NCBI): domain Eukaryota; kingdom Metazoa; phylum Chordata; order Ceratodontiformes; family Ceratodontidae; genus Neoceratodus; species Neoceratodus forsteri. The sequence goes on from CM028133.1 coordinate 65,438,509, forward strand.
GAGTACCTAGAGGCCAGTGGAGCAAAGGGTCCAAGGCAGCATGGTTTCACAGCAGGAAGGTCATGTCAGATGAACCTAATAGATTTCTTTGACTGGGTGACCAAAGTAGTAGACCAGGGAGGGGCTGTGGATATGGACTACCTAGATTTTAGAAAGGCATTTGACACAGTCTCACAAAAAAAAATTAATATGCAAGTTAGCCAGCCTTGGAGTGGGTCCCAAGGTGGTGGCCTGGATAAAAAAAACTGTCTGGAAAACAGGATGCAAAGGGTGATAGTAAACAGAGTCCACAGTGAAGAAAGGAGGGTAACTAGCGGGGTACCACAGGGTTCGGTACTGGTACCAGTCCTTTTTAATGTTTTTATAAGTGACATTGGAGAGCACCTGGAAGGAAAAGTATGTCTCGTTGCAGATGACACAAAGATCTGCAACAGGGTTGATACACAAGGTGGGGTGGAAAGGATGAAAAGGGACTTGGCAAGGCTGGAGAAGTGGTCAACTATATGGCAGCTCAGATTCAATGCAAAGAAGTGCAAGGTAATTCATCTGGGAAACAAAAATCCAGGGGAAGAGTACACAATGGGGGGTGAGATAATAACAACAATAAGAATCGAAAGAGACCCAGGAGTAATTATATCAGATGACCCAAAGATGGGCAAACAATGTGAGAAGTCAGTAAGGAGGGCTGGGGGATACTGGGATGCACAGGGAGAGGCATCAACAGTAGAAAACAGGAAGTTGTTATCCCTCTGTACAGACAGTTGGTGAGACCCCATCTGGAGTACTGTGTGCAATTCTGGAGACCCCATCTCCGCAAAGACATAGAGTGGAGGCTGTTCAGAGGAAGGCAACCAAAATGGTGCCAGGTCTGCACCAGAAGACCTATGAGGAGAGACTAAAGCAGCTTAATATGTATACCCTTGAGGAAAGGGGGGACATGATAGAAACTTTCAAGTATCTCAAGGGAATTAACAAAGTACAAGAGGGTAGCATCTTTCAGAAAAAGAGATGTGCAAGAAAAAGGGGGCACAATTTGAAGACAGAGGGGGGGATGGTTCGGAGGTAATGTTAGAAAGTATTTTTTCACAGAGAGGGTTGTGGATGCATAGAACAGCCTTCCTGAGGAGGTTGAGGAGTCAGGAACAGTGGGAGAATTTAAGAATGCATGGGACAGGCATAAGCCAATTCTAGTGGGGTGTAGGAGTAAGTAAGCTGTTGATTAACTGGAATCTGCAGCTTATCCATCAGGTAGGGAAATGAGCAGACTAGGTGGGCCAAGCGGTCCCAATCTGCTGTCAAATTCTATGTTTCTATGTATCTGTGCTGAATGGTTTTACTGTCAATGTTTGGTGTACCTTACCGTGTACTGTAAAATGTGTTGTAATAAGTTTTTCTGTATGTATGTAAATTGTTTACCATGGGTTACCATTTCAAATGAGCTTGCTCAATGGTTTAACCCTAATAAAATGAAATTAAATGAAATGCAATTTGTGTATGATTATGTAGGTTTCTGATAAACTGGAAATGAGGGCTGGAAATGCTGTCTACTGTCAGCCTTGTACTGAGGAGTGAGGGTCAGAGTTAGATGCAAACCAACTGAAACTAAGCCATATTAAGCTGCTGATTATATTTTAGTGATTGTGGGAAAGTTGGCCAGGACTGTACTCTTCCCAACATCCGCCCTGGAATCTTTAATGTCCACCTGGACAAACACCAGAAAAGGCAGATGGGGCCTTGGTTTGATGTCTCATCCAAAGGTGGCACATGTCAACAATGCAGCATACATTTAGAGCAGGAGAAGTAGTTCCCACCCTCCGGTGATGGAACATTGGGCCTCTGAAAGGTTAGTGTCCAAGTAAGGAAAACACAAGTTATGTGCACACTACATAAATGTTGTAGGGTGCTAGCTTAAAATATGAACTGAAGCACCGAAAGCATGCACAGAGCTGCACACCAAGGAAAAATAGTAACTAAATGTCAGAAAAGTATGCAAAACTCATGATTTATTGCTGTTGACTAAAGAAGTATAAGTGTGGCACAGAAACCCCAGAGTTTCAATTCAGACATGTGATCCTTTGTTTACAGGGAGTACTAAATCTGCCAGCTTTTTGTAAGACAGTGTCAGCTAACATCAGGTATGAGACAGCAATTGTCTAGCGGGTCCCCCCCAGCCCCAAGCCCCATTTTATTATAATGTTCCAGATCCCTGGTGGTCTATCGGATCCCCCACCAGCCCCAGTCCTATTTTTATTATTTAAGAAATCCCTGGTGGTCTAGCAGACCCCCATTCCCAATTCGCACATAAGATTTACAGATATCTTTCTCTGGTGGTCTAATGGACCCCCACCCCAGAAGGCAGTGCCCCACAACCCCACTCTCCCATCCCATCCCAGAGCTGGCATTCTGCACAGCCCTCCACTCTTCATCACAGGTGGGTGCCAACTGAGCTGTCAAGAAGCACATACTGTATACAATACATGCTCATTAATCTCAGGCTCTCTGTGCTTCCGAGGGTTGCCTCCTTGTGGTTTCGAGGGCCAGGTTGCGGCATTCTGGGGACCATGCATTCTCAGTTGCCACACTGACCCTGTGGAACTCCTTGCCAAGACATTTAAGAGAGGCACCCTTGGTGGAAACCTTTAAAAAGGGATTAAAAATGCTCTTATTGAATCAGGCATTTGATATAAGCTGAAGATTAAAAATGAATTGACTGTTGTTTTATTATTGAGCTGTTTTAGTGAATGATAGATAGAACTTTATATTGATCTCTGCATTATGTCTTGAAGTGTTTATGTGTTATGCATTGATTGTTTTTAAATATTGTTAAGCACTCCGAGCCTCTGTGAAGGGACACTATATAAAGTTCCTGTCTATCTATTTATCTGTCTGTCTGTCTATCTACAATACATGGTTCTTGACAGCTCAGTCAGCTTCCGGCCATGGTGAGAGGGCTGTGCCGGGTTCTGACTCTTGGATGAGATGGGTGGAGTGGAGTGGCAGGGCACTAGGGGGGTCCACTAGGCCAGTAGGGGTGTTTTACTATGGCTTTGCACTGTGTTTGCACAGGTTTTGCATGACCCTAACAAATAAATATGACACATAGACAAAGCCAAACGTAGAGGAAACATGCTGCTAAATGATGGCATCACAATGATGCCATCATCTGCCACCCTTCCCAGCCATGCCAGGCAGTAAGTGGTGACCCTGCTGCCAGTGGACAGCATGACAGTGTGGCCATACAGCACACACCTGTGGACCACACTTCTGTGGACACCAACAGACGCTTGCACACACATGCAGAACTGTGGGCATGGAGGATGTTGAGGGGAGAGTGTATGGGTGGCCAGGCTGTGCCACAGACCAGGTGTGGCCACAAGGCTGGGACACTTCATGCAGTGCACATGGGCCAGTATTGGGAATACCCCAACACCAGTGTGCCTTTCGGATAATATATGCCCCCCCCGGCCACATACTGCACAGCTGTACAACTGCCACAGCACACAAAGCCGGACAAGTACATGTCACTGTGAGCATCCCATGCCAGAGATGCATCATCTGTGGGTCACATAACAGCATAACAGTAATGTCCACTGTCAGTAAACACCTGCAGGTTAGGCCTCTCACTGTGTATAGTGCAGTTATCATCACTGCCCAACACACCATAGGCATTGCTGTGTCCGCACACTACTGGCCCCCTTGCTACTGTAGTGTCTGCTGTGCACTGTAGAATGACATACAGTGTGACAGTTGCATGCAGCACCACCATCTGTGCCTATGCTGTGTTGTCCCAGTACAGCTGCAGGCGACAGCACATGTGGAAATACTGTTCATAACTGTATAATATTCTCCAAGCTGTTTGTGCAGCGCTAACACATTAGCACGGGTTTAGTGCAGGGCTAAACAGCCCGGCGCAAACTGCATGAAAATCAGATCATAATGAGATGCCAATCTGGATGTTTGCCCACAGACTACCTAAGTAGGCTCATTTGCATGTCACTTTTGAATGTGGCAAAGTTTAGTGCCAGACAAATGTGTTTGCACTGGGCTAATGGTTTAGCCCTGTGCTAAACCCACTCAAACGTGTTAGCACTGCACAAACAGTTTGGGGAATATTTTACAGTTTTGCACACTGTACTTTCACATACGCTGCAGCTGTACTAGGTCCATTTGCTGGCACACACAAAGACCACATAGTTCACCTCTATCTACCTTCACATTGCTGTGCACCGTGTTGCTGTTGTGGTTTGCACTTCCTGGTTGCCATATTCAGAGCTGTCTTATTCCAGGGCTAAGTTTGCCCTGCACTCCCATCCCAGTTTGCCCGGCCTCATTCCCATGCTATATTCAGAAGCTGTTTGTCCTGGGCTATTCCTTTTGAATATGGCTTGCTTTGTGCTCTGGACTAAGTTTGCCAGCCGGGCAGTGCTAATTTAGCCCTTGGGCAAAGTTTTGCATATCTGGCCCTAGATGTGCAAGAGTAAAACATTGATCTACTGTGCTATAACCTCATCTAAATCCTGCCTGTGTTTCATCTAATAACTTTTTTGCCATTACCCACATTTCAATTCTTTTATTTAAAATTTTTGTAAATATTTTTGCTGTACTATCAATCAAGCTTTATTGGTCTGTAACATTCTGGTTTTTCATTATCCCCTTTTTTTAAAGATTGGGATAATAATACTTAAGCACCAGCTTTTAGTCATTTTGCCTGTGTCCCATATCTGGTTAAATATTTTACATAGTATAGGAACCCAAAGAGATTTAATCTTCCATATTACTTCTATTGGTACACCATCAGGTCTTGGTGTTTTATGTTTGTTAAATGATTTTATTGCAAGATCCACTTCTAGCTCTGATATTCTCTCTCTGGGTCCTTTGCAGTTTGTTACTATACTATCATCAAGTTTTTGAATATACTCTTGGTTATCATTAAAGAATAATCTATTGAAATAATTCCCCCAAATGTCAGACTCTATGTGATTTTCTGGCTCATAGCTAGTGTTACTCAGTCCTTTGTTGATTAGTTTCCCAAAAGTTTTGCTATCTTTAGTCTTTACTGCGAATTCCAAATCTGTCCATAGTTTCTGAATGTATTTTTTTTGTTAATTTTGAGAATATCTCTGTAATCTCTCCTTAATTTGTTCTTTGCTCTGTTACTATTTAAAGAAGGATTACTTTTTAAATGCTTAAGTTGTTTATTTAATGCTTGTCTGGCATTTTTACAGTCTCTATTGTACCATATATAACCTTCCTTTTTATAAATGTCAACCTTTTTATTTATTAGCATTGAAGTTGATCCGAGTATAGCTCCAAATCGAAATAGTAGATCTTCACTTTCTTTTTCTTTTCCTACCTCTTGTAATTCTGTTAGAATTCCCAGATTTTGTAATATTTGTATAAATGTGTCACTTTGTATAATACTCCAACCTATACAAGTTTTGTTTTTAATTCCAAGTGGTGCCACACACATCTTTCTGTTTCCCCCTCAGAGTATTTTATTTTTACTTCTATGGCTAGATGTTGGCTTTCTGGTCCGAGTTGTATATCCAGCTGTAAACATAGGTTTAGCATACAGTAATTAACCCAGAAATAGTTTATCACTGAGGATCCATTCCCTCCATAAAAGTGTATTTACCCTCAGTATATCCTAATAGTCTACCATTTAAAAGTATAAGGTTGTTATTTACAAATTTGTTTTGCATTTCAATATCATTGGTGCCGATCTTCTCATCGACATAATTTCTATTTCCCCTTATCTGTATTAAATCTCTTTGGTCTATGTAAGCTTTGAAATCCTTATCTATTCCTGGTAATCTTCCTAATTTAATATTCATATCACCTGTAATCACTATTTTCCCCTCAGGATAATTTTGTTGAATTTCTTTTATTAAGAGTCAGTATGTATTAACCAATCTGTATCACCAAATTTGCTTGATTGAGGTAGAACATAAATATTAATTATAAATAAATCTCCAGACTCCTCTTTTGAGATTTTAACTATAAGAATACTTTCACTTTCTATTTTGATCTCTTCTGTTTGCACTTTATCTTCCAGTTTACATAGGGTAACCAATCCTTCTACGTTTCTTCCATAATGTTTCATTTTAATTGCACTCTTCCAGTGAGTTTTAAGACCATTTAAATAAATAGCCCCAACTATCCAGGTCTCGTGAATGCATATTATTTTAAATTTATTCAAATATCATACTACTTCTGGGTCTCCTAATTTGTCTCCTAATCCTGAAACATTCCATGACAGTAATGTGTCATTATAACCTTCATCAAGACTTATTGGTTTTGTTTCATCTTGGTCTTCAATTATATCCACTGTGTCTTTTCATCTACCGTTAATCTCTGGATCCAACTCTGTTTTGGAAGTCATGTGTCTACATTGGTCAAGCTATCATATTTATTTGAAACTTCAATTCCCATTCAGTACTTTTCCTTTCCTTAGATTTTTTTTGGATCCTTCATTTCTTTCCCTCCATTATATATATATATATATATATATATATATATATATATATATATATACCATCTCATCAAATAAACTCTGTTTAATGATTAATGAATTCTTTAAACTTTCATTATTCAACCTTGCAGTTATTTGTCGGTTAAATTCCCATCTAATAGCCTTTTTAATTTTGTGGCTATGAACATGCTGATTCAACAGTGTACTTAGAGTGTCTAGTACAAGTTCTTGAGTACTATTATTGTTTTCCCTCTCTTTCTGTATAAGGCCAAATACTGATATAATACTTTCTTTTTTATTTGTACCCTCTCTCACATTTTTATAATATTCTGGGAACAAATTTTCCAGTAATGTTACATCACCCATTTCTATTCCGAATTCCTCAATTTCTTTTTTTTTTTTTGCTAAATAAGGCCTTGGTAAAGAAAAATTGGTCTGTTACCAATAATATTTACTTGAGATTGGACATTGGTCTTATAATGCTTAGACACTCTAGTATATGTGTACATCCAGTGACAAACTTGAATAATTTCTTTATCATTGATGACAGAGTGTCATTTGTCTCATTTGGTAAAAGTGAAACTTTATATAATGGCATTACATAATCTGAGCCCTTGGTTTTATTTAGAAATAATTCAAATTCAATTCCTATCTCATTATCATGTCTCTTCAAATTTTCTTTATTCTCACTTTTATTTTTTTCTTTATTCTTACTTTTATTCAGTTCATCTTGGTTTCCTAAATTTTCTTTTTCCTTTTTTTCATTGTTTATTAACAGCAAACCTTTTTGTAAATTAATTCCTTCTATTGTTTTCTCTTTCACATGTGGAGATTCTTGATTCTTTTTAGGAATTCTTTTCCCTACTCCCTTAGTTTTTAGTCTTTCTTTTTATCATTATTCTTTGTTTTTGTCCCCCTTCTTCTCTGTTTTTTCCCTTGTCATAATCTTTGTTATTATCCATCTTTGTTACTTCTTTATCACTTTCCACATTATCTCTCCAAACCTCATTGGGGAGAGAATCTAATGTTTTGGAGTTAACCTTCCTATCATTATTTCCTTTACTAACATTCAATTATTTCCTGTTCTTCTTAGTCTCATATTTGTTACCCATTTTTGTTTCTGCCTTCCCTTCTTTATTCTTTTCTCTTACCTTTAGTTTACATCTTTCTTCTTGTGATAAACCTACTTCCCATAACATGGTGTTTCCTTCTCTTAACTGTTTTGCTACACTTTCATGTCTCCATCTAGCATCTGTGAGCATTACTAGTTCTGGCTCAATTTCTGAGTCAGTTAGATCCTTTACATTTGTCAACTGGCCTTGATCCCCTTCTATACTATTTTCCTCTTTTGCTGTACATTCTCTACAAAGATCCCCTGCTGACCTATGAATTAAATAGTTAATTTTGGGTGAGTTATTTTTCTGGTTGTGTTCTGTTTTAAATAGCCATCCATTTTCATATTCCTTGATGTTGGGATTTCTGCTCAGAGAGTTTTCAATTATCTGTTTAATATGAATACTGTTCTCTATACAAACCCCTTTAACAAAAGAGAGATACTTTTTTATTGCCAGTAATTGTTCGTACATCATTATATTGGCAGTGAATGTATCTCACAATGCCATGCATAAATCTTCTGTTACATTCTCTGTAAGCATTGTATTTTTATCCACAAAGCTTATAGGACTCATAAACATGGTGTCATCTCCTATTTTCTTATTATTTCTCAATGAGTCCATCAATTTTTGTGCTTGCCTATAGATTTTCTCAATATCTTCAGAAATTGAAATACTCACCTCTACTTCTGAGATATTAAAATCAAATGCGGCATCTTGCACATGTTGCTCCACCGTGGTAGACAAAATTGATCTTGTCATGCTTTGTTTTAGATCCCTTATCTTTTCCTCAATTATCTTATTATTCCGCTAATTTCTTCAACTGTTTTATTTACTTCTTTATTTATAGTATAAATCATATCCGAACTGAGCACATCGTGTTTCTTTATAGCTTTCAGCTTGGTTGTTTTAATGTCATTTTCCAAAATATTTATTACCTTCTTTAAGGTGTTACCATCCAAAATGTTGGTTTGTTTTTCTTTGTTTTTATCTAACAATTCATAGATTAACTGATCAGGAGGTATACTTCTTTTCTTTTCCTTAAGTACCAGACCAGATGGGGTTGAGGTCTTGTTCCCCCCTTTACTGGATGGATTCCCTTTTATTTCTGGTCTTATTTCTTTATCTTTTCCCTTGCTGGGTAATAACCTTGGATTAAATTTTCTCCTTATTCTGGTTTCCCTGTTTTTAACCTTTGATTCCCAGTTACATTCTCCTTTAACCTTTTTCTTTTACATTCTCCCACTTCTGGTGTTAACTGGCATAGTAAAAGAGAGGAAGAAGAAAAACGATTATATATAAATAAACAATTTCTAACTGGTTAACTGGTTAATTAACTATTTAATTGATTATAACAGCAGCAGCTGAAGATGATAACACCAATCGACTGATTTACTGCTAGGTAGACAGGTAGGCAGTTACACGACTTCAAAGAACAACAAAAACAAAACAAAACACACTATCCACAAGAATCCACAAAACAATTCAAAAGTCATTGATTGAGTGATCTTCCAAAGTCCAATGTCCTTGTCCTTATCCTTAGTTCAATTCCCCTTTCAGTGTTTCACTGGTCTCTAGTCTCTAGTCTCTAAAAGCTTTTGTAAAAATTGTGTTCTAAAGTTGACCACAAAAATTTACAATAGAACCCAGGAGTAGTCCAAAAATATCCAATCCTGATCCGTATCAGGCCGTTTCAATCCATTTTCTTTGCTTCGGACTTCCTTACACCACCTCTTGAAGTTGTTAATTTTTAGAATAATCTAGCATACTCTCCCCACTGCAATATAAGAAAAAAACTCTAATATATTGAAAAATACTGCTTGGCTAATCCACTTGCTATTGGCTTAAATACCCATAATACTACGCCCACAGTAATATACAGTAATATACTGCAAAACAGTTTCCTGACAATAGAATTGTAACTTGATCTATAAATAACTGCTGATATTTTTCTATATCATATTCATATTTAAAACCTTACCTTGACTGTGAGGATTGTAAAACAAGGATAAAATGACTTTCTTCTCTTCCTATATGAATATAGTTTTTTAAATCTCCTTATTCCAAAATGATGAGAGAATATTCTGGTCGAGTAAAGAAAACAAAGCGAAGCAAAGCAGAAACCTTAAATGAGTTGAGCATGCAAATCACATGGCAGCAAGCTATTTTTTAGAATGTCTCCTGCATTAGTTCTATTATCATCTAAAATAGTTTCTGTTCTCATCTAGAAAATGAAAAAAAATGAGTTGTCCAAATCATCCGATTCTGTAATGCTTAATTTGTAGCAGATTCAAACACAGGACTCTTTGAAACAAGCTTATTTGAGACTTGTTGGCTTAACTCCACAATCCTAGGGTTTTTCCCGTGTATTCCTTAATTTAAAAATGGCGCTTCTAAAAGAGAACGCCGAGACATGTGCATTTAAGCTCTGGGGTCATGTGCCACTCTAGACCAGTGAATTCTCTTGCTCATCTTGGAGCATAAAAAAACAAGAGATTTAAAAATATAATAAGTAAAACAGAATCTCTCTAAAATAAATTAAAAAAGTTGGTAATCTGTTTGCTATTAAAACGCAATACACACACTGATAACTCAGAGTGAAAGCTATAGTAAGCTTTAGTTAGCTGAACGCTACAGAAACAGACCATCTGATAAAGAAGTTTAACTTAGCTTGGCTTAAAAATATCTTTTTTAATTAAAAAAAACCGGATACCCTCAATACTTAAATAGATAAACAGACAACAAAACAACAGACAGACAAACTCAGAGAAATGTCAGATATGGAATAGAACCAATGATTAAATACAGAAAATACAGGGAACGAAAGGGAACAAAAAAACTTTTAAACTTTAAACTTTAAAATCTGTTTAACATAAAGAAATGTAGGCAAATGTAGTAAGTCATAGATCATAGCAGACTCAGCTACTTTCAAGGTTTTTAGAAAGGTTTGTCAACAATATTGCTGAAAATTCAAAGCTTTAATCTTCCCAGCTGTAAGGCAGCCATTAAGTCTCTGCAGACTCCAGCACGCACTTCCACCAGTGACAACAGGCTACTCCACAGATAGAACTCCCACTGTCATGGGGTGACCTGGAGGCCTGACCTGCTGGGCCAGATTAAACTCTTCAAGAGTTACAACTGAGGCTCTAAGACATTCCAGAAAGGTCAGTGAAAATAAAAATACAGTGTGGAAACCAGTGGCATTCCTTTTGTAAAATAAAATGAGCTCTCACTGACTCCTGCTACAAACATTACTCCTCAGCATTCTAGCGAAAACCTCAGCCGTCCTCTCAGCAGTTAGTGCCTCTGGCAGTCATATATATATATATATATATATATATATATATATATACACATTGACATACTAAAAACTCCAGCAGAGTGCTCGAGTCAGCACCTTGAATGGGTGCCTTTACCAACCTCCTGACCCATCCCATGTTCCCCCTCCCCCACCAAAGATTCTTCCCTTGAGACAAGCTCTCCCCAGCTTCATTCCCCACACTATCTGTCCCAGCCTGTTTCAAACCCTTCCTCTGTAGATACCTCCACCAGCTCCTCAGGCAGTGCATTCCAAGCCTCCACCACTCTCTTGGTGAAGTACCGCCTCCTCTTTTCCCCCCGAGTCTCCCTCCCTCCAGCCTCCAACCATGCCCCCTGGTGGTCCCACCCACCTTCCTCTGAAAGACTCCATTGAGGCGTACCCTGTTCATCCATTTCAGATACTTGAAGACCTCAATCATATCCCCATCTCTCCTCTCCTCTAGTGAGAATAGGTGGAGCTCCTTGAGTTGCTTCTCATATGTCCTGTCCCCCATTCCCCAGATCATCCTGGTTGCCCCCCTCTGAACCTGCTCAAGGAGATGGATATCTTTGTGTAGGTGTGGATGCCAAAACTGCATGCAGTATTCAAGGCATGGCTGAACCTGGCAATCTGTACAGTGGCAGAATCACCTCTCTGTTCCTTGAGGAGATCCCCCCGGTGATGCATCCCAGTATCTTGTTTGCCCTGGCTGTAGCCTGCCTGCATTGCTCAGAGTTGTTCATTTTGGTGTCCACCATCACCCCCAGGTCTCTTTCCCCACTTGAAGCCTGTAGTATGTCCCCACCTAGACTGTACACCTGTCTTGGGTTCCTATCTTGGGTTCCTACACCCCAGGTGAAGCACCCTGCATTTCCTGGTGTTGAATTTCAACTTCGAGGTGTGTGACCATCTCTCCAGAGTATCCAGGTCCCCTTGCAGGGCTAGCCTACCCTCTTCCCCATCTACTACCACCCCCAGCTTAGAGTCATCTATAAAGAGGCTCATCTCACACTTGATACCCTCCCTGATATTGGCAATGTAAGCATTAAACAGGAGTGGGCCCCTGCCCGGGATGAAACCATGTTGGTGATCATCCAGGAATCCCTGTTCCACCAAGAAAACCCTCAGTCTCTACTTTAAGATGGCCTCCATCAACTTCCCCACCACCGAAGTCAAGCTGACAGGCCTTTAGTTCCTCAGCTTCTCCCTGAAGCATCCTTCATGGATTGGCATGATGTGCACCTCCCTGCAGTACTTGGGTGCCCTCTCTGTCTGCATGTATTTATGAAACAGGTGTCAGAATAGAAAATGGGGCATAACTCAGTTTATCTGACTCACTGCGTGGATAAATGAACATGATGTAATCACTATGACAGTAACTTGAAGTTATCCCCATAGTGATTACATCATCACTTGTTTATCCACACACTGATTATGTCATACCATCACAGCAAAAAAAAAAAAAAAAAAAGAATGACCCCAAACAGACACCAGAGATATTCAGGGGCCAAACAGGAGCAGATGGCTCCATTTTACAGGACCAGATGGTCGAAAAACTTTAATGGCAGAGTTTTTTTTAACTCAATATACTTTATTGATTTTGTTCCAAGAAGAGCAGAGTAACATATAGAAGGATGACAGTCTAGTACAGACAGTGTAAACCAACAGTGTTAATGGCAGAGTTATGGCTGAAAGTTGAAACACCCACTGAAATACAGTAAGGTGCATTTACCTTAGTTTCTTATAATGCAGCCACTGGTTCCAGCAGCAAGATGTGTCTTCAGTCGAGAGAGCAGATCTCAAACCTGGACCTTGTCAGGTGAGTGACTGTCTGTGGGGGTGTCAAAGGGGGGGGGTTGGAAAGTGGTTGGTTGGGTGGCGGGTGCGGGTGTGATCGGTGATGGACAGTTTTCAATTAATAGGTTTACAAAAAATATAAAAAGACATTGAGGAACAGTTTTCTTAATTTTAGGAAAAAGAAAACATGAAATAGGAAGGGACATTAACCATCAATGCAAAACTAAAATTGGGCGTTGGAGGGTGGTGGGTACCACTAAACACCAAGGACAGAGCTGGGAGCCATGTTAGCCCCCCCCAATTTTATATAGATATAGATATAGATATAGATATAGATATAGATATAGATATAGATATAGTTATAGATATAAATATAGATATAGATATATATACACACACATATCAGAAAACTCCATTAATATATCAGTTAGGGTGAATGCTATAGCGACAAAAGTAGGGAAATGAGGTATTAGGGTTTCTAACCCTTACCCCTCAAGGGTTCCCACCTCTACCACTCCACTGCCACTCCTCCATGCTCCACACATCAACAGGCATCTGGTCGTGCATTGGGGCTGACTAATTAACTCTCACCCCATTCCATGCGTAAACAAGCTGAGGATGTTGCAGTACAGGAGAATGGGGTAAAAGTTAGGCCAATGACCCCAAAACTCACCCAGATGCCTGTTGGTGTGTGAAGAGTGGAGGCATGGGGTGGAGTGATAGGGATGGTAACCCTGGAGTTGGGGCATTAGGGTGAGAACCCCAACACCTCATTTCCCTGCTTTTGTTGCTATAGTATTCACTCTAACCAATGCATTAACAGAGTTTCTTTGCAATGAATTCCCCTTATTTTTCAGGTAGTATAATTGTACCCTCATTTTACTGTGGGAGCTCAGGGTCCTTAAGACCCTACACTCCCATCCCTCCACAAATGCACATATATATCTAGCTGTGGAAACACAAGGGTCTCTGGCCCCTGTGCTTCCACACATAAAGTTACAAGCAGGCATAGCAAAATCACAACAAATAGTCATTATTGTGCCATCTTAAATACTTTTCATCCCAAATGTTCAACATAACCTTCTTATCACATCACTGTATGTACCCATTACAGAAAACTTTCAAACCCCTGTGGAAATATAATTCTGCTCAATGGTAACGGTGTTTTGTGCCACAGGTGTAGAAACACATTTTTTGGCAGGATTTGAAAAATTACAGCTGTACTATTCATGAGGTGTTGTGAAAAATTGTAATGTTGAAAATTTGGAGTGAAAACATGAAAAATTGGTGAAGTTACGAGGCTCATAGAAACTGCACAATACAAGCTCATAACTCAGTCATTTTTTGAAATTTTTTTCACCAGATTGTCAACACGTTTTTTTTTACCTCCACTCATGAACAGTTGCACTGTGATTTTATTAATCCATCCTGAAAGCTGATTTCACACAGTGACTGTGCCATTCTGGGCCACAGGTGCAAAAACATGTTTTGGGCAGGATGTGAAAAATGACAGCTGCACTGTTCATGAGGAGATGTGAAAAAAGGTAATGTTGAAAATCTGGGGTGAAAATATTAAAACTTGGTGAAATTACAAGCATACAAATAAACTGCACAATGTAACAGTCATTTTTTGGATTTTTTTTTGGAACTTCCATAAAGCTTTTATTGATAGCTTAAAATACTCCATTTTGCATATGGGTATATCCACCATTGAAGCAGATTAATACATTTGTATCCAGAAAGAAAATAATTTTTCAGCAATTACCATATTCTCTTTCCTACTAATTTTACACCCCATATTTATGATGGTATAATAAAGAGTGAGTGATTGCAATTAATTTTAAAACTACTAAGGCAATCCATTTCTCCCATCCCTCCAAAAAAATAAATTAGAGGGGAAAGGGAATGAGGAAGATCTAATTGCACTCTACCCTTCATTTACATCCTTTGTTTCAAGCCATCTATTCCAAACTGATAAAGTGACATCCATTATTTTTTCAGGTTTCATTCATACTATTGATATAAGAGATGCTGTGTTGTATCCTTATTAAATAAACAAAGTTTAATATCTCAACCGAACCAAGCGATGTGATTTCATTTCATTTCATTTATCCAGCAGTTACATTTCCTTTTTCTTTCCCTTCCCCCCTTCCCCATTTTCAGGTCTCCACCCTTCCCTTTTGAAACTCCTTTTTCATTCACCCTTTTTTTCTCTTTTTGTAAACCAGTCAGGTTCTAGATATTCCCAAATCCCGCCTCCTTTTAAATTAGGCCAAAGCCTCCTGTATGCTATCTCAAGACAGAAGGTATTGCTCTAAGTGCCCTCCAGACTTTCAATATAATTGTAGTAAGGGAGCCATTTTGCATTATACTGTTCTGTGGCCAGTCTTAGACGGGCAGTTATAGCTTCCATGCCTTAGATTTTTATAACATTAGCTCTCCACTTGGAGAGAGTTAAAGGTTCTGACTGTAACCAATGTTGTGTAATCACTTTTAGAGCTGCAGCCACTAATATGTAGTACAAATATTTTTGCCCATTGATCCCTCTGGTACCAGACCTAATACCAAATGAGCTCCATTAACCACAAAATCCCCTTGAAAAATAGTCTAGAGAGCCTGTGTGACTAACCTCCAATAGTCACTTATCTGTTGGCAGTCCCAAAACAGATGAGTATGTGTGCCCAAAATCCCCACATTCCCTCCAACAATTCTTTGTTGTCAGTTGTGTATAGTGGACTGAGATCACTGGAGTAATAAAATACCTTACCACTACCTTCCATCTAAATTCCTTCCAACACAGAGAGGTGGTTGTTTTCGAAATTCCCAACCAGATCTCTGACCATTCTTCCTCTGATAGCTGCAGCTTTAATTCCTCCTCCCACCTCTGTTCAAGCTGTTGGGTTAATAATTTACCTATATTTTCCTGTAGTGTTTTACATACATATGAAATAAACCCTTTGGGGTCCGCCATACGACTCCTTTGAAAAACAGTTTGGATGGGGGCAGATGGGTCTGACAGAACTGCCTGTTGCCCTGTCCTCATGTTAATATAGTGGCAGCACTGGAGGAACCTAAAAAAGTCCTGTTTGGGAATACCAAATTCTCTTTGCAGCTCTTGAAAAGATTTTAATATATTTTGTTGAAATAATTGGGTAAAAAAATGTAGTCCTTTACTCTGCCATTGTTTAAAGCAGCTATCTCCGAGGGCAGCTGGAAACCCAGGAAGGAAGTTAAATGGAATATATCTCCACACCGGAGTTAAAGACCCCCAATACTGTCAGATATCCAGCCACACTTTGAGAGTGTACTTGGTCCACTTATTTGTAACCTGTTTGATGTCTGAAGGCATTGCTACCCAGGGTAACATCTGCAGGGGAATAATTTGATGCGCCCTGAGTTCCATAGGACACCACCCTCCTATCTGTCTCAGATTTAACATATCAAGAATAGGCAATATCTGAGCTGCCTTATAATAATTGTAAAAATCTGGTGCTCCTCTGCCCCCTCTATCCCTGTTCTCTGTAAGGAGTTCCCAACGCTTCCTAGGTCGTCTTCCTGCCCAAATGAATTGAGAGAGCTTCTGTCTCAGCTCCTTCCAGTATTTTTTGGGGAAAGGTAGTGGTAAACTAGTGAACAAGAACAAGTACCGGGGAGAATGTTCATTTTCACTGCCTCTATCCTATTAGTAAAGGAAAAAGGCATCACACGTCATCTATTTATATCAGCAAAGAATTCCTTCTGCAACAGATCATAATTAACCTGATATAGACAGGATAATTTAGTTGGAATTTGAATACGTAAGTATCTGATTCTATCTTTAGTCCAGTTAAATGGGATCGACTCTTGTAATTCCCCCGAAATTCTGCCACTTATTGGAAAGACCTCAGATTTGTTCATATTAATTTTGAATCCTGATATTTTGTCAAATTGATTTAATAAGTCCATCAGTGGAGGGATCAAATTAGCCGGGTCCTGCAGGTATATTAAGGTGTTGTCTGCATACAATGAGACCTTATTTGTCATCCCCTCTACCAAAATCCCCTGAATCTTGTCTTCCACTCTAATCGCCTGGGCCAGGGGCTCCATTGCCAGGGCAAAAAGCAAAGGGGACAGGGGGCACCCTTGTCTGGTGCCTCTGTGTATAATAAGAGTTGTGGAGATAGTGCCATTTACCCGTACTCTGGCAACTGGCTGTTGGTAGGCCATCATAATCCATTGCAGGAAGGAACCTTCAAATCCCCTTCTACCAAGCACTGATTTGAGATAAGACCAGTTAAGCCTATCAAAGGCCTTTACTGTGTCTAGAAAGATAGTTAGTTTGGGAACTCCAGAATGCTCTTTATACCCTAGTATATTTAAGAGGCATCTAATATTGTCTGACAAATGCCTATGGGGAATAAACCCTGTTTGATCCGGATGCACCAGTATCTCCACAAATCTTTGTAAATGGTTAGCCAAAATTTTCGTAAATATCTTTGAATCCTGATTTAACAAGGATATAGGCCTATACGACTCACAATATGTTGTTGGTTTACCTGGTTTTGGAATTACAGTTATTAGTGCCTCCCTCCATGAGTTTGGGGTTTTTCCCTCCTCAAGCATAGCGTTCAGGACTATTGCTAATTTGGGTACCAACATTTTTTTGAATTTTTTATAGAACTTTGCCGGAAGTCCATCCGGACCAGGCGATTTTCCTGAGGGGAGGTTATTTATCACTGTTAAAATTTCTTGTTCTCTTATGGGGGCTGGTAACTCTTGCTGCATTGTGGTGGATAATTTGGGGAGTTTTAATGTTTTAAGAAAACATTCCATCTGAGTTGTCACAGTTTGGAAGTCTCTTTTTTCTGCATATAGCATCTGGTAATACTTTTTAAAGACCTTAGCTATCTCTCTTGGCTTCTCTATCTGATCACTGCTATTACCCCCTTTCTGGAGGAAAGGGATGTGTTGACTTGCGTGTTCTTTCCTCATTCTGAGAGCTAATAATTTCAATGCCCCCCCATAATATTTTTGGTTGGTAAACTGTGACAGTCCCTCGGCCTTATCTGATTCCAAATCATTTAGTTCCCTTCTTTTTTTAACCAGTTCTTTAAGAATTTTCTCCTTTCCCCTTGGCTCACTTTTATGTTCTCTTTCCAGTGCTTTTATTGCGGTTTGAAATTCCAGTAGCTTTTTATTTCCAGTTTCTTTTTGGCCGAGGCCAACCTGATTATATGACCCCTTAGCACTGCTTTCATAGTGTCCCACCACACCCTTGGGGAACATTCTGTCATAGGGGAATCTGCTGTTAGGTGTTGAAAATTTTGGACAATTTGTTGTACCAGATTCTTATCATTAAGCAATGATACATTTAACCTCCAATTAGTGATTCTGGGCTCCCTACTCCAAGTATACTCTATGGATATTGGGGCGTGATCTGATAAGGTTAACGAGTGGATCTGAGCTTTGGTGAAAAGGTGGAGATCAGTAGAATAGGTAAAAAAAAATCTATTCATGAATACGATCTTCTAGAAGCCGAGTAAAATGTATAATCTTTCTCAGTTTTGTGTGTCTCTCTCTCCAAATGTCTAACATCCCTCCCTCTTCTACCAGGGTCTTCAGTCTCTTGCTAGCTATCCTAGCTGTGTCTGTGTTCCCCGAGGACCTATCCATTGCAGGGCACAAAGTGGCATTAAAATCTCCCCCTAGTATCAAAAGTCCCCTAGGAAGTCCCCCTATTGTCTGAAAAACTTCCAAGTGAAATCTTTCCGTGCCTGTATTAGGGGCATATATGTTTATTATATGTACAAATTTTTCCTGTATTAGACCGGATACCCTAATACATCTTCCTGCATACATAATTTCTGTCTTCTGCACTATAAAAGGGGATTCCTTCTTTATTAGAATTCCTACACCAGCGTTTTTCCCCTCTTTACCTGAAGTGACTTCAACTCTCCCTACCCATTGACACCGTAGTTTCAGATGTTCTGCTTCTGAAAGGTGTGTCTCTTTCAAAAGAGCAATATCTCCCTCCATTATTCTCAATTCAGTCAGAATCTTAGTTTTTTAATGGGTGAGTTAATGCCATTAATATTGTAGGAAATTATTTTTAAATGTGTCATTGGGTCCTGTTGTTTCTGAACTTGTTGTTCATCTTCGTGTGTAGCTTATGTCTATCTACCCCCACTCCACCTAGTTGTGTAATGATCCATCCGACTGATTTACTTTGTATGAAATCACATTGCCATTTTGCAAAAAATCAGTAATTTAAGAACATTGTTTTAACCCTATAACTGTTAACTTGTAAGGTGGAACCCTTTGGTTCCAACAATAAAGAGCTGATTAATACAACCAAAGTCCCAATATTTTTGACCTCCTAGGAGAATCTGATGGCATACACTATCACCACTGGAAGTCACACATGTGACTAGTTTCAGATCCCCGTGATGTATAGGGGAATTGCGGCTATACCCAGATCATTAGGCGTTCGCCTGCAACCTGTAAATCCACCCAACACTGCAGGTGGGAGCGGAACCAGATATCCAATAATCCCCAGAGCTCCTTCCCTCTTCTCTTTATGTGCCATGACTTCCCCTTTTACCATTATAAGAGACAGATCCCCATTCTCATTTCCCCCTTCATGTCCCCTCCCACTATCTCTCCCTTTACCTGATACCTCCCCTCAACCCCCTCTTCTCCTCCCCCTATCTTCATAACCCTTTCCAATATCTTTAAACCATCTTTTCCTTCCCCTTTGGTAGGTCCCCCCCTTTAGTTCCCCCCTTCTAGCAAATATTTGTTTATTCTTGCATATTTACTGCTAGGTTTCCCATCACAGCATTTCAAACCCATTGAACCCTCTTGCGAGTGGCCCCTGAGAAGATGAAAAGAGCTTATATAGTTCTAAATGTCATAATGCATAAGCTCCTCTCAGAATCTCCTTAAACACCTTCAGTCCCATTGTATTAGTTCGCATCACTCCATCCCCATAATGTTTCTTCAGAATCTCCTTCTCCCACGCTTCTGCGGGAGCATTAACCAGTTCAATGCAGTGCCTTTAATTTCAAATGCAAAGTCAATCCCCATCTGATGCCTGTTTGCTGTTACCTCTGCCCTGCGCTTTCACTCTTTTTTCTGCTCGCTGCATAAGCTTCACAATGTCCCCTAGTGCAGCTGGTGAGATTGTGCCTGGGAAACCAATTTTCCTGTTGTTGGTATGATTTACCACATTCCAGGCCCCCATCCTGAGCTTTCGTTCCAAGATATCAGTCTCTAGGTCAGGCATTGAAATCTGGAGCTCCTTTAGGGTAGGGGCAGCCGCCACCAGTGTAGAAAAGATTTTTGCCCCCGATTCTGAGTAAATCTTAATCCTTGCAGGAAAGAGCAATTGAGCCTTTATATCCTTTTTTTCCTTCAATTCTCTGATGATCCCTCATACTCTCTGTCTCTCATCTTGCAAAGCAGATGAGAAGTCCTGATCGAAATAGATTCTACTCTCCTGGTACATTATTTCCAGCAGCCTCCATGCTTCACGAAGGATCCATTCCTTGCTCTGATAGTGAAGCATAAGAATTAATAGGGAGCGAGGTCTTGCATTCTCCTTGGTTGGTTTTGGGTCCAGAGACCTATGCGCTTTGTCTATCTCCAAATTTAAGTCAGGTGGAGGAGAGAGCATAGATTTAAGCACTTGCTGTACAAAATCAGCTGTTGTAGCAAAGCCCTCTGCAGAGCCTTCAGGAATTCCGTGAATCCTAAAGTTATTGCGCCACTAGAAATTTTCGGGATCTTCCAGTTTGGCCTGCATCTCCCGATCCCTCTGAAGTAAGCATAAAAGCAGATGATCTGTACAGTCCTGCGCTTCTGAGATCTCTGTTATTTTAATATCTGAAGCTGAAACCTTTTTGTCTAGGATACGGACGTCTTGCCTCAGGTTTGCAAATGCAGATTCTATTTTATTTACTGTTGCTAGTATTTGTTTAAGCATTTGGTTAGTATTTTCAGGTAGATCAATTTCCTCTTGTTCCCAGTCTGCTGAGGATTCTGATGGTTGCCGTCTGCATGGTGGGAGAACCATTAGGCCTTCTTACGGTCTGCTCAGCGTCATTTGTTTCATCTTGCTTGACACGGAGGAGAATCTCGAAACTCTGACTTTCTGGGGTTTCCCCGCCATCTAATGGACCTCGAGCAATATCTTTTTTGTAGTTAGTGGACACTCTTCAGAGGATTTAGCTCAGTAAAGGCGAGGGGGATCATGGAGCTTTCAGGTTCAGCTGCCCACCATTGCGGTGACGTCACCGGAAGTCCCATATTTTTGAAGGTTTTCACCAAATTTGCAACTT
This sequence comes from Neoceratodus forsteri, assembly GCA_016271365.2. NCBI lineage: Eukaryota > Metazoa > Chordata > Ceratodontiformes > Ceratodontidae > Neoceratodus > Neoceratodus forsteri. The sequence goes on from CM028133.1 coordinate 65,459,509, forward strand.
GGGCTTTTTGGGATCCTACCTCATGAACAGTGGCACTGTCATTTCATTAATAGGTCCCAAAAGTTTATTCCATGCAATGACAGTGAAATCACCTTTTGAGACTGAGAAAGGAAGTGACAGTGACTGTGTTCACAAGGTGGAGTCACAAGAACCCCATGATGAAAATGTGCAGAAATTCCTAAAACTGGCTGAGATATCAGCATAAGTTGAAAGCCCAACTGACTCCCATTATAGAATGCTTACCTTTGATTCTTCAGTTTGCGGTTAGGCTTTGAAGAGTGCAGATATGTCCTGGTCCAGAGAAGATGACAGCGCCAACCTCCAGAGGTAAGTATGGGGTAAGGGGGGTAAGGGGTGCAGGGAAGTGGGTGCTTAGTGGGAGGGTGGGGATGGGGAGGTGGACTGGGGAGGCAATGAGGGACCATTTTCTATTTTACAGTTTAAAAAAAGATGTCAGGGACAGTTTTCTTTATTTCACTGGTTAAGAAAAAAATGAATTTTCACACACTGGGGTGAGCTCCCAGTGTGCCAGAATACTTTGGGGGGGATACTTGCTGATACCAGGAGTGGACATCCCACTATCAGAAAAGAAATACATTTTTTGGCACACTGGGATGGGCTCCCAGTGTGCCACAATAATTTCTGGGGGGGGATACATGCCAACACCAGGAGTGGGCATCCTGGCATCAGAAAAGAAATCAATCTTTAGGGCTCACTGGGGTGGGCTCCCAGTATGCCACAGCAGTGGAGGGAGGGATACATGCCAACATTGGGATTGGGCACCCTGACATTGGTTTGAAAAAAGGAATTTTCAAGGGGGGAGGACTAGTTTAAAAAATAAATTAGGGCACAGTGGGGTGGGCTCCCAGTGTGCCAGATAACTGTGTGTGTGTGGATACATACTCACATGGGGATTGGGCATCCCATGCCAGTGGAAAAATAGGAATTTGCAGAGAGGGCAGAGTACTTAAATGCAGGATCCTGCATCAAAAATTTGGATGCAACATTCTGGATAGGAGAAAATAGATGTTGGAGGATGGTTTTCTTTATTTTGCAGGTAAAATTGATGTTGGGGGACAGTTTTCTCTATTTTACAGGATTTGGAACATTTGGGCACACTGGGGTGGGCTCCCAATGTGCCAAATATATGTGTGTGTGGGGGGGTACATGCCAACATGAGGATTGGGCACCCCATGTCAGTGTGAAAAACAGGAATTTGCCAGGAGGGTAAACTACTCCGGTGCAAGATCCTACATTGAAATCATTGCAAATTTTGATGCAGGTTTCTGCATCACAGAAAATATGTCAGGGGGTGGTTTTCTTTATTTTAAAGGGTTAAAAATAATTTAGGGCACACTGGGGTGGGCTCGAAGTGTGCCAAATAAGTGTGTGTGAGGGGGGATACATAGGATTGGGTACCCCATGTTGATGTGAACAAAGTCAATCTTCCTTGACTCTTCAGCCAGCAGCATGAGTTCCCACTGCAGCTGCAGAAGTAAAAAAATACTGCTCTTCTCCTACAGAGAATGGGCTATAAGTCATTCTCTGTAAGCTGGCAGCTGACAAAAAACATTGTTTGGGGTCAGCTTAAAACAACCCAAAAAAACCATCAGAATACACCGGTGTTCTGATTTTTTTTCTTTTTTAAATCTTCAATACTTCAAGATCCCCACTAAGTGGCAAACAAGATGTCAGACATAACACAGCTCAGTCAATTGAATGACTTTGAACTTTGTGTAAAGAAGCTTGTATTTTGCACAAAAAAGTACTCCTATTGTGCAAAACAATATTTTTTGTGCCTGATAAGTAAATTTTCCCATTGGAAATAATGGGACAATTTAAAATGTCATAACTTTTGAACAGATTAATATTATTTCACCAAACCTTGAAAAGGCACATATGTGACTTAAAGGTTTTCTTCTCTGAAAATTTTGGACAAAACCTAAAGACATTTTTGAGATCCAGGACGACAAAGAAATGTAAAAAAATCCCAGAGTTTTCTGTTTTTTCAACACTTTATATCTCAGAAACCACTCAACAGATTTCCATGCAGTTTGACAGGTCAAGAGACCTACCTTAGAGATTATGCATGCCAAATGTCATGCAAATCCATTGATCGCAGTTCAACTTTGAAGAGTGCAGATGTGTCCCTGGTCCAGAGAAGATCACCAATCATAACCTCCGGAGGGTAAGCAGGGGTGAGGGGGGATGTGGGGAGGTGGGTGCATAGAGGAAAGGTGTGGAAGGGGAGGGGTAAGTGGGGAGACAGTGAGGGATGGTTATCTTTTTTGCGGGGTTAAAAAAAGACTTCAGGGTCCAGTTTTCTTTTTTAACAGGTTAAAATAAAAAAAATAATTCTGCACACTGAGGTGGGCTCCCAGTGTGCCACAATAGTTGGGGGGGATCATGATGCTGAAAGACAGATTGGGCACCCCTGTCGGCAATTAAAGTGGTGGACTAGGGAAGCATCCAACACTGGGAGTGGCATCCCAGTGCTGGAAAGTTTTTTTTTCACAAAGTACCATTTATCTGGGCAAACTGGTGTGGGCTCCCAGTGTTCTACAATACTTGGGGGTTACACACTGACACAGGGGTTGGGTACCCCAATGTCAGTGCACAAATCAGAATGGGGTGACAGAATACTTTGATGCAGGATCCTGCATCAAAATTTCAGCAAATTTCGATGCAGGATTCTGCATCAAAAACAATGGGAGATGATGTTCTTTTTTCACATGTTAAAATAAATATAAAATAATTGGACATGCTGGGGTGAGCTCCCAGTGTTCCACAAAATTTGTTGGAGGATAATGATACCAACAGGGGTATTGGGCACCCCTATCAGCAATAGAAGTGGGCTGGGAAGGCATCTGACACTGGGAGTGGCATCCGGGTGTCATTTTTTTTGCACAAAATACCATTTATCTTGGCAAACTGAGGAGGGCTTCCAGCATGCCACAATACTGGGGGGGGTACACAGTGACATGGGGATTGGGCACCCCAATGTCTATGAAAAATAGGAATGGGGGCAGAATACTTCGATGCAAGATCTTGCATTGAAATTATCACAGATTTAGATGCATGATTCTGCATCAAATAAAAGGTGCCAGGAATGGTTTTCTTTTTTTTTTTTGGCAGGGTTTTTAATAAATGTAACAGAAGGGCACACTGGGGTGGGCTTCCAGTGTGTCAAATAACTGTGTGTGTGTGTGAGGGGAGGCATACTTTCCAACATGGGATTGGGCACCCTGTGTTGGTGTGGAACAAAGTGGGTCTTCCTTGACTCTGTATCCAGCAGCACAAGTTCCAGCTATGGCTGCAGAAGTCAAGAAAATACCACTCTTCTCATACAGAGAATGGCCTTCAAGCCATTCTATTGAGAAACTGGCACCCAACATAAAAACTTGTTTGGGGCCAGCTGAAAAGGAAAAAAAAATCCAAATATACCTGAAGAGGTCCTCTTTAGCTGTGTTTTGATGTTTTTTTTTCTGCTTTTAAAAGGCACCCTTCAGTACTTTAACATCATTGCTAAGCGGCAAAAACAAGATGGCAGACGCATCCCAGCTCAATCCATCAAGCTGACTGTGAATTGTGCAAAAAATACCAACATTATTTGTGAAAAGAAGCTGGTATTTTTAGAACAGTACACCTATTGTTCAAAAATAAGTTGGCATTTTTCACATAATACTCCTATTATGCGAAAAACATATTTTTCATGCCTGACATAAATTTTCCCATAGGAAATAATGAACTTAACATGTCATAACTTTTGAACAGATTAATATTTTTCACCAAATCTTTAAAAGGCACATCTGTGACCCTAAGGCTTTCTTCACTGAAAATTCCAGACCAAAACATATAGCTGTTTCTGAGATTCAGGATGACAAAGAAATGTTAACAAACTCAAATGTGTCTGTTTTTTCAACACTTTGTATCTCAGAAACCACTCAATGGATCCCCACGAAACTTGGCAGGGCAAGATACCTACCCCGAGAGATTATGCATGCAAATCTATTGAACAGTTCCAAAGGTATTAAGGTTCAGAGTTTGGACTTTAACATAAAAGTGCAGTTTCACATGTATACATGCATATATACAGTAGACAAATATGGGAAAAAACAAAACGGCAAAAATATTTAAAAAATATTTGTATTGGAGGTGGGTGGTCCCACCAGGGATATTCAGGGGTTAAACAGGTGCAGATAGCTCCATTTTGTGGGACCAGACAGTCCAAAAACCTTTTTTTCACAACCAGATGTCCCTGAGAAAAATCCTTTTTACCATCCAGTTTCCTTTTTCACTATCCTTTTCCACCACGGCAAAAAAGGAAATGGGCTGGTGAAAAAGGATTTCTACTTTTTATAACCAGATGTCCCTTTCGTGGACCAGATGACTCTGCCAGTAATCCTTTTTTGCCACCTGAAATTCCTTTTTTTGCTATCTTTTTCATCATGGTGAAAAAAAAAATCAGCTAGTGAGAAAGGATTTCCCCTTTTGCTGACCAGATGTCCCTGTTGCCGACCAGATGGCCCTGCTGGTAATCCTATTTCACCAACTAAATTATTTTTTCACCATTCTAGATCTTCATGACAAAATAGGAAACTGGCTTGTGAACAAAGATTATTCAGAGAGCCACTGATCAACAAAAAGGGCCATCTGGTCAGCAAAAATGGAAATCCTTTTTCGCCACCTGATTTACATTTTCATCATGATGAAAAAGGAATGGCAAAAAGGAAGTTAGCAAGTGGTGAAAAAGGATTAAAATTGAGAACAAAAATTCTAGGGGCATACAATGGTCGGAACCACAACAAACTGTTCATCAACTCCCGATGAGCAAGAATCATACTTAAATGTCTTAAACAGACAGAGTTCTGACAGTTGTTTTGGGGCAAATACAAAAAAACAAGATGGTGGCTCATGAAAAAGGATTTTTTTCTGGTGAACAAGGAACGGCCCTCAAAAAAAGGATCCTTGTTTGTCAGGCCAAATTCCATTTTCACTTCAGAAAACTTCTGAAAAATGAAAATCCCACTAAAAATAATGGGACCTTAAAAAAGCAATAACATTGGAATGGATTAATATGTTTTCATCAATAAACACTGGACTGTTCTGTGACCCAGGTTCTGTCTATCATAAAAATTTCAGACCAGAATTCAACACAATTTATGTGCAGTGCAATGAGAAAAAAAACTGTAAAAATGGTGAATTTTCAGTTTTTTTTTCACTATCCAGATCTCACAATTCACAAATCTGGCAAGAACAGAACATGGCACATCAAGAGTTATTTCCCCAGGAGACCATGCATGCAAAATATTGTGCAAATCCGTTGCACCATTGCAAAGTTATTAAAGTACAACATTTGAGGTTTAATATCAAAGTGCCTGTTCAACCCTAACTATAGTGGCATGGTACACACACACACACACATACACACACACACACACACACATGCACACATATATATTCATGGCAAAAAAACTCCATTTAATGTATCAGTTAGGGTTGTTCTACAGAGACAAATGCAAGGAAATTCGATGTTAGGGTTCCCACCCCATACCTCACCCCACCCCCCCCCCACCAACAGGCATTGGGGTGTGCATTGAGATATCGGTCCTAACACTCACCCCATCCCATGTGTAAACAAGCTGAGGTGGTGCAGCATAGGAGAATGGGGTGAGAGTAATGACCGACGACTCCAATGCACACCCCTATGCCTGTTGGTGGGGTGGGGTGGGATGCAAAGAGATGGGAACCCTGACATCAAATTTCCTCACCTTTATCACTGTGGAACAACCCTAACTGATGCATTAAACAGAGTTTTTTGCCATGAATTTCCCTTCTTTTTGAGAATGTGTACTATAAATAGTGAAGTAATGGCAACACAAACGCAAGTGCAAACACTAACGCATATGATGATGCAAAGGTAAACGATAACACAAACAGTAATAGAAACACAAGCGTAAATGTTAATGAAAACAAAAATGCAAATGCAAGAAAGTACGGAAATGCAAACCATAATGCACACGGTCACGGTAATGCAATTGGAAACACAGACACTTATGGTAAGAGCAACGATGACGCCAAAGGAAACACAAACAGAAACGCAAATGGAAGCACGTATACAAATGCAAATGGAATGCACACAGTGACGTAAAAGGAAATGCAAAAAAAACCAGTAATGGAAATGCAAATGTTAACAGTGACGCAAACTCAAACGCAAAGGGTAACACAAACGGTAATGGAAATGCAAGTGGATACGCTAACTGTAACAGTAATGAAAATGCACAGCCTTTTTTTCCCCAAAAGCTGCATAGAGAAACACAGTGACTACAAGAACCTTAGCAGAGCAAGGGAAAGGATTAAGGCTTCTTTTGGCTAGGCAGCTTTTCTGTGTGTTGTTATTTTTATTTTAATTTTTTACTCACAGGGATTGTTACTGTTTGTTGCTAACATTTTATTAATTTATTTTTCTTTGATTCAAATTGTTGCTGCTGGGTATATCTTCTGCTGCATTATTACAGGGTGTGCCTACAGGTGTGTGCTAACAGATTACTGCTGTAATCTTCTGATTCAAATTTTCTTTTGCAAGCTATATCTTCTGTTACTGCTTTATTTTTCTTTGTAGCAAAGTGTTTCTTACAGGGTATATCTTCTGTGAAATTATTACAGGTTTTACAGTTTTATCTGTCATTAGGATAAGCTTTCGGGCTACTGTATTTGTTGCTGGCTGATGGTTTCTGCTCTTTCCTCCTTGTTTCTTTCGTCTGTGGTTCTTCTTTTTCAGCAGGGGAAGGGCCCAGCCACCATACCCCATCCCCAACCACCCCACACTGCACTCCTTTTATAAGGTAGCACAGTTGTGACATTTCCTGTGGCAAAGCAGGAAGGGGTGGGTCAGTGGGGTATCCACATGGTGACCTCATTTACAGGGGCACTAGTAATTTAACTTGTTATAACAAGTTATACAAAAACAAACAAAACACCAATACAAACTTTTGCTTTCATTTTCTTCCTTCTGATTACTCTGACCAGGTTGTAAACCAGCAACTTATCTAGAATGGATATCATTAACTGCAGGTACTGTGGAACCCTTTTCAGAAGGGCAGTTTTACAGGATTTAGGACACTGTCCTACATGCTGGGCCATTGGAGATCTAAGGACTCAGCTACAGGCAGCATGAGCAGAGATTGCACACCTCAAATTGCACATTCAAGAGGAAATATATTATAAGAACCACCCACCATTTCCCCAACATACAACAAAAGCACCTTGACCACAGAGGGTAGTTGGTCTGGGAGGTTGGCAGGTGGTTAGGAGGGGAAAATAGGGTGCCCCATCACTCAGTGCTCTCCAAAACCATATAAAAACTACAAACAGGTATCTGCCACTATTTCTGAAATAAAACAAAGGGGCAGAGGACACTGCAGCACAGGAGCTAGCAAAACAAAACTCACCCAAAACAGGAACCAAAACAAAAAAAAAGCAAAAAGGAAATCCAAAAAACTTCTGATCATAGGAGATGCCATGATTCGGGGAGTTGATACCAATCTCCAGCTGGGGTAATGGTCAGATATCTACCAGGTACATCAGCATGGAGAGACACTGACCGCATTGCTAAAATTGTTCAGGAAGCAGAAGAAAACATTGATGTCCTGGTACACATAGGGACTGATGATCTCACCAGCCGGTCAGTTGTGGAGACCAAGGAACACCTGACCAGGCTGGGTGACAAAGTATCATCCATTTCATCCGGCATCTCCTTCTCTGAGATCCTGCCAGTCTGGGAGAGGGGGCAGATGGATGGAAGGTCAGCGAAGGGAGATGGGGAGCTTAACATGTGACTCAAGGGCTGGTGCCAGGAGAAAGGACACAAATTTGTAGAGAACTGGCAACAGTTTTGGCAGCAAAAGTTCTTTAAATTTGATGGTTTCCATCTGACTAAGGAGGGAGTCAGTGCATTGGGGCAGAAGTTTGATCTCTTTGCAGAATATTTAAGCTAGCAAATGGGGAGTGGGGTGCAGCACCCCATACGTCAAATGGGAAGAACACCCCTCCCACCTTCAGCTAGTGGTCAAACAGGAGTTCAGCATGTTTGCAGTTCATTTGCATCACCAGGTAAGGAAAAAGGTCTGGCTCTCCATACGATGCACATGGGAAACACCAGATCTTGACCAACAACTTACACACCAAAATCTAGCCAATGGAAAATCATGTACACAAATGCTCGCAGTCTGGGAAACAAGATCCCAGACCTGCAGGCAATAATGACAGAGGCTAAATTGGACATAGTAGCAATTAACGAGATGTGGTTTACCAGTAACCACACTTGGGAGACTTCAAAACCTGACTATGTACTATTCAGAAGAGACCAAGGTGCAAAAAGGGGGGGAGGGGTGGAGTGGGCCTGTATGTCAATGAAAATCTGAAAGCTACAGAAATTCAGAATACACATGAGCAGCCAGAAGAACTGTGGGTCACCCTGGAAACAGGAAATGGGACAGCCATATGAACTGGAGTTGTCTACAGGCCTCCAGACCAGGGGGAGGACATAGACACATTACTGTTAGAAGATATACAAAACATGACAACTAAAGGGGAGGTTCTGATAATGGGAGACTTCAACATGCCAGTTGCAGATTTGTCAATACCAGCAGGAACATCCACCAGAACTAGACAGATGGTGGATTCCCTGCAGGGGAAGGGCCTCAAACAAATGGTACAACAACCCACAAGAGACAGAGCTATCCTAGATCTTATACTGACTAACAGGGAAAGGATCACAGATCTCCAGGTAGAAGGTCACCTGGGGGCCAGTGACCATCACATGATATGGTTCAATTTGGCCACTAGAACTAAATCATCCCATTCCAAGGCAAAAATATTGGACTTCAGAGGAGCTGACTTTGATAAGATGACCAATAGAGTTAAGCTAGCACTGGCAAAAAGAAATACAGATGAGGGGGTACAGACAAAGTGGGCAACCATTAAGGATGCAATACTTGAAGCAATATCCCATTGTATTAGAGAGAAAAGGAAGTGCAAAAGAAGAAGGAAACCACTTTGGTTCTCAAAAACAGTAGCAGAAAAGATCAGAGCCAAAAAGGCTGGCCTTCAGGAAATATAAGGGAACACAGTGGGATGAAGACAGGGAGGCATACCAAACTTCCCTAAGAGAAGCAAGGAAGGTAGTAAGGCAGGCAAAGGCCCAAACTGAGGAAACACTAGCATAAACAGTAAAAGAAGGTGACAAGACTTTCTATAGATACATTGGTAAAAGGAGAAAGTCCAGAGGGGGTATTGCTAAAATCAAAGGAGATAAGGGGGCATGTGAGGAGGAGGACCATGTAAAAGCATCTATTCTAAATAGATACTTCTGCTCAATATTTACTGAAGAGAAGGTAGGGCAGGGTCCACAGCTCAGCACTATTCATGAATACAGGGGGAAGGGAGGTATGCACTAGTCCTTTCACAAAAAAAGGGTCCTACAAGAGCTCGATAAGCTCAGGGTGGACAAGGCAATAGGACCTGATGGCATACATCCCAGGGTAGAACTAGCAGAGCCATTATCAGAACTGTTTAATGAGTCTCTAAGCACAGGAGAGGTCCCAGAAGACTGAAGAAGGGCTCAAGTGATCCTGCTCCACAAGAGTGGTAGCAGGGAGGAGGCAGGGAACTACAGACCAGTCAGTCTTACCTCAGTAGTGGGCAAGATTATGGAGGTACTCCTTAAGGAAAAGACAGTGCAACACCTGGAATCCATAGGAGCACAGGATCCAAGACAGCATGGGTTTACAAAAGGAAGATCCTGACAAACTAATCTCATAGATTTCTTTGACTGGGTAACCAGAGTGGTGGACCAAGGGGGAGCAGTTGATGTTGCCTACCCTGACTACAGCAAAGCATTCAATACTGTTCCAAATAGAAGATTGATTAATAACCTGGGTAGGGTCAGAGTGGGTCAGAAATTGGTCAACTGGGTGGCAAACTGGTTGTCGGGCAGAAAACAGAGAGTGGTGGTAAATGGTATACAGTCAGAAGGGGTGCAAGTCACAAGTGGGGTACCTCAGGGATCAGTCCTGGGGCCAGTCCTCTTCAATATCTTCATCAGTGACATTGCAGATGGACTGATGGGTAAGGTTTATCTGTTTGCAGATGACACCAAGATCTGCAACAGAGTAGATGATCCAGATGGGGTGGGCAGAATGAGAAGAGATCTGGATAAACTAGCAAAATGGTCGGAAGAGTGGCAACTGGGGTTGAATTCAAAGAAGTGCAAGATCATACACATAGGGAAGAGAAACCCTGATGCCACCTATAGGATGGGAGGAGAGTTGCTGGCAGTCACAAGGGAAGAAAGAAACTTGGGCATTATCATCACTGATGACCTGAAATCATCCAAGCAGACCACTAAAGCAGTAGGTAAGGCTAGGGGGATTTTGGGGTGTATTAGTAGGGGTATCACAAGTCAGAAAAGGGAGGTAATAATCCCTCTTTACAAGACACTGGTTAGACCTCATCAGGAGTACAGCATGCAGTACTGGAGGCCACACCTTCACAAGGACATTACCAAATTGAGGCAGTCCAGAGAAGGGCAACCAAAATGGTGCAGGTACTGCATCAGAAAACATATGAGGACAGATTAATGGAGCTCAGTATATAAACCCTAGAGCAAAGGAGGGAGAGAGGTGATATGATCAAAACATTCAAACACCATAAGGGCATTAACAAGGTGAAAGAGTCTAACATGTTTCAATATAAGAAAAATAGCAGGATAAGAGGACATAGCGTGAGATTAGAGGGAGGCAGATTAAGGGGAACTGTGAGGAAGTTCTTTTTCACAGAAAGGGTGGTGGATGCATGGAATGGCCTACCTCAGGAAGTTGTGGATATGAATACAGTGCAGGGCTTCAAACAGGCATAAGGGAGCAATACAGATGAGTAAGAATAGATAGGCCATTGACAGAGCAAAGACTGATGGCACATTTATAAGGTAGAAAAAGAAATGGGCAGGCTGGATGGGCCTTGCGGTCCTTATCTGCAATCGACTTCTATGTTTTGATGTTTCTAAAGAATGTATGCATAATAAAGGGCCTTGGAGTAGAAAATGAACACTTGGGCCCAGATATTCAAAAGGGTTGCTCATGGCGCAACAGTGTTGTGCCATGCGCAAGACTACTAATCTTGTCCAGCCAGCGATATTCAAGCGGGAAAAGTCTGGCACAAATCCGATGCACCAAAGCGCATCAGTAATGTATGCAGGTGCAGGTGGGGGCGTGCCTGTACACCCCTGCACAGCCCGATATTCAGCCCAGGATGTGCAGAGCCATGAATGTGCAACCCCTACCTGTGCCAGCACAAAGCTGATCCAAAAAAAAAAAGGCACAACAGATGGTCACCCACAGGTGAGCTGCCACATTGCAGGGCGTAACACGGCACCTGCCACCTGTGAGTGGCCACTTGAGCTCCGGCTGCACCACCGTGGTGGCGCCCCCCCATGCCTGATCATGGGTATTTGTAAAAAATAAAAAGAAGAATTCTGTCCAATATCCCTGGTGGTCCAGTGGACCGCTGTCTGCCCGATTGTGGGCATTTGTAAAAAAAAAGAAGAATTCTGTCCAATGTCCCTGGTGATTCAGTGGACCGCTGTCTGCCCGATCGCGGGCATTTGTAAAAAAAAAAAGAAGAATTCTGTCCAATATCCCTGGTGGTCCAGTGGACCGCTATCTGCCTGATCGTGGGCATTTGTAAAAAAAAATAAATATGTCCAATATCCCAGGTGGTCTGGCGGTACCCCCCTCCCTCGCCACTGAGCCCCCGCCCCAGCTCCCCGGTCAGCCAGCAGGTGGCAGCACCCACCATAGCCACCCGACTGACACCATCAGTAGCTGTAGGCCCATTGGTCCACAGCATGAGCCAATGGGCGGTAGTCTAGTTCTGGCATTACACATTCCAGGCATTGTGAATGGATCATTCCATATCTGGAATGGGACGGCACGGGCTGCATGCCCATTGGCTCACACTGTGGACCAATGGGCGACAGCCCCACCGATGGTGCCAGTCGGGGTGGTGGGGTGGCAGGCGGTGGGTGCTGCTGCCCACTGGCTGACTGGGAGAAGCGGACGGTGGGCTCAGTGGGCAGGTGGGGAGGGAAGGTACCTCCAGACCACCAGGGATATTGGACATATTTATTTATTTAACTACAAATGGCTGTGATCAGGCAGACAGCAGTCCACTCGGCCACCAGGGATATTGGACAGAAGTCTTCTTCTTTTTTACAAATGGCAGCAATCGGGCAGACAGCGGTCCACTGGACCACCAAGGATGATAGGAATTTTCTTAATTTACTCAGCCTGCGATCGGGCGGGCAGGTCCACTGAACCACCAGGGATTTATGCTTTTCCTTTTTTTACTGCAGCCACAATCAGGCTGTGGAGCATATTGCCGGTTGCAGGGGGCATCGGTCTCCGATGGCTGCTGCCTGGCAGGATGCCAGGTGCAAGTCGTCGGGGATCGGTGCACCTGCATGCAAATGGGGCCATAATGACATGCAGATGGGCCCATTTGCACCTTGCATACATTATGGCCCCATTTGCTTGTCAAGTTTTGAATATCGCAGTTGCTGTGCATAGCACAATGGAACTTGTGCTAGCGCATCCCCATGCTCCACTCTGGCCACTTGCGCAGGCGCAGTGCCACTGCGCCATGCACACTGCGGGTGGTCGGGGTGCGATATTCAATGATGCTGTACCATGGCACAGCTCCATTGAATATCGCCCAGTTCACACCCCTGTGCAGCCAAGTTGTGCTGCGCCCAAGCTTGTGCCACAGCCTGGCGCAGTTTGAATATCTGGGCCTAGGATTACTAAATTGCTTATATCTCAGGAACTGTACGATGTAGAAAAAAAAAAGAAAATTTCATATAATTTATGACTTTACTGTCTAGTTTTGAACTTAGCCCACTAGTGGGGGACTAAGCATTGTTCTGACGAAAAGTCCATATCTTGAAGTGTTTCTGAGATACGGGCCTCGAAAGGCACAGCGGACACCTTAATGCTATCCTATGGGAAAAACGGTCAACTTTGGAGTACCATAACTTTGCAGCCCTGTAATATTTTGTCACCAAAGCACCAAAATGCACATCTGTGGGATCTTGGCTGTCTTCCTTCCAAATTGTAGCCCAAAAGAACAAACCAATCTTTTGCAGTGGGGTGGCAAATATTTTCTATTCTTTTCGGCATAGTGTCACAAAGTAGTGTCGCAAATCACGACACTTTCGCAGAAAAAATCATTAAAGTGTCACAAGTGCGACACTACTTTACGACACTACAGTTTACAAAAGTTTGAAAAACATATTTCTGGGGTGTTTAACATTAAAAACTGCATTTGCAACACTGTCGAATAGTTTGTTAACTTTTCCCATTGACTATAATGGGAAATTTGTTTTTTGAATAACGTTTGAACCATTTAATATTTTTTCATGAAATCTTTGAAAGGCACATTGAGGACCCTGGCTGCATGTTCCCTGAAGGTTTTGGACCAGTCATGCAAACTGTGCGACCTGTAGGCGTGAGCAAAGAATGCGCAAAAAAGCATAATTGCAGCTTTCTATTGTGCTTTATAGCTCCACAACTGTATATCTGACCATTACGAATCTTAGCAGATCCAGAGATCTATGGTTCCGCTCTGTGTCTACCAAATTTCAGGCAAATGTGTCATATGGTAGCAAAGATACTAAGCTGCAAAATTTCACACTTTAACCTTAAATGGGGTACTCAACCCTAACAATAGTAATAATATATAGAAAATGGGTAGAAACACTTCTCTCTGCTGGTTGGTTGAAACACATCACATGACCATGTGTATATCAGAGCATGACTATACACCTGCACTTTCACCCTCTCCAAAACAATTTTGTCATTTTATAAGATAGATAACCCACTCTAGGGTGTGCAGTTGCACTCCGATATATGCACACTTTGGGTGGTTGATGCACACCAAGGTGTGTGTATATCAGAGTGTAACCTCACACCTTAGAGTGGGTTATCTATTACATATCTATATCTGTATCTGTATCTATATCTATAACTATATGTAGGGACATGGTAGCACCTCTATGGTTAGGGTTGAGCAGGCACTTTAATATTAAACCTCAAATTTTTCACGATAATAACGTTGCAACTGTTCAACAGATTTGCATGAAATTTGTCGCAGACAGTATTGGATAGTAGATCTCTTGACTTGCCAAGTTTTGTTTCAATCATATTTGTGGATTTCATGCAGTAAGTCATCAAAAAACATATTTTTCACTAATTTTTTCCAATTTTTCCCAATTTTTTCCTCATCGCACTGTACCCACACCATTTGGAATTTTGGCCTGAAACAATCCATGCATTTGTTTGGTGAAAAAATATTAATCCATTCCAAAATTATTAAAGTTTGAAATCTTGGGTTTTGAGCATGCTCAGTTCAATCTTTGGGATAGATGTACAGTTTATATCAAGGATCCCTGGTTGTGGATGGCTAGTGAAGAGGGATTGCTAAGAGGGGTTTGGAAATCTCGCAAAATCCCTCTTCACGAGAAAATCCCCCTCATCCATCACCATCTTGTTTTCTCACTTAGTGAGAGAGAAACCAAAAAAGATACAATTTGTTCCAAGGTCCCTGAAAAAAAAGAAAGCAGTCCCTGGACCGGACGTCTTTTTTTCTATTTTTATGACTTTGGCCCCCTGCAATTTAAAATGCAGAATCCTGCATCAAACTGTCATTTTTGATGCAGAACCCTGCATCGAACTGCTCCCCCATGCCCTTTCTTTTCTGCCAACATCATGGTGCCCAATCCCCATGTCAGCAATTATCCCTCTTCTCCACTACTGTGGCACACTGGGGTGCCCACTCCCAGGGTGACAAAATAATTATTATTAATAAAAAGCATGTTTCTGACACTGGAATGCCCACCCATGGTGTCAAATGCCTCGCACCCCCAAGCCCCTTCTGTCTCAGCCGACCTCAGGGTTCCCACTCCTTGGGTCAGCATTTATCACCTTCCACAATCCACTATTGTGGCACACTGAGAGCCCATCCAAGTGTGTCAAAATGTGTTTTTTTTTGTAAAACAAACCTGTGAAAAAATAAAACATCCCCGTCTTTTGTTTACTTAAAAAAAAAGAGAAAACGGTTCCTCATCATCCCCACTGCCCCCATGCCAACCCACCCTCTGTGCACCCACTTCCCCGCACCCCTCTCTTACCTTATTCTTACCTCTGGAGGTCAGGCACTGTCATCTTCTCTGGACTGGGACACATTTGCACTCTTCAAAGCTGAACAGCAAACTGAAGATTTAAGGTAAGCTCTGTATAATGGCTGTCAATGGGGGTTTAAGCTTTTGTTGATATCTGAGCCATTTTTAGGAATTTTGGTCCCAAATTTTTAAACTTGGGTTCTTGGACCCCACCTCATGAATACTGCTATCATGATTTCGTTACTCAATCCCAAAAGTGGATTTTGCAGTCGCTGCACAGAATCATCTTTTGAGATGGAGTAACACAATGACAGTGCCACTGTTCATGAGGTGGGGTTCCAAAAAGCCCATGTTGCAAATCTGGTGAAAAAATTCCAAAAAAATAGTACATTATGAGTGTTCGTTGTGCAGTTTCTACACATGCTAGCAAATTTGCCAGTTTTTAATATTTTCACTCCATATTTTCAACATTCCATTTATTCCCACCTCCATATGAGCAGTACTGCTGTCATTTTTCACATCCTGCCCAAAACATGTGTTTGCACCTGTGGCACAGAAGCTGTGTGAAATCAACTTTTTAGGTGAATTAACAAAATCACAGTGCTAGTGTTCATGAGGGGAGGTCCCAAAAAGCCCATGTTGAAAATTTGGTGAACAGATTGCAAAAAATGACCTCGTTTTGAGCATGTGTTCTATGCACTCATAACTTTACAAATTTTTAATATTTTCATTACTGCTGTTTTTTTCACACCTCCTCATGAACAGTACAGATGTAATTTTTCACTTCCTGTTTGAAACATGTTTTTGTACCTATGGTGCAGAATGGCAGGGTTGCTGTGCAAAATCAACTTTTGGGATGGATAAGCAAAATCACAGTGCCAGTATTCATGAGGCAGGCCCCTATAAGGTCATGTTGAAAATTTGGTGAAAATATTCCTGAAAATGACAGAACTGAGTGTGTCTGTTGAATTTTATTCTATGTACTTGCAAAATTGTGGTACTTTTCAATATTTTGCTGCCAAATTTTCAACATAGCCATTTTATTACACCACCTCATGAACAGCACAGCTGTAATTTTTCACATTCTGCCCAAAATGTGCTTTTGCACCTTTGAAGCAGAATGGGGTTGTAGTTGAGCACAATTACATTTTGCCTTGCATTTCACTATTTCTCTGTACCGTGGTACAAGAGGTGGGATCATAAGATGGCTATTCTAACAGTTTGGTCACTGCTGTTGGACACATGGAAGTGTAGGGCCTAGAGGGCCATGTGCTTCCACACCTACATACATATGAGCATCTACGGAGAGAGTGGAGCACAGGGTCCACTCACACCCTGTTAATGGTGTTGTGACAGAGTGCCTGTAGGTTCTCTGCTGTGGTATGCAACTTGCAGTGAGATCACGGGGTCCTTTGGACCCTGCGCCCTCACTCCCTTAATGAACAACACAGTATAGAATGCTGAGCCTGTGCTCATACAAACGTATAGGGTTAAGAGTACACTTTTTAAAAAAATAAGGAAATTCATTGCAAAAAACTTTGTTAATACATCAGTTAGGGTTGAAGTGACAAAAGTAGGGTGAGAGTTAGGCCAGATGACCACAAGGCACACCCCAAAGCCTGTTGATCTGTGGAGGGTGGGTGGGGTGGACGGGGTTGGGCAGGGGTGTTAGGGCTCAACCTAATGTCTCATTTCCCTACATTTGTCACTTCAACCCTAACTGATGCATGAATGCAGTCTTCTGCAATGAATATATGTATGTATTGTATAAACATATATATATATATATTCATGGGAAATATCAATTTAATGCATCAGTTAGGGATGTTCCACAGTGACAAAAGCGAGGAAATTTGGTGTTAGGGTTGAAAACCCTAACTTCGCATTCCTCCCACCCCCACCACCACCACACACACACATACATGCAAGTGGGGGAAGGACCAAGGCAACACAACCAATCACACACAACCAGCAGGAGGTGTATACCTGTGTTACTTCAGGAAGTGGAGAAATCCAAGTTCAGATATCATACATTATTTACAAAGTTGTTCTACGAGGTTAGTTCACGTAAAGGTTAACCCAGCTGGCAGTAGCAAAAATGGTGTACCTCACTTCGTTTTCAACATATGGGTGGTGAAAGGCATCATGGGCACTACAATGTTAGTCTATGGCAAATTGCTCAATTTTGGAACAGTGTAACTTTGTCATCCTTAAGTATTTTAGCACAAAAGCAGGAAAAGGCACATTTGTGAGACAGGTCTTGTCACCCTGCATATTTCAGCCCGAAGGACCCAACCATTTGCTTGCAGGATGATGGCAAAGATGTGCAGTCATTAGCAGCATACTTTCACAAAATACTTTCTCAACCATGAAAGTGTTGCAAACAGAAGACACAAAAGTGTCACATTTGTGGAAGCATATAAAGTAGTGTTGCAAAATACTGTCTCAAACACGAATGAATCACAAATGGAAGACACAACAGTGTTACATTTGCAAAAGCATGCAAAATAGTGTCACAAAATACTGTCACAAACATGAAAGTGTCTCAAATGGATAGTACAACACTGTCGCATTTGCAAAAGTGATTTTCGAAAGTATTTCAGGAAATGTGCAAAATCCTCTTTTGGATCTTGCGAACCCCAAAATACCATGGGCTGGATATTCAAACTGTGCCATTCTGTGGTGGAAGCCCTTGCGCTGCTCAAAAAAGTTGCGAGGGGGTGTGGCCGGGGTGATATTCAATGGAGTTGTGCTACTGAGCAACTCCTTTGAATATCGCCCCCCGGCCACAGCCACTGTGCATAGCGCAGTGGAACATCCACCACTGCAAGTGGTCAGAATGGAGCATTCAGATGCGGTGGCGCAAGTTCCATTGTGCCATGTGCAAATTTCTGATATTCAAAAGGTGACATGCAAATGGGGCCATAATTTATGCAAGGCACATGGGGGGCCATTTGCATCTAATTACGGCCCCATGTGCATGCCATTAGCATGCAGGTGTGCCAATCCCCGACGACTTGCACCTGGCACCCTGCCAGGCAGCAGCCATCGGGACCGATGCCCTGCAGCCCGATCGCGGGCAGAACAGTATTCCTTCCTCCCCAGCAGCCCAATTGGGCGCGTAATGTAACCCCCACAGTCTGGCCGATGGGCACAACATACTGCTCCCCGCAGCAGCCTGATCGCTGGACAAAACATAGATTAACCCCCCACAGCCCGATCATGGGCATAACATCAACCCCAAAGACCAATATCCCTGGTGGTCCAGTGAGCCGCAGCCCGATCACAGACATTAAGTAATCCTTCCTCCCGCCTCCTGACTAGCCTGATCATGGGCATTAAGTAGTCCTTCCCCACCCCGACTAGCCAATCGCGGGCGTCAGGAAATCTTCCCCCCAAAGACCTATATCCTGGTGGTCCAGTGGACCCTTGAAGCCGATTGCAGGCATGAGTACAACCCACCCCAATGTCCAATATCCCTGGTGATCTAGTGGCCTCCACCCCACCACACAGGCCCTGCCCCACTCCCCATCAGCCGGCGGGCAGCGGCACCCCATCCACCTGCCGCCCCACCACCCACTGACTGACAGCTCAGTAGGGCTGCACGCCATTGGTTCAGAGCAAGAGCCAATGGGTGTGCAGCCCATACTATACAAGGCAGTCCAGATATGTGAATGAATTAATGCTCTTGCTCTGAACCAATGGGCATGCAGCCCTACTGAGCTGTCAGTCGGTGGGCGATGGGGCAGCAGGCAGGTGGGGTGCTGCCACCGCCAGCTGACAGGGGAAGCAGGGTGGTGGGGCTCTGTGGGTGGTGGGGGGTAATCAGATCACCCATTATAATGGACATTGGAGGGTGGTTTGACATTATGCCCACGATTGGGCTTCATGGTCCACTGGACCACCAGGGATATAGGTCTTTGTGGGGTTGACATTATGCCCACGATCGGGCTAGTGGGGGTTAATCTATGTTATGCCTGAGATCGGCCTAGTGGGGGTTAATCTATGTTATGCCTGTGATTAGGCTGCTGGGGAACAGTATGTTACGCCCGTATCGGGCACAGGAGGGGTTACTATTATGCCCATGATCGGGCTGCGGAGGGCAGGGAACATGGGAGGGCCACGACAGGTGGCAGCTGCTGTGTTGTGCCCTGCAATGTGGCAGCTCACCCGCGGGTGGCCCCACTTAATCCTTTTTGGCTCAAAGTTGTGCAGGTGCAGGTAGGGGGTTGCACCTGCACAACTCTGCATGGCCCGGCTGAATATCGGGCTGTGCAGTTTATGCATGGTTCCTCCCCCTCCAGTTGAGCATGCCTTCATTAGCATTGTGCTGTTGCTCAACATGACTTGGGGGGGGCGCAACTGCCTCCTGCTGAATATTGCAGAACGGTGCAATTTCGGACTTGCACAGGCGCAACCCTTTTGAATATCCAGTCCCATATGTGTACTCTGTGTTATGTGTTGGTGTCAGTGTGTTGCCCAACATGCCCAGTTGTCCATTGTGATATGTGTTTTGCAGTGCATGGAATGTCCAGGTTTAGAGTTAGCAATGACTTCCCCATGCCACAGCCCGATGGGAGCATGGGTGTGTGGTTTTGTGCTTTAGATAGTTGTATGTTATTCCTGCTACCTGCTGCTGGTTGTGTGTGATTGGTTGTGTTGCCTTAGTCCTTCCCCTACTTGCATGTTTGTGTGTGTGTGGTGGTGGTGGGGTGAGAGGAATGCACAATTAGGGTTTTCAACCCTAACACTGAATTTCCTTGCTTTTGTTGCTGTGGAACAACCCTAACTGATGCATTAAACAGAGTTTTTTGCCATGAATTTCTCTTCTTTTTGAGAATGTGCACTATAAATAATGAATGGAATGTGGTGGTGGGAGCGCTCCCACCATATGATTTTTTTTGTCACTGTGCTGTGCAAAAAACTGGCCAAGTGAAATGAGAATTGGTAGATGAAGACATGTACCATGGCATACCATGTGTACAGAATTGTGTGTACATCTGTTCAACGGTTGCACAGAGCCAATCACAAACAACGTAACATACACAATTCAGCAACAGTAAGTGCCAGCAACCCAAAAATTGGCTCACTGAAAGATGAATTATAAATCTTTGTACATTTCAAATGCCAGGCAAATTGTACACACAGTTCAGAAGTTATTGAAGTGTAATGAACCAAATTTTCATTCATCGGAGTGGCATAATTCCACACCTGTTAATGTTTTACACATGAAACCACTGCAAGGCACCTCTGAACCACTAGGGCTACCTACGCTATAAATTTAAAGGCAGTAGCACCATGCAGAACACTATGCGAAAGACGTTAAATGCACCATGCAGTATCTCTGCAGCGAATTATTATTTTAAAATGTAAATAGCATTTACTTATTTATTTAGTTTTTGTAGACCGGGTAAGTGCACTAGACAAATCCTGCCTATTTTCAGGCACGACCCGGGAGAAGGGGGATACAGATGAATGCCAACTGACCTTGAACCAGATTAAGCTGCTGGTGATATTTTTAGTGAATGAGGGAAATTTGGCCAGAACACCGGGGAAATTCCCCAACTCTGTGGGAGGGTGGCGCTGTACCTCAGTCCACAGAGATGGAAGTTCTCAGTCAGACAGCAGTTGTGGAGGTGGACAGTTGTAGCTCTGGAGCTCTGCACCCTTTGTATGCTTCTATCGCTAATGAGGAGGAGTGTGAGCACTTTGAACCCCGAGAGGTTTCTATTTTGCTGGATAGTTTACCGACAGAGTCATTGTCTTCCTGCTCTGCTAATGAAGTTAGTTTGTATGAAGAAATAGAACTGAAAAAACAACAGTTGCTGGCCTTAATTGAGGTGGTGGAAAAAGACTTTGGTTTATGCCAAGAGCGCTTAGAGGAAGAGAAAAAAACGCAAACGTTCGATTGCAAGCCCTGGTTTGTCTGGTAATAAAAGATTACCACCTACTATGCCTTCTGGTGACTTGCTACTTTCTTCAGACCCGAGTTTGAGACTTGACAGATCAGTAGATGATATAGTCCCTTCATATGATGATGCTACAGACTCTCGCTTTAAAAAAGAAGTACTTACGAAAGCGGGTTGGTTATGGCGTGAGGGTATGTGGATTCCTGACCCAAATTTTTCGCTCTCTCCCTTTCCACATTCTGAATTGCAAGATGTTCCTGCCTTGGTGGTTTCTACTTCTCAGTTGGACACTTCAAAGTCTCAGTTTGTCAATAGTACACAACTGTCAGTTGAAGGTGAGGCTGACATGGTCAGAACTGCGTCAGACACTGTGCCAGGTTGCTCTACTTCGCTTGACGAGCCACTGGATACTGTAAGTGTTGAACCTTCCTTTCAGGGTGTTGATGCCCCTTTTGGTGACACTGGTGTTTCTCTCTCTTCGGTTGCTGATGTTCCTTCTGCACTTACTGAAGCACGACGGAAAAAATCTTATGCAGGTCTGTTTCGTCATCCTGCTCAGGAAGCTAAACGGAGATTCTTGGTCCAGCTCTATTACAAGGGTCAATCTTTGACTGTCCCGGATAGACTGTGGGTAGGGCAGAATCTCCTACTCGAAAGTTTAGGGTTTGTACCTTCCGACGTTTATGCTTTTATCCTTGCACCTGGGAACCATCAATATGACATTAGTTTCTGCTCTATAATTTTGCTAGATAAATTTTGGAAATGCTATTATGAGGCGAAAGATTTAGATATGTGGAAAGACTTTTTGGTGATTCCTGTCACTAAACCCACTATTAAAATAGTGACTGTTCTATTTCGAAATGAGGGTGTTAATGTGTCGAATATTATTTATTGGTTGGAGCAGCGCTGTAAGCTGATGGAACATCCTAAACCCATAATTGATGATAATGGGTTTTGGACAGGGGGTTGGACCTTTTGGGTTCAACTATCCCATAATGATTTAGGGATACAACATCTGTCTAGCTCCTTTTTTTTGGGATGGGATAGAGGGATTATTTTCTACGCAGGCCAACCTAAGAGCTGCTATAAGTGCTGTTCTTTGGACCATTTAAACACTGCTTGTACTTCTGTTAGGTGTTTTACATGTGGGGTTCTTGGGCATGAGGCGAAGGAGTGTGACGCTCCCCCGTGTGTAATTTGTGTGGGGACTTAGAACATGGTTATGATGATTGCCCATGGAATATTAATGATGAAGATGCAGCTTCTGACCATGCTTATTTTTTACAGAAAGCTAAGCATTTCTCTTCAGATTTATCATTGGGTACTCCATTGGTTGGGAGCCGAAGAGGCAGGGGAGCTGCGAAAGGTTTGGGTAGAACCTCTCCCCCTTTTCAATCTACCACTCATGGAGGTGGTGGGGTTTTTGAATCTGTTACGCCGGTGATTGATCTCTCCCTGCAAACAAAGAACTCTGCTCCCCTTGTTACCCCTCTTGGTTCCACTTCTCCGGCTCAGTCGCCCGTAATTTGTGAGCCTATTGGCTGCTTGCACACGGCTTCTAAGGCATTGAGAAATGTTGTGGCTGATTGTGAATCTTCAGATTCTATTGTTGATAATGACCAGTTTGTGTTGGTGAAACATTCCTGGGCTAGGAAAACTGCAGACTCCATGATTTCTCTGGCCCCTGTAACGTTGTCAAATAGGCTTTCTTCCCTTCCTTCTTGGAGTGACCAGATGGATCTATCTCAGCCTATTGTTTCTGATGAGATAGAGACCATTTCCATTCAAGGCCCAGAGGTAGAGAATTGTCCAGATTTGTCGTTTGGGGGGAGTGGTGCCCCCTTTCCGACTAAACGGATTACAAGGTCTAGTGGGAAGACAAAAAAAAAAACCCATAAATGGTTAACTTTTCTGTAGCAAGTTTAAATGTTAACAGCATAAAAAATAGGAAACATAGGTTTACTATGTTTAGCATTTTATTTTCCTTAGGTTATGATATTATTTTTTTACAAGATGTTCGTTTACAGGATTCGATGGAAATAAAGCAGTCTACTTTAGATTGGGGCTGGGGTTTTTCACTCTGGTCTCCAGGTTTAGATCTTTGCAGTGGGGTGGGTTTTTGTTTTCGCACCCATGATGTCCATATTGTCAGGATGGTAGAAATAGAACCTGGTTGAGCCCTTTTGTTAGATGTTAATTTTAATGGTAACATTTTGCGTTTGATAAATATTTACAATTCCCAGGTTAAGACTATTCGGATTGATTTATTACAGAAAGTACAGCCTTATTTATTTACTAAACGCCATTTGATTTTTGGGGGTGACTTTAATATCAATTTCAAACTACAGAAAGATGGTGTGAAGCAGTATTGTGACAAAACTTTTTTGTCTCAGGTTATTTCACAGGCAAAATTAAAAAATGTTTTTTCCTGGTACCCCTTTGGTCAAGAAGCCTACCTTTTATAAGGGTTCCCTTTCCTCCTGCATTGATTTTTTTTTTGTGAATCAGTCATTTTGTGTGGTTTCTCCTTCTCTTATACCGATTGAACTTTCGGATCATTGGCTGTTGGGCTTCCGATTTGACTACCCTCCACGTAGGGCAGCCGGGAGAGGGGTTTGGCGTTTGAATGTGGCCTTGTTGTCCGATGAAATCATTTTGCATGATTTGCAAGAGATTTTACGAGATAAATCATCTACTTTAGTTTTATATGATAATATAGGTCTTTGGTGGTCCAATTTGAAATTATGTTTAACTCATTTCTTTAAGGGGGTGGGTTCCTATAGGGTGCATACAAATCGGGATAAATATTTGGTATATCATGCTGAACTGGGTGAGTTGATATCGCAACATAGTTTGGGGGTCACGGATTTGGAGGACCATATTGCTGAAGTTAGACAACAAATGTCAGACTTCCAATATTCTAGAAAGAAGTCCTTACAAAAGGAACAGCTGTTTGGTACTCAGGGGAGGTCTGAACATGTGAATCTGTTTTTAGCATGTAAATCTAGGACTGAGAACCAGGTTTTCTCGAGTCTTGTAGATTCTTCAGGCATAGAACATTGGGATAATGCAGGTATTATGAGGATTGTTGAGGAATATGTTAGAGACTCCTTTGGAACCTTACCACATTCCTGTCCCTCATCTGATGCTTTTTTACGAATGGCAGTGCTTCCCCAAACTACTGATTTTCAGAATTCTCATTTAATGACCCTTTTCTCTTCACAAGAATTGGATAGGGTTATCCGTTCTTTGCATGACAATATAGCTCCTGGTTTGGGTGGTTTGTCATGTGAGCTATATAAAACAATATGGTCAGTGCTTCCGGTTTATTTTTTACTTCTTTATAATTTTTTTCTGGAGGATAATGTTTTACCTACACAAATGTACGAGGGATTATTTATTTTTTTATATAAGTCTGGTGCTGCTACGGATTTAGGGAATTGGCATCCTTTGACTTTGCTGAACGTAGATTTTAACATTTTTGCTAGGCTTTTGGGGAATAGGTTGTCGGAAATTATGCCTTCTTTAATTAGCCCTATGCAGTTTTGTGCGGTCCCAGGTAGAAATATTACGGATGCTTTATTATTTATACTAGAAGTTATTTTTTCTTCAAGATGTAATGCTGTATTGCCAGATTTTTTAGTTAGCCTAGATCAGTCTAAGGCTTTTGATACAGTTCTACATTCCTTTTTATGGGATGTTTTAGTGGCCTTTGGGTTGTCACCTGTTTTTATTGGGTGGTTACAACTTTGTTATGCTTTAGCGTATGTACTTCCATATTAAAACAGTTGGTTAGGTAATCCTCAATTTATTTACACTGGTTTAAGACAAGGTTGCCCCTTAAGTCCCTTGTTATATGTGTTTGTTTTGGACCCTCTTTTGCGGGTTCTGTACAGGTCCCCCTTAATTTGTGGTTTAACTGTCTCTTTGCCTCTTACTTGTAAAGTATTGGCATGTGCTGATGATATTTGCCTGTTTTTGACAGATGAACATTCTTTTGAAGTGGCTAGAGACCTTATTCAGGCGCTAGGGGAAATTACTGGGGCTTCTTTGAATTTGGCTAAAACAAAGATTTTGAGTTTATCTGAGGATATGGTACATCCGGTAGTTTTTGGTGGTTTTCCGGTGGCCCAACAGCCTTGCAAGATTTTGGGGATTTATTGGGGTGCAGAAGATTTGTCCCTATATAATTGGGAATGTGCCATTGAGGTGGCAAAAAAAAAAGTGGAAATGTGGAATCGCTGGAAAACGATGAAAAAGAAAAGGGTGTATTACACTAAAACATTTTTGATTCCATTATTCCTGTATTTAAGTGCTGTTTTTCCCTTAAAAAAACAATTAGAGGTTTCAGTCTTAAGGATTTTTTTCTCTTGTATTTGGGGGAGTAGATTGAATCCAATTAAAAGGAACACCTAGTATAGATCACTTAAGGAAGGTGGATTGAACATGTTAAATCCTATAGTGTTTTATTTTACGATATTTTTTTTTGTTAATTTACTCCCCTTAATTAAACATGTTTCAAAAGGGTGGATTCAGATCGGCTCACATAATATTGCATATGTGTTAGAAGAATGATGCCTGGGTTCCTTTTTACACAAAAATAAATGAAAACCCAGATTATCGGATCTATGGGATTCAGTCTTTGATAAAATTAAACTGTGGCAGATAAAGTATTCTGAGATTTTGTATACATCCCGGAAAGCACTTTATTTCTCGATCTTGGATTCATTTTTTACTGATACCCTTTGGTCGGAGTTTTCTGTTTCCCAACAGCGGCAGATTTCCAGCTATATTACCAATCATAGAATCCTGGTTCATATGTGGGATACTGCTTGGCTAGCAATCCATGATAGGGTAAACGTTAAAAATAACCAGAAACATAAGGCACTGCCTGAACGTTTTTGCCCTAAATTATGTTGTGCTGGGAAGCTAGAAACTATGAATCATTTGTATTTTAACTGCTCATATGCGGTAACATTTTGGGATGCGCTGAAAAATAGATGGTCACCCCATATGAGTTGGTTTACTATTCCCCCCTTTGTCGGATTTATTATACTATGGAATTTGTCCTGTTCTTCCAGAAGGCATTTGTTCAAGTACTTTACAAATTGTTCATGTTCACTTCTTGTATTGGCTTTGGATTAGTAGATGTCGCTTAGTTCTGCAGAAGCAAGAAATTCCTGTTATGAATTTGGTCCATATAATTGTGAATGATTTACATAATTTTAAACGTTTGGAATATACACATCTTTCCCCTTCGTGTTGGGAAAGTTTCTGGTGCAAATTTGTTTTAGTTTAAAATTTGCTTTGTATTGTGGTTGTAGGAATTGTTGTATGGTAGGGCAGGGTTTTTTTCTGGGTTTTCATGGTTATGAAAAAAAAAGGGGGGGGGAATCCTGATATATAAAAATGCCCCTTACTCCTTTAATGGGGAGGGGGAGGGGGTTTGTTATCTACTGTTTTTTCTTATGTTTAAGGTTATTGTATGAAATGTTACTTAAATTTTGGTTTGTTTTTCTTTTTTTTATGTTTGTATATTGTGATATTGAATTGTATGTTTGTTATGGTTTCAATAAAATAATTCCCCAACTCTTTTCGATAAGTGCCATGGGATCTTTAACATCCACCTGAACTACCACAAATCCAGGCAGACAGGACCTCGGTTTAACATCTCATCCAAAAGATGAAAGCATAATTCACATCTCCATGACATCCACTCAACACCCTCCAAATTTCATGTGAAAAGACCAAACCATTGGAGAAATATTCAATTTTTATGTTTCTGTACCTTTAAGAAGTCTTCCAGCACACAATGGTGGAAATCGCGGCCGAAGATGCACTAAAATGGCAGACTGTGAAGCGGGACAACTTCAAATGGCCATAACTCTGGAACGTAACAACATTGTTTTGCCAAACAAAAAATGGCATGTTCCTTGAACAAATGTATTTCTACCTGCCAAGTTTCAGACCAATCAACCACACACTGGCTGTGCTTTGTGTCACGGAAGACAGTGCAGTGCACTACGCAAACGCAAAAACACAAATGGTAATGTTAACGCAAACGGTGATGGAAACAGTGAGGTAAAATAAAATAGTAATGCTAATTGTAACGCAAATGCAAATGGAAACATACATGGTGAAGCAAATGTAAATGATAACACAAACGGTAAGGGAAACGAAAATGCAGACTTAAATGAAAACAGAAATGGTACCCTCTAGGGACACAATTCTTGATGTGTTCACCTAGTTGAGTCCTGAGGATGCTAGCCATGTCTTTTTTTAATGCAAACAGTAATGCAAATGCTCACAGCAACAGAAACGCAAATGCAAATGGTAATG
The DNA here is from genome assembly GCA_016271365.2 of Neoceratodus forsteri. Taxonomy (NCBI): domain Eukaryota; kingdom Metazoa; phylum Chordata; order Ceratodontiformes; family Ceratodontidae; genus Neoceratodus; species Neoceratodus forsteri. The sequence continues at coordinate 65,486,992 of CM028133.1, forward strand.
AAAATGCAAATGGTAAGAGAAACACACACAGAAATGCAAATGGTAACAGCAACAGCGACGCAGAGGGAAACAGTAATGCAATCTACAATGGAAAAGCTACCAGAAATGTGAACGTTAAGGCCAACAGAAAGGCAAATGCAAATGGTGACGAACACGCAAACAGTAATGGTAATGCAATTGAAAATGGAAAATGGCTACAGTAACACCAATGAGGACGCCAAAGCGAACACTAACACAAATGGAAACACAAATGCAAGCATGTACACAAACACAAATGGTAACGCGCATGGTCAAGGTAACAGAATTGGAAATGCAAACGCTTATGATAACACCAATGATGATGCCAAAGGAAACACAGATGCAAATGGAAACACAAACACAAGCGCGTATGCAAACACAAATGGTAACGTGCACAGTCACGGTAACGCAATTGGAAATGCAAATGCTTACGGTAACACCAACGATGATGCCAAAGGAAACACAAACAGAAACAGAAATGCTAGCATGTACGCAAACACAAATGGTAATGTGCACAGTCATGATAATGCAACTAGAAATGTAAATGCTTACGGTAACACCAACGATGACGCTAAAGGAAACAGAAACACAAACAGAAATGAAAACGGAAGCGGGTATGCAAATGCAAATGGTAATGCAGACGGTGATGCAAAAGGAAGCACAAACAAAAACTAGTGGAAACATAAATGGTAACTAATGCAAACACAAGTGCAAATGCAAAGGGTAACACACACGGTGATGTAAACGGAAATGCTAACGCAAACGGTAATGGAAACGCAAGCAGAAATGCTGATTGTATCAGTAATGCAAATGCACACACTTTTTTCCCCAAAAAGGTGCATTCAGAAGCACAGTGAATACAAAGAATGTATGCATAATGATGGCCCTCAGAGTAGAAAATGAACACTTGGCATACTAAATTGCTTATATTTCAGGAACCATACGAGGTAGAAAAAAAATTTAAATCTCATATTATTTATGACTTTCCTGGCTAGTTTTGCACTTAGACCCCCTAGTGGTGGGCTAAGCATTTTTCCAACAAAAAGTCCATATCTTGAAGCGTTTTCGAGATACGGGCCCTGAAAAGCCCCATTGACTATAATGGGAAAGTTGTTTTTGAATAACTTTTGAACCATATAATATTGTTTCATGAAATCTTCTAAAGGCACATCAGGGACCCTGGCTGCATATTCCCTGAAGTTTTTGGATCAGTCACGCTAACCGTGCAACCTGTAGGTGTGAGCAAATAATGTGCAAAAAAGCATAAATATGACTTTCTACAGTGCTATATAGCTCCACAACTGTATATCTGACTATTACAAAACTTGGCAGATCCAGAGATCTATGGTACCACTCTGTGCATGCCAAATTTCAGGCAAATCCATAATACAGTGGCAAAGTTATTAAGCTGCAAAATTTCACACTTAATCTTAAATGGGGTACTCAACCCTAACTATATATATATATATATATATATATATATATATATACATATTATTTATTAGAGGCAGAAAGATCCATTTAATGCATCAGTTAGGGTTGTTCCACAGTGACAAAAGCGAGAAATTTGATGTTAGGTTGAAAAACCCCTTGACCCACTCCCACCCTGCCCCCAGCCACCATCGGGTGTGTGTTGGGGTCATTGCCCAATCTCACCGCATCACATGTGTAAAGAAGCTGAGCTGGTGAACTATAGGAGAATGGGTTGAGAGTTAGACTCGATGACCCCAACACACACCCCGGATGCCAGCTGGGTGGGCAGGTTGGGGTGGGTGCAAGGGGGGTTTTCAACCCTAACATCAAATTTCCTCACTTTTGTCACTGTGGAACAACCCTAACTGATGCATTAAACTGAGTTTTTTGCCTCTAATTTCCCTTCTTTTTGATAATGTGCAGTAGAAGTAGTGAATGAAATGTGGTGGTGGGAGCATGGGGCCCCACCACGTGATGTTTTCTGTCATAGTAATGGTAAGTGCAAGGGAAATGCAAGTGCATAGGGTTGCGCACATGGTGACAGAAACATAAATGGTAAAGTAAATGTTAATAGAAATGCAAGCGCAAAGTGACATCAAACCAAACAGTGATGCAAAAGGGAGATGCAACCATGTAAGGAAACACAAACCATGATGCGCACAGTCATAGTACAGCAATTGGAAATGCGAATGGTAATGTTAACAGCATAAATAATGCCAAAGGGAACCAAACCGAAAACGCGAACCCAAGCGCACACGGAAATGCAAACCGTAACATGCACGGTCACATTACTGTAATTGTAAATGCAAATGGCAAAGTTAACATGAACAATAACACCAAAGGAAACAGAAATGGGAATGGAAGCATGTACAGAAATGCAAGCCGTAATGTGCACGGTCACATTACTACAGTTGTAAATGTAAATGTTAATGGTAACAGCAACAATAATGCCAAAGGAAACAGAAATGCAAAAGCAAATGGAAGCGCATATGGAAACACAAACCATAATGTGCATGGGCACAGTAATGCAATTGGAAATGCAAATGGCAACAGTAACAGCTACGAAGACGCAAACCAAAAGAGAAACGCAAATGAAAGGGGTGCCGGAAACGCAAACCGAAACACAAACAGAAACAGTAGTGGAAATGCGAATGGTAACAGTAACGCAAGTGCTAACGAGAATGCAGAGGGTAACGCACACAGAGGCATACACGGGAACGGTAACGCAAATTGGTACAGAAATGCAAGTGGAAACACTAATTGTTACAGTAATGGAAGTGCGCATCATGTTTTTGCCCAACAGCTGCATAGAGAAACACAGTGTGTACAAAGAATGTATGCATAATAATGGGCCTTGGAGCAGAAAATGAACTGTCGGAATACTAAATTGCATATGTCTCAGGAACCGTGCGACGTAGAAAAAAAATTAAAATTTCACATGATTCAAGAGTTTCCTGGTTAGGCTTTTGCCAAATATGTAGCCCATAGGGCTACACATAGTCGCAATGAAAATTCCATATCTCGCACCGTTTCCAAGATATGAGCCCCGAAATGCACGAACGCCACGTTAGTCTATGGGAAAAAAACTTCAACTTCAGAGTACCATAACCTTGGATCTGAGCAATATTTTCTCACCAAACCACCAAAAGCTCATCTGAGAGATGTTGACTGCCTTCCCTCCAAATTTCAGCTCAAAAGACCAAACCGTTCTTTTGCAGCAAGATGGCAAAATACTCCTGTCATTTTAGCCAAAGTCTGGAAAAGTAGTGTTGCAATTTGCGAAAGTTTTCACAAAATTTTGCGAAAGTGTCGTAAGTGCAACACTACTTTGCGACACTACTGTTTCCAGAAATTTGAAAAACACATTTCTGGGGTGTTTAACCCCCAAATAAAGACATGGCTAGCATCCTGAGGGTCCGACTAGGTGAACACAAAAATAATTGTGTTCCTAGAGGGTCCCAATTTTAAATGCCAAGGATTTTTCTGATCCGTAACTGAAAAAAAAAATGGTGGATTTGCGACACTGCTAGGGCCATTTGTGACACTAAAAAGTGCATTTGCAGAAGTGTTGAACTTTTTAACTTTTCCCATTGACTTATAGTGGGAACTTGTTTTTTGAATAACTTTTGAACCGTTTAATATTTTTTCAAGAAATCTTCGAAAGGCAGATCGGGGACCCTGGCCGCACATTTCCTGAAGTTTTCAGACCGGTCACGCAAACCACGCAACCTGTAGGCATGAGCAAAGAATGCCAAAAAAGTGTAATTGCGCATTCAAATGTCACTTAATAACTCTGCAGCTGTATATCTGATTGGTACAAAAGTTGGCAGATCCCAAGATCTACCATGCCCAACTGTGCATACCAATTTCAGGCAAATCTGTTGAATGGTGGCAAAGTTATTAAGGTGCAAAGTTTCACCCTCTAACCTTGAAAGTGCTACTCAACCCTAACTATGGTAGCACTACCGTACTACTATAATATTTGACGGGGCGCAGTTAGAGTTGCAGAACCTATAGTTAGAGTTGCAGAACCTCAATTTTTCAACATTAGTAACTTTGCAACCATTCAACGGATTTGCACAAAATTTGGAATGCTCCATCTGGTTTGATAGATCTCTTGATTTACCAAGTTGCATTTCAGTCAGTCATACGGTTTTCATGCAGCAAAGTACAGAACAATGCATTTTTTGCCACTTTTGATGTGTTTTTTTATGCCTATAGTGCTGTGACCACACCATGTGGTCTTTTGGTCTGCAATTTGGAATGTAGAAAGAGTTTGGGTGAAAAAACAATCCAGCATTGGTTTGATTCAAAAATATTAATCTGTTCCAAAGCTATTTAAGTTTTAATTTTTGGGTTCTGAGCAAGCTCAGTTCACTCCCAGATTTATATGTATATTTTTATGTCAGTTTGTGAATGAGAATTAAAAAAAATCCTTGTCTGTCAGAAAAATTCCTTGTCTGTGAGCCACCATCTTGTTTTCATTTTTTCCCCCAAACAAAATGTCGTAGCTTTGACCATGGGTGACGTTTTGTTGTGATGAGGCATGGGTTTTGTTCAGGGTGATGCCATCTACAAACCCATACCTTTGGTTTGCTTTGTTTTGTCAAAAAATAGACTTTTAAAATTAAAAAATTCTTAATTCATGACTCGCTATCACTCCTAGTCCATGAGCTGACAAAATCCTAGTCCACAAGCCAATCCTCTTTTGTGAGGCTGCAAAATCCTTGTCTGTCACTTTGTTAACAGATGGCCCTTCTCGTGAATGAGGATTGAGCTGACGGTAAAGGATTTTGCTGCAAAAGAGGATCGGCCGGCGGACTAGGATTTTGTCAGCTTGGGGACGAGGATTGGGTTTTTGAATCCTCTGTCGAAAGGTGACAAAATTGCAGACTGCAAAGTGTAAAAATTCTAGTCTGCCAGTCAATCCTCTTTCGCGAGGTGGCAAAATCCTTGTCTGGCACTTTGTGACCAGATGACCCTTCTCACGGATGAGGATTAAGCTGGTGGGCAAGGATTTTTGCTGCCTTGTGAAAGAGGATTGGCTGGCGGACTAGGATTTTGACAGCCCATGGACGAGGACTGAGTTTTTGAATCCTCTTTCGCAAGGTGACAAAATCACGGTCTGTGAGCTATAAAATTCCAAGTCCACAAGCAGATCCTCTTTCGTGAGGCAGCAAAATCCTTGACTGTCACTTAGGGACCAAATGGCCAAAATGTGACAGTCAAGAATTACCTATGGATGGCAATTTTGACAGCTCTCAGATGGGGTTTGATCTGGTGGCAAGGGATTTTGCTACCTCATGGTGTAGTAATTTTTTAACTAGTGAAAACTTTACCAGTGCATTGTAAAGTAACGGTTTGGTCTTTCTGCTTACAATTTTCAGGGTATTAAGGGGATGCCCTGCAGATGTGCATTATGCTATTTAGATGTTGGAAGGTTAAGCAGTTCCATAGATATGCCATCATGAAGTTGAGATTTTTCCCATAGGATAATATTGTGGCGCCCGTATCCCGGAAACTAAATGAGATACAGACTTTTCACTACTGGTGGCTTAGATCACCTTTCTAAGCTGCAGGAACCAGATTGGAATCCATAGTCTATACCTACAATGGAATTTTGTTTGTAGGTTGAACGGTTGCTGAGATATTGGCAAATTAGTGTCACAAGGGTTCCAAGGGAGCCTTTTCAGTGCTTTTCAGTGCTCATATCTCATAAATGATGCAAGATATGGATTCAGTCAATTTATGTTGTGTGCAGTACTCACTGTCATGATTACAAGGACATAAATTTTTTTTCAAGCTGCTGTGGTTCCTGAGATATCAGCAACTTAGTGTTACAAGGGTTCCTGGCCCTACAGGGCTGCTGTATGGCTCTGTAGCTATGTGTGAGTGGGAGTGCAGGGCCCAGAGGGCCCTGCACTCCCACAGATGCATATGATTATGCTCACATGAACAACTTGGTAGGGGACCCTGCACTCCCACCAACACATGCTATTTACTACTTATATTACGCTTTTTCAAAAAGTAAGGAAATTCATTGCAAAAAACTTCATTTAATGCATCAGTTAGAGTTAAAGTGACAAAAGTGGGGAAATGAGACATTAGGGTTGAGCCCCTAATCCTCCCACCACCCCATCCTCCACAGACCGACAGACGCTGGGGTGTGCCATGGGGTTGTAAGGCCTAACTCTCACCCCATTCTGCTTTACTGTAGCATGTCAACCTGTATACACATGGAATGGGGTGAGAGTTGGGCCTTATAACCCCATGGCACACCCTGGCATCTGTCAGTCTGTGGAAGATGGGATGGTAGGGTGAAGGGGTTAGGGCTCAACCCTAATGTCTCATTTCTACTTTTGTCACTTCAACCCTAACTGATGTATTAATGAGGTTTTTTATAATATATGTGTGTGTGTGTGTGTGTGTATATATATATATATATATATATATATATATATATTATAGTGGCACAGTAGTGCCACTATAGTTAGGTTGAGTACCCCATTTAAGGTTAAAGTGTGAAATTGTGCAGCTTAATAACTTTACCACCATATGATGTATTTACCTGACATTTGGCAGGCATGGAGTGGTACCACAGATGTCTGGATCTGCCAAGTTTTGTAACAGTCAGATATACGGTTGCAGAGCTATAAAGTGCAATAGAAAGTCACATTTATGCTTTTTTGTGCATTCTTTGCTCGCACCTACAGGTCGCATGGTTTGCACAACCAGTCCAAAATCTTCAGGAAACATGCAGCCACGGTCACCGATGTGCCTTTCAAAGATTTTGTTAAAAAAATATTAAACGGTTCAAAGGTTATTACATAGAAACATAGACTTTGACAGCAGATATGGCCCACTTGGCCCACCCAGTCTGCCCATTTCCCTACCTATTGGATAAGCTGCAGGTTCTAGTTAACCAACAGCCTACTTCCTGCAACCCCCCACTATAATTGCCTTAAGTCTGTCCCATGCATGTTTGAATTCTATACTGTTTTAGGACCCCACAACCTCCCAGGAAGGCAGTTCCATGCATCCACCACTCTTCCATGAAAATAATTTTCACATTACCCCTGAGTCATCCCCCTCTATCTTTCAATTGTGCCCCCTTGTTCTTGCACATCTCTTTTTCTGAAAGATGCTACCCTCCTGGACTTTGCTGATTCCTTTGAGGCACTTGAAAGTTTGTATCATGTCCCCCCTGTCCCTCCTTTAATGAAGGGTATACATATTAAACTCTCTCAGTCTCTCTTCATGTGGTTTCTGATGCAGACCCTGCACCATTTTAGTTGCCCTCCTCTGGACTGCTTCCATCCTGTCTATGTCCTTGCGTAGATGGGGTCTCCAAAACTGCATGCAGTACTCCAGATGGGGTTTCACCAACCATGTACAGAGGGATAACCACTTCCCTTTTTCTATTTGTGATGCCCTTCCCTATGCATCCCAGTATCCCCCCAGCTCTCCTTACTGACTTTTCACATTGCTTACCCACCTTTAGGTCATCTGATATGATTACCTCCAGATCTCTTTCCATTATTGTTGTTGTTAGTAACTCCCCTGCCATTGTGTACTGTTCTCCTGGGTTTTTGTTTCCCAGGTACATTACTTTGCACTTCTTTGCACTGAATCTAAGTTGCCATATATCTGACCATTCCTCCAACTTTGCCAAATCCCTTCTCATCCTTTCTACCCCCCACTTGTGTATCAACCCTGTTACAGATCTTTGTGTCATCTGCAAAGAGGCATACCTTTCCATCCAAACCCTCTGCAATGTCACCTATAAAGACATTAAAGAGGACTGGACCCAGTACTGAGCCCTGAGGTACTCCACTAGTAACCCCCCTTTCTTCGGAATGAGTTCCATTTACTATTACCTTCTGTGTCCTGTTGCGCAGCCAGTTTGCTACCCACGCTACCACCCTGGGACCCACTCCCAGGCTGGCTAACTTGATTATTAATCTTTTGTGCGGTACTGTGACAAATACCTTGCTAAAGTCTAGGTAGGCCATATCCACAGCCCCTCCCTGGTCTATTACTTTGGTCACCCAGTCAAAGAAATCAGATTTGTCTGACATGACTTTCCTGCTGTGAATCCATGCTGCTTTGGGTCCTGTGCCCTGCTGGCCTCTAGGTACTCAACAATTCTTTCTTTCAGAAGTGATTCCATCATTTTCCCTACCACTGAGGTCAAACTAACAGGTCTGTAGTTTCCTGCTTCTGCCTTGCTCCCACTTTTGTGAAGGGGAATCACATCTGCCCTCCTCCAGTCCTCAGGTACCACCCCATCCTCACATGATTTGTTAAAAAGTGTGGTCAGTGGTGTCACTAGGTCCTCCCTTAGTTCTTTTAGGATTCTGGGATGAATCCCATCAGGCCCCATTGCTTTCTCCACCGTGAGTTTTAGGAGTTCTTTCAGGACTCTTTCTTCTGTAAATGGACAGGTGTCAGCCCCCCTACCCAGAGTGCTTCTATTGTTTGGTTTAGATAACTCTTCCTCCTCTTCTTTTGTGAATACTGAGCAAAAGTATTCATTCAGTATCTCCGCATTTTCACTGTCTCCCTCTGCCCACCTCCCCTCTCCTTTATTAATCTTCACTATCCCTCCCTTAACCTTTCTATGCTCCCTAATGTACCTATAAATGGTTTTGTCCCCCTTCTTAACTGAGTTGGCTATCTTTTCCTTGATTTGCGCCTTTGTTATTCTGACTGCCTTCCCCACTTCTTTCTGTTTTAATTGATACAGTTCCCTATCGTGCTCCTTCTGTGATTCCTTATACTTTTTGAATGCAGTCTTTTTCTCCTCAACCTTCCCTGCCACCTCTTTTGAGAACCATAGTGGTTTTTTACTACATTTTGTTTTCTTTATTTGTTTCACACAAAGGCTTGTTGCCTCCATAATGGCAGTTTTAATTTTTCTCTATCATTCTTCCACCCCTCCTTCCTGCCCATTTGTTAGTGCATTCCTTAGGCACTCACCCATTTCGCCAAAGACAGCCCTTCTAAAGTCCAATATCTTTGTTTTTGTATGGCTTGTCTCCATGGTTGTGCTTATTGTGAACCACACTGTGTGGTAGTCACTTGCTCCCAGATGGCTACTGACTTCTAAATCTGTGATCCTCTCTCCATTTGAGAGTACCAGGTCTAATATTGCTCCCTTCCAAGTGGGTTCCAACACTACCTGTCTAAGGTATACCCCCGTAGGGCATTGAGAATGACCCTGCTCTTGGATGTGGCTGCAGTACATCTTGTCCAGTTAACATCTGGCATATTCAGGTCCCCCATCAACAGTATCTCCCCTTTTTCAGCCATTTTGAGAATGTCCTCTATCATTTTCTTGTCCATTTCCTCCCCTTGAGACGGGGGTCTGTATACCCTGTAGTGTTGTGAGTAAGCCATTTACTTTTCAGTGACTGGTCACAGAAATACTTGGCATTTAAATTTGGGACCCTCTAGGGACACAATTATTTTCATGTTCACCTAGTCGAGTCCTGAGGATGCTAGCCATGTCTTTTTTGGGGGGTTAAACACCCCAGAAATATGTGTTTGAAATTTTTGTAAACTGTAGTGTCGCAAAGTAGTTTCGCACTTGTGACACTTTAGTGATTTGTTTTGTAAAAGTGTCATGATTTGCGACACTATTTTGCAACACTATGCCCAAAAGAATAGGAAATATTTGCCACCCTGCTGCAAAAGAACAGTTTGGTCTTTGGGGCTGAATTTTGGAGGGAAGAAAACCAAGATCCCACAGATGTGCCTTTTCATGGTTTGGTGACAAAATATTAGAGGGCTGCAAAGTTACAGTACTCCAAAGTTGACTATTTTCCCCATAGAATAACATCATGGCATCTGCCATGCTTTTGGGGCCTGCATCTCAGAAACGCTTCAAGATATGGACTTTTCATTGGAAAAACACTTAGCCCCCCACTAGGGTGCCTGTTTGTGGGGGGCTGGGTGGGGTGAGGTGCAAGGGGGTTGGGGACCCTAACATCGAATTTCCTTGCTTTTGTCACTGTGGAAAAACCATAGCTGATGCATTAAACAGAGTTTTTTGCCATGAATATATACATATATATATATTATTGGGGAGTGGTCATGCCCCTATAGTTAGGGTTGAGAAGGCACTTTTATTGTTAAACTTGAAATTTTGCTCATTAATAACTTTGACCCGTTATACGGATTTTCATGAAATTTGGTATGCATGGTGGAGTATGGTAGGTCTCTTGATTTGCCAAGTTTTGTTTTGGTTTGACATATGTTTTTTATGCAGCAAAACAAAACATGCACTTTTTGCTAATTTTGTGGGTGCTTTTTGGAATTTTGCTCATGGTGCTGTGCTGGTCTGAAACTTGGCACATAGAAAGAGCTTGGATCAAGGAACATGCCACTTTGGTGAAAAAATATTAATCTATTCAAAAGTTTTTAAAGTTTTTAGCTCCCATTATAAGTCTATGGGAAAATTGATGTGGTTGTTTTGCTAAAGAAGAATGGGGCATTGGCCACCTGGTCTATTCTCATGATCAAAGAATTTGCAGGCTCACAATCAAAGAATCTTTGATCACGAGAACTTTATCATTAGCGATGGCTGCCATCTTGTTTTCAGTTTGCGGTTGGAAAAAAACAAATAGCTCGGGGTGACTTGTGAAGTAAAACTAGGATGGGTTTTGCTCAGGGAGCTTCCCTTTATTGACCCATGCCTGTGGTTTAATGTAATTGTGTCAAAAAATGGAATTTTAAAGTTTTAAATTCTTTGGTCGTGGCTTGCTAATGATCTTTGATCGCGAGCTTGGAAATTACTAGGTAAGTGAGGACAAAAGGAAGCTATGAAGCCTATCTTGATTGTCCCCCACATTTGTGGAAAATTACACTTTGTTGTAGTTTTTGGAGAGCCAATGATCTACACCCTTTTTAAAGGATTCAAAGGTATTACAGTCTACAAACTCTTGCGGTAGCTGGTTCCAGAGCCTTGGTGTTCTTACTGAGAAGAAATAAAGCCTCCTGTTTGTTTTTGCTTTACACACCATTAGTTGTTGATTGTGAAGTCTAGGTACTATTTTTCTTTGTGTTTTAACAATACCACATTTGTCCATCAGAGAGGGTGATTTGAGAATTTTATATAAGAACAGAAGTTCACCTCTAGAGCACCTAAACTCCAGTGAATGTAGGCCTGTTTTTTGAAGCCTCTCTGGATATGGTAGGGATGCTAAATGGGGCACTATTTTTGTTGCCCTTCTCTGAACTCTTTCAATCACTTGAATGTTCCTGACCATGTATGGTCTCCACACTGGTTACCCATAATCTGTATATGGTCTGATGTATGCTTTAAACAATGAGATAATGCATTCCTCTGTCTTAGATATAAACGTACGGTTAATGCGCCTAAGTAGTGAATTAGCGGTTTTAGCTACGTGATTGCAGTGATTGGAGGAGGATAATTTGTCATCTATCAGGATACCCAAGTCTCTTTCACATATTGAAGATTTAATGATAATATTGTATAGTGTATAAGTTTGTTTGGGGTTATTGTAACCTAAGTGGAGAACAGAACATTTGTCTATATTGAATGTCATTTTGTTTTTCTGTGCCCAGTGCTCTAATACTGAGAGGTCATTTACTAATAAGTCCATATTATAGTCAGAATCCACCCTACCACCTAATTTTGTATCGTCTGCAAATTTCAAAAGTATGTTCTTGGAGTTAATCTGCATGTCTGAGATGAAAATATTGAATAGTACTGGGCCCAGAACTGATCTCTGAGGCACACCACTGGTTACATGCATATTACTGGAATAGGCACCATTGATCCTAACATGCTGGGTCCTGTTGGTTAACCAGCAATTGATCCACTTTATTATGTTACAAGAAAAACCTAGGTCTGCTAGTTTAGCTAGGAGATTATTGTGAGTAACCTTATCAAATGCGTTGCTATAATCCAGGAGGATGACATCCATGGGAATCTTATTGTCTAGTTCTTGGTTGACAGTATTGTAAAAGGCTATTAAATTGGTAGTGCAAGAAAAGCCTTGCTTGAACCCATGCTGTGAGTGGTCAATAACACCTAGAGTTTGCATTTCTGCCTCTAATATGCCTTTAATATTTTTTTCCATTACTTTACGTGGGATGGAAGTAAGGCTGATGGGGTGGTAATTACTCACTATGGAACGGTTACCCTTTTTAAGTAGAGGCACAACTGTAGCAGTTATCCAATCAGCTGGAATGGATCTTTTCACTAATGATTTATTAAAAATAATGGAAAGTGGTGTGGCAATATTTTCAGCTGTTTCAACCAAAAATCTAGGATTAATTAAGTCTGGTCCACAGTTAGTATTTGGTTTTAAATTTTTGAACAAGGAAATAGTTATGGTGAGGCTATTTTCAGTAGAACTTGATATGATAGTATTTGTATTAATTATGACTGTATGATTTGAGAATACTGATGCAAAATAGGTGTTAAATGTGTCAGCTGTCTCTCTATCAGATGTAATGGTGTTTGTGCCATTGGTCAATGGCCCAATTTGTCTGTTACTGCCTTTTTTACTATTGAGATAAGAAAATAGGGATTTGCGATTATCTTTGGAAAGGGCTATGTGGAACTCGAGATTGCGTTTTGTCTTCCTGATAGTCCGTTTTAGTTCTTTAATGGCAGTTCTGTATTGTCCCAGTGCGAGTTCTTTTGTGATTGTTGTGCATTTTTTTAAATGAGTAAATAGTTTTTCTTCTGCTTGATTTTCCTATGAATATCATTATTTAACCATAAAGGAATTTTACCTTTATTGTTATATTTCATCTGGGCTAGAATATAAGCTTTTTCTAGGTCTATTATCTTGTTTTTAACAAATACCCTAGAGTCTTCCAGGGTTAAAGGTGATAACATTGTTTCCCATGGGGTATTTGTTAGGCTGTTGTTTATTGACTCAAAGTTGGCTTTGTGGTAGTTATACACCTGAGCATTATTTAAGCAATAAGCCACAGGGGGGTGTGGGTTATTGGAGGATTTACCAAGATTGGGGTGGTTTGCCCACGAGGCACAGCCGAATGGGTAAATCCACCCCAGCCATGGTAATTCCCCCGATAACCCACATCCCCTGAGTGGCTTATTGTGATTATACCATGTTTATTTTAGTTTTTATGTAAAGAAAAAAATTAAAAGAAAAATTGTGTTTTGTATTATTTGAAATTGTAATTTAATTTACTGCTGAGCTGCAAAAAATAGTTCCTTGTAATAGATTGAATTTTGAGAAGATGTTTCCCTCCCACCCCTCACGATACAATTATCACAGTTTGAGGGTTTTAGTGAGCTGAGTGAGAGAGCAGTTCAGTAGATGCTGTTTTTTCACTAAGGTCAGCTGCATGCAGGTCAGAGAGCGAGAGACTGAAGGTTTGTTTTTGTTCCGGTATGGGGTTCAAATAGGCAGACAGCGAGATGTATTTAGCACTGTGACTGGGCAGAGTGGTGCATTACAGATCATGTTTTTTTGTTCAACTTCTGGGTATGTGGCCACAATGGTGTTGAGGGGAATTTATTATGCAGCTTTTTTGTGGCCGTTTCATTTTTTTTTTTTTACGAATTATGGGATAAGATACAGTGGCACAGCAGTGAAGAGAGAGTGGGGACAGAGCGGAGAGGAAGCAGGAATGACATGGAGACCAAACGGCAGTTCACTGGAGAACAAGTCAGCTGGATAAAGTGGTCGGTTTAAGTGAATGAGGTATTAAAATGCTGCTGGATGATCTCTTGGTTCAACAAATTGTTTTTTAGGTGTTATGGTTGCAGAGATAGAGGGCTAGTTACTATAGGAAAGTTTATCGAGGAAATAAACATGGCAGCTCAGAATATTTTAATTTTTTGGGGTTATTGAGATAGCTGGCACCTTTTGCGGTGATTATCGGTAGATACATAGATACATAGACAGTGTCGGCAGATAAGAGCCTATGGCCCACCCAGTCTGCCCATTTGAGCTTGTAAGTTCAGTTTGTTTTCCTAGAAGTCTGTTGCACCTTACCCCTGACCTCCAGAATTCCTTTATGTCTATCCCATGCATTCTTAAATCCCGTGATTGTTTCAGCCCCCACCACTTTCTCTGGCAGGGTGTTCCACTTGTCCACCACCCGTTCTGTGAAGAAATTCTTTCTCATGTTTCCTCTGAATCGTCCTCCCTCCAACTTCATCCCATGCCCTCTAGTCCTGGAAGATCTTTTTCGCTTAAAAATAGTGTTTTTCTGCACCCTGTTCCTCCCTGTAAGATACTTGTATGTCTCTATCATATCCCCTCTCTCCCTCCTCTCCTCCAGGGAGTACATGTTCAGTTCCTTCAACCTGTATTCATAGGACTTGTGATGCAATGCATGCACCATCTCTGTTGCCCTCCTCTGAACCTTCTCTACCCTGTCTATGTCCTTACATAGGTATGGTCTCCAGAACTGTACACTGTACTCCAGGTGGGGCCTCACTAGTGTCTTGTATAGCGGAATTATGACCTCCCTTTTCCTGCTGGTAATGCCCCTGCCTATACATCCCAGCATCCTATTTGCTTTACCTGCTGCCTTGTCACACTGTTTCCCTACCTTGAGGTCATCAGAGATGATAACCCCAAGATCCCTTTCCTGCTTGGTGCATGCTATATCCTCACCCCCAACTGATATATTGTGCCAGGGTTTTTGTGCCCCATATGCATTATCTTGCACTTCTTTGCATTGAATTTCAACTGCCAAACCTCTGACCATTCTTCAAGTTTCTGCAGGTCGCTTCTCATTCTGTCTACACCCTCTGGTGTGTCTACTCTGTTACAGAGCTTTGTGTCATCAGTGAACAGTGAAATTCTGCCTTCTAGGTCCTGAGCCATGTCACTGATGAAGATGTTGAATAGGACCGGTCCCAGCACTGATCCCTGTGGTACCCCACTGGTCACTCTTCCCTCTGTGGAGTGACAGCCATTTACCACCACCCTCTGTGTCCTGCCACCCAGCCAGTTACCTACCCACCAATAGATAATCAATGGAGGTAAGGTGCCAGCTTGCCTATCTGATTGGTCAGTGTGCTGGGTCCATGGTATAATAACTATTATGCTAGATTCACACTGTAGATCAAATACAATGGTATGGTGGTCACTATTCCCTAGTGGGTCTGATATTGAAAGATTTAAGACCTTGTCCTCAATATTGGTAATCACAAGGTCTAATATATTGCATCCTCTAGTGGGTTCTTGAACAATTTGCTCAAGCCCTAATTCATTTATTGTTGAAATAAAAGTTTTTTCTACAGCTGTTGTGCCATTAATAGTAAACCAATTTATGGATGGCATGTTAAAGTCTCCCAGGATCAGGATATAACCTTTATTCATCATGTGGCTAATGTCCTGTGTTAATGTGTTTGTATATTCTGAATCAGAGGATGGTGGGCAATAACATGTGCCCAAGAATAGTTGTGGGTGTCCCTGAAACTGAATGGCTACCCTTATACTTTCCGATGGTGAAGTATGTGGGTATTCATGTGAATGAATTGTGTCTTTAATATAAAGACATACACCACCTCCTTTTTTGTGAAATCTATCTTTTTGGTATAATTTAAAGCCCGGTATGTATACATCCAGGTTGAATCTGGGTCACACCATGTCTCTGTTACTGAAATGATGTCAATATCCAGTAAGTGAATTTTGGTTTCAAGCTCGGAGATTTTTAACAAGTTTAAGGACCTTGCATTAAGAGATAATATTTTGCAAACCTTTGATGTTGGAGGCTTATTTGCTAGAGTCTTGGGTGTCACCCCAAACTCCCTCCTTGATGTCAGTTTAAACAGCTGCTAATGTGTGAGAGAATTCTCCTGCCTAAGACGGAACTACCTCTCTTGCTCAAGTGGAGCCCATCCCAACAAAAGAGAGAAGGGTTGTCTACAAAATTTTCCCACTGCGTAAGGCATTTTATTTCCTGTGACAAACACCATTTCCTCAGCCACTCATTGTAGGATTTAATTCTGTTAGTAGCATATTCAGTAGCTCTTGGTACTGGCAAAACCTCCGAAAAACATATTTCACAACCCATTTTGGTCAGGATGTTGTTAAGGCAAATGGTATTTAACTTCATTTGGTTTAGGTGGCATCTGTTGATATAATTTGTACCAGCGTGTATTATTACCAGGGGGTTTGCACCAGAATGTTTCAGTATGTTTGGAGCCATCATGGTTATATTGGATATACCTCCTCCCCTGAAGCTGGAGCAGGTACATTTACTTTTATCTGGATTACACTCTGTCCTGTAAATGTGCTTAATAATTGTTTGGTTGCAAGATCGTTTTTGATTGTGAATCTATTTCTCGACTTCAGGACGAGATGGCCAGATTTTTGCTGGACCGGATGTCCCTAGGATGGACCAGATAGCCCAGATTTCATGACCAGATGTCCCTCATGACTGAAAATTATCTTAGTTCATGACATTGCAGAAGGTTCTTGGGATCAAAGAATTTTTTAAAGGTGGTAAAACTTTAAAATTAAATATCTCTGAAATGGTTTGGTCTTTTAACTTGAAATTTGGAGGGTGTTGCGGGGATGTCCTGCAGATGTGAATTATGCTGTTTAGGTGTTGTAAAATGAATTTGCTGTGGAGATATTGTGTGATGTAGTTAACATTTTGCACATAGCATTCTGTGTCATGCTAGTGGCCTGAAATTAATAGGCCTAGTGCCACAGAGGTAATTTTCAGTGGTTTGGTGTGTAAAATGTTAACAGGTGCAGAATTATGCCACTCAGATGAATGAAAATTTGGTTAGTTTCACTTCAATAACTTTCGAACCATGTGTCAAATATTTCTGAAATTTGGGAAGTAGAAAAATTAATCTTAGCTCTTTGTGTCAATTTTTGTGTCAATGTTACATACGGTTGCTGAATTGTGGTGCATGTTCATTATAGTTAATGGGAAAGTATTTATGTGCATTGTGAAAGCCTTGGTGAGCACATATTTGGTTGTGTAGGAAGATGTCATCATAAGGTATAGGATAGCTCAAAATGTATGGCCGATGTATGTGGTTATGCAGTGCAGGGCCCCGCGCTCCCACCAATACATATATTCAGTACTTATACTGTGATGCTATGCAGAAATATACAAGGTGGTGAGAACGCGGGGCCCAGCAGCAGTGAAACAATGCATTTGAGAGACTTCAGATTGGGTTCTATGCATGGGTGCTGGGCTGCGGTGGTGTCCTTTGAAGATTTCATAAAAAAATATTGCTCAGTTCTAAAGTTATGTTTTCTCTTTGTCAGTCATTATAGTCAATGGGACAATATATATGTGTACTATGAAAACAGTGAAAATGTCATCCTTTGGTGTGCAGCAAGAATGTATTTGACTGACTTCAGATTGTTTTGTATACATGGGTGCTGGGCTGTGGTGCTCTTGTTTAAAGATTTCATGAGAAAATGTTGATCTGTTGGCAAGTTATGACATTTTTTAATGTCCCCCTATAGTCAATGTGAAATACAAATATGTAGTGTGTAAACATCTGCTCATGCGGCACCATGTCTGCAAAGCATTGTTCTGGCTGTTTCTTCCTGTGGGACTCTGCTGTATCACTGCATTGTGCTGGTGAGTGCATATATTTTGGATGACAAGTCATCGTGTCACAGATGTCAGTTTTGCTGTGATAGCACCCCTATCTTTAGGGTTCAATACGCACTTTCATGTTAAACGTCACATTTTTTGTGTGCTTATAACTTTACAACTGTTAAATGGATTTGTGTGCTATTTGTAAAACTTGGTCTACTATGGTACTTCTGTGGGTTTACCAATTTTTGTTTGACATGTGCATACAGTTTTTGCACAGTGATGTACCCAAAATGTATTTTTCTCCACTCGTGTGCAGTTTTCCGCTCATACCACTGTGGAACCGTTGAAGAGATTTGGATAAACTTTGGTATACATCGACTGGCATGGTACATCTTTTTATTTACCAATTTCTATTTTACTGGTGCATACAGGTTTTATGCAGTGAAGCACCAAAACTGCAGTTTCTACTATTTTGCACACTGTCTTCCTTGATGCATAGTGCAGCCACTGTGTGGTTAATATACATGAAACATGGCCTGCAGAAAGCCCTTTGTCCAAGGAACATGCCAGTGTTTGTTTAGTGAAAACATCTTGTTTCATTCCAGAGTTATAAAGGTTTGAAATTGCCTCCCCTCGTGATCAAAGATTTTTCTGCCATGATGTCTGCCATTTTAGTGCATTTTCGGCCAAGAGGTCTGCAATTTTGTGATGGTCATGGCGGATTCTTGCGATCAAAGAATTCTTAAAGGCGTACAAACTTTTAAATTAAATATCTCTGAAATGGTTTGGTGTTTTACCTTGAGATTTGGAGGGTGTTGAGGGGATGTCCTGGAGATGTGAATGTTGCTGTGTAGATGGAAACTTAATTCACTGCAGAGGCACTGCGTGATGCAATTAATGTTTTTCGCATAGCATTCTGCATTGTGCTAGTGGCTTGAAATTGATAGGGTAGGTAGCCCTAGTGCCATGGACATACTTTTCAGTGATTTGCTGTTTAAAATGTGAACAGGTGGTGAATTATGCCACTCCAAAGAATGAAAATGTAGTTCATTTCGCTTCAATAACTTTTGAACTGTGTGCCCGATTTATCTCAAATTTGGGATGTGGAAAGATTAATCACAGATCTTCAATTGTGTCAATTTTTGTGTCAGTGTCACTTACAGTTGCTGAGTTGTGGTGCATGTTTATTATAGTTAAATGGAAAATCTTTATGTGCGTTGTGAAAGGCATGATGAGCACATATTTGGTTGTGCAGGAAGATGCCATTATAAGGTATAGGACAGCTCAAAATGTATGAAACATAGAAACATAGACTTTGATGACAGATAAGGATTGCTTGACCCATCTAGTCTGCCCATTTCCCTACCTACAGGATAGGCCACAGATCCTAGTTAACCAACAGCCTATTTCTTCCTACCCCCCACAAGAATTGCATTATGTCTGTCCCATGCATTCTTAAATTCTCCCATAGTTTTAGATCCCACAACCTCCTCAGGAAGGCTATTCCATGCATCCACTACTCTCTCTATGAAAAAATACTTCTTCACAGTGCCCCTGAACCGCCACCCCCTCTATCTTTAAATTGTGTCCCCCTGTTCTTGCACATCTCTTTTTATGAAAGATGCTACACTCTTGGACTTTGTTGATTCCACTGAGGTACTTAAAAGTTTCTATCATGTCCCCCCTCTTCCTTCTTTCCTCAAGGGTATACATATTAAGCTCCTTAAGTCTCTCCTCATATGGCTTCTCTTGCAGACCCTGCACCATTTTAGTTGCCCTCCTCTGGACTGCCTCTATCCTGTCAATGTCCTTGCGGAGATGGGGTCTCCAGAACTGAACACAGTACTCCAGGTGGGGTCTCACCAACTGTCTGTACAGTGGGATAACAACTTCCTGTTTTCTGCTGGTGATGCCTCTCCCTATGCGTCCCAGTGTACCCCCAGCCCTCCCTACTGCCTTCTCACATTGCTTGCTAACCTTAAGGTCATCTGATATGATTACCCTCAGGTCCCTTTCCTTTTTTGTTGTTGTTACTACCTCCCCCCATTGTGTATTCTTCCCCTGGGTTCTTGTTTCCCAGGTGCATTATTTTGCACTTCTTTGCATTGAATCCTAGCTGCCATACTTCTGACCATTCCTCCAACCTTGCCAAGTCCCTTCTCATCCTTTCCATGCCTCCTTGTGTATCAACCCTGTTGCAGATCTTTGTGTCATCTGCAAAGAGGCATACTTTTCCTTCTAGTCCCTCTGCAATGTCACTTATAAAGACATTAAAATGGACTGGACTCAGCATTGAACCCTGTGGTACCCCACTAGTAACCCCTCTTTCTTCAGAGTGGACTCCATTTACAATTGCCTTCTGTGTCCTGTTGTCCAGCCAATGTTTTACCCAGGCTACCACCCTGGGACCTACTCCCAGGCTGGTTAATTTGATTATTAATATTTTGTGTGGGACTGTGTCAAATGCCTTGCTAAAGTCTAGGTAGGCCATGTCCACAGCCCCTCCCTGGTCTACTACTATGGTCACCCAGTCAAAGAAAACTATTAGATTCGTCAGACATGACCTTCCTGCTGTGAACCCATGCTGCCTTGGGTCCTGTGCCCCACTGGCCTCTAGGTACTCAACAATTCTTTCCTTCAGAAGTGACTCCATCACTTTCCCTACCACAGAGGTCAAACTGACAGGTCTGTAGTTTCCTGCCTCTGTCTCAGTCCCACTTTTGTGAAGAGGAATCACATCCTCCTTCCTCCAGTCCTCGGGTACCACACCATCCTCCCATGATTTATTAAAAAGAGTAACCAGTGGTTTCACTAGTTCCCCTCTTAATTCTTTTAGAATTCTGGTGTGAATTCCATCAGGTCCCGTTGCTTTGTCCACATTCAGTTTTAGGAGTTCTTGCAGAACCCTTTCTTCTGTGAAAGGACTGGGATCGACCCCCTGTCAAGAGTGCTTCTGTTAATTGGATTAAGCACTTCCCCCTCCTCTTTTGTGAATACTGAGCAGAAATATTTGTTCAGTATCCCTGCTTTTTCACTGTCCCCCTCTGCCCACCCACTGTTCACTCTATTCAGCCCCACTATCCCTCCCTTTGTCTTTCTACATTCGCTGATGTACCTGTAAAAGGTTTTATCCCCCTTCTTAACTGAGTTAGCTATCTTTTCCTCAGTTTGGGCCTTTGTTATTCTGACTTCCCTCCCTGCTTCCTTCTGCCTTAACTGGTACAGCTCTCTGTCCTGCTCCTTCTGTGTTTTCTTATACTTCCAGAATGCTATCTTTTTCTCCTTGACTTTCCCAGCCACCTCTTTTTGAGAACCATAGTGGCTTTTTCTTTCATTTTGATTTGTTTATTTGCTTCACACAATGGCTTGTTGCCTCTGTGATGGCAGTTTTGATGATTCCCCATTGTTGCTCTACCCCTCCTTCTAGCCTGTTTGCTAGTGCTTTTCTTAGGCACTCTCCCATCTTGCCAAAGTCAGCCCTCCTGAAGTCCAGTACCCTCACTTTTTGTATGGCTTGACTCTGTAGCTGAGTTTATCATGAACCACACTGTTTGGTGGTCACTTGTTCCCAAATGGTTACCCACTTCTAGATCTGAGATCCTCTCACTGTCCCCATTTGAGAGTATAAGGTCTAAGATTGCTCCCTCATGAGTAGGTTCCAAAACTAGCTGTCTGAGGCATGCCACCTGAAGGGCATCAAGAATGGCCCTGCTCCTTCTGTGTTTCCTTATACTTCCTAAATGCTATCTTTTTCTCCCTAACTTTCACCGCCACTTCTTTTGAGAACCAAAGTGGCTTTTTCTTTCATTTTGTTTTGTTTATTTGTTTCACACAAAGGTTTGTTGTCTCTGTGATGGCAGTTTTGATATTTCCCCACTGTTGCTCCACCCCTCCTTCTAGCATGTTTGCTAGTGCTTTTCTAAGGCACTCTCCCATCTTGCCCAAATCAGCCCTCCTGAAGTCCAGTACCCTCACTTTTGTATGGCTTGATGCTGTAGCTGAGTTTAACGTGAACCACACTGTTTGAGGGTCACTTGTTCCCAGATGGCAACCCACTTCTAGATCTGAGATCCTCTCACTGCCCCCATTTGAGAGTACAAGGTCTAAGATTGCTCCCTCATGAGT
The DNA here is from genome assembly GCA_016271365.2 of Neoceratodus forsteri. Taxonomy (NCBI): domain Eukaryota; kingdom Metazoa; phylum Chordata; order Ceratodontiformes; family Ceratodontidae; genus Neoceratodus; species Neoceratodus forsteri. The sequence goes on from CM028133.1 coordinate 65,508,643, forward strand.
GGGTTCCGAAACTAGCTGTCTGAGGCCTGCCACCTGTAGGGCATCGAGAATGGCCCTGCTCTTGGATGTGGCTGCAGCAATTGTGCTCCAGTTAACATCTGGCATATTCAGGTCTCCCATCAACAGTATCTCACCCCTTTTTTCATTGCCATCCCAAGAATGCCTTCTATCATATTCTTGTCCATTCCTTCCCCCTGACATGGGGGTCCGTACACAACCCCTGTGCAGATTGTGGTGCCCTTTCCAGTCTCCAAGGTGACCCACAGTGCCTCCTTTCCTCCCTGTTTACTCTTTTGTTCAGTTGCTTTTACCCCTTCCTTTACATAGAGAGCTACTCCTCCCCCTCTTCTCCCCTGCCTGTCTTTCCTGTAGGTTATGTACCCTGGTATGTTAATATCCCAGTAGTGGTTCTCTGTGTACCATGTTTCTGTGACTGCAATGATATCCAGGCATCCTTTTTCCATCAGGGCCACCAGCTCAGGGAGCTTGTTGCCCAGACTACGGGCATTGGTACTCATTACCCTCCATTTCCTGATGGCCTCACTCCTTTTTGCCCCTTCCCTGTCCTTCTTGCCTTTGTCATGTTTCCCATTTATCCCTACCCTTCTCCCTATTGACACCTCTATGTTGGTGTTTACCACACTTACTACCGTGATTTTTTGGGGGTGCTACGATTTCCCTGCTCCTTTTCAGTGTCTCCCCCCTTGGCTAGTTTAAATGCTTGCCAATGAAGCATTTAAGCCTATCACCTAGGATTCTGGTTCCTCTGCTGGATAGATGCAGCCCATCATGCCAGTATGGTCTTGCATCACTTCAGGTGGACCCCCAGTCCCCAATGAAGCCAAATCCCTGAGCTCCGCATCAGATTTTCAACCACTGATTGAATCCCATTGTGCAGAACACCCTAGCCTCTCCTACTCCATAGATGGGCAGCACCTCCAAGAAGGTTACTGTGCATGCTACTTGTTTAAGACCCCTCCCCAATTCCACAAACTCTTCCTGCACTTCTCTAATCCCTTTCTTAGCCAGGTCATTTGTCCCTAGGTGGACAATGACATCCAGCTCCCTCCCCTGTGCAGCTGCTCCAGCAATCCTGAGGATTCACTCCCTGTTCTTCCAAGCCATGGCACCAGGCAGGGACCATACCTCCCTCTCCCCTTCCTCCCCCAGCTCTACCTTCCTAACAATGGAGTCCCCCACCAGGAGTTGTTTCCTTCCCCTGTGGGGTCTCCTGCCACTCTCCTGTGGGTCTCCTTTGTGGAGGTTCCCAGCATCCTCCTTGGTCTCCAGTGTGGGTGCCTCCATAGAGGTACCACACTTTGCCAGAATGGCATAGGAATTATGGGGAGGTACAACTGGAGGGGTGTGCCTCTGTTCCACCACCCTCACCCTCCCTGAGCCCACTGTGGTCCAACTGCTCCTCTTTCTTGGCAACCTCTGTGGCAACGGCAGTGGCACTGGTGGTCCCTGGATGGAAGAGGAGGTCCCACAAATCCTGGCCAACTCAGCCTGGAGATGAGCAATCTCCTCCCTCAGCCCAGAGAGATGCCTGCAGATGGGACAACACCACATCCTCCAGAAAGTCTCCCGGAAGACTGCTGCTCCACAGCCACTGCACTGCACCATGCCATCATGTCTTATTTCTGGCCCCTTAACTGTTTGGAATCCTTACTCTTTCCTCTGTTTTTTGTTCTCTTCTCTCTCTACTTACTTTCTGCCTGTGTGCCCTTTAAGCTCCTGATTGTCCTGTTCTGAGACAAGAATATCCTGTATTTCTCAGTAGACCCCTTACTTGCTCAGAGGCAGACCTCCAGTAGCTGGAGGGGGCCAGAGGGGACAGATGTATGTGGTTATGTAGTGCTGGGAAATGTGGTGGGGGTGTGGGGCCCAAAGAGCCCCGTGCTCCCAGAAGCATTGAAATAATGCATTTGAGTAACTACAGATTGGGGTCTATGCATGGGTGCTGGGCTGTGATGATGTCCTTTGAAGATTTTGTAAAAAATATTGCTCAGTTCTAAAGTCATGTTTTTTTTGGGGGGGCCTGTCATTATTGTCAATGGGAAAATATATATACGTGTGTAAACAGTGATGATGTCATCCTTTGGTGTGGAGCAAGAATGTATTTGACTGACTTTAGATTGTTTTGTATACATGGGTGCTGGGCTGTGGTGCTCTCATTTGAAGATTTCATGAGAAAATGTTGCTTTGTTGACAAGTTATGACATTTTTTGGTGTCACATTATAGTCAATGAGAAATATGTATATATAGTGTGAAAACATCTGTTCATGCGGTACCGTGTCTGCAAAGCATTGTCCTGGCTATTTCTTTCTGTGGGACTCTGTTGTATCACTGCATTGTGCTGGTGAGTGCATATGTTGTGGGTGACAAGTCGTGTCACAGATGTCAGTTTTGCTGTGATAGCTTCCCTATCTTTAGGTTTTAGTACGCACTTTCAAGTTAAATGTCACATGTTTTGTGTGCTTATAACTTTACATCTGTTAAACGGATTTGCATGCCATTTGTAATACTTGGTCTACTATGGTGCTTCTGTGGATCTGTCAATTTTTGTTTGACATGTGCATATGATTTTTGCACAGTGAAGTGCCAAATATGTATTTTTTGCCACTCTTGCCCAATTTTCTGCTCCTGCCACTCTGCAACCGTTGATGAGACTTTTAGAATATTTGGTATGCATGGACTGGCATGGTACATCTCTTTATTTACCAATTTCTATTTCACTGGTGCATATGGTTTTTGTGCAGCGAAGCGCCAATAATGCAGTTTTTTTCTATTTTTGCACACTGTGTTCTGTGACACATAGCACAGCCATTTTGTGGTTGTGGTTTGATGCTTGCATATAGAGAGACCTTTGTTTAAAGAACATACCAGTTTTTGTTTGGTGTAAAAGTCTTGTTCTGTTCCAGAGTTATAAGCATTTGAAGTTGCCCCCTTCATGATCAAAGATTTTTCATCCATGAAGTCAGCCATTTTAGTGGATTTCCGGCCATGAGGTCCGCCATTTTATAACACTCGTGGCTGATTCTCACAATCAAAGAGTTCTTAAAAGTGTACAAAGTTTGACATTGAATAGCTCTGAAACTGTTTGATGTTTTACATTGAAATTTGGATGGTGTTGAGGAGATGTCCTGGAGATGTGAAATGTGCTGTCTAGTTGTTGGAAAATGAATTAGCTGTGGAGATACTACGTGATGCAGTAAACGCATTGCACATAGCGTTATGCATGGTGCTAGTAGCTTGAAATTTATAGGGTAGGTAGCCCTAGTGCCACAGAGGTGCCTTTCAGTCATTTGGTGTGTAAAATGTAAACAGGTGTGGAATTGTGTCACTGCGATGAATACAAATTTGGTTCATTTCACTTCAATAACCTTTGCACCATGTGTCCGATTTGCTGGAGATTTGGGATGTAGAAAGATTCATCATGGATCCTTGATTGTGAACATTGTTGTGTCAGTGGCACTTACAGTTGCTGAGTTGTGGTGCGAGTTTCTTATACCTAATGGAAAAGTATTTCTGTGCATTGCGAAAGCCATGGTGAGCACATATATGGTTGTGAAGGAAGATGCCATTATAAGGTATAAGGCAGTTCAAAAGGTATGGCAGATGTATGTGGTTATTCAGTACCAGAGAATTTTGGCCCCACGCTCCAATTCACACATGTTATTCAGTACTTATATTGTTATGTTATGTACAAATGTACACGTTGGGGGGGGCCCACCAACTTACGCGAGAATGTACGTAAGTATGCTTTTTCAAAAAATAAGGAAATTCTTTGCAAAAAACTGTGTTAATGTAACAGTTAGGGTTTTTTTATGGCAATAAAAGTGAGGAAATTCGGCATTAGGGCTTTCAACCCTAACTCTGACTTTTCCCCACACTGCCACACATATACACACACACAAACACACAGAACACACAACTGGGGGGCAGTACAAGGCAAGACAACCAATAACAGACACACACCATAATGCAATAGAAATAACATACAATATTTTAAACATACCACAAAAGGCATCCATCATCATGTTTCACCAACTGTATCACTCCTGCTGTCAACGACTTGTCCTTTTCTGCATAACAGTATAACTCCATGCTACCTCCGCCTTGACCATTTCTGCATAACAGCATAGTCCCATGCCTCCACCCACTTGCTCGCTTCTGCATAGCACCATAATATAACTAGTAAAACACAGGTATTAGTGAGAGTGTGGGACCTAGCCCCCAGCAACATGCCCATTTGTGCATAACAGCATAGCGCCGTGTTCTCACAAGTTATTCCTTTCTTCATAACACCATAATATGAGTAGCAAAACACATATATTAGTGAAAGCATGGAGCCCTTTGGTCCCCACACTACCACCAACTTGCCCAAAAGCAGCCATTTCTGCATAACAGCATAATATAAGTAGCAAAACACATGTATTCTCATCAACTTGTCCATTTCAGCATAACAACATAGCCCCGTGTTCCTACCAACTTGAGTGTTTCTGTAAAATACCATTATATAAGTAGCAAAACACATGTATTGGTGACAGCACCAACTTGGCCATTTCTATATAACAGCATAATATATGTAGTAAAACACATGTATTGGTAGGAGCTAGTGCTGTGTGGAATTTTTAAATTTTGGCGGAATGAAATTCTGCAGAATATTCAAAAGCCTGCGGAAATTCCACCAAGTTCAGCCGGAAACGCAATGTCAGAATTCCACAGCATAAAATAGAAGCATAATTAGAGATTTTGTGAAATTAGATTTTGCTGGTGAAATTGCCATGAAATTGGCAATTTCAATGCACAAAACAGTTTGTGAAATTCCACCACTACGCAACATGTTTCACCGGATGCAGAATTGTGAAATTCCACCTGTGAAATGTGAAATTTCACTGCAAAATTTGAAATGTTGCTAAATTTCACCGAATTTCACAATTTTGTGGGCAAAATGTCATGTTTTGTGGGTGAAAAATGTTGTATCTGCAAAATATTTTGCTAAATGCACGAATTTCATGGAACATTTCGTGGAGCAAAATTTTCCAATTTTGCACATCTCTATGTGGTATGATTTTTAATGGAAAAATCACTGTTCTGCAGAATATCATTCCACATATCTCAATATATGCCACAGAAATTGCTGCAGGATAATTTTCCACAGAAAAAGTACTGTTCCACAAAATTGTATTCCACGGATCACAGTAGGCAAAATTCTGCAGGTGCACAAGTGAAATTCCAGTGGAAATTCTGCCTGAAGAATGGTCATTCCACACTAAGTCTGCAGGCAGAATTCATCTTCCATGGTTGTAAAGGATGTCGGTGTACACACTTAAGAGACTAGAATGGTAGCAGAAGTGATACAGTTGGTGAAACATGATGGATGCCTGTTGTGGTATGTTTAAGAAGTATGATATTTCTGTTGTGTTATGGTGTGTGTCTGTGATTGTTTGTCTTGCCCCAGTTGTGTGTTGTGTGTGTATGTATGTATGTCTGTGTGTGTGTGTCTGTGTGTGTGTGTATGTGCAGCAGTGGGGGGAAGTTGGAGTTAGAGTTGAAAACCCTAACCCCGAATTTCCTCACTTTTGCCACTGTAAAAAAACCCTAACTGTTGCACTGATGCAGTTTTTTTGTGAAGACTATATATACAGATATATTTATATTATACTGGCCTGGTAGGGCCAGTATAGTTAGGGTTGCATGGCCACTTCTATGTTAAACCTCAAAGTTTGCACTTTAATAACTTTGCAACTGTTTGTCCGATTTGCCTGAAATTTGGAATGCCTACCATAGAGCTCTGGATACGAAAGGTTTTGTGCTAGTCATATGTAAGGTTGCGGAACTGTGGGGTGCTCAAAAAATGAAAAATCATGTTTTTTATGCATTTTTCAGTAAGCCATAATGGACTGGAGAATACATTTGAGTGGCTTCAAATTTATTTGTCTACATGTGGTCTGGGTTGAACTGGTGCCTTTTGAAGATTTGTTGAAAAAATATTGCTCCGTTCAAAAGTTATTAAATTTTTCCACATCCCATTATAGCCTATGGTAAAATTTATATGTGCATTGTGAAAACTTTTGCAATCACATTTTTGTTGTCAAGCTCCCCTAAATTGTTTTTGTGCTGCCACCATCTTGTTTTTCAGTTAGTGACAGAGAAAAAACATTGTAACTCAAAAAATAATGCCCTCTGGTAAACACCAACAGTTGTGTTTACCTAATCGGGCCCTAAGGAACATGCCTTCAGGCTTTCTTTTTTTTTTACTAGGTGGTTCACAAATATGTTTTTTAAATTTTTGCCATTTTTTGTTTGTGGCAACATTTTTTGTTGCCGCGAAAACAATTGCACTCAGGGAAAAAAGTAACTGCAGCAACAATTTTGTGTGTATGATAACATTCCCATTATAGTGATAGGAATGTCGTGATAACATTAAAGTAATCTTGGTAACACTGCACGAACATATTTCGCTACGTGTTGTTTTCTTAGTCACTTCATTGTGGCAAGGTGGACTGTGCTATAGGCCTGAAATTTCAGGGTGGCAAACCCTAGTCCCACAGATGTGCCTTTTGGTGGTTTGGTATGAAAACATGAACAGGCCCGTAGTTACAGCATTCCAAAGTTCAAAAATGTTGCCATAGGATAACATTGCGGTGCCCATGATGCTTTTCGGTGCCCATATCTCAAAAACGGTTCGAGATACGGATTTTTCGTCACACAAATGTTTAGTCCCCCCTAGGAGGGCCTTAGTCCCCTGTAATAATAATAATAATAATAAAATTCATTTGTATGACGCCTTATCTATAACCAAGGCGCCTCACATTTAAAACAACAATGACAATATAAAATATAACAAACTTCAATAAAATCATAAAACTATCCATATACTAAAACAGGAGGCTCAGTGGTTAAAAGCTTGATGCCATAAATGTGTTTTTAATGATTGCTTAAATCCCTCCACAGTTGTGCACTCCCAAATCTGATGGGATAGAGAATTCCAGAGGGTAGGGGCTACAAACTCAAAAGCTCTCACCCTGAAGATTTTAAACATACCCTCAGAATCTCTAGCAACCCCTCGCCGGCTGAGTGGAGTGATCATCCGGAGTGGTAGGGAACCAGGAGTTCTTTCAGGTAATCCAGGCCCAGTCTGTGTAGGGCTTTAAAAGTCAGCAGACTGACTTTAAAGGTGATCTGCCACTGTACTGGCAGCCAGTGTAGTTCATGCAGCACCAGCAAAATATGGCAGGATCATGAAGATCCCACCAAAAGATGGGCCTCTGCATTCTACACCAAGCTGCAAGTGACGGATTTCTACCCCAGGAATTCCTAGGTAAAAGGAGTTGCAATAATCTAAGTGTGAGGACACAAAGGCGTGGATCAGTGTAGGAAGGCCATCGGATGGAACCAGATGCCTAATTCTGGCGATATTCCTGAGATGGTAAAAGGATGTTTTGATGATGGCCCACACCTGTGAATGCAGGGTCAGTCCTTCGTCAAAAATTACCCCCAGTTTACGCACCTGTTCAGAGGTCAGGAGTGAAATGCCACCAAGAAAAATTCCAGAGGGCGAACCTTCCCCCAACCCCCCCATCTGGTGACCCAGATCCACAACCAACACCTCAGTTTTGTCCAAGTTCAACTTTAGCCAACTCAAAACCATCCAAGCCTGGATTTCTTTCAGACAGTTATTAAAGACCGAGACAGCTCCATTCTGGTCAGGTGTGTCAGAGAGGTAGAGCTGGGTATCATCAGCATAGCAGTGAAACCTCAGCCCATACATTCTTACAATGTCTCTGAGGGGCAGCATGTACACCGCAAACAACATGGGTGAAAGAACAGAGCCCTGAGGTACCCCACATGACAGAGAAGTAGGGCCTGAGGAACAAACCCCAGACACCACTCTCTGTGTTCTACCCATGAGGAATGATGCAAACCACTGGAGGACTGTTCCTGACAGTCCACAGATGAACCTCAGATGGTGCAACAACACCTCATGGTCCACGGTGTCAAATGCTGATGAGAGATCTAAAAGGACCAAGATGGAGAGGTTCTTCTGATCTCTAGACTTCAGGAGATCATTGAGAACCTGAACCAGTGCTGTCTCGGTACTGTGTCTCTTACGAAAACCAGATTGGAAGGGGTTGTAGTTGTCATGGATGGTCAAATGGTACTCCAGATGTGCTGCCACTACTTACACAATCACCTTCCCTATAAAAGGAAGGTTAGAGATAGGTCTATAGTTTGCATGGCAGTCTGGGTCCAGGGAAGCTTTCTTCAAGACAGGTGTCACCACCGCCTCTTTCAAAGAGCTATAGGGGAACCAAGTGCAGAAGTAGATTGAAAAGCCATGAATACCATGAAATTATAATTTTTTTTTACCTTGTCTGGTTACTGAGAAATTTGGGAATTAGTGTTTGAATTGTTCATTTTCATGTCTGTAGGCCACTATTACGCCCTCTGAGTTAGAAATGATGGTGCATTCTGATACCTGTATCTTGGAAACAATGTGAGATATGGATTTGGTTAACCTATGTTGCATGGACATCTCACTGTCATGATTTCAACGACACTTGCATTTTTTTACCACCTGCTACAGTTCCTGAGAGATTGGCAAATTTGTATTACAAGGGTTCCTTGTCCTATGGGGCTGCTGTATGGCTCTGTAGCTATGTATAAGTGGGAATGAAGGCCCAGGAGGGCCCATGCTTCCACAGACAGATATCATTATGCACAAATGAGCAGCTTGCTGGGAGTGTGGGACCCAAACAGATACGATTTACTATTTAGGTAACACTTTTTCAAAAAAAGAAAGGAAATCCTTTGCGAAAAACTGTGTTAATGCATCAGCTAGGGTTGTTTCCACAGTGACACAAGTCTGGAAAGTCAATGTTAGGGTTACAACCCCACCACCCCAGCCCCACGCCCCCCATCCTCCACATACCAACAGACGTCAGGGTGTACCATGGAATCCTCAGTCCTAACTCTCACCCCATTCTCCTATACTATAGCATGTCAGCTTACATGGAATGGGGTGAGAGTTGGGCCTGGTGACCCCATGGCACACCCCAATGTCTGTGGGGTGGTAACCCTAACAAGATTTTTTGCAAAGAATATATATATATATATGTGACGGGGGTGAAAGTCACCTTCTATGTTAAACCTGAATTTGCTAACCTTAATAACTTTAAAACAGTTCTATGGATTTGTATGAAATTAAGCACAGATAATCTCTACAGGTAGGTCTCTCAAAGAGCAACATTTCATGCAAATCTGTTGTGTGGTTTTGGAGCTATCAAGTGTTGTAAAAACTGAAAAATCCATGTTTTTGCCCTTTCTTTGTCCACCTGTATCTCTGCAACGGCTTGAGTCTGTGGTCTGAAATTTTCGGGATAGAAAGCCTTTGGCTCACAGATGTGCCTTTTGAAGATTTGGTGAAAACACATTAATCTGTTCCAGAGTTATGAGATGTTGAATGTTCCACAGAATTCTACATCATAATCCTACTTCAAATGAGGATCAAATCCTACGATTCAGAAATCCAACTTTGTGCTTGACATCTGTTTTTCCCATAGGAAATAATGGGACATGCAACATCTCATAACTTTGGAATGGATTAATATTTCCCAACAAATCTTCAAAAGGCACATCTGTGAGACCAAAGCTTTCTACCCTGAAAATGTCAGTCAATAAGGCTACACTGTTTTTGAGATACAGGTGAGCAAAACATTAGTCAAAACAGCAGAATTCTTTTTTTTTCCAACACTCTGTATCTCAAAAACTGCAAAAAGGATGAATACAAAATTGTGCACATCAAGAGACCTTCCCAGAGCTGCCACATTTTGTACAAATCCCTTGAACTTGAAATCCCTTGCAAAGTTATTCAAGTACAAATTTTGAGGTTTAACATTAAACTGCCCTGCCAACCCTAACTATACTGGTGCTATCGCATCAGTATAATATATATTTACATTGCAAATAACTCCATTAATGCATCAGTTAGGGTTGATAGTAGAGCAACAAAAGTTTGGAAAATCAATGTTATGGTTCCCACCCATACCACCCCACCCCATCTCCACACAACAACAGGTGTTGGGGTGTGCCATGGGGTCATCAGGCCTGACTCTTATCCCATTCCATGTGTAAACAAGCTGACTTGGTACAGTATAGGAGAATGGGATGAAAGTTTGGTCTGACAACCGCGTGACACATCCCAATGCCTGTTTGTGTGTGGAGTGGGGCTGGGGTGCTAGGGGTGGGAATCCTAACATTGAATTTCCAAACTTTTGTAGCTGTACTATCAGCTCTAAATGATGCATTAATGGAGTTTTTGCAATGAATGTCCCTTCTTTTTGAGAAAGTGTAATGTAACTGGTAATTGGTATGTGGTTGTGGGAGTGCAGGGTCCATTCACGCTGCCCATTTTTGCATAATTGTATGCATATGTGGGAGCGTGGGCTTTCTGGGCTCTGCACTGTCACTTACACGTAAGTATGGAGACATACTGCAGCCCTAGAGTCATGAAAAGGAACTCTTGTAACACTTAACTTTCTAATATCTCAGTAACCATAGCAACTATGAAAAACATGCCACCACAGTTGTTATTATGACTTGGAAAATCCATATCTCTAATCATTTTTTAGATACAGGTGCTGAAAGGCACCATGGGTGCCACAGTGTTATCCTATGGGACATTTCTCAACTTTGGAATGCTGTAAGTATGGAACCAGTTTAAATATGTTCACCAAACCAGCAAAAGGCACATATGTGAGGCAAGAGCTTGCTACCCTGTACATTTCAGCCCCAAAGCCCTAACTGTTTAGTCATAATGAGGTGGCAAAGAAATGTTCTTTTAGGCAGCAGTGTTGAAATTTGTGACACTTTTGCAAAATTTGTGAAAGAACGGGTTCGTAAGTGTAGCAAACTGCGAAAGTGTCGCATCTGTTCTTTCACAATTTGCGACAGTACTGGTGTCCTGATTATGAAAAAGGCATTTGGGGGGTTAAGTTAAAATAATGGCTGCATTGTGTTCCGCAGGCCCCGATTAGGTAAATACAACTGTCAGTGTTTACCTAACATACTAACATACTAAAATGCCAGCAGAATAGGCCTAACGGTCTTCCATGTCTGCTCGTTTGGTCAGCCCCCACCCTGGGTGCTGACCTTGCTGTCCCCCTCGCCTTCTCTGGCGCTTCTCCCTTCCCAGTTCTGGATATTCTTGCTGCATTGGATTTTGCTTCCAGAACCCTTCCCCTGTACCTGTTGCACCCCCTCTTGAACCCCTCCACTGTCTCTGCCTCCACCAGCCCCCTAGGCAGTGCATTCCATGGCTCCACCACCCTCTCAGTGAAGTAGCACCTCCTCCTTTCTCCCCTGAATCTTCCCCCTCCAGCTTCCACCCATGCCCTCTAGTGGCCCCTTCCTCCTTCCTTCGAAGCATGCTGACTGTTCCTCCCCTATTTACCCTCTTCATGTACCTGAAGACCTCTATCATGTCCCTCCGGTCACTTCTCTCTTCCAATGAGTACATATTTAGCTCTTCGAGCCTCTCCTCATAGGTCCTGTCCCCCAAGCCCCAAATCATTTTGGTTGCCCTCCTCTGGACCCTCTCCACGAGGTTAATGTCCCTCTTTAAGTGTGGCCTCCAAAACTGCATGCAGTACTCAAGGTGCGGCATCACCAAGCAGTTATACAGAGGAAGTATCACTTCCCTCCTTCTGGAGGTGATCCCCCTAGCGATGCATCCCAGCATCCTGTTGGCCTTGGCTGCTGCCCTCCTACAAGTCTCAGAGTTGTTCATCTTGACATCCACCACCACCCCCAGGTCCCTCTCAGCCATCGAGACTTGTAGCATTTCCCCAGGGTGTACACTTGGCCTGGGTTTCTGGCCCCCAGGTGGAGTACCCTGCATTTCCCTGCATTGAACCTCAGCTTCCACTTTCTAGACCATCTTTCCAGAGCCTCCAGGTCCCCCTGTAGGGCCACCCTCCCCTCCTCCCCATCCACCACCGCCCCCAGTTTTGAGTCATCTGCAAAGAGACTCATCTCCTCCTGATTCCTGTCCTTATGTCAGCATCGTGGCGTTGAACAGAAGGGCCCAGGACTGATCCCTGTGGGACCCCACTAATGACCCTCCTTGGAGATGAGACTATCCCACCAACTACGACCCTCTGGGTCTGGTCCTGGAGCCAATTGCCTATCCATCTGATCATCTGGTTCCCAACCCCATTTCTCCCAGCTTATCCAACAGGCCCACGTGAGAACAGAGTCAAATGCCTTGCTGAAGTCTAGAAAGAGGGCGTCCACTGGTCTACCCAGGTCCAAGGCACTTGTCACCCAGTCATAGAACTCCACCAGGTTTGTCTGACCACGATTTCTCGGGGATGAATCCATGCTGTCTATTGTCCAGGCACCCTGACTTATCCAGGTCCCCCTAGCCTCTCCCTGACAATGCCCTCCATCACCTTGCCCACCACCGATGTCAGGCTGACAGGCCTGTAGTTCCCTGCCACTTCCCTTGATCCCCCCTTGTGGATAGGCACTATATGCGCCACCTTCCAGTATTGGGGCACCCACCCTGTCCTCAGAGAGATGGCGAAAAGCTCCACCAGGGGTTTCGCCCAGCACATCCGCCAAGTTCCTTCCAGCACTCTGGGATGTAAGTTATCCGGCCCAGTGCTTTCTCTGTCTTGAGGGCTGGGGGCTTCCCTCACTCTCTCTGCTGTAGATTTCCACTTCCGGTGCCTCGTCTCCTGCTTAGCCCTCCCCCACCTGCCAGTGATGCCTCCCCTCCCCAGACCCGCCGATCGGTAAGGGTCCCCCCCTCCTCAGTATCTCTGTCTCCTCCCATGTATGATGCAGCACCCCCATTTTCCTTGGTGAAAACTGAGGTGAAGTACTCATTTAGTACCTCAGCCTGCTCCCCCGGGTCTTGTGCCTATCTCTCCCCTGATTTAATCCTGCTAATCTGCCCCTTCACCCTTCATTTTTCCCCAATGTATCTAAAGAACCCCTTGTTCCCTCTCCTAATTTCCCTGGCCAGGTTGTGCTCCTTCCTTGCCTTAGCCGCCCTCACCACTCTAGTGGCCCTTCTAGCCATCAGCTCATACTCCCCTCGATCCCTTTCACTCCTTGAGCACTTGAATTGCTTATAGGCTGCTTTCTTTCCCCGCACCACCTCCTGGACCTCCCTGGTCCACCAGCAGGGTTTTTGGGCCCTACTGCATTTTCGTCTTACTCTTGCACAGGTGCTGGTAGCATCCTGCACCCCTCTCCTGATGATTTCCCACCTACTATCAGCGTCCATGTCTGACCCAATCCCATCCAAATGCTCCTTAAGGATCCTTCCACTTCCTTAAAATCCAGCCCCTGAAGTCGGTTACTTCCGTCTTTGTGCAGCCTTCTACCCCTCCTAGGTCCAGGCAGAACCAGACTGTGGCATGGTCACTCCCTGCCATGGGTCCCTTACCCAGGCCCCAATCTGGTCACTGTCTGCCAGGACCATCCAGTACCCACGCCTCCCTGGTCGGTTCCCTCACCTGCGAGGTTAGGAACGCCTTGAAAGACATCCAACAACCTCTGTTCCCTGGTCACAGAGGATGTCATAGTCTCCCAGTCTGTTCCTGCATGTTTAGTCCCCAACACCACCACCGTTCCTCTGCCCAGTCTGCAGTGCCTCTCAGCATCTGCCACCAGACTGTCCTCCAGCTCCTCCGCCAGGGCAGGGGGTCTATACACCACTCCTATTTTAACTCTCTTGCCCCCCCTTGTTATCAAGGTGACCCAAATCGCCTCCACAGTTCCCTCCACCTCCTCTACTCCCCCTATGCCAATGCAGTTTTTGACTATCATTGCTACCCCTCCTCACCTTCCCTCCCCGTCCTTCCTGAACATAGTGTAACCCTCCAGGTTCAGGTCCCAGTCATGTCCTGCAGTGGCCCAAGTCTCAGTGACCGCTGCCACATCCACTGCTCCCTCAGTTAGCATCACCTGGAGCTCAGGCATTTTATTGCCCAAGCTCCTGGCATTTAGCAGGACTACCTTCCACCCTTTCCCTATAGTTCCATTTCCTGCTCGTGTTCCATGGGATCTGTTTTCCCCTGGTCTGCACTTTTGCCAGTCGGCCTTTTCCTGCAATCCTCCCTCGGGGGTGGAGACAGAGTCCCTCCTTTATCGGCACCCCTTGACAGCCTTTTCTCCCATCCCGCCCCTTCACAAGTTTAAACCCCACTTTTCACCAATGAACCCCTCTATTTTCAACTTAAGGATTCCCTTCCCCTCCAAATTGAGATGTAGTCTATCTCTAGCATACAGCTCCTTATCCTCCCAGGTCTCCCCCCAATCCCCCATCACCCCATACCCTCTGGCCTCACACCACTCCCTGAGCCACTGGTTTATCTCCCTAATCTTCCTTTTGTGTTCCCCACTAGCCCTTGGCACTGGCAGGATTTCTGAGAAGGAAACTGTGTACCTAGGGGCAGTACAATTCAAACTAGTCATGTTTCTCCACCACTTACTGAAAACAAGATGGCCTTGGCACAACAGTATTGAGGGAATTGCAACAGTAAAAAGAAAGACAGACATAATGAACCAACAAGAAAGCACAGTGCCAGCTCCAAAGAAAGGAATAGAAAAAAGTTGGCACCTTGAAATAGTGTCTGAACAGCTTGACCAGACTGAGTGCGACAGAATGATGCCTCGACGAAGCGTCAGACCAACTGGGCAATCAAAGTGCTAACTTATGGGGTGAGTGAGACTAACACTCAAATAGATTTGAAAACAGCCACTGTACAAGAATTATGCTCCATTCTGAGGCACATCTATGCCTCCACAAGGAACATGTTCGACGCACCGTATGGCATTAATATTTTTGTGGGTGTTTGAGCGGGCATTATTTGCTATTTAAATGAGCCACTGCTTAGCCAAAATATCAATATTTTAAATAATGCAGAGTTCACCTTGGCTAACAATGCATTTACTGCATATGTTAAAGACTTGCAGAGATGGGCGTTATAAAGCATAACACCATCCTGCCCTGTCAGACCATGAACTGTACCAGTTACAGCACTCTGAGTCTTCAAGTACTGAGACAGCAGAAGACCTCTTATGCTGGCTTAAAATCCAAGTGTATTTTGCCAGACATGGAAGAGACAGCTGACCCCACAATCATTTGACTTCAAAAAGACAGAAAACAGACTTGAATATGTCAGTCTCAGCTTTAATGAGAAAACAAAAAATCACTGAAAGCCCAGTGAGCAAGATCGAGACCTCTACTGTGGCTGCATGTTTCAAATCCTAGGCCACCCACATTGCCCTATAGCTGTGCTCCACACATATCTATCCAAACTGCCGATCAACAGCCCAAACCTCTACATGAATGCCAGAAGGAAGCCTGCAAAGCCATGTTCAGACAAACAAACTGTGTATACCTTGGAACCTATCGGTATCAACTACTTATCCACAATTTAATTATTTGAATTGTGGTGACTGGATAAGCCCACTGAGACAAGTGTCCCTTTTTCAGGGGTGACCCAGGGGAAAGGGTTACAGAGGGAGCAGACAGTGATACAAAATTATAAAAATTATAGATTACACGGTAAGTGTACACTATTTACAGTACATAACACAACCACAGCATTATACCAGCAATAAAATAAGTTATGTCTTCAAAATATTGAAGGGGTATAGGGGTAAGTAGATAATAATTGTAACTAAGTATGAATGTATATTACAATACATACATATATACAAGTAGTGTGGAAGAGTCAGGAAAAAGAAAAGAGTACAGATAGCATAATAGGCTGAAGAATAGGGAGGAGAAGAGAACACGGTGGAAAGAAGGGGAAGCATCAAGACAGGCAGGGGAGGGTTAAGCGCAGTTGCAGTTGCAGACAGGAGGTGGGAAGTTTTGTTTGAAGAGTCACTTGAACTGGGGAGAGACTTGCATAATAATGGGTTGTGTGGGAGGTTGTTCCATTTATGAGGTGCAGTGGAAGAGAAGGAATGCTATGGCTGTACGGGTTTTATGCATACTTAGTACAGGGAGGTAGGAGGTTCTGAGGGTTCTTGGGGAGGGTTTCAAGGAGTCTAGATTAGCAAGGATGGGTGGGAAGGGAAGGTGTATAAGTTTGAAGACAGTGCATAGTACTGGGAAGTCAATTTTTGCCTCAAATGATGGCCAACTTAGGGTGTTGAGTACGATGCAGTGATGTGTTCAGACTGGTGCTTTGGCTGCAAAGCATGCAGCTTTGTGCTATGTTTGGTTAAGTTTCATCAACAAAGAGGTTTTGATAGAGTGAGAAATAGGGGTTCCATAGAAGAACCCAGGAAGAAGAGTGGCCGAGGCGATGGTCTTCCAAGCATGACTTGTAAGGTAGGAGGCAGCACGGTAAAGAAGGCCAAGTTTTTGATGAGTTTGATAACATTGGATACATGCAATTCTTGGGATAGGTGCTCATCGAGAGTAATGCCCAGATATTTGAAGGAGGATACTTACTTTTAAGGGTACAGTGGATTCCGCTTGTATGCACATGGTTGGGACAGCACGAAAGTGTGTATACATCTGGAATGTGCATACAAACGAAATACCGTTACAACAATACGGAACAGTGATGAAAAATGATACGGGAAGCAATTATTTAAAAATACTGGCTTTACTTGATAACAAACTGATTAAAAACAGACAAATTACACTTAGTTTTTAAAAACTTTGTTATGAAAGTCTACTTGCTATTGTTTGCAGTTATGCTTTCAAGGCAGGATTCAAACATATAGAACCAATTAAAGTCTTGTTTTTCTCTTTGCTCTAAGTAATGTCTTATTTTTAACATCATTGCCCATACCTCAGATACTGTTGGTGGGACCATGACTTGCTCACCCTCCTTGTCCTCATTTTCATCATCCTCGTTCCCCTGCACAGATGAACAGATGTCTTCATCTATTAAAGCGACAGTAGTCAGTTCCAGTGTGTCAATCTGGGCATGCTGACGGAAACTTGTTTGGTCCATCCCAGTTGGAGGTGGTACAGGTTGTGGTGGTTCTGTTGTTGCTCCCGCATCTTCTGATAGTATGCCCACTTTTTTGAAGCAGTGCTGCAATGTTTCTGGGGTTACATCAGTCCATGCAGCATGTAGGAGATGGATTGCATCCAGCATGTTGATAGATTTTGCAAGCTGACAAAACTCCTGCTGTGACTGATCAATTGCCCCTGTAAGATTGTTCATGATCTGCTTCCTGTAGTGCACTTTGAGATTCTGAATGGCTCCTTGGTCCATCAGTTGCACCACAGCTCTGCAATGTGGTGGCAAAAACACTAGGTTAATGTTCCTGAGGTTCACTGGCTTATGAGCAGGACAATCGTCCACAATCATACAGATTTTTTTCTTCTATGAATCATTTGTTTGTCCAGATCAATTAGCCAAGAATAAAAAATTTCACTTGTCATCCAGGCATTAGTGTTTGCAAAATTTTGGACAGGTAATACTTCTACTGCAGCCCCATGAAAGCACCGTGGCTTTTTAGACTTGCCTATAATCAACAGTGGTAGCTTTTCTGAACCATCGGCATTGCTCGCAACAAGAACTGAAAGACGTTCCTTAACCTTTTTATGCCTGCTCAAGGGCTCGCTTTTAAATGTCAATGTCCCATCTGGAGTGGCTCTAAAAAATAAGGCAGTCTCATTTGCATTATAAATTTGTGACAGGGAATAACCTCTCAAAATGTCAGGAAGCACATTTTTCAACCAGTCATCAGAGGCAACAAAATATGACTCTGCGCATTCAGTGTGATGGTAGGTGATCTGGTGCCTTTCCTTCCACCTAGACAACCAGCCAGTTGTGGGTTCGAATTCATCAATGTCCATGGTTTCAGCAAGTTGTTTAGCCTTCTCAAGCAGTATCGGGCCCGACAGTGGTACCCCACGGTTGTGGGATAAGAAGGACTAGCATAGCAGTGCCTCCTCGACCCTGCCATCCTTCTCCTCTTGTTTTCTTTTGCATCCCTTGTTGCACCCCTTCTGCTAGTCATCCAGGAGGAACTTTTTTTTTTAGGATACGACCAATGCCGGAAGCATCAATACCAAATTGAAGTGCAAGCTCCTTCCTTGAAACACCTAGTAGCTCAGACCTTTCGAGCAACTTTATTTTTTGCTCCAAGTTCAAGACCGTTGTGACACCGTCTCCATTCTGGCAGGAATGAAGTGATAACACACAGTGAAGCTTTTCTAAGGTAACCAACCCCATTAACAGCTCGTTAAGCGAGCAACAGCAGGTTTTCTCTCCTAGCAACCTTTGTTAATGTGGCAACCCGTATTAGAGGTGAACAGACTGCAATCCCAACTAATTTCTCCTGTTAGCACCTTTTAACAGTTTCCAACATCTTTCTCAGCAAAGAACAAAGGAATCTACTTGTAAAATATGCGCATGTAACCGAAAAATCACTGTAGACACAAGCGGTAGATTTACAATGGCATGTATAGAAAAAAAAAAATGGGACATTGCGATTCTGTGCATACAACTGAAATATGCACACAACCAAATGGCACACATGTGGAATGTACTGTACTTCATTTTGGAGAGGAAGAAGGGAATCAGCTAAATCTGCTCCTTCCCCAATCACTTAACTGCTAACAGCTATGCTAAGGGTGATAATAATACTACCCACCCTCCCACCCTCATCCCAACTACACAGGGTCTTTCTACATTTAAAGAAGCCCAAGAGAACTTCCTGCAGTGCTCCCAAGGGAAGACACCATTGAGAACTGGAAGAAAGGACAGAGAAGATGCAGTGACTTGGGAAAGAAACAGTGACACCTACAGGTCAGGAGGAAAACAGACATTGATATCCAGATCTGCCAGAGCTGTGGAGGGCTAGTAGCAAGGCAGTCACTCTGGAGACTGGGGTGCCCCTTCTGCAGGACAGTTGTAGAACTATGGAGGAAGCTATGGCAGGCAAGAGAAGAGATCACAAGGCAGTAGAGCAGACTAGATTAGGGATGGCCACTACCACCCCCTTTCCCACCCACTCCCCCAAAGGCCCACGGGTCTTGGGGGATGGAGGGTGGTGGAAGGGGGCAGTGGTGCACCTAGAGCTAAGATGGAGCACCACCAGCCAAATGCTATCCACACACAGAAGCATTTTGTCCCCCTAGTCAGTGGACAGAAACCAGGTGAAGAAGAAAAAAGAATTGAGCAAGACAAACCTGATTGAAGAAAGCAGGAAGGAGGTCCAATGAAGGAGAAGAAGAATACAATACACAGAGCAACAGGAGGATTCTGGTCATGGGAGACTCTATGTTGTGAGGAATGGAGGCACCGTCCATCAGTGCAAAGGGAGCTGAAACCATGGTGAAATGCATGCCAGGAGCATCTGCAAGGAGAGCTAAGGACAGAGTAGGGCGACTGGTGAGAAAAGATCAGGATTTTGCAGGGATCATTGTCCACCTTGGGACAAATGACATAGCAAATATGACTGTGGAAGAACCAAGGCAGTCATGAAGACCCTAGGGGAGTACACAACACATCTGCCCTTCTTGGAGGTGTTCCCAGTTTGGAGGAAGGGCAGAAATGAGGACATGATCAGGAATGAAGAGATCAAGGAATTCAACCAGTGGCTCCAGGCTTGGTGCACAGACAATGGGATGCAGTACATTAGAGACTGGGGAACCTTCTCAGACAGGAAGCTCTTCAAGCATGATGGTCTGCATCTCACCAGAGAAGGAGCGAGAGCACTAAGGCAGAAGTTGGAGGTATTTGTGGATGGTTTAAACTGGGATGTCTCCAGCACAGAGAAGAAGACCGAAATGAGCATGCAGCAGGAAGATACAAAGGTAAGGGGATCAACGAATGGAAGAGAACCCCAACATTAGACTAAATGAAACAGGTATGGCCATGAGCAAGGAGTGGCCATAGATAAATAAATTCTAGTCAGATTTTAGTAAATGTTCATGGACTAGTATAGTGTTTTGTTGTTAAAGGTTCTATTTAAAATTTGTCATATTACATGTAATATGGCATACAGTGTCATATATGAAAAAGACATTAGCAGTCTGTTACTAATGTGACATCCTCAGGATATGAAGAGGCTCATAAAGTTACAACTGGCAATAAAGATAATGAAAAGTATAACATCAGACCTGGTATTAACTACCCACAAAGCATATTTTTAACTGTTGGTTAGCAGAAGTAATTTTTTTTTAAAAAAAAGCTTTACATATAAACCACAATATCAGTAAATATAAATTTATACAGAAGTTCATTTTGCAAATGTTGGGATGAAGCACTGAGGATATAAAATCAGGGAGGCAGTATAGCGCAGTGGTTTAAGGCTCTGAGCTGCAAATCTGGTGACATCCAGCAGACCAGACCTGGGTTTGAATCCTGTAGCTTCCACTTGTGTACTGTGTGGCCCTGAGCAAGTTGTTTAACTTCCCTGTGCTCCCAGATTGCTCCTGTAAAAAAGCTTTCAGCTTAGCGTGCTACTCATGGTTAAACAACTAAAAAAAAAATACAAAATCACACATGCCCATACAATGCAAAGCATCATGGGCCACATATGCAAATCACCACAGAATGTTATGCTGGTTCAACTTTAAGCAGAATTGCATGGTGCCGAAAGGCCTCTCACACAGTTTGCAAAGGGTGCCAACAGATGACATAGACATGTGTTTCATCCTACCAGGACTCATAAGTATGCCTAAAAAAAAACTGTTCAGGTGTTCATCCATATACTGTATATTCCTTCTCTTGAGAGACATTTTCTCTAGCACTGTGGATCCAATGAACTCTGCAATACAAAATGCAAATGTCAGGCATGTATTCTAAAAAACAATAAAAAGCAGGACATTATTATATCAGATGCTCATTTAGTCATAATAATACAATGAAAACACTTATATTGCAAAGTATGCCATCTTTATATACTGTAAATAAAGATTGCCTATAGAAATCTTATAGAAATTGCACAAGTTCAAAGCAATCATTCACACCTGGGCTAGAGAGAGCTCCCCAAGGTATACATCTATTATGGCTGAGCATCTAATATAGTATGTCCTGTTTTTTATCTATTTTTTTTAGAATAGATTCCTGACATTTGGAATCATTGTACTGCAGAGTTCATTGGTTCCACAGTCCTAAAGAAAATGCCTCTTAGTAGAAACATAGAAGCTGATGGCAGATAAGGACCGCAAAAAGCCCATCCAGTCTTCCCATTTCTTCTTCTACCTTATGAATGTGCCATCGGCCATTGCTCTGTCAATGGGCTATCTAGTCATACTCATCTGTATTGCTCCCTTATGCCTTTCCCATGCCCATTTGAAGCCCTGCACTGTATTAATATCAACCATTTCCTGAGCTAGGTAGTTCCATGCATCCGCCACCCTTTCTGTGAAAAAGAACTTCCACACATTACCCCATTAATCGCCTCCCTCTAATCTCATGCTGTGTCCTCTTGTCTTGCTATTTTTCTTATATTGAAACATGTTAGACTCTTTCACCTTGTTAATGCCCTTAAGGTGTTTGCATGTTTCAATCATATCACCCCTCTCCCCTCCATTGCTTTAGGATATACATATTGAGCTTCATTAATCTGTCCTATGTTTTCTGTTGCAGTCCCTGCACTATTTTGGTGGCCCTTATCTGGACTGCCTCAATTTGGTTAATGTCCTTGTGAAAGTGTGGCCTCCAGTACTGCATGCAGTACTTCAGATGGAGCCTAACCAGTGTCTTGTAAAAAGGGATTATTACTTCCCTCTTATGACTTGTGATACCCCTACTATTACACCTCAATATTCCCCTAGCCTTAACTACTGCTTTAGTGGTCTGCTTGGATGATTTCAGATCATCTGTGATGATGATGCCCAAGTCTCTTTCTTCTCTTGTGACTGCCAGCAACTCTCCTCCCAGCCTGTAGGTGGCTTCAGGGTTTCTCTGCCCTCTGTGCATGATCTTGCACTTTTTTGCATTGAACTCCAGTTGCCACTCTTCTGACCATTTTGCCAGTTTATCCAGATCTCTTCTCATTCTGCCCATCCTATCTGTTTAGTTTAGTTTAGTTTATTGTTCTAGGAATTACTACCTTTGAGCCAGAGGCTCTTTTACAAAGGTTCCACATCAATTAGGTACAGTACAAAAGGTTACATAGATAACACAACAATTTGTGTTGTGTCAAGAGCAAGAAAACATATACAAATACATATCAAATCACTTGTGCAAAAGGACATGAGATATCAATAATCACATTATTATTACAAGAACGAGGTCATGCCAGATTAGGAGAAACAAATAGGGAAAAGTCCAGAACAGAGAGGTTAAGGAAAGGTGTGGGGAGCAGACAATAGCAGGAGAAAAGGTTTCCCAAACATGTCTTTGTTAAATAACGGAACAGGGTGGGTAGTGAGAAAATAGGAGGTTTAATCAGGGCAGTCACAGGAGCTGGAGGTGGCAAGGTGAGAGAAAAGCCTTGATTTGAAAATACCTAGAGAGGTGGAGGTGGAGGCAGTAATATGAGTGCTGAGGGCATTTAGCCAGCTGGGGGCACGATAGGCAAATGATCTTTGTCCCTGGGAAGTCCGGCATCGGGGGACTTGGAGAGGCTGTGTTCTGATCTTCTGGTAAAATGGGTGTAGCGCCGGGCATAACAAGTCTTGGATACAGGGTGGAGTGAGGCCCAGAGTGGATTTTTCGCCATCAGGCAGGTAAGGTACTTTATCCGGTTTGAGAGTTGCAACCAACCTGAGTCAGCATAGAGTTCACATGTGTGGGCACGCCGATGTGCACCAGTGAGTAGCCGACAGGCCTTATTTAGGATGATGAAATGCCACTAAGTGCTGTAGTCGTGGCAGATCCATATATAACTAAGCCACAGTCAATGACTGAGATGATAGAAGATTGATGGCAATCCTCAGTGCAGAATGGTAAGAAGCTGTCGGTTCCGATACAGAATCCCAAATTCGCTGATTAATAGTTTTTGCTGTACTATCAATGTGAGTTGCAAAGGTTAGGCCTTGATCAAAGTTGATTCCAAGATATTTAAAAATTGGCACTTGTTCAAGGGTATTTCCAGGTATGTATTAATGGTGAGTGGGACTTGGCGCTTCTTGTTTTGGCGGGTTAGAGAAGAGCATGGATTTAGTTTTTGTGGTTTAGAACCAGCTTATGTTCAAGGAACCACATCTCAACTTTGGAAAAGCATGCTGAAGGTTGAGGCATAAGAGGTTCGGATCTTTATGAGTGGCAAGAATCACGGCATCATCAGCATAGAGGATTAATTGTTCAGGGCAGGATTTGGGGAGGGAGTTTAGAGAAAGGCTGAAAGGAGGGGCCCAGGATGGATCCCTGGGGAACTCCTGAGCGAACCGGTTTTGAGTCTGAGAGAACCCAGCTACTTTTACAGATTGAGAGCGCTGAGCAAGGTAATTTTTACCTAGTCACCAGGACCTGCGAGAGCCCTAGGGATAGAAGTTGTTTGATAAGTAGGCCATGGTGAACTGTATCAAATGCCTTGTTAAGTCAAGGTAGACTGCTCCAGTTAGGTTTCCTTTGTCCATGGCATTGTGGATTGCTCCTGAGAATTCAAGTAGGGCAGTTGATGTGCTGTGCCTTTCCTAAATCCATGCTGCTGAGTGCATAGGATGTTGTGCTTTTCCAGGTAGTCTGAAAGTTGGTCCGCCACCAAGCGTTCAAGGGCCTTAGAGAGAGGTGATAGTATTGATATCGGGCGATAGTTACCAGGCAGTGACTTATCACCACTTTTGTGCACTGGAGTGACAACTGCAGCCTTCCATTTCCTAGGGAATTGGCTGTAGCAGAGGGAGAGATTGAAAATTTTTGTGAGGGGGAGCAGTACTTCCTCCAGAGTGAGGGACAGAAGTTTAAGGTCAATAGTGTCGCTGCTTGCTCGGGACTTAGAAATGGCCTTCTTTACATAGTTATAGACTTCATGTGCCTTTACTAATTTGAAATGGAAGGGTGGTTTGTTGGAGAGCAGTAGTAGAAGTAGAAATTGGAGGGTCAGCATCAGTAAAGAAATCAGATGAGAGGACACCACTAAGGTCCGTGAAGGTATCATTTAGGTGTTTGCAATGATCTCTGGGTCTAATGTAGTGGTTCCATCCACATTCATTATTGTAGGAGAGGATTTGGACTGCTGACCCATGATATTCTTTATGTTGTCCCAGAAGGATTTCCTTCGCCCAGGAGTTGGGAGAGGGCATTCTTGAAGTAGGAGCTCTTCATCAAGCGGATCTGTTTAGTACAGTGGTTGCGAGCCTGTTTATACTTTTGAATGTCCAACAGTGTGCCAGTAGCTCTTGCAGTGGCCCAGAGGTGATCCCTACTTTTGAGCTGTGCCAATAGCTTTGCTGTGAGCCAGGGATTTGTGAGTGCTTTGATTTTGTGCTTTTTTACTGGTGCATAGGTGTCACAGGCAGTGTTGAAAGTAGTAATAAAGTAATCAAGGGCTAGGTCAACATCTCGAGTTTTGTAAATCAAGGACCAGTCTATCTGCCTAAGACAGGTCTTGAGATGAGTAAGGTTGCCATAAGGTAGGACTCAGCTATAGATGGTTTTTGGAGGCGGCTTACGAAACTTATTTGTCCAGGTACATATTATTGGAGAGTGATCACTGAGCGAGTCAGAGAACACTTACATTGGTTATAATGGTAGGGTGGCTGGTAAGGATCCAGTCAATGAGGGTGCTGGTCCCTGATTTGTAGTTTTTCCTGGTAGGGAGTTTACTACTTGTGTTAAATTTGCTGCTAGGATGGCATCTTTGTTTGACCCTGCATCAGGAGCAAGCCAATTTATATTAAAGTCCCTAAGGAGAAGGAGTTCATGTCAGAAGGTTGTGTACTTACTAACTCGAGGACAGCCTGTAGGCCAGAATCAGGATCTTTTGGTGGGATATAGACAGCAGCAATCATGAGGACTTTGTTTTGGGCACCAAGTAGTATCTTGATAGGGAGGAGTTGCACTGAGGTTTCTGTGGTGGGATAAGAACCAGGGAGACAGGTGAGGTAGTCCTTTATGTAGATTGCACGTCCACCATCCCTTTTTGAGGTCCTATCCAGCCTGAATATCTTGTAACCTTGTATAGAGATGGCATGATCCGGAGTATTAGGTGTCAGCCAAGTTTCGATGATGGCAAGGATATCCGGGTTGTGTTGGCTGCAAAGATTTGAAGGGAGGCCAGTTTTGGGAGGAGACTGCAGATGTTTAAGGTAGCAATTTTGAGCCCCCCCCTCCATTTTGGCAGGCTTTGCTGTACTGTAGGAGACAGGGCCAGGATTTGAGTGGACACTTCCTGATATCAAGAGTAGGAGTTTAAGAGACAGTTGCTGTACTTTGCAGTCAATTGAATTACACTTCTGAGGCTTATGCGGCTTGGACCAGTGCAGGCGTCTACGGACCCAGAGCAAGGAGATTGTTAGTAATAGAGGATGATATGCCCATTTATCCTTGTTGTAGCTTGTTAGTTGCACCCAGTCGCTTGCAGATAGGTACCTGGTGGCTAAGTCAAAAGCCAAAAGAATGATCAACAGCTGAGGTCCAGAGTCAATGAAATGTTAAAATTCCTGAAGGTGATTAACTTTGCCTGCACATATACAGGATGTGAAATCCCTTTGTCTGTATGCTTCTTTGTCATTCAAACAGGTTGCTGAAAAGCCCACATACAGATCATGGAGCAGGTCAGACGAAAATGTGGATTCCAGCAGGATCCAGAGTCACCAAGTTTGTCAGATGTAGTTGTTTCACTTGTGTTTTGCTTGGGATAGCTTCCAAAAAGTTGATTTTAAAATAAAAATAAAGATACCTGATGATGATTTTTTTGCAGAAATCCAGTCCAGGAGACTTTCACGGATGTAGTGAGCAAGAATGGTATAGTTACCACAAGCAGAAAAACATGTAAATCCACAAAAACTAAGCTACAGACACAGACAAACACAAGCAGCCACCACACAGACCCAGGGGACGTGGTAATGGGTCATCTAATCTGGGTCATCTAATCTGTTGCAGATCTTGGTGTCATCTGCAAACAGACAAACATTACACTCCAGTCCATTTGCAATGCCACTGATGAAGATATTGAAGAGGACTGGCCCCAGGACTGATCCCTGAGGTACCCCACTTGTGACTTGCATCTCTTCTGACTGTATACCATTTACTACCACTCTCTATTATTTGCTCGTCGACCAGTTTGCCACCCAGTTGACCAACTTCTGACCCACCCTGAGCCTACCCAGTTTATTAACCGATCTTCTATGTGGAACAGTATCAAAAGCTTTGCTAAAGTCAAGGTAGGCGACATCAACTGCTCCCCCTTGGTCCACCACTCTGGTTACCCAGTCAAAGAAATCTATGAGATTAGTTTGATAGGATCTTCCTGTAGTAAACCCATGCTGTCTTGGATCCTGTGCTCCTATGGATTCCAGGTGTTGCACTATCCTTTCCTTAAGGAGTGCCTCCATAATCTTGCCCACTACAGAGGTAAGACTGATTGGTCTGTAGTTCCCTGCCTCCTCCCTGCTACAACTCTTGTGGAATGGGATCACATGAGCCCTTCTCCAGCTTTCTGGGACCTCTTCTGTGTTCAGAGACTCACTAAACAGTTCTGATAATGGCTCTGCCAGTTCCACCCTTAGCTCCTTTAGTATCCTGGGATGCATGCCATCAGGTCCCATTGCCTTTTCCACCCTGAGCTTATTGAGCTCTTGTAGGACCCTTTCTTTTGTGAAGGGACTTGTGCACACCTCCCTGCCCCCTGTGTCCATGGTGCTGAGCTGTGGGCCCTGCCCTACCTTCTCTTCAGTAAATACTGAGCAGAAATATCTATTTAGGATAGATACTTTTACATGGTCCTCCTCCTCCTCTCATGCCCCCTTATCCCCTTTGATCTTAGCAATACCCCCTCTGGACTTTCTCCTTTCACTAATGTATCAATAGAAAGTCTTGTCACCTTCTTTTACTGTTCGTGCTAGTGTTTCCTCAATTTGGGCCTTTGCTTGCCTTAGTGCCTTCCCTGCTTCCCTTAGGGAAGTTTGGTATGCCTCCCTATCTTCATCCTGCTGCATTCCCTTATATTTCCTGAAGGCCAGCTCTTTGGCTCTGACCTTTTCTGCTACTGTGTTTGAGAACCAAAGTGGTTTCCTACTTCCTTTTCTCACTAACACAATGGGATGTTGCTTCATGTATTGCATCCTTAATGCTTGCCTACTTTGCCTGTACCCCCTCACCTGTATTTCTTTTTTCCAGGGCTAGCTTAACTCTGTTGGCCATCTTATCAAAGTCAGCTCCTCTGAAGTCCCATAGTTTTGCCTTGGAATGGGATGATTTAGTTCTAGTAGCCAAATTGAACCATACCATGTGATGGTCACTGGCCCCCAGGTGACCTTCTACCTGGAGATCTGTGATCCTTTCCCTGTTAGTCAGTACTAGATCTAGAATAGCCCTGTCTCTTGTGGGTTGTTGTACCAGTTCGTTTGCGGCCTTCCCCCTGCAGGGAATCCACTATGAGTCTAGTTCTGGCAGTTGTTCCTGCTGGTATTGATCAATCTGTATCCGGCATGTTGAAGTCTCCCATTACCAGAACCTCCCCTTTAGCTGTCATGTTTTGTATATCTTCTAACAGTAATATGTCTACATCCTCCCCCTGGTCTGGAGGTCTGTAGACAACCCCAGTTTGTATGTCTGTCCCATTTCCTGTTTCCAGGGTGACCCACAGTTCTTCTGGCTCCTTATGTGCATTCTGATTTCTGTAGCATTGATATATTCATTGACATAAAGGGACTCTCCACCATCCCCCTTTTTGCACCTTGGTCTCTTCTGAACAGTACACAGCCAGGTACTGAAGTCTCCCAAGTATGGTTACTGGTAAACCATGTCTCGCTAATGGCTACTATGTCCAGTTTAGCCTCTGTCATTGTTACCTGCAGGTCTGGTATCTTGTTTCCCAGACTGTGACCGTTTGCGTACTTGGTTTTCCATTGGCCAGATTTCTATGTGTTTGTTATTGGGTGAGGTCTGGCATTTCCCCTGTGCATCATATGGGGAGCTGGATCATTTTCCTTACCTGGTGATGCAAATGAACTACAAACATGCTGAACTCCTGTCCGACCAGTAGCTGAGGGGAAGGGGTGTTCTTCCCATTCAACGTATCGGGTGCTGCATCCCTCTCCCTATTTGCTAGTTTAAATATTCTGCAAAGACATCAAACTTCTTCCCCAATGCACTGACTCCCTCCTTAGTCAGATGCAGTCCATCAAATTTAAAGAACTTTCGCTCCCAAAACTGTTGCCAGTTCCCTGCAAATCTGTGTCCTTTTTCCTGGCACCAGCCCTTCAGCCACATGCTTAGCTCCCCTATCTCCCCTTCTCTGACCTTCCGTCCATCTGCCCCCCTCCAAGACTGGCAGGATCTCAGAGAAGGAGATGCTGGATGAAATGGTTGATAGTTTGTCACCCAGTCTGGCTAGATGTTCCTTTGGTCTCCACAACTGACCGACTGGTGAGATCATTAGTCCCTATGTGTACCAGAACATCAATGTTTTCTCCTGCTTCCTGAACAATTTTACCAATGCAGTCAGTGTCACTCCACACTGATGTACCTGGGAGACATCCGACCATTACCCCTGGCTGGAGATAGGTATCAGTTCCCTGAATCATGGAGTCTCCTATGATCAGAAGTTTTTTGGATTTCCTTTTTGCTTTTTTTGTTTTGGTTCCTGTTTTGGGTGAATGTTGTTGTGTTAGCTCCTGTGCTGCAGTGTCCTGCTCTGTAGTGTACTCTGCCCCGTTGTTTGATTTCAGAGATAGAGGCAGACACCTGTTTGTAGTTTTTATATGGTTTGTGGAGGTGATATGTTGGAGAGCACCAAGTGATGGAGCACCTGATTTGCCCCTCCTAACCACCTGCCAGTCTCTAAGACCAACTACCCTCTGTGGTCAAGGTGCTTCTGTTGGATGTTGGGGAAATAGCGGGTAGTTCTTACAAAATATTCCTCTTGAATATGCAATTTGAGGCACGCAATTTCTTCCCATGCTGCCTGGAGCTGAGCCCTTAGATCTCCAATGGCCCAGCAAGTAGGACAGTGTCCTAAGTCCTGTAAAACTGCCCTTCTGAAAAGTGTTCTGCAGTACCTGCAGTTAATGATATCCATTCCAGATAAGCTACTGGGTTTATAACCATGTCAAAGTAATTAGAAGGAGGAAAATGAAACCAAAATTTGATTTTGTTTTTTGTTTGTTTTTGTATAACTTGTTATAACAAATTAAATTACTTGTGACCCTGTAAATGAGGTCACTGTGTGGATACCCCTCTGATCCACCCTTCCCTGCTTTGCTTCAGGAAATGTCATGACTGTGCTACCTTATAAAAGGAGTGTAGTGTGAGGTGGTTGGGGATGGGGTGGGTAGCTGGGCCCTTCCCCTGCTGAAAAAGAAGAACCACGGATGAAAGAAATAAGGAGGTAAGAGCAGTAACAATCAGCCAGCAACAAATGCAGTAGCCCTGAAAGCTTATCCTAATGATAGATAAAATTATAAAACCTGCAAAGCACCACCTGTAATAATTTCACAGAAGATATATCCTGTAAGAAACACTTTGCTACAGAGAAAAATCAAGCTGTAACAGAAGATATACCTTGCAAAAGACTATTTGAATCAGAAGATTACAGCTGTAATCTGTAAGCACACACCTGTAGGCAGACTCTACAATAATGCCGCAGAAGGTATATCCAGCAACAGCAATCTAAATCAGACAAAAATAAAGCAATAAAATGTTAGCAACAAATCCCTGTGAGTACAAAATAAAAATAACAACCCACAGTAAATATGCCTCACCAAAAGAAGACTATATCCTTTTCCTTGCTCTGGTAAGGTTCTTTGCTCTGTCCTTTCAAGCAACCTAGAAGAAAAGAGCTCAGGTGAAGCTAGGTGCCTTTGGCAGCAAACCTAGTCTTAATGGAAGGGATATATAAATGAATACATGTACATTCAGTGCTTCATCCAACATCCACACAATGGATTTCTATATTGCTTGTATTTCCTAATATTGTAGTTTATATTTTTTTCTAATTACATGCACTAACCAGCTATGAAAATATTCCCTGTGTGTAGTTTATACCAGGTTTGATATTGTACTTTTCATTACCTTAATTGTCAGTTGTAATTTTATAAGTGCCTTCTCATATCCTGAGGCTGTGTCACATTCGTTATTTTAAATTTTTAATTTTTATACATCACTGGTTGTGGCTAATATGGTAACCAGTTACAATAGCACTACAAATATAGTACAAGAAAAACAGTGATGTACAAATTGCGTATCAAGGACAGCCAACAGGGATTAAACAGTGATGTGCAGTAAGCACTACCCAGGTCACTGTCCATGGGACTAGGAAGAAGCCAAGGGCTGGGGAATGGAGAAGGCTGGCAAAGCTGCTCCCATGGTGGAGAGGACTGAGACATGGAGCAGCTTGGCCACAATGGTAGTAGAGACTGGAGTTCTAATCCTGGTCTCCAAAATGTTGTTTTTACCCCATAATCCAACTCTGGCACAGAGTTGATTATTTTAGTTAGGGGTGTGTGGAGGGCAGAGCCCCTTGTGTGGGGACGTGGGGGGCTGATCCCCCCAGTAAAATAAAAGTTTGGACTGGTAGCAGTTGTCAGTGTGCATTGTGACTGCTACCAGTGGTGCTGCTTTTACTTGTGGCATTTGTTCCTGATGCTGTTCTGCATAGCCCTCTATGGACGGCACTGTTATTGACAATGCTGTTCATACATGTGCTATTCAGACCTAGTGATGGATAATATAAGGACATTTCTTCATTAAGTTACTAACTCTGATGAGGCTCTGCTTCTGGAGTAAAATGTTAGTTGTTTCTGCCCCAATTTGGCATAGCATTGCTCCCTACTGTTCCTTGCACTACTCCACTTTTGTTGTTTTTAGTATTCATCCTATGAATTCATATATGCTTTTTTTTATGAAGCTGGTTAAAGTTTTACTGCTGACTATGGAATAAAGCTGTTTTTTATTTGTTGTACAAGAGGCACGTACACAAAAATGAAATAGTACAATGAATAGCAGAGAGCAATGCTACAAAAGATTAGTGCAAAAAAAACAACTAACGTTTCTTCCTAAAATATCACTGGAGTTGGGCTCCCATTGTCTGCTTACCTTTTTCTAATTGACTCTTGGACCTGGGGGTGCTGGGCACCTAGTGTCAGAATGGAGGGTTGGCCGCACCGGGAGGGGGGTTCATTTACTGTCTGATTCCAGGGTTGGGCACTTGGTGCCAGAATTGGGGGAGTTTGTTGGCGCTAGGGTTGAGAAGCAAGTGGCTACTTACTTTTCATTTTAGTTTACTATCCAACCCCAGAATTGGGCACCGAGTGTTGGGGGGGGAGAGGCACTGGGTTTGGCTTCTGGTGACTGCCTAGCTATATTAATAGTGGTAGCTTCAGGTTTTTAAACAGAAGCAAGATGCATATGCCTCTGATGACTCTGTGTTTGTGTCACAAATTCTCCACTCTTGCCTTAACCAGCATGCCTCTCACACTTGGTTGCCACAGACCTCCATCTGTGTTTGCCCCTCTCCATTTCCTGTGCCAACACCAATCCCTCTCAGTAAAAGTGATATGCCCTGGAATTTTGGATAGTTGAAGCCCAATAATCAGTCCCCTGCATCAAGCTGAGGCTGACTGTTCAAACCCCAGGTGAAATGTGTGCCTGGTTTTATAAAATTGTAATCCACTCACTTCCCTATATCAGGAGAGGTTAACTTTTCTTCAGTTAATTAAAATAAAGTAACAAGTCTGTTTTGGAATGCAGATACCTCCTGAGACTTAAAATACCTCTTGTTACACAGTGCGGGACTGGACATGATGAAACAAGAGGCCTTTATTTATTTATTGAAATTTGGTAACTGGGAGGCCCACTGAGATAATACAGTCCCTTTTTCAAGGGCAACCCAGAGAGAACAGTACAAGCACATACGTAATCATACATGTGAACAGAAGCAACATCTATGTATTTAAAAGCACACAAGAAGGCTGAAGATTAATGACCAGGATAATCTTAACTCAAATGTCTTGCAAGGTAATCTGAGAGCAGGGGGAGATGGAAGAAAAAAACTAGAAAGGGCATACAACTTCATTAATTGTAATTATTATAAATGTCTTTGTTTTAAAGACACATATTGTAGGAAATTAGCACGTATACCACAGATGCAGGTAAATATGCAGCAATAAAAAATTATACTCACATAATAGGAGCAATCCTTTTAAAGACAAAATCTTGTAATGTTGAATCAAGCTAAAGCAGAGAATGGAATGCTGCTACTACATAGTGGAATGCAGTGCCAGAGTACAGAGAAATAAGTGACATTGAAAATAAATAATCTTTTCATTGTTTATAGAAGTTAGCTGTTCCAAAGCTATTTATCTTATATGCCCGTAAAATGATGAATGTGTTTCAATAGGAACTGCAGCCATTACTGCTTTAAGTTCTTTTAACAGGCACAATTATTAAAGGGTCTGTAGAAATAGTGCTATCTATTGCAGGCAGGGTTGCATACATACACACCACTGTAGCAAATGAAGAGAATAACAGAGTAATATGAGTCATGCAGCCCAACCAAACTACTAAGTGGAATACCACACTCTTACAATCCTGTTAGTCCTCAATCCCCTACTCACAGCAATACATCAGCATGGTAAAAAGGAGAGATCACAAGTAAAGTACAGGAGAGTCAGACACAAAATAGGGGGGAATGGTACTGGTGTTACAGCAGAGGGGGGAGGCCATGATTAGAAGGCTATGTGCACCAATGCCTGCAGTCTGGGTAACAGAATCCCAGAACTTGTGGCATTAATAGCCTCTGAGGACCTAGATATCATGGCAGTCACAGAGACATGGTGCAATAGCAACCATGCCTGGGAGCTAGCCATTCCAGGGTACACGCTGCACAAATGGGACAAGGAAGGCAAGACAGGGGGTGGCATTGTACATCAGGGAAGGGATAAAAGTGACAGTCTCACAACACAAGGGGGGGAAGCAGAGGTGATGTGGGTAACCCTGGAGGTGTGGAGGAGAACAGTACTTAGAACAGGAGTGATATAGAGTCCTCCAGGGCAGGTGGATGATATAGACTGAGAACTGCTGGAGACTATAGAGAGCATGGCAACAAAGGGTGAATTGCTTCTAATGGGTGACTTCAACTTGCTAGATGTGGACTGGAACATCCCTGCATCAGCCTCAGCCAACAGTAAGGGATTCCTGTAATCCCTGCAAGGGGCTGGTCTCACACAGCTAGTGAGGGAGCCTACAAGGAAGAAAGCAATTCTGGAGCATGTCCTAAGCAAAGGGGACAGGATAAAGGAAGTCACAGTGGGGAGAGCCTAGGGACTAGTGACCATCGAGCTGTGGAGTTCACCATAAGGACATCACAGGAGGCTAGCTGTACAAGTACTAGAATCCTGGATTTCAGGAGGACAGACTTTGATAAGATGAAGGAGGAATTCAGGAAGGTTATGAAGGAAAATGATGACATAAGGGAAGTAGTGGAACAGTGGGATAAGAGAGAAACATAGAAACATAGACTTTGACGGCAGATAAGGACCACTTGGCCCATCTAGTCTGCCCATTTCCCTACCTACAGGATGGGCTACAGATCCTAGGTAACCAACAGCCTATTTCTTCCTACCACCCCCTACAAGAATTGCTTTATGTCTGTCCGATGCATTCTTGAATTCTCCCACAGTTTTAGACCCCACAACCTCCTCAGAAAGGCTGTTCCATGCATCCACTATCCTCTCTGTGAAATAATACTTCCTCACATTTCCCCTGAACCGCCCACCTCTATCTTTAAATTGTGTCCCCTTGTTCTTGCACGTCTCTTTTTCTGAAAGATGCTACCCTTGTGGACTTTGCTGATTCCACTGAGGTACTTAAAAGTTTCTATCATGTCCCCCCTCTCCATTCTTTCCACAAGGGTATACAGTACATATTAAGCTCCTTTAGTCTCTCCTCATATGGCTTCTCTTGCAGACCCTGAACCATTTTAGTTGCCCTCCTCTGGACTGCCTCTATCCTGTCTATGTCCTTGCGGAGATGGGGTCTCCAGAACTGGATGCAGTACTCCAGATGGGGTCTCACCAACTGTCTGTACAGAGTGATAACAACTTCCTGTTTTCTGCTACTGATGCCTCTCCCTATGCATCCCAGTATACCCCCAACCCTCCCTACTGCCTTCTCACATTGCTTGCTAACCTTAAGGTCATCTGATATGATTACCCCCAGGTCCCTTTCCTTTTTTGTTGTTGTTACTACCTCCCCCCATTGTGTATTCTTCCCCTGGGTTCTTGTTTCCCAGTTGCATTATTTTGCACTTTTTTGCATTGAATCCTAGCTGCCATACTTCTGACCATTCCTCCAACCTTGCCAAGTCCCTTCTCATCCTTTCCACCCTTCCTCATGTATCAACCCTGTTGCAGATCTTTGTGTCATCTGCAAAGAGGCATACTTTTCCTTCCAGTCCCTCTGCAATGTCACTTATGAAGACATTAAAAAGGACTGGACCCAATACTGAACCCTGCAGTACCCCACTAGTAACCCCTCTTTCTTCAGAGTGGACTCTATTTACAATTACCTTCTGTGTCCTGTTGTGCAGCCAATGTTTTACCCAGGCTACCACCCTGGGACCCACTCCCAGGCTGGTTAATTTGACTATTACTGTTTTGTGTGGGACTGTGTCAAATGCCTTACTAAAGTCTGGGTAGGCCATGTCCACAGCCCCTTCCTGGTCTACCGCTTTGGTCACCCAGTCAAAGAAATCTATTAGATTCATCTGACATAACCTTCCTGCTGTGAACCCATGTTGCCTTGGGTCCTGTGCCCCACTGGCCTCTAGGTACTCAACTATTCTTTCCTTCAGAAGTGACTTTATCACTTTCCCTACCACAGAGGTCAGACTGACAGGTCTGTAGTTTCCTGGCTCTGTCTTGGTCCCACTTTTGTGAAGGGGAATCACATCGGCCTTTCTCCAGTCCTTGGGTACCACACCATCCTCCCATGATTTATTAAAAAGAGTAGCCCATGGTTTCACTAGTTCCCCCCTTAATTCTTTTAGAATTCTGGGGTGAATTCCATCAGGCCCCATTGCTTTGTCCACCTTCAGTTTTAGGAGTTCTTGCAGAACCCTTTCTTCTGTGAAAGGACTGTGATCGACTCCCCCCCATCAAGAGTACATAGATACATAGATACATAGACAGTGCTGGCAGATAAGGGCCTATGGCCCACCCAGTCTGCACAGTTGAGCTTGTACGTTCAGTTTATGTTTTCCTAGAAGTCTGTTGCCCCTTACCCCTGACCTCCAGAATTTCTTTATGTCTATCCCATGCATTCTTAAATCCCGTGATTGTTTCAGCCCTCACCACTTCCTCTGGCAGGGTGTTCCACTTGTCCACCACCCGTTCTGTGAGGAAATTCTTCCTCATGTTTCCTCTGAATCGTCCTCCCTCCAACTTCATCCCATGCCCTCTAGTCCTGGTACATATTTTTTGCTTAAATATAATGTATTCCTACACCTTGTTCCTCCCTGTGAGATACTTGTATGTCTCTATCATATCCCCTCTCACCCTCCTCTCCTCCAGGGAGTACATGTTCAGTTCCTTCAACCTGTCTTCATAGGACTTGTGATGCAATCCATGCCCTCCTCTGAACCTTCTCTACCCTGTCTATGTCCTTACGTAGGTATGGTCTCCAGAACTGTACACTGTACTCCAGGTGGGGCCTCACTAGTGTCTTGTATAGTGGAATTATGACCTCCCTTTTCCTGCTGGTGATGCCTCTGCCTCATGCATCCCAGCATCCTATTTGTTTACCTGCTGCCTTGTCACACTGTTTCCCTACCTTGAGGTCATCAGAGATGATAACCGAAGATCTCTTTCCTGTTTGGTGCATGCTATATCCTCACCCCCAACTGATATATTGTGCCAGGGTTTTGTGCCCCATATGCACTATCTTGCACTTCTTTGCATTGAATTTCAACTGCCAAACCCCTGACCATTCTTCAAGTTTCTGCAGGTCCCTTCTCATTCTGTCTACACCCTCTGGTGTGTCTACTCTGTTACAGAGCTTTGTGTCATCAGCGAACAGTGAAATTCTTCCTTCTAGATCCTGCGCAATGTCACTGATGAAGATGTTGAATAGGACCGGTCCCAGCACTGATCCCTGTGGTACCCCACTGGTCATTCTTCCCTCTGTGGAATGACAGCCATTTACCACCACCCTCTGTGTCCTGCCACCCAGCCAGTTACCTACCCACCACACTACTGTCCTGCCCACACCCATATTCCCAGTTTGTGTAGTAGTCTTCATGTGGCACAGTGTCAAAGGCCTTGCTGAAGTCCAGATAGGCCATGTCCACTGCCCTCCCCTGAGCCACCTCCCTAGTCACCCAGTCAAAAAATTCAATGAGTTTGGTCTAACATGACCTCCCCCTGGTGAAACCATGCTGCCTTGGGTCCTGTAGTCCATTGATAACCAGATGTTCTACCAATCTCTCCTTCAGTAGTGCTTCCATGATCTTCCCCACTACTGGGGTGAGGCTGACTGGTCTGTAGTTCCCTGCTTCCTCTTTTCTCCCGCTTTTGTATAAGGGGACTACATCTGCTGTCCAGTCTTTGGGTACCACCCCTGTTTCCAGTGATCGGCTAAACAGGATAGCCAGAGGTTCAGCCACCACCTCTCTTAGTTCTTTAAGGACCCTGGGGTGCACCCCATCTGGCCCCATTGCTTTATCAACTCTTATTACTTCCAGTTCCTTCAGGACCCTTTCTCGTGTAAAGGGACTTGTGTCCATTTCTGCACCATTCTCACCCCTTGTACTCCCTTCAGACCCATTACCCTCCTCTTCCTCAGTAAAGACTGAGCAGAAATACCTGTTCAATATGTCCGCTTTACTGTTGTCATCCTCCATGCAGCCCCCATCCTCCCCCTTCAGTCTCACTATCCTTCCCTTTGTTTTTCTTTTTTCACTTATGTACCTGTAAAAGGTTTTGTCCCCTCTACCCACTGATTTTGCAATGTGTTCTTCTATCTGAGCTTTGGCTTCCCTTACTAACCTCCCTGCCTCCCTTTGCTTCTCCTGGTACTTCTCCCTATCCCCTTCTGCCTGTGTCTTTTTGTACTGCCTGAATGCAATCTATTTGGCTTTCGCTTTCTTTGCTACCTCTTTGGAAAACCATAATGGTCTCCTCTTCCTTTTCCTCTTGCTAACCTGCTTAATGCATAATTCTGTTGTTCTTGTAATCCCCATTTTAAATACTGCCCACTGTTCCTCAACCCCTGATTCCTGTCCCATTCCCTTAATGCCTCTTTCAAGTATCTCCCATTTTCCCAAAGTCTGACCCCCAAATCCAGGATACGTGTTTTTGTGTGGTTTGTTCTGCTCTTTCTGTGATTTCAAGCCACAATGACTGGTGGTCACTATTCCCCAGGTGCTCCCCACTGTTACCCCCATCACACTGTCCCTGTTTATGAGCACAAGGTCCAGTATTGCTTCTGCCGAGTTGGTTCCATGACCAGTTGCTTGAGGAAGGCACCCTGAAGGAGTCCAGGATAAATCTGCTCCTAGTTGATGCTGCTGCTGCTGGGATGCTCCAGTCCACATCTGGAATATTGAAGTCTCCAACCAGTACTACCTCACCTTTGTCTGCCATCCTTTGGATGGCTAGCATCAGCTCCCTATCTGTTTCTTCCTCCTGGGCTGGTGGTCTATAGACCACACCTGTGCAGATGACTGTCCCCATTTTCCTTTTCAGCTTAACCCACAGTATCTCTCCCCCATTTTGTTCCTCCTGGATCTCTGTGGCCCTTATGTCATTTTTCACATACAGTGCCACTCCTCCTCCCTTCCTGCCTGCTCTGTCTCTTCTGAATATGTTGTAGCCAGGTATGGCCATCTTCCAGTCATGGTTATCATTACACCAGGTTTCAGTGATGGCCATAATGTCCAGGTCTGACTGCACCATGACAGCCTCCAGATCTTCCATCTTGTTGCTAAGGCTCCTGGCATTTGCACACATGGCTTTCCATGATTTGACCTCCCTAGACTGTTTTGCTGTTCTATTCCAGCCCCTTCCTTGGTTGTCCTTTATCCCTGGTTCTCCTTGCTATCTGCCCTTCTGCTGAATTTTGCCCCTTTTCTGCCTATCCATCTCTTGGGTACTTATCTCCATCTTTTGCACACTGCTTTGAAGAGACAGCCACTCCTCTGGTTCACTGGTTCCACTGCTAGCTGTGGGGGGTGAGCAAGTAGGTATCCTCCTTGCTGGCTCACACCCCTTTGCTAGTTTAAATGCTTGTTAATGTAGATTTAAACTTATCATTGAGTGCTTGATTCTCTCCAGGATGGATGTAGCCGTCAGGCTTGAACAAACCTCCATCCCTCCAGGTGGGTCCCCAGTCACCAATGAATCCAAACCCTTCCTCACAGCATCAGTTCTTCAACCATGAGTTAAAGTTCCTGGTGCATGCACTCCTATGCTCTCCCTTGCCTCTCTCAGGTAGTACCTCTGAGAAAGTGACAGAATTGGCTACTTGCTTGAGACCCCTCCCCAATTTCCTAAACTCTTCCTGAACTTCCATTGGCTCCCCATTTGTCTGGTCATTAGTACCTAGGTGGATAATGACATCCAGCTCACCCTCCCGTCTTGCCTTCCCAGTGATCCCCAGGATCTTTCTTCCATCCCTCCATGCTGTGGCACCTGGTAGGCACCTCATCTCCCTGTCCTCCCCCTCCTGGGTTCCTAGCTGGATCCCTCTTATGATGGAGTCCCCCACCAGGATTCACTTCCTCCTCCTCTGGGGTCCACTGCTTTTCCTGCTGAGGTCACCTCCTTGGCTAACCTCCACATCCTTTCCTTCCACTTCTCTGGGTACCTCTATTTGGTTGTCCTCATTTGCCAATGTGGCATATGAGTTCTTGAGTGGAATAGGATCTGAGATGTGCCTCTGCCTGACTGCTCTAACCCTCCCTGAGCCCACTGTCATCCAAGTGCTCCTCGTTCTCAGCATCCTTTGAGGCAGTTGCATTGGACTGGGTGGTCTCTGGATAGGGGTGATGGTACTCCTGACCCAGTTTACTTCCGCTCTGAGTCT
The DNA here is from genome assembly GCA_016271365.2 of Neoceratodus forsteri. Lineage (NCBI taxonomy): Eukaryota > Metazoa > Chordata > Ceratodontiformes > Ceratodontidae > Neoceratodus > Neoceratodus forsteri. The sequence goes on from CM028133.1 coordinate 65,547,790, forward strand.
GGCTACCTCATCCCAATGTCCAGAGAGATGCATGCAGATAGTGCAGCACCTCAGTGTCCAGAAGGTCTGCCTGAATATGGCTGCCCCACAGCCACTGCATTGCACCACTTCCCACATTATACTGCAATTATACCGCTATTCCACTACTTGTCTGCTGCTGAAGCTCTCCTAGTTCCCTTTTTATTAATTTACTGTCCTAAAAATCCTGCTACTGATCCTCAGATAATTTTCTTAAAAAAAAAAAAAAAATAACAATAAATGAGTCAACACTATGTGTGCTGAGGGTGGGCTTCTTCCCCTTGCCCTCCTACTCACACCCCTTACTATACCCTGTGTTTAGCTCCTGTCAATCAGATTTAACAGGGCATAATTAAGAGTTGGGGGGAGGGGAGGGGGAGTGAAAATTTTGCAGCAATTAAAGACAGCACAGAATTACACCACCACTATGTTTTAAATTTTCAACAGCCCAAAAACAATGCCCAAAGAGTGCTTCTGTTAATTGGATTAGGCACTTCCCGCTCCTCTTTTGTGACTACTGACCAGAAATATTCATTCAGTATCCCTGCTTTTTCACTGTCGCCCTCTGCCCACCCACCGTTCATTCTATTCAGCCTCACTATCCTCCCTTTGTCTTTCTACGCTCACTGATGTACCTATAAAAGATTTTATCCCCTCTTAACCAATTTGGCTATCTTTTCCTCAGTTTGGGCCTTTGCCATTCTGACTTCCCTACCTGCTTCCTTCTGCCTTAACTGGTACAGCTCTCTGTCCTGCTCCTTCTGTGTTTCCTTATACTTCTGGAATGCTATATTTTTCTTCCTGACTTTCACAGCCACCTCTTTTGTGAACCATAGTGGCTTTTTCTTTCATTTTGATTTGTTTATTTGCTTCACACAATGGCTTGTTGCCTCTGTGATGGCAGTTTTGATAATTCCCCATTGTTGCTCCACACCTCCTTCTAGCCTGTTTGCTAGTGCTTTTCTGAGGCACTCTCCCATCTTGCCAAAGTCAGCCCTCCTAAAGTCCAGTACCCTCACTTTTGTGTGGCTTGACTCTGTAGCTGAGTTCAATGTGAACCACACTGTTTGATGGTCACTTGTTCCCAGATGGCAACCCACTTCTAGATCTGAGATCCTCTCACTGCTCCCATTTGAGAGTACGAGGTCAAAGATTGCTCCCTCATGAGTGGGTTCCAAAACTAGCTGTCTGAGGCCTGCCACCTGTAGGGCATCAACAATGGCCCTGCTCCTTCTGTGTTTCCTTATACTTCCTAAATGCTATCTTTTTCTCCCTGACTTTCACCGCCACTTCTTTTGAGAACCATAGTGGCTTTTTCTTTCATTTTGTTTTGTTTATTTGTTTCACACAAAGGTTTGTTGCCTCTGTGATGGCAGTTTTGATATTCCCCCCCCTGCTCTTGGATGTGGCTGCAGCAAATGTGCTCCAGTTAACATCTGGCATATTCAGGTCTTCCATCAGCATTATCTCCCCTTTCTCTGCCATTCTAAGAATGCCTTCTATCATATCCTTGTCCATTCTCTCCCCCTGACATGGTGGTCTGTACACAACCCCTGTGCAGATTGTGGTGCCCTTTTCAGTTTCCAAGGTGACCCACAGTGCCTCCTCTCCTCCCTGTTTACTCTTTTGTTCAGTTGCTTGTATCCCTTCCTTTACATAAAGAGCTACTCCTCCCCCCTCTTCTCCCCTGCCTGTCTCTCCTGTAGGTTATGTACCCTGGTATGTTAACATCCCAGTCATGGTTCTCTGTGTACCATGTTTCTGTGACTGATACGATATCCAGGCATCCTTCTTCCATCAAGGCCACCAGCTCAGGGAGCTTGTTACCCAGACTATGGGCATTGGTACCCATTACCCTCCATTTCCTGATGGCCTTACTCCTTTTTGCCCCATCCCTGTCCATCTTGCCTTTGTCACTTTCTCCATTTACCCCTGTCCTTCTCCCTAGTGACACCGCTATGTTGGTGTTTACTGCACTTACTACCGTGATTTTTTTGGGGGGGGCTAGGATTTCCCTGCTCCTTTTCAGTGCTTCCCCCTTGTCTAGTTTAAATGCTTGCCAATGAAGCATTTAAACCTGGTAGCAAACCATTGTGCCAGGCCCTGGAGCTAGAGCAAAATAAAGAGGAAACCACTGTGGTTCTTGAGGGGAGTAGCAGAGTTAGTAAGAGGAAAAGAGATGGCATTTCTGAGGTGCAAGGCAACACAAATCAAGGAGGACAGGAAAGAATACTTGAAAAAATGTAAGGAAGCAAACAAGGCGGTAAGGACTGTAAAGGCCAAAACTGAGGAAAAGCTAGCTAAATCAGTGAAAGAAGGAGGGAGGGCATTCTTTAGGTATATTAATGAGAGAAGGAAGACAGGGGGAGGGATTGTGAGACTTTTGGAAGAGGGAGGCAGGGTAGTGGAGAAAGACATTGACAAGGCGACCATCCTCAACAAATACTTCTGCTTTGTAGTCACAGAAGACAACGGCAATGGTCCATCATTAGTGGAGAAGGGCAAACAGGGAGAAGGGGTGGACATTACACCCTTTTCAGAGGATGAAGTAAAAAGAGCACTAGAACAGCTTAGGGTGGATAAAGCTATGGGGTCCAATGGGATACACCCGAGGAGCCTAAAGGTGCTCCAGGAGGAACTGGTTAATCCTCTGGCTAAGCTGTTCAGTGGATCACTGGAAACAGGAGTGGTTCTGGAGGAGTGGAGGAGGGCACAAATGGTACCCCTGCACAAAAGTTGTAGCAAGGAGGAGGCAGGAAATGGCTCTATGATGCTTGGTTTGGCAACACTTTTGTAGACTGGCATCTCAGTGACAAGAATTATGTCAGCCAGAAGTTGCAGTAGATATAATTATCACATGTTTCCCAGTCCTGTGTTTCTATTGGGGGGCTTCACCCCCAAACCCCAATGCGGGGGGCTCTGCCTCACAACCCCATCAGAGTTGATTTTGGGAAGAGATGCAGGACCAGGAGATGGTGTGCTCTGTCTCAGGTGCACCAACGCAGTGATCTGTTGGCAAAGTGTTGATTTTGCTGACAGCGAGGTATGTCGCTGTGTTGGTGATGCCGTCGGGGGATCGCCAAGTCATACTGACCTCAATAGTAGGTCAAATGATGAAAAACAATTCTTAAGGAAAGGCTGGTTGACTACCTAGAGACAAGGGGGCTGCTGGACCTAAGGCAACATGGATTCACAGCAAGGAGGTCATGCCAGATCAACTTGGTTGATTTCTTTGAGTGGGTGACAAAGGAAATAGACCAGGGCAGAGCAGTAGATGTGGCCTATCTGGACTTCAGGAAGGCCTTCGACACAGTCCCACACAGGAGAGTAATCCACAAGGTGACAAATCTGGGGGTGGGGACAGAGGTGGTCATGTGGGTTAAAAACAGGTTGAGTAACAGAACACAAAGAGTGGTGGTAAATGGGATTAGCTCACAGGAGGGATGGGTAACAAATGGCGTACCCCAGGGATCAGTGCTGGGACCAGTGCTCTTCAATGTCTTCATAACTGATATTGCAGAGGGTCTGGTAGAGAGGGTTAGCCTGTTTGTGGATCATACAAAGCTGTGTAACAAGGTAGGTACACAGGAAAGTATAGAAAAAATGAGAGGGGATCTAAAGAGGCTAGAATACTGGTCCAAGGACTGGCAGTTGGGTTTCAATGCAAAAAAGTGCAAGGTTATGCACCTAGGTAGAGTGAATCCTATGGCTGAGTATGAACTATATGGGATAACACTGGAGGCCACCACATAGGAAATGGATCTAGGAGCAGTCATAGAAGACAACCTCAAAGTGGCTAAACAGTGCAACAAAGCAGTTGGAAAGGCTAACAGAATGCTAGGGTGCATAGAGAGGAGTATAACAAGCAGAAGGAGGGAAGTGGTGACACTGTTGTACAACTCCCTAGTAAGGCCTCATCTGGAGTACTGTGTTCATTTCTGAAGGCCCCATCTCCAAAAAGACATAGACAAGATGGAGCTGGTACAGAGGAGGGTGACAAAAAATGGTGTCGGGGATGCAGCATAAGTTGTATGAGGAGTGACTCAGAGCTCTCAATATGTATTCCATGGAGGAAAGGAGAGAAAAGGGGGACATGATAGAGACCTTCAGATATCTAAAGGGGATCAAAAGGGTACCAGAGGGGAGCATCTTTCACATGAAGGGAAATAGCAGAACAAAGGGGCACAGCAGGAGACTAAAAGGGGGGGAACTTAGAGGGAACTTGAGGAAATTCTACTTCACCGAAAGGGTGGTGGAGAGATGGAACAGCCTCCCCCAGGAAGTGGTGGGGGTGGCAATGGCTCAGGAATTCAAGAATGTGTGGGATAGGCACATGGGAATTATCAAACTAGGGCAAAAGGAGGGATTTGTAGCATCTAGGGTACCTTAAGCATTAGAAAGAACCCTGTTGTGCATTATTCCTTTATTATACTGGTACGGTAGTGCCAGTACAGTATGGATTGTCAAGCCACTTCTATGTTAAAGCCCAAATTTTGCACGTTAATAACTTTGCAACCAATTTGCCTGAAATTTTGCCTGTGTGGTCTGGTACCATAGATCTCTGGATATACAAGTTGCTTTCTGGTCAGATGTGCGGTTGTGGAACTGCAGAGAGCCAAAAAACATAAAAAAAAAAACTTTTTGGTTAATTTCTTAGTTCAGGGCTACAACTCAAACAGTTTGTCTGTCTGGTCTGATATTGTCAGGGAATATGTGGTCTGGGTCTCTGATGTGCCTTTTGAAGGTTTGGTGAAAAAATATTAATCTGTTCAAAAGTTATTCAAATTTCAAGTTTCCCATTATAGTTAATGGGGAAAAAAATACATGTGTCATGCGACAGCAAGTTGCACTGTCACGAAAGCACCTTTTTCTGTCACAAATGCCCTCAGTACTGTTGTGTGGCAGCCATCTTGTTTTCAGTTAGCAGTGGAGAACACTTTTTTAATTAAAAATAGCATGCCCTTGGTAAACCCCAACTGCTGTGTTTACCTACTCAGGACCCTAGGTATGTGATCCTGGCATCAGATTATGAAAATAATGCCCAGAAATGTGTTTCCATGTTTTTTCTGTCTGTACTGTCACAATTTGCAGCAGTACAGTAGGACACTTTTGTGATTTTGGTTGTGCTGTGGCAGCATAGTGTTGCAAATTGCAACAGCTTTTCGCAAGCACTGTCACAATTTGCAACAGTACTTGATCCCAAAACATGTTTCTTTGGCACGTCACTGCAACTAAAAGGTTTGGACTTGTGGGGAGAAATTTTCAGGGTGGCAAGCCCTTGCCCCACAGATGTGTCTTTTGCTGGTTTGGTGCAAAAAATTACACTGGTTCCAGAGTTACAGCACTCTGAAGTTACAAATTTTCCCATAGGATAACATTGTGTTGGCTGTGTCACCTTTTGGCGTCTATATCTGAAAAATGCTTCAAGATACAGATTTTTCACTATGCGTGCTTGGAGGAGGCTAGGTCATGAATACATCTGCAAAGGAATTTTTTCCACAGTTGCTATAGTTTCTGAGATATTGCCAAATAACCATCAAAGGGGTTAGTTGGAATGTGTCTAGGCCTGTGTTATGTGTCTATACTTGTGAGTAGGTGGGAGTGCAGGGGCCAGGGGGCCCATGCTCCCACCTATGCAAACTAGTTATACTAAACTTGGAGCACTGGGCTCTCCTACACTATGGCTCTACACTCATGGTTGGGTAGGAGCACAGGGCCCAGAGGGCCTGCACTCCCACTTATGTATACGATTATGCAAAACTAAAAGCTCAAGGTCCTCCTGTGCTATGTCTCTATACTTATAGGTAGGTGGGAGTGGAGGGCCCAGAGAGCCCACTCTCCCACCCATAGATATCATCTTGCAATACGGGGAGCACAGGGCCAGCAGACCCTGTATCTCTACACTTATAGGTTAGTGGGAGCATAGGACCCAGAGGACCCATGCTCCCAAATATGCATCCCATTATGCAAAACTGGGAACAAAGGGCCCTACTGCACTGTGCCTCTGCACTGATGGGTGGCTGGAGCTCAGAGCCCAGAGGGCCTGTAAACCCACCTATGGATGGATACCATATGAGTATCAAAAAGAAGGTAAATTCATTACAAAAATGCTGTTAATGCATCTGTTAGGGTTGAGATCACACAAACAAAAGTCTGGAAATTCAATGTTAATGTTAGGGTTACCAACCCTACCTCCCCATACCCCCACCCTCCACAGACCAACAGGCACTGGGGTGTGCCTTGGGGCCATCAGCCCTAATTCTCACCATATTCCATTTGTAAAGAAGCTGAGATGGTACAATATAGGAGAAAGGGGTAAGAGTTAGGCCCGATGATTCCAAGGCACACCCGCACCTGATTGGATCTGTGGATGGTGTGGAGGGTATGGGGTAGGGTTGTTGCTGTAGAATCAACCCTAACTAATGCATTAACAGAGGTATATTATAGTGGCATGGTAGTGCCACTATAGTTGGGGTTGCACAGCCACTTCTATATTAAACCTCAGAGTTTGCAGTTTAATAACTCTGAAACCATTTGTCTGATTTGCCTAAAATGTGGAATGTAGAATGCCTACCATAGATCTCTGGATCTGGAAAATTTCATTCCAGTCAGATGTACGGTTGCGGAACTGTCGTGCACTCAATAAGTGAGAAATCATGATTGTTGTAAATTCTTCAGTAAGCCATAATGGACTGAAGAATGCATTTCAATGGCTTCATCAGATTTGTTGGTCTACATGTGGCATGGGTTGAACTGGTGCCTTTTGAAGATTTAGTGAAAAAATAGTGCTCCGTTCAAAAGTTATTCAATTTTGTCATGTCCCATTATGACCTTTGGAAAAATTGATATGTGCATTGTAGAAACATTCGCGAAGACGTTTTTGTTGTTCAGTTTCCCGAAATTGTTTTCATGCTGCTGCCATCTTGTTTTTCAGTTAGCAACAGAGGAAAAATGCTATAATTAAAAAAATAATGCTGTTTGGTAAACACCAAGAGTTGTATTTACCTAATTGGGCCCTGCAGAACATGACCCTGGCTTTAGTTTGTCTCTGTCTTGTCTGCAAATATATTTTTCAAGTTTTTGCCATATTTTGATCGCAGCAACATTTTTGCTGCCACGTAAACATTTGAGCTCAGGACCAACAGTAGCCAAGACAACATTTTTGTGTGCATGACAACATTCCCATTATACAGATAGGAGTGTCACGATAACATTAAAGTAATCGCAGTAACACTACACAAACACATTTTGCTATGTGTTGTTTTCTTTGTCACTTCATTGTGGCAAGGTGGATTATGCTATTGGCCCGAAATTTTCAGAGTGGCAAGCCCTTGTCCCTCAGATGTGCCCTTTGGTGATTTGGTTTGAAAACATTGAACAAGCCCATAGTTACAGCATTCCAAAGTTCAGAAATTTCCCCATAGGCTAACATTGCAGCACCCTTGATGCCTTTCAGTACCCATATGTCGAAAACAGTTTGAGATATGGGTAAGTCCAGAAGTAGGCTGAAAAGCCATGAATAATACGAAATTTTAATTTGTTTCTGCCTTGTACAGTTACTGAGATATTTGGGAATTAGTGTTCCAATCGTTCATTTTCATGTCTGTAGGACACTATTACGCCCTCAGAGTTACCACTTAGAGCACTTTTCAGTGTCCATATCTCATAAATCTTGTGAGATACAGAATCAGTCAACTTATGTTGTGAGAACTACTCACTGTCATGATACAACAACACTTGAATTTTCTTCCTACCTGCTATGGTTCCCAAGATATTGCCCAACTAGTGTTACAAGGGTTCCTTGCCTTATAGGGCTGCTGTATGGCTCCATACTTATGTGTGAGTGGGGATGCAGCACCTGGAGGGCCGGCACACCCACAGTCACATATCATTATCCACAAATGGACAGCTTGCTGGGAGTGTGGGGCCAAAAGGCCCCACGCTCCCACCAACACATACCATTTACTACTTACATTATACTTTTTTAAAAAGAAAGGAAATTCTTTGCAAACAACTTCATTAATGCATCAGTTAGGGTTGTTTCCACAGTGACAAAAGTGTGGAAATTCAATGTTAGGTTACCACCCCACCCCACCCTCTCCTCAAAACCTAACTCTGCATTCCCTACTCCCCACCCCCCACTCACAGATGCAAGACACATGCAAGATTGTAAGACACTATACCACTCTGGCACATCTGTAAGCACAATAATCACAACACTGTACTGAATTCACATAACTCTATGTAATGGAAAAACAAATACAGTATAATCGACTCTATACTGCTAGCACAATATGATGACACATTACTGCTGGCATATCTTCTTCATTCAATGACACTTAGTCTGTACACTTTTTTCAAAATATTGATTTATATGTGTTATAATTCAACAATTGGGTCGCTGCAAGTATTGTTGCTACCACATAGGCATGTGGTAGCAGGACAGATAGAGCTGACACATACACAGTAGTTTGGATATACTGCTCAGGTGGGAAACTACCATCGTCACATGTTTTTATACTGCTGCATTTCCCGGAAATACTCATTAACAGTATGTTATGGTTGCATGGGGGTGGGGTGGTAACCCTAACACTGAATTTCCACACTTTTGTCATGTGGAAACAACCCTAACTGATGTATTAAACAAAGTTTTTTTGCAAAGAATATATATACATATATACACCTGGCACTTGGGTTAATATCCCAGTACTGACACTGCAGTGCAGCATGAGAGGGGTGCTGCACTTCTGAGGTGCCGCCTTTTGGATGAGACATTAAACCAAGGTCCCATCATCCTGGATTGGTGGTAGTTAGGCCTCACAACCCCATGGCATACCCCAGCATCTGTCAGTCTGTGGAGGATGGGGGATGGGGTGGTGGAGGGGTTAGGGACTCAACCCTAATGTCTCATTTCCCCAAGTTTGTGGCTTTAACCCTAACTGATGCATTAAATGAAGCTTTTTTGCAAAGAATTTCCTTACTTTTTGAAAAAGTGTAATATAACTAGTAAATAGCATGTGTTGGTGGGAGCACGGCGCCACCAAGCTGCCCATTTGTGCATAATGATGTGTGTCTGTGGAAGCATGGGCCCTCTGGGCCCTGATCTCCCACTTACGCATAGCTACAGAGCCATACAGCAGCCCTATAGGGCCAGGAACCCTTGTAACACTAATTTGCCAATATCACAGGAACTGTAGCAGCTAGGAAAAAAATTGAAGCGTCATTGTAATCATGACAGCAAGATGTCCATGTGACATAAATTGACCAAATCTGTATGTCACATCATTTATGAGATATGGGCACAGAAAAGTGCTGAAGAGGCACACTTCAAACCCTTGTGACACTAATTTGCCAATATTTTAGTAACCGTACAAAACAGAAAAAAATTCCACTGCAGGTATAATCTATGGTTTCCAAATTTATTTTTGCAGCTTAGCTCACCTTTAAGTGAGCTAAGCTGCAAGTAGCAAAAAAGTTGTATATCGCTTCATTTTTGAGTTACAGGTACTGAAAGTCGCTATGGCCACCACTATGTTATCCTATGGGAAAAAACAAAAGTTTGTGATGGCATATCTATGGAACTGATTAACTTATCAACACCTAAATAGCACAATTCACATCTCTGGGTCATCCCCTTAATACCCTGCAAATTCCAAGTCAAAAAAACAAACCATTTATTTACAGTGCACTGTCAAAGTTTTTTAAAGTTTAAACATTCCTAGTTCGTGAGGTAGCAAAATCCCCGACCATCAGATCAATCCCCGTTCATGAGCTGTCAAAATTGCCATCCGCAAAAAATCCTTTACCATCAGATTTTGGTTATCTGGTCCCTAAGTGACGGTCAAGGATTTTGATACCTTGTTAAAGAGGATCAGGTGGCAGACAAGGATTTTGACAGCTCACAGACTGCGATTTTGTCAGCTCACAAAAGAGGATTCGTAAAACCAATCCCCTTTCGTGAGCTGACCAAATCCCAGGCAGCAAGCTGATCCTCTTTCATGAGGCAGCAAAGTTCTTGACCATCAGTCAATCCTCATCCTCAAGAAGGTCCATCTGGTCCCTAAGTGATGGTCAAGGATTTTGCTACTTCACGAAAAATGCTCAGCTCATGGATTGGGATTTTTTCAGCTCACAAAAGGGGATCAGAATCAAGTCATGGACAAAGAATTTTTAAATTTGAAAAGGCTGTTTTTTGGACAAAATGAAGCAAACTAAAGGTATGGGATTATAGAGGGTGTCACCATGAACAAAACCCATATCTTGTTACAACAAGAAGTCACTTGTGGATGAAGCTGTGACATTTTGTTTGGGGGAAAAAATGAAAACAAGAGGGTAGCTTGCGGAGAAGGAATTTTTCTGACGGACAAGGATTTTTTAAAATCCTTGTTCACGAGCTGACAAAATCCTTGATTGTGAGCCCAATCCTTTTTCGCAAAGCATACATATAAATCTTGGCTTGAAATGAGCACATTCAGAACACAAAATTTAAAAATGTAAAAACTTTGGAACAGATTAATATTTTTTAGCCAAATCAAGGCTGGATTGTTCTTTGACCCAAACTCTTTCTACGTTCCACATTGTAGACCAAAACATCAAACAAAGTGGTTGCAGTACCATGGGAAAAAAATGTGTCAAAAGTGGTGAAAAACATGTTTTTCAGTGCTTTGCTGTGCACAAACTGTAAGTACAACCAAAACGCAACTTGGTAAATCAAGAGAGCTACCATATCAAACTGCACATTCCTAATGTCGTGCAAATCCGTGTAACAGTTACAAAGTTATTAACATGCAAAAATTGGGGTTAACATTAATCCAATTAATCCAAAATAATTTCTGAGTGCCTCTTTGCATTAGCGCTGCTAATATACACAGTCGTGGCTGGCCATGGAGGTGAGAGGTGGGCTGTGCCAGTCACTGGCTGGGGAAGGGTGGGGGTGCTGGGTGGGGTGATATGGCTGGGTGGAAGGCCACTAGACTACCAGGAAATTGCAAATCATTATGTATTTTATTATGATGGGAGGGCCGCTAGACTACCAGGGATATGAACAACTATAATAATTTTATACTGATTGGGAGAGGCCACTAGACTACCAGGGATATACAAAAAACAATATTCATGAAATACACATTGGGGGGCCATTAGACTGCCAGGGGATTAGAGATTGTAATCTATTTTAGCATGATGGGGGGGTGCACTAGACTACCAGGGATATGAACAACTGCAATAATTTTATACAGATCGGGGGGACACTAGACTACCAGGGATATAGAAAACCAATATTTATGATATACACATTGGGGGAGGCCACTAGACTACCAGGGAATTAGAGATCATCATCTATTTTATCATGATCGGGGGGGCCACTAGACTACCAGGGATATTGAAAACATGATTTTTATTTTCAGGTGGGACAGAATGAAGCCCCCTGAGTAAAACCCACCCTGATTTATCTTTCTAGGACACCCCTGGGCTGAGAACATTGATTTTTTAATCTGGCCATCTTGTCCCTTGCTCGCAATGCACAATTGCGATCAAAGAATCTCGCGATCAAAGAATTTGCAGGCTCGTGATCAAAAAAATTGCTCACTCAAGAACAAAGAGTGAGGGACAAGATGGCCAGATTTAAAAATCTATTTTCTCAGGCCAGGGGTGTCCTAGGAAGATAAATGAGGGTGGGTTTTGCTCAGAGGGCTTCGTTCTGCCCGATCTGAATAAAGAAATCATGTTTTCTATATCCCTGGTTATTTAGCACCCCCCGATCATGATAAAATAGATGATGATCTCTAATTCCCTGGTAGTCTAGTGGCCTCCCCCAATGTGTATTTCACAAATGTTGCTTTTCTATATTCCTGGTAGTCAGTTTCTAAACAAAAAAGTTCTTATTCAGAGTCTTACATAACTCAGTGTAGTAGTACAAATCACCAAAAGGTGGCAATGCCGTCTTACATATTATAATTATTCCAAGGACACAGGTGTCTTGGCATCTTACAAGTAAGAAATACACAGAAAATGCATAGCAAAATATATGTATTAGCAAGCAAAGTGTATTGCAACAATATGCATTCATATCCTGACATCTACTCTTGTACAGTAGATGCCGTTAGCCCTATATGTTAGTATAATATATACTTAAATGCTAGCTGTCTACGGTGTACCTCTGAGGGTACCAATTAGAGTGCAGGGACCTCATGTAGCACTACCATACCACTATAATATATATATATATATATATATATATAAATATATATATATATATATATATAATGTGATAGCACGGTAGTGCTACCATAGTTAGGGTTGAGGAGCCGTTTACATGTTAAACCTAAAATTTTGCACCCTAATAACTTTGCAATTGTTTAATGGGTTTGCCTGAAATTTGGCATACACAATCAAGACCCATACGCCTTGGGATCTGCCAAGTTTCGTACCGGTCAAATATATGGCTGCGGAGTTATTACGTGTGATCTGCACGCAAGTTTACGCTTTTTGGGAATTCTACGGTCGCGCCTACAGGTCGCACGGTTTTTGCGACCGGTCCAAAATCTTCAGGGAACATGCAGCCAGGGTCTCCGATGTACCTTTTGAAGATTTTGTGAAAATATATTAAACGGTTCAAAAGTTATTCAAAAAACAAGTTCCCATTATAAGTCAAAGGGAAAAAAATAACAAAAAGTTCGACAGTGTCGCAAATGCAGTTTTTACTTTCGCAAATGGCCCTTTTACTGTCACAAATCCACCATTTTGTTTTCAGTTGGTGATCAGAAAAATGCTTGGCATTCAAATTTGGGACCCTCTAGCAACCTAATTCTTTTTGTATTCACCTTGTCAGACCCTGAGGATGTTAGCCATGTCTTTATTTTGGGGTAAAACAAGTACTTTTGCATTTGCAACACTGTTGAATGAATTTGCAAAAGCTTTTGCAAATTGCGACAGTACTTTTCTAGGCTGTGGGAAAATGACAGCAATTCTTTGGCACCCTGATGCAAAAGAAAGGTTTGGTGTTTTGGGCTGAACTTTGAAGGGAAGACAGCAAACATCCCACAGATGTGCCATTCAGTGGTTTGGTGAAAAACTATTACAGGGAGGCAAAGTTATGGCACTCTGAACGTCTCTTTTTATCCTATAGGATAACATTACGGCATTTGCCGCGCCTTTCAGGGCCCGTATCTCGGAAACGGTGCGAGATATGGACTTTTCGTCAGAAAAATGCCTAGCCCCCTAACAGGAACTAAGTACAAAACTAGCAAGGAAAGTGATAATTCATATGACTTTTACATTTTTTTTCTGTGTTGTACGGTTCCTGAGATATAAGCAATTTACTATTCCAAGTCCTCATTTTCTGTTACGAGACTCAATATTTTGCATACATCCTTTGTACTCACTGTCTTTCTATATGCACCTTTTGGGGAAAACTATTATGTGTATTTCCATAACTCTTACCCTTAATGCTTCTGCTTCTGGTTCAGTACCTGTTTCACCTACTTTTCCTGTCTACGCCACCTTCTGCGTTACCCTTTGCGTTTTCATTCGCGCTTCTGTCTCTGTAATTTTAACCATTTGTGTCTACAGTACTGTTTATCTTTGTGTTTCTCTTTGTCGCACTATACTCATTACCATTTCTGTTTGTGGGCACTGTGTTACTATGTGACAAGAAGACAATATGCAGCGGGAACGAGGGGCCCTTTCTCATCGCTGGTCCTGTCACTGTATTACATTCACTATTTCTCAGTACTGTTTATCTTTCTGTTTCACTTTTTGTCACCATGCGCATTACCATTTGCTTTTGTGGGTACTGTGTTACTATGTGTGAAGACATCATGTGGTGGGAGCGCAGGGCCCTTTCCGCTACTGCATTACATTCACTATTTGTCATTATCATTCACAAAAAGAAGAGATATCAGAGGCAAAAAACTCCATTTAATGCATCAGTTAGGGTTGTTCCACAGTGACAAAAGTGAGGAAACTCGTTGTTAGGGTTGAAAAAAACCTTGGCCCCCCAGCCCCCCCCCAACTGGCATTGTGGTGCGATTGCAGTCTTCGATCCTAACTCTCACCCCATTCTCCTATACCTCTACTTCTTTACACATGTGATGGGGTTAGAGTTAGGGCCAACGACCCCAATGTGCACCCCAAGGTCGGTTGGGGGGTGGGCTAGGGGGTCCAAGGTTTTTTTTCAACCCTAACACTGAATTTCCTCACTTTTGTCATTGTGGAATAACCCTAACTGATGCATGAAATGGAGTTTTTTGCCTCTAATATATATATATATATATGTATATGTATATATTTAATAGATAACCCACTCTACGGTGTGCAGTAGTGCTCTGATATACACACGTCTTGGTGTGCGTTGTATGCACAAGGCCACAGGCCAAGTGCATCAACCATCCAAGGTGTGCACATATCAGAGCGTGACAGCACACCGTAGAGTGGGTTATCTATCTTATAAAATGGTAAAATTGTTTTGAAGGGGGGTAAAAGTGCAGGTGTGCAGTCATGCTCTGATATACGTACGATCATCTAATGTGTTTCAATCAACCAAGTTTTGTTCCAGTTGGATATACAGGTGTGGAGCTATGGTATCTCAAAAGATGTGAAAATGAATACTTTTTGGCAATTTCTTTGGCATGCTGTTTCTCTGAAACTGCTTAGTAGCTTGGTTTGAAACTTTCAGGGTGTATGGAGTCTGGATTGCAGATGTGCCTTTTAAAGATTTGGTGCAAAAATATTAATCTGTTCAAAAGTTATTTAAAAATTCACATTTCCCATTATTTCCTATGGGAAAAAATAGCTGTCCCATGCAAAAGTACTATTCTCTTTCATAAAAGTGCAATTCTCTGTAGCAAATAACTTCCGTTCTTTCATGCTTCCACCATCTTGTTTTCAGTTAGCAATGTGGAAAAAGTGATATAATTCAAAAACTACTGTCCCTTGGTAAACACCAGCAGTTGTGTGTACTTAATCGGGGCCTGAGGGGCACAATTCTGGCATTACTTTTTAAAAATACTCTCTGGAACTATGTTTCTTGCATTCAGCCATTGGTAGTGTCGCAAATTTGTGGCACTAGATACGTACATAGATACATAGATGTCAGCAAACAAGAGCCTTGTGACCCACCCAGTCTGCCCTATCCCAATTTCTAATGCTTAAGGTACCCTAGATGCTACAAGCCCCATCAGTTTCACCCTAGCTTGATAATTCCCATGTGCCTATCCCACACATTCTTAAATCCCTGAGCTGTGGCCACCCCCACCACCTCCTGGGGGAGTCTGCTTCATCTCTCCACCACACTTAGAATTTCTTCAAGTTCCCTCTAAGTGTTCCCCATTTAGTCTCATGCTGTACCCCCTTGTTCTGCTATTTCCCTTCATGTAAAAGATGCTCCCCTCTGGTACCCTGTTGATCCCCTTAAGATATTTGAAGGTCTCTGTCATGTCCTCCCTCTCTCTCTCTTTTCCTCCAGGGAGTACATATTGAGAGCTCTGAGTCTCTCCTCATACAACTTATGCTGCATCCCCAACACCATTTTTGTTGCCCTCCTCTGTACCATCTCCATCCTGTCTATGTCTTTTTGTAGATGGGGCCTCCAGAACTGAGCACAGTACTCCAGATGAGGTCTTACAAGGGAGTTGTACAACAGTACCACCACTTTCCTCCTACTTGTTACGCCCCTTCTTATGCACCATAGCATTATGTTAGTCTTTCAGACTGCTTTGTTGCACTGTTTAACCACTTTAAGGTTGTCTAGATCCCTTTCCTCTGTGGTGGCCTCCAGTGTTACCCCATCTAGTTCATACTCAGCCCTAGGATTCCCTCTCCTTAGGTGCATAATCTTACACTTTTTGTGTTGCTTGCACACATGTGCAAGAAACACATTGTGTCAGCAGTTAAGGAGCATGCCACAATGTATAAAGAAATTCAGCAACGTCACCATGCAATCCACTGTTTTGGTACATTAGAAGCTACCAAAACAGCTGATTGTGTGGTATCCCCATGGAGATGGCTTCTCCATCAGCCTCTCACAGTCCCCAAGAAGCTGACAGAAAGCCACCACCTGCTGTTCAGTGTGCCTTCCTGGTGAAACATATCAATAACTGAAAAAACAACAAAAAAAAAAACAACAGAGTGCCCAATCACCCTATTGACATGACCCCCTCCCCAGTTCATTTGCTAATGGGGTAGCCCAATCCCTGTCATCATAATGCACCTCCCCTCATTTGTTGTTCACCGAGGGGGGTGCCCCATACCCCTTGGCTCATGCGTCCCTCCCAGCACACTGTATGGCTGACGGGAGTGTCCAATCCCTCGTTGGATCCACTGCCTCCCCAAACAAACTTCCATCTGCCATGCTGGGAGCCCACCCCAGCATGGCAAAAGTCTCTTTGGCCAACAGAGGTGCCCAATCCCTGTCGGCTCCACTGCCCCCTCCATATAAACTTCCAGGTGCCACGCTGGGACCCCACCCCAATGTGGCAAAAGTCCCCCATCATCTTTAAAAAAAAAACAGCCAGCCCAGTGGCACAGAGGGTTGAGGCACTGGATGCCACACCTCAAACCACGCCGGTGACCCAGGTTCGGGAATGGACTCGGGCGCCAAAGGCTGGCAGGGAAAGGAGAGGATTGAGCATCTGTAGGATGGCTCTCCTCTCCTGGGGTGGGTTAGGGATAGCCCCACTATGTAGCAGCTCCTGGTGGAGTCCAGGGACACTACAAACAGTGGTGCATGAGGGACTCAAGAGGAAAATGGAAAACAGCTCCGGAGCACGCCAGATGACGGCTTCCATCCTCCATGCCACCAGTACCTCCAGGAGTCTCCTCTCCCACAGCAACACCTCCGGGGCCATGAAAATAATAATGTGCTGCATTTCCCCCTCCCTGGTGCCTTCCCCCTCGAAGGAGGGGGACCCGTCAAGCAAATGGGATATGCCGAGACAGAACTCAGGGGTCAGCTGCAATATGTGGAGGGAGAACTCTTGAAGAGGATTGCCGGAGGTCAGTGGAGCACTAGGAGGCCTGAAGGAGAGGTGGACTCTGGAGTGTCGATTGGGTAAAAAGATAATACAAAAAAAAACTAGAAGAAGAAGAAAAAAAGGTCCCTCGCTGATTCTCTTCCCAACCCACACCCACCCTCTGCATACTCCACCTCCCCCTCTCCACCTCACCCCATACTTACCTCTGAGTCTGGCGTGATGATCTACGGTGGACCGGGAACATGTTTGCACTCTTCAAAGCTGACCACGAACTGAAGAAATGCCAGAAAGCTGTGTAATGGCATAAATAGGGTTTTTTCAACTTTGGTGTATATCTCAGCCATTTTTAGGAATGTGTTCACCAAATTTTCAACCTGGGGTTCTTGGGACCCCATCTCATGAACTCACTCACTGTCATTTTGTTATTCAGTCCTGAAAGGTGATTTCATGGTCACTGCGTGGAACCACCTTTTGGGACTGATTAATGAAATGATAGTGTCACAGCTGATGAGGTAGTCCCCCAAAAACCCTATATTGAAAATTTGATGAAAAAATTCCCAAAAATTGCTGTTTTACGAGTGTGCATTCACAGTTCCTACGCATGCTTGTAACTTCGTGCATTTTTAATATTTTCACTCTAGATTTTCAACATTGCCATTTTGCCACACCTCCTTATAAACAGTATAGCTGTCATTTTTCACATCTCCCCAGAAATGTGTTTTCACACTTGTAGCGCACAGTGGCGCAGTCTGTGTGTGAAATCAATGTTTGGGACAGATTAAGAAAATCACAGTGATATTGTTCATGAGGTTGGCCACCAAAAATCCTATGCTGAAAATTTGGTGAAACAAATTCCCCAAAATGACTGTTTTATGAGCGTGCATTGCGCGGTTCCTACGCATGCTCATAACTTCGAGCATTTTTAATATTTTCCAGATTTTCAACATTGCAATTTTACCACACTTCCTTAGGAACAGTACAGCTGTCATTTTTCACATCTTGCCCGAAATATGTTTTTGCACATGTAGCACACAGTGGCACAGTCAGTGTGTGAAATCAATGTTCCAGACAGATTAAGAAATTCACAGTGACATTGTTCATGAGCAGAGGCCTTAAACTGGCTATGTTGTAAATTTGGTGACAAACATCCATAAAATGACTGTGTTACGAGCGTGCATTGTGCAATTTCCATGCACCCTCATAAGTTAATGAATTCATAATATTTTCAGTCCAGATTTTCAACATTGGTATTTTTCCACACCTTGGCTGAAATGTGTTTCACACTTCCAGTGCAGAATAGCGTGGTCATTGTGGGAAATCAGTGTTTGGGACAGATTAAGAAAATCACAATGACACTGTTCATGAGTGGAGGTCCCAAAATGCCTATGTTGAAAATCTGCTGTAAAATATCCCCAAACTAATTACATCATGGGTGTGCATTGCACAGTTTCTATGCACACTCATGACTTCACCAGTTTTTTTAATATTTTAACTCCAGATTTTCAACATTGACATTTTTCACACCTCTTCATGAACAGTGCAGATGTCATTTTTCACATCCTGTTCGAAATGTGTTTTTGCACCTGTGGTGCCAAGTGGTGCAGTCGCTGTGCAAAATCACCTTTAGGCTAACAAACTTATAGTGTCACTGTTCATGTGGTGGGGTCACAAAAAGCCAGTGTTGAAAACTTGGGGAGGTATACTCAAACTCCGCCACTGACATATCTGGACTGTGTAGTACTGTACGGTCTGCATGCCCATTGGCCCATGCTGTGGACCAATAGGCATACAGCTGTACTGTACGCAGTCAGTCGTGTGGGTGGCTGGGTGGCTTGTGGTGGGGAGCTGCTGCCCGCCGCTGACTGGGAGGAGCGGGGTGGCGGGCTCAGTGGAGGGTGGGAGGGGGATACTGCTGGACCACCAGGGATGGGTTTAATCATTTTTAGACTTCTGCCTGTGATCAGGCTGTGAGCGGTCCACTGGACCACCAGGGATATAGGACGTTTTATGTTTATACATATGCCCATGATCGGTCTGGGAGCAGTCCACTGTACCACCAGGGGTATAGGATGTTTTATGTTTATACATATGCCTGCGATCTGGCTGGGAGTGGTCCACTGGATCACTATGGATATGGGACTGTTTCTTTCCTACTTCTGGCCGTGATCGGGCATGGGGAGTGCTACCCAATGGAGGGTGCTGCTGGAGCTCGGGTGGCCATCCACAGCTGGCAGCTGCCGTGTTGCTCCCTGCAATTTGGCAGCTCACCTGTGGGTGGCTGGCTGTTGCTCCTTTATGTTTTGGAACAACTGTATGTGGTGCATGTAGGGGTTGTGCCTGCATGGGCTCCGCACATCCTGGGCTGAATATTAGGATGTGTGGGGGTATGCATTGGCATGCCACCCCTACTTGCACTACACACATTACTGATGCATCCTGGTGCATCAGGATTTGTGCCACGTACTTTCCCCTTTTGAATATCATGCCAGGGTGCATCAGTGGGTTGCGCATGGTGCAACTATGTTACGCCATGTGCAACCCTTCTGAATATCCCACCCTTGGAGTAAAAATACCAAGAAACACCCAGGGTGTTAGGGTTTTCAACCTTAACACCCTACCCTGTAGGGACTGACAGGCATCAGGGGTGTGATTTAGGAATGTCTACAGTAATGCTCATTTGGGAGTTTAAAATCATTTAGCATTCGACAATTAGATAGTCTCAGAAGGTGGGTTGAGGGAACAGACCTGATAATTATAACAGGCCAGATTTGTGCAGCAGTTAGATAACTGATTAATAAAAGCAGAGTGAAGTCAGATCAGAGGACTCTGAGAATCATGCTAGCTGTGCTTGGCCAATCCAGCTGCTACCTTGATTATTGGGGACTCAATTATAAAATATGCCAGTAATTTGTTTCATAATAGTAATTTGAAAATACATTCTTTCCCAGGAGCAAAAATAAATGATATTTTTGCTACAATTTATTATTTAATTTCTTAACCTTCTAATGTTATTTTTCACATAGGGAAAAATAATGTAGGATAAGAACATGGAAACGATATCTGTTCTGATATTATTGAGCTTGGAAAGTACACCACATCAAAAAACTGTAAAGTGTACATCTCTAATATTCTTCCAGTCCCACATGCAAAAGTGGAAAAAAAATCACACCATTAAATGAATCGATGCCAGATTATATAACTGGTGTATGAAGGAAAATATCCAGTTTATTAATTGTTGGGAAACCTTTGCAACAAATAGGAATTAATTTGCACAAGAAGGGCTACACTTGATTAGAAATGGAATAAATGAATTATGTAGACACTTTCAATGTTCAGTACAGTCTTTACATTTAAACTAATAGATGGGGGGATTCGACGTTACTAATAATCAACAAAGCAGTATAAATAAGAGTATTGATAATTTAGGTTTCAAATGTTTAATGCACAAAGTTTAGGACTTAAGTTTGATGAATTAACTACTAGGGTTGTATCTGAGAGTCCTGATGTTGTTAATATCACCAAAACATGGTGGCCTAATGACCCTGCATGGGTTACTTCTATCCCAGGTTATTCATTATTTCATTTAGGTAGGGAAAATAGTAAAAGAGGGGGAATTACCTTATTTGTTAATTCAGATTTGAATACAACCAATATTTCAAGTAAAATTACATCTAAGACTAGTATTGTGGAATCACTATGGGTAAGAATAGGGTTTAATCATAACAATTTTATTTTAGGACTCTGTTACAGAGCTCTAAACTCCATTAAACAAGTATTAAATTAAATCATATCTGAGATGGCTGTGGCAGCAGACCTGGGGGATATTATATTAATGGGGATCTGAACTTGAACGATACTGATTGGTTAAATAAAAAAGCTATTCATAATCCATCAAAAGAATTTCTAAAAAAGTGTAGTGAACTAAATCTATCACAATTTGTTGTTTCTCCTACCAGAGGTTCAAACATACTTGATGTGGTCCTAGGTAGCGAACCATTAAAAATACTAGATTGTTTAGTCTCTGTTCCATTGGGAAACAGTGACCATAATGCATTAACATTCACTATTCAGTTTCCACACTTGGTTTCTGAAAATGTCACTGAAGTTTATTAATATCATAAGGCTGATAGTGAGTCATTAATGGATTATTTGTCCAATAAGAGTGTGAACTGTTAACATCTGATGATGCCAATGAAATGTGGCCTGTATTTAAAGAAATACTACTGGGAGCAGCAACAAAGTTTATTCCCAAAGTAAGAAAACAAAATTAAGGAATCATCTTAAGTGGGTATTCATTAAAATAATTAAAGTGATTAAAAATAAAAATAAATTATTTAGAAAATATAAAGAAAGTAAATGTATCAGATTTATAGCCTCTTTCAAAAAAAATGCAAACAATTTGCAAAAGAGAGATAGAACAATCTAAAAGAAATATTGAAAAAATATTGCTCGGCAGGCACAAAAAGGGAATAACAAAATACTATACAGTTATATCAACTCAATAAAGAAACAAGAAAGTAAAGTAGGTCCTTAAAAATAGATGGAAGAGACATCAATGATAAAATAGAAATGGCTGATGTACTTAACAGATATCTCTGTAAATCATGTAATAATATGACACCAGGTATTGAGGTTGAGACCAGAGTTGTAGAAAAATATATGGAGATTACTCTGGAAAATATAAAAAATAAATTAGACTCCATAAAAAAGGTTTCCCCACCAGGCCCAGATGGTATATCAGGAGACATGTTACTACTAATGAAGGACCATTTGAGTTTTCCCTTAAAAATATTTTATGAAAGAAGTTTGAATTCTGGTTCAGTGCCATCTGAATGGAAAGATGCATATAATACTCCCTTATTTAAAAAAGGTGATAAGAGTTTGGTAGAAAATTATCATCCTATCAGCTTGACTCCAATTTTGTGTAAGGTACTTGAAAGAATAATCAAGGATGAACTTTCTTTGAATATATCTTCTATTGATTCTGATCAACATGGATTTATTAAAGGAAGATCAGTTGTCACTAATCTAGTCAGCTTTTATGACTATGTTAGTGACAAACTTGATGAGGGAACTTAGTGTGATATGATACTGTTAGATTTCAAAAAAGCTTTTGACTCAATACCACATTGGGCACTTATTCAAAAACTATTAGTACTTAAAATTAACCCATTATATGTTAATTAGATTATGGATTGGTTAAAGAACAAAAGACAATGTGTGTCTATTGACGGTTTTAGATCCTCCTGGAATCTTGTGTTAAGTGGTGTCCCACAGGGCTCAGTTCTTGCTCTAATTATATTTCAGATTTTTATATCAGATTTATCTTGCAACATTGAAAGTAATATTAAGTATGCAGATGATTGCAAAATTGTAAATGTTGCAAGGCACTCTGATGATTGTGCCTTTATTCAAAATGATTTAGACATCTTGGAATTATGGTCAATACAATGGAATTTATGATTCAATGCTTCTAACTGTACAGTTTAACATTTTGGAAAAAAATGTTGATCATCAGTATTATTTGTATAATGAGCCTATTATTGAAAAACAGAATGAAAGATATGTTGGAATTATTGTGGATTTAAATCTTAATTTTGATTTACAAATTACTAATAGTATAAATAAAGCTAATAAAATTTGGTGATCAATTAAAAGGAATATTGTATCCAGGGACTCTGAAGTCCTATTTCCTCTTTTTCGTACTTATGTTCGTCCTCTTTTGGACTATGCATCCCAGCTTTGGTCCCCTATATGCGTAAAGATGTTGATAGGATTGAGAGGGTGCAGAGAAGAATTACAAAGTCCTTTTTCTCTGATGAATCCCTCTCTTATGAATGTAGACTTGGAAAACTTAATTTAATGTCTTTAGAGCAGAGGTGCCTTAGGGGTGATCTACTGTTTACTTGGGACATTATTAATGATGTAAACTTATTAATTGAATGTGGATTGGAGTATAAGCAACTAAATATTAATACTAGGGGCCATCCACTTCAATTAGGGAAACGTAAATGTAGAACGAAGAAGAGAGCATCTTATTTTTCACAAACGGTGGTGAAACCCTGGAATACTTTACCTTTGAATATAGTCATTAGCAGTAACAAAAATACATTTTCAAATAGGCTTGATAGGTACTTGTTGTCAAGTTCAAGTACCTCAAGCAATATGTAAGTTTAGGGGCTTTCTGGCTCTGCAGACCTGCTGCACCCTATATTTCCTAGTATGATTCCTAGTATAGTTTGCCAAGCCAGAGCCACCTATCATCCACTTCAGTCCAAGTTAAGGGTGGCCCACATCTGACATCAGATGTTGTATCCAGTGTGACTAAAAGTGCAAACAGCGGAGGGAGCCAAGCACTTCAAGGACACAACCCAAGCAGCTGCTGAACTCCCTAAATTGTTTCCCGATTTGTTCAGCAAGAAGGGGTGAAGACTGCAAAGGACTTCACTTGGGACTTAAGCATTTTCTTTAAGCACTATGGAGTGGTTGTGTAGCAGTTTGATTTTTTTGTCCCATGTGGACTTTGTGTTTTAGGAGTGTTTGCCTAATAGCATCTGTGTAGTGCCACTGCCTTGACTGGTAGGTGATCCTGTTGCTTTGGTGAAGATTTGGCCTCAGCAGTACAACCTTTTTTTCATTGCCCAATTATTTTCTACGGACTGCCCTTTTAGAACTTAAAGGCCATGGCATTTATCTGCTCCAGACAGGTTATGGACAATAACGCATATTTTGACAAGAAAGGCTTATTCTGTTATAGTAGTATAATTATTTGATTTTGAACTTTAGTGTATTTATATATACATATTTGGATACTATGTTTCTATAGTTCTTCCAGAATGTTCTATTAGGGGAGCTTTTAAGAGGGCATTATAAGAATCGGTGGACGTGCTGCTCCCTCTGCTGATCTTGGTAGCAATCAAGAAGAATTTATTTTTTTTTATCTGAGAGCAAATGTTAATTCTTGATAATGTAGAAAAGATTTTTGACTTGCAATATTTTGAACTATATTTATGACTATGTTTGATGTTTAGGTGACCAATGATATGGGTTTGAATATGAAAAATGTATGTAATTTTTGTAGTTTTTTTCTTTTTTTTTTTTTTAGAATTGGTCGTCTTCAGAAGATTTAAAGTTTTGAGTTTCTCTTGTTGTTATGACAGTTGTAAGGAGTCCTGTTATCTCATTTGCTATTTGCTTTTATTATTCACTGGCTCTGGGTTTTTTGGATCTAGGAACACTCGTATTTTAAACATGTAGTGGAAAGCCAATGTGGAGTTATATATAAGACAGTATTGAATGTTCATACCGAAGGGCTCAATATATATATTGATCTATAGTGAGCTTTTATTATTGTTTCTACATTTTTATAGTCATTTATAATACACCTGCAATCTAACAGCATTCACACCTTTTTTCTTGTTTGTGTTTTTTATGTGAAATAGTCCACCCCCAGAGCCTTATCTGTTAGTTATTATTTATCTACACCAATGTCTTCTGTACAGTATGTGTGCGAATTTTATTAGTGCTTATAGTGGACATGCTAAATGTCTGAGAGTCCAATGGCACTGCTCCTTGTTAATTTCTAGTGTTTGGTATGTTGACAGTGAGGTCCATGTTATTAACATTTTATACCTGGCTAAATATTTAGCATCATTTTAGTTGATTGGGGCAGGGGTATAATGTTTCTGTTAACCTGGTTCATGTAATAGCTCCAGGTGATGATCTCCCTCAGTCCAGTGCATGAACCACAAGGGTAGGAGCGAGCCATTGGCCTCAGTAGTGTAATTTTAACCATTATAAGTATGGTTTTTGGTCATTTTCTGTTTCTGGGGTTAGTCTATATCTAATTTGGGATTCAGTTGAGGGTTGGAGGGACTGGGTGGGGGGATGGATCCCTGGTGTATGGAAGATGACTTGGGTTGGTAGATTTGGTAATCGTTGTTCTTATTTTCTATGGCCAACATCTTTTTTTTTTTGTCATGTAAGATTTTTTTCACCTGTAGCCACTGCCCTGCTCATATCTAGCTACTGCTCCTCCACTGCCAACCCTGAAGCTGTCATGCTCAGCTGGTACAGGCAGCTACACTGATGAGAGAGGCTTCCCCTATGCCTCCATGTCCAGTGAGGATCCAGTACCGGCACACGCCTTCCAGGCATCGTCAGCCAGTGAAGCAAGCGACCATCAAGCTGCCGCGGACTAGTGCTGCCATTTTTCCCTGTTCTATTTTTTCCCTGATGGGAGCATGGACAGGCAATGATGTCCATGCACTGATGTGCAGATGTCTGCCATGCTCCTCCCTTAATTCAGCACCCACACATCTGCAGTACCTCCAGGCATCCCCAGGGATCACCAGAGTGTGGTGTGCATCCACCCCTTTCCCCAGGACAAGGACAGCTGTCATTGGATGCTCAATCCTAGTCCTCCCCTGCCAACCCTCGATGACCCGGGCTTGTTCCTGAACCCGGGTTGCTGGCATGGAGCGAGGTGTGGCATCCAGCACCTCAACCCTCAGCGCCACCAGGCCAGTATGGCCAATATCTTTACTATTATAACATCGAACATTAAAGCAGGATGGGATAATGCCAACAAAATTTCAATCCTGTGACATTTGAGCATATACCTCCCCCATATTGTATTTTTACAGGAAACCCATCTGCCAGCAGAACAGACAAAGGATTTAAATAAGACCTGGATAGGGCAAATATTTGGAGCTGGCAACGACTCTTGGAAGAGGGGTGTTGTGGTGTTGCCTGAAAAATCTATCCTTTTGCTTTCTTAAATGAGATTTGTGATCAGGATGGTAGATATTTGTGCATGGTAGACTGACTGGTATATGTTGAGCTGGTATTGGGAATAGTATACGGACCCAATTGAGATGCACCTTTTTTTCCCCACTTTAGCCTCAGCTCTAGCCCCATTTGTCCATTTACCCCTAATTATTGGGGGTGACTAGAACCTTGTATTAACTAATGATCTCAACAGGACTTAGAGTCAGCACAGGCTTATCACTTGCTCTACAGGCCCTTAGAGAGTTCCTTGATCAACTAGGACTTGTTGATCTCTAGTTCCAAAGGAGATGTCCTGGCATGGTAACTTCAGTAGGAACCAATGGCTTTATTACACATTGGCATTAAAATTACTCATAATTTGGGCCTGTTGAAGTCCTTTAAATTAGATCAGGTTATAAAGCAAACTGAAACTAACTTGACTTGATGGTGCCATTTATCCCTTTCACTTTGGAGCAGAGTAAATGTCATCAAGATTTATTTATTTATTAACATCTTGGAATCAAGACCTTTGAGAAGACATTCTTTACATAGGTTCCACATCAGAATGATAACATAGATTAACATTTACAATAGTTACATTGCACGTGTCACCTGTCCTAAATACATTTATGTGTAAACAGAAGGGAGAAAAAGATCCAGGAGATTACTATAGATAAAATAAAGTGAAAATGACACTAACAGGGATCAAAGGTACACCTTACATACAGCAGAGGCATTGTACAATATATGCCTGAGTCTAATTGTTACTAGGTTACTAAATACAGAGTGAAACAGGCAGAAGGCCATAAGGAAAGAGATGGAGGAGGAGAAGTGAGGGTGGAGGGGTAAGTGGGGGTGGTAGGGGGTGGGGTATTGGTGGAGGAGGGGGAGAGGATAGGTGGAGGCAGGACAGCCCTGAGGTAAGTGCAAAATGAGTGAAAGTGAGGATAGTAATTAGAGAAGGTGAGGGTTGGGGGATACCCATAAGGAGCAGGTGAGGTAAAATTTGGTAGTGCCTAGTGGCAGCAGTCACAGGTAGCCTCAGTGGCTAAATGCTGCAAAAGTAAGCACTTAAAGGAGCCCACCTTTGTTGCATTGGAAATTAAAGTTTTACCACATTTACTGTACCCCTTGAGCCTGTTGAACAGTAGCGTCCCCAAGAGCTGGTTCAATAAATCTTATTCATTATGTTCATTATTCCTCTGGCTGAATAAACCTCCACATAGGGTGTTTAGTAAACTTTTTAGGCTGTGCCACTTAGGGGGCCTTCAACTTCCAGACTTTTATTGTTATTATTTATCCATGCATGGCACTAAGTATTTTAAATGGGCAACCCCGATGCTACTCATATTTATCTACCAACCTGGTAATCTATTAATCAGAATCTAGTTAGGCAATATCATTTCTCCTTGGTCTCCTTGATATATACCCCTCTGTCTAGTTTACCCCAAAGACTTAGACCTACCCCAATTGGCTGGTCCCTTAAAACCCATCCCCAACTTTGTAAATTTTTAAGGTATTCCTACCAAAAAGATCAAGTCAACCCTTTTCAGTATTTTTTTCAGTATTTTAAATGTCAGCATATTTAGCTTCTCAGTGGAAAGGTCTTAATGTTGAATCCACTGCAGAGCTGGTTGAGGGGAGATAGAATTTTATCTTTTTCAAACTTCAAATTAAAATTTTCTTTTTCAATCCAACAGTTTTTCTGTATGCCCAGGTTCATCATTGTTTAAAGAAATTGTTGGGTGTTCCTCCATGGCTAGTTGTAGCGGGACCTTTTTTCATAAATTAACATCTTTTTCACATCAAGAGAAAACAATTTTCCATATATATCAAGAAATTTGCCAGCAAGTCTGCAATCGTGTACCTCCACCACCTTTTATTGGGAAAACACTCTTTGTCTGGATTACCCTTCCACTTTTTGGCAAAGAATCTGGTCTGATATATATAGGTTCACTAAACAGAACCATCTCAGATTAGTGCAGTTTAATATCTTTCATGATCTGTACTACTCTCCATATAAATTGTTTAGGATGGGTAGGTTGGCTTCCCCAACATGTGGTAATTGTGGCCAGGACAAGGGTACATTGTATGACATGTTGTGGACTTGTTCTAGAATAAAAGCCTTCTGGTCTTTAGTACAAAAATGTTTTTTCACCTTTTTTGGGACACCATAACTATTTCACACTTAAAGTATGCATTTTAAGTGACTATGAAATGATTCTAACTGTTAAGGAGAAAACTTACATGGCCCTGATAGCATCAGTCACTAACTTACTTTTTTGTGAGGCACAGGGAGGGTGACTGGGCACCTTCACTGGCAGAGTGACTGTAAGAACATCTTCATGCCTTGAGTGCAGAATGTGCAATTGCACTGGCAAACCGTGTGTGGCATAGCTTCCAGACTTGTTGGACCCTGTTATATCTTTTCTTGACGCAGGAAAGTTAACTTATTTTTATTTATTTATTGAAGTCTTGGATATACCTGTGAGCGGATGCTTGTTGAGGGGTTCCACATCAAACACTTTAAACAATAAGGGGGAAAAAAAGGACGGAGGACAATTTACAGATAATACAATGAGAGTTCAGCAAACAGGTAATGACAGTATTAAACATAACGGGTACAAAAAATCCAGCCAGGAACAGATAAGCTGCGGCATTGTACAAAGTATGCCTGCATCAATAGGAGGAGCAGGAGAAGGAAGGGGGAAGAGGGGAAGGGTAAGCATGGCAGTGTGGGAAGAGGCAGCGGTTTGACTGGGACAGGATAGGGGTACAAGAGGTTGGGGAATTGCTTAAGTGCTGGGGGTCTGCCTATTCCAAGGGATAGGGTCTGGAAAGTGGTGGTGGTAGTCAGTCAGTGCATGTGGTATCTAGTGGTGGCACTTGCAGGAATTCCTGTCAATAAGGTGTTGGTGCAGTCTGAGTTTGAAGGATCCAAGAGTAACAGCACCAGAGAATTCAAGCAGTAGTGCATTTGCCAGCATGATGCCCAGTAGGAAAAAGCACCTTGTGCCATGGATGTACAGCATCTGAGCACATGGATGAAGGTTTGTGTGGAGGAGCTCCTGGTTTGTGTGACATTTAGTAGTAGGGACAGTAGGTTCTTAACTTCAGGAGGAAGCTGGTTTAGCATAGCATTTTTGGCAAGAAGGTAGGTTTGATATCTTATTCAATCATTAAATTGGAGACAGCCAGCACAGGTATAGAGTTTGCAGGTATGGGTTAGTTTAGGTGCATTTGTAAGCAAGCCTCAGGCTTTATTTAGGGCAACAGCAATGTGGTGAAGTGCTGTGTCAGTTGCAGATCAGTATATTACCAGAACATAATCTATAAGGGATACAATCTAGCTGTTAATTGCCAGACTCAGCACTTCATGCGTGAGACAATGCCTGTGTTGGTAGAGGATGCAGATTCTGGTGCTGATGGCTTTAGTAGTGTTGTTGATGTGCTGTGTGAAGGACAAGAAGAAGTTGATTGTAACCCCCCGGTATTTGCAGTGTGGGATGAGTTCCAGGGTGCTGCCACTGTCATTACGTATTGCCAAGGGGTGGTTTTTTAGTTTGCTTCTGGCTGTTTTATACAGCATGGTTTTGGTCTTTTTGTAATTCATGATCAACTTTTGTTCTGCGAACCATTTTTCAGCTGATGTGAAGCTGCTCTGGAGATCTGTTTTGAGGATTTCCTGGCATGGGTAGCTGGTAAATATTACTGAGTCATTGGCATATAACAGCATGGGGCACTGGCAAGCGGCAGATAGGCTATTTAAGAGGACACTGAATAGCAGCAGTTCCAGTATTGACCCTTGTTGTACACCAGATCTGACAGGTCAGCTATTGGATAGGACATCCCCAATTCTAACTTGTTGGGAGTGGAGACTCAGATAGCAGCTAAACCAGTCCACGGTTTCAGTTGCAAGTCCAATTTCAGAAAGCTGCTCAAGAATGAACCATATCAAAAATCTTTGATAGGACAATGAAGTACACCCTTACCAGGTGGCCTTGGTCCAAGGTGTTATTGATGAACCCACTGAATTCTAGAAGGGCTGTGAAGGTACTGTGACCACTCCTGAACCTATGTTGCTCTGCGCAGAGGAGCTTGTGTTGGTTAAGACAGTTCACCATCTGGTCAGCCACAATCTGCTCCAGTGCCTTGGAGAGTGGTGGGAGTATGGGGATAGGTCTGTAATTGTTCTTTTTTTTTATTTTGCTCTTTACCTCCACGCCTCTCGTCTGCCCTTCTGCTCCGGTCATGGACCCCAGGATCCCAGGTCACCGGATATTGCCGACTCCCCCGGTCATCCCTGGCTTGCCCCCCAGAGAGCGGGGCCTCGGCTCGGACCCCTCCCCACACCAAACCGCGGGCCTAATAACTGGTTGGGAGAACAGCTCTGGTGACCAATCAGGGCATCCCCAGGGCAGAGCGTCATCTAGACACTAGGCGTGAATTTTACGCCCCTTTATTCCCACCCCCGAGGAGGCGGGGACGTGCAATGACGCCAGCATCCGCCCCGCCTTCTTCCCCCGACATAAGCTGCAGCGTGAGTGTCCCCTCAGCCTCCGCTTAGGGGTCCCCATTGCACCAGTTGCTACCTCGACCCTCCCCCGAGAAGGAGAGCCTGTCCGGACGCCGATCTCTGCCAGCCCTCCGACGACTCGGGTCCGTTTCCGAACCCGGGTCGCCAGCGTCGCAAGCGGAAATCCCACCGCTGCGCCGACGGGCCAGCAGGTCTGTAATTGTTGTGTAAAGTTCAGTCCTCACTTTTGTGTACAGGAGTTACTGTGGTAGATTTCCATCTTTGAGGGAATTGAGAGTGGCAGAGGAAGAGGTTAACTATTTTTGTTAGTGGTCCAGTTATTTTGTTTAGTGTCAAGTGAACAAATTTGAGGCCCATTGAGTTCCCACTATGCCTTGACTTTCTTAGGACCTTCTCTACATATTTTCTTGCATCTGCCTCAGATACTATCTTGAAGTGGAAAGGCGGTCAGAGGGGAGGTGGTGTAGACACCCATACAGTGTCTCTTGGGTTAGGGGTATTGAAGTAGTCCACTGGGAGAACACTACTGAGCTCAGTAAATGCCTGATTCAGTGAGTTGGCAATGATTAGGGGTCTAAGATCAGGGTATCCTTGGCAGTGAGCATTGCAGGGGGTGTTTTTGGATCTTTCCTTGTAATATCCTGCAGGTTTGCCCAGAAGAACTTGTTGCTGTTACATACAAACATACGATCATACGAAGAAGCCAGCAGAAGAAGGCCATTTGGTTTATCAAGTCTGCTCATATTGCAGGGACCACAGCTTGAGCTAATGTCCCTGCCCTCCCTCCCCACTCCTCCCATCCTCCCTACCCATGATCCTTACTTTCCCCTATGCCTATCCCAGCCTCTCTTACAGCTGCCTACTGCCTTCAATGAGATTACCTTTTTCTGCAGTACAAAGTGTCCACCATCCTCTCTGTGAAGAAGTGCTTTCTGACCTCCCTCCTAAACCTCCCACCCTCCAGCTTAAGACTGTGCCCCCCTAGTGTTATGGCTGCCACTCAGCTTGAAGAGACTCTCCTTATCAACCTTATTTATCCCTTTCATGTCCTCTCTCTCTCTCTCTCTCCTGTCTTCCAGAGAGTACATGCTCAGTGCCCTCAATCTCTCCTCATATGCCCTCCCCTGCTGACCCACTATCATCTTTGTAACCCTCCTCTTCTCCAGAACGTTAACGTCCTTTTTGAGGTGTGGGCACCAGTACTGAATTCCATACTCTAGATGCAGCCTTACCAGTGACCTGTACAAGGGCAATATAACTTCCTCTCTCCTACTACTGAGCCCCCTTGATATGCATACCAGTATCTTGTTTGCCTTTGCTGCTGCTTTCTTGCACTGCATGGAGTGCTTCAGGTCACTAATGATCATCACTTGGTCCTGCTCCTCCTCTGATGCAGATACCCGAACTCCACCCAGGTAGTACCCTGTCCTGGGATTCTTGGCTACAATATGCATAACTTTGCATTGTTTGGCATTGAAACCAAGCTGCCAGAGCATGGACCACCTCCCCATCTTTTCCAGATCTTCTTGTAGGTCCTGTATCCCTTCAGCTGTGTCCACTCTCCTGCAGAGCTTGGTGTCATCTGTGAATAGGCACATTTTGCCCTTAATGCCATCCCCAAAGTCATCAATGAAGACACTGAACAACAGCGGTCTCAGTACAGAGCCTTGTGGGACCTCAATGATTACCTCTCTAGTACTAGATAACTCTCCACCCACAACCACCCTCTGGGTTCTGTCCCTCAGCCAGTTTTCCACCCACCTGGCCATCTTTTCCCAAACCCCAAGATCAACCAACTTCCTGATCAACTTTTTGTGGGGCTCAGAGTCAAAGGCCTTGCTGAACTCTAGACAGAGAATGTCGAGACTTCCGGTTCTGCCCCCATGAATAATGGCCACCTAGTTCAGAGCTCAGCTCTAACACCTGAGTAAATACCCTCCATCAAACACTTTATGTGATCCTAATCAGTAAACTAACGACACAGCAAGGTAAAGGAGGGTATTCTGTACCTGAACTGGTGTTTATTTATTTATTTATTTGTTATAGATCGGATTTGAAACCTTTGAGCCAGAGGCTCATTTACAAAGGTACCTCATCACAGAGAGGACAACATTGTTACAAAATTGAAGGACTACACAAATGGGTTCATACAGTAACAATATATATACAATATACAAATAACATTTCCAAAGTTTTATAGAGATTTTTGCAAACAGTTAAATTAAAAAATAGTTGGACAGAATTTGTACATTACAGATAGGACAGAATTTGTACATTACAGATAATTATCTGAGTACCTAAACAGGCACCTTGCAGGGGGAGGGCAGCCTGGAGGAGGGGAGAGGAGGAGGAGTCAGTCCAGGGGACATCGTCTAGTGTATTTGGAGAGCATCAGGCCACCTGTCACAGACAGTTGCAGCAGCGGGCATTAAATAGTTGGTTCTGAAGAGTAGTATTGAAAGATGCAATTTGGCGGAGTTTGTGATGGTTGTGGGAAGAGAGTTAAACCAAGATGGGCCCCTATAGCAAAAAGACCTTTGAGCCAGGGAGATCCTAGTTCTTGGTACCAGGAGGGTGGCCTTCTCTGAGCTGAGGATAGAGACTGTGGGGGGGGGTTATGTTGGAGGAAGGCTGTAACCTCAGGGGGGAGAACCCAAGCAGAATTATCTTAGCTAGCAGGCAGGTTTGGTAGCGGAGACGTTCATCTAGGTTAAAGATCCTGGCCATGGAGTACAGTTAACACGTATGGGTGAGCCTGGGGGCACTGGTCAGTAGTCTACAGGCCTTGTTTAGAATGAGATGGACCTTATTGAGTGCCGTATGATCAACAGCACCATATATTGGAAGGCCATAATCCACTAGGGACAGCACTGAGGAGGTGATGGCCAGTCAGAGAGCATCGGGTGGGAGGCAGTCCCTATGGCGTATAGGAGGCCAATCTGGGTGTTTGTGGTAACTGCAAGGGCAGTGATGTGGTTGTGAATGGTGAGAGCTGTGTCAAAAGTGATGCCAAGGTATTTGTAGGTATGCACTTGTTCGAGAGGGTGTAGTGTGCTGGGAAGGATAAGGAGGGGGATGTTTCTGGCTTTATTTTGGTGGTGGGAGAAGAGCCCTTCATTAATGGTGAGCATAAATGGAGAGAGTTGTAGAGAGATCTGAATCAGAGGCTTCAGGCTCCGAATACATGCACGAGGCTAAAAACAAGGGCCTGGACAGGTCCAAACAGAAGGGCCTGCATTCCACAGTAAAACCTAAAATAAAGAACGTGAAGCTAGATCTTATTTATCAAGAACTTTTCTCATTTTGAGCTGAAGTTAAACAGCTTCATGGTGCGCTCTGAAAGGATGTGATGTTACTGGAGCAGCAGGCGGATAACACTGAAAGGCAGCTAACAGCCACTGAAAACTGAGTGGATGACCTGGAATTCCAATAACAACTACAACAGTAGCAAGAAGCTTTGGAGGTCAGACAGGAGGATGCTGAAAATAGGGCCAGAAGGGAGAACATCTGTATTTATTGCATACTGGAGAGTGTTGAGGGTCCTAACATGAAGGACTTTGTAGATAATTTACTACATACAGCCCTGGAACTGCCCGAAGGGCTTCAGCTCCACCTAGAGAGAGTACACTAGGCCTTAGCCCCAAAGCCATCTGATCCTGCGCCCCCCCCCCCGGTCGATCATATAGCTCAGCTCACTTCAGTAGCTTTACTACTAAAGAGCAGGTTCTCCTGATGACATAGCGAAAACAGAAAATCTGCTTTGGGCAGAAGCACTTTTACCTTGATCACAATTATGCACTGAAAACCATGAGGCAATGCAGGGCATACTTGCCAATGTTGCCCGTAATCAAAGCTACTGGACATAAATTTTCAACCCCCTACCCAGCTTGTTTAATTGTGCACCTTCCAAATGGCAAAAAAGAGTATGCCACAGCACAAGAAGCTAAGCAGGATCTCACCAGAATGGGCTTCCATTTTCCTGAACACTCAAAGGGAACAGCAGAACCTATCTCCAGACCTCCATGATGGCATATGGTTCTGACAGGCACAAAGGAGTGGAAGAGTAATACCAGCACCCAAGATGCAAAGAAAACACTGAATACATTTTGCCACATTTTTTAACCAAATATTTTACCAGATGAGACATACTAAGCTAAAGCTTGTTTGCAGGTGCAACCTGGGAGCACAAGGAAGTTAAATGACTTGCTCAGGGTCACACAGTATGCACCTAGGGAGTTGTGGGATTCAAACCCAGGTCTCCAGATTTGCAGCTCAGAGCCTTAACCCACTGCGCCATACTGCCTCCTAATTGAATCCACCACCAGGAATGACCAGACCTGAGAGGCCTCTCAGTGGAGCGGCTTATATATTTGCAGTTTAGTGCGTGGGGGGGTGAGGGGTAATCCCCAGGGCCCTTTTTCCTTTACTGCCCAGATTCTAGGCCTGATATATTGTCATAACTTAATGTATTACACTATTAAAGTTGCATGGGCCACTTGCCAAGGTGATGTTGGGATTAGGTGCCACACATCCCCCCACCCCGTCTTAGTAAGCAAATCTTACTATATGGGATCTCTGATGTATTTTGAACTTTATCTAGCCCAATAAATAAGGGCAAATAATTTTAACTTTTAAGTTGGACGCATGAACTTTAAGAAGGACTATACCACCAGTTTTAAGCCCCAGAATAATATAATGGGAGCGGAGACCTATACTGGGAGTCTGTTAAGAGTGGTTACATGAGATCTGGGGCATTTAAACTCCTTTCTCTCCAAAATTCATTGTTTTTTCCTAATTTGATTTTATGTTGGAGTGTATACTTGCTCCCAGGAGGCCCCAGGCTTTTTTGTTCTGGGTTTCTTACCAATTGACCACACTGGATATAGAGGGAGGAAGAGGTTATCCTCCCCTGCCTTGGAAGTACCAGTTTTTCATGTTCGTCAAGATATATTAGTAGACAGTTAAAGTATGTATATATCTTCTATAGAGCTTTGCCAAGTAAGGCAAGAGGTTCTCAATGCAGTTATTTGTTTGGCAAAAAGTTAAATAGAGGTACATTGCTCAGACAAAGGGTTCTGGTTTTGAACCCAAAACTAAATCTTACAATTTTTATCTTACCTTTGTCTACATCTAAAGTTCTGGGGGACTGGTATAGCTTGCGAAGGTTTGGAATGTGGCTCTGGCGAGTGAGGTTTGATTGGAAGGGGTGGGGAAAGGTAGTGTTTTCAGCAGAAATATGGGTTTTATCTACATGTATATGTTTAATAATGATGGATAGTTCACCTTGTACAGTGCTTTCAATCAATATCAACAGAATTAACAGCCCAGTTAAGCACTCTAGGTTGCTCCAATATATTAAGAGACAGGCTCCGGATATTTTATATATATATATATATATATATATATATATATATATATATATATATATATATTATATATATATATATCTACAGGAAACTCATCTTACTCAGGCGGAGCACTTGAAGTTAGGGGCAGGGGGAAGGTTTAAGGTGTACTTAGCCTGCAGTAAAACCGGATGTAGACGGGGTGTGGCAATTTTACTCCCTGCTACCTTACCATTAGAGGTGGGAGTCGGATATGCTGACCCTGCTGGTTGCTATGTCATAGTGCAGAGAACGTTGTTTGGTCAGGACATAACCCTTGCCAACGTTTATCTTCCGCCTGCATCCCTCCAGCAGAGAGTTCGCCAGCTCTTAAATAAAATTATTGATACCCAGAAAGGGTTATTGATTATGGGGGGGGGTAAATTTTAATATCACACTAAACCCCAAGATAGATACCTCTAATTACCTTTCTCATAGAAAGTACCCAGCCCAGAA
This sequence comes from Neoceratodus forsteri, assembly GCA_016271365.2. Taxonomy (NCBI): domain Eukaryota; kingdom Metazoa; phylum Chordata; order Ceratodontiformes; family Ceratodontidae; genus Neoceratodus; species Neoceratodus forsteri. The sequence continues at coordinate 65,583,924 of CM028133.1, forward strand.
ATGGTTATCCTCTCAGATTAAGACCTTAGGGTTTCTGGATGTTTGGAGACGCTTTTATTCCAGGGTTTACATATGACTCGCCATGGTTTAAAACCTCATCTAGGATAGATTATTTTTTTATTTCAGCGGAACACATGGATGCTCTAAGAAATCTTTCATTAAATGCTCAGTTTTTTTCAGACCACACACCATTACTACTCAAAATAGATCTGGGGAGACCACGGACCACCAGGGACTTTGGAGACTTAATTTGTTTCTGCTCAAAGAGCAGGAGCTCAAAGATTTCTTACAAACTAGGATCCCACAGATCATCGCCAAAAATACTATCCTTGACACCTCAGCAACACTGGTTTGGGGCACATTGAAGGTAGTAATCTATGGGGAATTGATTGCCTACAGTGCACAAAAACAGAGAGAGTGCAGATACAAGCAGCTGCAGGCTCACTTAACACTTCTCCAACAAGGCCAGGAACAGATTAATCCATCTAGTGAGCAGGAAATTAGACACCTTAAGGGGGGGCTTCAAGCCATAATTGATTATCAAGTGCAAGCTAAGCTACAACAATTAGAGAGATACCACTATGAGGGTGGCCCTAGATAAGCACGCAACTTGGCTAGGAGACTTCAGAGTTCAAGGCAGGTGGCTACGATAACAAAATTAAAAGACCCTGCAACAGGGGGGGTGAAGGGCAATACCCTGGGAATTCTTTCAATTTTTCAGAATTACTATAGGGAGCTCCATTCCAACACAGCCCCCCCCAAGAAGATAATATACAACAGTTACTTTCCTGCCTGCGTTTCCCTAAATTAACTCCTTCTCAGCAGGAGGCAATCAGGGCCCTATTAATAGAGGCAGAAATCTAGTGGGCAGTCAGGCAAGCCAAAACCTTCAAGTCTCCGGGTCCTGATGGTTTTCCCAGGAATGGTGTAAAGCCTGCCTTCACTTTTCATTAATCTGATGAGACAAACTTTATGGAAGTTCAGCAGGAACCCTCCCCCAGCCTCTTGGGCAAGTGCAGTGATTTCAACAATCCCTAAACCGGGCAAAGACCCCAGACACCCTGAATCATACAGGCCCATTTCTATTTTAAATTGCAACTATAAATTGTACATGTTGGTATGGGCCCGGAGAATGGAGGATATTTTACCAGATATTCATCAAGACCAAACTGTCATCCTAAAGAATAGACAAATATCAGATACAATTAGAATCGTACATCTTCTGTCCTACATTTCTAAATCCTTGCTGCCTGTTGTGGTGGCTAGCCTAGATGCTTACAAGGCATTTGATCAGGTGCTTTGGAGCTATCTCTGGCAGGTACTGAGGGCATTTGGGTTCCTGGGGAATTTGCTAAATGGCTTAGTAACCTCTATGCTAGCCCCAGGGCCTATGCAAGAGTCAATGGCTCTTTGTCCTCCCCTATAGATTTGGAATGGGGGACCAGACAGGGTTGTCCCTTGTCACCTTCATTATTCACCATTTACACTGAGCCCCTGGCTCTGGCAATGAGATCTTCCAGAAATGTACATGGGGTAGAATTAGGAGGGGACTCATACTGTATGTCACTTTATGCAGATGATGTGCTGTTAACATTAACAGAGCCTGAGACATCATTAAAAGGAGCCTGGCAAACTCTAGAAGATTTTGCCTTGGTATCTGGATATGTTATTAATTCCTTGAAGACTGAGGTCCTTGCACTTAACTTTACTCCTCCCCCTCAGCTTAAACAAAGCTTACCGCTAAAGTGGCGAGCCACAAAGTTAAAATATCTTGCCATTCAACTACCACTTCAAGTTTCTAATGTGATTTTAGTAAGTCATGAACAGATGACACAAGTTTTAGAGGCAGATATACATAAATGGTCTCTGATGAAACTCACCTTCTATCTGAGAATAGCTACAATACAATCTAATATTTTACCTAGGCTATTGTATTTATTTCAAACAATCCCTTTCCTTCCTCCCAAAATGTACTTTGATTCATGGAATAAACTTTTATCCAGATTCATATGGGACGGACACAGGCCACGTGTCTGTTGGTCCTTGCTACAGCTGCCGATGGACAGGGCAGGGTTAAAGGAGAAGACTCCTGTATATTTATGATTTGGAGATGTCTAATGTATTTATTATACATTACATCAGTTACTGTAAGTATGTCAGTAAGAGATCAGTCATTTCATCTGTTGCAGCACATACCTAGAGTCTGAGGCTGACACAAGGTAGTAAAGTGTCAAGCAAGCTTCCATTTACAGGCAAATGAGTCACTTATAATACAACCACTCCCATTCCATGATGTCACTGCAGCAACAGTGCAGAAGAAAACATAAGTGTATCAATGCTGTCCATTCTGATTTTATTTTAAGTTTGCAGTGGCTTAAGACAGTTCTGTCATGCAACTCCACAGAGAGAGTAGTATTTGTGGCCTTAATATGTGTAGAGCAAATAATACATCTAATAGTATTTCATTCATAAGAAACAAAATCTCTTTCTTTGTACTGCTCATTCCTCTCTGTGAGATAGTTGTAACATGTTGTGGACAGGAGTAGGTTGACTCAGTCAATCAAACAAGCAATCGGTCAATCTTTAATTTAACCATGTGAACACCCTTGAGAAGAATCGTTTACAAGGTGGGCCTGGGCAGGTTCCCAAATGATCACACAAGCTGAATTTCTCCTTTGCACAAATAATACACATCCCTCTTTCAGCAGCCTGAAAGTGGAGAGCTAGATCACTTAGGCCCTGTCCACACCACACCACTCAGACCCGGTAATGGATTCAAACCATTATGGCCGGGGAGCGGTACAGTGTGTCCACACTGCAACGGTGTACAGTACGGGACCGGTACCGCCAGTCCACACTGCAGGAGTTGGGTGACCATTACGCCAGCACCTGATCCCACAGTGCAGCTCGCACTGCGCTGTGGGCTTTGCAGAGGACCGTTACCACACGTCCACACTACGGTCGGTAACAGTACCGAGGCGTAACCGGTTTCATAACCGTTGTTGAAACCACCTCATACGTGGTTTCAGCAACAGTTATGAAAACACCTTCTGTAACGTTACAGGAGTAAATGTAAACTATTGCGGTAACGGTTTGGGCCCTCTGTAATGTTATGGAGGCATAGTGTGGAGAGGGCCTTACTTTAGTGTATTTTTTTTACATTTCAAATGGTCCTTAAATCTGAGTTTCTGACTGGAAATTCCAAAAGAAAGAATGCATATGACATGGGAGGAGTGAGCTAAGCAAATACAGAGCACTACAAACACTGAGACTAATTAGTTTCTTTACCTACAACAGCTGAGGTGTAGCATCTGATTTGTGAGGAACATCCTACTTCAAATGCTGGGATTACAAACTGGGGGGGGTCACAGCTTGTCCTCCATACTTTCAAAGTGAAATGCTGTAGCTCTCACATCACTGCTAATCATTTTTAATGGGAATGGGGTCACTTTTAAAGTCATGGACCTGAGGGGCCATCACAGTTCCCAAGGAGGTTAGGGGAACTTGTTAATGGTTACAGAGTAAGGGACTCTAGTAGGATCTGAACCAGAATCTCCCAGTTCTTGTGCCTGTGCTTTAACCACTAGATTACCTTTCTTCCATATGCTGCAGCTGATGCCTATTCTTTGTTATTGCTGAACTCTTTATTGCCTTACAGCAACCATCCAGTCACTGACTGCCTAGTTACAAAGGGAAAGGGCATATTTGCAAGATTGTCTCTCACTACTGTGGTGTCAATCAAAACAGAGAATGCTAACACAAATAGAAAATAATACAGCTGTATAATACCACTCAAAACGCTTGTTGTACCCAGAGTCATTTATTAGGTAAACTGGTTTTGCTAACATAAACAGTAATACAACACATACAGGTACTTCCTTATATGAATACTGTATATACATGTTTAATCAGTGCTGCATCACACTCACACAGTCAGAGTCCCATTTAGAACTGCACTTCAGAATGTGCACAACACGTAAAGGGTTCCTTCATTACTCAAGTGGGGAACCAAACATTGTGGGTTTGGTTTACTGGTGGAACTGCATTTAGTGCAGCACCATTATCTGTGCTCTGATGACATCATCCTCCAGCAACAGTGATGGTAAAATGGAGGACAAACACATTGATAACTTCTGGGGATTGTATATTTTTATTTACAAACTAGATTTGGACAGCAATAAGACTGCTACAACTGGAGGAGGCACACAACAGTTGCACACAAGGAGTTAGGCAAATATTGGTGTGAAACTATGGGAGACGTCCCCTTTAAATGTCCCAGATTTGAATCAGTATGCAATATCAGTGAGAATAACCCGAATTCTCGTGTGAGTGAATCCCAGTCTCCAACCCCCCTGGAAGAAAACAGAATGTTTTCTTAATGATATGCATGACCCACAAAATGTCATTTTCGATCCTCTTGCTAACTTACCAACATTAATAGATTCTGACACTGGGGCAGGACAGACTCTGCAAAGCTGGAATAGATTTAGAACTTTATCAACTATGGAACCTGTGTTTTATTTTTTGTGGCTACTCTTCGCCAAAACAGATTGCTTACCAACTCAATTTGATTTAACATTTCGCATCTGGCACAGGAAAGGTCTCACATTTATTTTTCAATTTCTTGATCCACAGGGGGTGGTCCCATTCGCCCAGCTCCAAAAGGAGTTTAACCTAATAAATACTGATCATTACAGGTACCTACAGGTACGCAATTTTCTTTTACATAAGGGTACTTTGAGAAGCTGTCTCCCTGACCCCATGCCCCTAGTCCTGCAGCTGGTTATTAATGCAATCAGGGGGTCTATCCAGCTTCATTTGATAGGATTATTATATAGAGTAATAAGGGAGCTTATATCTGATTCATCTGAGTCAGTGCTGGAGATGTGGAACAAGGAATTGCCTTGTAGGGTGACCTACAAACTCTGGGTAAAATATACTCAACCCTCATTGGGGATCTCTCTGGGCCCTTATTAGAGAGAATTTGCATGGAAATCTCACAATAGATACTTCAACATACCAGCTTAACTGGTAAAGATTTTCCCTGCACTGGGGGCTGACTGCTGGAGACAATGTGGGAAGGGGATGGCCAACCAGGTACACATCTTCTGGGGCTGTAGCAAATTACAAGTTTTCTGGCAACAACTTGAACAGACCTTATAGATGCTTTTTTCACCAGAAGTAGTGTTAAGCCCACAGTTTGCACACTTGTCAATCCCTCCAGAAGGGCTCAAACTACAAAAAAGATCCCTCATATTCACTTTTCTTCTTTTGGCTAAGAAGACAATCACTAAACTATGGAAGCAGGTCAGATTCCCTACAGTAGGCACCTGGAAAGATCTGATAGTGGAGCATTATTTACTTGAGCGCATTACAGCAGGAGCTATGGGGCATAGGGAACAGTTTGAAATAAGATGGAGGGCATGGGAGCTCTTTAATTCAACAACAGACCCCTCATTTGTTTCATGATGAGATCAAAATATGTTGACAAAAGGCGTTGTGAATGGAACATTGAGGGAGGGTTCTTTTCTATAGGTATAACGGAAATGGTTGGAAAAAGGAGGACGGGTTGGAGATGGGCGCTTGCCGGGGTTGGGATAATGATATGTTGTGAACTATGGACATTGAATGAGATGAAAACATTATCACCACTACAATTGTATTGCCACCAACTGATTGATTTGAAAATGTGGATATTCATGTATGTCAGCTATAACTTATCTGACGTATATTGTACCTCTTATGAAAATAAAAGAAAAATACAGTTAAAAAAAAAGATAGAGAATGTCTACCATTTGGCCCCGTCTACTGCCTTAGAGACACAGTCAAAGAAGTCAATTAGATTTGTTTGACATGATCTCCACCCCCATGAACCCATGCTGCCTCGCATCCTGAAAATCATGCTCCCCTAGATAGTCCACCAACCTTTCCTTTAGTATGGTCTCCATGAGCTTGCCCACAATGGAGGTCAGACTGACTGGTCTATAATTCCCTGGGTCATCCTTAGGACTGCTTTTGTGGAGGGGCACTACATGTGCTATTCTCCAGTCCTGCGGTACCACACCTGATTCTACTGAACTATTAAACAGTTCTGCCAGTGGCCTTGCCAGCTCCTCAGCCAGTTCGTTTAGTACCCTTGGATGTACTCTGTCCAGCCCTGGTGATTTGTCCACCTTCAATGCCAGCAGATCCTCCCTCACTCTGCCCTTCTCTATCACTACATCTGTGTTCCCCTCCATCCCTGCTCCTCTTCTCCCTCCTGAAGACACTGATCCGTTCTCCTCCCTGGTGAAGTATTCATTTAGTATCTCAGCTTTTCCCCCATTATCCTCCAACCACTTCATCCCTTTCTTAAGTCTAACAGTCTCTCCCTTCTTGTCCCTTTTCTCACTTATATAGTGAAAGAAAGCCTTCTCCCCCTTCTTAATTCCTTCAGCTATCTGCAGCTCCTTCTGTGCCTTTGCTCACTGGAATTCCTTACTTGCCTCACTAGCCAATCTAAGGTAATTTTCCCTATCCACCTCTCTTTTGGTCTTCCTGAATTTTCTATAGGCCAGCCCCTTTTCTCTTACTGCCTGGGTAACCCCAGAACTGAACCAGCTGGGCGCTTTGGCCCTTGTGCTCTTACCCCTGAACCTAACAAACTCATCTGTGGCAACCAGTATTCCTTCCTTAATGATGGACCACTTTTGGTCCACCCCCATATCTGCTTTAATTCCCACCAGCTGGCTCCTTAGCACTTTGTCCATTTTCCTGAAGTTCACCCTCCTGAAATCCAAGATTTTGGTCTCAGTGTGGATGCTTTCTCTGCCAATATTCAACTGGAACCACAATGTGCAATGGTCACTTCCTCCCAGTGGTTCCTTGACCATTACTTCCTGTATATGCTCACCATATGTGAGCACCAGATCAAGAATTGCTTCAGCTCTTGTTGGTTCAGTGATGTCCTGAGTCAGGAACCCACTCTGTAGTCCTTCCAGGATCACCTTGACCTATATGTGGGGGAGAAAAAATCGAATTATTGACCAACTAAAGTGGCGGTCCACATATGGCTCTAGTAGCTAACTGAACCTGAATCTATCACCTATGCACCTATGCACCTGACTCCTAGTACATGTTGTGGAGGGTATGCTCCAGTGCACCTTGAGCAGGTTAAAGTCTATGAGTTGGTGAGAGCTTCTTTGTAAAATTTACTCTTTGTCTGTCTGATTGCTTTTGTACAGTCATTGTGAGCCTTTTTATATCACTGGATATTTGCTACAGAGCCCTGTGATTGAGCTTTTAGTCAGTATTGATCTCTTGCATCAAGCAGTGCTATTAGATTGGGGTAATTCAGGGGTTAAGAGGTCTTTTGGCTTTCCTTGTTTTGACAGGGGCGTGTTTGTTACAGACAGTGTCAAATTTTGCAATAAAGTGGTTGAGCGCTGTGTCCACAGCATTGGATTCTACAACGTCTGACCAGTTGAGGAGTTTGAGGTCAGGTTTTAGTTGTGGCAGGTGGCCCTTTAAGAGCAGCCATTTTTTTATGATTCCAGTGGGGGCTTACAGTAGTAGATGTTCCATAAACATTTGATGGGGGAGTGGCCGCTCAGAGCATTAGGGAGAACAGTAAGGTTGGAGATATGGGCAGGGCAGTTTGTGAGGAATCAGTTGAGTAGTGTGCTGATGCCAGTCTTATAGTTAAATCTGGTCAGGGTCTCCACCATTTGGGAGAAATGGATCATGGAAAGGGTATCTTTAATAGCTGTAGATGCAGGTGAGAGCTAGTTGATATTAAAGTCTCCTATTAGTACTATTTCAGTGTTTGGGCTCAGCATGTTGATATAGTCCAGCAGGTTGTTGTCACTGTACAGAGATAGTTTTGACAGAATATAGATTGAGAGTAGGGTGAGGATGCTGTTGTGGGCCCCTAGTAGCAGTTTGATGGCTAGGACTTGTAGGTTGGCACTGCTACATGGTGAGGGTATTCCATGACACTGGAGGTTGTCTTTGGTGCAGATGACACAGCCCCCACCTCCTTTTTATGGTTGGTCCTGTCTGTATAAGGTGAAGCCAGGCATAGAGATGGCCATGTCAGGTATCTTTGAGGATAACCAAGTTTCTGTGACATATAATGCATCTGGGTTATGCTGAGTTATCCAGGACTTCAGGCAGTCCAGTTTGGAGAGCAAGCTGCTGATGTTTAATGAGTTAAGCACAAGTCCAGGGGTTTTCCATGGATGAGTGCAGTGGTTGGGTGTAGGGCCAGGGTTAGGATTCACATTGCCAGACATCAGTAGTAGGAGTAGCATCAATAGATGGAGGAGATGCTCCTGAATAATTTTTTATAGAGGAGTTGCTGCCTTTTGCTAGTTGTTTTAGCTTTAGTGCGCTCCACATGGATTACAAGAATGCAGGGTAGTGGCACCTTGGCCGGATCAAAAGTTGGGGACTCATTCCATAACCTGTCAGATGGTAGCTAATGAAGGTTGTGGAAATCTTCAATTGGCACTGAGGTTGTAGTTCCACATAAATTTAGGACTACCTTCTCCTGAGTAGTCAGGTAGGATTTGTTGGGCCCACTATAAATGCCTGGGGCAGCAATAATGGTGATTAAAATGAGGCTTTGCAAGGCTCGAGTAGGTATAGGTGCCATTATTGGAAACACAGTGATGTTGTGTATCCATGTTAGGGTAGGTGGCAGGTAGGGCTTCCTTTCCCAGATAGGGTTAAGCAGCTCTATCAGTGAAGGTGGAGTTGATAGACTGGAGAACAGCCAGGGAGGCACAAAGTAAGAGAAGTTATTTAACAAAAAACAGATTCATGTTACCTGGATTGATACTGGAGAGCAGAGGCATAAGAGGGGACTTGCGTATTAAGCCACTCTATGAGAGGGAGGAGGGGGTGTTGCACCTTTAAGAGCAATTGGTGTGCCTTTATGGCAGTCAATGAGAAGGAAGAGTGGGAGCGGACTAGTGAGAAAGGCTATTTAAAAGAGTGTCAGGACAGTGGATACAAGCTGTATATCAAACCCCTTCTGCCCGTGTCTCCAGTAATGGGGCCATCTCATCTCCTTTCTCCTTGCATTCTGGAATGAGACAAGGTTGTCCTTTTTCCCCTTTACTTTTTAATCTGTATTTGGAACACTTAAACGCAGAATAAAGAACTGTCAGTTAATTCAAGGAATACCTATTCTCGATCAAGAAATTAAAATGTCAACCTATGCAGATGACCTGCTTCTCCAACTATCCTACCCCAATACAACTATCCCCCATGTATTGAATATTATTAACAAATTCAGTACCCTTTCCAATTATAAACTTAATGTAGATAAATCAATAGTTTTTCTCCTTAATCATAAGGTGACAAGGAATATGGTAGTAGACTTTGGATTATCTTGGGAAGTGAAATCATTGAATTATTTAGGCATTGTGATTTCCAGAAGTCAGGCCAAAATGCAGAAAGATAACCTAGACAATCTCCTTCAAACACTGATGTAAGATTTGGACAGATGGGCCCTGCTCCCTATTTTGCTTTGGGGTAAAATGAACATGGTAAAAAATGAATGTCTTTTTTACTCCCTTAACCTTTTAAATATTTGGTTACCCCTCTCGTGGTTTAAAAAAAGCCCACAGTCTAATTATCAATTTTATTTGGGCTGGTAAGAAACCGAGATTGGCCTTCTACAAATTAACTGTCCCTAAACCTAAAGGAGGCCTACGTCTCCCCCATTTTGCATTATACTACTGGGTCAGTCATGCCAACAAATATCTTAGGTGGCTTTCCCCCTGAGACCACACAGGAATCGCCTACCTACATACCTATTAGATTGCCAGATTCTTGCCAGATTTGGCCTAGCCTGTTTGGTTTACAATTGAATCATCTCACATTAGAGCTCTAGGACTTTCTCCTCTAGCTCTCTTATACACAAAACTCAAATCTCTCCCTGCTTCCCTACGTAACTCTCCAATTTATATGTCCCTTAGAATAAACTCACAACCATGTACTTTCCTTAAATACAACAACACCCTGGACTTACACCAACCCTTAGGAGGGAATCCTAATCTCAGGATAGGTGGCAAAACCCTCTCCTCAACATGGCTCCCTCAATTAAGGGACTGCATACTCAAATACCTGATTACCGAAGATGGAACTTGGCTTACCTCTCCTGAAATACTTTTGAAAGTGAACATCCCACAATCCCAGATATTTAAAGTTTTTCAATTAAGACATTTACTGGTGAAAAATTTTGGGACCTCCCCCATCAGGCTTTAGATATGCCCTACTATGTAGACTTAACAACCTTCACCAGCCTTCCCCTGGCAGTGTCTAAAATTTACTTATCATTACATAACTTAATGTATCCAGACCACCTAGGTCCTTCGGGATACTGGGCTTCCTGTTTTCTGAATTTGGATATCGACTGGCCGGCTCTATAGCAAAACTGTTATAGATTTGTAACTCAGGATAGACTTTGCCTGACTCAATACTACATACTTCAAAATGTGTACAATTCCTTGCAAAAGCTTGCCAGATTCAGCCTAGAAGAATCCTCTACCTGCACAAGATGTGATCAGGTGGAGGGCTCCTTATTACACCTCTTCTGGGAATGTCCCAAAGTGTCCTCTTTATGGACACTCATCAAACATGGGGCGGATCCCATCTTAGGTCTTGAAGTTTGTTTATTAGGAGATTTCTTCAAGATTAAAGTCTGTAATCGTAAATATCATATAACTTTGATAACAATGTCCGTTAAAAAACTAGTTCTTAAGCACTGGAAAGATAAGGATGCTGTACCATACACAGAGTGGTTACAGGAATTTCTTGCCAATTTAAGAACAGAAAAGGTAATAACAAGTCTCCGCAACAATCTAGGTAGATTCCAAAAAACATGGGAATCTTTATATACACTTTATACTTTATAACCCTTTTGATGGCTCGGTTATTATCAAGTTGTAATCTTTATCTAAATTAAAAATCTATTTCTGTGCTGAGGGGAAGGAAAGCAGGAGGGATTATGTGGGGGGGTGGAGGAGGGTTGAGGGAAGGAAGGAAGGATGGTGGGTGGGGGCCGGATTCTTGAATCTACTTAGTATATTTTTAGCTTCGTTATGTACACCTTGGATCTGGATTTGTATTGAAAATCTATTCAATAAACTTTAAAAAAAAAAAGAGTGTCAGGACAGGTTTGGGAGGGTGGTGGAGGTGGGCGAAAACTGCTCTGAGAAGCAGCCCAGGAGAGATTGGAGAGATTCATCTAAGCTCCAGAACTCCTGTTTCTGCACAGCTTAAAGCTTAACTTTTTTAAGCACCAGATCTCCCATTTCTGCAATGCTAAGACTTCATTTTACTTAAAATTAATTGAAAGCAGCCAAATACAAAATTAAGCATAAAGCTTAATTTTACTACAAATTAATTGAAAGCAGCCAAAATACAGTAGTTAGAAATTAATCTTCTGGTTCTGCAAGCAGCCAAATGCAGTAATTAAATGACCTTAGGGAGCAGAGGAGAAAAAGGAAAACGTGCCCGTTTTAAAGTTTGTGGAGCAGAGACAGTTAGTTTACAAGCACAAACAGTTTCGATTTTGCAGTCCAGGGCAGAAACTGTATTAGGCACAAATTAGGTTCAGGAAAGGGAGATAAATCATTTAACTAAGATTCAAGGTCTCCCTTAGAACGTCTGTGGGGCCAGAGACTAATAAAGTAAGTTGCTGGAGCCCTCAGGGTTCTCGGAGGAAAAGGCGCCAAGTTTGAAAAATTAACAGTAGCACAGGCATGGTGTATCAATGGCATCCTGTTGTAATCATTCCTTGCGGTGGAGATAAGCTTTCGGGGTGAGTGTCCCCAGGGGCAGAATGTCCAGCTCCAGCCAGGGGCTTGCAGTGAAGATGAACTGTTGGGGTGAGTGTCTCCAGGGGCAGAATGTCCAGCTCCAGCCAGGGGCTTGAAGTGGAGATAAGCTGTTGGGGGTGAGCATCTCCAGGGGCGGAATGCCCAACTCCAACCAGGGGCTTGCAGTGGAGATAAGCTGTTGGGGGTGAGCATCTCCAGGGCCGGAATGCCCAGCTCCAGCCAGGGGCTTGTGGCAGAGTTGAGCTGTCAGGGTGAGCGTCTCCAGCATTAATCACATGTCTCTAATTGTGTGTTGGACTAGGCCTTTGGGGATTTGTTTATTAATAGGTTCGGCAGATAGCTATAATTTCTGGGTCAAGTCCACTGATGGTGCTAGTGAGGTACGCACGGGATGCAGTGGGGGGTTGTTGGGGGTGATGGTTGGTTTATGTGTTATTTGTATGGTACTGTATTTTGTCCCTTTGTTGTGTTGTTTTTGTTAGTTTTTGTTACCCATTTAGTATGCTACCTTGTTGTATATGTTTATTTTTCTTATGCAAACTGTTAATAATGCAATTTTTTTTGTAAATATATTTTTTATTGAACAGTTTTTACATTTTCCTACAGTCACAGTTTTTTGTTTGTACATTTCTATGTTAACAGGGTTTCAATTCATATACAATGTCAGTAATACAAATAAGGCATTCACAACACTAGTTCCTTTAACTTCATCATTCCCTTATTGTGTTTAAGTACCTTCCCTCCCCTCTTCTCCCCTCCTCGATCCACTCCTCTTCTATTACACCCCTACTCGTCCCAGCATCTACCCCTTCTGGTCGGTAGCACCTAATGTACCTCCATCACCTGGAGCAGAGGGCACTATGCCCTGTTAAGGTGAGTGTCTCTGCTCAGCTTTGAGTATTAGGGGAGGTTGGAGTGGTCTTGGTCACTGTGTGGCTGCAACATTGTGCGGCCCTAGGGCACAAAATTGGGGTCTTTAGTCATGATGCGCATAATCCATCCGTTCCACTTTAATATAGCAAATTTAATTGCAATACAAAAATGATGCCCAGTTATTATGTCACAAGCTGTAAAATGTTGGATCACACATTGAAGTGTGACTCAAAACTTGTGCATACACTGAAAATGGAATTCTTTAGTTGTATATATAAGTAGGACTGCAAAATTTTCCATGTACACTAAAAATACTTGTTTTTCTGTCGGATTACTTCTTCGGCCCCACATTTAAGTATGACCCAAGAAGTTTTGCACAAAAAATTAAAAAAATCAAAAACAGTTTTGGGGTCAGGGGAGATTTTTAAATGACAATAAAGAATTATTTTGTCACAACCCAAGAATTTTTTTCCTGTGAACATAAAATTCTTGTTTTTGAATGTTAAAGATGTGTACGTGCAATGTAAGAATTGTTAGGTGTCAGAGTAAGCAGTGCAGTGCCAACTCTTGGCATAAAACATTGATTTTTTTGTGTCTGAAATACCTTTATTCATAACTTGACTGTTTTACAGTATTTTAGTTCCATATTTGGAATATACCCTTTAAATGACCCTACCTGATGAACAAGGATGGTGGGAATTTTCAGATACAGGTCAACAAGTGGTTTTATAGTTGATCTTGATGTGATAAGTTCATGACACGGGGTCCAAAATGTCAAACAAACAGTTATGAAGAAATGTTGTGTGCAGGGCCTACCTTTGGCCCAGTGGGTATTGCTTTGTGATCCTCTGCTGGTGAGCTGAGTTGGGCAAGTTCTGTGAGCCAGTTGAATGAGGCATGGTTGGGGGGATGGCACTACTATGTGGTACCATCCCCAGCCTGGGGAAAAAAGGTGCAGTGTTGGCCACACAGGCAGAAAGTAACCAGACAACAAAGTCTTTTTTGGCAGGTGGACAATAAGGCTCTGCACCTCAGTATCCATTGTTGCATGAAATCATGGGTGCATCCAGCCTTGCACTTGCTCAGCCAGATGGACTTTTGGTCCAACGCATCTACAATTATAACCACCTGGATGCTCCACACTTCAACATCTGCACCAATGGCCCCATAAATTCCTCGCATCTGTGACCACATGTAGAGTTCGCTTGGTGAATTAGGCACATTGCTATATGAAAAACTTCATGAAGTCAGGGACTCTTTGCAAAGCTTTTTACACAGCAAAGTTTCCTGACTTTGCATACCTATTTATAGTCATACTGGAATGTGAATTAAAGCAGCAGTATTTGTTAGTCAGCAACAAAAGCATTCTTCTTGTTTTTTTTTTTCGGCAAAATGTATTTCTGACAGCCACACATTTATCCATGGGGTGGGATATTCAGAGCAGTTGCACCATGCGCAATAGGGATGTGCCAGCGCAAGAGCAGAGATGCACCAAATTGCAATATTCAGCAGAAGCGGATGTGCAGGACAAAACCAAATGCACTGCAGTGCAACAGAAATTAATGCATGCGCAAGTGCAGGGGGAGTATCCAGGAATAATGTGCACAGTGCAATATTCAACAGTAGGCGACGTGCACAATAGCGGAGCAAGCGGAAGTTGCACGAAAGCAGAAACAAGCCAATATAAAAGAGAGCAAGTGAGGGGAGGATGAATGCACTACAGGGGAGCCATAGTGGGATAGCGTGGAGACAGTGTGGCAGGGAGGCAAGCCAAGAAACAGGGGGCATATGTGGCTAGGAGGTGGACAGGGGGCCACTGGAGGTGTGTGCGAGTGAGTGACGGTGGGTGCTTGTGTGTGTGAGAGGGCCTTAGCATGCCACAGAGGATGGAGGGCAGTGGTTATGAGGCAGGCACACAGTGGTGAAGAGCCAAGGGTGTACCCAGTGCAGGGGCAGCACCAGCAGCACACAACCGGGGGGGACCAGGTAGACAGCCACCCGGGGGGCACCAACCAGGGATATGGCTAGCGCCACCTTCCAGATGGAGGCAGTAATGAGGGGTGTGAGAAGGCAGGCAGCAGGGAGGCATGGCCGTGGAAGGGTCTGGCGGTGGTATGCCCAGAACAGGCTGTAAAGTGCCCGCATCATCTTCGAGCTGCACAGTAACTTCAAGATCATGGGCCAGTACTGCCTGAACAGGGAAATTGTGAGGCAGCTCTGTGAGCTGTGCAGTGAGGAGATGCAGGCACCCACACAACGAAGCCATGCGCTGTCCGTGGTGATTAAGATCAGAGCTGTCATGTGCCTGCTCACCACAGGCACCTTCCAGAAACTGACAGGGGACACAACAGGTATAATCCAGTTGGCTGCATCATGCCTACTCACACAATTCCTCAGCGCACTGCTGCCACATGCTGCGGAGTACATCCAGTTCCCCAGAACACAGGTGGAGTGCACAGCAAACATGTAGGAGTTCCACAGGGTAGCACGGTTGCCTGGCGTGCTCAGGGCCATAGACTGCATCCATGTAGGCATCCACATGTCACCTGGCCCAGAGGGGGCAGCATGCATCAACTGCAAGGGTTACCCAAGTGTCAACTGCCAGGCGGTGTGTGATATCAGGGGATGCATAATCAATGTCTGTGCCATGCACCCTAGGGGAGCATGGCACCAGTCTACACGTGCCATAGGTTCGAGAGTGGGGACATCCCCACTGGCCATCTGGTAGGTGTGTATGCATAGCACACTGGACGATGGGTGCACATGGGGGGGTATGTGTGGGGTATGGGCAGGGGTGCCATGGGGAATGGCCATGAAGACTCATGGCACAGTGTTGCAGACTACCATGCTAACGAAACCCCTCTACACGCAGGTGACAGCGGTTACCCACTACGGCCCTGGCTGCTCAGACCATACCAGTGCCCCTCGACCCCAGTGCAGCAACAGTACAGTGAGGCACACGCCACAACATGGAATGTCATCGAGCGGGTGTTCAGGCTGCTGAAGGCATAGTTCCATCATCTGCATATGTCAGGTGGTACCCTACAGTACAGCCCCTCAAAGGCCTGCGGGCTATTCCTGGCCTGCTGCATCCTGCACAATATGGCCACTGACTGTGGGATAGCCATAGAGGTTGAGGAGGGGGACAGCGGTGGGTACGATGAGGACGCTGGTCCAGCTGGTGTTGGGCAGCCACCCCCTGGGCAAAGGGATCCCCGACTGGCCCAGATGGCCCAGCAGCACTGGGACACCATCGCAGAGGAGCACGTCAGACAACACAGGTAGGTCAACAGGGCCACATGCAACCACCGACGACAAGGTCACAGCCCACAGACAGGCAGGGGTGGATACCAGGGGAGGACGGCATCAAGCGCATGGGAATGGGTGGGGAACTGCACACAAAGGCAGGAAACAGCAGGGCTGCACGTGGCATGTACACACAGGCACACACACCCCTACCCATGCCCATAGGACCACATGCACGCCCACTCCAACAGGCCCCCCCTCACAGGACACAACACAACCACACCCAGTGGCTGACACTGTGCATGCCTCAGATGCTGATCACCATTGCACAGTGGCAGTCAGCGCTATGCTGGCATCATCATGCACAAGCCACAGTAACCAGCAGCTGGGAGGGTGTGCACAGGGACCATGTGAGTGCAGGGCAGGGCACCACACCCATGCAACACACACAGTACACCACAGTGCACACTGGGCAGTGGCAGACAGTGGCTGTGGAGGGAGATGGATCAGTCATGCAGTACAGTAGCACGGCCACCACAGATGCATGGGCAGCCCCTCCGAGACCTGCCAGACATATCAGGCTGACCAGTGGCCTCATGGGGTGGCACCGAAGGGCCCCCGGGGTGATGCTGTGTGAACATGACCGTGTCCATGCAGGGGTCTACAGGCCACCAAACATGCCCGCATCAGGTGTGCTAGGTATGCCCACAGCCGAACCCAGCATCAACATGTCAGGGGTTGCCTGATGCCGAGAACAGGGGGTGGACATAGCACTCTGCAGGGTGTGTGGTGGCTGGGCACACAGCTCATCAGCCAGTGCAGCCACAACAGTTACCATTGCAGTGGTCTGCCTGTCAATGGCTGCGGTCACATCAGCCCGCAGTTGAGCCAACCCTGCCAGGAGAAGGGCACGGTCCCTGCTTCACTGCTGCTCTGCCTGGCACAGCTCCTCACAGAGTGCATCCACCGCCACCATGAGCCACACCTGCTGATCCACAGAGGCCTAGAGAAGACAGCTGTGGTCATCCAAGGGGTCATCTGCATGGCCAGCATGCTGTCCCCATGGAGTTCATGGCCCTGCTGCACAGCACCCCTCGATGGTGGGTTCCACATGGCACTGCCTTCCTGGGGTACATTCACACACATTGCATTGCTGCTGAACCCCACCCCTGTCCCCACGTAGACACTGTCCAGCTGCTGACGCTGTCCCTCCAGATGCTGATCGCCAGGCACCACTGGTGCAGCCATAGCGGCGACGATAACAGCCCCACTACCATGGCTGCACACCAGTGCTGCCTCACTGTAATCTGCAGACACAGCCTGGGCAAAGGGCTGTTGTTCAGGCAACCATGCCAGGGCTGCCTGTACATCTGCTTGGGTGGATGCCATCCGTGGGATCGCCCTGTGTCCCACTAACAACACTGTCTAGGACGTGCGTCACGTCATCATCGGTGCTTCAGCCAGCCCTTATCTGTGTCTCAGCACACAGGACGCCATGAGTGGCGTCACGCTGGAACACAGCCAGGGCCATATCCACACCTGCACCACTGGCATCAGTCCAGACAGATGTGCAGGGCTGCAGACGGTTGATCTCTCGGACACCTGTGGAGGTGGATGGGCACTCCACCGGTTCCAGGTCCACCCCCCTCGGTGGACACACCCACCACCGCTGCCCCATACAGATGCTCAGAAGCTATAAAGGAACACAGTACTGTTAGTGGTTCTGCCTGGCCCTGGGGTATGCCCCCCAACCACCCACACACTGCCAGCACCGGTCCTATCATGTAGTAATGGGCTGCCCCCAATCTGGAAGCCTCCACCAGAAACAGCCTCAATGGCACAATGCTGCATGCTGCTGGCCACCTGCTCCTCCAGTGGCATCAGGCAGAGAACGTCCTGCTGACCCCCACCAGTGGCAGCATGTGCCACCCAGATGGCAGCCACCTTATCCTTAATCCACCTCCTGTATGTGCCAACCTTTTTCTTGCACTCCTGCACGGAATGCTGGTGGCTGCCCTGCTGGTTGACGGCACATGCCACCTCACCCCCACGCTGCTGCACGGGCCTGTGGTGTACCCCTCTGTCCACTGAGCAGTGGTTCTCTGTCAAGGTAGGCCTCACACAGGGCATCTGATTCCACCCTGGTGAAGTTGGGCCTCCTCTACCACACCCTTCCCTGCTCCTCATCATCCTTACGTTTGGTCATGCTTGCGCCTGTGGAGATGGACAGGTGTTACCATGGACTGTGCTGTCCCATACAGCCCTCCCAGACCAATGTCCCCACATTTCCATAGCATGGCACCTACCTCCAAAGACTGCAATACCGATCCATGGCCTGTGCATTCCCAGGTCACTTTTATAGCACATCGCATGCAAATGAGGGTATGCACAACTGTAATGAGATGCAAATGTAGTGGATGCACTGTGGAATGGCTCATGAGCTGATTAGCATAACCTGGCTGAATATCACACTGTTGCACCTTGCCCAGTGGTGCTGAGCACGCTCAGGCTGTGGTGCACCACTGTGACATGCTCAATCAGTACCACATCATGCATGTCCATGGTGCTGATGTCTATGCTAGTGACGCAGCTGATACACTGTGCACGAGAGGCATTACAGGGCACTGCCACTACTGTGCCTGTGGTGCTCATGTGCTATATGTCCGAAGGGGGCGCATGAGTCATGGTGTGCCGTGGGTGCCATGGCACCTCAGCGCGGTGGGCCACTGCATGGCATCACACACATGCACCCTACCGTGCTCCACGCAGGGGCCTCCCAATAGCACTGGGGTGCTCCATGTATGGACAGACCCTTGACCCTGTGGCTGCCCTTTGCCCTCTAGGTGCCATGCGTCCACATGGCTGCCCCCCTATTGCGCAGTCCAGTGCCAGCGCAATTGCGACTGGCAGTGCAGTACTGCACTGCCTCTGCACGTGGGGCATGTGCGCTACCAGGTGCCATTTTGAGCTCGTCAGTGTCTGCAATATGCCGTGCACCAGAGCACCAGTATGGGCCTCAGTGGAACTGGTGAACCTGGTGGCTCTTGTAGAGCCCCATGCAGGTGCCTTGTTTGGGCAGGTTACCCTCCTGAGGCCATGCACAGTGGTGTGGCAGAAGGCCTTGAGGAGGCCACAGGGAGCAGCAGGTCCACAGAGCAGTGTCGCCACCGATATGGGGACCACCAGTGGCATGACCCCGACTGCCTGGTAGGATTGCAAGTGCATGCCCGGTGGGGAGCCGTGCCATGGCCAGGTAGGTGCTCCTTCACCACACTAGTAATATCCATCTGTCCTGGTGGCACTGTGATCGGCAGGCCATGCCACTGGGGGGGTGGGGGCCAGAACCTGTGTTGCCAGTTGTGGGGGTGCATCGAGTACACCCTGCACCACTGTGGCACAGATGGGCTGTGTGGGCACACACACTGTTTGGGGGGGCTATGGGTCAGATGTGTACTGATGGGACTCTCTCCATGTTTCCACACTAGGCCCAGAGGATCACCGTAGGGCCCGGATGGCCCAAGAGCGCGGAGGGCAGGACATCGCTGGTGGTGTGGCCATGCAGGCAGGGCACAGTGGTGGTGCTGGGGGTCAGCAGCACCCTGCTGACCAGGATGCAGGTGAGTGCCATGTTTCCCTTTACAACTGTGCATGGTGGGTTGCAGGGAGGTAGTGAGGCATGGCCTCCTGCATATGGCCCCTACAGCCGTGCACATCCCACAGTGCCCTCCGCACTGTCCAGTGGATCTGCACTTGTGGGTGGGTGTCGCAGGTGGGCTGTGTGTGCACTAGGCACCTGGCTGTGCCACTGCCATACCACTGCATTGCCATGACGCCGGACAGCCACGATGGTGCTGTGTGGTGCATGGGTGGTGAGGGTGTACAGCGGTTTGCATGGCTGTGGGTGCCCAGGTAGATGGATCATGTGGGTGCACCCACTGTGGGTGGTCACATGCCATCCCAGGGGTGCAGGCTACTGATATATGCCATGCACATTGGGTGGGCTGCGTTGGTCTGGCCAGTCACTCATACTGATTCTGCTCCCTTGTCCTAGGTGGACCACTTAGACAGCACTAGAAAGGAACATCCAGGAGACCCTGCAGGTCACCCACGCCATGCTGGAGCTGCTGCAGGGAATGGATAGAGGTGACACTCGGTGGCACACAAGGTGCCACAGGGAGGACAGGGATGACAGGGCCGCTAGTAGGGTCTGCAGCACCTGCACTGTACCATTCCCTCCCTGGACTGTATCCCACACCTCTATGTCCCCCACCTTTGCCTTTCCCATTGTTCCCTTCCCTTCCCCCCGTTGTAGCCTTGTACATCCCTTCCCCCACTTTGTGTGTATATATATATATATATATATATATATATATATATTAGAGGCAAAAAACTCCATTTAATGCATTAGTTAGGGTTGTTCCACAGCGACAAAAGTGAGAAATTCGGTGTTAGGATTGAAAACCCCTTGACCCCAGCCCACCTCCCAACTGGCATTGGGGCGCATTGGGGTAGTCAGCCCCAACTCTCACCCCATCACATGTAAAGCAGCAGACGTATAGGAGAATGGGTGAGAGAGTTAGGACCGATGACCCCAATGCACACCCCAATGCCACTTGGGGGGGCGGGTCCAAGGGGTTTTCAACCCCAACCCCGAATTTCACTTTGTCGCCAGAACAACCCTAAGTAATGCATTAAATGGAGTTTTGCCTCAATTTCCTTTTTGAGAATGATAATGAGAAACAGTGAATGTAATGCAGCGGTGGAACGGGCCCCACGCCTCCGCCCACGTAATGCGGTTCGGCCCCCGCCCCGCCACGTGATGTCTTGTGGCATAGTAACAGGAACAGCAACACAAACAGAAGTGCTAACCATGGCGCACATGGTAATGCAAGCGAATGAGAACAGAAAGGGTAACGCATACACGGTGGATGGGAAGGTTCACACGGATGCTGTCACATAGTAACATGGTGCCTGCAAACAGAAATGTCAATGGGCATGGTGACGCAAAGTGAAACAGAAAGAGAAACAGTACTGTAGACACAAATGGCAAAAAATAACAGAAAAGCAAGCGCAAATGAAAACGCAAAGGATAACGCACATGGTGGCGTAGATGTCAACGGTAAGTGAAACGGGTACAGAACAGCAAGCGGAAAGGGCAACGGTAACAGTAATGTAAGCGCACAAGCTGGTTTTCCCCAAAAGCTGCATAAAGACAGTGAGTACAAAGAACGTATGCATAATAATGGATATCGGAGCAGAAAATGAGGACTTGGAATACTAAATAGGTTATATCTCAGGAACCGTATGACGTAGAAAAAAAATTTAAAAGTCATATGATTTACGAATGTCCTAGCTAATTTTGTACCTGGCCCCTCTTAGGGGGCTAAGCATTTTTCCAACGAAAAGTCTGTAACTCGCACCGTTTCCGAGATACGGGCCCTGAAAGGCGCGGAGAACGCCGTAATGTTATCCTATGGGATAAAAGAGAAGTTTGGAGTGCCATAACTTTGCCTCCCTATAATATTTTTTCACCAAACCACTGAAAGGCACATCTGTGGGCTGTTGGCTGTCTTCCCTCCAAATTTCAGGAAAAAACACCAAACCGTTATTTTGCAGCAGGGTACCAAAGGATTCCTGGAATGCGTCGGGAGCCGTAATGTTATCCTATGGGAAAAAACATCAACTTTGGAGTGCCATAACTTTGCCACCATGTAATATTTTTTCAACACAACACTGAAAGGCACATCTGTGAGATATCGGCTGCGTTCCCTCAAAATTTCAGCCCAAAAGTCCCAACCGTTCTTTTGCAGTGGGGTGCCAAAGAATTGCTGTAATTTCCCCACAGCCTAGAAAAGTACTGTCACAGTTTCCGAAAGCTTTCGCAAAAATTTGTGACACTTTCATGAGCATGAAAGTACTTTTTCCAGAAATTTAAAACACATATTTCTGGTGTGTTTTACCCCAAAATAAAGACATGGCTAATATCCTCAGGCTCTGACTAGGTGAATACAAAAAGAATTAGGTTGCTAGATGGTCCCAAATTTAAATGGCAAGCATTTTTCTGATCACTAACTGAAAACAAGATGGCGGATTTGTGAAAGTAAGAGGGCCATTTGCGAAAGTCAAAATGCATTTGCCACACTGTCGAATTTTTTAACTTTTCCCATTGACTTATAATGGGAAATTGTTTTTTGAATAACTTTTGAACTGTTTAATATTTTTTCTCGAAATCTTTGAAAGGCACATCGGGGACCCCGGCAGCACGTTCCCTGAAGATTTCAGCCGAGTCACGCAAACCATGCAACCTGTAGGCGCGACCGTAGAATTCTAGAAAAAGCGTTAACGCATGCGCAGATCACGCTTAATAACTCCGTAGCCGTGTATCCAACAGGTATAAAACTTGGCAGATCCCAAGGTGTACATTTCTTGATCAAGTATTCTAAATTTCAGGCAAATTCATCAAATGGTTGCAAAGTTATTAAGGTGCAAAATTTGGGGTTTGACATGTAAATGGCTCCTCAACCCTAAATATGGTAGCACTAACGTGCTACCATAATATATATATATATATCTTTGTACATAGTTTATGTTGATGTTTATTGTTACTTAATACATGCTTTTCCAATTATGTCTGTATCGGTCTCTGTTTTGTAGCGGGCGCATGGTGCCTTGCTGCAGTGGTGTGCATGGGAACTGTGGGGTGGCACTGGCCTGGCCATGAGTGTGTCGGCCAGGGATCCTCCACTGGTGTGGGTGGGGGCCATGGGATCTGTCCGGGGAACATGTGGTGTGCCCTGTGCACTGTTTGCCTGTGTGCAGTGGGCTGTGGTGCATGTGCAATGTCCCAGCTGCCCCTGGTGGTGTGTGCCATGCCTGTGCAGCTGTGCCCCTTGCATGTCTGTGGTTTGCATGGTCGTGCTGACCCCACCATTGCATGCATGGATGCTGACGTGACATCGGTGGCAGTTCACACCAGCCACCTTCCGGGCACGGTGCCCTGGCAACTGGCATCCCGACCCCTAGTCAATTGCATGTCTGCCTCTGTTGCCACTGTGGGAGGTGCTGTTGTAGGCCCCCTCCATGCAGTCTATGGTGTCTGGGGCAGTACCTGTGGCCTAGTGATTGTCACATGCAGTCCTGCTGCATGTGGGCAGTGGTCTGGTTCGTGGTGCGCACACCACATGGCAGGCTCACTGGCACCATGGTGGTGTGCAGGCTGTAGGTACATGGCACCATGGGACTCACAATGGCAGCATCTGTTGCTCTGCTATGTGTGGCTGTTTGACAGGGTACCCATGGGACTGTGTTGGGGGGGCTTTGTATGTGCCCTGTGTTGCCTTCTGTGTGGCACATGCTTTCATGTGCCACAGTAGGGTGCTGTGCTGTCTGGTGGGGCCAGTGCATGGGTGGGTGTTCAAGGTGCCTTCCTGCTGGTGGTGGCATCCGGGGTGGGCCTTGTCACATGCAGGGTCCCTCAGGTACTGATGCCAGGTCAACCTCCTTGATGTGCCTCTATGGGGGCCATGCAGGAGGGTCTTGTGTGTGCTGTGGTGGCATCAGTGGATGGTGTTGCCACATTGGGGAGGGGTCACAGTGGGGATGTTGTGCACGGCGCCTTGGGGCAACGGGTCACATAGTCATGATGGTGGTGGCATACCTTCAGTGCCATGCACTGTTTGGTCATGCTTCTGGGCTGGGTGTCTCAGGGTCACTGTACTGGAGGTGGTCAGCATTGGTGTGGTGCCATGGTATGGGTGGGTCCTGACCATCCTTGTGTTCTGGTCTCTGTTTGCCAGGAGACAGTGCAGGGGCACTTTGCCTAGTGGGTGGAGACTGCTGGCCCACGTCTGCTGTTGAATTGGCACCAGGGTTCATGGGCTGGTGGTCCGTTCTGCTCATGACTGGTTGTACAGCTCATGGGGGCCTTGCCCTGGTGGGGGTTGGTCTGTCTGTCCTACTGCATGCTCCTCCGTGCATGGCGCATCCATGGCTGGTGCACAGCTGCTTCCTGTCTTTGTTCCTGCGCATCCCTAGGGGTGCTATTGCACATCGGCCCTGCTCCATTGCGCAGCCCTTGTTGCGCTATGGTGCATCTGGTGTGATATTCAGTTACATTGTGCAGGTGCACCTTGGCCTGCGCATGGTTTGAATATCGCGCCTGTTGCACCATGGCACACTGGATTTGCGCCTGCTCCCACTATTGTGCATCTTTTTGGTGCAGTCTGAATATACCACCCATGGTGTATTATTAATTTTCTGAGATATTATTAACACATCTTTTATAGCTTATTTTGATTCTTCCCTCTTATCTCAAATCTCTTCTTTCCCATCCTCCTTCTTCATCCTACCCTCTCCGCAACAATACTTTCCATTCTCTCTCTTTTCCTTCTAGAAAATATATTGCTGGTCAGTTTGCTTTTTTTACCACTTTCCAAAACATTGGTCCTCCCTTCCCCTTTCTATTTGTTCTACCTCTTCACCTTCCTTAATAAAGTCTATTCTTTCTGACTTTTGTCATCCTACCTGCAACTGCTTGTGACCCTTCCACTTTTTCTACATTCTCTAATCTTGTCCTCTTCTTACTGTTCTGCTATTTTCCCATTCTGTATATATTAGAGTGTGTGTTATTTTCTAGATGCCTTCATTGACTATTCTGCTTGTAAAACTATATTACTGTATTTTACCTTGTTATTTTGTATTGTTATTTATCTCCTACTCCCTCTCCCCCAAGACATGTCTGGAAATGAGCTATTTTTAACTCAGTATGTACTTCCTGGTTAAACTTTTAAATAAGTAAATAAATAAATAAAACTGATGCATTTGATAGGAAAACATTACTGCAAAAACAAACTACATGGTGACTAACAAATACTGCTCTGTTGCTTTAAGTTGACAGGAGCTTCACATCCACTTTATTTCTTGGTAGGATGAAAAATAATGTACCAGCCAGGATGGATTAATTACTGGATCTGTCCTCTCCTGAAAATGATGCAATGCCCATATTTCAGACCTCTCCTGCCATGCCATGGCTGATGGCAACAGAGGTATCGGAGACTTCAACTATTTCCTGATCCATTCCAGAGAAAAGTAGAGGAATCTGGGGTGGGGCAGCTATGATGTAAAATGTGCAGGTACTGGGAGGTAGTATTATCAGTGCTCAGTGTTGCAGGTTTAACATGGATGTTAATTGGAAGAACTGACCAATACTTATATTTGACCTCGCTCCATAAAATGACTTATATTGCTCAATTTTCACCACTAACCTCCAAGTTAAAGCTGCTAAAACACACACCAATAACCCTACCTTCACCTCCCAAACCTTTGCACAATTAACTTCACAGTTGTCTCCGGTTCCTCTAATTGTTCGTATGACTGAATATTCAGTGTGTAAAACATACAGGGTCAGATTTTCAAAGTGTCCGAGAGGGACGCAGAGGACTTGCTGCTGGGATCAAGATGCAAGTTGTGACTTGCTGCCAACAAGGGGTTTAGTGCAATTTTCAAACTGTAGCATTGCAACCCCCCCTGTACACAAGTGCCCCATGTCCCAACAGGACTCTTGCATCCCAGCATGGATTAGGTACTGGGGAGCCATGTTCCCTTCTGTTATGTCACCTGGCACACCTTCCTACAGCACTGGTGTGCTGGGCAGACCTCCTCCATGTGTTCATGCCCCTCTTCCACCACTGTGGGGGACACAGTTTCCATTATGCCAGTTCCCAATGGTGTATCATGGTGGCAGGGCATTGGGGCTTGCACCACAACTTCGGACACAAGCTGCCATAAGATGAGGGATGCGTCATGATTTGCATCCCTCTTCTAAAAACACGACCAAATTGTGGCACACCCTTGGACAGAGCTGTGGCAATACTTGCAGGGACACAGGGAATGGGTGCAACCCTGCATCCCGCGCTTCTAAAATCAGGCCCATAATTTGTATGCCAGAGTGTACCGCTGTTGGTGCCAAGGCCCCTGTGACCCTTTTCCAGGTGAGTTCCTTGCAACCCATTTCAACTTGAACCATGACAGAGAGTGGGTTATTGGTGTTTTATGTCCATTGTATAATAATTCTTTGAGAGTGGAGAGGGAGGGTTAGAGTTTATCAATGTTATTCCACCTTCTTTAGCCTTAAAGTAAATGCAATAGAACAAAGGTTTAATAGTTTATTATTATTCTCTACACCATGTACAGAGCATTGATCATTCCATGGTAAATGAATGGATTTATTTTACAACATTAGGTGCCTAGGCTGGCCCACTGGTGCTGAGGGTTGAAGTGCTGGACACCACACCTCTTGCCATGCTGGTGGCCTGGGTTCGGGAACAAGTCTGGGCTGCTGGGGGTCAGCAGGGGTGAGAGAAGATTGAGTATACGGAATACTGCTCTCCTGTCCTGGGGAGGGATTTTTGCCATCCCACTCGCTGACTACTCTCTGGTGATGGCCAGAGGGCAATATGGGTCGGGAGGGCACATGCCGGTGTCCTTTCATTGGTGGGGAGGGGGGAATGGAGAAAATGGAAAACTGAGCCATTCAGACTCCACGATGGCTGTACCAGCACCACAGCCAGCCCCTGAAGTCTGGATTTCACTCCGGCGGTGGGGGTAAAGCTGGCGCCCATTCACCCTGGCCCTGCCATGGGGAAGACCCATGGGGGAATTAAGGGGTGTTGGTCCAGGGAATTATGCAGTTGGAGACAGAGTACTTACAAGGGAGGAACCAGAGCCACCTGCTGGGGTGAGAAAAAACACCTATATATTAAAAAAAAAAAACAATATTAGGTGCCAAATAAACCTGTATGATGTAGTTGCACTGTAACTGCACCAAAATGTGTCTTCTGCCTCCCTGCTTTGTGTTACCTACCAATATTTTGTGTCACTTGCAATGTGTCTGCAATTTGTGTGACCTTCCTTATGCTGTCTTGTACCATACTGTGTTTTTATACTGTCTACTGCTGGCCTTTTGTGAAAATAGGATTTTTAGCTCATCTTGCTCTCCAGTATAGTAAATAAATGAAATAAATGAAAATGTAGTTTATGCACCCTATACAAGAGAAACAAGGAACATAACCTACATTACAGTTCAGCAACGTTAAAGCACAAACATCAAGTAGGATAACTGGATGGAACAGTGGCAATCATTTAAAGACATTGATTATGTAGGAGGGAAAAGAGGTTAAGAAGGCACGATGTGTGTATGAGATGATGTGTACTTATGGGAAAAGGCAAGATATCACTCCAGATTTCACTACAGCAACACGCCCACTAACATTCAAGTGTGAGTTTAGTGACAGCACAGTGACAGAAAAAAACATGCACCAGGGATGACATCTGTAACAAATAATGTAAGCAGTGGTAGCATGGTAGCCCCAAAAATTAAAAGTGATCACCACAAAAGAGAGAAAGAAAGCCATATTAATTAAAGTAAGGAGAGTTAGAGATAAGCATTAAAAGTGAACTACTTTATTAAATAATATATGATAAGCAATGAAAGTGCAGTAACGCCAATGCAGCAATTAAAAGCGATCACCATAAAAGCTAGAAAGAAATCAGTAATAACGTGAGGTGAGTCTGAGACAAACATTAAAATGCGCCCAATGAACAAAATACAAGGCAACCAGTAGCTCAAAACATCAAGTGACAAGCTCAGGGTGCACGTACCAGAGTGAAGTCAGTAAGAAACATGTATTACTACGGATAGTAGCAGAGCGGTCAACACTCCAAAGAACACCCATAACTCCATACTGGATTCAAGGAGTGGTGCAGACACAGCTCAACTTCTTTCAAAAAAGTTTCATTTTATTCTAAACATGCAAACAGACAGGTACCCAAAGAAGGTAGAAGCCCAAGTATCATGAAAAGTTCATATCTTACAACTTTGTATCTGGACCGGTAAGACATACAACCTTTTTTATATAGGACCAAAAATAAACTCATTCTTGAATGAGTTTCACCTCATCTCCTTGTCATTCTAGCTCATGGACACCTGGAGCCAGTGATGAAAGTGAACAGGAACGCACAGGAACTCAGTTCCTGTACCTTTTTTGCAGCAGGAACAGAGTTCCTGTACTTCTTCCCACTGATACTGAAACTAAAAATTCTTAAACCAGCAACATAATAACAGTTTCTGGCCCTGTGACCTGAAATCAGGCTTTCTTTAACAACATTTGACCTGTACAACAGTGCTATTTTGCTACAAATACTTCAATATCTCTAAGTGAATCTTAGTGTCTAAATAGATAGATGTGTCTTCACACAGCTATCCTTCAGATTGAAGATCTTCATTATGCATTTCATATTTGCCAGTGCCTGAGTTCCTGTACTTCTTATCTACCACTTGCACCACTGCCTGGAGCTGATATTTTGATTGGGAGGACCAAAATATAATTAAAAAAAAAGTAATAAATGTCTTGCAGTACTCTGTAAATCTGTTGCCATGTATGTATTTTACATTATCAAAGCTTGCTCCAGGCACCTTCATTACAGGCTGTTTCAAATTGGTCTAAAAGGCTGACAGTATCCCTTTAGCTAATATATGACAAGCAGTGACAGTGTAGTAGAGCTAATACAGTAATTAAAAGTGATCACCTCAAAAGCGAGAAAGAACTCTATATTAAAGTTCCCCTGTTCCTGTTTGTATGAATACCCCTGCTGTCCCTAAATTATTATGGTGTCTCTTCTTTGTTCTACCTTCAACTGGCTTATGTCCTTTCTGCTGTAGAGGTTCCATAACTGTACACAGGTGTAACTGCAGCAATAACCTGTACAGAGGTAGGACGACCTCCTTCCTTCTGCTTATGAACCACCTACCTATGCAACCCAGGATCCTATTTGCAATACCCACTGCTTTACTTCATTGCGTATTGTGTATTGGGCTTCAGGTTAACTGTAATTGCAATCAGTAGATCCTTCTCCTTCCATGATAATTATGCATGGACTCTATAATTTATCATTTGTACAGCGCCTTGGTTTTGAAAGGTGCTATAAAAATAAAGATTGATTTGATTAGGTGTGTCAAGGTTTTAGTCAGTGAGGGCTGCAGAAAGCAGCCAAATGCATTTGCCAGCCAAGGATGTTGTGGAGCTCTGATTTTATTTGAATACCAACATGTGACCATTTCAGGCATGCCCCTTCCACCTGAGTTTTTCCTGTTTACTTGGATGTGATTAGTTAATGGAGATAGCAGTCTGTCCTTAAGCCTGTTTATTCATTGACTGAGATGGCAATCTGTGTGTCAGGCAGATATGGGGACAATATGTGATTGATACCACTGCTATTTCTCTGCTGTGGGCTGTTGGCTGTGTGCTACAGTATATGTAGAAGATGAAGGGCCAGATATTCAGAACTTTGCCCCAGGGCTAAATTAGCACTGCCCAGCAGGCAAACGTAGCCCGGACCAAAATGCAAGCTATATTCAAAAGGAATAGCCTGAAACAGCTCCTGAATATAGCATGGGAATAAGGCCAGGCAAACTGGGCTGGGCATGCAGGGCAAACTTAGCCCTGGAATAAGACAGCTCTGAATATAGCAACCAGGAAGTGCAAACCACAACAGCAACACAGTGCACAGTGACGGGAAGGTAGGTAGAGGTGAACTATGTGGCCAATGTGTGTGCCAGCAAATGCGTGGACCCAGTACAGCTGCAGGCAGCAGTGCATGTGTAAGTACAGTGTTCAAAACTGTATAATATTCCCAGAACTGTTAGCGCCACACTGACATGTTTGTGCTGCTTTAGCACGGAGCTAAGCCATTTGCCCAGCACTAAACTTTTCCATATCCAAAAGTGACATGTAAATGAGCCTACTTTGGTAGTCTATTGGCAAACATCCAGATTAGCATCTCAGTATGCCCTGATTTGCATACAGTTTACCCAGTGTTACTATAGGGTCCCACAGCTCCACCTGTAGGTCAGTCTGGAAGTATAGGGGCTGTCCAGGTCTGGCGGAAGCTCCACCTGTAGGTCAGTCTGACAGTGCATGATGGTAGCTGCAGGCTACATGCATGCAGTACAGCATAGCACTGGGTACCCAAGGGGACAACACAGCATAGGCACAGGTGGTGGTGCTGCTGCATACAACTGTCACACTGTAGGGCGTGCTACAGTGCACAGCAGACACCACAGTACCAAGAGGGCCTGTAGTGTGAGGGACACAGCAATGCCTATGGTGTGTAGGGTAGTGACCACTGCACTGTACACAGTGACAAGCCCACCTTGCAGGTGTTTACTGACAGTGGGCATTACTGTCACACTGTTGTGTGACCCACAGATGCTGCACCTCTGGCATGGGATACTCATAGTGACATATACATGGCCAGCTGTGTGTGCTGTGGTGTTTGTACAGCTGTACGGTATGTGACTGGGGGGCATGTACGATCAGACAGGCACACTGGTAGGGAATGCCCAATACTGGCCCATGTGCACTGCATGCTGTTTCCCAGCCTTGTGGTTGCACCCAGCCTGTGGAGAGGCCTGGCCACCCATACACCCTCCCTTCAACATCCTCCATGCCCACAGTGCTGCATGTGTGTGCTGGCATCTGTTGGTCACCACAGACATATGGTCTCCAGGTGTGTACTGTATGGCTACACTACCATGGTGGCCCCTGGGTGCCGGGTCGCCACATATTGCCTGGCATGGCTAGGACTGGTGGTGGCTGTTGGCATCATTGTGGTGCCATCAATGAGCAGCACGTGTCCTCCATGTCTGGCTTTTTCTCTGTGTCATAGTCATATGTTAGGGTCGCACTAAAACCGTGCTAATGCCATGCCATGCCACAACGTCATGCAAATCTGGATTGCCCAGAGTTAAGACCAGCTTTTCCTGGGAGGTAAAAGGGTCGTGCTAAGTCATGCAAAGCCATTTTGTGCGGTGCTAGTCTCTGAATATAGCAGTGTACCTGTATTCATGTCTAGTTTGCCCCTTGCATATATTATGATTTTGCCCAGCGCTAATGCGGTTTGTGCATGCTATTTGGCCATTTGAATATAGCAGACTCACGCTAATCCTGCGCTAAACCCACGCAAATGGTTTGTGCCCCACGCAAAGCTTTGAATATCTGAGCCAAAGTGTTTCTTCTTCACTCACCACAGATATGTAATGTGTTTTAGGCAGTGTCTTATTATTACTGTGCCCTCAAAGTGTTCTCTCAGGCAAGGCAATTATTTGCTACCAAGTGATAAAGATGAATGCATTGTCCAAGAATTCCCCCACCTGCCTGCATTTCACTAGACTGGGCTCACCACCACCTTTTTATCTCAAGGCTATTCCACTCCCACCCTTACCCCAGCAACTGGAAAAAGTGAAGCCTTAGGCTGCTTGTAAATGTAGAACATATAAGAATTTAGAACAGCAGAAAATCCCATCAGTGAAACTTGTCTTTGGGTAGAACATTCCCTAAAAAAGTATGCATATGAATATTCTTGAAGGACGAGGGCATGGTTTTCCTTAAGGTGATATTGGAAAGGGGCAGACTAGTTGTGGATACTTCCCAGGCATTGCAATCCAAACGGGGTATTCTATGGGCTGATATTTGGTGGTTCCTACAAATCCATTGTGCAGTGCAGCATATCCTCAAAGCAGCACAAACTTCTCCCAAAACCCCCATTCATGTTGTCACAGTGGTTGTCGCACAAAAAAGGCCTGGCTGGGAAGCTATATGATGCACTCAGGAACTGTACACCCAACCAGTTGCTCCAGTCCAAACAAAGGTGAGAGATATTGTCTCTGAGACCATGAGACCAAGGAATGGAATGCTTGCTAGGCATCCTGTCACAAAGCTTTCAAAATTGCTTGCAGCAGATTAATTCAAAATAAAATTCTCCACTCCTGGTACAGAACTCATTCTATACTACAAGGAGGAGACCTGCTGCATATCAAATAGCTCTGTCTATGTAATGTCTACGTAGGGGTTGTGAAATAACAGGAGGACCAGACACTGAACTTCAAGTTCAACACACAATCTCTACGTGATGTTTATTCAACATATAGAAAACAACTTTTAAGTAATGGCATATCCCTTCTTCTGTAGATCACCTGCAGCAACAAACAATGTATGTTCATTCTCTACACTTAGCCAACACCTACCAACTAGACTCTGACCTACTTAGCAGTTGAGATTCAGCCTCCACTCCTATGCGGGCCTTGTTTGCTTGGATGGTGGGGAGTCAAATAATAATAAAACAAAACAAGCTAAAGACAATGAACCTCATTGCAGAAGCACTGAAACATGATTTATCCCAAAGGGCATTGGCAATAAGCCAAGTTTCAAAGAAACACAACATGACACATACTTCCATAATGCAAAGCATCATGGGATATATGCAGATCAACATAGTGTAATCTATTCTGAGTTAGGTTTGAATATAGTAACTGGAGAGAAAACTGTTCTTGAACAAGTGCAATAGTATAGATATTTAGGAATGCACTTAGATCACTTAAGTGGGCTACTCGTATAGAACATGGAATAAAGAAAGTCGGTAGATGTTTGAGTGCATTATATATAATTAGAAACTGTATGAATGAGAGGGAAAGGAGGCGTGCGGTTGCACCCTAGTGATACCACTCCTGGACTATGGAAAAATAGTCTATATGGGGGCAACTTCTACCCAGTTATCTAAGATAGATGTTCTTTTTAATAAAATAGCAAGGTTTGTCTTAAATGTTCCAAAGCGAACTCACAGAAGTGAGGTATATCAGTTTCTGAATTGGATGTATCCAAAAGATAGAAGGTCCTTTCATGCCTTGTTGTATATGATTAATTCAGCTAGGTGCAAAGTACCTGAATATATTACTGATGAACTCCAGGTTAGGATGGTAAGAGGAGGTATGTGCTCAGCCGAGGGAATGGAATATGAACTTCCTAGAAGAAGATTGGACCTAGGTAGAGCGCATTTCTTTTTTTTGGGTCCTTACATATATGGAATTCATTGCCATTTTATCTCAGGCTAATTAACACTAGTCCTCATATAGGAGAAATAGAAAGATGGTTCAAAAATGAAGCTAATAAGAAGTTTAACATTGATCCACCATGAATTTTATGTATTATAAAATAAACAAGTTGAAGACTTGCACATGTTTGGTAATGAATGTGACTTGTGTTTGTTTATGTAGACCTATTCTATATAGTCTTTCAAGTAGTTTAATTGTGATTATGTATTTGTGATTTTCTAATAATGATGTGACATTATTCTTGGTATGTATGTCAGTCTATTCTGCATATATATTATACATATGTAGCATATGTTGTAGGATTTTTTAGATATTGTAACTAGGAATAAGTATATCAAGGACCTCGCTGGAGATGAGCTTGTCTCAGTTGAGTCTCCTATTCTTTTGCTTGTCAACTGAATAAAAATGTTTACTACTACTACTACATGACATTTCAGAGTCTGTTTACAGCAACTTACGTGCATTTTAAATAGCATGACTAACTTAACCTCCCTGTATGAGGACCTGAGAGGGAAAAAGAAAATTTAAAGAGGACACTATAGCATAGTCAAGAAAGAGGAGGGGGCGCCCATAGGTGGTCAGCCTTATGGACTAGAAATTGTACAGGATAGATTAGGCTAAGAAATAGAACAACTGTTGCAACAGATTTAAGAAAAGGTCAGTCCTGAAGAGTGGCAGGAGCTCCCTGTCACACTGCCCTACCATCCAACCCCTCTGGGACAAGGTGTGTAACTCGGGCTCAGAGGTACTACATTGTCAGATGCCTCACAACACACCCATCTTACTGCTAGGCCTAACACATGAAGTGCCACATATGTCACCTGCAGGTCAAAGATGTTTTTCCCTCCTGAGCATGCAGGCAAAAAGGCTGCTACTCTGCAGATGGCACACCCCTGAGGTACCCTTGCTTCAGAAATTGGTAACTAGTTTGACATGGGTAGCCACACTGGACTAGCTGTCTCACATGGCCTCTGATACTCTTAAAACTTACTGCATCCTGTATGCTGGCTACTTTATCTCTAATATCTGTTCCCCAGGACAGATGTAGGATAAGGGTGAGATATCACTCTAGCTCCTGAGTACTCACTGGCTGGTTGGGAATTTCTTGCATACTGCTCACAAGGTTTCACCTCTGGTTAATTGTTGCTTTTACTAGATAAGGTTTTCTGCCTAATTAAGTTAGAGATTTTAGGATAAAACTTGTGCATATTCAGTGACTCTCTTACACTCCCTTGGGAAGACATCTCATTTGCTTAAAGACAATGCACAATACACTATTAACTACAAACCCATATGTCAATATGTAAGCTACTGTCCCTTGTATATATCACAGATCTATATGCTCCTGTATTACTGTAGGACAATGAAATATGACAATAAAAAATAACTGGACAAGGAGGAGGTGGTAAACTACAGACAGCCTGACTTCAGTAATGGGTAAAGTCATGGAAACACTATTGAAGGAAAGAACCATGGAACACCTGGTTGTCAGCGGTCTACAGGACACAAAGCAGCATTGTTTTATGGGAGGGAGGAAGGACATGCCAGATAATGTCATTGAGTTTTTCAGTTGGGTAACCAGGGAGGTAGATGGGGGGACACTATGGACATGGCCTACCTGGATTTCATTAAAGCCTTTGACACCATCTGGCATTGCTGGTTGATAAGGAAGCTGCAGAACATGGGAGTAGGAAGGAAGGTTGTGAAGCGAGTGGAAAGTTGGCTGGATAACAGGACCCAGAGGTTGGTGGTAAATTGCATTTACTCAAGAGGGTAAGGTGACCAGTGGGGTATCACAAGGATCAGTACTGGGCCCAGTTCTCTTCAATGTCTTTATCAGTGACATTGCAGAAGGTCTAGAATGGAAGATCTGCCTGTTCACTGATGACACTAAGCTTTGCAACAGTGTGGACATGCCAGTAGGAGTAGATAGAATGAAGCAGGATCTAAAGAAGCTGGAGGATTGGTCAAGGGATTAGCAGCTGAAGTTCAATGCAGAAAAGTGCAAGATGATGCACATGGGACACAAAAACCCAGGAGCATCATATCATCTAGCAGGGGAGAAAATAGAATGCTGCAAGCAGGAAAGAGACTTTGGGGTGATCATCTCTGATGACCTCAAGGTTGGGAGGCAGTGTGACAAGTCAAGTCAAGTCAAGTCATGTTTATTTATAAAGCGCCTTTCAAAACCAAGGCGCTGTATAGAAATAGATAGAACAATAAAATCCAAACATTTAAAACAACCATAACTAAGAAGAATAAGCCAAAGTAAAAAGATATGTCTTTAAAGCAATTTTAAAACTATCAACGGTTGGGCATTCTCTTAACCAGCAAGGTAGAGAATTCCACAGGGTTGGCGAGAAGGCAAGGCGAGATCGATAACTTCAATTGAACCCTGGGAATCTCTAGCAATCCCTCGCTGGTGGAACGGAGAGGACGGAGGGGGCAATAGGGAATCAGAAGATCTTTCAGGTAACCGGGTCCCTGGTCATGTAGGGCTTTAAAGGTTAGTAAACCAACCTTAAAGGTGATCCGCCACCAAACAGGCAGCCAGTACCGTTCGTGAAGCACAGGCATAATATGACTAGTTCTAAGAGTCCCAGTCAAAAGCCTGGCTGCAGTGTTCTGCACCAGCTGAAGGCAGCGGATATCGACCCCTGGTAGCCCTAGGTAGAGTGGATTGCAGTAGTCCAGACGGGTAGTGACAAAGGCGTGGACCAAAGTTGGAAGATCCTCCTGGGGAATCAGATGTTTCACCCGAGCGATATTCCTCAGATGGTAGAAAGAGGATTTGACAACAGCTGACACCTGAGATTTCAGGGTCAGACCATCATCAAAATAACGCCCAGATTTCGCACCTGTCGAGAGGTAGAGGCGATGCGCCACCAAGTAATAAACCTGATAGCTGTCCAGCACCCAAACCCACCCCTAGGATGACCTGGATCCACGCATCAATACCTAGTCTTATCCGATTGAGTCTCAACCAGCTCGAACTCATCCAAATTCTGATCTCATCCAGGCAGTTATTAACTACAAAGAGTGCATCACTCTGGTCGGGGAGAAAGGACAGATACAGCTGAGTATCATCTGTATAGCAGTGAAAACTCAGACTGTATCACCTGATGATTTCTCCCAATGGCAGCATATACACTGCAAACAACATGGGAACTAAAATGGAGCCCTGTGGTACCCCACAAGGCAGGGAGAAAGCATCAGAGGAATAAATTCCGGTGACAACTCTCTGAGACCTGCCAGTGAGGTAAGAACAAAACCACTTGTGGACTGTACCAGACAGCCCACAAAAGACCCGCAGTCGCTCCTATAGCACCCCATGGTCTACAGTGTCAAATGCAGCAGATAGATGGAGAAGGACCAGAATGGTACAAGCCTTTCGATCTCTGGACATTAGGAGGTCGCTCAATACCCAAACAAGGGCAGTCTCAGTACTACGCCTTTTCCTGAAACCAGACTGGAGAGTATCATAGACATTATGAGATGTGAGATGATCATCCAATCGCAACGCAACTGCCTTTTCAATGACTTTACCAACAAATGGCAGGTTAGAGATAGGCCGGTAGTTAGCTAGACAGTCTGGGTCCAAGGAGGATTTTTTTAGGAGTGGTCGAACTACTGCCTCCTTAAGGGGGTCAGGAAAAAAAACCCTCTCCAAGGATTTCCAGATGTCAGCAAGGATTGGATAGATAACTTCTACACAACCTACTAACAGCGGTGTAGGACCCGGATCCAAACTACAACTAGTTGGTCGCATTGTTTGGATGATCTTCACAATATCCACGAATTCCGGGCGGTGAAAGTCTAAGGCAGAGGAAAAGGCCAGCAGAATGCTGGGATGCATAGGCAGGGAAATCAACAGCAGAAAAAGAGAGGTAATAATTCCACTGAATAGGACTTTGGCAAGGCCACATCTTGAGTACAGTGTCCAGTTCTGGAGGCCCCACCTGCATAAGGATGTTGATAGAGTGGAGGCCGTTCAGAAGAGGGTGACTAAAATGGTGTAGGGACTACATCGCAAGCCCTATGAAGCTAGACTGATGGAACTGACTATGTACTCCCTAGAGGAGGGGAGAGAGAGGGACGTATGACTAAAACATATAAGCACCTCACAGGGAGAAACAAGGTACAGGAGAATACAATTTTTCAGAGAAAAAGTTGCTCTGGGATGAGGGGCTACAAGATGAAATTGGCAGGAGGGAGTTTCAAAGGAAATGTGAGAAAGTGGTTCTTCATGGAGAGGATGGTGGACAAGTGGAACAGCCTGACAGCGGAGGTGGTGGGGGCAGAAACAATAAATGGATTTCAAAATACTTGGGATAGGCATAGAGAACTACTGGTAATTTGAGGAGGGAGACAACATAATACTGACAGAGCATATAAGAGCACAGTTATAGGAGGTATTGGGGCAAAACAGATTTCTATGTTTCTATATAACTGCAAAATAAATCAAAAATAAATAAATATATTCTAACCTTGTCCCCCCACAGGCAGTGGAGTCAGTGCAGTCTACTGATTAGAGCATTGTTGAGAACTGGGAGATCACAGGTTTAAACTCCACTAGAGTGATATACTTATTCTGTGACCCTGAGCAAGCCACTTAACCTGCCACTGTACCAGTCCACTTGGCTGAGGAAATAGGTAGAAGCAGGATATACTGTGTGAAGAAGAAGAAGAATCAGCATTTATATAGCGCTTTTTATACACAGTATCCCAAAGCGCTTTACAAGCAATGCTAGACTGGTAGTGAAGTGATTGAATGTGTGGTGGCAGCCATATCGCACATCATCACCCATACACAGCCTGGATAATTGCATGAACTGGTTTATGGGAAGGGGAATGTTGGCCAGGACACCGGGAATGTTCCCTGCTCTTTACGAAGAGTGCCCTGCGTTCTTTTACTTCCACCTGGACACCCACCAGGACAACACCAGGATGGGCAGAAGGGACCTCAGTTTAACGTCTCATCCAAAGGACAGCACACCCCAGCAGTACAGCACCCCCCAATACTGCACTTGGATGCCAGTGATTTTTAGGTACAAGTTCAATCTTGGTGTGGGACGAGAACCCATGACCTTCTGGTCCAGAGGCGGATGTGCTACCAACTGAGCCATGCTGACACCAAGCCCTAAGCAAGTCACTTAACCTCCCAGTCCTCCTTTCCACCGAGCAGCAGACACTAGAAAAAGCAGAACCACACTGGAACTGGTAGTTTACTCACCTGGTACAGGTGATTGCATGAGCATCACCTGACAGCATCCCCCATCCATTACCATCTAGGTTGACATCCGTCTCATAGGCTAATGATGCACATGTGACCAGATGTTAGAAATCCGATCTGCCTAGGTCCTGCTGTGTCTCCCGGCTCTCCAGTTAGAGTCTTCCAATGCTGTAAGTAGTCTAGAAAAGTCTTGGAAATAAAGTGTAGGTTAAACATTAAAGACCCAAAAATGAGTGTTCTCTTAGGTCGGTTGTATAGTGTGTGTTTATTTCCTATTATTTGCATGCTAGAATATGCCAGCTCATACGGCATGCTGTGTCAATGATCAAAGTACGTCAGGTATGTCGACTGTATCTTGGGTGCTGCGTTCGTGAACCTATCCAGGGCACCTTACCAGATTACCCGGGTTGGGCTGGGGATGCTGTAAGGTGATACTCATGCAATCACCTTTACCAGGTGAGTAAACTACCATTGCATATTGCATCACCTTACAGCATCCCCAATCCATCACCATCTGGGTGCTAATAAGCAGTGATAGAGAGAAGTGGGTGGGGTAGGAGGCCCGGTTAGGTGCCTGAATGTGCTAACAGTACTTTCCTAGCAAAGTTTGACTTTTCAAAGTTCATTATGTCTAGTCTGTAATGTCTAGTAAATGTGTGGATAGAAGATCATGTTGGGGCTGCACAAATGTCCTATACTGAGGCTCTGTTTTGCTCTGCCCATGAAGTTGATATTGCTCGGGTTGAATGGGCAGTAAAGCGTGGGGGCTATTGGAGCCCTTGGAGCTTGTATGCCTCTGTGATGGTCTGTTTAATCCATTGTGCCAGTGTGGATTGTGCAGCTGCCTGGCCCTTTCTGTGGCCTGAGGTTAATACAAAGAGTGTGTTGGTTGATCTAAAGTCCTTTGTTCTGTCTAGGTATATAGAGATGATTCTCTTCATGTCCCACTGTGGAGTGGGAGTAGTCTGATCGCTGGTGTTTTGTCGACTCCAAGCCGGTAGTTCTATTGTTTGCGCCATGTGAAAGGAGGTTGCTCCCTTTGGTATGAAGGAGGGAGCTGGTCTCAAGGTGACTCCATCATTGTGGAAAAGTAGGAAAGGGGGCTTGCAAGACAGGGCTCTGATTTTGCTTAGTCGTCTTGCTGAGCATACTGCCACCAAGAACGCTGTCTTGAGTGACATCCACTTTAGGTCTATCAAATCTAGTGGTTCAAATGGTGGCTTCGCTAGTGCATTGAGCACTGTGTTAAGATCCCATGGAGCCACCGGTTGCTTAATTATAGGGCGAATATTGGTGGCGGCCTTAAGGAATCTGAGCACGTCTGGGTGTGAACCAGGTGTGAAGCTGTCTATGGGTCCCAGTGACGCACCAATCGCTGCCACTTGTACCCTCAGTGAGGATATTGATAGTCCTTGGTCCAGACCTTGTTGTAGGAATGATAGGAAGTGTTGTAAACATATCGTTTGTTCTGTAATGCGGCGGTTCCCCATCCACTTCTGGAAGACCTTCCATTGGCGGGTGTAGGTGCTGGTTGTTGACGCCCATCTGGACTGAAGCATGGTGTTCACCACTTTCACTTCGTAGCCTCTACTCAGCAGTCTCTGTCTTTCAGCAGCCAGGCCATGAGGTGCAGGGAGTGCAAGTCTGGGTGCTTTATCGGCCCTTGGGTCAGAAGATCTGAGTGGATCAGAAGTGTCCATGGACAGTCTATTGCCATGGATATCAAGGTTGTGAACCTGTGTTGTCTGGGCCAGTATAATGCTATTAGGATTACTGTGGCCTGGGAGAGACGGATCTTGTTCAGGGTCTGTTGGAGGAGTGGAATTGGTGGGAAAACGTAGGCTCTTTTGAAAGACCAGACCTGTGACAGGGCATCTGTCCCCAAGGCTTGAGGCTTGTTAAACCTTGAGAAGAAGTTTGGGAGGTGGCTGTTTTTCACTCTTGCCATTAGGTCCATTTGGAAAGGACCCCAGTGGCTGTTGAGTTGTTGAAATGTTTTGGAGTGTAAGGTCCACTCCCCCGGGGCTATGTTTTGTCTGCTCAGCCAGTCGGCTTGGATATTCAGTTTTCCCACCAGATGTATGGCGGTGATGGAGCGTAGGTTGGTCTGTGCCCAGTTTAGTACCTTCCTTGTTTCTTGTAAGAGTTGAATGCTCCTTGTCCCACCTTGGTTCTTGATGTAGGCCACTGTGGACCTGTTGTCCGATTTTATGAGTACCCTTGTGCCTTAAATTTGTTTCCTGAAGTGGTGCAGTGCATGGTATACTGCTCTCATCTCCAAGATGCTTATTGATCACCTTGATCTCTCCCGTGATCCCATGACCATTTGCCTTGTGCTGGAATGTGGTTCATGGTGGCTTCCCAGCCCATGAGGCTTGCATCTATATCAATCACTACGTCATGGTTGGTGCACAGTGTTTCTTCTTTGTTGATGTTGTGATGGTCTGTCCACCATAGCAGAGATTGCTTGGCTGCTGTTGCTAGCGTGATCATTCCAGACAGGTCGTGGTTGAGCCACTGACCCTCCTGGATTGCTAGGATTTGCAGTGTGTGCATGTTCCATAGTGCTCAGGGCACTAGAGCTATGCAGGAGGTTATGGAGCTGAGAGTCTGTAGAAGGGAGGCCAGGGTTTTGGCCTGGTTGAGGTACAGGGCCTGGGCCTGTGAAATTACCTTGTCTGCTCTCTTTTGGGATGGATTGGCAATGTTGGCTTCAGAGTCTATAATGGCTCCCAGGTGTTTTATGGTGCGACGTGGGGTTAAGGAACTCTTCTCCCAGTTGACCACCCAACCATGGTCTTGTAGGGCTGTCAGAAGTAGACGTGTGTGTTGATGTGCCAGCTGGGGCATTCTGGCCCTGATTAGCCAGTCGTCTAGGTAGGGAATTATGTGAATGCCCATCTGTCTGAGTGACGCCAACATCGCAATAGAGATCTTGGTGAATACCTTGGGCGCGGATGCAAGACCGAAGGGGAGAGTCTGGTGCTAGTAGTGCTGGCCCATTATTTTGAACTGTAGGTACTTGAAGTGGGCTGGTCTGATTGGTGTGTGTAGGTATGCATCCCTCATGTCTACTGAGGTCAGATAGTCTCCCTGTCTTATGGAGTGGAGGGTGGTCTTCAAGGTTTCCATTTTGAATTTCCTGTATCTCACAAATTGATTTAGGAACTTCAGATCGAGAACGGGGCGCATGTCTCTAGACTTTTTGGGCACCAGAAAGAAGATAGAATACATACCCTGGTCCCATTCTCCCTGAGGTACCGGGGATATTACCCTGTTTGCTAGAAGGCTTTGTATAACTGATGTTATGGCTTGCCTCTTTGGTGGTTGGCACAACACTGGGGAAAGAACTGTTCTATTTTGGAATGGCTTCTGCTCGAATTCTATCGTGTAGCCTTCTGAAACCGCTTCCAGGACCCATCGGTTGGTTGTGGTTTTTCCCCAGACATGTGCGAATTGGAGGAGCCTTGCTCTGATTGGGGGATGGTTGGCAAGGGTTGTCGGAAGGGAGGGTTAGGTGTCTGTCCGAGTCAGTTCAAGTGAGACCTGCCTTGGGAGTTGTTGAAGTTGAATCTTCCCCTTTGGGTCCTCCCTCTCGATCTCCCTCTGCTTGGGCTTGTGAAGTAGGACAGCTTGAAAGAGTACGATTTGTTTGGGAGTACCGGTTGGTTTGGCATCTGTCTGGTTTTGCCCTGTAGGGGCGAAAGCATCTGCAAAAGGCAGGGAGGTATGTCTGTTTGGAGTTTCTATCCTTGTCCAGCCCCTTACTGTCCCCTTTTTGTTTCACATATTTTTCTAATCCTTCTCCAAATATCAGACCACCTTTGAATGGTAGCTTGTTTAGCTTTGTTTTAGATTCTGTGTCCACGTTCCAGATCTCCAGCCAGATTAGCCTTCTGGCTTGGTTGGACAGCGTGGCCAGTCGAGCAGTAATCTTCAGTGCATCGATTGATGCATCTGCCGAGTATCTGGCTGCTTGTATGGTCTACTCTATGATTAGGGATGTAAGTTTGTCATGGATGAGGTTTTAATGACTCATTATTTGTTCATGAAATCATTAGTAAACAGTAGTAAATGTTGTGGCACTGTCATCATTGCTACATTCTGATGACACTAGTGAAA
Source organism: Neoceratodus forsteri (assembly GCA_016271365.2). NCBI lineage: Eukaryota > Metazoa > Chordata > Ceratodontiformes > Ceratodontidae > Neoceratodus > Neoceratodus forsteri. Next base: position 65,626,174 of record CM028133.1, read on the forward strand.
GTCATGGAAGTCCTGAATAAAGATCAAACATCATGGAATCAATGACGTGTATGACTGCCATGACAAACTTACATCCTTATCTATGATGTCCGCCTGTTTAGATTTTGGGTCCAGGGTTGGTGCCAGTTCCTCCAACCATGTCACCAAGGCTCGGGATGTGTAGTACACTGCCGTGTTGGCTCAGCTGGTGAGGCCTGTCATCTTGAAACCCTTCTTCATGTATTCCTTGAGCTTCTTATCGGTTGGGTTCCTTAGGGGTGTGTTTGTTTCGGATGGCAGGACTGTTTTCTTACATAGTCCTGTGACCTGGTGGTCTACAGTGGGTGGAGTACACCAGGTTTTGTTAATGTCCTCCTGTATGGGGTAGAACCTGTCAAATGTCTTTCTCTCCAAAATTCGGGAAGGGTCTGGTGACTTCAGATAGGGATTCACAGATTGGGAAAAGTTCATCCCATTTTTGCTTGCCTCTGTAACCCCCCTACAAATGGGGGTTCCTGAAAGCTTTCCCAGAGCTTGTCTAAATGCTCCATGCCTGACTGGTGTTCGGCATAAGGGCGCTAAATGTGGGCAGTGTGAGTGCTTTTAAAGCCTCCAGTACTGCCTCTTTAAAAGCTGCCTGCTCGCAGGCTTACGTGGTACAAATGGGGGACTGGGGTTTCCCTGCTCGAGTCCCATCTGGGATTGCTGTCTGATCGCTCCGTTTCTGCAGTCGCTAGGAGTGCTGAGGGAGCCCCCCCTCGAAAGGTGTAACTATTTGCCTGAAATCATTTAGAGTGATAGGGAAAATGCAGTTTTGTTTAACCTGCCTTTGTTGCAGATGGGACTGTGTGTGCGGTGCCCCTCCATCTTGGACCAGGACAGTTCGAGGGGTCCAACAGGAGCAAGGGAGTATCTAAACTGGAGTAAAAAGCAGCCAACCAGAAACCAGGACTCTAGATGGAGCGGCCGACCAATGGGGACACAGCTTGTAATTCTGGGAAGTGGCATTCTGGGCCATGGCACCGTTTTGCACCAATGAGTGCAATAATGAGTGACTGGCATCTGCAGCCCTCCAATGGGATTGGGTAGCACCTGAATAGAGAGACTTGCCCCAGCTGCCAAAGGGCAGAGACGCTGTGGCTGTGAGAGAGGAAGGAGCCCTGGGCTTCTGCGCCGTTAAGTCTTCACGTGGGAAGCGCGTGTGTGTGGTGCAGGCCAATTTCGGGTGGCTCGGTCACCATTAGATTTGGACTAAATCCGCAGGGCAGCGGTCAGAGGAGGCTGTGCAGGAGTGCAGCTACCTACCAGGCTCACCCTATAGAGGACTGGAGAATCTGCTAAATCGCTCTCGGTCTGTCAGGACAGTGAAGTTGCAGTGAGATCCCTGGATAGCTGTGAGTTCAGTCAGGTCCTAGAAGCAGCTGCCTGGTATGGTACCCCTCTGTTGTTTTCCATATAAATGTGTGAGGAGGCCTTTGAAGCTCAGGCTCAGCCCTGCGAGTGGTGAAAGAGTGGTTCTCTGTTGGAGTTGTGAGTACTGAATCAGGGTAGCTCCCTGTTAAAGGTTACAAACAAAGGCAAAATTATCTAGTTGTGTTGCTGACTGCACTAATTGAGCTTTCTGGCTCCATCTGATCTACTCAGGAATTAAATGCTCGTTTGTGTCAGGTCCCCAACCAGCTGCATCGAGGAACTACCATTAGGGCTTGGGTACCCATAGACAGTAATTTATAGGTTAGGCCTGTGCACAGAGCCATAGGTAGGTTCTCATATATTGTATGTGGTAAGCTAATCAACCTGATTACCCCGGTCCTTGTTATCTCCCCTTAAATAAATCAGATTGCTTGTTTTGCAAAAGTACACTGGCTAGTTTGTATATTCATAGGGAAATACTGCACAGTGAATGTGGTGTAACTGTACCTTACTTTTCAGGGGGTCCCCAGAGTGAGCTGACTGGTTCGAGCTGGGGGGTAAGTGTATATGGTAAGGACACTGAAATTGAACTGTGTGGGCCACTAGTGGGAAGAAAGGGGGATTGCAGCAACCCAGAGGGCTGTGACCAAGTCAACCTCGACTGTTCTAACACCAACCTCTGGGTGGAGGCACCCGCCAATGGATCTGGGCACCTCATCCTGTTACAGGTAGGGCAGGCAGGGGTAGTAGCCCTTAGGATAGCGCCCCTTGGGGGTTACACCTCTAATGAGGGGGCTTAGTTTTGACTGTTGCTGTGGTTCCTGTAGGTCAAAGCTCAGTGTTTCTTTCACTGCCTGTAGAAGCTCAGGTAGGGACTCGGTCGCTGTGAGCTTCTTGGTGAGGGTGAGCTCCACCTCCTCCTCCTCCTCCATTGGAACATTCTCCCCATCAGAGTCGTGAGGGATCGCTTTGTCTGGTGTGGTATTGGGTTGGCTCAGGTTGTCATCATCATTGGGCAATGAGGTGGACTGCCCTGTTGTGCCTCTGTGTTTTGGCCTTGGCGGAATTGTCTCTGCCGGTTTTGAGAGTGCCTCAACTCTGTCTCGAGGATTTTCAGCATGATGGCTTGCTGAGTTTTAAAGAATTCTTCAGCTGTGGAAGGAAGTTCCTCCTGTCCCGGGTCTAGTCCCTGCATGACCTGGCATGTCTCTGTATCCTGTTCGTCTTGCTGCTCAGGGCCCCCCCTGTTGGTGGGTGTACATGGGGCAGCTGGGACCTTGTTGGTTGGGGAAGAGGTTAATTTGGCAGGACTTGCACTTCTTGGTCTTTGCCATGATGAGATCTGCAATCAGAATGGAGACAGAAGGGGGCATGAGGGCTCAGTGGGTTGCGAAGAACTGTTGTGCAATATATGTATCACTCTATATGTATATATAGATATATGTTTAAACTTATAATCATATGTGGGATAACCTACGAAAGCACAGGTTCAATCCATTCAGTTAGGCTGTGGGACTCTGTGGTACACCCCGTGTGGCATAGTCTGCTGTTAGTGGGATGAGGCTGTATGTATCCCCTATATATATATATCCCCACCAAGCCTTAACATTGTGGTATAGATGATATAGGATAAGCCGTCCCCTAATGAGAAATTAATGGCTTTTCTCCCCAAAATGGCATCTGTTGTATTGATTGGGGCCGTTGCTGCTTTAAGCCAGCTTTTCCCATTGTAAACGCACAATCATGTCTGCACGAAGAAGTGGCAGTTTAAAAATAAGGGCATCCCTTTTAAGGCTGTCCGGTGTTGCCACTTTAAGGTGGATTGCCCCAAAGTAGAATGGCAGTGCACGTGCTGCTGCACATGCGTGCTCGCTCACCTAAGATGGAGGGAGGTTGAAAGGAAGAGAAGGCCTGGCGAGTAATCTGGGGTGCTGTGCGCTGAGAGAGGTACTGTTCGGGTGGGCATCTGGGGGAAAAAAATGCTTGCAGCGTGGAGGAGCAATGGAAAGTGCCCTCAGATTCTGGGGTTGCCTCAGGAGCTGGAGCGGCTGTCCGGTGCGATGGACTGTCCGAACTGGATGTGGCCTGGTGCTCTGGGGCCATTGGAGCCCTCAATTATCCATCCAGGTACAGAAATTCCTTGTGCCTCTTATTTGTATAGGTCTGTGGAGAGCCCAGTGCATTAGTAGGGTCCACTCTCAAGGGGACCCTACCCACATTGGGGAACATGAGACCACTCATAAGGGGTCCCAAGTTCACATCGAGGGGAAGAGAGGGGGGCTGTTTGGTATGCGGTGCCATTTTTAAAGCAACTACCTGACCGCCCTGCTGCTTACAGGTGGGTGACAGTAAAAGTTCGTATTTTGTAGTGAAGGCTGTTGTTTGTATGGGGAGCTGAATAATAACAATAATGATGAGTGCGCCTGTGTTTAACCTGAGGCGATCTGTGTAATGCGGTGGTTCCCCGTGTATAGAAGCTGGTCTGAAGTACTAAATGGTGTATGCTATGGACAATCGTGATGCCTATCAAAGTGTTTAAAGAAATCTTCAGCTGGGAACTCCCGTGGCTCTTGTACATTAGTAACGTAATGTAATGAATAGTGGGGCTTTAATATAACTTGTCTGCTGACTGTTGTATTATTTAAAAACAAACAAAACTTTTGGCTAGTACACCTACTAGTTGGCTACTGAGTAACAATGCTAACAGTACTTTCCTCGCTTATTGGGGTATGCCTTTCCAGCTAGGCAGAGCAATTAGATGTACATCTTTCCCAGGCATGCAGAAATATCTCATTAAGACTGAAGCTATGTCTCTAAGCCAGCAGATCCACAATAGTTAACATGCAGTAGTGAAAACAGTATTTCTTTTCCTTTTCTGCATCGCATAGCAGCTATCCGAATCAGCAATTGCCTGCTTAGTTATTTAGGATTGTTATAGCAGTGGGACCAGATAAAATGTCTTACCTCTGTAAGTTGTTGATGAGGAGCTAGGCGAAGTGCTTGCAGCCTCTGCGATGCACATTAAAGAACTGTAGAGCAGGGGGACACAGCAGGACCTAGGCAGATTGGATTTCTAACATCTGGTCACATGTGCATCATTAGCCTATGAGATGGACGTCAACCCAGATGGTAATGAATGGGGGATGCTGTAAGGTGATGCAATATGCAATGCAATACTGCATCTCAAGTAAACTATCCTGTATAAGTGTATTGTAAAAATGTTCAAAAACATGATGCTACTGGAAATGAGATGTTACATCCCAGCTGGCCTTTGCTGGGTGAATAAATTGTTAAAAAAAAAAAGTAAATAAATAACTAAATAATCTGCTGCAGGCAGTATCTACTGATTAGAATATTGTTGGGAACAAGGTGATTCCAGGTTAAATTCCTGCTAGAGCCAAATTGTTACTGTGTGACCCTGAGCAGACACTTTAACCTCCCAGTACACCAGTCCACTATGCTGCAGAAATGGGCAACAACAGGAACCCACTGTAAATGTGAACTTGCATCTTATCTGGCCGGTCCTGTCAATATAAATAAATAAAATAAGAAACATAACCATAGCCAGCAGCTACTGCCCTTTCCTGCCCCCACCCACATGTAGGCAGTGTGGTCTCATGGTTAAAGCACGGTAGGGAGTTAGAAGATCACAGGTGCAAACCTTGCTGAAGCCAGATACTCACAGTGTAATCCTAAGTAAGTCACATACCTCTTAGTGGTCTAGTCCTCCCAGATACCACAATAGGCAGAAGCAGGAACCCCCTGGAACACAGAAACATAGTGTAACAATCATCTCCTGACAGCAAAGGGAAAGGCTGTTTATTAGAATACCAGACCACACAGCCTACTGATTGGTAAAGCCTCTGACAGATAGTGATGGAGTTTAGAATGCCAGTTTTGCATAAGAGAAAACTGATGGAGTTTAGAGTGCCAGTTTTGCATAACAGAAGAGTGTGAAATATAGCATGATGGGTACATGTATGCCTTCAGGACACCCTTTCCTCAAGCTGCTTTCTAGGCCACCTGAGGTGACAAGGGCCCCCTCACATGCAGTAGGTGTCAATTGATCCAGTGTGTGAAAGCAACAGAACTTTTTGCTTAGTCAATTGGTAGCCTCTAGGAATAGACACACAGACACCAGTACAGAGGTGTAGATTCTGGGGAGTTGGAGTCTGAAGGTCATTTAGTGTAGAACAGATCACCATTAATTCTAGATGGTGTGTAAGGGAGACACTGGGAGAAAATTGCAACCATCAATTGGCAACGTTCTGTTTTCCATGACTTTTCATGGCAGAGGAGGCCTATGCTTCTTTAGTTTTGAGTTCTGTAAGTATGCTACATCTGTGAATTTATATAAAGTTCTCACTCACTCTGCTACAAGGAACACTTAGTAATTTGTTGATAAGCAGAGATTTCCCCAAGATTAACTTGAAGGCCTTTACTGTCTTTGCATCTAATAATTAATCCTTCTGTTCCTCTCTCTCTCAGGCTGATCGGATCCCACTGGGCTGATGCGGTCCTCTCCACAAGCAACCCTCTTGCCTAGTACAGGGCGAGAAGGCACCTGCTGCCCTCTCTCCTCCTTGGCTCACAAGGCTGATCAGAGCCCATCGGGCTGGTACCACTGATGCGGTCCTCTCCACAAGCAACCCGCCTACCGAGGACAGGGCGAGAAGGCATCTGCTGCCCGCTTTCCTCCTTGGCTCGTAAGGCTGATCGGAGTTCACCGGGCTGGTATCACTGACGTGGTCTCCTCCACAAGCAACCCACCCACCTAGGACAGGGCGAAAAGGCACCTGCTGAAATCATTGGACTAGGGCATAAGACCGCAAAGAAACACTGGCCTTTGACTTTTCTTCCTTTCGCAGCTGCGTAGAGCAGTCCTGATCTTTTTGCTTTCCAGTTCACTCAGTTGCACACTTCTGTGGGCTGTACAGTGCAGAGCAGCATTTGTCTAACCTGAACTGGCTTCTTAGTGATTTTTTGTATTATTTATGGTGATTCTGCCACTAGGGTTTCCTTAAATGGACTGTAGAGTTGATTTTCTGAAATAATTTTAAGTCGAACAGTGTTTACATTGCATATTAGATTACTGATGGAAATTTCTGCATTTGTATTTTAAAGATTAAGACTGTTTCTGCATTTCTAATCTGTTTGGGTACTAGACCTCCCCCCTGACTCTGGCACCAAACGATCAGGTCAGATACACACCCCCATTTAACACCCTTTGTTTTAGCTCCCAGTTGCAATTTGCTTCTGGCAGCTTGCCAGAGTCTGTAACAGAGCCCCTTCCCCCTTTCATCCCAAGCCTTTTCAACTGTTAATTTTTCCTCACCCCTCCCTGCTCTGAAACCTCCCCTGACCATCATTGAGGCTTATAACTGTCCTCTCTTCTGTTCCTCTTCCTAAGGCTGATCAGAGCCCATTGGGTTGATACTGCTGTCGCGGTCCCCTCCACAAGCAACCTGCCCACCTAGGACAGGGTGAGAAGGCATCTGCTGCCCACTGTCCTCCTTGGCTCACAAGGCTGAACAGAGCTCATTGGGCTGGTACCACTGACGTGGTCCCCTCCACAAGCAACCCACCACCCACCTAGGACAGGGCAAGAAGGTGCCTGCTGCCTGCTCTCCACCTTGATTCGCAAGGTAACATCTGGTCCCTGACCCAGGACAAGGGAAAGGGGATTTTGGAGCTTTCCTCTGTTTTCTAATTAAATACCTGGCACCCATCGCTGTGGAACCTGAATGGTTCCAGATGGCCCCGGAGCGCTGACATTGGTTTCCTGCCAACCCCTGCAGCCAGTGCTGAAATCATCAGACTGGGGCATAAGACTGCAGAGAAACACTGACCTTTGACTTTTCTTCCTTTAGCGGTTGCGTAGTGAAGTCCTGATCTTTTTGCTTCCCAGTTCACTCAGTCGCACACTTCTGTGGGCTGTACAGTACAGAGCAGCATTTGCCTAACCTGAACTGGCTTCTTAGTGATTTTTTTTTTATTATTTATGGTGATCCTGCCACTAGGGTTTCCTTAAATGGACTGTAGAGTTGATTTTCTGAATTAATTTTATGTTGAACAGTGTTTACATTGCATATTAGATTACTGATGGTAATTTCTGCACTTGTAAAGTTTAAGACTGTTTCTGCATTTCTAATCTGTTTGGCAACTATACCTCCCCCCCTGACTCTGGCACCAAATGATCAGGTCAGATACACGCCCCCATTTAACACCCATTGTTTTTATTTATTTATTTTTGAAAGTCGGATTTACAACCTTTGAATCAGGGACTCATTTACAAAGGCACCTTGTCACAGGGAGGGTAGACATGGTTACAGTGTGAAGTACAACAGTGGTAACATACAGGTGCAATACAGATAACAAAAGAACACAATATAACTGGTTTACACAATAAAGTTACATGCAGTAAATAGCAATCGTATAAAGTAGAACAATAGTAGAAGTCACAACCCTGGTCATACCAGGGAAATACCTATGTGGAAGGGGGAACGGTGGTGAGGAAAAGGAAAAAAAAGGGGAGGGGCAGTTCAACGGGCATTGTCTAGGCTATGGGCCAGAAATGGGGAGGGACTGCCAACATTAGGTTGATTAATTGCCACTACAGCTTTGGGCGCCAAGAGGTGGTTACAGGGAGCGACTTTAAAGGGACCAATTTTGGTAGACTTAGTGACAGAGGGCGGAAGGGAGTTGAACCATGTGGGGGCGCGGTAGTGGAAGGACCTTTGGGCTAGAGAGGTCTTGGTGCTGGGCACCAGAAAGATGGCTTTAACTGAGCTATGGGTGGCAACAGATGGGGATGCAAGCCGCAGGGACACGGTGACCACTGGGGGGAAGAGTCCTAGCAGGAATTTTTTGGCAAGTAAGCAGGTTTAGTAGTGCAGGTGCTCCTCCAAGGTGAGCAGGTTGGCGGTGAAATAGAGCAGGTAAGTATGGGTGCAGAGGGATGTGCCGGTCAGGAGCCTGCAGGCCTTGTTTATTGAGGTCTGGATTCTAGTGAGGATGGTATTGTCGGACGCAGAGTAGATAGGTAGGTCGTAGTCCACTAGGAACAGGACAGAGGAGTTGATGGCCAGTCGGAGAGCGGTTTGGGGGAGGCAATCTCTGTGGCGATAGAGAAGGCCAATCCGAGAGTTTATGGCTGAGGACAGGGTGTTGATGTGGGTTTGGAATGTAAGAGCCGAGTCGAAGGTGATGCCCAGGTACCTGTAGGATGACACCTGCTCGAGAGGGTGAGCATGACTGGGGAGAATGCAGAGGGGGACATTTTTGGCCTTATTCTGGAGATGCAAAAAAAGCATAGATTTGTTTTTTTTTAGGTTAATGACCAGCAGGTGGTCAAGGAACCACTTTTTGGCTTGGTTGAATGTCTGCTGCAGGGATTCCTGTAGAGATGTGGGGTCAGTGTGGTAGGCAAGAAGAACCGCATCATCAGCATAGAGTACTATATTGCCCGAGCAGGAGCTGGGGATGGTGTTGAGAAATAGGCTGAACAGAATGTGGCCCAGGATGGAACCCTGGGGGACTCCCCGAGTGAACGGGCAGGGTATTGGACAGGGTGCCGTATACCTTCACGCACTGTGATCTCTTAGAGAAGTAACTGGTGAACCAAGACAGTGGGCCAAGGAAGAAGCCAAGTTGGTGGAGGGAGTCAAGTAGGAGGTGGTGACAGACAGTCTCAAAGGCCTTGGAGAGGTCAATGAACACTGAACCCGCAACATAACCAGAGTCAAGAGCAGAGTGGAGGTGCTGGGAGGACTCCAGGAGGGCTGTAGTGGTGCTGTGTCTAGGGCGGAATCCATGTTGTTCTGGACACAGTAGGTCGTATTTGGCCAGGTACTCAGAGAGCTGAATGGCCACTATTTTTTCTAGTGCTTTGGAGAGAGGGGGGAGAATGGAGATGGGTCTGAAATTGTTAGGGGAGGTTCTATCTCCACTCTTATGGATAGGGGTGATTTCTGCAATTTTCCAGGCACTGGGAAATTGACCAAGACATAGTGACCAGTTTAAAAGGTTGGTGAGAGGGCTAGTACAGTATCTAGGACTAATCAGAGAATCCTGGAGTCCAGGGGATCACAGCTGGGGTTGTTGCTAGCTAAGGCTTTTTGCAGATGAGGCCTGGCTTCAAGGGGTGATATGACATGCAGGTAGAAAGGAGGGAGATCTGAGGTGGGGGGTGGAGGCAGCGATAGGGCAAAAAAAGTAATTTGGGAGGACAGAGCTTAGATCCGAGAAAGCCATATTTAGGCACTCAGCTATGCAGGGAGGATCAGTAGTGACGGTACTGTCTATGGAGAGTAGTGATGGTGGGTGGGAGTGGGTCTTTCCATTGAGCTCTTTCATATTGTCCCAGAAGGCATGGGATGAGCCCCAAGTGGATTCAAGGCTGGCTTGATAATATTCGGCCTTAGCCTGCCTTATAGCCCAGGTGCACTTGTTACGTGCTGCATTATAAGCTTGTCTGTCAGCCAGTTTGCCTGTCTCGACAGCAATATGCCAGAGGTTATCTCTTTGTTTCAGTGTTTGGATGAGGGATGGGGAGATCCATGGGATGTTGTGTTTCTTGGTACGGATTCTGGTCAGGGGCGAAAAAGTCACAGGTTTTGCTGAAGGCACTGGAGAAATAGACTAGGGCAGAGTCAATATCTATTGCGAGTAGGACTGGGGACCAGTCAAGCTGGGCTAGGTGCGTTTTTAGCTTTCTGAGACCCCCGGGCGAAAGCGCCGGTGTGAGGTGACCTGGGACACTGGTTTTATTGTGGGGATGACCGGAGACAGAGGACAGGAGAGTGGTCACTAAGAGAGTCTGGTAGTACATTAATATCCCTGATTTTATGGGGGCAGTTCAACAGAATTACATCTAGGAAGGTGCTGGAGCTGCCTGGCCGGTTAAATCTAGTGGGTGAAGTAACTAGTTGGGTCATATCTAGGGCAGTGAAGGAGTCCCTGATATGGGGGGCAGTGGTACTCAGCCAATTGACAGTAAGATCACCTAGGAGGAGCTGCTCCGCCTTGTGTGGGAGTGTGGTGAGGTAATCAATGAGGGAGTGGACAGCTGGTCCCTGGTCCCTCGGGGGTATGTAAGAAACTGAGAAAAAGAGGGCCCCTGGCTGGGTCAGGGGTAACCTTAAGGGTGAGGGCTTGGGCACTAAAACTGAGCTTGGGGGCAGAGAGAGCATGGCCTAAAAGTGTGCCATGCATAAAGACTGCACACCTGCCACCACGTTTGCCTATACGGTCTTCACTGAACAGAGTGTAGCCAGGGAAGGAGGTAACAGGGTCGGGAGTTTTTCTCGCGAGCCAGGTCTTGACTAGTGCTATAACATCAGGACGGTGTTGTATAGCCCAGCACTGGAGAGCGGCAGATTTTTTTAGGAGGCTGCAAATATTTATGGATGCAATGCTGAGGCCAGTACTAGAGTGGGGTGTGGGGTGCTAGTTGACAATGGCCCGGGGTTGGGGTGTATGTTCCCGGAGAGCAGAAGGAGTAGAGCAATTAATCTGATGAGTGGTCTATGGTGACCAGGACCCTTAACCAGATACCGATGCGAGGTCCTACTAGTGGGGGTAGAAGAGATGGGTAGGGAGTGAAGAGTAGGTATGGAAAGGAAGGGGTGGACCCAGAGTGTTCCGGAGTGGGAGGGGGTATTAGTTGGAAGTGGGTGCCATGAAGAAATAGGGGTTTCCAGGATGGAGGGGTTGAATGCTGTGGGGTGGTAGAGGGGGATGGGGCTCAGGATGGAGGGTTGGGGGGCAGGAAGGGACATGGGCAGAGCAAGAAAGGTAACCATGAGTAGGCTGAGTGTGATAGCCGTGGTGCCCATTGCTATTTCTTATTGGGGGGGTAAGGGGCATAACTGACCATCAGTGAGGGTCACTGCCACTGTGGAGTAGTTTTTTTTTTTTTCTTCAGAGTACAATATGCTAAAAGTGAGAACAAGGCAGGGGATAATGGTGATTAGAACAGGAAAAAGGCAAAGGCAAGGTTGGAGGAGAAAAAAAACTCTCTCAAAACTTATATCAACTCTAAGAAATCTCTACATCAGACTAAACATTACTTAACATGAGAAAACAAAACATTTCAAGCAGAGATTAGTCCTATCATTAATTTCTTGGCAGCAATTCCTAGAAGACTTCTGGATTGCTGCACATAGTGTAAGTAACACTAGCAAACAGGAGCAAGTGAGATTCCCCAAGGGGTAGATGCCAAAATTCAGAGTTCCAACCTGTACCTTGCTTGGAGGGTGAGTTTCGGGCACCTTCTCCTTAGGCAAGTTCTCAAACTGCAGAATGCAGTTTGCTTAGAGGAAACAGCCCGAAAGGGCACAGTAGTCCCCTTGCTTGGAGGGTGAGCTTCAGGCAGCTTCTCCTTAGGCAAGTTCTCAAACTGCAGAATGCAGTTTGCTTGAGAAGAAACAGCCCGAAACGACAGAGTAGTTCCCTTGCTTGGAGGGTGAGCTTCGGGCAGCTTCTCCTTAGGCAGGTTCTCAAACTGCAGAATGCAGCTTGCTTGAGAGGAAACAGCCTGAAAGGGCACAGTAGTTCCCTTGCTTGGAGGGTGAGCTTCGGGCAGCTTCTCCTTAGGCAGGTTCTCAAACTGCAGAATGCAGTTTGCTTGAGAGGAAACAGCCTGAAAGGGCACAGTAGTCCCCTTGCTTGGAGGGTGAGCTTTGGGCAGCTTCTCCTTAACTCCCTGTTGCAATTTGCTGCTGGCAGCTTGCCACAGACTGTAACAGAGGTCCCCCCCCCTTTTCATCCCAAGCCTTTTCAACTGTTAATCTTTCTTACCCTTCCCTGCTCTGAAACCTCCCCATGACCACCGCTGAGGCTTATAACTGTCCTCTCTTGTGTTCCTCTTTCTCAGGCTGGTCGAATCCCACCGGGCTGATACTACTGATGCGGTCCCCTCCACAAGCAACCCACCCACCTAGAACAGGGTGAGAAGGCGCCTGCTGCCCACTCTCTTCCCTGACTCACAAGGTAGCATCTGGCCCCTGTCCCAGAACAAGGGAAAGGGGATTTGGGCGCTTTCCTCCCTTTCTAACTGAATACCTGGCACCCATCGCTGTGGGACCTGAATGGTTCCAGACGGCCCTGGAGCGCTGACATTGGCTTGCTGCCCAACGCTGCAGCCAGTGCTGAAATCATTAGACTAGGGCATAAGACTACAGAGTAACACTGACCTTTGACTATCCTTCCTTTACCAGCTGCATAGTGAAGTCCTGATCTTTTTGCTTCCCAGTTCACTCAGTTGCACTCTTCTGTGAGCTGTACAGTGCAAAGCAGCATTTGCCTAACCTGAACTGGCTTAGTGATTTTGCGTCCTACCCCCACTTCCTTGCTTTATTAAATACACTATCAGAGCTGAGAGACCTGCCCACTTCCTACTTGGTTACACTTTACTTTCCCTCTTAAACGGGAAGCACCTAAGAGCTACAGCAAATCACTTAGAGGGGTAATATCTAGGTCCACAATTCCAGGATTTCTTTACCTCTCCATTAGTATCTGCTTCCCCATTAGGAGGTTATACAGCTCCTCCACTAGAAGGTGTATACTTAAGCAAGCATCCTTCACTTTCTACTTCCCTACTATAGGCTATTCAGCTGGATACCTGAGGGAGCTTTATTTTAAGCATTGCACCCCCTTGCCCTTGGTAGCAAAGCAACTCTGTTCAGCTACACCCCCTTGTTGTAGTATACTACCTACCAAAGTCTGCCACCCCTCTGCTGCTCCTTGACTCTGAGGATGTTTCCTTCTATTCAAATCCTTCTCCCTTCTCCCTCCTTCCCTAGCCTTTTTTCTTACCCTCTCCCTACCCGCCCCTCCTGCTTTTGCCAGCCTAGGGCCCTATAACTCCAAATCCCCTGTCTCTAGGCCCCATCTTATATTCATGCTATTACTCCTGGCCCCCCATGTATTCTGGTTTAATTCCCTCATCATTCCACATGCATCCCTACTAACGTTGCCAAATGTATTTGCTGTTCTCCACCTCCTGCTTCCTCACTATACTACTCCCTTCTATCTCACTCACTCAGCCTTCACGCCCCATCACTCCAAATCCACAAAGCTACACTTCCTCATCCAAGCTCTACTATTACTCACCTCGGGGGACATCCACCCCAACCCTGATCCTGCTACTTCCTTCACCCCTGCCATCTCCCCCACTGCTGCTGCCCATACCCCTACCCCAACAGCTATCATAAAGGGTTTCAAGATATTACACTTAAATATTCATAGCCTACTTCAAAAATTAGACCTCCTGCAAGCCATTGTTGCTGCCCTGAAACCAAACATTCTAATTATTACAGAAACATGGCTAAAGAGCACAATTCCTGACCACTTGGTCTCCATTCCCAGTTACTCCATCCTAAGGTTAGGCAGAGCAGGCAGGGGTGGTGGAGTGGCCATGTATATCCATGCCTTCCTCCAATACTTCCCAGTCTTCTCCTCCTCCAACCCAGCAACCCATGACACTTTAGCCATCCATTGATCCCTCTCTTTCTCACTCCCTGTCTTTGTAGTCAGTATCTATTGCCATCCAAATGTCCAGCCCGCTGTCTCCCTTGACCTCCTAACTTCCATTACTTCCCTCTCTCAATCTGGCAAACTTTACATCCTTGGCGACCTCAATTTAAATTGTTTATCCCCAACAACATCTACCACAAGAAATGCTATCAGTACCCTCATCCTTGCACAACTAATTACAGAACCCATCTGCCCTAATCACAAGACCTCAAACCACTCCCTACTTGATTGGGCCCTAACTTCCCACTCCCATAGAATCATCACCTCCGGCATCCTTTAGGAGGCTCTCAGAGACCACAACCAAAGGTTTTCCTGATCAGAAAAGTTCACATCCCTAAAGCCCCACATAAAATCCTACAAATACGGACCTATAAATCCCTAGAATTGGAACCTCTCCTGCATAGTCTTGCCCTCTCAGACTGGTCCCCTCTAGCAAGCATCTCCTCAGTTGATAAAGCCCTAATCTATTTTAAAGACATCTTCCTAGCAAATTGGAATGCATTCACACCCCTGAAACAAACAAGGGTTATAGGCTATCACCTCCACTGGATTACCCCTGAATTATGAGCCTGCCACAGAGACAGAGATCGGGCACAAGGTCTCCCAGCTTCCAAATGACCTTATTTACTGAAAACTCCGTAATGCCTGTACCCAGGCTACCAGGCTAGCCAAAACAGAGTACTTCAAAACTATCTTTGCAACAAGCATCAACTCCCCCTCCATGTTCTAGAGAGTGGTCCATGCCCTCTTTACCCTCTGATCCTGTCCACCCACCCCTATACTTAAGATAAACACCACCCTAATTTCTGATCCAGTTGCAGTAGCTACTGAATTCAACTCCTATTACACCACTTGTGCTGATAAGCTACTGCAATCTCTCCCAAACTATTTCCCTTCATCTCCCCCTTCCTATTGTCTATGAACAATCCCCTCGATTCACCCTTCTCCGTCACTAATGTCTCCCCAAATGACACCTTAAATGCCCTGCTAGCGATCAACCCTTCAAAAGGCTAATCCCCGGATGGCCTTGACCCTAAACTATTATCCATCTCAGCCCCAGCCATTGCCTACCCACTCTCTATTATCCTAAACCTCTCTTTCCCAACCACCTCAGTACCTTCCCCATGGAAACATGCAGTGGTCCTTCCCTTCCCCAAAAGGCGGAGACCCCACCTCCCCTGGCAACTACCGCCCCATCTCTCTTATCCCTATCCTTACCAAACTTCAGGAACACCTAGCCCTCTCCCAGCTTACCGCTTACCTCAATGACTTCTCCTTCTTCACCCCTTATCAATCCAGCTTCAAGAAAAATCACTCCACCACCACCACCTCACTTCTTTGACTCATTGATTCTATACTCATGGGAATGGACAATGGCCAAACCACCTCAGCCATTTTTGTCGATCTGGCCAAAGCCTTCAACACAGTCTCTCACTCCCTTCTCCTTGACACCCTATCAACAGCTGGGCTATCCCCCTTAGCCACAGACTGGTTCAAGTCATACCTCACTGGCAGAACCCAATCAGTCAAGATCTCTGACTCAATATCCCCACCCCTTCTGATAAGAACTGGCATCCCCAAGGGATCAGTGTTAGGCTCCATACTATTCTCTATTTTTCTAAATGATCTCCCATCCACCTGATCTCCATTTTCCTCCATTCACATGTATGCTGATGATACAGTCTTGTATGCATCTGGCTCCTGCCCCACCAAGGTTGCATCCAACTTGCAGCACGACTTTGACAAAGTTCAGCACTGGTTTGCAAACCACCAACTATCTCTCAACACCAAAAAAAACAGTCTCCATGACCTTTGGCACCAGGCAGAGACTTACCAGGTTTCCCTCTCTACCCTCCTTCCACCCCCTTGATGGGGCTTTACTCAAGGACACATCCTCCTTTGGGTATTTAAGTGTCTGGCTCGACCAACACCTGAACTTCTCTGGTCATATCAACGCCATTCAGAAAAAATTGCATCCCAAGCTTGGTGCCTTATTAAGAAACTGTGCCTGCATCCCACCCACGGCTAGGTGTGAGATTGTCCAGAAGAGGATCCTACCTATCTTTGACTACTGTGACGTAGTCTGTGGTGCTGTCCCTAAGTCCTCCCTGGCCAGATTAGATACCCTCTTTAACTCCTTTTGCCATTTTGCCCTTGACGCCCCCCTCCGCGCTCATCATTGTGATCTCTACCATGCCCTATCCTTCCCTTCCCTGACAAACCAACGTCTCTCTCACTGCGCAAAATTCACCTCCAAGCACTGGTTGGGTGAAATTCCCTCATATCTCTCCCCCCTGCCTTTAAAACTGCACCCCCATCCTTCCCACTCCCTAAGATCTACCAACTCATAAACTCTGGTGATCCCATGCCGCTCCACCCTTACTGGCCAATTGGATTATTCTTATCACCTCCCAAAAATCTGGAATTCACTTCCCAATCAAATTCACCACTCATCCTCTTTCTACTCCATTAACTCTGCCCTCAAGAACTTCCTTGCTACTTCCCGTGCTTGCCATGACCTTCTCCAATCCTCCCCTGCCATTTCCCCAAGCCCATATTACCATATGCCTACTCCCCACCACCACTCCTATTTGCCCTCTGATCGTGCTCCTCCTTGTCTCCTACTCTCCCTCCTCCTAAAGTGTTCCTCCCCCTTCTTTCTCTACCCTTAATCTATCTCCCTCCTGTGAGCTCGATCACTGCCTTGTGCAGGCAGGATCCATAGTGCACGGTGGGCAACAACTTTACCCCCTTTTCCCTATTTCTCCATTTACTGCACCCCCTCAATTACTGCTAAATCATTGCCTTGTGCAGGCAGGGTCACCCAGCACACTGTAGCGTACTATCTCCCTACTATAGATGACCTCTGCTACCCCCTCCCACAACATCCCTCCCCCAACACCCCCCTCTCTCGCATCACTATATATAAATAACTCTCATCGCCTATAACTGGTGTCCTACTAGTAGGGCTTTCAACTGCCCTGCCCAGATAGGGATAACAGGACACTGTTGAATTTCAACTCATCCCCATTTACCCCTTTGAACACCCCCCACCTACAATATCTCTCTCATCAGCCTGCCACTCTCTACCTCTCGTCTCCTCCTCCTCCCCCCCCTCCTGTTAACATAGCCTAACACTGGCCTACCCCTACACTCAAGCACTTATAACCTACCCCGAAACCCCTCTTATATGCACTTTAGTCCACCCTATCATCTCTGTTTGCCTCAAAAAGCATGTCCTGTCTGCGTCTCTCCGTAAATTTCCTTTCCCTTCTTTCATTCTACCCTCCGCAATTTTTCATTCCCCCCCCCTTCCATTTTTCCTCTCTTTACTCTAATCCCTGTAAAGTTCAGGTCACACCGGGAGATGAGCAACTTGTTGCTTAGCGTGCCTTCCTGGTGAAACATTTCAATAAAAATAATTAATATTCATATCTGAATAACAGCCACTAGTCTTTTATTCTTGGTATTCATAACTTAATATTTATTACTTTAAAGAGCCTTGTTCAGCCCCAAATAATGTTATTCTAGAGGAAACATGTTAGCCCAATACAAGGTATCATCACCAGCTTTGCATGTCTCCATATTATGTATATTACAACCCCTTATCTTATTTTTTTCTTGTCAGTCAGGTCGGATTTGTCATGCGAAAGTCATATTCAAATCAATATGCAGCCAGCACTGGGAACAAAGCTATCTGTGGAATGTAGTTAGAGTGGATGGTGTAGACAGCACTGGAAAAGTGGTTTTCTGTGAAATGTAGTTAAGGTGGATATTGCAGACATTACGAAAGTAGCTTTCTGTGGAATGTACCATACCTATGGTACATATTTGTGGATCATGTAAGGCCCAGAATGGAGTTGCACATTTTTAGTCTCAACCATCTCCTAAGCATCATACGATTTGAACACTATTTTGTACAGACTATTGAAAATGAATTTTGCAATGGGATTTTTTGTTTTTGCATTTTTCCACTTGTGATATATGTCAACATAAAAAGATGGGCCTTAGTCACAACTACTCCGTTATGCCATCACATGTAGTGGCTGTACACAAACAAAATGCATGATTGCAAGATGGAGATGTGCATGACCCTAATGTTTAAACAGCATTACACTGACTTACATTACATTAATCAGGGTTTTAAATAATTGATTAGCAGTTTTTTTCTTGGGATGATACTAAATGTACAGAAAGTATTTATATAGATTTTCTAGAAGTGCTGTGTTTGTTAAACACAGTGAGGCAAGTGTTATGCATTTTCACAATGTTTTAACACTTTTATGAGCAAAACGCTAATCAATTTTTAGAGTTAAACAAAACCCTGTTAATGCAGCTGGTAAACACTAAATGCCACAACATGGTAAACATTTATTTCTCCACTACAGTAGCCAGTACAGTACTGTTATGCCAAACCAGATGAGAAAGCGAAAGAGGATTGAGAGGTGCAATGTGATAGAGTATTTAAACAAGCATTTGTCAATGCCAAATGTTGTCTCACTGGCATTGGCAGTACCAGAGCTAGAGATGCATAATAGGAATGGTAGTGAAGTATTGAAGTGATGCCAACCCCACCTCCACCCTGTAGAGAGCGACAGGCATTGGGGTGTGCATTTTGGTTGTCAGCTATAACGCTCAAGCCATTGTACCTCACCCTACCCTGTAGACACTGACAAGTGTCATGGTGTGCTTTGGGGTCTTTGGGCATTATACTTACCCCACTCCATAAGAAAATACGCTGAGGTGGGTGCAGTATAGGAGAATGGGGTGATCTTTGTGGCCAAACAGTGTGAGCCACACCACAATGCCTTTCACTAGCTGCAGGGTGGGGGTAGGGGTGGAATGGCATGAGCATTACAGCCGATGATCCCAAGTCACACCTCTGACACTGCCAGTCTGTACAGGGTGGGCTGCTACAGTTGGAAACCCTAACACCGTAGGAGTGTGTTGGTATTTTCACTCCAAATTTTCAACATGGGCTGTTTGTGAGGCCACCTCATGAAAAGCGGCACAATCAGTTTGTTAGCTGAAAGGTGGTTTTGCACAGTGGCTATGCCGTTTGGTGACACAGAGATGAAAACACATTTTGGGCAGGATGTGGAAAATGACAACTGTATTGTTCATGAGGAAGCGTAAAAAAATTGCACCGTTGAAAATCTGGAGTGAAAATATGAAAAATTGGTGAAGTCATGAGCATGCATAGAAACTGCGCAACACACGTCCGTAACCCAATTACTTTGGGGAGTTTGTTAGCCACATTTTCAACATAGGCATTTTGGGACCTCCCCTCATGAACAGTGGTGCTGTGATTTTGTTAATCTGTCCCAAAAGTTGATTTCCCACAGCGTCCACACCGTTGTGCACCACATGTGCAGAAACACATTTTGGGCAGGATGTGAAAAATGACAGCTGTACTATTCATAAGAAGGTGTGAAAAAATGCCAGTGTTAAAAATTTGGCATGAAAATATTACAAATTTGCAAAGTTACAAAGGTGTGTGGAAACTGTGCAACGCATGCTTGTAACACAGTCATTTTATGGACGTTCAGCACCAAATTTTCAACATAGGCATTTAAGGACCTCTGCTCATGAACAGTGTCACTGTCATTTCCTCAAACTGTCCCAAAAACTGATTTCACACAGCAACTGCGCTATTCTGTGCTGGATGTGCGAAAACACATTTCGGTCAGGATATGTAAAATGACAGCTGTACTGTTCATAAGGAGGTGTGGAAAAATGGCAATTTTGAAAATCTGGAGTGAAAATATTACAAACTCACAAAGTCACATGCGTGCATGGAAACTGCTCAATGCACACTCGTAAAACAACCACACTTTTCTCACAAAATTTGCAACATAGGCTTTTTGAGAGCCCTTCTCATGAGCAGTGGCACTGTCATTTTGTTAATCAGTCCTGAAAGGTGATTCTGCACAGTGACCGCAAAATCACCTTTTGGGGCCGATTAATGCCATGAAGGTGCCAGAATTCACGAGGAAGCATCCCAAAAACCACATGTTGAAAATGTGGTACCAAAATTCCAAAAAATGCATGAGATATGCATCAAAGTAAAAAAAACACTATTTATTCCATTATACAGCTTACCGGCATTTCTTCAGTTTTACGGTCGGCTTTGAAGAGTGCAGACATGTTCCTAGCCCTTGGAAGATTATTGCGCCAGAATCCAGAGGTAAGTATGGGGTAAGGGTGTGTGCGGGGAGGCAGGGTGCACAGTGGGTGGGTGCGGGTTGTGGGAGGGGGCAGGGAGACTGCGAGGGACTTGTTTTTTTACAGGTTTGCAACAAAAAAAAACATTGCGGGAAGGTTGTTTTTTTTTTGCAGGGGATTTGGCACACTGGGGTGGGCTCCCAGCGTGCCACCTAAGTGTTTTTGGGGGATTCTGAAGCCTATGGGGATTGGGCACCCTGTCGGCAACATACGGGGAAGGGAGACATAAGCTGCTGGAGATTGGGTGCCCCTCTGCATGCAACAAAACGGGGAGACATTGATGATGAGAGGGCCCCCATCCACACAATCAATGGGGACAGGGATAAACGCTGATGATTGGGGCCCCCATTAGCAAAGAAAACTGTTAAGGGGGCGCATGATGCCGACAGGGAGTGGGTTCTCCCGTCGGCATTGTGACAGGCGGTTTGCCTGCACGTCAGGAGGCATGTTGTGGTCACGCTGCATGAGAGTTTTGCTCTCATTGCAGTGGACCTTTTCTTTGTTCTTGTGGCCACATTAGGGATGCGTGAGGTCAGCGCCTGCTGGTGGCTGATTGGGGAATGAGGGACACACCTTCTGATGCGTGCCCTGCATTTGCCATACAGTGACCGCACCTCCAAATCTGCTACTACCACAAGATGTTGGCTGCGCAAGCGCTTAGCCAACATAAAAAATAAAAGAAACATGTCTTAAATAGAAGCAATGTTCTGTTCTGTTTGTTTAAGAAACAATTTTTTGAATTGGACTGTAGATGATCTACTAAGAGAAAGAGCAAGTAAACTAATCTGAGGTCAGAAAACACATTTTCTATAATTCTATAATTCATCTTTTATTCAGAAGTACCTCAGATTTCAGGGAAACTATGAGATCTGCATGACTAATCAAAAATAAACAAATTCATTATCTTGTTTTTCTTCACCTACTTTGAGCACAATGAATAACCTGACCGTACACTGTTATTAGTGTGCTCAGTACTTTGGTGAACAACTGTAATTCTCTACGTGTTGCACTGAATGTAATTTGAAGATTATACTGGTTAACGGTATCTTTGTTTTATTATAATGATAATGTACTTACCAAACTTTTAAATATTAGAATAACATTGGGCACTGACAGATGACTCATACAATATAAAAGCTTCACTTGATTAATTAGATCCCAGAATGATATTCTGCTGGAGGTAAGGTACTGAACGATGTGGGGTTTTAAGGGATTTTTTTTGTTTTGTTGAAAAACAAACATGAAACATTAGTTACAGCATCTTGTTATTGTAAATCTGATAAAATAGTATGCCTAATTGTGTTTGCAACTCTATAATGCTTTACGACAAGATAACGCAAATACATAACTAGGTGAGGTGGGATATGACTGCAAAATTCTCTCCCAGGTTCCCAGCAGCTCGGTGTTCCTTTTCAGTCAGAACATTTTAAATAAATAAAAATAAATATAGAATTCTAAAGTAGTGTCAGATTTTAACTGGTGTCCAACACTATAGTAGGATGTAAATTTTTATTTCAGCAGTGAAGACTGGAAATATAAATAGCAATGATGTACACCATCACAAACACAAACGTCTGGTTTGCGATAGTAGCAATAGTGTCTTTTTTTCAGAATGAAGATGGTTCCCTGCATTTTTTTACCACTGCTGTTGTACACTGGTGTAGTCTGGTCAGTGACATTTCCAGCATGCAAACTGCTGAGTCCAGTCATCAATACATACTCCAGAGACGGGGACATGGTTCTGGGTGGAATCATCCCTGTTCACACTAGTTATATTTTTCCTGATATAACCTTTAGAGAAAAACCTTTGGAAATACGTTGTGAAACGTAAGTACTATTTCTTTTTTTCTCATATTTACTGTTCATTTAAAACATTTGTTCTCTGTGGCTAATGAAGTTCTTGAAGAATGGCATCAGCCAGTGGTAATTATATACTGCACCATTTCCTTCTGCCTTCTCAGTTTTGCTGCTACCAGATAGAGTACATTTTCCAAAAAGGGGATGCTTTACTTGTCTCACTGTTCTGTTGTAGAATAATTCATTTTGAGTTTGCAGAGTATGTGTTTGCTGTGTTTTATGCATAACCATATGAATTATGTAAGCAATAACCCACAACAGGATGTGCTGTTATTGGGGATTACGCACATCCGAGTGAGTTGCGAGGCATGAGGCTGCAGGCTGAGTGCACTCACAGCACCCAGGTATGCGTTACTCCCCAATAACAGCACACTCTGGAGTGGGTTATTGTACTTACAACATAGGGTTATGGTAGTGTGAAAAAAAAACAGGGAAGTCATATAAAAGTATGAAAAAGTCACGATTTAAGAGAGTATCCTTCCCCCACACAAAGTAGATCCACTCATTCAGTGCTGCTCACAACAACAGGGACACAGTAACATTTATTTCCAGAATCTTATATTTACTCAGATATCATGATATATTGTTCCATGCAGTGCACTAAGCAACACATACCCTCTCTCTGTCCACCTGAGGTACACACATGGGCTGTCACGGATGGTGCGGTTAGCAGCTATGGGGAGTCTATATCACTAGTGGTAAACACTAATGCACGCAACCGCAATAAAACAGGAAGCGAGTAAACTACATCTGCTTGATGCTACATGTTAAGATTTGCCTGGGTGGGAGTGTCTGGGTGTGACAACTGCAGACAATTGCTCTTTCTTGACACAGGCTTGCCAGGGTGGGAGTCTGTGGATGCAACAGCTGCGAGACACTTACTCTTCATTGGGACATGCTGGAGACACAATGGGATGCTGTGCATTGTCTGGGGGGGGCAGGGTGTTCAGTGGGGCTGCAGGACACGGACCTCTGCTCTTGATTGCTGTCTCTCTGTCTCTCTCTCTCTCTCTCTCTCGTTGTGTGCAGCATGGTGCTGCATTGCTGTCTATTCTGAAGGAGAAGGGATGGCGCTGACACGTACAGCAAGAGAGGGCAACTCCAGGAATATGTTGCAAGAGAGCATAATAACTGCTGTGCATTGTCCAGTGTAGGGGGTGAGGGTGTTCAATGGGGCTGCAGGACATGGACCTCCACTATTCATCACTGTCTCTCTCTCTCTCTCTCTCTCTGGCTGTGTGTGGCATGCTGCTGCATTTCTGTCTATTCTGCAGGAGGGGGAATGGCATCAACACATGCTGAAGCGGGGGCAACATATTACAGAAAGGGCATAATAATGACAACTGCCAGACAAGAAACTGCCTTCTACATTGACAACTACGCCAACAACTGAAATGCTCTACGGTCCACTGCTACTGCAGACAGAGCTATAGCAACTTGCTCTCTCACAGTGCAGCATTTGCAGGACCAGACTGTCATAACTTAGCAGTGTTCCCCTTCACTGTCTGCTCAGTCCCGGAGATCCATGGGGCGGGTGGGTGGGTAGCCACAGAGTGCTGCAGGAGAACAACAAAGATGCTGTCTCTCTACCTTGCATAAGTCTGTGGTGCTGTTGCCTACACATCAGACCTGCTCACTGCCTCAGTCTCTATACAGTATCAGACCGTGCATTTGGGGTCAAGCCCGCATAGAGTGAGAGGGGGCACATCTGAACATCTGTGCATATAAGCTGCCTTCTTTTGCAGCTGGTCTCTGTCTGTGGAGCACTCTCTCTCTCTCTCTCTCATGCTGTCCATGCACCGTGCTCTGCTTGTCTATCTCTCTTTCTTGCTCGCCATAACCTGACAGAAGACATTCAGAAGCTCAGTTGTGGTTGGGGTGGGGGACTGTCATTTGGAAGATGAAAAGAGGTCGCTCGAGACATAGAACAGTACAGAAATTCTACAGTGCAAGTTACATTGTCTTCTGTTACTGTGCAGCATTAACACTCAGCAACATGACACTGTGACCACAACACATATACTGGAGCTCAGAGGGAATTATTGCTGTGCCAGCCTGAGTAGTTCTCGCTAAGCTGCCAATAAACAATGACTGCTTTTCACGTTCATTCAATCAGGTAGAAAAAAGAGCTGTTCTGCCCACTGATTCTCAGTCTTGGGGATCCCTTTACCCTAATTGTGCTGATAATGTGCATTAATGCACTGTCACCTGATGGCACTCTACCAATCACCTATCTTCCTCTCCCTATCCCATTAAATAATGAAGTATAGCTGGTATTTTGGAGTGATTGCTTTTTGATGGACATACAGTACTGTAGCTTCAACTCTTTCATAACCCTCCAGAAGTGGCCCTATCTTTAAACAAGCATTTGTCAATGCCGAATGTTGTCTTGCTGGCATTGGCACTGGTAGTGCAGGAGTTAGAGAGATGCATAATAGGCATGGCAGTGAAGTATTGAAATTATGCCAACCAACCCCCACCCTGCAGAGACTGACAGGCATTGGGGTTTCCCTTTGGGTGTTTGTAGTGCAGTGCGGGAAAACATTTTGGCCAGGATGTGAAAAATGACAGCTGTACAGCTCATAAGGAAGCGTAAAAAAATGCCAGTGTTGAAAATGTGGCATGTAAATATAGCAAATTTAAGAAGTTACAGGGGTGCGTGGGAAATATGCAACACACGCTTGCAGCACTGCCATTTTATGGGCGTTCGGCACCAAATTTTCAACATAGGCATTTTAGCACCTCTGCTCATGTACAGTGTCACTGTTATTTCCTCAAAGTGTCCCAAGAAGTGATTTCGCACAGCGACCACGCTATTCTGCACCAGAAGTGCGAAAACACATTTTGGCAGGATATGTGAAATGACAGCTGTACTGTTCATCAAGAGGTGTGGAAAATGGCAATGGTGAAAATCCAGAGTGAAAATATCACAAATGCGACGAATGCAGCTGCAGCAATCTGCCAACGCATACCGTAACACAGTCATTTTATGGAGTATCATCACCAAATTTTCAACATAGGCATTTTAGGACCTCTGCTCATGAACTGTGTCACTGTCATTTTCATAATCTGGCCCAAACACTGATTTCCCACAGCAACTGCGCTATTGTGCGCCGGAAGTGCAGAAACACATTTCGGGCAGGATGTGGAAAATGACAGCTGTACTGTCCACAAGGAGGTGTACAAAAATGACAGTGCTGAAAATCTGGCATTAAAATATTGTGAATTCACAAAGTTACGAGCCTGCATAGCAACTATGCAACGCACACTCGTAAAACAGGCATTTGCTGGATTTTTTCCACCAAATTTGGAGCATAGGGTTTTTGAGAGGCCACCTCATGAACACTGGCACTGTCATTTCACTAATGGGTCCTGAAAGGTGATTTTGTGCAGTGACTGCGAAATCACCTTTCGAGGCCGATTAACGCCATGACAGTGATATCAGGGTTTTAAATAACTCTAAAAATTGATTAGCGTTTTGCTCTTAAAAGTTCTAAAACATTGTGAAAATGCATATCACTTTCCTCACTGTGTTTAACAAACATGACACTTCTAGAAAACCTATATAAATGCTTTCTGTATAGTTAGTATTGTCCCAAGAAAAAAACTGCTAATCAATTATTTAAAACCCTGTGATATAATTCATGAGGAGGGGCCCCAAAAACCCCATGTTGGAAATTTGGTGCCAAAATTCCAACAAATGCCTGAGATATGCAGCAAAGTTGAAAAAACCCTATTCATTCCATTATACAGCTTACCGGCATTTCCTCAGTTAAATGATAGACTTTGAAGAGTGCAGAGCGTGTTCCGGTCAACAAGATCATCGCAGACTCCGAGATGTATATGGGGTGAGGGTGAGGGGGTGTGGGGAGGCAGGGTGCGCAGTGGGTGGGTCGGTGGGGGCAAGAGACTACAAGGGACCGTTTTGTTAGCAGGCAAGAAAAAAACTAACATTGTGGGACAGTTTTTTTCAAGGACTTGGCACGCTGGGGTGGGCTCCCAGCGTGCCACCTAACTGTTTTGGGGCTTGCTGCAGCTGACGGGGATCGGGCACCCCGCTAGGCAGACAGTGGGGCTTTGGGGTGAATTATGCCAACGGATTGGGCACCCTGCCGGGCACACAATGACAGCGGGGGGAGGCAAGAACCGAGGGGGACTGGGCACCCCCTCAGCATATAAGAAATGCGGGGGGGGCTGATTTATGCCGACGGAGAGTGGGCTCCCCCATCGGCACACAATGAAAGCAGGGGGGAGGCAAGAACCGAGAGGGATTGGGCACCCCCCTCGGCATATAGGAAATTGGGGACTGCTGTTTGCCGACGGGGAGTGGGCTCCCCCATCGGCAACTTTGTGCGGCCACAGTAAGCCAGCTGGGGGATTGGGCACCCCTGAAGTTGGCCGTTCGGCGGCCGCCCGCCATGCTGCTAATGTGGTGAGCACGCAGGAAGGGTCCGCTGCATCTGATGAGCTTTGCTTGGATTGCAGCTGACCTTTCCTTAGATGTGCTCGCCACATTAGCATGCATGGTGTGTTGCCGCTGATCGGGGAATGAGGGACGCACCTACTGATGCATGCCCTGCATTCACCCAACAGCAGCCACGCCTCCAAAGCTGCACTACCATAAGATGTTGACTTGCGCGCAAGCGTGGCAAGCCAACACAATGAGTGCAGTGTTAATTGTAGCTCCCTGCTTAGAGTTAAAAACATGCTAAAGCAATCTGCTTGTGATTAGTCTCATGATGTATGAAATGTATGCATTCACTGTCAATGTCAGAAGAAGCCAGAAGGTGAAGGAAGGAAACATATTCAATTCAGTGCTTCAGAGTAACTGGTAACTGGTATTTTTCTTTTAAACTTAGATTGTAGGCTTGTAGTGACACTATACTTTCTTTCTGTGTTGTCTTTACTTATAATTGTTTTTGGGCTGTTGAAAATTTAAAAAATAGTGGTGGTGTAATTCTGTGCTGTCTTTAATTGCTGCAAATTTTATCTTGGCTTGTCTGACTGTCCTGTAGCTGGGTGAAGGGTGTTAATTGTCTGGCCTCTGACCTCAGCTACGTGATAACTGGAGGTGGGGCTTAGTCACAGTTAAAGCAGCAACAGAAGTTCATCTTCTCAGAAGAAGCCAGAAGGTGAAGGAAGGAAACATATTCAATTCAGTGCTTCAGAGTAACTGGTAACTGGTATTTTTCTTTTAAACTTAGATTGTAGGCTTGTAGTGACACTATACTTTCTTTCTGTGTTGTCTTTACTTATAATTGTTTTTGGGCTGTTGAAAATTTAAAATATAGTGGTGGTGTAATTCTGTGCTGTCTTTAATTGCTGCAATTTTAGCCCCCCCCTTCCCCAACTCTTAATTATATGCCCTGATAAATCTGATTGACAGGAGCTAAACACAGGGTATAGTAAGAGGTGTGAAGTAGGAGGGCATAAGGGGAAGAAGACCACCCTCAGCACGACAAGTGTTTTGACTCATTTATTTATTTATTGGTTTCTTTTTCCTTAAAAAAAATATATATCTGAGGATCAGTTACAGGATTTTTAGTACTGTAAATAAATAAAAAGAGAACTAAGAGATCTTCAGTAGCAGATAAGTAGTGGAATTACAGTATAATGTGGGGAGTGGTGCAATGCAGTGGCTGTGGGGCAGCCATATTCAGGCAGACCTTCTGGACACTGAGGTGCTGCCCTATCTGCATGCATCTCTTGGGACTGCGGGATGAGGTAGCCAGACTCAGAGCGGAAGTAAACTGGGTCAGGAGTACCATCACCCTGTCCAGGAACCACCAGTCCAATGCAGCTGCCTCAAAGGATGCCGAGAACGGGAGCACTTGGATGACAGTGGGCTCAGGGAGGGTTAGAGCAGTCAGGCAGAGGCACATCCCAGATCCTATTCCTCTCAAGAACTCATATGCCACACTGGCAATGAGGACAACCAAATAGAGGTACCCAGGGAAGTGGAAGGAAAGGATGTGGAGGTTAGGCAGGAGGTGACCTCAGTGGGGAAAGCAGTGGACCCCAGAGAGGAGGAAGCGAATCCTGGTGGGGACTCCATCATAAGAGGGATCCAGCTAGGAACACAGGAGGGAGGACAGGAGGTGAGGTGCCTACCAGGTGCCACGGCATGAGGGATGGAAGGAAGATACTGGGGATCACTGGGAAGGCAAGACAGGAGGGTGAGCTGGATGTCATTATCCACCTAGGTACTAATGACTTGGCAAATGGGGAGCCAAAGGAAGTTCAGGAAGAGTTTAGGAAACTGGGGAGGGGTCTCAAGCAAGTAGCTACTTCTGTCACTTTCTCAAGTACTACCTGTGAGAGGCAAGGAGAGCATAGGAGTGCATGCACCAGGAACTTTAACTCATGGTTGAAGAACTGGTGCTGTGAGGAAGGGTTTGGATTCATTGGTGACTGGGGACCCATCTGGAGGGATGGAGGTTTATTCAAGCCTGAGGCCTGCATCCATCCTGGAGGGAATCTAAGCACTCAATGATAAGTTTAAATGCTACATTGACAAGCATTTAAACTAGCAAAAGGGGGGGGTGGCAGGCCAGCAAGGACGGTACCTACTTGCTCACCCCCCACAGCTAGTAATGGAACCAGTGAACCAGAGGAGTGGCTATCTCTGCAAAGCAGTGTGCAAAAGATGGAGATTAGTGTCCAAAGGGTGGATAAGCAGAAAAGGGGCAAAATTCAGCAGAAGGGCAGACAGCAAGGAGAACCAGGGATAAATGACAACCAAGGAAGGGGCTGGAGTAGAACAGTGAAGCAGTCTAGGGAGGTCAAATCATGGAAAGCCATGTGTGCAAATGCCAGGAGCCTTAGCAACAAGATGGAAGATCTGGAGGCTGTCATGGTACAGTCAGACCTGGACATTGTGGCCATCACTGAAACCTGGTGTAATGATAACCATGACTGGAAGATGGCCATACCTGGCTACAACATATTCAGAAGAGACAGAGCAGGCAGGAAGGGAGGAGGAGTGGCACTGTATGTGAAAAATGACATAAGGGCCACACAGATCCAGGAGGAACAAAATGGGGGAGAGATACTGTGGGTTAAGCTGGAAAGGAAAATGGGGCCAGCCATCCGCACAGGTGTGGTCTATAGACCACCAGCCCAGGAGGAAGAAACAGATAGGGAGCTGATGCTAGCCATCCAAAGGATGGCAGACAAGAATGAGGTAGTACTGGTTGGAACTTCAATATACCAGGCGTGGACTGGAGCATCCCAGCAGCAGCATCAACTAGGAGCAGATTTATCCTGGACTCCCTTCAGGGTGCCTTCCTCAAGCAACTGGTCATGGAACCAACTCGGCAGAAGGCAATACTGGACCTTGTGCTCACAAACAGGGACAGTGTGATGGGGTAACAGTGGGGAGCACCTGGGTAACAGTGACCACCAGTCATTGTGGTTTGAAATCACAGAAAGAGCAGAACCAAACCACACAAAACACGTATCCTGGATTTTAGGGGGCAGACTTTGGGAAAATGGGAGATGCTTGAAAGAGGCATTAAGGGAATGGGACAGGAATCAGGGATTGAGGAACAGTGGGCAGTATTTAAAATGGGGATTATAAGAACAACAGAATTATGCATTAAGCAGGTTAGCAAGAGAAAAGAAAGAGGAGACCATTATGGTTTCCAAAGAGGTAAAGAAAGTGAAAGCCAAAAGATTGCATTCAGGCAATACAAAAGACACAGGCAGAAGGGGATGGGAGAAGTACCAGGAGAAACAAAGGGAGGCAGAGAAGTCAGTAAGAGAAGCCAAAGCTCAGACAGAAGAACACATTGCAAAATCAGTAGTTAAAGGGGACAAAACCTTTTACAGGTACATAAGTGAAAAAAGAAGGACAAAGGGAGGGATAGTGAGACTGAAGGGGGAGGATGGGAGCTGGTGGAGGATGACAACAGTAAAGCTGACATATTGAACAGGTATTTCTGCTCAGTCTTTACTAAGGAAGAAGGGTAATGGGTCTGAAGGGAGTACAAGAGGGTGAGAATGGTGCAGAAATGGACACAAGTCCCTTTACACGAGAAAGGGTCCTGAAGGAACTGGAAGTAATAAGAGCTGATAAAGCAATGGGGCCAGATGGGGTGCACCCAGGGTCCTTAAAGAACTAAGAGGTGGTGGCTGAACCTCTGGCTATCCTGTTCAGCCAATCACTGGAAACAGGGAGGTACCCAAAGACTGGAGGACAGCAGATGTAGTCCCCTTATACAAAAGTGGGAACAAAGAGGAAGCAGGGAACTACAGACCAGTCAGCCTCACCTCGGTAGTGGGAAAGATCATGGAAGCACTACTGAAGGAGAGATTGGTGGAACATCTGGTTGTCAATGGACTACAGGACCCAAGGCAGCATGGTTTCACCAGGGGAGGTCATGTCAGACCAACCTCATTGAATTTTTGACTGGGTGACTAGGGAGGTGGATCAGGGAGGGCAGTGGACATGGCCTATCTGGACTTCAGCAAGGCCTTTGACACTGTGCCACATAGAAGACTATTACACAAACTGGGGAATATGGGTGTGGGCAGGACAGTAGTGTGGTGGGTAGGTAACTGGCTGGGTGGCAGGACACAGAGGGTGGTGGTAAATGGCTGTCACTCCACAGAGGGAAGAGTGACCAGTGGGGTACCACAGGGATCAGTGCTGGGACCGGTCCTATTCAACATCTTCATCAGTGACATTGCACAGGATCTAGAAGGCAGAATTTCACTGTTCGCTGATGACACAAAGCTCTGTAACAGAGTAGACACACCAGAGGGTGTAGACAGAATGAGAAGGACCTGCAGAAACTTGAAGAATGGTCAAGGGTTTGGCAGTTGAAATTCAATGCAAAGAAGTGCAAGATAATGCATATAGGGCACAAAAATCCTGGCACAATATATCAGTTGGGGGGTGAGGATATAGCATGCACCAAGCAGGAAAGGGATCTTGGGGTTGTCATCTCTGATGACCTCAAGGTAGGAAACAGTGTGACAAGGCATCAGGTAAAGCAAATAGGATGCTGGGATGTATAGGCAGGGGCATCACCAGCAGGAAAGGAGGTCATAATTCCACTATACAAGACACTAGTGAGGTCCCACCTAGAGTACAGTGTACAGTTCTGGAGACCATACCTACGTAAGGACATAGACAGGGTAGAGAAGGTTCAGAGGAGGGCAACAAAGATTGTGCATGGGTTGCATCACAAGTCCTATGAAGACAGGTTGAAGGAACTGAACATGTACTCCCTGGAGAGAGGAGGAGGAGGGGATATGATAGAGACATACAAGTATCTTACAGGGAGGAACAGGGTGCAGGAAAACACTATTTTTAAGCGAAAAAGATGTTTCAGGACTAGAGGGCATGGGATGAAGTTGGAGGGAGGACGATTCAGAGGAAACATGAGAAGAATTTCTTCACAGAGCGGGTGGTGGACAAGTGGAACACCCTGCCAGAGGAAGTGGTGGGGGCTGAAACAATCACAGGATTTAAGAATGCATGGGATAGACATAAAGGAATTCTAGAGGTCAGGGGTAAGGGAAATAGACTTCTAGGAAAACAAACTGAACTTACAAGCTCAAATGGGCAGACTAGGTGGGCCATAGGCCCTTATCTGCCGACACTGTCTATGTATCTATGTATCTATGTCTTTATACATAAAATATGTACTATGATTTATTAATGGTCCAAGATGGTGATGGAATAGATACATAGACAGTGTCGACCTATAGCCACCTATTTCATTGAACTATGTTCAGTTATGTTTTCCTGAGACTCTGTTGCCCTGACCTCAGAGGCATGTCTATCCCATACGTGGCAAATCCTGTGATTGGCCCCCACCACTTCACTCAGGCAGGGTGTTCCACTTGTCCACCACCCATTCTGTGAATAAATTCTTCCTCACATTTCCTCTGAATTGAGTGGTGGTCAAAGACAGCATTGTCAAAACAACATATGCGGTTTGGAGTTTGTCTATTTAATTTTAGTGTGGTTTGAGGTCTCTGTGCAGTGTGCTATTTGACCATCAAGTTTTCAACTGTGCTAAAATATGGGTGAAGCTTTATTTTGGCTTGGACAGTTCCTAGATATTATTAAGTCTTTAGGTTTTTGTTCCATCAAGTGACACACAGTTTTTCTTTTCAAAAATCAATTAATTTTGTAGTTTTTTTGTATACATAAGCAGACAAGACAATACATTGCGTATTATGAGAACATTATACATCTGACATTAACCCCCCCCCCTGCAACTTACACCACTTAATGCCTTCAACTGATTAGGACAGACAAAAATTACCAGTTGTGGCTTTTTATACAATCAGGTTGTCATTCTATGTATTTAAAATGCTTATTAGGGTGCACAGCACTCCTTACCCCCCTCTGGAAGCACCTGCATTGATGTCTCATATTTTCCATGTAAAAAGTCTGTAGGACCTCTTGATGCCATTCTGTTAAAGAAAGGGTTTTCTGATCTCACCAGTGGGGTAGAATTACATTTGTTACAGCCATTGTGATCAAAGTGAAGTGATACTTCCTATTTCCAATTAGATCCTCAATTTCTGCACCTATGAAACATCACTCTGGTGAGAAGGTAGTATTTAAACCCTGGACCTGATCTAGGGAGTTTTGTATTTGTTGCCATAGTGGTTGGCTTTTACGGCAGTCCCACAGTATGTGTTTCAGGGTGCCCTCTTCTAGGGTACATCTTGTACATTAAGTGGAACTAATACTCTCCATTCTTTGAGCTTTGATGGTATGTAACACATATCTTGCAGTATTCTAACCTGCATTATTCTGTAGTGGTCTATTTTCCCATAATTTCTCCCAGTTTTCTTCTGTGGGATCCCATACCAGGGCTGTTTGCCAGTATTTGGCTGGTGAGACAAATCTATATGGCATTTGAGTCCTCAAGCTTTCTAAAGTTGTAATATTTGGTGTGGCTCTAAGGATGCCTGTTGTAGATGGGGAGAGGGGTCAACTGATTTGATTGTTGGGGTATATGTTCTATGTTGGCTGAGACCACATGTTTCAACTACAGAAATGTGAAAACCTCTTTACTGTTTAGCTGGTGCTTGGTTTGCAACTGGGCAAAGGTTGCCCAGTGCTCTGCTTGGGTAAGGTCCTCTACTGTGTTTATGCCTTTGTCTAACCATCTTTTCAGATGAAACAGTTTCTTTTCTATTTTATAGTTTAAGTTGTTCCATAGTGGCTTTTTGTCAAGATCTGTCCCAGTTTTATTTTGAATATTCTTGTTAATTGTTTCATAATGTGTATAGAAACATAGAATTTGATGGCAGATAAGGACCGCTTGGCCCACCCAGTGTGCCCATTTCCCTACCTATCGTATAAGCTGCAGATCCTAGTAAACGAACAGCCTGATTCTTCCTACCCCCACTAGAATTGCCTTATGTCTTATGTTGCTTTAGGTGTATGTTTTGGATTTTTTAGCTCTTTGGCGGGGAAGGTATAGAACAGAGACTTGGGGTCAATATGGTGCTTTATAGCTATTCCTCAGTTTCTAACCATTGTGGTGTATATGTGTGGCGTTATCTTCAGCCATCATTTCCCATTTAAGGTGTTTTGCACTCTGGACTGCTTGGTACTATAGGAGGAAGTCAGGGAGATTTAGAGCTCCACGCAATGTCAGTTCTGCATCTAAAATTCTGCACACTGAAGCTATTTCAATCAGCTTCATTGTGGCTGTCATTCTCTCATTCTTCACCCCTCTCGCCATACGTCTCTACACAAAGAACACTCAGGCATCTTCTTGGGTTACTTCTGTTTTCTCTCCTGGTCCTGATCATGCACTTTTGTTAACATTCAGTTACTGCATGCATAGTCCTTCCCACCCAACTGAAAACAGAAATGAAGTTAAAAAAAACCCTCAAATGCCAACCCACTGGCACAGTGGAAAGATGTACTGCTGTGATACAGGTGACCCGGGTTCGGGAACAGACTCGGGCATCAGAGGGCAGACCGGAGAGAGAAGGCTGGTACATCTGCTGACTGCTCACCTTCTCTCGGGGGGAAGGTGGGGTAGAGGACCGGTGCCTACAGACCCCTGACAGAGGCCAGGGGTACAGCAGTGTGCCTGGTCCCACTAGCTAAGGAGAGTGACTGATGCTGGCATCAGCCTTGTGTCCTGGACATCGCGCTTCTGTGGGAGAAATGAGGAAAATGGCACACTGGCTGGTCAGGTGACAGACCCTCTGGATCCTCACTGCCGGAGTACCCGAGCCCTCTTTAGCTGCTTCAGCAGTACCCAAGTAGGGGACCAACTCATTGAAGGGATACATCGGGGTACCCAGGGGCTGGCTGCGATGTAGGTCTGTGGGGGTTGAGGGACTACCGGGGTGGGAATCGGTCCATGTGGGAGCCCGAAGGAGGGACCAACCAGTGTGGGTGGGAGCAAAAAAAAAAGCAACTCAAGAGTTTGTACATACCAAAAGAGATCATAAAATGGGTGAAATTGTTGTACTTTTATCTGTTGACCCGGGTAAAATACAACAGGGTCCTGTCATTCAGTTTCACCCTCTTGAACAGAACTGGACAAGGATGTCCCTCATCTCCCTTCTTATTTAACCCATACCTTGCCAGTATTTGGCTGGTGAACAAAATCTATATGGCATTTGAGTCCTCAAGCTTTCTAAAGTTGTAATATTTGGTGTGGCTCTAAGGCTGCCTGTTGTAAATGTGGGAGAGGAGTCAACCGATTTGATTGTTGGGGTATCTGTTCTATGTTTGTTGAGACCGTGTGTTTCAACTACGGAAATGTGAAAACCTCTTTACTGTTTAGCTGGTGCTTGGTTTGAAACTGGGTAAAGGTTGTCCAGTGCTGTTTAGAAAGCTTGAGGACTCAAATGCCATATAGATTTGGCTCACCAGCCAAATACTGGCAAACAGCCCTGGCAAAGGATCTCACAGAAGAAAACTGGGAGAAATTATGGGAAAATAGACCACTACAGAATAATGCAGGGCAGATATGTGCTACATACCATCAAAGCTCAAAGAATGGAGAGTATTAGTTTCACTTATTGTACAAGATGTACCCTAGAAGAGGGTACTCTGAAACACATACTGTGGAACTGCAGTAAAACCCAACCAATGCTTTTGGTTTTAAATGACAGAAAGTAAAAAGAATACATACATCTGGTTATAAATCTGCACATGCATGTACATTAATGTAGCCTACACTTATCCAGATTGAAACAATCTAATCAAATCATATGGCATTTGAACGTTGCCATTCAAATGTATGGAGCATGTCCCCATACTGTCATCACAAAAGGTACCAGCGTTGGGGGTGACAGCCGATTTGGAAAGTGGTAGCGTTTTGGCAGCCAGGTCCATAAAGACACATACGATCAATTTTTCTAAGAAATTGAGGAAAACATTAATTAAAATGTACCTTCCTGCCAACTGGGTCCTTGTACAGTATGTTTGTGGTGGTAGTTACTGCAAAGTAGATCTTCAGACTTTTCAACGCATGTAAAAAACAAAGAAATAAAATGGAACTAAAATTTAATAGTGTCACTGTGTCAACGTTCTTGTTGCTTGTGCACAGAATGTTGGTTTAAAAGCAAATCAGTTTCAGGCATGAGCATGTACATCAATGTAGAACACAGTTACCCGGACTGCAACAAACAAACCAGATCCTAGGCAGTTTAGAATGTGGATGGACTATTTTGTGTCACTTTCTCAAAAAAATAAGCAAAAACTATTAAAAAAAGTATTCAAGCTACAGTAACTCATAACCCAATCATAATAATAGCAATAAGGAACTCCAGGGAGTTACGTTAATGTTCAAGTTAATTATCCCCCTGGAGCAATATGGCATTCATCTGCACCTCATGCTACATTATGCCCCCAGGTGGTGATTGACTAGAACATTATCATAACCCCTGTTGTTCATTGTTGCTTAATAAAATACTGTATGTGGTATTTAATATTTTATTCTGCCCCATAGAGAGATCGGTAGGGTGTACCACCTTTGAAGACTCTATTTAATGACTTCATTCAGAGCTGTGAGAATGTTCTTTGTAAGGTTTTGGGGGGCATGGACACCTTGATTCCTAGATACATTAGAGAGTCTTTTGCCCAATGTAGGCTTAGGTGGGCAAATTCCTGATTTCTAACTTTGTGGTTGAGGGGATGGATGGTTATTATGGAATCATTCAGTCTGTACATGAAGATTTTGCC
Organism: Neoceratodus forsteri; assembly: GCA_016271365.2. NCBI lineage: Eukaryota > Metazoa > Chordata > Ceratodontiformes > Ceratodontidae > Neoceratodus > Neoceratodus forsteri. The sequence goes on from CM028133.1 coordinate 65,662,367, forward strand.
AAAGGCCTCCACTTCCTTGAGTACCTCAGGTAGGCATGTTTGTGGGTGTTGGAGATGCAATAGGATATTGGCCACATAAAGTGACTATTTGTGGTCATCGGGGAGCTAGCACTGGGGGGAGGGTCGGAGCGGGATTGAACAGCCAGAAGGCAGCTCTCTGCTCCTGGGTGGTCGCCCCCCCCCATAGTTCCATTGCCACTGTGTGGAGGCCTGGTGGTCAACGTTGGTGGAGGGAGTGTCACACAGTGGGTGGGTGCCTTGAGATGTGATATGCGCATGCCTTCACCTGCATGTGCACATCCAAGGTAAGGGGGATGGGTTACAGAGAGAAAATGAAAAATACCATAAAATATATAAGGGGAAAAAAGTGACTATTTGTACTGTTTCCCACCTAACACGATGTCCTGAATCTGTTGGTTTGGATTTATCTTCCTTGCTAATAGTTCAAGGTACAGGTTAAATAAGAAGGGAGATGAGGGACATCCTTGTCTGGTTCTGTTCAAGAGGGTGAAACTGGATGACAGCACCCTGTTGTATTTTACCCAAGTCAACAGGTAAAAGTACAACAATTTCACCCATTTTTTAATCTCTTTTGGTATTTTATACCACTCCAGCACCCCAAAGAGGTATGTCCATGATACCCAGTCAAAGGTGTTTTCCACATCCAGGGAAGCAAGGATCACTGGGGCCTCCAGTCCCCTGGATGAAGAAAGGATGTGAAACAGCTTTTTCAGCTGGTCAGAAGAGATGCTCCCTCCCACAAATCTGACTTTTTTTAATTTTTTTATTTTAGTCTTTGGTAACTGCGTAAGGCCCACTAGGCACAAATGCCTGTTTTCAGGGGCGACCTGGGAGCACTGGGTGGTTAAGTGACTTGCTCAGAGTCACACAGTATGCAAGTAGAGGGTGTGAGAATCAAACTCAGGTCTGGTCTGCTGGATGTACCAAGCTCGTTCACACCTCGTTCCTTTAACCTCTAGGCTACACTGCCAGCCCAAACTTGCTCCTGTTCTACTAGTGACTCCCAGACAGTTAGCAGCCTAAAGGCCAGTATAGTTTTTTGTCTATTGTAATCAAGATCCACTCCATAACTGACTTGACTACAGTATATTGATATCTTTTTTACAAGTGATTTATTTAGGACAGGCCACTAAGGGGTCCTCCTTCTACCCAGATCTGCAGCTGTGTGGATTGTAAGCTCAGGCTACATTACGGCTCTTGTTTAGATCAGGGAATTTTAAATTCCTTTCAATTATAATATAATCCAAACTTTATGCAAAGTTTACCTGTGGTACTACAAGTAGAAGAATATATTTTCAATTGTTTTGTGAGGATTGTAATAGTTACTGTTATATTTATGTGGTAAGCAGAAAATCTGCAAACATGAAAAATCATTATTGTGATGGACATAGGCACGTTGGAGTTGGGCAACAGGATATAAAACATTCTAGAGACTCTAAGCTTCAAATTAAAACTTTTAAAAGGAACAGTCAGCACAAACAGCCTTACATACAAGTGTGGGGCTGGTCCCAATTCGCACTTCGTGTCCAAAATACATTTTCTCTTTAGTTACTGTTTACTGTAGCATAGTAGATTGCATCAGACTAAATTTGCTTACTTCCAGGCTGACATTTGCTGCAACTAGAAAGCCCAGAACCCCCTGCAGCTGACTTCTGTGCTAGGGTTGTCAGAACCCTCTAGACTTCTGGATTTTTGTTCTGGTCTAGAACTTTGCAAATAGTTCTAGGGGTCTAATCTTCTTTAGAACTATAACTCTTTTGTGTACAGTACTGAAGAGAAAGAAAAGTTAAAGATACTGAGAACAGAAAACAACATAAATAAACAATATGCCTTTTCAGGACCGTAATAATATTGTTTCACTGCATGTGCAGAAAGGAAATACATTGTGCCTCTCAAAAAGCAAATGCCAAGTGTCAAAATTCCAAGAGTCTGTCACATCAGCATATGAGCAGCACATTCTCATATTGTCTCTTTCTAAAACATTTAGGATGTAATTCCCAATAATTATTTTGTTTTCCAGGCTGGTGTGGTGTTTTGGTATTGATCTGCCACTAAGGACCCTCACCTTCTTTCTGTTTTGCCAGGCCCATCTGTGGTAGCTGCAATAGGCATCTCGCTGTACAGTACGAAATACTGAGTTGGACACACAAAATAATAAACAAACAGGTTTATTCATAAGTTGTAGAGACATCAGCAGGTAAATTCATCTCACCATGAGGTTCAGGAACAGACTGCCTGACTAACTGACTAAAGGGGTTTCTAGCCCCTGCTAAGCAGCGATTAGCATACAAATTATAATAATGACCCTATTTGCTACAATTGCCTTGTGTTCTTAAAGGGGCAGCAGCTAGATTAGCCCCATACTTAAGCTGTACTTCACACTGGCATATCCTGTTTTTGAAATGTATGAACAAAAAAAAAAGAACATTATTTAGTATTTAGATCCCTTAATAATTGGAACCAAAGGTCTCATCGTTATAGATTAGAGCTTGAACCCCTGGGTTCTAAAAGGGTCCTAATGTATTAGAACTAGTTCTGACAAACTTAATCAGAGCAGGACTGCAGCAGTGGGAGATTTAGTAGCCTGCAGTGCATGTTAGAGCTTGTACAAGCTCTGATCAGATATATTCCAGTACTTCTGTTCTCCAAAGGTTAAGTACAGTTGTCTATGACTGTACTTAGCATCAGAAGGACAGCAGGAACAGAAAACAAAAGATCAGAGCTAATACGCAGGGTTATTAATAGTTCACATCTCTCTTCCATTGTGCTTAATACTGTTGACCTCTCAGCATTCTCTTGAAGTCACAGTCTCTCTAGCTAAATTAACACAAAAAGCAACTCCTGACCTGAGACCACCTATCAACATGGCGATTTCCTAGTAAACAGTTTGGAAACCCTGATGGAGCACTGAGATCAACACCTAATGTTTAACACAACAAATAAAAAAAAGTTTTAAAATAAGGGGCCTGATTTTAAAAAGGCACTTAGAGTAATGCAAGTTGCATCGCTCTAGGGCTGTGGCAAACTCCAGGTGCATCAGAGACCCCGCACCCAATTTTATAAAAGAGGTGGCCCCTTTGTCAAACACACCGAGGAGTTGCTGCAGCTGCAGGCTTGTACCAAACAGCGTACCTGAAGGGCTTCATGCAGGGCTCCATCCCCCCACCTAGCACAACACTACAGGGGCCCTGAATGGGGGAGGTGACTAAGCATGGCAGGAGGGGGCTGGGGGCAGCAGGAGCAGTAGGGTGCTGTAGGGGGCATTAGGGAAATGTCAGAATAGCAGGGTGGTGATGTGGCACCCGGCAGAGGTACCATATGCACTGCCAGGCAGCCAATTGGTTTGTGGTCTATGGAGGGTTGGCAGGAAGGGAAAGTGATCTGGCCCCAGGTGGGCACAGTCCTGGCAACTGTCCCCAGAGGTGCTACACTCCCAAATCCTGTAGGAGGGAGGCATCCTGCAACAACAGGGGGACTGGGTACCAGGGGGTTGCAGTGCTCTGAGAATGTTCCCCTATACCACTAGCAGCCTCATCCTGCAGCCAATGCTGCTCGCCTACTGGGTTGGGGATCATGGCACTTCTGGGGCAGGTGCCAGGGCTGTGTCCACCTGGGGCCAGGTCACTTTTCCTCTCTGACAAACCGCCACATAATGTGAGCTGATGAGTTGACTGGTAATGCATACGGCACCCCTGCCAGGTGACACATCACCACTCTCCTATTCTGCTATCTCCCCAATACCCTCTTCAGTACCCCCTGTGCTCCTGCTGCCCTTGGCCCCCTCCTTGGAGGTTCCCTTATTTGACACATTGTCTCACAGTGGCAAAGGGCTCTTAGACTGTCTCTTGACTGGTCTAAGCAGAGCTCCCTCGTTGCATTCATGGCAGGGCTTGCATAATTCAAAAAGGGGATGGTGAAGACTGACAATGGTGCTGACCTATTTTCCAAAGTACTACAAGGGTACATTTGTCACAAAAGTGACACAGAGTGGCTTTGGCACAAGGCATCCTAATTTTAATGCAGCCCGTGTTCAAAAATTGGGATTGCCACAAGGTTTGATGCAGGGAGCCACTTGCGTTATACCCGTTTAACACAGGCACCTTGTGTCAGACATCATCTTTTGAGAACTTGGCCCAAGGACTTCTAATGCAGTTTATTGTTACATTCATGTTCTCCTCCACTAGAGAATATTTGGTACTGTGATGCCAATAATTGGAGATCACCCTTGATTCTTCAGGTTTTTAAGTTATATCCTCTCTGCACCAGTAATTATAATAAATAACATAAGTGACTGCGTGCTTATGATCTTTTTTATTTTTTGCACACCGTTGGTGTGTGATGTTCTCAGAAACCTCTTGAGCTTCGCTCTTGAGCTTTATGGGACATCACACATCTCGGGTGTGTAAAAAACCTTCATAGCACACATTCACCTATGCTCTGTGCTCTATATTGCATATACATGTTGCCTTAATGAAATATAAACAGTCTTTGAAAAGAGAATACCAAATCCCAGATAGTCTATCCAGCCAAACTGAAAGTTAAAATGAACTCCAGAGTACATGAATTTTCAACACATCTCACAAAGTCTGGCAGTGGGCAGGTGCAAAACCTTAGGCCTTTGTGGACATCGTATCAGAGTCTTTTAATTCCCTTACATCTCTGTGTGAATCTGTTCCACTGGCATGCATGCAGCACTTTGATGGAAAAAATAAAGATAAAATAAAATGCATCTTTGTTTAGCTCTTTTTTTTGTTTATGGATATGTAGCTCGGTTTGCTGAGTCATGAAATTTCGAATTCAGAACTTACTAGCAAAATTATCTCTGGCAGTCTGTCTAACATAGAAACATAGAAACATAGACTTTGGCAGCAGATAAGGACCACTTGGCCCACCATGTCTGCCCATTCCCCTACCTATTGGATAAGCTGCAGATTCTAGTTAACTAACAGCCTACTTCCTGCAACCCCCCACTATAATTGCCTTATGTCTGTCCCATGCATGTTTGAATTCCCCCACTGCTTTAGACCCCACAACTTCTCCAGAAAGGCGGTTCCATGCGTCCACCACTCTCTCCGTGAAAAAGAATTTCCTCACATTACCCCTGAGCCGTCCCCCCTCTAACTTTAAATTGTGCCCCCTTGTTCTTACACATCTCTTTTTCTGAAAGATGCTACCCTCCTGGACTTTGTTGAGTCCCTTGAGGTACTTTAAAGTTTCTATCATGTCCCCCATCCATCCTTTCATCAAGGGTATACATATTAAGCTCTCTTAGTCTCTCTTCATATTGTTTCTGATGTAGACCCTGCACCATTTTTGTTGCCCTCCTCTGGACTGCTTCCATCCTGTCTATGTCCTTGCGTAGATGAGGTCTCCAAAACTGCATGCAGTACTCCAGATGGGGTCTCACCAACTGTCTGTATAGAGGGATAACCACTTCCCTTTTTCTACTTGTGATGCCCCTCCCTATGCATCCCAGTATCTTCCTGGCTCTCCTTACTGACTTCTCACATTGCTTGCCCACCTTTAGATCATCTGATATGACTACACCCAGATCCAACATTTTCAAGCTATGAGAACAAAATCCACAAATACAAAATTTTTAAGGTTTTAATTTCTTTTCAGAAGCAAGGCACCACTGGTGCTGTGACATTCATGTAATATAATTACCTTACGAAATAAGTTCCAGTCATGTGATGTTTGTAGCTGTATTATTCAGTTGAAAATGCAACTGACCAAAGCTGGAATGTGACTAAGTGCTTACTTAATGCCCAAAACAATAAGTCAAGTGAGGCATGCTCCCACACTCTGAACATGTGAACCCAGAAAAACAGACCTAAGCCTTCACTTCAGGGCGGTCGGGAGGCGGACAGGGCATAAGCTAAGTCTACGTGTCACATCAGTAAAAGTCATCCTCATTTTTAACTGATGATCCCCCTTAACTCCTAAAATAAGAAGGGCCTCTTTGCGAAATGGAGAGAGACAGCAGAAGAGCACTGATCCCATTGGACTAACTTGCAAGGTGTTGTCACTCAAAAGGGCAGAAATCAGAGAATGGTTTCTAAAGTACCTGGGCTCGATTCTCACAGCCCTGAGACTGGTGCAAGGTGCCTGTGCCAAACATAAATGGCGCAAGTGGCACCTTGTATCAAAAACTGCCCCCTGAGCTATTCACAAAGGCAGCCTGCATCAACCACAGGCTGCCTGCCCCAAAGTGGGGTTTGCACCACCTATGCACCCAAAACCATGGTGTGACAAGGTGCTAGGGTGCATGAGACAATTGCAAGCTGTCAGATCCCCGAAATTGCCATTCACAGAACTCTCCCAAAGGGAGAATTTCTAAGTACCCTTAGACCAGCCAGGGCTGGTCTAAGGGTACTTCGAATATTCTCCTCTGGAAGAGTTGCCTGTTTGTGGCCCCCTCCCTGATCCCTGATGCTGGCTGCGTAATTAATTAATAAAATGTTTCCCATCATGGTGGTATAGTGCCACCCTCCATGATCCCCAATGCTGCCCTTATAATCAGTTATTAATATGTCCTCCATCATGGTGGTATAGTTCTGGTATCACTACTGATTGCCAACACTCGCAGTCCTAACATTCAGGATCCCAAGTTTGGCTGTCCGACATACACTCACCCGACAGATGGAAGCTGGTGCCGACAGGGATAAGGTAGTGGATGTGATGAACCTCTACCCTACCCCTAGTTGGGCACCACAAGGGAGGGGAAAGTTCAGAGATTGGCCAAGCTGCTGCTGTGGTGTGAAGGGCTGAGCCACTAGCACCTCAGTCAGCATCGTGCTACAGACCCGGGTTGTGTTCCAGTCAAGGAAATGTTGGCATGTTGCTCTTTTGCCCACCATAATTTTTTTAACCTACTCCGAGGTCCACTCCCCCTCAGAGTTGGTTATTTTAGTGACAGTGGGTGCAAGAGGTGGAGTCCCCCACCTTGCCAGTCTTCCAACAGTCGGTCTCCAAAAATCAGGCTTATGGAGTTTGGGAGACCAACTGTCTGCAAATCGTAGATGATCCTATAGTTCTTCCCCCTTCCCAATCCCCGATGCTGTCACTATAATTAATTAATAATATATTCCCCGTTATGGTGGTATAGTGTTCCACTCCCTGATCCCCAATACGGCCCATATAATTAATTAATAATATGTCCTCCATTGTGGTGGTACAGTGGCCCCCACCCCTCCACCCCAGCAGGTAGTGCCCACCACACTCCTCCCCCCCATCCTGTATCAGAGCCAGAGATCAGCACAGCCCTCCACACACCTCTGCTGCTGGTCCCGACTCAACTGTCACTGTGTGCATACTGTGATGTGTCTATGCTCAGATTAATCAATGAGCATGTACACATTACAGTATGCACTCAGTTGCAGTTGAGTCAGGACTGTCTGAGGTGGTCCGCAGAGGGCTGTGCCAGTCTTCAGCTTTGATACAGGATGGAGGGTGTGGGATGGTGGGTACTACCTGCTGGGGTGGGGAGGTCACTGTGCCACCATGACAGAGGACATATTAACTAATTAAATAGGCAGCATTGGGGATCGAGGGGGCACTATACCACCATGATGGAGGACATATTATAAATTAATTATATGGGCAGCATTATGGATTGGGGAGGGGGGCACTATACCACCATGATGGGGGATATATTATTAATTAATTATATAGGTAGCATCAGGAATTGGGGGCACTATACCACTACGATAGGGGACATATTATTAATTAATTATATGGGCAGCATTGGGGGGCACTATACCACCATGACGGGGATATATTATTAATTAATTATATGGGCAGCATTTGGGGGCACTATACCACCATGACAGGGAACATTTTATTAATTAATTATACAGGCAGCATCGGGGATCGGGGGGACACTATGTGTAGGGTAGGAAGAAATAGGCTGTTGGTTAACTAGGATCTGCGGCCTATACTGTAGGTAGGGAAATGGGCAGACTAGGTGGGCCAAGCGGTCCTTATCTGCCATCAAAGTCTATGTTTCTGTGTTTCTATACCACCACGATGTGGAACATTGTAATAATTACTCATATGGGCATCATCGGGGGACATTTTATTAATGACCAGGTTATCAAAAATAAAATTACTTACACTGGCAGAATGGGGGATCGGGGAAGGGGGGCACTAGATCACCAAGGATGGGTGGTTTGGCAGGTGAACAGAGGACTGGGAATGTGAGACTGCTTGCCCTGGCCACAAGGAGCATGCAGCAAACCCTTCCATGCACCATGTATTTGCCACTTGGGAGCAATTGCTGCAAGTATGGGGATTTAGTATGGGGATTTAGGCACCCGGGAACCCTCCTGTACCAGAATCTGGTGCAGGATCCCTGGCACACTGGGCTTCTGTGCAAGCTGCAGCTTGCCACAGCTTGAGTTGCTCTAAGCCCAGTTTGAGAATTGAGACCCTTGTGTTAATATACTGCTTGTGTTCTCAATTTTTATCAACAATGCAGCTGAGGTCCTGGAATCCTGCTCAGCTATTCTCTATGCTGATGACCTGATCATCTACACTAGTTCTTCTAGTATTGCCTGCATAAACATATCACTTACTTCAGACTTCAGCAAGGTCTTAGACTGGCTACTAGACCGTAAGCTTGTACTAAATGAAATGAAAATGAAAGCCATGCTCCTAGGTTCTGCACCGAAGATTAGGACCTGTTCTAGTTTGCTGGAGGTTCTTCACCCAGGAGGATTTCCACTTGTAAATGTTACTTCCTTCAAGTACCTTGGGATCCTCCTGGACCAGTCCCTAGATTTTAATCTTCACATTCAGTCATCAAGCAAAGCTGTAAACTCGAAACTAGGAGTAGCTTACAAAACGAGCTACATGCTTACATCCTCGGACAAATTAGCAATTGCTCAAGGTATTCTGCTCCCAACCCTTACTTATGGTGCCTCTATTCTTACCTCTGCCCATAAAACCTCCCTACTAAAATGGGACGTAACTTATAACAATATATGCCAATCTGCCTCTTCGTCGCCTCGACTCAAACATCATTGCCTTCTTTATAAGGATCTGAATTGGCTCTTACCCTCTGCCAGTAGACAATATTACCTTGGAACACTAATGGACTCGATCATCCAGGAAAAAAAAAATCCCAGCTGGTGGCATTGCTGGTTCCTCAACCATCCTCCCATCGCCTGCGATCAGCTGACAAATCCTTCCTCTATGTTCCGAGATGTTGGACGACTAAAGGCACAGGGGCCTTCCAATTCTCTGATCCCAGGCTATGGAATGCTCTTCCACTCAACCTCTGGCTGTCTCAGTCTCACTTTGGATTTAAAAGTGAATATCGTCGTTATCCATCCTTAGCTGATGCTTGTACATGCTTTTACCCAACCTGAAGCTCCTGAGACTTACCAGTAATGTCACCCGTACTCTAATCCAGCTCCAAGACTGTCTCCTCTTCCCCTCCCCATATTTTTCCTTCTCTTTGTAAGTAACTTCTTGACTACTAGCTCTCTTCCTTCTTGAACCTTGTTGCTGACCATCCACTCTTGTTTTGCCAATTACCACCCCTGACCTTCCTTCTGTCAATCTTTCTTGTTATGTTTGAACATTACTCACATTTCTCTCTATATAACCTTACTATCTTATTAACCCTTTCACTCCACAGGTCGGGTCCATGGTTTCTGCACTTATTAAATATTTTACTGCCATTATCTGTATAATGCTTGCCATTATTTTTTGTTGTTTCTACTCATTGTATTTTTGTAGCACTGCTGTACTGTTCCTCTATTTGCATTATTGTACCCATGTTGCTGTTGTTCAACTGTTCTCCTTTTGTTGTACTCTCCCGGGTCGTGCCTGAAAATAGTCATTTTATGGCTAGTGCACCTACCCGGTTAACAAAAACTAAATAAATAAATATCTGAAATCAATCAAAGTAACATGACTAGGAGGATTGATAGGATGTCTGTCTTCTGACAGTAATCATGTATTTATCTTGGGCAGTTTCTTGGACAAAATCATTAGATCTGCCTCCCCCACCCTGCCCTGGCAGAGATGCCCCAAGCGTGTGTATACCCTTAGGTCTATTGCACAATCACTATTGGATGTCCCTAAAACCTGTACACTTACAGGAGACAACATTGCTATGTCATGTGTGCCTAGACTATGTAACTCTCAGGTCCAGAGCTCCCACTCCCTCTTTAGAAGCTCCTTATGGACTATCTGAAGTCTGACTCGTGATGCTGTTGCACTGGACAATTATTTTATGGTTGGTACCTCCTAGCCATGTTACTTTGATTGATTTCACCTGGTGAAGTTGTTTGTCTTGATGAAGGTGCTCTCTTCTGCAGGTACATTGACTGTCTTACAGCGTGCATGAGTGCCTGTGGCTACAGAAGGGCTGGCCCCATTGGGCCTGTACTTCAGCAGATAAAAGAGCTCTCGTAATTTGAGTATTATGCATTTTTACCTGTGGCTGCAGGTGGCTGTGCAGAATCTGCAAACAGAAATAGCATGTTAATTTGAGCATTGTGGATGTCTATCTGTAGCCAGGAGATGCTGGAAGGGTTGATACCTTTTATTGGATCAACAAGTGTCTTGTACAAAGATGGAATTATACACAAGATATTGGGTCTTACAGGTCCCTTCTTCTGGTGAATAGCAAAACTGAGCAAGATAAGCAGTATTTATATCCACTGTGGAACAATTTATAAAAAAATTGAAAAGTAGAATTGCAGGAAGTGTGCTGGGGGGGCAATTAATAGGAACAGGTCAGCTGAACATAAAAGGAAGTTAGAAAGGATAATAAAAAGAACCAGACAGGAACACAGATAAGAAAGATCTGAGATACAAGGAGTTGAAGGTAGGCAGAAAGGTAGAATAGGTAGGAAATGTCTGTGAAATGCATGGAAGCTTTGAAGTTAGAAGAAACAAAATGACAAAAGCACAGATAAACAGAGTGTGAGGTTAGTATAAACAGTGAAGTGTGAGAACTAATCAAGGGGTGGACATGACTGAAGCTGAAGAATTAGCAGGAGAGGCAGGAAGGAAGGAAGGAAGGAAGGAAGGAAGGAAGGAAGGAAGGAAGGAACGAAGGAACAAGTAATAAAAATAGCGCAGACAGGAACTCAGAAAAAAATAATAACAAGAGAATTACAGTTTATTTGAGTTTTGGTAACTGGGTAAGTCCACTGATACAATTACAGTCCCTTTTTCAGGGTCGACCCGGGATCGAGTATCAACCATGCAGATACAGTACTACAACAACAGTGCAGTTCTCATGTTACAAAGTAGATAATAGACAAAATACATTTCACCAGATTATTTCAAGTCCACAATCAGTTGATTTAAAAATTTCTCTTGGAGAGCAATAAATGAAGTCCTACACCTGATGCAAGCATAACAGGGTAGAGTGCTAGTTACAGGGCAGTTAGGGGGCAACACATCATAGTACGCATTCAACTAACATATGAAGGAAGGCCAAGATAAAAACATTAACAAGCACAGTCATCCTTGTTTTATAAAAGGTGGAGCGCTAGTGGTGGGGGAAAAGGAGACAGACAGAGGAGACAGCAGTAGTTAGATTAGGGGAGTTTCTAGGTAGGCACCTTCAGAGAAAGCAAGAGCAGGTAGCAGCGGTAGACACATAGGCAGACAAATGAGACTGAAATTGTGAGAGGGAGGAGCAGAACAGAATGGAGGGATGGAGAGGGTTCCAGTCAGTGAGAGCAGCATGTGAAAAGGAGCATCGGGAGACAGCAAGACGTAGGTTGGAGATGATGAGAAGGGGGAGAGAGGCAGAGCAAAGTGTGCGTGGTGCTTGTCTGAGGCATATAAGTTCACTGAGGCAAGGAGGGGTGAATTTGTGGACAAGCTTGAATATGAGAGACAAGGAGGAGTACCTCAGTTTTGCTTTGTAGTTAAACCACCCCAGAGAGGCGAGAACATTACAATGATGAGAGCGGGCAGGAGCCCCCATGGCGAATCGACTGGCCCTATATATCATTCTCTGCCTAATAGGCAGAGGCCTGAATGCCTGAGAGAGGATGGACAGAGAGGAGGATTTAGTATAAAGAAGGAGGAGAGCAACATTGGATAGGAGGGGAAGGAGAGATGCAGAAGCAATTTTATGGCAAGAGACAAGTGTGAGGTATGGGCAAATTCGATAGAGAAGACTGAGTTTCTGGTTGAGAGATTTGACAGTGATAGAGACATGGGAGTTGAACAAGATTGTGGAGTCCAAGGTAAAATCCGAGTATTTAAAGGAGTGAACTACCTCTAAGGAATCGCCCTTGAGTGTAGAGATGCTAAGGGTAGGGGGATTGGACTTTTGTGCTGGACAATGAGTGAAAACCATGCATTTAGTTTTCTTTGAGTTGAGGATGATTACAATTGAACCAGGCTTCAAGGGAATTGAAGTCTGAGGAAAGGTCCCAAATGATCTGGTCTATAAGTGGAGAGGAGCGATAGATGATGGCATCATCTACATATAGATGAACTGTGGCTCCCTAGCAGAAGCTGGGGAGATCATTGATAAATTATGTAGGGCCCAGAATGGAGCCTTGCAGGACACCATGGGTAATTGGACATTGTTCAGAGAGGAAGCCACCTCTCTTAACTCTCTGGGAGCGACTGGACAGATAACTCTTGACCCAGCTCAGAGCATTGTGGTCCAGACCAAGGAGATGAAGCTGGTGAAGCAAAAGCACATGGTTCATGTGATCAAATGCTTTTGTGAGATCCATGAAGATGGCTCCAGAGGTCAGGCCTTTATCCATTGTGTGGAATATGTTGGATGTTACTTTTATGAGTGCAGTGAGAGTTCTGTGATTCTTTCTAAAGCCATGTTGACAGGGTGATAGTAGATTGTGAGAGTCTAGGTAGTCTTGGAGATGGTTATAGACAATGCAATTTTGGATTTTGGCCAGGGGAGAGAGAGGTGATATAGGGCAATAGTTGTCCATGATGGAGTTTGGTCCCCCTTTGTGGACCGGGACTATTACAGCCACCTTCCATTTATCAGGTACAAGGTTAGACAGGAAGGACCAATTAAACAAGTCACAGATGGGGCGAGCTAGGGCAGGGGCACCCAGCTTAAGAAATGTTGGTTCCAGAGAATCGTGTCCAGGACAGCACTTGGGTTTCAAGATAAAGAGACATTGCTGCACCTCTTTGAGTGTGGCAAGTTTCAAATGGATTTCAGGATGACCCTCTAGGTTAGGTGGGTGAACCATGTGAGGAGAGGGAGAGTTGCGGAAGATCGAGGTGTATTTTTGGAAGTCAGTGAAGGAATTGTTAAATCTGGTGGATATGGCGAGTGGACCATCAAGGGTGAAGCCATTAACAGAAATTGAGCTTCTATTTTCCACAATCTTGCCTTTTACTAGAGAGTTAACTTGCCTCCAGAACTCCTTGGGGTTGCTAAGGTGTTCCTTTTGGAGAGATTTGAGATGGCATCACTTTTCTTTTTGCAGGGAGGTTTTACATTTATTCCCGAGCTGCCTGTAATTATGCCAGTCCGAGGGAAGTCCACTCTTTTTATACGTTCACCATGCTTTGTCATGGAGGGCCATTAGGGATCTAATTTTCCTGAAGAGCCACAGAGCCTTAGCACCCTTGGTCCAGCATTTTTTCTGAGGGGTGTGCAGGTTAATTATTTGGGTGAGGGTGGAGATCAGGAAGTCCAGAGCTAGATTTATGTCACAGAGTGAATTAATGGGGCTCCAATCTGTAGTGTTAATGGTGGACAGAAAACTGTTGACATCAAACCTAGTCATATGCCAAACCAGGGAGATCTTAGGAGGAGGGTTGGGATAGTTTACCATAGTGTGTCATAAATCCAATGTCCCGATTCAGTCCACAACTGTTAGATTTAAATTGTTTGATATATTTCAATTCCCACATCCTTATGGCCTGTGTGTTTTTGAAATTGCCTCTTAGTATCAAGGCAGATAAGTCTGAGAGGGAGTGATCTGTTTGTGAAAAATGGTTTCCTACCGGTGTGTTGCTAACCTGGTTTACTATTGTTTGTCGGTGGCGATTCATCCTGATTTTCAGTAGTTGCCTAGTTTCCCCAATATAGCACCCATTCATGCACTTCTTTCACTGAATTAGGTAAACCACATTGCTGGATTGACATGTGTAGGATCCACTGATTTTTTTCTAACCCTGTATTTATGCTCCTGACTGTCCCCTTTCTCCACTCTCTCAGACTGCCTCATCCTGCATGATCCTCTTTTGTCGGGGTCTGCCTCTAGAGTACACAGTTCTACTAACCTAGAAGCCTGGATAACCCCCGGGTAGGGTGAGGAGGTACTCCCCACTTACCTCCCCTATACCTTGCTTGCTGCAACGCGGACAGATACAGCAGAGTGTGCCCCAATGAGCCTGAGGATGTACAGCGAGGAGTCGTGGCCTAGGAGAGACAAGGGTGTTTTTTCCCCTGTTCATCCCTGATGTTGGCATGCAATGAGGGCCGGTGAGCAAGGAGGTGTGCTGAGACATGCCTCCTGCTCTGCTCCTCTTCCAGCATCTGTCCTAATCCCTATACTGCTTCCCCCTCCTACTACACCTTCCACCCACGCTCCCCTAGATGGTGGTATTGCAGCGGGAACATGCAGGTATCCCCTCCGTAGAAGGAGAGCAGCCGTAGGGTGCTCAATCCTTCTTCTTCCTGGCTGACCCCCAGCGGCCCGTGCTCGTTCCCAAACACAGGTCGCTGGCATGGTGCGAGGTAAGGTGTCCAGCGCCTCAGCCCTCAGCCCCACTGGGCCAGCCCATTGATTTTTTTTTATGCTGTTCTGACTTGTCTTGATGGTGGTCTGTGTGCATATGTGGGTGCAGGTCTTACATCTTGCCATGCTGCATGGTGTTGTCCCCTCTTGTTTCTCAGTTATTATGATCTGCTGGGAGTCTGTTATGAATTATTATGTTGAAGAGGCTGGGGGCTGCTTATAGGCAATGACAGGTGGTTCAGAGAAGATGTCCTTCAGTATTTCATCTTCTCTCAGCATGGGTTGTAGTTCTTTAATAATTTGCTGAAGGGGTTTTAGCATGGGGCTGTAAGCGACAACTAGGGGTGTGCAATCAGTTTAATCTTGTTGCCTGTATTCCAGCACATTGTCTTGTGGTATTTGTATGGGCCATTCAAATTCTCTGTCAATGTATCTTGGAGAGTGGCTCTGCTGGATTAGGGAATTCCAAAGTGAAGAGAGCTGTCCATCAGAGCAGATTCGATGGTATCAAATTGCCTGACTGTAGCTTACAGGCTTTCTTGTATGCTTTGAATGGAAGCTGGAATTATGCACATAGTGGTGTCTGTCAGTGGGTTTTCTGTAATGAGCAGTTTGTATATGTCAATTGTCAGTGATACTGAATGTGGTATCTAGAAAATGTATGCTGGTGGTGGAGTATTCAGTAGAGAGTTTTATAAAGTGATGAAAGTTGTTAAAATCATGATGGAACATTTTGAGGGCGACTTCACCTTCTGTCCAACTCAGGAATGTGTTATCTGTATATCAGAGGTAGACTGATGGTTTATAAGGGCGGCGTTTAAAAAAATCTTTCTCTAGACAGGCCATGAAAAGACTGGCATTTTGTGGTGTCATTTTTGTGCCCATGGCTGTCCCCATGATCTATAAAAAGTGATTGCCATTAAAAGTGAAGTTGTGTGTTCAAATGAATTTTATTAAGGTGCTGATGGTAGTTCCTGGAATGTCTCCTGTGGATGTGTTGTTTCTCAAAAATTTCTGACATGCTGCTATGCCATCTTCGTGTGGGATATTAGTGTCGAGGGCAGTGAGATCCATTGTGTCTAGGACAGTGCTGGGTGTCAGTTGTCCAGTTTCCTTCTGTTTCCTGAGGAAATCTGTGGTGTCCGGAATAAAACTGCTAGTAGCTCTAACTAGTGTTTTTTTTAAATGGATTCAATGAGTCCTGAAATGTTCTCAGTGAGTGTGCCAGTGCCAGAGATGATGGGCAGTCCTGGATTCCCTGGTTTGTGTATCTTAGGCAGCACATAGAATGTCCCTGGAGTAGGTTTGTTTGGAATGAGTATTTTTAACTGTTCTTGGATGTTGTTCGGTAGAGACATGATGATTTGTTTGAGTTCTTCTATAAATTTTATAGTAGGGTCTTCTCTGAGTTTTCTGTAATAGCTTGTATCTAACAGCTGTCTGTGTGCCTCTTTTATATAATCCTCTGTGTTCATCACAACCGCAGCTCCACCTTTGTCATCTTGTTTTATTATACTGTTATGGTTGTTTCTCAGAGTTTGTTTTGCCCTCTTTTCTAGTGGTGTGATATCATACAGGAGTTTCTGCTGTTTGCTTTGGATCTGGGAGTTTATTCTTCCATGGAAGCAGTTGATGCAGGCATCTCACTTGGGGTTGTGTCCACTCTGAGGGGTCCAGTCTGATGTTTTCTTTGTGCTGTCGTAATGTGTTGTTTGTGTGTTGTTCTTATCAAAAAAGTACTATTTTAGACAAAGCCGTCTAAAAAATGTTTCCATCTCACCACAGCATCTAATGTTATCAAATTCCTGTGTGAGGCAGAAAGTTAAGCCCCTGGATAATACACATGTATCAGCTTGTGTAAGTTCTTTGTTAGAGAGATTGATCACTGGTAGTTGTTGCAATGTATTCTCTTGCTCCCCAATGCTTGTGCGGTGTTGGTGCACAAATACAATTAATGTTCAAACACAACAATTTCACTTTTAATGGCAAGCACTTTTTACAAATCATGGGCACAGCCTGGGATACCTAACTCTGTATGCTCCCTGGATAACTACTCCCTGATCCATAGGATAGGCCCTCCTCAAAGCGTGGCGGAAGGGTTGCCTTGTTCTACAAAAATCAGCTCAATATCATGCCTGTCCCTGCCTCCACCTCTTCTGCCTGTGAATCCCTCCATGCAACTCTCACCCTGGTGCCAAGAATCTCCACACTGGCTGTACCTATAGCCCTCCAATTGGGGGCACTGTAGCACTGTAGGAATTACTTGATCAAACATCCTTGCACTCCAAACAGAATGAGGTCATAATATTGTGTGACAAAAACCTCAACTGGCTAGAGATGGCTCAAAACACACTGCTGTCACTGACACAAAGTTATAACCTTCACCAGCTGTTATCTGAGCCCACAAGAGTTACTCCATCACTAAAATCATACACCCTCATTGATTCGGTACTGGTCAACCATCTAGATCATGAGCAGGCAGCTTGGCTGATGCACTTACTGATCATGCCTCAGTTTTCTTCATTTGGAAAATCGCATCGCAAGTGAGCTGTGATTGCTTCGGTTGTTTGCTTTCGGCTGCCCAGAGGGGGCACCAGGAATCCCAACTGCACCGGTGGCAAGAAGCAGAGGAGCTGTGTCTGTTGCTGGCTGCAACTGCAGCAACCTGGAGGGGCATCTATGTGTGCACTGCATTCTGTGGCAGCTAGTGGGGGAACCGGGAATCCCAGCTGCATAGGCAATAAGGGCGAAGGAGGGACAGAGAATGACGGAGAAATAAGGAGGATCCACCACCTCTGGGGGTCAGTAGGAAATTAAGGCATGTGATTTGAATCCCAGCAGCAGGGCTTAAATGTTGAGAATCTAATCGTGCTCAGGACTGCATCACAAGGGAGCTGTGACTGCTTCAGTTGTTTGTTTTCGGCAGTCTGGAGGAGGCACCAGGAATCCCGACTGCATTGGTGGCAAGAAGCAGAAGAACTGTATCTGCTACTGGCTGCAACGGCGGCAACTTGGAGGGGCATGTGTGTGTGTGCTGAATTCTGTGGCAGCCAGAGGGGTACTGGGAATCCCAGCTGCATCAGCGGTAAGGGCGAAAGAGGGACAGAGAATGACAGAGAAAGGAGGAGGAGGTTCTACCTCTGGGATCCAATAGGAAACCAAGGTGCATGATTTGAATCCCAGCAGCAGGGCTTAAAAGCTGAGAGCCCAGTTGTGCTCAGGACTGCATCACAAGGAAGCTGTGACTGCTTTGGTTGTTTGTTTTTGGCAGCCCAGAAGGGGCACCAGGAATCCCGACTGCATCAGCGGCAAGAAGCGGAGGAGCTGTGTCTGCTGCTGGCTGCAATGGTGGCAACCCAGAGGGGCGTCTGTGTGTGTGCGCTACATTCTGCGGCAGCCAGTTGGGGCACCAGGAATCCCAGTCACATCAGCAGTAAGGGCGAAAGAGGGACAGAAAACTATGGAGAAAGGAGGAGGAGGTTCCACCTCTGGAAGCCAAAGGGAAATCAAGGTGCATGATTTGAATCCCAGTGACAGGGCTTAAAAGCTGAGAGCCCAGCCACGCTCAGGAAAGGGAGCTGTGACTGCTTTGGTTGTTTGTTGGCCCTCCCTCCCATCCCGCACCATCTCCATTATTACAGTAAACTGACTTACAGGGCTCCACTCAGTGGGGGACTGCACCTATTAGAGTGGGCCATGGGGGCTGTGTGACTAAAAGCAAGAGAAGGAGCTACCTTGGATTGACTTACTAAGGGGAGTGGTTCTTGGCTTTTGATGGGGAAGGATTCTAGTGGGGGTGTTTTAACTTGTACTTTAAATCCTGTTTGAATGTGATTTGGAGCTGCGACACTCTTAGTTGCAGAGTGGTTGAATTTCTCACTTATATGATCCATATAGTGCCAAATATATGCTTTGAACTATGAGCAGGGACCGGTGATTGTGGGGAGGATTGAATTGCTCACCTATATTGTCCTGAATATATGCTTTGAACTGTGAGCAGGGATCAGAGTTTGTGGGGAGGAGGCTATACTGGAAACTGAACTCTTGTAGGGCTATCTGCACAGGATGGGGACAAGGTGAGGCAGGGGCCGCAGAACACTAGAGCTGGCATTTTTGGTATGGTGGTTGCGTGCACTGGGTGTGGGTCCGCCATGATTCTTGACTGGGTTTGGAGGATGGGGGGTGTACGTTTTTTTGCCAGTTGGCTAAATTAAGAGAGGAGGTATGGAGGTTAAGGAGGAACTTAGATGGGTGTAATGGGGAGGACAGAGGCCTTCCCGGCAGGGGGGAGGAGGTGGTGGGGGCCAGAGGGGCAGAAATGGGGTTGGCCTGATGGGTCCAGTAGCTGCACCTGGGATCATGAACAATAGCAGGAAAGTGGGTGCCGGGGGGGGAGAAATGTGGCAGGCCAAATGGGTCTAGTAGCTGCCCCTGGGATTGGAGACACTTGCAAAACAGAGGGTAGAGGGGATGGAGCTCAGGAGGCAAAAGAGGGACCCGGTGGGGGGGGACTTCAAAAAGGACCATAGTTGCTGGCAGCTGGTTGGGGCAGAGGACGGGGGAGGCATGGTCAGGAGCAAGTTGGAAGGGTATACAATTAGGGGGAAGCAAGGAAGGAGGCATAGAGCTTAAAAACAGATCTGTGCTTCTGCTATTAAAGAAGGATAAGGAGGAGGAGGAAACCGGAGTGGAGGTGGACAAGGGGGAGAAGGAAGGGTTGGAAATGGGGCGTGGCCAGAAAAGTGCAGAGGCCAGGGGTGAAGAGGCAGCAGGATGTCCTCCATGGATAGGGGAAAATAGGGAGTTGGCAAAGGGGGCTGAGGGTGGACGGTGGAGGGTGGGATAGACTTCGGATTGAATCAGACCTGATGGGGGCCTTGGAGATCAGGGAGCACAAGGAGGAGGGCCCAAAAGAGGAGCCACCCCTGGTTGGGACCTGGCAGGCCCCATGGCTTGAAAAAAGACATGGAAACAGCCACAACACAGGAGGTGTCAACGTGTATCCAGGATAAGGTACTCAGCACTAACAGGGGGCAAGAGAAGCTAGAAGATGAGGGGGTGCTGGGGACACAGGGCTGAACGCAGGGGGTCCAGGAGGCCACTACTGGGGGGGTCAAGTTGTGAGGATGAAGAAAAGTGAGTCAAATGTTAGAAAGGAGGTTCCTGGGACTGAGAAAACATGTTGCAAGAGGGGGGAGGATGCAGAGAAACAGGCAGGGAGTGAGTCCAAAGTAGACAAGGTGGAAGATAAGGTCATGATTGTTGGAGACTCCATGGTTAGGGGTATCAGCTGGGGAGGGAAATGTGGTAGAGGTAGCAAGGTTTGGGTCAGTTGCTTGCCAGGAATTACAGCTGTGGAGGTCATTCATGACATCCCTTCCTGGGGGGAAGCAACAGGATATGAGAACCTACCTGGTGTTCCATTTGGGAACAAATGACCTTGCTGGACATAGTCTGATGGAAGAACAAGCGAGGTTTGAGGCCCTATCACAGTTCTGTAATAACCTGTGCTTTTGTTCAGTGGCATTCTCAGAGGTGCTTCCAGTCCCATGAGCACAGATAGGAAGCAGAGGATTGCAGAGTTCAACAGCTGGCTCTCTAAATGTTGTGCTTAGAAGGGTTATGGGTTGGTGGGCCCATCTGGCAAGATGACAGCCTCTATGCCCCAGATAGTCTACACCTAAATAGAGAAGATAAGGAGGTGCTTAAGTGGAAACTGGAGGAGTTCTTTAGTACACGCGTTACTTTAAACTGAACCGGGGGGGGGGGAAGCTGCTAGCGACCCCAAACAGTGCACGCACCAAGGGGAACAGTTGCCCCCCCCCGCCACAGACAGCAATCCAGCTGGTTGGGGCTGGAAATGGTATCACATGCAAGACGAGGATCATCAAGACAGGGGTGGGGGTTAGGGAAACCGCATATTGGAAGACCATGTGCACAAACGCCAGAAGCCTGGGTAACAAGGTTCCAGACCTGGCGGCAGTCATGGCAGAGGAGAATTTAGACTTAGTGGGAATTATGGAGACTTGGTTTCATGATGGACAGGACTGGGACATAATCATTCCGGGGTTGACAGGAGAGGGGGCAGTGTAGCACTATACATGAAGTAGGGGATCCCAGCATCAGAAACGCAGGGTAGGTGGGGGTACTCAGAGGCACTTTGGGTCTCGCTGACCACAGAGAAGGGTGAGGTGGTGAGCACTGGAGTGGTTTACAGGCCACCAGAGCAACCAGAATTGGTGGACAACCAGATGGTTGAGGAGATTCTTAGGGTTGTGGCTAAGGGTGAGTTGCTGCTGATGGGAGATCTCATCCTGCTGGATGTGGAGTGGGAATCAATGTCTGCAGCCTCTTCCAGAAGCAGAGCGATTATAGGCTCCCTCCAGATTGCCCATCTCAGGCCGCTGGTCAAAGAACCAACCAGGGAAGGGGCGGTGTTAGATCTGGTGCTTACAAATAGAGATCAGGCAGAGACCTACCAGGTCAGAGTGTCGTATGCTTAATAGCGTATGACATTTCAGTAAACCCGAAATAGCGCTGTAGAGGTAAGTGAATGGTGCAATACCGTGTATACTGCTGTACGCTGTATTACACCATTTGTACTGTCCCAGGCAGAGGATAAGACCTCTGCTGAGACTGGAAATTTGCTGATCAGCTGCTGTGGCTCAATGGACTGAGCCACAGCAGCAGAGAACCCAGGTGTTGCTTCAGGGACCAGGTTTGATTCCTGGTCCCAGAAACTTATTTTTTTAAACTTTGCACACTCCCTGAGTTGAACCCCCACCTGGTGTTGAGAATCTTTATTGAGGGGGTCGTTGGGGGGTCAGGGGTGGGTGGAGTGGTGCCCCCCCACAAAAAAGACAGTCATGCCGCATGGCAGAAATCACGCTGTATTGGCAGCGCGATTATGCCAAGCAGCATAATATCTTGCGACATTATGACCCTGTGCCAGTAGGAGAGGCATCGGTGGGGGATAACCTAGGCACTAGTGATCACAGCACTGTGTGGTTCATGGTACACACATCAGCCTCATGCTACCAGACCAAGGTGAAGGTTCTTGATTTCAGATGAGCAAATTTCAACAAGATGAGGGATTATGCTTGCCAGGCAATTAAAGGGATGGGGGAGCTTAGGGGGTGGAAACCATCTGGGCCACAATAAAGGGAGCCATCGTGGGGGCACAAAGAGGGTAAGCAAAAATAGGAAGAAAAGGAGGCCACTGTGGTTCAGTAGGGAAGTGTGGCCCAGCATCAGAGCTAAAAGGTGAGCCTTCAGACAATATAAAATAACGCAGAGTGAACTAGACCAGGTGAAATACCAGGAAAAGCAAGGGGAGGCTGGGAGGGTGGTCATACAGGCAAAAGCAAGGACAGAAGAGAATATCACCAAGGCAGTCAAGAAGGGGGGATAAGACCTTCTTCAGGTATATTAGTGAGTGGAGAAAAGGGGAAAAAGGGATACCTAGTCTGTTAGCAGAGACTGGGGAAAGGGTGGAGAGGGATCAGGAGAAGGCTGAAAGGCTGAACAATTACTTCAGTGCAGTATTCATGAGGGAGGAGGTATGGGCAGGAGGCAACACCAAGCCAGCTGATATGGTGGGGGTAGGAGTGGATGCGAGTCCCTTCCAGGAAGAAGAGGTCTTGAGAGAACTTAAGGGCCTGAAGGTGGACAAGGCCATGGGGCTGAATGGGGTTCACCCAAGTGTTGAGACAGCTGAGGGAGGTGTTAGCAGTCCCCCTGACCACTCTGTTCAATGAGTCTTTACACTTGGGGGTAATCCCGATGGATGAAAGTGTGCAGACCTATTGCCCTTGCATAAAGGTGGGGTGAGGCAGGACATGAGCAATTACATGCCAATAAGTCTGACTTCTGTGGTCAGCAAGCTCATGAAAAAACTGCTCAAAGACAGAATCACCAGCTACCTGGAGGCAAATGGCCTCCGTGACCCAAAGCAGCACAGCTTTTCCAATGGCAGGTCCTGTCAAACATATTTGGTCTGTTTTTTTGGCTGGGTCACTAGGGTGGGTCAGTGGACATAGCTTACCTGGACTTCAGGAAGGCTTTTGATATGTTATTGCACAGAAGGCTATTGTACAAAATGGAGTGCCTGGGGCTGGGGGGGTGGTTATAAGGTGGGTGCGAAACTGATTGGAGGACAAAATACAGAGGGTGTTAGTCAATGGGGTTCACTCAGCAGTGTTAGGGGTCACTAGCAGTGTTCCCCAGGAGTCAGTGCTGGGACCCCTGCTGTTCAACATCTTCATAAGAGACATATCAGAGGGGTTGGAGGGAAGAATGAGCCTGTTGGTAGATGATGCAAAGATCTGCAATAGGGTGGACATGCAGGATGGAGCCAAGAGGATGCAGAAGGACCTAGGGAAACTAGAGGAATGGGCCAGGAAATGGAAGTTATCAGTCAACATGGCAAAATGCAAAACCATGCACCTGGGCAGAAAAAATGGGAGAGTGAAATACAGTTTGGGGGACAAGCCACTGGCAGTAACCAAGGAGAAGAGGGACCTGGGCATCATCATCTCACAAGACTTGAAGGTGGCTGGGCAGTGCAGCAGGGCAGCGGCAAAAGCCAGTAGTTTGTTGGGTTGTATTAGGAGGGCGATCACCAGCAGGAGGAAAGAGGTCCTGATACCCTTGTACACCCAGCTGGTCATGCATCTGGAGTATGGGGTCCAGTTCTGGAGGCCTTACCATAGAAAGGAAGCGGAGAGGATGGAACGGATGCAGAGGAGGGCAACCAAGATGGTGAAGGGGCTCGTCCACTTGTAGTACGAGGAGAGACTGGGAGCCCTTGGCATGTACTCTATGGAACAGAGGAGGGAGAGAAGGGACATGATAGAGACTTTTAAGTACCTAAAAGGGATCAACAAAAGGCCTACAGAGAACCTGTTCCAATCAAAGGGGTGTCCCAGGAAAAAGGTCATGATCTTCAACTCAAAGGGGGTAAGTTTAGGGGTGACATCAGGAAATACTTCTTTACTGAGAGGGTGGTGGACACCTGGAGTGGGCTGCCTAAAGAAGTTGTGGCCAAGAACACAGCAGGGAGGGTTCAAGAGGGCTTGGAACAGACATAGAGGGCTGTTGAAGGGAGAGGGAGAGAATTCAGAGCAAACCTAGAGGATACTAAGCAAATGGGCAAACTAGGTGGGCCTGGCAGTCCTTATCTGCTGTCACATTCCTATGATCCTATGTTCCCATGAAGCTGTTCCCTTCTCTCTACTGCACTGTGTCACCGTCACCAATTTTGCTAACCTGGATGTAAAGGCATTTCTTTATGATGGGCTGGCAGTACAGCCTAGAGGTTAGAGTAATGAGCTCTGGCTCAGATACCCTTGAGCCTCAGGTCCTGAAACTAATGACACATTTGATTGCCTCCCCTCTGGCTAAAATCTTCATGCTCTCTCTCTCTCTCTCTCCTACAGCCATGTTCCTGACCTCTGGAAAATGGCCTGCGTAATGCCTGTTTTTAAAAAGGTGATCCAAAAGAGATAACTAACTACAGATCTGTAGCCATGCTCTCGGTCTTAAGTAAAATTCTAGAAAAACTAGCTGCAAATCAAACCATTGACTACCTAACAAGGTATAGCCTTCTCTCGGACACTCAGCATGGTTTCCAGAAAGGTCATAGTGCCTCCACAGCTTTCTCAAATTTACTACTGATACGCTTACCAACATGGATGCTGGATGACTGACAGGGGCAGTTTTTATAGACCATACTATGACTTTTGATCTCATTGATCACCCTCTGCTTCTCTCCACTCTTCACAATTTGAGCGTTTCACCCTTAGTTGTTGACTAGTACAGAAGCTATCTACTCACTAATGTACAGAACTGTCTGTCTTCCCATAAGCTTGCACTCAGTGCTAAGTCATGCTACTTGGACCTGCCCCTAAGATCAGGGCATGTCAGACTTCCCTTCTGATACAAGGCTCAGGTGGCACACAAATAGAGTGTGTAACATCATTTAAGTACCTTGGTGTTCTTTTGGACCAGTCCCTGGATTTCAATCTACACATACAGTCCACTTGCAATTAGTGAATACAAAACTGAGAGTCGTCTATAAGACTAGCTTTATGATAACTCTCTCTGCTAAGCTGGCCATTGCCAGAGGCATCCTTCTCCCTGCCCTCACATATGGTGCTCCCACCTTTGCTGCTCCACATAAAATGACCCTCCATAAATGGGACATAACATATGACATCTCTCAGTACACCTTCTCATCACCTCGGCTTAAGCACCACTGCCAACTTTATAGAGACCTGGGCTGGCTCTCCCCCTCTGCCTACTGACAATACTCTTTTGCCTCCCTGATTGACTCAATCAGGAACCAGACTCCTATGGTGCTCGCCATTACGCTTGTATCTCAAACCTTCTCCTTTGGTCAGAGATCTGTAGATAAGTTCTTACTTAATGTGCCTAGATGTAATACATCCAAAGGCTCCGGTGCCTTTTATAACTCTGCCCCTAAGCTCTGGAACTCCCTTCCCCTTGCACTTCGACAGGCAGGATCCCATGATAGCCTTAAAAGGGAGCTGAGCCATCATCTATCTATCTATCACTGACCCCTGCACTTGTTTTAATCCTACTTAAACCCCCTCAACCTCCAGCTCCTTCCTGCCATACTATCCACTGCCCCACTCCCCTAGCATCACTCAACCTTCCTATCTCCTCTGTGGGTGAATCTTGCCTCCCCTCTTAATAGGGAGTCCTACCTTGCAGGCCATGCTGGTGCATCCTGCCCAGCCAAGAACTTGCCCTTGCCTTGTTGAGCTGACTCATGAATGTCTTCATTATTGAGATCAATCTTAACCAATATTCCTTATTACCATGAGTTACTTCTCATTTACTGTGCAAATTATTTACTCTGCTCTATATGAATCTTTGATGTCATGATATTATTTGGCTGTATGTATCTTTTTTACTGATTACTGACCTATGCTATATGTAATTTTCCTGTACTCATGCTATGTATTTATTTATGATTGTTGTACTCTCCTGGGTCATGCCGGAAAATTGTAATGTCATGGTTAGTACACTTACCCAGTAAACAAAAACTAAATAAAATATAAGATAACTCACTCTAGGGTGTGCAGTCACGCTCTGATATATGCATTCCTTGGTGTGTGTTCAACCACACAAGACGCATGTATATCAAACCATGACTGCACAACCTAAAGTGGGTAATTTATCTTATAAAATGACTAGAATGTTGGGGAGGGACGTAGTCCTTTTGTGGCACAAATTAGTTTTGGTAATGTGGTTGATCCTGGTAGTGCTTGTATTGCACAGATTAGTTTTATTCCGGTGATCTGGTTGATGCTGCCATTTTTTTAATGACTTCCTGTATAATTTTACTTTCACTTTTGTCCCTCAATGTAGCATGACAGAGTGGTGTTCAGTCCGGTAAAGAATCTGCAAGGAAAGGTGTTACAAGAGCTATATTTTGTATAAAGATGCTGTCAGCTCTGGGTTTTAATGTGACTTTTGTGTGTACTGACAGAGAGAAGCCATGGAGTGCACAGCGAAGAGAGTGAGTGACTCCATGGCTTTAGAAGTCGTCAGAAGCATGAGCAATTGTTGCTATAGCTACTGTGTACTAAATAACTTCATAATGCAAATCTGAAAAAAAATTAAAAACAGCCTGTATTGGATATTGTATTGGGTAATGAGGCAAGCCACTTCTTGTCATGAAATGACATACAATGTACAGCCTGCTCACAATGTAATGTGAATTCCTGCTGTCTGCATTCTGTCCTCTACCATTGCTGAATAAATGTAATAATGCATTCTTCAACAGACCTCTGGGAAGTAGTATGTGAAAAAAGTAACAAACGGCAAACTGAGCAAGTGAATATATGAGTGATAATTTCATTTGGCCCCTTCCCCCAACCACACACATTAACAGAATTTCAGCCCTCCATGTAAACTTCAGATCATGGCCACACCTTCCCTCTACCTGTTGCAGAACATTATGACTTACCTATGTTCATGCGATACTCCCAAAACAAAGTACAAGTTCTCCACCCCCTCAAACACCAACAATCCATTCGATGCTGATGTAAACTGTGATTAAAGTATGATTAACATTTTGTGCATAATTATGTGACTGCTGAAATATAAAAATACAAAATTATGCATCCTGCATGATGTAAATAACCACAGTATAATATGCTGCTTCAACTTTAAACAGAAATACATGGTACCAAAAGCACTCTCACAAAGTCTGCTAACAGAAGACACATACATGTGTTTTGTCCTACCAGCACTCATCAGTGTGCCTCATCTGTTTGACACCCCAGTGCAATGAACCAGATGCCCCAAGATGGTCTATCTGGGTTACGTTGTGGTGAGCCAAATATAAAAAAAAAAAAACAAAAACAAAAAAAACTAAAAGACAAAGAATGTCAGCATGCAAGTACTGAGACAATGGTTACCCCAAAGGGCACTAGCCAAGAAGCCAAGTTTCAAAGAAATACAAAACCACACATACCCCCACAATGCAAAGCACCACAGTATATTATGCAGATTCAACTTTAAGCAGAAACATAGTGTACCAAAAGGTCTCTCACACAGTCTGCAAAAGGTGCTAACAGAAAACATTTATATGTGCCTCATCTGTTTGACACCCCAGTGGAATGAACCAGCTACCCTAAGATGGTCTATCTGGGTTATGTTATGGTGAACCCAATAAAAACAAAAAGCAAGCTAAAGACAAAGAACCTCAATGTGCAAGCACTGAGGCAATGGTTACCCCAAATAACACTGACCAAGTGGTCAAGTTTCAAAGAAACAGAAAATCACACATACCTCTATAATGCAAAGTAAAATGGGCTGTATATGCAAATCACCACAGTATTTTACACTGGTTCAACTTTAAACAGAAATACATGATAACAAAAGGTCCCTCACACAGTCTGAAAAGGGTACTAATAGAAGATACATACACATGTTTCATCGTAACTGCATTTATCAGTGTGCCTCATCTGTTTGATGCCCCAGTGGAACGAACCAGCTAACCTAAGATGGTCTACCTAGATTCTGTTGTGGGGAACCCAATACAAACAAAAAACAAGCCAAAAGACAAAGAACTTCTGTGTGGAAGCACTGAGGCAATGGTTACCCCAAATAACACTGGCCAGGAAGCTAAATGTCAAAGAAATACAAAATGACACACACACACCACCTTAATGCAAAACACAATGAGCTGTATATGCAAATCACCACTGTATATTATACTGGTTCAACTTTAAGCAGAAAGGAATTTTACCAAAAGGTCTCTCACACATTCTGCAAAGGGTGCTAACAGAAGACTCATATACACATGTCATCCTACCAGGACTCATCAGTGTGCCTCATCTGATTGACACCCCAGTGGAATGAACCAGGTAGCCTAAGATACATAGATACATAGACAGTGTCGGCAGATAAGGGCCTATGGCCCACCCAGTCTGCCCATTTGAGCTTGTAAGTTCAGTTTGTTTTCCTAGAAGTCTGTTTCCCCTTACCCCTGACCTCTAGAATTCCTTTATGTCTATCCCATGCATTTTTAAATCCCGTGATTGTTTCAGCCTCCACCACTTCCTCTGGCGGGGTGTTCCACTTGTCCACTACCCGTTCTGTGAAGAAATTCTTTCTCATGTTTCCTCTGAATCGTCCTCCCTCCAACTTCATCCCATGCCCTCTAGTCCTGGAACATCTTTTTCGCTTAAAAATAGTGTTTTCCTGCACTCTTTTCTCCCTGTAAGATACTTGTATGTCTCTATCATATCCCTCTCTCCCTCCTCTCCTCCAGGAGTACATGTTCAGTTCCTTCAACCTGTTTTCATAGGACTTGTGATGCAATCCATGCACCATCTTTGTTGCCCTCCTCTGAACCTTCTCTACCCTGTCTATGTCCTTACGTAGGTATGGTCTCCAGAACTGTACACTGTACTCCAGGTGGGGCCTCACTAGTGTCTTGTATAGTGGAATTATGACCTCCCTTTTCCTGCTGGTGATGCCCCTGCCTATACATCCCAGCATCCTATTTGCTTTACCTGATGCCTTGTCACACTGTTTCCCTACCTTGAGGTCATCAGAGATGACAACCCCAAGATCTCTTTCCTGCTTGGTGCATGCTATATCCTCACCCCCCAACTGATATATTGTGCCAGGGTTTTTGTGCCCCATATGCATTATCTTGCACTTCTTTGCATTGAATTTCAACTGCCAAACCCTTGACCATTCTTCAAGTTTCTGCAGGTCCCTTCTCATTCTGTCTACACCCTCTGGTGTGTCTACTCTGTTACAGAGCTTTGTGTCATCAGCGAACAGTGAAATTCTGCCTTCTAGATCCTGCTAATGTCACTGATGAAGATGTTGAATAGGACCGGTCCCAGCACTGATCCCTGTGGTACCCCACTGGTCACTCTTCCTCTGTGGGTGACAGCCATTTACCACCACCCTCTATGTCCTGCCACCCAGCCAGTTACCTACCCACCACACTACTGTCCTGCCCACACCCATATTCCCCAGTTTGTGTAATAGTCTTCTATGTGGCACAGTGTCAAAGGCCTTGCTGAAGTCCAGATAGGCCATGTCCACTGCCCTCCCCTGATCCACCTCCCTAGTCACCCAGTCAAAAAATTCAATGAGATTGGTCTGACATGACCTCCCCCTGGTGAAACCATGCTACCTTGGGTCCTGTCTACAGTATCTGGGTTATGCTGTGGTGAAAGAAATAAAAAAGAAAAACAAGCTAAAAGACAAAGAACCTCAGCATTCAAGAACTGAGGCAATGGTTAACACAAAGGGCACTGGCAGGGAAGAGATGTTTCAAAGAAATACAAAATCATACATACCCCCATAGGACAAAGCACCACAGTATATTATGCTGGCTCAACTTTGAGCAGAAATGCATGGTACCAAATGATTTCTCACACAGTCTGCAAAGGGTGCTAACAGAACACACATACACATGTTTTGTCTGATGAGGACTCATCAGTGTGCCTCATCTGTTTGACACCCCAGTGGAATGAACCAGCACACCCCAAGATGGTCTATCTGGGTTATGTTGTGGTGAAGACAATAAAAACAAAAAATAAGCTAAAAGACAAAGAACCTCAGTGTGGAAGCACTGAGGCAATGGTTACCCCAAATGGGACTGGCCGGGTAGCCAAATTTCAAAGAAATACAAAATGACACATACTGCCATAATGCAAAGCGCAATGGGCTGTATATGCAAATCACCACTGTATATTACGCTGGTTCAACTTTAAGCAGAAATTAATTTTACTAAAATGTCTCTCAAACATTCTGAAATGGGTGCTAACAGAAGACACATACACGTTTCGCCCCATACCGGATCATAATGTCATACACTTAACAGCGTACAACTTTATGCGCAAACCGCAGACCTGTGTGCTCTCCATGTTGGACCCAGCAGAGTTAGAATCCTAAGTGGGAGGTCCAGAGACACAGCCCCCCATAACAGGGGGTGTGCCCCCCCACAGATTAATTGTAATAAATAAATAAATCACGCAACATGATTAAGTCGCATGGCATTCTGCCATATGACATTTTAACACCATAATATTTCATCCTACCAGGACTCATCAGTGTGCCTCGTTTGCTTGACACACCAGTGGAATGAACCAGGTAGCCTAAGATGGTCTACAGTATCTGGGTTATGTTGTGGTGTAAGAAATAAAAATGAAAAACAAGCTAAAAGACAAAGAACCTCAACGTGCAAGCACTGAGGCAATCGTTATGCCAAAGGGCATTGGCAGGGAAGCCAAGTTTCAAAGAAATACAAAAATCACACATACCCCCATAATGCAAAGCACCATAATATATTATCCTGGTTCAACCTTAAGCAAAAATGCATGGTACCAAAAGGTCTTTCACACAATCTGCAAAAAGGACTAAAATACACATACACGTGGTTTATCCTACCAGGACTCATCAGTGTGCCTTGTATGTTTACACCCTAGTGGGAATGAACCAACTACCCTAAGATGGTCTATTTGGGTTATGTTGCAGTGAACCCAATAAAAGCAGAAAACAAGCTAAAAGAGTACCTCAACATGCAAACACTGAGGTAATGGTAACCCCAAGGGCACTGACCAGGAGGCCAAGTTTCAAAGAAATACAAAATCACACATACCCTCACAATGCTAAGCACCATGGGTGGTATATGCACATCACCACAGTATATTATGTTGGTTCAACAACCTAGTACCAAAATGTATTTCTCACACAGTCTGCAAAAGGTGCTATCAGAAGACACAAACACATGTTTCGTCCTACCAGAACTCATCAGTGTGTCTTGTCTGTTTGACACCCTAGGTTAATGAACAAGCTACTCTAAGATGGTCTATCTGGAATATGTTATGGGTAACCCAATAAAACCAAAAAACAAACTAAAAGACAAAGAACCTCAGCGTGTGAGCACTGAGGCAATGGTTACCTCAAAAGACACTGGGTTTCAAAGAAAAACAAAATCACACATACCCTCATAATGTAAATCACCACAGTATATTATGCTGGTTCAACTTTAAGCAGAAATGAATGGTACCACAAGGTTTCTCACAGTCTGCATGGGGTGCTAAGAGAAGACAGATACACATGCGTCATCCTACCAGGAGTCATCAAAGTGATTCATCTGTGTGACACCCCAGTGGAAGGAACCAGCTGCTGTAAGGTGGTCTATCTGGGTTTTGTTTTGGTGAACTCAATAAAACCAAAAAACAAGCTAAAAGACAAAGAACCTCAGCATGCAAGCACTGAAGCAATTGTTACCCCAAAGGGCCCTAACCAGGTAACTAAGTTTTAAAGAAATACAAAATCACACATACCCTCATAATGCAAGGCACCATAGTATATTTTGCTGGTTCAACCTCAAGCACAGATGCATGGCACTAAAAGGCTTCTCACACAGTCTGCAATGGGTGCTAACAGAAGACATATATATGTGTTACATCCAACCAGGGCTCATCAGTGTGCCTCGTCTGTTTGACATACCAGTAGAGTGAACCAGCTACCCTAAGATGGTCTATCTGGGTTAGGTTGTGGTGAACCCAATAAAAGCAAAAAACAAGCTAAAAGACAAAGAACCTCAGCATGCAAGCATTGAGGCAAAGGTTATCCCAAAGGGCACTAGCCGGGAAGCCAAGTTTCAAAGAAATACAAAATCACACATACCCCCATAATAGGGTTACCACCTGTCCCAATTGTCACAGGACAGTCCTGATTTGGTCTTCTGTGTCCTGTAAAAAAACATGGAAAATACTACATGTCCTGACCTTATAGTAGAAAAAAATATTTTCCGACTTTCCTCTAAATGTTGCAAAAAAGCATAATACCTTAACTAAAATACCTTACAATGGTAAAAAACAATAGCAACATCTAAAAAACTGCAACACTTAGTCTTAATTCTGATTAGTTACGGAAAATGACCCTGTTGTATAGATTGAGGTAACATATTGTCCTGCGGAAAATCATTTTTCAGTTAGAAATCTCCCATTTTGGGCTTCTTAAAAAGTGGTAACCTACCCCATAATGCAAAGCACCACAGTATATAATGTTGGTTCAATTTTAAGCAGAAATGCACGGCACCAAAAGGTCTCTCACACAGTCTGCAAAGGGTTTTAATAAAAAAACACATGCACATGTTTCTTCCCACCAAGACTCTTCAGTGTACATCATCTGTTTGACACTCCAGTGGAGTGAATCAGCTACCCAAAGATAGTCTATCTGGGTTATGTTGTGGTGAACCTAAAAACAAGCTAAAAGAAAAAGAACCTCATAATGCAAACACTGAGGCAATGGTTTCCCCCAAAGGGCAATGGCCAGGAAGCCAAGTTTCAAAGAAATTCAAAATCATACTTACCCCCATAATGTAAATCATCACAGTATATTATGCTGATTCAACTTTAAGCAGAAATGCATGGTACTAAAACAACTCTCACAGAGTCTGCAAAGGATGCTAATAGAAAACACATACACGTTTCATACTAGGAGGACTCATCAGTGTGCCTCGTCTGTTTGACACCCCAGTGGGATAAACCAGCTACCCTAAGATGGTTCACCTGGGTTATGTTGTGGTGAAAACAATAAAAACAAAAAACAAGCAAAAGACAAAGAACCTCAGCATGCAAGCACTGGGGCAATGTTCACCCCAAAGGACACTGGCCGGAAAGCAACATTTCAAAGAAATACAAAATCACACATACCCCCAAAATTCAAAGCACCATGGGCTGTATATGCAAATCACCACAGTATATAATGCTGGCTCAATTTTAAGCAGAAATGGATAGTATAAAAAGAGCTCTCACACAGACTGCAAAGGGTTCTAGAAGAATACACATACAAGTGTTTTGTCCTACCAGGACTCTTCAGTGTGCCTCATCTGCTTGACACCCCAGTGGAATGAACCAGCTACCCTAAGTTGGTCTATCTGGATTATGTTTTGGTGAAAAAAATAAAAATGAAAAACAAGCTAAAAGACAAAGAATCTCAGCGTGCAAGCATTGAGGCAATGGTTACCCCAAGGATACTGGCCAGGAAGCCAAGTTTCAAAGAAGTACAAAATCACACATTCCCCCATGAAGCATAGCATATTATGCTAGTTTAAGTTTAAGCAATAATTCATGGTACCAAAATGACTTTCACACATTCTGCAAAGGTTTCTAACATAAAATACGTTCACGTATTTCGTCCTACCAGGATTCTTCAGTGTGCCACATCTGTTTGACACCCCACTGGCATTAACCAGCCACCTTAAGATGGTCTATCTGGGTCATGTTGTGGAGAAAGAAATAAAAAAGAAAAGCAAACTAAAAGACAAAGAACCTCCAGCATGCAAGCACTGAGGCAATGGTTACCCCAGAGGCACTGGCCGGGAAGCCAGGTTTCACAAAAATACAAAATCACACATACTCCCTTAATACAAAACACCATAAAATATTACTCTGGTTCAACTTTAAGAAAAAATGCATGGTACCAAAAGGTCTTTCACACAATCTGCAAAGAGTGCTAAGAGAAAACACATACTCGTGATTTATTATACCAGGACTAATCAGTGTGCCTAGTCTATTGTATACCAGTGGAATAAGCCAGCTACCCTTAAATGGTCGATATGGGTTATGTAGTGGTGAATCCACTGAAGGAAAAAAAAAGCAAAAAGACAAAGAACTTCAGCATGCAAACTCTGAGCCAATGGTTACAGCAAAAGGCACTGGCCAGGAAGCAAAGTTTCAGAAAAATACAAAATCACACATACCTCCATAATACAAATCACCACAGTATACAATGCTGGTTCAATTTTAAACAGAAACACATGGTACCAAAAGATCTCTCACACAGTCTACAAAAGGTTTAAACAAAAAACACATGCATGTGTTTCATCCAACCACAACTCTTCAGTGTGCTTCATCTATTTTAATCCTCACTGGAGTGAACCAGCTACCCTAAGATGGTCTATATGAGTTATGTTGTGGTGAAACCCATAAAAACAAAAAACAAGCTAAAAGACAAAGAAACTCAGTGTGCAAGCACTGAGGCAATGTTTACTCCAAAGGGCACTGGCCAAGCAGCCAAGTTTCAAAGAAATACATAATCACACATACCTCCACAATGCAAAGCACCATGGGCTGTATATGCAAATCACCACAGTATATAATGCTGGTTCAATTTTAAGCAGAAATGCATGGTATCAAAATGTCTTTCACACAGTCTGCAAAGGATGCTAACAGAAGACACATACACGTGTAGCATCCTACTGGGATTACTCAGTGTGCCTCATCTGTTTAACACCCCCAATGGAATGAGCGAGCTACTCTAAGATGGTCTCTCTGGGTTATGTTGTGTTGAACCCAATAAAACCAAAAACAAGCTAAAGATAAAGAACCTCCATGCATGAAGCACTGAGGCAATGGATTTACCCAAAGGGCACTGGCGAGAAAGCCACATTTCAAACAAATACAAAATCACACTTACCCCCATAATGCAAATCACCACAGTATATTATGCTAGTTCAACTTTAAGTAGAAATGCATGGTACCAAAAGGTCTCTCACACAGTCTGCAAGCATTCTTCTTTCTTTTTTTTCTTTATTATACTTTTTTTGTCAGCAGGGGGAGACGACATCTGCCTTCGTCACGGACCTCTTGCTCCCACCTCCCATCATCAGATCTGTTGCTCCCCACAGCACCCCTGGCTTAACCGGCCAGGAGGGTAGAATCGCAACACCACACACTGATATGGGTACATAAATCTAGTATCTAGCAGGGAAGCAAGCCATGTGAGGCTAATTGAAGCCAGAGGTAAGGCTTCATAGAGGTGGCCCTGTGGAATTTTTATTTCCCTGTATGTGCAGGGGCGGGGACGTGCAATGATGACCAGCATCTGCCCCACCCCTGAGAGGTATACTGCATCAGTGCGGCAGCCCCCGCCTCCGCTGGGTGCCACTGTTGAACTGATCATTATGCCACCCTCATCCCAAAGAAGAAGAGCTGTCCGAGGGATGCTCAACCCTTCTTCCCACGACTGGCCCTCCAATGATCCGAGTCCATTCCCGATCCTGGGTCACTGGTGTCACAAGCGGAACTCCAACCACTGCACTGGCAGGCCAGCTTGCAAAGGTGCATGGTAACAAAAGACTTCTCACATAGTCTGAAAAGGGTGCTAACAAAAGACCCATATATATCTTTCATGCTACAAGGACTCATCAGTGCACCTTGCCTGTTTGACACCCCAGTGGAATGAACCTGCTAACCTATGATGGTCTATCTGGGTAATGTTGTGCTGAACCCAATAAAACCAAAAAACAAGCTAAAAGACAAAGATATTCTGTGTGTAAGCACTCAGGCAATGGTTACCCCAAAGGGTACTGGCCGGGAAGCCAAGTTTTAAAGAAATACAAAATCCCACATGCCCCTACAAAGCAAATCACCACAGCATAGTACACCAGTTCAATTTTAAAGAGCAGGTGCTTAGTAAAGATGCATATCTTA
Source organism: Neoceratodus forsteri (assembly GCA_016271365.2). NCBI lineage: Eukaryota > Metazoa > Chordata > Ceratodontiformes > Ceratodontidae > Neoceratodus > Neoceratodus forsteri. The sequence continues at coordinate 65,698,107 of CM028133.1, forward strand.
AAGAATGAAGGTTGGGGCTTCTGGGTGCCTCTGCAATCATTTAGTTTGCTTTTATTTGCATTTTCTTTACTTTTCTTACATTTCCATCTTTTTTTGTATTTTGCCAAGTGCTAGTGAAAAAAAGAGTCCGATGGAGTCCCGTGTGATGATAGAAAGCCCTTACTAGCATGCCTGCAGTGTATTGCAAAGGAAACTACAACCTTTCTACTTTTCAGATATTTCTTTCAGACTGACCTACAGGTGGCGCTGTGAGACCTTGCAATTGCACTATGCAATCTGCATGCAAATCAGGTCATAATGAGATGCTAATATGGATGTTTGCCCACTGACTGCCTAAGTAGGCGCATTTGTATAACACTTGTATAAATTTGTATATAATTTGTATACAGCAAATGTTTGCCCTGGAAAAATGTCCTAGTGTCGGGTGAACATGTTAGCCCTGCAGAAACACTGCACAAATGTATTTGTGCCGCATAAACCTATCTCGAACCATAACACAGTTCTGCAGTATTTGGCCTGCACTGTTGTTTGCAGCTTTAGTGCATCCACTTCTTTGCTGGCACACACATTGGCCACATAGTTCACCTTTACCTTTCTGGAAAAATTACACTCCCTGCCACCAAAATATTATATATTTAATAGACATATGCCATGTTGGATAATGTGGGGCAGCTATTCAAAACTTAGCCCCGTAGCAAAATTAGCACTGCACGATGTGCTAAATTAGCCCTGAACTATTTGCATGTTACATTCAAGGGAATAGCCCCGGGGCTAAAGCAACTGAATATAGTGTGCAAATGAAGCCATGTAAACGGGGCTGAGAGTGCAATGCAAAAATAGGCCAGCAAATAAGACAGCTATGAATATAGCATCTGGGAAGTGCAAATCAAAACAGCAGCCCAGTGCACACAGACATGGTAGAAGGTATAGGTGAACTACGTGATCAATGAGTGTGTGCTAGCAAAGAAGTGAATGCACTAAAGTTGCAAATAACAGTGCAGGCCAAATACTGCAGAACTATGTTATGGTTCAAGACAGGTTTGTGCAGCACAAATACATTTGTGTAGTGTTTGCACAGGGCTAACACATTCACCCTGCACTTGGACGTTTTCCCAGGGGCAAACATTTGCTGTATTCAAAAGTGTTATACAAATCGAACTTACTTAGGCAGTCGGTGGGCAAACATCCATATTAGCATCTCATTATGACCTGATTTGCATGTAAATTGCACAGTGCAATTGCAGTGTCTCACAGCACCACCTGTAGGTCAGTCTGAAAGTACAGGGCAGGCTGGGTCAGCTCACAGCCGCGTGGGTCAGTCTGAAAGTATAGGGTCAGGCTGGGTCAGCTCACAGCTCAACCTGTAGATCAGTCTGGAACTACATGGGCAGGCTGGGTTTGCTTACAGCTCTACCTATAGGTCAGTCTGAAAGAAATATCTGAAAAGTAGAAAGGCTGTAGTTTCTGTTTGCAATACACTGGCAGGCTTGCTAGTAAGGGTTTTCTGACATCATCATACAGGGACTCCATTGGACTCTTTTTTTTCACTAGCACTTGACAAAGTACAATAAAAAGATGGAAATTGAAGTAAATAAACAAATAAAAGCAAACTGAATGACTGCAGAGGCATCTAAAGGCCCCAAACCTTCATTTTTTAAGATATGCACCTTTACCAAGCACCTGCTCTTTAAGCAGAAATGCATGGTATCAAGGCTGTCTCACACAGTCTACAAAGAATGTTAAAAGAAAACACATACGTGCACTGCATCCTACCAGGACTCATCAGTGTACCTTGTTTGTTTAACACCCCATTGGCGTGAACCAGCTTCGATAAGATGGTCTATCTGAGTTACGTTGTGATGAACCTAATAAAACCAAAAAACAAGCTGAAAGACAAAGATCTTCTGTGTGCAAGTACTGAGGCAATGGTTACCCCAAAGGACACTGACCAGAAAGCGAAATTTCAAATAAATTCAAAATCACACACGCCCCAATAATGCAAACCTCCACAGTATATTAAGCTGGTTCAACTTTAAACTGAAACACATGTTATCAAAAGATGCTATCAGAAGACACATACACTTGTTTCTTCCAACTAGGACTCTTCAAAGTGCATTATCTTTTTGACACCACAGTGGAGTGAATCAGCTACCCTAAGATGGTTTATCTGAGTTATGTTGTGGAGAACCCAATAAACACAAACTAAAAGATAAAGAACCTCAGCGTGCAGACACTGAGGCAATGGTTACCCACAAAGGGCACTGGCTGGGAAGCCAGGCTTCAAAGACATACAAGCTCACACATACCCCCATCATGCAAAGCACCATGGGCTGTATATGCAAATCACCACAGTATATTATGCTGGTTCAACTTTAAGCAGGAATGCATGGTACCAAAATGACTCTCACACAGTCTGCAAAAGATGCTAACAGAAGACACATACATGTGTTTTGTACTACGAGGGCTCATCAGTGTGTCTCATCTGTTTGACATCCCAGTGGAATGAACCAGCTACCCCAAGATGGATTATCTGGGTTATGTTGTAGTGAACCCAATAAAACAAAAAACAAGCTAAAAGATAAAGAATTACAGCATGCAAGCACTGATGCAATTGTTATCCCAAAGGGCTCTGGCTAGGAAGCCAAGTTTTAAGGAAATACAAAATCACACATACTCCCATAATGCAAATCACCACAGTATATAACATGTGTTCCATTTTAATCCGAAATGTATGGTACCAAAAGGTCTCTCACACAGTCTGTAAAGAGTTCTAACAGAAAACACAAGCACATGTTTCTTCCAAGACTCATCAATATGCATCATCTGTCTGACACTTCAGTGGAGTGAATCAGCTACCCTAAGTTGGTCTATCTGGATTATGTTTTGGTGAAAAAATTAAAAATGAAAAACAAGCTAAAAGACAAAGAATCTCAGCGTGCAAGCATTGAGGCAATGGTTACCCCCAAGGATACTGGCCAGGAAGCCAAGTTTCAAAGAAATACAAAATCACACATTCCCCCATGAAGCATAGCATATTATGCTAGTTTAAGTTTAAGCAATAATTCATGGTACCAAAATGACTTTCACACATTCTGCAAAGGTTTCTAACATAAAATACGTTCACGTATTTTGTCCTACCAGGATTCTTCAGTGTGCCACATCTGTTTGACACCCCACTGGCATTAACCAGCCACCTTAAGATGGTCTATCTGGGTCATGTTGTGGAGAAAGAAATAAAAATGAAAAGCAAACTAAAAGACAAAGAACCTCCAGCATGCAAGCACTGAGGCAATGGTTACCTCAGAGGCACTGGCCGGGAAGCCAGGTTTCACAAAAATACAAAATCACACATACTCCCATAATACAAAACACCATAAAATATTATTCTGGTTCAACTTTAAGAAAAAATGCATGGTACCAAAAGGTCTTTCACACAATCTGCAAAGAGTGCTAAGAGAAAACACATACTCGTGATTTATTATACCAGGACTAATCAGTGTGCCTAGTCTGTTGTATACCAGTGGAATAAGCCAGCTACCCTTAAATGGTCGATCTGGGTTATGTAGTGGTGAATCCACTGAAGAAAAAAAAAAGCAAAAAGACAAAGAACCTCAGCGTGAAAGCACTGAGGCAACGTTTACCCCAAAAGGCACTGGCCAGGAAGCCAAGTTTCAAAGAAATACAAAATTACACATACCTCATAATGCAAATAACCACAGTATATTATGCTGGTTCACCTTAAAGCAGAAAAGCATGGTACCAAAAATACTGTCATACAGTCTGCAAAGAGTGCTAACAAAACATATAGACATGCCATGTTTGTTTGACACCCTAGCGGAATGAACCAACTACCCTAAGGTGGTCTATCTGGGTCACGTTGTTGGGGAAACCAATAAAAACAGAAAACAAGCTAAAACAAAAAGACCCTCAGCATGCAGGCATAGAGGTAATGGTTATCCCAAAGGGTACTGGCTGGCAAGACAAGTTTTAAAGAAATATAAACTCATACATACCCCCATAATGCAAATCACCACAGTATATAATGCTGGTAAAATTTTAAGCAGAAAAGCATGGTACCAAAACATCTCTCACACAGTCTGAAAAAGGTTTTAACAGAAAACACATGCATGTGTTTCTTCTCACTAAAACTCTTCAGTGTGTGCATCATCTGTTTCACACTCTAGGGGAGTGAATCAGCTACCCTAAGATGGTCTATCTGGGTTATGTTGTGGTGAACCCAAAACAAGCTAAAAAACAAAGAACCTCAGTGTGCAAACACTAAGGCAATGGTAACCCCCGAAGAGCACTTCCTGGGAAGCAAAGTTTCAAAGAAATACACAATCACACATACCCCCATAATGCAAAACACCAAGGGCAGTATATGCAAATCAGCACAGTATATTATGCTAATTCAACTTTAAGCAAAAATGGATGGTGTCAAAATAAGGTTAAAACAGTCTGCAAAGGACGCTAACAGAAAACGCATGCACGTTTCATCTGACCAGAATGACTCAGTATGCCTCATCTGTTTGACACCCCTAGTGAAATGAACCAGCTACTCTAAGGTGGTCTATCTGGGTAATGTTGTGGTGAACCCAATAAAACCAAAAAACAAACTAAAAGACAAAGAACCTCAGCATGCAGGCACTGATGCAATAGTTACCCCCAAAGGGCACTGTCTGGGAAGCAAAGTTTCAAAGAAATACAAAGTCACACAGACCCCCATAATGCAAAGCACCCCCAGGATGTATATTCAACTCTCCACAGTATTTTGTGCTGGTTCAACTTTAAGCAGAAAAGCACGGTACCAAAATAACTCTCACGCAGTCTGCAAAGAGTGCTAACAAAAAACACATGCATGTGTTTCGTGCTACAAGGACTCATCAGTGTGCTTCTTCTGTTTGTCACCCCAGTGGAATGAACCAGCTATCCTTAGGTTGCCTATCTGTGTTATTTTGTGGTGAAGCCAACAAAAACAGAAAACATGCTAAAAGACAAAGAACTTCAGCATGCAAACTCTGAGCCAATGGTTACAGCAAAAGGCACTGGCCAGGAAGCAAAGTTTCAGAAAAATACAAAATCACACATACCTCCATAATACAAATCACCACAGTATACAATACTGGTTCAATTTTAAACAGAAACACATGGTACCAAAAGATCTCTCACACAGTCTACAAAGGTTTAAACAAAAACACATGCATGTGTTTCATCAACCACAACTCTTCAGTGTGCTTCATCTATTTTAATCCTCACTGGAGTGAACCAGCTACCCTAAGATGGTCTATATGAGTTATGTTGTGGTGAAACCCATAAAACAAAAACAAGCTAAAGACAAAAGAAACTCAGTGTGCAAGCACTGAGGCAATGTTACTCAAAGGGCACTGGCCAAGCAGCCAAGTTTCAAAGAAATACATAATCACACATACCTCCACAATGCAAAGCACCATGGGCTGTATGCAAATCACCACAGTATATAATGCTGGTTCAATTTTAAGCAGAAATGCATGGTATCAAAATGTCTTTCACACAGTCTGCAAAGGATGCTAACAGAAGACACATACACGTGTAGCATCCTACCGGGATTACTCAGTGTGCCTCATCTGTTTAACACCCCCAATGGAATGAGCGAGCTACTCTAAGATGGTCTCTCTGGGTTATGTTGTGTTGAACCCAATAAAACCAAAAAACAAGCTAAAAGATAAAGAACCTCAGCACGCAAGCACTGAGGCAATGGTTACCCCAAAGGGCACTGGCCGGAAAGCCACGTTTCAAACAAATACAAAATCACACTTACCCCCATAATGCAAATCACCACAGTATATTATGCTGGTTCAACTTTAAGTAGAAATGCATGGTACCAAAAGATCTCTCACACAGTCTGCAAGCATTCTTCTTTCTTTTTTTTCTTTATTATACTTTTTTTGTCAGCAGGGGGAGATGACATCTGCCTTCATCACGGACCTCTTGCTCCCACCTCCCATCATCAGATCTGTTGCTCCCCACAGCACCCCTGGCTTAATCGGCCAGGAGGGTGGGGTCACGGCACCCACACACTGATATGGGTACCGCAAATCTAGTATCTAGCAGGGAAGCAAGCCATGTGAGGCTAATTGAAGCCAGAGGTAAGGCTTCATAGAGGTGGCCCTGTGGAATTTTTATTTCCCTGTATGTGCAGGGGCGGGGATGTGCAATGATGACCAGCATCTGCCCCACCCCTGAGAGGTATACTGCATCAGTGCGGCAGCCCCCGCCTCCGCTGGGTGCCACTGTTGAACTGATCATTATGCCACACTCATCCCAAAGAAGAAGAGCTGTCCGAGGGATGCTCAACCCTTCTTCCCACGGCTGGCCCTCCAATGATCTGAGTCCATTCCCGATCCTGGGTCACTGGTGTAACAAGCGGAACTCCAACCGCTGCACTGGCAGGCCAGCTTGCAAAGGTGCATAGTAACAAAAGACTTCTCACATAGTCTGAAAAGGGTGCTAACAAAAGACCCATATATATCTTTCATGCTACAAGGACTCATCAGTGCACCTTGCCTGTTTGACACCCCAGTGGAATGAACCTGCTAACCTATGATGGTCTATCTGGGTAATGTTGTGCTGAACCCAATAAAACCAAAAAACAAGCTAAAAGACAAAGATATTCTGTGTGTAAGCACTCAGGCAATGGTTACCCCAAAGGGTACTGGCCGGGAAGCCAAGTTTTAAAGAAATACAAAATCCCACATGCCCCTACAAAGCAAATCACCACAGCATAGCACCAGTTCAATTTTAAAGAGCAGGTGCTTAGTAAAGATGCATATCTTAAAGAATGAAGGGTTGGGGCTTCTAGGTGCCTCTGCAATCATTTAGTTTGCTTTTATTTGTATTTTCTTTACTTTTTCTTACATTTCCATCTTTTTATTTGTATTTTGCCAAGTGCTAGTGAAAAAAAAGAGTCCGATGGAGTCCCCGTGTGATGATGTCAGAAAGCCCTTACTAGCATGCCTGCAGTGTATTGCAAAGGGAAACTACAACCTTTCTACTTTTCAGATATTTCTTTCAGACTGACCTACAGGTGGCGCTGTGAGACCTTGCAATTGCACTATGCAATCTGCATGCAAATCAGGTCATAATGAGATGCTAATATGGATGTTTGCCCACTGACTGCCTAAGTAGGCGCATTTGTATAACACTTGTATAAATTTGTATATAATTTGTATACAGCAAATGTTTGCCCTGGAAAAATGTCCTAGTGTCGGGTGAACATGTTAGCCCTGCAGAAACACTGCACAAATGTATTTGTGCCGCATAAACCTATCTCGAACCATAACACAGTTCTGCAGTATTTGGCCTGCGCTGTTGTTTGCAGCTTTAGTGCATCCACTTCTTTGCTGCACACACATTGGCCACATAGTTCACTTTACCTTTCTGGAAAAATTACACTCCCTGCCACCAAAATATTATATATTTAATAGACATATGCCATGTTGGATAATGTGGGGCAGCTATTCAAAACTTAGCCCCGTAGCAAAATTAGCACTGCACGATGTGCTAAATTAACCCTGAACTATTTGCATGTTACATTCAAGGGAATAGCCCCGGGGCTAAAGCAACTGAATATAGTGTGCAAATGAAGCCATGTAAATGGGGCTGAGAGTGCAGTGCAAAAATAGGCCAGCAAATAAGACAGCTATGAATATAGCATCTGGGAAGTGCAAATCAAAACAGCAGCCCAGTGCACACAGACATGGTAGAAGGTATAGGTGAACTACGTGATCAATGAGTGTGTGCTAGCAAAGAAGTGAATGCACCAAAGTTGCAAACAACAGTGCAGGCCAAATACTGCAGAACTGTGTTATGGTTCAAGACAGGTTTGTGCAGCACAAATACATTTGTGTAGTGTTTGCACAGGGCTAACACATTCACCCTGCACTTGGACGTTTTCCCAGGGGCAAACATTTGCTGTATTCAAAAGTGTTATACAAATCAACTTACTTAGGCAGTCGGTGGGCAAACATCCATATTAGCATCTCATTATGACCTGATTTGCATGTAAATTGCACAGTGCAATTGCAGTGTCTCACAGCACCACCTGTAGGTCAGTCTGAAAGTACAGGGGCAGGCTGGGTCAGCTCACAGCACCACGTGTAGGTCAGTCTGAAAGTATAGGGTCAGGCTGGGTCAGCTCACAGCTCAACCTGTAGATCAGTCTGGAACTACATGGGCAGGCTGGGTTTGCTTACAGCTCTACCTATAGGTCAGTCTGAAAGAAATATCTGAAAAGTAGAAAGGCTGTAGTTTCTGTTTGCAATACACTGGCAGGCTTGCTAGTAAGGGTTTTCTGACATCATCATACAGGGACTCCATTGGACACTTTTTTTTCACTAGCACTTGACAAAATACAATAAAAAGATGGAAATTGAAGTAAATAAACAAATAAAAGCAAACTGAATGACTGCAGAGGCATCTAAAGGCCCCAAACCTTCATTTTTTAAGATATGCACCTTTACCAAGCACCTGCTCTTTAAGCAGAAATGCATGGTATCAAGGCTGTCTCACACAGTCTACAAAGAATGTTAAAAGAAAACACATCTTACTGCATCCTACCAGGACTCATCAGTGTACCTTGTTTGTTTAACACCCACTGGCGTGAACCAGCTCGATAAGATGGTCTATCTGAGTTACGTTGTGATGAACCCAATAAAAACAAAAAACAAGCTGAAAGACAAAGATCTTCTGTGTGCAAGTACTGAGGCAATGGTTACCCCAAAGGGCACTGACCAGAAAGCGAAATTTCAAATAAATTCAAAATCACACACGCCCCAATAATGCAAAGCACCATGGGGTGTATATGCAAACCTCCACAGTATATTAAGCTGGTTCAACTTTAAACTGAAACACATGTTATCAAAAGATGCTAACAGAAGACACATACACTTGTTTCTTCCAACTAGGACTCTTCAAAGTGCATTATCTTTTTGACACCACGGTGGAGTGAATCAGCTACCCTAAGATGGTTTATCTGAGTTATGTTGTGGAGAACCCAATAAACACAAACTAAAATTCAAAGAACCTCAGCGTGCAGACACTGAGGCAATGGTTACCAACAAAGGGCAGTGGCTGGGAAGCCAGGCTTCAAAGACATACAAGCTCACACATACCCCCATCATGCAAAGCACCATGGGCTGTATATGCAAATCACCACAGTATATTATGCTGGTTCAACTTTAAGCAGGAATGCATGGTACCAAAATGACTCTCACACAGTCTGCAAAAGATGCTAACAGAAGACACATACATGTGTTTTGTACTACGAGGGCTCATCAGTGTGTCTCGTCTGTTTGACACCCCAGTGGAATGAACCAGCTACCCCAAGATGGATTATCTGGGTTATGTTGTAGTGAACCCAATAACACAAAAAACAAGCTAAAAGATAAAGAATTACAGCATGCAAGCACTGATGCAATTGTTATCCCAAAGGGCTCTGGCTAGGAAGCCAAGTTTTAAGGAAATACAAAATCACACATACTCCCATAATGCAAATCACCACAGTATATAACATGTGTTCCATTTTAATCCGAAATGCATGGTACCAAAAGGTCTCTCACACAGTCTGTAAAGAGTTCTAACAGAAAACACAAGCACATGTTTCTTCCAAGACTCATCAATATGCATCATCTGTCTGACACTTCAGTGGAGTGAATCAGCTACCCTAAGACGGTCTGTCCGGGTTATGTTGTGGTGAACCCATTAAAAACCAAAAACAAGCTAAAAGACAAAGAACCTCAACGTGTAAGCACTGAGGTAATGGTTACCCCAAATGGCGCTAGCTGAGAAGCCAAGAAATTCCCAATCACATGTACCCCCTTAATGCAAAGCACCATGGGTGGTATATTCAAATCAGCACAGTATATTATGGACATTCAACTTTAAACAAAAATGTATGGTATCAATAGATGTCTCACACAGTCTGCAAAGGATGCTAACAGAAGACACATACACATGTTTCATCCTACCAGGATGACTCAGTGTGCCTTGTAGGTTTGATACCCCAGTGGAATGGAAACAACTACTCTAACATGGTCTATCTGGGTTATGTTGTGGTGAACCCAATAAAAACAAACTAAAACACAAAGAACCTCAGTGTGAAGGCACTGAGGCAATGGTTACCCCCAAAGGGCACCGGCCAGAACGTCAAGTTTCAAAGAAATACAAAATAACACATACTCCCATAATGCAAATCACCACAGTATATTATTACTAAAATGATTCTCACACAGTTTGAAAAGCATGCTAACACAAAACACATACAGTAAAAGCCACAGACAATACAAGCTATTTCCTGAAATTTCTGTAATATTTCCAGAAACAACCAATGCTTTTTGCATTTAAACAGTAGGAGCAGCAGAGAGAAACTCTTCAGAAAATTTACAAAATATCTGGAAATAGCTTGCAATATCTGTGGTTACTACTGTATGCGTGTTTCATGCTACAAGAGCTCATCAGTGTTGTCTGGTCTGTTTGACACCTCAGTGGACTGAACCATCTACCCTAAGATGGTCTAGCTGGGTTATATTGTGGTGAATCCATTAAAAACAAAAAACAAGCTAAAAGACAAAGAACCTCAGCGTGTAAGCACTGAGGCAATGTTTACCACAAACGGCACTAGCTGGGAAGCCAAGAAATTCACAATCACACATACCCCCTTAATGCAAAGCACCATGGGTGGTATATGCAAATCAGTACTGTATATTATGAACATTCAACTTTAAACCAAAATGTATGGTATCAAAAGATGTCACACAGTCTGTAAAGGATACTAACAGAAGACACAAACACGGGTTTTATCCTACCAGGATGACTTACTGTGCCTTTTAGGGTTGATATCCCAGTAGAATGAACTACTCTAAGATGGTCTATCTGGGTTATGTTGTGGTGAACCCAATAAAAACAAACTAAAAAACAAAGAACATCAGCATGTAGGCACTGAGGTAATGGTTACCCCCAAAGGGCACTGGCCAGAAAGCCAAGTTTCAAAGAAATACAAAATCACAAATACCCCCATAATGCAAATCACCACAGTATATTATTACCAAAATGACTCTCACACAGTCTGCAAAGCATGCTGTCACAAAACACACACAGTAGTAGCCACAGACACTGTAAGCTATTTCCAGAAATATCTGATGCTTTTTGCATTTAAGCAGTAGGAACAGCAGAGAAAAACTCTTCAGAAATTTTGCAAAATATCTGGAAATAGCTTGCATTGTCCGTGGCTATGGCCGTATATGTGTTTCATGTTACGAGAGCTCATCAGTATGTCTGGTCTGTTTGACACCTGAGTGGACTGAACCATCTACCCTAAGATGGTCTATCTGGGTTATGTTGTGGTGAACCCAATAAAACCAAAAAACAAGCTAAAAAACAATGAACCTCAGCGTGCAAACACTGAGGCAATGTTTACCAAAAAGGGCACTGGCTGGGCAGTCAAATTACAAAGAAATACAAAACCACACATACCCACAGAATGGAAAGCACCATGGGCTGAATATGCAAATCCCCACATTATGTTATACTGGTTCAACTTTAAGCAGAAAACCATACTACCAAAATGACTCTCAGATAGTCTGCAAAGGGTGTTAACATAAGACACATACACATGTTTTGTACCTCAACAAATCATCAGGGTGCATTATCTGTTTGACACCCCATGAGAATGGATCAGTTACCATAAGATGGTCTATCTAGATTATGTTATGGTGAACCCAAAAACAAGCTAAAAGACAAAGAACCTCATAATGCAAGCACTGAGACAATGGTTAACCCCAAAGGGCACTGGCTGGGAAAACAAGTTTCAAAGAAATACACAATCACACATACCTCCATAATGTAAAGCACCATGGGCAGTGTATGCAAATAAGCACAGTATATTATGCTGGTTCAACTTTAAGCAGAAATGCATGCTACCAAAATGTCTCTCACACAGTCTGCAAGGGTTCTAACAAAAAAACACATACAGTACACGTGGTTCATCCAACCAGGACTCTTCCATATGGTTTGTCTGTGTGACACCCCAGTGGAATCAACCAGCTACCCTATGATGGTCTATCTGAATTATATTGTGATAAACCCATAAAAGCAAAAAACAAGCTAAAAGACAAAGAATCTCAGCATGCAAGCATTGTGGCAATGGTTACCCCAAAGGGCACTGGCCAGGAAGACAAGTTTCACAAAAAATATAAAATCACACATACCCACATAGTGCAAAGCACCATGGGCTGCATATGCAAATCACCACAGTATATAATGCTGGTTCAGTTTTAAGTAAAAATGCATGGTATCAAAAGGTCTCTCACACAATCTGCAAAGGATGCCAATAGAAGGCACATACATGTGTTGCTTCCTAAAAGGACAACTCAGTGTGCCTCATCTGTATGACACCCCCAGTGGAATGAACGAGCTACTCTAAGATGGTCTATCTGGGTTATGTTGTGTTGAACCCAATAAAACCAAAAAACCAGCTAAAAGACAAGGAATCTCAAAGTGCAAGCAATTTGTAGCAACAATTACCCCAAAGAGCACTGGCCAGGAAGCCAAGTTTCAAAGAAATACAAAATCATGTATACCCCCATAATGCAAATCACCACAGTACAGCATGCTGGTTCAACTTTAAGCAGAAATGCATGGTAACAAAAGCCCTCTCACATAGTCTGAAAGTGCTAACAGAAAACACACATCTTTCATACTACAAGGACTCATCAGTGTGTCTTGTCTGTTTGACACCCACAGTGGAATGAATCAGCTACCATATGATGGTCTATCTTGGTTATGTTGTGGTGAACCCAATAAAAGCAAACAACAAGCTTAAAGACAAAGATCTTCTGTGTGCAATCATTCAGGCAATGGTTACCCAAAAGAGTACTGGCCGGGAAGCCAGGTTTCAAAGAAATACAAAAGCCCATATACCCCCATCATGCAAATCACCACAGTATAGTATGCTGGTTCAACTTTAATCAGGAATGCACGGTACAAAAATGACTCACACAGTCTGTAAAAGATGCTAACAGAAGACACATACACGTGTTTTGTGCTACGAGGGCTCATCAGTGTGTCTCATCTGTTTGACACCCCAGTGGAATGGACCAGCTCCCCTTAGATGGATTATCTGGATTATGTTGTGGTGAACCCAATAAAAACAAAAAACAAGCTAAAATATAAAGAACTGCAGCGTGCAAGCACTGAGACAATTGTTATCCCAAAGGGCTCTGGCTAGGAAGCCAAGTTTTAAGGAAATACAAAATCACACATACTCCCATAATGCAAATCACCACAGTAAATAATACATGTTCCATTTTAATCAGAAATGCATGGTACCAAAAGGTCTCTCACACAATCTGCAAAGAGTTCTAACAGAAAACACATGCACATGCTTTTTCCAATCAAGACTCATTAATATACATCATCTGTCTGACACTCCAGTGGAGTGAATCAGCTACCCTAAGATGGTCTGTCTGGGTTATGTTGTGGTGAACCCATTAAAACCAAAAAACAAGCTAAAAGACAAAGAACCTCAATGTGTAAGCACTGAGGCAATGGTTACCCCAAACGGCACTAGCTGGGAAGCCAAGAAATTCACAATCACATGTACCCCCATAATGCAAAGCACCATGGGTGGTATATGCAAATCAGCACAGTATATTATGAACATTCAATTTTAAACCAAAATGTATGGTATCAAAAGATGTCTCACACAGTCTGCAAAGGATGCTAACAGAAGACACATACACGTGTTTCATCCTACCAGGATGACTCAGTGTGCCTTTTAGGTTCGATAACCCAGTAGAATGAACTACTCTAAGATGGTCTATCTGGGTTGTGTTGTGGTGAACCCAATAAAAACAAACTAAAAAACAAAGAACATCAGCATGTAGGCACTGAAGTAATGGTTACCCCCAAAGGGCACTGGCTAGAAAGCCAAGTTTCAAAGAAATACAAAATCACACATACCCCCATAAAGCAAATCACCACAGTATATTATTACCAAAATGACTCTCACACAGTCTGCAAAGCATGCTATCACAAAACACATACAGTAGTAGGCACAGACACTGCAAGCTATTTCCTGAAATTTCTGTGATATTTCCAGAAATATGCTATGCTTTTTGTATTTAAACAGTAGGAGCACTAGAGAGAAACTCTTCAGAAATTTTGCAAAATATCTGGAAATAGCTTGCAATGTCCGTGGCTACCGCTGTATATGTGTTTCGTGTTATGAGAGCTTATCAGTATGTCTGGTCTGTTTGACACATGAGTGGACTGAACCATCTACCCTAAGATGGTCTATCTGGGTTATGTTGTGATGAACAACAAAAACAAATAAAACCAAAAAACAAGCTACAAAACAAAGAACCTCAGCATGCAAGCATTGAGGCAATGTTTACCAAAAAGGACACTGGCCGGGCAGCCAAATTACAAAGAAATACAAAACCACACATACCCCCAGAATGGAAAGCACCATAGGCTGAATATGCAAATCCCCACAGTATATTATGCTGGTTCAACTTTAAGCAGAAAACCATACTACCAAAATGACTCTCACACAGTTTGCAAAGGGTGTTAACAGAAGACACAAACATGTTTTGTACCACAACAAATCATCAGGGTGCATTATCTGTTTGATACCCCAGTAGAATGAGTCAGTTATCATAAGATGGTCTATCTAGATTATGTTATGGTGAACCCAAAAACAAGTTAAAAGACAAAGGGATGGATATTCAAACTGCGCCCAAAAAGTGCGCAACAGCAGGAGCAAGCACAAGTCAATTGCGCATATGCGCAACACACGCGATATTCAAACATGGAGCAAGACAAATTGCGCAAGCAGCCAACATCTGAATATCACACAAACTGCGCCATAGCGCAACCAGGGAGGGGAAGCTGAGCAGATATGATGCGCCATAGCGCAACCAGGAAGGGGAAGCTGAGCAGAAATGATGCGCCATAGCGCATGAAGGCTAGCCCAGCTGAGCAGTCCAGAGGTGCCATAGCACAAGCAGAGCCCCCCCAGCAGAGCAATGGAACTGCACAACAAGGGAGAGAGGCAGGCTGGGGCCCACCACCAGCCATGCCACACATGGGCACAGGAACACACTGCAGAACTAACAATACACCTGCACGCCCCAAGCACAGCATCACTGGGGGAGGGATGGATGATCCACCGGCCCATGGGGACAAGCCAACAAAGCACAGCAGGGCCATGTCACCCCAGCACACCCACTGGCAGGCTGAGACTGCCACACACAGGGGTCGACAACCACAGTGCACATCAGCCCCTTCTGTACAGCACACCCTGCACTGTGACCCCAAGACATCACCCATGTGCAGTGACTGTCACTGCAGTAAACACCATGCAACCCCGGCACACTGCAACCTCGTGTAGCACAGAACCATACAAGCCACACCCACCCTGAGCACCCAGCAGTGGGCGGCAGCAGATGGCAAGACCGACTGAAAGGCACTCCCACACCGGAGACACCTCCCCATGCACACACACACACACACACATATACCTAGGACCATACCACCCCAGATGCCATGCACACCACTGCAACTGAGCAACCATAGCCAGCTGCAAATCAGAGACCACCACAGAATTCATAACAAAATATATATATTTGAAAAAGATATGTACAACACCAACGACATCTATATACATATGTACAAGACAAGGGTGGGAGTAGGGGTACAAGGTAGGGGTGGGTAAGGGGTAGGGGTGAACAACTGGGAGAGGGAGGCAGGGTGGGAGGGCTGGGTGATGTGGGAAGGGAGGCGCATTCCAGCGCCTGGCAGGCTGGTCCCCTGCTACCTGTTGATCCTCCCGGTTCCTCCGGCGTCGCCTGACCCCATGGTGCTGCATGTCTCTCAGGAGGTCATGTGTAGCGAATGACACCTGCGTCAGCCGCTGGAGGGCACGGTCCATCCGCTGTAGGATGCTGAGACCTAGGAAAAGGGAACACAGTCAATGACTGTGACTGTCCACAACCCTGAACACCACCCACCCTGCAAGGCATATAGCCTAGTGCCCCGCACCTGTGATGGTATGCACCCACCCACAATGACTATGCACATGACACGCCCAACCAGGCAGCACCAGCTATGTGCACCACTGCACACACACACACTGCCCATGTCCATCACAGCACAAACAAGGCTGTCAAGTGATGTGGCAATGTGGTGGGATGCCATTTCCACAGTCATGTGTCCAGTGCATGCATGGACCACCAGTGACGCACACACAGAAGTGCAGTGATACTGGACAGTGATGACTGTCGCCTGTGTCGTGCATGGTTGTGTTGTCCATGGCTGGTGTTCATGCCCCACCCCTTCCAGCATGCAATAGCATCCATGATGTAATGACACTCACACTCATCAAGCAGCTGTGGCTGCTGCTGCTCCTTCTGCTGCCGCTGTGGCCCACCCATCATGCCTCCTCCGGCTGCAACTTGAGCCCCGCCACGGCCCTCCTCAGCCTGGGCCTGCATCCTCTCTGCCAGGCCTGTGGGTGACAATGTTTGAGAAAAACATCAGTGTAACCCCAAAGCAGACTGCTCCCTGCCCCAATGAGTGTGCCTGCCCACACAGCCAGACCCATGCATCTCACACCTGCACACACTGACACAGCCAACCATGGCAGAGCCATCCCCCCATGCACTGCCACCAATACACAGTCACACCCCTACGGAGAATACAGGTGCATAGATGGTGCACCCACCTGGCCTAGGCACAACACCCCTCCTGGCACGTGACCTGAGGCATTGCAGCACATCCGGCTCCCTCCTGCGGAGGTCACTATACCTGTGCCTGCACTGTTCAGTAGACCGGCACCGCCCTGTGACCCTCTCCAGTTCAGTGGCCACCTGCAGCCACACATGGGTGTGGGCCATAGTGAGGGGCTGATCCCCAAACAGTGCCCCAAAGTGAGGCTCAACCACTGCCACCAGGTTGGCCACCTCCAACTGACTCCACTGGGGAGCTCTCCTGCATGCCATTACTGTGGTAATAGAGCAGCCGGCTCAACTGTATTGCTCAAAGCGCAACGGCGCGATATTCAGCCGACACATGCAAATCATCTGATCAGCCATTCGAAGGTGCAGTGGCGCGATTTGCATCTCATTACAGTTGCTCCACTCCTAATTTGCATGCATTGCGCTATAAATGTGCGACTTGGGCTGCACTGGCCAGATTCAGTTACTGCAGGTGAGAGATGAGTTGAATGCTGTGTGATGTTCTGGACAATGGTCATGGGATAACGCTGTAGACTGCACAGTGACAGGTGTCCACTTCCACCCATACAGATCGACATGACCAAGCAGAGCCAAGGTGAGGGTGAGGATGGTGGGCGGAGGAGGAGGCCCAACTTCACCACGGCAGAGACAGAGGCCCTCTTCCAGGCCTACCTGGAGGAGAAGCCACTACTGAGTGGATGGTGGGGCACCCCTCAGGCCCGTGTGGCTGCATGGGAGGGGGTAGCTCAGGCAGTGAACCTGCACAGAAGCCACCAGCGCTCCATGCAGAAATGCAAAAAGAAGATGGGGACAGACCGCAGGAGGGTGAAGGAGAAGGTGGCAGCCCTCAGGGCGGCAAGTGCTGGCACAGGCAGGGGCCAGCCAGCGGTGGTGGAGCTGACCCCGGCTGAGGACCAACTGGCTGCATCAATGCAGCAGAGTGCTATTGAGGGCATACCAGGAGGTGGATTCCAGACAGGTGGAAGCCCATCACTGCACGGTATGACATGGTGGTGGTGTTGGGGGGGGGAGGTTGTTCACATGCACTCACATGTCCTCACTTTCTGTTACAGATCCTGTTCATCTTCAGGGGACGGTGGTGGTGGGTCCAGGCAGTGAGGAAGACCTGCTGGACATGGAGGAGGGTCCATCCACCTCTGTCACCAGCCAGCATGCACTGCACCAGCATGCACGCCGGGCTGCCAACTCTGGTGTGAGTGAGTCAGGTGTGGGGGGTGCACAGCCTGTGTCTCAGCAGTCTGGCATGCAAGCATGCCAGCACACTGTGACTGTGGCTCTAGCACATACCTGCACCACTGATGATGCAAGGACTGCAATGGGCAGTGACATGTGTGTGTCCCATGACGGACACACAGCAGGCCAGCACATGCCCCTGGGCCTAGCTGGTTCCAACGCGTGTGCCAGCATGTCGGCACAGTCCCAGGCTGTGCCTGTCAGCACCGGTGGGGCAGCACCGGTGGCTGTGCAGGTGTCTGGCACTGTAGCGCTACAGCAGTGGAACGAGTGGTCCCTGGGGCACAGCGGTTGAAGGCAGCAGCAGCAGCAGCAGTCACCCACCAGGTCTGGGGGTACAGTGTCCAGCAGTGGCACATGCCCACCGCCCTTTGATATGCCCATTCCTGGTCCTGGTGAACAGCGCCCACCCTCAAGGGGTGTTGAGCATCAGGACCTTCCATACCCTGGGGGACAGGATGCCGTTGTGGCAGAGTACCCATTTGAAGAGCACACCCACCTGCTGTGGGAATCAGTACAGCAGCAAAGGTGGGTTGCAATGTCCATAGAGGCACTGTGCATGGCTGTGGAGCGGCACAGTAGGGACTGTGCTCTGAACCTTGCAGAGATGGTCCATATGCGGATGGATGTGACTGCCGCCATTGACAGGCAGACCCAGGCATTGGTCGCTGTCGTGGCTGCATTGGGCACACAAGCAGGTGCCCCTGTACCACGCACCCCACACAGTACGCTCTCCACTCCCTGTTCCTGGTGTCATGTGACACCAAGCCTGTCGATGCCGGGTTCTGCTGTGGGCATCCTGAGCACCCCTGGTGCAGGTATGTTTGGCATACTATAGACCCCAGTGCGGACAAGGTCATGATCGTGCAGTGGGACCCCTGGTGGTCCATCGGTGCCACCCCATGTGGCCCCTGCTCAGCCTTCCAGTGCTGTTGGGTCATGGCAGGGCCGCCCATGCATCTGCGGTGGCCGTGGAATGGTGCAACATGACTGACCTGTCTCCCAGTGTGGGCCCTGTCTGGTGCTGCCCTGTGTGCACTGTGTGTCATGGTGGGCAGTGCACTGGTGGGTGCTCTGCACATCACGCCGACATACGGACCACCTGCACACCATCCCGACTGCTGTCCACAGGTGCGTGTGCATGATGATGCCTGCATTGTACTGTACACCAAGGTGCAAGGGTGCCCAGCATCTGACACACGTGCTTGGACAGTACAGGTGGTGGGTGTGGTCTGTGGATCTGTGTGTTTGCCATGTCTGTTCCTGCTATGCTGTGCACCTGCTCATGTACGCTTTGTGCCTGGTGTGTGTGTGTGTGTGTGTGTGTGTCCATATGACTGTTCGCCCCTCCCTGATGGTGTGTTTGTGTGCCTGGTCCCTTCCACTCCCCTTGCCATCATGCACCCCTGGTGTGTTACTCTGTGTGCCTGTGGGTTGCGCCAGGACAGTGTTGGTTACACATGGCCCCTTGACTTACCTGTGTTGTGCATAATGCTCCTCCGTGATGGTGTCCCGGTGCAGCTGGGCCTGCCGGATCAGTCGGGGGTCCCGCCGTCCAAGGGGGCTGCTCATCACCATCATCACCGGCGCCGCTGGCGTCCCCATCGCTGTCCCCCTCCTCGACCTGAATGGCTATCCCACAGTCTTTGGCCATGTTGTGCAGGATACAACAGGCCAGGAATATCCCACAGGCCTTTGAGGGGCTGTACTGTAGGGCACTGCCGGAGGTGTCTAGGCATTGGAAGCGTGCCTTGAGCATCCCAAACACCTGCTCGATGATGTTGCATGTGGCGGCATGTGCCTCATTATAGCGTTGCTGCGATGGGGGTCATGGGGTGCCAGTATGGTGTGAGCAGTCAGGGATGGAGTGGATATCCGCTGTCACCTGTGTGGAGATGGTGGAGATGAGTATCATGTTCAGGTCCATTTTGCCAATATCCCTGTGTGCCACTACCATAGCACCTGTGGCATTCCACCCGTGCCCACGTTTGCAATTCCTACATGTGCTCACCCACTAGATGGCCTGTGGGGATGTCCCCACTCCGAATCAATGGCACAGTGCGGACTGATACCATATAAGGCATCATGTGCTCCACCAGGGTGTGTGCACAGACATTGATTATGTGCCCAGTGGCATCACACCACCTGGCAGTTGACACTGGAATAGCCCTTCCTGTTCCTATATGCAGCCCCATCGGGGCCAGGTGTGGTCGTGTGGCCACATGGGTGCAGTCTATAGCCCCTAGCATGCCAGGCATACGTGCTACCCTGTGGAACCCCTGCATGTTTGCTGCGCTCTGCCGCGGTGCTGGGGAACTGGATGTGCTCCACAGCATGTGGCAGCAGTGCGCTGAGGAATTGGGTGAGGATGCATGATGTGGCCAACTGTGTGATGCCTGTGGTGTCCCCTGTTGGCCTCTGGAAGGTGCCCGTGGTGAGCAAGCACATGCAGGCTGTCACCTTGATCTCCACGGACAGAGCGTGACTCCGTCGTGAGGGTGCCTGCATCACATCACTGCACAACTCACAGAGCTGTCTCAGTATTGCCCTGTTCAGGTGGTACCGGCCCACAATCTCTACATCTGTGTACAGCTCAAAGCTGATGCGGGCACGGTACTGCCTGTTGGGGGCGTGCCACCGACGGGCCCTTCCATGGCCACGGCCCCCTGCAGCATGCATTCTCACCCCCCTCATTAGAGCTTCCATGTGGAAGCTGGCACTGTCCATCTCCCTGGCTTGTGACCCCCCCCGGCTGATGTTGCTCTGTTATCCCCACTGTCCTGACTGCTACCTCCACTGCACCTGGTACACCTACTGGCCTCTGCACTCTGTGGCCCCATACACCTTCCCTTGCCCCTCTTCTGTCCTGTGCACTCCCTGGCCTGCACTGTTTGTTACTCTGGCCTTCTCTGTTTCTCTGCCTCATGTGTCTTCCCTGTCGCGTTTTTGTGCCTCTTCCTTGAGCCTTTTTATTTTGGCTCATTTCCACTGTGGCGCAACTTCCGGTTGATCCACTGTTACGCATTGCGCAAGCCTTTGAATATCGCATTGCGCTCTTTATGCATGGATCCTCCCCCTTCGGTTGTGCATGCCTTCATTTGCATTGCACTGTTGCTCAGCATGTTTTCAGTGGCGCAACTGCCTCCCACTGAATATCGCAGAATGGCGCATTTTCGGACTTGCGCTGGTGCAACCCTATTGCGCATGGTGCAACCCTTTTGAATATCCCACCCAAAGAACCTCAGTGTGCAAGCATTGTGGCAATGGTTACCCCAAAGGGCACTGGCCAGGAAGCCAAGTTTCAAAAAAATATAAAATCACACATACCCACATAGTGCAAAGCACCATGGGCTGCATATGCAAATCACCACAGTATATAATGCTGATTCAGTTTTAAGCAGAAATGCATGGCATCAAAAGGTCTCTCAAACAGTCTGCAAAGGATGCCAATAGAAGACACATACATGTGTTGCTTCCTAAAAGGACAACTCAGGGTGCCTCATCTGTTTGACACTCCAGTGGAATGAACGAGCTACTCTAAGATGGTCTATCTGGGTTATGTTGTGTTGAACCCAATAAAAACAAAAAACAAGCTAAAAGACAAGGAACTTCAACGTGTAAGCACTGTAGCAGTAATTACCCCAAAGGACTCAGGCCAGGAAGCCAAGTTTCAAAGAAATACAAAATCATGTATACCCCCATAATGCAAATCAACACAGTACATTATGCTGGTTCAACTTTAAGCAGAAATGCATGGTAACAAAAGACCTCTCACATAGTCTGAAAACGATACTAACAGAAAACACATACACATCTTTCATGCTACAAGGACTGATCAGTGTGTCTTGTCTGTTTAACACCCGCAGTGGGATGAACCTGCTACCCTTTGATGGTCTATCTTGGTTATGTTGTGGTGAACCCAATAAAGGCAAAAAAACAAGCTAAAAGATAAAGATCTTCTGTGTGCAAGCACTCAGGCAATGGTTACCCAAAAGAGTACTGTCCGGGAAGCCAGGTTTCAAAGAAATACAAAAGCCCGCATACCCCCCATCATGCAAATCACCACAGTATATTATGCTGGTTCAACTTTAATCAGGAATGCACGGTACAAAAATGACTCTCACACAGTCTGCAAAAGATGCTAAAAGAAGACACATACACGTGTTGCATCCAACCAGGAGAACTCAGTATGCCTCATCTGTTTGACACCCCAGTGGAATGAACGAGTTACTCTAAGATGGTCTATCTGGGTTATGTTGTGTAGAACCCAATAAAAACAAAAAACAAGCTAAAAGACAAGGAACCTCAGCATGCAAGCACTGAGGTAATGGTTACCCCAAAGGGCGCTGGCCAGGAAGCCAAGTTTCAAATACATACAAAATCACACTTACCCCATAATGCAAATCACCACAGTATATTATGCTGGTTCAACTTTAAGCAGAATGCTTGGTATCAAAAGGTCTCATACAGTCTGCAAAGGGTTCATTTTTCTTTTATTTATTATATCTTTTTGTCTGCAGGGGGCACCGACAGCTGCATTGGTCATGGACCTCCAGCTTCTGCCTCCTGTCATCGGATCTGTTGCTCCCCACAGCACCCTTGGCTTACTCCCCCAGAGGGTGGAGTCATGGCACCCACTCCCTAATATGGGTGCTGCAAATCTAGTATCTAGCAGGGAAGCAAGCTCTGGGAGGCTAATTGAAGCCAGAGGTAAGGCTTCATGAATGCGACCCTGTGGAATTTTTCTTCCCTTGTATGTGCAGTGGTGGGGACATGCAGTGACAACCAGCGTCTGCCCCACCCCTGAGAGATATACTACATCAAAGCGATGCAGCAGCCCCAGCCTCGTGCCGCTGTTGCACCGATCACAATGCCATCCTCTCCCCAGAGAAGAAGAGCTGTCCGAGGGAAGCTCAATCCTTCTCCCACTGGCTGAACCTCCAGCAACCCAAGTCTATTCCTGAACCCAGATCGCCAGTGTCACAAGTGGAAATCTAACCACTTCACTGGCAGGCCGGCCGGCCAGCTTGCAAAGGGTTCTAACAGAAGACACATACACGTGTTTTGTCCAACCAGGACTATTCAGTGTGCATCATCTATTTGAAACCCCAGTAGAGTGTACCAGCTACCCTAAGATGGTCTATTGGAGTTATGTTTTGGTGAAACCCAAAAAAACAGAAAACAAGCTAAAAGACAAAGAACCTCAGCATGCAAGCATTGTGGCAATGGTTACCCCAAAGGGCACTGGATGGGAAGCCAAGTTTCAAAAAAATACAAAATCACACATACCCACATAATGCAAAGCACCATGGGCTGCATATGCAAATCACCACAGTATATCATGCTGGTTCAACTTTAAGTAGAAATGCATGGTAACAAAAGGTCTCTCACATAATCTGAAAAGGGTGCCAACAGAAAACACATACACATCTTTCGTGCTACGAGAATTCATTAGTGTGTCTCATTTGTTTGACACCCCAGTGGAATGAACCAACTGCCCTGCGATGGTCTATCTGGAGTATGTTGTGGTGAAACGAACAAAAACAAAAAACATGCTAAAAGACAAAGAACCTCAGTGTGCAAGCACTCAGGCAATGTTTACCCCACAGGACACTTGCCAGGCAGATAAATTTCAAAGAAATGCAAAATCACACATACCCCCATAATGCAAATCACCACAGTATAATACTGGTTCAATTTTAAGCAGAAATGTATAGTACCAAAAGGTCTCTCACACAATCTACAAAGGGTTCTAACAGAAAACACATACATGTGTTTTTTCCAACCAGGACTCCTCAATGTGCATTATCTGTTTGATACCCTAGTGGAGTGAATCAGGTACCCTAAGATGGTCTATCTGGGTTATGTTGTAGTAAACCCATTAAAAACCAAAAACAAGCTAAAAGACAAAGAACCTCAGTGTGTAAGCACTGCAACAATGGTTACCCCAAAGGGCACTGGCTGGGAAGCCAAGTTTCAAAGAAATACACACTCACACGTAACCCCATAATGCACAGCACCATGGGCAGTAAATGCAAATCAGCACAATATATTACGCAGGTTCAACTTTAAACAGAAATGCATAGTATCAAAAGATATCTCACACGATCTATAAAGAATGCTAACAGAAGAAAGATACACATTTTTCATCCTATAAGGAAGACTCAATGTGTCTCGTCTATTTGACACCCCAGTGGGATGAACCAGCTACCCTAAGATGGTCTATCTGGGTGATGTTGTGGTGAACAAAATAAAACCAAAAAACAAGCTAAAAGTCAAAGAACCTCAGTGTGCAAGCACTGAGGCAATGTTTACCACAAACAACACTAGCCAGACAGCCAAATTTCAAAGAAATACAGAACCACACATACCCCCATAATGCAAATCATCACAGTATATTATGCTGGCTCAAATTTAAGCAGAAATCCATGCTACCAAAATGTCTCTCACCTAATCTGCAAAGGATGTTAACAGAAGACACATACATGTGTTTCATATTACAAGGACACACCAGGATGTTTCATCTGTTTGACACCAAGTAGAATAAATCAGCTACCCTAAGATGGTCTATCTAGGTTATGTTATGGTGAACCCAAAAAAAAGCTAAAAGACAAAGAACCTCAGCATGCAAGCACTGACGGAATGGTTACCCCCAAAGAATACTGGCTGGGAAACCAAGTTTCAAAGAAATACACAATCACACACATACTCCCATAATGCAAAGCACTATGGGTAGTGTATGCAAATCAGAACAGCATATTATGCTGGTTCAACATTAAGCAGAAATGCATGGTACCAAAATGACTCTCACACAGACTGCAAAGGGTGCTAACAGAAAAACATACACGTGTTCCATGCTAGGAAAACTCATCATTGCGCCTCATCTGTTTGGCACCCCGTTGAATGAATCAGCTACCCTAAGATGGTCTATCTTGGATATGTTGTATTGAACCAAATAAAAACAAAAAACAAGCTAAAAAGGCAAAGAACCTCATCGTGCAAGCACTGAGGCAATGGTTACCATATAGGGCCCTGGCTGGAAAGTGAAGTTTCAAAGAAATACATAATCAGCCATTCTCCCAAAATGCAAAACACCACAGTATACTATGCTGGCTCAACTTTAAGCAGAAATCCATGGTGCCAAAATATCTCTCACACAGTCTGCACAGAGTGCTCACCGAAGACACATACACGTGTTTCATCCTCCCAGGACTCATACGTGTGCCTCATTTGTTTAATACTCCAGTGGAATAAACCAGCTACTCAAAGATGGTCTATCTGTGCTATGTCATGGTGAATCCAATAAAAACTAAAAACAATCTAAAAGAGCAAGAACTTCAGTGTGCAAGCACTGAGGCAATTGTTACCCCAAAGGGCACTGGGTGGGAAGCCAAGTTTTGAAGAAATACAAAATTGAACATACCCTCATAACACAAAGCACCATGGGCTGTATATGCAAATTACCACAGTATAGCATACAGGTTCAACTTTAAGCAGAAATGCATGGTACCAAAATGTCTTTCACACAGTCTACAAAGGGTGCTAACAGAAAACACATACACATGTTTCGTGCTACCAGAACTCATCCGAGTACCTTATCTGTTTGACACCCCAGAGGAATAAACCAGCTACCCTAAGATGGTCTATCTGGGTTATGTTGTGGAGAGCCCAATAAAAAAAGAAAAGTTAAAAGGCAAAGAACCTCAGTGTGCAAGCACTGAGGCAAGGGTTTCCCAAAAAGGGCATGGACCAGCAAGCCAAGTTTCAAACAAATAGAAAAATCACACATACCCCATAATACAAACTACCTCAGAATATTATGCAGGTTCAACGTGAACCAGAAATGCATGATACCAAAATGTTTCCCACACGGAATACAAAGGGTTCAAGCAGTAGGCACATACACATGCTTCTTCCTACCCTGGACTCTTCAGTGTGCCTCATCTGTTTGACACCCCAATGGAATCAACCAGCTACCCTCAGATAATCCATCTAGATTATGTTGTGGTGAACCCAATAAAAACAAAAAATAAGCTAAAAGACAAAGAACCTCAGCATCCACGCACTGAGGCAATGGTTATGCCAAAGGGCATTGGCCAGGAAGTCAAGTTTCAAAGAAACACAAAATAACACATACCCCTGTATTGCAAAGCACCATGGGCAGTATATAGAAACCACCATTGTATATTATGCTGGTTCCACTTTAAGCAAAATGAATGGTACCAAAATGTCTCTCACAGAGTCTGCAAAGGGTGCTGACAGAAGACACATAAACATGTCTTGTGTTACCAGGACTCATCAGTTCGACAACCCAGTGGAATGACCCAGCTACCTTAAGATGGTCTATCTGTGTTATGCTGTGGTGAGCCCAATAAAAAGAAAAAAACAGGCAAAAAGACAAAGAACCTCAGCATGCAAGCACTGAGGCAATGGCATCCCCAAAAGGACACTGGCCGGGAAACCAAGTTTTAAAGAAATACAAAATCACTCATACCCCCATAATGCAAACCACCAGAGCATAGTATGCTGGTTCAACTTTAAACAGAAATGTATGGAACCAAAAGGTCTCTCACACAGCCTGCAAAGTGTGCTTCATCCTACCTGAACTCATCAGTGTGCCTTATCTATTTGACACCCCAGTGTAATTAACCAGCTACCCTAAAATGGTCTATCTGAGTTATGTTGTGGTAAACCCAATGAAAACAAAAAACAAGCTAAAGACCAAGAACTTTAGCATGCAAGCACTGAGGTGATGGTTGCCAAAAAAGGCACTGGGCAATAAGCCAGCTTTAAAAAAATACAAAATCACACATACCCCCATAATGCAAATCACCACAGTATATTATGCAGGTTCAGCTTTAAGCAGAAATGTATGCTACCAAAAGGTCTCTCATACATTCTGTAAAGCATGCTAAAAGAAGACACATATACATGTTTTGTGCTACCAGGACTCATCAGAATGCCTAATCTGTTTGACACCCCAGAGGAATGAACCAGCTACCCTAAGATGGTCTAACTGGGTTATGTTGTGGAGAGCCCAATAAAAACAGAAAAGTTAAAAGGCAAGGAACTTCAGCATGCAAGCACTGAGGCAATGGTTACCCAAAAGGGCACGGGCCAGGAAGCCAAGTTTCAAGAAATACAAAATCACTCATACCCCTATAATGCAAACCACCTCAGTATATTATGTGGGTTCAACTTGAAGCAGAAATGCATGGTAGCAAAATGTCTCCCACATAGTTTGTAAACAGTTCTAGCAGTAGACACATACAAGTGTTTCATACTAGCAGAACTCTTCAGTGTGCCTCATCTGTTTGGCACCCCAGTGGAATCAACCAGCTACCCTAAGATGGTCTGTCTGGGTTATGTTGTATTGAACCCAATAAAAACAAAAAATAAACTAAAAGACAAAGAACCTCCTCATGCAAGCACTGAGGCAATGGTTACACCAAAGAGCATTGGCCAGAAAGCCAAGTTTCAAAGAAACACAAAATGACACATACTCCCATACTGCAAAGCACCATGGGCTGTGTATAGAAATCACCACAGTATATTGTGCTGGTTCATCTTTAAGCAGAATTGCATGGTACCAAAAAGTCTCTTACAGAGTCTGCAAATGGTGCTACCAGGACTCATCAGTGTGCCTTATCTGTTCGACACCCCAGTGGAATGAACCAGCAATCCTAAGATGGTCTATCTGTGTTATGCAATAAAAAAAAAACAGGCTAAAAGACAAAGAACCTCAGCGTACAAGCACTGAGGTAATGGTTACCCTAAAGAACACTGTCTGTAAACCCAAGTTTCAATGAAATACAAAATCACACATGTCCCGATAATGCAAATCACCACAGTGTATTATACTGATTCAATTTTAAACAGAAGTGTATGGCACCAAAACATCTCACACACTGTCTGCAAAGTGCGCTAACAGAAGGCACATAGATGTGCTTCTTACTCAACAGTGCATCTCATCTGTTTGACACCCCAATGGAATGAACCAGCTAGCCAAAGATGGTCTATCTGGGTTATGTTGTGGAAAGCCCAATAAAAACAAAAAACAAGCTAAATGGCAAAGAACCTCAGCATGCAAGCACTGAGGAAATGGCTACTCCACAGAGCCCTTGCCCAGAAGCGAAGTTTCAAAGAAATACAAAATCACACATGCCCCCATGATGCAAAGCACCATGGACTGTATATGCAGATCACCACAGTATATTATGCTGGTTCAACTTTAAGCAGAAATGCATGGTACCAGAAGGTCTCTCACACAGTCTGTAAAAGGTGTTAACAGAAGATACATGCACATGTTTCAATCTACCAGGAGTCATCAGCATGCATTATCTGTTCGACACCCCAGTGCAATGAACCAGCTACTGTAAGATGGCCTGTCTGGGTTATGTTGTGGTGAACCCAGTAAAAACAAAAAACAAGCTAAAAGGCCAAGAAATTTAAATAGAAATGCATGGTACCAAAAGGACTCTCAAACAGACTGCAAAGGATTCTAACAGAAAACACACACACATTTCATTCAACCCAAACTCTTCAGTGTACCTCATATGTTTGACACCCCAGTGGAATGAACCAACTACCCTAAGATGGTCTATCTGGGTTATGTTGTGGTGAACCCAATAAAAACAAAAAACAAGCTAAAAGACAAAGACCCTCAGCATGCAAGCACTGAGGCAGTGGTTACCCCACAGGTTCAATGCTGGGAAAATAGTTTAAAGTTTAAAATAAATACAAAATCACACATGCCCCTATAATGCAAATCACCACTGTATATTATGCTGGTTCAACTTTAAGCAGAAATGCATGGTGCCAGAAGGTCTCTCACACAGTCTGCAAAAGGTGCTAACAGAAGACAAATTCATGTGTTTCATCCTACCAGGAATTATCAGTATGCATCATCTGTTTGACACCCCAGTGGAATAAACTAGCTACCCTAAGATGGTCTCTCTGTATCATGTTAAATTCAACCCAATAAAAACAAAAAAAATAAGCTAAAAGACCAAGAACCTCAGTGTACAAGCACTGAGGCAATGGTTACCCGAAAGGGCACTGGGTGGGAATCCAAATTTCAAAAAAATATAAAAATCGCCCATAACTCCATAATGCAAAACACCACAGTATACTATGTTGTTTCAACTTTTATCAGAAATTTATGGTACGAAAAGGTCTCACAGAGTCTGCAAAAAGTTTGAACAGAAAACACATGTTTCATCCAACAAAGACTGTTCAGGGTGCCTCACCTGTTTACAACCTCAGTGCAATAAACCAACTACTCTAAGATGGCATATCTGGGTTATGCTGTGGTGAATGCAATAAAAACAAAAAACAAGCTAAAAGACCAAGAACCTCAGCATACAAGCACTGAGGCAATGGTTACCCGAATGGGCACTGGATGGGAATCCAAGTTTCAAAGAGATACAAAATAACACATATCTCCATAATGCAAAGCACCATGTTTTGTATATGCAAATCTCTACAGTATATTATGCTGGTTCAATTTTAAGCAGAAATGCATGGTACCAAAAGGTATTTTACATAGTCTACAAAGGGTGCTAAAAGAACTCATCAGAGTGCCTTGCCTGTTTGACACCCCAGAGGAATGAACCAGCTACCCTAAGATGGTCTAGCTGGGTTATGTTGTGGAGAGTCAAATAAAAACACAAAAGTTAAAAGGCAAAGAACCTCAGTGTGCAAGCACTGAAGTAATGGTTACCCAAAAGGGCATGGGCTGGAAGCCAAGTTTCAAACAAATACAAAATCACACATACCCCCAAAATATAAACCACCTCAGTGTACTATGTAGGTTCAGCTTGAAGCAAAAATGCATGATACCAAAATGCCTCTCACACAGTCTGCAAAGGGTTCAAGCAGTAGACACATACACGTGCTTTATCCTACCTGGACTCTTCAGTGTGCCTCATTGGTTTGACACCTCAGCGGAATCAACCAGCTACCCTAAGATGATCTGTCTGGGTTATGTTGTGGAGAGCCAAATAAAAACTAAAATGTTAAAAGACAAAGAACTTCAGCGTGCAAGCACTGAGGCAGTGGTTACCCAAAAGAACACAGGCTGGGAAGCCAAGTTTCAAGAAATAGAAAATCACTCATACCCCTATAATGCAAACCACCTCAGTATATTATACGGGTTCAACTTGAAGCAGAAATGCATGGTAGCAAAATGTCTCCCACACAGTTTGTAAAGAGTTTTAGCAGTAGACACATACAAGTGTTTCATACTACCAGGACTCTTCAGTGTGCCTCGTCTGTTTGGCAACCCAGTGGAATCAACCAGCTACCCTAAGATGGTCTAACTGGGTCATGTTATATTGAACTCAATAAAACCAAAAAATAAACTAAAAGACAAAGAACCTCCTCATGCAATTACTGAGGCAATGGTTACACCAAAGGGCATTGGCCAGGAAGCCAAGTTTCAAAGAAACACAAAATGACACATTCTACCATATTGCAAATCACCACAGTATATTATGCTAGTTCATCTTTAAGCAGAATTGCATGGTACCAAATAGTCTCTCACAGAGTCTGCAAATAGTGCTGCTCCAGTGGAATGAACCAGCTCCCCTCAGATGGTCTATCTGTGTAATGCTATAAAAAAAAAAAACAGGCTAAAAGACAAAGAACCTCAGCGTACAAGCACTGAGGTAATGGTTACACTAAAGAACACTGGCCGTAAATCCAAGTTTCAATGAAATACAAAAATCACACATTCCCCCATAATGCAAATCGCCACAGTGTATTATGCTGATTTAATTTTAAACAGAAGTGTATGGCACCAAAACATCTCGCACACTGTCCACAAAGTGTGCTAACAGAAAACACATAAATGCGCTTATTACTACCAGGACTCATCGGTGCATCTCATCTGTTTGACACACCAATGGAATGAACAAGCTACCCAAAGATGGTCTATCTGGGTTATGTTGTGGTGAGCTCATTAAAAACAAAAAACAAGCTTAAAGGCAAAGAACCTCAGCGTGCAAGTTCTGAGGAAATGGCTACTTCACAGAGCCCTTGCCTAGAAGTGAAGTTTCAAAGAAATTGAAAATCACACATGCTCCCATGATGCAAAGCACCATGGGCTGTATATGCAGATCACCACAGTATAGTATGCTGGTTCAACTTTAAGCAGAAATGCATGTTACCAGAAGGTTTCTCACACAGGCTGTAAAAGGTGCTAACAGAAGATACATGCACATGTTTCACGCTACCAGGAGCCATCAGTGTAATGAACCAACTACTCTAAGATGGCCTATCTGGGTTATGCTGTGGTGAACCCAGTGAAAACAAAGAACAAACTAAAAGACCAAGAACCTCAGTGTACAAGCACTGTGGCTATGGTTACCCCAAAGGGCACTGGGCAGGAAGTCAGGTTTCAAAGAAATATAAAATCACATATATGGAGGTCACATGATGCAGAGCGCCTAAAAGCAGCACTGTTCTGGAGCTCACACCTATCGACCACTTTTAACCCTCTTTTTGCCCTTCAATCGTTAAGGGGTACAAGTTAGATGTTGGGTTTAAAGAGCAGGTGCTTAGTAAAGATGCATATCTTAAAGAATGAAGGGTTGGGGCCTTTAGGTGCCTCTGCAACCATTCAGTTTGCTTTTATTTGTATTTTCTTTACTTTTACTTACATTTCCATCTTTTTGTTTGTATTTTGCCAAGTGCTAGTGAAAAAAAGAGTCCGATGGAGTCCCCGTGTGATGATGTCAGAGAACCCTTACTAGCATGCCTGCAGTGTATTGCAAAGAGAAACTACAACCTTTCTACTTTTCAGATATTTCTTTCAGACTGACTGACCTACAGGTGGCGCTGTGAGACCCTGCAATTGCACTGTGCAATCTGCATGCAAATCAGGTCATAATGAGATGCTAATATGGATGTTTGCCCACCGACTGCCTAAGTAGGCGCATTTGTATAACACTTTTGAGTACAGCAAATGCTTGCCCTGGAAAAATGTCCTAGTGTTGGGTGAACGTGTTAGCCCTGCAGAAACACTAACAAATGTATTTGTGCCACGTACACCTGTCTCAAACCATAACACAGTTCTGCAGTATTTGGACTGCACTGTTGTTTGCAGCTTTAGTGCATCCACTTCTTTGCTAGCACACACATTGGCCACATAGTTCACCTTTACCTTTCTGGAAAAATTACACTCCCTGCCACCAAAATATTATATATTTAATAGACATATGCCATGTTGGATAATGTGGGGCAGCTATTCAAAACTTAGCCCCGAAGCAAAATTAGCACTGCACAATGTGCTAAATTAGCCCTGAACTATTTGCATGCTACATTCAAGGGAATAGCCCCGGGGCTAAAGCAACTGAATGTAGTATGCAAATGAAGCCATGTAAACAGGGCTGAGAGTGCAGTGCAAAAATAGGCCAGCAAATAAGACAGCTATGAATATAGCATCTGGGAAGTGCAAATCAAAACAGCAGCCCAGTGCACAAAGACATGGTAGAAGGTATAGGTGAACTATGTGATCAATGAATGTGTGCTAGCAAAGAAGTGGATGCACTAAAGTTGCAAACAACAGTGCAGGCCAAATACTGCAGAACTGTGTTATGGTTCAAGACAGGTTTGTGCAGCACAAATACATTTGTGTAGTGTTTGCGCTGGGCTAACACATTCACCCTGCACTTGGACGTTTTCCCAGGGGCAAACATTTGCTGTATTCAAAAGTGTTATACAAATGAACTTACTTAGGCAGTCGGTGGGCAAACATCCATATTAGCATCTCATTATGACCTGATTTGCATGTAAATTGCACAGTGTAATTGCAGTGTCTCACAGCACCACCTGTAGGTCAGTCTGAAAGTACAGGGGCAGGCTGGGTCAGCTCACAGCTCAACCTGTAGATCAGTCTGGAATTACATGGGCAGGCTGGGTTTGCTTACAGCTCCACCTATAGGTCAGTCTGAAAGAAATATCTGAAAAGTAGAAAGGCTGAAGTTTCTGTTTGCATTACGCTGGCAGGCTTGCTAGTAAGGGTTTTCTGACATCATCATACAGGGACTCCATTGGACTCATTTTTTTTCACTAGCACTTGGCAAAATACAAATAAAAAGATGTAAATTTAAGTAAATAAACAAATTAAAGCAAACTGAATGACTACAGAGGCATCTAAAGGCCCCAAACCTTCATTTTTTAAGATATGCACCTTTACCAAGCACCTGCTCTTTAAGCTTCCTTATCACTTTGGATCTCAGTGGTCAAGTTTTCAGCTGGTTTGTAATAACACAACCAGCTTAGCAGTCAAAATGGAAGCCGAGATGAAGCATGCTGGTATCCAACATACTCCGCCACCTACCCCAGAAAAATCATCCAAGAAATCGACACATCAAAGTACCGGGAATGCTCCCAAGTCTGGTTCTCCCGGCACATCAGCTATCCCTCTAGCTGAGGATTGTTTTCTTCAGGAATTGCTCCCGTTTAAAGAAACCTTAGAGGATATCTCAGCAGAGCTGAAATCTATTCATGGAGACCTAAGCTCTTTCTCTACAAGAATGGGAAATTCGGCAGTGAGAACCTCCTCTCTGGAGAAATGGAGAGAGAAATCTGAAACAGAAATCGTACATCTGAAGCAGCAAATTAGTAAACTCCAACTGAAAACCAAGGATCTAGAGGGGAGAAGCAGAAGGAATAATCTGCTGATCTTGGGTTTGCCTGAATCGGAGGAAGGATCTGATACTATTGCCTTCCTGCTGAAATTTTTCCTCAAGATTGTTGGCCCTTGTCCCCTCAACCCACAGTGCCACACTGAGCGAGCTCATCGTTCCTTGAGACCAAAACCCCCACCTGGTGCATCCCCAAGGCCTATAATTGTGAAATTCCTAAGTTTTCTGGAAAAGCAGCATGTGTTCACTAAAGCGAAGGAGCTCCAGGCCATTTTGTGGGGTAGTTCCAAGTTGAGGATCACCCAAGATCTCCCTTAAGAAACATGCCAGAGAAGATCTGCTTTTCACCCTACAGTCAACAAGCTAATAGCAGCAATTTATTTAAGATTTAAGATGCTCTACCCTGCTAGGTTACAGGTGGTGGTTGACAGAGTATGGTACTCGTATGATTCTTCAGAGCAAGCCGCCACTGATCTTCCCAGCAAGCTACCTAACCTGTTTAAAGCAGGATGAACTTTCACTGCAGCTGCCTGTGTACAATTGTTCTTTTTTGCTGTGGGAGTTGTTTATTTACCTGTTTGGTGTTTTTCCTTTTTTTCTTCCCTCTGGGTCTCTCGGGGATCAGATGAACTGGTGGGGGAGGTTGCTTTGAGGCCTAGTGGGCCTGGATTTGGTTCAAGGGAGTGTTCATGTGTTCCTGTATGAGGTGGGTGGGAACCTTATTTCAGGGGGTGTTGCTGCACGTTGTTATCACAGACGGACCTGTTGGTCCCACCGGTTTGTTTCCCCCATCACCTCACATTGTTTGGTGCTGGGTTTGCCCTAGAGGAATTGATTAGAGCAACAAGTTAACTGGGAGCCCTGGGGACTATGTCCTCCTGAGGGTTGGCCCTTTGGGTAAGTCATGTCCAAAATTCATCGGTGTGAGGCATCTGCCTCTTTGGGAGGGAGTAAATTTGGCAGGGTTTGTGAGTGAGCAAGTTTGCAGTTTGATTTCAGGGTTCCCACTACCATTTCAGCAAGTTAAAGCTTTTTTGAGTACTGCTATGCTAGTTAGGGCTTTTGTTTGCTAGTTTTTCCAGTGGGTTGATGGGTGGGGAGGCTTTGGGATGGAGTAAGCTTCAGAAGTGATGCATAGCACACCTGGGAAGGGGGCTAAAAGTGCACTCCCTGTGAGGTATGGGGATCAGAGAGCACTTCAACTTTTCTTTCTGGAATCAGTTTATGATGCTGTAGTCCAGATTTGGTTCTTGAACGTAGATTACCCTTCTCATAGGAGTGCAGCCTATTGGGTCTGGTTCTCGATACAAGTAATTAGGATTCTGAAATCTTTTCTAGTATACAGTTGGGGACCTTTTGTATATAGGTTGAGGGGTTTATGGGGGGGTTCTGTTACTGTCTTGGTCTCTTCCCCACTGACTACACGGTCTGAGTCTAATATTGGATGGTTAAGATTATCTACCCTCTCAGTAACCCGAACATTTTACAAATTTCCTTGTGAAGGGAAGCTTTTCCTTACTAATTCTTTTCTACAGGGGTTGATGGGATGGGGGTGGGACTGGAGTGTGCCTTTTGGGATTGGCTGGTCAGTTAGTGGTACATGCTCCTTTTTCTTTTATTAAAAAGATACATGACCTTGGTGCCAATTAAAATTGCAATGTGAATGTCAGAGGTGCCAGAGATTTGTCCAAAAGATACCAGGTTCTCAAAAATTGCACTCTTTTAAATATTGACATTCTTTTGATGCAGGAAACCCATCTCATGGCTTCAGAAACAAATGGGCTACGTCGGCAGGGTTTCTCTCAAATTTTCACATCCTGTGGGTCGTCATCTAGCAGAGGGGTGGCAATTTTGGTTAAAAGACACATATCATTTGTGGCAGAGGCAAGTCTAACAGATCAAGAGGGCAGATTTATTATTATTAAAGGTATACTCAATAATGTCAGGGTGGTATTAGGGGCAATCTATGGTCCAGTTGGAGGGGGTGCGGACTTCCTTATGAGCTTGGCCGACAAACTGAGTGGATTTCTGCCCTCCTTGCTAATTCTAGGAGGTGACTGGAATATTGCTCCGTCACAAGACCTAGATAAAACTTATAGGCCATTAAAACCCCTTTCCACTCCACAACTAGCCCGGAGGGATTTTATGGACTTATTGGGTTTATGTCAGCTCTTTTCCTTTTACTCTCAGGTCCACTGGTCGTGGTCCAGAATTGATTTCATTTTAACCAGCACCACTCTTCTGGCTAGTACTCACCAGACAGGAATTTAACCAATTATTATATCTGATCATTCCGTGGCATGGATTTTGATCTCCCCCGATCCAAATTTTCAAAGGGACACTTCATAGAAATTAAACACACAACTCTTAAAAGAGGAATAAACAATTTCCCACATTAAGTCGCTAATCTCTTCCTTTATAGATTTCAATATGGGTTCCACATGCAGGGAGGACTTGATTTGGTGCTCTTTTAAATGTTATATCAGGGGAGAATTCATTAAGCTAGCTTCTGAAAGGAAAAAACAGAGAGAGGCTAGAGTTATTTTGTTGTCGAATCAAATAAGGATGGCTGAAAATAACTTATCCTCTTCATCTTCCCTATCTGATTTGGAAGCCCTACTGAAGCTTAGGAACGAAAATGCTGATTTGCTAAGGGAAAAGGCAGAATATGCCATTCTTAAAACCAAAGCTCATTATTTTGACCAAGGCGAGAAACCAGGTAGAATGCTAGCCCTTTGACTGCGGGAAGTAGAAAGCTCAAGACTGATTCCTGCATAGTATGCCCCAGATGGTTCTATTAAAACCTCCCCTCAAGATATTTCCCAGTTCTTCAAATCCTTTTACAGGGATCTATATAGTAAGGGTACTTCTCAAACCTCCCATTCCCATATTGAACACTTTCTGGATGGCCTTAATCTCCCCTCTCTGCAGGCCCATCAGTGCACGAATCAGGCTTCTCCTATTACCCTGGCTGAAGTAGAGGAGGCAATAAATGGCTTAGCACTGGATAAATCCTCAGGTCCTGATGGTTTTCCCTCCAACTTCTACAAAGTTTTTTGTAAGGCGATAGCTCCCCTTCTCCTGAAACTATTTGATTATATGTTCACCTCAGACCCCCTAGACCCCACTTTGATGGAAGCCACGATAGTCCTGATTCTGAAACCAGACAAACCCCAGAGTGATCCTGCCAATTACTGAATGATTTCATTATTAAATTATGACATTAAAATTTTAACTAAAATCCTATCTCTTAGAATTAAACAGATTTGGTCATATCTGCTGAGTCCCGAACAGGTGGGGTTTGTGCAAGGCAGATCTTCTGCCAACCACTTGCGAACCCTCTCACATATTTTTCAGGTTGCCCAAAACTCCCAGATTCCCATGGCTTTAGTCTCACTAGATGCAGAAAAAGCTTTTGATAGGGTAAACTGGGAATTTCTTTGGGCTACTCTTAAGAAAATGGGTTTTCTGGAAACCTTTATTCAATGGATTCGGATGGTATACAAGGCACCCACTGCTAGAATTTATTGTAATGGGGTTTTCTCCTCTCGGTTCCCCCTGTTTATTGGCACTCGACAAGGTTGTCTCCTGTCTCCCTTTTTGTTTACTTTATATTTGGAACCCCTTTTACTTAGTATTAAAAACTCACCTCAGGTCACAGGTTGTTCAGTATATAAGCAATCTCTGACCCTCTTAGTCTATGCAGATGATATTCTTTTACATTTGGCCAATCTGGAAATCTCACTAACACACACACTACAAATTATTGAGCAGTTTGGTCAGGTAGCTAACTATAAGCTAAACATATCCAAATCAGTTATATTCCCATTAAATGCTCTCACGCACCAAGTCAACTTCACTCATTTCAATATGAGATGGTCCCCTTCCTCAATCAAATATTTAGGCATACATCTCACTAGGAACCCAGAGGCTCTCAGGAGACTAAATCTGGATGATTTGGTGTTGAATATCCAGCAGGATCTCCAAAGATGGGTCAAACTCCCAATGTCGTTATGGGGTTGTATCAGTATTATAAAAATGAATGTATTGCCCCATCTTTTCTACCCTTTAAACTTACTGAACATCTGGCTCCCATTGTATTATTTTCAGCAGCTCCACTCTGCTGTCTCTAAATTCATTTGGCAGGGCAAACATCCTAGACGGGCCTTTTTAAAACTTAATCTACCCAAGGAGAGAGGTGGACTCCACCTCCCCAATTTTATTTTTTATTATTGGGCAAGTCATCTGTCCAAAATGGGGAGATGGTTCGAGTCCAAACCCTATGAACATTCTCCTATCTGACTACAGTTGGAGAAAAGCTTCTGGATATGCATAACCTTAACTCATCCAGAGTTTTTTATTATACTATCTCTGCATTAACTACTCTTACACAAAATTCAGCTGTAGGGGGTCTCTATAAAGGTTTTGACCTAGTGTTGGAACTTCTTTAACATTTCATCCAACAAGGATATGGCCCCTCACTTTAAACCCTAACATTAAAATAGGAGGTTTTCCGCTTTCCCCAGACTGGCTTCCTCAGTTACAGGATATTCTAGTGGAAAGCCTGTTTTCTCAGGATTCTCTCCTCTCCTCAACTGACATAATAGCTAAACTGAATATTCCTCAGAAACATATATTTAAGGTCTTTCAGTTGAGCCATCTTAAGGTCTCTATTTTTGGGACCACATTCATGTTGTCCCAAGTCAGACCCTTTTTAGATCAGGTACAGGAATATGCAAATAAACCTCATGGAATCTCCAAGATTTATTCCTTTCTTCTGGGTATCAAATACCCTAATGCCCTTACAGGTTCTAAAACTTGGATTTCTCTTCTGTCAGATTCCTCCTAGATTTGGAGTCAGATTTGGGAGGACATGCATAGATATCTTACTCAAGATAGGCACAGACTTATACAGTATCATATCTTAAATAATCTGTACTGTACACTGGTTAAGTTAACCAAATTAGGCAGGTTACCTTTGGCTAACTGTACACGGTGTGGTGCAACTGAAGGGAACCTGATACACAATTTTTGGTATTGTGACAAGGTGGCTCCATTATGGAACACAATTCAATCCAATCTAGACACTCTTCTGGGATTGGGTGAATTGTTTACCATAGAAATATGTGTCCTAGGGATGTTTTCCAATATTAGAGTTCAGGAGCGCAGATTTCACATGGCTCTAATTTCCATAGCAGTCAAAAAACTGGTTCTCAAGCACTAAATGGACCAACTGGCCATATCATATGTTGAATGGCTGAAAGAAATGTCACTTTGTTTTAACACTGAAAGGTTAATAGCAAGCTCCTAGAACCATATAGCCTCTTTTAATCAGAAATGGGGTAAATTATATGCTTTATATTTGAACTAAGATCCATGTAATACATGTCTCTAACTCTCAGTTTGTTTTATCTTCTTTTTGATGTCTGTTATTGCTGGAATCATATTTGCTCTTCTGTATCTCTTTGTTACGTTGTTTTAATAAGGCACCCTCCAGGTGAGGGGGGTGGGGAGGGTGGAGGGGTGGCTGGGTATAACAGTATATTATTATTTGGTTATATTTGATTCAGTGACATTCTGATGTCATGTCACCATTAATCTATTTTTGTTATTATTGGTGTGTGGCTCTTTTACTTTTTTGTTATATACTTTGTATCATGACATAAGTTAATAAAGATATTGAATTTCAAAAACAAAATCACACATACCCCATAATACAAAACACCATGTGCTGTATATGCAGATCTCCCTAGTATATTATGCTATTTCATATTTAAGCAGAAATACATGGTACGAAGAGGTCTTTCATACAGTTTGTAAAGGGTCCAACCAGATCCTTTCAGTGTACCTTGTCTGGTTAACATCCCAGTGGAACAATTCAGCTATGCAACCTATCTGGGTTATGTTGTGGTGAGCCTAAGAAAAAGAAGCTAAAAGACAAAGAACCACATTGTGCAAGCATTGAGGCAATGGTTGCTCCAAAGGTTACTAGCCGGGAAGCCAAATTTCAAAGAAATACAAAATCACCCATACCCCCATAAGGCATAGCACCACAGTATAGTATGCTGGTTCAACTTTAAGCAGAAATTCATGGTACCAAAATATCTCTCACAGTCTGCAAAGAGTGATAACCGAAGACACATACACATGTTTCATCCTCCCAGGACTCATCAATGCGCCTCATCTGTTTGACACCCTAGTGGAATAAACCAGCTACTCTAAAATGACCTATCTTGGTTATGTTGGGGTAAATCCAATAAAAACAAAAAACAAGCTAAAAGGTGAAGATCTTTAAATAGAAATGAGTGGTACCAAAAGGATTCTAACAGGAAACACATACACATGTTTCGTCCAACCCAGACTCTTCAGTGTGCCTCATCTGTTTGACACCCCAGTGGAATGAACCAGCTACCCTAAGATGGTCTATCTGGGTTATGATGTGGTAAAGCCAATTAAAACAAAAACAAGCTAAAAGACCAAGAACTTTAGCATGCAAGCACTGAGGCAATGGTTGCCAAAAAAGGCACTGAGCAATAAGCTAAGTTTCAAAGAAATACAAAATCACACATACCCCCATAATGCAAAGCACCATGGGCTGTATATGCAAATCACCACTGTATATTATGCTGGTTCAGCTTTAAGCAGAAATGCATGGTACCAAAAGGTCTCTCACACACTCTTCAAAGCATGCTAAAAGAAGACACATACACATGTTTCGTGCCACCAGGACTCATCAGAGTGTCTTGTCTGTTTGATACCCCAGAGGCATGAACCAGCTACCATAAGATGGTCTATCTGGGTTATGTTGTGGAGAGCCCAATAAAAATAGAAAAGTTATAAGGCAAATAACCTCAGCGTGCAAGCACTGAGGCAAGGGTTACCCAAAAGGGCATGGGCTGGGAAGCCATGTTTCAAGAAATACAAAATCACTCATACCCCTATAATGCAAACCACCTCAGTATATTATGCGGGTTCAACTTGAAGCAGAAATGCATGGTAGCAAAATGTCTCCCACACAGTTTGTAAAGAGTTCTAGCAGTAGACACATACAAGTGTTTCATACTACCAGGACTCTTCAGTGTGCCTCATCTGTTTGGCAACCCAGTGGAATCAACCAGCTACCCTAAGATGATCTATCTGGTTATGTTGTATTGAACCCAATAAAACCAAAAAATAAACCAAAAAACAAAGAACCTCCTCATGCAATTACTGAGGCAATGGTTACACCAAAGAGCATTGGCCAGGAAGCCAAGTTTTAAAGAAACACAAAATGACACATACTCCCATATTGCTAAGCACCATGGGCTGTATATACAGTAGAAATCACCACAGTATATTGTGCTGGTTCATCTTTAAGCAGAATTGCATGGTACCAAAAAGTCTCTCACAGAGCCTGCAAATGGTGCTACCAGGACTCATCAGTGTGCCTCGTCTGTTTGACACTTCAGTGGAATGAACCAGCTACCATGAGATGGTCTATCTGTGTTATGCTATAAAAACCAAAAAACAGGCTAAAAGGCAAAAAACCTCAGTGTACAAGCACTGAGGTAATGGTTACCCTAAAGAACACTGGCCGTAAATCCAAGTTTCAATGAAATACAAAAATCACACATTCCCTCATAATGCAGATCACCACAGTGTATTATGCTGATTCAATTTTAAACAGAAGTGTATGGCACTAAATTATCTCGCACACTGTCTGCAAAGTGTGCTAACAGAAGACACACAGACGTGCATCTTATCTGTTTGACACTCCAATGGAATGAACCAGCAACTCAAAGATGGTCTATCTGGGTTATGTTGTGTTGAGCTCAATAAAAACAAAAAGCAAGCTAAAAGACAAAGAACCTCAGCATGCAAGCACTGAGGAAATGGTTACTCCACAGAGCCCTTGCCTGGAACTGAAGTTTCAAAGAAATACAAAATCACACATGCCCCCATAATGCAAATCACCACTGTATATTATGCTGGTTCAACTTTAAGCATAAATGCATGGTACCAGAAGGTCTCTCACACAGTCTTCAAAAGGTGCTAACAGAAGATAAATACACGTGTTTCATCGTACCAGGACTTATCAGTATGCATCTTCTGTTTGACACCCCAGTGGAATAAACCAGCTACCCTTAGATGGTCTATCTGTGTTATGTTGAATTCAACCCAATAAAAACAAAAACAATAAGCTAAAAGACCAAGAACCTCAGCATACAAGCGCTGAGGCAAAGGTTACATGAAAGAGCACTGGGTGGTAATCCAAATTTTAAAGAAATACAAAATCACCCACAACTCCATAATGCAAAACACCACAGTATATTATGTTGTTTCAACTTTTACTAGAAATGTATGGTACGAAAAGGTCTCACATAGTCTGCAAAAAGTTCCAACAGAAAACACATGTTTCATCCAACAAGGACTGTTCAGGGTGCCTCACCTGTTTACAACCCCAGTGCGATAAACCAGCTACTCTAAGATGGCATATCTGGTTTATGCTGTGGTGAACGCAATAAAAACAAAAACCAAGCTAAAAGACCAAGAACCTCAGCGTAGAAGCACTGAGGCAATGGTTACCTGAATGGGCACTGGGTGGGAATCCAAGTTTCAAAGAAATACAAAATAACATATAACCCCATAATGCAAAGCACCA
Organism: Neoceratodus forsteri; assembly: GCA_016271365.2. Taxonomy (NCBI): domain Eukaryota; kingdom Metazoa; phylum Chordata; order Ceratodontiformes; family Ceratodontidae; genus Neoceratodus; species Neoceratodus forsteri. The sequence continues at coordinate 65,740,424 of CM028133.1, forward strand.
TGTCTTGTATATGCAAATCTGTACAGTATATTTTGCTGGTTCAATTTTAAGCAAAAATGCATGGTACCAAAAGGTCTTTTGCACAGTCGGAAAAGGGTACTAACTGAAGATACATACACCTGTTTCCTGCTACCAGAACTCATAAGTGTGCCTTGTCTGTTTGACATCCCAGAGGAATGAACCAGTTACCCTAAGATGGTCTATCGGGGTTATGTTGTGGACAGCCAAATAAAAACACAAAAGTTAAAAGGCAAAGAACCTCAGAGTACAAGTACTGAGGCAATGGTTACCCAAAAGGGCATGGGCTGGAAGCCAAGTTTCAAACAAATACAAAATCAGACATACCCCCCAAAATGCAAACCACCTCAGTAGATCATGCAGGTTCAACTTGAAGCAAAAATGCATGATACCAAAATGTCTCCCACACAGTCTGTAAAAGGTTCAAGCAGTAGACACAAACACGTACTTTATCATATCTGGACTTTTCACTGTGCCTCATCAGTTTGACACCCCAGTGGAATCAACCAGCTACTCTATGATGATCTGTCTGGGTTATGTTGGGGTGAACCCAATAAAAACAAAAATAAGCTAAAAGACAAAGAACCACAGCATGCAAGCACTGAGGCAATGGTTATGCCAAAGAGCATTGGCCAGAAAGCCAAGTTTCAAAGAAACACAAAATGACACATACCCCCATATTGCAAAGCACCACGGGATGCATATAGAAATCACCATCATATATTATACTGGTTCCACTTTAAGCAGAATTGCATGGTACCAAAAGGTCTCTCACAGAGACTGCAAAGGGTACTGACAGAAGACACATACACATGATTTGTGCTGCCAGGACTCATCAGTGTGCCACATCTGCTCGACAACCCAGTGGAAAACCCAGCTACCCTCTAGATTGTCTATCTGTGTTTTGCTGTGGTGAGTCCAATAAAAAGAAAAAAACAGGCTAAAAAACAAAGAACCTCAGCATGCAAGCACTGAAGCAATGGTAACCCCAAAGGACACTGGCTGGGAAACCAAGTTTTAAAGAAATACAAAATCACACATATCCCCATAATGCAAACCACCAGAGTGTATTACACTTGTTCAACTTTAAAAAGAAATGTATGGATTCAAAAGGTCTCTCACACAGTCTGCAAAGTGTGCTTCATCCTACCAGGACTCATCAGTGTTCCCCATCTGTTTGGCAACCCAGTGTAATTAACCAGCTACCCTAAAATGGTCTATCTGGGTTATGATGTGGTAAAGCCGATTAAAACAAAAAAACAAGCTAAAAGACCAAGAACTTTAGCGTGCAAGCATTGAGGCAATGGTTGCCAAAAAAGGCACTGGGCAATAAGCCAAGTTTCAAAGAAATACAAAACCACACATACCCCCATAATGCAAAGCACCATGGGTTGTATATGCAAATCACCACAGTATATTATGCTGGTTCAACTTTAAGCAGAAATGCATGGTACCAAAATGCCTCTCACACAGTCTGCAAAGTGTGCTAACAGAAGACACATGCACATGTTTCATGCTACCAGGACTCATCAGAGTGCCTCAACTGTTTAACACCCCAGTGGTATGAACCAGCTACTCAAAGATGGTCTACCTGCATTATGCATTGGTGAGCCCAATAAAAATAAAAAATAGGCTAAAACACAAAGGACCTCAGCATGCAAGCACTGAGGCAATGGCTACCCCACAGAGCCATGGCCGGGAAGCGAAGTTTCAAAGAAATTCAAAATCACCCATAATCCCATAATGCAAAGCACCACTTTATATTATGGCAGTTCAACTTTAAGCAGAAAGTCATGGTGCCAAAAGGTCTCTCACACAGTCTACAAATGGTACCAGCAAAAGACACATACACATGTTTTATCCTACCAAGACTCATCAGTGTGTCTCATCTGTTAGAAACTCCAATGGAATGAACCAGCTACCCTAAAATGGTTAATCTGGGTTATGCTGTGGTGAGCCCAAAGAAAACCAAAAAGGCAAAGAACCTCAGCATGCAAGCACTGAGGCAATGGCTACCCCACAGAGCCCTGGCCGGGAAGTGAAGTTTCAAAGAAATATAAAATCTCACATACCCCAATTTTTCAAAGCACCATAGTACAATATGCTGGCTCAACTTTAAGCAGAAATCCATGGTACTAAAATGTCTCTCACACAGTCTGCAAAGGGTGCTAATGGAAGACACATACACATGTTTTGCCCTACTGGGACTCTATTGCCCTCCTTCCCTCCCCTACACCCCACCACCTTAAGCCAGTTCTACTTTTATAGGCACAGGATTTGACTTACAACAGGAACTTCCTGTATGGGAGTAGGAAGTGAGTGATCACAGAGTCACCAAAGTCTCACCATCCCAGAAGGAAAAGAGTAGCTCTCTGTCCCCCCCTACCCCCACCTGCTGGAGGTCTGCCTCTGAGGAAGTAAGGAGACTACTGAGGAAAACAGGATCTTCTTGTCTCAGAACAGGAAGATCAGGAGCTTAAAGGGCATAGAGGCAGTAAGTAAGTAGGGAGAAAAAATAAATAAATAAACAGATGAAAGAGTAAGTATGCCAAACAACAGTGTAAGGGCCAGAAACAAGACATGATGGGAGTGGTGCAGTGCACTGGCTGTGGAGCAGCAGTCTTCCGGGAGATGTTCTGGAGGATGTGGTGTTGTCCCATCTGCAGGCTCCTCACTGAGATGGGGAGGAGGTTGCTCATCTACAGGCTGAGTTGGCCAGTATTTGTGGGACCTCCTCTCCCATCCAGGGATCACCAGGGCCACTGCCGTTGCCTCAGAGGTTGCCAAGAAAGAGGATAGTTTGGACCACAGAGGGCTCAGGGAGGGTGAGGGTGGTGGAACAGAGGTGCATCCCTCCAGTTGTACCTCTCCACAATTCATATGCTGTTCTGACAAAGCATGGTTCCTCTATGGAGGCAACTGCAGTGGAGACCAAGGAGGATGCTGGGAACCTCCACAAAGGAGACCCATAGGACGGTGGCATGGGACCCCACAGGGGAAGAAAGAACTCCTGGTGGGGGACACCATTATTAGGAAGGTAGAACTGGGGGAGGAAGGGGAGAGGGAGGTAATCTGCCTGCCTGCCTGGTGCCATGGCTTGGAGGGACAGGGCGCGAATCCTCAGGATTGTTGGAGCAGCTGTACAGGGGAGGGAGCTGGATGTAATTGTCCACCTAGGGACAAGTGACCTGGCTAAGAAAGGGATCAGAGCAGTGCAGGAAACATAGAAACATATAAGTTGATGGCAGATAAGGACTGCAAGGCCCATCCAGTCTGCCCATTTCTTTTTCTACCTTATAAATGTGCCTTCTGCCTTTGCTCTGTCAGTGGCCTATCTATTCATAGTCATTTGTATTGCTCCCTTATGCCTATCCCATGCCTGTTTGAAGCCCTGTACTGTATTCATAGCCACCACTTCTTGTGGTAAGCTATTCCATGCATCCACCACCCTTTCTGTGAAAAAGAATTTCCTCATATTCCCCCTTAATCGGCCCCCCTCTAATCTCATGCTGTGTCCTCTTGTCCTGCTATTTTTCTTATATTTAAACATGTTAGACTCTTTCACCTTGTTAATGCCCTGAAGGTGTTTGAATGCCTCGATCATATCACCTCTCTCCCTCCTTTGCTCAAGGGTATACATAGTGAGCTCTGTTAATCTGTCCTCATATGTCTTCTGATGCAGTCCCTGCACCATTTTGGTTGCCCTTCTCTGGACTGCCTCAATTTGGCTAATGTCCTTGTGAAGGTGTGGCCTCCAATACTGCACGCAGTACTCCAGATGGGGCCTAACCAGTGTCTTGTAAAGAGGGATTATTACCTCCCTCTTCTGACTTGTGATACCCCTACTAATACACCCTAATACCCCCTAGCCTTACCTACTGCTTTAGAGGTCTGCTTGGATGATTTCAGGTCACCAGTGATGATGATGCCCAAGTCTCTTTCTTCCTTTGTGACTGCTAGCAACTCCCTCCAGCCTATAGGTGGCTTCAGGGTTTCTCTTCCCTATGTGCATGATTTTGCACTTCTTTGCATTAAATCCCAGTTGCCACTCTTCTGACTATTTTGCTAGTTTAACCAGATCTCTTCTCATTCTGCCCACCCCATCTGGATCATCTACTCTGTTGCAGATCTTGGTGTCATCTGCAAACAGACAAGCCTTACCCTCTAGTCCATCTGCAAGGTGACTAATGAAGATGTTGAAGAGGACTGGCCCCAGGACTGATCCCTGAGGTACCCCACTTGTGACTTGCATCTCTTCTGACTGTATACCATTTACCACCACTCTCTGTTTTCTGCCCGTCAACCAGTTTGCCACCCAGTTGACCAACTTCTAACCCACCACGAGCCTACCCAGCTTATTTATCAATCTTCTATGTGGAACAGTGTCAAAAGCTTTGCTGAAGTCAAGGTAGGCGACATCAACTGCACCCCCTTGGTCCACCACTCTGGTTACCCAGTCAAAAAAATCTATGAGATTAGTTTGACAGGAAGAGTTTGTGGAGTTGGGGAGGGGCCTTAGACAAGTAGCATGCACGGTAACCTTCTCGGAGGTGCTGCCTGTCTATGGCGTAGGTGAGGCTAGGGTGCTCCACACCATGGTATTCAATCAGTGCTTGAAAAACTGGTGCAGAGCTCAGGGATTTGGCTTCATTGGGGACTGGGGGTCCACCTGGAGTAATGCAAGCCTATACTGGTGTAATGGTCTGCATCTGTCCAGGAGGGGAACCAGGATCCTAGGTGATAAATTTAAATGCTTCTTTGGCCAGCATTTAAACTAGCCAAAGGGGGAGGCACTGGAAAGGAGCAGGAAAATCCTAGCCCCCTTCAAAAAAACAGGGTAGAAAGTGAGGTAAACACCAAGATAGAGCAATCGATAGGGAAAAGGGCAAGGGTAAAGGGAGAAAGTGACAAAGGCAATAAGGATAGGGATAGGGCAAAAAGGGGTAAGGCCTTCAGGAAATGGAGGGTAATGAGTACCAATGCCCACAGTCTGGGCAACAAGCTCCCAGAACTGGTGGCCTTGATGGAAGAGGGATGCCTGGATATTGTAGCAGTCACAGAAAAATGGTACACAGAGTATACCATGACTGGGATGTTAACATACCAGGGTACACAACCTACAAGAGAGACAGGAAGGGGAGAAGAGGGGGATGGGTAGCTATCTATGTAAGGGAAGGGATAAAAGCAACTGAACAAAAGAGTAAACAGGGAGGGGAGGAGAGGAGACACTGTAGGTCACCTTAGAGACTGGAAATGCCACCAAAATCCACACAGGGTTGTATACAGACACCCATTTCAGGGGGAGAATGGACAAGGATATGATAGAAGGCATCCTTAGGATGGCAGAGAAAGGGGAGATACTATTGGTGGGAGACTTGAATATGCCAGATGTTAACTGGAGCACCTTTGCTGCAGCCACATCCAAGAGCAGAGCAATTCTCGATGCCCTACAGGTGTCATGCCTCAGACAGCTCATTTTTGAACCCACTCATGAGGGAGCAATCTTAGACCTCATACTCTCAAATGGGGACAGCAAGAGGATCTCAGATCTAGAAGTGGGTTGCCATCTGGGAACAAGTGACCACCAAACAGTTCATGATAAACTCAGCTACAGGGTCAAACCATACAAAAGTGAGGGTACTGAACTTTAGGAGGGCTGACTTTGGCAAGATGGGAGAGTGCCTTAGAAAAGCACTAGCAAACAGGCTAGAAGGAGGTGTGGAGCAACAATGGAGAAAGATCAAAACTGCCATCACAGAGGCAACAAGCCTATGTGTGAAGCAAATAAACAAATCAAAACAAAAGAAAAAGGCACTATGGTTCTCAAAAGAGGTGGCTGTGAAAGTCAGGAAGAAAAAGATAGCATTCAGGAAGTATAAGGAAACACAGAAGGTGCAGGACAGACAGCGGTACCAGTTAAGGCAGAAGGAAGCAGGAAGGGAAGTCAGAATAGCAGAGGCCTAAACTGAGGAAAAGATAGCCAACTCGGTAAAAAAGGGGGATAAAACCTTTTATAAGTACATCAGGGGGTGTAGAAAGACAAAGGGAAGGCTAGTGAGGCTGAATAGAATGGACGGTGGGTGGGCAGAAAGGGAAAGTGAAAAAGCAGGGATACTGAATGAATACTTCTGTTCAGTATTCACAAAACAGGATGAGGAGGGGGAGGTGCCTAATCCAATTAACAGATGCACTCTGGATAGAGGGTGTCAATCCCAGTCCTTTCACAGAAGAAAGGTTCTGAAAGAACTCCTAAAATTGAAGGTGGACAAACCAATGGGACCTGACAGAATTCACCCCATAATTCTAAAGGAATTAAGGGGAGAAGAAGTGAAACCACTGACTAACCTTTTTAACAAATCGTGGGAGGATGGTGTGGCACCTGAGGACTGGAGGAAGGTGGATGTGATTCCCCTTCACAAAAGTGGGACCAAGACAGAGGTAGGAAACTAAAGACCTGTCAGTTTGAGCTTTGTGGCAGGGAAAGTGATGGAATCACTTCTGAAGTAAAGAATTGTTGAGTACCTAGAGGCCAGTTGGGCACAGGACCCAAGGTAGCATGGGTTCACAGTGGGAAAGTCATGTCAGATGAATCTAATTGATTTCTTTGACTGGGTGACCAAAGTAGTAGACCAGGAAGGGACTGTGGACAGGGCCTACCTAGACTTTAGCAAGGCATTTGACACAGTCCCACACAAAATATTAATAGTCAAATTAACCAGCCTGGGAGTGGGTCCCAGGGTGGTAGCCTGGGAAAAACACTGGCTGGACAACAGGATGCAGAAGGTAATTGTAAATGGAGTCCACTCTGAAGAAAGAGGGTTTACTAGTGGGGTACAGCAGGGTTCAGTCCTGGGTCCAGTCCTTTTTAATTTCTATTTACGTGACATTGCAGATGGACTGGTAGGAAAAGTATGCTTTTTTTGCAGATGACACAAAGATCTGGAACAAGGTTGATACACAAGGAGACATGGAAAGGGTGAGAAGGGACTTGGCAAGGTTGGAGGAATGGTCAGAAGTATAGCAGCTTGGATTCAATGCAAAGAAGTGCAAAATAATGCATCTGGGAAACAAAAAACCAGGGGAAGATTACACAATGGGGAGGAGTGGAGGTAGTAACAACAACAAAAATGGAAAGGGACCTGAGTGCAATCATATCAGATGACCTTAAGATTAGCAAGCAATGTGAGAAGGTAGTGGGGAGGGCAGGGGGGGATACTGGGATCTATAGGGAGAGGCATCACCAGCAGTAAACAGGAAGTTGTTATCCCCCTCTACAGAAAGTTGTTGAGACTCCACCTGGAGTACTGCATCCAGTTCTGGAGACCCATCTCCTTAAGGACATAGACAGGATAGAGGCAGTCCAGAGGAGGTTAACTAAAATGGTGCAGGGTCTGCAAGAGAAGCCATATGAGGAGAGACTAAAGGAGCTTAATATGTATACCCTTGAGGAAAGGAGGGAGGGGGAACATGATAGAAACTTTTAAGTACCTCAGTGGAATCAACAAAGGCCAAGAGGGTAACATCCTTCAGAAAAAGGGACGTGCAAGAACAAGGGGACACAATTTGAAGATAGAGGGGGGAGGTTCAGGGGCAATATGAGGAAGTATGTTTTCAAAGACAGAGTGGTTGACATATGGAACAGCCTTCCTGAGGAGGTTGTGGGATCTAAAACTATGAGAGAATTCAAGAATGCATGGGACAAACATAAGGCAATTTTTGTGGGGGGGGGGAACAGGCTGTTGGTTAACTAGGATCTACAGCTTTTCCTGTAAATAGGGAAATGCGCAGTCTAGGTGGGCCAAGCAGTCATTATCTGTCATTAAGGACTATGTTACCAAAACTCATCGGTATGTCTCATCTGTTTCACACCACAATGAAATGAACCAGTTACCCTAAGATAGTCTATCTGGGTTATGTTTTGGTGAACCCAATAAAACCAAAAAACAAGCTAAAAGACAAAGAACCTCAGCGTGCAAGCACTGAGGCAATGGTTACCCCAAAGGGCACTGGCCGGGAAGCCAAGTTTCAAAGAAATACAAAAATCACACATACCCCCATAATGCAAAGCACCATAAGCTGTATATGCAAATCACCACAGTATACTATGCTGGTTCAACTTTAAGCAGAAATGCATGGTACCAAAAGGTCTGTCACACAGTCTGCAAAGGGTGCTAATGGAAAACACATACACATGTTTTGTTATACCAGGACTCATCAGTGTGCGTCATCTGTTTGACACCGCTGTAGAATGAACCAGCTACCCTAAGATGGAATATCTGGGTTATGTTGTAATGAACCCAACAAAACCAAAAAACAAGCTAAAAGACAAAGAACATCAGAGTGCAAGCACTGAGGCAATAGTTAGGCCAAAGGACACTGGCTGGGAAGCCATGTTTCAAAAAAATACAAAATCACGATGGAGTCACTGGATGCGGTGCGCTGGATAAGACACCTCTCTGCCCGCTCTGACCTACCGCCTGTTATTTACCGTTCAAAACCCTGTTTTTCGGTGCCTTTTACAGAAGATTGCCTGCCTCTCGCCCTTCTGAACACTCCTGCTCTCTCTCTATGGGGCATCGATGGATGAGGAGATGCCGAAAACTGCTCCAAAACCCAACACCCAAGAAGGCCTCTAAGAAAGCCAGGGCCTCTCCCTCGCAATCCTCATTGCCTGTTACCGCTGAGTGTCCTGATACAGATCTTCTCACCCTATCTACGTTCTTAGAGGAGTTTCAGCCTTTTAAGGCTGAAATGAAGAATATGGCAGGGGAACTCAACAGCATCTCTAATACCCTGGAGGAGCTTTCTAAGAAGACTGCTGACAACGAAGTATGTATATGATCTCTTGAAAAGAAGCAGGATAAAACTGATCTGGAGTTGGTGGCCCTGAGGCAAAGGCAAGTGAAAATGGAGAATAGGTAGAGGACCTGGAGGGGCACAGTCACCGTAACAATGCAGTACTAATTGGCTTGCCCAAGGGTGAAGAGGGCTCGGACCCCATCAAGTTTATTAAAAGGTTTGTGGAAAAGGTGGCTGGCCTGTCCCCCTTTGGTGCTAGCTACATCATCGAAAGGACTCATCATTCACTACGCCCCCCCCTCCCCAGGTCATTCATATTTCATTTTCTGAACTTCCAGGAGCGACAACATTTCTTATACAAGGTTAAGGAGGTGCAAGATTTGCAATGGGAAGGTAAAAAGCTGAGGGTGGCACAAGATCCGCCCTTATCTGTGCACCAGAAAAGACCTACGTTTCACAAAGTGGTCCTCAAGCTGATCGCCGAGGGAATTAGGTTCCACATGGGTTTTCCTGCAAGGCTTCAAGTTTGCATAAATGGCTCTTGGGTGACCTATGAGGAGGTGAAGACGGCATCTGTTGGGCTTAAAGAAGCACTTCCTGATGTATTCAAGCCTACATGAGAACTGATTTGGCATAGAGAACCATGCCAAGTTTCCACTTAGTGGTGTTGTCTAGCTGCAGTAAATCATATCTTACTACAATATTTTTGAGGCCATGCCACCGACAAACTGTGCAACTGGTTACCTATCCTTACATTACAACTCTCAAGTGGGGTCCTCTTTCTGATATAAAATGGACATTTTGTTCCCAATCTGGTTTTCATCTTCAGGACTTTCTAATATTTTGTGGACTCTCATTTCCCATTCGAGCTTAACCCAGTTTCAGTGTTGGTTCTCAAGTCAGGTGTTAGTGGGCTCATATGTGTTTTTCTTGTTTTCATTTAATGAGCACCTGAGCGGGGTCATTGTTCTTAGGTTAAACCCCAGTTTGTTAGTTCTGGTAACCCAGTTTTTCAGGAGTGTTGTCCCAATCTCATGACAATAGGGGAGGCAATGCTTCCCTCTCTCAGAAGTTAACATGAGATTCTGTTGGCGATTGCAGTCTCTTCCTGGCCTTGTTAGCGTGGCCTGTTTCTTTTCAGATTTCACTCCCTTTCTCACTCCCTGTTATTATTGGGCAATAAACATGGTTAGTTCATATATCAAGGGAGATCCCGCACTTAAAGACAGATGTGAATGCCAGGGTTTTGCACGCCCTTACTGGGCTCTGGTTTGCCCCTTCTCTATAACCCTGCTTAAGTGCTGTCTGTGGAGGATTCCCATTTTCCTTTTTCAAATCTCCCTTCTAAACTGTGATGGCCACTGTTTTTGATTCAAAAATGTGGTCTGAACAGTGACTATGGGCCTTTTAGTTTTCCCCCATATCAAGCAGGTAGCTATAGACTGCCTGCTCTTGGTCATCAATCACTGATGTTGATGGGTTGCACCACAAGAAGGCATCTGAGATTAATCTTTACACATGACACCATTGTGTTATATACCTCACGCTCTGCGGGCCGCATCATTTTATGGCTCATGGGATTACTGCTGGGAGGATCGCTTTCTCTAAAGGGCTAGCATAGCCAATTCCCCAGTAGTTTTTAGGGGTGTTGTCAGGCTATTAATGCTGAGAACAAGCTATTTTGTTGAAGTGTTCTGATTGTTGAGGGGTAATTCAGTTCCTGATTCCTGCTTTACGAGGGTGGGGTGGTTGGGGGGAGAGGATCTTTTCAGTTTGCTGGACATCATGTACCATGTAAAATATGGGAGAGTGTGGGAGGAGGGGGGTTAGGGTTTATGGGGTGTTTTGGGCAGGGGGTTTGGGGGGTGGCTGGGGGAATGGATCTAGTGGAGGTAGAATTGGGGGAAGGGTAGAACAACCCAGCACATACCATGTTTGGTGCACTATAGACGGAATATACATGTATATATGTGTTTTGGAGGAATCCAAACTGGCAACATGAGTGATGGCTAGAAACATTCAATTTATCAGTTGGAACGTTAAGGGGGTGAGGTATAAGACCAAGCAATATAAAATACTGAAACATATAAACCATTTGAAGGCAGAAATTGTGTTTTTGCAGGAGTCGCACTTGCTCAAGGAGGCTGACAAGATGAGATGGCAACAAATTGGGCAGATGTTTGCAGAGGAAGCTACGACCCACAGTAGAGGGGTCATGATCCTTCTGCACAGGTCAGTTCCGTACAAACCTCTTCAAGTTATATCTGACCCTTCGGGCAGATTCTTGTTTGTAAAAGGTAGATTGCATACCTTGGACATTGTCCTGGGTGTTATCGATGGCCCTAATGTAGATTCCCCTAGTTTTTTTGTTCAGATAATTAAAGCCTTAACCCCATTTTTGGATACCCCCATGGTCATGGGGGTGATTTCAATCTTGTTTTTAATCAGGCTCTTGATAGGTCAGGTCAAGTCCCATCAAGGTCTCTCTCTGGCACAAAGAGTCTTTAGGGACCTGATGAATTCCATTGGTCTTTGTGATATATGGCGTGTATTACTTCCCAATGTAAGGGAGTACACTTTTGTTTCTCCGGTGCATGCAGCCTCCTCTAGGATTGATTATATTCTCATTTCTCAAACCTTGTTACCAGGGGTTATATGTTCTAGTATTGTTTCAGGGCCCCCGTCAGATCACTTTGTGGTCACCTGCCTAATAGCCTTAGCCTCGTTGCCAAATAAAGGAGGCAGGTGGAAGCTGAATAACCAAATTCTGAAGGTGCTAAAGACGGTTCAATATATAGCATCCCAAATTAAGCAGTTTATTGCTTCTAATTCTAACTCCATGGGGAAGCTGGATATGATATGGGGTGCTTGCAAAGCGTATCTAAGGGGGATTATAATTGGTCTAACATCAAAAAGGAAGAGGGAGAGGGTGTCTCGGATTTCAAACCTTCTCTCTTAAATTAGGAGTATGGAGACTGCTCTTTCTCCATCTTCTTCCGAGGCATTCAAACAAGACTTAACGAAATTTGAGAGAAACCTACCTAGCAATGTTAACGGAACAAGCCAAATTCGCAATTTGGAAAACAAATGCAGTATATACCGATCAGGGCGACAAGGCGGGCAAAATGCTAGCACTGCGTATTAAGCAACAGGAATCCACCAGACTCATTCCTGCTATCCATTCTCCTAGTGATAATTCTCTTAAGGTCTCACCCTCGGAGATAGCGGAGGAATTTACAAAGTATTTTCAGGATTTATATGGCCCTATGGTCAACTCCCCATCTAGGGAAGGACTTTATGAATATCTGAGTGATTTACAGTTGCCAACTCTTACACAATCCCAGCAAATAATTCTAGAGTCTCCCATCTCTGAGTGCGAGATTGAAAGAGTAATCAAATCTCTCCCATCCGATAAATCTCTGGGCCCTGATGGGTTTACTTCCAATTTTTATAAAGCTTTTTCAAAGCAATTGATTCCCATATTGCTGCCGCTTTTCCAGGCTATTCTCTCTGGTAAAGTGTCTGATTTCTCTCTTTTTGAGGTGCTAATAGTCTTGTTGCCCAAACCAGAGACCGCCGGATCAGGTGGCAAGCTATAGGCCAATCTCCCTGCTGAACCATGATATTAAAATCCTGGCAAAATTACTAGCAGACCGTGTGGAGACAGTACTTCATTTTCTTATCGGGGTAGATCAGGTTGGTTTTATGAAAGGGAGATCATCGATTTACCATCTGAGAACTCTGTCTCACGTCTTCTTGACATCCAAAGATGCTTCTCATCCAATGGTCTTGATCTTGCTGGATGCCGAGAAGGCGTTTGACGGAGTCCACTGGGACTACCTATTCGTTACGATGGAAGCTTTCAGTTTTCCCAAGGAATTGAGTGAGTTCTCTATATAAGTTTCCTTCTGCCAGAATTTCATGTAATGGGGTTATTTCTAGCCCCTTCAAATTGTATGTAGGGACCAGGCGGGGTGTCCCTTATCTAGTCTCCTCTTTAACATCTATTTAGAGCCGCTTATCAGAAGGTTATCAGGAGCCCAGGGTATATCGGGTATCTCTCTTGGGGAACAGATGGTTAAAGTGGCGGCCTATGCAGATGACCTTCTGTTGCAGGTAACACATCCACTTACATCTATTCCCGCTATCCTAAAGCTAATAGAGGATTTTAGTAAGGTCTCAAACTATAAATTTAACGTAGGAAAAACAGTGGTTTTTCTTCTTAACCATAGGGTTGTAAACAGGATATTACTGTGTTCGGACTTACCTGGAAGTCCGACTATATTAAATACCTGGGGCTTCTTTTAACAAGGAATACAACGCAGCTCAGTCAGCTAAATACTGATGCACTGGTACATAAAGTAGATCTTGACCTTTGTAGGTAGACCCTACTTCCCCTCTCTCTATGGGGCAGAATAAATTTAATCAAAATGAATGATTTCCCCGTCTGTTCTACCCCCTTAACATGTTGAATATATGGCTTCCCCTGTCCTGGGTTAAAAAAGTGCATGGTATGATCTCCACCTTTATATGGGGTGATAAGAAGGCCAGAATGGCATTCCATAAATTAGCGGCCCCAAAGGTCAAAGGAGGTTTAAGACTTCCCCACTTCGGGCTATATCATTGGGCCAGTCAGGTCAATAAATATCTCAGATGGCTGACTGCGGACTAGCTGTCCTCGGCTGCTACATACATTCCGACTTGGTTAGCTGTTGAATCTGCCTCCGTTAAAAAACACGGTCTTTCCCCCGCTGCGCTGTTATACACTAAGATTAGTTCCCTACCAGAGTCTCTACGTAGTTCCCCTGTAGCTGTCTCTATCAGGGTTCATACTCAGTAGTGTGCATTTCTGACATATAAGAATCTCAAGGACTTATCTCAACCCGTAATAGGCAGTTCCAATTTTGTATTAGAAGTTAATGGCTTCCTCTGAAAAGGAATTGCTGTTTAGAGGAGTTTGTGTCACCCAATAGTCAATGGTATTCTTCAGCTGATATTATGTAAGTTTTCGATACCTCGTACAAATATTTTCAAGATTTTCCAGTTTCATCACCTCCTGGTTAAGGTAATGGGTTCAACTTCTCCCCCAGCCCCTAATATCAGTTTTCAGGTTACCTTAACGGAGCTGGTGGGTCTGCCTCATGCCGTATCCAAAATATACAGTGCCCTCTTCACCTGGGCCTACCCTGATAATTATGCTCCCGTCTCCTTTTGGGCCTTTCTCTTTCAGGGTAGATATCTGGATTGGTCTCTCCTGTGGCAGAGTTGCCATACATTTCTCAAGCAGGACAGACTCAGATTAATGCAATTTAAGATCTTGCACAATATTTATTATTCTCCGTAGAAACTTGCTAGGCTTGGTCTTGTGTCCTCTCCCCTTTGTACAAGATGTCAGTCGCAAGAAGGAGATCTTCTCCATATTTTCTGGAACTGTCCTAAAGTTGTCCCAATCTGGACTGCGATTAAACAGCGTGTTGATCCTCTGTTGGGGCTGTCAGACTTCTTCACCCCCGAAATTTGCCTTCTTGGGGATTTCTCCTCCATTTCGGTGGTGAACAGGAGGTATCACATAGCTTTGATCTCAATGTCTGTTAAAAAGGTGGTGTTAAGACATTGGAAGGATACAGAGGTACCAACATATGTTGAATGGCTTCAGGAGTTACTTGCAAACCTCAGAACTGAAAGGACTATTGCCAGTTTATTTAACAAACTTAAGAAGTTTGATAGGATTTGGGGACCACGGCAAACCCTCTATGCACTTCAAGTTTAAGCACTATTAGGCTACATTCATAGGTATAGTGCTAAATGTGTAAAAGGTGCTGGGTTGTTCGGTGGGGGTTGGGTAGGGTGGGTGGGGAGAGCGAATCACTCTATATCTTTCTTCCGATGTATATGGTCACACTACCCACTGTTATGATTCGTTCTCTGTATTGGAAACTCTAATAAAATTTGAATTGAAAAAAAAAATACAAAGTCACAACAGTATATTATGCTGGTTCAACTTTAAGCAGAAATGCATGGTACCAAAAGATCTCTCACATAGTCTACATAGAGCGCTAACAGAAGACACATACATGTGTTTCGTCCTACCATGATTCATCAGTGTGCTTCAACTGTTTGACATCCCTGTCGAATGAACCAGCTCGCTAAGATGGTCTGTCTGGGTTATGTTTTGCTGAATCCAATAAAAACAAAAAAATGTGCTAAAAGACAAAGAACCTCAGCATGTAAGGACTGAGGAAATGGTTACCGCAAAAGGCACTGGCCAGGAAACCAATTTTCAAAAAAATACAAAATCACACATACCCCCATAATTCAAAACACCACAGTATAATATGCTGGTTCAACTTTAAGCAAAATGCATGGTATCAAAAGTCTCTCAAAGAGTGTTACCAGCATACACATGTTTCATCCTATCAGGACTCATCAGTGTGCCACATCTGTTTAACAATCTCACTTTAATGAACTAGCTACTCTAAGATGTTCTGTCTGGGTTACGTTGTGTTGAATCCAATAAAACCAAAAAACAAGCTAAAAGACCAAGATCCTCAGCATGCAGGCACTGAGGCAATGGTTACCCCAAAGGGCAATGGCCAGAAAATCAAGTTTCAAAGAAACACAAAACCACACATACCCCCATAATGCAAAACATCATGGGTTATATAGCCATATAAAATCATCACAGTATACTATACTGGTTCAACTTTAAGCAGAAATACATGGTATCAAAAAGTCTTTCACACAGTCTGCAAAAGGTACTAACAGAAGACACATACATGTGTTTTGTCCTACTAGAATGCATCAGTGTGCCTCATCTGTTTGACACCCCAATGAAATAGAGCAGCTACCCTAAGATGGTCTATCTGAGTTATGCTGTGGTGAACCAAATAAAACCAAAAAACAAGCTAAAACATTAAAAACTTCAGTGGGCAAGCACAGAGGCAATGATTACCACAAAGAACACTACCCGGGAAGACAAGTTTTAAAGAAACACAAAATTGCACATTCCCCCATAATGCAAAACACTATGGGCTGTATATGCAAATAGCCACAAGTATATAATGATGGTTCAACTTTAAGCAAAAATGCATGGTACCAAAAGGTCTTTCACATTGTCTGCAAAGGGTGCTAACAGAAAAGACATACAAGTGTTTCATCCTATCAGGACTCATCAGCGTGCCTCATTTATTTGACATTCTAGTGGAATGAACAAGCTATCCTAAGATGGTCTATCTGAATTATGTTAAGGTGAACCCAAAAAAAACAAGGAACCTCAGCGTGCAAGCACTGAGGCAATGGTTACCCCAAAGGGAACTGGCCAGGATTCCAGGTTTTAAAGAAACACAAAATTACACATTCCCCCAAAATGAAAAGCACCATGAACTGTATATAATGCAGATTCAACTTTAAGCAGAAATGCATGGTATCAAAAGGTCTTTCACATAGTCTGCAAAGGGTGTTAACAGAAGACACATACACATGTTTCATCCTACCAGGATTCATCAGTGTGCCTTATCTGTTTGACACCCCTGGCAAATGAACCAGCCTCTAAGATGGTCTACCTGGGTTATGATTTGGTGAATCCAATAAAAACAAAATACAAGCTAATAGACAAAAAACCTAGGCGTGCAAGCACTGAGGCAATGGTTACCGCAAAAGGCACTGGCCGGGAAGCCAAGTTTCAAAGAAATACAAAAATCACACATACCCCCATAATGCAATGCACCATGGGCAATATAGTTATATAACCACAGTATATAATGCTGGTTCGACTTCATGCAGAAATGCATAGTAACAAAAAGTCTCTCATGCAGTTTGCAAAGAATGCAAACAGAAGACACATACATGTGTTTTGTCCTACCAGGATTCATCAGTGTGCCTCACTTATCTAACACTCCTGTGGAATGAACCAGCTGTCCTAAGATGGTCTACCTTGGTTATGTTTTGGTGAACCCAATAAAAACAAAATACAAGTTAAAAGACAAAGAACCTCAGCACGCAAGCACTGAGGCAATGGTTGCAGCAAAGGGCACTGGCTGGACAGCCAAGTTTCCAAAAAATACAAAATCACACATACCCCCATAATGCAAATCACCACAGCATATTATGCTGGTTCAACTCTGAGCAGAAATGCATTATACCAAAATGTCTCACACAGTCTGCAAAGGGTGCTAACAAAAAAACTCATACATGTGTTTTGTCTTACCAGGATTCTTCAATATGCCTCATCTGCTTGACAGCCCAGTGTAAAGAACAAGCTACCTTAAGATGGTCTTTCTGGGTTATATTGTGATAAACCTAATTAAAAAAAAAAAAAAAAAGCTAAAAGACAAAGAACCTCTGTGTGCAAGCACTGAGGCAATGGTAACTCTAAAAACACTGGCTAGGAAGCCACGTTTCAAAGAAATAGAAAATTACATATACCCCCCCCCCCAGTGCAAAGCACCATGGGCTATATATGCAAATAACTCCAATATAAAATGCTGATTCAACTTTATGCTGAAATGCACATTACCAAAAGGTTTCTCATGCAGTCTGCAAAGGCTGCTAACAGATAAGACATACACGAGTTTTATGCTACCAGAATTCATCAGTGTCCGTCATCTGTTTAACACCCCATCGAATGAACCAGTAACCCTAAGACGGTCTATCTGGGTTATGTTTTGGTGAATCCAATAAAAACAAAATACAGGCTAAAAGACAAAGAACCTCAGTATGTAAACACTGAGGCAATGGTTACAGCAAAGGGCACTGGCCAGACAGCCAAGTTTAAAAAAAAATATGAAATCACACATACCCCATAATACAAAGCACCATGGGCTGTATATGCAAATCAACACAGTATATTATGCTGGTTCAACTTTAAGAAGAAATGCATGGTACTGAAAGTCTCTCACACACTGTGCAAAGGGTGATAACAGAAAACACAAATGTGTGTTTTATCCTACCAGGATTGATCAGTGTGCCTTATCTGTTTGACGCCTCTGTGGAATGAGCCAGCTACTTTAAGATGGTCTATCTGCGTCATGTTGTGATGAACCCAATAAAAACAATAAACAAGCTCAAAAACAAAGATCCTCAGTGTGCAAGCATTGAGGCAATGGTTACCTCAAAGGGCACTGATCAGGAAACTATGTTTCCAAGAAATACAAAATCACACATACACCCATAATGCAAATCACCACAGTATGTTATGCTGGTTCAATTTTAATCAGAAATGCATGGTACCAAAAGATCTCTCACACAGTCTACAAAGGTGGCTAACAGAAGATACATTCACGTGTTTTGTCCTACCAGGACTCATCAGTGTGCCTCATCTGTTTGAAACCTCAGTACAATGAACCAGCTGCCCGATGATGGGCTATCTGGGTTATGTTGTGGTGAACCCAATGAAAACAAAAAACAAGCTAAAAGATTAAAAACTTCAGCGTGCAAGCACCGAGGCAATGATTACTGCAAAAGGTACTGGCCAGGATGCCAAGTTTCGAAGAAATACAAAATCACACATACCCCATAATACAAAGCACCATGGGCTGTATATGCAAATCAACACAGTATATTATGCTGGTTCAACTTTAAGAAGAAATGCATGGTACTGAAAGTCTCTCACACACTGTGCAAAGGGTGATAACAGAAAACACAAATGTGTGTTTTATCCTACCAGGATTGATCAGTGTGCCTTATCTGTTTGACGCCTCTGTGGAATGAGCCAGCTACTTTAAGATGGTCTATCTGCGTCATGTTGTGATGAACCCAATAAAAACAATAAACAAGCTCAAAAACAAAGATCCTCAGTGTACAAGCATTGAGGCAATGGTTACCTCAAAGGGCACTGATCAGGAAACTATGTTTCCAAGAAATACAAAATCACACATACACCCATAATGCAAATCACCACAGTATGTTATGCTGGTTCAGTTTTAATCAGAAATGCATGGTACCAAAAGATCTCTCACACAGTCTACAAAGGTGGCTAACAGAAGATACATTCACCTGTTTTGTCCTACCAGGACTCATCAGTGTGCCTCATCTGTTTGAAACCTCAGTACAATGAACCAGCTACCCGATGATGGGCTATCTGGGTTATGTTGTGGTGAACCCAATGAAAACAAAAAACAAGCTAAAAGATTAAAAACTTCAGCGTGCAAGCACCGAGGCAATGATTACTGCAAAAGGTACTGGCCAGGATGCCAAGTTTCGAAGAAATACAAAATCACACATACCCTCATAATACAATGAACCATGGGTAGTATTTGCAAATCACTACAGTATATTATGCTGGTTCAACTTTAAGCAGAAATGCAGGGTACCAAGAGGTCTCTCACCTAGTCTGCAAAGGATGCTAACAGAAGACACAAACGTGCGTTTTGTGCCACCAGGATTCATCAGTGTGCCTCATCTGTTTGACATCCCTGTGGAATGGACCAGCTAGCCTAAGATGGTCTATCTGGGTTATGTTGTGGTGAACCCAATCAATCAATCATAATTTATTTATAAAATAGCACTATTTCAAAACCATAGCACTAGTACATAATCATAAAATAGAGAAAACAACTACTCACATAAAAACATCTGCAACAGACCAAATAAAATCAGGAAATGCCAAAGTAAACAAATGTGTTTTGAGGAGGCAGTATAGCGCAGTGGTCTAAGGCTCTGAGCTGCAAATCTGGTGACATTCAGCAGACCAGACCTGGGTTTGAATCCCACAGCTTCCACTTGCATACTGTGTGACCCTGAGCAAGTCACTTAACCTCCTTGTGCTCCCAGGTCGCTCCTGTTAAAAAGCTTTCAGCTTAGTGTGCTATACCTGGTTAAACAACTAAATAAATAAAAAATGCAGATTAAAAGCTCTCCACCAACAGGCACTGTCGAATATGAGAAAGTAGAGAATTCCACAGGGATGGGGCCACAAATTCAAATACATGGGCCCCAGATGACTTTAAACAAACCCCGGGAATCTCCAGCAATCCCTCGTCAGTGGAGAGAAGTGACTGGGAGGAGCAATAGGGATGAAGAAGATCTTGCAGATAACTTGTTCCCTGTCCATGTAGGGCCTTATAGATCAGTAAACTGATCTTAAAGAGCAGGTGCTTAGTAAAGATGCATGTCTTAAAGAATGAAGGGTTGGGGCCATTAGGTGCCTCTGCAATCATTCAGTTTGCTTTTATTTGTATTTTCTTTACTTTTACTTACATTTCCATCTTTGTATTTGTATTTTGCCAAGTGCTAGTGAAAAAAAAAGAGTCCGATGGAGTCCCCATGTGATGATGGCAGACCGAGGAGCTGACACCTCCCACCGATCACTGTCCGTGCCGTTGGGGCATTCTGTGCGAATCTCAGACCTGAGGTCAGAAGAAGAAGAAGAAGAAGAAGAAGAATCAGCATTTATATAGCGCTTTTCATACATCCAAAGCGCTTTACAAGCAATGCTAGACTGGTAGTGAAGTGACTGAATGTGTGGTGGCGGCCATATCGCACATCATCACCCACACACAGCCTGAATAATTGCATGAACTGGTTTATGGGAAGGGGAATGTTGGCCAGGACACCGGGAATGTTCCCTACTCTTTGCGAAGAGTGCCCTGGGTTCTTTTACTTCTACCTGGACACCCACTAGGACAACACCAGGATGGGCAGAAGGGACCTCGGTTTAACATCTCATCCGAAGGACGGCACACCCCAGCAGTACAGCACCCCCCAATACTGCACTCAGATGCCAGTGATTTTTAGGTGCAAGTCCAATCCCGGTGTGGGACGAGAACCCACAACCTTCTGGTCCAGAGGCGGATGTGCTACCAACTGAGCCACGCTGACCTTATCAGCAACCTTATCGGCAAAAAAGTGAGCAAATTCGTTGCACTTCCCTTGTGACAATGCTCTCTGAGACTGCAGACAGACTGGATTGCACAGTCTGTCTACAGTTTAGAAGAGATGAGCCAGTCGATTGTGTGCCACAGCTACCTCCCTGGACAGGAACTCTGCCTTCTTATGGGAGATAGCCAATTGCTAGTCCTTATAATGGACTAACAATCTAAGTTTGTCACCATCCAGGCACGATTTTCACCAGCGATGCTCCAGCTTTCGTCCCACTTTCCTCAGCTCTCTCAAGGTTGCAAACTAAGGGGACCAAGGGCATGGGTTAAGGGGATGAACACGGACAGGAGCAAGACATTCCAGTGCCTCAGTCACAGCATCATTATAACCCCAGACTAAGGTATTTGGTTCACCACTAGTCCTTGAAAGCCCCAATAGGTCCATCACCTCCAATAGGCCCTCGGGGGATAAACCTCTTAAAGGGCATACCAGACTATTTCCGTATGGGTAGACCTACATGGGGGGCCTGGAAATTGAACCTTATGGTGTGATCGTCTGACCAAATGACTGGCTCCACCACCAAATCAGATGTTTCCTTACCAAGAAGGAAAACTAAGTACAAGGAATGGCTGTGCCTATGGGTCACAGAGGTAATCACCTGTGAGAAGCCCAGTGAATTCATCAACTGGAGAAAGTATTGACCAAATTGTGAAAAAACAAGCTAAAAGACAAAGAACCTCAGCTTGCAAGCACTGAGACAATGGTTACCCCAAAGGACAATGGCCAGGAAGCCAAGTTTCAAAGAAATATAAAATCACACATACCCTGTAATGCAAATCACCACAGTATATTATGCTGGTTCAACTTTATGTAGAAATGCATAGTACCAAAAGATCTCTCACACAGTCTGCAAAAAGGGGTAACAGAAAACACATACATGTGTTTCTTACTGCCAGGAATTTTCAGTGTGCCTCATCTGCTTGACACCCCAGTGGAATGAATCAGCTACCCTAAGATGGTCTATCTGGGTTATGTTGTGGTGAATGCAATAAAAACAAAAACTAAGCTAAAAGACAAAGAACCTCAGCAAGCAAGCACACAGGCAATGGTTATCCCAAACGACAGTAGCAGAGAAGTCAAGTTTCAAATAAATGCAAAAGCACACATATCCCCGTAATACAAAGCACTACAGTATATTATGGCAGTTCAACTTTAAGTAGAAATGCCTGGTACCAAAATATCTCTCATACAGTCTGAAAAGGATCCTACCAGAACTTATCAGTGAACCTCATCTGTTTCATACCCCAATGCAATGAACAAGCTACCCTAATATGGTTTATCAGGGTTATGTTGTGGTGAACCCAATAAAACCAAAAAATAAGCTAAAAGACAAAGAACATCAGCGTGCAAGCACTGAGGCAATGGTTACCCCAAAGGGCACTGCCCAGGAAGCCAAGTTTCAAAGAAATACAAAAACATACATACCCCCATAATACAAAGCACCATAGGCTGTTTACCCAAATAACCATAGTATGTAATGCTGGTTCAATTTTATGCACAAATGCATAGTACCAAAATAACTCTCAGACAGTCTGCAAAGGGTGATAACAGAAGACACATACACATGTTTCTTCCTACCAGGAGTTTTTAGTGTGCCTCATCTGTGTGACACCCCAGTGGAATGAACCAGCTACCCTAACATGGTTTATTTGGGTTATATTGTGGTGAACCCAATAAAAAACCAAAAAACAAGCTAAAAAACAATGAACCTCGGTGTGCAAGTACTGAGGCAGTGGTTACTTCAAAGAACACTGGCCAGAAAGCCAAGTTTCATAGAAAAACATATTCACACTTACCCTATAATGCAAACCACCACTGTATATTATGCTGGTTGAACTTTCAGCAGAAATGGATGGTACCAAAAGACCTCTCACATAGTCTGTAAAGGATGCTAACAGAAGACACATACACATGTTATATCCTATGAGAACTCATTAGTGTGCCTCGTTTGATTTGCTACACATGTTTCATCCTACCAGGAGTCATCAGTGTGTGTTGTCTGTTTAACACCCCTGTGGATGAACCAGCTGCCCTAGGAATGTCTATCAGGGTTATGTTGTGGTGAACCCAACAAAAACAAAAAAAACAAGCTAAATGACAAAGAACCTCAGCATGCAAGAAATGAGGCAATCGTTACCCCTAAGAGCACTGGCCAGGAAGTCAAGTTTCAAAGAAATACAAAATCACACATACCTCATAATGCAAAGCACCATGGGCTGCATATGCAAATAATGACAGTATTTTATGCCTGCAAAGGGTACTACCAAAATACACATTCACGTGTTTCGTCTCGCCAAGAGTCATCAGTGTGCATCATCTGTTTGACACCCCTGTGGAATGAACCAGCTACCCTAGCATGGTCTATCAGGGTTATGCTTGATGAACCCAATAAAAGCAAAAAGCAAGCTAAATGTCAAAGAACCTCAGCGTGCAAGAACTGAGGCAATGGTTACCCCAAGGAGCACTGGCTGGGAAGCCAAGTCTCAAAGAAATACAAAATCACACATACTCCCATAATGCAAATAACCACAGTATATTATGCTTGTTCAACTTTAAGAAGAAATGCATGGTACCAAAAGGTCTCTCACACAGTCTGCAAGGGGTTCTACCAAAATGCACATAGACGTGTTTCATCCTACCAGGACTCATCAGTGTGCCTTGTCTGTTTAACAACCCCATTGGAATTAACCAGCTACCCTAAGATGGTCTGTGTTATGTTGTGGTGAACCCAATAAAAACAAAATACAAGCTAAAAGACAAAGAACCTCAGTGTGTAAGCACTGAAGAAATGGTTACCCAAACAGCACAGGCCGGGAAGCCAAGTTTCAAAGAAATACAAAATCACACATACCCCTGTAATACAAATCACAACAGTATATTATGCTGGTTCAACTTTAAGTAGAAATGCACGGTACCAAAAGGTCTCTCACTCAGTCTGCATAGGATGCTAACAAAAGACACATACATGTGTTTCTTTCTACCGGAAAATTCAGAGTGCCTTATCTGTTTGACACCCCTGTGGAATGAACCAGCTACCCTAAGATGGTCTATCTGGATTATGTTGTGGTGAACCCAATAAAAACAAAGATCAGGCTAAAAGACAAAGAACCTCAGCATGCAAGCACTGATTCAATGGTTACCCCAAAGGACAGTGGCCGGGAAGCCAAGTTTCAAAAAAATACAAAAATCACCCCAATATATTATGCTGGTTCAACTTTAAACAGAAATGCATGGTACAAAAAGGTCTTTCACACAGTCAG
The DNA here is from genome assembly GCA_016271365.2 of Neoceratodus forsteri. Taxonomy (NCBI): domain Eukaryota; kingdom Metazoa; phylum Chordata; order Ceratodontiformes; family Ceratodontidae; genus Neoceratodus; species Neoceratodus forsteri. The sequence goes on from CM028133.1 coordinate 65,764,378, forward strand.
CAAAGGAAGCTAACATAAGACACAGACACACACGTGTTTCATCTTATTAGGACTAATCATTGTGTCTCATATGTTTGACACCCCAATAGAATGAACCGGCTAACCTAAGATGGTCTATCTGGGTTATGTTGTGGTGAACCCCATAAAAACAAAGTAAAAGACAAAGAATGTCAGTGTACAAGCAGTGAGGAAATGGTTACCCCAAAGGGCACTCTCCAGGAAGCAAAATTTCAAAGAAATACAAATTCACACATACCCCCATAATGCAAAACACCATGGGCTGTATATACAAATAACCATAATATATAATGATTATTCAACTTGATGCAGAAACACATGATACCAAAACATATCTCACAAAGTTTACAAAGATATATATTGTTTCCTACCAGGGATCATCAATGTGCCTAGTCAGTTTTACACCCTAGTGGAATGAACCAGCTAACATTAAATGGTCTATCTGGGTTATGTTGTGGTGACCCCAATAAAAACAAAAACCAAGCTAAAAGACAAAGAACACCAACATGCAAGCACTAAAGCAGTGGTTACTCCAAAGGGCACTGGCTGGAAAACAAAGTTTCAAAGAAATACAACATCACACATTACCCCCCCCCATGCAAAGCACCATGGTCTGTTTATGCAAATCACCATAGCATATTATGATGTTCAACTTCAAGCATAAATGCATGGTACCAAAAGATCATTCACACAGTCTGCAAAGGGTGTTAACAGAAGGTACATACATGTGTTTCTTTCTACCAGGAATTTTCAGTGTGCCTCGTTTGTGTGACACCCCAGTCGAATGTACCAGCCACCCTGAGATGGTCTATCTGAGTTATGTTGTGGTGAACCCAACAAATCAATCAATCAATCACAATTTAACAATAAAATAGTGCTATTCCAAAACCATAGCGCTAGTACATAACCATAAAATAGATAAAACAACTACAAACATAAAAACATCTGCAGCAGATCAAATAAAATCAGGAAACACCAAAGTAAACAAATGAGTTTTTTAATGCAGATTTAAAGCTCTCCACCGACAGGCACTGTCAAATCCGATGAGGTAGAGAATTCCACAGGGATGGGGCCACAAATTCAAATGCACAGGCCCCAGATGACTTTCAACGAACCCTGGGAATCTCTAGCAATCCCTCGTTGGTGGAATGACGTGGCTGGGAGGGGGCGCTGCTGAGCCTTGATCGAGAGTACATGCTTGTTTGGAGCTCTGCATTTTGAGCTAAAAAACTCAACATTCTATCATTCTAACTGGTCTTTTTTTTGTAAAATACTCTCAGCATGGTTCAGTTTTTTTTCAGTTGGACTAATGGATAAATTTGTTTCCCCTAACGCTGTCGGGACAGGAGCCCCAGTGAGAGGGTTCAACAGATCTCTTGCAATGGCTGGAGCAGGAGCCTCACCCACAATACAAATGCACTCAGACCAGGGCGTTATACCCAAAACTCAAGGAATACCTACTTTGGCTTCCATTCAGTCACTCCTCGTCGACTTTCAGACAGAGGTCCATCAATCGACAGTCAGGATAGAGACTTCACTTGCAGAAATTTCTTCTCACTGTGCTGAAATAGAGAAGAGGGTAGAGAATAGCAATCAATTAAAGTGAATGAATAAAAACTGAAGTTGCTTTCAGGAAGAACGCTTACACTGGAGGGTGCCGTAAACACTGCACTTCATGACCAGATAGCACAAGCCTCAAGATTAGAACCTCTAGAGAATAATGCTTTAAGGAGAAATCTTAGACTAATTGGTTTTTCTGGTGTTGTACCTGATTAGGAGCCGAAATTAGCAGTGGAAAATGCACTTACTTTGTTTTTTTCCTTGGAATCTCTTTTTATTTTGGAAAATGTCTATAAGCCCCCTAATAGGGCGAAGAACTCACATAATTCACCAAAGGAAAGATTCATTATATTAACTTTCCATAGTGTGCTGGAGCAGAATAAACTTCTTCAACTGGCCCGTATAACTAAGCAATGTTTCCTTGAAGGGCATTGTCTCCATTTATATCCTGACTTTTGTTTACAAACTCACAGACAATGGAAACAATTGTTGCCCATAATGTCAGAATTTAAGCAGCCTGAGCTTGTGGTTAATCTATTAGCCCCAGCTCAATTGAGGGTGCAATTTCAAGGAAAAACATTTTTTTTGAAGATATTGATTCCACAAGAGCATTCTTTGATGCAAATGTAAAACTGCCTAAGGATATAGGTTCCGATCTTGAAGATGAAGGTGAGGCTGATCTTATGGAATATCACCTAGTTAATCCTGTTAATATTTAAAGTATACTGACAACAGGACTGTTTTTTCCCCCTCGGTTTTCTATTCCCCCCCTTTTTTCTATTTTTCTTTCTTGGGTTATTTTGAGTGGTCTCATAGAAACATAAAAACATAGACTTTGATGGCAGATAAGGACCTCTTGGCCCATCTAGTCTGCCCATTTCCCTACCTACAGGATAGGCCGTAGAACCTAGTTAACCAACAGCCTATTTCTTCCTACTCCCCACAAGAATTGCCTTATGTCTGTCCCATGCATTCTTGAATTCTCCCACAGATTTAGACCCCACAACCTCCTCAGGAAGGCTGTTCCATGCATCCACTACCTCTCTGTGAAATAATACTTTCTCACATTGCCCCTGAACCGCCTCCTTCTATCTTTAAATTGTGTCCCTTGTTCTTGCAAGTCTCTTTTCTGAAAGATGCTACCCTCTTGGACTTTGTTGATTCCACTGAGGTACTTAAAGTTTCTATCATGTCCCCCTCTCCTTCTTTCCTCAGGGTATACATATTAAGCTCCTTTAGTCTCTCCTCATACGCTTCTCTTGCAGACCCTGCACCATTTTGGTTGCCCTCCTCTGGACTACCTCTATCCTGTCTATGTCCTTGCGGAGATGGGGTCTCAGAACTGGACACAGCACTCCAGATGGGGTCTCACCAACTGTCTGTACAGAGGGATAACAACTTCCTGTTTTCTGCTGCTGATGCCTCCCTATACATCCCAGTATACCCCAGCCCTCCCTAATGCCTTCTCCACATTGCTTGCTAACCTTAAGGTCATCTGATATGATTACCCCCAGGTCCCTTTCCTTTTTTGTTGTTGTTACTACCTCCCCACCCATTGTGTATTCTTCCCTGGGTTCTTGTTTCCCAGGTGCATTATTTGCACTTCTTTGCATTGAATCTCAGCTACCATACTTCTGACCATTCCTCCAACCTTGCCAAGTCCCTTTTCATCCTTTCCACGCCTCCTTGTGTATCAACCCTGTTGCAGATCTTTGTGTCATCTGCAAAAAGGCATACTTTTCCTTCCAGTCCCTCTGCAATGTCACTGATGAAGACATTAAAAATGACTGGACCCAGTACTGAATCCTGCGGTACCCCACTAGTAACCTCTCTTTCTTCAGAGTGGACTCCATTTACAATTACCTTCTGTGTCCTGTTGTGGAGCCAATGTTTTACCCAGGCTACCACCCTGGGACCCACTCCCAGGCTGGTTAATTTGACTATTAATCTTTGTGTGGGACTGTGTCAAATGCCTTCTAAAGTCTAGGTAGGCCATGTCCACAGCCCTCCCTGGTCTACTACTTTGGTCACCCAGTCAAAGAAATCTATTAGATTCGTCTGACATGACCTTCCTGCAGAATCCATGCTGCCTTGGGTCCTGTGCTCCACTGGCCTCTAGGTACTCAACTATTCTTTCCTTCAGAAGTGCCTCCATCACTTTCCCTACCACAGAGGTCAGACTGACAGGTCTGTAGTTTCCTGCCTCTGTCTTGGTCCCACTTTGTGAAGGGGAATCACATCCTTCCTCCAGTCCTCGGGTACCACACCATCCTCCCATGATTTATTAAAAGAGTAGCCAGTGGTTTCACTAGTTTCTCCCTTATTTCTTTTAGAATTCTGGGGTGAATTCCATCAGGACCCATTGCTTTGTCCACCTTCAGTTTTAGGAGTTCTTGCAGAACCCTTTCTTCTGTGAAAGGACTGGGATCGACCCCCTTATCAAGAGTGCTTCTGTTAATTGGATTAGGCACTTCCCCCTCCTCTTTTGTGAATATTGAGCAGAAATATTCATTCAGTATCCCTGCTTTTTCACTGTCCCCCTCTGCCCACCCACTGTTCATTCTATTCAGCCTCACTATCCCTCCCTTTGTCTTTCTACACTCGCTGATGTACCTATAAAAGGTTTTATCCCCTTCTTAACTGAGTTGGCTATCTTTTCCTCAGTTTGGGCCTTTGCTATTCTGACTTCCCTCCCTGCTTCCTTCTGCCTTAACTGGTACAGCTCTCTGTCCTGCTCCTTCTTTGTTTCCTTATACTTCCGGAATGCTATCTTTTTCTTCCTGACTTTCACAGCCACCTTTTGAGAACCATAGTGGCTTTTCTTTCATTTTGATTTGTTTATTTGTTTCACACAAAGGCTTGTTGCCTCTGTGATGGCAGTTTTGATGATTCCCCATTGTTGCTCCACACCTCCTTCTAGCCTGTTTGCTAGTGCTTTTCTGAGGCACTCTCCCATCTTGTCAAAGTCAGCTCTCCTAAAGTCCAGTACCCTCACTTTTGTATGGCTTGACTCTGTAGCTGAGTTTAACATGAACCACACTGTTTGATGGTCACTTGTCCCCAGATGGCAACCCACTTCTAGATCTGAGATCCTCTCACTGCCCCCGTTTGAGAGTACGAGGTCTAAGATTGCTCCCTCACGAGTGGGTTCTGAAACTAGCTGTCTAATGCCTGCCACCTGTAGGGCATCAAGAATGGCCCTGCTCTTGGATGTGGCTGCAGCAAATGTGCTCCAGTTAACATCTGGCATATTCAGGTCTCCCATCAATAGTATCTCCCCTTTCTCTGCCATTCTAAGAATGCCTTCTATCATATCCTTGTCCATTCCCTCCCCCTGACATAGGGGTCTGTACACAACCCCTGTGTGGATTGTGGTGCCCTTTCCAGTCTCCAAGGTGACCCACAGTGCCTCCTCTCCTCCCTGTTTACTCTTTTGTTCAGTTGCTTTTATCCCTTCCTTTACATAGAGAGCTACTCCTCCCCCCCTCTTCTCCCCTGCCTGTCTCTCCTATAAGTTATGTACCCTGGTATGTTAACATCCCAGTCATGGTTCTCTGTGTACCATGTTTCTGTGACTGCTACGATATCCAGGCATCCCTCTTCCATCAAGGCCACCAGCTCAGGGAGCTTGTTGCCCAGACTATGGGCATAGGTACTCATTACCCTCCATTTCCTGATGGTCATACTCTCTTTTGCCCCATCCCTGTCCTTCTTGCCTTTGTCACTTTCTCCATTTACCCCTGCCCTTCTCCCTATCGACACCTCTATGTTGGTGCTTGCCACACTTACTACCGTGATTATTTGGGGGGGCTAGGATTTCCCTGCTCCTTTCCAGTGCCTCCCCCTTTGGCTAGTGTAAAAGCTTGCCAATGAAGCATTTAAACCTATCACCTAGGATCCTGGTTCCCCTCCCGGACAGATGCAGCCCATCATGCCAGTATAGGCTTGCATCACTCCAGGTGGACCCCCAGTCCCCAATGAAGCCAAATCCCTAAGCTCCACACCAGTTTTTCAACCACTGATTGAATCCCATGGTGTGGAACACCCTAGCCTCTCCTATGCCATAGATGGGCAGCACCTCCGAGAAGGTTACCGTGCGTGCTACTTGACTAAGGCCCCTCCTCAATTCCACAAACTCTTCCTGCACTTCTCTAACCCCTTTCTTAGCCAGGTCATTTGTCCCTAGGTGGACAATGACATCCAGCTCCCTCCCCAGTGCAGCTGCTCTGGCAATCCTGAGGATTCGTGCCCTGTCCCGCCAAGCCATGGTGCCAGGCAGGCACCTTACCTCCCTCTCCCCTTCCTCCCCCAGTTCTACCTTCCTAACAATGGAGTCCCCCACCAGGAGTTGTTTCCTTCCCCTGTGGGGTCCCCTGCCACCCTCCTGTGGGTCTCCTTTGTGGAGGTTCCCAGCATCCTCCTTGGTCTCCACTGTGGGTGCCTCCATAGAGGAACCACACTTTGCCAGAATGGCATAGGAATTGTGGGAGCGTACAACTGGAGGGATGCACCCTGTTCCACCACCCTCACCTCCCTGAGCCCACTGTGGTCCAACTGCTCCTCTTTCTTGGCAACCTCTGAGGCAACGGCAGTGGCACTGGTGGTCCCTGAATGGAAGAGGAGGTCCCACAAATCCTGGTCAACTTAGCCTGGAGATGAGCAACCTCCTCCCTCAGCCCAGAGAGGTGCCTGCAGATGGGACAACACCGTATCCTCCAGAACGTCTACTGGAAGACTGCTGCTCCAGAGCCACTGCACTGCACCACTCCAATCATGTCTTATTTCTGGCCCCTTAACTGTTTTCAATCCTTACTCTTTCCTCTGTTTTTTTTCTCTCTCTCTCTCCTTACTTTCTGCCTGTGTGCCCTTTAAGCTCCTGATTGTCCTGTTCTGAGACAAGAATATCCTATATTTCTCAGTGGACCACTTACTTGCTCAGAGGCAGACCTCCAGCAGCTAGAGGGGGCCGGAGAGCTACTCCTGCCCTTCTAGGATGGTGGGTCTTTGGTGGTTCAGTGATCACTCACTTCCTGCTCCCAAACAGGAAGTTCCTGTTGTCAGTCAAATCCTGTGCCTATAAAAATAGAACTAGCTTTGGGTGGCGAGGAGGGAAGGAGGGCAATATAGTCCCAGCAGAGAAGTCCAGTCACACAGCAGTCCTTTCTCCTGGTGTCTCTGCCAAGATATTAGCAGAATCTTTCTAAGGCAGTCTTTAAATGTAGCTTCCTTCTAGCTAAGCCACTCCCCCTACTTACTAGATCTTTCTACCAGTAATTTAAACCTCACAGCAGTTAAGTCCTTTCAATCACCTGATATTTACACGTATAACTGTTCAGATACCCATTCAGTTCAGTTAACACAGTCAGACACACACACTTTTTTTTTGTTTTGTATGTTAGTTTTTTTTACCCTAAATTAAAGGTCCAAGTACAAAAGCTCTTCTACTTTAGTCCCAGCAGAGAAGTCCAGTCACACAGCAGTCCTTTCTCCTGGTGTCTTCTGCCAAGATATGTCTGATTGGGGGGGGGGTTAGTGAGAGTTGAACCTAAAAGGTTAAGGGTTTAAATATCCCTTTTGTTTAAAATGTAAAGCTGGGAGTAACGGCTTGGAGCCCACTCAAGGATGACTATTAATGAATAATATTTGTTGGCTCTAAAGTATATATGTATTATATTGTATTTTCTTATATAATCCCCCTACAAATTTTAAAAATTCCTTTATGCTTTATTAAGTAAATGCAATAATGCAATATTTTTCTGCTCAGTGTTATTCTTTTTGTTCTTTATGAATACTGTAACACTTTCACCTTTTTCCTTAAGGAATTAAAATTAAAGTATAAAAAAAAAAAGAATCACCCCCAGATCCTGCACCCATTCAAAGGTCGTCAAAGCCCCTCTGACGGACCCTCTACCTGACGGCCCAGGTCCACCACCAAAACCTCAGTCTTATCCGGATTCAACCTCAGCCAGCTGACACTCATCCAATCCTCACTCTCGGAAAAGGCAGTTGTTAAAATGCGAGACAGCTCCCCATTGATCGTGCACAAAGGACAGGTTGAGCTGAGTGTCACCCGCATAAGAGTGAAAACTCAGCCCATACTGCCTTACAATGTCTCCCAATGGCAGCATATACACTCCGAATGACATGAGGAACAGTACAGAGCCCTGTGGAACCTCACATGGCAGGGAGACCTTGTCAGAGGAGTAAAGCCAACAGACAACTCTCTGAAACCTGCCAGTGAGGAAAGAATGGAATCATCTGAGGACTGTACTGGACAGTCCACAGATTGACTGTAGGTGCCCGACCAACACCCCATGGTCCACAGTGACATATGCCACTGAGAGTTCAAGAAGAACCAAGATGGAATGGCTCCTCCAATCTCTTGCTACTGGGAAATTATTGAGAAACTGAACAAGGGCTGTCTTGGTACTATGCCGTTTCCAGAAACCGGACTGGAGAGGATTGTAGATGTTGTGGATGGTTAAATGATCTTCCAGATGCAGCGCGACCACCTTCTCAATAACCTTACCCACAAAGGAAAGGTTAGAGATGGGTTTGTAGTAATTAAGACAGTCTAGTTCGAGAGACGGTTTCTTAAGAAGGGTATCAGTACCACCTCCTTCAGGGTGTCTGGAAACACCCCAGATTCTAATGAACACCAGACTATCTCAGCAAGGACCGGACCAATGGTTTAAACATACCCCACAAGGAGGCATGTTGGGCTGGGGTCCAAACCAGAGCAGGTTGGCTGCAAAGAATGGATGACGACATCCATGATTGCTGGCTGGCTGAAGTCAGACCAGGAAGACTGAGGAGCTGCCACCTCCCACCGATCACTGTCCATCCCATTGGGGTGTCCCATGCGAATCTCAGACCTGATGTCAGCAACCTTATTGGCAAAAAAGAGAGCAAATTCATTGCACTTCCTTTGTGACAATGCTCTCTAAGACTGCAGACAGACTGGATTGCACAGTCTGTCTACAGTTTGGAAGAGCTGAGCCAGTCGATTTTGTGCCACAGCAATCTCCCTGGACATGAACTCTGACTTCTTACAGGAGATAGCTGATTGCTAGACCTTATAATGGGCTAACAATATAAGTCTGTCGGCAGCCAGGCTGAAATTTTGCCAAGAACACCCAGCCTATGTCCCACTTTCCTTAGCTCTCTCAAGGTCCCATCAAACCAAGGGTACCAAGGGCACTGGGTAAGGGGATGAACAAAGACAGGAGCGAGACATTCCAGAGCCTCAGTCACAGTGTCATGGTAACCCCAGACTAAGGTATCTTGGTCACCACTATTTCTCAGCAGCCCCGATAGGTCTAGCACTGTCAATAAGCCCTTGGGGGATAAACCCCTTAAAGAGCAGCACCGGACCATAACTGAAGTGGTTGGCCTATACAGGGGGGCCTGGAAACTGAACCTTATGGTGTGATGGTCCTACCAACTCACTGGTTCCATCACCAAATCAGAGGTCTCAATACCTAGAAGGAAGACTAGGTCCAAGGAAAGACCATGCCTATGGATCACAGAGCTAATCATCTGTGAGAAGCCCAGCAAATTCATCAGCTGGAAGAAGTCTTGACCAAACTGCGAAAAACATGCTAAAGACAAAGAACCTTAGCTTGCAAGCATTGAGACAATGATTACCCCAAGGACACTGGCGGGAAAACAAGTTTCAAAGGAATACAAAAGTCACACATACCCCATAATGCAAATTAGCACAGTATATTATGCTGGTTCAACTTTAAGCAAAATGCTGTGTATCAGAGTTCCATATGTAGTCTGCAAAAGGTTTAACAAAACAAACATGCGGTATTTCTTCCTACCATAAATTTTCAGTGTGCTTTATCTATTGGACACCCTAGTGGAATGAACCAGCTACCCTAAGAACCCAATAAAAAAAAAAACAAGCTAAAAACAAAGAACCCCAGCATGCAAGTACTGAGGCAATGGTTACCCTCAAAGAGCACTGGTCAGAAAGCCAAGTTTTAAGAAATACAAAATCACACATACCCCCATAATACAAAGCACCATTTGCTATAAATGCAAATCAGCACTGTATATTATGCTGGTTCGACTTTAAACAGAAATGGACGGTAATAAAAGGTCTCTCCACGGTCTGCAAAGGGTGCTAACAGCAAACACATACATGTGTTCCGTGCTACCAATACTCATCAGTGTGCGTTATGTATTTGACACCTCTGTGGGATGAAACAGCTACCCCAAGATGGTCAATCAGGGTTATGTTGTGGTGAATCCAATAAAACCAAAAACATATTAAAAGACAAAAACCTCAGTGTGCAAGCAATGGATACTCCAAAGGCACTGGCCGAAACCAAGTTTCAAAGAAATACAAAATCACACATCCCCTATAATTCCAATCACTACCAGATTTTATGCTGGTTCAACTTTAAAGAGCTGGTGCTTAGTAAAGATGCATGTCTTAAAGAATGAAGGTTTGGGGCCTTTAGATACGTCTGCAATCATTCAGTTTGCTTTTATTTGTTTATTTATTTACTTTTACATCTTTTTATTTGTATTTTGCCAAGTGCTAGTGAAAAAAAATAGTCAATGGGTCCCTGTGATGATGTCGAAAACCCTTACTAGCATGCCTGCCAGTGTATTGCAAGGGAAACTACAACCTTTCTACTTTTCAGATATTTCTATGAGACTGACCTACAGGTGGCACTGTGAGACACTGCAATTGCACTGTGCAATCTACATGCAAATCAGGTCATAATGAGATGCTAATATGCATGTCTGCTCACCGACTGCCTAAGAAGGCACATTTGTATGACACTTTTAACACTGCAAATGTTAGCCCTTAGAAAACGTCCTACTGCCGGGTGAATGTGTTAGCCCTGCACAAACACTGCACAAATGTATTTGTGCCATGCAAACCTGTATTGAACCATAAAACAGTTCTGCAGTATTTGGCCTGCACTGTTGTTTGCAGCTTTAGTGCATATACTTCTTTGCTCATGCACACATTGGCCACATAGTTCACCTTTACCTTCCTGGAAAAATTACACTCCCGGCCACCAAAATATTATATATTTAATAGACATATGTTATGTTTGATAACATGTGGGGCCAGATATTCAAAACTTAGCCCCAGAGCAAAATTAGCACTGCACAGTGTGCTAAATTAGCCCTGAACCATGTGTATGCTATATTTAAAGGAATAGCCCCTTGGCTAAAGCAACTGAATGTAGTGTGCAAATGAAGCCATGCAAACAGGGCTGGGAGTGCAGTGCAATAATAGGTCAGCAAAAAAGACAGCTCTGAATATAGCATCTGGGAAGTGCAAATCAAAACAGCAGCCCAGTGCACACAGACTTAGCAGAAGGTACAGGTGAACTACGTGATCAATGTGGGTGTGCTAGCAAAGATGTCGATGCACTAAAGCTGTAAACAACAGTGCAGGCCAAATACTGCAGAACTGCATTATGGTTCAAGACAGGTTTGCGTGGCACAAATACATTTGTGCAGTGTTTGCCCAGGGCTAACATGTTCACCCTGCAATAGGACATTTTCCCAGGGAAAACATTTGCTGTATTCAAAAGTGTTATACAGATGGGCCTACTTAGGCGGTCAGTGGGCAAACATCCATATTAGCATCTCATTATGACCTGATTTGCATGTAGATTGCACAGTGCAATTGCAGTGTCTCACAGCGCCACCTGTAGGTCAGCCTGAAAGAAACCTCTGAAAAGTAGAAATGTTGTAGTTTCCCTTTCCAATATACTGGTAGGCATGCTAGTAAGGGTTTTCTGACATCATCACACGGGGACTCCATTGGGTTTCCTTTTTTTTTCACTAGCACTTGGCAAAATACAAATAAAAAGATGGAAATGTACGTATACGTAAATAAATAAATAAAAGCAAACTGTATGATTGCAGACGATCTAAAGGCCCCACACCTTCGCTTCTTCAAGCTATGCACTTTACTAAGCACATGCTCTTTACGCAGAAATGCATGGTAGCAAAAACCCTCTCTTACAGTCTCTAAAGGGTGCTAACAAAAGACACATACACGTGTTTCGTCCTACCAGGATTCAGCAGTGTGCGTCATCTGTTTGACACCCCAGTGGAATGAACCAGCTACCCTAGGATGTTCTATCAGGGTTATGTTGTGGTGAACCCAATAAAAGCAAAAAAACAAGCTAAATGACAAAGAAACTCAGCATGCAAGAACTGAGGCAATGGTTACCCCAAAGAGCACTGGCTGGGAAGGAAGTTTCAAAGAAATACAAAATCACACATACACCCATAGTGCAAATCACCCCAGTATATTATGCTGGTTCAATTTTAAGCAGAAATGCATGGTACCAAAAGGTACAGTCTGCAAAGGGTGTTAACAGGAGACACTTACACGTGTTCTGTCCTACCAGGACTCATCAGTGTGCCTTGTCTGTTTGACACCCCAGTGGAATGAAGCAGCCACCCTAGGATGGTCTATCTGGGTTATGTATTGGTGAACCCAATCAATCAATCAATCATAAATTATTTATAAAATAGTGCTATTCCAAAACCATAGTGCTAGTACATAACCATACAATAGATAAAACAACTACACACATAAAAACATCTGCAGCAGATCAAATAAATTCAGGAAACACCAATGTAAACAAAATAGATTTTAATGCAGATTTAAAGCTCTCCACTGACAGGCACTGTCGAATCCGATGAGGTAGAGAGTTCCACGGGGGATGGGGCCACAAATTCAAACGCACGGGCCCTAGATGACTTTAAAGGGACCCTGGGAATCTCCAGCAATCCCTCGTCGGTGGAGTGAAGCAGCTGGGAGGGGTAATAGAGATGAAGAAGATCTTGTAGATAAACCAGTCCCTGTCCATGTAGGGACGTATAGGTCAGTAAACTGACCTTAAAGGTGATCTGCCACTGAATAGGCGGCCAGTGCAGATCGCGCAGCACCAGCATGACATGACCGCTATGAGGCAGCCTAGTCAACAGCCTACCTGCCGCATTCTGCACCAGCTGCAAGTGGCGGCTACCAACACCTGGTAGCCTTAGGTACAGAGAATTACAGTAGTCAATGTGAGACATTACAGAGGCATGAACCAAAACTGGTAGGTCATCGTGAGGAACTAGGTGCTTGATCCGGGCTTCATTCCTTAGATGGTAAAAGGCAGCCTTGACAGCAGATGACACCTGATGTTTAAGCATCAATTCATCATCAAGAATCATACCCAGCTCCCACACTCATTCAGAGGTCATTAGCTGGTGACCACTGAGCCAAAGCCCTGCCGACGGACCTTCTACCCGACGGCCCAGGTCCACCACCAAAACCTCAGTCTTATCCGGATTCAACCTCAGCCAGCTGACACTCATCCAATCCTCACTCTCGGAAAAGGCAGTTGTTAAAATGCGAGACAGCTCCCCATTGATCGTGCACAAAGGACAGGTTGAGCTGAGTGTCACCCGCATAAGAGTGAAAACTCAGCCCATACTGCCTTACAATGTCTCCCAATGGCAGCATATACACTCCGAATGACATGAGGAACAGTACAGAGCTCTGTGGAACCTCACATGGCAGGGAGACCTTGTCAGAGGAGTAAAGCCAACAGACAACTCTCTGAAACCTGCCAGTGAGGAAAGAATGGAATCATCTGAGGACTGTACTGGACAGTCCACAGATTGACTGTAGGTGCCCGACCAACACCCCATGGTCCACAGTGACATATGCCACTGAGAGTTCAAGAAGAACCAAGATGGAATGGCTCCTCCAATCTCTTGCTACTGGGAAATTATTGAGAAACTGAACAAGGGCTGTCTTGGTACTATGCCGTTTCCAGAAACCGGACTGGAGAGGATTGTAGATGTTGTGGATGGTTAAATGATCTTCCAGATGCAGCGCGACCACCTTCTCAATAACCTTACCCACAAAGGAAAGGTTAGAGATGGGTTTGTAGTAATTAAGACAGTCTAGTTCGAGAGACGGTTTCTTAAGAAGGGTATCAGTACCACCTCCTTCAGGGTGTCTGGAAACACCCCAGATTCTAATGAACACCAGACTATCTCAGCAAGGACCGGACCAATGGTTTAAACATACCCCACAAGGAGGCATGTTGGGCTGGGGTCCAAACCAGAGCAGGTTGGCTGCAAAGAATGGATGACGACATCCATGATTGCTGGCTGGCTGAAGTCAGACCAGGAAGACTGAGGAGCTGCCACCTCCCACCGATCACTGTCCATCCCATTGGGGTGTCCCATGCGAATCTCAGACCTGATGTCAGCAACCTTATTGGCAAAAAGAGAGCAAATTCATTGCACTTCCTTTGTGACAATGCTCTCTAAGACTGCAGACAGACTGGATTGCACAGTCTGTCTACAGTTTGGAAGAGCTGAGCCAGTCGATTTTGTGCCACAGCAATCTCCCTGACATGAACTCTGACTTCTTACAGGAGATAGCTGATTGCTAGACCTTATAATGGGCTAACAATATAAGTCTGTCGGCAGCCAGGCTGAAATTTTGCCAAGAACACCCAGCCTATGTCCCACTTTCCTTAGCTCTCTCAAGGTCCCATCAAACCAAGGGTACCAAGGGCACTGGGTAAGGGGATGAACAAAGACAGGAGCGAGACATTCCAGAGCCTCAGTCACAGTGTCATGGTAACCCCAGACTAAGGTATCTTGGTCACCACTATTTCTCAGCAGCCCGATAGGTCTAGCACTGTCAATAAGCCCTTGGGGATAAACCCTTAAAGAGCAGCACCGACCATAACTGAAGTGGTTGGCCTATACAGGGGGGCCTGGAAACTGAACCTTATGGTGTGATGGTCCTACCAACTCACTGGTTCCATCACCAAATCAGAGGTCTCAATACCTAGAAGGAAGACTAGGTCCAAGGAAAGACCATGCCTATGGATCACAGAGCTAATCATCTGTGAGAAGCCCAGCAAATTCATCAGCTGGAAGAAGTCTTGACCAAACTGCGAAAAAACATGCTAAAAGACAAAGAACCTTAGCTTGCAAGCATTGAGACAATGATTACCCCAAAGGACACTGGCCGGGAAAACAAGTTTCAAAGGAATACAAAAGTCACACATACCCCCATAATGCAAATTAGCACAGTATATTATGCTGGTTCAACTTTAAGCAAAAATGCTGTGTATCAGAGTTCCATATGTAGTCTGCAAAAAGGTTTAACAAAACAAACATGCGTGTATTTCTTCCTACCATAAATTTTCAGTGTGCTTTATCTATTGGACACCCTAGTGGAATGAACCAGCTACCCTAAGAACCCAATAAAAAAAAAAAAAAAAAAAAACAAGCTAAAAAAAACAAAGAACCCCAGCATGCAAGTACTGAGGCAATGGTTACCTCAAAGAGCACTGGTCAGAAAGCCAAGTTTTTAAGAAATACAAAATCACACATACCCCCATAATACAAAGCACCATTTGCTATAAATGCAAATCAGCACTGTATATTATGCTGGTTCGACTTTAAACAGAAATGGACGGTAATAAAAGGTCTCTCACACGGTCTGCAAAGGGTGCTAACAGCAAACACATACATGTGTTCCGTGCTACCAATACTCATCAGTGTGCGTTATGTATTTGACACCCCTGTGGGATGAACCAGCTACCCCAAGATGGTCAATCAGGGTTATGTTGTGGTGAATCCAATAAAACCAAAAAACATATTAAAAGACAAAAAACCTCAGTGTGCAAGCAATGGATACTCCAAAGGGCACTGGCCGGGAAACCAAGTTTCAAAGAAATACAAAATCACACATCCCCCTATAATTCCAATCACTACCGTATTTTATGCTGGTTCAACTTTAAAGAGCTGGTGCTTAGTAAAGATGCATGTCTTAAAGAATGAAGGTTTGGGGCCTTTAGATACGCCTGCAATCATTCAGTTTGCTTTTATTGTTTATTTATTTACTTTTACATCTTTTATTTGTATTTTGCCAAGTGCTAGTGAAAAAAAATAGTCCAATGGAGTCCCTGTGATGATGTCAGAAAACCCTTACTAGCATGCCTGCCAGTGTATTGCAAGGAACTACAACCTTTCTACTTTTCAGATATTTCTATGAGACTGACCTACAGGTGGCACTGTGAGACACTGCAATTGCACTGTGCAATCTACATGCAAATCAGGTCATAATGAGATGCTAATATGCATGTCTGCTCACCGACTGCCTAAGAAGGCACATTTGTATGACACTTTTGAACACTGCAAATGTTAGCCCTTAGAAAACGTCCTACTGCCGGGTGAATGTGTTAGCCCTGCACAAACACTGCACAAATGTATTTGTGCCATGCAAACCTGTATTGAACCATAAAACAGTTCTGCAGTATTTGGCCTGCACTGTTGTTTGCAGCTTTAGTGCATATACTTCTTTGCTCATGCACACATTGGCCACATAGTTCACCTTTACCTTCCTGGAAAAATTACACTCCCGGCCACCAAAATATTATATATTTAATAGACATATGTTATGTTTGATAACATGGGGCCAGATATTCAAAACTTAGCCCCAGAGCAAAATTAGCACTGCACAGTGTGCTAAATTAGCCCTGAACCATGTGTATGCTATATTTAAAGGAATAGCCCCTTGGCTAAAGCAACTGAATGTAGTGTGCAAATGAAGCCATGCAAACAGGGCTGGGAGTGCAGTGCAATAATAGGTCAGCAAAAAAGACAGCTCTGAATATAGCATCTGGGAAGTGCAAATCAAAACAGCAGCCCAGTGCACACAGACTTAGCAGAAGGTACAGGTGAACTACGTGATCAATGTGGGTGTGCTAGCAAAGATGTCGATGCACTAAAGCTGTAAACAACAGTGCAGGCCAAATACTGCAGAACTGCATTATGGTTCAAGACAGGTTTGCGTGGCACAAATACATTTGTGCAGTGTTTGCCCAGGGCTAACATGTTCACCCTGCAATAGGACATTTTCCCAGGGAAAACATTTGCTGTATTCAAAAGTGTTATACAGATGGGCCTACTTAGGCGGTCAGTGGGCAAACATCCATATTAGCATCTCATTATGACCTGATTTGCATGTAGATTGCACAGTGCAATTGCAGTGTCTCACAGCGCCACCTGTAGGTCAGCCTGAAAGAAACCTCTGAAAAGTAGAAATGTTGTAGTTTCCCTTTCCAATATACTGGTAGGCATGCTAGTAAGGGTTTTCTGACATCATCACACGGGGACTCCATTGGGTTTCCTTTTTTTTTCACTAGCACTTGGCAAAATACAAATAAAAAGATGGAAATGTACGTATACGTAAATAAATAAATAAAAGCAAACTGTATGATTGCAGACGCATCTAAAGGCCCCACACCTTCGTTCTTCAAGCTATGCACTTTTACTAAGCACATGCTCTTTACGCAGAAATGCATGGTAGCAAAAACCCTCTCTTACAGTCTCTAAAGGGTGCTAACAAAAGACACATACACGTGTTTCGTCCTACCAGGATTCAGCAGTGTGCGTCATCTGTTTGACACCCCAGTGGAATGAACCAGCTACCCTAGGATGTTCTATCAGGGTTATGTTGTGGTGAACCCAATAAAAGCAAAAAAACAAGCTAAATGACAAAGAAACTCAGCATGCAAGAACTGAGGCAATGGTTACCCCAAAGAGCACTGGCTGGGAAGGAAGTTTCAAAGAAATACAAAATCACACATACACCCATAGTGCAAATCACCCCAGTATATTATGCTGGTTCAATTTTAAGCAGAAATGCATGGTACCAAAAGGTACAGTCTGCAAAGGGTGTTAACAGGAGACACTTACACGTGTTCTGTCCTACCAGGACTCATCAGTGTGCCTTGTCTGTTTGACACCCCAGTGGAATGAAGCAGCCACCCTAGGATGGTCTATCTAGGTTATGTATTGGTGAACCCAATCAATCAATCAATCATAAATTATTTATAAAATAGTGCTATTCCAAAACCATAGTGCTAGTACATAACCATACAATAGATAAAACAACTACACACATAAAAACATCTGCAGCAGATCAAATAAATTCAGGAAACACCAATGTAAACAAAATAGATTTTAATGCAGATTTAAAGCTCTCCACTGACAGGCACTGTCGAATCCGATGAGGTAGAGAGTTCCACGGGGATGGGGCCACAAATTCAAACGCACGGGCCCTAGATGACTTTAAAGGGACCCTGGGAATCTCCAGCAATCCCTCGTCGGTGGAGTGAAGCAGCTGGGAGGGGTAATAGAGATGAAGAAGATCTTGTAGATAAACCAGTCCCTGTCCATGGACGATAGGTCAGTAAACTGACCCTAAAGGTGATCTGCCATCGAATAGGCGGCCTGCAGATCGCGGCCAGCACCAGCATGACATGACCGCTATGAGGCAGCCTAGTCAACAGCCTACCTGCCGCATTCTGCACCAGTTGCAAGTGGCGGCTACCAACACCTGGTAGCCTTAGGTACAGAGAATTACAGTAGTCAATGTGAGACATTACAGAGGCATGAACCAAAACTGGTAGGTCATCGTGAGGAACTAGGTGCTTGATCCGGGCTTCATTCCTTAGATGGTAAAGGCAGCCTTGACAGCAGATGACACCTGATGTTTAAGCATCAATTCATCATCAAGAATCATACCCAGCTCCCACACTCATTCAGAGGTCATTAGCTGGTGACCACTGAGCCAAAGCCTCGCCGGCGGACCTTCTACCCGACGGCCCAGGTCCACCACCAAAACCTCAGTCTTATCCGGATTCAACCTCAGCCAGCTGACACTCATCCAATCCTTCACTCGAAAAGGCAGTTGTTAAATGCGAGACAGCTCCCCATTGATCGTGCACAAAGGACAGGTTGAGCTGAGTGTCACCCGCATAAGAGTGAAAACTCAGCCCATACTGCCTTACAATGTCTCCCAATGGCAGCATATACACTCCGAATGACATGAGGAACAGTACAGAGCCCTGTGGAACCTCACATGGCAGGGAGACCTTGTCAGAGGAGTAAAGCCAACAGACAACTCTCTGAAACCTGCCAGTGAGGAAAGAATGGAATCATCTGAGGACTGTACTGGACAGTCCACAGATTGACTGTAGGTGCCCGACCAACACCCCATGGTCCACAGTGACATATGCCACTGAGAGTTCAAGAAGAACCAAGATGGAATGGCTCCTCCAATCTCTTGCTACTGGGAAATTATTGAGAAACTGAACAAGGGCTGTCTTGGTACTATGCGTTTCCAGAAACCGGACTGGAGAGGATTGTAGATGTTGTGGATGGTTAAATGATCTTCCAGATGCAGCGCACCACCTTCTCAATAACCTTACCCACAAAGGAAAGGTTAGAGATGGGTTTGTAGTAATTAAGACAGTCTAGTTCGAGAGCGGTTTCTTAAGAAGGTATCAGTACCACCTCCTTCAGGGTGTCTGGAAACACCCCAGATTCTAATGAACACCAGACTATCTCAGCAAGGACCGGACCAATGGTTTAAACATACCACAGGAGGCATGTTGGGCTGGGGTCCAAACCAGAGCAGGTTGGCTGCAAAGAATGGATGACGACATCCATGATTGCTGGCTGGCTGAAGTCAGACCAGGAAGACTGAGGAGCTGCCACCTCCCACCATCACTGTCCATCCCATTGGGGTGTCCCATGCGAATCTCAGACCTGATGTCAGCAACCTTATTGGCAAAAAGAGAGCAAATTCATTGCACTTCCTTTGTGACAATGCTTCTAAGACTGCAGACAGACTGGATTGCACAGTCTGTCTACAGTTTGGAAGAGCTGAGCCAGTCGATTTTGTGCCACAGCAATCTCCTGGACATGAACTCTGACTTCTTACAGGAGATAGCTGATTGCTAGACCTTATAATGGGCTAACAATATAAGTCTGTCGGCAGCCAGGCTGAAATTTTGCCAAGAACACCCAGCCTATGTCCCACTTTCCTTAGCTCTCTAGGTCCCATCAAACCAAGGGTACCAAGGGCACTGGGTAAGGGATGAACAAAGACAGGAGCGAGACATTCCAGAGCCTCAGTCACAGTGTCATGGTAACCCCAGACTAAGGTATCTTGGTCACCACTATTTCTCAGCAGCCCCGATAGGTCTAGCACTGTCAATAAGCCCTTGGGGGATAAACCCCTTAAAGAGCAGCACCGGACCATAACTGAAGTGGTTGGCCTATACAGGGGGGCCTGGAAACTGAACCTTATGGTGTGATGGTCCTACCAACTCACTGGTTCCATCACCAAATCAGAGGTCTCAATACCTAGAAGGAAGACTAGGTCCAAGGAAAGACCATGCCTATGGATCACAGAGCTAATCATCTGTGAGAAGCCCAGCAAATTCATCAGCTGGAAGAAGTCTTGACCAAACTGCGAAAAACATGCTAAAGACAAAGAACCTTAGCTTGCAAGCATTGAGACAATGATTACCCCAAAGGACACTGGCGGAAAACAAGTTTCAAAGGAATACAAAAGTCACATACCCCTATAATGCAAATTAGCACAGTATATTATGCTGGTTCAACTTTAAGCAAAAATGCTGTGTATCAGAGTTCCATATGTAGTCTGCAAAGGTTTAACAAAACAAACATGCGTGTATTTCTTCCTACCATAAATTTTCAGTGTGCTTTATCTATTGGACACCCTAGTGGAATGAACCAGCTACCCTAAGAACCCAAAAAAAAAAAAAACAAGCTAAAACAAAGAACCCCAGCATGCAAGTACTGAGGCAATGGTTACTCAAAGAGCACTGGTCAGAAAGCCAAGTTTTTAAGAAATACAAAATCACACATACCCCCATAATACAAAGCACCATTTGCTATAAATGCAAATCAGCACTGTATATTATGCTGGTTCGACTTTAAACAGAAATGGACGGTAATAAAAGGTCTCTCACACGGTCTGCAAAGGGGTGCTAACAGCAAACACATACATGTGTTCCGTGCTACCAATACTCATCAGTGTGCGTTATGTATTTGACACCCCTGTGGGATGAACCAGCTACCCCAAGATGGTCAATCAGGGTTATGTTGTGGTGAATCCAATAAAACCAAAAAACATATTAAAAGACAAAAAACCTCAGTGTGCAAGCAATGGATACTCCAAAGGGCACTGGCCGGGAAACCAAGTTTCAAAGAAATACAAAATCACACATCCCCCTATAATTCCAATCACTACCGTATTTTATGCTGGTTCAACTTTAAAGAGCTGGTGCTTAGTAAAGATGCATGTCTTAAAGAATGAAGGTTTGGGGCCTTTAGATACGTCTGCAATCATTCAGTTTGCTTTTATTTGTTTATTTATTTACTTTTACATCTTTTTATTTGTATTTTGCCAAGTGCTAGTGAAAAAAAAAATAGTCCAATGGAGTCCCTGTGATGATGTCAGAAAACCCTTACTAGCATGCCTGCCAGTGTATTGCAAAGGGAAACTACAACCTTTCTACTTTTCAGATATTTCTATGAGACTGACCTACAGGTGGCACTGTGAGACACTGCAATTGCACTGTGCAATCTACATGCAAATCAGGTCATAATGAGATGCTAATATGCATGTCTGCTCACCGACTGCCTAAGAAGGCACATTTGTATGACACTTTTGAACACTGCAAATGTTAGCCCTTAGAAAACGTCCTACTGCCGGGTGAATGTGTTAGCCCTGCACAAACACTGCACAAATGTATTTGTGCCATGCAAACCTGTATTGAACCATAAAACAGTTCTGCAGTATTTGGCCTGCACTGTTGTTTGCAGCTTTAGTGCATATACTTCTTTGCTCATGCACACATTGGCCACATAGTTCACCTTTACCTTCCTGGAAAATTACACTCCCGCCACCAAAATATTATATATTTAATAGACATATGTTATGTTTGATAACATGTGAACAGATATTCAAAACTTAGCCCCAGAGCAAAATTAGCACTGCACAGTGTGCTAAATTAGCCCTGAACCATGTATGCTATATTTAAAGGAATAGCCCTTGGCTAAAGCAACTGAATGTAGTGTGCAAATGAAGCCATGCAAACAGGGCTGGGAGTGCAGTGCAATAATAGGTCAGCAAAAGACAGCTCTGAATATAGCATCTGGGAAGTGCAAATCAAAACAGCAGCCCAGTGCACACAGACTTAGCAGAAGGTACAGGTGAACTACGTGATCAATGTGGGTGTGCTAGCAAAGATGTCGATGCACTAAAGCTGTAAACAACAGTGCAGGCCAAATACTGCAGAACTGCATTATGGTTCAAGATAGGTTTCGTGGCACAAATACATTTGTGCAGTGTTTGCCAGGGCTAACATGTTCACCCTGCAATAGGACATTTTCCCAGGAAAACATTTGCTGTATTCAAAAGTGTTATACAGATGGGCCTACTTAGGCGGTCAGTGGGCAAACATCCATATTAGCATCTCATTATGACCTGATTTGCATGTAGATTGCACAGTGCAATTGCAGTGTCTCACAGCGCCACCTGTAGGTCAGCCTGAAAGAAACCTCTGAAAAGTAGAAATGTTGTAGTTTCCCTTTCCAATATACTGGTAGGCATGCTAGTAAGGGTTTTCTGACATCATCACACGGGGACTCCATTGGGTTTCCTTTTTTTTTCACTAGCACTTGGCAAAATACAAATAAAAAGATGGAAATGTAATGATCGTAAATAAATAAATAAAAGCAAACTGTATGATTGCAGACGCATCTAAAGGCCCCACACCTTCGTTCTTCAAGCTATGCACTTTTACTAAGCACATGCTCTTTACGCAGAAATGCATGGTAGCAAAAACCCTCTCTTACAGTCTCTAAAGGGTGCTAACAAAAGACACATACACGTGTTTCGTCCTACCAGGATTCAGCAGTGTGCGTCATCTGTTTGACACCCCAGTGGAATGAACCAGCTACCCTAGGATGTTCTATCAGGGTTATGTTGTGGTGAACCCAATAAAAGCAAAAAAACAAGCTAAATGACAAAGAAACTCAGCATGCAAGAACTGAGGCAATGGTTACCCCAAAGAGCACTGGCTGGGAAGGAAGTTTCAAAGAAATACAAAATCACACATACACCCATAGTGCAAATCACCCCAGTATATTATGCTGGTTCAATTTTAAGCAGAAATGCATGGTACCAAAAGGTACAGTCTGCAAAGGGTGTTAACAGGAGACACTTACACGTGTTCTGTCCTACCAGGACTCATCAGTGTGCCTTGTCTGTTTGACACCCCAGTGGAATGAAGCAGCCACCCTAGGATGGTCTATCTGGGTTATGTATTGGTGAACCCAATCAATCAATCAATCATAAATTATTTATAAAATAGTGCTATTCCAAAACCATAGTGCTAGTACATAACCATACAATAGATAAAACAACTACACACATAAAAACATCTGCAGCAGATCAAATAAATTCAGGAAACACCAATGTAAACAAAATAGATTTTAATGCAGATTTAAAGCTCTCCACTGACAGGCACTGTCGAATCCGATGAGTAGAGAGTTCCACGGGATGGGGCCACAATTCAAACGCACGGCCCTAGATGACTTTAAAGGGACCTAGGATCTCCAGCAATCCCTCGTCGGGTGGAGTGGAAGCAGCTGGGAGGGTAATAGAGATGAAGAAGATCTTGTAGATAAACCCAGTCCCTGTCCATGTAGGGACGTATAGGTCAGTAAACTGACCTTAAAGGTGATCTGCCACTGAATAGGCGGCCAGTGCAGATCGCGCAAAGCACCAGCATGACATGACCGCTATGAGGCAGCCTAGTCAACAGCCTACCTGCCGTGACCTGCACCAGTTGCAGTGGCGGCTACCAACACCTGGTAGCCTTAGGTACAGAAGAATTACAGTAGTCAATGTGAGACATTACAGAGCATGAACCAAAACTGGTAGGTCATCGTGAGGAACTAGGTGCTTGATCCGGGCTTCATTCCTTAGATGGTAAAAGGCAGCCTTGACAGCAGATGACACCTGATGTTTAAGCATCAATTCATCATCAAGAATCATACCCAGCTCCCACACTCATTCAGAGGTCATTAGCTGGTGACCACTGAGCCAAAGCCCTGCCGACGGACCTTCTACCCGACGGCCCGGGTTCACCACCAAAACCTCAGTCTTATCCGGATTCAACCTCAGCCAACTGGCACTCATCCAATCCTCAATCTCAGAAAAGGCAGTTGTTAAAATGCGAGACAACTCCCAATTGATTGGGCACAAAAGACAGGTAGAGCTGAGTATCATCTGCATAAGAGTGAAAACTCAGCCCATACTGCCTTACAATGTCTTCCAATGGCAGCATATACACTGTGAATGACATGGGGGACAGCACAGAGCCCTGTGGAACCTCACATGGCAGGGAGACCTTGTCAGAGGAGTAAACCCAATAGACAACTCTCTGAAACCTGCCAGTGAGGAAAGAATGAAACAATCTGAGGACTGTACCAGACAGTCTACAGAGTGACCACAGCTGCCCGACCAACATCCCATCGGCCACAGTGTCAAATGCCACCAAGAGATCAAGAAGAACCAAGATGGAATGGCTCCTCCAATCCCTTGCTACTAGGAGACCATTCAGAACCTGAACAAGGGCTGTTTCAGTACTATGTTGTTTCTGGAAACCGGACTGGAGACGATCATAGATGTCGTGGATGGTCAAATGATCTTCCAGGTGCAGCACAACCACCTTCTCAATAGCCTTATCCACAAAGTGAAGGTTAGAGATGGGTGTGTAGTTAACAATACAGTCTAGGTCGAGAGATGATTTCTTAACAAGAGATACCACTACTGCCTCCTTCAGGGTTTCCAGAAACATCCCAGATTCTAACAAACACCAGACTATCTCAGCAAGGACCAGAAGCGATGGTCTTAACACACCCCACAAGGAGGCATGTTTAGCTGGGGTCCAAACCACAGCAGGTTGACCGCAAACACTGGATGATCTTCACAATATCCCCAATCGTTGGCAGGCCAAAGTCAGACCAGGCAGACTGAGGAACTGCCACCTCCCACCGATCACCATCCGTCCCGTTGGGGTATCCTGTGCAAATCTCAGACCTGATGTCAGCAACCTTATTGGCAAAAAAGTGAGCAAATTTGTCGCACTTCCCTTGTGACAATGCTCTCTGAGACTGCAGACAGACTGGATTGCACAGTCTGTCTACCATTCAGAAGAGCTGAGCCGGTCGATTTTGAGCCACAGCAACCTCCCTGGACAGGAACTCTGCCTTCTTACCGGAGATTGCCAATTGCTAGTCCTTATAATGGACTAACAATATAAGTCTGTTGGCATCCAGGCCCGATTTTCACCAGCGACGCTCCAGCTTTCGTCCCACTTTCCTCAGCTCTCTCAAGGTCGCAAACTAAGGGGACCGACGGCATGGGTTAAGGGGATGTACACGGACAGGAGCAAGGCATTCCAGCACCTCAGTCACAGCATCATTATAACCCCGGACTAAGTTATCTGGGTCACCACTATTCCTCTGCTGCCCTAATAGGTCCAGCACTGCTAATAGGCCTTTGGGGAATAAACCCCTTAAAAGGCAGTACCGGACCATCACCGTAGGGGTAGGCTTATATGGGGACCTGGAAATTGAACTTTACGATGTGATGGTCCGACCAAATGACTGGCTCCACCACCAAATCAGAGGTCTCAATACCCAGAAGGAAAACTAGGTCCAAGGAATGGCTGTGCCTATGGGTCGCAGAGGTAATCACCTGTGAGAAGCCCAGCAAATTCATCAGCTAGAGGAAGTCTTGACCAAACTGTGAAAAAACAAGCTAAAAGACAAAGAACCTCAGCTTGCAAGCACTGAGGCAATGGTTACCGCAAAGGACAATGGCCAGGAAGCCAAGTTTCAAAGAAAAATATATATATGATAGTGCATGGGGAACGGTTGACAACAGTGCTATTCTTTCACCGAGTTGGCACTATGATGATGGATTACCTCGAGAGCGCGGCTCGAGAGGTAATCCGTCGTAATAGTGCCAACGAGGTAAAAGATGCCCTGTTGTCAACTGTTCCCCATGCACTTTTCTTTATAGTGTATGGAGGAACATCGTTTTTTTGGGAAAAAATAATTTACTAGAAGGAAAAAAGAAGTTTACATTTTGAACGTTTTCACTCTTGACATTTTAACTGCTTAAGAACTTTACATTGGGAACGTTTGAACGCTAAACATCAGTACTGCTGCTGACATTGCTACTTTCGATACGTGAACTGTAAATGGAGTAAACCCTAACTGTCAAATGCTGCTCAAGGACACAGTGTGACATTTGCAGTACAGTAGAAAACATCATTCTGTTGCACTGCGAACGTGTGTGATTACAAGGTTTCGAACACGATGGATTTCGATGGAGAACGGCGTTCCACCATACACTATAAAATCACACATATCCCTGTAATGCAAATCACCACAGTATATTATGCTGGTTCAACTTTATGTACATAGATACATAGATACATAGACAGAGTCGGCAGATGAGGGCCTATGGCCCACCCAGTCTGCCCATTTGAGCTTGTAAGTTCAGTTTGTTTTCCTGCCAGCAATTAGTTTTGTTTGTTTTCCTGCCAGCGTGCCAGCAATGAGGCAATGGTTACCCCAAAGGACACTGTCCAGAAAGCCAAGTTTCAAAGAAATACAAAATCATACATACCCCCATAATGCAAATGTAGAAATGCATAGTACCAAAATATCATTCAAACAGTCTGCAAAAAGGGGTAACAGAAGACACATACATGTGTTTCTTACTGTCAGGAATTTTCAGTGTGCCTCATCTACTTGACACCCAAGTGGAATGAATCAGCTACCCTAAAATGGTCTATCTGGGTTATGTTGCGGTGAACCCAATAAAAGCAAAAACCAAGCTAAAAGACAAAGAACCTCAACATGCAAGCACAGAGGCAATGGTTATCCCAAAGGACAGTAGCAGAGAAAGCAAGTTTCAAATAAATACAAAATCACACATACCCCATGATATAAAGCACCACAGTATATTACAACAATTCAACTTTAAGTAGAAATGAATGGTACCAAAATATCTCTCATACAGTCTGTAAAGAATTCTATCAGGACTTATCAATGCACCTCATCTGTTTCACACCTCAATGGAATGAACAAGCTACCCTAATATGGTCTATCTGGGTTATGTTGTGGTGAACCCAATAAAACCAAAAAAAAAGCTAAAAGACTAAGAACATCAGCGTGCCAGCAATGAGGCAATGGTTACCCCAAAGGGCACTGTGCAGGAAGCCAAGTTTCAAAGAAATACAAAATCATACATACCCCCATAATGCAAAGCACCATAGGCTGTATACACAAATAACCATAGTGTGTAATGCTGGCTCAACTTTATACATGACAGCTATGAGGCAGCCTAGTCAACAGCCTAGCTGCCGCATTCTGCACCAGCTGCAAGTGATGGATATCAACCCCTGGTAGCCTTAGGTACAGGGAATTACAGTAATCAATGTGAGACATTACAGAGGCGTGAACCAAAACTGGTAGGTCATCGGGAGGAACTAGGTGCTTGATCCGGGCTGCATTCCTTAGATGGTAAAAGGCAACCTTGACAGCAGATGACACCTGATGTTTAAGCAGCAATTCATCATCAAGAATCATACCCAGATCCCACACTCATTCAGAGGTCATTAGCTGGTGACCACTGAGCCAAACCCTTCCGACGGCCCTTTTAATCGATGGCCCAGGTTCACCACCAAAACCTCAGTCTTATCTGGATTCAACCTCAGCCAGCTAGCACTCATCCAATCCTCAATCTCAGAAAAGGCAGTTGTTAAAATGCGAGACAGCACCCAATTGATCGGGCACAAAGGACAGGTCTAGCTGAGTATCATCTGCATAAGAGTGAAAACTCAGCCCATACTGCCTTACAATGTCTCCCAATGGCAGCATATACACTGTGAATGACATGGGGGACAGTACAGAGCCCTGTGGAACCTCACATGGCAGGGAGACCTTGTCAGAGGAGTAAACCCAACAGACAGCTCTCTGAAACCTGCCAGTGAGGAAAGAATGGAACAATCTGAGGACTGTACCAGACAGTCTACAGATTGACTGCAGCTATGTGAGAAATATGAGAACAATGACAAAGACAAAGGCCAGGGAGCCAAGTTTTAAAGAAATATAAAATCACACATATCCCTGTAATGCAAATCACCACAGTATATTATGCTGGTTCAACTTTATGTAGAAATGCATAGTACCAAAAGATCTCTCACACAGTCTGCAAAAAGGGGTAACAGAAAACACATACATGTGTTTCTTGCTGCCAGGAATTTTCAGTGTGCCTCATCTGCTTGACACCCCAGTGGAATGAATCAGCTACCCTAAGATGGTCTATCTGGGTTATGTTGTGGTGAACCCAATATAAGCAAAAACCAAGCTAAAAAACAAAGAACCTCAACGTGCAAGGACAGAGGCAATGGTTATCCCAAAGGACAGTAGCAGAGAAGTCAAGTTTCAAATAAATACAAAATCACACATACCCCGTAATACAAAGCACCACAGTATATTATGGCAGAACCCAATAAAAACAAAAAATAAGCTAAAAGACAAAGAACATCAGCATGCAAGCACTGAGGCAATGTTTACCCCAAAGGGCACTGTCCAAGAAACCAAGTTTCAAAGAAATATAAAATCATACATACCCCTATAATGCAAAGCACCATAGGCTGTATACAGAAATAACCATAGTATGTAATGCTGGCTCAACTTTATACAGAAATGCATAATACCAAAATATCTCTCACACAGTCTGCAAAGGGTGCTAACAGAAGACACATACATGTGTTTCTTCCTATCAAGAATTATCAGTGTGTTTTATTTTTTTACGTTCTAATGCAATGAACCAACTACCCTAACTTGGTTTATCTGGACTATATTGTGGTAAACCCAATAAAAAAAAACAAGCTAAAAAAACAAAGAACCTCAGCGTGCAAGTACTCATGCAGTAGTTATCTCAAAGAGCAGTGGCTAGGAAACCAAGTTTCAAAGAAACACAAAATCCCACATACCCCCATAATCCAAATCACTATGTACTATGTATGCAAATCACCAGAGTATTTCATGCTGGCTCAACTTTAAAGAGCAGGTACTTGGTAAAGGTGCATATCTTGAGAAAATGAAGGTTTGGGGCATTTAGATGCCTCTGCAGTCATTCAGTTTGCTTTTATTTGTTTATTTACTTAAATTGCCATCTTTTTATTTCTATTTTGCCAAGTGCTAGTGAAAAAAAAAGAGTCCAATAGAGTCCCTGTATGATGATGTCAGAAAACTCTTACTAGCAAGCCTGCCAGTGTATTGCAAACAGAAACTACAGCCTTTCTACTTTTTAGATATTTCTTTCAGACTTACCTATAGGTGGAGCTGTAAACAAACCCAGCCTGCCCATGTAGTTCCAGACTGATCTACAGGTTGAGCTGTGAGCTGACCCAGCCTGCCCCTGTACTTTCAGACTGACCAACAGGTGGTGCTGTGAGACACTGCAATTGCACTGTGCAATCTACATGCAAATCAGGTCATAATGAGATGCTAATATGGATGTTTGCCCATCGACTACCTAAGTAAGTTCATTTGTATAACACTTTTGAATACATCAAATGATTGCCCCTGGGAAAACGTCCTAGTGCACGGTGAATGTGTTAGCCCTGCGCAAACACTACACAAATGTATTTGTGCTGCACAAACTTGTCTTGAACTATAATACAGTTCTGCAGTATTTGGCCTGCACTGTTGTTTGCAACTTTAGTGCATCCACTTCTTTGCTAGCACACACTCATTGATCATGTAGTTCACCTATACCTTCTACCATGTCTGTGTGCACTGGGCTACTGTTTTGATTTGCACTTCCCAGATGCTATATTCATAGCTGTCTTATTTGCTGGCCTATTTTTGCACTGCACTCTCAGCCCTGCTTACATGGCTTCATTTGCACACTATATTCAGTTGCTTTAGCCCCGGGGCTATTCTCTTGAATGTAGCATACAAATAGTTCAGGGCTAATTTAGCACATCGTGCAGTGCTAATTTTGCTACGGGGCTATGTTTTGAATAGCTGGCTCCACATTATCAAACTTGGCATATGTCTATTAAATATATAATATTTTGGTGGCAGGGAGTGTAATTTTTCCAGAAAGATAAAGGTTCTGTGGCCAATGTGTATGCTAGCAAAGAAGTGGATGCACTAAAGCTGCAAACAACAGTGCAGGCCAAATACTGCAGAACTGTGTTATGGTTCAAGACAGGTTTACACGGCACAAATACATTTGTGCAGTGTTTCTGCAGGGCTAACAAGTTCACCCGACACTAGGACATTTTTCCAGGGGAAACATTTGCTGCATTCAAAAGTGTTATACAAATGTGCCTACTTAGACAGTCGGTGGGCAAACATCCATATTAGCATCTCATTATGATCTGATTTGCATGCAGATTGCACAGTGCAATTGCAGGGTCTCACAGCACCACCTGTAGGTCAGCCTGAAAGAAATATCGGAAAATTAGAAAGGTTGTAGTTTCCTTTTGCAATACACTGCAGGCATGCTAGTAAGGGTTTTCTGACATCACCACACAGGGACTCCATCCGACTCTTTTTTCACTAGCACTTGGCAAAATACAAATAAAAAGATGGAAGTGTAAGTAAAAGTAAAGAAAATACAAATAAAAGCAAACTGAATGAGTGCAGTGGCACCTAAAGGCCCAAACCCTTCATTCTTTAAAATATGCATCTTTACTAAGCACCTGCTCTTTACGCAGAAATGCATGGTATCAAAAAAATCTCTCACACAGTCAGCAAAGAGTGCTACTAGAAGTCACATTCATGTGTTTTGCCCTACCAGGAGTCAACAGTGTTTGTAACACGGCATTATTCAGAACTCTAGGATGGCGCCCCTCGATAGGTTCAACGCCGTGACGTGGTACAGCACCAACACGGCATTGTAAGCCGATAATGCCGTGTTGGTGTCCTCGGAAGCGCGTTCACGAGTCCAACCCGGCATTATTTCTCATAATGCCGTGTTGCTCTTGCGCGTTCCCGAGCTCAACACGGCATTATTTCTCATAATGCCGTGTTGCTCCTGCAGTGACAGCAACAGCCAGAGAGCGGCAGTGATTGTTTAGAGATAAATTCAGCACAGGGAGGTTTAGTGACTTACCGAAGGTCACAAGTGAGTTAGTGGTAGTTACGAGATTCAAACCTGGGTGCTCACAGCTCTGTGCTGTATTCACATCACTCAACAGAACTCACTTTATAAGTGAAATACAAGCTGCAAGCACTCGAGTTAGGCTGCTCCACAATTTATTAATCCAGTTCTTACGCACACTTTTAGCACAGATTTCACTGTATGTAATGATTTGATTCTACTGAGTAAAACCATCCATGCTTGGAATCCTTTCAATCTCTCCGTTCAGAAGAGATCATCATGCAGGTCGGCCTCTACGATTAATGCGCCCGCTGGTTGAACCCCGGCTCCCTGCAACAACGCCTAGCGGCATTAATCCCTCGTAGACGCCTCCGCCGGTGATTAATGCTTACACGTCATCTGTTTGACATCCTTGTGGAATGAACCTGCTACCCTAGAAAAATCTGTCAGGGTTATATTGTGGAGAACCCAATAAAAACAAAAAAAACAAGCTAAATGATAAAGAACCTCAGGATACAAAAACTGAAGCAATGGTTACCCAAAAAAACACTGGCCGGGAAACCAAGTTTCAACGAAATACAAAATAATACATACCCAACATTTCAAAGCACCATGGGTTATATGTGCAAATCACCACAGTATTTTATGCTGTTTCAACTTTAAGCAGAATGCATGGTATAAAAAAGGCACTAACAAATAACACACATATTTCATTCTATTAGAACTGACTAGTGGGCCTCATTTGATTCATACTTCAGTGGAATAAACTAGATACCCTAAGATGGTCTATCTGGGTTATGTTGCGGTGAACCCAATAAAAACAAAGTACAGGCTAGAAGACAAAGATCCTCAGTATGTAAGCACTGAGGCAAGGGTTACGCCAAAGGGTACTGTCCAGGGAGCCAAGTTTCTAAGAAATACAAAATCACACATACCCCCATAATGCAAAGCACCATGGGCTATAAATGCAAAGCAGCACTGTATATTATGCTGGTTCAACTTTATACAGAAATGGACGGTAATAAAAGGTCTCTCACACGGTCTGCAAATGGTGCTAACAGCAAACACATACATGTGTTCTGTACTACCAATACTCATCAGTGTGTGTTATGCATTGGACACCCCTGTGGGATGAACCAGCTACCCCAAGATGGTCAATCAGGGTTATGTTGTGGTGCATCCAATAAAACCAAAAAACATATTAAAAGACAAAGAACCTCAGTGTGCAAGCACTGAAGCAATGGTTACTCCAAAGGGCACTGGCCGGGAAACCAGGTTTCAAAGAAATACAAAATCACACATCCCCTATAATTCAAATCACTACCGTATTTTATGCTGGTTCAACTTTAAAGAGCTGGTGCTTTGTAAAGATGCATTTCTTAAAGAATGAAGGTGTGGGGCCTTAAGATACGTCTGCAAGCATTCAGTTAGCTTTTATTTGTTTATTTATTTATTTTTACATCTTTTTATTTGTATTTTGCCAAGTGCTAGTGAAAAAAAAAAAAGAGTCCAATGGGGTCCCTGTGTGATGATGTCAGAAAACTCTTACTAGCATGCCCGACAGTGTACTGCAAAGGGAAACTACAACCTTTCTTTTTTTTCAGATATTTCTATGAGACTGACCTATAGGTGGTGCTGTGTGACCCTGCAATTGCACTGTGCAATCTACATGCAAATCAGGTCATAATGAGATGCTAATATGGGTGTTTGCCCACCGACTGCCGAAGTAGGCACATTTGTATAACACTTTTGAATACTGCAAATGTTTGCCCTTAGAAAACGTCCTAGTGCCGGGTGAATGTGATAGCCCTGCACAAACACTGCAAAAACGTATTTGTGCCATGCAAACCTGTATTGAACCATAACACAGTTCTGCAGAATTTGGCCTGCACTGTTGTTTGCAGCTTTAGTGCATCTACTTCTTTGCTTGCACACACATTGGCCATGTAGTTCACTTTTACCTTCCTGGAAAAATTACACTCCCGGCCACCAAAATATTATATATTTAATAGACATATGTTATGTTTGATAACATGTGGAGCCAGATATTCAAAACTTAGCCCCAGAGCAAAATTAGCACTGCACAGTGTGCTAAATTAGCCCTGAACCACGTGTATGCTATATTTAAAGGAATAGCACCTTGGCTAAAGCAACTGAATATAGCGTGCAAATGAAGCCATGCAAACAGGGCTGGGAGTGCAGTGCAATAACAGATGAGCAAAAAGGACAGGTATGAATATAGCATCTGGGAAGTGCAGCTCAAAACAGCAGCCCAGTGCACACAGACGTGGTAGAAGGTATAGGGGAACTACGTGATCAATATGGGTGTGCTAGCAAAGATGTGGATGCACTAAAGCTGTAAACAACAGTGCAGGCCAAATACTGCAGAACTGCGTTATGGTTCAAGACAGGTTTGCGTGGCACTAATACATTTGTGCAGTATTGCACAGGGCTAACATGTTCACGCTGCAGTAGGACGTTTTCCCAGTGAAAACATTTGCTTTATTCAAAAGTGTTATACAAATGAGCCTACTTAGGCGGTCAGTAGGCAAGCATCCATATTAGCATCTCATTATGACCTGATTTGCATGTAGATTGCACAGTGCAATTGCAGTGTCTCACAGCGCCACCTGTAGGTCAGTCTGAAAGAAACCTCTGAAAAGTAGAAACGTTGCAGTTTCCCTTTCCAATATACCGGCAGGCATGCTAGTAAGGGTTTTCTGACATCATCACATGGGGACTCCATTGGACTCTCTTTTTATTTTCACTAGCACTTGGCAAAATACAAATAAAAAGATGGAAATGTACTTAGAAGTAAATAAATAAACAAATAAAAGCAAACTGTACGATTGCAGAGGCATCTAAAGGCCCCAAACCTTTGTTCTTTAAGCTATGCACCTTTACTAAGCACATGCTCTTTAAGCAGAAATGCATGGTACCAAAAAGCCTCTCATACTGTCTCTAAAGGGTGCTAAGAAATGACACATACACGTGTTTCGTCCTACCAGGATTCATCAGTGTGCGTCGTCTGTTTGACACCCCAGTCGAATGAACCAGCTACCCTAGGATGGTCTATCAGGGTTATGTTGTTGTGAACCCAATAAAAGGAAAAAAAATGCTAAAAGACAAAGAACTTCAGCATGCAAGAACTGAGGCAATGGTTACCCCAAAGAGCAGTGGCTGGGAAGCAAGTTTCAAAGAAATACAAAATCACACATACACCCATAGTGCAAATTGCCCCAGTATATTATGCTGGTTCAATTTTAAGCAGAAATGCATGGTACCAAAAGGTCTCTCACACAAGGGTGTCAACATAAGACACTTACCTGTGTTCCATCCTACCAGGACTCATCATTGCGCCTCATTTGTTTGACGCCTCACTGGGATGAACCAGCCACCATATAATGGTCTATCTGTGTTATGAATTGGTGAACCCAATAAATCAATCAATCAAACATAAATTATTTATAAAATAGTGCTATTTCAAAATCATAGCGCTAGTACATTACCATAAAATAGATAAAACAACTACACACATAAAAGCATCTGCAGCAGATCAAATAAATTTAGGAAACGTCAAAGTAAACAAAAGAGTTTTTAATGCAGATTTAAAGCTCTCCACTGACAGCCACTGTTCAGTCTGATTAGGTAGGGAATTCCACAGGGATGGGGCCACAAATTCAAACTCACGGGCCCCAGATAACTTTAATGGAACCCTGGGAATCTCTTGCAATCCCTCGTCGGTGGAGTGAAGCAGTTGGGAGGGGTAATAGGGATGAAGAAGATCGTGCAGATAACTCAGTCCCTGTCCATGTAGGGATGTATAGGTCAGTAAACCGACCTTAAAGGCGGTCTGCCACTGAATAGGCAGCCAGTGCAGATCGCGGAGCACCAGCATGACATGACAGCTATGAGGCAGCCTAGTCAACAGCCTAGCTGCCACGTTCTGCACCAGATGCAAGTGATGGATATCAACCCCTGGTAGCCTTAGGTACAGGGAATTACAGAAATCAATGTGAGACATTACAGAGGCATGAACCAAAACTGGTAGGTCATCGGGAGGAACTAGGTGCTTGATCCGGGCTGCATTCCTTAGATAGTAAAAGGCAGCCTTGACAGCAGATGACACCTGATGTTTAAGCAACAATTCATCATCAAGAATCATACCCAGATCCCACACTCATTCAGAGGTCATTAGCTGGTGACCACTGAGCCAAAGCCCCTCCGACGGTCCTTCTATCCAACGGCCTGGGATCACCACCAAAACCTCAGTCTTATCTGGATTCAACCTCAGCCAGCTAGCACTCATCCAATCAATCTCAGAAAAGGCAGTTGTTAAAATGCAAGACAGCACCCCATTGATCGGGCATAAAGGACAGGTCGAGCAGAGTATCATCTGCATAAGAGTGAAAACTCAGCCCATGCTGCCTTACAATGTCTCCCAATGGCAGCATATACACTGTGAATGACATGGGGGACAGTGTGGAACTTCACATGGCAGGGAGACCTTGTCAGAGGAGCAAACCCAACAGACAACTCTCTGAAACCTGCCAGTGAGGAAAGAATGGAACGATCTGAGCCTTGTACCAGACAGTCTACAGATTGACTGCAGCTATGTGAGAAATATGAGAACAATGACAAGGACAATGGCCAGGGAGCCAAGTTTCAAAGAAATATAAAATCACACATATCCCTGTAATGCAAATCACCACAGTATATTATGCTGGTTCAACTTTATGTGGAAATGCACAGTACCAAAAGATCTCTCACACAGTCTGCAAAAAGGGGTAACAGAAAACACATACGTGTGTCTTCCTGCCAGGACTTTTCAGTGTGCCTCATCTGCTTGGCACCCCAGTGGAATGAATCAGCTACCCTAAGATGGTCTATCTGGTTATGTTGTGGTGAACCCAATATAAGCAAAAACCAAGCTAAAAGACAAAGAACCTCAGCATGCAAGGACAGAGGCAATGGTTATCCCAAAGGACAGTAGCAGAGAAGTCAAGTTTCAAATAAATACAAAATCACACATACCCCATAATATAAAGCACCGCAGTATATTATGGCAGTTCAACTTTAAGTAGAAATGCATGGTATCAAAATATCTCTCATACAGTCTGTAACGGAGCCTAACAGGACTTATCAGTGCACCTCATCTGTTTCACACCCCCAATGGAATGAACAAGCTACCCTAATATGGTCTATCTGGGTTATGTTGTGGTGAACCCAATAAAAACAAAAAATAAGCTAAAAGACAAAGAATATCAGTGTGCAAGCACAGAAGCAAAGGTTACCCCAAAGGGCACTGTCCAGGAAACCAAGTTTCAAAGAAATACAAAATCATACATACCCCTATAATGCAAAGTACCATAGGCTGTATAGATAAATAACCATAGTATGTAATGTTGGCTCAACTTTATTCAGAAATTCTTAGTACCAAAATATCTCTCACACAGCCTGCAAAGGGTGCTAACAGAAGACACATACACGTGTTTCTTCCTATCAAGAATTATTAGTGCGTCTTATTTTTTTTTACGTTCTAATGCAATGAACCAACTACCCTAACTTGGTTTATCTGGACTATATTGTGGTGAACCCCATAAAAAAAACAAGCTAAAAAAATAGAGAACTTCAGCGTGCAAGTACTCATGCAATAGTTATCTTAAAGAGCAGTGGCTAGGAAACCAAGTTTCAAAGAAACACAAAATCCCACATACCCCCATAATCCAAATCACTATGTACTATGTATGCAAATGGCCAGAGTATTTCATGCTGGCTCAACTTTAAAGAGCAGGTACTTGGTAAAGGTGCATATCTTAAAAAAAAATGAAGGTTTGGGGCCTTTAGATGCCTCTGCAGTCATTCAGTTTGCTTTTATTTGTTTATTTACTTAAATTGCCATCTTTTTATTTCTATTTTGCCAAGTGCTGGTGAAAAAAAAAGAGTCCAATAGAGTCCCTGTATGATGATGTCAGAAAACTGCCTGCCCCTGTACTTTCAGACTGACCTACAGGTGGTGCTGTGAGACACTGCAATTGCACTGTGCAATCTACATGCAAATCAGGTCATAATGAGATGCTAATATGGATGTTTGCCCACCGACTGCCTAAGTAAGTTCATCTGTATATCATTTTTGAATACAGCAAATGTTTGCCCCTGGGAAAATGTTCTAGTGCACGGTGAATGTGTTAGCCTTGCGCAAACACTACACAAATGTATTTGTGCTGCACAAACCTGTCTTGAACCATAACACAGTTCTGCAGTATTTGGCCTGCACTGTTGTTTGCAACTTTAGTGCATCCACTTCTTTGCTAGCACACGCTCACTGATCACGTAGTTCACCTATACCTTCTACCATGTCTGTGTGCACTGGGCTGCTGTTTTCATTTGCACTTCCCAGATGCTATAATCATAGCTGTCTTATTTGCTGGCCTATTATTGCACTGCACTCTCAGCCCTGTTTACATGGCTTCATTTGCACACTATATTCAGTTGCTTTAGCCCCGGGGCTATTCTCTTGAATGTAGCATGCAAATAGTTCAGGGCTAAGTTAGCTCATCCTGCAGTGCTAATTTTGCTGCGGGGCTAAGTTTTGAATAGCTGGCCCCACATTATCAAACTTGGCATGTGTCTATTAAATATATAATATTTTGGTGGCAGGGAGTGTAATTTTTCCAGAAAGGTAAAGGTGAACTATGTGGCCAATGTGTATGCTAGCAAAGAAGTGGATGCACTAAAGCTGCAAACAACAGTGCAGGCCAAATACTTCAGAACTATGTCATGGTTCAAGACTGGTTTACGAGGCACAAATACATTTGTGCAGTGTTTCTGCCGGGCTAACACGTTCACCCGACACTAGGACATTTTTCCAGGGGAAACATTTGCTGTATTCAAAAGTGTTATACAAATGCGCCTACTTAGGCAGCCGGTGGGCAAACATCCATATTAGCATCTCATTATGACCTGATTTGCATGCAGATTGCACAGTGCAATTGCAGGGTCTTACAGTGCCACCTCTAGGTCAGTCTGAAAGAAATATCTGAAAAGTAGAAAGGTTGTAGTTTCCCTTTGCAATACACTGCAGGCATCCTAGTAAGGGTTTTCTGACATCACCACACAGGGACTCCATCGGTCTATCTGGATTATGTTGTGGTGAACCCAATAAAAACAAAATACAGGCTAAAAGGCAAAGATCCTCAGCATGTAAGCACTGAGGCAAGGGTTACGCCAAAGGGTACTGTCCAGGGAGCCAAGTTTCTATGAAATACAAAATCACACATACCCCCCATAATGCAAAGCACCATGGGCTATAAATGCAAAGCAGCACTGTATATTATGCTGGTTCAACTTTAAACAGAAATGGACGGTAATAAAAGGTATCTCACACGGTCTGCAAAGGATGCTAACAGCAAACACATACATGTGTTCAGTGCTACCAATACTCATCAGTGTGCGTTATGTATTTCCAGCTACCCCAAGATGGTCAATCAGGGTTATGTTGTGGTGAATCCAATAAAACCAAAAAACATATTAAAAGACTAAGAACCTCAGTGTGCAAGCACTGAAGCAATGGTTACTCCAAAGGGCACTGGCTGGGAAACCGAGTTTCAAAGAAATACAAAATCACACATCCCCCTATAATTCAAATCACTACCGTATTTTATGCTGGTTCAACTTTAAAGAGCTCGTGCTTTGTAAAGATGCATGTCTTAAAGAATGAAGGTTTGGAGCCTTAAGATACATCTGGAATCATTCAGTTAGCTTTTATTTGTTTATTTATTTACTTTTACATCTTTTTATTTGTATTTTGCCAAGTGCTAGTGAAAAAAAAAGCGTCCAATGGAGTTCCCGTGTGATGATGTCAGAAAACCCTTACTAGCATGCCTGCCAGTGTATTGCAAAGGGAAACTACAACCTTTCTTTTTTTCAGATATTTCTATGAGACTGACCTACAGGTGGCACTGTGAGACCTTGCAATAGCACTGTGCAATATACATGCAAATCAGGTCATAATGAGATGCTAATATGGATGTTTGCCCGTCGACTGCCTAAGTAGGCACATTTGTATAACACTTTTGAATACAGCAAAAGTTTTCCCTCAGAAAATGTCCTAGTGCCGGGTGAATTTGATAGCCCTGCACAAACACTGTACAAATGTATTTGTGCCATGCAAACCTGTATTGAACCATAACACAGTTCTGCAGAATTTGGCCTGCACTGTTGTTTGCAGCTTTAGTGCATCCACTTCTTTGCTCGCGCACACATTGGCCATGTAGTCCACCTTTACCTTCCTGGAAAAATTACACTCCCGGCCACCAAAATATTATATATTTAATAGACATATGTTATGTTTGATAACATGTGCGGCCAGATATTCAAAACTTAGCCCCAAAGCAAAATTAGCACTGCACAGTGTGCTAAATTAGCCCTGAACCATGAGTATGCTATATTTAAAGGAATAGCCCCTTGGCTAAAGTAACTGAATATAGCGTGCAAATGAAGCCATGCAAACAGGGCTGGGAGTGCAGTGCAATAATAGGTCATCAAAAAAGACAGGTATGAATATAGCATCTGGGAAGTGCAGCTCAAAAGAGCAGCCCAGTGCACACAGACGTAGTAGAAGGTAAAGGTGAATTACGTGATCAATGTGGGTGTGCTAGCAAAGATGAGGATGCACTAAAGCTGTAAACAACAGTGCAGGCCAAACACTGCAGAACTGCGTTACGGTTCAAGACAGGTTTGCATGGCACGAATACATTTGTGCAGTGTTTGCCCAGGGTTAACATGTTCATGCTGCAGTAGGACGTTTTCCCAGGGAAAGCATTTGCTGTATTCAAAAGTGTTATACAAATGAGCCTACTTAGGCGGTCATTGGGCAAACATCCATATTAGCATCTCATTATGATCTGATTTGCATGTAGATTGCACAGTGCAATTGCAGTGTCTCACAGCGCCACCTGTAGGTCAGTCTGAAAGAAACCTCTGAAAAGTAGAAACGTTGTAGTTCCACTTTCCAATATACTGGCAGGCATTCTAGTAAGGGTTTTCTGACATCATCACATGGGGACTCCATTGAACTCTCTTTTTTTTCTTCACTAGCACTTGGCAAAATTCAAATAAAAAGATGTAAATGAACGTAAATAACTCATTTAATTATACATCCTGGGACAAACGACCTGGCTGACAAGACAGTAGATACAGTCTAGAGGAGGTTTGAGGAACTAGCACAATTATGTGAGGGGGCAGGAAGATCAGTAACTTTTTCAGAGATACTTCCTGGGCCAAAGGCAAGCACAACAAAAAGCTGAGAATAGAGGAATTTAACGGGTGGCTAAGAACCTGGTGTTGTGCTAAAGGGTATGGGCTGTTGGGGGGGGGGGGACCTGGGAGGACAGTAGTCTCTATGCCAAGGACAGACTACACTTGAGTGAGGAGGGAATAAAGTGTTGAAACAGAGGATGGAGGAGTACATAGAGGAAGTTGGGAATTTAAACTTGGAGTGGGGGGTGGCAGTTGGGGAAGAGATATGCAGAGACCACAGGTTGGGAAACCATATGAGCTTACCCCCCATAACAGTGACAAAGGACAAATGGCAAGTACTGTTGGTGATGCTAGGAAAGGAGGGCAGGATGGGGGGTGGGGAAGGGTGGAAGGTGGCTACCCTTAATGCTAGGAGCCTTGGCAGGAAAACTGCAGAGTTACAGGTTCTCATGGCAGAGGCAGAGGCAGAGGCAGAGGCAGAGGGAGAGGTGGACATTGCAGTCATCACGGAAACATGTGTAACCCCCCTACAAATGGGGGTTCCTAAAAGTTCCCCAGAGCTCGTGTGTGCTCCCTGCCTGGTTGGTAATCAGCATAAAGTCACCGGAATGGGGGTCCGTGGAGTGCTTTATAAGGTCTCCATATGTGTCCCTTTAAGGGCTGCCTGTTGCAGTCGGAATGGGTTAAAATGGGGGGGGGTTGAGCATTGTCCTGCTTGGCTCCCACCTGGGCCGTAGAGTAAGTGTCCCCTTTTGCCATCGCTAGTAGTGCAGGGGGAGCCCTGATAAGGGGATGTGAATGATTGCATGAAATGACATGTAAAAATAACGATAATGTATCTGTGCTAACCTGACTTCCTTTGCAGCCAGGACTGTTTCGACTGTTTCCTCCATCTTGGTCCCGAACTGTGAAATTGGACCAATCAGTACCTTGGAATCCCACAGAGTTGACTGACCAATAGAGGGACTGCTTGTATTTGGGAAAGGCATTATGGGCTATGGCGCTTTTTCGCACCACTGAGAGGCAGAGGAAATGACTGGCATGTGCAGCCAGCCAATGAAAGTGGGTAGTGCCCGAACTGAAGGAAGAGCCCCTTGCTGTTGGGGGTGAGATGCGCTTGTGGCTGAGGTGGAGGAGAGGAGCTCTGTGCTTCTGCGCTAGAGTGTTCGCTGAAGCTAGTGAAGGCCTAAGGCGGCCGTTTGCCCTTTCAAATGAGTCGGACTGAATCCGTCGTCGGGCGGTCAGAGGAAGCTGTGTCCTGTACAGCTACCCACCAGGCTCGACCTGTAGGAGGACTGGAGAAAATTGCTGAATCGCACTCGGTCCACGGGAGAAGTAAAAAGCTGCCTTTGCAGAGCTGGAGTGACTGTGAAAGCTGAAGAGCCTGGGAGCAGCTGCCTGGTGTGGTACCCTTCTGCTATTACTGTTATCATATAAATGTGTGTGAGTTCACGTTAATCCTGCTGCCAGAGAGGGATTCTGCCTTGATTGAGATAACCATATAAATGTACTATGAGACTTGTGAGTTCAAATTAATCCTGCTGCCAGAAAGGGATTCTGTCTTGATTGAGATAACCATATAAATGTGTGGAGGCTTGTGCAGCTCAAGTAAATCCTTCTGCAATTTATAGGACTTTTGCCTGTTGCTGTTTACCATATAAATGTGTGGAGGCTTGTGTAGCTCCAGTAAATCTTACTGCAATTAAAGGACTTTTGCCTGTTGCTGTTACCATATAAATGTGTGTGGAGCTCTAGTTGAATCCTGCTGCCATTAAAGGGCTTTGCCTGGTGCAGTT
Source organism: Neoceratodus forsteri (assembly GCA_016271365.2). NCBI lineage: Eukaryota > Metazoa > Chordata > Ceratodontiformes > Ceratodontidae > Neoceratodus > Neoceratodus forsteri. The sequence goes on from CM028133.1 coordinate 65,806,114, forward strand.
TGTCATATAAATGTGTGAGGAGACTCGTGGAGCTTAAGAGTAGCCCTGTTAACGTTTAAGGACCCTATCTTGTCTGGAGGTCGTGACTACTAATTCAGGGTAGTGTCCCTGTTGATTTGCCACCTTGGAACCAAAGGAAATTACTGTACTGCTGACTGTTTAACTAACTTTTTTCTTTCCTCTGTGTGAAAGGGCCCCTACCAGCTGCCACGGTTTGGACTAGCCACTAGGGCTTGGGTACCCAGGGACAGTAATTGATAGGGATAGGCCTGTGCACAGAGCTCTAGGTAGATAAATATAGTATAAGCTAATCAACTTGATTTCCCCCTGCCCTTGTTATATTCCCTCTTGAATAAATCAGATTGTTTTTTTTCACAGCTATGTCCTGGCTATTATTAGATTAATGGTGAACTACGGTTTGGTGATTGCAATAACTGTGCCTTACTTTGCAGGGGTCCCGAAGGAAGCTGGATAATATTTTCCGTGGGGTAAGTGTACTGGTGAACAGAATTGCTGCCACCCAGTGTGAGTCACTAGTGGAACGAAGGGGGCGTTGCAGTAACCCAGAGGGCTGTGACCAAGGCAATCTCGACAGTATTAACCCCGACCTATGGGTGGAGGCACCCGTCCATGGATCTGGGCCCCTTACCCTACCTCAGGGGGGCAGACAGGGGTAGTAGCCCTAAGGGTAGCGCCCCCTAGGGGTTACACATGGGCCACCCAATACAATGACTGTGACCTGTCTGTACCAGGGTACAGATTATTTCGTAGGGACAGAGGATTGGGAAAGGAGGGGGTGGCACTATATGTGAAGGAAGGACTGAAGTGTGTAAGGGAGGAAGGGAGGAGGGTAGGTCGGAGTCACTTTGGATGCAAATCCAGGATTCCAGGATAGGATTCTTAGAATGGGAGTGGGTATAGGCCACCATCTCAGATGGAGGAGTTAGACAGGGAACTAGAAGAACAGATCAGGAGGACTCAAGTAGGGTGTGGTGATTGTGGGGACTTCAACATGCCAGGAGTGGACTGGAGCACCCCAACAACCAGGAACAGAAGGAGCAGGTACTGCTGGATGCCTTCCAGGACAGCTTCCTGCTGCAAATGGTCAGTGAACTAACCAGGTTAGAATACCCTTTGACCTTGTGCTGGCAAATGGGGACTTTTGTAGAGAACTTACAGTGGAGGAACCTCTGTCAGGGAGTGACCACCGCTCAGTATGGCTCACATTGGATATGGGCAAGGAAGGAGTGCAATCTGGCACAATAGTGCTGGACTTCAGAAGGACCGACTTTGGGAGGATGGGGGAAGTGGTAAAAGGGTACCTGGCCAGAATTCAATCTAGTATGGCCACTAACCAGAGATGGGAGCTCATAAAGCTGGGGATAGTGGAGGCAACCAAAACCTGCTGCAAAGCCCAGAGCAAGAAGGCTAGGGCTAAGAAACTGATCTGGTTGAGCAAGGAGGTCATGGAAAAGTAAGGAGGAAAAGAGCTGCCTTTAGGAAGTACAAGAAAACAGGGAGGGGGAGGACAGGAAGGAGTACTTGACAGAATCAAGGAGGTGACAAGGGCAGTAAGGGGAGCCAAAGCATCTACGGAACTCAGGCTGGCACAAGGCATTAAGAAGGGGGAGAAGGACCTCTTTATGTACATCAGGGAGAAAAGGAGCTGTAAGGACCACATAGTAAGGATTAGGAAGGAGGGGGGTTGGGTGGAAGCAGGGTACGATAAGGTGGAAGCACTAAATGAGTACTTCTGCTCAGTATTTATTAAAGAGAAGAGGGGGGTGACACCCAAGGTGGGAGAAATGGCTGAAGCAGGAGGGAGGTGATGACAGATGGCGAAATCATGGAGAGCAGAGTTCGAGAGGGTTTGAAGGCACTGAGGGTGGACAAGGCACCAGGCCGAGATGGCATCCACCCCAGGGTACTGAAAGAGCTGGCAGAGGTCCTTGCAGGACCTTTGGCAGACCTATTTAATGCCTCACTATATATGGGGTGTGTACCTCAGGACTGGAGGATGGCTCATGTAGTGCCCCTCCACAAGAGTGGCCCCAAGGATGAACCGGGAAACTACAGACCAGTGAGCCTCACATCCATCGTGGGTAAGCTAATGGAGACTATCCTGAAGGAGAGGCTGGTGGCCCTCCTAGAGGCCAAAGGACTATAGGACAGCAGACAGCATGGCTTCATACGTGGCAGATCCTGCCAAACCAACCTGGTCGAGTTCTATGACTGGGTAACTAGGCAACTGGACAGGGGCCATGCAGTGGATGTCCTGTATCTGGACTTCAGTAAGGCATTGACCCAGTGCCACATGGAAGGCTGGGAAGGAAGTTAGTAGGCACAGGGTGGGTTCAAGCTGGTGAGATGGGTAGGAAACTGGCTGCAGGGAAGGCAACAGAGGGAGGTGGTGGTGGGTAGGGAGCTCTCACACCCAAAGGCAGTGATGAGCGGTGTTCCACAGGGCTCAGTGTTGGGACCAGTGTTGTTTGGGATATACATTGCAGACATATCATGGGACATCAAGAGCAAGATCAGTCTGTTTGCTGATGATACCAAGGTAGGCGCGGTGATGGATGACCTAGGGGGATGGCAGGGGTTGCAGGATGATCTGGCAAAGCTTGAAACCTTTTCAGACACCTGGCAACTGGGTTTTAATGCCAAAAAGTGCAAGGTGGTGCATTTTGAGATGAAGAACCCAAGGAGGAGTTACCAGCTAGCGGGAGTGCAGCTAGCCCAGACAGAGGAGGAGAAGGATCTGGATGTGCTCATTACAGGGTCAAGGAACAACTCGGCACAATGTAGGAAGGCAGCTGCAAAGGCCAACAAAATGCTGGGTTGTATTGCAAGGGGTATATCCTCGAGGAGGGAGGAGGTGATTCTGCCACTGAATAGGTCATTAGTTAGACCACACCTGGAGTACTGCATGCTGTACTGGCGTCTGTATCTGAAGAGGGACATTAAGTTACTGGAGGGGGTGCAGTGCAGAGCGACAAAGATGATCAAGGGGCTGGGGGACTTATCATACCAGAGGAGGTTGAAGGAGTTGAACATGTACTCATTGGAGGAGAGGAGAGACAGGGGTGACATGATTGAGACCTTTAAATACATGAAAGGAATAAACAAGATGGGTACAGAGGGGCTGTTCAAAGTAAGGAGAGGGAGGGCCACCAAGGGCCATGATGAGACTGGAGCGAGGAAGGTTCAGGAGGGAGATGAGGGAGACACTTTTTACAGAGAGGTGGTGGCTGGGTGGAATGCATTACCTGCTGAAGTGGTATGCAGTAGAACAGTGGACTGCTTCAAGCGAGGATGGGACAGGACAAGGGAGGGTTAATGAAGGGAAGGGTGGGAGGGAGGGGCAGCTGCAGAATAAGCGGTGCTAGCTGCACATTCGAGCAGACTTGATAGACCTCCAGGCCTTTATCTGCTGGCAAATTTCGTAAGTTCGTATGTTCGTAAAAGTAAATAAATAAACAAATAAAAATAAACTGTACGATTGCAGAGGCATCTAAAGGCCCCAAACCTTCGTTCTTTAAGCTATGCACCTTTACTAACCACATGCTCTTTAAGCAGAAATGCATGGTACCAAGTAACCTCTCATACAGGCTCTAAAGGGTGCTAACAAATGACACATACACGTGTTTCGTCCTACCAGGATTCAGCAGTGTGCATCATCTGTTTGACACCCCAGTCAAATGAACCAGCTACCCTAGGAAGGTCTATCAGGGTTATGTTGTTGTGAACAAAATAAAAACAAAAAACAAGCTAAAAGACAAAGAACCTCAGCATGCAAGAACTAAGGCAATGGTTACCCCAAAGAGCACTGGCTGGGAAGCAAATTTCAAAGAAATACAAAATCACACATACACCCATAGTGCAAATCACCCCAGTATATTATGCTGGTTCAATTTTAAGCAGCAATACATGGTACCAAAAGGTCTCTCACACAGTCTGCAAAGGGTGTTAACATAAGACACGTACACGTGTTCCATCCTACCAGGACTCATCAGTGTGCCTTGTCTGTTTGACACCTCAGTGGAATGAACCAGCCACCCTAGGAGGGTCTATCTGGGTTATGAATTGGTGAACCCAATAAATCAATCATAAATTATTTATAAAATAGTGCTATTCCAAAACCATAGCGCTAGTACATAACCATAAAATAGATAAAACAACTACACACATAAAAACATCTGCAGCAGATCAAATAAATTCAGGAAATGCCAAAGTAAACAAAAGAGTGTTTAATGCAGATTTAAAGCTCTCCACTGACAGGCACTGTTGAATCTGATGAGGTAGAGAGTTCCACAGGGATGGGGCCACAAATTCAAACGCACGGGCCCCAGATGACTTTAAAGGGACCCTGGGAATCTCTTGCAATCCCTCGTCGGTGGAGTGAAGCAGCTGGGAGGGGTAATAGGGATGAAGAAGATCTTGCAGATAACTCAGTCCCTGCCCATGAGGACGATAGGTCAGTAAACCGACCTTAAAGGTGATCTGCCACTGAATAGGCGGCCAGTGCAGATCAGCAGAGCACCAGCATGACATGACCGCTATGAGGCAGCCTAGTCAACAGCCTACCTGCCGCGTTCTGCACCAGCTGCAAGTGGCGGCTATCAACACCTGGTAGCCTTAGGTACAGAGAATTACAGTAATCAATGTGAGACATTACAGAGGCGAGAACCAAAACTAGTAGGTCATCGAGAGGAACTAGGTGCTTGATCCGGGCTGCATTCCTTAGATGGTAAAAGGCAGTCTTGACAGCAGGTGACATCTGATGTTTAAGCATCAATTCATCCTCAAGAATCATACCCAGCTCCCACACTCATTCAGAGGTCATTAGCTGGTGACCACTGAGCCAAAATCCTCCCGACGGCCCTTCTACCGGATGGCCCGGGTTCACCACCAAAATCTCAGTCTTATCCAGATTCAACCTCAGCCAGCTGACACTCATCCAATCCTCAATCTCGGAAAAGGCAGTTGTTAAAATGCGAGACAGCTCCCCATTGATCGTGCACAAAGGACAGGTAGAGCTGAGTGTCACCTGCATAAGAGTGAAAATCCAGCCCATACTGCCTTACAATGTCTCCCAATGGCAGCATATACACTCCGAATGACATGAGGAACAGTACAGAGCCCGGTGGAACCTCACATGGCAGGGAGACCTTGTCAGAGGAGTAAACCCAACTGAAAACTCTCTGAAACCTGCCAGTGAGGAAAGAATGGAACAATCTGAGGACTGTACCAGACAGTCTACAGATTGACCGCAGCTGCCCGACCAACATCCCATGGGCCACAGTGTCATATGCCACCAAGAGATCAAGAAGAACCAAGAGGGAATGGCTCCTCCAATCTCTTGCTACTAGGAGATAATTCAGAACCTGAACAAGGGCTGTTTCGGTACTATGTTATTTCTGGAAACTGGAGTGGAGACGATCATAGATGTCGTGGATGGTCAAATGATCTTGCAGGTGCAGCACAACCACCTTCTCGATAGCCTTACTCATAAAGCGAAGGTTAGAGATGGGTGTGTAGTTAACAGTACAGTCTGGGTCGAGAGATGATTTCTTAACAAGGGGTACCACTACTGCCTCCTTCAGGGTTTCCAGAAACATCCCAGATTCTAACAAACACCAGACTATCTCAGCAAAGACTGGGGCAATGGTCTTAACACACCCCACAAGGAGGCGTGTTGGGCCGGGGTCCAAACCACAGCAGGTTGACTGCAAACACTGGATATTCTTCACAACATCCCCAATCGCAGGCCCGCCAAAGTCAGACCAGGCAGACTGAGGAACTGCCACCTCCCAACCGATCACCATCCATCCCGTTGTGGTGTCCCGTACAAATCTCAGACCTGATGTCAGCAACCTTATTGGCAAAAAAGTGAGCAAATTCATCACACTTCCCTTGCGACAATGCTGTCTTAGACTGCAGACAGACTGGATTGCACAGTCTATCTACAGTTCAGAAGAGCTGAGCCGGTCGATTTTGAGCCACAGCAACCTCCCTGGACAGGAACTCTGCCTTCTTCCGGGAGATAGCCAATTGCTAATACTTATAATGGACTGACAATGTAAGTCTATTGGCATCCAGGCCTGATTTTCACCAGCAACGCTCCAACTTTCGTCCCACTTTCCTCAGCTCTCTCAAGGTAACAAACTAAGGGGACCGAGGGCATGGGTTAAGGGGATGAACACAGACAGGAGCAAGACATTCCAGCAACTCAGTCACAGCATCATTATAACCCCGGACTAAGTTATCTGGGTCACCACTATTTCTCTGCTGCCCTAATAGGCCCAGCACTGCCAATAGGCCTTCAGGGGATAAACCCCTTAAAAGGCAGTACCGGACCATCACCGGGGTAGGGGTAGGCCTATACGGGGGCCTGGAAATTGAACTTTATGATGTGATGGTCCGACCAAATGACTGGCTCCTCCACCAAATCAGAGGTCTCAATACCCAGAAGGAAAACTAAGTCCAAGGAATGGCTGTGCCTATGGGTCGCAGAGGTAGTCACCTCTGAGAAGCCCAGCAAATTCATCAGCTAGAGGAAGTTTTGACCAAACAGCGAAAAAACAAGCTAAAAGACAAAGAACCTCAGCTTACAAGCACTGAGGCAATGGTTACCCCAAATGACAATGGCCAGGAAGCCAAGTTTCAAAGAAATATAAAATCACACGTATCCCTGTAATGCAAATCACCACAGTATATTATGCTGGTTCAAGTTTATGTAGAAATACATAGTACCAAAAGATCTCTCACACAGTCTGGTAAAAGGGGTAACGTGTCTTACTGCCAGGAATTTTCAGTGTGCCTCATCTGCTTGACACCCCAGTGGAATGAATCAGCTACCCTAAGATGGTCTATCTGGGTTATGTTGTGGTGAACCCAATAAAAGCAAAAACCAAGCTGAAAGACAAAGAACCTCAGCATGTAAGGACAGAGGCAATGGTTATCCCAAAAGACAGCAGCAGAGAAGTCAAGTTTCAAATAAATACAAAAATCACACATACCCCAAGATATAAAGCACCACAGTATATTATGGCAGTTCAACTTTAAGTAGAAATGCATGGCACCAAAATATCTCTCATACAGTCTGTAAAGGACCCTATCAGGACTTATCAGTGCATCTCATCTGTTTCACACCTCAATGGAATGAACAAGCTACCTTAATACAGTCTATCTGGGTTATGTTGTGGTGAACCCAATAAAAACAAAAAATAAGCTAAAAGACAAAGAACATCAGCATGCAAGCACTGAGGCAATGGTTACCATAAAGGGCACTGTCCAGGAAGCCAAGTTTGAAAGAAATACAAAATCGTACATACCCCCGTAATGCAAAGCACCATATGCTTTATATACAAATAACCATAGTATATATAATGTTGGTTCAACTTGATGCAGAAATGCATAGTACCAAAATATCTCTCACACAATCTGTAAAGAGTGCTAACAGAAGACACATACACGTGTTTTTTCCTTAACAAGGATTATCAGTATATCTTATTTTTTTATACCCTAGTACAATGAACCAACTACCCTAACTAGGTTTATCTGGACTATATTGTGGTGAACCCCATAAAAAAACAACCTAAAAAAACAGAGAACTTCAGCGTGCAAGTACTCAGGCAGTAGTTATCTCAAACAGCAGTGGCTAGGAAACCAAGTTTCAAAGAAACACACAATCCCACATACCCCCATAATCCAAATCACTATGTACTATGTATGCAAATGGCCAGAGTATTTCATGCTGGCTCAACTTTAAAGAGCAGGTGCTTGGTAAAGGTGCATATCTTAAAAAAATGAAGGTTTGGGGCCTTTAGATGCCTCTGCAGTCATTCAGTATGCTTTTCTTTGTTTATTTACTTAAATTTCCATCTTTTTATTTCTATTTTGCCATGTGCTAGTGAAAAAAAAAAAAGAGTCCAATGGAGTCCCTGTATGATGATGTCAGAAAACCCTTACTAGCAAGCCTGCCAGTGTATTGCAAACAGAAACTACAGCCTTTCTACTCTTTAGATATTTCTTTCAGACTGACTGGTGGAGCTGTAAGCAAACCCAGCCTGCCCATGTAGTTCCAGACTGATCTACAGGTTGAGCTGTGAGCTGACCCAGCCTGCCCCTGTACTTTCAGATTGACCTACACGTGGTGCTGTGAGCTGACCCAGCCTGCAACTGTACTTTCAGACTGACCTACAGGTGGTGCTGTGAGACACTGCAATTGCACTGTGCAATATACATGCAAATCAGGTCCTAATGAGATGCTAATATGGATGTTTGCCTACCGACTGCCTAGGTAAGTTCATTTGTATAACACTTTTGAATACAGCAAATATTTGCCCCTGGGAAAACGTCCTAGTGCAGGGTGAATGTGTTAGCCCTGTGCAAACACTACACAAATGTATTTGTGCTGCACAAACCTGTCTTGAACCATAACACAGTTCTGCAGTATTTGGCCTGCACTATTGTTTGCAAGTTTAGTGCATCCACTTCTTTGCTAGCACACACTCATTGATCACGTAGTTCACCTATACCTTCTACCATGCCTGTGTGCATTGGGCTGCTGTTTTGAATTGCACTTCCCAGATGCAATATTCATAGCTATCTTGTTTGCTGGCCTATTATTGCACTGCACTCTCAGCCCTGTTTACATGGCTTCATTAGCACACTATATTCAGTTGCTTTAGCCCCGGGGCTATTCCCTTAAATGTAGCATGCAAATAGTTCAGGGCTAATTTAGCACATTGCGCAGTGCTAATTTTGCTGCGGGGCTAAGTTTTGAATAGCTGGCCCCACATTATCAAACATGGCATATGTCTATTAAAGAGCAGGTTCTTAGTAAAGATGCATATCTTAAAGAATGAAGGGTTGGGGCCTTTATGTGCCTCTGCAATCATTCAGTTTGCTTTTCTTTGTATTTTCTTTACTTTTACTCACATTTCCATCTTTTTATTTGGATTTTGCCAAGTGCTAGTAAAAAAAAAAAAGAGTCCGATGGAGTCCCCGTGTGATTATGTCAGAAAACCCTTACTAGCAAGCCTGCAGTGTATTGCAAAGGGAAACTACAACCTTTCTACTTTTCAGATATTTCTTTCTGACTGACCTACAGGTGGCGCTGTGAGACCCAGCAATTGCACTGTGCAATCTGCATGCAAATCAGGTCATAATAAGATGCTGATATGGATGTTTGCCCACTGACTGCCTAAGTAGGCGCATTTGTATAACACTTTTGAATACAGCAAATGTTTGCCCTGGAAAAATGTCCTAGTGTCAGGTGAACGTGTTAGCCCTGCAGAAACACTGCACAAATGTATTTGTGCCGGGTAAACCTGTCTTGAACCATAACACAGTTCTGCAGTATTTGGCCCGCACTGTTGTTTGCAGCTTTAGTGCATCCACTTCTTTGCTAGCACACACATTGGCCACATAGTTCACCTTTACCTTTCTGGAAAAATTACACTCCCTGCCACCAAAATATTATATATTTAATAGACATATGCCATGTTTGATAATGTGGGGCCAGCTATTCAAAACTTATCCCACAGCAAAATTAGCACTGCAGAATGTGCTAAACTAGCCTTGAACTATTTGCATGCTACATTCAAGGGAATAGCCCCAGGGCTAAAGCAACTGAATATAATGTGCTAATGAAGCCATGTAAACAGGGCTGAGAGTGCAGTGCAATAATAGGCCAGCAAACAAGACAGTTATGAATATAGCATCTGGGATGTGCAAATCAAAACAGCAGCCCAGTGCACACAGACATGGTAGAAGGTATAGGTGAACTACGTGATCAATGAGTGTGTGCTAGCAAAGAAGTGGATGCACTAAAGTTGCAAACAACAGTGCAGGCCAAATACTGCAGAACTGTGTTATGGTTCAAGACAGGTTTGTGCAGCACAAATACATTTGTGTAGTGTTTGCACAGGGCTAACACATTCACCCTGCACTAGGACGTTTTCCCAGGGGCAAACATTTGCTGTATTCAAAAGTGTTATACAAATGAACTTACTTAGGCAGTCGGTAGGCAAACATCCATATTAGCATCTCATTAGGACCTGATTTGCATGTAAATTGCACAGTGCAATTGCAGTGTCTCACAGCAACATGTAGGTCAGTCGAAAAATGTACAGGGGCAGGCTTGGTCAGCTCACAGCACCACGTGTAGGTCAGTCTGAAAGTACAGGGGCAGGCTGGGTCAGCTCACAGCTCAACCTGTAGATCAGTCTGGAACTACATGGGCAGGCTGGGTTTGCTTACAGCTCCACCTATAGGTAAGTCTGAAAGAAAAATCGATTATGGGGGTATGTGGGATTTTGTATTTCTTTGAAACTTGGTTTCCTAGCCACTGCTCTTTGAGATAACTACTGCATGAGTACTTGCACGCTGAGGTTCTTTGTTTTTTTAGCTTGTTTTTTTGGGGTGTCACCGCAATATAGTCCAGATAAACTAAGTTAGGGTAGTTGGTTCATTGCGTTCATGTGTAAAAAAAATAAGACACACTGATAATTCTTGGTAGGAAAAAACATGTGTATGTGTCTTCTGTTATCACCCTTTGCAGACTGTCTGAGAATTATTTTGGTATTATGCATTTGTGCATAAAATTGAACCAGTATTACATACTATGTTTATTTGGGTAAACAGCCTATGGTGCTTTGTATTATGGGGGTATGTATGATTTTGTATTTCTTTGAAAATTGGCTTCCTGGGCAGTGCCCTTTGGGGTAACCATTGCCTCACTGCCTGCACGCTGATGTTCTTTGTCTTTTAGCTTATTTTTTTGTTTTTATTGGGTTCACCACAACATAACCCTGATAAACCATATTAGGGTAGCTTGTTCATTGCATTGGGGTATGAAACAGATGAGGTTCACTGATAAGTTCTGGTAGGATCCTTTTCAGACTGTATGAGAGATATTTTGGTACCATGCATTTCTACTTAAAGTTGAACTGCCATAATAAACTGTGGTGCTTTGTATTATGGGGATGTGTGTGCTTTTGTATTTATTTGAAACTTGACTTCTCTGCTACTGTCGTTTGGGATAACCATTGCCTCTGTGCTTGCTTGCTGAGGTTGTTTGTCTTTTAGCTTAGTTTTTGCTTTTATTGCATTCACCACAACATAACCCAGATAGACCATCTTAGGGTAGCTGATTCATTCCACTGGGGTGTCAAGCAGATGAGGCACACTGAAAATTCCTGGCAGTAAGAAACACATGTATGTGTTTTCTGTTACCCCTTTTTGCAGACTGTGTGAGAGATCTTTTGGTACTATGCATTTCTACATAAAGTTGAACCAGCATAATATACTGTGGTGATTTACATTACAGGGATATGTGTGATTTTATATTTCTTTGAAACTTGGCTTCCTGGCCATTGTCCTTTGGGGTAACCATCGCCTCAGTGCATGCAAGCTGAGGTTCTTTGTCTTTTAGCTTGTTTTTTCGCAGTTTGGTCAAGACTTCCTCTAGCTGATGAATTTGCTGGGCTTCTCACAGGGATTACCTCTGCAACCCATAGGCACAGCCATTCCTTGGACCTAGTTTTCCTTCTGAGTATTGAGACCTCTGATTTGGTTGTGGTGCCAGTCATTTGGTCGGACCATCACATCATAAGGTTCAATTTCCAGGCCCCCGTATATGCCTACCCCTATGGTGATGGTCCGGTACTGCCTTTTAAGGAGTTTATCCCCCGAAGCCCTATTGGCAGTGCTGGAACTATTAGGGCAGCAGAGGAATAGTGGTGACCCAGGTAACTTAGTCCGGGGTTATAATGATGTTGTGACTGAGGTGCTGGAATGTCTTGCTCCTGTCCGTGTTCGTCCCCTTAACCCATGCCCTAGGTCCCCTTAGTTTGCGACCTTGAGAGAGCTGAGGAAAGTGGGACGAAAGCTGGAGCGTTGCTGGTGAAAATCGGGACTGGATGCCAACAGACTTACATTGTTAATCCATTATAAGGATTAGCAACTGGCTATCTCCCGTAAGAAGGCAGAGTTCCTGTCCAGGGAGGTTGCTGTGGCTCAAAATCGACTGGCTCAGCTCTTCTGAACTGTAGACAGACTGTGCAATCCAGTCTGTCTGCAGTCTCAGACAGCATTGTGGCAAGGGAAGTGCGATGAATTTGCTCACTTTTTTGCGATAAGGTTGCTGACATCAGGTCTGAGATTTGCACGGGACACCCCAACGGGACGGATGGTGATCGGTTGGGAGGTGGCAGTTCCTCAGTCTGCCTGGTCTGACTTTGGCCGGCCGGCGATCGGGGAAGTTGTGAAGATCATCCAGTGTTTGTGGTCAACCTGCTGTGGTTTGGACCCCGGCCCAACACGCCTCCTTGTGGGGTGTGTTAAGACCATCGCCCCAGTCTTTGCTGAGATAGTCTGGTGTTTGTTAGAATCTGGGATGTTTCTGGAAACCCTGAAGGAGGCAGTAGTGGTACCCCTTGTTAAGGAATCATCTCTCGACCCAGACTGTACTGTTAACTACACACCCATCTCTAACCTTCGCTTTATGAGTAAGGCTATCGAGAAGGTGGTTGTGCTGCACCTGCAAGATCATTTGACCATCCACGACATCTATGATCGTCTCCACTCCAGTTTCCAGAAATAGCATAGTACCGAAACAGCCCTTGTTCGGGTTCTGAATTATCTCCTAGTAGCAAGAGATTGGAGGAGCCATTCCCTCTTGGTTCTTCCTGATCTCTAGGTGGCATACGACACTGTGGCCCATGGGATGTTGGTCAGGCAGCTGCGGTCAATCTGTAGACTGTCTGGTACAGTCCTCAGATTGTTCCATTCTTTCCTCACTGGCAGGTTTCAGAGAGTTGTCTGTTGGCTTTACTCCTCTGACAAGGTCTCCCTGCCATGTGAGGTTCCACAGGGCTCTGTACTGTCCCCCATGTCATTCACAGTCTATATGCTGCCATTGGGAGACATTGTAAGGCAGTATGGGCTGGATTTTCACTCTTATGCAGGTGACACTCAGCTCTACCTGTCCTTTGTGCACGATCAATGGGGAGCTGTCTCGCATTTTAACAACTGCCTTTTCCAAGATTGAGGATTGGATGAGTGCCAGCTGGCTGAGGTTGAATCTGGATAAGACAGAGGTTTTGGTGGTGAACCTGGGCCATCCAGTAGAAGGGCCGTCGGAAGGATTTTGGCTCAGTGGTCACCAGCTAATGACCTCTGAATGAGTGTGGGAGCTGGGTATGATTCTTGAGGATGAATTGATGCTTAAACATCAGGTGTCACCTGCTGTCAAGGCTGCCTTTTACCATCTAAGGAATGCAGCCCGGATCAAGCACCTAGTTCCTCTCGATGACCTACCAGTTTTGGTTCATGCCTCTGTAATGTCTCACATTGATTACTGTAATTCTCTGTACCTAAGGCTACCAGGTGTTGATAGCTGCCGCTTGCAGCTGGTGCAGAACGCGGCAGGTAGGCTGTTGACTAGGCTGCCTCATAGCGGTCATGTCATGCTGGTGCTACGCGATCTACACTGGCCGCCTATTCAGTGGCAGATCACCTTTAAGGTCGGTTTACTGACCTATACGTCTCTACATGGACAGGGACTGAGTTATCTACAAGATCTTCTTCATCCCTATTACCCCTCCCAGCTGCTTCACTCCACCAACGAGGGATTGCAAGAGATTCCCAGGGTCCCTTTAAAGTCATCTGGGGCCCGTGCGTTTGAATTTGTGGCCCCATCCCTGTGGAACTCTCTACCTCATCGGATTCGACAGTGCCTGTCAGTGGAGAGCTTTAAATCTGCATTAAACACTCTTCTGTTTACTTTAGCATTTCCTGAATTTATTTGATCTGCTGCAGATGTTTTTATGTGTGTAATTGTTTTATCTATTTTATGGTTATGTACTAGCGCTATGGTTTTGGAATAGCACCATTTTATAAATAATTTATGATTGATTGATTTATTGGGTTCACCAATTCACAACCCAGATAGACCATCCTAGGGTGGCTGGTTCATTCCACTGGGGTGTCAAACAGATGAGACACACTGATGAGTCCTGGAAGGATGGAACACGTGTAAGTGTCTTATGTTAACTTCCTTTGCAGACTGTGTGAGAGTCCTTTTGGTACCATGCATTTCTGCTTAAAATTGAACCAGCATAATATACTGGGGTGATTTGCACTATGGGTGTATGTGTGATTTTGTATTTCTTTGAAATTTGCTTCCCAGCAAGTGCTCTTTGGGGTAACCATTGCCTCAGTTCTTGCATGCTGAGGTTCTTTGTCTTTTAGCTTGTTTTTTGTTTTTATTGGGTTCACAACAACATAACCCTGATAGAACATCCTAGGGTAGCTGGTTCATTTGACTGGGGTGTCGAACAGATGACGCACACTGCTGAATCCTGGTAGGACGAAACATGTGTATGAGTCATTTGTTAGCACCCTTTAGAGACTGTATGAGAGGCTTTTTGGTACCATGCATTTCTGCTTAAAGAGCATGTGGTTAGTAAAGGTGCATAGCTTAAAGAAGGAAGGTTTGGGGCCTTTAGATGCCTCTGCAATCATACAGTTTATTTTATTTGTTTATTTATTTACTTTTATGAACGAACATACAAACTTATGAAATTTGCCAGCAGATAAAGGCCTAGAGGTCTATCAAGTCTGCTCGAATGTGTAGCTAGCACCCCTTATTCTGCAGCTGCCCCTCCCTTCCACCCTTCCCCTTCATTAACCCTCCCCCTTGTCCTGTCCCATCCTCGTTTGAAGCAGTCCACTGTTCTACTGCATACCACTTCAGCAGATAATGCATTCCACCCAGCCACCAGCCTCTCTGTAAAAAAGTGTCTCCTCATCTCCCTCCTGAACCTTCCTCGCTCCGGTCTCATATCATGGCCCCTGGTGGCCCTCCCTTCCCTTACTTTGAACAGCCCCTCTGTACCCGTCTTGTTTATTCCTTTCATATATTTATAGGTTTCAATCATGTCACCCCTGTCTCTCTTCTCCTCCAGTGAGTACATGTTCACATCCTTCAGCCTCCTCTCGTATGATAAGTCCCCCAGCCCCTTGATCATCTTTGTCGCTCTGCACTGCACCCTCCAGTAACTTAATGTCCCTCTTCAGATACGCGCCGTGCACATGCAGTACTCAGGTGTGGTCTAACTAATGACCTATACAGTGGCAGAATCACCTCCTCCATCCTCGAGGATATACCCCTTGCAATACAACCCAGCATTTTGTTGGCCTTTGCAGCTGCCTTCCTACATTGTGCCGAGTTGTTCATTGACCCTGTAATGAACACACCCAGATCCTTCTCCCCTCTGTCTGGGCTAGCTGCACTCCCCCTAGCTGGTAACTCCTCCTTGGGTTCTTTATCCCAAAATGCAGCACCTTACACTTTTTGGCATTAAAACCCAGTTGCCAGGTGTCTGACCAGGTTTCAAGCTTTGCCAGATCATCCTGCAACCCCTGCCATCCTCCTAGGTCATCCGCCACCGCGCCTACCTTGGTATCATCCGCAAACAGACTGATCTTGCTCTTAATGTCCTATGATATGTCTGCAATGAATATCCTAAACAACAGTGGTCCCAACACAGCCCTGTGGAACACCGCTCGTCACTGCCCTTGGGTGTGAGAGCTCCCTACCCACCACCACCCTCTGTTACCTTCACTGAAGCCAGTTTCCTACCCATCTCACTAGCTTTGCACCCGCCCCTGTGCCTAGTAACTTCCTTCCCAGCCTTCCATGTGGCACTGAGTCAAATTCCTTACTGAAGTCCAGATACAGGACATCCACTGCATGGCCCCTGTCCAGTTGCCTAGTTACCCAGTCATAGAACTCGACCAGGTGGTATGGCAGGATCTGCCACGTATGAAGCCATGCTGTCTGCTGTCCTGTAGTCCTTTAACCTCTAGGAGTGCCAGCAGCCTCTCCTTCAGGATAGTCTCCATTAGCTTTCCCATGATGGATGTGAGGCTCACTGGTCTGTAGCTTCCCGGTTCATCCTTGGGGCCACTCTTGTGGAGGGGCACTACATGAGCCATCCTCCAGTCCTGAGGTACACACCCCGTATATAGTGAGGCATTAAATAGGCCTGCCAAAGGTCCTGCAAGGACCTCTGCCAGCTCCTTCAGTACCCTGGGGTGGATGCCATCTGGGCCTGGCGCCTTGTCCACCCTCAGTGCCTTCAAACCCTCTCAAACTCTGCTCTAAATGATTTCCCCATCTGTCATCACTTCCCCCACTGCTTCTGCCATTTCTCCCACCTTGGGTGTCACCCCCCTCTTCTCTTTAGTAAATACTGGGCAGAAGTACTCATTAAGTGCTTCCGCCTTATCGCACCCTGCTTCCACCCAACCCCCCTCCTTCCTAATCCTTACTATGTGGTCCTTACAGCTCCTTTTCTCCCTGATGTACTTAAGGAAGTCCTTCTCCCCCTTCTTAATGCCTTGTTCCAGCCTGAGTTCCGTAGATGCTTTGGCTCCCCTTACTGCCCTTGTCACCTCCTTCGATTCTGTCAAGTACTCCTCCCTGTCCTCCCCCCTTTCTGTATTCTTGTACTTCCTAAAGGCAGCTCTTTTCCTCCTTACATTTTCCATGACCTCCTTGCTCAACCAGATCAGTTTCTTAGCCCTAGCCTTCTTGCTCTGGGCTTTGCAGCAGGTTTTGGTTGCCTCCACTATCCCCAGCTTTATGAGCTCCCACCTCTGGTTAGTGTCCATACTAGATTGAATTCTGGCCAGGTACCCTTTTACCACTTCCCCCATCCTCCCAAAGTCGGCCCTCCTGATGTCCAACACTATTGTGCTAGATTGCACTCCTTCCTTGCCCATATCCTATGTGAGCCATACTGAGCGGTGGTCACTCCCTGACAGCGGTTCCTCCACTGTAAGTTCTCTCACAAAGTCCCCATTTGCCAGCACAAGGTCAAGGGTATTTCCTAACCTGGTTGGTTCACTGACCATTTGCAGCAGGAAGCTGTCCTGGAAGGCATCCAGCAGTACCTGCTCCCTTCTATTCCTGGTTGTTGGGGTGCTCCAGTCCACTCATGGCATGTTGAAGTCCCCCACAATCACCACACTACCCTTCTCGCAGGTCCTCCTGATCTGTCCTGCTAGTTCCCTGTCTAACTCCTCCATCTGAGATGGTGGCCTATACACCACTCCCATTCTAAGAATCCTATCCTTGGAATCCTGGATTTGCATCCAAAGTGACTCCGTACTACCCTCCTCCCTTCCTTCCTTACACACTTCAGTCCTTCCTTCACATATAGTGCCACCCCCCCCCTTTCCCAATCACTCTGTCCCTACGAAATAATCTGTACCCTGGTACAGACAGGTCCCAGTCATTGTATTGGGTGGCCCATGTTTCCGTGATGGCTGCAATGACCACCTCTCCCTCTGCCATGAGAATCTGTAACTCTGCAGTTTTCCTGCCAAGGCTCCTAGCATAAGGGTAACCACCTTCCACCTTTTTCCCCCACTCACATCCTGCCCTCCTTTCCTAGCATCACCAACAGTACTTGCCATTTGTCCTTTGTCACTGTTATGGGGGGTAAGCTCATATGGTTTCCCAACCTGTGGTCTCTGCATATCTCTTCCCCAACTGCCACCCCCCACTCCTAGTTTAAATTCCCAACTTCCTCTATGTACTCCTCCATCCTCTGTTTCAACACTTTCTTTCCCTCCTCACTCAAGTGTAGTCTGTCCTTGGCATAGAGACTACTGTCCTCCCAGGTCCCTCCCCACCCCCCAACAGCCCATACCCTTTAGCACAACACCAGGTTCTTAGCCATCTGTTAAATTCCTCTATTCTCACCTTTCTTGTTGTGCTTGCCTTTGGCACAGGAAGTATCTCTGAAAAAGTTACTGATCTTCCTGCCCACTCACATAATTGTGCTAGTTCTTCAAACCTCCTCTGGACTGTATCTACTGTCTTGTCAGCCAGGTCATTTGTCCCAAGATGCATAATTAAATGAGTTATTTATGTTTATTAACATCTTTTTATTTGTATTTTGCCAAGTGCTAGTGAAAAAAAAAAAGAGAGTCCAATGGAGTCCCCATGTGATGATATCAGAAAACCCTTACAAGCATGCCTGCCAGTATATTGGAAAGGGGAAACTACGTTTCTACTTTTTAGAGGTTTCTTTCAGACTGACCTACAGGTGGTACTGTGAGACACTGCAATTGCACTGTGCAATTTACATGCAAATCAGGTCATAATGAGATGCTAATATGGATGTTTGCCCAATGACTGCCTAAGTAGGCTCATTTGTATAACACTTTTGAATACAGCAAATGTTTTCCCTGGGAAAACATCCTACTGCAGCGTGAACATGTTAGCCCTGGGCAAACACTGCACAAATATATTTGTGCCACGCAAACCTGTCTTGAACCATAATGCAGTTCTGCAATATTTGGCCTGCATTGTTGTTTACAGCTTTAGTGCATCAACATCTTTTGCTAGCACACCCACATTGATCACGTAGTTCACCTATACCTTCTACTACGTCTGTGTGCATTGGGCTGCTGTTTTGAGCTGCACTTCCCAGATGCTATATTCATACCTGTCCTTTTTGCTGACCTATTATTGCACTGCACTCCCAGCCCTGTTTGCATGGCTTCATTTGCACGCTGTATTCAGTTGCTTTAGCCAAGGGGCTATTCCTTTATATATAGCATACACATGGTTCAGGGCTAATTTAGCACACTGTGCAGTGCTAATTTTGCTCTAGGGCTAAGTTTCGAATATCTGGCCCCACATGATATCAAACATAACATATGTCTATTAAATATATAATATTTTGGTGGCCGGGAGTGTAATTTTTCCAGGAAGGTAAAGGTGAACTACGTGGTCAATGTGTGCGCGAGCAAAGAAGTGGATACACTAAAGCAGCAAACAACAGTGCAGGCCAAATTCTGCAGAACTGTGTTATGGTTCAATACAGGTTTGCATGGCACAAATACATGTGTGCAGTGTTTGTGCAGGGCTAACACATTCACCCAGCACTAGGACGTTTCCTAAGGGCAAACATTTGCAGTATTCAAAAGTGTTCTACAAATATGCCTACTTAGGCAGTCGGTGGGCAAACATCCATATTAGCATCTCATTATGACCTGATTTGCGTGTAGATTGCACAGTGCTGTTGCAGGGTCTCACAGTGCCACCTGTAGGTCAGTCTCATAGAAATATCTGAAAAGTAGAAAGGTTGTAGATTCCCTTTGCAATACACTGGCAGGCATGCTAGTAAGGGTTTTCTGACATCATCGCACGGGGACTCCATTGGACTCTTTTTTTTCACTAGCACTTGGCAAAATACAAATAAAAAGACGTAAAAGTAAATAAATAAACAAATAAAAGCTAACTGAATGGTTGCAGACGTATCTTAAGGCCCCAAACCTTCATTCTTTAAGACATGCATCTTTACAAAGCACCAGCTCTTTAAAGTTGAACCAGCATAAAATACGGTAGTGGTCTGAATTATAGGGGGATGTGTGATTTTGTATTTCTTTCAAACTTGGTTTCCCGGCCAGTGCCCTTTGGAGTAACCATTGCTTCAGTGCTTGCACACCGAGGTTCTTTGTCTTTTATTATGTCTTTTGGTTTATTGGGTTCACCACAACATAACCCTGATTGACCATCTTGGGGTAGCTGGTTCATCCCACAGGGGTGTCAAATACATAACGCACACTGAGGAGTATTGGTAGCATGGAACACATGTATGTATTTGCTGTTAGCACCCTTTGCAGACCGTGTGAGATACCTTTTATTACCAGCCATTTCTGTTTAAAGTTGAACCAGCATAATATACAGTGCTGCTTTGATTTATAGCCCATGGTGCTTTGCATTATGGGGGGTATGTGTGAGTTTGTATTTCTTAGAAACTTGGCTCCCTGGACAGTACCCTTTGGCGTAACCCTTGCCTCAGTGCTTACATGCTGAGGATCTTTGTCTTTTAGCCCGTATTTTGTTTTTATTGGGTTCACCGCAACATAACCCAGATAGACCATCTTAGGGTATCTGGTTCATTCCACTACAGTATGAATCAAATGAGGCCCACTAATGAGTTCTGATAGAATGAAATATTTCTGTCATTTGTTAGCACCTTGTTTATATCATGCATATTTGCTGAAAGTTGAAACAGTGTAAAATGTTGTGGTTATTTACATGTACTACCCATGGTGCTTTGTAATGTTGGGTATGTGTTATTTTGTATTTCTTTTATACTTGGTTTCCTGACCAGTGCTTTGTTGGGTAACCATTGCTTCAGTTTTTGTACCCTGAGGTCCTTTATCATTTAGCTTGTTTTTTTTTTGTTTCTATTGGGTTCTTCACAACATAACCCTGACAGATTTATCTAGGGTAGCAGGTTCATTCCACAAGGGTGTCAAACAGATGACATACACTATTGACTCCTGGTAGGGTAACACACATGAGTGTGTCTTCTAGTAGCAATCTTTGCTGACTGTGTGAGAAATTTTTTGATACCATGCTTTTCTGCTGAAAGAGCAGGTTCTTAGTAAAGATGCATATCTTAAAGAATGAAGGGTTGGGGCCTTTAGGTGCCTTTGCAATCATTCAGTTTGCTTTTATTTGTATTTTCTTTACTTTTACTTACATTTCCATCTTTTTATTTGCATTTTGCCAAGTGCTAGTGAAAAAAAAAAGAGTCCGATGGAGTCCCTGTGTGGTGGTCAGAAAACCCTTACTAGCATGCCTGCAGTGTATTGCAAAGGGAAACTACAACCTTTCTGCTTTTCAGATATTTCTTTCAGACTGACCTACAGGTGGTGCTGTGAGACCCTGCAATTGCACTGTGCAATCTGCATGCAAATCAGATTATAATGTGATGCTAATATGGATGTTTGCCCACCGACTGCCTAAGTAGGCGCATTTGTATAACACTTTTGAATACAGCAAATGTTTGCCCTGGAAAAATGTCCTAGTGTCAGGTGAACATGTTAGCCCTGCAGAAGCACTGCACAAATGTATTTGTGCCGCGTAAACCTGTCTTGAACCATAACACAGTTCTGCAGTGTTTGTCCTGCACTGTTGTTTGCAGCTTTAATGCGTCCACTTCTTTGCTAGCATACACATTGGCCACATAGATCACCTTTATCTTTCTGGAAAAATTACACTTCCTGCCACCAAAATGTTTTATATTTAATAGACATATGCCAAGTTTGATAATGTGGGGCCAGCTATTCAAAACTTAGCCCCGCAGCAAAATTAGCACTGCACGATGTGCTAAATTAGCCCTGAACTATTTGCATGCTACATTCAAGAGAATAGCCCCGGGGCTAAAGCAACTGAATATAGTGTGCAAATGAAGCCATGTAAACAGGGCTGAGAGTGCAGTGCAAATATTGGCCAGCAAATAAGACAGCTATGAATATAGCATCTGGGAAGTGCAAATCAAAACAGCAGCCCAGTGCACACAGACAAGTTAGAAGATATAGGTGAACTACGTGATCAATGAGTGTGTGCTAGCAAAGAAGTGGATGCACTAAAGTTGCAAACAACAGTGCAGGCCAAATACTGCAGCACTGTGTTATGGTTCAAGACAGGTTTGTGCAGCACAAATACATTTGTGTAGTGTTTGCGCTGGGCTAACACATTCACCCTGCACTAGGACGTTTCCCAGGGGCAAACATTTGCTGTATTCAAAAGTGTTATACAAATGAACTTACTTAGGCAGTCGGTGGGCAAACATCCATATTAGCATCTCATTATGACCTGATTTGCATGTAGATTGCACAGTGCAATTGCAGTGTCTCACAGCACCACCTGTAGGTCAGTCTGAAAGTACAGGGGCAGGCTCGGTCAGCTCACAGCTCAACCTATAGATCAGTCTGGAACCACATGGGCAAGCTGGGTTTGTTTACAGCTCCACCTATAGATAAGTCTGAAAGAAATATCTAAAAAGTAGAAAGGCTGTAGTTGAGGTTTGCAATACACTGGCAGGCTTGCTAGTAAGAGTTTTCTGACATCATCATACTCGGACTCCATTGGTCCCTTTTTTTTTTTCATTAGCACTTGGCAAAATAGAAATAAAAAGATGGAAATTTAAGTAAATAAACAAATAAAAGCAAACTGAATGACTGCAGTGGCATCTAAAGGCCCCAAACCTTCATTTTTTTAAGATATGCACCTTTACCAAGCACCTGCTCTTTAAAGTTGAGCCAGCATGAAATACTCTGGCCATTTGCATACATAGTACATAGTGATTTGGATTATGGGGGTATGTGGGATTTTGTGTTTCTTTGAAACTTGGTTTCCTAACCACTGCCCTTTGAGATAACTACTGCCTGAGTACTTGCACGCTGAGGTTCTCTGTTTTTTTATTGGGTTCACCACAATATAGTCCTGATAAACCAAGTTAGGGTAGATGGTTCATTGCATTAGAGCATAAAAATATAAGACATACTGATAATTCTTGATAGGAAGAAACACGTGTATGTGTCTTCTGTTAGCACCCTTTGCAAACTGTGTGAGAGATATTTTGGTATTATGCATTTCTGTATAAAGTTGAGCCAGCATTACATACTATGGTTATTTGTGTATACAGCCTATGGTGCTTTGCATTATAGGGGTATGTATGATTTTGTATTTCTTTGAAACTTGGTTTCCTGGACAGTGCCCTTTGGGGTAACCATTGCCTCAGTGCTTGCATGCTGATGTTCTTTGCCTTTTAGCTTATTTTTTGTTTTTATTGGGTTCACCACAACATAACCCAGATAGACCATATTAGGGTAGCTTGTTCATTCCATTGGGGGTGTGAAACAGATGAGGTGCATTGATAAGTCTTGTTAGGCTCCTTTACAGACTGTATGAGAGATATTTTGGTACCATGCGTTTCTACTTAAAGTTGAACTGCCATAATACACTGCGGTGCTTTATATTACGGGGTATGTGTGATTTTGTATTTATTTGAAACTTGACTTCTCTGCTACTGTCTTTTGGGATAACCATTGCCTCTGTCCTTGCATGTTGAGGTTCTTTGTCTTTTAGCTTGGTTATTGCTTATATTGGGTTCACCACAACATAACCCAGATAGACCATCTTAGGGTAGGTGATTCATTCCACTGGGGTGCCAAGCAGATGAGGCACACTGAAAATTCCTGGCAGTAAGAAACACATGTATGTGTTTTCTGTTACCCCTTTTTGCAGACTGTGTGAGAGATCTTTTGGTACTATGCATTTCCACATAAAGTTGAACCAGCATAATATACTGTGGTGATTTGCATTACAGGGATATGTGTGATTTTATATTTCTTTGAAACTTGGCTCCCTGGCCATTGTCCTTGTCATTGTTCTCATATTTCTCACACAGCTGCAGTCAATCTGTAGACTGTCTGGTACAGTGCTCAGATTGTTCCATTCTTTCCTTACTGGCAGGTTTCAGAGAGTTGTCTGTTGGGTTTGCTCCTCTGACAAGGTCTCCCTGCCATGTGAGGTTCCACAGGGCTCTGTACTGTCCCCCATGTCATTCACAGTGTATATGCTGCCATTGGGAGACATTGTAAGGCAGTATGGGCTGAGTTTTCACTCTTATGCAGATGATACTCAGCTCAACCTGTCCTTTGTGCCCGATCAATGGGGTGCTGTCTCACATTTTAATAACTGCCTTTTCTGAGATTGAGGATTGGATGAGTGCTAGCTGGCTGAGGTTGAATCCGGATAAGACTGAGGCTTTGGTGGTGAACCCTGGATGTCGGATAGAAGGGCCGTCGGAGGGGCTTTGGCTCAGTGGTCACCAGCTAATGACCTCTGAATGAGTGTGGGATCTGGGTATGATTCTTGACGATGAATTGCTGCTTAAACATCAGGTGTCATCTGCTGTCAAGGCTGCCTTTTACCATCTAAGGAATGCTGCCCGGATCAAGCACCTAGTTCCTCCCGATGACCTACCAGTTTTGGTTCACGCCTCTGTAATGTCTCACATTGATTACTGTAATTCGTAGAAACATAGACTTTGATGGCAGATAAGGACCGCTAGGCCCATCTAGTCTACCCATTTCCCTACCTACAGGATAGGCCGCAGATCCTAGTTAACCAACAGCCTATTTCTTCCTACCCCCCCCACAAGAATTGCCTTATGTCTGTCCCATGCATTCTTGAATTCTCCCACAGTTTTAGACCCCACAACCTCCTCAGGAAGGCTGTTCCATGCATCCATTACCCTGTCTGTGAAATAATACTTCCTCACATTGCCCCTGAACCGCCCTCCTTCTATCTTTAAATTGCGTCCCCTTGTTCTTGCAAGTCTCTTTTTCTGAAAGATGCTACCCTCCTGGACTTTGTTGATTCCACTGAGGTACTTAAAACTTTCTATCATGTCCCCCCTCTCCCTTCTTTCCTCAAGGGTATACATATTAAGCTCCTTTAGTCTCTCCTCATACGGCTTCTCTTGCAGACCCTGCACCATTTTAGTTGCCCTCCTCTGGACTGCCTCTATCCTGTCTATGTCCTTGCGGAGATGGGGTCTCCAGAACTGGACACAGTACTCCAGATGGGGTCTCACCAACTGTCTGTACAGAGGGATAACAACTTCCTGTTTTCTGCTGCTGATGCCTCTCCCTATACATCCCAGTATACCCCCAGCCCTCTCTACTGCCTTCTCACATTGCTTGCTAACCTTAAGGTCATCTGATATGATTACCCCCAGGTCCCTTTCCTTTTTTGTTGTTGTTACTACCTCCCCACCCATTGTGTATTCTTCCCCTGGGTTCTTGTTTCCCAGGTGCATTATTTTGCACTTCTTTGCATTGAATCCTAGCTGCCATACTTCTGACCATTCCTCCAACCTTGCCAAGTCCCTTTTCATCCTTTCCACGCCTCCTTGTGTATCAGCCCTCTTGCAGATTTTTGTGTCATCTGCAAAAGGCATACTTTTCCTTCAGTCCCTCTGCAATGTCACTGATGAAGACATTAAAAAGGACTGGACCCAATACTGAACCCTGCGGTGCCCACTAGTAACACCACTTTCTTCAGAATGGACTCCATTTACAATTACCTTCTGTGTCCTGTTGTGGAGCCAATGTTTTACCCAGGCTACCACCCTGGGTCCCACTCCCAGGCTGGTTAATTTGACTATTAATCTTTTGTGTGGGACTGTGTCAAATGCCTTGCTAAAGTCTAGGTAGGCCATGTCCACAGCCCCTCCCTGGTCTACTACTTTGGTCACCCAGTGAAATAAATCTATTAGATTCGTCTGACATGACCTTCCCCCTGTGAACCCATGTTGCCTTGGGTCCTGTGCTCCACTGGCCTCTAGGTACTCGACTATTGTTTCCTTCAGAAGTGACTCCATCACTTTCCCTACCACAGAGGTCAGACTGACAGGTCTGTAGTTTCCTGCCTCTGTCTTGGACCCACTTTTGTGAAGGGGAATCACATCAGCCTTCCTCCAGTCCTCGGGTACCACACCATCCTCCCATGATTTATTAAAAAGAGTAGCCAGTGGTTTCACTAGTTTCTCCCTTAATTCTTTTAGAATTCTGGGGTGAATTTCATCAGGACCCATTGCTTTGTCCACCTTCAGTTTTAGGAGTTCTTGCAGAACCCTTTCTTCTGTGAAAGGACTGGGATCGATCCCCCCTATCAAGAGTGCTTCTGTTAATTGGATTAGACACTTCCCCCTCCTCTTTTGTGAATACTGAGCAGAAATATTTGTTCAGTATTCCTGCTTTTTCACTGTCCTCCTCTGCCCACCCACTGTTCATTCTAATCAGCCTCACTATCCCTCCCTTTGTCTTTCTACACTCGCTGATGTACCTATAAAAGGTTTTATCCCCCTTCTCAACGGAGTTGGCTATCTTTTCCTCAGTTTGGGCCTTTGCTATTCTGACTTCCCTCCCTGCTTCCTTCTGCCTTAACTGGTACAGCTCTCTGTCCTGCTCCTTCTGTGTTTCCTTATACTTCCAGAATGCTATCTTTTTCTTCCTGACTTTCACAGCCACCTCTTTTGAGAATCATAGTGGCTTTTTCTTTCGTTTTGATTTGTTCATTTGCTTCACACAAAGGCTTGTTGCCTCTGTGATGGCAGTTTGATAATTCCCATTGTTGCTCCACACCTCCTTCTAGCCTGTTTGCTAGTGCTTTTCTGAGGCACTCTCCATCTTGCCAAAGTCAGCCCTCCTAAAGTCCAGTACCCTCACTTTTGTATGGCTTGACTCTGTAGCTGAGTTTAATGTGAATCACACTGTTTGATGGTCACTTGTCCCCAGATGGCAACCACTTCTAGATCTGAGATCCTCTTACTGCCCCCGTTTGAGAGTACGAGGTCTAAGATTGCTCCCTCACGAGTGGGTTCGAAACTAGCTGTCTAATGCCTGCCACCTGTAGGGCATCGAGAATGGCCCTGTTCTTGGATGTGGCTGCTGCAAATGTGCTCCAGTTAACATCTGGCATATTCAGGTCTCCCATCAACAGTATCTCCCCTTTCTCTGCCATTCTAAGAATGCCTTCTATCATATCCTTGTCCATTCCTTCCCCTGCCATGGGGACTGTACACACACCCTGTCGCAGATTGTGGTGCCTTTCCAGTCTCCAAGGTGACCCAGTGCCTCCTCTCCTCCCTGTTTACTCTTTTGTTCAGTTGCTTTTATCCCTTCCTTTACATAGAAGCTACTCCTCCCCTCTTCTCCCTGCCTGTCTCTCCATAGGTTATGTACCCTGGTATGTTAACATCCCAGTCATGGTTCTCTGTGTACCATGTTTCTGTGACTGCTACAATATCCAGGCATCCCTCTTCCATTAAGGCCATCAGCTCAGGGAGCTTGTTGCCCAGACTATGGGCATTGGTACTCATTACCCTCCATTTCCTGATGGCCTTACTCCCTTTTGCCCCATCCCTGTCTTTCTTGCCTTTGTCACTTTCTCCATTTACCCCAGCCCTTCTCCCTATCAACACCTCTATGTTGGTGTTTGCTGCACTTACTACCATGATTATTTGGGGGCTAGGATTTTCCTGCTCCTTTCCAGTGCCTCCCCCCTAGGCTAGTTTAAAAGCTTGCCAATGAAGCATTTAAACCTATCACCTAGGATCCTGGTTCCCCTCCTGGACAGATGCAGCCCATCATGCCAGTATAGGCTTGCATCACTCCAGGTGGACCCCCAGTCCCCAATGAAGCCAAATCCCTGAGCTCCACACCAGTTTTTCAACCACTGATTGAATTCCATGGTGTGGAACACCCTAGCCTCTCATATGCCATAGATGGGTAGCACCTCCGAGAAGGTAAACGTGCGTGCTACTTGACTAAGGCCCCTCCCCAATTCCACAAACCCTTCCTGCACTTCTCTAATCCCTTTCTTAGCCAGGTAATTTGTCCCTAGGTGGACAATGACATCCAGCTCCCTCCCCTGTGCAGCTGCTCTGGCAATCCTGAGGATTCGCTTCCTGTCCCTGCAAGCCATGGTGCCAGGCAGGCACCTTACCTCCCTCTCCCCTTCCTCCCCCAGTTCTACCTTCCTAACAATGGAGTCCCCCACCAGGAGTTGTTTCCTTCCCCTGCAGGGTCCCCTGCCACTCTCCTGTGGGTCTCCTTTGTGGAGGTTCCCAGCATCCTCCTTGGTCTCCACTGTGGGTGCCTCCATAGAGGAACCACACTTTGCCAGAATGGCATAGGAATTGTGGAGAGGTACAATGGGAGGGATGCACCTCTGTTCCACCACTCTCACCCTCCCTGAGCCCACTGTGGTCCAACCGCTCCTCTTTCTTGGCAATCTCTGAGGCAACGGCAGTGGCACTGGTGGTCCCTGGATGGAAGAGGAGGTCCCACAAATTCCCTGTACCGAATGCTACCAGGGATTGATATCCATCACTTGCAGCTGGTGCAGAACATGGCAGCTAGGCTGTTGACTAGGCTGTCTCGTAGCTGTCATGTCATGCTGGTGCTCCGCGATCTGCACTGGCTGCCTATTCAGTGGCAGATTACCTTTAAGGTCTTTTTACTGACCTATACAGCCCAACATGGAAAGGGACTGAGTTATCTACAAGATCTTCTTCATCCCTATTACCCCTCCCAACTGCTTCACTCCACCGACCGAGGGATTGCAAGAGATTCTCAGGGTTCCGTTAAAGTCATCTGGGGCCCGTACGTTTGAATTTGTGGCCCCATCCCTGTGGAATTCCCTATCTAATCGGATTCAACAGTGCCTGTCAGTGGAGAGCTTTAAATCTGCATTAAAAACTCTTTTGTTTACTTTGAAGTTTCCTGAATTTAATTGATCTGCTGCAGATGTTTTTATGTGTGTAGTTGTTTTATCTGTTTTATGGTAATGTACTAGCGCTATGGTTTTGAAATAGCACTATTTTATAAATAATTTATGATTGATTGATTGATTTATTGGGTTCACCAATACATAACCCAGATAGACCATCCTAGGGTGGCTGGTTCATTCCAGTGGGGTGTCAAATAAATGAGGCACACTGATGAGTCCTGGTAGGATGGAACACACGTAAGTGTCTTATGTTAAGGCCCTTTGCAGGCTGTGTGAGAAACCTTTTGGTACCATGCATTTCTGCTTAAAATTGAACCAGCATAATATACTGGGGTGATTTACACTATGGGTGTATGTGTGATTTTGTATTTCTTTGAAACTTGCTTCCCAGCCAGTGTTCTTTGGGGTAACCATTGCCTCAGTTCTTGCATGCTGAGGTTCTTTGTCTTTTAGCGTGTTTTTCGTTTTTATTGGGTTCACAACAACATAACCCTAATAGACCATTCTAGGGTAGCTGGTTCATTTGACTAGGGTGTCAAACAGACGACGCACACTGATGAATCCTGGTAGGACGAAACCCGTGTATGTGTCATTTGTTAGCACCCTTTGGAGACTGTATGAGAGGCTTTTTGGTACCATGCATTCCTGCTTAAAGAGCATGTGCTTAGTAAAGGTGCATAGCTTAAAGAACAAAGGTTTGGGGCCTTTAGATGCCTCAGCAATCGTACAGTTTGCTTTTATTTGTTTATTTATTTACTTTTACGTACATTTCCATCTTTTTATTTGTATTTTGCCAGTGCTAGTGAAAATAAATAGAGAGTCCAATGGCGTCCCCGTTTGATGATGTCAGAAAACCCTTACTAGCATGCCTGCCAGTATATGGGAAAGGGAAACTACGTTTCTACTTTTCAGAGGTTTCTTTCAGACTGACCTACAGGCGGCGCTGTGAGACACTGCAATTGCACTGTACAATCTACATGCAAATCAGGTCATAATGAGATGCTAATATGGATGTTTGCCCTCTGACTGCCTAAGTAGGCTCATTTGTATAACACTTTTGAATACAGCAAATGTTTTCCCTGGGAAAATGTCCTACTGCAGTGTGAACATGTTAGCCCTGGGCAAACACTGCACACATGTATTTGTGCCACGCAAACCTGTCTTGAACCATAACGCAGTTCTGCAGTATTTGACCTGCACTGTTGTTTACAGCTTTAGTGCATTGACATCTTTGCTAGCACACCCACATTGTTCACGTAGTTCCCCTATACCTTCTACCATGTCTGTGTGCACTGGGCTGCTGCTTTGAGCTGCACTACCCAGATGCTAGATTCATACCTGTCCTTTTTGCTGACCTATTATTGCACTGCACTCCCAGCCCTGTTTGCATGGCTTCATTTGCACGCTATATTCAATTGCTTTAGACAAGGGGCTATTCCTTTAAATATAGCATACACATGGTTCAGGGCTAATTTAGCACACTGCAATTTTGCTAATTTTGCTCTGGGGCTAAGTTTCGAATATTTGGCCCCACATGTTATCAAACATAACATATGTCTATTAAATATATAATATTTTGGTGGCTGGGAGTGTAATTTTTCCAGGAAGGTAAAAGTGAACTACGTGGCCAATCTGTGCGCGAGCAAAGAAGTGGATGCACTAAAGCTGCAAACAACAGTGCAGGCCAAATTCTGCAAAACTGTGTTATGGTTCAATACAGGTTTGCATGACACAAATACATTTGTGCAGTGTTTGTGCAGGGCTATCACATTCACGCGGCACTAGGACGTTTTCTAAGGGCTAACATTTGCAGTATTCAAAAGAGTTATACAAATGTGCCTACTTAGGCAGTCGGTGGGCAAACATCCATATTAGCATCTCATTATGACCTGATTTGCATGTAGATTCCACAGTGCAATTGCAGGGTCTCACAGCGCCACCTGTAGGTCAGTCTCATAGAAATATCTGAAAAAAAGAAAGGTTGTAGTTTCCCTTTGCAATACACTGACAGCCATGCTAGGAAGGGTTTTCTGACATCATCACACGGGGACTCCATTGGACTCTTTTTTTTTTTTTCACTAGCACTTGGCAAAATACAAATAAAAAGATGTAAAAGTAAATAAATAAACAAATAAAAGCTAACTGAATGATTGCAGACGTATCTTACGGCCTCAAACCTTCATTCTTTAAGACATGCATCTTTACAAAGCACCAGCTCTTTAAAGTTGAACCAGCATAAAATACGGTAGTGACCTGAATTATAGGGGGATGTGTGATTTTGTATTTCTTTGAAACTTGGCTCCCTGGATAGTACCCTTTGGTGTAAACCTTGCCTCAATGCTTACATGCTGAGGATCTTTGTCTTTTAGCCTGTATTTTGTTTTTATTGGGTTCACCTCAACGTAACCCAGATAGACCATCTTAGGGTATCTGGTTCATTCCACAGCAGTCTGAATCAAATGAGGCCTACTAATGAGTTCTGATAGAATGAAATATGTGTGTCATTTGTTATTGCCTTTATTATACCATGCATTTCTGCTTAAAGTTGAAACAGCATAAAATACTGTGGTGACTTGTACATACAACCCATGGTGCTTTGTAATGTTGGGTATGTGTTATTTTGTATTTCTTTGAAACTTGGTTTCCCGGCCAGTGTTTTTTTGGATAACCATTGCTTCAGTTTTTGCACCATGAAGTTCTTTATCATTTAGCTTGTTTTTTGTGTTTATTGGGTTCTCCACAACATAACCCTGATAGATTTTTCTAGGGTAGCAGGTTCATTCTACAAGGGTGTCAAACAGATGACGTACACTGTTGACTCCTGGTAGGACAAAACACGTGAATGTGTCTTCTAGTAGCACTCTTTGCTGACTGTGTGAGAGATTTTTTGATACCATGCTTTTCTGCTTAAAGAGCAGGTTCTTAGTAAAGATGCATATCTTAAAGAATGAAGGGTTGGGGCCTTTAGGTGCTTCTGCAATCATTCAGTTTGCTTTTATAAGTATTTTCTTTACTTTTACTTACATTTCCATCTTTTTATTTGTATTTTGCCAAGTGCTAGTGAAAAAAAAGAGTCCGATGGAGTCCCCATGTGGTGATTTCAGAAAACTCTTACTAGCATGCCTGCAGTGTATTGCAAAGGGAAACTACAACCTTTCTGCTTTTCAGATATTTCTTTCAGACTGACCTACAGGTGGCGCTGTGAGACCCTGCAATTGCACTGTGCAATCTGCATGCAAATCAGATCATAATGAGACACTAATATGGATGTTTGCCCACCGACTGCCTAAGAAGGCGCATTGGTATAACACTTTTGAATACAGCAAATGTTTGCCCTGGAAAAATGTCCTAGTGTCGGGTGAACGTGTTAGCCCTGCAGAAATACTGCACAAATGTATTTGTGCCGCGTGAACCTGTCTTGAACCATAACACAGTTCTGCAGTATTTGGCCTGCACTGTTGTTTGCAGCTTTAGTGCATCCACTTCTTTGCTAGCATACACATTGGCCACATAGTTCACCTTTATCTTTCTGGAAAAATTACACTCCCTGCCACCAAAATATTATATATTTAATAGACATATGCCAAGTTTGATAATGTGGGTCCAGCTATTCAAAACTTAGCCCCGCAGCAAAATTAGCACTGCATGATGTGCTAAATTAGCCCTGAACTATTTGCATGCTACATTTAAGGGAATAGCCCCGGGGCTAAAGCAACTGAATATAGTGTGCAAATGAAGCCATGTAAACAGGGCTGAGAGTGCAGTGCAAAAACAGGGCAGCAAATAAGACAGCTATGAATATAGCATCTGGGAAGTGCAAATGAAAACAGCAGCCCAGTGCCCACAGACATGCTACAAGGTATAGGTGAACTACAAGATCAATGAGTGTGTGCTAGCAAAGAAGTGGATGCACTAAAGTTGCAAACAACAGTGCAGGCCAAATACTGCAGAACTGTGTTATGGTTCAAGACAGGTTTGTGCAGCACAAATACATTTGTGTAGTGTTTGCGCAGGGCTAACACATTCACCGTGCACTAGGACATTTCCCCAGGGGCAAACATTTGCTGTATTCAAAAGTGTTATACAAATTAACTTACTTAGGCAGTCGGTGGGCAAACATCCATATTAGCATCTCATTATGACCTGATTTGCATGTAAATTGCACAGTGCAATTGCAGTGTCTCACAGCACCACCTGTAGGTCAGTCTGAAAGTACACGGGCAGGCTGGGTCAGCTCACAGTGCCACGTGTAGGTCAGTCTGAAAGTACAGGGTCAGGCAGGGTCAGCTCACAGCTCAACCTGTAGATCAGTCTGGAACTACATGGGCAGGCTGGGTTTGTTTACAGCTCCACCTATACGTCAGTCTGAAAGAAATATCTGAAAAGTAGAAAGGCTGTAGTTGAGGTTTGCAATACACTGGCAGGCTTGCTAGTAAGAGTTTTCTGACATCATCACAAAGGGACTCCATTGGACTCTTTTTTTTTTTTCATTAGCACTTGGCAAAATAGAAATAAAAAGATGGCAATTTAAGTAAATAAACAAATAAAAGCAAACTGAATGACTGCAGAGGCATTTAAAGGCCCCAAACCTTCATTTTTTTAAGATATGCACCTTTAACAAGCACCTGCTCTTTAAAGTTGAGCCAGCATGAAATACTCTGGCCATTTGCATACATAGTACATAGTGATTTGGATTATGGGGGTATGTGGGATTTTGTGTTTCTTTGAAACTTGGTTTCCTAGCCACTGCCCTTTGAGATAACTACTGCCTGAGTACTTGCACGCTGAGGTTCTTTGTTTTTTTATTGGGTTCACCACAATATAGTCCAGATAAAGCAAGTAAGGGTAGTTGGTTCATTGCTTTCAGGTGTAAAAATAATAAGACACACTGATAATTCTTGATAGGAAGAAACACGTGTATGTGTCTTCTGTTATCACCCTTTGCAGACTGTGTGAGAGATATTTTGGTACTATGCATTTCTGTATAAAGTTGAGCCAGCATTACATACTATGGTTATTTATGTATACAACCTATGGTGCTTTGCATTATGGGGGTATGTATGATTTTGTATTTCTTTGAAACTTGGTTTCCTGGACAGTGCCCTTTGGGGTAACCATTGCCTCAGTGCTTGCATGTTGATGTTCTTTGTCTTTTAGCTTATTTTTTGTTTTTATTGGGTTCACCACAACATAACCCAGATAGACCATATTAGGGTAGCTTGTTCATCCCATTGGGGGTGTGTGAAACAGATGAGGTGCACTGATAAGTCCTGGTAGGATCCTTTTCAGACTGTATCTCCCATAAGAAGGCAGAGTTCCTGTCCGGGTAGGTTGCTGTGGCTCAAAATTGACCAGCTCAGCTCTTCTGAACTGTAGACAGACTGTGCAATCCAGTCTGTCTGCAGTCTCAGAGAGCATTGTTGCAAGAGAAATGTGTCGAATTTGCTCACTTTTTTGCCGATAAGTTTGCTGACAACAGGTCTGAGATTTGCACGGGACACCCCAACGGGACGGATGGTGATCGGTGGGAGGTGGCAGTTCCTCAGTCTGCCTGGTCTGACTTTGACCGGACGGTGATCGGGGATGTTGTGAAGATCATCCAGTGTTTGCGGTCAGCTTGCTGTGGTTAGGACCCCGGCCCAATACGCCTCCTTGTGGGGGGTGCTAAGACCATCATCCCAGTCCTTGCTGAGATAGTCTGGTGTTTATTAGAATCTGGGATGTTTCTGGAAACTCTGAAGGAGGCAGTAGTGGTACCCCTAGTTAAGAAATCATCTCTCAACCCAGACTGTATTGTTAACTACACATCCATCTCTAACTTTCGCTTTGTTGGTAAGGCTATTGAGAACATGGTTGTGCTGTACCTGGAAGATCATTTGACCATCCCCGACATCTATGATCGTCTCCAGTCTGGTTTCCAGAAATGGCATAGTACCGAAACAGCCCTTGTTCGGGTTCTGAATTATCTCCTAGTAGCAAGAGATTGGAGGAGCCATTTCATCTTGGTTCTTCTTGATCTCTCTGTGGCATATGACACTGTGGCCCATGGGATGTTGGTCGGGCAGCTGCGGTCAATCTGTAGACTGTCTGGTACAGTCCTCAGATTGTTCCATTCTTTCCTCACTGGCAGGTTTCAGAGAGTTGTCTGTTGGATTTACTCCTCTGACAAGGTCTCCCTGCCATGTGAGGATTCCAAGACTCTGTACTGTCCCCCATGTCATTCGAAGTGTATATGCTGCCATTGGGAGACATTGTAAGGCAGTATGGGCTGGATTTTCACTCTTATGCAGGTGACACTCAGCTCAACCTGTCCTTTGTGCACGATCAATGGGGAGCTGTCTCGCATTTTAACAACTGCCTTTTCCGAGAGTGAGGATTGGATGAGTGTCAGCTGGCTGAGGTTGAATCCGGATAAGACTGAGGTTTTGGTGGTGAACCCAGGCCGTCGGGTAGAAGGGCCGTCGGGAGGATTTTGGCTCAGTGGTCACCAGCTAATGACCTCTGAATGAGTGTGGGATCTGGGTATGATTCTTGAGGATGAATTGATGCTTAAACATCAGATGTCACCTGCTGTCAAGACTGCCTTTTACCATCTAAGGAATGCAGCCCAGATCAAGCACCTAGTTCCTCTCGATGACCTACTAGTTTTGGTTCTCGCCTCTGTAATATCTCACATTGATTACTGTAATTCTCCGTACCTAAGGCTACCAGGTGTTGATAGCTGCCGCTTGCAGCTGGTGCAGAACGCGGCAGGTAGGCTGTTGACTAGGCTGCCTCGTAGCGGTCATGTCATGCTGGTGCTGCGCGATCTGCACTGGCCGCCTATTCAGTGGCAGATCACCTTTAAGGTCGGTTTACTGACCTATACGTCCCTACATGGACAGGAACTGAGTTATCTGCAAGATCTTCTTCATCCCTATTACCCCTCCCAGCTGCTTCACTCCACCGACGAGGGATTGCTGGAGATTCCCAGGGTTCCTTTAAAGTCATCTGGGGCCCGTGCATTTGAATTTGTGGCCCATTCCCTGTGGAACTCTCTACCTCATCGGATTCGACAGTGCCTGTCAGTGGAGAGCTTTAAATCTGCATTAAAAACTATTTTGTTTACTTTGGCGTTTCCTGAATTTATTTGATCTGCTGCAGATGTTTTTATGTGTGTAATTGTTTTATCTATTTTATGGTAATGTACTAGCGCTATGGTTTTTTAATAGCACTATTTTATAAATAATTTATGACTGATTGATTGATTTATTGGGTTCACCAATACTCAACCCAGATAGACCATCCTATGGTGGCTGGTTCATTCCACTGAGGTGTCAAACAGACGAGGCACACTGATGAGTCCTGGTAGGATGGAACACATGTAAGTGTCTTATGTTAACACCCTTTGCAGACTGTGTGAGAGACTTTTTGGTACCATGCATTTCTGCTTAAAACTGAACCAGCATAATATACTGGGGTGATTTGCACTATGGGTGTATGTGTGATTTTGTATTTCTTTGAAACTTTCTTCCCAGCCAGTGCTCTTTGGGGTAACCATTGCCTCAGTTCTTGCATGCTGAGGTTCTTTGTCTTTTAACTTGTTTTTTGTTTTTATTGGGTTCACAACAACATAACCCTAATAGACCATCCTAGGGTAGCTGGTTCATTCGACTGGGGTGTCAAACAGATGATGCACACTGCTGAATCCTGGTAGGACAAAACACGTGTATGTGTCATTTGTTAGCACCCTTTAGAGACTATATGAGAGGCTTTTTGGTACCATGCATTTCTGCTTAAAGAGCATGTGCTTAGTTGAGGTGCATAGCTTAAAGAACGAAGGTTTGGGGCCTTTAGATGCCTCTGCAATCGTACAGTTTGCTTTTATTTGTTTATTTACATTTCCATCTTTTTATTTGTATTTTGCTAAGTGCTTGTGAAAAAAAATAGAGTCCAATGGAGTCCCCGTGTGATGATGTCAGAAAACCCTTACTAGCATGCCTACCAATATATTGGAAAGGGAAACTACAACATTTCTACTTTTCAGAGGTTCTTTCAGACTGACCTACAGGTGGCGCTGTGAGACACTGCAATTGCACTGTGCAATCTACATGCAAATCAGATCGTAATGAGATGCTAATATGGATGTTTGCCCACTGACCGCCTAAGTAGGCTCATTTGTATAACACTTTTGAATACAGCAAATGTTTTCCCTGGGAAAATGTCCTATTGCAGGGTGAACATGTTAGCCCTGGGCAAACACTGCACAAATGTATTTGTGCCACGCAAACCTGTCTTGAACCATAATACAGTTCTGCAGTATTTGGCCTGCACTGTTGTTTACAGCTTTAGTGCATCAACATCTTTGCTAGCACTCCCACATTGATCATGTAGTTTGCCCCTGGGAAAACATCCTAGTGCAGGGTGATGCTGGTTCAACTTTAAACAGAAATGCATGGTACTAAAATGTCCCTCACATAGTCTGCAAAGAGGACTAGCTGAAGACACATACATGAATTTTGTCCTACCAGGATTCATCAGAGTGCCTCGTCTGTTTGACATCCCAGTGAAATGAACCAGCTACACTGAGATGGTCTGTCTAGGTCATGTTGTGGTGAACCTAATAAAAACAAAAAAACTAATTAAAAGATAAATAACCTCAGCGTGCAAGCACTGAGGCAATGGTTACTCCAAAGGGCACTGGCCGGGAAACCAAGTTTCAAAGAAATACAAAATCACACATCCCCCTATAACTCAAAGAAGAAGAAATTACACATACCCCATAATGCAAAGCAACATGGGCAGTATATGCAAATAACTACAGTATGTAATGCTGGTTTAACTTTATGCAGAAATGTATAGTACCAAAAGGTCTCTCAGGTATTCTGCAAAGGGGTGTTAACACAATATACATACATGTGTTTCTCATTCTACCAGGACTCTTCCATCTGCTGCATCTGTTTGACACCCCAGTGGAATGAACCAGCTACCCTAAGATGGTCTATCTGGGTTATGTTGTGGTGAACCTAATAAAAACAAAAAAACAAGCCAAAAAAACAAAGAACCTCAGTGTGCAAGCACTGAGGCAATGGTTACCCTAAAGAGTACTGGCCAGGATGCCAAGTTTTAATAAAAAATGCAAAATCGCACATACCCCCATAATTCAAAGTGCCACAGTATATTATGCTGGTTCAACTTTAAGCAAACATGCATGGTACCAAAAGGTCTCTCGCACAGTCTGCAAAGGGTGCTAACAGAAGACCCGTACACGTGTTTCGTTCTAACAGGACTCATAGTATGTAATATTTATTACCTTTCTCCCAGTTATACACAAATGACACATAACAAGTTATTGACATATACTGTATGGTGCTACCACCATTGAGTACACTGTTACTGCAAGAGTTGTCTCATATGCTTTGTTATGTTTTAAGAACAACAAATAGAAGATGAGTGGTTGTGATACCATCAGAATGGAAGTTAAACCATGTATACAATTGCGTGAATGTTGTCAGCTGAGAAATTAATATATTTTTGTCAATGGTACTGAAATTCCATCGTTCCACTGCCACAACATTTTCTGCATAATATTTATCATGTCACAGAAGATATGTTAATCAATCAGTCAATCAAAATCTTTATTTATCCAGGCAGGCACCATTGAGCAAGGCTCATTTGCAAGGTGGACCTGGTCATGAAAAAATTATTGTACTGTACAGTAACATGGTAGACATAGTGCAATATTATACAGAGAGGGAAAAACATACAGTATATACAATGCAGTAGCAAGGTAGAACAAAATGCAATATTATACAAAGGAGAAAAATCAGCATATGTACAACAAAATATGACCGTATGGAGCTTCACAACAGATGGGCTTATTGGTTGGTACAGCCGGCCTGTTCACTTAAAGGGGCGAGAAAGGTAGTATGAGGGGTACCAGATTAGAGAGATACTGAAGGGGAAGGAATTGTTTCTGTCATACTTCAGGGAAGAGGGTGGAACTTGGCCATAGTTAAGGACAGACAGCTGTGGGATACCAGTTTAGTAAGATAACGACGGAGAAGGGGTAGTTAATTGGCATACTTCAAGGAAGGGGATGGAACCTGGCCAAGGCTAAAGACAGGGAAGAGTGAAAGAAGCAGATATTTTGATACGGAGAGAGAGCGAGGCAGGGGCAGAAGCAGGGTGTGAGGCAGGATGGCTGGGGGGAACTGTAGAATAAGTGAGCTAGCGGTGTGGGAAACATTTGCAGGATTCTTTCATGTAGCGGTCATACAGTGACTTGAAAATATTCAGACAACAGGACTGTTCAGCTTCAAGTTTTTTGCAAACCGTTCCACAAGACAAGCAATGAGAAACTTAAAGCAGTTCTGCCAAATTGAGATTTGACCTTCAGAACTTGGAGGGCGATTAGGGAATAGCTTCTGAGAGCATAGGTGCCTATCGCACTCCAGGGAATACAATCAGAGACATATGGCGGGAGCTTGTTGGTTACCGCTCTGAAGGCCCAAAAGGCGGTGTTTCTATTTCTCCTATTATGAAGGGAAGTCCAGTCCAATGCAGAGTACAAGGAGCAATGGTGTGTGGAAAGAGAAAGGCCAGTTATGAACCTGATCGCTCTGTGGTAAAGGGTGTCCTTAGCCAGGACAGAGGCAGTGTAGTGGCTATAGAGAAGGTCCATGTAATCTATTAATGAAAGGAAGGTGGCTTGAACCAATTGAAGCTCGGCCTCCTTAGTGAGAAGGTGGTTAATTCTGTATAATAGTCCTAATCTTTGATTAGTTTCTTCTGTAGTTCTTTGAGATGTTTGCTGAAGGAGTGTTTGTGATCGAGCCATACACCTAGATATTTGAATTTTGGCATGTACTGTAGTTTTTCTCCAAGTACTGTGGTCGTTTGAGGGATAGCCCCCATGCAAGCAGGATTTGCTGCATACGAGGAAGGGGAAAAGAGCACTGCTTTTGTTTTTTTCGCATTGAGCAGAAGCTTTTTGCTTATGAGCTGGTATTGTAATAGGTTAAATTCAGCTTGGAGGTCTTCACAAGCTTCTTCTGGCATTGTGCGACTCAAGTATAGTACTGTGTCATCAGCGAATAAATGGATATTGGCTTTATTGATGATGTCATTTATGTTATTAATGTAAACCACAAATAAGAGGGGACCAAGGACAGATCCCTGAGGCACACCTCTCAGCATAGGTTTAAGTGGTGAAAGATCACCTTCAGCTTTAACCTGTTGTTTCTGTTCTGCAAGGTAGTCAGCAAACCAGCACATAGAATTATGGTCCAGACCTAAGGTATTTAGAGAGGAAAGAAGCAGGCTATGGTCGACAGTGTCGAAGGCCTGACTTAGATCCAAGAAACTGGCACAGACATGATTCCTATTGTCAAGGTCAAGGAGTCCATCATTGATCACCTTTGCTAAGGCTGTTATGGTGCTGTGCTTTGCTCTGAATCCAGACTGAGCAGGGTTTAACAGGCTTCTGGATTCAAGGTAGGCCCTTAGCTGATCACTCACTATTTTTTCTAATAATTTAGACAGCATGGGGAGGAGGGAGATCGGTCTATAATTATTTAGGTCACAGGGGTCACATGATTTTAGCAGAGGGATGACATGGTCTATTTTCCATTGTGAGGGGAAGCACCCCTGAGAAAGTGACACATTGAAGAGGTGGGTGATTGGTACAGCCAACACATGGTATGCACGTTTCAGATAGTAAGGCTCTATGGAGTCAGAGCCTGCACCTTTCTTGGTATCCAATTGCAGCAGTAGGTCTTTCACCTCTTTTAGAGAGGCAGGCAGGAGGGAGAAGGCCTCCTTGGTAGAAAAGGGGCTTGTGAATTGACAAGCCCTGTTGTGTGTGGATGTCCTTGGCAGAAGATGTATCAAATGCTAGCCCAGCAGTTAGAAAATAATTATTGAGGGCTTCCAATATCTCTGATCGGTCAGAGATTATGCCACTACCAGAATTCATTTTTGATGGTAGGGAATTACCAGGTGAATGACCAGAAATGTCCTTTATTATTTTCCAGAGTTTTGAAGGATTCCCTGAAGCAGAGGCTAGCTCTGCGCAATAGAAAGTGGCCTTGGCTGCTCTCACCAACTTGGTGCACTTGTTGCATGCTCTCCTAAATTGACACCAGTCCGAGTCGTTCTTGCTTCTGGGTGCTTTTTTCCATAGTGTATCCCTTTCTAGCATGGAAACTTTGAGTTCTGGTGAAATCAGCGGCAAGTGCTGTTCCTAACATGTACCGCAACCATGGGTGCATGCCTATTTAAGGCTGTACTTAATATAGTGTGAAAAATAGTATATGCCTCATTAACCATTTTGGCTAGGAAGAAATCCTGCCATCGCGGTAAATGTTTTAATTTGTCAATGTAGGCAAACAAGCCGAAGTTGCATTTATACCTCTTGATTGAGAACTTCACTGCAAACTGTGGATTGTGCACAGATCTAATACTGGTGATGAAACAGTGATTACTTATGTCAGAGAAAAATGTTCCGACATGGGAGAACAGGTGTGGTTTGTTAACCAAAATTACTTCTAAGAGGGTGCTGTTATTAGAGTTCTTTTTATTTGGGCGAGTTGACTCGCCAATGAGTTGCACCAGCCCTAAGGTGTCACAAAAGGATTTCAAGGGAGCCGAGGCATTTGATAACCAGTCATAGTTCAGATCACCAAGAATAATGGTTTTCAGTGTACTAAGTCCCAGTACAGAGCTTAGATGAGACAAGAGATGAGACCCCGCAGAAGGGGGCCTGTATCAGCCTATTACACAGAGTGCACAGGAAGGAGAAAGTTCAATCTTTAGGGTCAAGCACTCAAATTCCTTGGGGTGGAGGATGCTTCTATGCATGAAACTGAGTATTTGTCTCTGACATAAATCACCTCCCCACCTTCTCTTGATTGCCTATCCACTCAGGAGAGTAAATAACTTGGGATGTTGATTTCACTATCTGGAGTGGTTTACCTAAGCCAGGTGTCAGTGATCACCAGAATATCAGGTAGGGTGTGGTTCACACAAGCCTGGATCAAGGTGAACTTTTTCAGCAAGCTACAGACATTGAGATGCATAAATGACATTTCTTTAATACCCGCCAGGTCTGAAGGAGAAGCAAGGGTATCTAGAGGCCCCGTGTTGAGTTCATCATTGCCTGAACATAATAGCAATAGCAGCAAATCCTTTTTAAGGCAGCAAAAATGAATTTGTAGTCACTATTTTTTGAGTGACTGGGAGGGTGGTGATGTTGAATAAACCTGTCACTACTCCTGGTGCTATACTGGCCTAGGGTTGCAGCCACTAGGGTCCTGGCAGGAACTTGCCAGGAGGAGGAAGTATCGAGATGGGAGGGGGGGAGTATTCCACAGAGGCAGTTCAGGAGATGTCCCACTCCCCAACAGATACAGCTGTGATGTCCAATAATCCAGTATAACTACCTGAGAGGAGTTGTAAAGCACATAACAGGGAGAAGCGCAAAGCTCATTCCCCCTTAGGGAGGAAAGAGGGGTCTGATAAACCACGCTGGGCACTAGCAGAACAAGGGACACACAGAGGAGCCAGCTGTTCCCTCCCACGGTAGGTCTTAAACACCACAGCATCAGGCGATGAAAGTCCACGGCCCAGTATCAGACACTGAGCCTATAGTTGTTCTGTCTGATGAGCGCCCAGTGGAGACTATAGAAAGATGATGGATCCCTGATGGTAGATCAGTGTGAGAGGACTGCAGATGGTTAAAATTTGAGTAGGTGTGGCTCCAGTGGGCGTAGCAGATGGGGGAGGTGGGATGAAGCATATCTAATAAATGGAGGGGCTGGGTGCTGGGTGGGTGGGTGAAAAAATGCAGCTTTTGCCATATCTTGTGAGGGAGTGAGTCCAGTCTGGAGGTCCTGGGTGGTGGCTTGGTGAGCGCTGACCACCTGGTGTCCGAGGATGTCTCAGCTGGTGAGCTGGGGAGCCCTGGAAGGCTTCACATGGCTGGGGGGAGAGAAGAGAGGGAGGATTAAATGGTGGCAGTGACAAAGGGATGAGCAGGAATCAGCGGGTGTCCAATCTGTACCACAATCAGAGTGATTTGGAAAGGTGCCAGGCTGTCTGGGATGCTGCTGAACACTTGCACTGGAAGGGCTGTAATCACAAATGACACTCTGAGAATGCAGCTTAACTCAGTCTAAGAAAATTCAGTACATTTTCAATAAAAAGTTTTTAGCAAGGCAGGAAACTACAATGCTTTTTAGTTTCAGTAAGATTAGCAAGAGTGGAAGCAGACTGCTGGCCAATCAGAATACAGCAGGGAGAAGCACCCACGTTCTGATTGGATGGCAGTTTTTGCCATACCTTGTGAGGGAGCGAGTCTGGCCTGGATGTCTTGGCCGGTGGCTTAGTGAGCGCTGACTGCCCGGTGTCTGAGGATGCCTCAGCTGGTGAGCTGGGGAGCCCTGGAAGGCTTCACATGGCTTGTGGGGGAGCGAGTCCAGCCTGGAGGTCTCGGCCAGCAGCTTGGTGAGCACCAACTGCCTGATGTCCGAGGATGTCTGGGCTGGTGAGCTGGGGAGCCCTGGAAGGCTTCACATGGCTTGTGAGGGAGCAAGTCTGACCTGGAGGTCTTGGGCAGTGGCTTGGTGAACGCCGACTGCCCAGTGTCTGAGGATGCCTTGGCTGGTGAGCTGGGGAGCCCTGGAAGGCTTCATATGTCTTGCAAGGGAGCAAGTCCAGCCTGGAGGTCTCAGGCTGCGGTTTGGTGAGCACAAACCTGCTGGTGTTCGAGAATGTCTTGGCTTATGAGCTGGGGAGCCCTGGAAGGCTTCACATGGCTTGTGAGGGAGCGAGTCCAGTCTGGAGGTCTCAGGCAGCGGCTTGGTGAGCACTGACTGCCTGGTGCCTGAGGATGCCTCAGCTGGTGAGCTGGGGAGCCCTGGAAGGCTTCACATGGCTTGTGAGGGAGTGAGTCCAACCTGGAGGTCTCAGGTGGCAGCTTGGTGACCCTGACCACCCAGTGTCTGAGGATGCCTCGGCTGGTGAGCTGGGGAGCCCTGGAAGGCTTCACATGGCTTGTGAGGGAGCGAGGCCAGCCTGGAGATCTTGGGTGGTGGCTTGGTGAGCGCCAACTGCCCGGTGTCCGAGGATGCCTTGGCTGGTGAGCTGGGGAGCCCTGGAAGTCCCTCAGAATTCAGTGCTCTTCTGGATTTTCATTTAAATTTGTAGTTTCCCATGGTGCCTGGCTCCCCATTGTTGTGCCTTTGAATCTCTGGTGTCTAGTGGCACTCCCCACCCTCTAAACCCATCCCCATTGTTGTGTCTTTCAATCCATGGAGTCAGTCCCTTGAAAACTGATCTTTAATATACAAAACCTGGTTACACACCCCTAGTGTTAGATGCCCCCCTGCCCATTGTTTTATTAATAAGCTGACAGTGGGGACCCAAAGAAAATCATCCCTCATCATCCCCACTGTCTCCCTCCCCATACCAACTCTCCCATTGAGCACCCACCACCCCACATCCCCCTTACCCAATACCCACCCCCGGAAGTCATTTGCAGTCATCATCTGTGGACCGGGACTCATCTGCACTCTTCAAAGCTGAACCACAAACAGGAATCAAAGTAAATTCTGTATAATGTATTTCAGTGGCGTTTTGAGTTAGTGTTGATATCTTTGGCATTTTTAGGTATTTTTTCACCAATGTTTCAACGTGAATTAAATATATTATTGTCAACAGCATTGCAATTCTATCTTTCCACAGTCACAACATTTTCTGCAGAATTTTCTTTATGTCACAGAACATATGGAGTGCCACAGAATTCAATGCTCTTGGTGATGTTCATTCAAATTTGCAGTTTCCCATGCTACCTGGCTCCTTTGTCGTCTATGTTTAACATGAAAGCATGGTGACACGTTCCCTTCTGCTCCTTGTTTATTATAAAACCTATCCTCTATGCACAGCATGTGAGGTCATAAATTACATAAATAATACTACAGTGAATGACATGACTGCATTCTGCCCCAGAAATGCATAATTTGTGCCACAGAAGTGAACATATGCAGCTGCAGACACCTAGCAACCTACCAGAGAAATCAGGACTGATATGCTGCAGAGAACTAGGGGCACTGAACAGTGATCAATATACAGTATATTTACAGGAACCTAGTACTGACCCTTTGGATT
The DNA here is from genome assembly GCA_016271365.2 of Neoceratodus forsteri. NCBI lineage: Eukaryota > Metazoa > Chordata > Ceratodontiformes > Ceratodontidae > Neoceratodus > Neoceratodus forsteri. The sequence goes on from CM028133.1 coordinate 65,850,449, forward strand.
GGGCACCCCAGTGTAGGTGAAGTCTTCAGAAGCAGCATGGTGGAGGGTGCCTCGGTATCACATGATATGAGGGTGAGAATGGTACCTGCTGGAGGGGGCTGTGCTGTAATGTGGCAGCACTGTGGATGGGCACTCAAGTGTTGCATATAGTTGAGGGGATAGAGTAACAGGTCAACCAGCACTGGTGGTGATTTCAGTAGAATGACACCAGCAGCTGGACTGACCACACCCACTATTGGTAATAGAAATCCAAGAGGCAGTCTATAATGTGGGGGCATACCAGCAGTGGGATTTTGGTGCCTGCCAATGATTCCAATGTATTAAAAAAATAAATAAAACAGGCAGGTGAAATGACTAAATTGGGGGTCAACATTTAAAAAAAAGTCTGAATGAGTGAAGAGTGAATGTGTAAAGCATGAATGCATGAATGTGCAAAAAGTTAATGTGCCATGTCCTGCACTTCTGTAGATGGATGGACACTTCTGATAGCACATGGCCCAAAGGGCCCTGCACATCTGCACCTGTTCTCACAGGTCCCAAAGGGACCTGCATGAATGAGGACATAATTCCACTGTCTCAAAAAGAAAGGAAATTCTTTGTAAAAACCTTTGTTAATGCATCAGTTAGAGTAACTTAATGCCATAAAAGGAGGGAAATGTGACATTAGGGTTTCCAACCCTAACTCCAACCCTCCCCCCAAGCAGCAAAAAGGAAAAAATATTAGGGGGTTGGGTGCCTGGAGTCTTAGTGAATCAGTAATGGGGCCTTTTTTGGAGCTGCCAACTGTAAATCTCACCCCTCACTCCCAGCTCATAGCCTCCAGTCCAAAGCACAAGGAATAGGTCCAAGGCAGTGCCTCACAGTGGTTCACTCTTCAAAGGTAGAAAAGTATCTGATGCTATATGTTGCCAATACAATTTGTTGTGGTTTTCTTCCTGCATGTGCCTGTGAAGCACATCAGATGTTAAAGTTTTTAGAACTTTTTTATAAATTTAGTTTGAGGTGATAACGTAAGGCTTGGACTTCCATTTGAATTACTTGCTAGATCCCAGACCATCAACACTGTAAGAAAGGGGCACTGGCGCAGCAGAGCTTTCAGCTGTATATGTATTTTGATAACAACTGGCAAATTGTTTAACCAGGAATAGCACACTAAGCTGAACGCTTTTTTACAGGAGCAACCTGGGAGCACACGGAAGTTAAGTGACTTGCTCCGGGTCACACAGTATGCAAGTGGAAGCTGTTAGATTCAAACCCAAGTCTGATCTGGTCAAGTAACTGAGCCTGAAAGAATAAGAACAAAAAAAAAAAAATCAATGGACATTTGGCTTGTCAGTGATTCAGTCTGGGCTGTGGGTACATGCCTATTTTTCAGCCCTGTGACAAAGTAAACCCTGCACTGGGAGGCAAGGGGTTAAGATCCTTGCTGAGGTTGAGAAAATGCAAGGAATGCAACATGAACAAGTGGGGGGGCTCTCCTCAGGTGTTGCTCATTAGGGGATTGCTGAAAGGCAGACTGAATCCGGCAAGCAGTGAGTTGGAAGCTGGAAAACTGCTGTACAGAGGAGAAGCTCCCAGGCAGAGAGAGGCAGAGATCTCTGCAAGACAGAGGCTGAAATTTAAGAAAGGAAATGGCAGACTGCCCAAGGTGAAGGATTAGTTGCTGGAGAGAGCAGTTGGGGAAAAAAGCTTAAACCTGTTGTTGAGGAAGAGACTGTTTCTAGAGCAGGGAACCCTGAGGCAAAGAAGCAACCCAGCCAGCTGGAGCCATGAATAGCGACTGGAATGCACTGATATTATTAGCCTGCAAGTAAGGCTTAAAGGGAAAGACTGTGTTTTGTTTGAGACTATGCATTCAGAAGCTGCTGGCTCATATAAATGGTTCAAAGACTCCTTTGGTCAAGTCAGCCTGTGAGAAGCTGTTTTGTGTTAAGCATTTATGTTTCCGGACCAGGCTGGAAAAGTTGAACCGACTGTTTATGATTTTTCTGGAGCAATAAACTACATTGTCATCTGAGTACTTTAAACGCAGTGTGTTGCCTCTCCTTCTACCATAGGCCAGCTTGTCACACATGGTGTTAGAAGTGGGATCTGCCCCCTGCTGGTGTGAGCAGGACTAGTTATGTTCTAGAAAAATGGAGATGGAGAAACTGCTGAAGTTCCTTGTGGAACAACAACAGGCTTTCATGCAGCTGGCACAGCAGCAGCAGGAGGAGCAACAGTGGGTGCAACAAGCACAACAGGATCAGCAACAACAGGTTCTCACCCAGCTGGCTCAGCAGCAGTAGAAGACGCAACAATGAGTGAAACAAGCACAACAAGCCCAACAGGAGGCACAACAACGGGCGCAACAAGTGCAACAGGAGGCACAACAGCTGTTTCTTATACAGCTGGGGCAACAACAACAGCATCTCCTGCAGCACGTGGTGCAACAGCCACAACAACACCCTACTTGTGAAGCTGGTCTGATTATTGTGGGGACAGGGATTCCTAGGATGAACATCATGCTGACCAAAATGACATCTGAGGATGATCCAGAGGCCTTCCTGGTAGTGTTTGAGTGAGTGACAGAAGCTGCTGGATGGCCCAGACACCAGTGGGATGTCTGCCTTGCCCCCTGTCTTACCAGGGAAGCCTAAGTGGCCTATTGAGCTCTGGACAGTACCACAGCTGGGGAGTACACAGAGATGAAAGAAGCAATCCTGAACCACTTAGGCATCAACTCGAAAAGTTACTGACGGAGGTTCTGGAGCTTCAGATTTGCAGTTAGTGCATGACCCAGAGCAGTGGGACAACAATTGCGGGACCTGTGCTGATGCTGGCTAAAACCCAAAGGATGTAGCAGCCCCAAGGTGGCTGAGTTAATCATACTGGAGCAATTTCTGAACATCTTGCCCCCTGGAATTCAGAGCTGGGTCCACAAACAGAAGATCATCATGCTAGCAGAGGCCATGTGAATCTCAGAACAAGTGTTGGATGCTGAACTCTCCTCTCACACAGTGATCCAGCTTACGAGGCCACCTGGGAAGATGGGTAATTGTCCTGGGAGCCAGACTGAAGGAGTATTGTCTGGAACTGTGAAGGGACCTTGGGCATTTAGGGAGGCAGGTTATGGGCCAAATAAGGGTCAGACTCTGGGAAGGATGGCAACCCAGCAACCAAGGGAGACATTTCCTGATGGCCCACTGCCTAAACCCAGAGGCTCGCCCCATATAGCTGAGTCACAGGGGCATGCTTCTCATGTGGTCAGAAGGGACACTTTGCAAAGAACTGCCCCCACATGGACTGTACCTTCACAGACTTTTGAACTGACTGTTTATGATTTTTCTGGAGCAATAAACTACATTGTCATCTGAGAACTTTAAACGCAGTGTGTTGCCTCTCCATCTACCGTAGGCCAGTTTGTTACAAGCCCACTTTTGCCAGACAAATGTTGGAGTTTGCCCATGAACTAAACAACTAAAGGCAGCCAATACAGATCAAGGACATTGTACCGGCGTGTCATTGACCAACCAGAAAACTGTAAGGAGAAATGACTTTCTGTGAAGTGCCCCAAGTGTCATTCTGTGACGTGCCCCTGAAGATTTTAATGGCTGGTATCTGTTTGTGATTTTTTTATAGTGTATGTTTATCCCTTGTTGTGCATGGATTTACATCCTACGTTAACAAAGGCTGTTGTATCACAGTTTGAAGGTCATACAATGCTGTTGTACCCTAGAGAGGTGCAACAGCTTTTTTAATAGAATGGAAATTCAAGCCACTTCCTGTTTTACATTTCTTTCCACAGAACACAGACTTCCTGCAGCACAACATCTTCTGTTGTGTTTTTTTTTTATTAAAAAAAAATATCCTCACCTGCATGGGTTTCTTTAACAACTGGATGAGGGTGAGTTTCTTTGCATACTGTAGATATATATATATATATATATATATATATACCAATTTTTATTGTAATAAGTTCGTAGATGATGCAAGAAGTGAATTTTTCAGGATTTTTTTCCTTTTGGTTTGAATGGGATTTCTATCACCTTAGCCAGCACCCAGACAGTTTGTAATTTTGGTCTAAAATGTTCTGGGTAGAAAGGGGCTGGCCCACAGATGTGCCTTTTGCTTATTTGGTGAAAAAATATGAATCTATTCCAAAGTTATTTAATTTTAACATTATTAATAACTGGTTCTTAGCACGCTTAGTAAGCAACAAAAAATAGCTGTATAAAAAGAAAAAAATTCCTTTTTGGATTGACATCATTCTTTTTCATTTGGGGAAAATCTTTATTTTGTCATGAACAGTACAGCTGCATTTCTCACATCTTGTCTGAAATGTGCTTTTGCACCTGTGGTGAGGAATAGTGCAGTTGCTGTCCAAAATCACCTTTCGGGAATGAGTAATGAAATGGCAGTGCCAGTTTTCATGAGGTAGGGTCCCAAAAAGCCAATATTCAAATTTTGGAGCAAAAGTAACAAAGAATGCCCGAGTTACATGCGATCATTGACATTTTCCTATGCATGCAAGTTCCAATTTTTTATATTTTCACTCCAAAGTTTGAACGTAGCCATTTTTTCACAGCACCTCATGAACTATACAGCTGTCATTTCTCACATCCTGTCTAAAATGTGTTTCCATAGCTGTGGCACAGGATGGCGTTTTGCCAAGGAGTGTTGGTTTCATTTTTTTTTTTTTTTAAAAGGACATGAGGGGTCCGTGGTAACTCGGAGGGGGGGATCTTTATTCAGTTATGACTGGTGATTGGCCAGGGGGACCACTAGACACTAGGAAGAATAATTTGGGCTGATGAGCAGTCAGGTAGGTGGAGTGGACCACTTGACATCAGGGAGAGTTTTACATAATGGGAATGGGATATGCATGGTACAAAATTGCAGTGAAATTTTGCCATTTCTCCACAATTTCGCAAAACACTTTGCACAATGAAATTGCCAATTTCGCAGCAATTGTGCCGTCAAAATTTAATTTTGTAACATCTCTATCCATCAAATCTCTGCAAGACTAAAAGAAGATACTGAGAAGTAATCCTAAGTGATATGGATTGAAGACACTCTCCTCCATGCCACATAGACCTCCAGCCACACCGTGCATTTTGGAGCAGTTCTTTAAACTTAATATGTGCCTGTGGTACATATAATGAAATCCACTGCATATTTTCTGTAAGTTCTTTGTATGAATGTCAACAAGACAGGCAAGTGTACTTTGTCACATAGGTGACAGTAAAGTACTGTCACGTGGAAATCTAATTTGAATCCAAGTTGTTAACGATGCCCATCATAAACTCAGTGACATCTTGCTGGATGTTATTGGTAAATGTTTAATGTCCATCATACCCACCTAACACAATTCGTAATGGTGTCAAAGTCTGAATGTTGTTGTCATGCTTGGCACTCTCATTCACAACCTCCTTCAATGACATGGACAGTGCTGTGTCATGCGAAGCTTTGATAGTGTCAACAAAATGAGGCATGTGGAGAAATGCTTGCATAGCTGTTTACTCCAGTGCTGTTGTCAAGCACTTATCCCAACATATTCTTTTGGTGAGGAGAGCTTGTCTGCTTTTGTGTTGCGGATTGCTTCTGAGTGCTGTCTGAATTCAATGCTGGTCTATCTGTCCGGTGCCTCTTTTTCATGCCAGAACCTGCGACTGTAGCATTGCACTGTGCTACATGCATGGGTAGCGGTATAAGAGGCAATGTCAGCTGGTACAGAGTATGCAGTCTGTTGTACTCTGCAATGCATTGTCTGTCAGCTGGGATTTTATGCGGTGCTATGCTGATGATATACTGTACAAGGCAGTCAGAGTCCGTACACATGAAAGTGCAAAATAGCTCATGCCATCCTTAAAGATGCAAGTGCCTATGTCGACCATAGCTGAGTCCAAGCTTAAGCCTTGCAACTTGTGTATGGATACAGCATATGCAACACACACAGGAAACTGTTTCCTAGTCTTTGTCTATGTCTTTCACAATCTGGAACTTAACAGTGGTCATGGAAATAAGTAGTGACTCTTCAATGTTGTCAAACTTGACAAGTGCCTCTATGAATGTCTTCTGTACATTATACTCAAAGTCAATTATGTGTCCCATTGTACCATTCACCATACCATGCTCCACATCAAGACTGTGGTGTAGCATTCATACAGACAGTTAGAACAGCTTCTAATCCAGCTGTATGAGACACATCAGACTTTTGCTCAGACAGTTGTTCAGTGACTTCGCTACCAGATTCCAAGTCAAGACCACACCATCAATGATGCCAACTGCGTGCAGAGTACTGATTTCCTGACCTTGTCTCTGCAACATAATGCTGTTAAATTTAGCACACTGTTTGAGTTGAGGCATGAAACACACAATTCGTGCAGCGTCTGAGTACACATTAGTAAAGACATCACATGCCACAGTCAGAGATGTATAGTCATTAATGATACGGCATGTGTTCAACAGAGAAACATTGTCTTATGACAAAGAGCCAATATGAACCTGATCCAACAGTGCCTAATAAGCATGATCACAACTCTGCCGCATATTTTCATACAGCTCAATGTAAAGGAATAATTCAAAAGATTGATTCCTCCAATGCACCCTATAGTACTCTTAGCTAGCTTTAGAGCCAGTGCTGTAAAGACTTGATCTCCATTCAAGGGTGCAAGTTCCCCAAACACAACAATAGTCTTTCTCCCAAATGGCTCACCATGGTCAGTTCCAAGAATCTCCTGAAGATGTAGCTGAATACATGCAAGCATGACATTTGAAACCATGCTGATCTTATCAATGATCAGAAGTTTCATCTTGGCAAACATTGGGTGCAGCTCAGATGCCACCTCATGGGATAGTTTTCAATACTGTTCTGTTTTATCATGTTCTGCAGGGAGCATAAACAACCAGTGTAGAGTCACACCACCAATATTGTATGCAGCCAATCCTGTAGGAGCAGTAACAGCTACAGACATCATTTCTCCTGTATGTTTCCCTATCTCTGCTGTGATAGCTTCAATAACAAAACTTTTGCCAGTGCCAGTGGAGTCATTAACAAACATTAGTAATGGTTGGTAGTTTCCACACCTGCATTGGTTCTTCTCATGAAGGAAGCCATTTCTCACTGCTTCTGCAACAGCATTATAAATGAGAAACTTCTATCCATTCAGCTGCTCTTTCAATAGACTATGATCCTTTGTGATGAGAGTCAAGTTCCATGGCACTCTCAACTTCACTCATCAGAACCACAGGATCATTCATTGGGAAAGGAGCCCCAAGAGTGCTTTGTCCCTCGGGATCTATGTTTTCCTGAGAATTCCCTGGGGTATCTTCTTCAAGCTGTTTCTTAGCTTGATCCGTCTGCATCTTTCAAATTCCAGTCTACAAATGCAGTCTACAAATGCATGTTTCAGACTGGTCACTCTTGAAGGTCTCATATGTAAGGCAGAACTGTTCTTCATATGTTTCACAGTCTCCTTTAAGTGTGCTCTCATCTATCCAAAGTAGTAATGTTCCTTACTGTCAGTGGTGGAGAGACTCAATTTGCAATAGTCAATCAGCCAGAGTTTTTGTCTTTTAGCAAGGCACCCATCAAAGCCTCTGACCTTGTAAATCTCTCGTGTTCGGTCAGGTGCTACATCAGTTTTGTAGTTGTACCACTTGGCAACATGGTAGAGGCACATATCATCCATCATACTATCGCGGTGTGGGTAGTACATGTTGATCAGGTTGTTCTTCAAGACGTTCTTGGATGAAGGGTGGTGCAAAACCAGTTCCACATTCTTATCATAAGACTTCAAAACACACCTCTGTTTCTCTTTGTAATTCATACTGAGAAATTGTATAGCATCAGACTTGCCGTAGAAGTGTGTTCCAATCAAATTATTGCTGGCATCATATGCTCCGCTCTCCCTGTGAGATAGTGTCTTTAATCCCAGTGACCAGAGCTGTGAGCTCAATGATCAGCTGGAAGTTGCAATATCTTCCAAAAGCTCGAGCAAACTTGTCTGCTCATGTTTCATTATGTACAAAGTGACGTAGCAAACAAGAAACAGAGAGTTGTCAGCGAAAAACTGCACATCAGTGTTTATCTGCCACATCAGAAGAGTAGGGTTGTAGTCATTGATGAACACCTCTTTCTCCTTTTAGTGGACTTTGCCTTGAGATGATGATGCATGGCTGAGAACAAGAAATCCATACATCCTTCCTGGCAGACACATCTAGGGAAGCTAAAACTGCACCTGGTGTACCACTTAGTATGACTCTTGACTGGTCGGTGACAATACTTCTCACAAAGATGCCACTGAAACTTCTGCACCAGCTTCCACAGTGCCAGACTGTCATACTTATCAGGAATGTGACAAGCAACGTGATGCTGAGTGAAGCTCAGAACTTCAGCTGCTTCATTCTCACCAATATGAAGAGCATCTTTGATCCACAGCAACATATGGATGTGTGGTGCACCTCGTGCCAATTTTCCATCCTCCCAAAGTAGTGCTCATCTAATCCAAGAGGTGGATTGTCCTTTGACAATATGAATGTCAATATCTCGTGGAGGCGATGCTGAAAGTTTCAGGACACAGATACTGAATCAAGTGGGCACATCTCACCAAGTGTCATTGATGAAATACCATCAACATCAGCATTGGCCCCCTCAACAGTTCAACGAACTCATCCCAGTATTACTCTGCAGGGATCAGTAACGAATCAAGTTGCTGCACCATACTCATGCAGCATAGTCATGACCTTTTTAGTGTCTACGATACCAGTATTCTTTTGTGTCACACAGACTCAAGAGGATAGATGTCAAATTCACCTGCAGTGTTTCTTCCTTTTCTTTCAGCGTTTGAAGGAACTCAACTGCAGTGATTCCATCTAGTGGATTAGTCAACCACAGAGTATGTGCAATAGATGCAGAGAAGATACTAATCTGACTCTCCCACATCAGGTGGAGCAAATATTGTATGTTTCTGTTCATGAGGTATGATACTCAACACCTGAAACACGCACCTCAAGTGCATCCAAATGACCTCCTGTACCTCATGGAAATAAATCTGGGAAATAGCACGCTTCCAGTGTTTCTGCCCAGATACTAACAGGACTACCTTCACTCTGTTTGATATGGTACAGGTCAGTATTATCACCAGTTGGATCCCTGATATGTAGAGGGTGAATTGTGTACTGCTCATATACATCTTCATGAGTTGCGACAGCGACCTTCTCAATTATTGGCTTCCTAGTGTCCACCACTCCAAAACGAGCACTCATATCAGATAATTCATCAATGTCAAGATTGGCATAGAAAGGATTATTGCTCTTCAGATAGCATAGAGCACATTTCACTTTCTGCACATATGAACATACAAAAATGCTAGCAAAAGCAGGCCTTTAGGTCTATCGAGTCTGCTCGATTGAGCAGCTAGCCCCTCAACTTGCAGCTGCCCCACCTTCCCAACCCCTGTTCATCATAATCCCTCCCTTTACCCTATTCCAACCCTCCTAAAGCCACCCACCATTCTACAGGACACCACCCCCTTGGGCAAAGCATTCCAATTGTCCACCACCTTTTTTGTGAAGAAATGCCTCCTGATTTCCCTCCTGAATCTTCCTTTCAACCTCAACTGATGTCTTCTCATATCCCTTCCTCTTCTAAGCTTGAAAATCCCTTCCATGTTAACCTTATTTATCCCTTTGAGGTATTTAAATGTTTCAATCATATCCCCCCATCCCTCCTTTCCTCCAGGGAGTACATGTTCAGCTCTGCTAATCTCTCCTCATAGGACTTCCTCTCAAATCTCTGGATCATCTTTGTTACCCTACATTGCACCCTGTCCAGCAACTTGATATCCATCTTCATTAATGGACTCCAGTACTGCACACAGTACTCCAGGTGAGATCTGACCAGAGTCCTCTACAGGGGGATGATTACCTCCCTATTCCTGGAAATTCCCCTCTCTATACACCCTAGCATCCTATTGTCCTCTTCTGCCACCTTCCTACACTGAGCTGAGTTGTTTATGCTGCATGTTATAATCATGTCCAGATACTTTTCTTCTACACTACTTTCCAGCTGTACCCCTCCCAGTTGATAGCGCCTCCCCTGGTTCCTAGCTGTGAAGTGCAGTACATTGCACTTCTTGGCATTGAACCCCAGCTGCCAAGTTACTGACCACTCCTGTAGTTTGTTCAGGTCCTCCTGCAGCCCCCTCCTGCCTTCAACGTCATCTACCATAGCTCCCATCTTCATATCATCTGTGAAGAGACTGATCATACTCTGGACCCCTTGTACGATATCAGCTATGAATATCCCAAACAGCACTGGTCCCAGCACCGATCTCTGTGGCACCCCAGTCATCACTTCCTTTGGAGATGACAGCCACCACCACCACCCTCTGCTGCCTTCCAATCAGCCAGTTGGCAGTCCAATTTACCATCTTTTTTCCCCACCCCTATGTATTCCAGCTTCCCCCCAGCCTCCCACATGGCACAGAATCAAAGGCCTTGCTGAAGTCCAGGTACAGGACATCAACTGCGTGGCCCTTGTCCAGTTCCCTGGTCACCGAGTCATAATACTCAATTAGATTTGTCTGGCAGGATCTGCGAGACAAACCCATGTTGATGACTGTCCTGCATACCACTGACCTCAAAGAAGGTCACCAGCCGCTCCTTTAGAATTGCCTCCATGAGCTTTGCCACAATTGATGTGAGGCTCACTGGCCTGTAGTTTTCTGTTCATCCCTGGGTCCACTTTTGTGGATGGGCACCACATGGGCCATCCTCCAGTCCTGTGGCGTGCTTCCTGTGTCCAGGGAGGTATTGAACAGGTCAGTCAGTGGCCCTGCCAGGATCTCCACCAGCTTCCTGAGTACCCTAGGGTGGATGCCATCTGGTTCTGGTGCCTTGTCCACCCTTAATGCCCTCAATCCTTCCAGAACCCTTTCCTCCATAATCCCTATGTCAATCACCCTCTCCCCACTACCCCCCCGCCCCCTTGGGGTATCTGCCCCAATTCTCCTCCGTAAACACAGAACAGAAGTATTCATTTAATGCCTTCGCCTGCCCCCCCCACTGACCTTCCGTCCTTTCTAATCCTCACAATCCGGTCTTTGTTCTTCCTTCTTTCTCTAATGTATCCGAAGAAGTCTTTTTCTCCATCTCTAATACCCTGTGCCAGTCTCAGTTCTCTTAAGGCTTTGGCCGCTCTGACTAGCTTGTTAACTTCCCTGGATTTCTTTGAATACTGTTCCTTCTCAATCCCCTCCCTGCCGATTTCTTGAGTTTCCAAAATACCATTCTCTTGGCCCTTACCACCTCCAAAACCTCCCAAGTCAACCAACGTGGCTTCTTTTCCCTTCCCTTCCCTTCCCTACTTTGTGCCTTTGTACGCACCCAAGTAGCCTCTGTCAGACCCTTTTTAATAATCTCCCACTTTGACCAGCATCCATGTCCTGACAAATGTCTGGCAGATGCTTATTCAAAATCTTCCCATCCTACTAAAGTCTGCCCCCTTAAAGTCAATCACCCTGGTTTTTGTATCCCCTGTTTCCTTACTTATATTAGGCGTGAACCGCACTGAATGGTGGTCACTCCCAGCCAGAGGGTCCTCCACCCCAGATCCCTCACAGCCTCCATATTTGAAAGTACCAGGTCCAGAGTCCTATCCTGACTAGTAGGCTCATACACCAACTGCTCCAGGAAGATGTCCTGAAATGCTTCTAGTAAGACATGTTCTCCTACACTTGTGGTGGATGGAGTACTCCACTCCACATCAGGTAGGTTGAAGTTCCCCACAACCACAGTGCTCCCCGTCCTCACAGATCCTTCTCATTTGCTCAGCTAGCTCTCTGTCCAGATCCCCCTCTTGTGCTGGAGGTCTGTATACCATCCCCATCCTCGGTGTCCTACCTCTTGAATCCTGCAGCTGCATCCATAGTGCATCTGTTCTACCTTTCTCCCCCCTCCCTTGTACACCTTATCCCTTCCCATACATAGATTGCCATGCCCCCTCTTCCCTTTAGCCCTATCCTTCCTGAATATTTTGTACCCTGGGATCATCATATCCCAGTTGCAGTCCTAGTACTGGGTAGCCCATATTTCCATGATGGCCGCAATGTCCCCATCCTCACTGCCAAGAGAGGCTACAACTCGGCTAATTTATTATCTAGGCTCCTAGCATTCAAAGTGACCACTCTCCAGCTCATATCCTTCCTTGCCTTAAGCTGGGTTTCCCATATCCTCCCATTCTGTGACTCTACTCTGCCTACTCACCTGTTGTCCAGGGGGGTAGACTCATCTGGCTCCCCTCTCTGGATACCCTGCCTACCAGCTGTCCACTTGCCACCCCCACCTAGTTTAAACTCACCTTTGCTGCTATGTACCCCTTTATCCCCTTTTTTAATAATCCCCTCCCCACTTAAGTGCAGCCTATCACCTGCGTATAGATCGTTATTGTCCCTGATTCATCCCCAGCTCCCCCACTAACCCGTACCCTTTGGAGTGACACCATTCCCCCAGCCATGTGTTAAACTCTCCAATCCCCCCTTTTTTCACCATATTCGTGCATGGCACTGGGAGCACCTCCAAAAAGGCCACCATTTCCCCCAGTTCCTCACATATTCTACCCAGTTCTTTGAACCTCTCCCTCACCCCTTCCAACATTCCCCCACCAGATCATTTGTACCCACATGCACCACAAGATGCAGTTTACTCCTACTCCTTCTTGCACACTTCAGAACTGACTGCCCCACCCTGCCTGCTGTTACCCTAGGTATGCACTCCACCCATATACCACTGTGCCTTCCCCCTTACTGCCCAATCTTATCCCTTTCACAATAGAGTTCCCCAGCATCTTGCCAAATGACCTTTGGCTTTGTTGGGACTCTGTTTACAAGTATGACCATACTGTTTTCATTAGAGATTGTCTTCACATTTTCTCTTAGAGGAAGTGGCATATACATGACAGACCCTTTCAGAGACTCAACAAGCTCTTTTTGGGGCACTTTGCATGTCTTATTGTTCAAGTGCAGAATTGTATGAAATGGCTTCACCATTTGTATGAGGATCCGTTCAAACACATTCAGTGCAGCAATCTTTCTAGGTGTCATATCTGCCTCCATGTTGTTCAATACAGACCTCGGTGGCAAAGTGTCATGCTTCACCTTTGTCAAACAGTACTGACACATGGTAACCAGTGGGTCCAGGTCAAAGTCATGCTTTAGTAGTAAGAAAGTCAATAGCCATGCCCACATGTCAGTGAAAGATGTAATCTTTTTCAGATCAAAAGTAACAGTCTGGTGTCTGTAAAGTAGTCTGTGACATGAAACACACACACACACACACACACACACACACACACACACACAGTCAAACATCTCTCTCTTTGCCAGTTTAAACTTGGCAATGGGTTTTCCACACATCTTAAGTATGTTAGATTCCCGAAGAGAGACAGCACATGGTTCACTGGTGGAAGTGTCATCACATAGTGCATCATAATGTTTACTGTCACGTTGCACATCCTCTAGTAAAATTCTAGCAGCTTGCATGTCTCCAGCTCTCAGTGACTTGTCAAGCTGTTTGTATACTGACACAACTTTTCTGACCTGGTAACCTTTATGCACAAAGCTGAGCATCACAGGATTGTGCATAGCAAGCATGCTCATATGATGAAACACACTGTTGCACACACCGCTATCTAAACAAGCCAAGAAATGTCCCATCAAAAACCTTTATGCTTGCAAATCTCACAGAGATCAATCTTGTATAATAGGTTGTATCTGTTTTTTCTTTGTAGCAACAAAATGAGTCACAGACTGTGCAATAGTATCAAATGACGCTTGCCGAAGATTACATTTCTCATCACATAGCTAGGATCCACAACTTTTTCTGTGCATCTCAATAACTGAGTCTGTGTCATCATCTGAAACACTTGGTTCATCAGTGATCATGACACTCAACACGTTACAAACCTTACCATACTCATCAACAGAAATAGTTATATCTTTTGCAACTGCATAGTAAGACTCCTGCCAGGAACAAAAAAACTTCAGAGTGCTGCTTATGTAGTCATACTCCTTTAAAGACTTCACAAAAGTTATCTCTATTGAGAGTAACAACATTTTGTAGCCTAGCATGAACTGAGTTTAGAACAATACTGAACTGTTCAATCTGCTGCATCATTTGCCCCCACAATCATGCAAGCACAGCAAGTGCCATGTTCACAAAAGTGTGAACATGAAGATATAGTTTCATTATAGCAAGTTGACTCTTCAGTCATTTGCCTTGACATCTCATCATGGCAGAAATAATCCTATCAACTTTAGCCTTTAAAGCTAGTTTTCAGAAACATTTCAACTTGCTAAGATGGCTAATAATAACAGAAGTGTGTCTCTGTTTACCTGTTGCATTTGCAATGCCTGCAACCCAAACAGCTTTCCTCTGCTCCTCACGATCAACGACATGATTAGGAGCTTCGTGCTTTGCAGTTGTTGATGAACAACTAACAGAGGCAGATGTCTCACAAGCAGCAGACAACCTCTTCCTATGTGCAGAACTTCCAGTGTTCTTAGTTTTTCTCATGACATTTCTGCTACCCACATCATCCTTCATCAACAATACATTGCTATGATACTTATCTCGACTATGTCTACTCACTTTTCTTTGTTCCATAGGCATTCTAGCAAGTCACAGATACAGTTTTCACTGTATGATATGGAACAGGATCACACTTTCATGAATACATCATTTACTATAATACATTATGGTATCATACATCCACACAAAAAAATAACACCCATACATATCCTGTTTGCACACACATTCACCACACAAGTAAACTGTCTTAAAGTAAAGACCTGTAAACATACAAAACAACATCTGCGAATAAGCATCCTAAATGAACAATAATGAGTTTTTGTTTTGTGTTAAATGTTTTCGAAGCCTGAGAAAAGTTGACAGAAAATGCAGTTTGCATAACAAGAAATGTTATTTTCACAAAAAATATATTAAACCGAGAAAATAAAATGTGTCTGCACAAATCCCCATGCAAGCCAATGGTGTTTTCGAGCAACATTTATTTATTCATGACAATAGTCTGCACAAACAAGCACTTCCCATAGAAAGAAGTTATGTTTTCACACTAAAAATATGAAGGTGCGAAAAATAATGTGCATGCACCCCCCCATCGCAATCAATGATGTTTTCATTCATAAAAAAATATTTAGTTGTGAACATTTTTCTTTATCATGCGTTCGCCCTATTAGAACCAATGATGTTGTGGCAACATTTTTTGCTGACACAGAAACATTGTATGTGTGCACACATTTTCTATGCAAAACAATGATGTTTTTGAGGTAGGAAAAATATGGGCATGAAAGCTTTTGAGAAATGTGAATGCGCTCCATTTAAGTCAATGATGCGCTTGAGGCAATTTTTTTATATGCAAAACCTTTTTTAAGTGTGAGCACACTTCTCACACAAATCAATGATGTTTTTGAGTGCAGAACAATCTAGTCATGAAAGTTTTCAAGGTATGTAAGTGTGCCATATCTAAGTCAATGGTACTGTCTAGCCAACATTTTCTTTCTTTCATAAACTTGCATGCGTAGGCACACTTTCCATACAAAACAATGATGTCTTTGAAGTTGAAATAATCTACCCTTGAAAGTTTTTGAGTTCCCTGAGCACACTCAATTTAATTCAATGGTGTTATGTTACTTCACAACAAACATTGTGCCCAAGCTGAGCATACTCATTTTATATGAATTTGTGTGTGAAAAAATTATATGTCTCACAGACAATTTCTTGTCAAGCTTATTTGACTCTTTACCTTGCCTTCCCATGATGCTTTACAAACAGGAAGTGGCTCAAATCGCTCCTTAAAAACGCTAGCGACCAGAAAATGATGAAAGAGCAATAATACAACATACACAATACTATGCTCTCAAAAGCATGCAAAAGTAACATACTTAAGACAGAAGTGATAATGTGACTAAATTATCCACTAAGCCCACTAACAGCAGTCAAGTTTTTTCCTGAAAAAACACCCACATATCACGTCCAACCAATCACAGTGCAGATAAACAAGATTGACAGTCTACAATGGCAAATGGCACCATATCTCTAATGTATGCAATTTTAATATTTTTAAAGTTCATTTTATACATCACAGGAAATACTTTCATCCAGCCAATCAGAAAAAATACAATTGATGAAGAAGAAGGAAACACCTCCATTATGTTCTAACTGCAGAGGCTGACTACAAGAACAGTAAGTGCATCACATTAAATTTACTTTTAAAACTTTACTTTTACTACTTCTTTCCTAAAAATAGGCTTGTTTAAAGGTTTTTTTACATAGCTTACTGCAATTCTGAATAAATACAAAGTTCTATTTTATACAAAATGTTTACAATTTAATGCAGAGCTTGAAGGAGTACTCACCACCACAAATGCCAGCTCAAAAGGGAAGAAGACCACAGTAGGTACGTGCATATGCTTGAAGATCACAGCCAATCACAATGGCTCTTGAGCTGTGGTCTTTCAAGTCACTCAGTCAGAAGTTATCAAATTCCCCCCAGAACATACTGGGCCAGATTTTCAGTGGCCCGATGCAAGCTGCGACATTGGTAGCTTACGCCGAGTGCGGTGCGCCCAGGAACCTGAGCCCAAATTTCTAAATTACAGGGTCCCAGCATCTAAGTCCAGCAGCCTGCAGCAAAGGGGGTGCTGCACTGGAAGAATGGCACACCCACCCAGAATGCCACAATGACTGTGGGGAGTCCGCAGCACCCATGACAGGGGTGGCACTGGGCACTGCCCCCAACACCACTGTGCCACCAACACTGGCGCTGCATTACTATCCAGTACCTGGTGGGATAGTGCCCCCTGTGATACCCATCTTAGCACTCCCACACCCCTCCTGTACCCCAATCTGGCAACCGGCACTGTCCTCCACATGCCACCCTGCTGTTTGCCAAATGGGCAGTCTGTGCGTGTACTGTATACTGTATACAGTACACCAACTGACAGCTTATTTAGTGGCTGGCCATGGAGGTGTGTGGAGGGCAGTGCCATTCACCGGATCAGGGTACAGGAGGGGAGTGGGAGCACTGCGATGGGTACCACAGGGGGTGGCAGGATGCAGAGACGTGGATGTTGGGGAACCATGATGGGGGGCACCAGACCACCAGTGATCAGTCACCAGGGATGGATCAGGGTGGGCTACATGGTGGCACGTACAGGATGAACCACTGGGAGCTGTCTAAGTCCCCTTAGACCAGCCCCTCACTGGTCTGAGGGTACTTGGCACTTGGTTCAAGGGGGGTCCTTCAAAATTCGGATCTGAGGGCTGTGGCAGTCCGGGTCTGCCACAAGCCCTCAATGCCATGCTGCAGCCACTTATATGGCACAAGGATGGCACTAGCACACTTTGGTGCAGGCAACCTGCTGGGTGATGCAGGCTGCCTTTCAAATTCCCACTTGGCACAGCCCTTGGCACAAGGTGCCCTTGTGTCAGACCTGTTTGTCATAAGCACCTTGCATCAATCTAAGGCTTTTGAAAATCTGGCCCCCTGTGTTTTTTCTCTGGTACACCCAATCAAAACCTGTTTACTGACATCTGTGAAATGTGATTTTTTTTTTATTGGCACAGACATGCTGCTATCAGCCAATAAATATTTTTTAAACTCACTGTTGCTACCTGCCTGTACAAGATTCCAGCAGCATAAGGATAATTGCTCAGTTTTTCAAGTTTAGATCTCTCCAGGCACTGAGAGACACAGACTGACTTTTCTGAGATCTCTGGCACTTTGTTTTCTAAAGAAGAATTAGCATGGCAGAAAACTCCAGAATCACGGTGTGGATGGTAGGCAGCTGGTTAATTAATTGAGGTGGGGAATTGCGCTTACCCAGTTGCAGAGTTCACTGGTTTGGGAAGGAAGGTATGAGATGGGAGCAGCTCATGTCAACTATACACAACCTATTGAGCAACCACTTTGTGCCAGACGTACTGCTGATCCATCTTGGAGGTGACGATTTAGGCAACAAAATGTTTTTTTTGTTTTTGTTTTTGTTTACCAGGAAAGATACACTAAGCTGAAAGCTTGTTTACAGGTGTGACCCGGGAGCACAAGGAAGTTAAGTGACTTGCTCAGGATCACACAGTATGCAAGTGAGGGCTATAGGATTCAAACCCAAGTCTCCAGGTTTGCAGCTCAGAGCCTTAAACCACTGCACTATACTGCCTCAAAAGGTGGCAAGATTCAGAAGCTGAAGCTAAATTGGACCTAGCTTCACTTTCAGAGATGTTGCCCACCTGTAAGATTGTCTTTTCAGACATCACAGAACATACACGATGGCAGCCATGCTGGGCTAGCCTTCAGGAGTTTTTTAACTGTTACTTTTATTTGCCGATTTATTTTACTTCATTTTCTTTAAGTTTTATGTTTTACTTTTACGGTATTTTTTTGCTGTTCTACCTGTGCTTTGCTTTTGGCCATTTGCCGTCTGATGTTCCTTGTTGTTTTAGCATTTTGGCATCTCTCTGATTGTGATTTCCCTATGGATTGAGGAGGATATCCCCACAGAAGGAGGCTTGCGACTTGATTTTCTGGCTCAGATGCTTAATGCTCGCTAACCCTGCAGGCTCTTGCAGATCCCTTGTTCAGTTGTCTGGCGTTTGGGGTACCTCTGAAGGAACTTTGTGTGGGAACTTTCATGGATCTGTATGTGGTCCTGAGTTCTCTGTTCGGTTGTGGATTACTGGAGGATTTGTGGTAAGAACTGTATGACCTGCATGCACAAACTGCTTACGGGTGGGGATGGCATGGTCTGGGGGCTGTGCTGGGTTTGAGGGGGTCCCTCCTCACACCTAGGGCCATTGCTGTGCAGTGCTGTTTGAAACCAAGTAGGAGTTGCTTCATTTGGCCCCAGGGAGCCGGAATGTAATTGGGGCTCTCCTAAGCTGCTTAGGGGGCAAACTTGTTGGCCTGCCTTGGGGCAACTGTAGCTGCAGGTTACTGGTGCCCGGGTGCAGGGCCAGTGTGTTTGGTGCAATTGGGGGGGCTCCCACTGCGGTTCACACCTATAGCCTGCTGCCTCTGCCTTTTTCCTCCTGGGTTACAACATGGATTTATAGGGACCTTTGCATGGATTAGGTCATAGATACATAGATAGTGTCGGCAGATAAGGGCCTATGGCCCACCCAGTCTGCCCATTTGAGCTTGTAAGTTCAGTTTATGTTTTCCTAGAAGTCTGTTGCCCCTTACCTCTGACTTCCAGAATTCCTTTATGTCTGTCCCATGCATTCTTAAATCCCATGATTGTTTCAGCCCCCACCACTTCCTCTGGCAGGGTGTTCCATTTGTCCACCACCCATTCTGTGAAGAAATTCTTCCTCATGTTTCCTCTGAATCGTCCTCCCTCCAACTTCATCCCATGCCCTCTAGTTCTGGTACATCTTTTTCACTTAAAAATAGTGTATTCCTGCACCCTGTTCCTCCCTATGAGATACTTGTATGTCTCTATCATGTCCCCTCTCTCCCTCCTCTCCTCCAGGGAGTACATGTTCAGTTCCTTCAACCTGTCTTCATAGGACTTTTGATGCAATCCATGCACCATCTTTGTTGCCCTCCTCTGAACCTTCTCTACCCAATGTCCTTACATAGGTATGGTCTCCAGAACTGTACACTGTACTCCAGGTGGGGTCTCACTAGTGTCTTGTATAGCGGAATTATGACCTCCTTTTCCTGCTGGTGATGCCCCTGCCTATACATCCCAGCATCCTATTTGCTTTACCTGCTGCCTTGTTACACTGTTTCCCTACCTTGAGGTCATCAGAGATGATAATCCCAAGATCCCTTTCCTGTTTGGTGCATGCTATATCCTCACCCCCAACTGATATATTGTGCCAGGGTTTTGTGCCCCATATGCATTATCTTGCACTTCTTTGCATTGAATTTCAACTGCCAAACCCTGACCATTCTTCAAGTTTCTGCAGGTCCCTTCTCATTCTGTCTACACCCTCTGGTGTGTCTACTCTGTTACAGAGCTTTGTGTCATCAGCGAACAGTGAAATTCTGCCTTCTAGGTCCTGCGCCAATGTCACTGATGAAGATGTTGAATAGGACCGGTCCCAGCACTGATCCTGTGGTACCCCACTGGTCACTCTTCCCTCTGTGGAGTGACAGACATTTACCACCACCCTCTGTGTCCTGCCACCCAGCCAGTTACCTACCCACCACACTACTGTCCTGCCCACACCCATATTCCCCAGTTTGTGTAGTAGTCTTCTATTTGGCACAGTGTCAAAGGCCTTGCTGAAGTCCAGATAGGCCATGTCCACTGCCCTCCCTGATCCACCTCCCTAGTCACCCAGTCAAAAAATTCAATGAGGTTGGTCTGACATGACCTCCCCCTGGTGAAACCATGCTGCCTTGGGTCCTGTAGTCCATTGACAACCAGATGTTCCACCAATCTCTCCTTCAGTAGTGCTTCCATGATCTTCCCCACTACCGAGGTGAGGCTGACTGGTCTGTAGTTCCCTGCTTCCTCTTTGTTCCAGCTTTTGTATAAGGGGACTACATCTGCTGTCCTCCAGTCTTTGGGTACCTCCCCTGTTTTCAGTGATTGGCTAAACAGGATAGCCAGAGGTTCAGCCACCACCTCTCTTAGTTCTTTAAGGACCCTGGGGTGCACCCCATCTGGCCCCATTGCTTTATCAACTCTTATTACTTCCTGTTCCTTCAGGACCCTTTCTTGTGTAAAGGGACTTGTGTGTCCATTTCTGCACTATTCTCATCCCTTGTACTCCCTTCAGACTCATTACCCTCCTCTTCCTCAGTAAAGACTGAGCAGAAATACCTGTTCAATATGTCAGCTTTACTGTTGTCATCCTCCAAGCAGCCCCCATCCTTCCCCTTCAGTCTCACTATCCCTCCCTTTGTCTTTCTTTTTTCACTTAAGTACCTGTAAAAGGTTTTGTCCCCTCTACCCACTGATTTTGCAATGTGTTCTTCTGTTTGAGCTTTGGCTTCCCTTACTGACCTCCCTGCCTCCCTTTGCTTCACCTGGTACTTCTCCCTATCCCCTTCTGCCTGTGTCTTTTTGTATTGTCTGAATGCAATCTTTTTGGCTTTCACTTTCTTTGCTACCTCTTTGGAAAACCATAATGGTCTCTTCTTCCTTTTCCTCTTGCTAACCTGCTTAATGCATAATTCTGTTGTTCTTGTAATCCCCATTTTAAATACTGCTCACTGTTCCTCAACCCCTGATTCCTGTCCCATTCCCCTTAATGCCTCTTTCAAGTATCTCCCCATTTTTCCAAAGTCTGCCCCCCTAAAATCCAGGATACGTGTTTTTGTGTGGTTTGATTCTGCTCTTTCTGTGATTTCAAACCACAATGACTGGTGGTCACTGTTCCCCAGGTGCTCCCCTACTGTTACCCCATCACACTGTCCCTGTTTGTGAGCACAAGGTCCAGTATTGCCTTCTGCCGAGTTGGTTCCATGACCAGTTGCTTGAGGAAGGCACCCTGAAGGGAGTCCAGGATAAATCTGCTCCTAGTTAATGCTGCTGCTGCTGGGATGCTCCAGTCCACGTCTGGAATATTGAAGTCTCCAACCAGTACTACCTCACCCTTGTCTGCCATCCTTTGGATGGCTAGCATCAGCTCCCTATCTGTTTCTTCCTCCTGGGCTGGTGGTCTATAGACCACACCTGTGCGGATGGCTGTCCCCATTTTCCTTTCCAGCTTAACCCACAGTATCTCTCCCCAATTTTGTTCCTCCTGGATCTCTGTGGCCCTTATGTCATTTTTCACATACAGTGCCACTCCTCCTCCCTTCCTGCCTGCTCTGTCTCTTCTGAGGTCCTTTGTTTTATTTGATTTTATCTGTCTTACTGACTACTACTATGGACGGATCCTTGTTTTGTGGATTTGATTGGGGGCAGGCTATGGCCTAGTCATTATCCAGGTGTTGAGGTGCCCTGGCAACTATTTACAGCTGTGGCCACTAGGAGTGGAGCCTAGTAGCCTGCGTTTGCCATTTTACTGACTAGATCATCTGGTTGTTTTTTTGTGGATTCTTGGATTATCCTGTGGATTACCTACACCCCATGGATTGCCTATATGACTCAGCCCTGGATACATTAATCACTTTTATGTTTTGACAGTGAGAGTGTCCTTCTGTGGTCTTCCCTGTTGGTGAGAGGACCTGGGCATATACATTTTTTTATTTTCCATTTAATACTCGACAAAGACTTTTTGGCTTGGATTGTTAATTGGTTATTGATTTGCTTCATCAGATTTTGGACTTTTAACTCTGGATAGCCAGAGTGCTTTGTCTTCTCTCACTTCCAGGTTGTGGGAAGACCTGGGGTTGGGGGATATAACTTTGCCTGCATTCCAGTGAGAGGGGTCTGCGGTAGACTTTTTTCTATCACTACCTGGTTTTAGTTTATTATTCATCATTTGGTTTATGCTTTCCATGTGCTGAGTTTTGGGTTAGGGCATCCATGTGGTATTGGGGTAGGTTTTTAAACAGAAAATTCTAGTGAATTTTATTTTGTGGGAGGGTTTTTGATTTCTTCTTTGATTTATTTTCTGTTTTGTTTGTTTTACTGGGTAATTCATTTTTAATTCATTTTCTTTTGGGGTTCTTTTCTTGGGTAAGTACCTGGGTACTATGAAATTTGATTGTTGGTTAGCTTGTATGATGTGTGGGCCTCCCTCCTTGGTCATGCGCTATTTGTCCTCTGCCCTCCATTCCCTCCACCCATTCTCTCCCCCTCCATTGATGTTGTCAACTTACCAGCACTGTTGGGTGCAGGGCATTGCTTGTGGAATTGTGGAAGGAGGGGGTGGCGGGAGGGTGTGGACATCAGAGGGGAATGAACAGGGCCCTCACATCAGGGTTGTTAGGTCCTGAAGATGCCCTGGGGTGAAATGGAGCCTGGAACATGGCGCCCCATGTCTAGTCCCCATACCCATGGGAACCATGACTTTTGGTGGGCAAATAGCTGGGCCGGCTTACGAAACCCTTCCAACTCGAGCGGTGTTATTCAATGCCAGGTTGATTAAGAATAAGACTGCAATTATTGCAGATCTTGTGGGAACAACTGATCTGACTTGCATCACCAAGACCTGGCTGGATGAAAATGCTGGCCCCATATTGGAAGCTACAATTCCAGCTGGGTACTCAGTGATCAACTGCTCGAGATTAGACCGGGGGTAGCAGTCTGTTTTAAGACCAAATTGGGCCTTATGAGAGTGCCAGTTGAGGAGGCTAGATCCCTTGAGTGTACTGTGATGGCAGGTGTGGGCTGCAGGATAGCTGTTCTCTACCATCCATCAGGGGATGAGACATGATTTCTGTAGGAAGTAGTGGACTTCATCATCGACATGGCACTGGAGTCACCCAGATTGATGGTTCTGGGCGACTTTAATGCCTGGGTCAATGATGAGCTCTCGTAATTTGGACAGCACTTTCTCCAGTCGATGACATCACCGAGCCTTACATAGATTGCTTTGTCTGCTACCCATCAGCATGGCCACTCTCTCTCTCAATTTGGTTTTCCTCCTGGTGATTGAGGCTTCCGCCTTGGGGGTGGAACCTGTCAGATGGTCCGATCACTACACTGTGACGTTCAACTTTTGCACCCCCCTTTGTAGGCCTGCCCTCGTGGAGATGGTCAGTTACTGCCCTTTATGGGAGCTGAGCTCCGAAGGCCTGGTGGTGGTGATTGATCTCTCGGAGTTTCCCGTGGCCAGCACGAGTCTGAGGCTTTGGTATTGGCCTATAATAAGGCCATTTCCTCAGTCCTAAACTTGATTGCTCCTGTCCGTGTTTGTCCTCTCCCCCTTCGCCCTCGTGCTCCTTGGTTTGACAGGTCTTTGAGCGAGTTGTAGTGACTAGGATGTAGGTTAGAGCATTGTTGGCAGAAATCTGCCCTTGAGGTTGACCAACTTAAATTGGTAGAGCATTATCAGACCTACCAATCAGTGATCCCCCATAAGAAGGCAGAATTTCTGTCTGGGGAGATTGCTGCCACTCAGAATTGACTAGCCCAGCTCTTCCGGACTGTGGACAGGTTGTGCAACCCAACCCAACCTGCCTGCAGTTCCGAAGACCTTTTTCACAAATGGAGTGTGATGAACTTGCTCGATTCTTTGAGAATAAGGTGGCTGACATCAGGTCAGAGATTATTTTGACTCACTCTATGGGAAACTGTTGATCAGTGCTTGGTCACCTCACCTCATGTTTCCTGGAGCACCTTTGACCTGCTGGAGTTCACAGATGTCATGCAGATTGTTCAGAGTATGTGCCCTACATGCTGTAGTTTGGATCCAGGCCCTACCTCCCTGATTATGGGATGTTGTGATATCATCGGCCTGGTCCTGGTTCAGATAGTCCGGTACTACCTTGATTTAGGTGAGTTTCCAAGCTCCTTGAAGGAGACGGTGGTAACTCCTCTCCTGAAGAAAGCTTCTTTGGACCCCGACACTCTCTGGCTAACTACAGACCAATCTCTAACCTCCCTTTTATAGGAAGGGTTATTGAGAAAGTAGTGGTGGTACAACTGGAGAACCACCTGACCATCCACAACATTTATCAACCTCTCCAGTCCAGTTTTTGAAAGAGGCATAGTAATGAGACTGCACTGGTTCTTGTACTCAATGATCTCCTGATGGCGAGAGATTGGAGAAACTGCTCCATTCTGGTGCTTCATGATCTCTCTTCAGCCTTTGATACTGTGGACCATAGGGTATTGCTTGGGCACCTGAGGTCCATCTGTGGCCTGACACATATGGTCCTTAGGTGGTTTTCATCTTTTCTCACTGTCAGAACTCAGAGAGTGGTGTCTGGGGTCTTTTCCTTGGACCCATTTTTGCTGTCATGTGGGGTACCTCAGGGCTCAGTGCTTTCCCCCATGTTGTTTGAAGTGTATATGCTGCCCCTCAGAGACATTGTAAGATGGTATGGATTGAGGTTTCACTGCTAAGTTGATGATACCCAGCTCTACTTGTCTTTCACACCCGACCAGGATAGTGCTCTCTTAGTATTTAATAACTCCCTTGTTGAAATCCAGAACTGGATGAATTTAAGTTGAACGTGGGAAAGACTGAGGTGATGGTTGTGGAACCCGGTCACCAGATAGAGGGGTTGAGGACTGGCCAGCCCTCTGGACTATATCTAGGGGGCGCCAGCTCCATTCCTCCGAATGGGTGTGAAACCTGGGGGTGGTGCTTGATGATGGACTGACCTTATGATCTCAAGTGTCTGCTATCGTCAAGTCTTCATTTTATCATCTTAGAAACATCGCCAGGATTAAGCACCTTGTTCCATCCAGAGACCTTCCTATACTTGTTCACGCCTTTGTGACCTTGTGCCTTGATTACTGCAACTCCCTGTACTTAGGGCTCCCTGGGGTTGATATCCACCACTTGCAGCTAATGCAGAACACGGCAGCATGATTACTGATGGGGGTTTCTTGAACATGTCATATTACCACTGTTCCGTGCAGCCTGCACTGGCTGCCAATTCAGTGGCAGATTACCTTTAAAGTTAGCTTACTGACATATAAAGCCCTACATGGACTTGGCCCTGACTACTTGAAAGAGCTTCTGGTTCTCTATCACCTGGAGAGACAGCTCCATTCAGCCTATGAGGGGTTGCTAGAGATCCCAAGGGTGTCTTTGAAATCTTCCAGGGCCCGTGCTTTTATGTATGTTGCCCCAACCCTATGGTATACTCTACCCCATCGGATTCGGGAGTGTATGACAGTGGGAGGCTTTAAACAAGCATTAAAAATGTTTCCCTGGTCCCAGGCTTTTAATGGTATTTAGTGAATTGAACCCTGTGGGTTATTACTTTGTTTTATACTATGTTTATTGTTTGATTATTCTCATGTAAATCTTTTTGTAAAGCGCCTTGATAATTTGAAAGGTGCTTTTGAGAAATAAAGTTATTATTATTATTGTTATACAGTATGGTCTGGCATGCAGATCAACACATGTATCTGCTTGACAGGGCAAGGAAAAAGAAAACGTACACATCTCTGCATTTTTGCATGATCTGGGTATGCACAAAATTTGCCACCCTCAAATTAAATATTTTAAAGATTGGCTCTACCTAACAGATAGTGTGCACTTCTCAGACACTGGCAATTGCCTCTTCTTTGAGAACCTCAGAGATGGCGTCCTCTCCATTATCTGAAGTACAGTGTGTCTTACTAACTTGGCAAGGTGTACAAAAAAAAACAAAGGCCCTTTTAAGAGTCAAACTTTTCTGGTCAAAAAATAGAAAAAAATAATTCATGCAATAAACAAAAATTCATATGGCAAACATTATTATAGACATACTATAGTTGGTAGTCTTATCATTTACAACACACACACATACTTGTAATATTCACAAGAATATTTGAGCAGTAACTCCAACCTCAGAAATCAGTCGCATTTGTTTTTTTCAAGAGGCAGGGGTGGGGGTGGGGGTTTACCTGATGGAGATGGCATGCCTCCCCGATGGAGACACCAACACAGTGACCTACCTCGCTGTTGCCAAAAATCAACACTTTGCTGACAGGTCACTGTGTTGGTGCACCTGAGACAGAGGCACACTGTCTTCAGGTCCTGCACTCCCTCCGTGGATCAACTTCAACTCGGAGTTGAGAATCTTTAGTATGGGGAGTGTGGGGGGCAGAGCCCCTGCATGGGGGTTTCGGGGGGGGGGTTGAAGTCCCCCGATAAAAAAACAGGACCGGGAGACATATGGAATTTATGTCTACTGCAACTTACGGTCAACATAAATCCTGTCACTGTGATGCTGGTCGACAAAAGTGTTGTCGAACCGGCACTGCAGATCTGACGGAGACCATTCAACTTCATATAATTGTACAATATCCACAGTTTGCATTAGTTAGCAATACCAATAATATTTAGCAATACAAGCTAGCTGTAACCACTACCTTAGCATTTGGCACTTTTTTTGTTGTTCTGTGGTTGGAGGGGTCAAGGGAGCTTTCAGTGTCTCAAATCCTGGAAGGCATGCCTATAGTAACATATCAGCACTTTCAATTAGGGAACTATACTGATTATGTCCAGAGGTTCAGATAAATAATTTCTACTACTCGAGCATCCAGTGGCTACTGTTGTTTTGGTGCATGGGGGGGGGGGGCAGTCCTAGACTGAAACCATTCAACACGCCACTGTTGTATCATTTCTGTACTTTGTATCAGCCACCTACTGGACCATTGTTTATGTATTCAGCTACAAACTGTTAATGCATACTTAAACAATAAGGCACAACAAGGTGTGGGTTATTGGTGATTTACCGACACCTTGTGTGGTGTGTCAAGAGGCGCAGCTGAGTGACTTAACCACACAAGAAGTAAGTAAATCATCGAATAACTCATACCCTGGCATGCCTTAGTGTGATTATACAATGGTCCCACATGTAAAATAAATTTAAAAAGTGTTTAATTATGTTTTTTTTTATAAATGCTATTTCTCAGCCAGGGGTTATGCAGCATTTACCTATGTTCATGAAACAAGTTTTGACCAATGAGGTTACAGGATTTTCATACACCATTGTATAAATTACAATTTTGTACTATGCAACTGCAATCATAATGTGTACTGTAGGGATTACTTGAACATAGATAGCATACTGTTCTAGAACATGCATAAAACAACATATGCAACCCATGCTATCTTTACTATACACACTAATGTCCACATAACTTTATATATTTATAGTTATTTATAATTTCTTCTTCTTTTTCAGAACATGAGCAAATACTGGACAGCAGATGAGCTGCCCCAGCTCCTGAAGGCTTGTGACCAAAGTTGCTGACCCAGCAATTGTCATGTGTGGTACAAAGCTACCACCAGAGGATACCTGGAAGGGGGTGGCCAGGTATCTCAGGCATGAGAAAGGCCTACAAGATAAAAAGTGTCAGAAGTTCAAAATCAAGTGAAAGCTGATGCTCTAAAAGTTCTATACATTAAGGAGTTCAGGGACAGTGCCAGAGAGGGACTGGCCTGGTAAGACATGGTGTACCAGCTGTGGCTCAAGGCAGGGAAACCTGCTTTTGGTGAACGTGCCCTGTACCCTAGCATATCATATTAGAAACATGGAAGTTGATGACAGATAAGGACTGCAAGGCCCATCCAGTCTGCCCATTTCTTTTTCTACGTTATGAATGTGCCATTGGCCTTTGCTCTGTCAATGGCCTATCTATTCATACTCATCTGTACTGCTCCCTTATGCCTATCCCATACCTGCTTGAAGCCCTGCACTGTATTCATATCCACCACTTCCTGAGGTAGGCCGTTACACGCATCCACCTCCCTTTCTGTGAAAAAGAACTTCCTCACATTACCCCTTAATCGGCCTCCCTCTAATCTCATGCTGAGTCCTCTTGTCCTGCTATTTTTCTTATATTGAAACATGTTAAACTCTTTCACCTTGATAATGCCCTTAAGGTGTTTGAATGTTTTGATCATATCACCTCTCTTCCTCGTTTGCTCAAGGGTATACATATTGAGCTCCGTTAATCTGTCCTCATATGTTTTCTGATGCAGTCCCTGCACCATTTTGGTTGCCCTTCGCTGGACTGCCTCAATTTGGTTAATGTCCTTATGAAGGTGTGACCTCCAGTACTGCATGCAGTACAACAGATGGGGCCTAACCAGTGTCTTGTAAAGAGGTGTTATTACCTCCCTCTTACTACTTGTGATACCCCCACTAATACACCCCAACATCCCTCTAGCCTAACCTACTGCTTTAGTGGTCTACTTGGATGATTTCAGGTCATCTATGATGATGATGCCCAAGTCTCTTTCTTCCCTTGTGACTGCCAGCAACTCCCCTCCCAGTCTATATGTGGCTTTGGGGGTTCTCTTCCCTATGTGCATGATCTTGTACTTTTTGCATTAAACCCCAGCTGCCACTCTTCTGACTATGTTGCTAATTTATACAGATCTCTTCTCATTCTACCCACCCCATCTGGATCAGCTTCTCTGTTGCAGATCTTGGTGTCTTCTGCAAACAGACAAACCTTACCCTTCAGTCCATCTGCAATGCCACTGATGAAGATATTGAAGAGGACTGGTCCTAGGACTGATCCTGAGGTACCCCACTTGTGACTAGCATTTCTTCTGACTGTATACCATTTACTGTCACTCTCTGTTTTCTGCCCATCAACCAGTTTGCCACCCAGTTGACCAACGTCTGACCCACCCCAAGCCTACCCTGCTTATTAATCAATCTTCTATGTGGAACAGTATCAAAAGCTTTGCTGAAGTCAAGGTAGGTGACATAAACTGCTCCCCCTTGGTCCACCATTCTGGTTACTCAGTCAAATAAATCTATGAGATTAGTTTGACAAGACCTTCCTTTTGTAAACCCATGCTGTCTTGGATCCTGTGCCCCTATGGATTCCAAGTGTTGCACTATCCTTTCCTTAATGAGTATCTCCATAATCTTGCCCACTACTGAGGGAAGACTGACTGGTCTGTAGTTCCCTGCCTCCTCCCTGCTACCACTCTTGTGAAGCAGGATCACATGAGCCCTTCTCCAGTCTTCTGGGACCTCTCCTGTGCTCAGAGACTCAATAAACAGTTCTGATAATGGCTCTGCAAGTTCCACCCTTAGCTCCTTTATTACCCTGGGATGTATGCCATTAGGCCCCATTGCCTTGTCCACCTTGAACTTATCGAGCTCTTGTAGGACCCTTTCCTTTGTGAAGGGACTAGTGTACACCTCCTTCCCCCCCCTGTGTCCATGTTGCTGAGCTGTGAGCCCTGCGCTACCTTCTCTTCAGTAAATACTGAGCAGAAGAAACTATTTAGGACAGATGCTTTTTACATGGTCCTCCTCCTCACACACACCCTTATCCTCTTTGATCTTTGGTCTTAGCAATACCCCTCTGGACTTTCTTCTTTCACTAATGAATCTATAGAAAGTCTTGTCACCACATTAGCATTGGCAACACTACATACAACAATAAATAACAGACTCATACTGCATTATTGGGATGAATAAAACTGCTACTAAATACGCCTGTAGAATAGCTTTAGATGTAAAATTAAATCTGTATTAAAAGGCACAAATACATGTATACAACATCCTTAACTACGTAGACTGCGTATGCCTGTCCACAAACAGTCTGTCAGCAATAGGTCTATTATGCAGTCTAGGTAATATAACCACATGATGAAATCCAGATTAAACATACCATATCACTGTACCAACAAGTAAAAAATATTGTTACTTTTTGCAACTGATATCATCTGTATTTTATAGTATATTGTAAAAAAATAATCTTGCTCAGTATTACTGAAACAAAATGCTCCAGAAGTAAAGTGGCATTTCACATCATGTCTAGTTTTCTTTTACAGCAGCTACTGGAGCCACAGCTGGGGCATCCACATCCACCTCAGGCCCTGTCACTGCAGAGGAGTGGACTGAACTGGCTGATGTGGACGCTATCATCGTCACAACAGAACGTAAGTACCACCAAAAACACAGAACACAATTTCCAGACATTCAGACCTGAACATGCAAATGGGACCATTATGCATACAAGGTGCAGATGGAGCCATTTGGATGTAATTATTCCCTTATTTGCATGTCATATGTAGTGCTACCCAGAGGAATATCCCAGACACCCTACAGAACCATGCTGACAGTCCTTGCTGGCCAAGAGTACCCCCTCTGTGCCCCATAGTAGAATTGCGCTCCCAATATTAATATTGTCCCTAGTGTCTACTGATACCCCCCTCCCTGACCCATTGTACGATTACACTCCCAATATTGAAATGATCCCTGTTGCCTAGTGGTACCCCCCTCCCCTCCCAAACCTGACCGCAGTACCAGTAAGTGAATTCACCAGTCCTGGCAGTCTCTGGTATACCCACACCCCTACCCACACTTTGTACACAGTCCCACCCTGCTTCCCCACCCCCACAGGTCTTTGGTAGGCAGCAAAACCTGCACACTGAACTTCACAGCTGCCCACCGAATAGCAACAACAGTGCACTACCAACCCTATTGGTCAACAGTCTTGACCAATGGGCTTGCAGTGTCTACTGTGCCACTGATTGTCATCTTTGTAAATGAATGCAGCATTCATTCACAAACTTCTGAATTACTAGTACACCACACACTGCAATTCCATTTGGTCAACACAGTCAACCAATGTGGTTCTTAGTATAACTGTACCTGTCATTTGTTGGGCAGCCATGGTGGCCTGTGGGCAAGTTTTGCTGCCCACCAAATACCTGAGGGGAGAGTGTGGAGTGGGGGAGGTGGGAAGTAGAGTGGGATGACAGACCCTGTGTGGGTGGGGGGAGTGGTAGTGGGTACCACTAGACTATCAGGACCAGCAAATTCACTTACTGGTACTGTGATTGACTTCAGACCAGGGAGGGGGAATACCACTAAACACCACAAAGACTTTCAATTATCAGGAGAGCAATGAGACTATGGGCAGGGACGGGGGTACCACTACATACCAGACACAATATCAATATCAAGTGCATAATTGAACTTTATAGCAGAGAGGAGGTTACCACTACACACTAGGGCTGTTCCATTTGGACTATTTCAGGAATCAGACTACATACTAGGGTAAGGGCAGCCACTCAGGAGCTGATGGGTGTTCTGTTGCATCTTACATTATAATAGCCTGCCTCTACCTGGCTACCACTTTGTCTGTTTTATGTAAGCATAACTTTGTACCCATATATGCAGCACATCTCTGAGATGTGCCAGCACATGCAATGCTCATCTTAGCTTAATATCAAGATCTGTCGCATATGCATGGGCACGCCCCTGGAAATGCGCTGCATAAATGATAGATGCACCTCGACATATCTTGAGTTGTGCAGTGCATATCCAGAGTTTGAATATGGCCCTGCAACACACATCTGGACATGCACCAGCTCAACTCAGTTGCACAAGGCACTTCTCATTTGAATATCTACCCCTAATGTAGTGTGCAAACACTGACTTAATAAGAGTTGTTAAAAAGAACTAATTCCCTATTCATATACTAATAAATCACAGTGGAAAAAGTGACATAGATAAAATTCATTATTTACATGATGTAGCCTCAGAAGAAGCATAAGTAAGTATAACTTTCCACAAAGACTAGTAAAACTTGGCAACTGGCCTGCCGGTGCAGTGGTTGGATTTCCACTTGCGACGCCAGTGACCCGGGTTTGGGAACAAGCCTGTGTCACTGGAGGGCCGGCTGGGAGGAGAAGGATTGAGCATCCCAGGGACAGCTCTCCTTCTCTGGGGGGGAGGGTAGGGGACTGGTCCAGCGCCTGCTGGCTCCTAGTGGAGGCTGGGAGTATCACAGGATGCATGGCCCAATACTAATTGGGGGAGGAGCGGATGTCAGTGTATGCCATGATGTCACTACGCTGCCCCCAACAGAAAGCCAGGGAAAATCGCTCGCTGGCCTCCGGATGATGGCTCTCTGTTCCTAAGGGCCTCCAGTGCCTTTCCAGTGCCTCTCATTCCCCAGCAGCATCCCTGGGCCCTAGAAGGATGTGCTAGGGCTATCCTCCCCCTGGTGCCTTCACCCTCGGAGGAGAGGGTCCTGCCTGGTGAAGGGATACACCAGGATATCGCAGGGGTCGGCTTCGATCTGGGGACTAGAGAAGGGCCGGGCAAGGACAGAAGAGGTCAGGGGGAACTTGTCAGAGCCTGAAGGAGTGGAGGACCAGTGAGCACAGGGGCGGAAAAATAGATCATGCAAAAAAAAAAAAACTTGGCATACTCTGTCATACCAAAGTATGGGTGCAAAAACAGCAACAACAATTACTAACAGTTGTAACATTAACTAAATTGTTCCTACCAGTCCACAGCTGGATAAAACAAGTAAATACACACACAAATACAAAAGAAAAATAGTGAGCTCTGTACCAAACATGGAACCACAAAATGTTTTAGGAATCATAGCATTGATGAATACTCCACATCTACTTTTTCATTGTTTTTCTAGTACCACTGTCTATGATTGTATACTTGCATAATAACTTAATATCAGCACCTAGTCTGAAATCAATATTAAGCAGGACTTAAGATTATCTACATCAGTTGTTTTTAATAATAACAATATAACTACATTGTTTGTACGTATAAATACTATCCTAGACAGTATAAGCCTAACTTACACACATTGTGAAAAGACAATCTTTTTATTCTATTCCAGAACCTCTGGAGACCAGGGCCTTACCTGTAATAAAGGAAGAGGAGTCGAAGCCCGGAACATCTAGCCGTATGTATATTTTAACTTCTGATAACTGTATTAAATATTTACCTCCTACTAAGGTTAACAAAATTAAACAGTCATTATGTACCTTTTCTATGAACTACTTATCAGAAACAAAAACGTCAGTGCCAGTGGTTCAGGACACAGGGCTCCCAACAGAGGAGGGACACCCAGGACAAGTACCTCAATACCACATAGATAGAACAACCCACATTGATACATTTATAAGTTTTAGGAATGGGATGGGATACCCAGCCATAAAAATGTGTACCAGCCCTGAATATCTACACCCGTCAGCATATACCACACTCTCCTACAACACCAATACATGACAGAGCTATCACAGGCTGTGTGTCTGTTTCCCCACACCTGGCACAGGATAGTTACAGAGCAGTTGATACAATGTAGATATCTAGCACTTAGGTTACTAATGCAGTAGTGTACCATGACAACATATCCTTCACTCACAAACTTTCACCTTGCACATAAAACATTAAAGTGACGTCACATCTCCCTGCGCATTCAGTACAGCTGTTGAAATACCCTAAAAATTCAATTTGTTTTGGTTTTTTGTTCCTCATTGATACTATGAAAATTCTTCTACTGTTATCATGCACTGTACCAGTCTATGGGCAAGGGGGAGGAAGTCATGATGACAGTCTATGGCAAGGCATGGACAAGAAGGCAACAGTCACAAGGTGACAGCATACAAACTAAAACTGTTGTCAAAAATGTGGATGTTGTATTTCAGAACTATACTGCTTACATTTGTTCTCAATAGTTCAGTCAATTGCTTTTTTCTCAATTGCACTAAGCACAGCTGAGATTGAAACATATTAAAGTTTCATGAAAACTAATAACATAAAACTACAACTGTAAGAAGCATAAACCAGAACATATATATTTATACTTATGATGCTTTCATTTTCTTTTACAGAAACACCATGAACATGCCATGCAGCACTATGTGAGCACCTGGACAATCTGATACAGGCACAAACAGAGACCAATGACAGGATAAAACAAATCATTACACTATTGAAAAAACAAAATAAAAATATTGTATACATGGATAACAGACTTCACACAGTCCAAACACTCATACAAACAAACAATGAACAGAATATGCACCTGATCAGATTGTCCATGTGCTCACAAAGACAGTGCAAAAGGAAATTAGGCAATCAAAGGCTCCGGCGGCACCACCAGCACCACCACAACAAGGTCCTGGTCTCCAGTAAGCACCAATTCTGTCCCCTCCTCTGCCCCTCTAGGGCACTTTCCCCCAACCTAAGGCCAGTTTCCACTTGCTCTTGCACCCACCTACCTGTTCACCCCCTTCCAGGTCTCACCTGCACACAGCCTCCAGCAGCTGAGGTAGCTCTCATCACCTCCTCTGTATGTAAAGACTTTCTTTAAAATCCATGTGTTTTTTGTTGTTGTTTTTTTAAAGGTGAAGTAGCCTTTTTTTAAGTTAACAAAACATCAGAAATGTAAATGTATATTTTTGTTACATATATTTAAAGATGCTGAAGAAAGCATATTTTTAATTTGGAATGTTTATTAAAGTTCAAGTAACCATATACTTTATTAAAAATCCATGTTTTTTTATTAAAGGTGATGTAAACATTTTTTCTAAGTTTAAAAAATAAGAAAACTGTAAATGTATATTTTTTTATATTTATTTAAAGAAGCTGAAGCCAATTTTTTATTTGAAATGTCAATTTTTGTTTATACATAAAAAGCTGAAAAACCATACTTTATGTAGAACATTTTCTACCTAATCAACAATTTAATATAAAAGAATTATAACTGTACAACACTGTCTCTGTTGTCTCATTCATAATGTTACAAGTGCTGTATATGCATGATTTATTAATTAAAACAGATAGTACATGTAAGCAGTAATGTATGACACAGAAGGGCTCTACTAGGAAAACAATGCCCATTGCACTACCACTTTTGCATATTTGTGTGTACAGTTTTGGTAGCACAAGGAACCACAGGCCCTGCGGGCCATGCACTCTGCTCAACCACCAAAACCATACATGCCAATCTGCACAAGTGGAAGCACAGGTTCTCCATGCCCTGTGCTCCCACTTGTGCATATTAGTAAGTACAATTTAGGTGGTTGAGGGAAGCACAGGCCCTCCTGACCTTGCACTCTCTTGAACCACAAAAAACATACATACTAATATACACAAGTCAAAGACAGGCTGTCAAGGCACTATGCTCCAACTTGTGCATATTAGTATGTACAGTTTTGGTGGCTGAGGGGAGCACGGGCCCTCTGAGCCATGTGTTCCCCTCAACCACTGAAACTATACACACAAATGCACAGAAATGTAAGCGCGGGACCTCCAGGCCCTGCACTCCCACTTCTGCATATTAGTATGTACACTTTCTATGGTTGAAGGAAGCACGGGACCGTCCACACTCTGCTCTCCCCTCAGTCACAGAAACTGTACATAGTAATATGCAGAACCAGAAGCTCAAGCCCTCTAATATGTGTTCTCAATTTCAGGCATTAGTATGTACAGCCAAGTGTCGAGGGAGCACAGCCCCTCTGAGCCCATGTTCCCCCAACGACCAAAACCATACACACTAATATGTACAACTGAGAGCCAGATCCTGCACTCCACTGAACCTCCAAAACTATACACACCAATGTGCAGAAGTGGGAACGCCGGCCCTCCAGGCCCTGCGCTCCCACTTCTGCATATTAATGTGTACAGTTTTGATAGTTGAAGCAAGCACAGGACCCTCCACACCCTACCTTCCCCTCAACCACCAAAACCATACATACCAATATACACAAGTGGAAGCACAGGCCCTCCTGAAACTGCACTCACACATATCCATATTGGTATGTACAATTTCAATGACCCTCAATCACTGAAACTATACACACTAATATGCACAACTGGGAGTGCAGGACCTCAATGCCCTGTGCTTCCAGTTGTGCATCTCCACTCAACCACCATAATCATACATACTCATATGCACAAGCAGAAGCACAGGCCCTCCAGGCCCTGCACTCCCACTTGTGTATATTAGTATGTACAATTTTGGTGCTTGAGGGAAGTGCAGGCCCTTTGGTCCCTGAGCTCCCCTCAACCATCAAAACTATACACACTACTATGCACACCTGAGAGCACAGGGCCTGGAGGGCCCTGCACTGACACTTGTGCATATTAGTATGTACAGTTTCAGTGGCCCTGAGCTCCCCTCAACCTCCCAAATTATATCTACTCGCATGGGATTGTCAGGCTTAACTCTCATGCCATTACATGCTACAGTATAGAAGAATGGAGTGAGAGTTAGGCCTGGCAACCCTATGGCACCCCTGATGTCCTGATGTCTGTTTGTGTGTGGAGGGTGGGGGTGGGGTGGTAGGGGGTAACCCTAACATCACACTTCCATACTTTTGTTGCTGTGCTCTCAACCCTAACTGATGCATTAACAAAGTTTTTTGCTATGAATTTCCCTTCATTTTTGAGAAAGTGTAATGTAACAGGTAACTGGTATATGTTGGTTGGAGGTGGGCCCTCCAGGCCCTGCATTCCTTTCACATTGTCCATTTGTTGCACAATGGTATGTATATGTGGGAGCATGGGCCCCTCTGGGCCCTGCACTCCCACTTACACATAAGTACGGAGCCATACAGCAGTCCCATAGTACTGAAAAAGGAACCCTCATAACACTTATTTGTGGCAATATCTCAGTAACCGTAGCAACTATGAAAAAAATTCCACTGCAGTTGTAATCATTACTTCAAAACCTCTACACGGGCTGAGTTTACCAAAAGGTGGACAAAGCCACAAGTAGCAAAGAATCCGTATCTCAAATCATTTTCGAGATACGGGTACCAAAAGGCACCGTGGGCACTTTAATATTATCCTATGGGAAATTTCTCAACTTTGGAACGTTGTAACTATGGGCCCATTAAATGTTTTGGGACCAAATCACTATAAGGCACATCTGTGGGACCAGGACTTACCACCCTGTAAATTTCAGTCCAAAAGCACAATTCACCTCGGCACAATGATGTGATAAAGAAAGTAACACATTGGACAATGTTTTCAAGCATTGTTTTTGCAAAAACAATAAAGTTTTCATGACACCCCTATACCTGATAATAAAATCTTTTTGTGCACAAAAATATGTTATCGAGACACCTTGTTTTTTGTGTGTGGTCATTATCGTGCACACAAAATGCCAAAATGATGGAACATTTTTGAAAAACATTTCCAGACTACCTGCACAAAAACTGATGCCAGGGACAAGTTCCTCAAGGCCCGGATAGGTAAACACAATATGTTGGTACTTTAAGTGCTCAGGGAGCACGAGGCACTATTTTTCGATTTATGTTTTGTGTCTCTCGCTAACTGAAAACAAGATGGCAGCAGCACAAAACCAAAAACCCAGAGCACAAAAACAAAAAAATGTTCACTGAAGTTTTCACAGTGCACATAAATTTTGCCATAGGCTAAAATCGGACAAGAAAAACTTGCATAACGTTTGAATGGATTAATATTTTTTCACCAAATCTTCAAAAGGTACCACAGACCACATATACAAATGCACATTTGAAGCCACACACACACACACACACACACACCATTCACTCTCTGGAGCCTGATAAAAAATTGCACAAAAGTTGAGGATTTTTCACATTTTTGACACTCTGCAGCTCCACAACTATACATCCAACCAGAACAAAACTTTCCAGATCCAGAGATCTATGGTTGGACACTACACATGCAAACCTAAAGGCACACTGGATGAACAGTTGCAAAGTTATTAAAGTGCAAACTTTGGTGTTTAACATAGAATTGGCCTGCCAACCCTAACTATACCTGCACTACCATGCAGGTATAATATGTATATATCCATTGTAAAAAAAACTTTGTTAATGCATCAGTTAGGGTTGATAGTACACTGACAAAAGCTTGGAAATTTGATGTTAGTGTTACCTTCCTACCACTCCACCCCACCCTCTACCCTCACACCACTCAGTTGAGGGGTGTGCCATGAAATCATCAGGCCCAACTCACCCCATTCCATGTGTAAAAAGCTCACATTCTACGCATAGGAGAATGGGGTGACAGTTAGGCCAGATTACTCCTCGCATGGCACACCCCAACATTGAGTGGTGTGTGGAAGGTGGTGGGTGGGGTAGGGTGGTGGGGTGGCAAACCATAACATCGAATTTCCAAACTTTGTCAGTGTACTATCAACCCAAACTGATGCATTAACAGAGTTTTTTGCAATGAATTTCCCTTCTTTTTGAGGAAGTGTAATGTAAGTGGTAATTGGCATGTGTTTATGGGAGTGCGGTCCCTCTGGGCCCTGCACTCCCTTCACAGAGTAATTTTTTTTGCCTAATGATATGCATATGTGGGAGTGTGGTCCCTCCAGGCCCTGTACTCCCACTTACAGTCACATCTGTGGATCCAGGCCTTCATACACTGCACATTTCAACAAAAAATGTGCTAACCATTTGTTTGCTATGAAATGCTAATGAAACTGCATCATTTGGCACTTTAATTTTGTGAAATTCTGCTACTTGCACAATACTCCCATAGGTTAACATACATTACTTTCACAAAACCAAACAGTACTGTCGCAGCAGTACTGCCATTTTTTCGAAACAAAGAGGTAGTGTTGCAACACTTATGGCACTTTTGTGAAACAAGAGATAGTCTTGCCACAGTATTATTACTTTCACGACAATAGTGGTAGTGTCACAGCACTACTGGCACTTTCTGTTAAGTAAAGGTAGTGTTGCAACACTGCTAGCACTTTCCTAACCCACTTCCCAGATACAGGCACCAAAAGGATATGCAGTAGTGTGTTCCACAGTTGCCTTTTGCTAATTTACTGAAATAAATTTACAATGTTGCCATTGTAAATGTAGTGCAATGTAACTGGTATGTGGATATGGGAGTATGGGCCATCTGGCCCTGTGCTCCCTGAACACTTAAAATATTTGCATAGTGGTATGCGAATGTGAGAGTGTGGGCCCTCTGGTCCCTGCGCTCCCACTTACACATAAGTATGGGGACATAATGCAAGCACACAAACATGACAATGAACCCACAGAACACTAATCTGGCAATATCTTAGTAGCTGTAGCAGCTATGAAAACAATTCCACTGCAGTTGTATGTAAGAGTTTGCAACCTCTACATGTGCTTAGTTTTCCTAAAGGTGAACTAAGCTGGCTGTAGTGAAAAATCCATATATTGAATCATTTTTGAGATACAGGCGGTGAAATGTGAGGCGGACGCTACCATGTTACCCTATGGGAAATTTCTCAACTTCAGAACGTTGTAAGTAAGGCAGTGTTGAATGATTTAAGACTAAACCAACAAAAGCACATCAATGGACCCAGGGCTTACCATCCTGCAAATTTCAGCCCAAAAGGCTCAACCGTTTAGGTATAGTGGCGTGACAAAGAATTTTTCTTGTTTTGGATATTGTAGTGTCACGAAATTGCGATACTTTTGCAAAACATGCAAACGGATGAGCATGCCACTGTTTTGATTCATGAAAGTGTCACATCCATTCTGTCACAGTTTTGCAACACTATGAGGAGCCTATCTCAGAAAAGACATTTCGGGGAGGGGGGGTTACCTCCAAAAAAAGGCTATCCAATGTAGCTCAGGGCCTGGCTAGGTAAACACAACCATCAGTGTTTTCCTAGGCTGACCCAAATTTGAACAACAACCATTTTTGTCTG
This sequence comes from Neoceratodus forsteri, assembly GCA_016271365.2. Lineage (NCBI taxonomy): Eukaryota > Metazoa > Chordata > Ceratodontiformes > Ceratodontidae > Neoceratodus > Neoceratodus forsteri. Next base: position 65,890,456 of record CM028133.1, read on the forward strand.
TCGCTAACTGCAAACAAGATTGCGGGATCTCAAAAGTTTTTTTGCTTCGTGAAAGCTTTTAAAATCTTTTGAGCTGAACATGTATTTTTCCCCATAGGCTATAATGGGAAATTTTGAACTTTCATAACTTTTGAATGAATTAATATTTGTTCACTAAATCTTCAAAAGGCACTTCATTGATACAGTCCCCATATACCCTGAAATGTTCAGACCAGTCAGACAAACCATTTGTGCAGTAGAGGCGAGCAAAGAATTCAAAATAATTGAGGATTTTTCTCACTTGTCAATGCTCTGCAGCTCCGCAACTGAAAATCTGACCAGAATAAAAATTTACAGATTCGGAGATCATGGTACCACACTGCACATACACAATTTCAGACAGATTGGACAAATGGCTGCAAAGTTATTAAAGTGAAAAATGTGGGGTTTAACATAGAAGTGGCCGAGCAACCCTAACTATAATATATATACACATATATATATATATATAGAGTGTAACCATGTTTATCTAAACATGTAGGGGGACATCAGAAATGTTTGGATAAGCGGGGTTTCGGATAAGCAAAAATTGGGCAGATCAGTACTAACTCATTGCCACACCAGACTGCTGTAGTGAAACAGGCATATCATTTTATTCTGACAGGTAAACAATTTTAAAAAAATACTGTATAACATTTCTGTAGGAAAAAAATGGTCATGCTTTACATGTACTCACCCTTTGATTCCTTATACAGTGGTGCTTAAAGTTTTTTAATGTAGTCCACAATAGAGCGCTATTTTTCCTTTTTATTGCTCTGTCTCACAGCACGTAATCGCAACTGCCTAAGCAGCAGCAGTTTGTCTTTTGATTTGTGGATATCGCAGACAGTGGCATTTCCAACACCAAAGCGGTGGGCCACCTCCACAACTTTATCTCCATTCTCAAGGCATTCTACTATATTATCCGTAGTTTTGCTGCAAATTTGAGCACAGAACTTTTCCTTTTTGCCATATCACACTGAGCACAACACAGCAACAGCAACAGGGGTGCCAAACAACTGAAACTTACTTAGCAGTCTAGTTATAAAGTGTTAATTAGCTCATTAACACATTATTGAAGCCTGGCAGGTGAGAAGGGGTAGCGGAACATTCAAAGTATAAACAGAATAAGAAAGGAAAAGCAAACAAATGTTTAATCAGTCTGTGAAAGTTGACGGTTTGTAACAGCTGAAACTGTCATGCATACAAATTCATAGGAACATCATCGGGGGACACAAGGCTGTTTTGGATAGAGAGATTCAGATGAAAGGGGTTCAGTTAAATGGGTTACACTGTGTGTGTATGTATATATATATATATATATATATATACAGATTTTATATACTGTATATATATATATATATATATATATATATATATATATATATATATATTATGGTAGCACGGTACTGCTACCATAGTTAGGGTTGAGGAGCCATTTCTATGTTAAACCCCAAAACTTTGCACCTTAATAACTTTGCAACTGTTTGAGAGATTTGGCTGAAATTTGGAATACACAATCAAGAACCATAGGCCTTGGGATTTGCCAAGTTTTGTACTGGTCGGATATATGGCTGCAGAGTTATTAAGCGTGATCTGTGCGCACGTTTACGCTTTTTCTGGAATTCTATGGTCGCGCCTACAGGTTGTATGGTTTGTGCGACCGGCCCGAAATATTCAGGGAACATGCAGCCAGGGTCCCCGATGTGTCTTTCAAAGATTTGGTGAAAAAATATTAAAAGGTTCAAAAGTTATTCAAAAAACAGTTTCCCATTATAAGTCAATGGGAAAAGTTAACAAAAAGTTCGACAGTGTCGCAAATGCATTTTTACTTTCGCAAATCGGCCATTTTGTTTTCAGTTGGTGATCAGAAAAATGGTTGGCATTTAAATTTCGGACCCTCTAGCAACCTAATTCTTTCTGTATTCAGCTAGTCGGACCCTGAGGATGCTTGCCATGTCTTTATTTTGTGGTAAAATACCCCAGAAATATGTTTTTCACATTTCTGGAAAAAGTACTTTCGCAAATTACTTTTGTGCTCACGAAAGTGTTGAACTTTTTCAAAAGCTTTCGCAAATTGCGACAGTAGTTTTCCATCTGTGGGAAAGTGACAGCGATTCTTTGGCACTGTGCTGCAAAAGAACCGTTGGGAGTTTTGGGCTGAAATTTGGAGGGAACGGAGCCGACATCGCACAGATTTGCCTTTCAGTGTTGTATTAAAAAAATATTACACAGCGGCAAAGTTACGGCACTCCAAAGTTGACAGTTTTTCCCATAGGATAACATTACAGTGCCCGATGCATTATAGAAATCCTTTGGATCCCTGCTGCAAAATAACAATTTGGTCTTTTTTCCTGAAATTTGGAAGAAGAACAGCCAACAGCCCACAGATGTGCCTTTCAGTGGTTTGGTGAAAAAATATTACAGGGAGGCAAAGTTATGGTACTCCGAACTTCTCTTTTTTCCCCATAGGATAACATTACGGCGTTCGCCGCGCCTTTCAAAGGCCGTGTATCTGAGGAAAGTAGTGCGAGATAAGGACTTTTGTCAGAAAAGTGCTTAGCCCTAGTGGGGGCTAAGCACCAAATTAGCCAGTGACAGTTGTGAATCATACCACTTTTAAATTTTTTTCTATCGTACGGTTCCTGAGATATAAACGATTTAGTATTCCAAGTTCTCATTTTCTGCCGATACTCATTATTATGCATACATTATTTGTACTCACTGTTTTCTCTACGCATGTTTTGGGAAAACCAGCCTGTGCGCTTACATTACTGTTACTGTTGCCCTTTCCGCTATGGGTTCCATACCGTTTCTATTACTGCTGACGCTGCGCCACCATGTGCATTATCCTTTGCGTTTTCATTTGCCCTTGTGTTTCTGTTATTTTTTGCCATTTCTGTCTACAGTACTGTTTATCTTTCTGTTTCACTTTACGTCACCATCCCATTGACATTTCTGTTTGCAGGCACCATGTTACTATGTGACAACACATCACGTGGCAGACCGTTCCCGTCTACGCCACCATGTGCATTACCCTTTCTGTTCTCATTCACGCTTGTGTTACCATGTGCGCCACTGTTAGCATTTCTGTTTGTGTTGCTGTCCCTGTTAGGGCCCCGCGCTCCCGCCACCGCATTACATTCACTATTTCTCGTTATCATTCTCAAAAGAAGGAAATTAGAGGCAAAAACTCTGTTTAATGCATTAGTTAGGGTTGTTCCACAGAGACAAAAGTGAGAGTTGATGTTAGGGTTGAAAAACCCCCGCCCACACCCAACTGGCATTGGGGTGTGCATTGGGATCGTGGGTCCTAACTCTCACCCCATTCTCCTATACTTCTGCTGCTTTACACATGTCATGGGGTGAGAGTTAGGACTGGTGATCCCAATCGCACCCGACTACGATTGGGGATTGGGCGGGGTCCAGGGGTTTCACTAACACCAAATTTCTCACTTTTGTTGCTGTGGAACAACCTAACTAATGCATTAAACGGAGTTTTGCCTCTGATATACATCTATATATATATATATATATATATATATATATATTCTTTGCAAAAACTTTGTTAATGCATCAATTAGAGTGAATATCACAGTGACAAAAGCAGGGAATGAGTCATTAGGGTTTCCAACCTAACGCCCCACCCTACCACCCCACCGCACCCTCCACATCACCAGGCATTGGGGTGTGCCATTTGGGTCATTAGGCCTGTCACCCATTCAATGTGTAAACAAGCTTACAGCTACAGTATAGGACAATGGGGTGAGAGTTAGGCCTGATGACCCAATGGCACACCCCAATGCTTGGTGGTGTGTGGAGAGTGAGGGTGGGGCAGTAGGGTTGGGAACCCTGGGGGTGGGGCATTAGGGTTAGAAACACTAATACCTCATTTCCCTGCTTTTGTCACAGTGGTATTCACCATAAGTCCCTAACTGATGTATTAATGAAGTTTTTTGCAAAGAATTTTCCACTCTTGTAACTCGGTCATTTTTACAAAAATGTTTTCAGCAAATTTTCAACATCACCATTTTGGGACTTCCCCTCATGAACGGTACAACTCTGATTTTGTTAATCCATCCCAAAAGTTGATTTCACTCAGGAACTGGACCATTCTGTGCCTCAGGTGTAAAAACACATTTTGGGCAGGATGTGCAAAATGACAGCTGTACTGTTCATAAGGAGGTGTGAAAAAATGGCAATGTTGAAAATCTGAAGTGAAAACATTAAAAATTGATGAATTTACGAGTGTACATAGAAGCTGCACAATGCACGCTTATAATGCAATAATTTGGGGGATTTTTTTCATCAAATTTGCAACATGGGTTTTTTGGAGCCCCACCTCATGAACAGTGCACTGTCATTTTGTTTCTTGGCCCCCAAAAGGTGATTCCACACAGTGACCACAAACTCATCTCTCAGGAGTAAGAAACGAAATGACAGTTTCAGTGCTCATGAGGTGGAGTCCCAGGAACTCCATGTTGAAAAGTTGGTCAAAAATTCCTAAAATTGGCTGAGATATCAACATAAGTTGAACCCCCCCATAGAATCCCATTATACAGTGCTTACCAAATTCTTCAGTTTGGAATTCGACTTTAAAGAGTGCAGACATGTCCCAGTCCAGAGAACATCATGGCTCCTGACCTCTGGAGGGTGAGTATGGGTGAGGGGCAGTGTGGGGAGGTGGGTGCACAGGTGGGAGTGGGGATGGGGAGGGAGGGGCGATGATGATAGACCATTTTCTTCATTACAGGTCCAAAAAAAATAAAATCAAAAACTTTGGGGGATGTTTTCTTCATTTACAGGAAGAAAAATTAAAAACAATTTGAGCACACTGGGGTGGGCTCCCAGTGTGCCACTTGAGTTGGGGGGCATACATGATGCCAGCAGGGGGATTGGGCACCATCAGCAATGAAAGATGGTGGGGGGGAGAGACATCTGACACCAGGAGTGGGCATCCTGGTGTCAGAAATCAAAAATTAAGTTATCTGGGCACACTGGGGTGGGCTCCCAGTGTGCCAGAATAGTGGGGGTGGGGATACAGTAGTAATGTGTGCACAATGCCGACACAGAGACTGAGCACCCCATGTCAGAAAGCATTGCGCGGCAAATTACAGTACTTCAGTGCAGGATCCTGCATTGAAATTATTGAACATTTTAATGCAGGATCCTGCATCGAAGAAAAGACCTTGGGGATGATTTTCTTCTTTTCACAGGTTTTTATAAATAAAAAATGCATTTGGACACACTGGGGTGGGCTCCCAGTATACCCAGTACATACTATATATTGTGTGCACAAAGCGTGTCATCCTTGACTGTGTAGACGGCAACATAAATTCCAGCTGCGGCTGCAAAAGTCAAGATAATACTGCTCTTCTCATGCAAAGAACAGACTCCAAACCATTCTCTGTATAAACTGGCACCCAAAAAAAAGTTCTTTTGGTCCAACTTAAAACACACACAAAAAAAGTCAGAAAATACCTAAAGAAGTTGGGCTAGATTCACAAAGCTTTCTGAAGGTGCAAAACCTTCCCTAAGTCCCCCAAACTGCTGTAGCTATGGAAATGAAGGGGAATTTGCACTGAGTGCTCGTCACAAAACCTCTGCAGCTGCAGGAAAAAACACTACGGATTGTGGAAAAAAATGAAGCTGCGAAGTCCCTGAGGAAAATAAGGTGTGAGATAAGTAAGGCACATCCCCTGAAAGGCTATTCACAACCAGTTTTTTTCTGCATTTATGGAAAAATGGTTACATACAGTGGAATGAGATGTAACTCTCCCTCAGCAAACTGCAGTAGTGCCCCAACAATTGGAATGAATTAAGGTGGAGGTGAGGCACAGGTAATAGCATCCCAGATAGTATAGCAATGGCTGATGTTACAACAACAAAAGCACACATTGCCATGATATGGCAACAGGCAACAACCAACAGACCCAGTGCAGCCCATGATGGAGCCCAACAGGCAGCAGAGCCTGGCCAGCCTGTAGTGAGTGCTACCCCTGCAAGCAACAGGAACACCCTAGGGAGGGAGGACCAGCAGTGACAGTCAGCCACTGTGGTGCCATGGTATTGCTGGGACCTGTGGTGCTGCAGAGGTCCCAGTTGAGGGATTGGTTGCTGGTCTCTCTGTAGGTGCTTTCAGCTTCATTCTATGGCATCAATGTAAAAGTCTGCTGTTCCAGCTAATTAAGTTTACTGTTGCTGTGCCTCCTAAGAATTCTGCACCTGCTAAAAATTTCTTTATGAATATCACACAACTGCATTTCTGCAGTGCTGCAGGCCTTTTTCTTGCAGCTGCCGGATTTTTGGCTTTGTTGGTGAATCCTGCCCGTTATCTTTATCTGTTTTCTGATTTTTGTTGTGTTTACAACATTCAGTACTTCAACATCCTCACTAAGCAGTAAAACAAGATGGTGGCCACAACACAGCTCAATCAATCCCAGGCCTGTGAACTGTGTGGAAAATACCAGCATCCTCTGTGAAAAGAAGCTAGTATTTTTCACACAGTACTTCTATCGTTCTAAAATAAGCTGGTATTTTTCACACGATACTCCTATTGTGCAAAAAATATAATTTTCGTGCCCAACATATAAATTTTCCCATAGGAAATAATGGGAACATTTAAAATGTCATAACTTTTCAATGGATTAATATTTTTCACCAAACCTTCAAAAGATACCTCTGTGCCCCAAAGGCTATCTTAGCTAAAAAATTCAGACCACAACATAAAGGCTTTCCTGAGATACAGGTGAGCAAATTAATGCTAAAAAAATAGATTTTTTTCTGGTTTTTCAACACTTTGTATCTCAGAAACCACTTGATGGATTCCCATAGAATTTGGCAGGTCAAGAGAACTACCCCTAGAGATTATGCATCCTGAATGTCATGCAAACCCATTGAAGAGCTCTGATATTATTAAGGCTCAATGTTTGGACTTTAACAGAGAAGTGCCGTGTCACCCTAACTATATTGCGCCAGTATAGTTTAGGGTTGAGTAGGCAGTTTAATGTTAAATCCCAAATGTTGCACCTTAATAATTTTGCAACTGTTCAACAGATTTGCATGAAATGTAGTATGAGTTGTCCCATGGGTTAGATCTCCTGATGTGCCAAGTTTTGTTTCGATTGGATATTCGCTTTTTTGTGCAGCGCATAGTAAAAAAGTGTGTTTTTCACTTTTTGTTTTGCCTGTTTTTGCCCATTGTACTGTGGCCACAACATTTGGAATTTTGGCCTGAAATTATCAGTGTAGAAAGAGGTCACCCCAAAGAACAATCCAGTATTGGTTTGGTGAAAAAAATATTAATCCATTCTAAAGTTATTCAATTTTGAAATTTCAGGTTCTGAGCATGCTCAGTTCAGTCTTTTGGATAGCGGTATTTTTTGCGAACAAGGATTTGCCTCATGAATGGGGATTTTGACAGCTCATGAACAGGGATCCCTTTTCATGAGAAAAAAATCCCTGCTCATGAACTGCCATCTTGTTTTTACTTTTTGTCCAAAACAAACCTTGTATCTTGTCCCATGGATGTGCAGTGCATAGTGAGCAAGGAAAAAAAACAGGCAGATTTACTGTGTGTTGCTATTTTCTTTTGTGCGTACAGGTTTTGTTACTATTTTTTTGCTTACATTTTACTGCTTTATTGTTCTCTGATTCAAATTGCTGTTGCAGGGTATACTTCTGCTGCGTTGATACAGGGTGTGCCTATAGGTTTGTTACTGTTTTATGATTACAGATTACTGCTGTAATCTTCTCTGATTCAAACTGTTTTTTGCAAGGTATATCTTCTGTTAAATTGTTCTGCAGGTTGTGCTTACAGGTGTAATTGTTTTACTGTTTTATGTTTCTCTGTACTAAAGTGTTTTTTTGGCAGGGTATATCTTCTGTGAAATTGTTACAGGTGGTGCGTACAGATTTTGTTACTTTTTTTATCTGTCATTAGGCTAGGCAAAATTACTGTTTGCTACTATTTTATTTTTTGATAACATATTTTTGTTTTGGGCTCAAAGGTGTTGTAGCCTCCTTCTCACATTGAAGGAGATAATTGCTTTCCTCCCACAGCTCTTCCAGGGGATCAGAAGTGTAACTGGGGGGTGGACCTGACAAAGTCTTAGTAACTTCCAACAAAGGGAAGAGTTAAAAGGTCAATTTAGTTGGTGTTTTTGAGGTGGAAGACTAGGTTGCTGGCAAAGACACCTAGCTTCGCCTGAGCTCTTTTTTCTAAATTTGCTTGTAAAGACAGAGAAGGGAACAGCATTATCAGAGCAAAGAAAAATTAAGGATTCTTTTGGATAGGCAGATTTACTGTGTGTTACTATTTTCTTTTGTGCTTACATGTTTTGCTACTGTTTTTTGCTTACATTTTACTGCTTTATTGTTCTCTGATTCAAATTGCTGTTGCAAGGTATACTTTTTACTGCACTGTTACAGGGTGTGCCTACAGGTTTGTTACTGTTTTGTGCTTACAGATTACTGCTGTAATCATTGCTGATTCAAATTGTTTTTTATAAGATATACTGTATCTTCGGTGAAATTGTTACAGGTGGTGCTTGCAGGTTTTACATTTTTTTCTATCATTAGTCTAGCTTTCTGGGTTAAATATAGGAGCACATATGAAATACAGACTGAGGGTTAGCAACTGCATTTTTTGTTGGTTGTTTGTTTCTACTCTTACCTCCTTGTTTCTTTTGTCCGTGGTTGTTCTTTTTGGCAGGGAAAGGGCCCAACCACCCACCCCCATCCCCAACCACCCCATGCTACACTCCTTTTATACAGTAGCACAGTCATGACATTTCCTGTAGCAAAACAAGAAGGAGAGGATCAGAAGGGTATCCACACAGTGACCTCACTTACAGGGGCACAATTAAATTAACATGTTATAAAAAGTTATACAAAAACAAACAAACAAAACATATGAAAAAAATCAAACTTTTGCTTTCATTTTCCCTCTAATTACTTGGACCAGGTTATAAACTTGGCAACTTAAATGGAATGGATATTATTAACTGCAGGTACTGCAGGCACTTTTCAAAAGGGCAGTTATACAGGATTTAGGATGCTGTCCTACATGTTGGACCATTGGAGATCCAAGGGCTCAACAGCATGGGCAGAGATTGCATGCCTCAAATTGCATATTCAAGAGGAAATATATTACAAGAACCTCCTGCCCAACATCCAACTGAAGCACCTCAACAACAAAGGGTAGTTGGTCTGGGAGGTTGGCAAGTGGTTAGGAGGGACAAATCAGGTGCCCCATCACTCAGTGCTCACTAATGTATCACCTCCATAAACCATATAAAAACTACAAACAGATATCTTCCTCTATCTCTGAAATCAACAAAGGGGCAGAGGACACTGCAGAGCAGGGCACTACAGCACAGGAGCTAGCACTACAAAACTCGCTGAACACAAGGACCAAAACAAAAAAGGCAACAAGGAAATCTAAAACACTTCTGATCATAGGATTTATTTTATTATTTGGAGAGTTGATACCTACCTCTGTCTGGGGGTAATGGTCAGGTGTCTCCCAGGCACATCAGCATGGAGAGACACTGACCACATTGCTAAAATTATGCAGGAAGCATGAGAAAACATTGACATCCTTGTACACATAGGGACTAATGATCTCACCAGCTGGTCAGTTGCAAAGACCAAGGAACACCTGACCAGGCTGGGAGACAAACTGTCTTCCTTCTCCTTCTGTGAGATCCTGCCAGTCTGGGAAGGGGGCAGACAGATGGAAGATCAGAGAAAGGGAGATAGGGGAGCTAAAGATGTGGCTCAAAGGCTGGTGCCAGGAAAAAGGACACAAATTTGTAGGTAATTGGCAACAGTTTTGGGAGTGAAAGTTCTTTAAATTCGATGGACTGCATCTGACTTAGGAGGGAGTCAGTGCATTGGGGCAGAAGTTCGATGTCTTTGCAGAATATTTAAACTAGCAAATGGGGAGAGGGTTGCAGCACCTGATACATTGAATGGGAAGAACACCCATCCTCCCTCAGCTAGTGATCAAACAGGAGTTAAGCATGTTTGTAATTCATCTGCATCACCTGGTAAGGAAAAAGGCCCAACTCCTCAAACAATGCACAGAGGAAAACCTGGACCTCACCCCACAATTAACACACTGAAATCTGGCCAATGGAAAATCATGTACACAAATGCCCTCAGCCTGGGAAACAAGATCCCAGACATGGAGGCAACAATAACAGAGGCTAAACTGGACATAGTAGCCATTAGCGAGACATGGTTCACCAGTAACCACACTTGGGAGACTTCAGTACCTTGCTATGTACTGTTCAGAAGAGACCAAGGTGCAAAAAGGGGGGGAGTGGCCCTTTATGTCAATGAAAATATCAAAGTGACAGAAATTCAGAATACACATAAGGAGCCAGAAGAACAGTGGGTCACCCTGGAAACAGGAAATGGGACCTCCATACAAACTGGGGTTGTCTACAGGCTTCCAGAACAGGGGGAGGACATAGACACAGTAGTGTTAGAAGATATACAAAACATGACAGCTAAAAGTAAGGTTCTGATAATGGGAGACTTCAACATGCCAGATACAGATTGATCAATACTAGCAGGAACATCTGCCGGAACTAGACACAGAGTGGATTCCCTGCAGGGTGAGGGCCTCAAACAATTGGTACAATAACCCACATAAGACAGAGCTATCCTGGATCTAGTACTGACTAAAGAAAGGATCACAGCTCTCCAGGTAGAAGGTCACCTGGGGGCCAGTGACCATCACATGGTATGATTCAATTTGACCACTAGAACTAAATCATCCCATTCCAAGTCAAAAATATGGGACTTCAGAGGAACTGACTTTGATAAGATGGCCAAAAGAGTTAATTTAGCCCTAACAAGAAGAAATACAGGTGAGGGGGTACAGGCAAAGTCAAGCATTAAGGATGAAATACTTGAAGCAACATCCCACTAAGTTAGGGAGAAAAGCAAGAGCAAAAAAAGGAGGAAACCACTTTGGTTCTCAAACACAGTAGCAGAAAAGATCAGAGCCAAAAGGTTAGCGTGCAGAAAATATAAGGGAATGCAGCAGGATGAAGATAACAGTAACAGTCACAGACACTGATAGCTATTTCCTGAAATTTCTGTGATATTTCCGAAATATCTGATGCTTTCTGTATTTAAACAGTAGGGGCAGCAGAGAGAAACTCTTCAGAAATTTCACGAAATATCTGGAAATAGCTGGCAATGTCTGTGGCGACCACTGTAGGAAGGCATACCAAAGCTCCCTAAGGGAAGCAGGGAAGGCAGTAAGGCAGGCAATGGCCCAAACTGAGGAAACACCAGCACAAACAGTAAAAGAATTGGACAAGACTTTCTATAGGTACATTAGTGAAAGGAGAAAGTCCAGAGGGGGTATTGCTAAGATCAAAGGGGATACAGTGGAGTTGTGCAGAGGAGGACCAAGGAAAATCATCTATCCTAAATAGATACTTCTGCTCAGTATTTACTGATGAGAAGGTAGGGCAGGGCCCACAGCTCAGCACCATGGACAAAGGGGGGAAGGAGGTGTGCACAAGTCTGTTTACAAAAGAAAGGGTCCTACAAGAGCTTGTTAAGCTCAGGGTGGACAAGGCAATAAGACATAATGGCATACATCCCAGGGTACTAAAGGAACAAAGGGGTGGAACTAGCAGAGCCATTATCATAACTGTTTAGTGAGTCTCTGAGCACAGGCGAGGTTCAAGAAGACTGAAGAAGGGCTCATGTGATCCCGCTTCACAAGACTGGCAGTAGGGAGGAGGCAGGGAACTACAGACCAGTCAGTCTTACCTCAGTAGTGGGCAAGATTATGGAGAGACACTCCTTAAGGAAAGGATAGTGGAACACCTGGAATCCATAGGAGCACAGGATTCAAGACAGCATGGGTTTACAAAAGGAAGGTTCTGTCAAACTAATCTCATAGATTTCTTTGACTGCGTAACCAGAGTGATGGACCAAGGGGGAGCAGTTGATGTTGCCTACCCTGACTTCAGCAAAGCTTTCAATACTGTTCCACATATAAGACTGATTAATAAGCTGGGTTGGCTCAGGGTGGGTCAGACATTGGCCCACTGGGTGGCAAACCAGTTGGCAGGCAGAAACCAGAGAGTGGTGGTAAACAGTAAACAGTCAGAGAGATACAAGTCACAAGTGGGGTACCTCAGAGATCAGTACAGGGGCCAGTCCTCTTCAATATCTTCATCAGTGACATTGCAGATGGACTGAAGGGGAAGGTTGGCCTGTTTGCAGATGACACCAAGATCTGCAACAGAGTAGATGATCCAGATGGGGTGGGCAGAATGAGAAAAGATCTGGATAAACTAGCAAAATGATTGGAAGAGTGGCAACTGGGGTTTAATGCAAAGAAGTGCAAGATCATGCACATAGGGAAGAGAAACCCTAAAGCCACCTATAGGCTGGGAGGTGAGTTGCTGGCAGTCACAAGGGAAGAGAGAGACTTGGGCATCATCATCACCACCGATGACCTGACATTATCCAAGCAGACCACTAAAGGAGTATATAAGGCTAGAGGGATGCTGAGGTGTATCAGTAGGGGGTATCACAAGTTGTAAGAGGGAGGTAATAATCCCTCTTTACAAGACACTGGTTAGGCCCCATCTGGAGTACTTCATGCAGTACTGGAGGCCACACCTGCACAAGGATATTAACACAATGGAGGCAATCCAGAGAAGGCCAACCAAAATGGTGCAGGGACTGCATCAGAAAACATATGAGGACAGCTTATCGGAGCTCAATATGTATACCCTAGAGCAAAGGAGGGAGAGAGATGATATGATCAAAACATTCAAACATCTTTAGGGCATTAACAAGGCGAACGAGTCTAACATGTTTCAATATAAGAAAAACAGTAGGACAAGAGGACACAGCATAATATTAGAGGGAGACTGATTAAGGGGTAATGTGAGGAAGTTCCTTTTCACAGAAAGGGTGGTGGATGCATGGAATGGCCTACCTCAGGAAGTGGTGGATATGAATACAGTGCAGGTCTTCAAACAAGCATGAGATAGGCATAAGGGAGCAATACAGATGAATATGAATAAATAGACCATTGACAGAGTAAAGGCCTATGGCATATTTATAAGGTAGAAAAAATTGGCAGATTGGATGGGCCTTGGGGTCCTAATCTGCAGTCAACGTCTATGTTTCTATGCATTTGTTTTGAACAACTGTATGGGTTCTGTTCAGGGCAATGTCCACTACAAACCAATGTCTTTGGTTTCCCCTTACTGTATTAAAACAAACTCTTGTCAGAGATGATATGGCCGTGGAGAGCTTTTAAGAATGACAAGAGCATTGAAAAGAATATGCGGTGCTCTCGCTGCACTGGAGTCAGTCATAACTAGTACTGCAGCGATTACAGCACTTCACATGCATGATACTCACTCACGCGCAGTTTGACTAGGATTCAGCCATGTGCAACATGGTGACACTGACATGACTACTTATGCATGATACTCGTGCTTGTGCAGTTTAAGTCTGTGCCACCATGTTGTCCACAACGGTCGTCAGTTCTGCAGTTGCAGAAAGGAAAAGTAGTGCACTGGGAAGGGTGTGTGTTTATGCGGCCTGCGGAGGGGAAGGGGCTGCATAAAAAGAATCACTGGAAATTATGCCGGAGCACTGTGGCAGCACATCAGACTGTGGTCTGGTCACATGATTCCAAAGTGCTGTTATACAACTATGATGATAGCATAACATCTGTGGAGCTTGGCCCATGCAGCCATAAAAATCAGACTCAGGAAGAGACTACTAATAAACTAGAGATCTGGTCTGGGACTTGCTTGTCATCACAGTCACTTTCTGGGGTTTGCGTCAGATGTACAGTGGCAGCCATAGATGCATAATGTTGTTAAACCATAATCAACTGTATGTAAAAGCTTGTTTTTTTTTGAATGTGTGCTTTTTTAATGTTATCATTACCACTCCACCCATTTTGTACTCTGCCCATGGAGTTCTGTGCCCCAAGTGCATTATTTTACATTTTTGTGTTGAAACCTAGCTTGCATACTATTGACTACTGTTCAAGTCTTCTAAGCTCATACTTTTCCATCCTGCTGCAGATCTTGGTATCATCATGCAGAGTCAAACCTTCCTTTCCTGCTTCTTTGCAATTTCACTTATAAAGACATTAAAGAGGACTGGGTCCAGAACTGATCCCTGAGGTACCCCGCCCATCATCCTCCCTTATTTGGAGTGAACTCCATTTACTACCAGCCTCTGTCAGCTATCCCCTTACCAATTTCTTACCAAACAGCAACATTTTTTTCTCTCTGAGCCAATACAATAACAGTCATGCAGAACAAATGTAACTTTCTCGGAAGGTATTTAAGTTATACATACACAACTAGCATGAACGTTGTTCAGGTCAGAAAGACCTTTCAAATGAGCCTATTCACTAAGCTGCACTCATATTTTTTCTTAAATATGGCCATCTGATTACCTGAATTTTCATTTTTCTTCACTACTTTCACCATTTGGATGGCCATATTTAAAAAAAAATAATGAATTCAGTTTAGTGAATACCCTCACTTGAAAAGTCTTTTTTTGTCCTGAACAACATACCTGTTAGTGGTGTATGTGTAACTTGTATACTTTCTGAGATATTTACATTTGTTTGGCATTACTTCTAATGTGTTCGCTCAGAGAAAAAAAAGAGGCTGTTTTGAAGCACAGTAGGAGTCATACTAACATACTAAGAAGCCAGCAGAAGAAGGTCATTTGGTCTATCAAGTCTGCTCATACTGCAGGGTCCAGAGCTTGAGCTACTGTCCCTGCCCCCCACTCCACCCATCCTCCCTACCTGTGATCCTTACATTCCCCTGTGCCTACCACAGCCTCCCCTGAAGCTGCTCTCTGTGTTCAATGTGATCACCTTTTCTGACAGTGCATTCCAAGTGTCTACCATCCTCTCTGTGAAGAAGCGTATCCTGACTACCCTCTTAAACCTCCCACCCTCCATCTTAAGACTGCCCCCCTTGTGTTATGGTTGCCACTCAATTAAAAGAGATTCTCCTTACCCAACTTATTTATATCTTTAAAGTACTTCAAGTCCCAATCATGTCCCCCATCTCTCTCTCTCTCTCTCCTGTCCTCCATGGAGTACATGTTTAGTGCCCTCAATCTCTCCTTGTATACCTTGCCTTGCTGACCTACTGTTATCTTTGTAGCCCTCCTCTGTACCTTCTCCAGCAGGTTTATGTCCTTTTTGAGGTGTGGTCACCAGTACTGAACTCCATACTCTAGACCAATGACCAGGGCCACTGGAAAATTGCGGAAAATTTTACCCAAAAATGCGGGGATTTTATTGCAAAAATTGCAGGAAAATTGCGGGGGTTCACTATATATCCCCACTACCCCCCTAATAAATATTTTATTGTTTGCTGCAGCATGTATTGACCACATAAATTGTTAGATAAATGTATTGCCACTTGTAAATGCTTTTGATATGAAGAAAGATGTGTGTTTTTGAAATGCACTGTAAACTAATCATTATGTAGCATATCTTCTAAAAATCAAGACATCTAAGTCATGCAATGCTAACTAGATTTTATTCAGTAATTTACAGTTAGTCTATACTGACTACATTCTGAAACAGCATATGTTGCCAGTTACTAGATGTTAAATAATGAAGCCTGTTTAAACTACTTGCTTTGGTGCAAGAAAAAAATAAACAGATAACCAGGGTGCTTAATAAAGGACTAGTAAGAAAAAAATATATATTTTTAAATGATTACTGTTCTTAATCAGCACTGTAAGTACATTTAAAATTACATGATAAAGTATCAAATCATACCAATAGCTTTTCTTTACATCATACACTAGTTTTTAATACGTTGTACTTTTGTTCTACTCGGTTTGCAGTGATTTTACTTGGGTTGCAATTATTTTGTCTATCTGAAGATAACTGTTTAACTATACTTAACCTGTTCAGTATGTTTTAAGAAATGTTTGCTTTTTGTAGGCTTTGTATGTGACTATACAGTTGTGGCAGACTGACATGTAAGGAATCACTGTCACCAACCCCCTCAGAAGCACATTCAAGTTTATAATCAGCAGGGCCGTCCAAACTCTTTACACATTTGAATCACAATCCTTTCAGATTGAAAGTATTTATACAAGGAAAATCTACCCTACCACTCAAAAACAAGCATTGTGGTCAAGGTTTCATTTAGGTGAATGTGGCACTTTGCACCTCTTCTCACAACTATTGTTTCAGTTTCTGTGTCAACAAAAAGTTCTCTGATAGTCTGCTTTAACACAGATTTTAAGTGTTCAAGTCTACATATGCATGACCAGAGGATTCTGAAACCAAAGCAGGGAAGTGAATCACATGAAAGCAGAGTCACATTTGACCCCTTCTCACCTCACACTGTACTGTTTTGGTCAAATCCAAGTCTGTGTACCATATCTTCGTAGATTTCCTTAAGAATTTAAATATTTTTATACAATTTCGGTCAAAACTTCCATAAATGTTAGAAATTGCGGATTTTGTGCGGAGAAGGGTGAAAATTGCGGAAATTGGGGAAAAATTGCACCCGCAATTTTCCAGTGGCCCTGCCAATGACCTGTACAAGGGCAGCATAACCTCCTCTCTCCTTCTACTGATCCCCCTAGCTATGCATCCCAGCATCTTATCTGCCCTTGTTGCTGCTTTCTTGCACTGTGTGGAGTGCTTCAGGTCACTAGTGATCATCACTCCCAGGTCCTTCTCCTCCTCTGATGCAGATACCAGGACTCCACCCAGGTAGCACTCTGTCTTGGGATTCTTGGTTCCAATATGCATAACTCTGCATTTCTTGGCATTGAAGCCAAGCTGCCAGATCCTGGGCCACCTACCCAGCGTTTCCATGTCATCATGTAGGTCCTGTATCCTGTCAGCTGTGTCCACTCTCCTGCAGAGCTAGGTGTCATCAGTGAATAGGCACATTTTGCCCATTATACCATTCCCAATGTCACTGATGAAGACATTGAACAACACCGGCCACAACACTGAGCCCTGCGGTACCCCACTGATGACCTTTATGGTGCCAGATAACTCTCCCCTCACAACCACCCTCTGGGTTCTGTCCCTCAGCCAGTTTTCCACCCATTTGGTCATCTTATTCCCAACCTCAAGATCCACCACTTTCCTGATCAACCTTTGGTGGGGTACAGAGTCAAAGGCCTTGCTGAAATCCAGATAGAGGATGTCTACCACTTGGCCGCCTGTCTGCTGTCTTAGTGACACATTCGAAGAAGTCAATCAGATTTGTTTTACTCAATCCCCCCGCCATGAACCCATGCTGCCTCAAATCCTGGGGGCCATGCTCTTCTAGATATTCCACCAACCTTTCATTTAATATGGCCTCCATGAGCTTGCCCACAGTTGAGGTCAGACTGACTGGTCTGTAATTCCCTGGGTCATTCTTGGGACAGCTTATGTGAAGAGGCACCACATCTTCTGTTCTCTAATCCTGCGATACCATGCCTAACTCTAGTGAACTATTAAATAGGTCTGTCAGTGGCCCTGCCAGCTCCCTGGCCAGTTCCGTTAGTAACCTTGGATGTACTTTGCCTGGGCCTGGTGATTTGTCCACCTCATCCCTCACTCTGTCCTCCTGTATCACCACATCTATGTTCCCCTCTCGCCTGCTCTTCTTCTCCCTCCTGAAGGCACTGGTTCATCATTTTCTCTGGTGAAGATGGAACAGAAGTATTCATTTAGTATCTTTGCTTTTCCACCATTATCCTCTACCCACTCCTCCCCTTTCTTAAGTTTTACAGTCCTTTCCTTCTTGTCTCTTTTTTCACTTATATAGTAAAAGAAAGATTTCTCCCCCTTAATTGTTTCAGCTGTCTGCAGCTGCTTCTGTGTTTTAGCTTGCAGAACTTCCTTACTTGCCTCACTAGCCAATCTTAGATAATTTTCCCTATCTACCTCTGTCTTGGTCTTCCTGAATTTTCTATAGGCCAGCTGCTTTTCCGTTACTGCCTGGGCAACCCCAGAACTGAACCAGCTGGGTGCTTTGGCCCTTGTGTTTTTACACCTGAGCCTAACACGCTCCTCTGTGGTAAGCAGTATTCTTTCCTTAATGATGAACCACCTTTGGTCCACCCCTGTATCTGCTTTGATGCCCTCCAGGAGGCTCACCCATATTCCTGAAGTCCAACCTTCTAAAATCCAAGATTTTCATCTTAATCAGGATGCTTTCCCTTCACATATCTAACTATAACCACACTGTGAAATGGTCACTCCCACCCAATGTCTCCCTGACCGTTATTTCCTGTACATGCTCCCTATCTGTGAGCAGAAGATCAAGCATTGCCTCTGCTCTTGTTGGTTGTGTGACACCTTAAGTCAGAAACCCACTCTGCAGTTCTTTCAGGATCACCTGACTCCTAGCACATGTTGTTGATGGCATTCTCCAGACCACCTTGTGCAGGTTGAAATCCCCAACAATTTCCACCTCTCCTTTTCCACAGCTTCCAATATTTATGAAATTAGTTGTCTGTCCCTCTCCTCATCCTGGTTGGGTGGTCTGTACACCACCGCCAATCTCACCTTTCTTCCTCTATTGGACTTTAATTGAACCCATAATGCCTCCACCTCCCCTTCCTCTGACTCCTCCCTCATGCAAGTTATTCCCTCCCTGATATAAACTGCCGCCCCCCCTTCCCGACTACCCTGTCCCTTTTGTATAGTTTATATCCAGGGATCACTAGATCCCAGTCATGGTGTAGTGATGCCCAAGTCTCGGTTACTGGCACTATGTCCACCCATTATCCTTCACCCACTCCTCCCCTTTCTTAAGCCAAACAATCCCTTCCTTCTTGTCTCTTTTTCTCACTTACATAGTGAAAGAAAGACTTCTCCCCTTCTTAATTTCTTCAGCTATCTGCAGCTGCTTCTGTGCTTTAGCTTGCCGGACTGTCTTACTTTCCTCACTAGCCAGCCTTAGGTAATTTTCCCTATTCACCTCTCTCTTGGTCTTCCTGAATTTTCTATAGGCCAGCCTCTTTTCCCTTACTACCTGAGCAACCCCAAAACTGAACCAGATGGGCACTTTGGCCCTTGTGTTCTTACCCCTGAACATAAGAAACTGCTCTGTGGCAACTGGCATGCTTTCCTTAATGATGAACCACCTTTGGTCCGCCTCCATATTTGGTCTGATGCCTGCTAGGTGCCTATTAAGTACTTCACCCATTTTCCTGAAGTTTGCACTTCTAAAATACAAGATTTTGGCCTTAGTCAGGATGCTTTCCCTGCCCATATCTAATTGGGACCACACTGTACAGTGTTCACTCCCACCCAATGGCTCCCTGACAGTTATTTCCTGTAGATGCTCTCCATTTGTGAGCATAAGTGCACTTTGGTAGGCATAATCCATGTACAGCATACTTGGTAGTAGGAATTAGACTGCCCACTTCCACAGAGAACAGAGATATGTGGGCCATAGTCAGTGACTCCCTGCACCAAACAAGTGAATGCAATAAAGTGTACAAAAAGACACTGGAGATAATGGGTTTTATAGGGATTGGTTTTCACAGTAGGCAAAGCAAGGAGATTCTGTCACTGCACAAGTTCCTAGTGAGGCTTCACCTGGAGTGCTATGACTAGTTCTGGAGATCTGACCTGAGGAAAGACCTAGACATACTATGGCTTTAAACATCCATTCACTGAAATCCAGAAGGGAGTGTGGGTACATGATTGAAACATACAAGTTTCTCTGTGATTTAAAGAAGGTAAACTGCTATGTCCTATGTGTACAAAATTGGGATGCAGTCACTAGTAAATGAGTGGAGGTTGGTAGGATACAAATTCCCTTCAAGTGTTTAAATGAGACTGGGACAGAGCAAGAGGAATCAAATTTCCCAAGAGGGGCAGTAAGGGTTCGGGGTGTGGCAGTGGGGGGAAGGGGTACAGTACAACAGAGCAGTAGGCCAGCAGAGTGAGTTAGTATAGCAAGGGCAGAGTAGACAGATATTCAGTCTCCTTTTAGTTAAGTTCTGTGTTTCTATATTTCCTCTCTGCCATGCACAATAACACACCATTACTAAAAATCCTTATATAGATACATATCAATGCACTTCAACAAATCCCTAGATATCACAGTGTCCTACACACCTACATAGGGGATACGTGATGGGCAGGAGTGTGATATGTGAAAATATTCACACTCCTGCAGAGTGAGCTGTGGTTATCTCACGAGTGCCATAGGCACAAGTGAGATATCCAGAGTTCACGTTGCAGGAGTGTTAGTATTTTCACATATCTCACAAACTGCACATCATGTGTGCGATTTATTCAATAGGGTTAGCTGTTGTAGAAGTGTATGCTTTGTAGTAGTAATGTGCCATGGTGCTGCAGTATGAGTTTAGACTTGTATCCATTTTTTGTGAATGGGTTTTTTCCTGGTCTATGTGGTTGTGGTTGTGGATTGGTTGGTAGTTCCTGTTGTATGATTGTATTGGTTGAATGAGCTTGGGTGTGAGGGGTTGTGTTCTTTTGGTTGGTTCATTTTTGGAGATCTGTGATAGGTGTTTGCATTTGTACATGGATCTGGATTGGCTCCGTGTGTTGTAAGGGGCAGGATTTACCATCTTCCTGGTTTGGCGTTCATGTCAGTCGATATGGGGTGCATTTTGGAATTTATAATCTATTTTTTTTATTTTGGGTTGTGTTATTTCTATGTGAAATAATTTATTTGAATTGTTTTGTTGTGGCACTGTTTATTTTCACAGTTTTTGCCGGTTAACATCACCAACTTATTTTCCGGTTTATTTCACCGGTTGTATATGTGTAGGTTCAGGTAAGTGATAAGGAATGTATTTGGCAAAATGTCTTCAGTGTTCTTCGGTACGGTAACAAGGTGTTATTCTGATTCTGAGTCTGATGTTATATTTCATCTTTTCTTCTTCGGCTGAGCATCTTCAGTAGGAGCTGGAAAATAAAAGAAATGATTATGAGTCTTTTGCCTATTTGTGCATTGATTTCAGTTTCTAAAGCGTGTTCTCAAAATACTGTACCTTGTATTACGTTGAAAGTTATGGTATGTGCATTAATAGTTACGTTTTGAAAGCAAGCAGGGATTGTATTTATCCATGAACTTGACATTGGAAAATTTGCAGTGATATGTTGCTGTTGTTTGGAGGATGATGGTACTGCTTCAAATGTTTCTCTATTTGTTGAAGTACATGGTTTAGGTTCAAATTCAGATTCCATGTATGTACTTGTTGGTTTTACTTGTGGAGCACATATACTGGGTTTAGCTTCGGTGGCACTTAATAGCTTTGAGATGTTCTTTTGCTTTTCGTCGTTAAGTTTGGAATAGACATTTAACGACTGCAGCTTTTTGTGTCCTGAGATTTGAATTATGTCATTGCCTGGGATATCACTGTCGATCAGTTTCTGAACTAAGTGTTTTCTGATTGAATGATTACTCAGTTTTTTGTTTGTTTGTTTGTATGTCAGTCTTTTCTACCATATTCTTAACAATTTTACTGAAGGTGTTGACACCTAATGGCTGATTTTTGAACCACGCAGTTGGGTAATGAGCTGTTGGTGTGTGGTTTATTGCTAAGAAGAATGGAGCTTCTGGATGATTTGATTTATCAGGTCTGTGGCATTTGTAAATGATATAGTTTTTGACGGGACATTTTACTGGGTTGTCTATTTCGTATGCCCTCAGCTTTAAGATTCTTATATCCTTTGGATTTATTCCTTGTCTGGTTTTAGTTCAATGCTCTTTCCAGTATTCAAGGTAGTGGGTGTTTTGTTCATCATGTTTAAGGAGCACGTTGCCCCATTTCATATTGCGGGTCGTCATATTGCCCCGTATGCCAAACTGTAGAGTTACAGTTAGCCACATAGTATTTATTAATGCCTGTGGTGTATCAGAGCCAAGTTGTTTCTTTTTGTAGAGTTTATTTATAATTTTGTCTGTAAACTTGTCCGCTGCTTGCGGTCAGTTGCCCTTTCCACATTCCTTTAATTTTTTTTTGTTTAGATTGTAGCACTTGTCGGCTTTTTAGGAAACATAGTTAAGTACTTAGTGATTCAGGGTATCTATGCTCTTTTAAATATCTTCCGAAGCTTTGTTGTCTGGATTTTAATGTTAACGGTTCATATTCAGTGCCGTCTGGATCTTTGGCGATTCATGAAGTAGTAGCATAGTAGTTCATCTAGTTGTTTTGGCTCTATCTTTTGTATTGGCTCATTAATTCCCAAATAAGTTGCCATGTATTTTTGTAAGGTTTGTGCATCAGTTATTGTTTTTCATTTTGTGTTGCCATTTTCTGCACTGCTGATGTGGTCCTCAATGACTTCTTTGTCTCTTATTTGTAGTGGGGTAGGTATTATTATTTTTGGTATGCCTTCCGTACTTTGTTGGTGTTGTTTTGATTCGAAAAGTAGTTCTAGGAGCGGCTTGTTGTCTAATTCAAACTGACTGCAGATTTCAGTTATTTCTTCTTCGATGTTGAAGAATTTTTCTGTATGCTTTAATTTTAATTTGTTTTCCTGTCTTGGTCTCTGGTATTTCAACTATTGATATACCAGAATGCCATTTCGTTATTTTAATGTTTTTTTATTATGCTTTCTTTTCTTTCAGATTTCTTTTTTGCCGTTCGTTTGTCCAAAACAGATGTATTTTGAGCAGCACGAGTATTTCGTGGGAAGAGGTATTTATTTGGTATAATAGCAGGTGATTTGTGTTAATTAGGTGTATGTGGTTTTTGTTTGATCTTTTTTTTAGCCTATCTGCAGCAATGTAGGCAAGATGGTGATATTTGTTAGTGACGTATGCACTGTGGCTGGGATATTCAAAGTGGTTCTGCATGGCACAACTGGGATGCACATGCGCAAGTGCATAAATGTGCCAAAGAGTGATATTCAGTGGGAGCCAATGCCCAGTACAAATCGCAGTGCACCAATATGCAACTCTAATCAATGTATGCTCAAGTGCAGGGGGCGTAGCCATGAATAAGCGGTGCAGTGCAATATTCAACAGCAAGCAAATGGCGCAAGCATGGAGCAACAGGGACATGTGCGGAGCAAACTTGAGCCCATAAAAAGAGGGAGCAAGCAAGGGAGGGAGGCATGCACAGAGGGGTGCAGGAGAGATAGGGAGAGAGAGTGGGCAGGTAGGACAGCAGGAGGGGTGCAAGACAGAGACAGAGGCAGGTGGGAAGTGGAACAGAGTGTGGGGCTGGGTGTGTAACACTGAATGAGCCTACACATGTGTGAGTGTGTGTGTGTGTGTGTGTGTGTGTGTGAGACAGGTGCCGGGGCAACTATAGCAGCGAGAGTCTGTGACACCAGGCAGAGGAGTGGTAGCGAAAGTGCCCAAGCAAGTGGGAGGTGGTGGCCACAGCCAACAGGCCACCAGCTGGGAAACCTGAACACAGGTGTGCACCCAGCACAGGGGCACATGCAGAAGCACACAGCTGGGGGTGCCTGGGGAGACAGCCACCCAGGGGGGCTGGACAGCCCAGGCCATGGCCAGTGCCATCTTCTAGATGGAGGCAGTAATGAGGGGTGTGAGGAGGCAGGAGGCAGAGCAGCACGGCAGTGGAAGGGCCCATCAGCGGTATGCCTGGAACAAGTGGTACCATGCCCACACCACCTTTGAACAGTACAGTGACAGAAATTGTGGGCCAGTACTGCCTGAAATGGGCAATGCCAAGGCAGCTCTGTGAGCTGTGCAGTGATGAGATGCAGGCACCCACAAGACAGAGCCATGCCCTGTCGGTGGAAACCAATGTCATGGCCATCATGTGCCTGCTCGCCATGGGTACCTTCCAGAGACCAACAGGGACACCACAGGCATAACCCAGTCAGCCGCATCATGGCTCCTCACACAATTCCTCAATGCACTGCTGCCACATGCTGCAGAACACATCCATTTCCCCAGCACACAGGCAGAGTGTACAGCAAACATGCAGGACTTCCACAGGGTGGCATGTATGCCTGGCATGCTAGGGGCCATCGACTGCACCCATGTAGGCATCCACACACCACCTAGGCAGGAGGGGGTAGCCTACATCAACAGGAAGGGCTACCCCAGCGTCAACTGTCAGGTGGTGTGCGATGCCAGGGGGTGCATAATCAATGTCTGTGCCACACACCCTGGTAGAGCACACGATGCCTTCATCTGGTACTAGTCAGCACTGTGCCACAGGTTCAAGAGTGGAGACATCCCTACTGGCCACCTAGTAGGTGAATATGCAGCTGGAATGGGCAGCCTGGCACAACAGGGTAGGGTGTTGAGGATGCTAGGCCAGGGGCATCAGAGGGTGTGGCCGGGAAGGCAGGGGTGCAGCTACACAGACCACCATGTTAACCACACATGTCAACACACTGGTGACAGCAGATACCCACTCCAGCCCTGGCTGCTCACCCCATACCAGCACCCATCAACCCCAGTGCAGGAACAATACAATGAGGTACACGGCAGCACACGGAACATCATCGAGCGTGTGTTTGGGCTGCTGAAGGCCCAGTTCCATTGCCTGGACAGGTCTGGTGGTGTCCTACAGGACAGCCCTTCAAAGGCCTGCGGCCTATTCCTGGCCTGCTGTATACTACACAAGATGGCCACTGACTGTGGGATAGCTATCGAGTTTGAAGAGGGAAACAGCAGTGGGGACAACACAGCGCCAGGCCAGGTGGTGGTGGGCAGCCCCCCCCCGGGTGAAGGGAACCCTGGCTGAACAGGATGGCCCAGCAACACCAGAACACAATTGCAGAAGAGCACTACGGTGCATGCAGGTAGGTGAACATGACTACACGCATGTCCCAGGGACCATGGCACAGTAATCAGGCATGCAAGGCCGGGCCCCATGACAGAAATGGCTAGTGGGTAGCGTGGACAGGCATGGGACTGGATACCATGGAAGCACCCTGTACAGCACTGTAACCCCACCAACACACCCACACACACATGCACACAGGCACCCACATGCCCAGAGACCACCAATGGGCATGTGTCAGACACTGAACACCGGAGCACAGTAGCAGCTGATGTTGCGTTGGCATCATCATGCACATGCTACAGTGGCCAGTGGCCGGGTGGGTGTGCACCAGGCCTGTGTGTGGTGTCGACCATGGATGACATGTCCCTGGAATGCACATGCATACACCACACCAATGTGCACACAGGGCAGCATCAGACAGCGAACAGGGAGGATGGCGGCTCAGGACTGCCACTCAGTTGCATGTCTGCCTCAGACATGTGGGCGGCCCCACTGAGACCGCCCAGCAGACACAGGCTGTGTGACAGCCACAGGGGGTATTTCTGATGGTCCCCCAGGTGTGTCACTGTGGGAACATGACCAGTCCCTCGCAGGGGTCTGCAGGCTCCTGAAGATGCCCGCTCCAGGCGTGCCTAGAATGCCCACTGCAGATCCCGGCATCGACAATGAGGGGGTCACATGACACCATGACCGAGGGGTGGAAAAGGCACTCCACGGGGTCTGCGGTGGGCGGCCATGCACCAGGGTGGCCAGTGGTGCTAGGCCGGCTGTGACTGCAGCAGTAAGCCAATCCAGGACTGTGGTCGTGTCCTCCTGCATATGTGTGGTCTTGGCCAGGAGCTGCTTAAAGTCCCTGTCATGCCTCCCTGTGGACTGGCACAGCTCTGTGCGGAGTGCACGCACCCCTGCCACGACCAGCACCTGTTGCTCCATGGAGGCCTGTAACAAATGGGTGTGCTCGGTCATGGGGTCAGCACCCTGGGGGGCATGGACATTGCACTAACCCACGGGTGGTGCTTGACCCTGCAGCACAGCCCCCCATGCTGGTGGGGGCTGCACAGTGGGTTCCCCTTGGGGCTGATCAGTTTGCGGTGCACCGTTGGCGGCCTCTGCACCTGGCCCCCCATCGACTTTGTCCTGCTGCTGCCCTTCCAGCCACTGTGTGCAGACTGCACCGCAACAATGGGGCCCACAACATCGCCGGGTGTGGAGGCCGGTGGGCGGACAACTGCCACCAGGGCACTGTCTGCACTGCCGTGGTGGGTGTGTGGAATGGATGCCTCTCCCTGAATGGCAACACCACTATCCAGGACACTGGCCACGTCATCGTCATCCGTCATGGACCCTGCCCCAATCTGTGTCTCGGCATACTGGACACCATGGCTGGCATCCTGCTGAAACACAGCCAGGGCCTCATCTACGACCATGCCACAGGCATCCAGATGGACAGTGGGGTTGGGCTGTCTGCGCTACAGACCCCAGACACCAGTGGAGGTGGACGGATGGTCCTCCAGATCCAGAACTGTCCCCATGGTGGACATCACTGCTGCTGCATGCAGGCACTCTGGAGCTGAAAGGGAAAACATTTGCATTAGTGGCACTGACACACACTCCTGCTCCCCTTCCCCAGGTGCTGCTGTACCCACCATGCAATGATGGGCTGCCCCCCATCTGAAACCCTCCACTGGGCACCCCCCGATGGCGCTGCACTACATGGATGCCACCACCATCTCCTCCTACGGCAACAGCTGTGGCACGTCAGGCTGTCCACCGCCCATGCGGCCCAGATGGCAACCACCTTCTCCTTAATCCTCCTCTGGTCAGTACCTACCTTCTTCTTGCACTCCTGTTTTGTCCTTTGATGACTGCCCTGCTGGTTCATGGCCCTGGCCACATCCTCCCACGCTGCTGCCCGGGCCTGTGGGGTGCCTGTTGAGCCACTCAGGAGACGCTCCTGGTCCAGGTAGGCATCGAATAGGGCATTGCTCTCTGCCCTCATGAAATTGGGCCTGCACTTCTGTGCAGGCCCATGCTCCTCAACCTCCTCATGTTCCATCATGCTTAGTCCTGTGGGAATGAATATGTGGTCAGTGATGGCTGCAACCCACAACGCCCTCCCATTCTACAGTCCTGACAGGTCCACGGCCTGCTGGCTTACCTCTGAAGGATGCAATACCGGTCTAGTGCCTGTGCAGTCCCGTGGTGCCTTTATAGCACACTACATGCAAATGAGGGGATGTGCAACTAAAATGACATGCAAATGCCTCCGATGCACTGCCAATATGCTGAAAAGCTAATTTGCATATGCCGGCTGAATATCATAAAGTGCGCATGGCGCGTGGTGGTATTCTTTGGCACAAGATATAGCGCAACAGTATGACATGCGCAGTAGGCCTGGCAGTGCGCATGAAGCAGTGCCATCATGTACGTCAGTGGTGCATCTTACGTATACTGTGCCATGTGTGGTACAGTGCTCTGCTGCTATTGGGCATGTGGCGGTCGTGCGCTATATGCCCTATGGAGCCCATGAGTGATTGGCCCATGGCCCGTGGGGCCCACATGCCCCTATTGTGCACCATGCATGGAGTGGCCAATCACACTGTGGTGCATGGTGTGCATGCCGACCCTTGACCCCATGAGTGCCCTTTGACCCTCTGGGTGCCCTGCACCAGCTGTATCGTGCAACACCATGGATGCGCAATTGGAGATGGCAGTGCATCACTAAGTGGGTCACGCACCCATAGCCCGTGTGGATTGTCTGCTACTGGGTGCCATTTTGATTGTGCAACTGCAGGAACAACCATGCCACACCGCAGCACTGTAAGAGCACCCAACTGATCACAGGTGGAGTTGGTGAATCTTGTGGCCCTTGTGGAGCCACATGTGGGCAGTCTGTATGGCCAGGTGCCCCTGGATCGGCCTTGAATGGAAGTGTGGCAGGAGGTGGCTGAGGGGCTTGAGGAGGCCACTGAGGCACAGTACAGTGGTGAGCAGAGCCACCACCATTATGGTGACCTGCAGAGGTGGGACCCTGAGAGGCTATGGGCACTACTGACATGTGTCCAGAGAGATGCCATGCCATGTCCAGGTAAGTGCACTATGCCCATGTCCGTGCATTCCAGTGTTCTGTGGGGGCCCACAGGGTGTCACACCATGCTGCGGGGGGGAGCTGTGGCTGCGAATTCTGTTGGCCATGGCAGCGCACCATGGGTGCGCTGTGCCACTGCGTGGGACCAGGGGGCATGCTGCACTGTGCGGGGGGCATGTGCTGTTGCCAGGTACTGATGTGTCATTCTCAATGTGGGTGAGGGCAGGCCAACACAGGAGTATGGGCTCAGGATGCAGGCTGCATGGGCGGTGCCACCGGATAGGCACAGGGTGTGCCGCAGCAAGCAGGTAGTCACTCTTTCAAGGTATGATGCTATGCAGGGTGGGGGTGGGCCACAGCCCCCTGTGCACATATCCATTCCAGCTGTGCACTGCCAGCAGTGTCCATTGCACCATGCCATGCCTATCGCACATGTGTGTGACTGCTGCAGGTGGGCTGTGGGTGCACCCAAATTCCAGCTGTGCCACTGCCATCCCACTGCTTAACCCTGTTGCCTCACTGCCATGGTTGTGGTGTACGGCACATGGGTGGTGTTGGTGTGCAGTGCTCTGCATGGCTGTGGATAGTTGGGTTGGTGGCTCATGTGGGTGCACACACTGTGGGAGGCTGCATGCCATCTCAGGGGCACATGTCACTGCTGTCCGCTGTGCATGGTGGGTGGGCTATGGTCATATGGACATGCGCTCATACCATGTCCCCTCCTTTGTCCTAGGTGTCCATTGCCCTGATGTCCACACCAGGCTACTGAGGAAGATCCTTCAAATCTCCACTGCCATGCTCCAGGTGGCACATCTGATACTGCAGGCTCTGTGCAGACCACAGCGAAGATGTCAGCGTCAGGCACCAGTGGGGCATGGACACCCATAGGGCCCATTGGCCTGCACCTGCTTCCCTTCCCTGTCCCCCCTTTTCTCCCTTTTACCCTTGTACAGCGATATCCTCTGTCCACCTGCCTCCCTTCCCCGGCCTTCTGGTTTGTTTGTGGCCTCCCCATTCCTTGCTCCCTGTACCTGTTATTTGTTTTACTGTATATAGTTGATTCCTGACTGGTTTTAATATGCTTTTCTATGGTTAGCCATCTCTGTCTGTGTCTGCTTTGCAGCTGGCGTGTGGAGCCATGCTGCAGTGGTGTGCATGGTGGCCGAGTGGTACGTCTGGGGTTGACTGGGGATTGTGCCTGGTGGTCTCTGCCCAGTGGCTGGTGGCTGTGCCCTGGGGTGGCCGTGTGCTCTCTGTTCATGTTGTGTGGCTTGTGCGTTGTGTGCTGTTGGCATGTGTGTTGCCAGCTGTGGTCCAGGTGTCATGTCCCATGCCTTCCTGGGGGTGTTGCCAGTGGCCGTTTGCCAGTGGATTGGTGCCACCCTGCCTCCATGCACCACTGTGGTGTGCATGGTCAGGGGTCTGCTGCCCTGTGCCTGCCATGCCTCCTTCCTGGCATCCTCTGCACCCCGGTGGTGGTCTATCCCACCCTGGTGGCATACTCCTTGATGTGCCTGTTGTCCTGTGTCCTGATGCATGCACCTCTGCCCCTTGCGCAGCCCTGGTTGTGCTATGGTGCATGTTGGTTTGCTCCCTGGTGCAGCCCTGGTTGTGCTATGGTGCATCCCTGTGATATTCAGCCGTGTTGCACTGGTGCTTGCCGTCATGTGCAAGCTTTGAATATCATGTTTGGTGCACCATGGCACAGTGTACTTGTGCTGCGTCACTACTCAGTCTGCCTCTGGCGCATTTCTGAATATCCTGTGTGTATATTTGTAATATGGTATCTTAGTGCATACGTCACTGACTAGTAATACAATGGGAGTGACTGATATCTGTTTTTCTTTCATGTCATATCAGCTCACTCCTATTGTATAAATAGAGATACCATGGCCTTTCACCAATGCACAGTAATGAAGCAGCAACCCACAATCAAACAAAGATATGTAACTGTGTTCTGTACTACAATAACCAGACATAAGTGTGTTGTGCCCATACACACATTAGTACCATTGCCTTCCACCCATAGACACACATAACAGTACCCTGCATCAATACAAAAATATGCAACCATGACTTGAACTAAAATAACAGTACATAAGTGCCCTGCACACATATGCACATTTGTACCATTGCCCTGCACCTATACACACCCCTATAATAGTACTGTATACCCATGCAGACATTCACAACAATGCTGGGCACAAAAATGAGTGCAGATAACAGTGTCCTGCAACTTTACACACATTTGAACTAATTCCCTTCACCCATACACTCTTCCATAATAGAATACTTCATCCATAAAGTGCACTATAAACCAGGCATAACTGTCATGCACCCATATCACCATATCGTTCACCCATACACAATGACATAAGAATAGTGAGTCACTGACTTTGAAAAGTGATCTAAAAGTACCCTGCAACAACACAGAGGCATGTAAGAGCACCAGTCACAGAAATCCATGCACATAATAATTTACTACAGACATACACACCTCCGTAATATTAACAAGCAAAAGCAGACAGCAATGCACACATTTGTAACACTATCATGAACCCATAAACACACTACACTGCCAGTAACAGTAAAATAAATACCTGTCTCTTTCAGCCACTTTTACAGACACACTATAAGTATTCAGCAGCAATTCAGATATGACAGTTGTAATATATATTACTCTGGTATTTTGTTTTTTCCTGTTTAAATGAAATAAAAATGGTGAGACATGCATCTAGTTTCAGCAACACTGACAGAGTAAAACCAATAGTATCTAAAAGAGTTTGTGAAATTGTAAATTGAGTTTCTGTAAAGTGGCCAACACATAAAACGTTATGATCAGTTGGTTCCTAGCAGGCACATTTAACACCAAGTGCCCACTGCTTGCACTGATGGTTATCTTTAGGAAAGTGATTG
This sequence comes from Neoceratodus forsteri, assembly GCA_016271365.2. Lineage (NCBI taxonomy): Eukaryota > Metazoa > Chordata > Ceratodontiformes > Ceratodontidae > Neoceratodus > Neoceratodus forsteri. The sequence goes on from CM028133.1 coordinate 65,921,240, forward strand.
AAACAGTGTGCACACCCTTTCCCATTCTTATAACCAATGGCGGAGCAGTACTTCATATCAGCAAAAAATTAAGACAGGAAACAACAAAATTAAACAAAAAGTAACCACACAGACATACATTAAAGTCAGTTAAAAATAAAATATACTGTAACAATCTTGATAGCATTATAAAAGCAGGGAAATAAAATTATATTAGTAAATAAGGCAGTAGAACTCACACTGTTTGTTGCAAAGTCACTGTCAGCAGTACTAAACCAGATGGCCCTATCTCAGAAACAGGGATCGGCTGACAAACAGGGATTTTGACACCTCATGAATTGGGATTCAGCTGATGAACAGGGATTTTGACACTTCACAAATGGGAATTGTACAAGCAAAATTCCCATCCATGAGGTGTTTAAATCCATGTTCATCAGCCAATCCCCGTTCATGAGGTGTCAAAATTCCTGTTCATGAGATGAAGACCAGATGGTCAGATATGGTCATCTGATCATGACATGAAGACCAGATGGTCAGATTGGTCCATCTGGTTCTCATCCCAGCTCACGAACAGGGATCGACTGAAGAAAGGGGATCCACAATGGTGGAGTTCCCCTAGCAAAAAATGGCCCCAGCACTTATTCTTTAAATGCTGACATCAGGGTGCCCAATCCCCTTGTCAGCATGCATCTCCCCCCACACACACTAATATGGAATACAGGGAGCCCACCCCAGTGTGCCAAATATGTATGTATTTTTTAATTTAATTTTAATGTTTCCGACACCGGGATGTCCAGTTGATGTCCCCTCCAAAGCCAGAAGTCTTCAATTGCTGACACGGGCTGCCCAGTCCCTGTGTCAGCATGTATCCACCACCCCCCCACTAATATGGCACACTGGGAGCCCACCCCAGTGTGCCCAAATATGTATTAATATTTTGAAACACCTGTAAATAAAGAAACCATCCTCAGATGTATTTAATTTTTTTAAACCTGCAAAAATAAAAAGATTTCTCGCGTCTCCCCAGTCCCCTCCCCATCCCCACCCTCCCTCTGCGCACCCACCTCCCCGCACCCCTTACTCATACTTACTTCTGGAGGTCAGGAGCAGTGATCTTCTCTGGACCAGGACAGTCTGCACTCTTCAAAGCCAAACCACAAACTGAAGAATCAAAGGTAAGTGCCATATAATGGCAGTCATCAGGGGTTTCAACTCATGTTGATGTCTCAGCCATTTTAAGGAATTTTGGCCCCAAATTTTCAACATGGGGTTCTTGGAACCCCTCCTCATGAACACTGGCACTGTCATTTCATTTCTCTGTTCTGAAAGGTGACTTCACAGTCACAGCATGGAATCACCTTTTGGGACCAATTAACAAAACGACAGTGCCATTGTTCATGAGGTAGAGTCCCAAAAAGCCCATGCTGCAAACCTGGTGAAAAAATTCCAAAAAATAACTGCATTACTAGTGTGCATTGGGCAGTTTCTATGCATGCTTGTAACTTCACCAATGTTTAATATTTTGACTCCAGATTTTCAACATTGCCATTTTTTCACATCTCCTTATGATCAGTATAGCTGTAATTTTTCTTATCGTACCTGAAATGTGTTTTTACACCTATGGTGCAGAATGGCGGAGTCACTGTGCAAAATCAACTTTCGGGCTGGATTAACAAAATCACAGTGTAACTGTTCATCAGGGAGGTCCCAAAAATCCCATGTTGAAAATTAGCTGAACACGTTTCAACAAATGTCCGTATTATGAGTTTGCATTGTGCAGTTTCTATATACGCTTGTAACTTTGCCAATTTTTCATGTTTTCAATCCAGATTTTCAACATTCCTATTTTTTCACACCACCTCATGAATAGCACAGGTGTAGTTTTTTAAATCCTGCCAAAAATGTTTTTCTGCACCTGTGGCACAAAACAGCATTACAGTTGTGCAGAATTATATTTTGACAGGGATTTGAATGTTTTCTGTACTGGGTACATGCGGTGAAGTGATAAGAAGCTTTTGTTGAACATTTGGGGAGAAAATTATTTAAGATGGCACAGTTATGACTATTCATTTCAATTTCGCTATGCTTGCTTGTAACTTAGTGTGTGGAAGTGCAGGGGCCAGACACCTCTGTGTTTCCACAGCTACATACACATGTGCATCTGTGGAGAGAGAAGCATGCAAGGTTTGAAGGACCCTGCACTCCCACCATGACATATGGATACTGTTGTACTATCTAGATGGAGTCCCTCCATGACATATGAATACTTTTGTACTATCTGGATGGAGGGATGGGTGCCCAGGGTCCAAAGGACCCTGCGCTCCCACCGTGACATATGGATACTGTTGTACTATCTGGATGGAGGGATGGGCACACAGGATCTGAAGGACCCTGCATTCCCACCATGACATATCAATACTGTTGTACTATCTGGATGGAGGGATGGGAGCTCAGGGTCCAAAGGACCCTGCACTCCCACAGTAAAATAAAGATACTACTATACTATCTCAGAAAGTGAGGCGATCAATTGCAAAAAACTTTGTTAATGCATCAGTTGGGGTTGAAGTGACAAAAGTATGGAAATGAGCTATGGGTTGAGCCCCTAACCCTCCCCACCCTCCACACACCAACAGGCGTTGGGGTGTGCTGTGGTCTTATCCTCTGCCTGGGATAGTGCAAATGGTGCAATACCATGTACAGCAGCATTAGCAGTATTGCACCATTCACATTCAACCACGGTGCTATTCCGGGTTAGCTGGAATGTCTTACGCTATTAAGCGTATGACATTCTGACCTGGTAGGATATAATTATGGTTCAGTAGGCAGGTTAATGTTACATACATAGATACAGAGATGCTGTCGGCAGATAAGGGCTGCCAGGCCCATCCAGTCTGCCTGTTTATGCTACCTGATGAAGCGGCAAGTGACCCTATCTGGTCACTGGCGTTAGCTTTTTCTTCCCATCTCTAATATTCCTTTATTCCTGTCCCATGTATGTTTGAATCCTGCCACCATATGGGCAGCCACCACTTCCTGGGGCAGTTTATCCCATGCACCCACCACCCTCTCTGTAAAAAAGAACTTCCTGACATTACTCCCTATGCAGCCACCCATCAATCTCATATCATGACCTCTTGTTCTAGCACTACTTTTAAACTAGAATAAGTTGTCCCTTTCCACCTTGTGCATGCCCTTGAGGTATTTGAACATTTCTATCATGTCACCTCTCTCCCTTCTTTGCTCCAGCATGTACAAATTGGGGTCTGTAATTGGCTACCAGGGACTTGTCACCTCCTTTATGCACTGGTGTAACTAGGGCCTGCTTCCAAACTGTCGGGAATTGGGCAAGTGCCAGGGACTTATTGTACAGCGTGGTAATGGGCACTATAAGAACATCCAGGGTGAGAGATAGAAGTTTCATGGCTATCCTGTTACTGCCACCATGACACTGGTTATGGCTACTATGTCCAGATCAGCCTCCATCATTACAGCCATCAAGTCTGGGATCTTGTTCCCCAGACTGCAGGCATTCGTCTGCATGTCTTTCCATGAAAAGTGGCATCCTCTTGTCCCATCTTTGTGTTTAGCCCCTTGTTGCATCCTACTATTCCTGGCATATTCTATGTGGTGCTTCCCTTTTACTACCTTTGTTAATGATGATATCACCTGGCCCCGTGTGCAGCTTTTTCTGTCCTGTGGTACTGGTGAATCTGCCCCTGGCATAATGTCCTGATTCTGCTTGTCATGTGCCCTAACCTGTGGGGAAGGTCTGTCTGTTTCTCCCCGCTTCTGACAGATCCCCCAGAGGCTCTGGAAAAACCACAGCACCACAACGGCGCTAGCCAAATTCATCACTGATACTCTCACAAGCATGGACAAAAGTCAGTTTACTGGTGCTATCTTTTTCGACCTCGTGGACCACCCCCTACTCCTATCCACCCTTCATGAATTTGGCTTTTAACCCCCTGTCATAAGCTGGTTCAGGATTTACTTAACTAACAGGACCCAAGCAGTCAAACTTAACTCATCAATCTCCGACTGTACTACCATCAACACTGGAGTGCCACAAGGATCAATACTGGTTCCCCTCCTATTTTCATTATTCATAAATAACCTGCCATACAGCATTGCATCCTGTGACTCTCTACTCTATGCAGATGACCTGGTTATCTATGCTAGCTCTAATAATGTAGACCAACTTAACGTGGCACTGACATCTGCTTTCCACGCTGTCCAACTCTGGCTAAACACCCACCGCCTTATACTGAACTCCAGCAAAACCAAACTGATGCTTCTGGGCACTGCCCACAAGATAAGGTCCTGCCACTCTCCTTTAAAAGTCCTTGACCTGGATGGGACCCCCCTTGAGGTGGTTACCTCCTTCCGTTATCTGGGCATCCTGCTAGACCAATCTCTGGACCTAAACCTGCACATCCAAGAAACATGTAAATCTGTGAACTGCAAACTGGGTGCTGCCTACAGATCCAGCTACATGCTCACACCTGCAGCCAAACTAGTCATCGCCAGGGGTCTCCTCCTACCCGCTCTGACCTACTGTGCTTCCATCCTACCCATGGCGCATAAATCCACACCACAAAAATGGGATGTCACTTTCAACAATATATGCAGGTATGCCTCAAAAGCCCCCAGACTTAAACATCACTGCCAACTGTATAAAGACATCGACTGGCTCTCCCCCTCTGCCACCAGACTATACTACCTGGGCTGCCTTTGCGACTCTATCATTAGACTCAACAGACCAGCATCCCTAACTGAACTGCTTCAGCCAGCCCTCCCTCCACGTGAGCTGAGATCCTCGGACAAATCCCTACTAAAATCCCCCTGCCTCACCTCCAAAGGGTCTGGGCAGTCGAATTTTACAGCCCTCAAGTGTGGAACCTCCTGCCACTCAACCTTAGACTGACATCTTCCCACGATCTCTTTAAGCGCAAGCTACATGAACACCTGCTTTCCACGGACCAGTGTGCCTGTTATGACCCTACCTGAGCTTGTCCTTCCAACCTCTCTCTCTCTCTTGCCCCACCACTCCCTATTTTACTTACAACAGTAACACTGTGATTTATGTCTCTGCCCATATGCACTTCATTTCGAGTTCAAAACTCCGACCTCGAAGCCTACTTGCACTTGTCTAAAGTATGTAATTTTGTTGTAAGTTACTGCACCTTGACTACTGCATTGTTTACCTGTTATTGCTGTTTGCACTATTGTACCTGTTACTGCTGCTTACTGAAATGTTTGTACTGATGATCTATGGGTACCAGGTACTGGCGTAACCAATGCCTAAGCGCCCCCCCAATGGACCCGTTTAAGGGTACTTCTCTCTACTTGCACTTGTCTACAGTGTGTAATTTTGTTGTAAGTTACTGCGCCTTGACTACTGCATTGTTAACCTGTTATTGCTGTCTGCACTGCTCTACGTGTTACTGCTCCTTACTGGAATGTTTGTACTGATGATCTAGGGGTACCAGGTACTGGTGCAGCCAATGCCTAAGCGCCCCCCAACGGACCTGTTCCTCTACTCCTATTGCCCCGGGACCTCCACAGCCCCCCCACCCTGCCTGAACACCATTTCCCCTGCCCGGATACAGTTCCACAACCCCAGACATTAGCCGCACCATCAGCTGCTGAAACCGCTCACCCGCTGTACCTTACCCCTAACCCGCGCTATCTTTAGCCTCCCCCGGCCCTCGGCTCCACGATCCTGGGCTCGTCTAGTAGGCCCCTGCCACTAAAACCGCTCACCCACTGCTTTCACCCCCGTATTCTCACACTCATCGATCTGTCCAGCCTGCGTACGGTTTCCATGGACATGGTCTCATCCCTCAGCCCCCTGCCGCCATTCCTGCCGTATCCCCTCAATACTGACTCTGACTTTTTGCTTCTACACCCCCAGTTAGACCCATTTGCTCTTAACCTCCGCAGCCCCCTGACTACCCCAACTGAGCACCGACTCCTGCCCGGGAACAGTACCACAACCCGGGTACTTGCACTTTCTTCAGCCACTGATAGGCTCCCCATGCGTCCACCTCACCCCAAACCCCTTCATCCTAACTCTCCCTGCCGACTTGGTTCCATGAACCCGGGCTCCTCTTGAGTGGTTCTGCCACTAAAGCCACCCCGTGGCCGTCTTCACCTCCGATCCCTCCCTTCAGCTCTCTCTAGCCGCCGCACGGTTCCATGGACTCGGTCTCTTCCCATAGCCTTCTACCGCTTATGCCACCATATCCCCCTCACTCAGACGTATTCCGTAGGCCCCCTGCCCCATCCAAATGTTCCCCGCCTCTCCTCCTCTGGCGCCGATGTCTATCATGTCCTTTCCTGCCCTGTTTTCGTGCCACCTTTTACCCCTTTATAGCCCCACTGCAGGTGGTGTCTCCCCTGCCTCCAGTTCTGCCTGATCTACTCTCTCCCCCCACCTCGACCATGTACTGCCACCATCCATTCACCGCCCCACACCCAGACCCCCCTGTCCTGCCTCCTTCATTCCCTGCTGCTACCTTAACCACTTAGCCGCAAGGCTGCCTTCCCGCATCCCCCCCTTTTTACCTGCTCACCCAGTTCCTCCCCGTTCTCTCTCCCCTCCCTCCCCTGATCCACCTGTCCTTTGGATCTGCCCTGTATACCTTTACCCGCTCACTAAATGCTACCTGTACACTGTAAATCTGCTGTTTTTCTCTTGACCTGTTTGATTGTCTCTGAAGCTGTACTCCTTTATTGCCTTTTACTGAAAACTGTTCTCTGTATTGTTACTGCTTCCCTGTATTATGTAAATGAACTCTGTATTGTTACTGTACCTCCCGGGTCATGCCTGAAAATAGTCACCTGTCTGGCTAGCGCACCTTCCCGGTAAACAAAAACTAAACAAATAAATAGTTTAAATGCTTGTTCAGGAAGCATGGAAATGTTTCACTGAGGACAGACATTCCTTTCATGGAAGGATGCAGACCATCTCTCTTGCAAATCAAATCACTTTTATTTATAAAAAAGCACAATTCTTTATGATCATTGTGCTTGTACATAAGAAAAACAATCAAAACAATATAAATGCTCATTAATCATTTTAAAATTACAGTTCTTAAAAATCCCATATCAGCACATTTTGAGGATCTGGAAAGGCTAAGCCAAATAAATAAGTCTTAAGGGCAGACTTAGAGCTCTGCATGGTCAGGCATTCTCTTACTGAACAAAGTAGAGAGTTCAACAGGGTAGGGGCTGCAAAAGCAAGGGAGCAGGCCCCCAGAAGTCTTAAGTCAAACCCTGGGAACCTCTAGCAATCCCTCTTTGGCAGAACAGAGTGGGTGGAGGAGGTGGTGGGGGCGGTAGAGACTAAGAAGATCTTGCAAGGACTGAGGTCCCTGATTGTATAGGGCATTGTAGGTCAGTAACTTGACCTTGAAGGTGATCCACCACTGAAATAGTAGCCAGTGCAAGCCACAGAGCACAGGTGTGACATGGCAAGACCTTGATAAACCAGTCAACAACCTGAACCAGCTGCTAGCAGTGGATATCAACCTCCAGAATCCCTAGGTAAAGGGCATTGCAGTAGTCAAGGCAAGAGGTCATGAAGGCATGGACCAATGTAGGAAGATCGCCGGGTGGGACCTGGTGTTTTATCCGGACAATATTCCTCAGATGGTAAAAAGAGGTCTTGACAATGGCCGATACCTGAGATTTAAGAGTCAAGCCATTATCAGAAATAACATCCTGATTCCGCACCTGGTCAGAGTTCACTAACTGAGTACCACCGAGCCAAAGTCCGGATATTTGCCCAGCTGAGGACCCCATTCCCTGATAACCTGGGTCCACTTCCAACACCTCAGTTTTACCTGGGTTCAACCTCAGCCAGTTGGCAGTCATCCAGTCCTGGATCTCAAAGGGGCAGTTGTTAAAAATCAAGACAGCATGATTTTGTTCTGGCACAAAGAACATGTATAGCTGAGTATCATCTGCATAGCAGTGAAAACTCATCCCATACTACCTTGTGTCTTCCAATGGCAGCATATATACTGCGAACAATATGGGTGATGGAATGGAGCCCTGCAGGACTCTGCAGGATAGGGGGAGAGAGGCAGAGGAATAAATCCCTGACACCGCTCTCCGAGTTCTATCCACCAGGAAAGATTGAAACCACCTGAAGACTGTACCAAACAGTCCATAGATCTACTGCAGCTGCTCCAACAACACATCATGGTCCACAGTGTCAAATGCTGCAGAGAGATCAAGGAGAACCAAGATCAAATGGGTCCCTCAATCTCTTGCTATTAGGAACTCATTGAGTACCCAAAATGATGCCATCTCAGTACTATGCCTCTTCCTAAACCTGGACTGGAGAGGATCATAGACATCATGGATGGTTATGTGATCATCCAGCTGCTATGCAACCACCTTCTCAATAACCTTACCTACAAAGGGTAGGATAGAGACAGGTCTGTAGTTAGCCAGACAGTCAGGGTTGAGGGAGGATTTCTTAAGGAGAAGTCTCACAACCACCTCTTTCAGGGGTTAGGAAACACCCCTGTCTCCAACGAACTCCAGATGATCTCAGCTAGGACTGGGCTGATTATCTCAACACATCTCACAAGGAGACGCTTTGGGCCTGGATCCAAACTTCAGCAGGTTGTTCGCAAACTCTGGATGATCCTCACAATGTCAGTGATTGCTGACTGGCCAAAGTCAAACCAGGCAAACTGGGTGCTTGCAGCCTCCTTCTGACCTCCACAACACCCTATAGAGGGCACTAGGTGGATCTCAGACCTGATGGTGGCAACCTTATCTGCAAAAGAGTAAGCAAACTCGTCACACTTAATTTGTGAAAATGCTCCCTGAGACTGAAAACAGATTGGATTGCACAATCTGCCAACAGTCTAGAAGAAATGAGCTGATCAATTCTGCATAACGGCAATCTCCCTGGACAGGAACTCTGCCTTCTTACAGGAGACTGCTGATTGATAGTCCTTACAATGGTCTACCAATCTAAGTCTGTCATCCAACCGGCCTGATTTCTGCCAGTGCCTCTCCAACCTTCGACCCACTCTCTTCATCTCCTTCAGAGTCCCATCAAACCAAGGGGACTTTGGGTGAAGAGTGAGGAGGCAAACGTGGACAGGAGCTATGGAGTCCAGGACCACAATCATCACCTTATTATAGGCATGTAGCAGATCTTCTGGGTCCAAGCTTTCATTCATCACACTCAATAGGTCCAGTACCGCAATTAGACCTTCTGGGGTTACACCCCTTAAAGGATGATACTGGACCATCTCTGTTGGGCAGGTCTGTTAAGGGGAACCTCAAAATGGAACCCTACTGTGTTATGGTCTGACCATCCAACTGGCTCCATTACCAAATTGGAGATCTCCATCCCCAGGAGGAATACCAGGTCCAATGAGTTACCACAATTGTGGGTGGCAGACGTAACTACCTGTGTGAGGCCCAATAAGATCATAAGTTGGAGGAAGTCTTTACCAAATTGCAAGAGTTGGTCGTCAACCCAGGCATTGAAGTCCCCCAGAATGAACCATCTGAGGGATTCCAACACCATGTAGACAATGAAGTCCATGACTTCCTGTAGGAATTCCTTCTCATTACCGGGTGGATGATAAATGAGAAGTATCCTGCAACCTATACCTACCCCAATGATACACTCAAAGGATCTGGTCATCCTCATGGGAACATCCAGATAGCCCAGTTCTGATTTAAAACAAATGGCCACATCCCCACCCCTATGATTCACCCTCAGGCGGTGTATCATCAAGTACCTGGCCAGAACTGCTAAAGCCAATACTGGGTCAGCATTTTCATTCAGCCAGGTCTTGGTGATGCAAGCCAGGTCAGATGACCCAACAAGATCAGCTATCATAGCTGTCTTGTTTTTTATACACCTGGCATTGCACAGCACCACCCAAGTAGGATGAGTAGACAAAGAAGACCATGCTACTTGCCCACAATGAGTGAAGCCCTTGGGTATGGGAACCATTTAGGAAGAACCCCATCCTGGATCTATTTCACCCCAGGATGTCTTCTCATCACCACAACCCCAATCCGCCCACTCCCCTCCAATCCCCCACCAGGCCCAGCACCATCCCACTTCCTCCTCCTTCTAGCAATCCCCAAGGCATGACAAAGTCTGTATGCCTCTGCAGACAAAGAGGGACAGCTGAAAGGACAGTGGTCCCTGAGCCTGGTGTGGGAGTAATACCCGACTGTCTGTGTCCTCTGCCAACACATACTAGGCTAACGGCAGTCAAGCAGCACACAAACTAGACACAACAATATATTAACACACTCCCACACAGCACAATCAAACAACTAAAAAACAACATCTCATAAAAAATCCAACACACTCACTCCACTTACAAAACAAAATCCCAAATTACTAAATAAAGCCAACAACCCTCCCTAATAACTAAACAAAACTAATTACCCCAGACTAAGTAGATACATAATAAATCCACCCAAACACCAACTATACAATAAATACTCAATAACAAAATAAAATGAAATAAGATAATGGTCTTTAGGTAGTTTTTAAACGAATCTTTCAGCACTTCAAATTAGAGTCACCAGTTCTCCCGGAGCAGTAAAACAATAGGCCTTTGAAGCTCTTAGTTTTTTCATGACAGTATGTCCAAAACAGCTCCAGAGTATAGGCTTGCAGCATCCCAGGTAGCACCCAGTCCCCAATGTAGCCAAAACTGTTTTCCCCACACCTGCCCAACCACTTGAAGTTATTAATGCTTTGGTTTCTTTCCCCCTCCTTCCCCTGATGGTAGCACCTCTGAGAATGTAACAGAGTTAGCTACCTCTCCCAGGCACCTACTAAAATGTCTAAAATCCCCTTGAACATTTTCCAAGCTAGCCCTGTCTTTGGCTAGGTCATTTGTCCCAAGATGGACAATGATGTCCAGCCCCCCCTCCTAGCCACAGCCTTAACGATCCTGTGAATCCACTCCCCCTCCTTCTGAGCTGTGTCTCCTGGGAGACACTTTACCTCTCTCTCCCCATCTTGATGTCTGCCCCCAGCTCCATACCCCAAACTATTGAGACCTCCACCAGGAGAAGCTTCATCCTTCCCTGGGTTTCTCTGGCCCTGACCCCTGAGCCCCCATCCTGGTGGGCCTGGTCATTCTCCCTGGTCTCAATTTTGGGTTCCTTTTCAGGGCTCTCTCTCTTCTTGAGAACATTGTATCTGTTCTCTAGTTGGACTAGGTTAGGTATGTGCTTGAGCTCCACCTTCCCCAACCTCCTCGACCCTCCTGTAGTCTATCCAGGCCTCTGTCTTGGCAACTTCCACGGCAGTGGCTGGTGGTATGGTGGTCCATGGGAGGGGGACAAGGTTTCCAGTACTCCTGCCAGCTGTGCATGTGGCTTGGCCGCCTCCTCCCTCAGCTCAGAGAGAGGCCTACAAGTGGGGCAGCACTGCAGTGCCCAGAATATTCTTCTGAACTCCACTCCTCCACACCCACTACACTGCACCACTCCTTGTGCCATCCTACATATTCTGTATTCTCTTTTACCTCTCTACTTAAGTAGTGCATGTTTATTTTATTTTTTTTCTTATTTATTTATTTTTTTTGTTCTGATGGTAATGTATCTGTTGTGAGAGGGATGACCAGTCCACTCTCTAGTGCCAACACCAATAAAGGAAGGCTTAGCCCAGGGGTGGGAGGGTGGGACTAACACAGCTCCCTAGCCAGAAACAATCAGTCCTAAAATCCTCCTTCTTCTTGTAGTGTTCCCCTGACCACAATCAGCTGCAAAAAAGACAAAGTATTAGGTTAGAGTCCCCTGCTCTGCCTCCGACACTGCTGTGCTGCTGACTGAGAAGACTGAAGAAACACACAGAAATTAAAAGCAAGTCCCCTGCAATATGAAACCTTGTACTTACTGCTGTTGAAGATAGAGAACCACCCCCTTAGAAACAGGCAGAACCTACCAGAAACTGAGTAGCAAACGGAATTCCTGAATAGCCAGAAACCACTGAAAAGGAAATTAAAAAACACAATGAATTTCCCCTGCAAGTCCCCTGCAATATGAAACCTTGTACTTACTGCTGTTGAAGGTAGAGACCCACTCACTTAGAAACAGGCAGAACCTTCCAGAAACCGTGTAGCAAACAGAATTCCCTAAGAGTCAGAAACCACTGTTAAACCCTAAATTTTGCACTTTAATAATTGTGCAACTGTTCATCAGATTTGCCCACAATGTGGTACTCACAGTCCTGTGGGGAAGATCTCTTGAAGTGCCACGTTTCATTTTGATCGGATGTGCAGATTTTGTGCAGCGCATAGTGGAAAAAGTGTAAAAGTCACTTTTTTTGCCCATTTCTGCTGCTTTTTCCTCATCACATCATGGCCACACTGTTCAGAATGTCAGCCTGATATTTTCAGGATAGAATGAGCTTGCCTGAAATAACAAGCCAGCATTGGTTTGGTGAAAAATTGTTAATCTAGTCCAAAGTTATTCATTTTTGAAATTTTGGGTTCTGAGCATGCTCAGTTCAGTCTTTTGGATAGCAGCAATGCTTCAAACAAGAATTTGGGCTTATGAACAGGGATTTTTGACAGTTCATGAACAGGGATTTCTTGTAATTTACATGAAATTTGGCATGTGCCTTAAAGACTAATAACCTCCTTATATGCCAAGTTTCATTTTGATTGAGAGTGTACATCAGGAGATTTTCAGTCCCAAAATGTGTACATCACCATTTTTTGTCAAATTCTTTCTTTGATTGCATCACACTTCACACTTTGCACTTTAATAACGTCACAGATTTTTTTGCAATATACATAAAGATTGGCATGTACCCATAAAGGTTAATGGTCTCTCAATGTGCCAAGTTTCATGTTGATTGGGAGTGCATATCTGGAGATATGCAGTCCCAAAATGTGTATATCACCATTTGTTGTTAAATTCTTTTTTCACTTTTGTTAGACTTGATAGTTTGTGCTTCAATAGCTTTGAAACAGTTCAGGTGATATGTATGAAACTTGCCATGCCCCATGATGAAGCAGACATCTCATGAAGCTGTAAGTTTCATTTCAGTTGCATCCAGAAGCAAATGATTTGATACCTTTTAATGGACCAACATAGATGTAACAACAAGAACAAGAACAACAGAACATTTCAGTTGCATGTGAGGGCATGGAGATATTGTGCTCCAAAATGTGTAAATCACCATTATTTTATATATATATATATATATATATTAGAGGCAAAAACTCCATTTAATGCATCAGTTAGGGTTGTTCCACAGTGACAAAAGCGAGAGAAGTTGGTGTTAGGGTTGAAAGCCACCCTTGGACCCCCAGCCCACCCCAACTGGCATCAGGGTGCAGCGTGCTAGTCATGTCCTAACTCTCACCCCATCACATGTGTAAAGAAGCTGAGGTATAGGAGAATGGGGTGAGAGTTAGGACCGATGACCCCAATGCACACCCTGATGTGGGCTGGGGTAGTCCAAGGGTGGCTTTCAACCATAACACCAAATTTTCTCACTTTTGTCACTGTGGAACAACCCTAACTGATGCATTAAACTGAGTGTTTTGCCTCTAATGTCCCTTCTTTTTGAGAATGATGATGAGAAATAGTGAAAGTATGTGATGTCTTGTGACACAGTAAGAGGAACAGCAATGCAAACATAAATGCCAGCAGTGGGGCACATGGTGACAGAAACGTAAAAAGGAAACGTTAATAGAAATGCAAGCATAAAGTGACGTCGAAGCTAACAGTGACGCAAACAGACATTGAAGCATGTACGAAAACACAACTGGTAACATGAACAGTGATGGCAGTGGTATTTTAAATGGAAATGTTAAGTGTCATAGGAAAAAGAACATGAAAGGGAACAGAAACGGAAACACGAATGCAAGCGCACAAGTAAACACAAACTGTGACACGCAGAAGCACGGTACCACAATTGTAAATGCAAATGGTAAAGTTAACATGAAGAATAATGCCAAAGGAAACAGAAACGGAAATGGTAGCAGAAGCACGTACGGAAACGCAAACCAAAACACGCATGGGCAGAGTATCACAATTGTAAACACAAATGGTAATGGTAAGAGCAACAATAACAGCAAAGGAAACAGAAATGCAAAAGGAAACGCAAGTGGATATGGAAACGCAAACTGTAATGAGCACGGCATAGTAACGCAATTGCAAACACAAATGGTAACACTAACAGCAAGGAAGAAGCAAAACGAAAGAGAAACGGAAATGCAAACAAAAGGGCTTTTGCAAACGCAAATAGCAATGCGCATAGTGGCGTAAACAGAAACAGTTGTGGAAACGTAAATGGTAACAGTAATGAAAACGCAAGCGCAAATGAGAATGCAAAGGGTAATGCACATGGTGGCATACACGGGAACGGTAACACAAATGGGGACATAAACGGAAGTGGAAACAGTAACTGTAACAGTAATGGAAGCACATACTCTGTTTTTGCCAAACAGGTGCATAGAGAAACACAAAGAATGTATGCATTATAATGGGCATGGAAAAGCTTAAAATGAGCATTGGAAGCATTTAATTGCTAATATCTCAGCAACCGCCCGAGATAGAAAAAAAATTTAAATGTCACAAAAATCATGATTTTCCTGGATAGGTTTTTCTATTGCATAGCATGCAATTCGCAATTAAAAATCTGTATCTCGCATCATTTTCGAGATACGAGCCCCGAAAGGCGCGACATACGCCACCATGTTAGTCTATGGGAAAAAATGCCAAATTCAGAGTACAGTAACTTGGCAACCATGTAATATTTTTTCACCAAACCACAAAAAGGCACATCTATGAGATGTTGGCTGCTTTCCCTCCAAATTTCAGCTCAAAAGACCAAACCGTTCTTTTGCAGCAGGGTGGCAAAGAACTCTTGTCATTTTGGCCATAGTCTGGAACAGTAGTGTTGCAATTTGCGACATCTTTCACAAATTTTGCGAAAGTGTTGTGAGTGCGGCACTACTTTGCAACACACATTTTTTCAGAAATTTGAAAAACATATTTCTGGGGTGTTTAACCCCAAAATAAAAACATGGCTAGCATCCTCAGGGTCCGACTAGGTGAACACAAAAAGAATTGTGTCCCCAGAGGGCCCCTATTTTAAATGCCAAGCATTTCTCTGATCACTAACTGAACAAAAAAAATGGCTGACTCACAACACTACTGGGTTCATCTGCAACACTAAAAACTGCATTTGCGACACTGTTAAACTTTTTGTTAACTTTTCCCATTGATTTATAATGGGAAATTGTTTTTTGAATAACTTTTGAACCGTTTAATATTTTTTCACTAAATCTTTGAAAGACACATCGGGGACTCCGGCCGCACATCCCCTGAAGTTTGTGGACCAGTTGCACAAACTCTGCGACCTATAGGTGCGAGCAAAGAATTCACCAAAAAGCGTAAACGCGCTTTTCGTTGTCGCTAAATAACTCCACAGCTGTATATCTGACCAATAAGAAACTTGGCAGATCCCAAGATCTATGATGCCCAATGATGTCTGCCAAATTTTAGGTGACTCCATTGAATAATGGCAAAGTTATTAAGGTGCAAAGTTTGACCCTTTAACCTTAAAGGCCTCCTCAACCCTTACTATGGTAGCACGGTAGTGCTACCATAATATATATACATATATAGTTATAGAGAAAGATTTATACGATAGGGGTGGGAGCAATATTAGTTTGATAACCTCAGTTATTTCCACTGGAGTGTGAATCTGAAGATGACATCAGCAGAGTTAAAATATCTGACAGATATATATACTCTTCTGATGTCACCACTCACTCACTACAGCCTGCATTCTAAATGGAACTGCTTCACAAAACAGTTTTTGTTTCTCACTGCTACCTGCAATTAACTCAATTAACATTGCAAAAGACACTCGCCTGTGTCGCATAGTGTTTCTGAGACTCCCAGACCATTACAATGCTGATCTCAGCTTCATTACATCCTGCATTCTAAATGAAACTGCTTCACAAAAAAGATTTTGTTTCTCACTGCTACCTGAAACTTATTCAGTTAGCATTGCAAAGGACACTCACATGTGTCCCACAGTGTTTCTGAGACTCCTAGCCCATTCAGAAAAACTCACACACACACTCAGACCACACACAGAAAGAGCAGAAAGCACAAAGAGACAGGAAAAGAACACAGGAAAACAACAATTTTTCTGAAGCTCCCTACCCTATTGTATAAATAGCACACAGGATGTGCAGATTGCGTGCTGTGGAAAATATTCTCACTCCTGCAGAGTGAACTCGAGATACTGTCAGTTGGGCCTTTGGCACTCATGAGTATCCAGGGCTCACTCTGCAGGAGTGAGAATATTTTCCATATCACACTCCTGCCTATATGCATGTGTGTGTGTGTGTGTGTATATATATATATATATATATATATATATATATATATATATATATATATATATTTATATTTTTATGGTATACGGTAGTGCTATCATAATTAAGGTTGAGGAGGCCTTTTAAGGTTAAAGGGTCAAACTTTGCACCTTAATAACTTTGCCATCGTTCA
This sequence comes from Neoceratodus forsteri, assembly GCA_016271365.2. Lineage (NCBI taxonomy): Eukaryota > Metazoa > Chordata > Ceratodontiformes > Ceratodontidae > Neoceratodus > Neoceratodus forsteri. The sequence goes on from CM028133.1 coordinate 65,937,767, forward strand.
ATGGATTTATATGAAAGTTGGCAGGCATCATTGGGCATGGTAGATCTTGGGATCTGCCAAGTTTCTTATCAGTCAGATATATGGCTGTGGAGTTATTAAGCAACAACAAAAAGCACGTTTATGCTTTTCTGTGAATTCTTTGATTGTGCCTACAGGTTGCATGGTTTGTGCGACTGGTCTGAAAACTTCAGGGAATGTGCGGTCAGGCTCTCTGATGTGTCTTTTGAAGATTTTGTGAGAAAATATTAAACAGTTCAAAAGTTATTCAAAAAACAAGTTCCCATTATAAGTCAATGGGAAAAGTTAACAAAAAGTTTGACAGTGTCGCAAATGCAGTTTTTAGTGTAGCAAATGACCCCAGTAGTGTAGTGAGTCAGCCATTTTTTTTTCAGTTAGTGATCAGAGAAATGCTTGGCATTTAAATTTGGGATCCTCTAGTGACACAATTCTTTTTGTGTTCACCTAGTCAGACCCTGAGGATGCTAGCCATGTCTTTATTTTGGGGTTAAACACCCCAGAAATATGTTTTTCAAATTTCTGGAAAAAGTAGTGTCGCAAAGTAATGTCGCACTCATGACACTTTCGCAAAATTTGCGAAACGCGTCGCAAATTGCAACACTACTTTTCCAGACTATGGTCAAAATGACAAGAGTTTTTTGCCACCCTGCTGCAAAAGAACAGTTTGGTCTTTTGAGCTGAAATTTGGAAGGAAGGCAGCCAACATCTCACTGATGTGCCTTTTGGTGGTTTGGTGAAAAAATATTGCACGGTTGCCAAGTTACGATACTCCAAAGTTGGCATTTTTTCCCATAGACTAACATATTGACGTATATCGGCGCCTTTAGAGTATCTCAAAAATGATGTGAGAATCTGGTTTTTTGTTGCAAAATAGAAAAACCTAGCCAGGAAAATCATGATTTTTGTGAAATGTAAATTTTTTTCTACGTCGTGCGGTTGCTGAGATATTAGCAATTAAGTACTTCCAATGCTTGTTTTAAGCTTCGATGACCATTACAATGCATACATTCTTTGCACACACTTGTGTTTGTCTGTGCACCTGTTCAGCAAAAATAGGGTGTGTGCTTCTGTTACTGTTGCAGTTACTGTTTTCACTTGCGTTTATGTCCCCATTTGTGTTACCACTCCCGTTAACGCCACCGTGTGTGTTACTCTTTGCGTTCTCATTTGCGCTTGCGTTTGTGTTACTGTAACCATTTGCATTTCCACTACTTTTTGTGTTTGTGTTTTGGTTTGCATCACCGTGCACATTGCCATTTTTTGTTTCCGGCAGCCCTTTCATTTGCATTTCTGTTTCTCTTCCGTTTTTCATCTTTCTTGCTGTTACTGTTACCATTTGCGTTTGCAACTGCATTACTGTGCCTTTGCACATTACGGTTTGTGTTTTCATATGCGCTTGTATTTGCTCTTGTGTTTCTGTTTCCTTTGCTGTTATTGTTACTGTTACCATTATCATCTGCATTTACAATTGTGGTACTGTGCCCATGTGCGTTATGATTTGCGTTTCCGTACGCGCTTCTGTTACCGTTTCCATTTCCATTTCCTTTGGCATTATTCTCATGATAACTTTACCATTTGCAATTGTGGTACCTTGCTCCTGCGTGTCTCATTTTGCGTATACGTGTGCGCTTGCATTCGCGTTTCCATTTCTGTTCCCTTTCACTTTTTTTGCTGTGATACTTAACATTTCCATTTAAAATACTGCTGCCATCACTGTTCATGTTACCAGTTGCATTTCCGTATGTGCTTGCATGTCTGTTTGCATCACTGTTCGCTTCAGCGTCACTTTGCACTTGCGTTTCTATTAACGTTTCCTTCACCATTTACGTTTGCATTACCATGTGCGCCACTGTTGGCAGTTGTCTTTGCAGTGCTGTTCCTGTTACTATGTCACAAGACATCACATGCCGGAGTGCAAGGCCCAAAGGTCCCGCGCTCTCACTACCACATTACATTCACTATTTCTTGTCGTCATTCTCAAAAAGCAGGGAAATTAGAGGCAAAAAACTCTGTCTGATGCATAAGTTAAGGTTGTTCCACACCGACAAAAGTGAGAAAATTCAGTTTTAGGGTTAAAAACCCCCTTGGTCCCCACAGCACACCCCACCCAAACCGGCATCAGGGTGTGTATTGGGGTCATCAGTCCTAACTCTCACCCTATTTTCCTATGCCTCTGCTTCTTTACACATGTAGCATGCTACTTAGGACAGTTAGGAGTTCTATGGCATCAGCCAGGCAATATCCCCCCCAACAGGTACTGCATCCTGAGTGGAGACTCACAGGAAAAGGAAGCCCATGGACGACAATGGTACAGCACCGTGATTGCAGGAACACAGAAGTTGGGACACTTTGGGGTTGAGTGTTGTCAGCTAGGGAATGCCCCCTCTCCTCGGAGCAGGTAGTGCATCATGAGTGGTGACTCACAGGAAAAATAAGCCTATGGATGTAAACTGTACAGGTCTATGGTTGTAGAAACACAGTAGTTGGGATAGTTTGGAGTTGTACAGCATCAACCAGGCAATGCCTACCCCGCTGCAGAGCAGGTACTGCATCCTAAGTGGTGAGTCACAGGATAACAAAGGATATGGATATAAATGGTACAGTTCCATAATTGTAGTAACATACAAGTTAGGACAGTTAGTAGTTGCATGACATCAGCCAGGCAATCCCCCAGAGCAGGCACTGCATCCTGAGTGGAGATTCACAGGAAAACAAAACCTATGACTATAAATGCTACAGCTCCATGATTTCAGTAACATACTACTTAGGACAGTTAGGAGTTCCATGGTGCCAGCCAGGGAATGCCTCTCCCCCCCTCACAGCAGGTAGTGCATCATGAGTGGAGACTCACAGGAAAAGAAAGTCTATGGGATCAATGGTATAGCAGTGTGACTGCAGGGGGACACACAGGTTGGGACACTTTGCAGCTGCATTTTGTCAGCCAGGGTATGCCCCCCTCCTCCAGAGCAGGTAATGCATCCTGAGTTGAGACTCACAGGGAAAAAAAAGGCAATGGATATAAATAGTACAGCTCAATTATTGCAGCAACACAGTAGATGGGATAGTTAGGAGTTGCACTGTATCAGCCAGTCAATCCCCCTCCCACACAGAGCAGGTACTGCATCCTGAGAGGAGACTCAGAGGAAAACAAAACCTATGGATATATATGATAGAGTTCCATGATTCCAGTTACATACTACTTAGGACAGTTAGGAGTTCCATGGCACCAGCCAGGGAATGCCTCCCCAGAGCAGGTACTGCATCCTGAGTGTAGACTTACAGGAAAAGAAAGTCCATGGAATAAATAGTACAGCAGCATGATTGCAGGAACACACATGTTGGGATACTTAACAGTTGCACTTTGTCAGCCAGGGTATGCCCCCCCAGAGCAGGTAATGCATTCTGAGTTGAGAGTCACAGGTAGAAAAAAGACTAAGGCTATAAATGGTACCGCTCCATTACTGCAGTAACACACTAGTTGGTACATTTAGGAGTTGCACAGCATCAGCCAAGCAATGCTCCCTGCCCCCAGAGCAGGTGTTGCATCCTGAGTGAAGACTGACAGGAAAACAAAGCCATGGACTTCAACGGACACCACTGTGATTGCTGTACCACACAAGTTGGGACACTTTGGACAGGAAAAGAAAACCTATGGATATAAATTGTACAGTTACATGGTTCTAGTTACATACTACTTAGGACAGTTAGGAGTTCCATGGCATCAGCCAGTGTTTCTCTCCCCCAGAACAGGAACTGCATCCTGAGTGGAGACTCACAGGAAAAGGAAGCCCATTGGATAAACGGTACAGTACTGTGATTGCTGAAAAACACAAGTTGGGACACTTTGGAGTTGTGTTTTGTCAGCCAGGGAATCCCTTGCTCCCCCCAGAGGAGAAAATGCGTACTGAGTTGATTGTCAGCCAGGGTATGCCCCCACCACAGAGCTGGTATTGCATACTGACTTGAGACTCACAGGGAAAAAAAGGCACTTGATATATATGGTAGAGCTCCATTATTGCAGGGACACAGTCGATGGGATTGTTAGGAGTTGCAATCCCCCCCCAAGGGCAGGTACTACATACTGAGTGGAGACTGACAGGAAAAGAAAACCTATAGATATAAATGGTACAACTGCATGATTGCAGTAACATAATAGTTAAGACACTTAGGAGTTGCAGGGCATGAGCCAGTCAATGCCGCCCCCTCATCCATACATCCAGCATGTAATGCATCCTGAGTGGAGACTCACAGGGAAAGTAAGAACATGGACATCAACAGCACACCACCATGAGTGCAGTAATACATAAGTTGGGACAGTTAGCAGTTGCATGATGTCAGACAGCCAATGACAGTGTGCCATTACTACTGCATCGTCCATCTCCCCATTGGACATTCCGTTCTGTGCCATGAGTGGATACCCACAGAAAGACTGACTCCATTGACATCAATGGTACACCTCTATGATGGTAGGTATGCACAGGTTAGATAGTTAGGAGTTGTATGTTGTTAGTCAGGGAATGACTACACTGTGTATAATAGCAAAAGTGAATGAACTCACAACCATGGTACACCTGTGTGACTGCACGTGCAGTTGAACCAGTACAGTTAGGACTTGGATTTACTCAGCCAGTAAATGCTGCCCCCCCCCACTGCCACACCTCTTCACGCAGGATATGATATTATTATTTTAACCTTTAGAGTTGGAAGAAAAAACAGTAATACTTTTTGTTTAGAAAAATATTTATGTAAGTAAGTTTGTCGTTGAATGATTTTTTTTCCATACAAAATAATAAAAATATAATTTTACTTATTGAAAGAATTATTTTTTCATACAAAATTGTTCCAGAATTGTAGCATTATCAAAAATTAAGAGATCTGAGTTTACAAAAAACATTGGGAGGTTTGCTGTGTTGATGGAGTCGACCCAGCACAGGAAGTTGGATGTTTGTGGAGGTGCAGCGGAAGTGGAAGCTGCTGCAACATTTGACCAGTACCGGATGTCTGTGGAGGCACTCAGGGCTGTCTAAGTAGACTGCTTGGCTGCTCTTCAGGTCTGGCACTGGTAATATCTGTGGTGCTGTCTGCAGGTGTATGGACCGGCTCCAGCAGAAAGCTGACTGTCCCATGTTGTGCGGTCAACAGGGACAACATTTGTTCTTGTACCCGTTTCATTTGTTGTTGACCCTGTCTCAGGCCAAGCACTTTAGTAGTCAGGTTGTCAACCTTCTGTTCAAGTCAGTTCACACACTCGCAGTGTGCTGAGCATGATGGAGTTTCACTTAGAGCTGTGAACAGAGGATTAAATGTATTAATTTTTAGCCTGCAGCCGACATAATATCTTGTCCTAAAAACCTATGCGTTCTAAATCTTCCGGCAGCCTATGGGTTAACATGTAACAGTGGCAACTATTATCAACTGGTTCAATTCCTGATGTGATTATGTATCAGTTTTAGCACCATATATCAGTAACAGTTTCAGGAATGTCTTCACTATGTAGCTAAGTATTAGAATACAATTTGTGAAGTTATTAATCAATTTACATCATCTTGCTAGGCAATGACCCTGCCCACCACCACTAGAACAGGAACTGCATGCTGAGTGTAGAAACATAACAGAACTTACGGTATGTACATCTACGGTTTGACTCTTTGATTGAGTTATGCAGAAGTTTGTACAGTTAGTAGTTCTATGGTGTCAGACAGGTGATGTCCAAACCCCAGAGTAGGTACTGCATCCTTAATGGTGATGCACAGCTAAATTAGGGACATGTTGATCGATGGTATACCTGTGTAGTTGCAGATGTACACAAGGTAGGACATTTAAGAGTTGCATGGCTGAGCTGTACAATACCCTGTAATCCACCCCATTCTGTATACCAGGTGCAGCTTTCTGAGTATGGAGCCACACAAAACAAAAGACAATGAACATCTATGGTATAGTCTGTCTCTTGGAGGCAGATACAAGTTAGTACAGTTAGGAGTGCATGGTGTTAGATGTGCAACAGTGTCTTGGGCCAGATAAGGCACTGCCTGCTGAGCATGGACCCACAGAAAAGAAAGGAGATGAGCATATATGGTGCTGCTACGTGGTAGCAGGAACACACAAGTAAGGACAGTTAGGAGTTGATGCTGTGAGCCAGGCAATACTCACCTCGGCACCACAGACACAGCAGGTATTGTGTCCTAAGTGGACATCCAGAGGAAAATGAAGGTATGAACATTAACGTCATACTTCACTGACTGTAGGATCAGACAAGTTAGGACACTTGGGAGTTATACGGGATTAGACAGTCAATGCTCCCCCACCCAGAGACACAGAGAACAGGCACGGCATTCTTCGTGTGGAGTGCAGCAAAAGAAAGGTGCTGGACATTTTGGAAGAACTTTATTATTGCGGTAACACTCTAGTTGGCACAGATAGGAGTTTAATGGCTCAGGTAGGCAAGGGCCCTCCTAACCCATGTGAGGTAGTGCATCCTAAGTGGAGAGTGACAGAGAAATGAAGCCCATGGACATTTATGGCACAGCACCATGAGTGCAGAAACTCGCAAGTTTTTACACTTTGGACTTGCATGTTGTCAGCCAGGGAATGATTCTCGTCCCCAACACAGGAGGTACTGCATGCTGAGTGGGCAGTTAGAGGGAAAGAAAGGTTATGTATCTAAAAAGCACAGTTTCATTATTGTAGTTATTCACTCATTGGTATAGGTAGTAGTTGTACACTGTTAGCTAGGCAATGTGCTCCCCCCCCATGCCTCTCAGCCCAGGTACTGCATCATGAGTGGAGTGTAAGAGAAAAACAATAGTCATGGACATATCGAGTACACCTTCATGATTGCAGTAACAAATACGTTTACACAGTTAGGAGTTGCATGGGATCACAGGGGTTATGTGTATGGTCTGTTAATCATCCTTTAGGGGTGTGATATGGCGTGAGGCACGGCCAAGTCCTACATACCCTAGTGGGTGATCAACTGATGATTAACATAACCCCTCGGAGCACCTATTTGGTATTATAATAAAACATTGTATTAAATTATGTTACACCTTGTTCAGTACATGATCAGGGTGTACATGTATTTTAATCAAGGATGAACATAGGGCTGATAGAATGTTTACTACCAATCAGAAAGCTGTTTTTCTCAGACCCTTTTTATAAAATTGAGTGGATAGTGACAGGAAAAGAAAGTCTGTGGATATGAATGGTGCATGTCCCTTGTTGCATTGGAACACAAGTTAGGATGGTTAGGAGTTGCACCATATCCAGTATGGCAATGATACCCCTTCAAAAAACATATATACAGCATGCTGACCAGTGAGACACACCTACAGTGAGGGTATGGAAATCAACAGTCAATCTGCATGATTGTAGGCACACAGAAGTTAGCATAGTTTGGAGTGGGATGTAGTAAGACAACCAATGCTCCCTTATTAAACCACAGCCAAACGAGCTACTCTATAGCAACAGGGGATGCACAGGAGGACTTATGCCATGTACATTGATGTGACATGTCACTGATTGCAGGCATAGACAAGGTACCACAGGTAGGAGTTTATTGTGTCTAGCTAGTCAAACACAGTCTATCTCAGACCAGGAAATGGAGATTGAGTGAAGAGTCACAGGTAAACTAAGGGCATGTACATCAACAGCATATCTCCATGGTTGAAGATACATTCATATTAGGACAGTTAAGTGTTGTATGAGTCAGTGATGAAATGCACCCATCCCTCCCCCACCCTCACCCCCGAGTAGTTCGTTGTGAGCCTGTAGGTACAGTGACACTGGTGGTATGGAGATGCATGGTACACCTCCATGATTTGTTGATTATGGAGTACGTTTCAGAGTGTTTCAATGGTCTATCTAGTGATGTTACAATACTTATGCTCAGCACTGGGGCCAGGCTCCTCTTTGACCAGAGTTTGAGCACTTTTTTTGCATTCTCACTGGCCGCTGTTTTTTTTTTTTTCCAATTATTTAACCAGGAGTAGCACACTAAGCTGAAAGCTTGTTTACAGGTGCGACCTGGAAGCACAGGGCTGTAGAAGAGAGAAACAGATTCTGTAATGCACATCATGACAGTCTGTTCATTCACAGCAAGACTGTTATTCTCTTCCATGTTTGCTTATATATTGTTATTCTAGGATGCTACTATCTGCTACACTTAAGGGTGGCTCTGCTGATTACTGATACATTTTAGATGAAATACATGTTAACAATGTTCACCTGGTGCTTGAAAGTCTGGGATCCAAGATGGCGGTCACACTGGACTAGCTTTCACTTCGTTTTTACTTTGCTCTTGTTTTAATTTGTTTTTATCTGTTGCAATACATTTTTCATGTTTATTTTTATTTTCGAGTTTTACGTTTGTTTTAGTAGAGTTGTGTTGCAGCGTTTATGTTTGCTACGCTCATTTTTGGTGTGGTCGTGGTTGAAGGATGTTTTAGTGGGGGAATTGTTCCCCTTCATTAGCTGACTGCTGTTCTGTTCTTTTTACTGCAGCGTTATTTAAATATTTATTTAAATATTTTTCGCCCTGCTTCAGAGAATCTGCAAACAAATATTTGTTGGGATTCTGATTTGGCTGCCACCCTATCATTTTTGCAGCTGCTTTCGCAGTGTCATTGTGTGTAGGAGTCTGGGGATACGAGCGAGTCAACTTCTGCTGGGATCCAGTTTCCGTGGACTTTTCATCCCCTTTGCAGCTGCTCCCTCGACATCTCTATGTATGGGAGTTTTGGGGGAATGAGAGAGTGAATTTCTGCCTGGGAATCAAATTCTGTGACTAGCCTACTGTTTTGCAGCTGCTCTTTTAGCGTTTTCTGTGTGTGGGAGTTTTTGCTGGCTCCTGTCCCAGGGATTAGTGGTTCCATTCGATACAGAATGTATACGCTGGATATACTGTGAACATCTTTACAGTGTTGTATTTGGCGAAGACTTGGACTAGCTGGTGTCGCTTGCTGTGACTGCCTTATGTCTTTTGGACATGAGAGAATAACTTGTTTATCTTAGATGTATCGTGAGTACTAGGACATGATTCTCCATTGTTGTCCTCTGTTTCTCTGGGACCTTAAATTTGACTTTAAGCTGTGTTCAAGGTTTCTTGGAGGAATATTGCCACTCTATTGGTTTTGGTTTTGAAAGATTATCCCTCCCCCCTTTTTCTCTTTGCCTGGGCATTTGGTGTTGTGCTGTCTGGGACCAAGCAGTAGCCTCTCCTGTTCCTTTCAAGGAGTTGGGGGTTACTGGGGGGGCTTCTAAGTTACTCTAGGGCCGGCCTTATTTGGCTGGTCTGAGGGTATCTGAAGCGGTGGGTCTCAGTGGTATAACTGGGCCTTATTAGGCAGTTTGGGGGTGTGGTGGGGGGAAGCCTCCTGTGTCTCACAGCTAAATCAATTACTATCTCCAACTTTATAAGAGACATTTTCTCCTTCCATTCATGAGTTTGCACTGCATTTGCATATTGTTGTTTTTTGAATGTATATGTAGAATAATTTGGATTTTGTTTTGGTTTACTTCAACATTATTTTTTTTTATTGGATGGACAGTGTGCACAGTGAGAGGGCCTCACTGTCCTTACATGTTTGGACTTTTCAACATCATACTCATTGGCCATGAGAGTGCCTAATAATAGCTGCAATTTCTTTCCTGGATCCTGTTTCATCATATAAAGGACAGTGGGTGCAGTGAGAGGGCCTCCCTGTCCTTATATATTTGGATTCTTTAATAATTGCTTATACTTTATTTATGGTTATGTAGTTAGTAGGTTTTGGATTATGTTTCTGGGTGGGTTTTTAGCTTAAGTGTAATTGTGGGTATTTTATTTTAGAGGTATTTAGGATTTTTATTTATTTGTTTGCAGCTAGTTTGTCTCCCGCTTTTGTTATGTGTTGTTTAGTTAACCCAGTCGTGCATTATTTGTCTTCCGACCTCCATGCCCTCTGCCCTTTTTGCCCTCCTCCCCTCCCATTTTTCACCTACCAGCGCTGTCGGGTGCTTGGTATTACCCGTGGGAGGGGGGTGGGCGTGGCAGGGGTCATGGACGCGGTAGGGCGAATGAACGGACCTCTCGCATAGGGGTGGTTAAGCCCAGAAGATGCCCTGGGGTGAAATGGAGCCTGGAACATGGTTTTCTATGTCTAGTCTCCATACCCAAGGTCTCCTCCTACTCGGATGTGCAAGTAGTCGGGATGGCCTCGGAGCCCTGTCCAACTTGGGCGGTGTTGTGCAACACCAGATCTGTTAAAAACAAATCAGCTATTATTTCTGATTTTGTTGGGACAGCAGATCTGGCTTGCATCACCGAGACCTGGCTGGATGGAATTGCTGGCCCTATTTTAGAGGTGACTGTTCCAGCTGGTTTCTCGGTGATTCACTGCCCGAGATTGGATCACGGGGGGGGGGAGTAGCGGTCTGTTTCAAGACCAGGTTGGGGCTCACGGATATACCAGTTGAGGAAGCTGAATCCTTTGAGTGTACCGTCGTGGCTGGTGTGGGTTGCAGGATAGCCCTTGTCTACCATCCACCAGGAGATGAGAGACGATTCCTGCAGGAAGTGACAGACTTTGTCACCGATATGGCGTTGGAGTCACCCAGACTGATGGTTCTGGGTGACTTCAATGCCTGGGTCGACGACGAACTTTCTGCCTTTGGCCAGCACTTCCTCCAGTTGATGACATCACTGGGCCTTTCACAGATTGTTTCCTCGGCCACGTATAATTACGGTCACTCTTTGGATTTAGTCTTTCTCCTGGGGATTGAGGCCTCTGATTTGGTGGTGGAACCTGTCAGTTGGTCTGATCACTACACTGTGAGCTTCAATTTTTGTGCTCCCCTAAGCAGGTCTGCTCCTGTGGAGATGGTTCGATACCACCCTTTATGGGATGTGTGCCCTGAAGACCCGATGGTGGTGTTGAACCTCTCAGAGTTTCCGACTGCCAGCTTGGGTCCAGAGGCTAGGGTCTTGGCTTATAGCCAGGCCATTTCCTTGGCCCTGGACTCAATTGCTCCCGTCCGTGTTTGTCCCCTCTCTCTTCGCCCTCGGGCCCCATGGTTCGATGGGTCCTTGAGGGAGCTGTGACGTGTGGGATGACGGTTACAGCATCGTTGGAGAAAATCTGCTCTGGATGCCGACTGCCTTAGTTTGGAGGAGCATTATCGGCTGTACCAATCAGAGATCTCCAATAAGAAGGCAGAATTCCTGTCCAGGGAGATCTCTGTTGCTCAGAATCGACCGGCTCAGCTCTTCAGAACTGTGGACAGGCTGTGCAACCCAGCCTGTCTCCAGCTCCGTCGAGCCTTTTCACAAAAGGAGTGTGATGAGATCGCTCAATTCTTTGCGAATAAGGTTGCCGGCATCAGATCCGAGATCCATCCAACACACTCTAAGGGGGAAGCTTTTGGTCGGCATTTGGTCATGGAATCCTCTGCCTCCTGGTGTTTCTTTGACCTGCCGATGTTCGGTGATATTATGCAGATCATCCAGGGGATGCGCCCTACGTGCTGTAGTTTAGATCCGGGCCCTACCTACCTAATCTTGGGTTGTGTTGAGATCATCAGCCCATTTCTGGTTCAAATAATCTGGTGCTCCCTAGAATTGGGTGAGTTTCCTAGCTCCCTAAAGGAAGCTGTGGTGACTCCCCTTTTGAAGAAGGCTTCTTTGGACCCAGATGTTTTTTCCAACTACGGACTGATCTCTAACCTTCCCTTTATTGGGAAGGTTACTGAGAAGGTAGTGGCAAATCAGCTGGAGGACCATTTGACCATCCATAATATCTATGAACCTCTCCAGTCTGGTTTTCATAAGAGGCATAGTACCGAGACTGCTCTGGTTTGGGTGCTCAATGATCTCTTGATGGCAAGAGATCAGAGGAACTGCTCTATCTTGGTCCTCCTTGATCTCTCTTCAGCCTTTGACACTGTAGACCATGGGGTTTTGCTCAACGTCTGGAGTCCATCTGTGGACTGTCTTGTACAGTGCTCAGATGGTTTTCATCTTTTCTATCTGGGAGAATGCAGAGAGTTGTGTCGGGGATTTTTTCCTCTGACCCTTTTCCTCTGCAATGTGGTGTTCCTCAGGGCTTGGTGCTTCCCCCATGTTGTTTGCAGTGTATATGCTGCCCCTAGGAGACATTGTAGGAAGATATGGGCTGAGGTTTCACTGCTATGCTGATAATACCCAGCTCTACCTGTCTTTTGCCCCCGACCAGGTTAGTGCTCTCTCGGTATTTAATAGCTGCCTCGCTGAAATCCAGGACTGGATGAATGTGAGCTGGTTAAAGTTGAACGCCAGTAAGACTGAAGTTATGGTCATGGACCCGGGTTGTGGGACAGGGGGTTGGGGTCTGGTCAGCCCTCTGATGTATTGCTGTGGGGGAATCTGATCCTTACCTCTGAACGGGTGCGTAACCTGGGAGTGGTACTTGACGACGGGCTGACTCTTCGTCATCAGGTGTCAGCAGTCGTTAAGTCCACATTTTACTATCTTAGGAACATTGCCAGGGTGAAACACCTTGTTCCATCCAGCTATTTACCCGTGTTGGTCCATGCTTTCGTGACATATCGCCTTGACTATTGCAACTCCCTTTACTTGGGGCTTCCTGGGGTTGATATCCACCGCTTGCAGCTAGTGCAGAACGCTGCTGCAAGGTTAATGACAGGGGTGACTAGAAGGACACATATTACCCCAGTGCTGTGCGATCTGCACTGGCTGCCTATACAGTGGCAGATCACCTTTAAAGTAGGTCTTTTGACCTTTAAAGCCCTGCATGGACTCGGCCCTGACTATTTGAAAGAACTTCTGATTCCTTACCGCTCCGTGCGACAGCTCCGTTCAGCTGACGAGGGGTTGCTAGAGGTTCTGAGGGTTATATTGAAGTCTTCTGCGGCTAGGGCCTTTGGGTTCACGGCCCCAACCCTCTGGAACTCTCTGCCTCGCCGGCTTAGAGAATGCACGACCGTGGAATCCTTTAAGTGGGATTTTAAGACTTTTTTGTGGAACAAGGCTTTCGTGGATTGATGCTGCTGTGAATTGTTGATTTCATATGTATATTTTGATTTTATGATTTATCTGTACAGCTCCTTGGTGCTTGAAAGGCACTAAATAAATAAAGTTTTATTATTATTTATTTATTAACACAAACAATTGATTGTATACTGAGTACAAAACTACTGCTGAAGTATAATGTTGGCTATTCATGATATACGTCTTGAATATCAGCTGTGAACAAGATAGGACATTAAGTTACAGTGGAGTGTGAAACAGTTTATGTAGCTACTACCCTTCCTGATCTGATACTAGACCATCAGTGACAGTCATTACCTCAATACAGAACTAGAAAATTAATATTATGCAGTACTGATAATAGCTGAATGATATTTATTACAGTGAGTAGTTGTACAGACTAAGTTATGGTATGGTCCTTTACAGATTGTATTGCAGTACATCAGATGTACATCAGATGTACTGTTTGGTAACTAGAGAGCTACAGCACAGGGAAAGTAGTGAATAGGATCATTATTTTTAAATGGTATCAGGTATATACAGCTTACTACTATGAGTACTTACTCACTTAAATGTTTTTGAATTTGATGTTGTTTACAGTTGTGGTTTCGATTTGTATGACTGATATTGTAAAGGCGCCCTGAGCTTTGGAAGGGCGCCTTAAAGAAATAAAAATTTACTTATTTTACTTACTTACTAAAGACAGGCACACACATAGAGAAATAGACCATTAAGTGCATCCAGAATTTTGATGTACAGTAAAAGTGGGATCATGAAGATCAATAGTACAGCAGCAGTTTAACAGATGTTATTTGCACACTTAGACGTAGGCTAACATCACTCAAGTTATAACCATGCATCCTCACACCCTTTGAGAGGAAAAATAATGCATGCACGCTACTGAGATATTGCTATAGTAGTCATACAGATGAATGGAATAGGTTGCTGACTGTAGCATGCACCTGCTAGCACAGTTAGGATTTGCACAGCCTCAGTCATAACATCATCTGCATCCCTACTATGAAAACACCATGCTCAGTATCATAACTGTTATCACAGATTGAAAGTATACATATATACATTTGTTACATTCAGAATGTAGAACACTGAGTACATGGACATGGCAACTGATTGTAGTACTTCAGTGACTACCCAGAACAGGCATTTGTATTATTTCAGTTGCATTGTCTTACCTTCTGACCCAACAAAGATAATGCTGTCAGTGTCAGAGTTTTGTGCCTCCACAGACTCTGACTCTGGTGGTACTACATTTGCTACAGGTTGGGTATGCCTCTGATGTCCTGTGAAAGTTAAATAACAGTGATTTTGTGAGTGTACTATGTATCTCTACTTTGATTTATCACAGTTTTGGTTCAATATTGCTTGCTGTTAAAACTGTTTAGTAATTTAGTTCAACAGTTTGCTATCACTGTGTCTGTACGTCTGTAGCACCATCTGCTTTCATAAATTATTACTATTACATCTCTTCAGGTACAGAATATCCAATAGTACAAAACAAATGGTTATCTTTAAAGGAATAATGCATGACATGGTGTGTTTCGTGCTGGGATAATGCCACACTTGGGTGGGAGTTGGCACGAGGCCACAGGCCGAGTGTGTCCAATTCCCCAGGCATAGCATTATAGCAAACAACACACACCATGGGGTGTATTATTCTTTTTATGCAATGGCTTGTTGTTATGTAAACAAAACAAAAATAATTTTGAGGAATGTTTTGTTACTGTGGAAAAATACTTTTTTGTTTCTTAAGAGGGTATTCAAAAAAAGAGAACAGCTATAGCAGACATTATGATGGCAGTGGACCTGTGGCATCGTCCTGGCATAACGGCGTGGATCCAGTGCCAAAGTGACCAATTACAGTCCAAGATTCTTTCTTGCCATTGTATAATATGCAGTAATACAATGTATTAATAGTAGTGCTTTATATCTATTTCTTTACAATCATGTGCAGTACTATTTCTATTTGCAAGGTTTTGTTGCTATTTTGTTCTTATAGGTATTCAGAATAGCTTATTATACATTTTTTGATTACTAAGAAATGTATTTAGTACAGAAATACAGTATTCTGTGTGTCTATCTGTTAGATTATGTTACTACAATGGAATAAGTTATACTTTCAAAGTCTGACTTCACGTCATTGTTATAGCTATGATATTAATAGTACTGCATAAGGAATCCATTGTTTACTCATGGTGTTGTAGGCGATCCCCTGCAACAGGTTTGCCAGCAGCTTCCCACATTTTGTAAGCAATGTGATCATCCAGAGTCATTTTCCGGTAGCGATCTACTTTTTTTTTTTAACACATAAAAATATTGGCACAGCATCTTCCACTTGTGCTTGCACATTGTGGTATTTTTTATCACACACTCTCTGTAGCAGCACCGCATGTGGTCGCTTATGCACCTCCACATATTATCCAACTTCCTGTTGGTACTCCTCATCAGAATTCTTGCGATTCCTTTTGACTGGGCTGACTCCACCAGACAGCAAACCTCCCTTAAGCTCCAGAGTCTCATTCTTTACACAACTTTTCAGGTCTGCAATGAATATAGACAGAGAGAGCAGTAGCTTAATCTCATATGTCATGCTTTGTACATGGTTCTGTTCTGTACAACTTTTAGGTTAACAATGTGCAGGCAGTATGGTGACAGCAACTGTACAGTACTGATTAGGACTTATGATGTATGACAACTGTTGTGTTTACATTACATGACATAGAGGCCACATTACTATGTGCGGTATGTCATGCAACATGTGTGGTGTGTGGGTATAGTTACAGCACATGTCTAGACATTTCTATTCTATTTTAGAGATGCACTACCAGCACTACAATTCCACCCCCACCCACAACTACCTTAGTAGCCCTTCTCCCCAAAGACCAGGTAGTGCATCATGAGTGGACAGCCACAGGAAAAGGAAGCCCATGGGTATCAACGGCACATGTCCCTGGTTGCAGGAAAGCACATATAATGGTCGTTTGTATTTGGATGTTGTTATCTATGAAATGTGCACATATTTCTCCCACCAAGCCCAAGCGAGCAAGTCCATCCTGAGTAAAGATGCACAGGAAAACAAAGGTAGTACATACTGAGTGAAGAGTCACAGTTAGAGTGAGGCAATGGACACCTATGCTACACCTCTCTAATTGCACATGTTGACAAGTTACTATACTTGTACTTTGCACAGACTCAGTACGGTAATCTCCCCCCCTCCACATAACAGACACTGCATCAAGTGTGGTGTGGTACTGTGAAAAACAGATTACATGTCTTTCTGTGATGTTTGTTATGTATTTGTATTTTCTATTTTTTGACCAAGGTTTTGTGGCTCTGAGAAGAACCATTTTTTAAAAGCTTCACAGTTTAACAGTCTGATTTCTTTAGAGGGCTGTAAGGATTCCATCTTGAAGGTATCCCAGAAACAGGCAATTGCCAGCATTAGAGAAGTGCACACTGTCTGTTAGGTATAGACAATCTTTAGAATACTTAATTTCAGGGTGACGTGTTGTGTGCATCCCAGACATGTGCAGATATCTGTAGGTGTATCTTTCTGCATGCTCTGTCAAGCAGGTACATGTGCTGTTCTGCTTGCCAGACCCTGCATTCTATAATATCAGAAAATATTATCTTACAAGCAGGTAACATATGCATGATAGAAGCAAGGTCCAATTTTGCTTCTGACACTAAGTCTACCCATCATTTTGTGCCTGCTTCATTGCCCCCAGGATGAATCAGCAGCATGTCCAGCTGAGCATGAGTACTCAGAAGTCTGTGCATTGTGGCATGAGATGTTTCCACCTCATGCATCCCCTGCCAAACCATTTTACAGAGCAATTTGGAAGCTGCAGGTCTTTGCCAAAATCACCCCTCTGAGCATAATCAGAAGCTCACCTAACAATACTGCTGCCAATTATCCACATAGTCCTTTTGCTGTTTTCTGCCATTCTGAGTTTTGAAGCTAAGAAGTGGACAGAGAGCTACCAAAATAATCAGTGTTTCTCCTGCAGTGTCTACACACAACTGACTATGAAACTGCAATTTCCCTCTCTCCTACAACATTGCTTCAGTGGGTTGTCCCATAAGACACTGATTATTAATGTCATTGGTTACTTACCTGTCATAGCTAACCAATACAGAGCATGCACTGACTATGATTGCACTGAATGGCTGTAGCTTCTGTCTACCAGAAATGTTGAGAGATTTCTAGGTGGGAACATATTACATTTCCATAGGCTAGTTCATACAATCACAACTGTTGGAAGCTGTATCATTGGCTGCCTATTCAGTTATGATGCACATGCTGCTTGCTTTCTGCCTCCATTTGCAGCTCTACATGTGCAAGTAAGTACTGATTGACACTCTGGCTTTAAACACTAACTACTTCTTTTTACAAAATGACAGGTTACTTAGACTGACACAGTCAAATAGAGCATTAAAAATGTTTTGTTTTATGCTATTTTTATGCTGATACCAGTTTTTAAAATTGTAGAAAAATAGTTTGGAAAACTGTGATGTACTTACACAATGTAAAGCAGGGTGCCTTGTTTTTCCTTAAGATGTCTGCTATGTCCTTCTTCTCCACTCTGTAGCACTTCTGATTGGTTCCTTCACATGGCCTGATTAATTAAGTGTCCGATTGGTGCCAGCGTCTAGGAAGCAGGAAGTTAGCAATGAAGGAAGGGGAAAAGGAGAAGCCAAAGGAGAAAGTTGAGGAAGGGGGAACAATTAGAAAAAGAAGAAAGTGACAAGAAAAGAGCTAACAAAATACATAAGGACATGTGTGCCAATGCTAGAAGTCTGGGAAATGAGATCCCAGACCTAGAGGCCATCATGGCAGAGATAGACCTGGATATTGTGGCCATTACCAAATGGTACTAAGTGATAATAGTGAATTAAAAACAGCAACCACATTAATAGTGACAGCAACATAGCATCATGCAAGCTGACAACACAAGAAAAAGCTCAGCATCATAATGGCAAAATCCAGCATGAAAAAGAAAAACAGCAAAGCAAAAGTAAACCCCACAGAGAGAACAAGATCAACACAGAGCAAAATATGGGCAAACGTACTAGACAACTGCAAGTATATTAACGGAAATATAGCAAGATGAGTACACAAAAGAAAAATCACATCGGGACATAAACAGTCAAAGTCTAAAAATGTAATGCACCAAGCCGGCCTGTCAGCACAGTGGTTGGATTTCCACTTGCAACGCTGGCGATCCAGGTTCAGGAATGGACCCAGGTTGCTGGAGGGCCGGCCGGGGGGAGAAGGATAGAGTGTCCTATGGACTGCTCTCCTTCTCTGGAGGAGAGGGTGGAGAAGTGAGACAGACCCCTGGCAGAGGCTGGGAGCCACGCAAGCTACCCTCACTAACACGTACTGGAGGCAGGGTGAATGCTGGACATCATTGCATGTCCCTGCCTCCCAGAAAAACCAGAAAATCAGGTGGGTTCTCCATCTATATGAAGCCCTCCCTGGGCTTCGATTAGCCACTGTCGCTGGCTCTCTCAATTAGATACTAGTTCCGCATATGCAAATCACCACAGAATATTATGCTGCTTCAACTTTAAGTAGAAATGCATGGTGCCCAAAGGACTCTCACACACTTTGCAAAGAGTGCCAACAAAAGACAGAGACAGGTGTTTCATCCTGTGCCTCGTCTGTTTGACACCCCAGTAGAATGAACCAGCTACCCTAAGATGGTCTATCAGGGTTATGTTGTAGTGAACCCAATTAAAATAAAAAACAAGCTGAAGGACAAAGAACCACAGCACACAAGCACTGAGGCAATGGTTCCCCCAAAGGGCATTGGCCAGTAAGCCAAGTTTCAAAAAAATACAATATCACACAGGCCCCCATAATGCACATCATCACAGGCTGCATATGGAAATCACCACAGAATATTATGCTGGTTTAACTGTAAGCAGAAATGCATGATGACAAAAAGCCTCTCACACACTTTGCAGAAGACACAGACGTGTTTCATCCAACCAGAACACATCAGTGTGTCTCATCTGTTTGACAACCAAGTAGAGTGAACCAGCTGCCATAAGATCATCTATCTGGGTTATGTTGTGGTGGACCCAATTAAAACAAAAAACATGTTAAAAGACAAAGAACCACAGTGCGCAAGCACTCAGGCAAAGGTTTCCCCAAAGGGCATTGGCTGAGAAGACAAGTTTCTAAGAAATAGAAAAATCACACATGCCCCCATAATGCAAAGCATCATGGGCTGCATATGCAAATCACCACAAAATATTATGCTGGTTCAACTTTAAAGAGAAATGCATCTTACTGAAAGGCTTCTCACACACTTGCAAAAAGTACCAACAGAAGACACAGACACGTGTTTCATCCTACCAGGACACATTGGTGTGCCTCATTTGTTTCACGCCACAGCAGAATCAACCAGATACCCTGAGATGATCTATCTGGGGTATGTTGTGGTGAACCCAATTAAAACAAAAAACCTGTTAAAAGACAAAGAACCACAACACGAAACCAAAGAGGCAATGGTTACCCCAAAGGGCATTGGCCAGTAAGCCAAGTTTCAAAGAAATACAAAAATCACACATGCCTCCATAATGTGAAGCATCATGGGATGCATATGCAAATCACCACAGAATATTATGTTGCTTCAACTTTAAGCAGAAATGCATGGTGCCAAAAGGACTCTCACACACATTGCAAAGAGTGCCAACAAAAGACACAGACAAGTGTTTCATCTTGTGCCTCATCTGTTTAACACCCCAGTGGAAAAAAACAGCTACCCTAAGATGGTCTGTCAGGGTTAGGTTGCAGTGAACCCAATTAAAATAAAAAACAAGCTAAAAGACAAAGAACCACAGCACTCAAGCACTGAGGCAATGGTTTCCCCCAAAGGGCATTGGCCAGTAAGCCAAGTTTCAAAGAAATACAATATCACACAGGCCCCCATAATGCACACCATCATGGGCTGTATACAGAAATCACCACAGAATGTTATGCTGGTTGAACTTTAAGCAGAAATGCATGTTGCCGAAAGGCCTCTCACACACTTTGTAAAGAGTGCCAACAGAAGACACAGACACGTATATCATCCTACCAGGACTCATCAGTGTGCCTTACTACTTTGACACCACAGTGCAATAAACCAGCTACCCTAAGATGGTCCATCAGGGTTATGTTGTGGTGAACCCAATTAAAACAAAAAACAAGTTAAAAGACAAAGAACCAGAGCATGCAAGCACTGAGGCAATGGTTACTCCAAAGGGTATTGGCCACTAAACCAAGTTTCAAAGAAATACAAAATCACACCTACCCACACAATGGAAAGCATCATGGCTGCATATGCAAATCACTACAGAATATTATGCTGGTTCAACATTAAGCAGAAATGCATGGTGCCAAAAGGCCTCTCGCATGCGTTGCAAAGAATATTAACAGAACACACAGGCACGTGTTTCATCCTACCAGGACTCATCAGTGTTCCTCATCTGATTGACACCCCAGTGAAATGAACCGGCTAGCCTAAGATGGTCCATCTGGGTTATGCTGTGGTGAAACCACTTAAAACAAAAAGCAAGCTAAAAGGCAAAGAACCACAGTGCACAAGCACTGAGGCAATGGTTACCCCAAAGGGCCTTTTCTGGGAAGCCAAGTTTCTAAGAAACACAAAATCACACATGCCCCCATCATGAAAAGCAGCATGGGCTGCATATGCAGATCACCACAGAATATTATGCTGGTTCAACATTAAGCAGAAATGCATGGTGGTAAAAAGTCTCTCACACAATTTCCAAAGAGTGCTAACAGAAACGTGTTTCATCCTACCAGAACTCATCAGTGTGTCTTGCCTGTTTGACATCGAAGTGGAATGGACCAGCTACCCTAAGAAGGTCTATCTGGGTTATGTTGTGATGAACCCAATTAAAACTAAAAACAAGTTAAAAGACAAAGAACCACAGCGCACAACTCTGAGGCAATATTTACCCCAAATGGCATAGGCTGGGAAGAGAAGTTTCTAAGAAATACAAAATCACACATGCCCCCATAATGCAAAGCATCATGGGCAGCTTATGCAAAACAACTACAAAATATTATGCTGGCTCAACTTTAAGCAGAAATGCATGGTGCTGAACGGTCTCTCACACACTTTGTAAAGGTGCCAACAGAAAACACAGACACATGTTTCATCCTACCAGGAGTCATCAGTGTGCCTTATCTGTTTGACACCCCAGTGGAATGAACCAGCTACTTTAAGATGGTCCATCTGGGTAACATTGTGGTGAACCCAATTAAAACAAAAAACAAGTTAAAAGACAAAGAACTACAGCGCACAAATGAAGAGGCAATGGGTACCCCAAAAGGCATTGGCCAGGAAACCAAGTTTCAAAGAAATTCAAAATCACACATGCCCCCATAATGAAAAGAATCATGGGCTGCATATGCAAAATCACCACAGAATATTGTGCTGGTTGAACTTTAAGCAGAAATGCATGTTGCCAAAAAGCCTTTCACACACTTTGCAAGGGCTGCCAATAGAAAATAGAAACACGTGTTTCATTCTACCAAGACTCATCAGTGTGATGCATCTGTTTGACACCCCAGTGGAATGAACCAGCTACCCTAAGATGGCCTATCTGGGTTATGTTGTGGTGAACCCAAAAAAACAAAAATAAGTTAAAAGACAAGGAACCACAGCATGCAGGCACTGAGGGAATAGTTACCCCACACAGCATTGGCTGGGAAACAAAGTTTCAAAGAAATTCAAAATTACACATGCCCCCATAATGCAAAGCATCATGGGCTGCATATGCAAATCACCACAGAATATTATGCTGTTTAAACTTTAAGGAGAAATGCATCTTGCTGAAAGGCTTTTCACACACTTGCAAAAAGTGCCACCAGAAGACACAGACATGTGTTCCATCCTATCAGGACACATCAGTGTGTCTCATCTGTTAGACAACCAAGCATAACGAACCAGCTACCCTAATATCATCTATCTGGGTTATGTTGTGGTGAACCCAACTAAAACAAAAAACAAGTTAAAAGACAGAAAAGAACAGCATGCAAGCACTCAGGCAATGGTTACCCCCAAAGGGATTTGCCGGGAAGACAAGTTTCTAAGAAGTAGAAAAATCACACACGCCCCCATAATGCAAAGCATCTTGGGCTGCATATGCAAATCAACACAGAATATTATGCTGGTTCAACTTTAATCAGAAATGCATGGTGCCGAAAGGCCTCTCACACACTTTGCGATGGATGCCAACAGAAAACACAGACACGTGTTTCATACTACCAAAACTGATCAGGTACTTTATCTGTTTGACATTCCAGTAGAATGAACCAGCTATCCTAAGGTGGTCTATCTGGGTTATGTTGTGGTGAACCCAATTAAAACAAACAAATTAAAAGACAAAGAACCACAGTGCACAAGCACTGAGGCAATGGTTACATCAAAGGGCATTGGCTGGGAAGACAAGTTTCAAAGAAATACAAAATCACACATGCCCCCAAAATGCAAAGCATCATGGGCTACATATGCAAATCACCACAGAATATTATGCTGGTTCAACTTTAAGCAGACATGCATGGTGCTAAAAGGCCTCTCACACACTTTGCAAGGGGTGCCAACAGAAAACATAGACACATGTTTCATCTTTCCAAGACTCATCAATGTGATTCATCTGTTCGACACCCCAGTGGAATGAACCAGCTTCCCTAAGATGGTCTATCTGGGTTATGTTTCAGTGAACCCAATTAAAACAAAAAACAAGTTAAAAGACAAAGAACCACAGCGTGCAAGTACTGAGGGAATAGTTACCCCATACAGCATTGGCCGAGAAGCCAAGTTTCAAAGAAATTCAAAATAACTCATGCCCCCATAATGCAAAGCATCATGGGCTGTACATGCAAATCACCACAGAATATTATGCTGGTTCAACTTTAAGGAGAAATGCTTGGTGCCAAAATGCCTCTCACACACTTTGTAAAGAGTGCAAACAGAAGACACAGACACGTGTTTTATCCTGCCAGGACTCATCAGTGTGTCTTCTCTGTTTGACAACTAAGTGGAATGAAACAGCTACCCTAAGATCATCTAGCTGGGTTATGTTGTGGTAAACCCAATTAAAACAAAAAACAAGTTAAAAGACAAAGAACCACAGTGTATAAGCACTCAGGCAATGATTACCCCAAAGGGAATTGGCCGGGAAGCCAAGTTTCTATAAAATAGAAAAAAAAAATCATACAAACTCCCATAATGCAAAGCATCATGTGCTGCATATGCAAATCACCTCAGAATATTATTCTGGCTCAAATTTAAGCAGAAATGCATGGTGCTGAAAAGCCTTTCACACGCTTCGCTAGGGGTGCCAACAGAAAACACAGACACATATTTCATCCTACCAAAACTGATCATGGGCCTCATCTGTTTGATATTCCAGTGAAATGAACCAGCTACCGTAAGATGGTCTATCTGGGTTATGTTGTGGTGAACCGAATTAAAACAACAAACAAGTTAAAAGGCAAAGAACCACAGTGCACAAGCACTGAGGCAATGGTTACATCAAAGGGCATAGGCCAGGAAGACAAGTTTCATAGAAATACATGGTGCCAAAAGACCTCTAACACACTTTGCAAAGGGTGCCACAAGAAGACACAGACACGTGTTTCATCCTAGCAGGACTCATCAGTGTGCCTTATCTGTTTGACACCCCAGTCAAATAAACAAGCTACCCTAAGATGGCCCATCAGGGTTATGGTGTGGTGAACCCAATTAAAACAAAAAACAAGTTAAAAGACAAAGAACCAGAGCATACAGGCACTGAGGCAATGGTTATCCCAAAGGTCATTGGCCAGTAAGCCAAGTTTCAAAGAAATACAAAATCACACATGCCCCCATAATGGAAAGCATCATGGCTGCATATGCAAATCACCTCAGAATATTTTGCTTGTTCAACTTTACTGTGGTTCTTCATCTTTTAACTTGCTTTTTGTTTCATTTGGGTTCACCACAGCATAGCCCCAATAGACCACCTTATGGTAGCTGGCTTATTCCACTGGGGTGTCAAACAGACAAAGCACACTGTTGAGTCCTGGTAGGATGAAACATGTGTCTGTGTCTTCTGTTGGCACCCTTTGCAAAGTGTGTGAGAGGCCTTTTGGCACCATGCATTTCTGCTTAATGTTGAACCAGCATAATATTCTGTGGTGATTTGCATATGCAGCCCATGATGTTTTGCATTATGGGGGCATGTGTGATTTTGTATTTCTTTAATAAATAAATATACATATTGCATAATATTTGTTCACATTTCATGTTCATATCAAAACCTCTAGCAGCTGAGAAGTGGCATACCATTATTCCTGTTCCATGAGACTAACTGGCATCTGCATGCAGCTCTCTTTATGGGATCCCAAACATACACCATGTAATACACTGCTTGCTTTTACCCAACCCCAACACCAAGAATTCTGTTTTATTCAGTTCCTTATGGTAACTTTATCAAACAAAAAAAGGTTCTACACAAATGCAAGCAGCTGAATTCACTATCTGCAGCCTACCTCATTAATAACATCTGAGCAGCAACCTTTGCTTAGCCCTGATATGGCAGCACAGCTCTGTATCTTAGTTATCATGTTTGATCCACTTCAATTTTCAGAATTTCTCTGTATAATGCAGTCTGGTTCCTAACCCCCCTCACTTCCCCCTAGAAGGAGACTTGTGAATAGTTATGAGATTAATTTAAGTCCAAAACAAATTGAATAGAATGTTACCAAGAGTTAGATCAGTCCTGAAAGGGTTACCATAAAAGAACCCTCACCAAAGCAAAAGATCCACATTTGGACATGGACACTCAGCAGAGTATGCTGTTTATGCCCCCCCCCCCAACACACACACACTGTTGGGAGAGAGAGAGAGAGAGAGAGAGAGAGAGAAATGCAACTTGAATCTCCTAAGAGAAAGAGCTTGAGTTAAACAGCTGGAGGAATGGAATCAGAAAGAAACAAAAAGAACCCCAGCAAATCTACAGGAAATTATATGGGTCAGCAGTACAAGCAGCCACTAAAAGAAAATCGTGCTAGGGCATAGGGGACAGGAGAGAGCTATAAAGGAACAGCACTGTGGTGATTGGAGAGGACCACATGTGCTTCAACTCCACTGTGAAAGGACACAGTCTAGATGTCTGGTTGTGTGCTTCCAGAGCTCCTTCTCTTTGTGTGTAATAGCAAGATGTCCACATAGTTTCACTATGCAGCTGTAAGAATTTGCAAAGCAGAGCACAAAGGTTTGTGCTGCTCTTGCCAATTGCCCATGACCCAGAGGATGCTATATTCAAATAGCACACAGGTGCATATCAGTACAGTGTTACGCTGAGCTATGAACTTTGACATTATTTACATAACCCCTTCCAGCCATTGATCGATATTATAGCCCCTGAGAATTCTGACACTTCATCAGGTGATACTACACCCCTTGGTAATTCTGACACTTTACCAGGTCTAGTACAAGAAGAAGACATAAGCAGTAAACCAAAGCAAATATACGTACTTGGGGACCCCATTATGAAATATACAGACAGATATACTGCTAGGAGGAACAAGGAAAACACCATGAAGAGTTACTTCCAAGAAGCAACAATAAAATATTTAGAAAATATGGTCAATAGTATTGTTAAAGATAGACATAAACTAATTGTTATCTTACATGCTGGAACAAACAACATTAATAAACAGGAAGAACAAGTGATAACAGGTGAATACAGAAGTGTAAATAAAGTTCTGAATGACATGAATTGCCAGGTAGTCTTCTCAGAATTATTACCAGTACCTATGGCCAGTAAACATAGGAACAACAGGATTATAAATATAAATAGCTGGCTGAGAAGATGGACTTTGCAGGAGGGGATACCATGCCTATTCCACTTGGAGAAGTTTTATAATACTCCTGAGTATTTCAGTCAGGATGGCTTGTACCTAAATAAGTGGGGGTAGCAGAGAGCTGAGTAACATCATTAAAATTCTAACTGATAAACATTTAAACTAATGTCTATGGGGAGAATGGGGGACAAGCCTATGCAAAAAAGGCCAATGCAATGGGGCCAAGAAGAACACTATTAGTAGGACAGAATATGGACTGAAAACAATATTACTAAATGCCAGGAGCCTTAAGATAATCAAAAAAAATCTGAGCTTAAAATATTATTAGAAAACTATAACATAGACATATGTGCTGTTACCAAGATGTGGTGAGATGAACAAGACATTTGGAATAAGAACATAGAATGTTATAAATTATATTACAGAGACAGGATAAATAAATGAGGAGGAGGTGTTGCATTGTATGTTAAAAGCTGCATTGACAGTTGCGCATATCATGATGGTGGGATTAATGGTAAGCACAAATCCCTTATGGATATAGATAAAACTAAATAATAAGAACTTATTACTGGGAATATATTATAGACCACCTAGTGTATTTAACAGGTGGACTTAGGTATTAATCAGCAAATAGAGGCAATGGCTGAGCAAAGTGATGTTATTATTATGGTTCCACCAAACTGTATCAACAACAAAGTTATTGACCGACTCTACATCAACAACATTTTGCCAACGGTGATCACATCGTCTGACAAATGCATCAATGGCCTGCAGCACAATGGATTTTTGCAACTGTTTGGGGCTTTACCTCCTACACCCCTCATGTAGGGGTCTCTGCTCACTGCACCCCCCAGAATTAATGATTGTCAACTTTGTTGGGTGGAGGGTCAGATTATGGGGATAGTGACTTACAGAGAAGTTGCTGTATCCATTCATCTCTATAACAACCCATTCCACTCTGTGAATGTTGAATGGGTTGTTGTCGATGTATTGGATTCACTGTGGGGGGATTCACTGTTGTAACGGTATATCTATTATTATAGGTGATTTCAATTTCCCAACATATTAATCAGACTCATGAAAACAAAATCCTATACAGAAAACGAGTCTATTACTGTCCTTCTAAACTCTGGGCTTCAACAGATTTTGGATGAAGCTATGGGAGTACAGAATATATTGGACTTAATAATCACTGATGAGACTATTAATAATATCACAATCAGAGAGCCATTAGGAAGCAGTGAGCATAATATGATTCAGTTCAATAGTAATACCAAAATGAAAAGGTAATTTGGGAAAACAGTGGTTAGAAATTATAATAAGGCTAATTTTGACAACATTAGAAGTGAACTGATGAAGTGAAACTGGAAAGAATTGTTTAAAAACAAAGGGGTGGAAGAAATATGACTCCTACTAAAAAACAAGTTACATGAACAGGAAAATCAGTATGTGCCTACCAGAAGTATGTATAACAAAAGAGGTAAAATACCAACATGGTGCACACAAAAAATATTGAAACAAATAGGGGAAAAAAAATGACATTTAACACAATGAAGAAAAATGAAATTAATTTTACAGTATCCCACTATAAATCATAAGTTGAAAAAAAAAAATTAGAATGGAAAGACAAAAAATAGAATTCAGGATTTCTCATAGATAACAGCAAAAGTTTATACACCTATATTCACAACAAAAGGGTCACAGATACCGGAATAGGGCAATTAAAGATGGAGAGCTGGTTATGGAAGCATCAGAAGACATAACTAATCAGCCTGGATTTCACAGCACAGATATTCACTGTCTGTGAGGTCATGAACTCAAGCCTCAGCTGTGCCTACCGAGCTAGTGCAAACCTCTCACCAGCTGCCAGGATCAACATAGTGAGAACACTACTTCTGCCTAAACTTTCTTACAGACTACTAGTCTTTGCAAACACTTCTACCTCCATACTATGCAAATGGACTGTGGGCTATAATAAGATTTGCCACTTTGCCCATGTGTGCAACCAACTTACCCACCACTGCCAACTTTACAGTCAGGTTGGCTGGCCTCTCCCCAGACTCTCATGGATCTCACCCTAGGTAACGTTCACAGCATAATTCTGAACCAGGCACCTCACCCTCTTGTTTCCTACCTAGCACCAAATACCAACCACAACTACACATTAAGATCCTCTGGAGCTGGACAGCTGACCATCCCCAGATGAAGGACTAAATATGGAGAGCAGGCTTTCTCCTCGGTAGCCCTGGAACAATAAACCTCTAACAGTATGGCAGAACCAGTCTGCCCACACGTTTCAATCTCAGCTCCATTACCTTCTGCTTCAAAACTACTGACGTGTGTGCCCCACATATCCTCCTCCTAATATACCTAATTTGCTGCTCCACTGTATCCTGTGCATAGGCATTTATTATAGTGATTATTTTGTGTTCCTTCCTGCCCACTACCCAAATGCTCTACTGGTCAGTCCTCCTAACTCAGAGCAAAACATAGCATGCTACCTACTACAAGTATCCAGAAATACTGTTAATTTTACCCTACCCTTTTGTCAATGTATACTCATTAAAATATACTTCAACTGTTTTGCTTTTCTGTTAACCTTCTGTAACAGCAGTTCTCTTACTCTGATACTGCCTAAAACTTTTCAAAACAACCAATCTTGGAGATAACCTATGAACTCTGTACTACCTCTGGTCTGCCTGTTGATCTTATCCATTATGTGCAGTTGTCGCTGTTATTCTATGAACCCTCTACAATTACTGAGCTGTCTGTTGCTCAAATCCAACATGTACTATTATTTAGGTGATATTGTGTGAATCCTGTACAATTTCTGGTTTGTTTGTTGATGTTATTCATTATATGAAGCTTTCTTTGTAACCTCCCAGGTCATGCCTGAAAATAGGCATATGAATGCCTAGTGCATCCTATCCAGGCAACAAAAACTAACTAACTAACTAACTACTGTAACTGTCTTTAATAAGTAATTTTGCTCAGTCTACAACAAGGATACATTACTGAAGAAAGCTGATACAAACAACGTAAGAGCTGGGAATCAATCTATCTTCAGTCCATCAGAGGTGCTAAGAATACTGTCACAGCTGAAACCTCATAAAACTCCAGGACCAGACATGTCACACCCAACGTTGTTGAAGGAAGTCAAAACCTTATTACTGATCCCGTGACAATTTTATAAAGCATTTCATTCAACACCGGGGAAATCCCTAGTGATTAGAATAGGGCCACTGTGATACTGTACTTATTTTTAAGAAGGCCGAGAAGTCCAGTTCATCCAACAATCACCCCATAAGCCTTGCACCAGTTCGATGCAAAACTGCAGAAAGTCTGATAATGATCCATTTGGAAAACAAATTTGTACAAAGAAATTACAATGATCATTCATACACAGAATGGATTTAAAAAAAATAAGGCCTGTAATACTAACCTACTATGCTTTTATGAGAAAGTCAATAAAAACATAAATAGTACACCACTGGATGTGATTTCCTTTTATATCCAAAAAACCCTCAATAAGGTACCTCATTTGATATGTATAGATAATAATGATAATAATAAGCTTATTTGTATAGCACAATTCTAAAAACCAAAGCGCTGTACATTGTTAAAATATCATATAAAACAACAGAACAAAACAGTCTAAAAATACTTGCAGTACAAAATTTGAATGTCAGATAAAATAGTAACTAAATGCTTGCTGAAACAAGTGAGTTTTAAAGCCTGCTTTGAAGGTCTCCACAGTACTGCACTCTTGAATCTGATGAGGTAGAGAGTTCCACAGGGTGGAGGCACCATACATCAAAGCCCAGGCCCAAGACATTTTCAACCAGACCCTGGGAACCTCTAACAACCCCTCGTCAGTTGAGCGAAGAGGATGGCCATGGCTGTAGGGAGTCAGGAGTTCTTGCAGATAGCTCAGACTCAGTCCATGCAGGGCCTTATAGGTCAGAAGTCTGACCTTGAAAGTGATTCGCCACTGTACAGGCAGCCAGTGCAGTTCACGCAGCATGGGAGTGATACGACTCGAATGAGAAGTCCCAGTCAACAACCATGCTATAGGGTTCTGCAGCAGCTGCAAGCAATGGATATCAGCCCCCGGAGGTCACAGGTAGAGGAAGTTGCAGTAGTTTAGGTGCGAAGTCATGAAGGTGTGGATCAACATAGACAAGTCACCAGATGGAACAAGGTGCTTAATCCTGATGATGTTCCTAAGATGGTAAAAGGAAGACTTGATGACTGCTGACACCTGAGAATGCAGTATCAGCCCATCATCAAGAACCACTCCCAGATCATGCACCTGTTCGGAGGAAGACAGCTGGGCACCTCCAAGCCAAAGACTTGAAGGTAACCTTGCTACTGACCTCTCTATCCAGTGACCCGGATCCACCAACAACACTTAAAAAAGTTGGATATGGATCAAAGAACAATCACAGAATTGGTTGTGTGGTAGAACACAGAATGATAATTAGAGATTTACATTCTGTGGAGAGAGACGTCTCTAGTGGGGTGCCACAGGGCTTGGTTCTGGGTCAGGTGCATTTTTCGATTTTCATAAGGGACCTACATAAAAAATATAGATAATTTCTAATTGGCTAATTAAATTTGTGGATGACATCAAACTGGGGGCACCTGTGAACACTATACAAAACTCTTTAAAATTAGTTGAGGATTTGCAAAAGGTTGAACAGTGGGCTGTTGATAAAAACATGACTTTTAGTATTGATAAATGCTCCATTTCACACTTGCAGCAGCAGCACAAACCAAAACAATTGGACTTTTTATCTTCTAAGAACATTTAAAAAGTAGAAACAGAGGTGAATTTTGGTATTCTGGTTGATAATGACCTAAAATTTAGTGACCACTGCACCATAGTGATTCAGAGAGCTAATTGTATTTTTTATTGCATGAAGAAAGCTTTTATTGCAGGGCTGCACACTGTATCATGCCTGTCTACAAAACATTAATTCTACCACACTTAGATTACAGTTCACAGTTGTGAAATCCCTACTTGTGAAGAGATATTAACAATATTGAAAGAGGTTTTTTTTCAGTTTTTGTTGACAGGGTAAGTGCACTAGACAAATTCTGCCTATTTTCAGGCATGACCCACTGGGGAAGGGGGATACAGATGAATGCCAACTGACCTTGAACCAGATTAAGCTGTTGGTGGTATTTTTAGTAAATGAGGGAAATTTGGCCAGGACACCGGGGAAATTCCCCTACTCTTTTCGATAAGTGCCATGGGATCTTTAACATCCACCTGAACTACCACCAATCCAGGCAGATGGGAGAAGTGCAGCACCCCTCTCATGCTGCACTACAGTGTCAGTACTGGCATATATTAACCCAAGTGCCTGGTGTGGGAACTGAACCCACAGCCCTCTGATCTCCCGGCCTCAGAGGCGAGTGTGCTACCTACTGAGCCACTGACACTGCTACAGTGACCAGGCTTATCTCAGGTATGCAGAATAAACCTTAAGAGGACAGGTTGGTACATCTAGGATTATATAGCTGGGATAACAGACATAAGAAAGGCAACCGCATGATAATGTACAAAATAATGAAAGACAATGAACTTAGATCAGATATTGGTATTGAAATTCAGGATAAAACTTTCAATCTGAGGTCTCATAAACTACAGATTAAGATGGAAACCTCATTAAGGAATGGGAGGCTGTATAGTTTCTCATAAAGAGCTGGTAGACTCTGAAATAGTCTACTACAGAGTATTGTCAATAGTTAAAATCTGGACGCTTTAATGAATAACTGGGCAGATACTTGCTTGAAGGAGGGAAAAGTTAGACCCACTAATGTGGGTTGACAGACTCGATGGGCAATTAGCCTTCTTCTGTCTACTACCCAGTATAAGAGTAATGCTGTCCCAACATGGATGCTGGCAGTGCAGGGAATAGTGTCCCCAGATCTGATAGCACCAGTAGTTTCTGGAGCAATATTCAGATGACATCATGTAAATGACCCTGTTTGGCATGCGAGGCACTAAGGGCCATGCGCATGCCCATTGTGGGCATATTTGCATGGGAAGCAGTGGCAGGTTTAGGCCCCGCTGACCAGCTCTGCCTCACTCCCAAAAGCCTGGTCCCATAAAAGTGAATGTATTCCCTGGTGTCCAGTGGCACCCATCACCCACTGAACCCCATCCCTAGTGAAATTCAAGTATTTCCTGGTGTCCAGTGGTTCCCCCTTCCTCCGATCACCTGCCTTTAAATGTGTTGTACCCACCCACGGGGTCCTCAGGCATCCGTCACTCATATCTTCCAGCACACATGGATGTGTGCATCAGAAGCATATATAGCATAATAGCGGGGGACCATTGTGTACTACCACAGCATCTCCAACAGTACAGTCAGGGGAACTCCGTGGGTGTCAGTGCAACCTGAAAGCTGGCAGGGGCTGTACTCAGCAAGTCTGCCAGTTGAGTTTCTTGGACATGACACTGCCACTGCCATGCTTTCTAGTCATCCCAGGCATCACCGTGTTTTGACTGTTGTCACATTGCTACTGGTATGGTTGCCAAACAACCCCATAGGTCACATACAGGGCACCATACCCATATACTGGATGGCATCTGGGGTTTCTAACATCTCCCACATACGAGACCTGGGGCGGCTTTCCAACAGGCAGGAGGGGATCACGGCACCCTCTGCCAAACCCCTCCAGTGCACTAACTCTGTAGTGCAACACTCCACCTGCAGCAATAAGAGGGACTTGGGTGCAGGGTCCCCTGTTCTATTATAACACGGTGTAGGGTCCCTGGCATACCCAAAGTTTGCTGCAGGCCGAGATCAGTGCAATGTTAACTGATCTAGCAGCTTTTTAAAAATAAAGCCCCTGGTGTCTAGCAACCCCCACACTTCAGGCACTGACCAACTCAGCCTCCCACCACCCCTCCACCTTACAGTTGTTGCTGGTGCCCTGGGAGCCCATACAGTGACTGACACTGCCTTCCCCTCACCTCCTCAGTTGGCCACCATACCCAATAATAGGGAATGCTCATCCCCTGTACTGTAAGGGAGTGCACGAACAATCTACTGTAGACAGTACACATGGTCCCTTTACAGTACGGGGGATGCACATTCTCTATCACTGCATATGGTGGCTGGCTAAGGTGTTGAGAGAAGGGCAGTACCAGTCACCATATGGGTTTGTGTGGTGCCGGCGACACTAATAAAGTGGAGGAGGGTGACAGGGCAGGTTAGCCCATACCTGTGGTGCAGGGGGCCACTGGACACCAGGGAAAGCTTATGCTATTATGGGGATGGGGATGAAAGGGTGGAGGGTGCCATTGGACAACAGGGAATGTATGATGTGATATGGGGCTGGTGATAGAATGGAGGGACCACTGGACACCAGGGACTACATTTTTGACTGTATGGCTGGTGATCAGAGGGAGGGAGACCACGGGACACCAGGGACTTATTTAAATCTATTGGGGCCAGTGATCAGATGGTGGGGGTCCACTAGACTCCAGGGACTACATTCTTTACTATGGGACCAATGATCAGAGGGAAGGGGGAGCCACTGCACACCAGGATAGAATGTACTTTTAATGGGGATGGGATTTCGATGGTGGCAGATGCCACTGGCCACCAGGAAGCAGGTGTGCTCCCCACCCACCAACATGGTTGTTGGCAGCAGTGGCTCCACCAACCGCTAGGGTTACCTGGAGTATGTCAGACTTCTTCTCTCCAGTACTTGCACAGCACAATTTGACCTGTGCTGTTCCCTTTGTGCAGTGCTATCACACTGAATATTGTGCAGTGCCCGGATTCCTGTCCCTGCCCCTCCCTTTGTCTACCACATATATTATTTTTTTGTGTGCTAACCTTTTTAGTGTGCACCACAGCCCCCTTTAAATATTGCACTTGGGCATGAACCCTGGGCAAAAGGGCAAAATCATTTTACCCAGTGGACAAAGTTTTGAATATGTAGCCCCAGGGGCGTTGACAATGTACTTTACGTATATTAATTAAGTTTTGTATGATCTTGAATTACCTGGTAAAATTTGAGTAAAAAAGAAAGAAATACGCTGTTTACCTCCCCCTGGCCAAAAGGTAATAATTAAAAATAAATACTGGTGCTGGCCCACTAGAGCAGCAGTAGAGCTACTGCTTGCAATGTTGATGACCCGGGTTCAGGAATGATCTTGGAATATAGAAGGGCAGGCCGGGAGGAGGTGGATCAAGTGTCCTATGGATGCTCTCCACATACGTGGGGCAGGGAGGATACAAGCCTCCAGTGCTATGCCATTGCCCAGGTGACCACAGGCAGCAGGTGAACACTGGAGCCCAGAGAGGAAGGGTCAACATCAGAGGACTGAGCACGCATGGGAACGCACAAGCTCGATGCACCATTTGTGTCACAAGGTGAGGGGTGCAACCATACAGAAAACCCTCACCCACAGGATAATGCTGCTCGCTTCACCAGCCCTGTGAAGCCTGCTGGACTTGCCTACTATCCCTACTAGAGTTCCTCCAGAGGCTAATGGGGCATGTCCTAAGGGGCCCCACAACAGGGGTAAGCCATGGGGCACTGTTGCTGGTGAGTACCGAAAAATGAGACAGATGACAGAGCCTGGAGGAACTTTGGCTGATAGAGGCGGACTGGGCAATAGGAGATAAAGCATAGTAAATAAAAATACATACATACTGTACATATATACATACTGCACATACATACTGTACGTATATACATACGTACATACATACTGTACATATATATGTACATACATGTATACATACTGTACATACATACTGTACATATATACATGCATACTGTACATATATGCATACATACATACAGTACATATATACATACATACTGTACATATACATACACACATCTATACTGTACATACATACATACTGTACATACATACATTCTGGGGGGAAGGTGGGAGGCGGAAGGATTGTATCAGTCTAGGGACGGCCAGCCTCACATACTGGTGTGTGGGAGGGGGTACCCTAACTACCCTCTGGTATATATTTCTAGTTCTTATTACTTTTTCTGTCATATTGTGGGTTTTATGGTTGTATTTTCCTGTTGCAAATTCATGTTTATCACACTGTTACATATACGGATTATTCAATGCCCACTATATATGTTTAAGTGTGTTTATGGGGGGGTTGCTTCTTTAGGATACATGGGGGATCTCTACCCATTACTTATATTGATACACCTCAGTGAATATTATTCGGTAGAGAATTGTTTGTAAATAGTTATAGGAGGGTATGGACTGGGGGGGGGTAGAGTCTATTCATATTTACTGTGTTCCACAATCACTTAAATTGGTTGAATCCTGAGCTCTATATGTTTTAAATGTCTGTCGGTTTGAAATACTGTTACTTCTTTGCTGGTTTTGGGGGAACGCAAGTTACCTTTTGAGGGAATATACTTATAGAGGGAAGTTCGTGGTGCACTTTAACTATATTGAAAACTGGTTACATGAGATGGCTCATAGAAGCAATGGCTAGTGTTATTAAGAAATGTATAACTTGGAATGTTAGAGGTGCTCGTGAACCTAACAAAAGATTCCAGATCCTCAAACATACATCTATACTGCATGCCAATATTTCTTTCATCCAAGAGACCAACCTGCTTCCTAAGGAAGCTACTGGTTTATGTAGGCAGGAGATTGGGCAAATTTATGCATCTGGCATTTCAATGGCTAGTTGGGGGACTGCCATCCTGATCCATTGTTCGGTATCCTTTCAACTGAAGGTGATCATCACAGAGCCACAGGGGAGATATGTACTGGTTCAAGGTCTATTGGATCGTATGGAATTAGTACTAGGGAATATATATGGGCCGGTGGGGGGAACCCTGAATTTTTCCAAGACCTATTGAGTAAACTACAGCCATTCTTATCTGTCCTGTTGATACTTGGTGAAGACTGGAACCTACCATCCACCCAAGATTTAGACCACGCTAACTCTTCCCTTAAGCCCCTCTCCATAGCCCAAAGAGCACTAGTGGAATTCCTCAATTCTACCAGTTTGTGTGATCCATGGAGACTGCTGAACCCCACAGCTCACACTTTCTCCTTTCAATCCATGGTGCACTCTTCCTTGTCCCTTCTGGACTGTATCTTAATCAGCTTCTCACTTATACACAGCTTAAATGACTCAGCCATAGAACCGATAGTTATTTCAGACCATGCAGTTGCTAGGACTACTCTATTATTAGACCCTAGTTTCCAAAGAGACTCCGTATGGCGGCTGAACACGCAACTTTTAAAGGAGGATTATGTTATTTCTAGAATTTCTGGCCTGATTCAATCATTCGTTACTAACAACGATGGCTCGGTCTCAAGAACGGACCATGAATGGTGCGCTCTGAAATGCTTCCTGAGAGGAGAGTTTATCAGGCTCGCCTCTACTCGTAAGCAGAAAAAAGAGGCTACTATTATATCTCTCTTGGCCCAAATTCGTTCACTCAAACAATCTCTCTCTCTCCCTTTTCCTCTCCCAACCTACTGCCAACATTATTACACTTAAGGAAACAATATTCTTCCTTATTACAAGAAAAAGCAGAATTTGCCATACTAAGAACTCAGGCAAAATATATAGAACATGGAGAAAAAGCAGGCCACCTCTTAACATTGTGCCTAATGAAACTTGAGGCATCAAAGATTATTTCTGCCATCAGCACCTCTGACGGGTCTATTAAAACTCATCCTAGAGACATTGTATCTATTTTCAAACAATTCTACTCTTCCGTCTACAGTCGGCACCCCTCTCCTCCATCACAAAGTGAGTTACTAGGATATCTGACTGCCTCATCATTACCAGCTCTCTCATCATCACAACAGTCCTTTTAATCTGCTCCTATTTCTCTTCAAGAGGTGATATCAGCTATCAATAATTTAGCAATGGACAAGGCTCCAGGCCCGGATGGCCTACCTTTAAACTTTTAAAAAGTTTTTGCTGAAGACCTTG
This sequence comes from Neoceratodus forsteri, assembly GCA_016271365.2. Lineage (NCBI taxonomy): Eukaryota > Metazoa > Chordata > Ceratodontiformes > Ceratodontidae > Neoceratodus > Neoceratodus forsteri. Next base: position 65,974,650 of record CM028133.1, read on the forward strand.
CACCTTGCTTGTTACACCTGTATCAATATATGATTTCTGAACAAGTTCAAGATCCATCCTTATTAGAGGCCTCAATTATTCTCCTTCTTAAACCAGACAAACCCTCTCACTTACTTGCGAGTTACTGCCCAATTTCCTTGCTAAATTGTGATATTAAAATCTTAGCCAAAATACTCGCTAACAGAATTGAACAAATTTGGTCCCACCTTCTTAGTCCAGAACAAATAGGATTTGTATCCAGCAGAACCCCAGCAGATCACCTTCGTAAACTCTCGTATCTCATTCAGTCGGCAAAAACCTCTCCCATTTCAATGGTGCTAATTTCACTAGACGTAGGAAAGGCCTTTGATAGGGTAGACTGGGACTTCCAGTGGGCAACGTTACAGCTAATGGGCTTCCCCAGGGACTTTATTAAATGGATTCAATCCTTATATTCCTCCCCTCTGGCCAAGATACACTGCAACGTCGTATGTTCAGATACGTTCTCTCTTTTTTCAGGTACACGTCAAGGGTGTCCACTTTTTCCTTTCCTTTTCAACTTATACCTGGAACCCCTTATTAGACGCTTGAAATCCTCTCCTTTGGTAACTGGTATACCTGCAGGTAACAGGGCTCCACAGCTTTCGGTTTATGCAGATGACATACTTCTTCATCTTTCTCATCCGGCCTCTTCCTTAACAGAGGCAATGGATATTGTTGACACTTTTGGGAAATTTTCAAATTATAAACTCAGCCTTAGCAAAACTGAAATTTACCCCCTTAACCATTTAACATATAGTTCGTCCCTCAATAAATTCAGAATGAAATGGTCCCCCCGATTTATTAAATATCTGGGCATCTATGTTACCTCTGACCTATCTCTATCATGGAAGCTTAATCTGGAGGACTTGTGGCACAACATCCAACAAGATCTAACAAGATGGAAAAATCTCCCACTCTCGCTATGGGGCAAAATTAATATTGTCAAGATGAATGTCCTACCCAGGCTCTTTTATCCATTAAATATGCTAAATATTTGGCTACCTGTATCCTTCTTTCAACGCATTCACTCAGACATTAACTCATTCATCTGGCTGGATAAGGCAGTCAGAAGATCCTACCTTAAATTGTGTCAACCCAAAGAGCTAGGAGGTCTACGATTGCCTAATTTCCTACTTTACTACTGGACCAGCCACCTATATAAATGTGGGAAATGGTTATCTCTACCCCAGCTTCTTATACAACAAGATTATATTCCAATATGGCTACAAATTGAATCAGATATGCTCTCTTCCCACAAGATATCCCCAATCTCACTTTTTTATACTTCAATGAAGAATATACCAAGGGTCTTACAGTCTCTTCCAATTGGTACTTCATTAAAAGTCCTCTCTCAATTGTTTAGATATTGCAAAGTATCTCTGACCATTGATTTCTCCCAACCAATTTGTGCTAACCTAAACCTTAAAATTGGAGGAACTCTGATAACTAGAAACTGGCTACCAATATCTTCTGAACTTACTGTCTCTGATTTCTACTCACAGGACTCTATTCTGTCTTTACCAGAGACTTTAGTTAAACTCCGATTACCACCATCTTCAGCTTTCAAAATTCTCCAGCTTAAGCATCTTCTGGTCAAAACATTTGGGCGGGAACCCAAACCTTCTTATATTAGTACTTTTCTGCAACAAATTACCATCCCAACATCCAAACCACATGGTATCTCTATTCTCTATAAGTTGCTTCTTACATGCCCGCAACCCCCATCGGCAGCTGGCTCCAAGATCTGGCAAGGTTTTTTTCCTGATGAAGATATTAATTGGCAACGCCTATGGAAGGATTTATATATATATCTTACTCAAGACCATTACAGACTAACACAGTATTGTATCCTAAATAACATGCATTATACTCCCATTAAACTAGCTCAAATGAAGCACCTCTCCTCTAATACATGCTCCAGATGTAATAAAGAGGAAGGCTCATTATTGCATATATTCTGCGCATGCGAGAAAGTATCTCCCTTGTGGAAACAAATTGAAATAACCTTGTACCCACTGTTAGGGCTGCAAGATCTTTTCCTCCATCATATGTATTCTGGGAGATTATTCTAAAATCCTGGTGAAAGACAGAAGATACCATATGGCTCTCATTTCACTAGCAGTCAAAAAATCGGTGCTTAGACATTGGATGGATCAAGCCCCTATTTCTTATATGGAATGGCTGCATGAAATATCCTTTTCCTTTCATGCTGAACATTTAATTGCGAATGTACATCACTGTCAATCATCATTCAAAAAAATTGGGGGAAATTGTACGCCCTTTACTTGTCTTGATAGTGTGGTTTTGGTTCTCCATGAGCTTCTCATTCCATTTTTCTTGCTTTTTAACTAACTGTTAATCACTCAGGTTTCCTTTTTCATTTGCATATTAGGCTTGTTATAAGTGCACCATGGAATGGGGGGGGAGGAGTTGGGAGGTAGTTAGGTTTGTTAGGGTAGTTTATATTTATTATTTTCTCTGACTTATTTTCTTCCCTGTAAATGATTCCTCTCAGTATATTTCTCTTATAGATTTTGTTTATGCTTTGTACTGTTATATTGTTTTATCTTATATAAATAAATAAAGCATGTTTAATTCAAAAAGTATGGGTGAGGGGTGTGGGAGGCAGGCGCACAGTGGGTGGGTGGGGTTGTGGGAGGGTAGGGAGACCGTGAGGACATTTTCTTTTTCACAGGTTAAAAAAAATCTCAGGACTTTTTTTTTTACAGGGCATGTGAGCATGCTGGGGTGGGCTCCCAACATGCCAATAGAGTGTTTTTGGGGGGACAGCTGTAGCAACCAATGGGGGATTGGGCACCCCATTGGCACAATGGGGGGACGCAAGAACCAAGGGGGATTGGGCACCCCCTTGGCACAAATCTGCTGGGTTTTTGTGGGGGGGGGGCATTATACCAATGGGGAGTGGGCTCCCCTGCTGGCAAGTTTAACTAAGAGGGGGACTGAAGCCAACAGGAATGGGGGCCCCCGTCAGCAAAAACACTGTTGTTAGGGGGCACATGCTGATGAGGGGGATTCGTCACCCCCTTGGCAGCCACCACCATGTTCACAAACAATATCACAGTAGCAAGGTTCCACCCAGCAATGACGGGTCACTCCCTCATTGCAGCGGAATGGCTTACGCTTCAATGATGAGGTAGCCCCTGATTGCAGCGGCTAACACCTTTCAAGGTTGTAGCATGCTTGATGAACTAGTGTCAACAGCAGCGTGCCACCCCATTGGGAAAAGTGGGCCAAGCCTCCAAAGGCTGTGGGGGCACTGGCCACAACAGTGCCATGCCTCCACAACCTGCTTCTGCAGCAAGCTGCTGCAATATGTTTCTTGCGCATGAGCGCAATCAACATAAAAATGAAAAAGAATGGAGTGAAATAGTAAAAAAGAAAGACAGTGTCACCACCCAGTCCCCAGGGGTTACTAAACTCCCATCAGTTTAGCTATGGGAAGCTACTGGGCAGCTGGTAAATGACTCATTATTCACCTTTTACATATGACATCATTGTTTACTCAGCTAGGCTGAGCAGAGGATGGATTATGACATTTATAATTCTTGCAGCAGCATAAACCACTTTGGAATCAGCTGCTATGGGAGAGATTTAGAAAGTTCAGACAGGGGTCAGTCAGTTAGTGTTCAGCAGTAGTGTGAAGTGGAATTCTGAGCCTGCAGCAGTGCTCAGAGTGTGGAGGTGTCTGCCAGTCTCCTGTGAGATTAGGTGAAGGACCCCCTGACAGTTTCTCACCCTAGTGTGTGAGATCCAGAAGAACAAGAAGAAGTGGTGGAGAACATTCATCTGCAGGACCCCAGTGGGTCATTTTCCACAGAACAATGTGGTTTGGACTGTGTTTCAGTGGGACCAAGGGGCAATCCCCTGAAGAGTTTCAGCTGCCCAGAAGGAAGGGTGTCTGTTTTGAAGCTGTGAAAAGCTACCTATGGAGGAAAGATGTGTTTTCTTCTTCATGTTTCCATGTCTGTAACAAAAGGACAAACAAAGTCATGAGTACAGATTTACAGGACTGTTCTTAGGGGTTGGTCTGAGGTGTATGTGCCCAGAGATAAAGCTAGAGTACACCTGTCAGGGCCCCTGTTTCACCACAGAAAAAGTGCTGAAAGTTTCATGTTTAAAGTTTGGGAGTCCTTTAGCATTTCAGGGGGAGATGGAAAATCCATTTTAGTGTAATGCAGAATGAATGGCAGAGACTGGGCATGGGGTAGGACTGGGCATAACCTCAGTTTGATTCCTCACTCAGGGCTAACTGGTTCATGTATGGGCACCAAGTTAACCTGGGCATGTTAACGCATGTCATCGTTCCAGGAGAAATGTGTTTAAGTGTGTGGCAACAACCACAGTATACACTTTTTGGAAAAGGTTAAGTCCAGAGATTCCTAGTACAGAGGGATGGACAGTTCAAAATGGCTGGCAGTATAACCTAGAGGTTAAAGCAATGAGCTGTGAATGAGCTTGGTACATCCAGCTGACTTGTGTTAGATTCCCACAGCCTCCACTTGCATACTGTGTGACTCTCAGCAAGTCACTTAACCAGCCCAAAGTTCCCTGGTCACCCCTGAAAACAGGCACTTGTGCCTAGTGGGCCTTATGTAGTTAACAAAGAAAATAAATAAATAGATGGAATGTGTGTAAGGAAAAGTTTGATCTAAAGTGCCCAAACATTTGTTCTGGAAAGAAAAGTCTTGTTCCTGTGTAGAAAGTACCAAACCTGGGGGACCACCCTGTTCTGCATTTGTTACCATCTTCTGTGAATAAAGCCATACTGTACAATCCCAATCTTCAGTAATGGACATTGCATCTGTGCTTCCAGTGTGAATTGTTATGGGGCCCCCACAGAATTTAGACCTAGTGTACCTAGGTGTCTGAGCTCCCCCCATAAGAGGAAGAAGCACAATGGTGTTCTACACCATGCCATGAAGGCTGTACACTGTGGAACCTCCTGTTAGTCCTGCTCCCACCAAGCCAAAGAAACTGAGTGCTTATTTCTTTTTAGATACAGGCTGCAATTTAATTAACTAAATATTTTTGGTCAGTTTTCATCATGGTATCAGTGCTGTTGGAAAGAGATGCCATAAAAAAGATAATGGTCAGGATATTCACAGCAGTTGTGCATGGCGAAACTTAGTTGCGCTGGCGCAAGTGCGGACATGCGCCAAGGAACGATATTCAGCAGAAGCCATTGCGCAGCACAAATTCAATTGTGCCAATGCACAACTATAATGAATGCAGGTGCAAGCGTAGGGGGTGTGCCCATGAATATCCGGCGCAGTGCGATATTCATCCGTGGAACCATGGCGCAAGTGCGGAGCAAACCCTGGATGCACTGAGAAGACCTGGATGCACCCAGCTGACTTGAGCCTTGCACCAGGTGAGAGGGAGAGAGAGAGAGAGAGAGTGGCAAAACACAGCAAGAAGGAAGGACAGACAGACAGAAAGACAGACCAAGGGAGACAGAGCAAGTGAGAGGCAGAGGGAGACAGGACATCAGGGGCCATGGATAGTGTACCCTTCCTGATGGAGGCCGTAATGAGGGGTGTGAGGGGGGAAGGAGGAACAGTGACAAGGCTGAGGAAGGGCTCATCAGCGGTATGCCTGGAACAGGTGGTATTGTGCCCACACCACCTTCAAGAACTACACTGACATGGAGATAGTGGGATGGTATCGCCTGAACAGGGCCATTCTGAGGCAGCTGTGCAAGCTATGCAGTGAGGAGATGCAGACACCCACAAAACAGAGCCACGCAATGTTTGTGGAGACCAAAGTGACAGCTGCCATGTGCCTGCTCACCATGGACACCTTCCAGAAACCAACAGGGGAGACCACAGGCATAACCCAGTTGGCCATGTCATGCCTTCTCACACAGTTCCTTAATGGTCTGCTGCCACGTGCTTTGGAATACATCCTTTTCCCCAGCACACAGGTGGAGGATACAGCAACCATGCAGGACTTCCACAGGGTAGCACACATGCCTGGCATGCTTGGGGCCATTGACTGCACCCACGTGGGCATCCACACGCCACCTGGCCCTGAGGGTGTGGCCTACACAGTAGTAGCCAACAACATTGTCAGCTATTTCCAGATATTTCGCAAAATTTCTGAAGAGTTTCTCTCTGCTGCCCCTACTGTGGAAATGCAGAAAGCAGGAGATATTTCGAGAAATATCACAGAAAATTCAGGAAATATCTGTCAGCGTCTGTGACTGCTACTGTACCAATAGGAAGGGGTTCCCGAGCATGAACTGCCAGGTGGTGTGCGATGCCAAGGGGCGCATCACCAATGTCTGGGCCACACACCCTGGGAGTGCACATGATGCGTTCGTTCATCTGGCAAAGCTCTGCACTGTGCCACAGGTTAAAGCATGGGGACATCCCCGTGGGCCACCTAGTGGGTGAGTATGGGAGAGGTGGGGGGGGCCAGACAGAGCAGGTCATGGGACGGGGGAGGGCAGGGTAGGTGTAAGAAACATAGAAACATAAAAATATAGAATTTGACGGCAGATAAGGACCGCTTGGCCCATCTAGTCTGCCCATTTCCTAACCTAATAGTTAAGCTGCAGATCATAGATAACCAACAGCCTACTTCCTCCTACCCCCCACTAGAACTGCCTTATGTCTGTCCCATGCATTCTTGAACTCCCCCACTGTTTTTTACTCCATGACATCCTCAGGAAGACTGTTCCATGCATCTATAACCCTCTCTATGAAGAAATACTTCCTCACATTACCACTGAGCCGTCCCACCCATCTTTAAATTGTGCCCCCTTGTTCTTGCACATCTCTTTTTTTGAAAAATGCTACCCTCTTGGACTTTGTTGATTCCCTTGAGGTATTTGAAAGTTTCTATCATGTCCCACCTCTCCCTCCTTTCCTCGAGGCTATGCATCTTAAGCTCCTTTAGTCTTTGTCCATATGTCTTCGGGTGCAGACCCTGCACCATTTTGGTTGCCCTCCTCTGGACAGCCTCCACCCTGTCTATGTCTTTGTGGAGATGGGGTCTCCAGAACTGTACACAGTACTCCAGGTGTGGTCTTACCAACTGTCTGTACAGAGGGCCAACAACTTCCTGTGTTCTACTGGTGATGCCTCTCCCTATGCATCCCAGTATCCTCCCAGCTCTCCTTACTGCATTCTCACATTGCTGACCCACCTTTAGGTCATCTGATATGACTACCCCCAGGTCCCTTTCCATTTTTGTTGTTGTCAGCATCTCACCCCCCTCCACTGTGTACTGTTGCCCTGGGTTTTTGTTTCCCAGGTGCATTACTTTGCACTTCTTTGCGTTGAATCTAAGCTGCCATACATTTGACCATTCCTCCAATGTTGCCAAGTCCCTTTTCATCCTTTCCACCCCACCTTGCGTATCAACCCTGTTGCAGATCTTTGTGTCTTCTGCAAAGAGACATACCTTTGAGGGTGCCAGGGACAGGCAAGGGGCACAGCAAAGGATGTCATAGGACTAACCATGTCATTATCTACACAGGAGACAGTGCCTATCCACTGAGGCCCTGGCTGCTCACCCCCTATTGGCACCGGTCGTCCCCAGCAGAGGAATGCTACAATGAGGCATATGCCAGCATGTGAAACATCATTGAGCGTGTATACAGCATGCTGAAGGCACAGTTCCATTGCCTAGACAGGTCTGGCAATGTCCTAAAGTACAGCCCCTCGAAAGTCTGTGGCCTATTCCTGGCCTGCTGTATACTGCACAACATGGCCATCGACCGTGGGATAGCTGTCGAGGCTGATGAGGGTGACAGTAGTGGGGACGATGGAGGCAATGGTCTGGAGGGTGGTGGACAGCCCCCCTGGGTGGAGGGATCCCCAGCTGCAAAGAATGGCATGGCAGCATTGAGACACCATCACACAGGAGCACTATGGTGCACGCAGGTAGGTGGCACCAAACCCATACAAAGGCCACACACACAGGTACAGCACACAGGCAGGGGCATGCATGGCAATGGGCATGCACACACAGAGGCATGGTGCAGGGGTAGGGGAGTCAGTGGCACACAACCACACACAACTGCACACAGCATCAGCAATGCACACATGCACCCATGCACCCAGGCGCTGGCAAGTGGCGGGGATCAGATGCATTGCACTGGTGCACAGGCACAACAGGTGCAGAATTGCCCTCATCATGCCCATGCGACATGGGCCAGCAGCTGGCCAGGCATGCACACAGGCAATGTGTGGTGTGACACACAGGTGCCACACCAGTGGTATGCACACTCACACCACCCATGCGAGCACAGGGCAGTGGCTGCAGACTGTGGGCAGGGCGGCATGCACAGCAGGGCTGCTGCACAGAACCATGGCCTCCACAGCCACGAGGGTGGCTGCGCCGGGGCTGATCAGTAGCCACAGGCTGCTCATTGGCCACAGGGGGTGTTTGCAACAGTCCCCAGGGGTTGAACTGCAGGACCATGACTGGGTTAGCACAGGGATGTGTAGGTGCCCAAGCAGGCCCACCCCAGGCATGCCTGGGATGCCAACAGCAGAGCCCGGCATCGACAGTGAGGGTGTCACCTGACGTCAGGATCATGGGGTGGACAGTGCACTGCGTGGGGTCCGCAGTGGCTTGCCATGCCCTGTGTCAGCCAGCAGTGCAAAGCCATCCATGATCGCATTGGCAATGCGATCCTGGGATGCGCTCGTGTTCTCCCACAAGCACTGTATAGCCACCAGAAGCTGTGCAGTGCCCTTCTCATGCTGCTTGGACACCTGGCGCACCTCCATGTGCAGTGCATGCACCCCAGCAGCAAGCTGCACCTGTTGCTCCATGGAGGCCCGCAGTAAATGGATGTGCTGTGCCAACAGGTCGGCACCCTGGGGAACCTGGGCATTGCACCAACCATCCTGCAGTGACCAACCATGCAACAATGACCCCCAGTCCAGTGGACGCTGCACAGTGGGGTCCTCATGGGGTAAGACCTTAGCAGGTGCCCTGGCAGTGGACCCCACATCCGGCTGCCTTGTGGCTCCTGCAGCCTGCTGCCATTGCCCACCTGGCTGCTGAACACTGCTCAGAGCCTACACAGCCACACCACCACCACCACCACCACAAGGCAGAGCTGTGGCAGAGCACACAGTAGTATCCGCAGTGGTGGTTGGCAGCTGTTCCACCACTGTCAGGCTGCTGGGCGTGCTGCCTGTGTTGGTGTCTGGTATGGGTGTCTCCCCCACAACACCACCCATGCTGTCCAGGATTATGGTTAGGTCATCATTAGTGTCAGACCCCACACTAATCTGTGTCTCCATGCAGAGGACGCCGAGACTGGCATCCTGTAGAAACACATCCAGGGCCTCATCTGACCCCATGCCGAGGACATCCAGCTGGAGAGTGGTGGTGTGCTGCAGCCTTTCAGGCCCCTGGATGCCCATGGAGGTGGATTGGTCCTGCCCCCACAGCTGCTGCTGGTGCCCCATCCTCTGCACGCAGGTATGCTGATGCTCAAAGAGAAAACAGGTGTATCAGTGATGCAAAGCCCACGAGTGCACACCACTCCCCAACACAGCCACTGCATTCTGTGCATGCCTGACATATGTACCATTCAATGATGGGCTGCCACCTGTCTGGAATCCTTCACCCGGCACACCCTCCACAGTGCTGCAGCACATGGTGGCTGCCACCAACTCCTCCTGCACTGTGAGCTGTGGGGCATCAGCGGGCCTCCCACCAGTGGCTTTCCAGGCAGCTCGGATGGCCACCACCTTCTCTTTGATGCACCACTTATCCGTGCCCACCTTCTTGCGGCACTCCTGCACTGACCGCTGGTGGCTGCCCTGCTAGTTCACACATGCCGCCACCTCCTCCCAGGCTCCAGCCCTGGCCTGTGGTGTGCCCATGGCACCACTCAACAGCAGCTCCCTGTTGAGGTAGGCCTCAAACAGGGACTCTGCCTTCGTGAAATTGGGCCTGTGCTTGTGAGCAGGCCCCGCTCCTCCCCTTCCTCACGTTCCGACATGTCACTTCCTGTGGACATGGACAGCACAGTGTGTCAGTGTCAGCAGCACCCTATTCCATCCTCCCTGCTGTGCTGGCTGGGCTCAGTGTGCTCCAGCAGCATGCGCAACTTACCTCAAAAGGTTGCAGTACCGGTCCATGGCCTGTGCCAATCCGTGGTGCTTTTATGGCGCAACACGTGCAAATGAGCATTGGCGTAATGGTAATGACATGCTAAATCCCCCAGTGTGCCATGCATTGGCTGATGAGCTCATTTGCATGTGCCGGCTGAATATCGCATATTTGCTCTGTGTGCAGTGAGACTGCTCTGGAGCAAGTCACGGCACAATGTGCATGCATGCGCATTGCGCAGGACCGCAGTGTGCATGTGCCAGCCAGTGTGCTGCTGCCTATTGTGCACTTTGTGCCCACTGTGCAATAGGAACCGTGTCGCATGGTGCACCATGCCTGCTATTGCGCACAAGTGTGCTGTGTGGTGGCTGACCCCTGACCCCAGCTGTGACCTCCGCCCCGGGTGACCACTGTACCTGTGACCCTGCCTAGCCACACCCATGCCATGCATCTCTGTGACTGCACAAAATGTGGACACAGCGCATGTCCCCTTGGCCTATGCATCTGGTGCATGCACTGGCCACGTACGCCTCCTGCCGCCATTTTGCTCCACGGCTCCCACCACATTGATGGCGCAAAAGCAACGTGGATGGGTGGCCAACTGGATGAAGGTCTAGCTGGCCATTCTCGGGGCCTGCGTCCAGCCACACGCACCCCAGCTGTTTGGGCAGGCACCACTGTAGCAGCCCCGGGTGGCTGTGTGGCAGGCAATTGCTGCCTCATTTGCCCAGCACACAGGGGTGGCCAGAACCAGAGAGCAGTGTCACCACCAATAAGGGCACCTAGTGTGGAGGGACCCAGAGCACCTCAGGAGGATGGAGGTGCTCATCAGGTGTGGGGCTATGCCCTAGCCAGGTGAGTAGGCCCATCATGCATGTGTGCCCTGGTGCCGTACTGGGGTGTTGGCTAGGCCGCCTGGCAAGTCCTGCAGGGTGGGGTACTACCATCATGCACATTGTGGGTTGGCATCATCCTCCACCACTTGTGTTGCACTGCCACTCTGTGGGATGTGTCAGGCAGGGGCTCACCCTGTGCACAGGGGTCGTGGTGGTGGGCAGCTGATGTGGTTGGTTACTGATGTGTACCTGTTTCTGTTCCATTCCCAGAACCTGAGGACAGATGTCAGGTGGAGCTAGCAGGATGCCAGGCCGCAGCAGCCCAGGGAGGAGGAGCGGCTCCAGCGCTAGTGGAGCCACAGGTGGCAGGTAGACACTGACTTTGTTCTATGCACCGTCATTGGGGGGTTGCTGGGGCATGGATGCGGGCATGGCTGCCTGTGCCATGTGCCATGGTGGCTGTCTGTGTCGCACTGTGTGTGGTGCCCGCTACTTTGGCAAATCCATTGGTCACATGTGCCAGCTGCTGGTGGGGTGGGTGTGCGCACGGTTGCCACTGATGTTGCTGTGGTGTTGCTAGGGCACTGTGCCATGTAACTGCCATGGTGCAGTCAAATGGCCACTGTGCAGTGGGGACCACTGCTATGCGCTGATGTGGTGTGCCACCTTGCCAGCTGGCGTTGGCCCATGTACCTGTGGGTGGACTGTATGGGTCCTTGGGGGAGAGTGTTCCCCCTGCCCGGTACGCGCTGTGGTTGGGCCATGTTCCTTAGGACATTGCACTGATCACCTGTCCTGTACCTTGTCCTAGGTGTCCGCTGAAGATGTAGGAGGCCCCTGTACTGCAGGCTCCAGAGGCAGCTCATCTTAATAACCTCAGTGACAATGGAGACAGTGTTCAAGGTTTGGAGACTGCTCCTGGTGGTCAGGAAGCCGCAATGGCAGCTAGGGGTGGCAGGACATGGCTGCTGCTAGCCCAGCTTTGTGTTTCCCTGTTTTCCCAGCCATACCTCCCCCTCCAGTCCCTCATCCCACTGTACAGTCCCTGTTCCCTGTCCTCTTCCCTCGCTATGCCTACCCTTTCCCAGCCCCTGGTATTTGTACATAGTTCTGTGTTAATATATTTTTCTGACTTACCTACCTGTGTCTGTGTCTGCTTTGCAGGTGGCATGAGGAGCCATGTTGAAGTGCCCCAGTGCCTGTCCGTGTGGTGAGCATATGTTGGGGTGTGTGTTGTGCTTCTGTGGATCACTGCTGTGCATCCTACAGTGGTGGTGTCCCTCTCCTCGGTTAATGGCTGTGCCTTGAGGTGCCCTTGGGGTGGCTGTCAGGGTTGTGTGGTGGGTGTATCTGCTTGGCTGCATGGTACTGGGTGTGGCCTGGCCTGGTCTGGATGTGCAGGGGGGGCACAGCCTGCTGCCTGCGGGGGCCTTGGTGACCCTCTGTCCTGATAGCACCCCCCTGTTGCCTACATCTGTGCAACTGTTGTGTTCTGGGGTGGGGATGTTGGTGCCTGTGTGTGCCGTGCTGTGCCCTGCTGGTGGTGGCCTCCTGTGGCCTGTCACTTTGCTTCCCTGGCTCTTTCCCTGGGTCTCCTCTCTGTGTCGTGCCCCCCCCCCAGTTGCTCTGGTGCTCTGCTCCCATGGTTGCCCTGGGACTTCTGTGTCTGCCCATGGTGCACCTGTGGTTGCGCCATGGCATATCCACGGTTGTGCCATGGTGCATCCACAGCTGGGCCATGGCACAACTGTGCCATATTCAGCCATGTTGCACTGGTGCAGTGCGGCCAGCGCAACCTCTGAATATGGCTTGAGTTGCACCATCGCACATCGGATTTGTGCTGCTCTGGACTTGCCTTTGGCACATTTCTGAATATCTGGCCCAATGCCTAATACAGAAAACCCCGAAGACACTGAAGAGGTACAAAACAAAAATAATAAAGCCTTTCAGGCTTTTGTTATGTTATCAACACGAGAGGGGAAAAGCATCCAAACCAGCACAAAAACAAAAGCTACAAAGAAAACAGTATCTTCCATAATGCTGACCAGAAAGGGGCTGAACGTTGCAAAAGCTGCACCAAACATGAAAGCAGAAGCTGGAACAGGACCTGATGAATCTTCACAAGCAAAAGGTAATACCATGGGCATGTTCCCACTCTTTATAATGACTGAACGTCAATCTGCCAAACATAAAAACTCATTACCAAACCAGCTGATGAGAGAAGTGAAGAATTTAATTCTTTGAGGGGCAAACCGAAGGCTTCAGAGGGAGCCACTGGAATGTCCTTAACTCAAAGGCCTGCCAACAAGCAAGAAGCGGTAATTGACAAAATGGCTGAACGTAGCAAACAACCTTCTCAAAGCTCCAAAACCAAAAATGGAGAGACCCTTTCCTCAAAAATAACTGAGCCTAATATAAAAGCTAAAGAAATAACTGACCCAAATAAGAATAAAAAACATGGTTTCTCAGGCCATATGTCACAGCCCGACGGAACTACTGAAACACAGGTCACTTTGATTGGGCCAAAACAAACTAATGAAAAACTAACAGATTTAAAAATAATTGAACATTACAGCCATTACAACAAATGGGAGCAAATGGAGGGTAAGCGCACACCAAACTGAAATTCTGACTGCCAATATTGTCACAAATTTGGTACCAGAGGTTAACTGTGATACTCAGAATAAAATAAGTAATTATCGAGCCACACAGGAGAGAAACCATGATGCAAAAATAGGCCATAATACAGAAAATGTGAATGCAGAGAAAATGAGGGAAGGAGACGCAAAACCTGATATAACAACATCTGAAGATGAATGGGAGAATAAAAGTTCTAATGAAGATGACAAACCCCCCCCCCCCGGGCCAATGGGCTATTTACTCAAATGAGTACAATCTCAGACAAAATGGAACAAATGTTGTTGCATCAGAATAAATTGGAAACCTACTTTAATTTAATGGGACAATCCTTGAGGATATTCCCTCTTTCGGATACCTTGGGGTTTGGCTGGACCAACACCTCAGCTTCTCTGGCCACATTGACGCCATTCTGAAAAAACTGCACCACCAAGCTTGGAGCCCTTTACAGGAACCATAGTTACGTCCCTCTTACAGCCCGGTAAGAACTTGTCCAGACGAGGATCCCCTTTTGACTACTGTAATGTAGTCTACGGTGCGGCTCCCATATCTTTCCTTACCAGATTGGATTCTGTTTTCAACTCCTTCAGCCGACTCATTCTTGACACCCCATCTCAAACTCATCATTGTGACCTTTATCATGCCCTGTCCTTCCCCTCACTTGCTAACAGATGCCTGGCTTACTGTGCCAAAGTAACTTCCAAACTTTGGCCTGGTGTACTTCCTTCCTACCTCTCATGCTCTCTCCGTCCTCCTGCCTTCCTCCCATTCCCTCAGATCCTCCGACACCTGCACCCTGCTAGTCCCCAGTCATACCACCCTCATCAGCCAATCAGACTTCTCCCATCACTTCTCCAAAATCTGGAACTCCCTCCCACCTCAAATACGACACTCCTCCTCCTCCTCCCACTCCCTTGCCTCTGCCTTACATAACTTTCTCTCTCTGCTAGTTGCTCCTGCTACAGTCCTCCTTAACTTGTTCCCCTATGAGTCTGCTTCAGCTTCACACCCACCTCTTTCCTGCAAAACCCTACCCCTACATCCTCCCCCAGCACCCCTTCCTTCCCACCTTACTCCACCCCCGTTCCCTCCTCTGTACACCACCTTACCCTCACTACCCACTCTCTGTTGCTTTGCCTAGGCCCTTGGCATGGTTCTCTGCAATCTGGAGGGGTCCAGAACCTAGGAAAACACCTTCCTTGCCTTCTAGCCCCACCCCATTCTTTCCTGAAAGGGCTGGGTCTCAGCCCCTCTTCTCTCCCACCTCCCTCTCTCTCTCTTGGTCCTTCTGAAGCCTAGTCCCCATCACTGCATACTTCCCTCCTGTCATGCTCTACCTCTGCTGCTTACAACCTGCTTCCCTCCTATCATGCTCTACCTCTGCTGCTTACAACCTGCTTCCTTCCTGTCATGCTCTACCTCTGCTGCTTACAACCTGCTTCCCTCCTGTCATGCTCTACTTCTGCCTTGTGCAGGCAGGGTCCACAGCATACTGGAGAGGCCAGGCCCTGGCAGACCCTTCTCTTTCACCTCTCTTTCTGACATGCTCTAACTCCCGTTGCCTACAGCCTGCTTCCCTCCTGTTCGTGTTTGACCTCTGCCTGGTGCAGGCAGGGTCCCTAGCATTCTGGAGGGAGTCAGGCCCTGGCTGACCCTTCTCCTCCACACCTTGCCCTCCCCTCCTCCAAATCCCCCCTTTCCAACCCCTGCTCTCTGCCTATATGCCCCTACTCACCCACCTTCCCCCCTTCCTAGCCATAGTTATTGCCTAACCCCTAATCTCTAATGCACTTAAAATCAACCTTG
Organism: Neoceratodus forsteri; assembly: GCA_016271365.2. Classification (NCBI taxonomy): domain Eukaryota; kingdom Metazoa; phylum Chordata; order Ceratodontiformes; family Ceratodontidae; genus Neoceratodus; species Neoceratodus forsteri. The sequence goes on from CM028133.1 coordinate 65,990,051, forward strand.
CACTTTTGTTACACCTTGTGCATTTTGTTCTATCTGTGTCTCTCCTTGCAATCTTGCCCTAATTCAGCCTGCTTGTATTCTATCCAGCAATTTTCTAACTACAAAGCTATGTCCCACCAAGTGTTTGCAAAAGATATTTGTGCTATTGCATTTATTTAGTTCAAGACTGCTAGCATTGTATCCATCTAGTTCATACCTGTTAGCATTCCTCCTTTTCAGTACGTCTCTATAGTCTGCTAACTTTATTGAATGTAATCAAATTGTATATCTATACTATGTACCAAATCTCTGCACTGGGAGATGAGCAACTTGTTGCTCAGTGTGCCTTCCTGGTGAAACATTTCAATAACTAAATAAATACATTTAACTCAGAAGGTGTTAAAAGAAAATCAAGAACTGAAAAAGGAGATGCAGGAGATGAAACAAACATTAAATAAACTATCTGAAGAGAATATCCAAGTTTTCAAATAGCTAAATGAGTTAGAAACAATAAATGGTGAACGTAAAGAGAAAATCTTAGACTTTGAAACAAAGGCTAGGAGGAAGAATATAAGAATTCTAGGTGCACCTGAATCATGGGATGGAACAAAATGTTTAATGAAGACCTTTAATGTGGTTGCAGCATCATTCATGGATACAGACCCATAAAAAGTTGCATTTGACATAGATAGACTTCATAGAGATCTATGGGTCAAATCATCTGACACTGACCTTCCAAGACCCATTATACTTAAGTTCATGAGATCTATCGATAAGGACACATTGATGACAGCAGTTTACAAAAAAATAAATAAACATTCAGAGAGCAAACATCTCCATATATAATGACTTGCCAGCAGACTTGATGTTTTGCTAGAAGAAAGTTTCACTTCATTCGCAACAAACATTGGTCTAGAGGGTATTGAGCACCTATGATACTACCAGCAAAAATTAAAGTGCTCATCGATGGAATCTGTCTAATTTATAATAATATTGAAGAAGCCTTAACAGATTTGAAGATAAAAATTCATAAGCTATTTCAGAAAAATAATAAGTAAAATGTTATGGAATTAACTTCCTGGTTGGAGGGATAGATCATAGATCATCAGATAGTACAGATTATTTCTGAATATTTGGATGTGGCTATTTGTTTTCAAAACTCTCGTATTATTACTGAGTATATTTATAAGAATATTCTTTTACTTACACAATTGTAGTAATAAGATGTTAGTAGATATTTAGGTATAGCAGATGGAGAATGGTATGGTGGGGAGGAGGAGGAGGAGGTAAAGGGAAGTATCAGCAGTCACACATGTTAAGGGTATGGTCATAATTAGTTTTATGTTTATCATATTGTTAAGGGGAAGTTATTTGTTTAAAAATGGGAAGGTTGTACATAAAGATAGATTAATAAAAGAAAGAAAAGTAAAAATGTAACATTAGGGAACCTTTTACTATTGGAGTGCAAGGTTCTGCATTTCGGAGCCCAGAGCCCAGAACCAAGGGAGGGATTATCACTTAAATGGGGTTCAGTCGGGTTACTCCACAGAAGAGAAGGATTTAGGGGTGATCATAACAGGGAGCATGAACAATTCTGTTCAATGCAGAAGGGTGGCAGCAAAAGCCAATAAAATGCTGGGGTGTATAGCTAGAGGGATCTCCTCCAGAAGTAGGGAGTTTTTTATTTATTTATTTATTTCTAGGAAAGGCTCTTTTACAGAGGTTCCACGTCATAGTAATACATGGGCATAACATCATTTACAATGGTTACAAGTACATAAGCAAATACAAGGAGGTTCCATGCCTAGAAAGACATGAGTACATCAGGTTACAGAGGTTACATAATTACAATAACAGGGAGTACATAAGTAAAAATATACAAATACATAATTTAAAGCAGGCTCAGTTGACAGATTGTTAAGTGAGCAACTTGAGAATCTACAGGATATAGTGCGAATCAGGTAGGGAACAGAGGATGATATAGTCTGTAAAATAATTAACTAATACTATACGCAAAGAGGCAATAACTTGATGGGCAGCAGTTATTTTGTCTTAAGTGCTAAACAGTGTAGTCATAAAGAAGGGCTAGACTCACTGGGGGGGGGAGTGCTGAGGTGGGGGACCTGGAACCTTCTAGGGGAGTGTTAGCAAGAAGAGAGGAGAGGCAAGGGTGCAGATTAGAATGAGGGTAGCAGGAAAGAGGAGGGAAGAGTGTGGAGGAGTTCAGGTCTCGCAGTCACAGTTCCTGTTTGTGGTGAGGGCCACTCAGAGTTTATCTTTAAAGGGGCATATTTTGTCCTCTTTTGTGATGCCTAGGTCAAGCGCATTAAGCCAAAGTGGTGCCCGGTATTCATAGGACCGTTGACCTTGTGTGGTTCTACGGAAAGGGATGCAGAGAGCTGAGTTGTTTGTACCCCTAGTGCATCTGATGGAATTAGGTTGGCTAAGGAGGCTTTGCAGGCCAGGGGTGGTAAGTCCTAGGACAGACTTCTTGGCAAGCATGCATACTTGATACTGGACGTGACTGTCAAGGTTGAGCCATTTTGTTTGAGTGTACAACTCGCAGGTGTGAGTGAGATGGGGTACACCTAGGACTAAACAACACGCTTTGTTTAGTGTTGTTTTGATACACTTCAAAGCAGTTTGGGAGGCAGACCTATATATTGCTAGACCATAGTCTATCATTGAGAAGACCAAGCTATTTACAGCAGTTTTTAGTGCCTCAGAAGTCAGGCCTTTTCGGTGTCTGTACAGTAATCTTAGTTTTGCATTTGCTGACTTTGCGACTGCGTCTATGTGTTGGTTAAATGAGAGGGTGCGGTCCAGTGTCAGTCCTAGGTATTTAAATGTTTGAACCATCTCCAGGGAAGTATTCTGATTGTTATGAATGCAAAGTTGGTGTGTGCGGTGTTTGTTATGTGATGATGCGAATAACATTGTCTTATTTTTTTTTATAATTGAGTTTTGATTGAAGGAACCAGTGCTCAGCTGTGGTGAAATTAGCCTGCATTTGATTTTACAGTTTGTAGGGGTCAGAATTACATGAATATAGGACCCCATCATCTGCATACAGTAGTAGCCGGTCATTTACCGATTGAGGGAGGTTGTTTAAGAACAGGCTGAACAGTAGAGGGCCATTTGAGGCCAGTTGATGAACGCCTGTGTTAACACTAAGGTTGTCAAAGAAGGTGTCCAGGATTTTCACTTTTTGGACCCTCCCAGAGAGGTAGCTTCTAAACCATGCTACTGTTGCAGGGGAGAGGCCAGTGTTGGACAGCTGATCCAGGAGCAGATTGTGACTGACAGTGTCGAAGGCCTTGGTGAGATCAATATATGTTGCCCCCACCAACAGCCCTCTGTCCAGAGCATTATGGATAAAGCTGGTAAACTCCACTAGAGCGGCTGTGGTACTGTGTTGTTTTTGAAATCCATGTTGTTGCTGACATTGTAAATTATACTTGTCTAGATATTCCGTTAGTTGGTCACTCACGATTCATTCCAGGGCCTTGGAGAGAGAAAGAAGGATATATATTGTGCGGTAATTTGTAGAGTTGGCCCTGTCACCAGTTTTGTAAAGAGGGGTAACCACCGCCACCTTCCAGATCCATGGGAATTCACCTGATACCAAGGAGAGATTTAAGATTTTGGTGAGGGGTTTGAGAGTTATGTCCAGGGTGAACCTAACTAGTTTTAGATCAAGTTGATCAGAGCTAGTTCTGGAATTACCTAGAGCTTTTAGGATGTACTTTTTTGCTTCCATAAAGGTGATAACTTTGAAGTAGAAAGGCGGATGGGAGTTTGATTGGGTCCTTGGGTTTCATTCGGTGCAAGTATCTGATTGGTGTTGAAGGAGGCTAGGGGGCAACACTCCACTGAGGTCAGTAAAAGCTTTGTTGAAGACATTTGCTATGTGACTGTGATCCTGTATAGGTTGGCCCTGAATGTTCAGAAAGGTGGGGGGAGTTTCATTAGGTTTACCATTTGGGGACTTGATGTTCTCCCAGAACCGTCTACTGTCACTCCATGAGTTTGTCAGCTAATTTTTAAAGTGAGTGTTTTTGGCCTTGTGAATAGCCCAGGTGCATTTGTTCTGTGCAGCTCTATAGTTCTGGTAGTCTGGGTACCAGAGTTTCTTGCTTTGTACCACAAGTCATCTCTATTGTTCATGAGGGCTAGTAGCTGTGCCGTGATCCAGGGGCTGTCGTAGTCACGGATCCTTCTTTTGGTGTAGGGGGCAGAGACATTGCACACATCATTGAATTTGCTTATAAAGCATTCTAGGGTGGTGTTGACATCTGTTTTGTGGTCAATACAGTGCCAGTCTTGGAGGCTGAGGTGTGCTCTTAGAGCTCCCAACTTGCCTTTCTTCAGAAGTCTAGCAGAAATAGTCCTGGCTGGTGCCTTTGTGGCCTTATTTGACCATTTACAGATTACCAGGGAGTGGTCACTGAGGGAGTCAGGGAGAACCATGATGGAGGATATCCTTTCTGGCCAATTTGTGACTACCCAGTATATTACTAACCCCGTGCCTGTTCTGCTGTTATACCGAGTGGGGGAGTCTACCAATTGCACAAGGTTGAGAGTGGCTAATGAGTCCTTGTAGTGTACAGCTTCAGTGGAGGACCAGTTGATATTAAAGTCTCCAACCATTATCAGCTCTGTGTTTGGTCCCCCTTCCAAGAGGTAGTTGATGACAGAATTGAAACTGTTCGCTTGTTCCTTAGGAGGCATATAGGTCGAGACTATTGTTAGGGTTTTCCCATTCTTGCCAAGTATTACTTTTATGGCCATCAGTTGAGCCCCACATTTGGTGTCACATGGGTTAAGCATTTGGCCCTGAATGTGGTCTTTAACATATATAATACAACCACCTCCTCTTTTGCTGAGTCTGTCTAGTCTGAATGCAGCATATCCAGTGAGCTGTATAGTAGAGTCTGGCACCCTAGGTGATAGCCAGGTCTCTACTATCGCAAGAATGTTGGGCTGGTGCTGCTGGACCCAGACTTGGACAGTGTCCATTTTTGCTAGCAGGCTGCAGATATTTATTGATGCTATTGTTAGTCCATTCTGTTTCTTATGACCTGTTGCAATGTATGTCATCGGGCCTGGGTTGGGATGAATATTACCTGAGATCAGTAGGAGCAGCCACGTGATCCTTATAGCTTGCCATTTTAGATATGTTAGGGCGTGCGATTGTGTAATGCGATGTGATTTTTTTGGCATGGTACATGGGTAGGTTAGGGGTACATCATTACCAGGTGGAGGGAGGGAGGGAATAGCCAGCCTGTCCACTGCTCATACAGACCTATGTAATAGAGGGTATGATGTGCCGTGCTACTGACGGCTGCGCATTTGTGGTTTTTGTGTTATCCAGGTGGTGATATTGTGGCACTACAGTCTGGAGGTGGAGAATTAATGTCCTCCTCATGTTCTGCAATGTGTCCTTGATGGAGTCATATTTGTATATTGACAAGCATTTTGTGTAGTCTTGTCCTGTAGAGGGGGCCAGTATTAGAACTGATAGAAATAGAAAGAGGGTTCTAAGGAGGAACATAATGTGAGCTACAGCAGGGAAAGAATTCCCTAGTAGTGTTTACAGATGGTGGGAGGGTGTCTGCATTTAACCCCTGTAGGTAGATTGGAGCTAGAAGCACAAGTGGTTAGAGGTAAGAGTGGATGGCAGGCTTATTTAGTTTTTAAGGGGAGAGAGAGTAAAAAGGAGAGCCCACTGAGGAAGAAGCATTGTGATGATAAAATCTGGAGAACAGAGTATGCGATGTGCCAGACAGAATAGGAGCTCCTGGTGGCAGCTGCATATAACCTGCTAATAGTGGAGTAGACACAGAAAATGTCACTGTTACTGATACTCACTTAATAGAAAAGTAATGGGATACTAAATGGCGAGCAATATGGAGTATTAGTCTTCTCTGCTCAGAACAACCTATGAAACCTATGCTACCAGAGATATAGCCCTCTACTGGTGAGAGGATATAATCTGCTAATGGAAAAACCAACAGTTTCCTGCCCCTGTATAGGTCACTGGTCAGGCTTCACCTGTAGCACTGTGTACAATACTGGCACCCATTCCTGAAGGAGGACATCAGATTGTTGGAGGGGGTACAGCGTAGAGCTACTAAGATGATCCAGGGATTGGAGGGCAAGCCATACGAGGAAAGTCTGGTGGAGTCGAATATGTACTCTATGGAAGAGAGGAGGGACAGGGGAGATATGATTGAGACTTTTAAGTACCTGAAGGGAATAAACAAGACTAATACATAGAGGATTTTCCCAAGGAGAAAGGGGAGGGACACGAGAAGACACCAACTGAGATTGGAGGGAGGTAGATTCAGGAGAGAGATGAGGAGACATTGTTCCACAGAAACAGTGGTGGATAAGTGGAACTCCTTGCTGGATGAGGTAGTGGCCTGCAAGATGGTAGACAGCTTCAAGAGGAGGTGGGATAGGGTAAGGGTAAGGGGTAATAGGATGAGGGAAAGGAGGGGCAGCAGCATTATAAGGTGCTAGCTGTGAACTTGAGCAGACTTGATAGACCAGGAGGCCTGTTTCTGCTGGCATTTTCGTATGTTCATAGATATTGGGGTGATACAATACTAATGGAAAATGATTATATTTCCTATGACCATTATTGGAGCCATGCAGCAATAAAACTGAGATCTTATCAAGGGGATATTGCCATATACCACAATACTTTTAAATGTACAACATAAATAATATTAAAATCGTATCATTAAACATAAATGGGATAAACTCCCCCTTTAAAAGAGCCATATTATTAACTTCTATAAAACACACTAATGCTCACAATATTTGCCTCCAGGAGACTCATCTGGACAATGAAGAAATTATAAAATTAAAGAGAAACTGGATTAGCAATAGAATACACAGTACTGGAATAAGGAAAAGTAGAGGGGCAGCAATAATAAGTAGGAAAAATCTTGACTGTACATTGTTAGAAAATTTTACAGACACAGAAGGAAGAATAGCTTTAACTAAATTAAAAGTATTTAACCAGGATATAATAATAGGTTCCTGCTATGCCCCTTTTGATCATTATCAATTATTTTAAAGTAAATTAACAGAGGGGATTCAGAAACTACAGAGTACTTACATAGTTCTAGTGGGAGATTATAATGCTCTTTTAGTACCTGTGATGGATAAATCATCATTACCAACCAAAGGAAACTACAGTACAATATAGGTAAAAAATTAAGCAATTTTCTAGAATCTGAGCTATTAATGGATTCATGGAGACAACAAAACCCAAATAATAAAACTTAAAACACTTTTTGATAAGAAAGCACACATTTTTACAAGAATTGACTATATCCTCATTTCAAATAATTTAACACAAAATATAATAAATACAGATATAGATTCTATTTTTCTTTCAGACCATGGGCCAGATATTCAAAACTTTGCACCGGGCAAAAAACATTTGCGCAGGTTTAGCACAGGTTTGCGTGACCAAAAGGCCAAATAGCGCATGCAAACTGCATTAGCGCCGGGCAAAATTATAATGTATGCAAGGGGCAAACTAAGGGTGTGTGTACATGAATACAGGTGCAATGCTATATTCAGCGACTAGCACCATGTAAAGTGGTTTTGCGTGACTTAACGCAACACTTAGCGTGGTGCACATTACCACCCAGGAAAAGGTGGTCTTAACCCTGGGCAATCAGCTTTGCATGACATTTTGGCTTTGCGCTGTGTTTGCGTGGCTCTTGCGTGGCTTTGTGTGACCCTAACAAACAAATATGACACATAGACAAAGCCAGACATAGAGGAAACATGCTGTTCACTGATGGCATCACAATGATGCCAACATCTGCCACCAGTCCCAACCATGCCAGGCAGTAAGTGGTGACCCTGACACCAGTGGACAGCATGGCAGTGTGGCCATACAGCACACACCTGCTGTGGACCACTCTTCTGTGGACACCAACAGATGCCAGCACACACATGCAGCACTGTGGGCATGGAGGATGTTGAGGGGAGAGTGTACGGGTGTCCAGGCTGTGCCACAGACCAGGTGTGGCCACAAGTCTGGGACACATCACGCAGTGCACATGGGCCAGTATTGGGAATACCCCAACACAAGTGTGCCTTTCTGATAATATATGCCCCCCCGGCCACATACCACACAGCTGTATAACTGCCACAGCACACAAAGCCGGACATGTATATGTCACTGTGAGCATCCCATGCCAGAGATGCAGCATCTGTGAGTCACACAACAGCATAACAGTAATGCCACTGTCAGTAAACACCTGCATGTTGGGCCTGTCACTGTGTATAGTGCAGTCATCAGCACTGCCCTACACACCATAGGCAATGCTGTGTCCACACACTACTGGCTCCCATGCTACTGTAGTGTCTGCTGTGTACTGTAGCATGACCTACAGTGTGACAGTTGCATGCAGCACCACCACCATCTGTGCCTATGCTGTGTTGTCCCCTGGGGTACAATATTCTGTGCTATGCTGTACTGTTTACATGTAGCCTACAGCTATCATCATGCACTGCCAGACTGACCTACAGGTGGAGCTGCAGTCAGACATGGCCAGCCCCTGTACTTTCAGACTGACCTACAAATGGAGCTATGGGACCTTGCAGTAACGCTGGGCAAACTGCATGCAAATCAGGGCATAATGAGATGCTAATCTGGATGTTTGCCCAGACACTACCCAAGTAGGCTCATTTGCATGTCACTTTTGAAAATGACAAAGTTTAGTGCAGGGCAAACATGTTTGCGCCAGGCTAACAGTTTAGCCATGCGCTAAACCCGCGCAAACATGTTAGCACTGCGCAAACAGTTCGGGGACTATTATACAGTTTTGAACACTGTACTTTCACATGCACTGCTGCCTGCCGCTGTACTGGGTCCACACATTTGCTGGCACACACATTGGCCACATAGTTCATCTCTACCTACCTTCACGTCGCTGTGCACTGTGTTGCTGTTGTGGTTTGTACTTCCTGGTTGCTGTATTCAGAGCTGTCTTATTCCAGGGCTAAGGTTGCCCTGCACTTCCAGCCCAGTTTGCCCGGCCTCATTCCCATACTATATCCAGAAGCTGATTGCCCATGGCTATTCCTTTTGAATATGATTGATTGATTGACTAAAAGTTTTATTCATATAAACTTATGAACTAGGATATACTCAATTGAGCCGAAGCTCATTTACAATGAGGTCCTAAACAAACAATTTTAGAATGGTACAAATTCTACATCATATAAAGACATATATATATATATATATATATATATATATATAGATAGATACATAACAAATTTAAAGTACATAAATTATACACTTAAGAAAACACATATTTAACAAATAAGTTAATAACAAAAATAGAATAAACTGAGCAGCACTAAGAACAACATTCCCTAGCCTTAACAACCTGCTGTCTAAACCATGCCCTAATATTCTGCCATGATAGTTTTCCCTTACAACTCTTGATATCTGAAGGTATCTTATTCCAGGCCATGGGACCTCTATAAAAAAACAGAATGTCTACCAATTTCTAACTGATATTGGGGCACAGTAAACTCAGGGGCGTGAGAGGCTCTCAGCGAACTATTTTAGTTTGTCTTGTAATCCTTGCATTAATGTATGGAGGCAGAATTCCCATTCAGCATCCATATATAAAAGCAAGCAGATGCTCATGTCTGTACTCAGACGGTCTCATCCATTGAAGTCGGATAAAAAGAAAACACTTATGGGTAACCCTATCAGCTTCCAAAATGAATCTGGCTAATCTACCAAAACAAACATCTATTTTGTCCAAGTCAACTTTCTTAGCACTGGCATAGATAAAGTCTCCATAGTGTAGGGAGGGCAAGACTATCAAGTGCAGAACTTTTCCCCCTGGTTTCAGTACTCATATGATACCTGACATGATAGAGAGCACCTAATTTTTTTCCTACACTGATTACCACACTATTAATATGTGTAGCCCAGTTTAAAGCCTCATCAAGCCACATTCCCAGGTATTTGTAGGTTTGGGTTTGAAGGATCAGGGCTCCCTCCAGGGTCTGAATTTTTAAGGTCAGATCTTCCTGAGCTAAAGCAGAACATGAAAATAAGATTGTCTGTGTTTTTTTAGGGTTCAGAATCAATTCACTCACCTTCAGAAAACTCTGCAGTTCTTCAATTGCTTTCTGCAACTATATTTGAACTCCTTTTACTAGGTGATCCGATGTATATATTATGGTATCATCAGCATATAGATGATAACAATTAGTTGGGTCTGAAAAGCTTAGCTCATTTACATATATATATATATATATATATATATATATATATATTGAATAACATTAGACCTAAAATTGAGCCCTGGGGGACCCATGATTCAGTTACTACACTACTCGATGCCCGAACACCCAAAGTAAGTAGCTGGGTTCTTTCGGACAAGTAAGAATACAGCCATTGCAAACTAGGTCCCACAAAGCCCATAGAGGCTGCTCTGGATAGGAGGATCCCATGGTTCAATGAGTCAAAAGCCTTAGATAAATCAACAAACATTGGTCTGACTGGGGTCCTCCCATCCAGATCAGCCTGCAGGTCCCCTGTGACTTTGGCCAAGGTAGTCATGGTACTGAAGGACCTGCTAAACCCTGACTGCAAACCATTTAAGAGGTCCTCAACTTCCAAGTATCCAGAGATCTGGGCAGCAACAATTTTTTTCAAAGATCTTTGAAACCTGGGGTAACAAGAAAATTGGACAATAGTTGCCAAAATCAGTTTTATCCCCCCTTTAAAAATTGGGACAACCTTTGAACATTTCCATATAGCTTGTTTTGTGTTCTGGGCTAAGTTTGCCCACCGGGCAGTGTTAATTTAGCCCCAGGGCAAAGTTTTGAATATCTGACCCCATGCTTTAATAACAATATAATTTATAATGGAAGAGCAAGATAGAAGATTTAATAAAATTTGGTCTTTTGACAACAACCTTCTAAAAAATGACATTTTTGTCTCTAAAATGAAAAATATAATAAATGTTGGCAATTTAATTTTAATGATTGGATATCATTATTGACACAGTGGGATGCCTGCAAGGCTACTGTAAAGGGCTTTATAATTTAATTCCAAATTAAACAAAATAACTCATTAAAGATCCAGAATGAACATATAAACATAAGATTAAAACAACTGGATAAACTGATTTTAACAGATTATAATAAATATAAAAGTGAATGGACCCAATTCAAAATGAAAAAACAAGAACAACTCTATCAAGAAAAAAAAAAATAATGGCCAGAAACATTAAAAGAATAAGTTATTTACATAAAGATAACAGTGGGAAGTTATTAGCAAATTTATTAAGATCAAAAAACAAAGGAACATAACAGTAAATATGAAAAATACAAAAGGGAGTATAGTGCGAAAAGATGAAGATACAGACGATGTTTTCATTCAATACTACAAGACAATATTTCACAACAAAACAATACCAAACCCAGAAGAAATGAATACCTTTTTGGAAAAAGCAAAAATAGTATTGAAGCCCTGGGATTACATACCTATATCTGAGAAGGATATAACAGAGGCCATAGAAGCATCACCAAGGAATTAATCATGGACCTTGATGGCCTCACTATGGAATTCTATAATTCATTTTGAGATATAATAACCCCTTGGATGATAAAATGAATAGAATATCTCATTTCTAATGCTTCAGACGGTGACATTCCACAAACAATGCAACCTGCTAAGATTATTTTAATACACAAAGAGGGGAAACCTAAAGAAATGCTAGAAAACTACCACCCAATAGCAATATTAAATGCAGATTATAAAATAATAGCAAAAATAATAAACAATCTGATTCAACAACTTTTGAGTGACTATATAAATTATAACCAATATGGTTTTATCCAGGGAAGAAATTTATATCAGGCAAATAAATAAATTCAAGTTATAATGCATTTAATCAATACTAGACAAGAATACAAACCAGATACTTACTATGCAGTAGCAGTTGATGCCTCTAAGACCTTTGATTTACTAACAGAGACTATCTAATACATATATTAAAAATTTGGGGCATTCCACAGGAACTAAAAAGATTGATTAAAAAATTATACAATAACACTATAGCAAAATTCCAGATTAATATATTCTTATCAGAAGATTGTTTGATGTATAATGGGGTAAGGCAAGGCTTCTCCCTTTCCCCTGCATTATTTATTTTAGCATTATAACCCTACCTACAATTAATAAGGAATGAACCTACTATTGAAGGAATCAACCTAGAACATGAAATAGTTAAGTTAAGCATCTTTGCTGATGATATTTTATTAATAATTAAGAATATAAACACACCATTAGAAAATTATGTAAAACAGCTTCATATTCAAAAATATGAGGTTATCAGCAGAATAAGAGCAAATCAGCTTTAATGAAGCTGTGTAAACACCAACCACTTCAAATAAACAAATGTGCAAAAGATTTTTCAATACAACAAAAAATAAAATATTTGTGTATAACTTTAATAGTAGATCAGAATCTAAATATATTGTCCAATTACAATATGGTAAAAGACAAAATTACATTACTATTAGACAATTGGAGACATTTATCACTGTCACTATGGGGGAGGATAGAAGCAATTAAAATGGTAGCTTTTCCGCATTTTATGTTTGTGATAAAAAATACACTAGATTATCTTAACAAAGATTGGTTCCAAATTTTAAAATGGGTATTTACTAATTTTTCATGGAGAAGTGGCAAACCCCACATTGCATGAACTATAATATCAGCTCATTCAATATCAGATGGAATGGGGTGTCCAGAGCCCACAGCATATATGTAAGCTCAAATTGTTGCTACCTATTAGCTGTGGATCTTTTTTCCTAACTTGGATAACAGGGCATTTCAAAAACTAATTTATCCAATGTGTTCTTCAAATAATTTACAAAATATATTTTTCGATATTACTTTGCATACCCCAAAACAACACATATTAACATATAGGTTTTCAATAATTAAGAAATACATTGTGAACCCTACTAGAATAAATATTCCATGGTTATATTTACAAATTGGACCAAACAAAAGAATATGGCTAGATTATGTATCAGCTCTGTTCACAATCTTAGAAATCAAAAAAGTAATTAAATGGATTGACTTATTGATAGAATCACAATTCGCCACTTACAAACAATTAAAAGAAAGAATACCAGACAACAGATGGAATATAATTTATTATTTCACAATAAAGAAACACATTTCAAAAAGTAACAAATGTTTTTCAATCTTCATGTCAGAGAATGGACAATATTCAAAGATTACATATTGAATAATGAAAAAAGGTCAATATTAATTGTTGTCAAGATTTTATAAAATTACAATTGGTAAAGACAAAATATACACTCACAAATTAAATCTAAAATGGAATTTCCAATTAAAGGCTGCTTTCAGAGAAATACAGTGGGAGAATATGAGAAACAATGGACATAAAATGTATGCCAGCAGAAAATAAATCAGTACAGTTAAAGATCCAGAATAGAGCTTATATAACACCATATCAGATTTCCAAAATAAATGAAGATTATTCGGACCTATGTTGGCATGGATGTGGTAACAAAGGTATACTCATACATTGTTTTCAAGAGCGTTCAGAAAAAAAGAATGGTGGTCTGAACTAAAAAAAACATTAAAAACAACTATGAATAGATCTTCCAGTTGATCCTGATATATTTTTGTTCAATAACTTCTATAGAAAAGACCACACAAAAAATAATAGCTCTGTCAACAATGGCAGTAAAACAAATGATTTTGAATAATTTGAAAATGAAACCACTACCAAAATTTGACTTATGTAACTGGTGGTCAATTATGAAAGAAACCTTGTTAAATGAAACACTAATATATGATGCAGATAATGTTATAGATGACATAACGGGATCAAGATGGAGACAAATTCAAGACAATATAGAACCTTTAATGAAATTATGAAGGCTGAGGGCCAGATATTCAAAACTTTGCCTCGGGGCTAAATTAGCACTGCCTGGTGGGCAAACTTAGCCCGGAGCACAAAGCAAGCTATATTCAAAAGGAAATAGCCTGGTGCAAAACCAGCTGAATATAGCAAGCAAAGGAAGCCGGGCAAACAGGACCAGGAGTGCAGAGCAAAAATTGCCCAGGAATAAGACAGCACTGAATATATATAACAGGGAAGTGCACACTGCAACTGCAGCTCATTAGACTCTGGAGCAAGCCAGTGTTACAGGTGGAGAACATTGTGTGATTGCACAGAGATGTCTCACGTCTACTGCTAACAACAACGTAAGCCATACCTCTTATCCTCTTGCCTCATGAATCAGGGACAATCCCCAGTGTATGGTCATGGAAACCCAATTTTTAGGAGGGACAGAGTATAAGTTGGAGGTAAAATCAAGGATGTCCCTGAAAATCAGGGAGAGCTGAGAGATATGTCAGGGACACATTTGAAAAAAATGGTACTACTCACACAGAAAGCTGATAGGAAAAAGGATGTATGTTAAGATGCATTTTCTGATAAAGAACAAGTCTATAAACTTTAATGTATGACATTATTTTGTGATTTTAATCTCCACTGTTCTGTCACAAAACTCAAAGATTATGAGGGACAGAGGGAAATTGTGAGGCAAAATTAGGGACAGTTGAGAGGTATGTAAGCCACACACTGCAGTACTGTGCTATGCTGAAGTGAGGTCTGACCGGGACTAACCTGCTTGCACAGCGCTACTACATTAGCCCGGGCCAAACGGGAGCTATATTCAAAGCTCCCATGCAAATTAGCCTGCTTAGGTAATATGTGGGCAAACAGGCACATTTGCATCTTATTAACTGCTGCTTAGCATACATTACCATGCAGTTTGCCCGGTGCTACTGCATAGAGCACAAAGCTCCCCCTTTTGGTCAGAATGGAAGTACAGGCTGGACACCGCAGGCCAAGGCATGCCCACAGCATCCCCTGTTGGTCAGAATGGAAATACAGGTTGGAAGCAGCAGGCACAGTAAGTGCATGCAGCGCAGCCATGCTTCTGTGCAAGCATGACCTGTACATGTGTGTGTATATTTATATATATATATATATATATACTGTATATATATATATACATATACACACACACACACACACACACACACATCTAGATCGATAGCTAAACACAGACACACTGCCCATGGCCACTGTGGCCATACATGCCCTGGAGGACTCCCCACCAACAACACAGGTACCCCACTGCAGTAGTGGGTGACAAACATTGGGGGGACTCAATGCACAGGACAGGCAGAAGGTGAACCTGGTGGGGGCAGGAGGCCATAGGCCGTAGGTTCACTAGGATATGCAGCATATCCATTAGATAGGGAACAGGGCAGACTGACTGGGCTGAGCAATGCCTTCCCTGCCATCATGGTCCCAGTCCCCATGTGTGCCTGTTACACACCCTGGCATATCCCTCAGCTCATGTGTCACTGACAAGAGGGACATGGACATATATGGACACTCAAGATGAGGGACAGACAAAGGATAGGGCAGTTTCAATGGGTAGAATTAGGGATGCCCCTCATAAACAGGGACAGTTGAGAGGTATGCACCCTGGTAGGCTAGTGTCTCTCTCCTCCCCCCCCAGCACATATCCTGACTCCAGATTCGAATAAATATAAACTTGTTTCTCTGGTAGTCTAGTGGTCCCCCCCCAACATGTATTCTGACCCTAGATTCGAACAAATATGAACTCATTTCCGTGGTAGTCTAGTGGTACCCCAACCCCTAGCACATATACCGATCCCCAATTCAAAGAAATATAAACTCATTTCCCTGGTAGTCTAGTGGTCCCCCCAACCCCCCAGCAAGTATCCTGACTCACGTTTCAAATAATTATTAACTCGCTTCCCTGGCAGTCCATCCACCCCCCCAGCACGTATCCCGACCCTTGATTCGCATAAATATAAATTTGATTCCCTGGTAGTCCAGTGGACCCCCCACGTGGCAGTGAAACCCCGCTCAGTCCAATCACATCCCAGAATGGAGCCGGCAACTGGCTCAGCCCTCCATCACCACCATGGCAAGCCACTGACTGTCAGTTCCGAGTACCTTCTCCTGCTCCCTCAATAGTGCTTTTTGAGTTGTGACTGTATGCTTATCCTTATTCCACTGAGGGGCCTACCTGCAGCAACTCCCCTTTAGGGACCTGCCCAGCCCCAACTGGTGGTGACTCCCCCTTATGTCCTCCCTCCTTGTTGTGCTCTCTTCCCCCCAAGGCCCCCACCTGTTTACAACTGGCCCTAGGTGTCCCCCTTCTTCCTTCCTCAGCCCCCTGGGCCCCCACTGCCCTTCCACTACTTTCCCTTCTCTGAGGAGGATGCCCTGATGCCCCTATGTCCCCTCCCTCGGTGCTTTTCTGGCCATCCCCCATTTCCAGCCCTCCCTTCTCCTCCACTGCTCTGGTTTCAACCTCTTCCCCATCCTTCTTAAATGGTAGCGGCATGAATCTGTTTTTGAGCTCTATGCCTATTACCTTACTTCCCTCTGCTGATAACCCCCCCAAACTGCTCTTGTCCATGCCTCCTCCGGTCCTCCTCTTCCCCCCACCCTCTGCCAGCAACTAAGTCCCTCTTTTCTGTTCCCCTCCACCTTGGGTCCCCCTTTGTCCCTTTCAATTCCTCCCCACCTCCTTTTATTCTGCAGGTGTCCCAGTAGTAGCTACTGGACCCATTTTGTCTGCCTCATTTCTCCCTTCCTGGATCCTATCCCCACCTCCCTGCAAAGACAGCCTGTATATTCCCCATCCATTTCCATGCCCCTAGTCCGAGGTGTAGCTGCTGGACTTATTAGCCTCACCCTGTCCTCTTCCCCCTTGCTCAAACTGCCTTTGTCCTCCCAACCCCTCCTTCCAAAGCTCCTCCTTAGCCACCAAAGCTCTTCCCTAATTTTAGCCAACTGGCAGCAAACCATACATCCCCCCCATCCTCCATGCCCAGTCCAGTACCATGGCAGACCCACATCCCATGCACCCCACCATTCTTTCAAAGATGCTGGCCTTAGAGGAGTACAGACCCAGTCTCATCCTAGTGGCCCTACAGTTGCTCAGTTCTCAGTATAGCAACCTCTCATAAATTCCTTGTTCCCTGCTCCTAGTTCAAAATATTTATGCTGCACGGTAACTTAATGCTGCCTTAAATCCCATACAAGCATGATCTAGGGTACAGGCATGGTCTAGGGTAAAGTTTCAAATCAATTTCAGGCAAGATGGTAACAAGTTAAAATCACATTCAAGCAAGATTGTAAGTACACTATGGCTGGTGCTAATTAGGACTCCCCCACAGGTTCCCTACCTATTAGAATGGCCAAGCAAGATTCAGGGTAAGATCTCAAATCTCTTTCAGGCATGGTTTAAAGTACAGAATAACAAGATCGAAACAGATTTAAGCTGATTTAAAGTACAATACAACTGGTGCAAATTTAGGACACTCCCTTGAGTTCCTTCCCTGTTGAAAGGCCAAGTACCAGTCCCTTTTTGTAAAAACAAGCACAATCACCTGTCAGATGCTGCTTCTAGTCATATTCAGCAATACAAAAGTAGCTTCAGAACAGGTTCAGTCTTTTTTAGGATGCACGCTAGATGTACAGTTTAATGCACTCCCTCAAAATCTCTCTTCCTTGACTGGCCACTCACCACCCCCTTTGCATAGGCAAACCAAGAGGTAGCTCCTCCCCTTGCCAGATAAAAGTAGAGAAGAGTATTTAGAGTATTTAACAAGGAGGTGGTGCGGGGTGGGTGGGCAGGAGTAAAACAGCTCCTGTCTGTGGATCTGGAATGCGTCTGGGCACCCTACTATTTAAGCCCAGCTGTACTGCTCGAGTTTCAGACCATCTTTTCTGATTGGCTTCTGCTGGACTAGGGAGCCTCCTCTGGTGTGAGCCTGCCTCTGGCGTGGTTGCTTCCTCCCAGGGATGCCGCCAATGTGGTGAAATCCCTCACTGCCTCCCAGAGCCATTAAAACAGCTCCAAAGCAAAAGAAAAGCAGCTCATCTCTGTGGATCTGGAACGCGGCTGGGCGCCCTGCTATCTAAGCCCAGCTGCACATAATATAAATGTTAAATATAAATATAATATAAATATAAATGTTATTTTGTGCCCTAAACCCCTGACCCATTTAGACTGCCGAGCCAGGTCTTCACCTCAGAGCTATGGGTGATGCCTATTGTTTTGCCAACTTGTGGCCTGTTGCCTTGTCTGTGGTACAAGTTAATAGGGTCCTGCTTGCCAGATGCTGCTTTTGGCCAGGGCATGTGTTGCAAAACTGGGGGCTCGTCCAAAGATCTTGGGGGAGAGGATAATGTTGAGGGTATATCTAGGTTCTTTCTGCCTGTTGGTGGTGCCCCATGACAGGAATCGTTATCAAAACAAGTAATTTCTGCCCAGTAAAGTGCCATTTAAGAGAGTTTTGCTGCCTGTATTTTCTGTGGAAAAATGTGCTGAATGTGTGCTAGAAAAGCTGCCATGCAAAGTGCTGAAAGACTGTTGAAATGAGCAATGTGTGTCCCAACCATACAAAGTGCTTAAAATTGTTAAAAAGTAAAGATTTCAAAGTTAAAAGTTGTTGTGGACTTTAAGAACATTATTGTCTAAGTCTCCAGAAAGTTTCAGGTGATTGTTGTGAAAACTGGGGGAGTCACTAGTAGAAATGTACAAAACAACGTTGCCAAATTGCCCAAAAAGCACTCTTGACATTGAAATTTCAAGCCGAGGGAAAAGGTGTCAGTTTGCTGTTTAAATTTTGCCTGCTTGATGATCATCGTGGAGGAGAGTGAGCAAGAGAGAGAGAGAGAGAGCTAATTTGCATGGCGTCGTGTGATTGTCAGACCCAACCAAGTCCCACCCATTGCCTGGAGTCTCAGTGCCAGAGGAGTGTTTCAGAAGGAGAGTGTGGAGCGTCTGTGCGGTTTGCAGTAGCAGAGAACCATTGTGAAGGAGAAAAACACTCTTGGACTTTGTTTTTGGACTTTTGAAGAAATTCGAACTTCTTCTGACTTCTGACCACTAAGGTAGTGATTGCGGTACATGTACTACTGAACACTGGGCTCAATAGCTTGACTGACATGAAAATCCATCAAATTCAGCAGCAGGCCACAGAACCATCCTTGGAGGGAACCAGGTACTTGCTGTAGTAAGTACATGCCTTGAAACAAACAAACTGTGTGCAAAGCAAAAAATCTGATGCTAGAAATCAGCAATGATTGAGCAAAGCAAAATATTGGGGGCTAATGGACTGAGCTGTAGTGACTGCAGCCGGTAGCAAGCCAACAAGTTTATAGTCTAACCATGGGTAGTGCTAAACAAGTTCTCAGAAAGTTGAAAAGAGTTAAAGACTGTGCTGAATTTTTACAAAAGTGAAAATTGCAAGGTTGTGCGTAGAAGCAGCATGATGCCAAGTCACAAGAGCAATTGCAAGTTAAAGCAATGCATGTGATGCAGAAAAGTTTTTGGTGGCCATGTTGGGGTGTAGTCTGCAAGAAAGTAAACAAATAACCAGGCGCCATGCTGGGCAGTGGGTGCAGTAGCAGAAAAGACCAGAAAATGTGTGCAAACGTGTGAAACCAAATGCAAGTCAGGCAACAGTTTCAGAAAATGTGTGCAAATGTGTCAAACCAAGCACAAGTCAGGCCACAGTTTCAGTAAAGAAGCAAATAAAAGAAAAGTGTGTATGTTTGAAACCGAGTGCAAATTCAGGCGGCATGTCTCAGCAGTAGCAGGAAAACAAACAGACTTTTGCAAGTGTACCAAGTCAGAACCAGTACTAAATGCAAAGCACAGAGCAGTATCTGGGAATTGTGTATTTGTTTTTCAGAAAATGGTAGGTCCCAAAACAGGTTACCCCCCTCCATGCTACAGTGTGGGTCAACTAACGAGAAAGGGAACTTGCTGAATATGATTAAATGTATAATTGTGAAGGCTTCCCAGCCGATGTAGCTTTCCCAAACTTCCCAGTGAGCATCTGTGTAGTTTGCCTGAGGCCAAGAAGGGATGTCCTAATGGTACCACACTGTAAAGACTGCAGAAGGCAGTACGGAATGTGCATGAAAGGTGGTGTTGTGCAAGCAAAAGCAAAGGCAATTTGTTTAGCCGCTACATGGACACTGGTAGAGGGTCCAGTCTGTACAGTGCAGCAAAAGGCTGATAGTAAAGTGGAACCTGAAGAGCTAGTCAAAGAGGTTTTCGAAGTTGCAGCTCAGAGTAACTTGCAAGGGAAGGAAGAAGTGGTCTATTCCACATCAGAAAAGGTGGAAGGAGACACCTCAGAGACTGAGTCAATAGATCCGTGGGTAGAAGGCCAAAATCCAAGCCTCAATGGAGAGGACAAGTTGGAAGATGCGCTGCAATGGGAGACAACCACCTCAGAAGGCAGTGAGCAGTGGACAGTGTCTGGGACTAAACCAGCTATCAGTTCCTGGGCAGATGCTGTACAGCAAACAGAACTGGAGCAAGTTGGTAAGGTGACTGGCAGTGAGACTGGTCTGTCAGTGGCCCCAATTGCAAATGAGCCACAAGAGACTGTTCGTGGCTCAGAAGTAGTGGAAATTATAGGGATGGACTGCTTTTTCCCTTACCAGAACATCAGTAACTGGCTTGACCAGGTGTGGCCATCCCCCAGTCGGGCCATGGATTTGAGTGTGCCCAAAAGCAGCAAGGAGGAACATCTAGCTAGATGCAGGGCTGAGGCTGAGTATGGACAGACCTATCCATTTTTTTGCAAGATAAATATGGGAGGCAATAGAAGCAAACAGAGAGACATGGCTATGGGAAGAAGCAAGTGCTAATGTCAACCTCAGAGTGGACAAGTTTGTAAAAAGCAAATTGTGCCATGAAAGGTTGTGATTTTAGAAGCTTGGCAGAACTCTCTACACAGATTCTTTAAGAGTAGTAAATAAGACTGGCCAAGAAACAGTGTATAACCAGAGAATGACTCGGCCAGATGGGACAATTTTCCATGGCCCCCATCCTGAGTGGTACTATCCCTGAGTGCCACTGTGCCAGCATGTGTGCCAAAGTATGGTTAATCCTAATAAAACAAACAAAACAAAGAAACAACAAGGTTCTGGTGGGTGATATCTTTCAGTACAGGAGTTGTACAAGGATGAAGGGGGCATGATATAAGATTAAAGTGGGGCAGGATAAAGGGTGGTGTGAGCACATTTTTCTTCATGAAAGGGTGGTGGATGCATTGAATAACCTACCAGAGGAATTAGTGGGGGGAATTTAAACATGCATTGGATAGGCACAAGGGAACCCTAGAGGTGGAAAGGAGAGGTGAAAGCCAATGACCAAGTACGGTCAGTGGCTGCTGATGCAGGCAGGGAATACAGGCAGACAAGATGGGCCTAGCAGTCCTTATCTGCCATCAGTTACCATGTTACTTTGTGACCTGCCCCCCATCAAACTCTCCACTTTAACTAAGAAAAGTGGAAGCCAGCCTATAGTACAGGGTAAACAGTCATCACTGAGTAGTTGCACATGATAAAATATAGGCAATGGGCAAGATTTTAATTCTGTCACGAGTGTGTTTAGTGCTGGTTCTAATATGGTTTTGTGCTAGTGCTCTGGGAAGGGCTGTATTTAGAGGCAGTCAGAGTACTTCCCAAATCTGGCAGCACCAAGGTACTAACTATACCCCTGTGCCTATGCACACGAGGGGAGCTCATCATGAATAGTGGCACAGTGATATAGTCAGAGGTTTGTGGTGGTGATAAACAGCCCCCAGAGTGTTGCTGGTTGCCGCCACCAATATCCACATTTTCACTAGCACTAAGCCTGTGCCCCTACCACCAAAGGCAGGGTGCCTCTACTGTAGCCACCCACCCCTGTGCCTAGCTGCCCCTGTCCCCAATCCCTGGTAGATACATGTTCAATATTTCCTGATGGTCTAGTGGTTCTCCTGATCACCCTGGTGACATGTGGTTAATATTCTCTGGTGGTCCAGTGGTTCCCCAACCCCCCTGATTGGCAGGTGGACATATATAAAATATTCCCTTGTGGTCCAGAGGTTCCTCCTATTACCCGGGTGACACATGGTTAATAGTCCCTGGTGGTCCAATGGTTGAACCCACACCTTGATTGCCCAATGGACATATGTATAATATTCCATTATGGTCCAGTGGTTTCCCCCCACTCCCAACCATACACGCACTCCCCACCCAACCTTCTTGCCAGGGAGCCCCTCGTCACACATCCCCAACTCCAATTGCTAGTCCCTGTGAAATGGTGGTCAGCACAGCCCTCTTCACATCTCCTTGGCCAGCTACTGTCTGACAGCCACAGAGCTCAGTCACATACAGTGAGGTGGGGGGAAACACTGGACAACTGAGACAGCCAAGGAATATTAAAGACATGTCCAAAGGGTGATTGGGGGATGAGATACCACTGGACAAACACAGACTATTTACCATGTATCAGCTGAGTGATTGGGGGACCAGAGGACCATCAGGAACTATTAACCATGTGCCAGCCTGGTGATTAGGGGGTTGGGAGGAACCAGTGGTCCACCCAGGACTATTAACCATGTGTCAACCAGGAGAAAGGCAGGGGGAGTGCTGGCCCACCAGGAACTATTGTAAATATTTCAATTATGCAATCCTGAACTACCAGAAACTATTATGCACACAGTATTTCAACTGGTTGATCGGCATGTGAGGGAACCACTATGGCATGCAGATGGCTTTTTAGCACCGTGCCTGCCCATTGAGCTTATTTGCATGCTCGGGCTAAATATGGCCCACAGGAGGCCTGGCACTGTCCCATTTTGGCAAGCGCTATCTCCTGTGGGACTTATGCAGCCCAGCTCCATGACAGCACAGTGCAGGGTCACTTAGTGCTGTGCCATTATGGCCCAATATGCAGCTGAAAAGCACTGCTTCATTGATGAGCGCTATCCATCTGAATACCACACAGGACAGAGCGAGCTAAGCACAGAGCAGATGGCTGTGCTGTGATTGTACCTGGTTCTAAATATCTGACTCTTGGTTTCTTAAGAATACAACAAATATGGCTGTCACAATGGAAAAGTATAATATTGTAATTATTAAAATGGTAGTAAACTGTTCTTTCCTTCTCTAATTGTCTCTTCTGTAACAAGAAAATGTCTGAAATTCTGAAAAGCCTCCTTCTTCAAGCCTGAAAACATTATTTTTGTCTTTATTGTAGTTTCAATATTCGGAATTACAGATACCTCTTGACTTTGGTTTTTGCAATTGAAGAGATAAACACCAGCTTTCAGCTCTTACCAAACATTACCCTGGGCTTCAAGATTTATGACTCCTGCTACTCAGAAGCTATTGCTCTTTTGAGTACAATATGCATGCTGTCAGGACTGAAAAAGGCAATTCCCAATTATCTATGTGGATTAAGATCACAGCCTACTGGAATTATTGGAGACTCACCATCAACCTCATCAGTTCCTATGGCTCGAGTACTTGGGATTTACCGATATCCACAGGTATAAAATATGATTTGATTCTGTTTTGGTGTATCTTACCATCTAATATGACCTTCTTTTATTGCATATACCTCAGGTTAAAAAATATATAACTTTATCAGTTTCAGTGGCTCAGTAGCTAGCACAGTTGCTTCTGGGGCCAGAAAATCAGATAGTCGTAGATTATAGCCCAACACCAAGTACTTGGGGTAATAAACATAACTGACGCTGCAGTGGTTGTAGGTTATAGCCCAACACCAAGCACTTGGGGTAATAACCATAACTGACACTGTAGTGCAGTAAGAGGGAGGTACTGTCTTTCAGTTAAGATGTTAAATCAAGGTCCCTTCTGCCCAACTCTGATCACTGTCCAGGTGGAAGTAAAAGATCCTGTGGCATGAACTGATTAAGATTAGGGGGAATTTCATTGAAAACAAACTGAACACAATTAATCAGAACAAGAAACAAAGACAATGCCGGCCCAATGGTGCAGAGGGCTGAGGCGCCTTGTGCCTTCCCTTCTTACCATGCTGGTGACCTGGGGTCTGGAGCAAGCCTAGATTGCCAGGGGTTGGCCAGGGAAGGAGAGGATAGAGCATCATATGACAGCTCTCCTCTTCCGGGTTGGGGGGAGGTTGTGATTCCTGTCCAACAGTGACTCCCAGTGGCGACAGAGGATTCAACAGCTGGGGTCATGCTGGGTCTGGGAGGAGGCTGTGGTGGTTGTTTGTGGGTGGATGAGCACCCATCACATGCTGGACATCATTGCATGTCCGCACCTCCGGGGGGAGGTTCACATTCACACAAGGAGGAAAACCTGATCTTCTGAGGAAACAATGATTCACCAGCCCCATGCCCACCATTGGACCCCACCCTCCCTTTCCCCAATATCCTCCAGCCAGCACCAAGTCCACATGGACTGGACTCAAGGAGCACCCAAGGTAAGAGGAGGGCAGTCGAAGCTAAGAGGCTCCTAATGGGCCGAGGTGCCAGGACAGGGTTTGGGGGGGACTAAGGGTTGAGGGGGGTCTCAGGCCAGGCAGGACAAGCAGGCGACATCTGAGGGATGCCTCAGAACTGGTGGCCAAAGGGAAAAAGAAATAAAAAAGGACAAACATACAATTATATCAAAAGAAAAACATAACAAAGAAGAAAAAACAATAAACCGCAAAATTGTTAGACACAATTATCCAAGTTGCACAAAGCTAAAACAAGGGAAACAAAGAAACTTAAATGGCTAAAAAAGGAAAAGCAAATTAGTCCAGAACTCAATTTAAGACCTGTTTCACACTCACTGACTACATCACAGACCAGTCAGAATCTGTTATCCAAGGCATTTCCTGCCACAAACATGCTGCATCTATCTTTGGCAATGTCTGGCTTCATAAGCATGTAATTCCATTATTTCAAAAGTAACGTTGGCCAATAGCTCATGCAGATAAAAAAACTTTCGTTTCAAGGAAAAGAAACTTCCATTTTTCCAGATATGCCATTTAAAGCAGGAAAAAATAAGCAATAATGTACTCCCATTCCATTGTTTCCATTCCCTTTCAGAACACCATAAATGAGCACAATTTACTAACCTAAACACCCCAATTGGCCTCCAATGAGTCCCCAAATCTCAAAATATACGGGCATTAAAAACAAGATGTTCCATGGTTTTCAGCCAGTTTATACAAGATGCCCTAGTACAAGCCTGTTCTGCCATGCTTTTGTGCTTTTGGTTTAATTTTGCATTTAATTGCTTTTGACAGCACAGCCATTGTATATCCCATATTTTGTGTGGGATCATAGGGTCGGTAAAATGACATAACAAATGGGGCACATAAGTAGGGGGAGAATGATCAAAAGCTTGCTCAACCAAAAACTGAGATTCCAGGACCCAAAGGTGCACAGCTTTCCTAGGCATACTAGACATGTGTGATGCGGGAGTTTTCCAGGTCCTAATTTTACAAAAGGCCTCCTTAAAATAATGTGGGGTTCAGACAAAGTCTTATGACTTTTAAAGCCCCTTGGCCAAATGTGCAACAAACAGGTCTCACAATTTTGTCTACTCCATGGGGATCTTACCGTTAACAAGCCTAATACAAATGGGCGCATATTATAATGATTAAACATCCCAAAGAAAAAGACAATGGGGTTTATCATAGCTAACCCATCTGTTTTTACTGGGCAGTATATGATATGTCTCCTGAGTGGATTTAGTCTGCTCCCCCAAACAGCTTGAAAGAAAACACTCAGAAGAGAGGCCTCCAGAAATATCTGGGTGTGTGGACACTTGGCTGATATATAACAAACTTGATGAGAGACGATATGGCTGTGGAAAGAAAGGGCTCTGAAAGAACTCTTAAAACTGAAGGTGGAAAAAGCAGTGGGGCCTGATGGGATTCACCCCAGAATTCTAAAAGAACTAAGGGAAGAACTAGTAACACTACTGACTACCCTTTTTAATAAATCATGGGAGGATGGTGTGGTACTTGAGGACTGGAGAAGGGTGGATGTGATTCCCCTTCACAAAAGTGGGAGCAAGACAGAGGCAGGAAACTACAGACCTGTCAGTTTGACCTCAGTGGTAGGGAAAATGATGGAAGCACTTCAGAAGGAAAGAACTGTTGAGTACCTAGAGGCCAGTGGGGTACAGGACCCAAGGCAGCATGGATTCACAGCAGGAAGGTCATGTCAAACAGATCTAATTGATTTCTTTGACTGGGTGACCAAAGTAGTGGACCAGGGAGTGGCTGTGCACATGGCCTACCTAGACTTTGGCAAGGCATTTGTCTTAGTCCTGCACAAAAGATTAATAAACAAATTAGCCAGCCTGGGAATGGGTCCCAGGGTGGTAGCCTGGGTAAAACACTGGCTGGACAACAGGACACAGCGGGTAATAGTAAATGGAGTCCACAGTGAAGAAAGGAGGGTTACTAATGGGGTACCGCAGGGTTCAGTACTGGGGCCGGTCCTTTTTACTGTCTTTTAAAGTGACACTGTGGAGGGACTGGAGGGAAAGGTATGTCTCTTTGCAGATGACACAAAGATCTGCAATAAAGTTGATATGCAAGGTGGGGTGGAAAGGATTAAAAGGGACTTGACAAGGTTGGAAAATTGGTCAAATGTATGGCAGCTTAGATTCAACGCAAAGAAGTGCAAAGTAATGCACCTTGGAAATAAAAACCCAGGGCAAGAGTACACAATGGGGGGTGAGATACTGAGAACAGCAAAAGTGTAAAGGGACCTGGGGGTAATTATATCAGATGACCTAAATGTGGGCCAGCAATGTGAGAAGGCAGTAAGGAGGGCTGGGGGGATACTGGGATGCATAGGGAGAGGCATCACCAGTAGAAAATGGAAAGTTGTTGGCCCTCTGTACAGACAGTTGCTAAGACCACATCTGGAGTACTGTGTATAGTTCTGGAGACCCCATCTCTGCAAAGACATAGACAGGGTGGAGGCTGTCCAGAGGAAGGCAACCAAAATGGTGTAGGGTCTGCACTAGAAGACATATGAACAAAGACTAAAGGAGCTTAAGATGTATAGCCTTGAGGAAAGAAGAGAGAGGGGGGACATGATAGAAACTTTCAAATACCTCAAGGGAATCAACAAAGTCCAAGAGGGTAGCATCTTTCAAAAAAGGAGATGTGCAAGAACAAGGGGGCACAATTTTAAGATAGAGGGGGATGGCTCAGAGGTAATGTGAGGAAGTATTTCTTCACAGAGAGGGTTGTAGATGCATGGAACAGCCTTCCTGAGGAGGTCATAGAGTCAAAAACAGTGGGAGAATTCAAGAATGCATGGGACAGACACAAGGCAATTCTAGAGGTGGGTAGGAGGAAGTAGGCTGTTGGTTAACTAGGATCTGCAGCTTATCCGTTAGGTAGGGAAATGGGCAGACTAGGTGGGCCAAGCGGTCCTTACCTGCCGTCAAATTCTATGTTTCTATTGAAAGCTTTTAGGAGTGGCAAGTGTGCTGAACAAAGAATATGTGGTGCTCTCGTTGCACCGGATTCAGCCTGCCACCTACTGAAGGATGTAGCATAGCTGAAGCAGCTACAGCAAGAGAAGGTGGGGATGTGACTGACGTCTGTATAAGACACTCATAAGATTGCACCAGGAATACTGCATCCGGTTCTGAAGGTCCCATCTGAGTAAATAACATAGACAAGGTGGAGGTGGTACAATGGAGGGCAACTACAATGGTTTAGGGCATATGGGATAAGACATATGAGGAAAGATTAATCAAGTTGATATTTAAAATATTTATTTCATTTAGGTAAAGCATTTAAACCATTTTAAATATTGAATTTTTCCAAGATATTCTAGTTGAGATTCAATATATTGAATCTCAGCTGGCATATTCCATAAAATATCACTTACAGCTTGGTCATGCTTTTAACCATTATCTCCAATGAATTTGCACAATGTAGATCTGCTGAGAGACAATTCCAATACAGTCTTCCTTTTATATAGTTTTACAATGTGTTTTCCTAGAATATGCCTGCTGATTGGTATATATTGTATTTAACCTGGATAGTTTACAGAAGACATGGCATCTTATTTTCAGTGGGGCTCTACAGCTACACAATATTATGAAACACTGCTTAAAATCAGAACATAATAAAAACAGTATTTCACATTTGGACTAGGCTCCCCTAAATAAATGCATTTTAAAAATGGTAAAATCATGACCACACTGAAAACAAGAAATTGGATCTAATCTGGGACATCTTTAGTAAATACAGCGCAAAAATGTGAAAAATGAAGATCCTTATGAGAATGAGATGTAGCATCTCCCCTGTGCTATCCAGGATGCAAAATATAGGATAAGAAATATTTAAAGGAAATCTACTGTAAACTGAACTTCACTGTGTTCCACATTACCAAGACTGACATAAACAGTTTATTTATTGTTTTATAACATATTAGACTGCAATATTTATTTTGAATGTTGTGACCATAAGGATGGTGTGTACAGTGTGTGTGTGTGTGTGTGTGTGTTTGCTGTATATAATAAACTATGTCTGAGACAGTTCTTATCAGATAGTGTCTTAAGAGGTTAAAAAAAGCATCGAATCCCAACTGGCAAATCCTGTAAAATGTCACTTACAGTGTGGTCTGAGTAAATACAGTGCAAAAATGTCAAAATGAAGATCCCTCTGAGAAGGAGATATAGCATCTCCCCTGTGCTATCCATTATCAGATAGTGTCTTAAGAGGTTAAAAAAGCATTGAATCTCAGCTGGCAAATTCTGTAAAATGTCACATACAGTGTGGTCATGCATTTACCCATTATTTATAATGAATTCGAACCATGCAGATCTGCTGTGAGGCAGTTTCAGTGCAGTCTCCCTTTCACACATTTTTACATCATGTTTTCCTAGAATATGCTTACTGATTGCTATATACTGTATTTAGCCTGGATAGTACACAGAAGATGTGGCATCTTATTTTCAGTGGGGCTCTACATCTACACAATATTATGATGCATTGCATAAAATCGGAACATACTGAAGAAATATTTTACTTCTGGACTAGGCTACCCTGAATAAATACAATATAAAAATGGTAAAATCATGACCCCACTGAAAACAAGATGTTGCATCTAATCTGGGACATCCTGAGTAAATACAGTGCAAAATTGTGTAACATGAAGATCCCTATGAGAATGAGATGTAGCATCTCCCCTGTGCTATCCAGGATACAAAGTATAGGATAAGAAATACAGTTTTTAAAGAAAAACACATTGCATCTAATCTGAGACATCCTGAGTAAATATAATATAAAATGTGCAACATGAAGAACCCTATGAGAATGAGATGTAGCATCTCCCCTGCGCTATCCAGGATACAAAGTATAGGATAAGAAATACAGTTTTTAAAGGAAATCTACTGAAAACTGAACTTCACTGTGTTCAACATAACCAAAGCTGACAAAAACAGTTTCTTTATCGTTTTATGACATATTAGGTTGCAGTATTTATTTTGAATGCTGTGGCCATAAGGATGGTGTGTGTGTGTGTGCACGTGTGTGTGTGTGTGTGTGTGTTTGCTGTATATAATAAATTATGTCTGAGACAGTGCTTATCAGATAGTGTCGTAAGAGGTTAAAACACAATGTGAATCTGTGTAATTCCTTGCTGACAATGGGTGACATTTATGAGGCGTAAATCTTTCTTGAAAGAGAATAGCTGTCCAACTTAAGCAAGTAACAAGAAAATGCTTAAATGCTAAGTTTTGAAATGTGCAAGTTATTGCATTTCTAAGGGGGGTAAAGACATCTCCAATTTACTAGGCAATCAATATTTAAGAAGCTGTTTCAGTTTCCTAATGGCAATCTGATAAGCAGCTGCAAGTTCTGTCTACAACATTAGAAAAAGAAAAATGGGATTATTTAACTGTCATGGTGATTTGTATTTATGGAAGGAGACACTGAAAACTCCCAAATGATGTGTTCCACAGAAGCACCTTTTTCAAGGGAAATCAGGATGGCTGTAGGCTCCACCCACAGCCATAATGAGGGGAACTAAAAAGGTTTTAATCATAAAAATTATTTTCATTTCCCCAGTATTCCACCGATTCCAGCTGACAGCCTGTTTCATACCCAACTCAAGATTAGGTTCCCAGTTCAGTCTAGCGAGGACCCCATCTCCAAAAGAGATTCCTAAGATATTCAAGGGTTCAGCTGAAATTTGAATCCCTGCCACCATGCAAAGCTTCCCTCCCTCTCCACCCAAAAACTGTCTTACATTCTCCTTCTGGTCTCAAATCAACGTCATACTGAAAAAGAACAGCAAACCCACCCAGGGCCCCATCACTCACGAGTGTCAAACCTTCAGTGATGCCCAGGAAGTGGCTAACATTTTTAACAGGTTCTTTACAGACCTAGAAAAATGAAAAGCCAACCTCCTCTGGACAAGGGGACCCTGACAATCGGATACATCTGCACCCTGAATTTCACCTAAAACTAATACACCCCTGGGATGTGCTACCCTTACTGAAGATTGCTAAGGCTAAAGACTCCGTGGGCCCAGATGGCCTTGACCCGCATCTCCTGAGAGCAGCAGCCCCAGCCACAGCCCTCCCAGTAACATGTCTTATAAACAGATCCTTCCTAGAAGGAGTAGTTCCCACTAAGTGGAAGCAAGCCTGTGTTATACCTATCCACAAGGGTGGCCCCAAGGAGCTGGCAGAAAATCATAGGCCTATTTCCCTCCTGTGCACTCTGGCTAAAATCCAGGAGGGTCTAATCTATGTTCAGCTCCATAACTATCTGGAGGCCAACCAACTGCTTGCCAGTTCTCAACACGGATTCAGACAAAAGCATGGAACCAACACTGCCCTCATCATATTCTCTACAGTTGTCCTCGAGGCCTTTGACAACAGTTAACCCACTGGGGCGGTATTTATAGATCTAATGGAGGCTTTTGACCTGGTGGACCATGCTCTGCTTCTTGCTAAGCTGAAGTGTCTTGGTCTTGATCAGCACTCCCTTGTCTGGCTCACCAGGTAAGGTGGAGAGGGTCCTTGTCTGAGAAGTGTTCCATTAAGGAGGGGGTGCCCCAAGGTTCAATCTTGAGCCCCCTGCTATTCTCACTATTTGCAAATGACCTCGGCAATAACTGCAGGGACAGTTCAATTGTTCAAAATGCAGATGATGCTGTGATCTATAGAACTGCATCCAATGTAACTAACCTGGCTAGTTATCTTCAAGAAGACTTCCAAACACTTGAAATGTGGCTCCAGGCAAATCTGCTACTACTTAACACCTGTAAAACAAAAGCCATGTTGTTTGGTTCTGGGTCACTAAGCACAGACAGAAGCTCTTTCCTGGCCCTCATCTCCTCATCTGGCACTGGAATTGAGGTGGTAAGCCAATTCAAATACCTTGGCCTGGTACTGGACCAGTGTTTCTCCATGAAACCCCATGAAGATATTCTCATCAAGTCAACCCATCAGAAACTGGGGCTTCTATATAGACTGAATCCACAAATTATTCCAGAAACAAGAATAGCTATAGCCAATGGTGTCCTACTCCCAAACCTTACATATGCCGCTTCTGTCCTGCACTTGATGCCAAAACAGGAGTGCAACAGAATTCAGGCACTATGTAATAAGATCACCCACTTTGCGGCCAAGTCCCACCCTAGAAGGCATCACTGTGATGTGCAAGCCTCCCTTAACTGGCCTTCACTTGACCTTCGGCTCTAATACCATCTCCTGTGCCACACTTGCAAACTACAGCATGACCCTCCATCTGAGAGTCTTGCCTGCCTCCTTAAACCCAAAAGACCTGGCAGGGTGCTCAGGACCTCCAGCAGATATTTACTGGAGGTACCCAGGGCAAGGACAACTGCTGGTAGCAGATCCTTCACCCACTCCGCACCCTTGCTCTGGAATACGCTCCCTGCTGCTCTGCAATCAGCCAGCTCACTGGACTCTTTCCGCACAATGCTCTGAGGTCACCTGTTAAATAGTAGCAAGTGCACCTGCACTTGAAAACGAGGCTGGGCAGAACAAGAGTGATGCAGTGACAAGAGTTACTTCTAACTGCTCAGAATTACTCATGTGGGGCTTCACTCCAATCAAGTGCTTCAAACATGTGTCTCTTACCATTCCTTTGTAGTAACTGCCCTGTACTAAATTACCCTTTAAATTGTATAGTCCTTATGTATCTTGTCCTGTCCGATTTAAATTGTCTATCAATGAATGTATTTTTGAAAGATCTCTGCTTACTGTATGCACTGTGTTATGCTTATATGTAACTAACTCCAGATAGCCCCTGAAAAAGGGACCCTCGCGTCTCAATGGGCTTACCTGGTCAACAAAACTGAATAAATAAAAAATAATTCTTAGTCACGTTCATTGTGGCTCCAGAGAACAGACCAAAAATACAGCATTGGGCCAGGGTCCTCTGGACTGATGCCATATTGTACCACTTTCTCATTTTAAAAACTGTATATAAAAGTCTTCTTTTCCACAAATGTGATTGTTATGGATGAACTACTATATTTTAAAAACTATATAACTTGATTGTCGTTATAAGCTGTGTTTATTTGTATGTATATTATATGTAATGTCTTTACTATTTGTTTTATGTTGGACGCAATTGTAAATGAGAATATACTCTTAATTGCTTTCCAATAAATGAAGTGAATTGAATATCCCATAGAAGAAGGCACACATTGTCTATTAAGTCAAGTGGCTTACAATTTACAGTGCATTCGGTATTTCCAGGGGCAATATAAGCTGGCCCTGATTGATGTTTCTTAACAAGGGGCCCAAGTAAAAAGCACACAGTACCAGATTCATGGGACATCCTTATAAACTCCTTTGAAGACTTTACAAGGTGACCCAGAGCTACCATTTACAATGGGTATGTTACTCAATCATCTCTGTTGAAATGTAACCAGGAAATCTGCCTGCAGGCTGTCAGGTATACCATATTGCTGCAGAAGAAAGCAAAGGTAATCATGATATACTTAATCAAAAGCCTCACACTGATCAAACAAGAGTGGAAAACCATTCATACACCCAGCTGTACTACTTTCATCCTCTCAACCATCTCTCAGTGTAAATAAAATGGTCTTGAATATTATAGTCAGAAACTGCATGAACCATCAGATGCCCGACGATGCTACTAAACTAGTTGATAATGATAGATAGAATTTTCATGTCCATGTAAAGAAGACTGTTAGGTCTCCAACTGGACAAATTACCCTTGTTCCCAGATTTATATAAATACAGTGGTGATCATATAAAAGTTTGGCAGTGCTGAGGAGGTATCTGGTACCTTGAGGTATACCTCAGCACTGCAAAACTCTTATACAATCACCACGTGAACTTGAGTGGCTCGGTGGTACCTCGAGGTATACCTCAGCACTTCCAAACCTTTATACGATCACCACTGTAGATCAACAGTCTTTTTCATACTCTACAGTAGGTGCAAGTACCTCACTCTTCAGCCTATTATTAAACTCTTGCATTAATTCATGCACCAAAGCTAGGCCTATAAGTTTGTACAGTTTGTGAATGGGAAGGCCCTGTCCCTGTAACTGGACCGCCTTCTCTCTTAAAACTTCTGCTGCAACAGTGCCTTCTCTATCCTTTACATCTATCCCTAAGTTTCTAAGTCTGGACGGTTGGCCACCTTTTGGACCCCCTCCTTACTCTTAACTGTCTCCTTCTAATATTTCCATTGCTGTCAAGATCCATGAAGCTGAGAGGTGAAGGAATAATCATCTCTGTGTAAGAAAGGGTACAGGTGCGCCCGAGCGTATGGGTGCCTGTTATAAAAACATATAAACCTAGGTGTTAAAGATGAATAAAAAGGCATGTGGTGGTCCAGATAGTGTGGCCACACATTTAGAGCAGACAGCTCTTGTTTCCTATTAATTTATGTGGTACCCTGTTGCCCTATGACAAATAAAGCAATAGTAATGAAATACAGTGTCCAGTGAGGATAGTGGCTGAATACGGGCGACAGTCAAAATGGCGACTCATATTAGGTGTTTTCCCCATGGGCTACCCCGAAAGGGTAGCAACCCTACACAAAAGTGAATGTAGGGAAGGGCGTCTGGAAGGGGGGGGATAGCGAGGGGAAGGGGAGAGATAGGGAAGAGTTATTAGGACACTGGTGTGCCTGCTGTGGCCAAGCTAGCCATGTAGTGAGGTGGTGTGGGTGACTAGCTCTGGCTCAGCAGGTACTGGGTTTGAGGCTTGGACCAGGAGGGTAGAAATTTTGCCACTGGCTGTGACTGTGAGGATTGTGCCCCTCCCAACATGCACCCTCTGGAGCTGAGAATCTAAAATTGGGGAGGTGCCTCCAAGAAAAACACTTTTGTGTTTCCGAAGTCGGGTCACTGGCAAGTATATATCACTGATTTACATTTCAGGGATATACACCTGCCATAATAGCAATAATAAATGGTGCTGTCTTGCAATTGTTATTATAATATTATATATTATATTATAGCTATAAAAAATCCAGTAATCTGATTGACCGAGGAGCTCGGAACCCAGTGCTGATATCCCATGGTGACAGCACTGAAAGAAGGTTCAGTGGCCTCTTCACAATAAAATCAATAGTCCCAGCCATTCCTGACTGCCATCACAAATGTGGCTGTAACCTTTACTCACTAGAAAACCTTCAACTAGGCCCTAAAAATAAAACTGTATTACATTTATAAACATATGAATTAAATGTTATTTTCCCTCATAATATAGAGGATAATGTATGGTTCTCTATCTGTAACCGGTCTGTTAACTGTCGAGAGGTTGCTAGGGTGACCGTGTAAACCTCGAGAGTGAAGCTTGAGAGGTTTACGTCACCATGGCAACCTCGGGACGGTTAACAGTGACCAGTTGCTGATAGAGGGACCATACATTATTTTTATAGTGTATGGTCCCACTTAAAAGTAAAATGGCTTACTTTAAAAAGTCACTGCCGATCCCTTCAGTCTTCCCAACCGCCGCATTCATCCGCCGGTTCCCCTCTAAAAAAAAAGACGTGCACATGCGCAGACCGATTGCTGTTGTTAACCTATCGATGTGATGTAGCATCGATAGGTTAACAACATTTCTATGTCACATCGATAGGTTAACAACCTTAGGAAATGATGATTTCCTAAGGTTAACAGTGTTCTACCATACATTATACTCTTGTTACACACACATACATAACTTAAAAATGAAGTACTACAGACTTTGAATTGTCATTTATGGTGTTTTTTTGCTGACCACGAAAAATTCCCCCTCCTGTCCTCACCTGCTTATTAGGGAAATCTATGTTGTTTAAGCTATTACAGATAAAACAAAAGCCCTGGTTCCATCTGAGACCTTCGGTTGTGTGCTAGTGCGAATAAACATTCTGCCGTAGAACTGAGCAGAGAATTGAATTCTTGCATTCTATCTGTAGTAAACATTCCATCTCTTGAATGTTGGCAAGACAGAAAATGAACAACATAGAAACATAGAACATAGAGGTTGATGGCAGATAAGGACCACAAGGCCCATTCCGTCTGCCAATTTCTTTTTCTACCTTATAAATGTGCCATCGGCCTTTGCTCTGTCTGTGGCCTATCTATTCATACTCATTTGTATTGCTCCCATATGCCTATCCCATGCCTGTCTGAAGCCCTGCACTGTATTCATAGCCACCACTTCCTGTGGTAGGCCGTTCCATGCATCCACCACTCTTTCAGTAAAAAAGAATTTCCTCACATTCCCCCTTAATCGGCCTCCCTCTAATCTCATGCTGTGTCATCTTGTCCTGCTATTTTTCTTATATTAAACATGTTAGACTCTTTTACCTTGTTAATGCCCTTAAGGTGTTTGAATGTTTCAATCATATCACCTCTCTCCTTCCTTTGCTCAAGGGTATACATATTGAGCTCCGTTAATCTGTCCTCATATGTCTTCTGATGCAGTCCCTGCACCATTTAGGTTGCCCTTCTCTGGACTGCCTCAATTTGATTAATGTCCTTGCAAGGCAGAGAAAAGGAAGGGAATATTATAAAGAAGAAAGAAGAAAGAAAGGTGAGGGAATGGGTAAAAGGGGTGGGTTGGGAGAAACTAGAGGGTTTGAGATATGCTGGGACTGTTAAAAAAAGTCATAAAGTCATAATAATGTTTCTTTTTTGATTTGGTGCATTTCTTCCCCCCCTCCAAAAAACACATCTTGGATCCATTTTATAATCACAGTAAGACATACCAGGGTGTACATCATCATGGGGTAATGGCACTTCTCGGGTCGTTGAAGTGACGGCACTCGGTGATGCCTCATGACACACCCGAGGTGTGCCACAATCCAGCCACAGCACATACCCTGTCATGTCTTTTTCTTTCATTGTTTTTTTCTGTTTGTTAGGACAGTCTTTACGCCTGTCAAAAAAAAAACATGGAATCACAGAAAATAACCACAGCACAATTGATTTTTATAGGGACATTAAATTGGACTGTTAAAATTGATGTGTTCAATTCTGCAAAGTGAAAAATTACATAAAAGCAGGGGTATAAAAATATTGTTAAGCTCAAAGTAATAAAACTGGCTGTAAAAAACAGTGCAAGCAATATGGAGATATACAGTAAAGCTCTTGAAGGGACTATTTTATCTCTAAGTTAATTATAGCAATGTTATCATTTTTGATGTGTTTCTTATGTTTATTGCTTAATCACTAAAGTCTTGTTGGAGTTTTTATAAACACATTATAATTGCAATAAGCCATTCCAGGGGGTGTGTCCTCCCTGAATAACATCACACCTAGAGTGGTGGAAGTACTCAGCTTGAGGCTTCGTACTTCGACCCACTCTAGGTGTGATGTTATTCGGCAATGACGCACACCCTGTCATGCCTTATTGCTTAATGGAACCAAGAAATACAGATTTGGAGCTGGCACACTCCGCTTTCTCTTTTGTACCCTGTTTTCCCTTGTGCTGCTCCAGGTTTGAAAGAAAGAAAGAAAGAAAGAAAGAAAGAAAAAGAAAATGCAGCTCTGATTAAGAGTCAGATGCTCTGCTGTGCACAAAGAAAGAAATGAAATGAAATGTGGCGCTTGACATGACAAAGTGCCGAAACACTGGTAAAACATCCAGGCTGTGGCACACTTATTTTGGCTGTTCATAGTGATGCCGCATAGCCCTGCCCGATGGTGCTTGTACCCTCCTTTAGGTTGTTAGTCCAGAGTTTAATTTATTTATTTATTTAAGAGTTTAACCAGAAAGACATACTGAGCGAAGTACAGCTCAATTCTAGATGCGTCCTGGGGGGGGGGGAGGATATATACAGTAATGTACATCAGGTTTAGATAAATACAGTACATATACAGCATCATGCACAAGGATTGTACCATTAGATATACAGCATCATACACAAGAATTATACAGTACAAGGCATCTCATGAAAGTTATATTTCAAAAACGGTGGGTACAAAGGGTACAGTAGCTACATGAAGAGCAGAGAAGGAGTTATCCTGCTAGTGAGTCCGGGTGACTAATAATTAGCAGCCATGCAACACCCATGAAGGTCCTCAGCCCATGAGTACTAGCAGAATCACAAGTACATTTTAAGAATCAGCTACCAGCTAATGTGCTCCAGGTACTAGGGTGCGAGCCTAGAAGAAGTGCTTAGTGAAGGGCCAGTTATGCAGGGAAGTTTAGGTGGGGGATGGGATAAAAAGGTATCACCGGGGGGCGGACTGCATGTGCAGGTGGGGGCGACAAGCGCCTTGAGGAGTTGTTTGAGTTGTTGAGTGTTGTCATCGTGCCTAACGTCAGCTGGTAAGGAGTTCCATAGTTTAGGCATCCGGTAATTGAAGACGGCTTGGCTTTGGCTGTGGTCATATGGGACATTCAGAAGCCGGGGTCTGTGTCTCCTGAGAGAGTACGTGGGGGGGGGGTTGAGGTGAGAGGGTAGATTCCAGGTAGGGGGGAGGGACTGTGCCCAGACTTTAGCAGTTGTCCTAGCACAGCGGACCAGCCTTTGATTCTGGAGCTAGGGTAGGTGTAGAGACTTGTAGAGATCACAGTAGTGCACTGGGAGGGGGCAATCCAAAGTGAAGCAGGAGAAGGCATGGAAGAGAGGATCAAGTCCAGCTAGGTTGGTCTTGGGGTGGCGCTGTGAACAACATCGCTATAATCAATTAGAGGGAGAATTATTTTCAGCAGGATTTCCCTACAGGTCTCCAACGGGAGGCAGCCCCTGTTTTGATATACAAAACCCAGCTTGGGGTGCAGTTTCCTGTGGATTGAATCGATATGAGCTGAAAGGTTGAGGTGCTGGTCGAGCCAGACCCCAAGGTACCGGAAGGAGGTGCAGGACTCCAAAGGAGTCCCATCAGTGGTATGGAAGGTGGAGGTGGCGGGGAGTCAGGAGAGTCTCTGTCTAGTGCTGAAGGTAAGGGAGGTAGTTTCCTTGGGGTTTAGAAAGAGCTGGTTTGAGGGAAACCAGAGCTGGACAGCACTGAAGTCCTTCTGAAGTCTAGCGGCCACTTCAGTGGGGGAGGGACCCGATGCAAACAGTACAGTGTCATCGGCGTATATGTGCATGGATGTATGCAGGCATACTGATGGCAGGTCATTCAGAAAAATTAAGAACAGTACTGGGCCAAGGATCAAGCCTTGGGGGACCCCAGTGGTTTTGGGGAGGGGGGGGAGAAGTATTGTGGCCAATTCTAGCAGATAGAGTCCTGCCGACTAGGTATGATTGGAACCAGTTGGTGGTAGTTTCCAAGAGTCCAGCATGGGTGAGTTTGGATAGTAGGAGAGGTTGGGAGACAGTGTTGAATGCTTTGGCCAGGTCTATGAAGATAGTTGAGGTGATGTACCCATGATTCATACCTGTGAGGACGGTGTCGGTGAGCCATAAATGCAGGTGGTGGTGGAATGAGACTTCCTAAATACAGATTGATAAGGTGAGAGGAAGGCGGAGGAGTCAAGAAAGGAGGAGAGTTGGGCGAGCACAAGACTTTCCTGAAGTTTGGCTAGGTTGGGGAGTAGGGAGATAGGACAATAGTTACCTGGTGAGGCGAGGTCACCCCCTTTTGGGAGGGGGATGACTGTGGTACGTTTCCAGTCT
Source organism: Neoceratodus forsteri (assembly GCA_016271365.2). Classification (NCBI taxonomy): domain Eukaryota; kingdom Metazoa; phylum Chordata; order Ceratodontiformes; family Ceratodontidae; genus Neoceratodus; species Neoceratodus forsteri. The sequence goes on from CM028133.1 coordinate 66,029,081, forward strand.
GTTGGGACTGCAGCGTGTGAAAAAGAGAGATTGAAGAGAGCACTCAGGGGGTGACGATGGCTGGGCATATAGGTGGAGCATTTTGGAGTCCAGACCCAAGGGCCATTTCCCTGTGGAGGGGCTGAGTGGCCACAGGGCTTCTAGCACTTCAGTTGGAGTGACCATGCGAAAGGGAAAGGATGGGGAAGTGAGTGGAGTATTAGTGTCTGAGCTCAAGTGGTGTTGGGGGAGAGAGGATAGCAGAGTGGACACACAGCTAGTAAAAAATGTGTTAAAGACAGAGGCCACGGTACCTGGTTCAGTAACGGTGAGGCCATCAATGATTGGGCTGGGGGAGGCTGTGATGGAGGGGAGAGGAGTGATTGGATTGATTTCCAGAATTTTGCAGGGTGACTTAGGTTGGATTGGAAAGAGGCCTTGAAATAGGTTGCCTTGGCCTGTCGTAGCAGCCTGGTGCAGGAGTTGCAGAGTGCCCGGTAGAGTTGGAGTGCTGCCTGGGTGTTTGTAGCCTTGACAGTTCAGGGACAGACCCATGAGGTCAATACCAATAATAATAATTGGGCATGATTACCCTGGTTTTTCACCATTCATGCAAAATTGCACATGGCAAACACCTCTAGTGGGGATTACAACTAGGGCACAAGCCAAAAGTGGGCACCTACCAGAACTTTTTCCTTTTGAAGACACCTTATTTGATGCCCCCGGAAAAGACTGTAAAATTAAGGTGGAAAGAAGACGCAACAGGAATGCCTGACATGACCAGTATGCTGGGGCCCAAACAGGACTGGGACTTTTGGAAGAGGTTGATATCAAACATGAACAAAATGTTGATTCTTTCTTGTTGTCTTTCTTTTCACAGGTGGGAAAAAAAGTGGAACAAGGTTCCCCTCAGTATGTAGCAAACAAGGGAATTTTGTATAGGGAGTGCACCAACCCCAGAACAGGAGAGGTGGTTGCACAATTGGTAGTCCCTGAGAGATATAGGACACAGATCATTCAACTGAATCCCAATATGCCCTTAGCTGGACATGCTGGCAGAGATAGCACCTTGCAATGGAATTTATCCCACTTTTACTGGCCTAGTATTCATGACCAAGTAGAAGAGTATATCTGGTGTTGCACTAAATGCCAGTTGGTAGCCCAAATTGGGAAGAAAGATCAGGTACCCCTTCAGTCTTTCCCCTTGGTGTCCCAACCCTTTGACCAACTAGCAATGGATATTGTGGGCCCCTTAGAAAAGAGTTCAAAGAGGAATAGATTTATTTTGGTCATGTGTGACTATGCAACCCCGCTACCCAGAGGCTATACTGAAGACGACTGTCATTACACCAAGGTTAGCGGAAGAACTGGCTAAGGTTTTTAGCAGGATGGGGATCCCCCAGGAAATCTTAAGAACTGTACAGGTTGCTAGGCATTGTGGCCATCTGTATGTCCCCTTACAATCCCCAAACTGACGGACTGGTTGAATGGTTCAATCAAACACTAAAAAGATGCTTAGCAAATTTGTCAGTGAAGAAGGGAGGGATTGGGACAGGTACCTTCACTACCTACTGTTTGCATACAGGGAAATTCTGCAGGCTTCCACAGGTTTTTCACTCTTTTCCCTACCGTATGGACAGAACCCAAGAGGTCCCTTAGATATAGTCAAGGAGCATTGGGAGGCAGGAGAAACAGTAGGGTGATGCAATGTCCTCAAGTACATGACTAACCTGAGGCAGCGTTTGTTGAAATATGTGGATCTGGCCCATAAAAATGTAGAAAGTAAACAGGAAGACCAGAAAATGTATTATGACCAAGGGGTAGGTCAGAAATCATTCCTGAGTGGTGACAAGGTTCTCTTATTGTTGCCCACTACTGAGAAGAAGCTACTGATGGGCTGGCAGGACCCCTATTCCATCTTGAGACAGATGGGGAAGGTCAACTATGAGATAGAGATGCCAGGTAGAAGATGCCCTAAGAGAATTGACCATGACAATCTATTAAAGAAATGACACGAGCCCTAGGTCCCAGTGTGTTACATAGATCCAGACAGTAGGGATTCAGATTTGGATACTGCCTACCAGCGACTGGAGAAATCAGGGAGTGTTGAGGACATTCTTGTGAATCCCAATATAATCCCGGCAGCTAGACCTCCACAAAGTACTAGAAGAATTTAGTGAGACCTTCACTAATGTACCCAGAAGGGCTAAGGAGATCACACATACAATTCAAGTCACCCAAGAATGACTCATACATCAGAAGCCATATAAGTTACTGGTTAAAGTCAGAGAAGAGGCCACCCAAGAGGTTAAGAAGTTAGAGAAGCAGGGCATAATTATTCCATCCAAAAGCCCCTGTTCCTCACCCATGGTGGTAGTACGCAAAAAGGAGGATGGGATTTGCCTCTGCCTAGATGTCAGGAAAATTAATGATATTTCACTGTCTGATGGCTACCCCATGCCGAGAATAGAGGACATCATAGACCAGTTAGAGAGCACCCAATACATCTCTACCCTTGACTTGGCAAAGGGGTACTGGCAGATACCCCTCTCTCCTGAGTCTCAAGATATCACTGCCTTTAGCACACCAGTAGGCCTATGCCAGCTTGTAAACATGCCATTTGGGTTGCCCCAGCCACCTTCCAAAGATTTGTGGATCTGATGTTAAGACCACATAAAGACTATTGCGAAGCTTACTTAGATGATGTGGTAGTGTTCAGCAGTAACTGGGACTCACATGTCAGATACCTTAAGAATGTACTACAGTCTATTAGAGACTCTAGAGTGACTATGAACCCTGCCAAGTGTGCTCTGGGGAATGTTGATACCAGGTACTTAGTATTCATAAGAGGTAATGGAAGTTGTGAAACTTGAAAGGGATAAGGTAACAGAGGTGGCAAATTGTCCCATACCCACAACCAAAAAACAGGTTAGGTCTTTTCTTGGTTTAGTGGGTTATTACCACAGGTTCATCCCTCAGTTTTCTTCTATAGCCTGCCACTTGACAGATCTCATGAAAAAAATTGCCCCAATAAAGTACAGTGATCTGCCCCTTGCGATGAAGCCTTCAGGACTATCAAATCAAAGCCATTCTGTGCACTGATCTGATACTGCAAAGTCCAAACATCTTGCAACCTTTTTGAAGTGCGCACGGATGCATCTGAGGCAGGCATTGGGGCAGTCTTGACTGAACAAATCAATGGTGAGGAGTATCCCATTATTTATATCAGCAGAAAACTGCATGAAAGAGAAAGGAGGTATGCCACCATTGAAAAAGAATGTTTGGCACTGAAATGAGCTTTTGAGTCATTAAAGTATTATTTGTGAGGGGGCAGAGCTTGGCATCCAGTATGGAAGTACACTAATTCTGAGTGAAGAGAACCCTTGGCAACTACCTTTACATATCCGACAGAATCATCTACCCTGAGAGGGGATTGCGGAGAGGGGTTTGCAACCGGCATCGAGGGGCTACAATTTGCCACCAAAACAAGAAAATTGGACTTCAGGTGACCAATTGAAGCCCATAGTGACATTTTAGCAAAAGACTGTAGAACACCCCATGGTGCCAGCACACAGGCTGGGCACAGTGCTGACTCTCTAGCCCATTCATTGCCCAACAAAAAAGCTCCAACAGCTACCCACCTGGAGGGGTGTCCACGGCACAATATAGCAAGCTCTGCACTTCCACTGGACTCTGCCTTGGAGTTCACTAACATAACACAAATGCTGCAAAAGGTTCTTCAGGATACTGCTGAGCTGAAATTGACTACCACAAAGACTAACACAGATTTACAGCTGGTAGCTCAGTGGGTGTACAAAACAGAGGCTGCAGTCCAACAACATGATCAACAGCTCCACCACCATCATGCCACATGGCAAGAACAACAGCAGCAAAAAAAGTTACCTATTAAATCAAGTAGATAATACTGAAAATAGGTCAAGAAGAAATAATGTCAGGATTGTGGGCATTCCTGAGGGGATGGAGGGGCAAAACATGGTAGCATTCCTCTACACTGCCCTGCCAGGCATGCTTCACCTTAACAATGTGGCCCCACCGGAGCTGGAAAGGGCACATCAAAACTTAGGCTCCAGACCACCTCCTGAAGACAGACCTAGGCCCATTCTGGTAAAATTCCTGAGATATCTAGCCAAAGAACTATTGCTGCAAACTGCTAGGGAGCAAAAGAACATAGAGTGGCATGGTCAGTCAATTCAAATCTATCAAGATTTCTCCTACGAACTGTCCAAAAAATGGAGGGCATACACCAGTGTCAAAAAACAACTGTATCAGCCGGCCATCAGCACAGCGGTTGGATTTCAGCTTGTGGCGCCAGAAACCCAGGTTCAGGAACGAGCCCGGGAGCTGGAGTGCATGCTGGGGGGAGGATGCTTGAGTGTCTCTGGGACAGCTCATCTTTTCCAGGGAGGGAGGGGGGCCAGCAACTTGGCACTTGATTGGCCCCAGGTGGAAGTCTGGGGCATAGCAAGTATTGAGGCATACACAGTGGGGGAGGATGTCACGGGCATAGGCGCTATGCGCCTTGACATCAGAGCACACATGACATCCACAAGAAAAGGGAGAAAAATACCTTCCAGCTCTGAGGAGCCGGAACGCCAGAGCTAGACCTTAATGTGCTTCCACCTGCCTGGCTGCCTGAACCTGATGAAAACAAGGAAGTGTTCGGGGCATACAGGCCCCACCTAGTCCCTGCCTGGGGATCAAAACCATGGCTCCATGAGGGAACGGGATGGACCAGGTAAGGTGGATAGCAAGGCCAAACTCCACTGGTGCTCCCAAGGAATCAGAGCTTGAGAGGTGGGTGGGGAGGAGATAGAAATAAAATAAAAAAAAAAAAACAACTGTACCAGCTCAACATCCCTGCTGCCCTCCGCTACCCTGCAATGCTCCGAGTGACATACAATGGAGAATATATATTTTTACTTCCCCTGGCAAATTGAACATGTTCCTAACCAATATCCAAGGAAATAAAAAGGCCCTGAAACACCCATGCAAAGAACCGCAGAGTTCCCCTTGGCAACCTATGGAAATAACTCCTGAGGCACCAGAACCGCATAGACCGCCAATGCAGAATAACACCCTCCCAGAGGAGCCCTGGCATAAAGTGCAGCATGGCAGACCCAAGAAACTATACAAACAGGCCTCAGATATGAAACCTCTGCCCCGTAGAAACAGATCCAGAAGTTGCCAGCAGCTCCAAATGCTCTCCGATGCCAGCAGCATCATCTCACCAGGAGACATACTAACATACTATTTGCCAGCAGATTAGGCCTTACGGTCTATCAAGTCTGCTCGAACCTCAGATCCCTAGTTGGGTGCCGAGGCCCTCCCTTCCCTTGTGTTCCAGAAACCCTTATCATCCATCCCCACCGCCCTGGGACAGGCCATCATCTGATACATCCACTTTCTGTGTCTGTCCCACGATCTCTTGAAGCCCTCTACTGTGGATCTCTGAACCAGCTCACCAGGCAGTGCATTCCAAGGGTCCACCACCCTCTCAGTGAAAAACCTACTCCTCTTTTCCCCACCTCACCCTTCCTCCTTCCAACTTTAAACCATGCCCTCTGGTAATACCTCCCTGCTTTAGTCTAAAGATCCCCTCCATGTTTTCCCTATTTATTCCCTTGAGGTACTTGAAGACCTCAATCATTTCCCCTCTGTCTCTCCTCTCCTCCAATGAAAACAGGCAGAGCTCCTCAAGTCTGTCCTCATATGTCAAATCCCCTAGCCCTCATATCATCTTAGTTGCCCTCCTCTGTACCCTCTCCAGGAGCTAACATACTAACATACTAACATGCCAGCAGAATAGGCCTAACGGTCTTTCGTGTCTGCTCGTTTGGTCAGCCCCCACCCTGGGTGCTGACCTTGCTGCCCCCTGCCTTCTCTGGCTTCTCCCTTCCCAGTTCTGGATAATCTTGCTGCATTGGATTATGCTTCCAGAACCCTTCCCCTGTACCTGTCCCACCCCCTCTTGAACCCCTCCACTGTCTCTGCCTCCACCAGCCCCCTAGGCAGCGCATTCCATGGCTCCACCACCCTCTCAGTGAAGTAGCACCTCCTCCTTTCTCCCCTGAATCTTCCCCCCTCCAGCTTCCACCCATGCCCTCTAGTGGCCCCCTCCTCCTTCCTTCAAGCACTCTGACTGTTCCTCCCTATTTACCCTCTTCATGTACTTGAAGACCTCTATCATGTCCCCTGGTCCCTTCTGTCTTCCAATGTGTATATATTTAGCTCTTCGAGCTCTCCTCATAGGTCCTGTCCCCAAGCCCCAAATCATTTTGGTTGCCTCCTCTGGACCCTCTCCAGGAGGTTGATGTCCCTCTTAAGTGTGGCTCCAAACTGCACGCAGTACTCAAGGTGCGGCCTCATCAAGCAGTTATACAGAGGGAGTATCACTTCCCTCCTTCTGGAGGTGATCCCCCTAGCAATGCATCCCATCATCCTGTTGGCCTTGGCTGCTGCCCTCCTACAAGTCTCAGAGTTGTTAATCTTGACATCCACCACCACCTCCAGGTCCCTCTCAGCCATCGAGACTTGTGGCATCCCCCCCCCCCAGGATGTACACTTGGCCCGGGTTTCTGGCCCCCAGGTGGAGTACCTTGCATTTCCCTGCATTGAACCTCAGCTTCCACTTTCTAGACCATCTTTCCAGAGCCTCCAGGTCCCCCTGTAGGGCCACCTTCCCCTCCTTCCCATCCACCACCGCCCCCAGTTTCAAGTCATCCGCAAAGAGACTCATCTCACTCCTGATTCCTGTCCTTATGTCAGAGACGTAGGCATTGAACAGAAGGGGCCCAAGGACTGATCCCTGTGGGACCCCACTAATGACCTTCCTTGGGGATGAGACTATCCCGCCAACTATGACCCTCTGGGTCCGGTCCTGGAGCCAATTGCCTATCCATCTGAACATCTGGTTCCCAACCCCCATTTCTCCCAGCTTATCCAACAGGCCCATGTGAGGAACAGAATCAAATGCCTTGCTGAAGTCTAGAAAGAGGACGTCCACTGGTCTACCCAGGTCCAAGGCACTCGTCACCCAGTCATAGAACTCCACAAGGTTTGTCTGACACGATTTCCCCAGGATGAATCCATGCTGTCTATCGTCCAGGCACCTTGACTTATCCAGGTCCCCCCCTAGCCTCTCCTTGACAATGCCCTCCATCACCTTGCCCACCACCGATGTCAGGCTGACAGGTCTGTAGTTCCCTGCCACCTCCCTTGATCCCCCCCCTTGTGGATAGGCACTATATGCGCCACCTTCCAGCCCTGGGGCACCCACCCTGTCCTCAAAGAGATGGTGAAAAGTTCCGCCAGGGGTTTCGCCAGGACATCCGCAAGTTCCTTCAGCACTCTGGGATGTGATTTATCCGGCCCTGGTGCTTTCTCCGTCTTAAGGGAGCTGAATGCTTCCCTCACTCTCTCTGCTGTGATTTCCACTTCCGGTACCTCTTATCCCTGCTTAGCCCTCCCCCCTCCTGCCAGTGATGCCTCCCTTCTCCCAGACCCACCGATCGATCAAGGGTCCCCTCCTCAGTATCTCTGTCTCCTCCCATGTATGATGCAGCACCCCCATTTTCCTTGGTGAAAACTGAGGTGAAGTACTCATTTAGTACCTCAGCCTGCTCCCCCAGGTCTTATGCCCATCTCTCCCCTGATTTAATCCTGCTAATCTGCCCCTTCACCCTTTGTTTTTCCCCAATGTATCTAAAGAACCCTTGTTCCTCTCCTAATTTCCCTGGCCAAGTTCTGCTCCTTCCTTGCCTTAGCCGCCTCACCACCCTAGTGGCCCTTCTAGCCATCAGCCTCGCCTCGATCCCTTTCACTCCTTGAGCACTTGAATTGCTTATAGGCTGCCTTCTTTCCTCAAGACCATCTCCTGGACCTCCTGGTCCACCAGCAGGGTTTTGGGCCCTCACCGCATTTTCGCCTTTACTTTGCACAGGTGCTGGTAGCATCCTGCACCCTCTCCTGATGATTTCCCACCTACTAACAGCGCCCATGTCTGACCCAATCCCATCCAAATGCTCCTTAAGGATCCTTCCCATTTCTTTAAAATCCACCCCTGAAGTCGCTTACTCTGTCTTTGTGCAGCCTTCTACCCTCCTAGGTCCAGGCAGAACCAGACCGTGGCATGGTCACTCCCCGCCAATGAGTCCCTTACCTCCAGGCCCCCAATCTGGTCACTGTCCGCCAGGACCACATCCAGTACCCGCGCCTCCCTGGTCAGTTCCCTTACCTGCTGAGTTAGGAACGCGTCTTGAAAGACATCCAACAACCTCTGTTCCCTGGTCACAGAGGATGTCATAGTCTCCCAGTCTGTTCCTGGCATGTTTAAGTCCCCCAGCACCACCACCGTTGCTCTGCCCAGTCTGCAGTGTCTCCCAACATCTGCCACCAGACTCTCCTCCAGCTCCTCCACCAGGGCAGAGGGTCTATACACCACTCCTATTTTTACTCTCTTGCCCCCCCTTGTTATCAAGGTGACCCAAATCGCCTCCACGGTTCCCTCCGCCTCCTGTACTCCCCTATGCCAATGCAGTTTTGACCATGCTACCCCTCCTCCCCTCCCCCCCTGGCCCTTCCTGAACATAGTGTAACCCTCCAGGTTCAGGTCCCAGTCATGTCCTGCAGTGGCCCAAGTCTCAGTGACCTGCCACATCCACTGCTCCCTCAGTTAGCATCACCTGGAGCTCAGGCATTTTATTGCCCCAGCTCCTGGTATTTAGCAGGACTACCTTCCACCCTTTCCTATAGTTCCATTTCCTGCTCGTGTTCCCATGGGATTCTTGTTTCCCTGGTCTGCACTTTGCCAGTCGGCCTTTTCCTGCAATCCTCCAGCTCCCCGGGGGGTGGAGACAGAGTCCCTCCTTTATCGGCACCCCCTTGACAGCCTTTTCTCCCATCCCTCCCCCCTTCACAAGTTTAAACCCCACTTTTCACCAATGAACCCCTCTATTTTCAACTTAAGGATTCCCCTCCCCTCCAAATAGAGATGGAGTCTATCTCTAGCATACAGCTCCTTATCCTCCCAGGTCTCCCCCCAATCCCCCATCAACCCATATGTCCCTCTTCAAGTGTGGTCTCCAGTACTGCACACAGTACTCAAGGTGTGGTCTAACCAGTTCATTGTACAGTGGCAAAATCACTTCCTTGCTCCTAGAGGTGATCCCCCTTACAATGCATCCCAACATCCTGTTTGCCTTGCTAGCTGCTCTTCTGCACTGCTCAGAGTTATTCATACATGCATCCACCATGACCCCCCAGGTCTTTTTCCCCTATTGAGGCCTCCAGCGCCTCCCCTCCCAGGGTGTACCTGTGTTTAGGGTTTCTCTGCCCAAGATGCAACATCTTGCACTTGGTGATATTGAAATTTAATTTCCATGTGTGAGCCCAGCTTTCCAGGGTGTCCAGGTCCCCTTGCAGGGCCAACCTCCCCTCTTCTCCCTCAACTACTGGTCCCATCTTGGAGTCATCAGTGAAGAGACTCATTTCACACCCTATACCCTCCCTGATGTCAGATATGTATGCACTAAACAGGATCAGACCCAGGACCGAGCCCTGCGGTACCCCACTACCAGTCTCTCTAGGGTTCGAGAGCTCCCCACAGACCACTACTCTCTGGGTGCATCCAGCTAGCCAGTTTTCAATCCATCTAACCATCAAAGGGCCTACTCCTAACCCCATCAGTTTCTCAGCCAGACCATTGTGGGGGACAGAGTCAAACGCCTTACTGAAGTCCAAGAATAACACATCCACAGGCTTTCCCCCTGTCCAGTTCTGATGTTACCCATTCGTAGAATTCCACAAGACTGGTTTGACATGATCTACCTGGCACAAACTTATGTTGCCGACTATCCAGACATCCGAGTTAAAACCAGCAATCGCTACTCTGCTCTACGGGAGCTGTCTCCACTAGCCCTGCAACTCCTTACTGAAATGGCACTGCCAGCCCTCACTCCTGAAACTACTGATGAACCTCCTCCCAACTAGATTCCATTGTGACAGGAGTGGGAAAACAGCCTGAAGGAACAACAGGAGCCTAACAATCTCAGTACTTCTGGCACCTCGCCAACTGTTGTAAGGTAAATTTTCATTTTGCCCAGTGGAATGTTCATAGTACCACTGGCTCAGAGATCCTTTTGAATGACTTAATCACCTTGGGGATTTAAACTTTGAGTTGTGGGGAACTTAGGGAAAGCTTCTGTTCTTGCCTTGGCCATCTTGAAGAACATGAACATATACCACAAGGCTGAGATGTGCCATGGGGTCTCCTGATGCACCCATGTTGTTCAGAACTAGCACATGCAAAATCGTGTATTGCACGATTTGTCTTCTGAAGTGCTTTCACTGAATGAAATTTGGAAAAACTCTATCCTCCTTTTACTGCTTACATTTCCTCCTCATATCCGAAACAACAATTGGGAAGTTGTTGCCTTCAGTGCGCTGCACTGGAACTGGCTGCTGCCTTGGCAGCATAAGGGGTGTAATTGCCGACGGATATGCCGTGACTGTTGCTGTGTTTGTCTATTAACTGTGAAATTGGTACAGCAGGTTATAGTTAACGTGGCACTCCATCAGGTGTATCAATCAGTGCATAATTGAGGATGTGGTACCCTGGTTTTCACTTTTCACCTCCATTTCCTCATATCAGTGCCACAGCTCCAGTCTATCCTACAGCAGTGGCATCATAGCAGTGATATAGTACCCCACAGAGCACATATTATAATCCTACAAGGTTTCCTGTGCTCACACCCTGTTTAGCTCCACCATGGAACAGTTCATAACCAGGGCTGGACTAGTAATGCCCATGAAGGTAACCACAAAAGGATGCCCAGATAGAGGTTACCAATGCTTGACAGGTCACTCGCTCACCTAGTATAGAGCATCCAGCTGATTTGGCAGCACTGTAATATCATTTCTCAGCTGTAAAAGCACAGAATAAAAAAGAGTGTAGAAGAAATTACCCTCTTCCCCTTCCCCCCTTTTTTATTTTTAGGTGAGACCATCTCCACTCCAGTCTCTTTTGCTATATCTTTTGAACCTGACAGAGGAACAAGCACATATGCACCTCTTGCAGGATAAGGTGCGGGCCCCATCTCCTTCCCCTCAAGGGCCTCAACTCATATCACACAACTGTTCTAGTAAAGAGTTAAAATGTTAATGTTCTTAATGTTGGTTTATTTGTTCACAATTGTTGCTGCTTCGGAACGCAACCCATGTTGTTGGGGCTGTCAAACAAGACTCATCAGGCAGCTCTGGGCAGCACCTCTCATACTTAATTTGAAAGTAAAGTTACACTTTGTAATAATTATAGGGATACTGCACATACGGCTTATACTGTTGATGAGTAGATGGAATGTATTTTACTTGTGCACTTACACAGTAATGCCGATACAGATAGGCACTAGTCAAGGAACGGGGGAACATAGCCACCTGGGAACAATGAGGATCAGCAGATTACTTTGTTAAGAGTAGCTACTAGTATGATAGTCTGAAAAACAATCAGAGCTGGCAGGCTTGGTTTCAGGTGTATAACGTCCCTCTATGCATTTATAACATTCTCTAATGACCAACACAGGAGTGACCATGACCACCTCCTGGAATGTGAGGGGCCTAAACTCTTGTATGACAAGCATTTGTCAATGGTGAATGTTTTCTTGCTGGTATTGGCATTGGTACTGCAGGAGTTAGAGAGATGCATAATAGGAATGGCAGTGAAGTATTGAACTAATCCTAACCCCTACTCTGCAGAGACTGACAAGCGTTGGGGTGTGCATTTGGGTCGCTGGCCATAATACTCATGCCATCCCACCTCACCCACCCTGCAGACACTGACAAGTGTAACAGTGTGCCATGGGGTCTTCGGTCCTTATGCTCACATCATTCCATATGGAAATAAACTGAGATGGGTGCAATATAGGAGAATGGGGTGAACGTTAGGGCCGAAGACCCCAAGGCACATCTTGATGCCTGTCAGTGGCTGCAGGGTGGGAGTGGGGGTTGAATGGCGTGAGCATTATGGCCAATGACCCTAACTCACACCCCCAATGCCTGTCAGTCTGTACAGGGTGGGGCGTTACCATTGGAAACCCTAACACCCCAGGTGTTTGCTGGCATTTTCACTCTAAATTTTCAGCATGCGCTTTTTGGGACTCCACTTCATGAACAGTGGCACTGTCATTTTGTTATTCAATCCCAAAAGGTGATTTCACACAGCAGGTGTAAAAAGACATTTTGGGCAGGATGTGAAAAATGACATCTTTACTGTTCATGAGAAGGTGTGAAAAAATATCAATGTTGAAAATCTGGAGTGAAAATATAAAAAATTGGCAAAGTTATGAACATGCGCAGAAACTGCATAATGCACTCTCGTAATGCAGTCATTTTTGGAAATGTTTTCACCATATTTTTAACATGGCCTTTTTGGGACCTCCCTCATGAACAGTGGCACTGTGATTTCATTAATCTGTCCCAAAAGTTGATTTCACTCAGCGACTGTGCCATTCTGTGTCACAGGTGCAAAAACACATTTAGGTCAGGATGCAAAAATGACAGCTCAGTTCATAAAGGAGGTATGAAAAAATGGCATTGATGGAAATTTTGAGTGAAATATTAAAACTTGGTGAAGATTCACGATGCGTCGTACAAACTGCAGCAATGCACGTCAATACACAGTCATTTTTGGGAGTTTTTTCACTCAGATTTTCAACATGGGCTTTTTGGGACCCCACCTCATGAACAGTGGCACTGTCATTTTGTTAATCAGTCCCAAAAGGTGATTATGCTTGATGACCGCAAAATCACCTTTCAGGACACAGAAACAAAATGACAGTGCCAGTGTTCATGAGGTGGGGTCCCAAGAACCCCATGTTGAAAATTTGGGACCAAAACTCCCAAAAATGGTTGCAATATCAACCAAAATTGAAACCCCCTAGTGACTGACATTATAGGGCTTACCGTGATTTTTTTCAGTTTTTGCTGTCAGCTTTTGAAGAGTGCAGATGTGTTCTTGGTCCACAGAAGCTCACAGCACCAGACCTCCAAGGGCAAGTATGGGGTGCGGGGAGGTGGAGTACGCTGAGGGAGAGTTGGGATGGGGGAGGGACAACAAGGGAACATTTTCTTTTTCTTTAGGTATAAGAAAAAGACCTCGGGGGACGGTTTTCTTTTTTACAGGTGAAATAGTATGAAAATTAAATTTCAGCACACTGGGGTGGGCTCCCAGTGTGCCAGACTAGTGGAAGGGGGGGATCAATGCCGACCCAGGGATTGGGCACCCTGAAGACATCTGAAAAAACGGGGACGTGGTGGGTGCATTTGACACTGGCAGTGGGCATCCCAGGGTCAGAAAAAGATAAAGAATTACTTTGGCACACTGGAGTGGGCTCCAAGTGTGCCACAATAGTGGGGGTGTGTGGCACATGCTGACACGTGGATTGGGCACCCCGTTGTCGACAAAAGATATGTCCAGGCTTGGGGGGAGGCATCTGACACTTGGAGTGGGCATCCCAGTGTCGAAAATATCATTAATTTGGCACACTGGGGTGGGCTCCCAGTGTGCCATATTAATGGGGGGAGGGGGGATACATGCTGACATGGGGATTGGGCACCCCGATGTCAGCTTTGGGAGAGTGTGTGGTGGGCAGCAGGAGAATTATACAAAGCCGTGGCATGGTTCATTTATTTCTTTATTAATATGTTTCACTGGGAAAGGTGCACTGAGCAAACGAGTTGATCGTAAGTCCAGCCATTCACATTACTGTGCACTGTAATGTGCGTGGCTGGAATGTGCCTAGTTGCTAGGAATGGGGGGGGGGGATCTGCCACTGCAATGATGAAACTGTCCCTGACTGGAGTGGCATATTTCTTTCAAGTACGGCGCTCGATCTGAAACTGCCATTATCGGCAGCTTCCCTGTTGAATGGTGGCTGAGGGACGCACCGCTGAAAACGTTTGCAGCATTGGCCACAACACTGCCACATCTCTGCAATACTCTACTACCTCAATATGTTTCTTGTGTGCTGCGTGCAAGCAAACATAAAAAGGAAAAATAAATGACTAGCCTAAAACAGCTTAATTCAGAGGTTACCTTCATACAGGAAACCAAACTGTCACATCTATAAGCTACCAAACTAGTACGTGAATGGGTGGGATTGGTGGTACATAGCTCGGCCAAGTCTGACAAATGTTGAGTTTGAATTCTATGTCATGAAAAATTAAAGTGGTTATTAATGGACCAAAAAAAAGATGAGGAAGGGCACTGGGTGATGGTGAAAGTGTCTACCCCACACGTAAACTGGCTCTCGTAAATGTTTACATCCTGAATGATGACCTTCCTGACTTTTACTGTGAGATTTCCCAAGTGCTTTCTGACTTTACAGATAGTGACACAGATGTCATCATGGTGGGAGACATGAACCTTACAACTGACTACTTTGTAGACAGATCCAACTCAAAGCCTGAACCCCACCCCAAATCAATACTTGCCTTCAAGGACTTAATAAATATACACACCCTGCAGGACATATGTAGGCTCCAACACCCGACCGACAGAGATTACATCTATTTCTCAGCTCCCAAAAGAGATGGCTAGTAGGCTGGACTATTGGCTCATCCCCCCCCCCCGTATATCTCAAAAAATGGTAGATACACAAATTACCCTTTTATACCTCTCTGATCATGCCCCCTTGATAATGGTCCTAATGGATAACCCTTCCCCAAATAAATCCCCTACATGGTGCCTTGACCCCCTACTGCTGCAAGATGCAGATTTCAAAACCTGGGTATCAAAGGAAACCCAAAACTACAGTATTTTGCAGACAACCCCCACAGGGACAGCATCCAATACAGCTATCTGGCAGGCCTTTAAAACCACCCTAAGAGGCAAAATAATTAGCTATGCCTCACACCACAGAAAAAAAAAGGGAGGAGGAAGTGACAGAGCTAGAGAAGCTATCGGCAGCCAAAGAATCTTCATACACTAGAGACTCAGGGAAGCTGAGCTCCAGCTCCTTAATTTATGAGATAGTTAACCCCAAGCTACAGTTGAACAGTCTCACCACTAGGAAAGCAGAATTACAGATACAAAGGATGCAGCACAAATATTGGGCACAAGGGGAAAATCAGGAAAACTATTAGTCTTCAGGCTGAAAAAATGCCAGACTGAAAGACACATGTCACAATTATGAAACAGAACTGGGCAGCCTCAGGCCACAGAAGCGGGGATGAACCAGGCCAGTTCTATAAGACACTCTATAATACTCATATTAAATGGGATGCACAAAAATATGCAGCGTTTGTCTCCAACCTAAATATGCCCTGATTCTCTGATTCTCAGAGAGAGCTTCTGGATTTACTGCTGACAAAAACTGAAATCAGAGAAGCAATAAGAAATATGGCCCCACACAAGGCCTCAGGAGGAGATGGATTTCCTGTAGATGTGTACAAACTGGTCCAAGACACTGTCTCCAATCCCCTGCTTAATATGATACAAGAGGCTATGAACAAAGGAGGGCTCCCAAACACTCTGAGAGAAGCTATCATAACTGGGCTTAGTGAAGGAACCATCTTTCCCCTCTAGTTACAGGCCCATTTCCCTAATAAATGCTGGTATGAAAATTCTGGTCAGAGCCCTGGCAACCCAATTAGAAAAACTGCTTCCAAATGTGATTCACCCTTCCTAAGTGGGTTTTGTTAAAGGCCGAGTAAGTGCAGACCAGCTTTGAACATTAGTAACATTACTGCAGGATGCACTGATGATTCCCACCCCAGCTGCAGCCATCACGGTCAACTTTGAGAAAGCTTTTGACTCAGTGAAGTGGGAATTCCTACATGTTACCCTGCAGCACCTTAACTTTGGACCAGTTTTTAGCACCTGGGTTAAAACAGTGTACACTAACCCCACTGCAAGGGTCCTCACTAGTGACACCCTTTTTGACCCATTCTGTCTATACAGAGAAACCAGACAGGGATGCCCCTTATCTCCCATGCTCTTTGTATTAGCAATTGAAACCTTAGCATGTGCGATTAGAGAACATCTGAATATACAAGGACTAGAGGTAGTCGGGATCACATCTCACTATGCTTTATGCAGACAACTGTCTCATCCAGACTAAAAATTTACAAGCTAGCTTACCCTACGTCATGTCCTTATTTGACTCCTTTGCATGGATATCAGGTCTCTGCATTAACACTAGCAAAACTGAAGCCATCGCCCTAAACCCCACCAACTCTCCATCTATGCTGAAAAACAAGGGTCTAGCATAGGCCACAAAGGGCATAAAATATCTGGGAGTGTTTATATCTTCAAATATACAGACTCTTACAGAAAAGAATCTCTCTCCCCCTTTTTTCCCAGTTACAGTCTGAAGTGCAGAGATGGAAACACCTTAATTTAGCCATGCCCATTAAAATTACTAAGGTAAAAATGATGGTTGCCCCAAGAATCGTTTACCTCATGTCATACATACAGACATACGAACATACAAAGAAGCCAGCAGAAGGCCATTTGGTCTTTCAAGTCTGTTCATATTGCAGGGTCCACAGCTTGAGTTAATGTCCCTGCCCTCCCTCCACACTCCTCCCATCCACCCTACCCATGATCTTTACCTTCCACCTATGCCTATCCCATCCTCTCTTAAAGCTGCCCACTGTGTTCAATGAGATTACTTCTTCGGGCAGCGCATTCCAAGTGTCCACCACCCTCTCTGTGAAGAAGTGCTTGACCTTCCTCCTAAACCTCCCACCCTCCAGCTTAAGACGTTGCCTCCTCGTGTTATAGTTCCCACTTAGCTTTAAAAGACTCTCCTTATCTCCTTATGTCCCATCTTCCTCTAGAATTTCCTGGCAAATGGATACAAAAACATGACTTCCTAATAGGCAACTTCTTGTGGGATACCACCAAGCCACAGTAAAGCAGGGCAAAATTAAGAGCACCACAGAATAAAGGAGGCTGGGGCTTCCCAATTTCCATCTTTATGCCTATACTTTTTTGGTAGCTAGGACTTGCAAGATACTCCATGATCTAGGCCCAAGCAAACGTGCATGGTGTGACTCAGAACACAAGATATTAGGGGGCACAAATGTGTCAGCCTACTAGGAAGACCATCACCTGGTTACCTGAAAAAATGGAAGGTTATTCAGGACGCTCACAGAGCTTGGCATAAAGTCTGCTAAATTACTAACTCATGTATGAGCCCAGACTCATTGGTATGCTTTTGGAATAACTCCAGCTGGTTAATTGAAGGTAAACTGATAAAGTGGCCTAGATGGAAGGACAATCATATCATTAGAAAAAGAGACATCCTCACTTTTGACAACCTTACACTTGACTCCTTTTCCTCTTTAAAAGATGGGCATCTACTGCCCCAACTAGATTTTTGGGAATACCTTCAACTAAGGCATGCTTACAGTACTTGGTCACGTAAGGTCTGCTCATGTCAAACATGTGGCTGGCAGAGAAAAAAAGCAGTACCGTCCCCCCTGGTTAGCTAGCAGAACAAGTCAAAAGGACTAGCTGGCATAATATAAAAAAACTTAGGAATACAGCCTCAGACCCAACCACTGGGGCTCAGAGCAAGGGGCAAGAAATGCTCCACACTCCCCTATCAGATGAAGACTCAGCTGCTTGCTCGGCTTCTGCTAAAAAAGCATGCTCTGACCCATGAAGCCTCGTGATACAGAACAAAGTATAGCACTTGTGATACCGCACCCTAACTCATCTAAAAACGATGGGGCTAATGGCAGACAATAATTGCTGGAAATGTGGAGTGTGGGGGTGAAGATCTTCTCCATATTCTTTGGCACTGCTCACCAATTCCCCATTTTGGAGGAAGATCATCACTTGCTGCTCCAGAATTTTAAATAACAACCTGCCACATTCCCCCTCACTGTGGATACTGGGGCTCCTCCCTAGAGGTTTAAAGCTACCATACCAGCATAGATTATGGATGATAACAGGCCTTAGTAGAGGACAGAAGAGCTCTTTTAAGGAAATGGCACACTTTGGAGATTCCCTGTTTTCATGAATGGCTAATGTCATGGAGAAATTGGCCAAATTCACTAAAATGTCCCTCTTTGCTGCAAGCACCACTACCCTATTCTTAGATTGATGGGCCTCCTTTTGTTCCTACATATCTTCAGAAGAATGCTAGACCACTCCACTACAGAGCAAATACCTCTTAACCTCTCCCGAAGTCAAATACCAGAGATCTTGCTCTCCCATGACTAAGGTCCCCTTTTAACACCTTGTTTCAGATGTAACTAACCTTCTAATTATAGAAACGTTTGCACTATCTTCTTGAATACAGTCTGATGTTGTTCCCTGATCAAACTCAGAAGTAACATCTACCTACAGTTTTAGTAAAATTGTATTTCATCTGTACGTCATGCAATGTTAAGAAATGCAACATCCTCTCTGACTTGATTAATCATCAAAAGTCATTTGAAGAATGCTATATTTGTTGTACTTGTTATTGTTTGTGTTGTACACATGTAAACTTGGAAAATTAATAAAAAGATTAACTGCAAAAAAAAAACAAGTATTATTTGTGGGGCACAGAATTTAGGGTGGTAACAGACTATAACCCTTTGTGTTAGCTGCAACAAATCAGGGAGAAAAACCCTTGTATAATGAGGTGCTACCTGGCATTGCAGCCGTACCGATTCATTGTGCCTCACAGGGGTGGGACAGCCCATCTCAATGCAGATTACTCATCCAGATATGGTACAGGAATTAATGATGTACCTTGAGCTTGCTTGCTGAAACAGCACATGATCTGTATGTTACTGATTTGTTGAAGTCTACATAAGCCGAAGTTTATGTATATAAAGTCCCAGGGTAAATGTATGATCATATCAAAGTATTATTGAGATCACTTTGCTTATGTTAAGGACCTTAGCATGCTAGATATGTTTAATAAAGGACCCTGGGTTGGAGCTTCACGGTGAGGGTGGGCCGAAGCTCCATCCCATTCCAGGGATCAGGAAGGTGGAAAACAGTCTCCGCATGACTATTCCCCCTTAAGGTGGGGGATGTGTGACAGGGAAAGCCATGTCCCTGTAATTGGACCACCTTCTCTCTTAAAACATCTGTTGCAACAGTGCCTTCTCTATCCTTTACATCTATCCCTAAGTTTCTAAGTCTGGAAGGTTGGCCACCTTTTGAATCCCCACCCCCCACTCTTAACTGTCTCCCTCTACTATTTCCATTTCTCTCAAGGTCCATAAAGCGAGAGGTAAAGGAATCATCATCTCTGTGTAAGAAAGGGTACAGGTACACCCGGGTGTATGAGTGCCTGTTACAAAAACATATAAACCTAGGTGGTAAAGATGAATAAAAAGGCATGTGGTGGTCTAGATAGTGTGGCCACACATTTAGAGCAGACAGCTCTTGTTTCCTATTAATTTATGTGGTACCCTATTGCTCTATAACAAATAAGGCAGTAGTAATGAAATATAGTTTTGGAGCTGGCACACTGCCCTTTTTCTTTTGCACCCCGTTTTCCCTTGTGATTAAGAGTCGGGCACGCTGCTGTGCACAAAGAAAGAAAGGAAGTAAAATGTGGTGCCTGACATGACAAAGCACCAAAACACTGGTAAAACATCCTGGCTGCGGAGCATTCATTTGACTGTTCATAGCAATGCCTGCATGTCCCTGCCCGATGGTGCTTGTACCCCCTTTAGGTTGTGTGTCCAGAGTTAAGAAGAGAAAGGAGGCAAGATGTAGCAAAAGATGGGTTTTTAGCAAGAAAAAGTCTCTCCTTCTCACTCTCTCTCTCTCTCTCACTCTCTCTCTCTAGGACCAGAATGCATTTCCTAGCATGGACCCTCCCAAATGAGTCTGTAATGCCAGAAGGGTACTGCCAATGGTACTGCTTCCTCCTGGTGGAAAGAAAAACAGGGATAGGATGTTAAACAAGGTTTCTTTGGCCAAAGCAAAGCTAAGAACAAGGGCCAGAATAAAATGTTTAGCTGACAGCTCTGCATTTCAACTGCTGGCTCCCAAGTTAAACCCTTCGTTTTTGTTTTATGTTGGTTCATTTAAATTATCGGCTTACAGATACTGTACATATACTGTCACCACAAATAAAAGGTAACTGCCCCAACTGCCTAATGAGTTTTGTTTTCAACAATATTCTGGTGGCTGGAATGTAATGTTGTCTAGAAAGCTCTCTAGCGTTATATAAATTAAAAGAGAGCTAATAAAAAAGTTTAAAAAAAACTTGATGATGCTCAGCCACCTGATCAAGTGGGTGTGTATATAAGGACTGACTGATGAACATACAGGCAGATAGGGTCAGTTCTTTCTGGTCATCATAGGTGAAGGACTGAGGAAGTCCCTTGCTACAACCCTTGTGTGGAAACTAGTGTAGAATTTGCCACAGCCTTGAAAGCCCGTTTTGGTTACTTTTTGTTTCTTTTCTGTTTGACTGAAGTAAAGACTTTATTTTTGTTTTGCTTGAATTGTTTATGAAGTAATATACAATGCACCAGACAAAATGTGTTAAATGTATTGCTACTTGTGGTGTCCATCTGTTATCCCACATCGTTACACAGTTCACTAGTAAGGCCATCCCTCCCTGTGGCAGTACTGGTTTTAAGGGAGGAAATGGCCATGACGATCTCAGCAGGTGAAATCTAAGCCTTGAGAAAAGGCTTTTTCACAATCTGGGACAACTGGGTGTTGAAACTGAGAAAAAATTGTTGCCTTTATGCATTAGTAGTGAAAGTGGGATCAAACAGATGGGCCGTAATGTTATCAGTTACAGACAGTATATGCTCCGTGGTGGTCACTAAAGTCCCCTGGCCAGTATATACCTCATACATTACTGTCTTTTCAATTCTAGCTTTACATCTCTCAAAGGGACATAGTTCTGGGAGCTTTCTTGAGTCCCAAATTTAAGTTCCCTTTCCAGGGCATGTGCCCTTTGTAAATGAAAATGGAACATGTCCTTCCTGATGTTATAGATTTGAGGACCATAATCATTGCCTGTCTCAGCTATAACAGATAACAACTTCTGTAATTGCTATCTATAGTTTAAATACTGAAGGTATTTGGATTTGCCTTGGACCTTACCTTGCTTTTGGAAAAAATGTTTTAAAGTCAGCCTTTGTATCCTCCCACAATACTGTGGGTCATCATAGAATATCAGTAATATAAGGCTCAGTAGGTAGCACACTCGCCTCTGAGGCTGGGAGATCAGAGGGCTGTGGGTTCAGTTCCCACATCTGGCACTTGGGTTAATATCCCAGTACTGACACTGTAGTGCAGCATGAGAGGGGTGCTGCACTTCTGAGGTGCTGTCCTTCAGATGAGATGTTAAACCGAGGTCCCATCTGCCTGGATTGGTGGTAGTTCAGGTGGATGTTAAAGACCCCATGGCACTTATCGAAAAGAGTAGGGGAATTTCCCTGGTGTCCTGGCCAAATTTCCCTCATTCACTAAAAATATACCGCCAACAGCTTAATCTGGTTCAAGGTCAGTTGGCATTCATCTGTATCCCCTTCCCCTGGGTCGTGCCTGAAAATAGGCAGGATTTGTCTAGTGCACTTACCCAGTCAACAAAAGCTAAATAAATAAAAAAAATAAATAAGGATTTATTTCCTAGCAGCAACTAGTTCCTTTAGTAGGAGCTGTATCTTAGAGGAGGACAGGAGGGCAGCATTCAACTTTAAGACTCCAGGCCCATGCATCTGTCCAGAACTAACGCCTATCATAAGTTCAAGTAACATTTCATCAGAGACTTCCAATGGCTTTGTAGCAGCGTAATGAATAGGGATAGCAGGTGAGGTAAACACAGAATAAGTTCAGGTAGCAGTAGTATCTTATTTTCCTACTGTATATCCTAAAGAATGTAGGTTCCCACTAACTGGTAGCTTTTAAGTAGGCATCTGATAACCTTACATTGTATATCAAATTATGCAAAAAGATTATATCACAGAAAAAAACATATACTTTTTGTTTTGGAAGATGCATTCACAATCCAAGCCAGTCAGACCATAAATGATAGGCATAGAAGAAAATCCATAGCATTGTATTACCTTAGGTACAGTCGGTCAGTCCTGGGTTCCTTGGATTGCACCTCATATGCATTTATTAATCTGTAGGCTTGGCCCTGTGCAATGATCACCAGCATCAGGGCATAGCCTGAGGACAAATGTAACAATTTTGTGACAGTTACGCCCAGGATGTTGAATAGTAGGCTGACCCCAGAACACTATTCAGTCCCTATTGCCCAAAAAAGATGACCATCTTGCCAAACTTTTTTTTTGGCAAGGGAAACCGCAGTAAGGATTGTATCCTGATGTCCTGTATGAAGATGATCATATACCTTGACAGCTGGAAAAAGAAAAAGGCTGTCAGCCTTTTCCAGTAATTCTTAATCATGTTAATATTAGCAGTGGCCATGGTAATCTCCTGTAACAGTATTAGGATACACAAAGCAAGTGCAATATACACTCCTTAAAATAGCTTATTTTTTCATCCCCCACCCTCCCTTCGTAGTTCTACATTTTCTTTTCTTTTTACAGGAAGCATCAGTAGTACCTTCTTCAGGCTCAGATGAGTGGTTCAACTGAGTAGAAGACACTGAAGAGGCATTAGAATCCTCTTTCTGGTAGTCTAGTGTTCCCCCAACCCGGAAGCGTGAGGCCCGTTAGCCACAATGTGCATATGTAGGGAGCCAGTGACCGGTTCGGTCCTCCTCTCACCACCACTATAGCCCGCTGCCGACTACAGTATACATGAGCACTAATAGCGCTCATGCATACCGCAGTCAGCGGCCAGCCATGGTGGTGAGAGGAGGGCAGAACTGGTCACTGGCTCCCTACATATGCACGTTATGGCTAACAGGCCTCGCGCCTCCGGGTGGGGGGACCACTAGACCACCAGGTACTGAAGTAATTTTCGGGGCTACCGTGGTCAGGGATCATGCTGCATACCTCTCAACCTCCTGTTTTGGTAATCAGGGACAGGGCTAAGAAAAATCAGTGAAAGATGACAAATAGGGACAAATATTAACAAAAGTGAATATAGGCTCACAAAGCGTGCTGCATTGTTTAGCTCAATATAAAAAGCATTTTCTTATGGAGAAATATGATGCTACACTAATGAGTATCATAATTTTATACAAATCCCTACTGTGCAGGGACAGAAGCCATAATATTAGGAGGGACAGAGGTAGTTTTTGAGGTGAAATCAGGGACATCCCTGAAAATTAGGGACAGTTGAGAGGTATGCTGGAGGTGGGGGGACCACTAGATCACCAGGTATTGAATTAATTTGTGGGGCTACTGGGGTCGGGGATCGTGATTGGGGGGGGTCATACCTCCCAATCGTTTGTCACTGAAATGTGGGACATGGACCTTTGTGGACACTCAAACTGAGGGACAACGAGGGGCACAGATCTTCAGAATGAGGGACATGTCCTCAAACTTGGGGATACAAACCCAGACAACTGTGTGAACCATAGTGTTTACCCTATGCAGAATATATTTCGGAGTTAGTATTTTATACATCAGTGTTTCTACTGTAAGGTCTGATGTACAGTACATTCACTGTGTGGGTGGCACCTTTTCCATGAGGCATGGCTGAGGGACAGAGTAGTTTTCAGAGGCCAAATGAGGGCTGTTCCTTGTAATGAGGGACACTGGAAGGGTATGGGGGCTGTCCTCCAGGGTGTGTTTGGAATCAGGCAGTGTAGCTATATATCTATAGATCTATACCTATATACACACGCACACATATACATGTGTGTGTACATATATATATATATATATATGTGTGTGTGTATGTATCTGTATATATATATTGCCATGTTGCTCTGTAGTCCATTCCAACCAACAGGGGATGCTGTGGGCATGCCTTGGCCTGCAACGTCCAGCCTGTACTTCCATTCCAACCAAAAAGTGGAGGTGTGTGCACCATGCTGTAGCACCGGGCTAACTGCATGGTAATGTATGCTAAGCAGCACATAATGAGATGCAAATGTGCCTGTTTCACATGAATTACCTAAGTAGTCTCATTTTCATGGGAGCTTTGAATATAACTCCCATTTGCCCCGGGCTAATGTGTTAGTACTGTACAATCGGGTTAGCCCCGGCAAAGCTTACTTCAGCATAGCATAGTTCTGCAGTGCGTGGATTACATTGTTGTTTGCAGTCATTCCTCTCAGTTGTCCCTGATTTTCAGGGACGTCCCTGATTTTACCACATAATTATACTCTGTCCCTCCTAAAAATTGTGTTTCCATGACTAAACAGTGGGGGTTGTCAGCATAAAATAATGCCAAACATTGATGGTACAGACGTGTTCTTCCTTAGAAAATGCATTTTACACTAAACCACATATTCTACCAGCTTCCTGAGTGGATATCATCACTTTTTAAGATGTGTCCAGGATTTTAAACCTCTGTCCCTGATTTTTTTAAGCCTTGTCCCTGATTTATGAGGCAGGGGGTTGAGTAGTGTGTTTGCAGTAGCTGTGAGACATCTCTGTGCAATCACACACAATGTTCTCCACCTGCAACACTGGCTTGCTACAGAGTCTAATGAGCTGCACTTGCAGATTGCACTTCCCTGTTGCTATTTTCAGTGCTGTCTTATTCCCGGGCTATTTTTGCCCTGCACTCCCAGACCAATTTGCCCGGCTTCCTTAGACTGCTATATTCAGCAGGATTAGCACCGGGCTAATTCTTTTTTAATATAGCTTGCTTTGTGCTTGGGGCTAAGTTTGCCCGCCAGGCGGTACTAATTTAGCCCCGGAGCAAAGTTTTGTATATCTGACCTTAAGTGTGTCTTTGATTTTCAGAGAGTCCTTCTGCACCAGCTTCTCTTGTAAGCTATATTAAAAAGTCAGTGTTCTCCACCTCTTGGTGATGTCACCCATGAGGTCACTGTGAGATCTGTGATAAATCTGTAATCTGAGTATGGATATCCACAAGGATGTATGTTATTACAGTGAAAATCAGCAACTAGCAATTTCCCAAAATATGAGTCTCTTTGATCAAAACATTCCCATTGATGTTTCGTAACACCCACACTCTGTCACTAGTTCTCTGCTAGGTGAGAAAACCGTAAAACATCAGCCAAAGACTTCCTTTCTTGCTAGGATTTATTTATTTATGAGTTTTACCAGGATGGCATACTGAGCAACATGTTCAATTCCAGATGCGACCTGGGGGGCCGAGACCCAATTTACAAACATGTCGATTTACAAGAAAAATTTTTCATACATAGTACAAAAATGGAACAACAAGCATCGTATTTCCACATTTAGTGAAATGATTATAGACATAGGTAATACATACATAGTGTAGAGAAAAATTGGAGGGTGGTCAACTTGGGAGCCATTATTTACACCATAGGTGTAGGGTTGAATTCACTGAAACAGGAGCAGCTGGAGAAGAAATGCCCTCGGAGTAGGCGATTTCATTGGTGGTGGTTTGGAGCATATCTTATGGGGCAGGTAGGGTGTTCCAGATTTGAGGGATTCAGTAGTTGAAAGCGGCCTGGCCTTTTTTAGTGCGCATGAACAGGACGTGCAGCAGCCTAGGGTCTGTACTCCTGAGGGAGTACGCAGGTAGAGGTTGTTGGAAGAGGGTAGAGGACAGGTAGGGTGGGAGGGAGAGGGACCAATATTTGGCTGCGAACCTGGCACAGTTTGTTAGTCTACGGTCATGGAGGGATGGCAGGGTTAGAGAGGTGTAAAGGCTGCAGTGGTGTGTAGAATGTGGGCAATCATCGAGGATAAAGCAACAGAAAGAGTGGAACGGGGTGTCGAGGCTGGCCAGGATGGATGCAGGGACTGTGGTGTATACTATATCTTCGTAGTAGAGAACGGGCAGGATCATAAAATTCATATTCAGTTTTCAGCTTCAAATGCAGGAGCAGGTTATAAGAGGTAATAAACTGTCCCTCTGGAAGGAAGTGTTTAATTAGTGGTTTAACTGGCCAGTGTCATGACAGCCTGCTGCTTCACTCACACTGGCACTTTTGAGGTCAAAGGTCAATCCTCTTACACACTGGCTGGTATGTCTTACGCAGAAAATCACAGACCATTTATTTATAATACAAATACTATACAATATAACAATAAGTAGGTGGCAGTGTCACACATATTTCTTTAACATAGACCAGCGTTTTCATATTACTTTTGTTCATGCACTCTGAAAGAAATTCAAGCTACATCTTTTTTTATAAGAAAACATTTGCTATCATGTTATACTTCAACATGATTCAATAAGTCTCTTTGACTTTTTTATTAGCCTACCATATCTCAGTTTGCCCAATTGTTCGGTACAGTTTCATTAGACATCTAAGCCCTAGGCTCCAGTTCAGTATTCTCTTTTTATATTTCAGGAGATTCAGGTAATGTCCTGTCTGGAGAACTAACATTTCTTTCCTGTTCATGGTCATCACTCGTAGGCATTTCACTTTCAGTACACTGTTTTTCAATTAAGATCATGGGTCTCCGGGCAAATGCACTGGTTCAGTAGGTAAAGTCACTGGTGGTACTGGAAAGTGCTCTCATTTTGCAGGCACTTGCATCCTGTTTCATCTTATCAAATGTCCGCTTTCATAAGTACCAAATAGGATCTTGTAGCCATAAGTCTCTGAACTATTGCCAGTTCTCCCCAGCAACAATCACTTCTCACTTGAATTGTTTCTCCAGTTTGCAGCATTCTATGACATTTTGCTGTTTTGTCATATGTTTTACGTTGTTTCTTAAATTGCAGTCTTTTCTCAGTAAACATTTATCACAGTGTAACATTCTTAGTTTCAACATTGGTAACCTGGAACAAATATGGTGTCCCATAAGCAATTCAGCAGGTGATTTCCCACATTCTAATGGTGTTGCTCTGTAATTCAGTAAAGCAATAGTCAGTGTTTGCCTCTCTAGCCTTTTTCAGTAAAGTCTTCATGATTTTCACTCCACATTCTGCTAATCCATTTCCTTGTGGACATGTGAGACTAGAGGTGATATGCTTAAAATCATAAGATTTTGCAAAAGCTTTAAATTCTGCACTTGTAGACTGAGGTCCATTATTAGTCCTTACAAAATGTTGTAATCCAAATATTGAAAAAATTGCCTTAAGCTTTTCTATCACTTGATTGGATGTTGGTATGTTACATTAACAACTTCTGGCTAACATGAAAATACATCAGTCATAGCCATCTACACTCTCCCTTCTAGAGTAAACAAATCTACACCTACTCTATCCCAAATGTTGGCATTTTCTGAATCTGAAATTAAAGGTTATTTCAGCTGTGCATGCCTCAATTTCTGACATATGCATCAAGCCAAAACTATATTTTTCACATTTTTAGTGATCCCAGGCCAATACACAACCTTTCTTGATCTGTGTTTACATTGTTCAATACCTATATATATATATATAAAACCTTCATGAATTTTATGTAGCATTTCCTTTCTCAGTGTATTAGGTGCTACAATTCTATCACCTTAACGTAATACTCCGTCAACCACAGATATAGTAACCTGAAGTGATGCATACGTGTGTGAAGATACTGCCCTTTCCACCCACTGTGTATTACTTTCACTGCTGCTTGCAATGTTTCATCAGCTGCAGTTTCAGGTTGCAGTCTTTTCCAAATCTGTGCCAAGACAGCTCCTGCATTTTTTTCCATTTATGTGAACATCCACTTCTGTTTCCAAGTTTTGATAAGTGATTCTGTGAGTTTCATCCCAGATTCTTGATAAAGTATCAACCACAATCAGATAATTTTCTGGTGTGTATTCTAGCTGATAATCATACTTCTGTAGTTTGATTAAAAGTCTGTGCATCTGTGGATGTGCCTGCCATAAGTCTTATTAGGATTCATACTAGGAAAAGTAGGCATACAGAGGGCAGTGGCCCATTTGTGTATGTCTCCAGCCAAGCTGGTTCATTATCCCATTATTATAGAAGAAGCTGGTCAAGATTCTGTTTAAATTTTGAATAATTTGTATTTTCCAATATGGAACTAGGGAGAGTGTTCCATGTGGGAATAATTCTTTGGGTGAAAAAGGATCCCCTTTTATTGGTTCTAGTAAATGTCAGTGCCAATTGATGTTTGTGGCTTCTAAGGCTATGGTCCCTGTGACTGCAGAACATTCCCAGCTGTGTTAGTAAGTCTGTATCAGCGTGAATTTTGTACATTAATAGCAGATCACCTCTCTTTCTTCTCTGCTCTAGGGAAAACAAGCCCAGTTCTTTTAATCTTGCTTCATAATTCTCGTCCCACATATTGGTGACAAGTTTGGTTACCCTCTGCTGGACTCCCTCCAGTCTATTAACATCCCTCCTGAGATATGGACTCCACAAGGGTGAGCAGTAGTCCAAATGTGGTCTCACATATGATCTATAAAGTGGCAAATACATCCTTTATCGCTTGTGGTAATTATTACCGCATGGAACACTCTCCCTTCCTCCTCTTAATGCGACCAATAAGTTTATTGGCTCAGCTAATAATATGATTGCAGTGACTCTGTGATGTTAAGTCTGAGTTAATTATTGTACCCAAGTCATTGTGCTGCACTATTTGTGTTAATACTTGTCCATTTATTATGTACTGGTTCTGTATGTTGGTATTTCCCAGGTGCATAACTATGCATGTTCCGACATTGAAGGCCATCTGATTTCTAACTGCCCATTCCTCCAATTTTCCCAGATCTTTAGTGACATTACAGATATCTTCTTGTCTCTTTACTGGTGACACCATTTTAGTATCATCAGCAAATTTAACTGCAAAACTATTAATATCGTTGGTCAAGTCTGATATAAAAATATAAAAAATTATTGGGCCTAAAACAGACCTGTGTGGAACTCCGCTGCTTATTGGGCATGATTTTGACATATGTCCCCTTATACATACATGTTGAGTATGATCATTTAACCATTCCTCAGCCCGGTTGGTAATGTAATTATTTATTCCTAACAATCACATTTTGTTTATTAGAAGATCATGGGGTACCTTGTCAAAAGCTTTACAAAAACCAAGGTAGATCACAACCATGGGTATGTTATTTTCTAAAGATCTACTGGTGAATTCATAAAAAAACAAATTTCCAGTCAGGCAAGATCTATTCTTTCTAAAACCACGTTGTGCTTGATCCATTAACCCTTTTGTAATTAGGTTCTCCTCTAGTCTTGTTTTAAGCAGGGTCTCAAAGATCTTTCCTAATATACTGGTCAAACTAATTGGTCTGTAGTTGGATATATCTGATCGGTTTCCCTTTTTGTAGATTGGTGTGACAGTTGCCATTTTCCAGTCATTTGGTATTTTATAGGTTGACAGAGACATATTAAAAAGTGTATGGAGGGGTTCCACTAGCCAGTCTTTAAGTTCTTTTAATAGTCTCGGATGGAGTTTATCTGGCCCTGGTGATTTATTTATGTTGATCTTTTTCAGTTCTGCCATGATCTCAGCTTTAGAGATTTCCCAACCATTATCACTTTTGTTTAGAATAGGAGCACTGTTAGTTTTACTTTTGGTGTTATAAACGGAACTAAAGTATTTATTGAATTCTTTGGCAGTTTCCTGGGGGGTTGTTATTACTTTTGTATTTACTGTCGAGGGTCCAATATTCCTTGGTGTTTGTTTTTTGTTATGAATGTAGGAGTAGAAACTTTTACCCCCCCCCATCCTTAATGTACGCCAGCCTTTATTCAAACCTCTTTTTTTCTATTTTTATTTTAGTTTTGCATTTTTTTAGAATCATCTTATACCTCCATCTGTTGAAGTCACTACTGTCTCTCTTCATACTCCTATATACCCTCTTTTTTTGTTTTATTAATTTTGTTATTGTAGGTGTTAGCCACAATGGGATCCTTCCCCTTTTGTTATAGATTATTCTGTTTGGCATAAATCTGGTTTCAGTTTCCAATAGCTTATTCTTAACTCTATTCCAAAGTTCATTCGGAGACTGTGTCCCATTGTCCCAGCTCCAGTTTAACAAGTCCTGTTTCAACTGATCAAAGCTTGCTTTGTTGTAATTGTTTAAAACAGGTTTTCCTATCTCAGGTTTTGTTCGTATGTTTGTATGAAATGTTATGGTCATATGGTCACTATTTAAAATAGGTGCTTTAACCTGGATATTGCTAATTTTATCAGGGGGATCTGTTAGAAGTAAGTCAAGAGTGTTGTTTTTTCTTTTAGGTTTTGTAATTAGTTGGTTCAAATCATTTATGGAACATACATCCAAAAACAAATTATCTTGGTCATTACTACCCATATTTTCTTTCCAGTTTATACCAGAAAAGTTGAAATCTCCCATTAATATAATTTCTTTATAGTTAGATTTTTTTTTTTAGTCCTTTGGTAACCAGGTAAGGCCCACTAGGCACATGTGCATGCTTTCAGGGGCGACCTGGGAGCACTGGGTGGTTAAGTGACTTGCTTAGAGTCACACAGTATACAAGTGGAGTTAGTGAGAATCAAACTCAGGTCTGGTCTGCTGGATGTATCAAGCTTGTTCACACCTCATTCCTCTAACCTCTAGGCTATACTGCCAGCCCTACTATTTACTGCCTATGCTGTCATAAATGTCCTGGGTAAGTACTGAACTAGCATTTGGAGGCCTGTAACATAATCCAATTAGTAATTTGGATTGTGTTTCCCCGTGTATTTCAACCCATATTATTTCACAAGAAGATTTTTCAGTTAATCCTGTAATATATTTTGCCTTACTATTATTTTTTTGTGAACAGAGCCACTCCCCCCCCACTTTATGTAATCTGTTTTTATAAAAGGTAGTATAGCCAGATATATTTATAATCCACTCTGATTTTTTATTCCACCAGGTTTCTCTAACAGCAGCAATATCTATTTTATCCTTGTTCAATATTAACCAAAATTCTTCCAGTTTTGTACCACGTAAAAGTCTCTTTTTTAAATAATAATTAGCGGTTTATGATCTGTTTCAATCACAATGCAGATTCCATAAATATAATTATGAAATATGTCATATCCAAATGCAATATCCAACATTTATTTTACTATTTGGGCATATTTGTATTCTGTTTTGGTGAATGCTCTGCATGCATTTGAAACAGGTCTCCAGCTTTTAGTTCTGATTTGTAAAAAAATGGCTCCCATGCCATCTTTCGAGACGTGAAAACCTTTGTCAAGCAAGAGATATCAAAATACTGTATTACAAAGTTGGTGCTGTTGTCAAAATTATTTTATTAAAGGCTATGACTGAAGTTAAATGGGTGGGATCAACTAGCCATGCCCCCTGCCTGGGCTATTTAAGCCAGCTTCCTGCAGTCTCATACAGATGCATTCTTTCTTTGCTGTGGCTAGCCCTGCTGGAGCTCTGTGCTCCCTTCCCTGGTATTTGACTTCTGTTTCAGTTTGTGCTTTTGGGGGATTTATGCTGCCTTGTGCCTCTGCTTTCATTGGTCTGTATTTTGCTTTTGTCTCCTGGCTGCAGTCTTGCCTTTGTCCCTCATTCCTGCTGCACGTTCCTTATCAATCTTGTGTTTGTCTCTGCTTTTTTTCTTTTTGGGGTTCCTAGTTCTCAGTATCCTGCCTTTGTCATTTATTTTGCTTTGTGTTTATTCAGACTCTAGGATTACTATGTTCTATACCATTCATAATCTCCCTGCTTACCTATACGGTTTTTGTACCATTGCAGCCTCCTGTTTGTTTAACCTCCTTAATGGCTTATACCTGGCAACCACTCCCTTTTGGGTTCAGTGGTTTCACTACTCACTCATGTAGCACACTGCTTCCTGCTTTGATTCCCCCACCCTATTGATTCCATGCCATTGCATTTCCTAACAGCATTTATTTGTTCTCTACAGCTTCAGTAATCTCCTCCAACCTCTAGTGTTTGCTGTCTTTTTGTAAAAAAATACAATCTCCCTGCCTACCTATACTATTGTTTCTGCCATTTGCAGTCTCCTGTGTCTCTCAACTCCTTAACTGTGTATACCTGGCTCATAGCCTAGCAACCACTCTCTTTGGGTTTAATGGTTTTATTGCTCACTCCAGCAGTACTCTGCTTCCTAATTTGATTCCCTTGCTACTGCATTTCATATCTATACTAACTGTTGCTCACTACCTTGCTATACTCAATGTTATCAATGCCAATTCTAACAGTTGCTCCCCACCTCATACTATCTCGCTGTCCTCAGTGTTAACAGATGCGCTTCACCTCATGTAGTCATATACTCAGTGCTAAATTTAGGAAAGAAGTGCACACTGGAAATGCAGTCAGTGCTGAAAAGGGTGCCAGCCCAAATTGTCAGTGAACAAAGGAATTTGGCACTCATGGAGACCAGGAATGGTTTCAAATCTGTGTAAAGTTTATTGTGGCTGTACACCTGGTCAATACCCTCTTCCCCGGTGCTTTGACCATAACACATGGTCTACCTCAGAAGGTGGGTCTGAGGAGTAACAGACTTTTCTCAATTTTATACAAAACAATTAATGTGACACCCACCCATTAAGTGAAAACATGTACAATTAATTACACATAAATACAAAAGTTAAAGCAACATGCAATACATATATAAAGCTGGCTTTTAACAGTTTTAACAATCTCAGGCTTTCTTTTTTATACAATTTATTAATATCCTTATAGTATCATTCCATTTAATGTATTTTCTCCTGGGCATTGCTCTTGTAAACAAGATTAGAAGGAGTAAATTGGGGGTTGGGGGGATTGCGTTATAAAGGAAGCAAGGAAAAATTCAAAACAAATTGTAGGATAAAAAAGGGGAATATGAAGTAGGAAGAGTTTTTAGATGGGGGGGTAGTGCTGGTTGGAGATTTCAATATTCCAGATGTGGACTGGAGCCTTCCAGCAGCAGCATCAGCCAGGAGCAGATTTATCCTGGACTCCCTTCAAGGTGTCTTCCTTAAGCAACTGGTCATGGAACCAACTCAGCAGAAGGCAATATTCGACCTCATGCTAACAAATGGGGACAATGTGATTGGGGCAACAGTGGGGGAGCATCTGGGGAACAGTGACCACTGGCCACTGTGGTTTGAAATCAAAGAAGAGCAGAACCAAAACACACAAAAACAAGTATCCTGGATTTTAGGAGGGCAGACTTTGGGAAAACATGTACATGCTTGAAAGAGGCACTAATGGTAATGGGGAGGGAGTCAGAGGAGGAGGAACGGTGGGCAATATTTAAAATGGAGATTACAAGAACAACAGAATTATGAATTAAACAGGTTAGCAAGGGGAAAAGGAAGAGGAGGCCATTATGGTTTTCCGAGGAGGTAGCAGAGTAAGTGAAAGCCAAAAAGATAATATGCAGGCAATACAAAAAGATGCAGTTAGAAGGTGATAGGGAGAAGTACTAGGAGAAGCAAAGGAGGCAGGGAGGTCAGTAAGGGAAGTCAAAGCTCAGACAGAAGAGCACATCACAAAATCAGTGGGTAGAAGGGACAAAACTTTTTACAGGTACATAAGTGAAAAAAAGAAGGGTGAAGGGAGAGATAGTGAGACTGAAGGGGGAGGATGGGGCAGCGCGGAGGATGATAACAGAAAAGCTGACATACTGAACATATGTTTCTTCTCAGTCTTTACTGAGGAAGAGGAGGATGAAGGGCCTGAATGGAGTACAAGGGGTTGGAATGGTGCAGAAATGGACATGAGTCTCTTTACATGGGAAATGGTCCTACAGGAACTGGAAGGAATAACAGTTGATAAAGCAATGTGGCCAGATGGGGTGCACCCCAGGGTCCTATAGGAATTAAGAGAGGTGGTGGCTGAACCTCTGGCAATCCTGTTTAGCAGATCACTGGAAACAGGGTAGGTCCCCAAAGACTGGAGAACAGCAGATGTAGTCCTCTTATACAAAAGCGGGAACAAAGAGGAAGCAGAGAACTACAAACCAGTCAGCCTGAGCTTGGTAGTGGGGAAGATCATGGAAGCACTACTGAAGGGGAGACTGGTGAAACATCTGGTTGCCAACAGACTACAGGACCCAAGGCAGCATGGTATGCCAGACCAACTTCATTGAATTTTTTGACTGGGTGACAAGGGAGGTGGATCAGGGAAGGGCAGTGGATGTGGCCTATCTGGACTTCAGCAAGGCCTTTGACACTGTGCCGCATAGAATGCTATTAAACAAACAGGGGAATATGTGAGTGGGCAGGACAGTAGTGCGTTGGGTGGGTAATTGACTGGATGTGGAGCCTTTACTGATGTGGAGCCTTTGAAAAAGAGTCCCTGACTCAAAGGGTTGTAATTCCTAGATCTCAATAAATAAATAAACAAATTAGCTGGGTGGCAGGACACAAAGGGTGGTGGTTAATGGCTATCACTCCACAGAGGGAAGAGTGACCAGCGGGGTACTACAAGGATCAGTGCTGGGACCGGTCCTATTCAATGTCTTCAACATTGACATTGTGCAGTACCTAGAAGGCAGAATTTCCTTGTTCACTGATAACATGAACCTCTGTAACAGTGTGGACACACTAGAGGATGTAAACAAAATGAGGAGAGACCTGCATAAGCTTGAAGAATGGTCAAGGGTTTGGCAGCTGAAATTCAATGAATGAAGTGCAGGATAATGCATATGGGGATCAAAAACCCTAGAACAACGTATCAGTTTGGGGGGTGAGGATATAGCATGCAGCAAGCAGGAAAGGGACATTGGGGTTATCATCTCTGATGACCTCAAGGTAGGGAAACAGTGTGATAAGGCAGCAGGTAAAGCAAATGGGATGCTGGAATGCATAGGCAGGAGCATCACCAGCAGGAAAAGGGAGGTCATAATTCCATTAAACAAGACACTAGTGAGGCCCCATCTGGAGTACAGTGTACAGTTCTGGAGATCTTACCTATACTACGTAAGGACATAGACAGGCTGGAGAAGGTTCAGAGAAGGGCAACAAAGATGGTACAGGGATTGTATCACAAGTCCTATGAGGACAGGCTGAAGGACTTGAATATATACTCCCTGGAGGAGAGGAGGGAGAGAGGGGATATGATGGAGACATACAAGTACCTTACAGGCAGGAACAGGGTTCAGGAATACACTTTTCTCCAGTGAAAAAGATGTTCCAGGACTAGAGGGCACAGGATGAAGTTGGAGGGAGGACAATTCAGAGGAAACGTGAGGAAGAATTTCTTCATAGAAAGGGTGGTGGACAAGTAGAACACACTGCCATAGGAAGTGGTGGGGGCTGAAAAAATTATGGGATTTAAGAATGCATGGGATAGACATAAGGGAATCCTGGAGGTCAGGGGTAAGGGGCAACAGACTTCTAGAAAAATGTAAAGGGAACTTATGAGCTCAAATGCACAGACTGGATGGGCCATAGGCCCTTATCTTCTGACAGTGTCTATGTATCTATGTATTACATCTTATACTCCCTCTTGAGTTGGCTTCCCCACTGTGAACGTATAAAGTACCAGACTATCCTACTGGCCAAAAAAGCACCTAGTGGCTTTGCTCCACCTGCTTTGGCATCACTCTTTTACCCACTCACAATCAGCATATCACTAGGAGTATGTAAAGCATGCACTGGTAGTCCCCAAATGTAGAGCCAACCAGGTCCAATGAGCTTTTGCTATCCGAGCCACACATTGGCTAAACAACCTCCCAACTTCCATCACTGAGCTACCTAAAATGTCACAGTTCAGGAGAGCCCTAAAGAAGGAACTAATCCAAGAATCCACATGCAAATACCAATCCTAACCCTTCCCATTACCTGACCCTTTACCTCTGCCTGACCCATCTATGCCCCTACCTCACTAGCCCTACTGCACCCTGTTCTCTCTTCTCGTTGTCTCCTCCTACTACCTACCTACCTCCTCCTCAGAAACCAAAGCAATATATTTACTACTTTTGAATCTACTGAGCTGCCAGCCTTATATTCTACAGCTGTTTCTTGGTCCCGACAAATGCTCATCTGAGCTGCCTGTAACAATGTAACGAATGACTGACTCTCTCAAGAGGGGACAAAGTCAAACAAAGGGAGAGGGGCCTACAAATTTTGAGGTCCAGACCCTTGCAGGCAGTTCGAGCGGAGCCAAGGGAGCAGGAAGGGGGTAAGGGGAATGGCACCGGAGCAACATGAGTGGTAGCAGTGAAGATGTGGAGCCATCAGGCTGGAGGAGCAGCCAGTGTACAGAAAGGATCGAGGTGAAGGGTGAGGAAGACACGCCCTGAGGGAAGTGTAATATTTCTTTTTTGTTCTACATTTTGCTGTGGGTATTTCTTGTTTGTTTTTCATTTTACTGTGTTTTTTTTTTTTGCTGGAAACAGTTACATTACCTGACTGTCCAGGGGGTGTTACTCTTCATGTTCCTTGGCCAGCGGGACACAAAACAGAAAGGGGCCTGTAGGACTGTGACCCCTGCTAAGATATTTGTTGGTGTGGGGAACAGAGGGAGCACTGGAAGGGCTGGGGAGTGCAGCAGGAGCAAATCGCAACTGATTGACTTGAGAGAGAGGGGACTCAGAGAGGGAGAGCCAATCAGTAACTGAGGAAAGCCTGCGAAGTCAAACAAAGAGAGAGGAGCCTACAAATTATGAGGTCCAGACCCTTGCAGGCAGTTCGAATGGAGCAACGGGAGAAGGAAGGGGGTGACGGGAACAGCACTGGAGTAGCAGAGTGGCAGCGGTGAAGACATGGAGCCATCTGACCGGAGGAGCAGCCAGTGCACAGGGAGGATCGGGGTGAGGAAGAAATGCCCTGAGAGAAGTGTGATATTTCTTTTTTGTTCTACATTTTGCTGTGGGTATTTCTTGTTTCTTCTTCATTTTGCTGTGTTTTTTTTTTTTTTTTTTCTGGAAACAGTTACATTACTTGACTGTCCCGGGGGGGGTTACTTTTAGTGTTCCTTGTCCAGCGGGACACAAAATAGAAAGGGGCTTGTAGGACTATGACCCCTGATGAGATATTTGCTGGTGTGGAGAATGGAGGGAGTGCTGGAAGTGCTGGGGAGTGCAGCAGGAGCAAATCGCGACTGATTGACTCTCTCAAGAGGGCACTGGACAGGTCCAATCCACCCTCCCCCGGCTAACAGGACTTTATATGGGAGGTGCTCAGTCAGGATTGGTGGTTGCCACTCACAGGTGATGCTGTGGGACTGATAGGCCACTCTTAACAGGACAAAGGAAATTACAAGGGTAGCAGATATTATGGTTAGCCCTGGTAAGGAACAGCGTCCAAGGGGATGGGGTGGGCAGTATGAAGCAGGGACAAGTTGGATGGGCGGCAGGGGGTCAGGTAGGGGCATGGGCAGGGTAGTAGGCTGCAATAATTGTAGGGCAGCTATCCTGTTAGGGGTCACATAGGGAGCAGGGGGTTGCCTGGTATGTCGACAACTGGAACAGCACAAGGAAGAGATTATGTGGTTAAAGGAAGAGATAGGTAGAGTGAAAAGAAGAGGCTGTGGAAATAATCCAGGGTACCAAGGGTACATGGGGGTGCCACAGAAAATAGGCTGGCAGCCCAGGCCTGGGCGGGGAAGGGTGGAAGAGCTATATGGAACAATAGGGTCGCCTCAAGAACCAACGTGTACAAATGAAGGGGGATGGAGAACAATAGGCTGCAGGGGCAGGAAGGGCCCCAGAGTAGGTTTCAAATGCAGGCCTCTCAATAGTGTGACAGAGAGGACTCTGAGTAGAGGGGGGGGAGTCACAAAACAGGTTCTCAGTGCTGGCTTCACTAGAGGAGATGAGGCAGGAGGACCAAGTAGGCAAGGCTGGAGAGGATAGGATTATTAAAAGCCCAATGGGCACTGGAAGGGTGGCTAAAGGGGGCAAGGATTCAATGTGTAAGGATAAGGGAGTGTGGGCTAGGAAGCTGGACAGAGAGTTAGTAGCTAAGGGGGGTGGGGGATATGAGGAGATAAGGGGAGGGATGCATCAGGAAGGAGGGGCAGGTGAGGACAGTGGAGAATGGTGGTGATATCACAGAAGGATGGAGTGGAAGGGGGTAAGGCAGAGGTGGGGTGGAAGGGAGAACAGCTGAGCTGCACTTGGGAACAAAAGACCTGGCAGGGAGGGACAAGGGACACACAGGGCAAGCAGTACAGGAAAACAAGGGTGAGATTCTAGTGCTGGGGGATTCAATTCTGAAGGGGGATCAGATAGGGGAGCAAGGGGAGAGGTATAGTAGAATATGAGTGGAGGCCATGCCTGAAAAGACAGCGCACAGGGTTGGGGCAATCCATCCTGAAGTATGCAAGGAAGGGTAGGGAAAAACCTCACATAGTTCTGCATTTGGGAACCAATGACCTGCAGATAATACAACTGATGTAGTCCAGGAGAGGTTTGTGGAGCTGTGGCAAATTTGCGAAGATGTGGGGGATCAGTAACTTTCTCAAAGGTGCCCAGGACAAGCACAGCAAGGAAGCTGAGGATTGCAGAATTTAACGCTTGGCTAAGGGACTGGTGTCCATCCAAAGGGTATGGGCTGGTGGGGGGGAGCACATAGGAGGCCATGGATCTCTATACCAGGAGCAGGCTTCACTTGAGTGGGGAGGGTAGAAGGGTCCTGAAACAAAAGCTGGAGGAGTACTTAGCAAACAACAAGAATTTAAACTAGTAATGAGGGTGGCAAGAGGGCAGGATGCTCAGGCAGGGAGGCCTAATGAGCTAACCCCCTCATGTTGGTCTTGGGGGACTTAGGGAGGAGACAGGAGGGGGAGCAAAAAATGGGTATCCAGTAGGGAGAGGGGTAAAGGAAACAGTGTGGAGGTTGGTAACATTGAATGCTAGGAGTCTGGGGAACAAAGTAGCAGAATTACAGGCTCTCATGGTGGATGGGGAAGTGGGTATGTCAGCCATAACTGAGACATGGGCCACCCAAGACCACGATTGGGACCTGGCAGTACAGGGATATAAGCTATTTTAGAGGGACAGGGTAAAAAGGAAAGGGGGTGGCACTGTATGTGAGGGAGGATCTGAAATACATCAGGGAGGAGGTAGAGGAAGGCAATACAGAGGCATTATGGGTACAGATCCAGGTCTCCAAACACAGGACCCTCAGGATGGGGGTGGTTTACAGACCACACTCTCAGACTGAGGAGTTGGATAGGGAACTAGGAGAGCAGGTCAGAAGGATCTGCGGAAGGGGCAGTACAGTGATTGTAGGAAACTTCAACCTGTCAGGGGTGGATCAAGGTACCCCAGCTACAACAAATAGGAGGGAGCAAGTACTTCTGGATGCCTTCTAGGACAGCTTCCTATTGCGAATGGTCAACAAGCTGACCAGGTTGTGGAACACCCTTGACCTCATCCTGCAAATGGTGAGTTTGTGAGGGAGCTGAGAGTGGAGGAATCACTGGCAGGGAGTGACCATCACTCAGTGTGGTTTAGGATAAATATGGGAAAGGAGGGAATAGGATCAGTCACAAGGGTGTTAGACTTCAAAAGGGCTGACTTCAGGAAGATGAGGAACATAGTGCAGGGGACTCTAGCAGGGATCAATCCATATACAGATACCAATCAGAGGTGGGAGGTCATAAAAAAGGGATAGAGGAGGCAATGGCAACACGCATAAAGGTCTAAAGTAAGAGGGTGAGGGCAAAAAAGCCTAGCTGGGTGAGCAAGGGGGGGTCATGGAGAAAGTAGGAAGAAAAAGAGCCACTTTTAGAAGGTACAAGAGAACAGGGAGGGGGGAGGACAGATTATACCTAAAGAAGTCAACGGAAGTGACAAGGGCAGTCAGGGCAGTCAAGGCATCCTGGGAACTCAGGCTAGCACAGGGCATTAAGGATGGGAAGAAGGACTTCTTTAGGTACATCAGGGAGAAAAGGAACCTCAGAGACCAAATTGTGAGGGTGAGAAAGGAAGGGGGAGTGGACACTAAGGCAGAACAGGCAGAAGCATTAAGTGAGTACTTCTGCTCTGTATTTATCAAAGAGAGAGGAGGGATGGTACCTAAGAGGGTGGGGGGGAGGCACAGGGGGTGAGGAGACAGACAGGGAAATCACAGTGGGCAAGATACTGGAGGGCTTGGGGTCACTGAGGGTGGACAAGGCACCAGGTCCAGATGGCATACACCTCGGGGTGCTAAGGGAACTGGCGGATGTCCTGGCTGAACCACTTGCAGACCTGTTTAACGCCTCTCTGGACTCAGGGTGTGTACCACAGGACTGGAGGATGGCACATGTGGTGCCCCTCCACAAGAGTGGCCCCATGGACGAGCTGGAGAATTACAGACCAGTAAGCCTCACGTCCATCATGGGAAATCTGATGGAGACAATTTTGAAGGAGAGGCTGGTTTCCCACCTGGAGGCTAATGGGCTGCAGGACAGCAGGCAGCATGGGTTTGTCTCTGGCAGGTGGGCTGCTTCAAAAGTGGATGGGACAGGGTAAGGGGGGGCTCACCAGAGGGGAAGGGGAGGGAGGGGTGGCTGCAGTATAAGGGCTGCTAGCTGCACATTTTAGCAGACTCGATAGACTGTATGGCCTTTATCTGCTGGCAGGTTCGTATGTTTATATGTTAATATGTATTAACTTATGCTAATTTTAATGCCTGTATATCATCTGTTCGTTTCAACTTTTGATGTGGAACCTTTGTACATGAGAACATAGCTCAAATGTCTTTCAAATAAATAAAAAAGTTAACTCCAGAGGGGGCATCTGGCTATAGGCCCTTTTACATTAAGAAAGTTCTCTTCTCTGGTGTGATTAATGGAATGTTTGCCCTTATGTCCTGGACAGGAAAAAAAGGAATGCTATTTTCAATTCTCTACATACATCTCCTTCTGTTACAATATTTTACAAAGAGGTGT
This sequence comes from Neoceratodus forsteri, assembly GCA_016271365.2. Taxonomy (NCBI): domain Eukaryota; kingdom Metazoa; phylum Chordata; order Ceratodontiformes; family Ceratodontidae; genus Neoceratodus; species Neoceratodus forsteri. The sequence goes on from CM028133.1 coordinate 66,069,797, forward strand.
GGTAGTCATGTTAGTCCAGTCAACAATGTAGAGAAAAAAATACAGCAAATATGTTGCAGGTGATACCTCTTAGTTTTTCTTATTTTTTTTATTTTTGATCTGTAACTTGTTAGTCTAGGCTTCGAATCCACATCCATCCTTTATATCTTTCACATTGCTCAGCTGTTTTTTCACTTTTGACCTGAGGAAGAGAGTTTCACCTCTCAAAAGCTAGTCTTAAAAATCATTTTGTTAGTCCAATAAAAGGTATCACCTGCAACATATTTGTTGTATTTTTTTTCCACAATATTTTACAGAGCAATAAATAAAGAAATATTTTCCATGCTAGCAGATTTGCTCTACCAACTAGGCCTCAGTTCGTTCCTTCCTTCCTTCCTTTCGCCACTGGTTATTGCCTGGACAAACTATCGGTATGCTGTGACCCATTAAGATGCTGAATGTCCATGAAATAGGACCGTAGAACCAGGCTCCATTTTAACAATTTGGGATTTTGTCCACTGGTCCTGTGAAGCCATATTAATGGGTTATGGTTTAGGACAAGTGTGGACACCCTCCCATACAGATATTGTTGTAGCGTCTACAGTCAAGACTATACCAAGACACTTTTTTTCAGTTGTGACATAGGCCTCCTCTCTGGGCGGTAGCTTCTTGTTCAGGTACATGACTGGGTTTCCACACTGTGTGATATCTGACTCAGAACTGCCCCTAGTTATGATCGGATGCAACCACGTGCACCATAAACTTCAGATAATAATCAGGATTTATGCGCTCTGATACCTGACACAATGCATCATTCAGTTGGCAGAACACCATCTCACAGTGAACTGCCAGCTGAACTCTTTCTGGCATTTTCTTCCTAGTGAGATCTGACAATGTTTTGGCTGTGCTACTAAAGTTTAGTACAAACCTTTGGAAGGACTCTACCATGCCAATGAATGCCACTACCTTCCTCTTTCTGGTTGGTGTGGCCCATCCTTGTATGGCTTCAATTCTCAAGAGCTCTATCCAGATGTGTTCACTTGGTTCCATGTCATAATAGCGATCACAAAACAGCGATCGCTATTATGGGAAGTGTATATTGCCAAAAAGCAAATCGGCGATATACACTTCAAGGCAACCTAACATACACATTTTTTAAAAAGTGTTTTTGTAGGGGGTTGTGCCCCCATGCCCCCCCATTTGGGAGGTTTTGTCCTCTGCACCCCCTGAATTAAGATTCTCAACTCCAGGGGGGTGCATGTAGAGGAGCAGGCAAATTCTGGATTTGGGCAAAATTTAAGTCCTGCAGCCAGTGGCAAAATTTGCTCACTCCCGAACCTAGTACCTCTTGTGCCAGAGCTAGCCACCCACATCACCAAGTCACATGACTAGCTTGGTAGCAGCAGGTACACCAGTCCCCTAAAACCCCTTCCCTGTTCCTCCCCTTCCCCTCGTTATTCCCCCCCCCTTCTCTTCGCCCTTCTCAACTGTTGCTTTCTCATACACTCACTATTGTGCAGGGTAGCCCAGAATAATAGTGCCCAAAATGAGTCGCTATTTTTGTAGTCACTCATTTTGAGTAGCTATTATTGCTGGATACCACCCACTCCCTACCCTATGCCGCAGGTATGAAAATTCTGCCTTCCCTATATGGCATGTCTCCAACATGACTGTCAGTCCAGCAGCCTTCAGTCAGCACAGCAACTCTGTTGCATGCCTGATGTGATGCTTGCATGTCTGGCTATAGTTGGCAATGTCTTTCATTTACACAAGTACAAACTCTCCTGCCCCAACCAGAATGTGGTTCATGTGACATTGATTTGTCACCAGTGTATATCGTCATCCTAAATGGTATTACTCAAAATTAGAATGGGCCAAATGAAGTGATGAAGGCAGACCTCAATCTTTCTTCAGGGGTCAGGAATACCTGCCAACAGCCATTTCATGTGTCTACAGTGGTCAGGAACAGTAAAGCCCACCAGGATGAAGCACAACACTACAGAATTCTGCAGTAGAGTTCCTGCAGTAAACAATGCAATTTCAATGGCAGTTAATCCCTTTTGTTTTGCAGTAAACCTATCACACTGCGCTTCATCCTGCTGGGCATCACTGTATATGACTCCCATAACTGGGTTGGCAGTATAGCCTAGAGGTTAGAGAAATAAGGTGTGAACAAGCTTGGTACATCCAGCAGACCAGACCTGAGTTTGATTCTCACAACCTCCACTTGCATACTGTGTGACTCTGAGCAAGTCACTTAACCGCCCAGTGCTCTCAGGTCGCCCCTGAAAGCAGACACTTGTACCTACTAAGCCCTACCCGGTTACCAAAGACTAAAATAAAAATAAATAAATAAATAAATAAATAAAAACTTCTCCAGAACATCATCCATTCTGGGCATAGAGTGTGCATCTGAGTCCATGCAGCTGTTGATCCTGTGGTGGTCAATGCAGAACCTCATTGTGCCGTCCCTTTTTGGGGACCAGTACCACAAGGAAGGCTCAGGGACTACAAGACCCCTGGATTATGAAATGACTCAGAATTATCTTGATCTCCCTCTCAATGGCATGTTTCACTCATTCAGGATGCCTGTAAGGTGGCTGCCTCAATGGGGTCTTGCATTCTGTATCCACATGGTGTCACACCACTGTGGTATACCCCAGATTCTCTATGAACATTTTCCCAAATATCTGCAGCACCCCATGCATTTTGGAAGCTTGGGTCATCTGCCCCAAGTGCTTGACAACGTCCACAGAGGATTTTCCATTAGCCTCTTGAAGGAGAGCCACTAGTGGTCTGCTTCTACTTTTTGCATGTAGCTGCACATGGCCAGGACCCTCTCCTCCTGGTCATGATATGGCTTCATCATCTTTATGTTGTAAATTCACTGCTTGCACCTCCTATTGGGTAGCTCCATTATGTCACTTACATTCTGTAATTTACCCTCCTGTGCACAAAGTAAAAACCCTCACATGCCACCTGCAATGTATTCTATCAGACAGGAATGCGTGCCATTACCTACTGCATAATTGTGTACCCCTGGGCTCTGTCACTGTGTCATACCATGTCTTCTGTCTCTGTTGTGCAGTGGATAGGTGCTCTTGGGTGAACAGCCATGAGCTCATTGAGCCATGATCTGAAGTTCAGAATGTACTCCACAACAGATTACATTTGAGGAGTAAGTTCACCCATCCATCCTTTTCTTACCAGATCAAGGGGATCCTTACCCACTGGTTAAACAGGAGCTTGAATGATGAGAACCCTGTGCACTTCTGGGGGGCTTCCCTGTATGTGAATAAGAGATGGGGTACATACTTGTACCACTCACTCAGATTCTGGTCAGTAAATACCTTGAACATAGTTTTCATTAACTCATTAAAATACTTGATGAGGTAGTTATCCTTGGGTAGCATAGGAGGCTCAGAGCTGCTGCACCCTACACTTCTTCCAGAGACTAATCATTAGGGCAGATGTAAAATTGGTACCCTTGTCTGAAAATAATTTCCTGGGGAAACAGCACATTGCTCACTGTTCCCAGAGGTTGATTAGCTACTTTTTCTGCCTCAATAGAGGACAGAACTATGGCCTCCAGGTACCTTGTAGAGTAGTCCAGACCACCAGGATGCACCTCTTGCCTGAGTGACTTGGGATGCTCAATGGTCCCACAATGTCCACAATAACTCACCAAAATGACTCTTTGGTTTTAGGTTGTGGAATCAAAGCTGTCTTAGCACTGTCCCTAACCTTCCTCACCCTCTGATACTGTGGATAATTCTGGCAGCAGTATGTCATGTCCATAAATATACTGGGCCCATTTTTGTCCTAAATGTCCAGAAAAGGGTATACCATGTGCTAGGGCTAAATGCTGCTTCCTGTATTCATTAGGGATTTCTAACTGCCAGAGCACCCCTTCTTCCAGTCCTCCTGTAGGAACCCATGTTTGATAAAGTAGCCCATTCTACCAGTATTCTTCCTTTTTCTCTGAGCCCTTAGAGTCAATTTCCACCCGTGAGGATTGCAGCCTACTATTTTACAGTAGTAGCCACAGACATTTCCAGCTGTTTCCAGATAGCTTACAAAATTTCTAAAGAGTTTCTCTCTGCTGCCCCTACTGTGATAATGCAGAAAGCAGGAAATTTCTCTAGAAATATCACAGAAGTTTCCGGAAATAGCTGGCAATGTCTGTGACTACTACTGTATGTTCTGAAATGATGGGTTAGCTTGCTGAGGCCTCCCAAGCTCCACATGCTTGACATGCCCTAAAACGTACTCACCCAGAGCCGTCCTGGTGGTACTGAGGGTTGAGGCGCTGGATGCCACACCTTGCGCCATGCCAGCAACCCAGGTTAGGGAACAAGCCTGGGCTGTTGGGGGTTGGCAGAGGGGAGAGAGGATTGTGCATCTGGAGGACTGCTCTCCTGTCTCAGGGAAAGGCAACTAGTCATCCTTCCTGCTGACTGCCCTCTAGCAGTGTCTGGAGGGCAGTATGGGTCGGGAGGATCAAATGCCAATGTGCTTACATTGGAGTAGAGAGAGGGAGAAAAAGGAAAAAGACCAAAGGCTCCATGGACCCGTGATGGTCTGACCGCCCACCATCACCACCAGATTTGCCATATTGGGTGGCGGGGACTGCCAGTGCCCCTCTACCTGGCCCTGCCACGGAAGGGGAATCCACAGGGGAACCTCAGGGAGCAGACAAGCTGGGGGTCAGGCCAGATGATGTACCCCCTCTGGGGGGGGGTCACAGCCCTGTGGAGACTGCGGAAGGCGATAAAGAATTAACAAAACAAAACAAAAAAAACACACACTCCCATTGGAAAGCAGAACATGGTTTGACTCTCCCAAGGATGTACTGTAGCTGTGGCTCAGAACTGCTGCTCCCAGCCAGTTTTTCTACCACTTTAGCTACTTTCTCTGCTGCTAAGAGAGGGGTTGCTTCTAGTTGCACTGCCCTGTCTGTGTCCTCAAGAGCTTGTTCCCCATCCTGACTAACGGTAGCTATGCGCACAATATTGACTTGATTGTCAAAGTCATTTCCCATAATTACATCCACAGTCAGGTCTGGTACAATGCCCATCTCCTATATGCACTGTCTGCCTTTCCAGCTTATGAAGATCTGAGCCAGTGACACTGAGACTGCTGGAACAATCACTCCTCTAAGTCTGGAAAACTGGCCCTGCAGGGTTTGCTATTGGTGAATTCAATCCTACTTTATCCATTAAAATGGAGGCCCCTTTGTCCTTGGGTTACCATCCCATTCACTAACACTGGGTGCATTTATGCAGTACAGTTAGTGGGAACAGCACTCCATGTACAGGTCACTAGCTAATGGGTGCTTCCAGAGGAATACCCTCCACCTTTTGGACAACATACAATATGTGTCAACGTTTTTGGCAAATACTGCACCTGCGTGCATCTAACTCCTTAGGTTTGGAACCATTTGGGTTTCCCTTTGGTCTGAGCTCAGGATGGCTTCCCTTAGGTTGCCCCCAACTCTCAAGTTCCCTTAAAACTACTGGATATCCCTCCCTAAATATTCTTCTGCAGAGTCTATGGTCAACTGGACACAAAGTGATCAACCTGCTCTGTTGCCTCCTTCATGGGGCTAGGAGTGTAATCTACCAACCATATTCTCAACAACTATGGCACAGTCTTGAGAAACTTTCATGAAGAAAAAATCCTAGGTTTGTTCCACAGAGGTAGCCTTTGTGCCATCTAACAATCGCTATACCCAATTGTCTAGCTGAACACACTTTTTGAATAGCTATTTCCCCAGTGCCTTCCTTAACCCGCTAAATTTTTATCTAGAGGTCTCCGGAGTCAATTCAAAATGTTTTAACAAGGCATTTTTTTTCTCATGATCCATTATGGTGAAGGCTTCAAATGCCCACCCCATAAAAAGTTACAAAATATTAGTTGCTCGAGTCACGTGATGCAGGGCGCCTGAAAGCAGCACTGTTCTGGAGCTCCCACTTATCAACCACTTTTAACCCTCTTTTTGCCCTTCGTTTGTTAAGGGGCACAAGTTAGGCATTGGTTTTAAGCTTCTTTATCATCTGGGATCTCTGTGGCAGAGTTTTTGGCTGATCTGCAATAACGTAACCGGCTATACAGCCGAAAAGGAAGCGGAGATGAAGCAGGCCGGTATTAGACATACCCCACCACCCACACCAGAAAAATCATTCAAGAAATCGAAACATCAAAGTTCTGGGAATGTTCCCAAGTCTGCTTCTTCTGGCACTTCAATGATTCCTCTTACTGAGGACCGTTTTCTTCAGGAATTGCTCCTGTTTAAAGAAACTCTAGAGGATATCTCGGCAGAGCTGAAATCTATTCGTGGAGACCTAAGCTCTTTATCTACAAGAATGGGACATTCAGAAGCAAGAACCTCTTTTCTGGAGAAATGGAGAGAGAAATCAGAAGCAGAAATCATACATCTGAAACAGCAAATTAGTAAACTCCAACTGAACACTGAAAATCTAAAGGGGAGAAGCAGAAGGAACAATCTGTTGATCCTGGGTTTGCCTGAATCAGAGGAAGGTTCTGATACCATTGCTTTCCTGCAGAAATTCTTCCTCAAGATTGTTGGCCCTTCTCCCCTCAACCCACAGTACCACATTGAGCGAGCCCACCATTCCCTGAGATCAAAACCCCCACCTGGTGCATCCCCAAGGCCTCTAACAGTGAAATTCCTAAGTTTTCTGGAGAAGCAACATGCTTCAATGAAGGAGCTCAGGCCTATTTGTGGAGTAGTTCCAAGTTGAGGATGGCCCAAGATCTCACTAACGAAACATGCCAAAGAAGACCTGCCTTTCATCCTACAGTCAACAAGCTAATCGCGGCAGGAATAAGATTTAAGATGCTCTACCCTGCTAAGTTACAAGAGGCAGTTGACAGAGTATGGTATGTGTATGATTCCCCGGAGCAAGCTGCCATGGATCTTCCCAACAGACTACCTAACCTGTTTAAAGCAGGGTGAACTTCTCATTGCAGTTGCCTGAGGACAATTGTTCTTTTTTGCTGTGGAGTTGTGTTTTTTTTTTTTACCTGTTTGGTGTTCTTTCCTTTCCCCTTTCCTCTGGGTCCTTGGGGAGTGGATGGGCAGGTGGGGGAGGTTGCAGTGAGGCCTAGTGGGCCTGTATCTGGCTCAATGGAGTGTTCGTATGCTCTGGTGTGAGGGTGGGTGGGAACCCTGTTTCAAGGGGCATTTCCACATGTAGTTATTGCGGACAGACCTGTAGGTCCCACTGGCTTGTTCCCCCCCCCCCATCACCTCGCATTGTTCGGTGATGGATTCACCTCAAAGGGGTTAAACAGTGCAGCAAGCTTACTGGGAACCCTGGGGACTTCCATCTCCCGAGTGTTGGCCCTTTGGGTAAGTCTGGTTCAAGATGCATTGGTGAGAGGCATATGCCTCTTTGGGAGAGAGTTAGTCTGCTAGGGCTGGCGAGTGAATAAGTTAACAGTCAGATTTCAAGACTCATACTATTATTTTAGCATGTTAAATTGTAACCCTTTGGAGCACTGCAATGTTAGTCGGGGCTTTCGTTTGCCAGTTTTCCAGAGGCTTGATAGGCAGGGAGGCTTCGGGACAGAGGAAACTTCAGGAGCGATGCATAGCACACCTAGGAAGGAGGCTAAGGGTGCACTCCCTGTGGGGTATGAGGTTCAGAGAGTGCTTCAATTTATTAAGTCTTTCTCTCTGGACTCAGTTTATGGCACTCTAAATCAGATTTGGTTCTTAAACATAGTGTACCCTCCTCATAGGAGTGCAGCCTATCGGGTCTGGTTCTCGTTACAAGTAATAAGGATTCTGGAATCTTCCCTAGTATACAGGAGAGGACCTTTTGTATATAGGTTGTGGGGTTTAGGAGGGATGGGGGGGTTTCTGTCACTATCTTGGTCTCTTCCCTACTGACTCGATGGTCTGAGTCCACTATTGGATGGTTAAGACTTTCTACTCTCTCAGTGACTTGACCACTTTACGAATTTCCCTGGGAAGGGAAACTTTTCCTTACTTATTCCTTTCCACAGGGGTTGTGGGGGATGGGGGGTGGGACTGGAGTGTGCCTTTTGGGATTGTCTGGTCTGTTAATGGTACATGCTTCCTTTTTTTCCATTAAAAAGATACATGACCTTGTGCCAATTAAGATTGCAAAGTGGAATGTCAGAGGCATCAGTCCAAAAGATAATTAGGTTCTCAAAAACTGCACCTTCTTAAATATTGACATTCTTTTGATGCAGGAAACCCATCTCACGGCCTCAGAAACAAATGTGCTACGTCGACAGGGTTTCTCTCAAATTTTCACATCCTGTGGGTCATCATCTAGTAGAGGGGTGGCAATCTTGGTTAAAAGACATATATCATTTGTGGCAGAAGAAAGTCTAGCAGACCAAGAGGGCAGATTTATTATTGTTAAAGGTATACTAAACAATGCCAGGGTGGTGTTAGGGGCAATCAATGGTCCAGTTGGAGGAGATGCGGACTTTCTTATGAGTTTGGCTGACAAACTGAACGCATTTTTGCCCTCCTTGCTTATTCTTGGCAGCAACTGGAATATTGCTCCGTCACAAGACTTAGATAAAACTTATAGGCCATTAAGACCCCTTACCCCTCCTCAAATTGCTCAGAGGGATTTTATGGACTTATTGGGTCTATGCGACTTATGGCGTCTGTTTAATCCCTCTAGCCAGCTCTTTTCCTTCTACTCCCAGGTCCACCGGTCATGGTACAGAATTGATTTAATTTTAACCAGCACCACTCTTCTGGCTGGTAGTCACCAGACAGGAATTGAACCAATTGTTATATCTGATCATTCCGTGGCATGGATTTTGATCTCCTCCGATCCGAACTTTCAAAGGAACACCACATGGAAATTAAACACACAACTCCAAAAAGAGGAACAAATAATTTTTTTTATTTATTTGACCAGGTATAGTATACTAAGCTGAAAGCTTTTTTTACAGGAGTGACCTGGGAGCACAAGGAGGTTAAGTGACTTGCTCAGAGTCACACAGTATGCAAGTGGAAGCTGAGGGATTCAAACCCAGATCTGGTCTGCTGGATATCACCAGATTTGTAACTCAGAGCCTTAGACCACTGCGCTATACTGCCTCCAATAACATCCCACATTAAGTCTCAAATCTCTTCCTTTATAGATTTCAATACAGGTTCCACATAGAAACAGAATTTGATGGCAGATAAGGACCTCAAGGCCGATCCAGTCTGCCCATTTCTTTTCTAGCTTATAAATGTGCCATCAGCCTTTGCTCTGTCAATGGTCTATCTATTCATAGTCATTTGTATTGCTCCCTCATGCCTATCCTATGCCTGTTTGAAGCCCTGCACTGTATTCATAGCCACCACTTCTTGTGGTAAGCCATTCCATGCATCCACCACCCTTTCTGTGAAAAAGAATTTCCTCACATTCCCCCTTAATCGGCCCAACCTCTAATCTCATGCTGTGTCCTCTTGTCCTGCTATTTTTCTTATATTTAAACATGTTAGACTCTTTCACCTTGTTAATGCCCTTAAGGTGTTTGAATGCCTCGATCATATCACCTCTCTCCCTCCTTTGCTCAAGGGTATACATATTGAGCTCCGTTAATCTGTCCTCATATGTCTTCTGATGCAGACCCTGCACCATTTTGGTTGCCCTACTCTGGACTGCCTCAATTTGGTTAATGTCCTTGTGAAGGTGTGGCTTCCAATACTGCATGCAGTACTCCAGATGGGGCCTAACCAGTGTCTTGTAAAGAGGGATTATTACCTCCCTCTTATAACTTGTGATACCTCTACTAATACAACCTAACACCCCCTAGCCTTACCTACTGCTTTAGAGGTCTGCTTGGATGACTTCAGGTCATCATTGATGATGATGCCCAAGTCTCTTTCTTCCTTTGTGACTGCTAGAAACTCCCCTCCCAGCCTATAGGTGGCTTCAGGGTTTCTCTTCCCTATGTGCATGATTTTGCACTTCTTTGCATTAAATCTCAGTTGCCACTCTTCTGACCATTTTGCTAGTTTATCCAGATCTCTTCTCATTCTGCCCACCCCATCTGGATCATCTACTCTGTTGCAGATCTTGGTGTCATCTGCAAACAGACAAGCCTTACCCTCTAATCCATCTGCAAGGTCACTAATGAAGATGTTGAAGAGGACTGGCTCCAGGACTGATCCCTGAGGTACCCCACTTGTGACTTGCATCTCTTCTGACTGTATGCCATTAACCACCATTCTCTGTTTTCTGCCCGTCAACCAGTTTGCCACCCAGTTGACCAACTTCTGACCCACCCCGAGACTACCCAGCTTATTTATCAATCTTCTATGTGGAACAGTGTCAAAAGCTTTGCTGAAGTCAAGGTAGGCGACATCAACTGCTCCCCTTGGTCCACCACTCTGGTTACCCAGTCAAAGAAATCTATGAGATTAGTTTGACAGGACCTTCCTTTTGTAAACCCATGCTGTCTTGGATCCTGTGCCCTATGGATTCCAGGTGTTGCACTATCCTTTCCTTAGGACTGCCTCCATAATCTTGCCCACTACTGAGGTAAGACTGACTGGTCTGTAGTTCCCCGCCTCCTCCCTGCTACCACTCTTGTGGGCGGGATCACATGAAGCCCTTCTCCAGTCTTCTGGGACCTCTCCTGTGCTCAGAGACTCACTAAACAGTTCTGCTAATGGCTCTGCTAGTTCCACTTTTAGCTCCTTAAGTACCCTGGGATGTATGCCATCAGGTCCCATTGCCTTATCCACCCTGAGCTTAGCAAGCGTTTGTAGGACCCTTTCTTTTGTGAAGGGAGTAGTGCTCACCTCCCTCCCCCTATAGAAAGTCTTGTCACCTTCTTTTACTGTTTGTGCTAGTGTTTCCTCGGTTTGGGACTTTGCCTGCCTTACTGCCTTCCCTGCTCCCCTTAGGACAGTTTGGTATGCCTGCCTATCTTCACCCCACTGTGTTCCCTTTTATTTCCTGAAGGCCAGCCTTTTGGCTCTGACCTTTTCTGCTACTGTATTTGAGAACCAAAGTGGCTTCCTTCTTCTTTTGCACTTCCTTTTCTGTCTAACACAATGGGATGTTGTTTCAAGTATTGCATCCTTAATGTCTGCCCACTTTGCCTGTACCCCTCACCTGTGTTTCTTTTTGCCAGAGCTAGCTTAACTCTGTTGGTCATCTTATCAAAGTCAGCTCCTCTGAAGTCCCATAGTTTTGCCTTGAAATGGGATGATTTAGATGTAGTAGCCAAATTGAACCATACCATGTGATGTCACTGGCCCCCAGGTGATCTTCTACCTGGAGATCTGTGATCCCTTCCTTGTTAGTCAGTACTAGATCTAGGCTAGCCCTGTCTCTTGTGGATTGCTGTACCAGTTGTTTGAGGCCCTCCCCCTGCAGGGAATCCACTATGTGTCTAGTTCTGGCAGATGTTCCTGCTGGTATTGACCAATCTGTATCTGGCATGTTGAAGTCTCCCATTATCAGAACCTCCCCTTTAGCTGTCATGTTTTGTATATTTTCTAACAGTAATGTGTCTATGTCCTCCCCCTGGTCTGGGGGCCTGTAGACAACCCCAGTTCTTATGGCTGTCCCATTTCCTGTTTCCAGGGTGACCCACAGTTCTTCTGGCTCCTTATGTGTATTGAATTTCTGTAGCTTTGATATTTTCATTGACATACACGGCCACTCTTTCCCCCCTTTTTGCACCTTGGTCTCTTCTGAACAATACATAGCCAGGTACTGAAGTCTCCCAAGTGTGGTTACTGGTAAACCATGTCTCACTAATTGCTACTATGTCCAGTTTAGCCTCTGACATTATTGCCTGCAGGTCTGGGATCTTATTTCCCAGGCTGTGAGCATTTGTGTACATGATTTTCCATTGGCCAGATTTTGGTGTGTTAGTTGTTGGGTGAGGTTTGGCATAACCCCTGTGCATCACATGGGGAGATAAACCTTTTTTCTTACCTGGTGATGCAAATGAACTGCAAACATGTAGGGAGGACCTGATCTGGTGTTCTTTTAAATGTTATATTAGGGGAGAATTCATTAAGCTAGCTTCCAAAAGGAAAAAACAGAGAGAGGCTAAAGTTATTTCATTGTCGAATCAAATAAGGATGGCTGAAAATAGCTTATCCTCTTCATCTTCCCAATCCAATTTGGTAACCCTACTGAAGCTTAGGAATGAATATGCCGATTTGCTAAGAGAAAAGGCAGAATATGCCATCCTTAAAACCAAAGCTCGTTATTTAGACCAAGGTGAGAAGCCAGGTAGAATCTTAGCCCTTCGACTGCAGGAAGTAGAAAGCTCAAGACTGATTCCTGCACTATATTCCCCAGATGGCTCTATTAAAACCTCCCCTCGAGATATTTCCCAGGTCTTTGAATCCTTTTATAGAGACCTATACAGTAAGGGTACTCCTCCAACTTCCCATTCTCGTATTGAACATTTTTTGGATGGCCTTAATCTCCCCTCCCTGCAGGCCCAGCAGTGAGCAATCCTGGCCTCTCCCGTTACCCTGGTTGAAGTAGAGGAAGCAATCAAAGGGTTAGCACCTGATAAATCCCCAGGTCCTGACGGTTTTCCCTCTAACTTCTATAAAGTCTTTTGTAAGGAGATAGTTCCCTTCTCTTGAAACTCTTTGATTATATGTTCACCTCAGATCCCCTAGACCCCACTTTGTTGGAAGCCACGATAGTCCTGATCCTGAAACCAGACAACCCCCAGAGTGAGATGGCCAGTTACTGTCAGATTTCAATATTAAATTATGATATAAAAATGTTATCCAGAATTCCATCTCTTAGAATTAAACAGGTTTGGTCTCATCTGCTGAGTCCTGAACAGGTGGGGTTTGTGCAAGGCAGATCTTCTGCTGACCACTTGAGAACCCTTTCACATATTTTTTAGGTTGCCCAAGACTCCCAGATCCCCGTGGCTTTAGTCTTATTAGATGCAGAAAAAGCTTTTGACAGAGTAAATTGGGATTTTCTTTGGGCTACTCTCAAAAAAATGGGTTTTCCGGAAACCTTCATTCAATGGATTTGGACAGTATACAAGGCACCCACTGCTAGAATTTATTGCAACAGGGTTTTCTCCTCTCAATTCCCCCTGTTTACAGGCACTCGGCAAGGTTGTCCATTGTCTCCTTTTTTGTTTAATTTATATTTGGAACCCCTTTTAATCAGTATAAAGAATTCACTGCAGGTCACATGTTGTTCAGTATACCAGCAATCTCTGACCCTCTCAGTCTATGCAGACACTATTCTTTTACATTTGACCAACCCAGAAACTTCACTAACACATGCATTACAAATTATTGAGCAGTTTGGACAAGTAGCTAACTATAAGCTAAACCTATCCAAATCAGTAATATTTCCATTAAATGCTTTCACGCACCAAGTTAACTTCTCTCATTTTGGTATGAGATGGTCCTCTTCCTCAATCAAATATTTAGGCATACATCTCACTAGAGACCCAGAGGTTCTCAGGAGACTCAATTTGGATGATCTGGTGCTGAATATCCAGCAAGATCTCCAAAGATGGTAGTATTATCAAAATGAATGTACTACCCTGTCTTTTCTACCCTTTAAATTTATTGAATATCTGGCTCCCATTGTCTTACTTTCAACAGCTCCACTCTGCTCTTTCTAAATTCATCTGGCAGGGCAAACACCCTAGACGGGCCTTCCTTAAACTTAATCTACCCAAGGAAAGAGGTGGACTTCACCTCTCCAAATTTAATTTTTTACTATTGGGCGAGTCATCTGTCCAAAATGGGGAGATGGTTCGAGTTCAAACCCAATGAACATTCTCCTATCTGGCTACAGTTGGAGAAGAGGCTCCTGGACATGCATAATCTTACCTCACCCAGAGTTTTTTATTACATTTTCTTGGCATTACCCCTTACATACAAAATTCAACTGTGGGGGTTGCTATAAAGGTTTTGACCCAGTGTTGGAACTTCTTTAACATCTCATCCAAAAAGGATACTGCTCAACCCCTCACTTTAAACCCTAACATCAAAATAGGAGGTTCTCCGCTTTCTGCAGACTGGCTTCCTCAGTTACAAGATACTCTTGTAGAAAGTCTGTTTTCTCAGGATTCCCTCCTCTCCTCAACTGACATAATTGCTAAACTGAATATTCCTCAAAACATATTTTCAAGGTATTTCAGTTGAGACATCTTATGGTCTCTCTTTTTGGGACCACATTCATGTCATCCCAAGTCAGGCCTTTCTTAGATCAGATACAGGAATGTGCAAATAAGGCCCATGGAATCTCCAGGATTTATTCCTTTTTACTGGATATCAAATATCCTAATGCCCTTACAGGTTCTAAAACTTGGACTTCTCTTCTGCCAGACTCCTCCTTGATTTGGAGTCAGATTTGGGTGGACATGCATAGGTATCTTACTCAAGATAGGCACAAACTCATACAGTACCATATCTTAAATAATCTGCACTATACACTGGTTAAGTTGGCCAAACTAGGCAGACTATCTTTGGCTAACTGTACACAGTGTGGCGCGGCTGAAGGGAACCTGATACACATTTTCTGGCATTGTGATAAGGTGGCTCCTTTATGGAATACAATTCAAACTAGTCTAGATCCCCTTCTGGGATTGGGTGATCTGTTTACCATGGAAATAATGTATTCTAGGGGTGTTTTCCAATATTAGAGTACGGGAGCGTAGACTTCACATGGCTCTAATCTCCATAGCAGTCAAAAGACTGGTTCTCAAGCACTGGATGGACTAACTGGCCATATCATATGCTGAATGACTGAAAGAAATGTTGCTTTGTTTTAACACTGAAAGGTTAATAGCAAGCTCCCGGAACTGTATAGCTTCTTTTAATCAGAAATGGGGTAAATTGTATGCTTTATATTTGAAGTAGATTTATGTAATACATGCTTCTGACCGTCTCAACTTGCTTTATCTTCCTATCGATGCCTGTTATTGCTGGAATATTATTTGCTCACTTGTACCACTTTGTTACGCTGCTTTTAATAAGGCACACTCCAGGAGGTGGGAGGGTATTGGGGAGGGAGGGTGGGCATTTAAATTAATTATTATTTGGTTATATTTGATCCAGTGACATTCTGGCCATGTCACCATTAAGCTATTTTGGTTGTTTTTATTTATTTTTTTTATTTATTAAATTCTCAGATTACAAATACCTTTGAGCAGAAACTGCTCATTTACAAAGGTTCCACATCAAAGGATGAGGGTCAACATACATGCAGCGGTAGTAAAAGAATGCACAATAAACAACCAAAACAACTAAAAGAAAAAAAATATATACTCAGTTATAACATACTTTGAGATAATATTCATATAACGAGCAGCTTGAGTAGGCAGCGGGCTGCGGTAACAATAAGAGATAGAGGGCACCATAGGCAGTTAGTATTGCAGGCATGTGACCAGGAGAGGAAGTTGGCAGGCTAATGGGCCACTGTACGATGGTGGTGGGAAATGTCTTGTACCAGTAGAGATGAAAAGCAGGAAAGGAGTCACAAGGAAGGCCCGGTGCCAGAGGGAATGAGACTGGGAAAGGGCGGGCTGTAAGACATGAGTGAGCTGGGAGGAATTTAGAGAGATCTCTGTTCAGAGAAGCAGCCACATTGAGTGGTAGAGGTGAGGTAAAGTTTGAGATTCCTTTTGAAGGGTCCAAGTGTAGTAGAGGAAAGTGCTTCTTTATTGTGGGAATTGAACCATTGAGCAGCTCTATAGATAAAGGACCGCTGACCCATGGAGGTATGACATCTGGGAACCTGAAAGGTTAGAGATTGAGCACCACATGTTTTGCTGAGTGCCACTGTGGGAAGTAAGTGAGCTAACACCAGGTGGCATGAGGACCGAGTAGAATCTTTTGGTAAGTAAGCAGGTCTGGTATTGTATTCTGCTGCGTGGGGGTCCAGCTAGCCTGTGCATAGAGGTCACAGGTGTGGAGTTTGTCAGGCCACACCATTAGTAGTCTACAGGCTTTGTTGAGAGAAACTGAGATCCTGCGGAGGGCACTTGTTGAGGCAGAGCCATAGATGGCAAGGCCATAGTCAATGATAGAGGTGACAGAACTGTAGATGGCTAGTTTAAGGGCATCCGCAGGCATACAGTGCTTGTGTTTGTGTAGTAGTCCAATTCGTATATTGGCAGTCTTGGCAACAGTGTCAGTATGCTGAGTGTAGGAGAAGGAACTATCCAGGGTAATACCAAGGTACTTGAACTCCTTGACATGTTCAAGTGGGTTCCCAGCGTGGTTCTTGATGGTGCGGGACAGAGAGTTGTGCCTGCTCCATTGGTTACAGAAGGACATGACTTTAGTCTTGCTGTGGTTCAGAACAAGTTTATGTGAATTGAACCAGTCTTCGATGCACTTGAAGTTGAGCTGCAGCTTGGATTCAAGGACTGTAATGTCATGGTGGCTGGAAAACAGGACTGCATCGTCTGCGTATAGTAATATTTTTTGGTGGCAGGCACTGGGGAGATTGTTGATGAAGAAGGAGAAGAGTAGAGGGCCCAGAATAGACCCTTGGGGGACTCCGGAGCGGACCAGTTTCTCATCCAAAGAGATCCCTGCAATCCTTACACGTTGGATCCGATTATCAAGGTAGCTGGTGAACCATGGAAGGGAATTGCTGGAGATTCCAATGGAGGACAGTTGCTTGAGCAGTAGGGTGTGGTTAACTGTGTTGAATGCTAGTTATTAGTGTGTGGCTCATTTGTTCTTGTTATATACTCTGTGCTAAGACATAACTTAATAAAGATGTTGAATTTCAAAAAAAATAAAAATCAGTTGCTCAAAAGTCCTGTCCAATTCAAAATGTCCACAAATTATTTAAATGATTTTAAAATCAAGGTCATGTCCATAATACCACTACTGAGGAAATATTTTGGAAATAATTTGGGCTTCTAGGGTCAATCCCCTATTTATAGGGCCCTGAAAGCTCAGTCAGTAGAGCATCAGACTTTTAATCTGAGGGTCCAGAGTTCAAGTCCCTGTAAGGGTGGTAGTTGGCTTTGGAACTACTACAAATTAATCCTTCAGCCTTCATATGTTTTCGGCAGACTAGGTGGGCCAAGCAGTCCTTATCTGCTATCAAATTCTATGTTTCTATTACCAGTTCATATAGTGTTTTTGGTGCAGAATCTCCATCTACCTCTCATGTTCATGTAGCCTCTTTCACTCATCTGAATCTTGTGCTGGTGCTTCTGCTCTCACTCTGCTCTCATCTGGATTTTATGTTGGTGCTGCCATTCTTGCTCCTCAGCTTTCAGTTTTGCCCTCTGCAGCTCACCATCTGTCTTTGCCTTCACCAAAGCCAGCTCTAGTCTCATCTTCTTGAGTTGATCTAAATGCTCCTGTTCTCTGGGTAAGCACTCTGGCTCACTTGCGTTCTCAGTAGCCTCAGTCTCAGAACTTTAGCCAGC
The DNA here is from genome assembly GCA_016271365.2 of Neoceratodus forsteri. Taxonomy (NCBI): domain Eukaryota; kingdom Metazoa; phylum Chordata; order Ceratodontiformes; family Ceratodontidae; genus Neoceratodus; species Neoceratodus forsteri. Next base: position 66,087,197 of record CM028133.1, read on the forward strand.
AGTGACCTCTTTTACACTGCTTTCCAGATCATGTTTTCAGAGGATGTATATGAGGTATGTCCTTGTCCGGCCTACCTCAAAGACAAGTCCTCTATTTTGCACAGCTCGCATTGTGCCAATGTACATCTATTGTATGGAACAGTCATAGTGCCTTCAAGCTACCTACTCTTCCTTAAAAGTAAATAAAGTGGTAGTTCAGTAGTCCCTCACTATAACAAACAAGTATGAAGCCATAGCAGCTGTTCATTATAGTACCTAATTTGTTAGATCAAGGGATGCTAAAAAAAAGGGCAGATAATGGAGTGCTAATGCAGTAACCCTCTACAGGAATCAGAGAAATCATCACTCTCAGTCAGTAAGTTAAGTACAGTAGCAGTCTCCAGGGGTTCAGTTAATTTATTTTCAGTGGAAGTCTAAAACTTCCAGTAGTCAAAATCTGGAAGTCATTCCAATTTTTTGGAAGTCAAAAATACTTCCAGAATCCCACCTCTGGAAGTCGATATTCTAGGAAGAAAAAACTGATGGATGTTAATACAATATATTAATGGTAAAGTACTCCCAAAATAAAGTTAACTGAAGCCCTGGTAGTCTACCTTTTCATAAAGTAAACATCAGAGAGGTGAGGAGAATAAAGGAGTTACAGACAGTGAGCACATCTAAGTGCCATGTAAGCATCTCCTGTGTATCACACTCCTGCCTACCATTCACCCACCCTCTTTCTTGCTCAGTCCACCCATACTGTACATTGTGTTTTGATGCCTAACTTTGTTTTTTTGTGTCTGAGCACACTCCTTTATGTTATCAGACCTGAATATGGAGTGAAGTCCTAGGATGCCTTCTCTAACAAATTCTGGTCATAGCCTCTATGACTGCTAATGCATTAACTTGATAAGGGTGTTTCTTGGGCTTAAATGTAAAGATGAATTGCTGTAGGCTGCTTTGTGTGTGAATTTCATTTTCAGTACAGTTAGATTGTTTATCTGGTTGACTCCGGTGAATGCCAGCTTCCATTAAGGAGGGAACCATAGTCCTCAGTGCACATTTTAAATGTTACTTTGATGGACATTTAAAGTAGCCAAGGAGGTGATGGAACAAATGAGGGAGGCAGAAAGTGGACCACTACAGGGTGAGATAGAGAGTAGGGAGATTCCAAGCAGGGGATTAGCAAAGGATGAAGGGGGTGAACAGTCAAAGAAGGAAGGTAAGGAAGGAGGAACAATTGAAAAATGGAGAAAGCGACAAAATGAAAGCTGAGGAATGTCAAAATGGTGCACGGTCTGCATCAGAAGCCTTATGATAGGAAATTGAAAGAGTTAAATATGTACACCCTGGAGGAGAGGAGGGAGAGATGGGTTATGATGCAGCCCTTTAAATACCTCACAGGGATTAATAAGGTAAAGAAGAGAGGTATGTTTCCGAGAAGAAGGTGATGTAGAACAAGTGGTCATGATATCAAGCTGGAAGGAGGTAGATTCAGGAGAGATGTGAGGAAGTACTTCTTCACAGAAAGGGTGGTGGATTCCTAGAACAGCCTTCCATAGGAGACAGTGGGGGGTGAAACCAGTGGTCAGTTTCAAAAATGCCTCAGATGGGCACAAAGAAACTGTTAGGAGAAGGAAGGAAGGAAGGGAGGGAGGGAGGTGACGGAAGATAAGTGCTGTACTTCAAGCTGGGTGTCTAGCAAAACTGATTATAATTCCCAGATGACAACAGCGACCAATCCCCTGTCATGTTTAGTTGGGCTAATAATTTCACTAAACCCTCTACAAGAACAATCACCAACAGGGTCCTCAAGCCTGGTCACAAGGGTCGCTTTAAAGCTGATCTCCTCAACTCTGTCTGGGCAACAATGTTTGGGGCTTCTGACACTGACAGTGTGCTTGACCATTTCATCCTCCTATTTAATACAATTCGCGGCACTCATGCACCCTTCAAAAAGTGTAAAATCAAAGGCCATTTCAACCCCAGGATGAGCCCAGACACCCTTGAACTTATGAAAAATAGAGACATCTCTGGCATGTAGCCAGGGCCAAAGGGATGCAAGCTGACATCCTGAATTACAAATGAGCCAGGAATAACTGTACCAGGACCATCCAAATGGCCCAAAATGTATACTACAAGAAGGCCCTAGCCAAAAACTGGAATGATGGTCATAAATTCTGGGCAAACCTAAAAGAGGTCACCAGATGTGAGCCCAAAACAGCCCCCACCATGCTCAGCATTGATGGATCCCCCATACTTGATCCTAAATCTATAGCCAACACCTTCAACTTTGCTTTCACCGACCTCTGTAATGTCCTCCCTACCAACTTTTTCTCCCTCACCAACCCTACTGCTCCTTCACAGACCACAGTGCATCCCCCTTTTTTGCTTCAATGCTATTACTATTGGGGAAGCCAAGAAGTACCAGCGTAAGGTGCTCAGTAAGGGGAGATACAGTGGAGATAACCTCAATCTGAAACTAATCTAGCTCTCTCTGGAAGAAATCCTGTCTCCCCTTATCCATATCCTCAACCTATCACTCCGGTTTGCAGTATTCCCTCAAAAATGGAAAGCTGCAGTAGTTACCCCTGTGTACAAGAGTTGGGATCAGGCCATGCCTGAGAACTATAGACCCATCTCTATACCTTCACCACTCTTGAAGGCCCAGGAATGAATCATGATGGATCAACTTGTTGAATACCTGAACAAACATAACTCCTTTGCCCTGAGCAGCATGGCTTTAGAGCAGGGCATAGCACCACTACAGCTCTCCTTGGAATTCATGGGCTTCATCCATAAATCTCTTGATCTTGGACAACTTGCTGAGGCAATCTATATCGATCTAACAAAGGCCTTCGATACAGTCAATCATGCCCTCCTAGTTGACCAACTCACTGCTACAGGCCTTGCCCCAGAGGCAGTTGCATGGTTCTGCAGTTACTCACACTGTTGCTCCCAGCAAAGTCAGGATAGGTACTTTCCTCTCAGACAGCAAATCTGTCTGCTCAGGCATTCCGCAGGGGTCAATACTGGGTCCCCTCCTATTCATCTTATTCTTGAATTGCCTCCCCCAAGCCAGTCAAGGCCACATCCTCCTTTATGCAGATGATGTGGTTGCCTTTTCAAATGGCTCAGACCCCAATGCCCTTGAGCAGCAACTACAGAGCGACTTCACCAGTGTAGAGACGTGGTTAAATGATCATAAACTGATAATGAACTACAAGAAAACAAAAATCATGCTGTTTTCCAGTTCTCTAAACAAACACAAAAACTACCCACTATCAATAAGCAACAGTGGCAGGGTTTCCCTTGAACTTGTTTAACACTTTAAATACCTCGGTATCACTATTGACAACTCACTGTCCTATACTCTGCACATTGACAACACGGCCAAAGCTATCAACGAGCGCATAGGGCTACTTTATCGTCACAAGCATAGCCTCTCCCCTGAAGCCCTCAGCATAGCTGTTCACAGTTCTGTGGGTTCCCTGGTGGACTATAAGCTGCCTATATATGGTTCTGCCACAGATACTGCTCTTTGGTGCATAAAAACTGCACTCAACAAAACCTGCCAGCTCACCTTAGGTGCGTACCGACTGACTCACACCTGTGATCTCTATGCCAGGGCATACTGGCTCACGCTCAATGGCCGACTAAAATATCAATCCTGCCTTCTGTCCAAAAAGATCTGCCTTGATCAGCTACTGCCAGGGGTCCAACAACTTCTGGTTCCCAGCAATAATCCACAGCACACCCATAACTCTGAACACCAGTTCTTCCTAACTCTGAAATGTTGAACATCTCAAGGACAAGGGTCCTTTGCTTACTGTGCACCCGCTGTGTTCAACTCCCTCCAGGAGAACATTGTGTGCCTGCCCACACTGGATACTTTCAAAATGAACTTGAAGCTCCTTATGATACACTAATCTTGATGTGCCTGCCATCGCTAGCACCACCTTTCCACCCCCCCATTACTACTTCCATCCCCTGCCCCTCAATCCTTCCCTCTGTCCCCTGAGAAGGCCCTCCTGCTCCCCCCACACACCTAGCACCCTCTTCCTCTGCCTCCAGTCTAGCCACCTCCCTCCGATCCCTTTTGCTATTTTGATATTACACTCTCCTTTTGCACATTGCACTTGGGCTCCTCCCCTTCACCCCTTTTTTTCTTTTTTTTTTTTTAGCACTTAGAAACACTCCAAACAACCTCTTGTTTGCTGACCACTGACTGGTTTCAACGTTGGGCACTGTAAACTGTCTGTTTTCCTGTGACCTGTACTGAGTTTGATATAAAAAAACCTGTTTGTTTACCTTTGTATTTCTGCAATCCTTTGTATAATTTTCACCTATCTGTTGTACTGAAATGTCCTGACGTGGAACCTTTGTAAAGAGCTCTGAGCTCAAATGGTTTTCTGAGTACTGAAATAAATAAATAAATAAATAAATATGGGTAGACTAGATGTGCCCAGTGGTCATTGTCTGCCATCAGTTTCTATGTTTCTATGTATGACAGGTTAGATGATTCAAATGGATAAAGTGTAAAATTATTAATATGCACATTGTCAATACTGTAAGCTGTCATACAATATTTATGTTAGACTATGCTACACAGATATGATAACCAAATAGGTAACAGAGAATAGAGGGGTTGAGACAGCTAGGTGTTGCAAGCTCAGTGACAGCTGGTCACATGTTTTTTCCTGTGCACAGAGTGCATAGGGATACTTGGATACCTGCTAGCCATGTACAGATATCATGCCTCTACACAACACTGTAGGTATAAAAACTGGTAAGAACGTATTTGTTTTCCTGTTTCCAAAGCAGTTTTCTCTAATACTTGGAGTTAATATTTGGAATTATGAGACAACAGGAGACATTGGATGTCAATATATAGTTGTCTTATAATCGTGTAAAATGGTAATTTAATTTTCCCCACGCATATATGTGTGTAGTTTTCTCTAGGTTCCTTATTCCCACAAAGGGCTGTGATAAGGAGTAAGAAGGAATATCATTTTTTTTTAACTTTTTTTATGGTCCCCTCTCTGGCCCCTTAGGACTCTCTCTGGTGTGGTCACTCGGACCGGCCAACTCTAGCTCCACCTGAGGTCTCCCCAGACCTAACCTCTGTCCCAGGATCTCTCCTCACCCTACTACCGATCCCCCAACCCCCCTCTGAGCCCCCTGAGGTGGCACCACCTACTCCTCTTGCGCTCCATCTAGAATCTAGTAGGGTGGCTGGAGCAGGGAGGAGATTCAGAGGCTGGCTGGTAGATCTGGCATTGAACGTGGGGACTGCCCACTCAATTCCTGGGTGCCAGAGTATTTTCCCTTGTTTCAAGTTCATGGAGGTGCAGACATGCAATGATGCCCAGCGTACGATGGACTTGCTTTCATGCTCATCCACGGGACATCCGTCGCCACCTCCATACACCATGTATGTGGTCTGCTAGTAACAATGCTCCCAGTCTCCACTGGGAGCTGTTGGAATTATGGGATGCACAACCCACACTGCCCAGGACAGGAAAGCAGTCCATTGGATGCTCAAGCCTCTCCTCCCCAGCAGACCCCTGGTGACCTGTGTCCACTCCTGAACATGGGTCACTGGCATGGAGTGAGGTGAGGCTACTGCCTCAAACCTCAGTGCCACCAGGCTGGCTAAGAACTAATAGAAATTGCTATTGTCCAACTCCAAAGTGTAAAATAATATGATGTGGGGAAGGGTACAAATATTTCCCTTACACACCAAACAAATGGTCCAGTGCTGCTTCATGTCAGCGGAGTAAATGCTAGGGTCTAAAAATTAACCACTGGCTAAAGTGCACCCAGTGTTTTAGTCACTTGTGAACTGAATTAGCCACTCCACAAATATGGTCAGATGCTGCTTTCCTGCCTCTGTGACCCAAACATCCTGTGGTTCTCCTCTGTTTGGTGCCAGAATGGGACTGACAGATACTATGTTCTTAAGGGGCTAGCAGTATAGCCTAGAGGTTCAATTAATGACCTGTGAATGAGCTTGGTACATCCACCAGACTAGGGTTTGATTTCCACAACCTCAACTTGCATACTGTGTGACTCTGAGCAAGTAATTTAATCATCCTAGTGTGCCTGGTCACCCCTGGAAATAGGCATTTATGCCCAGTGGGCCTTATCTGGTTATCTAAAAAGAACAGAATAAAGGGGCAGTGCATGAACTTGTACTCTCTAGCAGGCTTTGATATTGATTTTTGTGAAGCCAAAAAAAGATCATGAAATGTGGGTTCAGAGGTTTGTTTCTAACTGGTTGGTGGTGATTCCCTGGGCTTTTGTTTCACATATGTTTCATATAGGCATATTGAGTACACCGACATCCTTAGGGTAACAGAGCCCTGTGTACAAGGTGGTCCTGTTTCAGGTTACGGTTTGAGTAATGAACACTAATTGCAGACTGCACATGTTTAAACAGTGTGAGTCTAAATATTCACAAATAAGTGACAAATGAACACAGAGTTATGTGTTAGCACACACACACGTGCGCGCACACACACACACTTTATTTGGCTTCAGTGAGAGTTAGAACATCTGAAGAGTCGGTTCATAGCATTTCATTCAGTGACCTTTGACTTACTAGTCTCAGGGGATGTTTGCTACTCTCTGGTTATATTTCTTGACTAATTGCTAACCTGTCACACTCATGTTTACATTTTTTTTCCTCTGGGTTATTTAAAAACTATCTTAAAAATGATGCACAAATTAAGATTAAAATACATACACTGTTATTGTGACCATTATTTCCCATCAAAACTTAAAAACACTGTCAGAGTGAAAGAAAAACTGCCAACCACTGCAGAATAGCATAGTTATACTACAGCCACTATACTCTGCAGCTCTGCTGTACATTTCTGTCTCCATCTTCTGTTCCCACTGCATCTCTCTCGCTCCACCTGCTTCTCCCCCAAAATGCACACTGCTTATGGTTGGCCAGTATGTACTTATAAAAGAGGTTTGAGCAACACAGGACAGGCAAGCATATGGCAGAGAAGTGGTGATCTAGCAGCAGTATTATAATGAGCTGTTGGTAGGAGCCATGCAAACCATTCGTTGTAACCAGGAGTCTGTTATAGTGAGTTTTGATATGATGAGGGAGCATTGTATATACAGCATCCCCTTTGCATATTCGGTTCTGTGACTAGACAGATATGATTCCAATGCTGCCAACCAGTTTGTCACAGACTGGTCCTCCCATAACTTAGTCGGCACTGCACTACCAGCTTTTCTTGAGCGCTTGGCCACCTTGACATTCTCCCACCATCCAACTTGACTTTCACTTGGTGTATCTTTGGGTTCATGTTGTCTCACAACTACTCACTGCTCACACAGCGCAATGGCCTTTCTCAAGAGCAAATTACCAACTCCTATAGTCACAAGCTGGGAACACTTTTTTTCACCTACCCTGCTTTAAACTCAGGTGTGCTTTGGACAGTTTAGTATCCTGCATCAAGCAGGAGGGGTAAGTCTCCTGTGTTGAAGTCGACCAGGGACAGGCCAGGTCATGGAAGAAGTTGTGGCCATCCATATTAGGCCCATGCACATTGCTCAATACTAGGCTTACCCAGGGGAGGAGAAAGGGAGGAGCAACCACCAACCATCGTCATCAGTTCTCTAGTCTCCGATGTCGATTTGACAGCCTTGTGGAACAAGGCAAAAAAAAACTGTTTGGATGAAAGGGGCACAACTATGGGCCTCAAGGCCTACCCATTCTTGTAAAAGTTTGCAAATCTCATTGGAGATCAATTTGGTCTCATGTAGAAATGCCAGCTGGACCTTTAAGGATTTCAGATGGGTTAATACCATTCATGTTTAATGGTAGAGTTGAAGCAATGGAAATTCCAAGTGGCACATTTTATGTAGGTCATATTATGCCTGGTCTAAACAAGGAACAAAATGGAACCATTCCAAAGGAAAGCAGAACAATATTGAAAAGGCTGTCCCACATTTGAAAGTCACACCCCTCAAACAGGAGTAGTGTAACTGACATTGATCATTGGTAGAACAAGCAAACATGAAAGCACATAATATGTCTAATATGTATCAAGCACAGAGTTTTCTGTTTACCTTGATTGGTTCATTGAGGTATTTACGCTGTTAAGTTAATTGTCAGCACTAGTTACTGCTTTTCAAGTTTTACTGCAAAGATGTGCAGTTTTTAACAACATAATGCTTTGTATGTAATAAAGCAATTACACAGAGTTGTTCATATATGCCATCACAAAAAGTAGTGCACACACCATAACCTCTCAGAATAACAAGGGCACAGGTCCTTCAGAAGATAAAAATACTTCTATTAAGACATAAAAATGCCACACAAGCTGACACATTTTGGATTATATCCTTTATATGTATGCATCTTTCTTTTTTGGTAAAAATAAAGCACATAAAAGCCTGAGAGTAACAAACCATTCAACAGAACTTTCTAGAACCATAACCAGAAAAGGGGAATGCTAAGTATAACTCGGGTATGTGTCACGCCATGAATCGAGTGTTGAGATTGGCAGGGAGAACGGAATATATCCATGCTAAGCCCAGCGGAAATCCGCTTGCGAGGTCTAACCCCATTGTATACATACAAAGAACATAAAGCTACACTTGACTAATCCTAAGGATAGCATCAAACTGTGCAGAACCCCTGAACTGAGACTCGGCATAGAGAACAAACCACAGGCTACCCAGTAGCAGACTGGGGCTGGGATGACACCAGACTGAGGTGGAAGGAGACATTCAGGGGCCCTGAGTGGAGGCAAGTGAGGTGCAGTAAGATAAAGACTAAGGGTGACACTCCCTCCAACCGAGGCCAAGGAGTATGGGGGGGATGGGAGCATCTGTGAAAGACCACCCACTATGCTCACTGTCCACGCAGCCTAACCAGCACCTGTAGCACAGTATCCCATGGTGAGTTCATATTCTGGGACCAGGGTCTAATAGGAACAGATGTACCCCTCTGTGCTATGAAGCAAGTCATGGGCAAACACCAGTGAGTAGAGTGAGTCGGGGGCACCACCACCACTGGCCAACTGGACTAACCTGATCTGGTAGGGGGGAACTACAACCACACACCACATGTATATAATAAAGAGTTAACTGTCCAACCAAACAGCACCCTGCAGGGTGATGGAGAGCATGAAGGACGGAGAACTGCATCACACCAGTGGTCAGCTGTACATGGTGGGTGGGACTACGATAGACATAGGGCTGGAAGCTGCCCTCAGTGGCTCAGCGGTGTTTTAATCAGAGGGAAGAAAGTAGTGGCATAGATACCAACACAGTGCTACACCTTAGCAACTGGGCGTACAAAGAGAGACTACATCCAGGGTCCGAGCGGTCATAGGCCACCTGTAGTGCCACCTACGAATCTCAGTCTGCTGAGAAAGGAAAATGGGAATCAAATGCAGGAGAAAGGAGGGGAGTATAGCTGCCCCCATCTAGGCTGTATCAATTGGTGCCCTGGGGCCAACTGATGGCCCAGTGGGTAGCACTCTGCATTCTCACGCCAGTGACCTGACTTAAGAAATGAGCCCAGAAAGCTGGCTGGAAAGACTCTAAGGCTGGAGAAGTGTTGCTCTGGTAACCCTCTTTGGTGGGCCTCAATACTGCAGGGAGCCAGAGTGTGCGTGGCATGCAGGGGCATTGCCAGATGTCAGGGGAGGGGCAGTACTAAAGGGACATATAAACGTTTGGCATACAGCAGGCTTAGTGAAGCCCCCCCAATAGCACTTGACCCACACTATCACCAAGCAGCTGCCATGCTATCTGGATTATCCTCTGGGGGAATGGCCCTCCCCCTCCTGGCCCCACCACAGAAGGGGCAAGTCATGTGGGACTTGACCGGCATGACAGGGCCAGCAGGTGGGCAGCAGGGACAGGGCTGAGGAGCCGCCTGCTCTTGAGGGGAGAAAAACTCTATGGCAAAAAAGCTGGGGCCCTGTTCAAGATGCAAAGAGACAACACTCCACTTGGATTACTTGGCCTTGTGGAGCACAAAAATGACACAGGGTCACCTTGCAGAGAGGGAGCCCCAACCCCGAACAACTACTTGGCCACTGTGGATCACCACAGTCTGGGCATGCTATGGATCAGAACCACATTCCCATTCACAATGAACAATAAACACAGGCCCATCTGAAACTGCAACCAACATTATTGAAACCAGAGCCATACATGATAAGTGCATATAGGTGCAAGAGCTTGGTGTGATAGTAAATGAGTTGCTGTCTCTGGTAACACAGTAGGCCTCAAGAATGTCTGAGCAACTGCAGATGGCAAAGTAAAAGAAATATCTACCACTGCCACACCAAACATCAAAGACTGCCAAGTCCATGCTGTAGCAGGAGGGACAGAAAGAGCATGCCACATGTCAAAAACCCATTGCACGGCTAACCAAAACTTCCTCATGTGAACCCCCAGCAATGCAAATACCTCCAGCCATGGAGGCTTAAGAAGGACATCACATAGAAGCTTAAAACAATAGCAGACCTTACTAAAACAGTCATCCTGCAGGCTGCTGTTTTTGAGGAAGGCATGAAGTAAGCATAAATTTATGGCCAATTAAAAATGTACGTGCAACCCTTACCCCGGTCAAGGGTGGCATCTTCCAACCAGGACCCATCTAAACTTGTACCCAGACAAAGCAAAAAACCACAAGCTGGCATAAAATAAGTATCACCCCTGGCAATGGGGTAAATACTCAGCTCAGCATCTAAGAGGTTTGGAGTCAGAGTGCAAAATAACTTTTATATTTACATCGAGTTCTGGGAGAGAGGTGTCAGGCCTATGTTATGTCTGCTATCTGAGGGGGCACATAAACAATTCACACTTGGACTCACAGATGGTCTGTCCACAACCAGAGATTAGGATAGCATCATATAGCTTTATTTCTACAGATGGTAAGGAGAAAAACTGGGTGATTCCCTAAGTTTGGAAATGGTCATTACAGAAACACAGAACTTCCAGACCAGAATTTTGCTTTCTCCAGAACAGGCAGTGTTGGCATTTCACATATCTAGTTTTCTACAGAACACACTTCCCATCCCTCTTGCTAGGGGTCTCCAGACTCCTCTACATAGTGTATGTTACGTGGGGGGTTGTCACACACTTTACATGAGAAAAACATCCTCCAGACAAGATGGGCTAAGTTACCACCTGCAGTGCAAACTGTGCCTATCAGGTAACCAGTTAGCCCTGACTAAAGCTCAGGGTGAGGGTCTGCCCCAGCCAGCCTCTGCCATTCCTTCCAGGACACACACTGGATCCTTCAATCTCACAGGGATTGCAAAGGCTTCCACACATTTCAAACTTTTACTTCAGCACTTATATGTGGTGAAATCAGTGCCCTGAGTAATGTGATCTAGCCTTGTCATGGGCACATACATTACCAGCTAACTCCCAAGAACCTTCCAATGCTACTGTACTCACAGTGTGTTTATCCCTTTGTTACAGACATCAGGTTTTACTTAATAAACCCTTGCTTCCATTGAATCCATAGTGTCACACGTAGAAACTCTCTCAGTCTCTGCTCTGGGCACCTGGAACAATCTTTAGTCCCTTAGGGTGTTGCCCCTTGGACCTACTGATTTCTCAGTCCCTTTGTACTTTTCACAAAAATGAACACAGTGGGGTTCCATTGACACTGGTCTCCACCACTTCTTGTAGCAATGATGTTGTCCTACTCTCTAGGGTGAGAGGAAGATTACCTTCACCAAGCCTATGGTGACTGGCAGGCACCACCTCTCCAACTCAGAGCTCCACTCTGCACTGTTCCAACTCACAACTGAACTCAAGAATCTAAACTGATCCCCTGCAAACTGAGTCAAAATGCTTATGCTGATGCAAGAGTTCTAAATTACATCACCTCTCATCGGTTCTACAATGTCATGTCGGTTTGACAACAATTTTGTTGACCGGCATCACAGCGACAGAATTTATGTCGACCGCAAGTTGCAGTCAACATATTTCCTGATGGAATTCCAGTCTGTTTTTCTATTGTGGGGCTTCACTCCCCCAGAACCCCCCATGTGGGGGGGGACTCTGCCCCCCACAACCCTGTTCTATTTATTATCAACTCCAAGTAGGAGTTGATTTGGCAAGGGGGTGCAGGACCGGGAGACAGTGTGCCCCTGTCTTGGGCACACCAATACAGTGATCTTGTGATGAACTGTCAATTTTGTTGGTAGTGTCGTAGGCCGTAGTATTGTTGTCGCTGTTAGGGGATGTATACCCTCCTCATGTGACTAGCCTAGCTAAGTAAACAATGAGGTGTCCATAGAGAGCTTCTAATAAACTCCCTACCAGCTGCCCAACTACTGTACCTTCCTAATCTAACACTGATGGGATTCTAGTAACCCCGGGGAACTGGGTAGTTACATAGGAAAGCAAGAAAATGCCTCAGATAGTTTACATTCTAACATTACAGACAGAATCTAATGTGTGTTTCCCTTCACCAATGCAAAAGAATAAAGAAGAGCTAATGGAATTTGGTTTGATTTTTTTTAATCAGGCTCAGAAAACTAGAACTATAATGCAGATTACATGTTTGACAAGCCATTTTGGAATACTTCTGATTAAAGAGTCTAACACTGGTTCTTTTAAAGAATTTGTACTGCTGCTTATTATCTGTGTTCATGCCTTTATAATGGATTTTGTATAGCTTACTCTGGCTGTATACTATATGGTGTTATTTTGCTGAAAGTGAATACAATTTTTCATGATAAAAAATAAATACAAATTTTGCAAGTGGACTGTTTAAGTAGAAAATACAAGAAGAAGACTGATGGTATTTGGTTAGATATTCAAGCTGACTCAACTACACAAGTGCAGTAGTTATTAGTTAAGAATGTTTGCACCAAATTTCACAAATAGCTTGTTTATTTAGAAAGTACATGGAAAGCCAGTGGTTTGAGTTTGGTTTTGGTTACATGTTTTGGTCAGACAACTATGAAAACATTGCTATGGGCATTTTGTGCAATAATGCATACAGGGCTAGGTTGATCAGCTAGCTAGGGTTTATGTTTTGTCTTTGTCTTGCATATTGAGGAGGGAAATCATAAGCAGATGCACATAATTTAAGATTGAAGAAGATGAATTGACATTTGGCATTTATAATTGCACATAATTTAAGACTGAAGAAGAAGAACTGAGATTTGGCATTTACAGTTTCACACAATTTAAGATTGAAGACGAAGAAGACGGATTGACACTTGGCAGTTACAGTTGCACACAGTTTAAGACTGAAGAAGATGAAGAATTGACTTTTGACATTTACAGTTGCACGTAATGTAAGATTAAAGAAGACAAATTGACATTTGGCATTTACAATTCCATGTAATTTAAAGGTGATGGTAAACCATTTTTACACCTCTACATGCCCTCCATATTATCTTTTATTGGCTACCCAGTATTCTGATATTTTCCCCCTTTGGTTAAATTAAATAATCTAATTTTGTTGCTTTTGTAACTACCCTTAATCCCTCTATTATCAGCAGTTGTTGCTCTCCATTTTCATGCTGCCTGAACATTCTATAACATCAGAAACACCTATTGCAGGCCATTCAGATGAATAGCATGGAATGGCTTAGAGATATTAAAAATCAAGAGTAGTAGCTGGTGAGGAGACTGGAACTCGATGTAGCTCTGAGGGCATCCCACTACTAGATTATTTATTTATCAAAAAATCATCAAAGCATATCAGAATGCGTAACTGGCATGGAAAGGAAGATGGAAAGGCAGCTGACTATGTACAAATCATTTAATATCTCCCTTAAGACTGAGGAAGAAGAAAAATTGGCATTCGGTATTTATAATTGCACTGCCACTAAATTAATAGTATTTATTAAATGCAATTATAAATGCCAAATATCAGTTTGTTTTCTTTAGTCTTAAATTGCATGTACTGTACATGCTTATGATTTGCCTCCCAGTGTGCAAGACAAAGGCAAAATGTAAACCCTAGTTAGCTGACCAACATAGCTGTATATGAGATATTGCACAAAATGTATGCAGATGCCTGCAGTATACCCTTATTATACAGTATTAATTTAATACTGTATAATAATGGTATTCTATATGAATCTGCTTGCCTTCTGCATGATTTTATATTGGCCTCAATTTTAGCTGTGTTCATGCTGGCTTGGGAGTCTCTACCAGTATCCAAGTCCCCCTACTTGATGTTATTACAATTTCATTCCACATGCCTTCTGATATAGGCTGCTCACCCTTCCACACACACAAAAGAAAAGAAGGGGCCCAATTTTAAAAGTATGAAATCTGGCACAAGGTGCCTGTGCTGACAGGTTTTGACACAAGTGGCATCTAGTGCCAAAGTTTGTAGCAATCCAGATTTTTGAATGCAGGCCACATTGAAATTGGGATGCCTTGTGCCAAAGCTGCCCTGCGCCACCGCAGCACCAGAAGTGGTGCAGTGGCAGGTTACAAGGGAGCTTGCACTATGACAGGGCTGCAGCATCTACTTATTTGGGATTTTGGAAGCCCCACCATGGATGCAACGTGATGCTGATATTAGACCACCCATGAGCTGGTCTAACAGCCCTTGCACCAGGTGGTTGGCATAAGCTGTATTGGGGAGGATAGGCTGCATGACACAGTGCAACTGTGCCAGTGGGGATGCCATGCTGGGCAGAATGGGCATGATGGCATGTAGGAGAGAGAACACTAGTGGCACTGGGGCAGGCATGCCCTGAACAGTGCCACACAGCCATGGAGTGACCATGGGCAGTATGCTTCCACTGATCATGTGCTGGACCCCTGATGTTGCCATCCCAGCCAGCTGACATGCAGTCCACACATGCCCCAACATGTTGACTGCCAGACCTTGGGATGGTATCTGCCACTTGCAGTGCCCATCCCACCTGCCATCACCCTCTGGCACATGTGGCTGTGCATCAGGACAGATGGCTCTGCCTGGGGTATGTTCCTTACCATGTGCACCTCCTTATCATGTGCCACCATGGTCAGTCTCCCCCTGTTGGGGTGGTGGCATGATGTGGGCAGCTGGCAAGGGCTGGTGGCATCAGGGGTCCTGGACATAGTTCATGGCAGCATACTGCCCATTTCACTTTACAGCTGTGTTTCCTGTCCAGGCCTGCCCTGGTGCCACCAGAGTACCTCCCACAGCCAGTCATGCTTCTGCCACCCACTACTGGCACCCCATTGGTCTGACTACTGTGTACCATGCAGGCTGCCCCCCCAACATTGCAGCTTTGGGACAGGGTTGTGCCAGACTTCGGGGGACTTGACAGGACCCTCCATCAAACCCCTCTGGTGCATCAAAGGTTTGACACAAGACTGAGACTGTGGTGACTTCCTGGACTTTGGTGCAGGGATACCCTTTTTGCTAGAATAGGGTGCAAGGTCCTTGAGGCATCCAGAGGTTGCTGCAGCCATGGACTGGCTCACCATGCATCAATGTAGTGGTCCTTCGAAAATTTTGCCGAAGATGTTTTATGTTTTCATTTTTTGTAATATGTTTTTTGATTTTTGGTTTTTAGAGAATGCACTGCTGACAACATCTTCAATGACTGCAGATGTACACAACTTGACAATGAAGATCACTTTGTGCAGAAAAGTCCAGTGCAGTAACATTTAGAGAAGTTAGACCCTTGCAAAGAAAAAAAGTGAATAAAACAGAAGAGTAGCATTGGTGTGGTTGGATGTGTGTTTTTTTTTCAATCGCACTTCAGGATATTGGTGAATTTTCTGTAGTATTTTTACCCTGTGACCTTACAAATAACATCAGCAGCTAAGCACTCACATGACACGATGGCCTTTTAATCTTCATCAGTGATACATATTGACTCCTCTTCATCACTGTTAGGATTAGTGTGATGTTTTAGAGAAGAATAGCATCCACTGAAAAGATAAAGACTGACATTAGAAATGTAAGGCGTGCAGCAATTTCAGGTAACAAGCAGTTGTGTAGGTCAGAAGCAACACTACAAGCTGTGCTAAAGATTCTCTGCAAATAGACACTGGTGGGAGGGCAACACAAGCAAAAAATTATTGATTTGTACAATGCTAGCCAGATTTTTCTCTTACTCTACCAATAAATCAGAGGGTCATCCCATATAGATAATTTACTAGGATCTTTTACATAGTCTTCCACCATACTGGAAGCAGTATGTCCTTGGAAAACACTGGAACAAGTATTGTTTTTATAAGTACCTTGCAGCTCTGAACAAATGCCCAGTTCTTCATCTTGATCTTTCATGGATGATGCACTTTTTGCTGGTAGCGAATTTTGGGAGTCTGTGAGCTCAAGAGGTTGTGGTGATGAAATAGTATTCACCATTTAATTTGACACTTTTTCAGTAAGTAGGTCTTTATATAGGCTGATGTATGTGATGCCAGAGGGGAGGGAGGAAGGAAGCCAGGGTAGCCTTAAATCAAGGGTCTAACATTGTGGTGAGACTATAATGTTCAGATTGTAACATCATTTCTATTCTGGGTTCCATTTCTAGGGACATATTAAGCTTTTCTACAAGTGTTGTCACAATAACCTCCTCCAGGAATTTTGCCTTCTGCTTTTCCTTTTTTAATTTTTTATTTTTTAAGCAGGTATATCAGGGGGGTAGCCTGACTCACACTGGTATTGTTTGAACTCATATCCCTAGTGGCTTCCTCAAAAAAGCTGAAGAACCTGGCACAACTGTACCATCAGGTTCCACTGGGTGGAACTGCGACATACATCCCTTTCCCTATGGCGTGATCCATCCTGTACTGATACACTGCTTTACACTGCTCAGGGAGCTGTTGTACCATATAAAAGGTGGACTTCCACCTGATCACTGCCTCCTGCTTTAGCTGATGCTTTGGCGGAACGGCTGAAATGTCTGCAGATCTTGCATGCAACACTAATTGTATTCTGAATGCTTTTGCCATCCTAGAGAAAATCATGTACAAGACTGAGGGTGTGAGTAAAGCAATGTACGTGCATATACCCACCACCCTTTTTGGTGATGTAAAACCCTAGCACTTGATTACTGTTAAATCTCCTTAACACCATCTCTGACATCCCCTCCCCCTGCTACCCTATCCCCTTCACCTTCCCTCCCCTCCCCTCTACCTAATGCCCCCCCCCCGGTTCTTCCTGGCAAGGCCTGTTGCCTGATTTCAACTTACCTTATGACTTTACCAGTAACTGACAAAGCTTGTTTGGGCTGATTTTCAATTTACTGTATGCATTCCTGTGCATGGAACTGCTTAGTGTTACTCGTCTCTATTCTTTAATTCACTGTAAATGTCAACTATTGCTTTTTTTCTTATTTACAGTTATTTTACCATACCCTGTTTAGTCTGTAAACTCTGTTGATCTCCTTTCTCTATGTATACTGTATTGCCATACTTTTTGTTCTGTTAATCTGTTGTATTATGCTGCTGATGTGGAACCTTTGAAAAAAGAGCTCTAAACTCAAAGATATTTGTAATCCAAGATCTAAATAAAAAAAATAAAATAAAATCCTTCACAGCACAAACAATGTTAGCCCCATTATCGGATACAACAAATCCTGGAGAAAGGTCATGAAGAGTGAGCCATTCAGCAAAGTGTCTTCTTAGCTCCTGCAATAGGTTCACTGCAGTATCTTTCTTTTTTCCATCCTATATTTATTCTCCTTTCTCCCATGGTGACCTCCATCCAACTGACCCCCCACCACCCAGCCATCATCACCCGGCTCCTCCAGGGCTTACCTTACTGCTGATGTCCTCTGCCAGAGGATTTTTTGTTTATTCTCGCTTCTCCCATGGTGACCCCCAACCAACCGATCCCTCACAACCATCGACACTTGGCTCCTCCAGGGCTTACCTTACCACTGGCATCCTCTGCCATGGGACTTGTGGTGGGTGCCTAGCCCACAGTGCAAGGCCTGTGAAGGGTTGGTCATCATTCATCACCAAGGGTGGGTTTTCCTCCATTTTCTCCCATTATCCCTGAGGTCACGGTAAGATGGTCACTCATGCACATCGAGGTGTCCATGCTTTCTGAGGCCCAAGCAACTCTGATCCTACCACCCAACCTAGCGCAAGCTCCCCCACTTGACACTGCCATTAAGCCTCCACCTGGTAGCAGTCAAGGGCTGGAAGACCTTATCTTCTCAGTCCAGGAAAGGAGAACTGCCTGGCAGCTGCTCAATTCTCTCCCAGCCCTCCCCCCAACTGACCCCATGTGGCCTGAGCTGGCTTCCAAACATGGGTTACCAGCATAAGAGAGTTGAGATGCTAAGTTCCTCTGCCCCCTGTGCCACTGGGCCGGTCTTGCAGTATGATCTTCTGACTCAGAACTAGTAATACACAATTCAACCTGCTTATTAAATGTCCTGGTTGAGTTTGAGACAGAGGATGAGGCAGAGGAATCATGGAATGATGCCCAGTAACCAGTAATAGTTATGTCATCTACAGTTTGGCCACTAGTCCACATGTTGGTTGTAATATGGATTTATGACACTGCTGCCAGCTTCAAGGCCTGTGTCGCTTTCTCATGCAATTCACAAGACACATTTGGTACTGCTTTTGTGGCAGAGTATTTCCTGTATGGTATTTGATATTGTGTCATGGCAATCTGCAATAGTTATTTAAAACCAACAGACTCAACAAAAGAGAAGGAATGCAGATCTAGTGCTATAATTTCTGCTGTGGCCTTGTTTAATGTTTGGGCAGTTGGATGATTGGGTTCATATTTACATGCCCTTTGAAATGACTCTTACATGGTTAACTGTTTCAGTTGTGGGCCTTCTCTGCTCCAAAAAGAGTGGACCAAATTAAATGGAGGGACGCTGTCAGATGCTGGAGCGCTTGATGGTGATGGTAAATTATGTGGTTGGCTTTTTTGGTTGAGGGAGGATAAAAGCTAATTGGCAGCGCCACCTGTTTTGGTTACAGAAGAAGACCAGACTAGGTTCCTGTTATCCAGTGCCTCATCCTCTGTCTCACCACGCAATAGTGGCATTACTTCCCATACAAAAAAAATGGGCCTAATGCTCACCTACCTCAAATCACTAATAATTAGTTAATGTTTAATTATGCCTCAGTTTTGCTTTGGTTGATTTTTTCACATGCAAATGAGTTAGTGGCTAACTCCTTCTAGTGCAACCTACTGCTAACAAATTCTTAACAGTTTCAGCAGTTAGTTATTGACCGGTTTCCTAATTAAGAATTAACTAATCCCTATGACTTGAGTATTAGTTTGGCATTCATTAATTAGTAGTTGAGCTTATGTAATAAATAATTCACGATCAATACTCAACTTGTTGAGCATTAGCTAATAGGTAACTGTACACCACATGGTAAGCATAGTTATTAGTTAAGAATAACTAATTCTTAACCAGCTCATTTGCGCAGTGCTGCTAGAAACTACCCAGCTGGGAGTCCAGGTAAACTGCAGGAGCACATCCACTCCTCACTGAAGGTGCCACACATCTGACTGAGGTATCCCTCCACCCCCCCAAAGCCAGAAACTAGTCTCTGTCTGGGGTAGGCTCCATCTCGCCGGTACAGCCCTGGGGGTTGGCCTGAATGTTAAACAGGAGGCAGAGGTAAGTCCCAAATGACTATCTGAAATAAATTGCATTTATGCAAGAAAAGACTCCCTTACCCAGCTGGAGTCACTTGTTTGTAATTTTGTAGTCACCTACTAGCACATAGACTGAGTACATGCTCCAAATGTGCCACTAAAAATTCAAGCAACTTTATGGTAACTATCAAGCAATCGACTGATAAGTGCTGAGTAAACTGGGAGTGTGTTGTAAAAATGCCAATGAAGTGCCTTTTAGTTGTTCCTGATATACCTCCAATGGAGTACCTTCTCAGTTGGGACACTCCTTTTGGAGCACCTTTACAGTGTGTTCCAAAAATGTGACTGAAGTGCCTTGGAATTATAGTATATACACTTCAAATTGGGTACCCGTACTCTGAAAATGCACCTAAAATGCAATTTAAGTACCTTCTTGAGTAAACTTCAGTCTTTCAATGTAAAATATCCTCACAGTTAGGGCCCACCTGTAAATTAAAATTTCTGGAAGAGACCCGTGTGCCACAATGTAGCTTCAGTGCCTTCCCAGAGAACTGAACTAGGCAAATCTGGTACTCAGAACATGCCCTTGCCCTCATGTCAGTTTCTTAGCCTCTGACCTGACTAGCCACACAAATCTGCAAGCAGAGCAGGACTAAGAAGGGGGATGGGGTGTGCATTTTATTTTTTTTAAATGAGGGTTAGAGAATCCTGGAAGCCATCACATAGGAGTGTACAAGTACTTTTTTTCAAATTTTCACTGGCAAACACTTTTGCATCTCAGATACTCTGCTATTCATTACTCACTATTCCTATTCCTTTTCAAGCTGACCTCCCCTCCCAATCAGCAGCAGGGTGTCAAATAGTGTTTTATCACATAGTGACCAAGAAAACCCTAGAGATGCAACATTTCAGTGGGGTCCATCATCATATAATTTTACAAGTTGGAGTAGAAGCTCAATGAAGATCAGCATCACTTTCTCAGGGACACACAATGAGTCAGAGGCTGTGGCTGGGCTTGAACACGGATATCCTGCTTCACAGTTTCAGAGACAATATTATGATGGAAAGAAGGTCCAACTAACCACAATTCAACACTACATCCCCTTCCATATCTTAGGACATCTACTTACTGGTGGTGGAGCTTTCTTCAGGAGGCCGCTGGTGTACTTTCACTTCTGCTCATTGAATTAAACACAGTGAAGTCTTCATCTTTCTCAAACGTTAAACAATTTTTCATAATTTCTTGGGAGTTAAATCCTGAATGTGTTCATAAAAGAAAGGTAAAGGTCATTTACACTGTTTAAAAATGAAACTGAAGCCCATATTAGACCACATTTTTCTATCTTGAAGTTCAACGGACACCGTCCTCAACTCTCTTTGCATCTTCCTAGAAACTGTGAATACTCCCAATACAGCCTAGGCACTCATGTTGCAGTGGGAGGAGAGGAGACTATTGTATCATGAGTAAATGCACCCTTTGGGGGTGTTCCTAATGTTCAGGAAGCATGCAACAAGAGTAGATCAAGGATTTGAAACAAAATGTTGGGAATAAATACACTATTTGCATGCATTTCGGTTAAGCTAAAAAAAAGCAGTGGTTAAAACAACCAACAACCTCAATGAATTATAGAGAAGGTAAGCAATCATTAAATGTACATTTTCAATTATAAATAATATAATGCAAACAGGATTGGCAAGTGTCCCTTTAACAGCAACTCTATACCAAAATGTTTATGTGATGGTCAAACAACAAAACTTTTTAAAAGTAATTTTACTGTCAACTAATTTTTTTCCCAGTTAGTCTTATTTCTCCCTCTATGCACTGGCAGCCTCCATTATACTGGCCACCCCAGCCAACAACCCCCAGGACTTGCTATCCCTCAGAGGCAGCATGGTCTGTGTCATCAGGTACAGGGGTATAGGCAGCTGGAGTCATCATTCAGCCAGTGCACAGATTTTCCTAGTACTCCCCCTAAAGTGCAGCATGCCCCCATGCGCTGTACACCTGGCATCTGCATCTCCTCTTCCCAACTCTGGTGGTTTCAGCCTGCTTATCCTCAGCCACTGATAGTATCTGGCAAGCACCAAACTCTGCTCCATCCCACCTTGAGATGAGCAATCCAGCAAGAACTCAATCTTCTTCTCTCTTGCTGACCCTCCAATTCCCAAGATAACACTTGAAACTTGGGTCTTCAGCACTGCAAGTACAGCACCATCACTGCAATGGTGGGCCTGCAAAAATCTAAGATATGTGAAATGTAACTGGTCTGCACATCCACATGTGTAGTCATAGGTCCTGTCATCTTATTTTTTGTGGATATTTCTGCCCTAATAAACATACAGTCTGTCAGCAGACAATGACCATATGGTCCACCTTGTCTGCCCATTTCCCTACTCACTGCTGCAGCCCCAGATCCTATCTGGTGCATTTTTGTAAACTGGTATTTATTGCCCAATAACCCTCTCAGTTATTAAATAACCCCTAAAAACACCATAATGATGACATTTGGTAGGGGATGGGGCTGCAGGCACTCTGTGGGCATTGCAGTGGGATCGGGAAGGGGGGACACCTAAATATACTTGGATCATCTTTGCTGGAAGTATACATGTATGGGGCTATTTGCCTAGCATAATCATTATGCTGTTTTAGGGCTAGGCTGCAGTGCTTAGTAGCCACTTTGACTTGCACAAGGAAATTATAAGCCAGGCTTTATGGACTAAACTCTTTAGCAAGCCAAAATGTGATATGTGGCTAAATATAGCTTCATGTGTAGGTTCCATCATTTGTGAGTTGCCTGCCTGGAACTAGCAATCATGTCAGTTGCTCCTAAAATGGCAGGCCCTTCCATTTCCATGTGGAAAACAGCAGGCTGGAACATGCAGATGAAGCTGCAAAAGAAGCAGCTACCTGGTTGGATACCATATGGGGTTCAACAGGCCTGGTTACAGGTGGATTATAAGCAAGGATAAACATACAGCAGCAGTGATACAGTATGTAGTAAAGTACTGTTCTACATAGAAATCCATAGTTTTCAAATGCTGTTGTACCACAGTTCAAACGTCATGGAATGTGATTGTACTCTTCTAAGGTAGAACAGCATTCTAAAACCTCTAGAGACATGCATAAGTTAATTTCACTGTGAAAGAGAAATGTAAAATAATGCATGGAGAAGTGTGGTTTATGGGGATTTTATGCACCCCAAGGTGTGTGATGCCCTATGAAGCCTGAGGGGTTTATATGAGCATCACACACCAAGATGTTGCATAAAATTCCCATAGAATCACACTTCTCCATGTTTTATTTTTTCATTTACTGTTTTTTGGTTTAAATTGTCTTTGACGCTTTGCGAGGGTAACTGTTACTGCTGACAAGCTTGTCTCATGCTGAGTGACCAATTGTGTAGCGCCTATGAACGTCCATCATGAGGACAGCTTGTTCGGTGGTTTTTCAGGTGATGCTGCAGTACTGTTTTGCCCATGGTTTATGGAGCTCCATAAACAACACATGTGGTTTATGAAGCTGTTAGGCACTCACTGGCTGTGGTTTATAACCACTAACCAGTAAATATAAAAACAACAATGCACATATTTCACATAATAATATACACTATAAAAACACAGGATGAGCAACTTTATATATAACCAGTGTGTTGTGCCACTTCGGGGTTCTGATTCTCATGGACCATTTGAGCTTCATCCTCAAGGTCAGAGAGAATCACATGCCCTGTGTGGCAGAACACTCTGACAGTGCATAGTTACCCATTCAGTATTTTTTATATGCTGATGGTTACCCAATTTTGTTGCATATCAATATGCTAGTTTTGTTTTGGGCATCATTCAAACCACTAGCAAGCTGGGAAGAGCTTTGTTGTGGAATTTTGGCATGGCTATCACCCAAACAACACTCCCCCCAGTTTGGACAGTCTTTCTCAGCAAGACTGATGCCTCCTCCTCCCCATCCTGTAACAGGCATTCCCTGCTGTATCGTGCCACCCGCTTTCCACTCATCCTATATGGACCACTCCCTGGTTTCTAGTGGCACCATCTCCCCACCCTATGCAAAGTTTTCTGTTGTCTAGTGGCATTTGTCTGGCTTTCCCAATATTGTGCCATTCCCTGGTGTCCAGTGGCCCCAACATTCATCTCTATGATCAACACTATAGTGCATGATGGAGCGTCATTGTGTATGGAGATCTATACTCTGTGGTATGGCCTGGCATGGAGATAGGGACTCTGTTAAGTCACCCAAGGGCAAAAGTATTACATATCAGGAGGGCATCTTTCAATGAAATGTGTAGATGTTTAAGAGCAGCCCTGGTAATGGGGGGGTGGAGAATCAGTGGGGGAGACTAAAAGGCGTCATTATGGAGGTAACTAACCAATGCATTAGGATAGTGGCCAAAGTAAAAAGAAGAAAGAAACCACTATGGTTCTCTAAAGAGGTGGGAGACTAAGTAAGGGCTAAAAGAGCAAGTTTCAGGAAGCATAAGGGGATCCAAAGGGAGGAGGACAAGGAGGTGTACCTTTAATGTCTAAGATAAGCAGGGAAGGCTGTAAGGAAAGCCAAGGCACAGACAGAGGAGAGTTTAGCACAGACTGTGAAAAAAGAGGACAAGACATTCTACAAGTACATAAACAAAATGAGGGGGAAATGTGAGGCTCAAAGGAGAGGAGGGACAGTGTAAGAGGGAGGATTTAGACAAGGCAGAAATACTGAACAAATACTTCTGTTCAGTATTCACTGAGGAGGGAGAGGGTCAAGGACCACAGTTGGGGAGCAGAGGCAATTGGGGGAGAAGTAGACATCAGGTCATTCACAGTGGAGAGAGTTCTGCAGGAACTTACAAAGCTGAAGGTGGATAAAGCATGGTATCAGGTGACATACACCTGAAGATATTATGGGAGCTGCACAGGGAACTAGCAGCGCCTCCGGCCACCCTTTTCACAGAGTCACTCAACACAGGTGTGGTTCCAGAGGATTGCAGGAGGGTGCATGTAGTCTCACTGCACAAAAGTGGCAGTAGAGTGGAAGCAGGGAATTACAGGTGAGTCAGCCTCACTTCAGTGGTGGGGAAGATCATGGAGGCACTGCTGAAAGAAAGGACAGTGGCACACCAGGAATCCATTGGTGCCTAGGATCTAAGGCAGCATGGATTCACATCAGGAAGGTCTTGTCAAATGAATCTGATAGATTTTTTTATTGGGTGACTAGGAAATTGAATCAGGGAGGGGCCATATATGTCACCTAACTAGATTTCAGCAAAGCCTTCACTACTGTCCCACACAGAAAGTTGGTTTTAACAAGTTGAGTAGTCTGGGCATAGGGCATAAGGTGATACACTGGGTTAGAAACTGACTGACAAACATAAGGCAAAGGGCGGTGGTAAATGAGATCCAATCCGGGGAGAGAGGGATGACAAGCGGGATACCACAAGGATCAGTTTTGGGACCAGCCATGTTCAATGTCTTCATTAGTGACATTGCAGAGGGGCTGGAAGGAAAGGTCTGCCTATTTGCAGATGACACCAAGATTTGCAACAGGGTGGATACTCCAGAAAAAGGGCAGAAAATGAAAAGGGACCTGGAGAAGCTTGAAAGATGGTCAGAGGTGTGGCAACTGAGGTTCAGTGCAAAAAAGTGCAAGATAATGCACTTGGGTAGGGGGAACCCTAGGGAGAGCTACAGGATGGGGGGAGTTGCTGTCACCAAAGAGGAAAGGGACCTTGGGATTATTATATTTATGCCCTTAAGGTACCAAAGCAGTGTGCAAAGGCTGCAAGAAGGGCCAGTGGCATGTTTAGGTGCATAGGCAGGAGGTATTACTAGTAGGAGGTGGGGTGATGCCATTGTATAAAACACTGGTAAGGCCTCACCTGGAAAACTGCATGCAGTACTGGAGACCACATATGCGTAAGGACATTAACAAGGTGGAGACTATCCAGAGAAGGATGACAAAGATGGTGCATGATCACACATAAGGAGGACAGACCAAGAGACCTCAATATGTACTGATGGAGGAAAGGAGGGTATACCATGAGTACAGCAACACAATATGGGCAACAGTTAAAAATGGCAACTCATATTGGGCGATATACTCTTGGGCTAACTTGCAAGGGTAGTAAGTGTACACAAATGTGAGAGTAGTGGACGGTGTCAGGAAGGGGGGAAGTGAGGGGAAGGAGAGGGACAATGAAGGATATTTGAGGGACTGGTGTGTCTGCTGCCACCGAGCTAGCCTTGTGGTGTGGGTGGATAACTCTGGTGCAGCAGGTACAGGGTTTTGGACCGGATGTGCAGAAACTCTGCTGCTGCCTGCGGCACTTAATTTTTATGCGATATGGAATTTTGCCCCCTGCCCGACATGCACCCCCCCTGGAGTTTATAATCTATATTCAGAGGGGTGCAGGGGGCACAACCCCCCCAAACACTTTTTACCCTTTCTTGTGACATTTAAGTTTTTTGGTTTCCTGAATTTGTATGATGCATGTAATACCTTACAATAAAGAAAATAAAAACTAAATTTACATTTATAATGCGTTTCTTTGAATTTAAAGTAGTGTACAATGTGAAACAAAGTGCTTTTTTGACAGTTTATTCCCTGTGCTCTGCTAAGCATGCACCTGGTACTCTTTCCTGCCAGCATTGTACTATCACCCTGTAATTTGTTCAGTTATCCTATGTTTTTATTTACATTTCTGCTGCCTGCTGCATTGACAGTAGTAGTACTAGATAGCAGCCGCCATATTTTCTGTGGCACTACAACAGTCGTAACAGATCACTTTCTGGTTAGGTAGTACTGCTGCTTTAAAATGTACAATAATTAAAAGTATGTGCCTAACACAAGATAAATACCAACTAGTATGCATCTGAGTAAAAGACTCAAAGGGAAACTCCTACGAAATTAGAAAGACTCGCCTTATATATAATGGCTGCAGAGGTGGACATCTCGCACACTCCAGGTGGCTTCCGCCATAAAGGTTATGCTAACGAGGGCTGCCAACTCTGCCATTTGTTGGTAGCCCTCATTAGCATAACCTCTGTGGTGGAAGCCATCCGGGTTATGTGAAATGTCCACCAAGGGCTCTGCAGCCATTACAGATGGAGCGGGTCTTTCTAATTAAAACCACCAGACAGCAAGTAAATAAAATAATTTGTTTTATGCTAAAAACCTTAATCGGGCATTTCTACAGCAGCTGCTGCACTTAGGGGTGGTACAGGAGTTTCCCTTTAAGAAAATTCTCACTCAGATAAAAAAAAAAATAGAGACTAATGTCTTAATCTATCATTTTGTTATTTAAATAAGTTAACTTTAATTCACATAATTTTGCTTACTATTTATTCTGGGTGTACAACATGGCAATATTTTATGGCGAAGTACAAGGAGTACAGTTACAACTTTGAAACTCTAGAAACTGCCACCCAATTTAAACAATATTATTTGGTGAAGTGAGCTTCTCCTAGTCTGTTATTGACTTGGAAGCTGTCAAAGGACACAAGGCCCTACCCTTTTCCAAGGTTAATAACTCCAGAAGATGCCCTACACTTCACAGCGTAATAATGTTATTGTAAACATTTTTGGAAAATCACCTTTTGGTGCATTTTAAACAGTGTGAGTGGCTGGTGTGCATGCTTAGACTATTTGTTTACATTAGCAGACTCCTTCTGTGAAGTTGCCTTCTTGCGCAGCCAGTTAGTGCATTAAGACATTCAGCCCAATGCTCTAGGTATATGATGAGGATTATTTCACTTCTTTGGTTGTTGAAAGGCAAGTTTTATTTAAGAGATGCCAATCCCAGAGGCTCTGGGCACCATACAACAATCAAAATAGATACAAAACAACATAATAATAAACATTT
Source organism: Neoceratodus forsteri (assembly GCA_016271365.2). Taxonomy (NCBI): domain Eukaryota; kingdom Metazoa; phylum Chordata; order Ceratodontiformes; family Ceratodontidae; genus Neoceratodus; species Neoceratodus forsteri. The sequence goes on from CM028133.1 coordinate 66,114,581, forward strand.
ATATACAATATACCAAACAGTTAAAACAGAATTTACTACTCTCGATAGCAACTAAAATCAGAATAGGTAGAAACTAAATTAAACATCCATTTCTAAAAGACAAATAGGGACTATAAAGCAGTCTGGGAAGGCCTGATCATACAAGAAGGCCTTGAGGCATGCCCTAAATACCTCCATAGAAGGGACCTCCCTGATGGCTAAAGAAAGTGAATTCCACAGGATGGGGGCGGCAACACTAAATGCTATGTCGCCAGCAGTTTTTTATCTCATCCAGGGAATCACGAGGAGGCCCCTAGAGGAGGAGAAGCGGTGGGAGTGAACTGAGACAGCAGGTGCAAGAAAGTCCTTCAGGTAGGCAGGGCCCAGGCCATGTAGGGCCTTAAAGGTGAGCAAACCCACCTTAAAGAGAACCCTCCATCTAACCGGGCAGCCAGTGCAGTTGACGCAGCCCCGGAGTGATGTGACAATACTTAGGCTGTCCTGTCAACAGCCTCACTGCTGCATTCTGCACCAGCTGCAGTCAGCGCAGGGTACCCCCAGATACCCCAAGATAGAGTGCATTACAGTAGTCAAGCCTGGACGTCACGAAGGTATGCACCAAAGTGGGGAGGTCCAGTGGCGGAACTAGGGGCTTTATCCTGGTGATATTCCTCAGATGATAAAAACTGGAATGGACAACGGACACCACCTGAAACTCAAGTGTCAATCTGCTGTCAAGAATAATGCCCAGATCACGCACCCTAGAGGAGGCCTTCAATGGTACAGAGCCAAGACAAAGCTCTCTCTCTGCACCAGATGCCAACCTATCATGCCCTCTGTTCAACTCCACCACTAGTACCTCCATCTTACTGGGGTTCAGTCTCAACCAGCTGGAGGCCATCCAGTCATTGATCTCAGCAAGGCAGCTGTTAAGCACTTCCACTGCACAAGATGTTCCAGGGGCAAAGGAAAGATACAACTTGGTATCATCAGCAAAGCAGTGAAAACCCAGACTGTACTTCCTAATGAGCTCTCTCAGGAGCAGCATATACATGGCAAACAACATCGGCAACAAGACCGAACCCTGGGGAACCCCCGCATGACAGGTAGCCAAGGGAGGAGGATAAATTCCCCATCACCACCCTCTGCCTCCTGTTAGAAAATAGAAAAGACTCAAACCAGCAGATGACAGTGCCGGCGAGTCCGCAGAATTCCCTTAGGTGGTCAAGTAACACTCGATCGTCCACCGTGTCAAATGCTGAAGAGACATCGAGGAGAACAAGAATCATCCCCTCCCCTCGATCTCTAGCCCTAAGAAGGTCATTATGCACCCGAACTGGCACAGTTTCTGTGCTATGCCATGCACGAAACCCAGACTGGAGTGGCTTGTACAGATCATGGGCCATGAGATACTCCTCAAGCTGAAGCGCCACCACCTTCTCCACAATCTTACCCAAAATGGGAGATTGGAGATAGGACAGTAATTTGCCTTGATGTCAGGGTCCAATGATGTTTTTTTCAGAAGGGGTCTCACCAATGCCTCCTTCAAGACATCAGGGAAAATCCCCTCCGACAAGGAACACCGGACAATCAAGGCAAACACCAGGCCAATGGAGTCAACATATCTCATTAAGAAATGAGTTGGCACCGGGTCCAGTTCACAAAAGATGTGCTGAAGCTTTGAAGCTTATAGGCAATCTCACTGACCTCAGCCACCTCCACCAGTCTAAACTCACCCCAACCAGGCAGAGTGCACTCCGGTTGCCCATGGTGACCACTGTCGGCCAAAGTCTGGTCCACCGGTGGAACCCCCTGCCTGATGGCAGACACCCTGCCCTAGAAGAACTGAGCAAACTACTCTCACAATGCGTTCGAAAAGGCTACCTTCAGCTGTAGACAGGAAGGATGAAGAAGCCTGTCTACAGTCTAAAAGAGCACAGTTGGTTGGTTCCTCCCGGCAGCAATCTCCTGGGACAGGTATTCTGCCTTCTAATGGTTGATTACCCCCTGGTATGCACCGTAGTGCACACATACGGCCAGTTTGTCTACCTCCAGGCCGGACTTCCGCCAGCAGCGCTCTAATCTCCAACCCAAAGTCTTCATTACCTTGAGCTCGCTCCCCATCTTACCAAGGAGACCTCAAGTGAGAAGACCTGGATCATACACAAGCTGGTGCGAGGGAGTCGAGTGCATCAGACAGCACCTTATTTTAGGCATCCACTGCCATGCACACACATCCAACGCATGCACTGTCCACACTAGATAGGTCAGCCACCACCAAAAAACCTTCAGAGGTCAACCCCCTCAAAGGGCGATAGCTGACCATCTCTGCAGGTGGAGGGCTATCAAAGGGGGCCCCGAACCAGAACTTCACCGTGCAATGATAGGACCAAATGACCAGATCAATGCTGAGACTATTTATCTCAAGCCCCAATGAGAACACCAGATCCAACATGTGACCACCCTGATGAGTCGCGGAGGAAACTCCTTGCGCAAAGCCCAGAAATGACATCATCTGAAGGAAGTTGTAACCAAGCCAAGAAGATTCATCCTCGGCCCAAACATTGAAGTCCCCCAGCACTAAACATCTAGAGGCCTCCAATGTTTCCCCGATGATAAAATCGGCCACCTCCTGCAAGAAATCTCCCGCCGCCCCAGAAGGGTGGTAAATCAGGAGAATCAGGAAATCTGGGCCCGGACCACCACGGATGGCCACACATTCAAATGAATGTGGTGCTCTCACTGGCTGCAGGGTGATGCACTTTGCCTTTGGCCTTTTGTCTTAAACTTCAGAGTTCCGCACCCTCCCCCCAACCCTGTTCCCCATAAATGCATGACCTGCCCAATATTTCTAAACAAGTGACTATGTCCTACTGGGTATTGCTTTCCAATTCAAAGAAATGTAAATCAAAGTCTGTGAACCATGCTTAATTTAAATATATGCTGTAATTTTAATTTTTTTATTATCTTTTAAATGTTCCCTCACCCGCAATGTAGTTTACAACTGCAGCACTAGTACCAGTGGGGAACTGATGTCTTTGGGCAGCTGAAAGCTCACAATGAGGTGGTGCCAAAGTATCTTTTTCAAGGAAGTGCCCCACTGCATTGTGTGGCCTCGGCTGCCCCAGACAACAGTTTCCCACCAGCGATAGCACTGCAAATGTAAACAACACTTTGGGGAAGGGGAGCTTAGAACTGCTGATGCTTCAAAACTTTGAAAAACGTACTGTTTGGGTACAATTCAGCTTGCATTCTGTATATATTCTATAGCGTTCTCCTGTCCATTGATTATTACTGAGAACATCTGCATGAATACATGATCTTCATTTCTTAGAATTCGTCTACCTCTACAGCTGACTCCCTACTTCACGTCATAATCCTCTGTTGTGACATAACAAACTGTAGTCATGGGAGAAACTGTGATGTCAAATCAGTGCAGTATGGCCTCGGGTAGGGAGAAAGTAGCAGGAATAGATGAACTCTTCAGGAGCAAAGATCCTGTTGTCATGCAGCTGACCTCAGTAATAAACAGTGATGAGGAAAAATACAGAATGAATGTGAAACACAATCTGAACTATGTCTAAATATGTTTTTTTAAGTTCTACTGAAGGTGTCAGCTGATCTTTAAAAGGTAACAAATAAAAAACAAAATTCCAGTATTCTTTTATGGTTCCCAATCTCTCCTTTTCCATTTCTTTGAGTTGAAAAGCAATGGCCAAAGGAGATAGCCAAGATTAAAGTAAGCAATAACCCACAACAGACCACGGGTGAATTACATACAAGAATACAAAGAAGCCAGCAGAAGAAAGCCATTTGGTCTGTCAAGTCTGCTCACATTGCAGGGTCCACAGCTTGAGCTAATGTCGCTGCCTTCCCTCCCCACTCCTCCCATCCCCCTACCCATGATCCTTACCTTTCCCCTATGCCTATCCCAGCCTCTCTTAGAGCTGCCCACCGTCTTCAATGAGATGACTTCTTCCAGCAGTGCATTCCAAGTGTCCACCACCCTCTCTGTGAAGAAGTGCTTCCTGACCTCCCTCCTAAACCTCCCATCCTCCAGCTGAAGACTGTTCCCCCTCGTGTTATGGTTGCCACTCAGATTAAAGAAACTCTCCTTATCAACCTTATTTATCCTTTTCAAGTACCTGAAGGTTCCAGTAATGTCCCCCCTCTCTCTCCTGTCTTCCAGGGAGTACATGTTCAGTGCCCTCAACCTCTCCTTGTATGCCTTGCCCTACTGACTGGCTATCATCTTTGTAACCCTCCTCTGGACCTTCTCCAACAGGTTAACGTCCTTTTTGAGGTGTGGGCACCAGTACTGAACTCCATAATCTAGATGTGGCCTTACCAGTGACCTGTACAAGGACAGTACAACCTCTTCTCTCCTACTATTGATCCCCCTAGCTATGCATCCCAGCATCTTGTTTGCCTTTGCTGCTGCTTTCTTGCACTGTGTGGAGTGTTTCAGGTCACTAGTGATCATCACTCCCAGGTTCTTCTCCTCCTCGGATGCAGGTACTTGGACTCCACCCAGGTAGTACTCTGTCCTGGGATTCTTGGCTTCAAGATGCATAACTTTGCATTTACTGACATTAAAGCCAAGTTGCCAGATCCTGGACCACCTCCCTAGCTTTTCCAGATCTTTCTGGAGGTCCGGTATCCCTTCAGCTGTGTCCGCTCTCCCACAGAGCTTGGTGTAATCTGCGAATAGGCACATTTTGCCCTTAATGCTATCCCCAGTGTCACCAATGAAGGCACTGAACAACACCAGCCCCAGCACCAAGCCCTGTGGGACCCACTGGTTACCTCTCTAGTACCATATAACTCCCCCCCCCACAACCACCCTCTGGGTTCTGTCCCTCAGCCAGTTTTCCACCCATCTAGCCATCTTTTCCCCATCTACAAGATCCACCAACTTCCTGATCAACCTTTTGTGCAGCAGAGTCAAAGACCTTGCTGAAATTAAGATAGAGGATGTCTACTGCTTGGCCCCTGTCTACTGTCTCAGTGACACAGTCAAAGAAGTCAATCAGATTTGTTTGAAATGATCTCCCCCCCACCATGAACTCATGCTGCCTCTCATCCTGGAGACCATGCTCCTCTAGATATTCCACCAACCCTTCCTTTAGAATGGTCTTCATGAGCTTGCCCACAATGGAGAACTGGGGCATTAACGCATGCCCTGGGTGCACTGTGAGGCATGAGGGCAAAGCCTGAGTGCTCTCCAACCACCTGTGAATTTCCCTCCTTTCATGATGGTGGAATAGTAAAAGAACAGTTTAGAGATATCAAACCCTGCATCACCAACCATCTAGCAAGTGAAAGCCTACAGTTAGCACCATTACAGGTTAACATCTTAGCACTGATAAGAGATCTTTTACCGGGTTCCTGTGGAGCCTGGGATAATGGGGTCTCAGGAGACTATCCAGTTATACCTGTAAAACAAAAACAGCAATGGGGTCACAAAGGATCTGCAGCTCTTTATGAACTAACAATGACAAACAATGTAGGATAAACAAAAAACAATACCTATCAGACACATGTGGTCAGTGTCCTCTTTCACCTAGTCAGCATCCTGTCAGATCTGTGGACATATAAGGAAAAATGGGTCAATATTGAAGAATAAAAATACTGATCAGCTGGGTCAATTGGAAAGGACCTATAATGCCTAAAAAAAAGTGGGTTGTGTGTTGGGGGATACAGACCGGTACCTCACCATCGATCAGGGTTTTAGAATGGACTCTGTCACTCAGGGGCCATCATGAAGGAGAGTAAATGCCCCTAGAACTGATTTTCTCTTGGGGTGGGGGGGGAAGCCATTGTACTCCAGCAATCGATTGACACAGGGCAGGACGAAGACGCCAGCTGTTATCCTTCTTGCACCATTGACAGGGCTCTAGACTGCCAACCTGGTAAAGCATCTTCACATGGGTTGCCATGGCTAATGACAGGAATGACCCTTCCCCCTCTGCCTTCCTCCCCACAGAGAGAGTGGCTTTATTCTGTATCGAAGGTCCAAATTTAGTCCATGGGAAGGTGGGTGATGTAGCTAGGTGGCTGGTGGCAGTATGGCACTTCTCCATGGTACAGGGCCTGCTCTGACTGTGGCTTCATACTGGCAGCTGCTATTTTTCCCAGTTTTCATACTGGCCTACCTCATGCGACAGTACATAGTCTTGTCAGACCTCACCATGTGCGCAGATCCATGTATTTTTCAACTCTATCAGTCCACCACCAGAAAAAAATGAGAAGAGCCTGCTTCCCCACTGCTTTCACCAACATGGGCATTCTATTCACCACACCCAAGCGAAAAACAGCAGACTCTTCCTTCGTACCAACATGAGTAGCTCAACAGTCTACCAACATGGTCAGCCTCCCTCTCCTCCAAATAAAACTAATAGTCAGCTTTCCTTAACCCCACAGTCTCCCTCTCAACAATGCCTCCCCTTTTACCAGCACAGCCAGCTACCCCAACCACATGGCCAGCCCCCTTGTCACTCACATTACACCCCCCTTTTCCCATACATGTGCTTGCCCAGGTCACTACATATGGTCACATCCATGGACAACATCCAACCTTACATCTGGCTATCCTCCCCTTCAAATACAGACTGCATCCCACAACAAAGAATTGTTGAGTACCTAGAGGCCAGTGGGGCACAGGACCCAAGGTAGCATGGATTCACAGCGGGAAGGTCATGTCAGACAAATCTAATTGATCTCTTTGACTGGGTGACCGAAGCATTAGACCAGGGAGGGGCTGTGGACATGGCCTACTTAGACTTTAGCAAGGCATTTGACACAGTCCCACACAAAAGATTAATAAATAAATTAGCCAGTCTGGGAGTCGGTCCTAGGGTGGTAGCCTGGGTAAAACACTGGTTGGACAACAGGACACAGCAGATAATAGTAAATGGAGTCCACAGTGAAGAAAGGAGGGTTACTAGTGGGATACTGCAGGGTTCAGTACTGGGGCCGGTCCTTTTTAATGTCTTTATAGGTGACATTGCGGAGGGACTGGAGGGGAAGGTATGTCTCTTTGCAGATGACACAAAGATCTGCAACAGGGTTGATACAAAAGGTGGGGTGGAAAGGATGAAAAGGGACTTGGCAAGGTTGAAGGAATGGTCAAATGTATGGCAGCTTAGATTCAATGCAAAGAAGTGCAAAGTAATGCACCTGGGAAACAAAACCCAGGGAAGAGTACACAGTGGGTGAGATACTGACAACAACAAAATGGAAAGGGACCTGGGGGTAGTCATATCAGATGATCTAAAGGTGGGCCAGCAATGTGAGAAGGCAGTAAGGAGGACTGTGGGGGTTACTGGGTTGCATACAGAGAGGCATCACCAGTAGAAAACAGGAAGTTGTTCTCCCTCTGTACAGACAGTTGGTAAGACCACATCTGGAGTACTGTGTACAGTTCTGGAGACCCCATCTCCGCAAAGACATAGACAGGGTGGAGGGTATCCAGAGGAGGGCAACCAAAATGATGCAGGGTCTGCATCAGAAGACATATGAAGAAAGACTAAAGGAACTAAAGATGTATAGCCTCGAGGAAAGGAGGGAGAGGGGGGACATAATAGAAACTTTCAAATACCTCAAGGGAATCAACAAAGTCCAAGAGGATAGCGTCTTTCAGAAAAAGAGATGTGCAAAAACAAAGGGGCACAATTTCAAGATAGAGGGGGGACAGCTCAGGGGTAATGTGAGGAAATATTTCTTCACAGAGAGGTTGTGGATACATGGAACAGCCTTCCTGAGGAGGTCATAGAGTCAAAAACAGTGGGGGAATTCAAGAATGCATGGGACAGACATAAGGCACTTCTAGTGGGGGTAGGAGGAAGTAGGATGTTGGTTAACTAGGATCTGCTGCTTATCCGTTAGGTAGGGAAATGGGCAGACTAGGTGGGCCAAGTGGTCCTTATCTGCCATCAAATTCTATGTTTCACCACCGGGACCACCTTACTGACCACATATCCAGAGTCCACACCCTACCATTAGCACAGCACTCCTTACTGGCACACTGCCCAAGATCAACACCATTCAGCCTGCTCCCCTCCAAGCATAGACCAAACCCCCACCACCAGCATAATAATCTAGCTGCCTCCACCCAAAATCAGTCACATGTATCCAAGTCCAAATCAGCTGTACCACCAACCATAGTGAATCACCTTGCTGTACACCCCTCCCCACCACCACTACCAGGAGCATCACACTGGTGGTACCTCTAACACCTCATAGAACATTTTTTCTTACATTCTGGAACACTTGCCTGTGCAACTCGATGTAGTAGGCAGGCAGTAATCTCCCCCAAAGTTCCTTGCGCATTAGATCCTGCCCAATATGCAGGCAGAAAATGCTGGAAGACACAAGATAAACAAGCACTTGTCAATGTCGAATGTTTGCTTGCTGGCACTGGCATTGGTAGTGCAGAAGTTACAGAGCTGCATAATAGGAATGGCAACAAAGTATTGAACTGAAGCCAACCCCACCACTACCCTGTAGAGAGTGACAGGCATTGGGGTGTGCCTTTGGGTCGTCAGGCATAATGACCATGCCATTCACCACACCCTACTCTGCAGACACTGACAAGTGTCACGGTGTGTCTTTGGCCCTTATGCACACCCCATTCCATCAGGAAATATGGTGAGATGGGTTCGGTATAGGAGAATGGGGTGAAGTTTGGGGCCGAAGAGTCCGAGGCACACCTTGCTGCCTCTCACTGGCTGCAGGGTGTGGGTGGGGGTGGAATGGTATGAGCATTACAGGCAAGAATCCCAAGTCACACCCCTGATGCCTGTCATTCTCTACAGGGTGGGGCGTTATGGTCGGAAACCCTAACACCTCAGGCATTCGTTGGTATTTTCAGTCCAAATTTTCAACATGTTTTTTTTGTGACCCCCACCTCATGAACAGTGGCAATATCAGTTTGTTAGCTGAAAACTGCTTTTGCACAGTGACTACGGCATTTGACGCCACAGGTGCAAAAACACATTCCGAACAGGATGTGAAAAATGACAACGGCACTGTTCATGGGGAGGTGTGAAAAATGGCAATGTTGAAAATCTGCTGTGAAGATATTAAAAAAACTGGTGAAGTCACGAGCGTGCGTAGAAACTGTGCAACGCACACCCGTAATGTAACTAGCTTGGGGATTTTTTTTATGGCAGATTGTTAACACAGGCATTTTGGGACCTCCGATCATGAACAGTGTCAGTGTGATTTTCTTTATCTGTCCCGAACAATGATTTCCCACAGCGATAACGCATTTCTGCGCTGAAAGTGTGAAAACACATTTCGGCCATGTTGTGGAAAATGACAGCTGTACTATTCATAAGGAGGTGTGGAAAAATGCCACTGGTGAAAATCTGGACTGAAAATATTACAACTTCATGAACTTAAGAGGGTGCATGGAAACTGCACAATGCTCACTTGTAACACAGTCATTTTACGGAGTTTTGTCACCAAATTTTCAACATAGCCATTTTAAGACCTCTGCTCATGACCAGTGTCACTGTGATTTTCTTAATCTGTCCCAAACATTGTTTTCGCATCGACTGTACCATTGTGCGCTACATGTGTGGAAACACATTTTGTCGAGATGTGAAAAATGGTAGCTGTACTGCTCATAAGGAAGTGCGTAAATGGCACTGTTGAAAATCTGGTGTGCAAATATTATAAATTTGCAAACTTGCCAACGTGCGTAGGAACTGCGCAATGTGCGCTCCTAAAACAGTCATTTTTGGGAATTTTTTCACCAAATTTTCAACATAGCCATTTTAACACCTCTGCTCATGACCAGTGTCACTGTGATTTTCTTAATGTGTCCCATACATTGATTTCGCACACCGACTTCTCCATTGTGCACTACATGGGCAGAAACACATTGTGAGCGAGATGTGAAAAATTACAGCTGTACTGCTCATAAGGAGATGTGGTAAAATGGCAATGTTGAAAATCTGGAGTGAAAATATTGAAAATTCGCGAACTTACAAGCATGCGTAGGAACTCTGCAACGCACGCTCGTAAAACAGTCATTTTTAGGAATTTTTTCACCAAATTTTCAACATAGCCATTTTAAGACCTCTGCTCATGAACAGTGTCACTGTGATTTTCTTAATGTGTCCTGTACATTGATTTCACACACCGACTGCGCCATTGTGCGCTACATGGGCGGAAACATGTTTTGGGCGTGATGTGAAAAATGACAGCTGTACTGCTCATAAGGAGGTGTGGTAAAATGGCAATGTTGAAAATCTAGAGTGAAAATATTGAAAATTTGCGAACTTACGAGCATGCTTAGGAACTGCGCAACGCACGCTCGTAAAACAGTCATTTTTAGGAATTTTTCCACCAAATTTTCAAAATAGCCTTTTTGAGAGCCCACCTTATGAACACTGGCAGCGTTGTTTTGTTACTCAGTCCCAAAAGGTGATTTCGTGCAGTGACTGCAAAATCACCCTTCGGGCCTGATTAAAGCCATGACAGTGACAGCATTCATGAGAAGGGGTCCAAAAAACCCATGTTGAAAATTTGGTGCAAAAATTCCAAAAAATGCCCGAGATATGCAGCAAAGTTGAAAAAGCCCTGTCTATTACATTATACAGCTTACTGGCATTTCCCCAGTTCGCGGTCGGCTTTGAAGAGTGCAGACGTGTTCCCGGTCCACTGAAGATCGTCTCGCTGGACTCCGGAGGTAAGTATGGGGTGAAGGGGGGTGTGGGGAGGCAGGGTGCATAGTGGGTGGGCTGGAAGAATGCCGAGGGAACGTTTTCTTTTTTACAGTTTTTTTTTTTTTTAAGGAAGATGATGGGGGACATTTGCCATGCTGGGGTGGGCTCCCAGCATGGCAGCTAGAAGGCTGTTTGGGAGTGCTGGAGCTGACGGGGGACTGGGCACCCATGTCAGACATACGGACTTGTGCCACGCTGGGGTGGGCTCCCAGCGTGGCAGCTGTAACGCTGTTTGGGGGGCTGGAGCCGACGGGGATTGGGCACCCTGTTGGCTATATGGACGGTGCCATGCTGGGGTGGGCTCCCAGCGTGGCACCTGGAAAGCTTTTTGGGGGTGGCGGAGCCGAGTGGCATTGGGCACCCTCTGCCGGCTATATGGTATGTCTGTGGGGGGGGCGCATGCGTGTTGGGGGGGAGCTCTGCTCACTAAAGTGGAGCTCTCCCTTTCAACTGTATGCCACTGCATTTTCAACTGCTGTCATAGACAGCTGGAGCAGTGATTGGAGCACTGCGACCGTGCCTGCAAACACACTGACTGAACTGGAAGAGGCTGACACACCTCTGGAAAATTTGGATGATGCCACTATGTTTCTTGCACATGCGTGCAAGCAAACATAAAAATGTGTTGCACTATGGCTGGCAGTAATCACAGAATTATAGCCCCAGCGAGCCGAAACCCAACACAAATATAAACAAACTGGCCAGATGAATTTCTCACCCCCCCAAACACTTCACAACACAACACAATATAATATATATTATATTGATAGCCTTGGCAAAGAAAACTGCTGTAGGCTTTCCTTTTCAAGTATTTGTTTTCAGTTTTATGTCCAGGGCCATAGTGCAGATGTGACTTTCAAAAAATTACCCCTGTAAGATTTGTTTCCAATTTGTATGCAGCATCACAAGTCTTACCCCTGTCTAACCCCCCGCCCGCCACAACACAACCGGCAGACAAATGGTGTGCTTCCCATTTCTTGTTAAGTTCAAACTGGTGCAGGTTTTAAAAGGAAAACTGCAGTAAATGAGAATGATCTACCTTTAATGTGTGTCAGCATTGTTGCAGGCAGGTATGGCAAAGCAGGGTTGCAGTGGGCCTGGTATACTTTTTGTGAAGGAGAAGCCTCTTGTGCACTCTAGGAGTTTGTTTTCCTCACCTGATCAGCTGTGATTGTTCCTGGAGGTCTCGCTTGTAATATACTGCATTGTTTTTGGTTTTTTTTTAATTGGTTGATTGGTAAAGTTTTTATTAATAAAATAAATAAATATGCAGTCTGCAATTCATCTGAGCTTGAAGAGGTCCTTTTCACAGTGTCATCACAGCAACAGTCTCCTACGGTGTCACACTGAATAATGTCCCATGTTGCGTGACTACTACCAACATGTGGTGCCACCTGTCAGTAAATGGGGGACAGAATTAAGTGACACACATTCATTTCCGTGTGTAGTGCAACGTGTCAGAGTGCTGCTCTGTCTGAACAGTTGTTAATGACAGCATATGCTTAACATAGAGAATGTTTAAATGAATAAATACTGTAAACAAATGATCTGTGTTGTGTTCCGTTTTCATCTCCTTCTGTATCACAAGCATGCACTTCCTTATTTAGTTTTTTCATCCGTCTTTCAGATGAGACGTTAAACCGAGGTCCCATCTGCCTGGATTGGTGGTAGTTCAGGTGGATGTTAAAGATCCCATAGCACTTATTGAAAAGAGTAGGGGAAATTCCCCAGTGTCCTGGCCAAATTTCCCTCATTCACTAAAAATAACACCAACAGCTTAATCTGGTTCAATTTGGTTCAGTTGGTATTCATCTGTTTCCCCCTCCCCCGGGTCATGCCTGAAAATAGGCAGGATTTGTCTAGTGCACTTACCCGGTCAACAAAAACTAAATAAACAAATAAAATTTAGAATGTCAGTGCATGGAATCCTCAGTCCTCAGTCCCAAGGTATTGCCACTTTCAGTACTGATTGGGTCACGTACCTGTAGTTTTCCTCAAAAAAACTTATCACAGACTCACAAATTTAATAATCTGTTTCCATACATCAGCACTGAGTGAATGAACTGATCGCCTTTGAATTTAATTTTTCATATTTTTTTTCCATTTAATTTCATTTTTATTGGTTAAAGTGGAAAGGCATGTGAGCATTGCTGCCTGTTTACACAAGCGTCCAGCATCACCTTTGAATTTATTAGCAATTTGTTTTTTCCAGCATTACTGAAGTACTAATTCTAACTCTTTGTAATACTGCATACCTTCCAAGGGAGGTCTGAAGCTTTGCTAGATTATTTTAGCAAATTTTCAGGAGATTTTCTGGAGGAAATAGTTTATATAAATGTCGGGGTTTGGGGGACTGCTATGACCTCAGAAGCTCTGCAGTGCATTTTTGAGCTTATACACACTTATGTGTACGTTGAATTCAGTAAATGTAATTACTGTCCTGCAACACAGCAGTGTCCTTTGTGTTTGATGAACACTGATGAATGTTGAGCCAACTTCTTGTAACTGTCAGAGCAGAAATGACCAAATTAACATCCATGTGTAGTGGGCAGTGCACAGAGTCCCCAGCACAGGATAGGGGATGGCTCTGGGAGCCTATGGCAAAGGGGGAGGAGGATCACAGTCTGTGGTTAAGTAAAAAAAAAAAAAAAAAGAAACAGAGGTCCAACGAAAGGAGGAGGGGTTCATACGAACACCAGCTGTCAATGGCCCTGCATTAAATTCCCCATTACATGAGGGAACAGCATGGTACTCTCACCATAATTTGATGTGCAGCTATACATCAAGGATTGCAGTCTGCCACGTTGCTCCCTTCCTGCTTTTACTCACCTACATAAAACTTGATGCAACTTCTGCTTGTTTTATTTCTACTCATTCTGGTCACTCTTTGAGGTTGATTTTTTTGCATTAAACCAGTGCGCTATGTCCCATACGCCCTCCCATTTTCACCAATCATTACCACATTCTTTTGAGTTCTGTGTTTCATGGGCTACTGAACCAAAAGTCCAAAGTTGCAATACTTCTGGACCAGTCTTGCAGTTCTCAGAAGTCTAACACTGCAAAGCTTCCTGACCAATCTTTCTTTCTTTCAAGTTCTGTGAGAAACAAGTGTAACCCCTAGGTGGCACTATCCCAAGAGATACTACTCCTGCCTGCATGACTAGGCACAGGTTGAGGGGCCTGAGCTCGGTAAATGGGTTCCTCCACCGGAAGAGTTGGTTTAAGGGTAGCGTAGCTGCTCTGGGTATAGCCCTCCGGGACACTGATACCCCCCCCAATGGCTTGCACTGGTCAGCAGATAAACAATCACCGTTAATGTCAGAATATAATGTTGAACCCACTCTTGGCACACTTACCACCAGGGCTGGTTCAGCTGCACTGGACCTGGAGACCCCCTGTAAAACAGGACCTGCAATAGAACAGTGCAATGGCAATACAGTATCCCCTCCACAAAGGTACACGCTAGCCAAGTTAAATGCAGAAAGAACAGAATCTGGTTTATTCAGAGGACATGAGCAAGGGTGCAGCAGCAATCTGGCATTTGATTTCCTGTCTGATTTAGTCAGGTTAAATATGTATGTACTAAGAGTTCCTCTAGCACAGTTACACACACCCTGGGTACCCAGTTGTTACTCAGGCTAGCCTGATGCATTGCCCAGGGTAAGCCAACATTGCAGTTGTTGTTGGGGCCCTTAGAAAAAGATACAAGCAACTTGCACTTTAACCCACAATTTATATTTCCGGAGCTGGATGGCTCAGTTCATAATGAGCAACCAAAATAAATCAGATGACACTCAGTACATACAAACATACAAATCTGCCAGCAGAACAGACCAACTGGTCTATCAAAGTCTGCCCAAGTGTGCAGCCAGCACCCTAGATTGCAGCTGCCCCAGCCTCCTCCCCCACTGTCCCTCCCATACCTGTCATAGCCCGTGCCCCCAGACCCTTGCTCTTGCTTTGTCCCACTCCTTCTTAAAGCTTCTGACTGTTATACATGTTACGACACCCGCTGGTAGCAAATTCCAGTTAGACACCACCCTCTCAGTGAAGTAGTGCCTCCTCATCTCCCTCTTAAATCGTCCCCCTCCAACCTTAGTCCATGCCCCTTGTCTCCTACCTTTCCTCAGTTTAAACCCCTTAGTGCTTGGTTTATTTACCCCTCAAGTATTTGAATGTTTCAATCATATCCCCCCATCCCTCCTCTCCTCCAGTGTGTACACATTCAGCTCCTGCGGGCTGACTTCATAGTCCTTTCCTTCCATCCCCTTTAACATTTGTGTTGCCCTCCTTTGTACCCCCTCCAGTAATTTTATATCTCTCTTCAGGTATTCCCTCCAGTATTGCACACAATACTCCAAATGCAGTCTGATCAAGGATCTGTAGAGAGACAGGATCACATCCCTATGCCTGGGTGAGAAACCCCTTGTGATACAACCCAGCATCCTGTTTGCCTTAGCCGCTGCTTTCCTGCATTGGACAGAGTTGTTCATGCTCACTGTTACCAACACCCCAAGGTCCTTCTCCTCCTCAGTGATCCCTAGCCTCGCCCCTCCAACCAGTAGTCCCTTCTATGGTTTTTTGCCCCGAAGTGCATCACCTTACACTTCTTCATGTTGAATCCTAACTGCCACTTCTCCGACCATGTCTGTAGTTTGGCGAGGTCCTTGTGCAATTGCTTCCATCCATCCTTTTCGTCCATCACCACCCCCATTTTGGTATAATCTGCGAACAGACTAACCCTGTTCCCAACTCCATGTGGCTATATTGGAGATAAAGAGCCCAAATAGCACCAGGCCCAGCACTGAACCCTGTGGCACCCCACTTGTCACTGTTCTGGGTGTCGAGAACCCCCCCACAATCACTCTCTGCACCCTCCCCTGTAACCAGTTCTCTATCCAGTTTGTCAGCTTTTTCTCCACCCCCACAGCAGTCAGCTTCCTTCCAGCCTCCCATGAGGCACTGTATCAAAGGCCTTGCTGAAGTCCAAGTACAGGACATTTACCACATGACCCCCATCTAGCTCCTTTGTTACTCAGTCATAATTCTCTATTAGGTTGGTTTGACAGGACCTCCCTGAGACAAACCCATGTTGCTGCCCATCCTGGAGGCCATTACCCTCGAGGAATGCCACCAGCCACTCCTTCAGTATAGTCTCCATAAGCTTTCCCACTATGGAAATGAGACTGACCAGCCAATAGTTTCCTGGCTCTTCCCTAGGCCCATTCTTGTGTATGGGCACCACATGGGCCACCCTTCAGTCCAGAGGTACACACCAAATTTCCAGGGACATGTTGAACAGATCTGCCAGCGGCTCGGCCAAACACCTCTGCCATCTCCCTCAGCACCCTGGGGTGGATGCCATCAGGACCTGGTGCCTTGTCCACCCTTAACACCCTCAGCCCCTCTTGCACTCTATTCCCTATGATCTTTTTGTCTGTCACCTCCGCCCCCTCTTCATCCACCCCCCCAGTCCATAATAGTAATGGTACATCCCTCTCCTTAGTGAAAGCAGAGCAGAAGTACTCATTCAGTATTTCTGCTTGATTCGCTCCCTCTTCCACCCATTCCCCTCCCCACTTTATCCACACTATGTGTTCTTTGCACTTCCTCTTTCCTGACATATCTAAAAAGATCCTTCTCCCCTCCCTTTAGGCCCTGTGCTGGCCTTAATTCCCTAGAGGCCTTGGCTTTTTTCACTCGCCTAGCCACCTCCTTGGATCAACTCCCAAAAAGCTTCCTTATCCTTTTCCTTCCTTGTTCACCTGTATTTCCAATATGCAGCCCTCTTTGCCCTCACCCCCCTGCAGCACTTCACTGTTCAGCCAGCATGGCTTTCTGGCTCTGCCCTTCTTACTCCTAGCCCTGGTGCAGGCTACTGCGGCCTCCATTAACCCAGCTTTAATAACTCCCCACTTTTGTTCTGCATCCATCCCAGGCCTCATATCCTGGAGTCTCCCTTGCAGTATTTCTCCCATCCTTCCAAAGTCCACCACCTTCATGCTCATGCCTCCAGTCTCCCCGCCCAATGTGATGAACTACACTGTTTGGTGATCAATGCCTGCTAGTAGGTCCTCAATCCTTACCCCCCCCTACTGCCTCACCATTTGCCAGTACCAGGTCCAGTGTGTTACCAAGCCCTGTAGACCCACTTACCATTTGTGTCAGAAGGCCATCCTGGATAGCATCCAGGAGTACCTGCTCCCTGGCGCTGTTGGTGGCAGGGGTGCTCCAGTCAGCCCCATGTAGGTTGAAATCCCCCACCATCACCACACTCCCCCTCTTACAGAACCTCCTAACTGCTCTGCCAACTCCCTATCCAGTTCCCCCTACTGGGTTGGTGGCCTGCACACCACCCCCAGCCTCAACTTTCTACCCCTGGAGTCCAGAAGCTGCACCCAAATTGACTCCGTCCTCCTATCCTCCCCCTCATCCATCATGCATTTGATCCATTATCCCACATAGAGTGCTACCCCCCTTCCAACTCCCTGGTCCCTCCTGTATATACTGTACCCCGGGAACTAGATCCAAGTCATGGTACTCGGTGGCCCAAGTCTCTGTTACTGCAGCAATATCCACATTCCCCTCTGAGAGGAGTGCCTGAAGTTCCGCAATTTTGTTTCCCAGGCTTCTTGCATTTAGGGAGACCACCTTCCATCCGCACCCCTCTTTTCTCTTTCCCCTCTTCTCCTTGGTTTGTTCCCCTCTTCTCGGTAGCCACACTCTTTTTACGCCTTGTTATTACAGGGTAGTGGTGGTGCCTTCTGCTCTTCACGCTGCCTACCCTGCATGCCCCTTTCCTGAGTCACTTCACCTCTACCTTTACCCGTATCTAGGGGTGAGCTCACTAGGCTCCCCTATCCAGACCCTTTTAGTATCCTCAGTCCTCTTGCCACCCCCCTCAGTTTAAATCCACCTTAGTTGATATATACCCCTCAATTCCACCCTTTAGTACTCCCCTCCCCTCCCCGCTCAAGTGTAGCCTGTCTCCTGCATTCAAGTCACTATTCCCTCAGATCCTATACCAGTTTGTCACTAAACCATAATTCTTGGTGTGGCACCATTCTCTCAGCCACTCATTGAACTCCTCTATCCTTCCCTTCTTCCCCATGCTCGCATATGGTACTCGGAGTACCTCCGAGGATGCCACCGACTCCCCAACCCCCTCACACTGCCTGCCCAACTCCTCGAACCTCCCCTTCACCACTTCCACAGGCTCCCCTGCTAAGTCATTTGTACCCTCGTGCAACACTAGGTGAGGTTTCTACCTCCCCTTCGATGCTCACTTGAGCAGTGCCTGCCCTGCCCTTCCCTCAGTCAACCCAGGAATATCTTCAACCCTAATACGGCTGTGCCTTCCCCCCTTCCACCCCATCTAACCCCTTTCAGTATAAAATCCCCCAGCACAAGTAACCCCCCTGTTCCTGTCCCTTGCTCACTTTCTTCTCTTTTACCCTTTCTTCTAATCCAGAGTTCATACTGCCCTGCTCCTTACACACTCCAGTTGCACCCTCTGTGTCTCCTGCAACTGTTCCCCCTGTTTCCACCTCACTTCCTGTCTCTGCCCTGCTCCTCTCATCCCCCCGATCATCTTACCAGCCTGACTTCTGCCTATTGGCCTTTCCCTATTGATCTCCCCTCCACTCCTGCTGATCTACAACCCCTCCCCTATCCCCTCCATTGCAGACTCATTACCCACGACCCACAATGATTTCAACTTTGTTGCAGGGAACTAACCTGATGGTTACTCATGCTACCCAGACCAGAAGGCAGGATTGACAAGATGAAAACCTCAGGTTTGCCAAGGGAAACAGGGCCCACATGATGCACCATGATGGTCAATCCTGTTTGATGGTGTTGAGCAGGGAGCCAAAGCCCCGAGTGGGTCTTTCATTGGATGAATCTCTGCAGCTTGAGTGGCAGTCTAGGCCAAGATGGTGAGGCCCAGACCAGGTGAACAGTTTGGATTGCAGTCCATTTTAGGTGCTGGATGCAACGTCCAGTTACTGTGACACATTCAGGGGTGTGGGGAACCAAATCGTGACCCACATTACACATTCAGCACAATTATAACCAAAACAGCCAGATATCACAGTTCAGATGACAGTCTGGTTGCAATAAAGCAGTGTCTCTGCGCAAACCATACGCTCTGCAGTTCTCTCCAATTCCTGACAGGCCAATTGCCCCAGGAGCAAGTCTTTGGCCCACAGCAGGCAAAATTCACTCTCTCTCACAATTCATGATTCTGGTCTCAATAACAGCAATTTGGATAAAGTCCAATATCATATTGCAGGCTTCTCCACACTGGAAGATAGTAGCAGGCAGGCCAGACACAGCCTTCCAGCCAAATCTCCATGCTACCATGCAGGAACAGCTGTGTTCTGTTCCAAGCTGACAAGTTGGAATCTTGTCCACAACACATGAGTCTCAGTGGATCATAGAATATAATTTAATATTTATTTAATGATTTATACAGGTGAACATTCTGGGACATTGCCTAGGGTGTGGAAAACAAATCTGGCAGACAGGGTGTGCAGCGTTTGCTGTGCAAGAGTGCTAACGACAGTCAGGGCAGGCATGGAACAGATCAAAATCTAAACTATAATATAAAAGTGCCCAACAGGGTTAGACTGCATGGGGAGAGGCAGAATTGTTCAAGCTGAGCAAAGAATACTGGGAACACCTACCTCCCGAAACTCCATGCAGTAGATGGGCAGCAACTGGGATCACAAAGGATATGCAATATCCCCCAGAAGCATGTCTTTCAGTACTGGGGCACTGATTGGGTAAAATATGGTGGCTATCCCCGGGGCCGAGGTATTGATCAAGGGTATAAGACTAGTAATCCTCCACCCCACCTGCTATTCTGTAACAGGGAAGTAATTTGGGGTGCATAGTTGGTAATCATCCCCTGACCCTCCTACCATTCAGTGCCTTGGCAGTCACCAGAGCATAAGATTGTAATCCAATCACCACATAGGACAGGTAGGATGGTGGTGTTCCTTCTGGTGGCTGAGGGTAGTGGAGGCAGTTCTAGCATTGATCAGCCATAATCAACATTGTTCAGCTAGAGTGAATGTTGTGCATGCTGGTGTTCCATCTTAGATCCATTCTATCAAGACTTGGGAAACTTTGTGAATGACAGGGTACAGTACACATTGCAAGTCCAATGGTTGGCAGGATCCACCAATGGGCTTCTAGGTGTACAGTAGCTGTCATTCACAGACAGCTCTATCAGCAGGCAGCTGTGGCAGCATATGGGTGGCTTGAGCCACCCACTGACATCAGGACCATGCCGTGATGGGGGAGTGGGGTGGGGCAGGGGTTCCTGAGTAGGTGGGGTCTACTGGACCACCGGGTTGACTTAAAGGATTACGGTGAATGTATGACTACGTCAAGCTGGTGGGAGGGTCAGTTATTATTACCCCTTTACCACTACAGTGTGCAGTATAAAATCAGAGTGGTGGGCAGGGGTGGGCTCATATATGTTTATTTACTGTTGTATTGTGCAGCATACAGTCGGGGTGGGTGGGCAGGAGGAGGTTCACATGTGTTTTGCTTACTCTTGCAGTGTGTGGCATACAATTGGGATGTCAGGCAGGGAGGGGGGCACTGGACTGCCAGAGTGGGAAAGCTGCCAACTCCAGTCTGCAGTACAGCGGCCTGCCAGTGGGTGAACACCCACTTAATCTACTTGTTGTAGATTTATCTTGAGGAGACACCTCTCTGGACTTGCTCTGGGGATGCGCCTCCAATATGGATTGTGAATGGGGCTGCGCACCATATGAATGGGCACGCCCCCTCACAGCCCGTCCAGATGCGCTACATAACATTAAGGGTGGTATGTGATGCACATCAATCTTTGCCAGAACTGCACCAGTGCACAAGTTGGGGTTGCAGCGGCACAGCTCAGGTGTGCTGGGTGCATCCTTTTTGTGAATCCTGCCCCTAGAGCGGACCATACTCCTGGACAGGTGAGTCCATTATCAAGTAGCTTGTGACTGCAAAATATGCTAAGTTAAAATCTCAAGTAATTAATAACTGAGCCATTTCTTGCATTTCAAGTAAAACAACTGAAAAATGTTCTAAGTCGTATAAACAACTAACGCTCAAGCTGGATTATGTTTAAGTAGAAAACTTCAATTAATTCCTAGCTACAGTATTTTTCAGTCTCATTTCTCAACAAATGAATAAGTAAACAAAAACAATTCCCAACTAATTGCTAGATGGCAAAAGTTAAACATTAACTGTGAAAAACTCCTCAACCAATGATCAGGCATAATGCTTAACTTTTTGGTTAGCCATTACCTAATGAAATGGTAATCACTAGTTATTTGCTAACTTATTTTTTTGTATGGGATCTTTTCTACATACCATCAGGTGCATTCTCTTTAAGTGTCTTGTCAATGTAGATGTGCCATGGTGATTCTCCTGTCTCCCCTTGTTGATACCAGTTTTACAAATAGTGCATATTACATAGCAGATATTTTGGGAGTTAATACAATAGTAATTCCAGACCAAAGAGGTGGCCCTTTCAGTTTTACCTCCAGGCATAAACAGCTGTTTTGCAGCACTAGTAGCATCACTTACATTATGAGTCCTGTCATCATCATTGTTTTTCTTCTCTAAAATAACAGTGTCTGCAAGGGAAACAGGAGAATGCTTCTTGTCACCATCTCATTTTTGGTTGGTCCCACCTGATGACTCCTCCAGAATTTCTTTGAATTTTCTCCTGCACTGCATTACAAGTATCAGAGTCAGATAACTTGGACCCATGGTCACTGGACACAAAGTTACTACTACTGCTGTTATGGTCCATGCTGGAGTCTGATTCATGAGATGATGATTGGGAAAATGGTGCATTAAATGTGTAAATACTTCTCCTTTCAGTGCCTCTCCAGGTGATGCCACCAACTACTTTGGTTCTCTTAATAATAGTGCCTTTAGTACTTCTACTATCCTTACTCCTCTTGTATGGTGTAGTAGCACCCATGGTTCTCTTTTTGATACTACTATGACTTGATGTACCAGCTCTAACACCTGGAAATGGATCACTTGTAGGGCTAGGGAAAGGGGATGTGCCACTAGTCGTCTCACTCACAGACTCTGACTCTTTTGGGTTGTTTTCTAGCAAGAATTGTTCTGGACCACTTTTGGGACTGGAAGGCCTATAAGTAGCATCTTGCCCCTTCCTTTTGCCTTCAATTTTAAAGGGAATCCGTACGTTTCCTTATGAAATTATTGTGAAGGTTACTATGAGGATCCAATATGTAAATTGCTAGGTTATATTTAGAAGATGATTTCACAGAAAAATACATTTAAAACTGTGATGTGGAGGCATCCATTTTGTGGACAGGAAGGGTGCTGTGATGTTGTCCTGCCTCACCAGCTCTAACAGTATGCAGTTAAGCAGGTTAAAACAAACTGCTCCAACAGACAGGGATCCTGTTCTATCATGAAGAGAAGCACTGGATTCTTTTCTTGCACTCTGCCAAACATAAAATCCTGGGTGTTCCTTAAAATATACTAGAAGCCCTGACAGCACAGTCAAACTGTTCTCACTTGCTGCACTGCACACTAACACTGGCGAGGCAGTGACATCATCACAACACCCTTCTCATCCACAAAATGGATGCCTCCATATCCCTATTTATAAAGCATTTTCTGTCTTGCTGAAAACATTTTCTAAATATAACCCAACAATTTACATACTGGATCCTCATAGTAACCTTTACAATAATTTCACAAGGAAACATACGGATTCCCTTTAAACAATTCAGTTTCCTTACATTTTCTTCTTTAGTTTTGTCCATGGTTTGTAAACATGGAATGACCAAGAAAACTAGAAAAATAAAATGCAAACAATACCAGGTGAGTCAAAGTTAAAACACACACAATTCAGGTAAGGATCTTGATAAAAAAGGGTGGCTAGCTCAAACAGTTTAAAAGCATACAACTAGCCACTGAGCTGTGCCGAGTAGTCAAACAGCGGCAATATCAGGACCACAAATATCCTTAGCAGTGCAAGCAGCAGCACAACAGTCATGAGAGGTCCAATTTAATAACTGATGACTGATTATTTTCCTCCTACTATGGTCAGAGTGCTTCTGTATGCTGCATTCACCTGCGTAGTGACCCTTTCTGCTGTCTTACTATTAAATTGCTGCTGTTGTTGGTTTGTGGTTGTAGGTAATGTCTTGGGACATGAGGTAACTCTCTTGCTCCCTGCTACTTCATCAGATAACATCTCCCTCTGGATATCTATGGCTAGCCTGGATGGCTTATGGCAAGCTGCTACCCAGTGGGTGTGGACATTGGGTGTTTGAGAATGTAGATAATTCACATCAAGATGACAATAAGCTCTTGGATTAATGCACTACACTATTCAACACTGAAATATTTTTTGTAGCTATTGAAAAATGGACTGGCTAGCCTTGATGGCTTATGGCAAGCCTTTACTGGGGAAGTCACTAGTTTGGTAGCAGTGTCAGGTGCTCAAGAATGGAGCTACTTCACAGCAGGATGATATAAAATGGTTGAAAGCCTTGTATTAATGCACTAGACTATATGGGCTCAAATAATATTTTTGAGAAAAATAGGCTGGCTAGCTCAGATGGCTAACGAGAAGCCCAAGCCACTACACAGGGGGCCTGGGAACTGGTAGGTGCTTTAGAATGGAAATAATTCACAGCTGCAGGATGACACTAGATCATGGAACTAAGGGGCAGTTCATGGTAGTACTGTACCAGGCTGGAGTACACATTCACAATCCCCCCACAACACACACACACACACACAGACTACTTGACTTTACGTTGTCTTTCTTCCTGTTTTATTTCTTCTTCTTTTACTCTGTTATAGTCACTCTGTTCTCTTTTTATTTATTCATTTTTTTAGTAAGCAAGAAAACATGACAGCAGGAGAACTAAGGAGACAGGCATGTACTAGCCCACCCCAAACAACCCTCTCAGCCCCCCCCCTTCTTTTTTTCCAGGTTTCTTTTTATATTGCTTTTATTTTTACAGTTATTTTTTTTTGTTTTGATCTGACTCCTCCAAGACCCCTGGAGAAGCCTACCACCATGTACACCAGTCCCCCCACTTACAGAGTAGCACACATTTACAATCCCCCAACACACACAGACACATTTCTTGTTCTTTCTCTCCTGTTTGCCTTCTATTACACCTGATAGAATAAGCTGAGTCACCCTGTTCTTTCTTTTTTCAGCAAGGAAGAAAACATGGCAGCAGTAGAGCTAAGGAGACAGGTCTATACCAGTCCACCCCAAACCGCCCATTCAGCTCCCACGCTTTCATTTTTCTGAATTTTTCATTTATATCTTGTTTTTCATTTGTTAAAAGTTTTGTTCTGACTAACATAGCAGCAGAAGAGCGAAGGAGACAGGCCTGTACCAGCCCACCCCAAACCACCCCAGCAGTCCCCCCCCCCTCATTTTCTTGGTATTTCTTTTATGTGTTAATTTTTCAAATTTTCTTTAAAGTTTTGGTCTCATTTTCATTTCATTTCAATTTTATTTCAGACTGGAAAGGCATGTGAGCAAAATGCTCATTTTCACAAGCGTCCAGTTGAAGTAAAAGCAGCGGTGGGACTATACAGAGCATAAACTTATATAGCACATAAACCTTATACAGGAGTAGAGAAATAACAAGGTGGTAATATGTACACAAATTCAGGGAAAACACAAATTGCAGAGGTACACTTATACATGGGAGGTGTATACACAAAATTACAGAGAAAAATATTTGACAGAGGTACTCATCATAACAGGAGTGTGTCGTAACCCAGTAAAGGAATACACTTTTTTTATACATAGTGTACACTGACCACAAATGAACAACAGTAGCATGTAGAATGTGTGGAGAACAGGTCAAGCTGGAATAAGCATCAAGCACCAAGACACAATACTGAGTAAGTGCACTCCTAGTAGCTGCATAGCATAGCAGCCAGAGGATACAGATAAAAAGTGGGAGGTGAGGGAATGTTAGAGCTCATGAGAGGTAGAGAGAAGAGTTAGCTGGGGAGAGAGGACAGTGCCTAGCTGCACATCAATACAGAATAGTATCCACAGACTTAGTGGGGCAAGGTAAGAGAGGGGAACTGAGGTGGGTGTAGGGGAAGATAATTGGCCAAGGCAAAAGGGCAGGTTATGAGAGGTTGGGAGAGTAGTAGTTCAGAAACAGTTGCAAGGGGGTTGTTTAGTAAATGCTTTTTTTTTTACATTAAACTTAAATGCATCATTGGAAGGGCATAAAGCGAGGTCAGGTGGAAGGGCATTAAAGAGTTTAGGGTCCTTGAATGAGAGTGCTGTCTTTCCCAGGAAGGTGTGGCAAAAAGGAACTTTAAAGAGGGTGGAGGGAGCACTCCTGGTGGGGAGGGCCTGATCTGATCAAGGGAAGCGGGAAGTGACACTGGGTGGAAAGTGGCTGGTTAGGATTTTGTGCATGAACGTGAGTGTCTTCCAGGAAAATCTGTCTTCAAGGGAGAGCCATTTTATGGATTCATAGAGAGTACAACTGTGTGTGCAACAGGGAGACAGGAGATGAATCAGATAACGTTATTATAGGCCGCTGGTGGAGTTTGGTGCTGTCAAGAAAATGGGAGCCCCATACTCAAAAAGGGGGAGGACCTGGCTGGATGTAAGTTGGGTTCTAGTCTCCAGGATGAGGAACTGATGGATCCTGAAAAGGAGCCCGAGTCTCTGATGAATTTTGTTGATTAGCTGGGTTGTGTGTGGACCGAGTAGAGGTGCTCGTCAAGGGTCTGGCCAAAGTAGTTAAATTAATTAACCTGCTCAATTGCGATGCCCTCATTGTCTAGGAGGGAAAAATTGAAATTTGAGAGTTTGCAGGTACCCAAGAAAATCATGTATGTCATTTTTATGTTGGCACACTTGTGCAGCCAACATCTTGCGGTAGTGCAGAAGTGGAGACGCGGTCACTGTTGGGCGAATGCAGGGCATGCATCAGTAGGTGCATCCCTCATTCCCCAATCAGCCTGCATGCCGGTGCTACAACACCCAGGTGAGCACATCTAAGAAAGGTCCGCTGCAATGCGAGAAAAGCTCATCACATGCAGCAGACCTCCCGACGTGCTTACCCGACACAAACATGGCGGTACACTACCTGCCAAACTGCTAACTTCAGGGGTGCCCAATCCCCCATCGGCTTATCCTACCCCCCAATGTATGTCCCGATGGGGGGAGCCCACTCCCTGTCAGCATAAAGAGCCCCCCATTTGTTATATGCTGAGGGGGTGCTCAATCCCCTCAGCTCTTGCCCCCTCCCGGTTTCCTTGTGTACCGACAGGGGTGCTCAATCCTGTCGGCATAAACTAACCCCCTTTTGTTGTATGCTGACAGGGTGCCCAACCCCCATTTGGCTACAGCTGCCTCAAAACAAGGTTCGCTGGCATGCTGGGAGCCCACCCAGTGTGACACATGCCCTGTAAACATAAAATGGTCCCGCAATGTTTTTTATTTTTTTTTGTCCCTGTAAACAAAAAATGGTCCCTCGCCATCTCCCTGCTCCCCCCACAACCCACACCCACTCACTGCTCACCCTACCTCCCCACACCCCCCCTCATCCCATACTTACCTCCAGAGTCCGGCGTGATAATCTTTGGTGGACCGGGAACACGTCTGATCTCTTCAAAGCTGACCGCGTACTGAGGAAATGCTGGTAAGCTGTATAATGGAATAAATACTTTGATGCATATCTCAGGCATTGTTTTGAATTTTGGCACCAAATTTTCAACATGGGGTTTTTGGGGCCCCTCCTCATGAATTCTTGCACTGTCATGGTGTTATTCAGTCGCAAAAGGTGATTTTGCGGTCACTGCACAGAATCACCTTTCAGGACTGAGTAATGTAAGGACAGTGCCACTGTTCATGAGGGGAGCTCTCAAAAAGCCTATGTTGCAAATTTGGTGACAAAACTCCCAAAAATGGCTGTTTTACAAGCGTGCGTTGCGCTGTTTCTATGCACACTCGTAACGTCATGAATTTGTAATATTTTCACTCCAGATTTTCAAACTTGGCATTTTTCACACCTCCTGATGAACAGAACAGCTGTCATTTTTACATATCCTGCCCAAAATGTGTTTTCGCATGTCTGGCGCAGAATAGCGTGGTCATTGTGCAAAATCACTTTTCAGGACAGTTTGAGGAAATGACAGTAACACTGTTCATGAACAGAGGTCCTAAAATGCCTATGTTGACAATTTGGTGCTGAACATCCATAAAATGACTGTGTTGCAAGCATGCGTTGCGCAGTTTCCACACACCCTTGTAACTTTGCAAATTTGCAATATTTCCATGCCAGGTTTTCAATACTGGCATTTTTTCACACCACCTTATGAACAGTACAGCTGTCATTTTTTACATCCTGCCCTAAAACGTGTTTCTGCATCTGCGGCGTACAATGGCGTGGATGCTGTGGGAAATCAACTTTTGGGACAGATTAACAAAATTGCAGTGACACTGTTCATAAGGGGAGCTCCCAAAATGCCTATGTTACAAATGTGGCTACCAAACTCCTCAAAATAATTGGGTTATGGACGTGTGTTGCTCAGTTTGTATGCATGCTCATTGCTCCACCAATATTTCATATTGTCACTCCAGATTTTCAACGTTGCCATTTTTTTACACCTCCTCATGAACAATACAGTTGCAATTCTCCACATCCTGCCCAAAAATGTGTTTTCATCCCTCTGTCACCAAATGGCATAGCCGCTGTGCAAGACCACCTGTCAGCTAACAAAGTGATTGTGCCGCTTTTCATGAGGTGGCCTGACAAGCAGCCCATGTTGAAAATGTGGAGTGAAACTACCAACACATGCCTACAGTGTTAGGGTTTATAAACTGTAGCACCCCACCCGGTACAGACTGACAGGCATCCAGGGTGTGTCTTGGGATCATGGGATGTAATGGTCATGCCATTCCACCCCCCACCCTCACCCTGCAGCCACTGACAGGCATCATGGTGTGTCTTGCACTGTTCGGCCACAAAGTTCACCCCATGCTCCTATACTGCACCCACATCAGCGTATTTCCTTATGGAATGGGGTAAGTATAATGCCCAAAGACACCAAAGCACACCCCAACACTTGTCAGTGTCTACAGGGTAGGGTGAGGTACAATGGTATGAGCGTTATGGCTGAGAGCCCAAAGGCACACCTCAATGCCTGTCGCTCTCTACAGGGTGGGGTTGGCATCACTTCAATACTTCACTGCCATCCCTATTATGCGTCTCTAGCTCCAGCACTGTCAATGCCAGCGTGAAAACATTCGGCATTGACAAATGCTTGTTTAGAATTTAATACCATTCTGTAGGAGGTAAACCAGGAATGAAGACTAGAGAAATCCTTCTGTAGCTTGGATAGTTCAGTGGTGGGGTTGCCGTCCTTACAGTAGAGAGCATCGTTGTCTGCATAGAGGATGATTTTGGTATGGGAACATACTGAGAGGATATTGTTAATGAAGAGAGAGAGAAAATAAGAGAGGTCCCAGGATTGAACCCTGTGGAACTCCATATTTGATAAGGCAGTTGGGAGAGGATTGGCCTTCCATAACAGTTTTGTGGTATCTGGAGGAAATATCTGATCCCGTTTACCAAGAGATTTAGGTGGGAGAGGGTCTCTAGGAGCAGGTTGTGGTCCATCAAGTCAAAGGCCTTGGTTAAGTCCACAAAGATGGAGTCAGTGTAGAGTTCATCATCCATGGCCTTATAGATGTTGTTTGTGAACCTCATTAGGATGTGTTTCATCAGTGTTGTGTTTTGCCCTAAAGCCATGCTGAGCCTCTGTTAGGATTTCATATTTATTTAAGTGCTCAGAGATTTGTTCATGGACAATTTTCTTCAAGATCTTGGATAGAGAGGGTAGGAGAGAGATGGGTTGTTGATTTCCTGTTCTGAACCTCCCTTGTGCAGCGGTCTGATGGAGGCAATTTTCCACGCATTTGGAAGGTGCCAGAGCAGAGTGCAAGATTCAGGATGTTGATGAGGGGGATGGTGATGTCCTTAATGAATAATCTGAGAATGCGGTAGTCTAGGCCATTGGGGCCAATGCTGGGTTTAGGGATGTTCTTGTTAATGAGCTTGACTGTGTCAGAGGGGGAGAGAGCTTTGAAGTAGGAGGTGGGGACTCCCATTAGCAGAGGGGCGTGGGTTATGGGGCTGCATAGGAAGGGTTGAAGGCAGAGAGGTCTTATGCTTGTCAAGGTCACCAAAGAAGGAGTTAAACATGGTTGCCATGCAATTTGGGTTGTTAGTTGATTTATCATCCGAGAGGAGGGTTATCTGCACAGATTTCCTGTCTTTGCCCAAAAGGCATTTAAGTGTATCCCAAAATTGTGTGGAGTTTGCTTTGTTGTAGAGCTGGCTATCCCTGAGGTGGTTCACTTTAGTGGTTCTGACAGTGGACTAACATCTATTGCAGAGTTTTTTATACTCCTGGAGGAGTACAGGTGAGTTCGACTTCTTATACTTGGACCAGGCCTTGTTCCTACTTCACATGAGCCATAGGAGATCGGGTGTGACTCATTCATTTTGGTTGCCATGCACTTGGATCTTTTTGTTTGGGATAAGGGAGTCACAGATGGAGTTAAATATGCTGGCGAAGGTTTCAATTGTAGAGTCTATATCTTTTAATTTGGTGGAGAAGGACCAGTCTGTGCATTTGAAAGTGCAGGAGAGAGCTTCCAAGTTAGCCTTTTTTAATTGCCTAGTGAAGATGTAATTAGGAGGTGATTTGGGAGCTCTGGCAGACCACTGACAGAAGCTCGCACAGTGCTCACTGATGGAGTCAGGAAGAACTCCAGAGGTCAAAAAATTCTGGATGTGTTAGCAACGACTATCAAGTCAATGGTGGTGCTGTTGCCTGTTTTGCAGTTGGTTCAAGTCAGGGAGGTAATGATTTGGTATAGCCCATAGCTGGCAAGCAGGTTTTAGTACTGTCAAACTGGCTGTTGTCACATTTATAGTTGAGATCACCTAGTATTATTCATACTAGGATAATTTAAAAGTGAGGAAGGATTTGAGATCTCTGATGGGGGTTCCAGGGGTAGGTAGGTAGACTGAGGAGATCAAAAGGATTTTGTTGTTTCCAATGAGGAGGTTGATGGACAGTGATTCTAGCATGGTGGATTCTGCATTCACGGGGAGTTCCATGAAGGGAAGCCTATCGGAGATATAAAAAAGGCAGTCCTCTCCTTTCTTTTTAGTCCTGTCCTTTCTAATCAGTGAGTAGCCTTGGAGCGACAATTCCTGTGAGGAGATTTTATGGGACAGCCATGTCTCAGAGAGGGTGATGATGTTGAAATGGTTGAGTTCAATCCAGGATTCTAAGAAGGTTTTTTTAACAAGCCAGCTCTGTATATTCAGGTGGGCAATTCTAATAGAATTCTTATCCTGGCCCATGTGGAGGGGTTGGCCTGGTGCGGGGGGGTGGGGCCAGGGTTTGGGTGCATGGAGTGGGACAAGAGGAGAAGGAGAAGGAGAAGGAGAAGGAGAAGGAGAAGGATTAGACAAGTCCATTTCCAATGAACACTGAGCCAGTAGCCCGAGCTGGTATCCGTGCATCTGAAATGTTTGACTGTGGGGTGGGGGGGTGCAGAAACAACAGGAGAGGCAGAAGTGGTGGAGGCAGTGAGACAAGAGGGGTGGAGTAGGTATCTGATTAGACAAGGCACATGAGGCTGAGAGAAAGCCATGGGTGGCAAAGTGTTGCATGTCCCTCTGGATGTAGAGCACCCAAGGTCTAGTGGGGTTGTAAAGACGCTGCTGTTATGTGGGTAAGCATGAGAAAATAAGTGATTAGATGTTGGGGCAGTGGGTGCACTGTCAGAGTGAGGAGGATTATGGGTAGTAAACAGGTGAGACAGCCCATAGTGGGGCACAGGAGAGTTTGATGAGTAGACAACAAAATGATTGGCTGTCCTAAGATAAGAGAGGTAGGAAAGATTATTAAGGAGGTGAAGATGGGCAAAGGAGCTGAGAACCAGAACCCCAGATCTGCCAAAAACTGTGGGAAATGGAGAAACAGACAGATGGTGGCACCCTGCAGCAGAGAGAAGCATGACAGGGAAAACCTGAAGTAAGGCAGTGGAAAAGGCGGTACCATTAACCTAGAACTGAGAGGGGAGGTGGAGTAGAGCTGGAAAAAGGAATGTACTATGCCGGGCCAGGGGAGTGGTAGAGTTTCAATGATACATACTGCGGGGAATAATTGTCTCTGTAAGATGGCCTAAAGGATGGGGCACATACCTGCAGTGAGCAGAGCTTCAGGGAAAAGGGTTCAAGACTGGGAGGGGGAGGTAGAAATGGTATCACGTCACTTCATAGCAAACACTTCATCGCAAACACTTAATCGCAAGCACTTCATCGTAATAAACTTTATCGCATCCAACAGTTCACCGCATGAAATCTCATCGCAAAATACATCGCAATAATGATAATAATAATAATAGAAAAAAATACCATGTCTGTTGAAAGTACCTGTGTTGTGTTGAAAGTAGATTACTGTGTAATGCGTCTGGGTCAAATATGCGTGATGTGTCGTGCGTAATGCGTCTGGGTCAAAGGTCGAGCTGGGAAAAGGAGTTTGTGGGATCAAACGAACCATTAGAGGCCAAGGGTCGGGCATGGGAAAAGGAGTTTGTGGATAGCAAAGGTAAAGGCCATTATCGTGAAGTGCTATATATTGTGTGTCCTCTTGTTTGCTAAGGTGGAAGCATTTGCAAAGTTAAAGGCCGTTATTGTAAAGTGCTATATATTGTGTGTCCTCGTGTTTGGTAAAGGCCATTCACTGAAGGTTAAAGGGTTAAAACTGAAATCTTTATTGAGGGCAAATAAAAATAAATCTTGTCAGTACCCCATCTAAACCTGGAGTTGGAAGTTATGAGCAATAGCTCTTAAGAAGTCCATCCTGTTTGTATCACAGTATGTTTCAACGACCTTGACAATTCTTTGTGCTGTGTCTTTGTATTTCTTTCTCTGAGCTGGAGGCTCTATACCAGCAAGATATTGCTCCATTCGGTGCTCATTAAGGTTCTGTTCAACCTTTAGGGCATTAATGAACTTCCAAACAGTGGGCTGGCATGCTCCAAGCAGTCTATTAAAACTGTGGTGCCACCCCTCTACTGAGTTTATGGTTCTTGGGATCTCAGTACTGACTGCACCGCTGCAGTTCCAAAAATCGATTGCAAAATGTGGTCTTCGTCTACCACGGCGACCAACTGGCCTCCATATCCATGTGTCTTCAAAGTAATCAACAAGAGGAGCCAGTTGGTCGTCGTTTGCAGTATAAAAATCAGTTGCACGCAGTTCCTCGAAGGCTTCCACAACGTCTGCTGGTTCAACATATGCAAGTGCAGGAAGCATTCTTATTTGTAAGGCATAATCAGCATCCACTGTATAATTTTTAAGAATAATTGCATTTTCCTGCACTTTTCGCCATACAGCTTGGCAGAGGTGGAAAAAGCATCCCCTTGTTCTAGCCCCAGGAAACTCACTTGCAAATGCTTTTACTGCTGCTAGTTCAAAGTCTGTCATTACTGATGAAGGGCACAGTTCAGGACAAAGCTGTTTTATTTTTTGAAGAACCCTTACATAACTGTCAGTGCAAGGGTTTGACATTAATATGAAAACGGATGGGATAACTGCAGATTGGCGGACTCCGTGTATAGTGTAGAGCTGTGTGAAAAGTGTTGCTGCACATTTAAATGTCCCATCTGCATACCAGTGGGGTGTGGAGCGCATGTACTGCAGGTTTTTTGATGTTGCAAAACTAATAAAACGATGGTTATCTTGAGACCCAGAATCATACTGCAGAAATAGCTCTCCTCTCTCGGTGTTCCAATACTCTGCTGGAATCAGTAAATCTACAAGACATGTAGGCTGAGTAGGGACTGCAGCGACAGTCTGGCATGCTCTCTGTGCTGTGCGCTTAAGACATGCAACGGATGCAACTGAGAACTGACTGCCTAGCTAAGCCCACTAATAGCACTTGCAACCAGATGCTGAGTGCTGTCCTGTGAGGAACTGGCTTTGTCCTTCAATAAAGATACTGCTTTTATTGCCATTGTGGAACCAGCATCAGGAACATGGTTATGTTCCTGTACATATTTTACTATGACACCGTTACTAGTGTGCAGTCTAGCAGGGCATTTTAAAGTGTCATATTGACGACACTTTCAGTATTGTTTACCCCCATAAGTACGCTCCAGGCGGTATAAGAATCCAGCATCACACAGCATCGGCTGACCTCTGATGCTTTTTACAAACTCTAATGGCATGGCTGTCAGAACTCAATTTGCACAGTAGGTGGTGGCGCAACAGAACAGCGAATTAATATACACTGAACTGTCATGCGCTGTAGAGTCTGTGCGATGAAAAGTATCGCATTGAAATTACCGTGCGGTAATTTACCGCGACGAAAAGTTTTGCGATGAAATGACATGGAACCGGTAGAAATAGTGGGAGGAAGTTACTCGATGGAGATGGGGTTAATTAAGTCAGAGAGTGATGCATGCAAACTGTGATAGAAGAGTGAAGACAAATTATATTAGAACAGGGGAAAGTTGGGACATAGGATAAACAGTGACACCTGGTGGCAGAACTGTATAAGGAGCTAGTGGAGAACAGATCTGATTCGTCCAACAAACAAAAAAGCTAGCACGAATCCTGGGTGGGAGGGGAGTGAGTTAATACATTAGCCAGGGGCTGTTGCTGGTGGAATTCTGGGCAGGGGAGGGCTCCTCTCAAGTTGTGCAGCACACAGTCTGGATGACCACTGGATCTGTGGAGAAACAGAGATATGTGGGGGTTAAACAAGAGGGACCGGGGGCGGCAAAATTACCTGTGCCCTGGTGGGGGCAGGGGGAGTCGTGACATTACGGAAGCAGAGTGAAGCAGGTTGAGCATTTAGCACTCCTCTGAGTCCACTGGAGAAGCCTTTTTTTAATATTTATTTAAGTTTTTGGTAACCAGGTAAGTGCACTGATCCAGAGGACCATTTTCAGTCATGACCTGGGCCACAAAGTGGTGATACAGCAAAATCAACAACAGATATAGAAACATAGAAACATAGAATTTGATGGCAGATAAGGACCGCTTGGCCCACACAGTCTGCCCATTTCCCTACCTGATGGACAAGCTGCAGAGCCTAGTTAACCAGCAGCCTGCTTCTTCCTTCCCCCATCCCCTAGAATTGCCTTATGACTGTCCCATGGATGCTTGAATTCCACCACTGTTTTTGACTCCACAACCTCCTCTGGAAGGCCGTTCCATACATCCACAACCCTCTCTGTGAAAAAATACTTCCTTAAATTGCCTCTGAGCCACCCCCCATCTTCAAATTGTGCCCCTTGTTCTTGCGCACTTTTTTGAAAGATGCTACCCTCTGACTGATTCCCTTAAGGTACTTGAAAGTTTCTATCATGTCCCCCCTCCTTTCCTCGAGGCTATACATATTAAGCTCCTTAAGTCTCTCTTCATATGTCTTCCGGTGCAGACCCTGCACCATTTTAGTTGCCCTCCTCTGGACAGCTTCCATCCTGTCTATGTCTTTGTGGAGATTGGGTCTTCAGAACTGCACACAGTACTCCAGATGGGGTCTCACCAGCTGTCTGTACAGAGGGATAATAACTTCCTGTTTTCTACTGGTGATGCCTCTCCCTATGCATCCCAGTATCCCCCCAGCCCTCCTTGCTGCCCTCTCACATTGCTTGCCCACCTTTAGGTCATCTGATATGACTACCCCCAGGTCCCTTTCCATTTTTGTTGTTAGTATCTCACCCCCATTGTGTACTCTTCCCCTGGGTTTTTGTTTCCCAGGTGCATTACCTTGCACTTCTTAGCATTGAATCTAAGCTGCCATACATTTGACCATTCCTCTAACCTTGCCAAGTCCCTTCTCATCCATTCCACCCCACCTTGTGCATCAACTCTGTTGCAGATCTTTGTGTCATCTGCAAAGAGACATACTTTTCCTTCCAGTCCCTCTGCAATGTCGCTTATAAAGACATTGAAGAGGACCGGTCCTAATACTGAACCCTGCGGTACCCCACTAGTAGCCTCCCTTTTTTCAGAGTGGACTCCATTTACTATTACTCTCTGTGTCCTATTCTCCAGCCAATTCTTTACCCAGGCTGTCATCTTGGTACACAATTTACATAGCATTATACTGTCATGGCAAAATACAATGGACAACAAACAGACACTCTTTACATATGGTATACTGGTATGGCAAATTACAATATAGTAAGAGTACAGGCAGTAGTACAATGGGAGATATTGTGAATTTGTACAACTCAACAATGGAGCAGTTAAAAGACAACATACTGTAAACATCTAGTCTAGGTAACAAAGCCTATGCTGGGGAAGAAGAGCAGGCCAGCCTGAGAAAGCCTGTGATAAACAGAACGTGGTCCCCAAACAGTGCACCCTACACAGACAGCAGGAGAGCGTAGGCTGCTGTGCAGAGAGCAGGAGAGGATGTGATGCACTCTGCCAAGTCAAAGTGCATGCTAGGTCTCAGTCTAATATAGGGTAACAGATATAGCAGGGGCCCAACAGGAAGGCTGTGTGTGACTGCAAAAAGGTTAGAAAGTCAAATGTGTAGATTCATGCACTAGAGAGTAAGTGGCAGGGTGGGATGAAGGAAAAAAGGAGGTGGGAAATGGACTTAAAAGAGCATGATGATTACCGGACGAAGTAAGATTATGGTGGCTTTCGGGCTCCTGCACAGCCCAGCGAGCAGTTGTAGGTGGACTCCACCAGGAGCCAGGCCTTCAGGTTAGACTTGAAGGACTCATGGGATGGTGATATATGACTGGATGGGGGAAGTTGGTTCCAGAGGAAGGGGGCAGAGACAGAGAAAGCTTTACTGCCCATTGCTGTAGAGATACGAGGAACCTCGAGGGGGGATGGAGAAGGCCCTAAGGGCTCTAGTGGCGGCCCTATTTATGAATAGGGGAGCATAGGGGGATGATTGGTTACTTCTGAGAGCACTGCCCACCAAGCAGCATGTGGCATAGTAAATGTGGGCCTGGAGAGGGAGCCATCCTAGGGACTGGCAGAGTGTACAGTGGTGGGTTAAAGAGGGAGTTTTAAGAACAAAGCGACAGATGGCATTATATGTAGTGTTAAGGCGGGAGTGTTGATTTATGGACATGAGGGAGTAAATGGGGGAGCAGTAATCTAGGAGTGGGGAAGGTTATCTTCTGTAATGGCCAGGCAAGCTTCAGGTGACAGCAGGTGATTTGCGTAGTGAGCCGCACCTAGCTTTTGGTGAATTTTTCTTACAGTCAGAGTTGTATGATCATTGTAGGTAAGGGAGGGATTGAGAGTAATGCCTAGATATTTGAAAGATGTGACCTGCTCAAGTGGAGGGCCTGCAGGTGTACATACAGTGAGAGAGGAGTTTGATTTGGCGGCCTTGATAAGGAAGGGCTTGGATCCAAAGAGCATGGCCTTTGTCTTTTTCCCACTGACAAGGAGTTTTCTAGATATGAACCACCTTTCAGGTGCACCATAGTTGTCAGTGAGCGTGGAGGAGTTGGATTCCAGGTCACCCTGGAAACAGGAAATGATACAGCCATAAGAACTGGAGTTGTTTATAGGCTCCCAGACCAGGGGGAGGACATAGACACATTACTGTTAGAAGATATACAAAACGTAACAGCTAAAGGGGAGGTTCTGATAATGGGAAACTTCAACATGCCAGATACAGATTGGTCAATACCATCAGGAACATCTGTCAGAACTAGACACATGGTGGATTCCCTGCAGGGGGAAGGCCTCAAACAACTGGTACAACAACCCACAAGAGACAGAGCTATCCTAGATCTTGCACTGACTAACAGGGAAAGGATCACAGATCTCCAGACAGAAGGTCACATGGGGGACAGTGACCATCACATGGTATAGTTCAATTTGGCCACTACACTAAATCATCCCATTCCAAAGCAAAAATATGGGACTTCAGAGGAGCTGACTTTGATAAGATGGCCAACAGAGTTAAGCTAGCACTGGCAAAAAGAAATACAGGTGAGGGGGCACAAGCAAAGTGGACAAGCATTAAGGATGCAATACTTTAAGCAACATTCCACTGTGTTAGAGAGAAAAGGAAGTGCAAAAGAAGGAAACCATTTGGTTCTCTAAAACAGTAGCAGAAAAGGTCAGAGCCAAAAGGCTGGCCTTCAAGAAATATAAGGGAACACAGCGGGATGAAGATAGGGAGGCATACCAAACTTCCCTAAGGGAAGCAAGGAAGGCAGTAAGGCAGGCAAAGGCCCAAACCGAGGAAACACTTGCACAGATAGTAAAAGAAGGTGGCAAGACTTTCTATAGATACATTAGTGAAAGGAGAAAGTCCACAGGGGGTATTGCTAAGATCAAAGGAGATACATGGGCGTGTGAGGAGGAGGACCAGGTAAAAGCATCTATGGTAGTAGCCAAAGACATTGCCAGCTATTTCTAGATATTTCACAACATTTCTGGAGAGTTTTTCTCTGCTGCCCCTACTGTGGAAATGCAGAAAGCAGGAGATATTTCTGGAAATATCACAGAAATTTTGGGAAATATCTGTCAGTGTCTGTAGCTGCTACTGTATCCTAAATAGATACTTCTGCTCAGTATTTACTGAAGAAAAGGTAGGGCAGGGCCCACAGCTCAACACCATGGACACAGTGGGGAGGGAGGTGAGCACTAGTCCCTTCACAAAAGAAAGGGTCCTACAAAAGCTCGATAAGCTCAGGGTGGACAAGGCAATGGGACCTGATGGCATACATCCCAGAGTACTAAAGGAGCTAAGGGTGGAACTAGCAGAGCCGTTATCAGAACTGTTTAGTGAGTCTCTGAGCACAGGAGAGGTCCCAGAAGACTGGAGAAGTGCTCATGTGATCCCACCCTACAAGAGTGGTAGCTGGGAGGAGGCAGAGAACTACAGACCAGTCAGTCTTATCTCAGTAATGGGCAAGATTATGGAGGCACACCTTAAGGAAAGGATGGTGCAACACCTGGAATCCATAGGGGCACAGGATCCAAGGTAGCATGGGTTTACAAAAGGAAGGTCCTGTCAAACTAATCTCATAAATTTCTTTGACTGGGTAACCAGAGTGGTGGATCAAGGGGGAGCAGTTGATGTCGCCTACCTTGACTTCAGCAAGGCTTTCGATACTGTTCCACATAGAAGATTGATTAATAAGCTGGGTAGGCTTGGGGTGGGTCAGAAGTTGGTCAACTGGGTGGCTAACTGGCTGATGGGCAGAAAACAGAGAGTGGTGGTAAACAGTATACAGTCAGAAGAGATGCAAGTCACAAGTGGTGTACCTCAGGGATCAGTTCTGGGGCCAGCCCTCTTAATATCTTCATCAGTGACATTGCAGATGGACTGGAGGGTAAGGTTTGTCAGTTTGCAGATGACACCAAGATCTGAAACAGAGCAGATGATCCAGATGGGGTGGACAGAATGAGAAGAGATCTGGATAAACTAGCAAAATTGTCGGAAGAGTGGCAACTGGGGTTCAATGCAAAGAAGTGCAAGATCATGCACATAGGGAAAAGAACCCTGAAGCCACCTATAGGCTGGAGGAGTTGCTGGCAGTCACAAGGGAAGAAAGAGGTTGGGCATCATCATCACCGATGACCTGAAATCATCCAAGCAGACCACTAAAGCAGTAGGTAAGGCTAGGGGGATGTTAGGGTGTATTAGTAGGGTATCACAAGTCAGAAGAGGGAGGTAATATCCCTTCACAAGACATTGTTCCGGCCCCATCTGGAGTACTGCATACAGTACTGGAGGCCACACCTTCACAAGGACATTAACCAAATTGAGGCAGTCCAGAGAAGGGCAACCAAAACGATGCAGGGACTGCATCAGAAAACATATAAGGACAGATTAACGGAGTTCAATATGTATACCCTAGAGCAAAGGAGGCAGAGAGGTGATATGATAGAAACATTCAAACACCTTAGGGGCATTAACAAGGTGAAAGAGTCTAATAAATTTCAATATAAGAAAAATAGCAGGACAAGAGGACACAGCATGAGATTAGAGGGAGGCCGATTAAGAGGTAATGTGAGGAAGTTCTTTTTCACAGAAAGGGTGGTGGATGCATGCAACAGCTTACCTCAGGAAGTGGTGGATATGAATACAGTGCAGGGCTTCAATCAGGCATGGGATAGGCATAAGGGAGCAATACAGATGAGTATGAATAGATAGGCCATTGACAGAGCAAAGGCCGATGGCACATTTATAGGGTATAAAAAGAAATGGGCAGACTGGATGGGCCTTGCAGTCCTTATCTGCCATCAGCTTCTATGTTTATCACTGTGGTATAGGACTAGGTCATCTGCGTAAAGGAGTGCATTGCAGTTTAGACTATCAGCTGGTAGAGCATTGATAAATATGGAGAAGAGAAGGGGGCCAATAATTGATCCCTGAGGATCCAGTGTTAGTGGGAAGGGAAGCTGAGGCAACTTTGCCTATGAGCATGGATTGGGACCTATTGGTGAGGTAACTATGGAATCAGGCTGCAGGTCCAGGGGCGCAGCCAAATTGTGGAAGTGTGGAGAGGAGAAGGTGATGGTCAATGAGGTCCAAAGCCTTTGACAAATCGACAAATCTGCACCCATGGCCTTACCTATGTCCACATTTCTGAGGACATGATTAGAAAAAACTGCTAGGGCAGAGGAGGTGCTATGGTGTTTATGGAAGCAATGTTGAAGGTGACACAAAAAGTTGTGCTTATCGAGATGTTCGGATAACTGGGAATAAATTATATTCTCCAGCAGCTTGTTAAGATGTGGGAGCAGGGAACTGGGTCTATAGTTTTCCAGGCCTGGGGGTCTCCCGCTTTGAAGATGGGAACCACATTAGCATATTTCCAGGTGTCAGGCACTGTCGATATAGGAAGTGCAAGGTTAAAAATGTGTGTTATTGGTCTGACGAGGGCTGGGGATCTGATCCTCAGGAAAGCGGGGTAGAGTCCATCACTTCCAGGACTTCTCTTGGTACGGAATGTTTTCAGGAGTTTTATGATGACCTTTGGATCGATGGCCCTGAAATATAAAGGAGGGGTGGGGGCATCAGAGTTTGGAGGAGTGGAGTGGCGACCATATCTATTTAGGCCAGAAGAAGGGTGGAAAGGAAGCATACTAAGGTATGGAGTAAGGTCAGTAAACAATGAATTAAAAATGTCTCCGATACCAGCAGGATCATCAATGGTGCCTGATGGGGATGTAAGTTGTGTTATTTGCTTATTGGACTTGGGATTTAGTATGGACCCAATTGAGGCCCAGAAACTACGAGGATTCCCAAGGGTGTTTTTTTGGAGGTCAGTGAAATACTTCTGTTTTAATGACTTGGCCAACTGCTTACAAGCATTGCGCAGCTGTCTGTAAGCGTTCCATAGTTGGTGGGATGGAGACTCTTTGAAAGCTCTCCATTTGGAGTCCCTGACTTCATTTGCAGTAACAGTTCTTTTGATATCCAGTGTGTACAGCCACCTCTAACCTTTCTGGTTTTAATGGGAAAGTACTGGTTCTGGAGCTTCCAAAGGGTGCTAGTGAAAAGCGTGACAGCGAAGGAGACGGTCTCTAGCAGGTAGAGGGAGTACTAGTTTTAGGACACTGCTTCCCCAATCACAAGGTCATGGTTCAGGCTGTTGAAATTTCTGAAGGACAGTAATTTTGGTGGGGGATGGACTGTCTTGTTGCATCTGGTTGTGGCAGAGATAACTTGCTCCAGGTTATACAATTTTAGTAAGGTGGCATAATCAGAGTTGGGATTAGCTGCCTAGCTGAGGTTGAAATCCCAGAGTAGGAAAGCATCCCTAGATGGGGTGGTACATTCTAGAATGGTGAGAAAGCTAGATGATTCCTGGGTGCTAGCTGGTGGGGGGTTGTAACAGCAGCCACCATAAAGTTTTTTTGACACACTAATGGTTAGCTCAGTGATAATCCATTCACTTATGGAGATGGGAGTAGGGAAGCCAACAATGGCAACTGATAAGTGATCCTGGACATACAGCACAACACTTCCTCCTCTTTTCCTACCTGGCCTATCCAGACAGAGAAAGGGGTAGCCTTGGAGCTGATACAAGGTGTTATCATGGCATGGCTTTAGCCAGGTCTCAGAGAGACCCAGCACATGGGGCTTGTATAGGGTCACCCAGGCCTCGATCTTGGTAAATTTGGACAGAAGGCTACATGCATTTAGGTGAGCAATCTTTATACTGTTGCGTCCAGCTCATGTGGTGTTAGTGTGGTCAATATGTGTGTTCGTGGAGCCAGGGTTGGTTTCTATGTCACCTGCTAGCAGGGCTAGGAGAAGGAGGGACAAGATGGGGCAGGTTAGAGGAAGCCAATGGTGTTTCTGGACCATGATGGAGTGAACTAGATGAACTAGTTGTCTTTGTTCACCATTTGATAAGAATGCTAAAGTTATAGACGCCAGGAGTGTGACCTGGTAAGAGACCACAATGGGCGGGTTAGGATGATGAGGTGGTGAGTGAGTTGAGGTGCAGTGGTGAATGAATTTTTGTTCTGTAGCTAGAATTGATGCAGAGAAATCAGTGGCCAGTAGCAACCCAGTCAAGGTGGATGTAGCCAGCAGGAATAGACTTGTATTCATTCTGGGCAATGATGAGGACAGGGTCATTGAGTTTGGGGGAGATATGAGAAAGAGCAAAAAGCAAAGCGTCATGGTTCCTTTTACTACAGCATGTGGCTTTTAGGGGAGTTTCAAAAGGTTTGGGAGTGAGGGGATGGAGAAATCCTGATGTAGTGAAAATAACGGCCACTGGTGGCAGTTGCAGATAAGCTGCAAATGGAGGACAGCACTGATTGGTTTTGAAGCACACATGATTTTTGATATGTTACGATGACCACCAAACGTGGTGGTGGGGACAGTGGGGTAGCTGATGCAAAGCATCTTCGGCGAGGCCTAAATCAACAGAGTCCTGCGCCATTGCTGTGACACATACATTCTTTTGTTGGGGCTATCCGTGGAGCTCGGAGGAGGACTCCTCTGCGGTCCAGGCCCTCGCGACTACCAATGAGCTGAGGAGGAAGAGACAGTGGAATTTAATATAGAGGTAGGCTGGAGGAGGGCCTCAGAAATGGAGAGGGGGTTGAAAAGAAACAAAGTGATAGTCAGGCTGGTCCCGATAGAAGGAGTGCAGCAGAATAGGTCTTTGAGCTCGAGTGGCTGCGAATTCTCTTTAGAGTTAATTCCACCTGCAGGCTGTAGTTAATTATATTATGATATTTTTGCCATGCAGAGCGAAGCTGGTTGGTGAATTTACTTAGGGAAAATTCTGCCTGCTGGCTGAAATTAGTTACATTGCAATATTTTGTGCCTGGCCAAAGCGAATCCGAATCAGAGCCGAATTCATTTGTACCGAAGTAGCTAGCATACATTAGGTAGCAAACAACAAGTAAGAAAAGGCGGTCGATAAAAAACAAAATTAAGCTAAACACAGCATATACTTAGTAACAGTCTCAGAGCACAGGCATGATTGTTTTGTGAAACTTATAAATACTGTAGATAATCAAGCAGAACATCTACTGCTGCACAATTAAAGTAACCGGAGAAAAAATCCAGAAAATATGTGCTGGCTTTAAATCAAGCTCTATATCTATTTAGGAACAAATAAAGTAACTGAAGAAAAGGGCTCCAATAATATGTGCAGGCTTTAAGTATTTTTGTGTCACAAATTCTATTTATATTGCTGCGCCAACAAAATCGGTGGAGGTGGTTTGGCGCCAAAAGGTCCCAGATTTAAAAATCAACAGAGTCCTGAGCAGTTACTGTGACACATACCTTCTTTTGTTGGAGGCTATCTGTGGAGCTTGGGGGGAGCTCCTCTGCGGTCCAGGCCCTCCCGACCACCGGTGAGCTTCTTTTGTTGGGGGCTATCTGTGGAACTCGGGGGAGGGCTTCTTTGCGGTCCAGGCCCTCGCAACCAGCCTACCACCATGTACACCAGCTCCCCCACCCACCCAAGAGTACACATCCAGAATTCAGCACCACACACACAGACTTTGCTTTCTTGTTCTTTCTTTCCTGTTTGCCTTCTCCTACTCTGTTAGAGTCAGCTGAGTCACTCTGTTCTTCCTTTTATTTTTTTCAGGAAGCCAGAAAATATGGTAACAGGAGAGCTAAGGAAACAGGCCTATACCAGCCCACCCCAAACCACCCACACAGCTTCCCCCCCCCCCCTTTTTTTTCCTGGGTTTTTCTTTCTTTTACATATATTTAAACTTTTGGTCTGACTCCTGTAAGTCCCCCTAGACAAGCAAACCACCAGGTGCACCATCCCACCCAGGTGTGCACTTTCACAATCCCCTCAGCACACAGAGACTGCTTTCTTGTTCTTAAATTCTTTCTTGTTCTCCCTCTCTAGTTTGTTAAAGTCAGCTGAGTGACTCTTCTTTTTTTTTTTTTTTTATTTAGCAAACAAAACAGGAGGGCAGCAGGAGAGCTAAGCAGAGGCCTGCCCTGTATCAGCCCACCTCACTACCACTCACCCAGTTCCCCCTTTCTTTTTTTCAGTGTTTTCTTTTTATTTCTTTTTTATTTTATTTTTTTTAAGTTTTGGAACTTTTGGTCTGACTGTGTGCCATTGCTGTGAGCCCTCCTGGTCAGAGAAGCCTATACCATGTGCACCAACAGCTCACCACCCACCCAGCTCTCTCAGACCCCCTCTCTTGTTTATGTGTTTTGTTTTGTTTCCTTTTTTTAAATAAATTCCTCCCAATGTGGAGTACTCTTGGCTCTGAGTCACCAGTAATCCTCCTTTCGAATCCCCACCACTTTCCCAAATCAGTCACCGCCACCGCTGAGTCCGTCCAAGCAAAGTTGAAAGTCGCCTATTCTCCATCCCTACTGAGTCCCACCCACCCATCTCTGGTCTGGCGCTAGGGAAACAATGGTGCCAAGCTAATGTGCACAAGCCTACATATCCTGGTTCCACATATCTGCATACTGGGTGCACACTGGTGCATAGGCATCATTGAGGCTCCCGTGCATGTCACATGACAGGTGTGCAAGCAGGGAGGTTGGGGCAGGAAAAAAAACACAAGGTGAGACCCGAGCTGGCCCAGCAGTGTTC
This sequence comes from Neoceratodus forsteri, assembly GCA_016271365.2. Taxonomy (NCBI): domain Eukaryota; kingdom Metazoa; phylum Chordata; order Ceratodontiformes; family Ceratodontidae; genus Neoceratodus; species Neoceratodus forsteri. The sequence goes on from CM028133.1 coordinate 66,158,432, forward strand.
AGTTCAGGTCTCACATAAACTGAGCCACTGCAGTTTGGTGGGGCTTAGTTTAGAGGGCAGGGATTTGGCCCATCCCTAGACGACAGCCAGTGCCTGGCTGCAGCATGGACCGTGTGGGTCCCCAGGCTGACTGTAGTCACAGTCCAGCACCAAGTAAGTGGCAGCAGAGGTAAGTCTCTCTCCCAAGTGTGGACCTGTAGCTGTGACTTTTGTACTGGGTTACCATGTGATTACAGTGGAGACCCCCAGGATGCAATGAAATACTACAGAATTTTGTACTGAAGTTACTGTAGGAAACAAATTAATTACAATGGTGCTTAGTCCTGTTTGTCATGTTTGAATCTGTAGCATTGCTTTGTATCCTGGCAGGCTCTGATGTACCTCCTTTTCTTGAGACACAAATTCAGCTTATTCTTCACACAATGTAGACTGGGCAGGTGAGCAGCCTAACACAGCACTGCTTTAATTTCCTTCTCCTTTAAGGCTGTACAAGGCTTCAGTCATAGAAACATAGAAACATATAATTTGACAGCAGATAAGGACCGCTTGGCCCACCTAGTCTGCCCATTTTCCTACCTAACAGATAAGCTGCAGATCCTAGTTAGCCAACGGCTTACTTCCTCCTTCCCCCCACTAGGACTGCCTTATGTCTGTCCCATGCATTCTTGAATTCCCCCACTGTTCTTGACTCCACGACCTCCTCAGGGAGGCTATTCCATGCATCCACAACCCTCTTTGTGAAAAAATACTTCCTCACATTACCTGTGAGCCATCCCCCCCATCTCCAAATTGTGCCCCCTTGTTCTTGCACATCTCTTTTTCTGAAAGATGCTACCCTCTTGGACTTTGTTGATTCCCTTGAGGTACTTAAACGTTTCTAGCATATCCCCTCTCTCCCTTCTTTCCTCAAGGGTATACATATTAAGCTCCTTTAGTCTTTTTTCGTATGTCTTCTGGTGCAGACCCTGTACCATTTTGGTTGCGCTCCTCTGGACAGCCTCCACTCTGTCTATGTCTTTGCGGAGATGGGGTCTCCAGAACTACACACAGTACTCCAGATGGGGTCTCACCAACTGTCTGTACAGAGGGATAACAACTTCCTGTTTTCTACTATTGATGCCTCTTCCTATGCATCCCAGTATCCCCCCAGACTTCCCTACTGCCTTCTCACATTGCTTGCCCACCTTTAAGTCATCTAATATAATTACCCCCAGGTCCCTTTCCATTTTCACTGTTGGCAGTATCTCACCCCCCATTGTGTACTTTTGCCCTGGGTTTTTGTTTCCCATGTGCATTACCTTGCACTTCTTTGCATTGAATCTGAGCTGCCATACATTTGACCATTCCTCCAACCTTGCCAAGTCCCTTCTCATCCTTTCCACTCCATCTTGTGTAGCAACCCTGTTACAGATCTTTGTGTCATCTGCAAAGAGACATACTTTTCCTTCCAGTTCCTCTGCAATGTCACTTATAAAGACATTAAAAAGGACTGGTCCCAGTACTGAACCCTGCGGTACCCCACTAGTAACCCTCCTATCTTATCCTAAGAGTAAACAGGGAGGAGAGGAGGCACTGTGGGTCACCTTGGAGACTGGAAAGGGTACCACAATCTGCACAGGGGTTGTGTACAGACCCCCATGTCAGGGGGAAGGAATGGACAAGGATATGATGGAAGGCATTCTTAGAATGGCAGAGAAAGGGGAGATACTGTTGATGGGAGACCTGAATATGCCAGATGTTAACTGGAGCACATTTGCTGCAGCCACATCCAAGAGCAGGGCCATTCTTGATGCCCTACAGGTGGCAGGCATTAGACAGCTAGTTTCGGAACCCACTCGTGAGGGAGCAATCTTGACCTCGTGCTCTCAAGCGAGGGCAGTGAGGATCTCAGATCTAGAAGTGGTTGCCATCTGGGGACAAGTGACCATCAAACAGTGTGGTTCACGCTAAACTCAGCTACAGAGTCAAGCTATACAAAAGTGAGGGTACTGGACTTTAGGAGGGCTGACTTTGGCAAGATGGCAGAGTGCCTCAGAAAAGCACTAGCAAACAGGCTAGAAGGAGGTGTGGAGCAACAATGGGGAATTATCAAAACTGCCATCACAGAGGCAACAAGCCTTTGTGTGAAGCAAATAAACAAAACAGAAACGAAAAAAAGCCACTATGGTTCTCAAGAGAGGTGGCTGTGAAGTCAGGAAGAAAAGATAGCATTCTGGAAGTATAAGGAAACACAGAAGGAGCAGGACAGAGAGCTGTACCAGTTAAGGCAGAAAGAAGCAGGAGGGAAGTCAGAATAGCAAAGGCCCAAACTGAGGAAAAGATAGCCAACTCAGTTAAGAAGGGGATAAAACCTTTATAGGTACATCAGCGAGCATAGAAAGACAAAGGGAGGGATAGTGAGGCTGAATAGAATGAACAGTGGTGGGCAGAGGGGACAGTGAAAAGCAGGAATACTGAATGAATATTTCTGCTCAGTATTCACAAAAGAGGAGGGGAAGTGCCTAATCCAATTAACAGAAGCACTTTGATAGGGAGTCAATCCCAGTCCTTCACAGAAGAAAGGGTTCTGCAAGAACTCCTAAAACTGAAGGTAGACAAAGCAATGGGTCCTGATGGAATTCACCCCAGAATTCTAAAAGAATTAAGGAAGGAACTAGTGAAACCACTGGCTACTCTTTTAATAAATCATGGGAGGATGGCGTGGTACCTGAGGACTGGAGGAAGGCGGATGTGATTCCCCTTCACAAAAGTGGGACCAAGACAGAGGCAGGAAACTACAGACCTGTCAGTCTGACCTCTGTGGTAGGGAAAGTGATGGAGTCACTTCTGAAGGAAAGAATAGTTGAGTACCTAGAGGTCAGTGGAGCACAGGATCCAAGGCAGCATGGGTTCACAGCGGGAAGGCCATGTCAGACGAATCTAATAGATTTCTTTGACTGGGTGACCAAAGTAGTAGACCAGGAGGGGCTGTGGACATGGCCTACCTAGACTTTAGCAAGGCATTTGACACAGTCCTCACAAAGATTATTAGTCAAATTAACAACCAGCCTGGGAGTGGGTCCCAGGGTGGTAGCCTGGTAAAACATTGGCTGGACAACAGGACACAGAAGGTAATTGTAAATGGAGTCCACTTGAAGAAAGGGCGGTTACTAGTGGGGCACCGCAGGGTTCAGTATTGGGTCCAGTCCTTTTAATGTCTTCATCAGTGACATTGCAGAGGGACTGGAAGGAAAAGTATGCCTTTTGCAGATGACACAAAGATCTGCAACAGGGTTGATACACAAGGAGGCATGGAAAGGATGAAAAGGGACTTGGCAAGGTTGGAGGAATGGTCAGACATATGGCAGCTAGGATTCAATGCAAAAAGTGCAAATAATGCACCTGGAAACAAGAACCCAGGGAAGAATACACAGTGGGTGGGGAGGTAGTAACAACAACAAAACAGGAAAGGGACCTGGGGGTAATCATATCAGATGACCTTAAGGTTAGCAAGCAATGTGAGAAGGCAGTAGGGAGGGTCAGGGATACTGGGATGTATAGGAGAGGCATCAGCAGCAGAAAACAGGAAGTTGTTATCCCTCTGTACAGACAGTTGGTGAGACCCCATCTGGAATACTGTGTTCAGTTCTGAGACCCCATCTCTGCAAGGACATAGACAGGATAGAGGCAGTCCAGAGGAGGGCAACTAAAATGGTGCAGGGTCTGCAAGAGAAGCCGTATGAGGAGAGACTAAAGGAGCTTAATATGTATACCCTTGAGGAAAGAAGGGAGAGGGGGGACATGATAGAAACTTTCAAGTACCTCAAGGGAATCAACAAAGTCCAAGAGGGTAGCATCTTTCAGAAAAAGAGACTTGCAAGAACAAGGGGACACAATTTAAAGATAGAAGGAGGGCGGTTCAGGGGCAATGTGAGGAAGTATTATTTCACAGAGAGGGTAGTGGATGCGTGGAACAGCCTTCCTGAGGAAGTTGTGGGGGTCTAAAACTGTGGGAGAATTCAAGAATGCATGGGACAGACATAAGGCAATTCTTGTGGGGGGCAGGAAGATATAAGCTGTTGGTTAACTAGGATCTGCGGCCTATCCTGTAGTTAGGGAAATGGGCAGACTAGATGGGCCTAGCGGTCCTTATCTGCCGTCAAAGTCTATGTTTCTATGTTTCTATCTTCACTGTGTACTCCATTTACTACTACCCTTTGCGTCCTGTTGTCTAGCCAATTTTTTATCCAGGCTACCACCTTGGGACCCACTCCAAGGCTGGCTAACTTGTGTATTAATCTTTTGTGTGGGACTGTATCAAATGCCTTGCTAAAATCTAGGTTAGGCCATGTCCACAGCCCCTCCCTAGTCTACTACTTTGGTCACCCTTTTCAAAGAAATCTATTAGATTCGTCTGACACGACCTTCCCATCGTGAATCCATGCTGCCTTGGGTCCTGTGCCCCACTGGCCTCTAGGTACTCAACAATTCTTTCCTTCAGAAGTGATTCCATCATTTCCAGTTTGTGGCTGCAAAAGCCTCTTTCACAAAGCAAACACTGAACAGTCCTATCATAGCCCCTAATCTTCAGTGGGGAAAATCAGATTATCATTGGTTCACCCAACAGTCAATCAGGTTGGGTAGTCTTGGAAATCAAGCAGTTGGCATTCCATTGGTTCACAAAAGGGTGTCAAGAAGCACTCAGTGGTCTAACTCCTAAAGGCTTCTGCTGCTGACTTTTGGATCTCACTCCCTGATTGGCTGCTTCTAAGGGTAGGTGTCAGTAAGATGGTGGTGCCTTACAAGGCTGAGGGGCACTGATCCTAAATGTTTATTTTAAACTGGGCTACTTCCCTCAAAATGCTTATTTGTGCCCCCATAGTTTTCTCATGGTCGCACGTGATAGTCCTGTGAATCAGTGTAACATAGTGGGGGATTCCCTACTCTACTGTGTGTAAACATTCTTTGCCTCACACTGGCAGGTGGCCTTTGACATATGGCTCTTAGCCAAGCTCAGTGGGGATGTGCGGGGGCGTCAAACAAAAACATTTTATTGGTTGAAGAAATTCTCTGGTCGCCTACAAGCATATGTCAATCCTAAGATGAAAGATGGCAGAAAAGTTTGTAGTAGCCGACATTCAGAAGGCACAGGAGGCACTCAAGCAAATACCTCCTTGACTGCACCAAAGCTCCTCAAGTCTGCCAAAAAGAGAAGGCAATCCTCTGGGACTGAAGAGTGCAGAAGTGGGCAGCAGTTCATTTTCAGGCACCAGAGAGTCAATCAGGAAAGCACCCACTCTGGGGTGGGAATTTTATTAATATCATTTTTTTTCTTTTTGTCAAAATATTAGACTTGAAACATTTGCTCCTAACCATTACTAAATCAACATTTGTACACTTCTCATCAAATTGTGAAAGTGGCCATTTTTTGACTGTAAGCAACTATTGTTCAATGTGTGGCTCATACCGTGGTGCTTGTGTGAGCTTCAATGTTACATGCTTGAGGTTTATGAACTTAGACTTTGGCCTTTCTCTGTTTTCTACCCTCAGCAGAAACACTGGGTAGGTGTAGGAATAAAGGCCCAGCGTTGAGGGTGAGATAAGAGTGCTGGAGGAGGAGGAGGCTGGGGAAGATGGTGGGTGTTTTCAACACTCTCGAAGCTGAGCAGCGGAAGTGCTGTGACTTAAGTAGGGGATGTGGGAGGAGTTATCACCCCCCACTGAACCTAAGGCTTTAACCTTCCCATTCAATGTGTGGCACATAGTGTGTTGCTTGTGTATACTTATGAGCTTGACTGTTACATGCTTGAGGTTTATGAACTTAGACTTTGCCTTTCTCTGTTTCCCACCCTCAGTAGACATGCTGGGTAGGTATAGGAATAAAGGCCCACAAAGATCATTAATGCTTTGATTACCTCCTCAACTCCAGAAAGTGTGACCAGTAGCACACAGGAGAGGAAAAACCCCTGTGGGGGAAACCTCTGAGGATCCAGGGCTCCTGGCCTGCCCGTCCTCTGGGCAAGCTATGAGGAGATAATCCTAAATGTGGACTGAGAGTTTGGTTCTAGTTGTGTCCAAGAGTTTTAATCCTAATCTTACTGGTCGATGAGTCGTGCCCTCTGAATCTTGATGGTGAGTGGTAAGTCAATACTGAAGGATGAAGATTCTGGAAGATGAAGGAAAGTCTGATTCGGATAGATGTCCAGATGAGGGAAGATGATTAAACCATATCCAGGATTTCTGTATGGGAATACAGAACTGGAAACTGAACACAAGGATAATTCCAGGGAGCTATGTCTAGGGATGGTCAAGCACTGGATGGTAATGCCCAGTCTGTGCGAGTGGGCAAAAAGACCTCCACGAAGGTCAGAAAGGAGGATCCTTCATGGAGGCCCTGAGATGGCATCAACCAAGACCTCTACATAGGTCAAGGCTCGGACACAAGCCAGGATGCCAAGTCTGTTATCTTAGAAGGCAGGAACAGCAGATAGAGGAGCAGGAGCATCTGTTGAAGCCACTGAAATTCAGGGAAGAGACACATGATGTTGGAGGTGCCATGACATGGTAAGGTAAGATTAAACAGGAGCTCTCTGGAGGTGGTCCTATGAAATAAACAGCAGCAATGAAAAATCCAGTGACCAGTTAATGCAAGGCAACTAAACGGGAATCCCATGTAGGCTGAGTGAGGAAGCTTGATTGAAGAGACACCTGCTCAGGTCATTGTTAAAGGTCCTTCCTGGAGGACCCCCCAAAAAAGGTATGAGATGTTCATGAAGGTCCAGAAGCCGGAAGCAGGATGGAGGAAGCGGAGAGGAGAGGAGAGGTCTCCACGCAGGTAGTCTGATGGTAAGCTAGGCTCCAAGCATGCATAAGCAAAACAGAGCAGGTTTTGGAGAATGACGAAGCAATTGTGAAGACAGTCAACATTGATGTCTGGTATTGCAGGTCCTGGAAGAAGTGGAATGAGATCAGTCATCAAAGTTCCTAGGAGTAGAAGTGGCAGGTATGATGAAGTATGACAAGGCAAGACAGGACAATTGCCCAAAAGATAGTTGGCAAATGAAAGAAGACTAGGACACCAGCACAGTTAAGCTAGGATTCCAGACCTCTCAAGGCAGGACCAGAAATGGTGGGACCCCCCCCCAACGCAGGTCCACCATAGGAGGAATCAGGAATGTTTGAGCCAGAAGTTAGATCCCCACGTAGGCCGAGCTGAACCAGCAGGACCCCATGCAGGGTCATTAGAGAAAGGAGTCGAATAATGGAATTGCAAGTCAGGCTCCCATGTGGAGAGACTGGAAGGTGAGACCCTTGCAAAGAGTCGTGAGAGGAAAATAAACAATGTAAAACATAGAAACATAGAATTTGACGGTAGATAAGGACCGCTTGGTCCACCTAGTCTGCCCATTTCCCTACCTGATGGATAAGCTGCAGATTCTAGTTAATCAGCAGCTTACTTCCTCCTACCCCCCACTAGAATTGCCTTATGCCTGTCCCATGCATTCTTGAATTCTCTCACTGTTCCTGACTCCACAACCTCCTCAGGAAGGCTGTTCCATACATCTACTACCCTCTCTGTGAAAAAATACTTTCTAACATTACCTCTGAGCCGTCCCCCCATTTTCAAATTGTGCCCCCTTGTTCTTGCACATCTCTTCTTCTGAAATATGCTACCCTCCTGTACTTTATTTCCCTTGAGATACTTGAAAGTTTCGATCATGTTCCCCTTCTCCCTCCTTTCCTCAAGGGTATACATATTAAGCTGCTTTAGTCTCTCCTCATATGTCTTCTGGTGCAGAGCCTGCACCATTTTGGTTGCCCTCCTCTGAACAGCCTCCACTCTGTCTATGTCTTTACGGAGATGGGGTCTCCAGAATTGCATGCAGTACTCCAGATGGGGTCTCACCAACTGTCTGTTCAGAGGGATAACAACTTCCTGTTTTCTACTGTTGATGCCTCTCCCTATGCATTCCAGTATTCCCCCAGTCATCCTTATTGCCTTCTCATGTTGCTTGCCCACCTTTAGGTCATCTGATATAATTACTCCTAGGTCTCTTTCGATTTTTGTTGTTGTTATTAACTCACCCCCCATTGTGTACTCTTCCTCTGGGGTTTTGTTTCCCTGATGCATTACCTTGCACTTCTTTGCATTGAATCTGAGCTGCCACATATTTGACCATTCTTTCAACCTTGCCAAGTCCCTTTTCATCTTTTCCACCCCACCTTGTGTAGCAACCCTGTTGCAGATCTTTGTGTCATCTGTAAAGAGACATACCTTCCCTTCCAGGTGCTCTCCAATGTCACTTATAAAGACATCAAAGAGGACCGGTCCCAGTACCAAACCCTGCAGTACCCTGCCAGTTACCCTCCTTTCTTCACTGTGGACTCTGTTTACTATTACCCTTTGCATCCTGTTGTCCAGCCAGTTTTTTATCCAGGCTACCACCTTGGGACCCACTCCAGGGCTGGCTAATTTGTATATTAATCGTCTGTATGAAACTGTGTCAAATGCCTTGCTAAAATCTAGGTAGGCCATATCCACAGCCCCTCCCTGGTCTACTACTTTGGTCACCCAGTCAAAGAAATCTATTAGGTTCATCTGACATGACCTTCCTGCTGTGAAACCATGCTGCCTTGGGTCCTGTGCCCCACTGGCCTCTTGTACTCAACAATTCTTTCCTTCAGAAGTGATTCCATCATTTTCCCTACCACTGAGGTCAAACTAACTGGTCTGTAGTTTCCTGCCTCTGCCCTGCTACCACTTTTGTGAAGTGGGATCACATTTGCTCTCCTCCAGTCCTCAGGTACCACCCCATCCTCCCATGATTTGTTAAAGAGAGTAGTCAGTGGTGTTACTAGTTCTACCCTTAGTTCTTTTAGAATTCTTGGGTGAATCCCATCAGGCCCCATTGCTTTGTCCACCCTCAGTTTCAAGAGCTCCTTCAAAACCCTTTCTTCTGTGAATGGACTGGTATCGACCTCCCCATTCAGAGTTTCTCTCTTGTTTGGTTTAGGTACCTCCCCCTCCTCTTCTGTTGTGAAACTGTGTCAAATGCCTTGCTAAAATCTAGGTAGTCAGTGTTTACCAACGACCTAAGTACCTACTGTGGGGATAGCTTGGTCGTTCAGTATGCTGACGACACAGTCATCTACCGATCCTTGGACGAAGTGGCTGCTCTTGGTCCTGTCCTCCAAAATGACCTCACATCCCTTGAGGCATGGCTGAGTGAAAACAGAATGGTACTAAATGCAGACAAAACCAAGGTGGTGCTATTTGGGCTCAGATCTATGGGCCATGACAGGACTACATCCCTGCAACTTACCACACTCTCTGGAGAAAGCATCAAGGTAGTGCCCACCCTAAAATACTTAGGCCTGACCCTTGACCAATCTCTCACCTTCAAGAGCCACGTGGACCAGGTCACCAAGACCCTACACTGTAAACTTGGAGCCTTGTACCGACTCAAGGACCAGCTCATCCCCGAGGTCAGGCTTTCCATTGCCACAAGTGTCCTGCTCTCTACCCTGACCTATGCTGCACTGATTGTACAGGGCATGGCTAAAAAAGAAGTCTCCAGGATGCAAATCTTGTACAACAAGGTAGCTCGGTTCGCTACCCAGGACCATCCGCGATATCACCACTGTGATACACTGGCCCAGCTACGGTGGCCCTCATTGACCGCTTGCCTACAATACCCCTTGCTTGTCCAGGCCTTCAAGCTACTCAAGCTGCCTGCTCCACCTAGCACAGTAGGAATCATAGCTATTAAACATAACCCCAGGAGCCTACGGACATCAGAATGCACCCTAATGGAAGTCCCCAGAGTAAGGACTAATGCTGGTGGCAGATCTCTCTTTTACCTAGCCCCCAACTTGTGGAACAAGCTCCCTCCTCTGGTGCAGGAGGCCTCATCACTTAGGAACTTCTACTCCAGACTTAAGGCTGATATGATTGACATTAGCACATGCCACTGCCATGGCTCATAACTTACCCCCCCACATCAACCCTCCCAAAAGTGAACCTACCCAGCTACCCCTCTCAAGATCCAGGACACCTTGGTCCTATTATCCTACATATAACTATTGCAGTGGAGGTCGCTCTCCTCCTGAAAAATGCAAATCGATTGTCATGTATAACACTACACCATGTAGTAACTAGGTAAAACTGTGTCATGATGATAACCATGTCTGTAACCTCCATGTAAGCCTGAATAATCTTGTAACCAAATGTTTTTCCACTGTATCAAAACATGTATTGTTATCCCGGGTCGCCCCGCAAAGGGACCTTCAGGGCTCAGTGGGCCTACCTGGTCACCAAAAGTTAATAAATAAATAAAAATAAATAGAAATATTCATTCAGTATCCCTGCTTTTTCACTGTCACCCTCTGCTCACATTCCCTCCCCTTTATTAAGTCTCTGTTTCCCTCCCTTGGTCTTTCTTTGCTTCCTAATGTACCTATAAAAGGTTTTATCACCCATCTTAGCAGAGTTGGCTATCTTTTCCTCAGTTTGTGCCTTGCTATTCTGACTGTCTTACCTGCCTCCTTCTGCTTTAACTTATAAAGTTCTCTGTCCTGCTCCTTCTGTGTTTCCTTATAGTTTCTGAATGCTATCCTTTTCTCCTTAACCTTCCCTGCCACCTCTTTTGAGAACCATAGTGTTTTTTTTCCCTTAATTTGTTTTGTTGATTTGCTTTACACAACAGCATGTTGCCTCTGCGATGGCTGTTTTGATTATTCCCCATTGTTCCTCCACCCCTCCTTCTTGCCCATTTGCTAGTGCTTTTCTTAGGCACTCTCTCATTTTCCCAAAGTCAGCCTTCCTAAATTCCAATACTCTTGTTTTTGTATGGCTTGATGCAATGGCTGTGTTTATTATGAACCACACTGTTTGGTGGTCACTTGTTCCCAGATGGCTACCCACTTCTAAATCTGAGATCCTTTCTCCTTCCCCATTTGAGAGTACCAGGTCTAAGAATGCTCCCTCCTGAGTGAGTTCCAACACTAGCTGTCTGAGGCATGCCCCCTGTAGGGCATCAAGAATAACCCTGCTCTTGGATGTGCCTGCAGCAAAGGTACTCCAGTTAACATCTGGCATATTCAGATACCTCATCAACAATATCTCCTCTTTTTCTGCCATTTTAAGGATGCCTTCTATCATTTTCTTGTCCATTTCTTCCCCCTGAGATGGGGGTCTGTACACAACCCCCATACAGAGTGTGGTGCCATTTCCTGTCTCCAGGGTGACCCACAGAGACTCATCAATTTCCTGTTTACTCTTTAGTTCTGTTGCTTTAATCCCTTCCCTTATATAGAGAGAGCTACTACTCCTCCTCCTCTTTTGCCCACCCTGTCCATCCTATAGACTGTGTATCCTGGTATGTTGACATCCCAGTCATGGTTCTCTGTGTACCATGTTTCAGTGACTGCCACAATATCCAGGCATCCCTCTTCCATCAAGGCCACTAGTTTAGGGAGCTTGTTACACAGACTGCGGTCATTGGTACTCATCACCTTCCATTTTTTTATGGCCTTACCTCTTTTAGCCCCATCCCTGTCCTTATTGCCTTTTTCTGCATTTACCCCTGTCCTGCTCCCTACTGACTTCTCTACTTTGGTGTTTACCTGTCTAATTACTGTGTTTTGGTGGGGGGAGGCTGGGATTTCTCTGCTCCTTTTTAGTGCCTTCCCCCCTTGGCTAGTTTAAATGCTTGCCAATGAAACATTTAAACCTATCACCTAGGATCCTGGTTCTCCCCTGGACAGATGCAGACCATCATGCCAGTATAGGCCTTCATTCCTCCAGGTGACTCCCCAGTCCCCAGTGAAGCCAAAACCCTGAGCTCCACACCAGTTTTTCAACCATTCATTTAATCCCATGGTGTGGAATACCCTAGCATCATCCTTGCCATAGACAGGCAGCACTTCCAAGAAGGTTACCATACATGCTACTCATCTAAGACTCCTCCCCAACTCTACAAACTCTTCTTGCACCACTCTGATCCCATTCATAGCCAGGTAATTTTTTCCCTAGGTGGACAATGACATCTAGCTCCCTCCCTCATGCAGCTGCTCCCGCGATCCTGAGAATTTGCTTCCTGTCCCTCCGAGCCATGGTGCCAGGCAGGCACCTTACCTCCCTATTCCCTTCCTCCCCCACTTCTACCCCCAATGATTGAGTCCCCCACCAGGAGCTGTTTCCTTCACCTGTGGGGTCTTGTGCCACCCTCCTGTGGGTCTCCTTTGTGGAGGTTCCCAGCATCCTCCTTGATCTCCACTGCAGGTGCCTCCATAGAGGAACCACTCTTTGCCAGAACAGCATATGAATTGTGGAAAGGTACAACTGGAAGGATACACCTCTTTTCCACCACCCTCTCCCTCCCTGAGCCCACCTTGGTCAAACTGCTCCTCTTTCTTGGCAACCTCTAAGGGAGTGGTGGTGGCCCTGGTGGTCCCTGGGTGAGGGAAGAGGTTTCATGAATCCTAGCCAGGTCAGCCTGAAGACAGGCAACCTCCTCCCTCAGACCAGAGAGGTGCCTGCAAACAGGACAGCATCACAGCCTCCATAATGTCTCCCGGAACACTACTGCCCCACAGCCATTGCACTGCACCACTCCCATCTTGACTTATTTTGTGTCCCCTCTCCTGTTGCTTTGTATGCTGTCTCCTACCTCTATGTAGTTTTACACTTACTTTCCTGCTGCCTATGTGCTCTTATAACTCTCGCCCTTCCTGTTCTGGGACAGGAACTTCCTATAGTCTTCAGTAGTCTCCTTCTTCCGTGCTTGGATTCAGACCACCAGCAGCCGGGGGGGGGGGGAGAAAGAGGGTTTTTTTAGGTTCCTTCAAGGTTGATGAAACTAATGTGTCTCAGTGATCCTTCCCTTCCTGTAGCCAAACAGGAAGTTTCTGTTGTCAGTCAAATTCAGTGGCTATAAAAGTAGAATTGGCTTAGGTTGGGAGGATGGAGGTGTGGGAAGGAAGACACTTAGTAAAAAATCTGTAGTTATAGATTGCTATTTCTTGCTCTGAAAGCAAAGTTCTCTTCTGTCAAAAACAGCAGGAAGCTGTAATTGGAGACACCTGCTTTTGTACTCCTAAGCTCCTAAGCCACACCCCAAATTAGAGTCACACTTTGCTCCTGACACAGTAAATTAAGCTGATATAGCTCTCTTCCTCAGAGAAACACACAGTCACATTCTTCTTTTACTTAAATGAGACCCCCTTCTTTTAATAAATTATCTGTTTGCTTAATCCAAAACAGGCACTGACTCCTGCTGAGATAGAAGTGATTTATCAGTAAAAATCTGTAGTTCTAGACTGCTGTTTCTTGCTCTGAAAGCAAAGTTCTCCTCTGTCAGAAACAGAAGGAAGCTGTAATTGGAGACACCTGCTTTTGTACTTCTAAGCCACACCCCAGTTAGATCCACCCTCTGCTCCTGACCCAGTAAATTAAGCTGATACAGCCCCCTTCCTCAGAGAAACACACAGTGACTTTCTTCTTTTACTTAAATGAGACCCCTTCCTCTAATAAAGTATCTGTTTGCTTAATTCAAACATGCACTGACTCCTGCTGAGATAGAAGTGATTTATCAATAAAAATCTGTAGTTCTAGACTGCTGTTTCTTGCTCTGAAAGCAAAGTTCTCCTCTGTCAAAAACAGAAGGAAGCTGTAATTGGAGACACCTGCTTTTGTACTCCTAAGCTCCTAAGCCACACCCCCAATTAGATCCACCCTCTGCTCCTGACCCAGTAAATTAAGCTGATACAGCCCCTTCCTCAGAGAAACACACAGTGACTTTCTTCTGTTACTTAAATGAGACCCCTTTCTTCTAATAAAAAATCTGTTTGCTGAATCCAAACAGACACTGACTCCAGCAGAGATAGAAGTGATTTATCAGTAAAAATCTGTAGTTCTAGAGTGCTATTTCTTGCTCTGAAAGTAAAATTCTCCTCTGTCAAAAACAGCAGGAACATATGTGTTTTGCTCGGCTAGTGGACTGTTTACCAAGGTTGTAAACACTGAAGAGACAGTAATATCATGGTCAGAAAGCCTTGATTTTATTTATTTTATTTATTTTATTGAAGATTTGGATGTACCTTTGAGTCAAGGACTCATTTACAAAGGTTCCACGTCACAGGTATTACATACAAGGAGAGAGGGTTACATAGCAGTACAGTAGTACATAGTCAGGTATTACATAGGCAGTAGTTACAGAGGCCTTTATGGGTCTCTCAGAGGATACATAGGTCAGGCTTGGGCAGACAGGCAATAAGGCATAGTAGTGCAGGGCAACAGGCAACAAAAAAGGCGGTATAACAGAGCAGAGCTCGGCAAGAGGGTACTGCACAAGGTAGGGTTACACAGAGGAGAAGCCAGCTATAGCATGTGTCTGCTGTTGGATGAGGTATTAGTCAAGGACAGTCACAAGGGTTTGAGGCCTACAGGTGGGATCTAAGAGCGGATTTGAAGGATCCTAGTCTGATTTCATTTGCAATCGGTGGGGGCAGACTATTTATCCAAGATGGGGCTCTGCAGCTGAAGGACCTCTGGTATAGGGAGGTACGGCAGTGGGGGACAGACAGTAGATGTTTTCCATAGCTCCTAGTGTGCTTTAGCAATTGGATCAGTCTTATTAGTGGAGCAAGGCCAGAGGGGCAGGGTCCAAGGGCAAATTTTTTTGCCAAGAGGCAAGTATGGAACTTGAGCCTATTGTCCAGGTTAAGCCAGTTGGTTGCATTGTATAGTGTGCATGTATGGGTTAGCCGGTCACAGCCTAAGGTGAGCCGGCAGGCTTTATTTAGGGAGACATGTAATCTGTTAAGTGTCGAGGAGTTAGCCGCCTCATAGATGACTAGGCCATAGTCAAGTAGTGAGAGGATTGAGGAGGAGGAGACAGCTAGCCTTAGGGCATTGGGGGTGAAGCAGTGCTTGAGGCGATACAGGAGCCCTAGCTGTACATTGAGGGAAGTCGAGAGGAGGTGGATATGCTGTTGGAATGTGAGTGCAGTGTCAAGTGTTACACCTAGATATTTGAAGGTGTCTACCTGCTCAAGGGTGGTTTGGTTGGAAGTCCAAAGGTGAGGGCAAAGTGCCCTTTTTGAGTTAGATGGATGGGAGAAGTACATAACCTTAGTCTTGGAATAGTTCAGGACAAGGCGATGGGATGCAAACTATAGCTCAGTGGTGCTGAAGGAGGACTGGAGGGATAGGTGGAGCTGCAGCGGGTCAGTGTTGGATGTGTAGAGGACGGCATCATCAGCATAGAAGAAGATTCCCTGGGCAGGTCTTTGGGAGGGAATTTAGAAAGAGGCTGAAGAGTAGAGGACCCAGGACGGATCCTTGCGGGACACCTGAGAGGACAGGTAGGACACTGGAGACAGTGTCACCAATCCTTACCTGCTGAGAGCTGTTAGACAGGTAGTCAGAGAACCATTCCAGGGCATCCGGGGAGAAACCCGTGCTAGCCAGAGTGGACAGCAGGAGTGGATGACTGACAGTGTCGAACGCCTTGGTAAGATCTATGAAGACAGCCCCTGCGATATGTCCTCTATCTAGTGCTGAGTGGAGGTAAGAGGTGAGTTCCAGAAGGGCAGTGGTGGTGCTGTGGCCCTTCCGGAAGCCATGTCATTGCGGGATAAGCAGGTTGTATTTGTCTAGGTGGGCCGTTAGTTGGTCAGAGACTATCCTCTCAAGGGCCTTGGATAGGGGAGGGAGAATGGAAATGGGTCGGTAGTTGTTTGTAAGGGCATGGTCACCACTTTTGAAGATGGGTGTGATATGGGCAGATTTCCAGCGGGAAGGGAATTTCCCTTGGCATAAGGAGTGATTTAAAATATGGGTGAGGGGGTCAAGCACTGGTGAGTGAGAGTCAAGCAATTTCAGGTCTAGGGTGTCACTGCTATATCTGAGTGACTTAGAGCCCGCCTGAGTAGGGCTCTGCATCCTTAGGGAGAGATGACACACATGAAAGGGTGGTGTGGATGGGTGGGGTGCCAGTGGTAGGGTCAAAGTTAGGTGGGAGAACCCTGCCAAGATTAGAGAAGGCATCGCTAAAGGCATCGGCCATGTGAGCTGGGTCAGAGGTAAGGCACCCATCAACCCTGAGCTGGCTGGGGACAGAGTTGGTAGCTTTGCCACGCAGGTCATTGATGTTGTTCCAG
Organism: Neoceratodus forsteri; assembly: GCA_016271365.2. NCBI lineage: Eukaryota > Metazoa > Chordata > Ceratodontiformes > Ceratodontidae > Neoceratodus > Neoceratodus forsteri. The sequence goes on from CM028133.1 coordinate 66,174,575, forward strand.
AACTTTCGTCCTGAGCCCCAGGAGTTGGTGAGTGAGTTCTGATAGTGCTCTGCTTTTGCTCTGCGTAGGGCCCATGTACATTTGTTCCTAGCTTCTCTATACTTCTGCCTGTCACCTGGCCGGCCAGTCTCATTGGAGAGGTGCCATAGGGAGTCTCTATTGCGCATGAGATCTAGGAGGTGGTCATTGACCCATGGTACTGGGTTACCTTTTGCCACTCTTTTGGTGATAGGGGCGACTTTGTCACAGGTGTTGTTAAAGGCAAGGATGAAGTGACTTAGAACTAGGTCTGTGTCCAAGGTGTTCATGACAATGGACCAGTCCATCGACCTAAGATAGGTCTTTAGTTTGGCAAGTATTCCTGGGACAAGTTTACGCTGGTAGAGAAGTCTTGGGGGGGAGGGTTTCAGGGTTTTTCCCGACCAATGGCAGAGAACCGGGGAGTGGTCACTAATGGCATCAGGGAGTACAGTAGTACTGAGGATTTTCTTGGGGCGATTGGTGAACACTAGGTCCAGTAAAGAGGAGGACCCAGTGCACCGGTTTAGTCTAGTGGGGGATGCGATGAGCTGGGTAAGGTCCTGGGCAGTAGCAGCATCTATGAGAGGTGCAGAAGCTTTGTCTATCCAATTGATGTTAAAATCCCCTAATATGATTTTCTCGGCTAGAGGTGGGAGAGTAGCCAGGTAGGACAGAACAAAGTGGAAAGCACGCGTCTGATCCCTGAGGGGGATATAGACTGTGGTGATGAGGAGTGGGGGTGGGACATGTAGCAAGAAGTCATGTAGACAGCATTTGTCCGAGGAAGGAGTAGATATGAATGAGTTGAGCTAGGCCCCCATGTAGACCAGCTGAACCAGCTGGACCTCCACATATATCTTCCTGAGAAAGGAGTAGAATGGAGTGAGTCGAGCTAAGCCCCCACGTAGGCTAGCTGGATTGGCAGGACCCCTACATAGGTCCACATGAGGAAGGAGGAGAATTGAGTGAGATGAGCTAGCCCTTATGTGGGTGAGCGGGACACCAGGACCCCATGTGGGTCAGCCAGTGGAAGGAGAAGAATTAATGAGTCATATGGTAAGACCTCCACAGAGGTCCACTATGAGAAACAGGGATGTATGGGGTACACATGGTCCGTGCTCATACTCTGGACCTTGAACGAGATGTATAGAAAACAAGCACTGCACTGGTGAGTCATGCACTGTGCAGGGAGCCCTTGGGGACATGACAGAAGAGTGTCTAGAATCTCAAATGGAAGAGTTACTGATGGTAATTGGCAAGGCCCCAAAGTGCCATCCGAGAAACTAGCCACCGTAGGGGTACTGGGATTGCAACATAGGGCAGACCTGAGTATGGCATTGCAGAAGTGTTCACCTCGCCCTCACAGAAACGCTGTTGACCTGACATAGAATGTGCAGGAAATGCAGTCATTAAGGCAGAAAATCATAAAATCCCAAGCTGCTGCATCCATGAAAAATCACTGTACAAGAAAACATAATGAGGACCACAATGTCCTGAGCCTGGATCGTCATGGCATAGGATGTGTCCCACATCCTGAAGTCCTGCGACCCTTGGTACTTCTCAGTCTGAGGACCAAAAAATGGCTATGTCCCACACAGCAGACACAGAAGGTTGAGAGGTATGAAGGAGGGAGGGATCAGTGTGGGGAGCCAACAGAAAGGCAGAGGTGTGCAGGAGCAGGAACCCCCAGCCTCCACTAGTGTCTGAGGGGGCCTGGGAGAGGAGTTTGAAATCAGGGCTCCTGCTGCACTGCCAGTAGGCACTTCAGTGCACTAAGAAACAGTTGTGGGCAATCCGGGGGTCCCTGCCTCACTGTGCAGCAGGTAGAGGGGGCGGGGAAACAAAGCATGGTGATGGCGCACCAGCTGCAACACTAAGGGGTGCTGAAAGCCCAAAGCACTCCTTGGCACTGGCAGTAGTCTAGGAGTGGGCCAGGGGAGCTAGGAGGCAGGTGGCTCACCACCTGCATGGGGCTGGCACAAGAAGGCACCACAGAAGTCAACTGAAGGAGAAGGCTGGGAGCAGCGGGCGACTGCAGACCTGGAAGCAAAGCAGGGTGGGCAGGGCAAATATAGAAGCACCGGCAGGACATGGAGTGGTGGCTAGCAAGGCAGAGGCACTGGAAACCAAACCCAAGGAGAAAGGGGGAGAAGAAAAAAAATAAAACCAAAGGAGGTATGAGGGAGCACCGGGGCAGACACCAGGTGGGGGAAGGAAGAGGCCTAGAAGAAAGCTGGGGGATAGGCATGGGTGAGATGACACAGCAGAGTAAAGGAGGTATGAGGGAGCACTGGGCAGACACCAGGTGGGGGAAGGAAGAGGCCTAGAAGAAAGCTGGGGGGGGGATAGGCATGGTGGAGAGGAAGATGACACAGCAGAGTAAAGGAGGTATGAGGGAGCACCGGGGCAGACACCAGGTGGGGGAAGGAAGAGGCCTAGAAGAAAGCTGGGGGATAGGCATGGTGGAGAGGAAGATGACACAGCAGAGTAAAGGAGGTATGAGGAGCACTGGGCAGACACCAGGTGGGGGAAGGAAGAGGCCTAGGAAGAAAGCTGGGGGGATAGGGTATGGTGGAGAGGAAGATGACACAGCAGAGTAAAGGAGGTATGAGGGAGCACCGGGCAGATACACCAGGTGGGGGAAGAAGAGGCCTAGAAGAAAGCTGGGGGGGGGGATAGGCATGGTGGAGAGGAAGATGACACAGCAGAGTAAAGGAGGTAGGGGTGCAAGGGAAAAAACAAAATGCAAGGACATAGGGGCATGGGAGAGGGGAGTATGTACAAAAAGGAAGGGAGACAAAGAAGAGCTCGGGAGAATGGATGGAAGGGGAAAAAACAAAAGGAGGAATGAGCCACACCAGCCATGCAACTCAGAAGTCACTGGCATTTTTGAAACACTTGAAGCTGAGCACTGGAAGTGCTGTTACTTAAGTAGGGGATGTGGAAAGAGCTCCCCCACCACTCCCCATTGAACCTTCCCATTAAAAATAAAATAACTGCCGTAGTGTCTTTAGTTAGGCTGATAGGTATACAACAATGTATTATCAGTCTACCTAACAAAGTCATGAAAAAAGCAGTTGTAAGTTTCAAAGTAAATTCACTGATATTACAAGTTGAACAAATGCATATGCACTATAATAATTAAACAATTCTGTCTTCTCCTAGATCAGCTATGGGTCAACACTTTCTATTCTAAGTGATAAGAATCAGTTTCCATCATTTTTCAGAACTGTACCAAATAATGATTTCCAGGCCTTTGCCATATCTGAGTTACTGCTGTACTTTGGCTGGTCATGGGTAGGAATCCTAGCTTCAGATAATGACTATGGTCAAGTTGGTAGCCAAAATGTGAAAAATGCGATAATTAGTTCTGGAGGGTGCATTGCATTTTTTGAAATGATTCCAACCTTTAATGCTAAGAAGAAAATCCTGCTAATTGTTGACATAATCAAGAAATCTTCTACAAATGTGATTATTGTCTACTCTACACAGCAACAGGTGATTCCATTAATGGAGGAGGTGTCCACACAGAGAATCATTGGAAAAATCTGGATTGCCACCTCCAGCTGGGCAATCTCTCCCATTTTTTCTAAGAAGGAACTCTGGGAAACACTGAATGGCACAGTTGGATTTGAAAACCACCGAGCGGATGTCCCTGGACTCAAAGACTATCTTTACAACATTCACCCTTCCAAGTCAACAGATGACATATTCATCAGAACATTCTGGGAAACAGCATTCGGCTGCAAGTGGCCCCAGAACAGAACTGTTCCACTGAAAGTCAGCAATGAATTACCAAATGTCTGCACAGGTGCAGAAGTCTTTCGGATGTTGGATATTTCTGTTTATGACATCCAAAATACTGGAGTTATGTACAGCACTTATAATGCAGTATATGCTATAGCACATGCCCTTCACAACCTGATTTCATGCAAACCTGGAAAAGGCCCATTAATTGATGGATCCTGTGCAAACATTTCTCATCTCCAGCCATGGCAGGTAAACACAAAACATTTCTACTTATCTTATCTTGTGACTCAAAAACTGCAAAGGCAATGATTATTAAAGATCAAAAGAGTAATTATTGACTTGTTTGTGATATGAGCAACAAATTAAATGTCATATACATATCTCACAAATCTGATGGTGCTATTCTGCATGGATCCTAGGATATGTATCTGTAGGGCAGCACAATAAGATGATTCAGTCTTTGGACCCATGTACTCAAACCTATACCAGATGTAGACTCGTGTCTTTAAACTTCTCCTTGCTGCCCTGAGGAAAATTGTGCTCCTTCTACTCCTATGCTCAGGTGACGTTGAACTTAACCCTGCCCCTATGAAAGTGCTCTCATCTCCTTCTGAACTCACAACTTTGAAAGGAATTAGCTTCTTGCATACTAACGTGTGTAGTCTTTTAAAGAAGCTCGATTCAGTCCAGGCTTGGATTATTCATACTTCACCAGACGTACTCGTGCTTTTGGAAACATGGCTCCGGGCTTCCACCCTAGACAGAGACGAACATCCCTAACTACTCTCCTCTTTCAGAACCGACAGAGACCAGGGTGGAGGAATAGCCATTTATGTTAAAACAAATTCTCAGTATCTATATTAGATGCTACCTCCTTGCCTGTGGATTTGAAAGCCTGTCTCTTAAAGTCGAGCTTTCCCTATCAGTGGCATTCCACATCATAGGCTGCTATAGACTTCCAGCAGCAGAGCCGCAACTTCTGACACACCTGTCATCCCACCTGGATACTACCCCAATGGAAACAATCATACTAGGTGACCTTAACTATGATTGGCTGACTAAGGTCTCATTACCCCTGAAACAATTTTGTGACTCTCATGGGCTCACTCAACTTTTTACTGAGCCTACTCGCATCAACAAAAAAAAATCCAATGAGAAGCACCCTCTTGGATGTTCTCCTTGTTAACAGACCTCATTCCTTTTCCCATGCTGGTATCCTCTTAGCAGACGTTAGTGACCGCTGCTTTATTGGCGACATAAGAACAGTTACCAAACCTTTATCTACATCAAAGTTTTCCACTGAAAAATCCAGATGGAACTTTGACCCTATTGCATACTTCAATGATCTAAAAAACTCTTTGCTATGGCAGAGTTTCTACCTGTGAGCGATGCCTATGACGTTCTCCATGAAATCATATCCAGTGCCCTAAACAGCCATGCTTCCCTGGTTAAAGCACGAATAAAGGTCAGAACCTGTCGTTGGTTCTCACAGGATCTGAAGGCTGCCTTACTCAAAAGAGATTACCTCTGGAAAAAGGCTTGTAAATCTCATGCCGATGCAGACTGGTGTCTCTTCAGGGCATCTAGAAACATCTGTACTAAGCTGGTCAGAGAGGCCAAAGCCAACTTTTATTAAATTGAGCTACTCTCTGCATCAAACTGCCCTACCAAGTTCTGGTCCACCATAAAAGAGCTATCTGGCCACTCTCCAGTTAGTGCGCTTCCTTCCAAAATTACCACTGATAATATTATCGTTAATGATAAATTAGAGATACTGCAGGCTTTCAACAATCACTTTGTCACTGCTGGCCTGGCGTTTGATAACGCACCTGTAAGTAGCCTTCTTCCTCAGACCAACACCCAGCCTTCAGAACCAAGTAGAAATAACATGGACTTCTCCTTTTCACCTACCACCATAAAAGAAGTTGAAGATCTTCTTCTACGACTAGATACTAAAAAAAGTGCTGGGGCCAACTCCTTCGACTCATATTTCTTGAAAATAGCATGCCATATACTTGCTACACCTATAACACACCTATTCAATCTGTCCCTAGACTCCATCCCCAAGGCATGGAAAACTGCTCACGTCATTCCCCTGTTTAAAGCAGGGAACCCCTGTGACCTAAATAACTATAGACCAATTCCCCTTCTTCCCATACTTTCAAAACTTCTGGAAAAAATTGTGGATATGCAGCTGAGATCTTTCTTAGACAATGTTAGACTATTCAACCCCATGCAGTCTGGCTTTAGAGCTAAGCATAGTACAATTACGGCACTGGCAAAAGTTACTAATGATTGACAACGGGACCTAGACAACAAAAAATTAATTTGTGCCGTGTTTCTGGACCTCAGTAAGGCTTTTGACACTGTCGACCACTGCCTGCTCCTCTCCACCTTAAAAACTATAGGCATTGGCTCAACCGCACTGGGATGGTTCCAAGACTACCTTTCTGATAGACAGCAACAAATTAAGGCTGATGGAGAGATTTCTCCACTTAAACCAATAAAAAGAGGTGTCCACCAGGGCTCCATACTGGACCCATTACTGTTTGCCATTTATATCAACAGCTTGGACGTAGGCATCAAAGATGCCAGTATTCACTTGTTTGCTGATGACACGGTGCTGTACTTAAGCTGGGAATCTCCTGAAGCTGCCTGCGCTGTGTTATAAGCTGGCTTTAATACTCTGCAGTACCAGCTCCTTAGCAAAAAGTTACTACTAAATGCAAAAAAAAAAAAACAAGACCATTCTTTTCTCACCATCAGGCCCAGGGGCTTACTCTGCTGTCGCTAGTCCATTACCATCAATCTCTACTTTATTAGGAGAAAATCTTGAATTTGTGACTAAATTCAAATACCTTGGCATTTGGCTAGACAACAAACTCTCTTTTGTGGAACACACAAAATAACTGCTGAAAAAACTGAAGCAGAGACTTGGTCTGTTTTTCAGAATTAAACACCTCTTGACCACAAACCCAAAAAGACAGCTTGTCCAATCTACATTCCTTTCATTAATTGACTACGCCGACTTCATTTATGGTCATTGCCCTGCCTCATATCTTGCAAAACTGGATGTATTATATCATAGAGCATTAAGATTTATAACTGGCCTCCCATACACCACACATCACTGATCTTTATATGCAGCTGTAGGGTGGCCTTCCCTTCAATACAGGCGATGTAGAAATGCAGCCCAATGGACGCTCTGAGTCCTTACCAACAAACTCCCACAGTACGTTGTTGACTGTCTCCCCCTTAGTCCTATTAGGAACTATGCCTTAAGAAGTCAATCGCAGATTTCTTTGAATGTCCCAGGGGCCAACACTTGCTTTGGAATGGCCGCCATAAGCTATGCCCTGCCTACTCTCTGGAATAGGATACAAAAATCGTTGAGACTTAGCTCACCTGTCAGTCCTGCCTTCTTTAAGACCCTCTATGACAAAAAGTTTGTTGAAATCTGTAATTGCTTCTATCGCTCCTAGCAGCTTGACTATTGTTCCTCTCTTCTTCAACACTAGTCCCAGCTGCTTATCCAAATCAGCCCTTGCCACTGCTACTCCCCTCCTCTGCTCCACTTGCCCTTAGCACCCTCTGCATCCCTCTTATTCACCACTCTTCTGCCGCATTTACCTAGGCTATACATACTGTTATGCGCACCTCCATAGCTTAGGAATTTCCATCCAGGCCTGTAACGTGTTTCTGCTGGACAGGAATATAAATAATATTTATTTTTTTCTTCTATGGTTTGTATATGACATCCATACACATCCTACTCCTGTGGGAACTGTGTGTGTGTATATAGATATATATATATATATATATATATATATATATATATATATATATATATATTATTACGTTCGGGTTGTGTTATGTTTATCTTTCTTGTACATGTGACTTGGAATGTAAATACTCTGCTCCTATCAGTGTTGTAAACATGTTGTTCCTTAATTATGTATATTTATATGTAACTGTACAATTTTCCCTGCCAACAGCAGGTCCACCTTGTAAATGAGCTTGCTCAATGGTGATCGCCTGGATAAATAAAGATTTGATTGATTGATTGATTGATTGAAAGCACATTGAGGAATAGATTGAAATGGAATCCAAATTCTATAGATCTTTGCAAGACTTTAAAAATGTTTTGAACCCATTAGAAATGTGTTTGCCTTGATACAGAGTGAGGATGCATTTACAGGAAGCAAGACTGCCTTAACATTAATTACAAAGGTGTCAACATAAACTCATTTTATGATATATAATAAAGCTACATGGCTTTGAAACTACTTCCATTTGAGATGAGAAACCCTATTATTAATGTACCATACTGTAGATATGACTTTGATGTGATGAGGAGTGAAAATGCAAGTTCAGTTCTACCAAATATTGAGACAAGTTGAACTTTGTCTGTATGAACACAATCAGACCATTTCAAACTTGTACAAAAATTACAAACACTAAGTCATGTTAGTCAAGCTTGAAGAGCTAGTCAAGCCATACAAAACTCTAATTCACAATTTTTGTTGACTTGGTTAAATAAAAGCTCCTCAACCCCAGTAAACATCCTGCAAACAATAAAACAGAGACCACCTACCTCCAAACTCCCCACATATCTATTCAATTTCCTGTACCATAAAGGTAGTTGGGGGGCCTCTTTTCCCCTGAATTCAGTTGCCCCCTTACAGACTGGGAGGTTCTTGCCATCTGCATTGGCCCATCAGTACCCTCCTGCTGTATCCTCTGGCAATATTTCAAGAGTCATGTTGGGTGGAGACTTTGGATGGCCTCCAGAGTATACCTTCTGACCTACCATTGCATTCCTTCATGCTCTTCCCCTTATACTGCATTACAGTCCATCACTAGCTTTCCTGCCTGATCCTCCTCCCAGCCCATTTAGTGCTTCTTAACCTGGTAGGGGAATGAATAACTTTGCTGGCCCCCTAGTGCTGCCTAGACCTGCTGATGTTTTGTTTGGGTTGACTTGTTATTGCAGTGGCATAGTAGTGCCATTATAGTTAAATTTGAGTAGGCACCTTATTATTAGGTTATGATTCTCAGTCACTTATATCTGGGCTGATTCTTGACAGATTTCCACAAAACCTTTGAAAGTATGATTAACAGCATAGAATCCTCTAATATTGTAAGCTTAGTGACGTTTTGTTCAGTAGTTTCACTTGCTAAAGATGCGCCAAAAACATGAACAAGACTAACATTTTCAACATACGGTTTAGTCACCTCTCACTCTGAATTACCACTGTTACAGTGCAAGTATCTGGGGCCAGATATTCAAAGGATTGCCCATGCATAAAGTTTGTGATGTGCCCCAGATTGCACTTGTGCATGGCCCCCAGCCTGCTATATTCAGAGGCATAGCACTGGTGCTAAGGCCACTGACTAAGAGGTGCAATGGCCAGCGCACAAGCCACAGGTGGGGGCACAGTGCACAGCAATTGCACAGCACTGAATAGAAACATAGAAACATAGAATTTGATGGCAGATAAGGACCACTTGGCCCACCCAGTCTGTCCATTTCCCTACCTAATGAATAAGCTGCAGATCCTAGTTAACCAGCAGCCTACTTTTTCCTACCCCAACCCCCTAGAATTGCCTTATGACTGTCCCATGCATGCTTACATTCCACCACTGTTTTTGACTCCACAACCTCCTCCAGAAGACCATTCCATGCGTCCACAACCCTCTCTGTGAAAAAATACTTCCTTACATTACCTCTGAGCTGCCCCCCCATCTTCAAATTGTGCCCCCTTGTTCTTGCACACCTCTTTTTCTGAAAGATGCTACCCTCTTGGACTTTGTTGATTCCTTGAGGTACTTGAAAGTTTCTATCATGTCCCCCCGTCCCTCCTTTACTCGAGGCTATACATATTAAGCTCCTTAAGTCTCTCTTCATATGTCTTCCGGTGCAGACCCTGCACCATTTTAGTTGCCCTCCTCTGGACAGCTTCCATCCTGTCTATGTCTTTGCGGAGATTGGGTCTTCAGAACTGCACACAGTACTCCAGATGGGGTCTCACCAGCTGTCTGTACAGAAGGATAACAACTTCCTGTTTTCTACTGGTGATGCCACTCCCTATGCATCCCAGTATCCCTCAGCCCTCCTTACTGCCCTCTCACATTGCTTGCCCACCATTAGGTCATCTGATATGACTACCCCAGGTCCCTTTCCATTTTTGTTGTTGTCAGTATCTCACCCCCATTGTGTACTCTTCCCCTGGGTTTTTGTTTCCCAGGTGCATTACCTTGCACTTCTTAGCATTGAATCTAAGCTGCCATACATTTGACCATTCCTCTAACCTTGCCAAGTCCCTTTTCATCCTTTCCACCCCACCTTGTGCATCAACTCTGTTGCAGATCTTTGTGTCATCTGCAAAGAGACATACTTTTCCTTCCAGTCCCTCTGCAATGTCGCTTATAAAGGCATTGAAGAGGACCAGTCCTAATACTGAACCCTGCAGTACCCCAATAGTAACCCCCCTTTCTTCAGAGTGGACTCCATTTACTATTACCCTCTGTGTCCTATTCTCCAGCCAGTACTTTACCCAGGCTATCATCTTGGGATCCACTCCCAGGCTGGCTAACTTGTGTATTAATCTTTTGTGTGGGACTGTGTCAAATGCCTTGCTAAAGTCTAGGTAGGCCATGTCCATAGCCCCTCCTTGATCTACTACTTTGGTCACCCAGTCAAAGAAATCTATTAGATTCGTCTCACATGACCTTCCCGCTAGAATATAGTCTAGAAATCAGTGCAGACCACCATGGGAGCCTAGTTCTGTAGCCAGTGTGTCAGGTAACCATATGTGGAGTATGTGAGTGCTAAAAATACAGCAGAAAGTGCTGGAAACAGTGGGAAGGAAGTCAGTGATGTCCACATGTCAAAGACATACATGACTGCCAAACATGCAGCAATGGCAGGCAGCAGATGCTGGATGTAGCCAGAACAACATGTATCCAACCATTGCTATGTACAATAACACACAGTAACTGGTCAGTCCCAAAATACTGACGTGCAACATGTTGAGTCTGGGACATAATGTGACAGCCAACAAAGTTCAATGTGTGCTAGATGTCAACCCATGGAATGTCAGACATACACTACAAATAAATGAAGTGAACCCCTGGTACTGCACGGGGCATGGCACAAAGAAGGAAGCATCCCAGTGGGGTGGTCATGGGTGGCCGGTGATTTATTTTTATTTATTTATTTAAAATTTTGGTAACTGTGAAAGGCAAATAGAGGTGTGGCTCATTTCCAGGTGTGACAAGGCTGAGGGGAAAAGGGGAGTAGTCAGGCAGGCAGTTACAGTGAGAAGGAGCAGTTACAAGTGCAAACTCTGATTAATAACAAATTAAAAAAAGATTTAACATTTAAAATATAAAACAGATTGTACACAGGTTGCTCACAATTATATAATGGTAGGCAGCTGAGGATCTGGAAAAACTGAATTAGGGTGTGATGATGGCACCTTGTACACACACAGCACACAGGTGGCACTGTGCAAGAACAGACACAGGACAAAGGAGCAACACAGTATCAAAAATAAGCATTAATGCACAGAACTGGCAACAGGCCATACAAAAGAAGAGTGGAAGAGAAGGCGGGTGTAGGGATCATCAACTGGGGATACAGGGGAAGAGCTAAGTTGCAGGCGGAGGAGATGGCTGGGTGATACAGATCAGGGTTTCAAGCAGGGAGACCATCTGGGCAGACACTTTCTCAACTGCCTCTAGGCGGCGCAACATGAGGCACTGCTGGCACATGATCTGGTGGAGCAGGTCATCCCTGCCTTTGTGGGCCTCAGGCCACTGGACTTCTTCTATAGTTCTCCAGTCACCTATGGAGAGAAAGACTATGTAGTAAGCCAACTGTGCAAACACAACAGATCATGCAGTTGTTTCTATCACATGCAGCTGTGGGGAACCCTCCCAACACAGGCAACAACATGCCAGAAAGGGGACCCAGCTGGTGCACAGGCACTGTGGAGTGGAGACAGCCTGCACCAGCTGAAGATCTGGACACGTGCAAGTGCCACCCATGTAGGGAGGGTGTTTCCATGCAAGCAAAGGGCAGCTGTGTACGTGCCAGGAAGATCTGCAGGGCAAGGATCCAGTGGGCACAGCTAGACAGAGAAGATGCACATGTTGTGTTCCTGACAACAGTCAGTGGCATATGTTGACCACTATGCGACCCCGGGACTACACAGAGATATGTGGATGGGAGGTCCAGGTGGCAGCAGCCCAGGTGTACCCCCATATGTCCAAGCCTGTCCGTGTACCCTTCCATGTCCAATCCCCTATCACGGCAGCTATGGCAGGCCAGGAATGGAGTGGGGGAACATAGCACTGCTGGGAAACACAGGCACAGCCATCCCCATGCAGCATCACAGATGCCTAGTTGTGGAATGGGTGCACTCTAACTGCAGACATGGAGGAGGCGCAAGTACAGCTCAAAGCTGCAGGCTGCTATACAGTGGCTTTCGTGACTGTGACTGTGGTGGGGGACACCAATGCACAGGCCATCCATGGTGTGCATGCAGGCCAGCCAGGGTCCTCTGTGACTTGCCAAAGGACATGATACAGGCTTACACATGGCACACATAGCAGCACCACATGGGGGGCAGAAGGCAGCATGCTGTGGGTGGGCTATGGCGCACTTCATTGCGGCAGTGCTGTATATGTCAAGGTGCTGCACACATGCTGCACCACCATCACAGTAGCGGTGTACACTGTGTCGCAGGTGGGATAGGCTGACAATCCCATGACACTACAGCATGAGATGGGGCCTCAGGCCAAGGGCATGTGGGGCTGCCAGGATACCTGGCAATGTCCTGGAAGGACCCACTGTTGGCAATGCAAGCACCTGAGCCACCCTGCTACAGAAGGCATGGTGCAGCCAGTCCTCCCTGCCTGAGATGGCTGGGCCACATCTAACTCAGGATGGTTCTAGGAGGGCACAATGGCCAGATACTGAATGAGCCCATGTAGATGCATGCAGCAGTTTGGATATGCCCCCAGGGCATGGTCATGTGGGCCTCCCATGTGCAGTAGGCTGACATAGCTACAGGTGCTGTGTGGAAATGGAATGTGCCCAACATTAGGGTCCTGCAGGTGACAGGGAGCATGGCCCCGTGTCAGATACCTGTACAGCCTCCAGAACCTGGAGAGACCAGGATACAGTGGGGATCCCCAGAACTGGAAATGCATGCTGTCAAGTTCCCAGCACCATGGATGAGAGCCACAGCACACTCACACAGGGACCCCAATCCCAACAAACCCATCTGTGGCCCAACAGGGTATCTCACTATGCCTGCACTGGGGCCCCGTGTTGGTGCAGCATGGCACGCCATGCAGCACTGAAAAAACAGGTGCAGGTGGCAGCTGCTTTACCACCCACAGCAGGCATCTGCACCACTGTTGCACCCACAGTGGCATGGGAACACCACATGGACAGCCACCAGCCACCCAATGACAACAACAGACACAGCACTGGGAGCTGGATGGGGTGCCACAGCCACAGATGTGGGGCACACCCAAGGGTCGATGTGCATTGGAGCCTGAGGCCAGTAGTCAGCATCAGCCATGCCACATGCCAGCCTGGTGGGGGAAATTGCACACAGTGGAATGCACTATAATGGCACACTTGTGGACTGTGTGGATGGCACACCCTATAATGCAGGCTGTGAACAGTGTGGGCCTACCACCCCCTGTGCAGGGCCAGTGCCCACAGCCAAATGCCCTGGGATGGGGTGCATACATGGGGTCTGTAGCATGTTGACCACAGCTACCCAGAGCCAGGCCACAACAATGGTGCTGGTACGGATCCATGTGGTGGACAGGTCCACCCCTGCTTACCCACACTGGGGTGAGGGGGTCCAGATGGCCCACCCTGCCTGGGGCTGTGGAGACATGGTGGTCCAGACCCAGAGGGAGCACCTGGTCTGCCAGTGGCACACTGTACCAGGGACATCTGTATGGCCTGGCACCCCCAGCCACCCTTCCTGGCTGGCCAATCACCATGTCTCTGGGGACAGACACAATGGGGCACCCCAGAGCTGCTGCTATGAATCCTGTCACTGGGATGGTGTGGTGACAGGTGTCCCATTGCAGCATGTACTGTGGTGGCAGAGTGTAGGGAACAGAAGAAGTGGTGAGGTGAGAACCTCACTGTGCAGCATTATACTCTATGCCCTGTGCCTTTCACATACTTTCAGCAACTGTTTATGCAATGTAACAGGGACCACCCGCTACCCGGGGCAGCCACAGATGGGCATGCAGGGTAGGCTCATGGTGCAGCAATGCTGCATCTGTTCCCCTGATGGGTGTTGACATCCAGCAGGCATGTGATTCCTCCTAGTATACCACAGCCATGGAGCAGTGCCGAGGCATGGTAGGCGTGGGCTTTGTTCATGCAGCTTGTGATTGGGAGGCATGCCATGACTGTTGCTGGACAACAATGAGGGCATGTCCCATGGGTACCTCAAAGCAAAGTGCCACAGAGGTGGGTAGGGTCCCAGCACAGAGGGTTGCAGCAGGTAGGATGTGGGCATGTAGCATACCACCCCAGGTAGCACACCACACTGTGGTGGATGTTGCATTGAGGTGGTGGGGAAACACACATGCCATATAGTCGCTGCCCAGTACCGGGCCCTACAGTGTGTAGCCCCTAGGTTGGGCTCATGGGCTGCAGTGGTGTTGGCAACCCTGCCAGACCAAAGCCAGCCCAGTGGCGCTCAGGGTTGAGGCACTGGATACCATACCCCGTGCCACACCCGTGACCTGGGTTTGGGAACGAGACAGGGGTTGTCAGAGGATGGCAGAGGGGAGGTGAGGATGGGAGTATGCTGTCGACTGGCAGCACTCCACCTCGGGAGGAGCTTCTCTGCTCATTTGGAGTTTGGCTGCCCCCCGGTGGAGGCTGGAGGGATGGTGCCACTCTGAACAGAGTGCCGACGTTAGGTTGATGGGGCGGGCGGAAGGGGAGTTGTGGTGCACATGTGCACCTGCACGCACATGCATCTCCTCTTCCAGGGGTCTCGATGTAACGGGAGTGTTCATGGGGAAAGAAAAACGGAGAAAACATGGGGGTCTGATGAGGATGAAGCCTCTGGGCCTGACTCAGGGGTTCCACTGGGTGCGTATCATCGCTACAAGACCCCAAATGACTCCGGGTTTCAGGCAGGATGGCAGACTGAGGATAGGCCTGTTATAGGAGGGTTAAAAAGAACTGACAAAAAAATAAACCCTGCCCTGTACAGGATGCAGCCCCTGTCAGCCCATGGGTGGCATCACCGAAATGGGCCACCAGACCCATGCCATGTCTTCAGGGGCCCTGTGCAGTTGACCCACCTGCAGCCATAGTCAGCCGAAGTACCTCTGGCCATATATGGGAGCACGTTGGTCCCACAGCCATGGGGTTGGTGCCCCAATGGTGGGCCATGGGGGGGACAGGCTGGCCACATATTCCAAGGTAACAAGTCCACATGGTGGTGTGGCATGTCACGCTACTACAAACTTCTGATGCATGGATTGTGGGAGCCTACTCATGCAGCAGGGGAGGTAACAGTGGTGTTTTCTGGCAGGAGTTGCTCAACCAAGATAGTAGGCAAACTACATTAGGACACAACACTACCACCTGTGCAGAGCAGGTAGACACACTACCTCAGCTCCCCCATAGTACAATCCTAGGGCTGCCACAGGTGGCCACAAGGCACAGATGGCCAGCCCTGGGGGGGGGGCTTGTATGTTGGTGCATAGGGTGTGGGCCACTCCATGAAATGACAAGGCATCAGCAGGGGGACCTATATGTCTCATCTACCCAGAATCCAGCAGCCTCTATGCTGATACATGCACCAGCAACACACCACACAGCACCTACTTGGTCTGGGGACCATGCCAGTGGCCATCATGTTGCAAAAGTCCCTCAGGTGGTTCTGGTCCTCTGGTTGAGGTCATTGTACCAGTGGCAGCACTGGTCTCCTATGCATGCCACCCCAGTGCATCATATGAGCCTGTGACCCACAGAGGCCCAGACCTTGCACCGAGGCCTG
This sequence comes from Neoceratodus forsteri, assembly GCA_016271365.2. NCBI lineage: Eukaryota > Metazoa > Chordata > Ceratodontiformes > Ceratodontidae > Neoceratodus > Neoceratodus forsteri. Next base: position 66,190,408 of record CM028133.1, read on the forward strand.
TCCATCCCCTCCGTCTCCACCAGCAGCTAGCCCTCCTGCTCAACCACAAGGTTGACTAGGTTGGCCAGCCCCACATCTGTACAGTGCTGGTCTCGTTGGAGGATGGGTCTCCATCATGTGCTGGACATCCTCACATTGCAGTTATGTGCTCTGCAGGATGTTGCCACGCAGCTTCCTGGAGAAGAAGGACATGCTGTCTGTGCTGTAGAATCCACTGTCTGTGCAACACAATAATGTGTTGCGCAGCACAAGATGCACGGCCCAAGTGTCACATGGAGGACATGCATGCACATCCTGCGCATGACCTGTGCTTCATTGTGTATGGCACTTCACTGCACTGACTAACACAGGATCGCTCAGGCTGTTGACATCATAAGCTGGTGATGTCATCATACCTGCATGGCACTAACAAGCTGTGCGGCTCTCTGAACTGTGCACTAGTGCAAAAATGATTAGCATGCCATGCAATCTTCTTATATTCATCCAGGGCATGCAGATCACCTCATTGGGCAATCCATGGACAAAGAAGCGACTTTGCATCACATTCCAGATCTTTCTGCTACATTATCATGCCTGATTACATGCAGGCTATTGAAGGGGACAAGTACACCACCTACACAACACAGTGAAACTGCATCTCAGTGCAGTGGACATGCATCCCACATGATACAGCACAGAGGATTACTTTATCAACAAAGGTAGGTGTACAGGGGTGTGCATGAGATGAGGGGCGGTATTGAAATGCCTGTCATGCCCCCCCCCAGCTGTGCTGCCGCAAGGTAGCCATCCACAGGCCCCAGTCAGAGCATGACATAGGCCTGTGTGCTAGGCCCAATAGCCACACATGCAGTCCCATTGCAGCTGTCCCTGGACAGTCAGGAGAGAACCCCCACTTTGGGATGGGACCCACACCAGGGCGTGCACACATTGGGGCTATATCCTCAACCTGTCAACCACATGAGGGACATGGACTTGTTTGGACCCTAATTACAAGGGACTATGTGGGACACAGACCCTCAGAATGAGGGACACATCAGCAAACATGGGGATACCAGCTCAGAACACTGTTGCAACAGTTGTGTGTACATGTACAGACTTTACGTGTGGTGTACCATCACAGAGTATTATGGATGTCTTGCTTTCTGTCTGCCGTTACTGTACAAACTTTGTGAGCGCAGTGCCTCTTCCATTAGGGATGAATGAAGCATGAAGCAGTAACAGGGCAATTTAATGGGCTAAATAGAGAGACATTCCTCATAAGCAGGGTCAGTGCGGAGGTATGATTGGGACAGGGGCCCACACGCAGGGTGGTGACCTACACAGGGACACCAGCTATGCATGGCCAGTGCCTCACAGCACAGAATGTTCCAGAGTGTAGCACTAGCAACAGGGGAGAGCCACAGTGGCCATGTCCATCATGTGGTCTGGCGTGCTACGGCCTGGCCCTCTCAGTCCTTGCATGCATGTTCCACCCATACACAAGAGGTTTGTCCTGTACCATGCATGCTTTGGTGAACATACTGTTCCTTGCCCCACATGCCCATTGTGACTTGGGAAGTGTCAGCAGGCTGTAGCCCAGCACTTGTCTGTGTCATGTTGGGGGGCTGTGAGGTGAACCTGGCATGTGGGCCTCCTGTGGTATGGCACCACGGGCATACGTTACACATGCATGGGCTATGCCTTTTATTTATTTTAGTCTTTGGTAACTGGTTAAGGCCCACTAGGCACAAATGCCTATTTTCAGGGGCAACCTGGGAGCACTGGGCAGTTAAGTGACCTGCTCAGAGTCACACAATATGCAAGTGGAGATTGAGAGAATCAAACCAAGGTCTGGTCTGCTGGATGCACCATGCTAATTCACAGCTCGTTTCTCTTAACTCTAGGCTATATACCGCCAGCCCATCATGTGGGTGGCATGGAGCTATGCAGTGGGCACTGCAAGCTGGCAGTGTGAATGGGTGGGTGGGAACTCTCCTCACCTGACATGTTGGTTGTGATATCTGTAGGCCATGTGTTGTCTCCTTGGGGGCCATATCCATGACAGCCCTGCCCCTGCCTACCATATGTCATACTGGCCCACCAGCTGTGTCCATTATCCATAACAAGGCCCACCAGGAAGGCCTGCCACAGGGGGCCTGTGCACACACGCCTGCATAGCAATCTCAAAGTCCCTACTCACCCATGTTGTGCCACTTTCTCTGGTAGGTACCAGGGATGGCACTGACAGACAGCGTGCTCACTGCTTCAGTGCAGAGGAACTGGTGCAGGACTTCAAGGCCAGGGAGGAGATACTGTCCTGCAGTCGAAGCACCACTGCCTGTGTCCAGAGGGCCTAGGAGGAGATCACGGATGAGATGAATGCCACTGGTGGCCAAGGGCAATCTGTGGAGGCAGTGCACAAGCACTTCTGGAACCACAGTCTTCAGCAGCAGCAAGATGTGTCAGAGGCCAGATAGCTGCAGCAGTCTGCTATGGGTTCACAGACCACTGCACAGTGGGAGCTGATACACCTTCAGCATTTCCTGCATGATGACATGCACTGTCTCTGCCATGTGCTACATGATGATCTGCAGCGGGCATAGAACCAGCCTCTACAGCATTGCCCCAGTGTGCAATGGACACCACAGTGTACACAGATGTCAAGAGGTGGCATGACAGACAAGAGGTAGCATGCCCAGGACTCCCAGTTCCAAGGGGAAACCCCTTCACACTGGGATGCAATCTGCCCCTCCCCATAGCCAGCAGCCTGTAGGCCCACACCCAGGCCAGGGTGACACTGTCATCATGGCTCCTCTTACTGTCACCATGGGCCACCCTCCCAGACAGAGAGCTGTGCTGACATATGGTCCAGACCTAGGGAGGTTGCAGACAGATGTAGGTGGCACAGCTCCCCACACCCCACTCCAGGATGCCCCTCACCCTCAGATCCCCATAGCAGCTACAGGTGGAATGTGTGTTGCCCATGGGCCCTAGCACCATGGCCTGCATGGTGTAGCATGCAAACCCTACCCTGTCTGGAGGGTGGATCTACCTTTTGACCCAAAAGCACCACCACCCAGCAGTGTCTCTGTCTGGCTGACCCAGTTTGCCATGCCCATGTCAGTATACACTATTATACAGTACCCCCAACAGCACCCCCACCTGCCGCCCCTGTTTCAGCACTGGCAGCACAAGCCTACTACCCAGCATATCCATCCCCAGTTGGTGTACCATTTATTTCCCACTAACTCTGTGGCATGGACTTCTGTAGTAGGCACACCTTATTGTCTGTCTTCACCCATCCACCACCACTTGCATTGTTTCCAAAGGTACTGCTCAGTCTGTTTCTTCTACAGTTGCTGCTACTGTTGTTGTCCTAACTAGTGCTCTGTGTGCTCATAATACAGTTCTGCAGCATACAACAGTGTCCTGTATGGTTTGTACTCACCTGCCAGATCCATAGATGCTATGTATGATGTGGGCTCTGTTCTCCTGGGCTCTCCTGGCCACACAAGGGTCTTACCTGTTCAGTTGATCCACTATTACCCTCTCCTCTAGCTCTGTACCAGATGCACTCTGCACCTCTTGGACTGGCAGGCATATTCCGTGGGAGAGTGCCATGTTGTGTAGTATACAACAGGCTAGGAATATGGCACATACAGTACCTTCTGAGGGATATATTGTAGGGCACCACCAGAAAGGTCCAGGCACCAAAACTGCATGTTCAGCATGCCAAGGACACCTTCAATAATGCTGCATTTAGCGGTGTGTGCCTCATTGTACCTGTCCTCTGCTACAGATGCAGAGTGGAGGACAGGTGAGGAGCCAGGGGCATAGGGGATAGGCACTGTCCCCTGTAAAGGAAAGGCATATGTTAGTATGTGTTAACAATAGAGGTACCTGCGTTATGGTGACAGCACACACACAGTGGGATGTCCTGTGCACCTGTAAACCCTTCAATTTCCACACCAAGGCATGTCTGTGCACTTCTTACACCCTTACACCCCATATGGGGGGTTTATTGGGAGGGTCTGATGCATGTTCTCACCAACAAGGAGTCCACTAGGTATGTTCCTGCCTTCAAGTCTCTACTACAGATGGAATTATGCCATATAAAGGCATCGTGGGTGCTGCTGGGGTACTGTGCCAGGACATTGGTGATGCACCTGTTACATCACAAACCTCCTCACAATTTATGGAGTGGTACCCTTTCCTATTCAAGTAGACATCCACCCCATCACCAGTGGGTGCCTAGATGGCATCATGGGTGCAGTCAATGACACTGAGAACTGCAGGTACAGTGAAGCCCCCTAGGATCAAGCGCAGTATCACAGTTTCCCTGCATGTCAAAAGGGATTACCTCCCATTGAAACTGCATTGTTCCCTGCAGTAAATCTACTGCAGAATTCTACAGAGTTGGGCTTGATCCTGGCAAGCTTCACTGTAGGTGCACAACCCGATGGAACTGCTGCATTGTTGCTGTACACTCTGCTGGGGTGCTAGGGAACATAATGAACTTTCCAGCATGTTGAAGCAGTGTGTCTAGAAGTTGTCCAAACAGGCACAAGGTGGTGGACTGCAAGACACTGGTGGTCTCTTCCACCACTGTTTGGAATGCCCCTATGGCTAGAAGGCACATTCCACCCATCACCTTCAGCTCCACTGACATGGCACGGTTGCACTGGGTGTCACCGTGCAGCTGGTCATGCCCCTGTTGAGCCTGTACTGCCAATGAGATGGTCATCACTGAGGACCTCGAATATGGCTCATGGCCAGTAATGTCTTTGTGCAGCATAGCACCTCTGCAGCCTATATATGTACCAAGACTGGGCATCTGCCCTCTTCTTCTGCTCTACAGCCTCCTGTAGTATGTAGAGCATGTGTGCTCCCCTGAACACCATATTGGCTTGTTGGCTGCAGTGTCTCAGCCTACCTCTGGGGTTTACCTTGCTTTATGCTGGCCTTATTATAGGCAATAATTGCACAGCACTAAATGGCCTATGCTAAGCCCGTTGCACAATGCAATCATGCTGAATATTGCACTGCTCGGATATGCATGGCATGCCTCTCCCTTTGCAAAATGACTACATTATCTTCCCCAGGATGCACTACTCCATTAGTGCACACCCCTTCCCCCTTTGAATATTGTGCTGCCGAGCAATTCCCTCACTGTCCATGTACAATCACTTTGATGGTAAGCCAACGTGTGAATCTCGGGTCCCTGGTGTCACAGATGTAATTTCAAACAGTTACGTGTCAAACTCCGTGACAGTAAGAACTGCTGTTGCCTCACCTGTGACAGCAAGAGTTCTATACTTAGGGTGGTAAAGTGGATGAGATTTGAATAATGATACTTTTTGTGGCAATAAGGGATGATGGTTAAAGGCACTTTAGTGTTTGACAACACTTTTGTCAACCGGCATCACATCAACAAGATTAATATCGACCGCAAGTTATGGTGGACATAAATCCCATTTGTCTCCCAGTCCTATTCTTTCATTGAGGGGCTTTGCCCCCCCAAACCTCCCATGTGGGGGGGCTCTGCCCTGGCACCCCCGTACTTTGGATTATCAGCTCTAGTCAGAGTTGTTTCGGGGAGGGGGTGCAGGACTGGGAGACAGTGTAGCCCTGTGTCAGTTGCACCAACACAGCAACCTGTCAGCAACCTGTTGATTTTGTTGACGGGTTGGTAGGTCGCTGTGTTGGTGTCGCTGTTGGGGGGCATACCAAGGTTGCACAGATTTGTGTCTGAATTCTGAAGAACAAAGGATGCAAAATAAAAAAATTATGATTAAAAATATACTGATATGGTTGTGCATGTGCAGATCATATTTTTGCATGTGCTAAAACAAACTGTTGTGCTTTCACAGATAAAACTAGCTTTTATTATCCATGAAAACAGTCTTTTTGCATTTTTACAGATGGACTTTGTTTTTCTTCTCTGTGAAAAGCACTGTTTTTATGTTTTTTGCAGATGGACATAATATGAGAGTTTGTTGCTTTGCTTTGTCACAGGCCATACACAAAGCATGTTACAGGCCCAACATAGGGTACAATGGGTCAGCTGCACTGAGCATTGCCTGCAGGGTGAAAAACAAAGCCTAGTATAGGCCTATGGAAATACATGCAATGGGCGATCTCTTTTAAGCTAAAAGTATTGATAATACCAGTTGTAGGCTGATATGGTCAATGCAACAGAGAGCAGCAAGAGGAAGGAGGCAGCTGCTAGAATTCTACTACTCTACCACTGAGATTAAAGAACTAGAACTCTACTACTGGGACCTTCAAATAGGGTAAAAAGCAAACCAAAAAGAAACAAAAAAACTAGAGTTAGTGTGCTTGTCTGAGTTGGAGGAAGGGAACTGTTATCTGTGCTGTTAGCTAGGTGAAGAGGACAGCTGTAAATTAGTGGCTGTGGCTTAGGCAGCAGGAAGCCAGGTGTGTGCATTTAAAACTTCCCTAGTTAGCTTTCAGCAGAGAGCAGCAAGAGGAAGGAGGCAGCTGCTAGAATTCTACTGTTGGGACTACATAGCCCTTCCTCCACCCTTAGCCAGTCCCACTTTTATAGGTACTGGATTTGACTGACAACAGGAACTTCCTGTTTGGGAGCAGGAAGGGAGTGATCACAGAAGCACAAAAGACTCACCATCCTAGAAGGAAGTGAACAGTTCTCCCTCACCCCTAGCTGCTGGAGGTTTGTCTCTGAGCAAGTAAGAAGGAGACTACTGAGGAATGCAGAAGCTTCCTGTCCCAGAATAGGAAGGGCAGGAGCTGTTAGGGTACAGAGGCAGTAGGAAAATAGGGAGAAAAAAGAAAAACAAAACAGAGAGAGGAAAGAGTAAGTATGCAAAACAGTCAAGGGGCCACAAATAAGACATGATGGGAGTGGTGCAGTGCAGTGGCTGTGGAGCAGCAGTCTTCCAGGAGATGTTCTGGAGGATGTGGTGTTGTTCCATTTGCAGGCACTTCTCTGGGCTGAGGGAGGAGGTTGCTCGTCTCCAGGCTGAGTTGGCCAGGATTTGGGGGACCTCTTCTCCCATCCAGAGACCACTAGTGCTGCAACCACTATCTCAGAGGTTGCCAAGAAAGAGGAGAGGCTGGACCATGGTGGGTTAAGGGAGGTTGAGGGTGAGGGTGGTGGAACACAGGTGCATCCCTCCTGTTGTGCCTCTCCATAATTTGCACACCATTCTGGCAGAGTGTGGTTCCTCTATGGAGGCACGTGCAGTGGAGACCAAAGCGAATGCTGGGAACCTCCGCAAAGGAACCCCACAGGAGGGTGGCAAGGGACCTCACAGGGAAAGGAAACAACTCCTGGTGGTGGACTTAATTGTTAGGGGTAGAACTGGGGAGGAAGGGGAGAGGGAGGTAAGGTGCCTGTTGCAAATCCTCAGGATCACGGAAGCAGCTGCACGTGGGAGGGAGCTGGACATTATTGTCCATCTAGGGACAAATTACCTGGCTGAGAATAGGATCAGAGCAGTGCAGGAGGAGTTTGTGGAGTTGAGAGGGGACTTACTGTAGACAAGTAGCATGCACGGTAACCTTCTCAGAGGTGCTGCCTGTCTATAGCATGGTAAGGCTAGGGTGCTCTGCACCATGGGATTCAATCAGTGGTTGAAAAACTGATGCAGAGCTCAGGATTTTGGCTTCACTGGGGACTGGGGTCCACCTGGAGGGATACAGGCCTATACTGGCGTGATGGTCTGCATCTGTCCAGGAAGGGAACCAGGATCCTAGGTGATAGGTTTAAATGCTTAATCGGCAAGCATTTAAACTAGCCAGTAGATGGCACTGAAAAGGATCAGGTAAATCCCAGCCCCCCTCAAACAAAACAGGGTAGTTAGTGAGGTAAACACCATGACAGAGAAATCAGGGATAAATGGAGAAAAAGGCAAAGGCAGTAAGGACGTGGTGGAGCTAAAAGGGGGCAAGGCCATCAGAAAATGGAAGGTGATGAGTACCAATGCCCATAGTCTGGGTAACAAGCTCCCTAAACTAGTGGCTGTGATGGAAGAGGGATGTCTGGATATTGTGGCAGTCACAGAAATATGGTACACAGAGAACCATGACTGGGATGTCAACATACCAGGGTACACAATCTACAGGAGGGACAGAGAGGGTAAAAGAGGAGGAGGAGGAGGAGGAGTAGCTCTCTATGTTAAGGAAGGGATCAAAGCAACAGAGGTAAAGGGTAAACAGGGAGAAGAGGAGGCACTGTGGGCCACATTGGAGACAGGAAATGGCACCACAATCTGCAGGGAGTTGTATACAGACCCCCATCTCAGGGGAAGGAAATGGACAAAGAAATGATAGAAGGAATCAAAGTGGAGGTATTGTTGATGGGTGACCTGGATATGCCAGCATTAACTGGAGCACCTTTACTGCAGCCATATCCAAGAGCATGATCATTCTCAATGCCTTACACATGCATTAGACAGATAATGTTGGAACCCAATCGAGAGGGGGCAGTCTTAGACGTGGTACTCTCAAACAGGGATGGAGAGAGTATCTCAGATTTAGAAGTGGGTAGTCATCTGGGAACAAGCTACCATCAAACAGTGTACTTCACAATAAACACAGCCGTAGAGTCAAGCCATACAAAAGCAAGAGTACTGGACTTTAGGAGGGCTGACTTTGGTAAAATGGGAGGGTGCCTAGGGAATGCACTAGCAAATGGACAAGAAGGGGGGTGGCGGAACAATGGGGAAAAATCAAAACTGCTAGCACAGAGGCAACAAGCATTTGTGTGAAGCAAATATGTAAAAAAAAATAAAGGAAAAATCACCATGGTTTTCAAAAGAGGTGGCAGGGAAGGTTAGGGAGAAAAGATAGCATTCAGGTAGTACAAGGAATCACAGAAGGAGTAGGACAGAGAACTCTATCAGTTAAAACAGAAAGAAGTGGGGAAGGCAGTCAGAATTGCAAAGGTCCAAACTGAGGAAAAGATAGCCAACTCAGTTAAGAAGGGGGATAAAACCTTTTATAGGTACATTAGAGAGTGAAGAAAGACCAAGGGAGGGATAGTGAGGCTTAATAAAGGGAAGGGGGGTGGGCAGAGGGTGACAGTGAAAAAGCAGGGACATGATAGAAACATTCAAGTACCTCAAGGGAATCAACAAAGTCCAAGAGGGTAATGTCTTTCAGAAAAAGAGATGTGCAAAAACAAGGGGCCATAATTTGAAGATAGAGGGGGGATGACACAGGAGCAACGTGAGGAAGTATTTTTTCACCGAGAGAGTGGTGGACACACAGAACGGCTTTCCTAAGCAGAAGGTGGGGTGAAAAACAGTGGGGGAATTCAAGAATGCATGGGACAGACATAAAGCAATTCTGGTGGGGGTAGGAAGAAGTAGGTTGTTGGTTAACTAGGATCTGTTGCTTATCTAATAAGTAGGGAAGCAGGCAGACCGGGTGGGCCAAGCAGTTCTTCTCTGCTGTCAAAGTCTATGTTTCCATGTGCAGATGAGGTCCTAGAGAGGCTAGGGGGAGCCTTTTTCTTGTCCACAATAGACCTGACAAGAGGCTATTGCCAGGTACCACTGACCGCTGAAGCCAGGAGAGGTCGACCTTTGTCACACCATCTGGATTACTTGAATTCAGGGTAATGCTATTTGGGATGAAGGTGCATCATCATCAGTCACCTTTCAAAAGCTCATGGACTGCATTCTGAATGGGGCAGGAGACTTCACTCTGGTGTACATGGATGATATCACCATCTATAACCAGACTTGGGACGGTCATACCAGGCACATGATCAAGGTATTCCGCTGACTGCAGGCTGCTGAGCTGACAGTCAAAATGGAGAAGAGCTAGACAGGAATGGCAGAAGTATCATGCCTTGGGTACCAAGGAGGAGGAGGAGGTACCTCTAGCCTGAGCCAGTGAAAATAGAGGCAATACAGGAATGGGTCCTGCTCATGACCAAAAGAAAAGTACGGGCCTTCCTAGGGATGGCAGGGTACTATATAAGTTTGTGCTGAATTTCAGCAGCATGGCCAAATCCTTGTCCAAACTCACCATGGAGAAAATGCTGGAAAAGATTCAGTGGATGGAAACCTGCGATACTGAGTTCCATCAGCTGAAGGAGGCATTGTGTCAGGCACCTGTACTCCCCAGATTTGTTATAAAAAAGTAAGATATAATCCAAAGTCCATCAAAACTCATTACCTCCATTGTGTGCAAACCGATGGAGACAATGCTGAAGAAATGCCTAGTGAACTACTTAGAAGATAACGTGCAGGACATCAAACAGCACAGTTCCGTGACAGGACGTTTGTGTCAGACCAACCTAACTGTATTTTTGACTGGGTCACTAAGGCACTGAATAAAGAGCAGGTAGTGGATTTTCTCAGCTTCAACTTCAGTAAAGCATTTGATTCAATGCTACATAGGAGGCTGTTAAAAAATGCTGTAGGATCTAGGAGTGGTTGGGGGCTTAGTCAGAGGCTAGGGAAACTGGTTAGGAGAAAGTCTTCAGAGAGTGGCAGTAAGTAGGGTTAAATTGAAGGACATGTGGGTCACTACTGGGTGCTGCAGGGTGCAGTTTTGGGACCTACATTTTTTTAACATGTTAAGCAACAGAAGTTATTCAGGACAAAATGTTTTTTTTTCCTGTGGATGACACAAAATTTTGCGGCAGAATGGGCAATTGGGAAGGCTGAGAGTACTTCAGAAAGATCTGGAAAAGCTCAAGAGGTGGTCAAAAATATGGCAGTTGATATTTCATGCTTAGAAGTGCAAAGTGATGCATTTATGACATAAAACCCCATATACAAAGAACTGGAGAAATCTCAGCCAGTAACTTCAACAGAGGAGAGTGATTTGGGAGTTCTCATTATTCGCAACTCACCCACTCAAACCAGCCCATGTAAAACAGCTTATAGATAAGCATCAAAGATACTGCAGTGTATTGTCAGGAGTTTTTATGTTAGAAGACGTAGGTAGTATTACCCCTATACAGAACATTGGTAAGGTCTCATCTGGAACATTTTGCCCATTTCTGGAGCACATACCTAAAAAACACATAGTTAAGTTGAGGACAGTGCAATAAAGCAGGTTTGGCAGGCAAGGAGAAAGGTGTTCCCTAATCCTACCTTAGCTAGCTAGGTCTTATACCATTTCTGCAATATGACATCAGCATTTGCAAGTTTTCTGGAAACTAACAGAAAGAGAAAGAGCAAGGTGACTTAGGTGGCTTAGCCAGAACTGTTTTTCTGTGCTACAGAAACTGCAGACTGTTAATGACCCGTCATGAACTTTCTGCCACCTCCTAAATTGCTTGTTATAGCAAAGCAAAAGTCATAATGTTTCTTGCAAATATATCTGTGCTGCCAAAGCCATTTTGTATATGGGCCTACGCTGTATAACTCAGGCTTGCAGCAACTCATATTACATCAGTGTCACAAAAATGATGCAGGGTCAGAAGGACATAGTATGTGAAGAAAGGTTAAAATCACTGAACATGTACTTACTGGACATATTTATTTTATTTACATGAGGCCGTATAGCGCTGTGGATTAGGACACTGAGCTGCAAACCTGGAGACCTGGGTTATAATCCCACAGCCACCAGTTGCATACTGTGCGACTCTGAGCAAGTCACTTACCTTTCTTGTGCTCCCAGGTTGCACCTGGAAACAAGCTTTGGCTCAGTGTACCTTTCCTGGTTAAACAATTTCCCCTTTCCTTTTATTTATTTACTTATTTAATTCAAGAGTTTCACCGGGAAAAGCATACTTAGCGAAACCACTCGCTTCCAGATGTGTTCTGGGGAAGGAAATGAGAAGAGTACAATCAGTTACATAAGCAATGTTACAATTATAATAGCAATTATTAAATAACAATAATATAGATACATGGTAGACAAAGAAAGCACAAAAGTAGTGTAAAACATAGCATATGGAAAACAACTGTTCCTCAAAGTGCCTGGCAACAAAATGAGGTAGGGAAGGGAGAGTACAATGGGGACAAGCCCAAGGGGGACGGGGACCTGTGAATCATGGCAGAAGTGAGAAGGAGGTATAGTAATATGGAAGGAGGAGCAGCAGTGTTGGATCCAGGATTTTACAATGAGGGGTGCCGTTCATACTTGATATGCAGCTTTTACATTTTTAAATCTTTTATATTGATTGCCATTATCTTTTTCATTACATTTTTGGAAGAAAATGCAGATGTAATCTATAGTTTTCAGTCTATATTTTCTTATAATCAATGTATTAGATTTCTTACATAGAAACATAGAAGTTGACGGCAGATAAGGACCGCAAGGCCCATCCAGTCTGCCCATTTCTTTTTCTACCTTATAAATTTGCCATCGGCCTGTGCTCGGTCAGTGGCCTATCTATTCATAGTCATTTGTATTGCTCCCTTATGCCTATCCCATGCCTGTTTGAAGCCCTGCACTGTATTCATAGCCACCACTTCTTGTGGTAAGCCATTCCATGCATCCACCACCCTTTCTGTGAAAAAGAATTTCACATTCCCCTTAATCGGCCCCTCTAATCTCACGCTGTGTCCTCTTGTCCTGCTATTTTTCTTATATTTAAACATGTTAGACTCTTTCACCTTGTTAATGCCCTTAAGGTGTTTGAATGCCTCGATCATATCACCTCTCTCCCTCCTTTGCTCAAGGGTATACATATTGAGCTCTGTTAATCTGTCCTCATATGTCTTCTGATGCAGTCCTGCACCATTTTGGTTGCCCTTCTCTGGACTGCCTCAATTTGGTTAATGTCCTTGTGAAGGTGTGGCCTCCAATACTGCATGCAGTACTCCAGATGGGGCCTAACCAGTATCTTGTAAAGAGGATTATTACTCCTCTTCTGACTTGTGATACCCTACTAATACACCCTAACACCCCTAGCCTTACCTACTGCTTTAGAGGTCTGCTTGGATGATTTCAGATCATCTGATGATGATGCCAAGTCTCTTTCTTCCTTTGACTGCTAGCAACTCCCTCCCAGCCTATAGGTGGCTTCAGGTTTCTCTCTCCCATGTGCATGATTTTGCACTTTGCATTAAATCCCAGTTGCCACTCTTCTGACCATTTTGCTAGTTTATCCAGATCTCTTCTCATTCTGCCCACCCCATCTGGATCATCTACTCTGTTGCAGATCTTGGTGTCATCTGCAAACAGACAAGACTTACCCTCTAGTCCATCTGCAAGGTCACTAATGAAGATGTTGAGAGGACTGGCCCCAGGACTGATCCCTGAGGTACCCCACTTGTGACTTGCATCTCTTCTGACTGTATACCATTTACCACCACTCTCTGTTTTCTGCTCGTCAACCAGTTTGCCACCCAGTTGACCAACTTCTGACCCACCCTGAGCCTACCCAGCTTATTTATCAATCTTCTATGTGGAACAGTGTCAAAAGCTTTGCTGAAGTCAAGGTAGCAAGGTAGGCGACATCAACTGCTCCCCCTTGGTCCACCACTCTGGTTACCCAGTCAAAGAAATCTATGAGATTAGTTTGACAGGACCTTCCTTTTGTAAACCCATGCTGTCTTGGATCCTGTGCCCCTATGGATTCCAGGTGTTGCACTATCCTTTCCTTAAGGAGTGCCTCCATAATCCTGCCCACAACTGAGGTAAGACTGACTGGTCTGTAGTTCCCCGCCTCCTCCCTGCTACCACTCTTGTGGAGTGGGATCACATGAGCCCTTCTCCAGTCTTCTGGGACCTCTCCTGTGCTCAGAGACTCACTAAACAGTTCTTCTAATGGCTCCGCTAGTTCCACCTTTAGCTCCTTAAGTACCCTGGGATTTATGCCATCAGGTCCCATTGCCTTATCCACCCTGAGCTTAGCAAGCTCTTGTAGGACCCTTTCTTTTGTGAAGGGAGTAGTGCTCACCTCCTTCCCCCCTGTGTCCATGATGCTGAGCTGTGGGCCCTGCCCTACTTTCTCTTCAGTAAATACTGAGCAAAGTATCTATTTAGGATAGATGCCTTTACAGAGTCCTCCTCCTCACATGCTCCCTTTTCTCCATTAAGCTTAGCAATACCCCCTCTGGACTTTCTCCTTTCACTAATGTATCTATAGAAAGCCTTGTCACCTTCTTTTACTGTTCATGCTAGTTTTCCTCAGTTGGGGACTTTGCCTGCCTTACTGCCTTCCCTGCTTCCCTTAGGGCAGTTTGGTATGCCTCCCTATCTTCATCCCGCTGTGTTCCCTTATATTTCCTGAAGGCCAGCCTTTTGGCTCTGACCTTTTCTGCTACTGTATTTGAGAACCAAAGTGGTTTCCTTCTTCTTTTGCACTTCCTTTCTGTCTAACACAATGGGATGTTGCTTCAAGTATTGCATCCTAATGCTTGCCCACTTTGCCTGTACCCCTCACCTGTGTTTCTTTTTGCCAGGGCTAGCTTAACTCTGTTGGCCATCTTATCAAAGTCAGCTCCTCTGAAGTCCCATATTTTTGCCTTGGAATGGGATGATTTAGATGTAGTAGCCAAATTGAACCATACCATGTGATGGTCACTGGCCCCCAGGTGACCTTCTACCTGGAGATCTGTGATCCCTTCCTTGTTAGTCAGTACTAGATCTAGGATAGCCCTGTCTCTCATGGGTTGCTGTACCAGTTGTTTGAGGCCCTCCCCCTGCAGGGAATCCACTATGTGTCTAGTTCTGGCAGATGTTCCTGCTGGTATTGACCAATCTGTATCCGGCATGTTGAAGTCTCCCATTATCAGAACCTCCCCTTTAGCTGTCATGTTTTGTATATCTTCTAACAGTAATGTGTCTATGTCCTCCCCTGGTCTGGGGCCTGTAGACAACCCCAGTTCTTATGGCTGTCCCATTTTCTGTTTCCAGGGTGACCCACAGTTCTTCTGGCTCCTTGTGTGTATTCTGAATTTCTGTAGCTTTGATATTTCATTGACGTACAGGGCCACTCCTCCCCACCTTTTTGCACCTCGGTCTCTTCTGAACAATACATAGCCTGGTACTGAAGTCTCCCAAGTGTGGTTACTAGTAAACCATGTCTCACTAATTGCTACTATGTCCAGTTTAGCCTCTGACATTATTGCCTGCAGGTCTGGGATCTTATTTCCCAGGCTGTGAGCATTTGTGTACATGATTTTCCATTGGCCAGATTTTGGTGTGTTAGTTGTTGGGTAAGGTTTGGCATTACCCCTGTGCATCACATGGGGAGACACACCTTTTTTCTTATCTGGTGATGCAAATGAACTGCAAACATGCTGAATCCCTGTTTGACCACTAGCTGAGGGGGAAGGGGTGTTCTTCCCATTCGACGTATGGGGTGATGCACCCCTCTCCCCATTTGCTAGTTTAAATATTCTGCAAAGACATCAAACTTCTGCCACAATGCACTGACTCCATCCTTAGTCAGATGCAGTCCATAAAATTTAAAGAACTTTCGCTCCCAGAACTGTTGCCAGTTCCCTACAAATCTGTGTCCTTTTTCCTGGCACCAGCCCTTGAGCCACGTGTTTAGCTCCCTATCTCCCTTCTCTGACCTTCCGTCCATCTCTCCCTCTCCCAGACTGGCAGGATCTCAGAGAAGGAGATGCCGGATGAAATAGATGATAGTTTGTCACCCAGCCTGGTCAGGTGTTCCTTGGTCTCCACAACTGACTGGCTGGCAAGATCATTAGTCCCTATGTGTACTAGAACATCACTGTTTTCTCCTGCTTTGTGAACAATTTTAGCAATGCGGTTAGTGATGTAGCTGGGAGACATCTGACCATTTCCCCTAGCTGGAGATGGGTATCAACTCCCCGAATCATGGAGTCTCCTATGATCAGAAGTTTTTTGGATTTTCATTTTGCTTTTTCTTGTTTTGGTTCCTGATTTGGGTGAGTTTTGTTGTGCTAGCTCCTGTGCTGCAGTGTCCTGCTCTGCAGTGTCTTCTGCTTCTTTGTTTGATTTCAGAGATAGAGGCAGATACCTGTTTGTAGTGTTTATATGGTTTCTGGAGGTAATATGTTGGAGAGCAGAGAGTGATGGGGCACCCGATTTGCCCCTCCTAACTACCTGCCAACCTCCTGGACCAACTACCCTCTGTGGTTGAGGTTTTTCTGTTGGATGCTGGGGAAATGGCGGGTGGTTCTTATAATGTATTTCCTCTTGAATATGAAATTTGAGGCGTGCAATCTCTGTCCATGCTGCCCGGAGCTGAGCCCTAAGATCTCCAAAGGTCCAGCATGTAGGACAGTGTCCTAAATCCTGTAAGACTGTCCTTCTGAAAATTCTGAAAATTGTTCCACAGTACCTGCAGTTAATGATATCCATTCCAGATAAGTTGCTAGGTTTATAACCTAGTCAGAGTAATTAGAAGGAAAAGAAAAGAAAAGGAAAAAAAATGCAAGTAATGGTTTGATTGTGTTTTGTTTAACTTGTTATAACAACAAGTTAAATTACTAGTGCCCCTGTAAATGAGCTCACCTTGTGGAGGCCCCACTGATCCACCCCTTCCTGCTCTGCCACAGGAAATGTCACAACTGTGGTACCCTATAAAAGGAGTGTAGTGTGGGGTGGTTGGGGATGGGGTTGGGTGGCTGGGCCCTTCCCCTGCTGAAAAGGAAAAAACACAGATGAAAGAACAAGGAGGTAAGAACAGAAACAAATGCAGTAACCCTGAAAGCTTATCCTAATGTTAGATAAAACTGTAAAACCTGTAAAGCACCACCTGTAATAATTTCAGAGAAGATATACGCTGTAAGAAACACTTTGCTACAGAGAAAAAAAAAACAATGAAATGTTAGCAACAAACAGTAGCAATCCCTGTGAGTGAAAAATAAAAACAACACCACACAGTAAATCTGCTTAGCCAAAATAAGTCTTAATCCTTTTCCCTTGCTCTGGTAAGTTTCTCTACTCTGCCTTTCAAGCAGTCTTAGAAGGAAAGAGCTCAGGTGAAGCTAGGTGCCTTGGTCAGCAAACCAAGTCTTCTACCTCCAAGATATCAACTAACCTGACTTTTTAACCCTTCTTTCTGTTGGAAATTACTGACAGTTTGCCAGCTCCACCCCCCACATACACACCTAATCCTTTGAAAGAGCTGTGGGAGGAAAGCAATTAGCTCCTTCAATGTGAGAAGGAGACTGAAACACCTCTGAGACAACAAATATTTTCAACAAACAAAAAAAAACAAACAAGAATAAAATAAAACACAGTGTCAAACAGTAATTTTGCTTAGCCCAATGATAAAAAAGTCACAAAAATGTAAGCTCCACTTGTAATACAGTAATTTCAGAGAAGATATACCCTGTAAGAAACACTTTGCTACAGAGAAAAATAAAGCAGTAACAGAAGATATATCTTGCAAAAGACAATTTGAATCAGAAGATTACAGCACTAATCTGTTAGTACACACCTGTAGGCACACCTTGTAATAATGCAGAAGAAGGTATACCAGCAACAACAATTTGAATCAGAGAAAAATAAAGCAGTGAAATCTTAGCAACAAACAGTAGCAATCCCTGTGAGTAAAAAATAAAAACAACACCACACAGTAAATCTGCTTAGCCAAAATAAGTCTTAATCCTTTTCCCTTGCTCTGGCAAGTTTATCTACTCTGCCTTTCAAGCAGTCTTAGAAGGAAAGAGCTCAGGTGAAGCTAGGTGCCTTGACCAGCAAACCAAGTCTTCTACCGGAAAATGTCTTCAACAGCAAAATGCAGCAGCAACAAGCAAGCAAGTTACAACTGGGGTGTATCTGTCCCTTTCACTCCCCCCCAAATCCACTATTGAGGAACAGAAAGACTAGCCTAGGATCAGTGACAACTCCAGGCATGAGTAGTGAATTCAGGGAGGAGGGATTGTAATGATAGGGAAGAGAGTGCGCTGTGAATAGCAATGGGGAGTCTGCTCCGAAGTTTGGAGAAACATAAGGAGAAAGTGGCTCGACCAGCAGAAGAGTTTACAGGTGAACTGGTGACAGAGAAGGTACCAGAGTTGCAGGAGGAGTAGGAAATGGAAGAAGGGAAGGAGAAGAGGGAGGAAAAGTGTGTGTGTGTGTGGGGGGGGGGGTGTCCATGCCAGATTTTGAAGACAAAGGTAGTACAATGAGTAAGGTGACTGGAATCAAGGGAGGGCAAGGAGAGGGAGGAAAACAGGGGGAACAGTGGTGGGTTCTGTGGAGGCAATCCTGGGCAGAGAGAAGTAGGAGTGAAAGATAGGATCCAGCCTGGCAAGGGTGAACTTAGGAGCAGTGTTATATACAATGTTGCTGTAATACAAGGTAGATTAATCTTTGTAACAATCTGTGTATGGGCAAGAATCAAGATACTTGCTTTGTTCCTGTAAAGTACCCCAAGTTTAGGGTGCAGCTTCTGGTGGATGGCATCCATGTGATTCGAGAAGGCAAGATGACAATCCAACCATATCCCAAAATATTTAGACTTCTTCAACAAACTGAGATGCAGCGGTAGCAAGCAAGAAAGTTGCAATGGGGGCTGCAGCTGCCCCTATTGCTCTCTCCTAGATTCACTATTGAGGAGCAGTAAGAGTATTCTAGGAACAGAGAACTACAGAAGTGTGTAGTGAATTCATAGAAGAAGGATTTTAGTGATACAAAAGAGAGTGCATTGCAAATAGCAATGGGGAGGGTGCACCAAAGTTTGGAGAAGCATAAGGAGAAAGCGGCTTGACCAGCATGGGATTTTACGGGGGGGGGAGCAGGTGTCAAAGCTATGGAGGGAGTGGGAGGTGGAAGAGGGAGGAGAGGAAAGGAGGAGAGGAGGAGAGGAGAGGAGAGGAGAGGAGGGAAGGAAGTGGGGGGTTGGGAGCCAAGCCACACTTTGAAGACAAAGGTAGTACAATGACTGAGGTGCCTGGCATCAAGAGAAGGGAAAGTGGGAGGAAAACAAGGAACAGCGGTGGGTTCTGAGGAGGCAAGCTGGCCAAAATGCAGAAGGAGTGAAAGATGTGATCCAGCCTGGCAAGGGTGGAGTTGGGAGCAGTGCTATATATAGTGTTGCCATAATACAAGGTAGAATCATCTTCATGACAGTCTCTCTATGGGCAGAAAGTGGGATACTGGCTTTGTTCCTATTAAGTACCCCAAGTTTAGAGTACAGCGTTTGGTGAATGGCATCCATGTGAGTAGAGAGTCAAGATGATAATCCAACCATACTCTGAGATATTTAAAGGAGGAGACATCCTCAATCACAACACCATCAAGTGTCTGGAAAGATTGGATAGAGGAGAACTTGATAAGTCTTTGCCTAGTTCCAAAGGCCATGGAGACTTTTTTATTGGCATTGAGGGACAGCTGATTTGCCCAAAACCAATGCTGGATGTTGTTGAAATCCATTTGGGTCAGGTTGTGATGTCCAAGACAGAGGAACCAAAGGCATAGAGAACCATGTTGTCTTCATACATGTGAATGGACATAGAGGAGCAGGCTATGGGAAGGTCATTTAGGAAAATTGAGAATAGAATTGGGCTAAGGAAGAATTCTTGGGGACCCCAAAGCAGACAGGAACAGGAGGGGAGATTGTGTCACCAATATCAACAGTTTGGGTTTCACCCTCAAGGTATGAGCAAAACCACTCAACAGAAGTGGAAAAATGTCAGTCACTTTTAGTTTATCCAGGAGGATGGAGTGAGCAATATGGTTGAAGTCTTTGGCCAGATGGACAAAGATGGTGGAGGTGACTAGCCCCTGGCCCATACCAGAAAGGATGGAATCTGTTGCTTTCCTGAAGCCATACTGGTAAGGGATAAAGAAGGAGGAGGAGCTGTCAAGGAAAGGGGAGAGTTCAGAAGGGATAAGGTTTTTCTGATGATAAACCAGGAAGGGGAGGACAGAGATTGGGCAATAGTTGCCAGGGAGAGAGGGGTCATCTCCATTGCAAAGAGGGATGAAAGTGGCTTGCTTCTACAGACTGGAGACTGAGGCAAGTGGCAAGGAGCAATTTAAGACATGGGTGATGGTAAGGGCAATGTCTGGTGCAGAGAAAGACAAGAGTGTGTGGTCAAAGCCATCACAGCTCCCCCCTTTGTGTGGGTTTAGATCAACAAGGGCCTTGAATGTCACAGAGAGTGTGGTAAGGGAGAAAGAGAAGGTAAGGTGTGGGGAGAGGAGTGAGTTGAGGCAAAAGGGGAGGTGATATGAGGAGGGGCCTACTGGGTCATAATTTTGTATGCTTAATAGTGTACGACATTATAGCTAACCCATAATAGTGCTGTCTAGGACAGCGAATGGTACAATACTGCATATACTGCTGTACGCAGTTTTGCACCATTCACACACTCCCAGGCAGAGGATAAGACCTCTGCTGGGAGTGGGTTCTTCCAAACAGCTGCTGTGGCTCACTGGACAGAGCCACAGCAGCAGGAACCCAGGCACTGTGTCTGGAACCAGGTTTGAGTCACGGTCCCAGAAATTTTTTTTTTCAGTCTTTGTGCGCTCCCCGAGTTGGACACCCCTGGAGTTAAGAATCTTTTGTGGGGGGGTCCAGGGGCACAGCTTCCTGTAACGGGGGGTGTGCAGGGCAGAGCCCCCCACAGAAAAAAGAGTCATGCCGCATGGCATAAGTCGGGCTTATTGGCAGCACTTAATATGTATGTCTTGCAACATTATGACCCTGTGCTGAGGAGGGGATGGTGGAGGGAAGGAGGGAGAGGGCACAGGTGGTGGGAAAGGTTGATAGTTATTATCTCATCCAAATGATCTCTGAGCACACTAGGCTAACCCAGAACACGGGTAAGGGAACTCTCCTAGATTAGATTCTTTCCAGCAGTTCTAATAAGACAAAAAATGTCATGGTTCTTCCAGACTACCTCAGTGATCATTCACCTGTGGCTTGCACCTGGGTGACAAAAGAAAAGATAGAACCTCCCATCACTGTACATAACAGGGTTATCAAGCGTGGGGCAGCCCGAGCCTTTAAAACTGCCTTGGCCAAAACTGACTGGTCTCCTATTGAAGCCACTGATGACATCAACCAGGCCCTGCAATTCTTTGTAGACATCTTCAATGGTATTTGTGATACCTTTGCACCACTGAGAAAGAGAAGGATAAGGGCAACCTCCAATGGCTGGGTCTCCCATGACCTACCAATCTGTATGAGGGAGCAGGATAACTTCTGGTGTCTGGCTAGAAATTCTGACAACCCCACTGGCTGGTGTAATTACCAGGAAGCAAGAAACAAGTGCACCCTGCACATTCAGCAAGCCAAGGTAGCACATTACAAAGAGAAGCTAAACAGCAGTTGAGGGGATGGGATGGTAGTTGCTTCTATGACAACATCAAAGACCTGCTTGGAAAGGAAGGCAGGAGATACCCCACAATGCTCACCATTAATGGGACTCCTACCACTGACCTGCACATCATAGCCAAAACCTTTAACCTGTCGTTCTCTGACCTTAGTGCTGTCCTGCCACCAGAGTGTTTAAACAGCCCAGAGCCTCCCCCTCCATGACACTAACATAACTCCTCCCATCCAAAATTCTATTTTAAACTGGTCACAATTAGTGAAGTCAGAACCTATGTATATAAAATGCTTGGGAAAATAAAGCTAGACCTGAAGCTTATGGGGGTAACACTTGAAGAACTACTGGGACCAATTACCAGGCTCTTTAATAAATCCCTTGCCCAGGTAAAGTTTCCTTCATCCTGGAAGTTAGCCCTGGTCACCCCAGTTTTAAGAAGTGGGGATAGGTCCAACACTGCCAACTATAGGCCGATCTCCATCTTCTCTCCTCTCCTCTCTCTAAAGCCCTAGAGAGGATTGTGATGGACCAGGTTACTGAGTACCTCCATAAATATGGACTCCAATGCCCACAACAGCATGGATTCTTCAGGAACCACAGTATGGCTACTGCCCTGGTGGAGTTCTCCGACTATGTGCACAAGGCCATGGATGGGGGCCTTTTGGTCGGATCTATATTCATAGATCTCACTAAAGCATTTGACACTGACAATCACTGCATCCTTCTTACTGACCTACTAAACCTAGAGCTCTCACCTGAAGTGCTCCACTGGTGCCAAGACAACTTATCCCACAGAAAACAAAGTGTCATAATTGGGACAGCCATATCTCCCTCAGGGGAAATAACACTAGGGGTCCCCCAAGGCTCAATACTGGAGCCACTCCTATTTATTCTATTTATAAATAGACTCCCTGAAGCTTGCAAGAGCAAGATCATTGTGTATGCAGATGATGCCATCGTTCTGTGCAGCAGCAAACAGCATATGGCCCTGCAGGCAGAGCTTCAGAGCTCGTTCAATGGGCTGGAGGATTGATTCTGTAAAAAAAACTGCTCCTCAATCACAAAAAGACAAAGACAATGATCATCTCTAGTCCCCAGTACAAGAAAACCCTCCCTGCCCTTACTATCACCAATAGCAAGGCTGCTCCACTGGAGCAGGTACAGTGTTTCAAATACCCAGGGGTTATTATCGATGACACCTTCTCCTTCATGCAGCACATCAACTATGTGATAAAAGCAGTAAATGCAAAGCTCGGTGTTCTCTATAGGCACAGGCAATACCTCACACCATTAGCCCTTTATCTCTCTGTCTCCTCCTCAGATGTGTCAGTCATCAACTACGGACTTGTAGTATATGGAGCCACTTCCAATACTGCACTTACACGCATTTCAACGTCCCTTAACAAGGCATGTAGGCTAACACTTGGGGTAGACAACCTTATGCACATATGCTCTCTCTTTCAGCAGACCAATTGACTTAACCTACCCAACAGAATAAAATACCAAACCTGCCTGTTGGGTAAGAAATCACTACTAGGCAAAGTGGCTCCATTCCTCAGTGGCTTGCTGCCTGCCTGTAGATCTGGGTACCAGACCAGAGGCCACTCCCAGGGCTCCCTAGCAGTCCCCTTCAGAAAAATGACACGGGGACAGTTGTCATTTGTGTACCATGCTCCCCTGTGGCTTAACGAGATCCCGGCTCACCTACTGACAAACTCAAGCCTACCTGCCTTTAGGGCTGAGCTTAAACAGTACCTTTCTGGAAGCATGGCCTGTTGCAGTAGGGAGTAATTGTATTCCCAGCCCTGCAAGTCTTAAGACACAATCGCTTGGCTAGCCAACATGGATCAAGTCATCTCCCACACCCATTTTAACATAGCCCCCACAGGGCAGCTGCCAATATCCCAGATCCTTCACCCCCAACTCTCTACATCAGTTCCACTACATAGATAGTCTAGCTCCCTGGCTACTGAAGATTATACATTTGTGCCTAGCCTTTGGCTGTTGTAAATTATACCTGTGTACCTGACAATGCTGGGCCTTCTCATGTTTCTTTGCACTTGCCATATAGCTTATGTCTCTGATAGTAATGTTTCACCCTTGTAATTTGCTTACACTGGAACTCCACCCTCCTTTGTTTTCTTGTTCTCAGTTGTTCACACTTTGTTGTACCTGATGTGGAACCTTTGTAAAAGAGCTTTTGCTCAAAGGTAATGTCCACATCTTTAAATAAATAACTAAAAAAGAAAGGAAGTTAAAAGATGAGGCAATTGCTGCATGATAAGAGATGGTGAGTCACCTACCTTGATGATGGGGGAAGGGACTGGTAGGGTGGGGAAAAGAGGACATGAAAATTACCTTCCAAAACTTTAAGGGGTGGTTAAGGTTGTTCTGGAGTGTGCATACATAGCAGTCAGCCTTCACAAGCCTAGTAGCTCTGGCACAGGCATTGCAAAGTGACCTAGCAAGGTCAGTTGGGGTGCCGTAAAATTGTGGGTTGGCCAGGCAAGGTCACGTACATGGTGACAAGCCAGCAACTGTGCCATGATTCAGGGGAGATGTGACCCACACACCTTGAGTTTTCCTCAGAGGGGGCATGATGATTCTAGGCTGACAAGAATTTGGACATAAAAAAACTCAAGATTTGTGTTAATGTTGCTGGGAGTTAGTATATGGTATCACTCAGTGTTCATCAGGTCAGCAAGTAAAGAGGATAGATACAGGGATCTGAAGGCTCTAATCTGGATGAATTTGGGGGGGCTTTGGGGTGGTGAATCATATGCATGCAGTAGTCTACGGTATATGATGGTCATTGAGGGCATCAGGGAAGGTACTGGCATCCACAAAATGGTAGGGGTGGGAGGAGAGGATCCAGTCCAGAAGGGAGTGGTTATGGGTTTTGAGGTTGAGTCCAGCGAGATCAGAGATCGGTTGGTTAAACTGCAGAGATTGTGTGTTTTGGCAAAATTTATGATGGGAGGATGTGAGCCAATTGAAATTGAAATCACCTAGAATGAATAGAATGCCTGTGGAGGCATGGGAGGACAAGGTGGTGAGGAACTCAATGACAAAGGGAGGGAATATGCCAGTGCAGCAGTAGACATTGGCAATGAATCTAGGAATGGAGAAGGGAAGGGAGAGTTTCAATAGGAGCATTTCATAGACAGAAATGAAGGAGACAGCCCAGATTGAAACTGGATGCAGGTGAATGTAGATGGCTATACCTCTGCCCCTCTTAGTATGGTTCTGTTAGATGATTAAGAAGCCAGGGATGGCTATGTCAGTATCTGGGATTTTTGGAGTACAGTCAAGATTCTGAGATCACCAGGACATCAGGGTTGAGGTTCGCCATTAGAAATTGTAGAAGGTTGATTTTGGTGCAGAGACTGTGGATGTTAGCATGAGCTATGCTCAGGACCCACAGTGCTCTGTGGCACTTTGTTCTGATTTATGCAGCAGGCCTTCTATTTTTCTGCACCAGCATTTTCAGATTTCTGTGGCATGATTTATGCATTTCTGTAGCAAAATGCAATCCTGCCATTGGCTAAAATATGATGAGATGCCATCTATTACATCACATGCTAATCACAGAAGAGGGGCTTCAGGATAACACAGCTGGGAAAGGGAGCCAGGTACTATGGAAAAACTGTATATCTGAATGATAATTCACCAAGAACAGTGAATTTTGCAGCACTATATATATATATATATATTCTGCAGTATTCTGCAAATTTTGTGAAAAATTCAACAACCGCAGAACCACAGAATTCTAGGTGCCTTGGCTATGTTCATTCTTTTGGGGGAAAGGAGAGACTGTTGGCAGGGCAGGGCAGGTTAAACCAATGTCACATGCTAGAATGAGTAGCAAGGAGAGGAGGAGCTTATTTATTTATTTGTACAATCGGATTTACAACCTTTGAGCCATGGGCTCGATTACAAAGGTACCTCGTCACAGAGAGGACATACAGTGTAACATATTTACAGAATTCAAACACACAGAGTGACGTAGAATTACACAGTTGTTCTCATACAATGAGCAATTTCAAACACTTCAAAATGACAGATTTGATACATGCATATACCAACAGAGGGGCAGGAAGCCAGGAGGGAGTTGGGGGGGTGAGGAGAGGGGTTTAGCCCAGAGGGCTTTGTCAGGTGCATAGCGAGAGTAGCGGAGCATCAGCTAGAGACAGGTGCAACTGCGGATCTTAAACAGTAGGCTCCAAAGGGTGGTTTAGAAGGAGGCAATTTTGGGAGCATTGGAGATGGTTGCAGGGAGAGAGATAAACCAGGATGGGGCTCTGTAGCAGAATGACCTCTGTGCCCAGGTGGTCCTAGTTCTGGGAACTAGAAGGGTGGCCTTGTCAGTGGTTTGGGTAGAGACTGTGGAGGGGGTATGATGGATGGAGGCAGTCACCCCAGGTGGGGAGAGCCCACTGCACCAGCTAGGGAGCCAGAGTCAAGGGAGGAGTGCAGGAAGTTGGAGAACTCCATTAATGCTGTACCAGTGCTGTGTCCAGCATGGAAACCATGCTGCTCTGGGCACAGGATGTCGTGCTTAGCCAGATATTCAGTGAGTTGATTGGCCACCACTTTTTCTAAGGCTTTGGAGAGGGGGTAAGGATGGAGATTGGTTGATAGTAGCAGGGGGAGGACCTGTCACCCCCTTTATGAATAGGCATGACTATATCTGTTTTCCACACAGTGGGGAATTTTCCTAGACCAAGGGCCAGTTTAGTAGGCCAGTGAATGGGACAAGGACATCATCCAGGACCAACCAGAGTATTTTAGGGTCCAGGGGAGTCACTGCTAGGACTGTTGCTATTTAATGCTTTAAGCACGAGAGGTCTGGCTTCCTGGACAGATACTTTGCGTAGGTAGAACCAGGGCATTGAAGGACTGGGGGCAGTAGGTCAGGGGTTGGATTGAAAAAGTTACTAGGGAGGACAGAGTTAAGGTCCGTAAAGGAGGAGTTAAGGCAGATGGCAATGCCAGCTGGGTCGGTAGAGGTACAGCCGTCAATAGTAGGCTGGGATGGGGGGGAGATTTCCCATTTAGCTCTTTAATATTTTCCCAGAAGGTCCGGGCACACCCCATGAGGAGGTGAGGGGTGGCCTGGTAGTGGTCTGCCTTGGCTTTACGGATGGCCCATGTGCACCCGTTCCATGTAGCATTGTAGGCCTGTCTGTCAGCCATCCAGCCAGTCTCTGTGGCTAGGTGCCAGAGGTTATCCCTATTTCTGATCTTTTGGAGCACAGCAGGGGTAACTCAAGATGCATTTTGCTTTTTGGAACGGAGTTTGGTAAAGGGTGCAAAGAGATCACAGGCCTTGTTAAAGGCTTGTGAGAAGAGGTCGAGGGCAGTATTAATGTCAGGTGCACGGTAGATGGGGGACCAATTAATCTGAGCGAGGTACTGTTTGAGTTTAATCAGCCCGCTTGGGCGAAAGCACCTATGGAGTGTGATTTGGGCTGCAGGTTTGGGGTTGGGGGCAGACCAGAGGAATAGGATAGGGGAGAGGTCACTTAAGGAGTCAGGGAGGACCTGAATGTCCTGAATTTTTGGGGGGCAGTTGGTGATGATGTCCAAGAGGGTGCAAGTTCCCCTAGCTGGGTTAAGTCTAGTGGGCTGTGAGATGAGTTGTGTCAGGTCTTGGGCAGCGAAGGTGTCTCTTATTGGAGAAATGGAGGGACTGAGCCAGTTCACATTGAGGTCACCCGCTAGGACTTTTTCAGCTCTATGTGGGAGGGTGGTGAGATAATCAGTGAGAGATGTTATCACCAGCTTCTGGTTCCTTGGGGGAACTTATGAGACCGTAAGATACAGTGAGCTCCTGGATGGGTCTGGGGTGAGTTTGAGGGTAAGGGCCTGGGTACCATTTAAAACCTTGGGGTAGGGAAGCACATGGCCAATGATGGTGTCATGAGTATTAATCGCACAACCACCCCTGTGTTTACCCACTCGATCCTCCAAGTATAGGGTGTAGCCCGGAAGAGAGACAAAGGAGTAAGGGGTGGACTTGGATAGCCAGGTCTCTACTAGGGCTATGATGTCTGATTGGTGTAGAATGACCCAGCACTGAAGGGCAGCAAATTTTTTCAGCAGGCTGCATGCGTTCAAAGAGGCAATGTGGAAGCCAGTGGACCTAGTTGATGGACTGGTGGGGGCAGAGCCTGGGTTAGAGTGGATATTACCAGAGAGGAGTAAAAGAAGAACCAAGGTTCTGACCATGGGGTGGCAGTATGTTAACTTTTTGGGAGTATGTTGAGAGGAGGAGGAGGAGGAGGCCTCAGGGGAATAAGGGATGGACAGGAATCAAAGAGTTGGGATGGCAGAGAGGAGGTGAATCCAAGGGGAGCCAGGCTAGGCAGCGGAGGTGGGAGGGCAGCTAGAAGGTGGGTGCTGGGGTCCAGGTTATGTGGATAGTATGGGAGAGTGAGCTAAGCCAGAGAGAGACATAGGTTCAGTCCCAAGTGGGCAGGGAGTGAGGTCTGGCTGATGGGAGGTGAGCCCCAGTATGGTTATGAGGAGTGCAGCATCGATGGGCTAACACCCCACACAAAGATGCTGCAGGAGGGAAAATGTAGGCTTTACCTCTTAAGGCACTTGCATTGTTCCTTGCTCCTGGAGGGAGCTCCTTTGTCTGGACAGGCATTTGTGTGGGGAGGGGGAATTGGTGGAGGCCTATATGGGGGAGAGAGGACAAAGAGAATAGTAGTATGCAGCGGGAACAATTTCAGAGTGACTGCGCATGTACGAACTGTTGGGCTACGTTCTGAGTACAGCTCCCTGGTGCACATGTGTGAGAATAAAATACAACATGGCGATATACCCCTACATCCACGCTAAGCAGGTACAGGTAAGAGCAACAAACTTAAGTCAGTATGCTGGATTTGTACAGAGAAAGCAGCGATGAAGCTTTCTGTGAAGTGCAGTACGTATGCTGAGGGGGAGGAATCAAAGGGGTATGTATGTAATAAATGCACTATGATGGAGGCTCTGATAGCTGAGATAGAACAACTGAGGCTAAGGATGCAGGTGCAAGCGGACATAACCACACTGGAACAGTTTATTGACATTATCACCGAGGTAGTACAACCTGAGATACTGGTACCTGCAGAACCAAAGTTGAAGAATTTGAAGGGGGAGTGATAGTACTGATGACTGGTGTCTAGTATGCAGAACAACAAACAAAAAAGGAAGAAGAAATGTGGGGGGGGGGCTCAACAAACATATTAACACCAAATAGATACAGTGCTCTTTCACCTGATGTATATCCAAATGAAGAGGAAGTACCTAATACCCAAGTAGGCCCTGAACCTGCAGCAGATTGTCATGTTACTGTAGCCGGTCATAAGTGCACAAGCATACACACAGGGTTAAATTGTGACACCCCACAGGATGTTTTACTCATAGGTGATTCAATGCTAAGGCATATTGATCACGTTTTGTGTAAAAACAGGAAAGAACACACTACAGTTAGTGCTTTACCGGGAGCAGGAATTGAGGATATTAAAAGATTACTTCCAGGTCTGACAGAGAACACCACGAAACCAGTTGCACGCCTACATATTGGAGTGAATGATGTCAGCAAGAGAAATCTTACTGGCATTCAGAGGGATTTTGAACAGGTGGGACAGGCCCTCAAATTGCAGGGATGTGACCTTGTTGTCTCAGGAATTTTATCTGTACCCAGGGCCAATTTAAGACTATCCAGAGATATATAAAGGTTCAATGGGTGGTTAATACACTGATGTTTAAGGGAAGAGTATAAATATGTGGACCATTGGCAGGACTTCCAAGGTCATCACTTGTTTTGAGAAGGTGGGCTGCACTTAAACAGACAGTGTAAACGTATTTTTGCATGCAAACTAAAGCGCATAATTGACTCCCATTTAAACTGATAAATGGGGGGGATGGGGGTATAATAAAAACCAGGGACCCACATATTAGAGAGCCCAAGCAACCCAAAATAAATTTTCTGTCCCTAAATGCTAGAAGTCTAACCAATAAAATGGATGAACTCTGGCTAGTCCTGCATGATTTGGACATACACATCTGTGCCATAACTGAAACCTGGTGGAAACAAGAGGACGTCAGATAAAAATATTCCAGGGTATGCCCTATATAATAAGGATAGGTTACAGTTTAGGGAAGGGGGGGTGGCATTGTATATCGCTGATGACATCATATCAGAAAATATAGATACCTCTAAATGGGAGAATAGTGAAGTACTGTGGCTAGCAATCTCCCCTGCACGTACTACTAAAATCAATATAGGTTTAGTTACAGACCACTCCCAATTGCCCCACTGAAGGATTCCATGCTGATAGATTTTATTAAACAGTTGACACAAACTAAAAAGTTTATATTGCTAGGTGACTTAAATCTCCCTGGAATAAACTGGGAAAAACTACACGTTAACACTGCCACGGAGTTAGAATACTTAGAAGTGTTTACCTTGGCTGGGTTGGATCAGTTCGTGTCAGGAAACACCAGGAGCAACCATATCCTGGACTTGGTCCCAAGTAACATGGGTCATTTGATCCAGAATTGTGCCGTCTCGCCTCCTCTGGGAGCAAGTGACCACCAAATGGTTAGTTTTAATTATATGGGCTTAATCGACAAAACCACTGGTAAAACATTAATGTACAAGTTCGACATAATTGATTTTGAGGGTATGAGAAGAGACTTATCCAACTGGAATTGGGAAATGGAATTTAGCAGTGCATCATTACTAAGTATGTGGGAAAAATTAACCACCAAATTAAATGGCTTGGTTCAGACGTATGTGCCCACAATAAGTAAATATAATGTGGCAAAAAAATATCTTCCCCCATGGATGACTTCTTCAGTCAAGAAGGCTATTAAAAATAAGAACAGAGTTTTTAGAATGGCCAAACTAAGTGGTGATAAACAAAGCTGGGATACTTATAAAAACTGTCTAAGGGCAAAAAAAAAGTATTAAGCAAGCTAAAAGAAATTAGGAGCTCAAATTATCAAGAAAGGTTAAGGACAACTACAAGTCCTTCTACTCATACATTAATAACAAGAAGGGAACTAATAGAACAATAGGTCTTTTACTGGGCCAGGACAGGAATCTAATATCTGAAAACCTGGAAATGGCAGAACAGTATAACAACTACTTTGCCACTGTCTGTGGTCAGGGTACAGTAAATACTACTTCTCAGCATAGGGACTTCTCATATGATTCCAGCATCATTGTAGATAAAGTTGAAGTGGAAAAATATTTAAATCAGTTAGACCAAAACAAGGCACAGGGCCTCGATAATTTGCACCCAAGGGTGATTAAGGAACTGGCAAAGCAAATGGCAGGACCTGTAACATGCCTTTTCCAAAAATCAATAAATGAAAGAGAAGTCCCAGACATATGGAAACAGGCTGTTGTCATCCCCATATATAAAAAGGGTTTAAGGTAGGAAGTTGGGAATTATAGACCGATTAGTCTGACATCGATCCTGGGGAAAATTTTCGAGGGTATTTTAAAAGATTATATTATTAAATTCCAACACATGTCAGGTGATATTGACACTATACAACACGGGTTCATGAAGGGGAGGTCATGCCAAACAAACCTTTTGGAATTTTATGGGAAGGTAAACAAAGCTTTGGATGAAGGTAGATCTGTGGATGTTATCTTTTTGGACTTAGCCAAAGCGTTTGACAAAGTCCCGCATGACAAATTGGTTGACACCCTGACCAAGTTGGGAATACCTGAAAATATCACCCACTGGATTGAGTCATGGCTGACTAGTAGAAAGCAGAGGGTCTGCATTAATAGGAAATATTCAGATTGGGGGAATGTGACTAGTGGGTCCCACAGGGCTCAGTTTTTGGTCCATGTCTTTTTATTTTGTTTATTGGGTCCATGAGCCCCCCCCCCCATCAGATATATGGCTCTCAAAATTTGCTGATGATACCCGTATTGGCCATGTAGTAGAATATAGTGAGGATGCCAATACTCTTCGAGCTGCCCTAGAAAACTTGGAAGCCTGGGCCCAGGGACATGGATCAGTATTCAACATCAATAAATGCACTGTGATGCATGTGGGGAAAAAATAAGCATTATCAATATAGTTTGGGGAGTAAGCTGCTAAAGGTAGTAAATGAAGAAAGTGATCTAGGTATAAAAATCAGCAACAATCTTAGTTTTAGGCCAAATTACAACCAGGTTATCAAAAAAGCCAGCAGTATCCAATTATGTATCCATAAACATATAAAAAGTAGGAATAGAGAGGTACTCCTCCCATTGTACGCATCATTGGTGCGACCAGGTGTGGAATACTGTGCGCAGTTCTGGGCACCTGGGGGAAAGGGTGACATCAAATCTTTGGAAAGAGTACAAAACAGAACAACACACAAATTAAAGAAGGTCCAGGGTCAGGACTACGAACAATGGCTTCAGAACCTGGGTTTATACTCTCTAGAATTTAGAAGACTGTGTGGCGATATGTGTTTGATTTACAGGGTGTTAAATGATGCCCAGCTGTGGGAACAGTTAAATCTGGTTTTGAGAGAGCAGACATATAACACAAGAGCCCACTCACAACAGATAAGTAGGGGGAGGTTTAATACAGTTAGGAGAAAGTATTGGTTGACAGTAAGGGTAACCAAAATTTGGAATAAACTCTCAGTTGAAATTGTAGCCAGTAAAACAATTAATGAATTTAAGGCTAAGCTTGCTAAACATTTGATTAGTAACAACATTTTGGGATATGTCTAAATTGTGGTGAGTATATGGACTTTAGTCCAATAAATGCCCTGAAATACCTATGAACATATGAACCTATGAACCTAAAACATCCCCATGTACCCTGAATTACAGTGCTACTCAGGCAGATCGCAGTCGCTAGGTAGAGAATATCCCTGTCTTAAAGTGCTCTTTGAGAAGCAGTGAAATCCCACTGTAGCCCCTAGAAAATCAGTCTCTGAAACGCCTATCAGTTGATGTGAGGGTCAGTAAGAACAAAGTCCAAAACACCCCACACAAAGATGCTGCAGGAGGGAAGAGGTAGGCTTTACCTCTTAAGGCACTCGCGTTGTTCCTTGCTCCTGGAGGAAGCTCCTTTGTCTGGACAGGCAGAATTTGCACCAGGAGCCATATGGAACCAGACTGGCTGACTTGCAGCTGTGCTCACTTGAACAGAGAAGAGACAGGGGGACGTGATAGAAATATATGCTTAAGGGAACCTATGAGACTCTTGAGTGAAGTGGAGAGGGAAGTGAAGGAGAGGGTGGGAGGAAGGACAGAGGCCCCTGAGTGTGCAAAGGTGGATCCAGGTGAAAGGTAGAAGGCGGCACCCAGGAGGCCAGTGGGAGTGATGGGAGGAAGGCCAGCAGAAGGTAGGGATGGAGAGGATGAAGGGGTAAGGGAGAAGGAAGGGGGGGAATGGTTAATAGGCAAGGGAGGAGAGGGGGACTTGAAGGGGGAGAAAAGAAAGGGTAACCAATAGCATGATGGAGAGGTGGAAAGCAGTTGCCTTGGTAGTTTAGCAGGCATATAGGAGCTGCTAAAGCAGAAGGCTGTACCTAGAAGGAAGGCCTGAATGGACTGGGGGGTGGAGGAGTAATAAACTTGGGAGCAGGAGGGTGATCAGGTGGAGTTTGAGTACATGTGCAACAGACTGGAGGCAGTGCAGAGAAGGGCTAAAAGGTGGTGCAGGGTTTGCACCGAGAGCCATATGAAACCAGACTGTCCAACTGGCAGCTGTGCTCACTTGAACAGAGAAGAGACAGGAGGACATGAGAAAAATGTTTAAGTATATGAAGGGAATTAACACAGTGCGGAAGGAAAATCTGTTTCAGATGAAATCAGAGAGTTGTACAAGAGGCCACAATCTATGACTGGCAGGGGGTAAATTTAGAGGAAACATCAGGAAGTACTTTTTTTCAAGAGGGTGATCGACCTTTGGACTAGTCTACCGCAAGAGGTAGCAGACTCAAAAAATGTAAGGGAATTCCAACTTGCATGGGATAAACACTATGCACAAAAAAAGAAATAGTCTAAGGTGGGGGGAGTAGGTATTCTGAGCAGACTAGATGGATCAAGACGTCTCCTTCTGCTGGTAAATTCTTATGTCCTTATGCTGCCTAGATAGGGAGTATGCTAAGTATAACGACTACACCCAAGAGAATTGCCAATACTTTTAATGAGAATAGGAATGTGAGCTGCATCCATATATGGAAAACAATATAGGGATCATTAAGAGTGGGCAGAGCAGGATGGGCAATGCAGTAACAATAAACAGCAACAGACAGTATAATTTCAACAGTAAATTAACATACCAGTTACTGAAATACAACTACTGCATAAGTACATAACTACAGCAACGTAACTAAGGAAGGAAATGACACTAACCAGCAGCAGGCAAAATAATTAGTAATAAAATGTACAGAGGTTAAAAGCTGGAAGGCACTAGCAAATGAATGAATTTATTTGACAAACATCCCTATTATAGTGCAATTCTAGTAGCATGAACTACTAGTATTGCACTGGACAAGCTATCCGCACTTGGCCTCTCAACAGAAACCCTCTCATGGTTTAGATACTACCTCTCAGGGAGGTCACAGAGGGTTAGGATCAAGGGAGTGCTCTCAAATGCCAAATGTGTCTCTGTTGGAGTTCCAGAGGGGTCTATACTTGGCCCTCTCCTCTTCTGTCTTTTTATCTTCTGTCTTCCAGAAGCCTGTCCACATTCCAAAATGCCACTCTGTGCTGACGATGTGGTAATCTAGAAGAGTAGTGCTCAGATGGTTGATCTCACCAGTCACCTCCAAAGCAATTCAAATCCCTGGAAGAATCCCATCTTTAGGATAAGACATTAAACCAAGGTTTCATCTGCCTGTTCTGGTGGTAGTTCAGGCAGATGTTAAAGATCCCATAGCACTTTTCAAAAACAGAAGGGGAATTTGTTTTATTAAACATTATCAAACAACTTTATACAGAAAAGATGTGCATATCACACATAACACAGAAAATACATTTTCCATAAAACTGTATTAACCTCATACATTTTAGAAAAGCTTTATGTAGGTACATCATTATCCGTGATCCACAGTAAATTACGCCAAACATTCATCATGTATTGCTGGTTAGTTAATTATGTCTCCGAAAAATAAATCTCTATTAATTCTTCATAAACTTTGTTTAGCAATTCTATATGGCTAATACATGTTTGCTGCAATGTGTAAATTCATCTTGCATTCCATATGAACCATTTAAAAGCAGCAAGAAGTACACTTAATGTATTTTTATCCCAGTTTCTCCATTCTTTCAAGTAAGACCCATAAACCAAAATATTATAATTAACATTTTCAAAACAAATGTCACCCCATTTTGTAGCTACATACATGTAAAAATCCTTGATGTATGTACATTCAAGAAATAAGTGAGACGTAGTTTCTAGTTTCTGTATACACTTTGGTCTGGAACAAACTCTTTCTTCTAGTTGTTTATGTTTTTGGTTGCTTTTTTGTGTTTAACTTCTCATGGCAGCATACCCAATTTATTTCTCTTTCTTTTTTTGGTTTACGGGATTCTTCTATCAAGGTTTTGACAGAAGGCAAACATTGTACTGGACATTTGGGAAAGATTATAGGTTCTGTAAAATTAGAATATACGATTTGCACATAACACTGCTTTTTTGATTTCAGTAGTAATGTCTGTTCAGATCATTTCCAGGACTTCATTTTACCAAAAACCTCCTTCAAGTATGATGGAGTATATGGAACTTGTTTTACTATTTTTAAAATTTCTTTGCTCATAATGTAAACCATGTCGAAATAAAGGTTGAAAGAAGACTTTCCCCAATCTTTTACAGAATTTTGTAATAAAGGTTTTAAGTTTGTATATAAAAATTGACAGTAACATAAAACTATAGGATTCACTATATTTTGCCCCCCTTGCTTTACTAGTAATTATAATATATTCCTTTAAAGGGGGTTCAGACAACTTCCCCCCAAAACCTGAAAAAAGATGCTTAGAATAGTTGTTTCTCTTGCTTTTGAGGGTGGAAAATATTACTGATCAATAAGAAAATTGGCAAAAGATGTGTTTTGATTAAATAAATTATTTTCTCTTTACTCATTTTCTATTTGTTCCATGTATGGACCATAGCGTTCCCCATTTGGATTTTTATATCCTAATTTAACATACCTGAATTACCTTCCCCATAATATATTCCCATAATTTGGATGGGGTCTATAGTCAATCTGATACCATGCACCTGTTCTGGCATATCTTGCAATTTGCCAATCTGCTTACCAACACATTTCTGCATGTTTAATTTTGCCCCAGATACTGCCCCATACTGAGTGCAGCACTCTATAGTTCTAAATACAGATTGCTTATCCTTTACCAAAATGCAGATTTCACCTGCATAGGCTAGCACAACAAAAGGTAATGGATCTTTAGTTATATAGATGGGGTGTACCCCCCGACCTTCATTTAGTGTTTTAATAAAAGGGTCTATACTGAAGACATAGAGAAGTGGGCTGATTGGGCAGCCCTGTCTTACCCCTTTTTGTATCTGAATAAGAGGGCCACATGTTCCATCTATTAAAGGAGTTACTGTAGCTGATTTATACAATATTTTCAACCAATCAATAAATTGCATAGGGATACCATATTTTTCCAAGGTATACCATAACAAAAACATGACTAACTATATAAAAAGCCTGCTGCTGGTCCAAGGAAAGCACATATCCTTCCAGGCCATATGAATTATTTTTCCCCAAAACATCCCATAATAGAATAAGTTTGTCAGTTATAGACCTGCCAGGGATTGTACATGACTGTGCTGTCGTAATCAAATATTTTGCTATCTTTAGTAATCTAGTATTTCACATTTTGGAAATGATTTTGAAATTATCATTTAAAAGGCTTATTGGCCTCCAATTCTTGAAATGTCTTTTATCTCCAAATTTATGCGATGAAACAAGAATACCTTCTGCCATTTCCAGGAGTAAATCTGAAATTCTTAAGACATGATTAAAAATAATTGCAAATTCTGCAGAGATTTCTGTTTGAAATAATTTATAAAATTCAGATGCAATACCGTCTTTCCCCGGTGCTTTACCATTCTCTAGTGTCGAGACTGCATATTCCACCTCACAATTATTTCTTTTTTGTTAGTTCCTGTTGTATTTCTAGAGGACATGATGGTATGTCAATTTTACTAAAAAAGGACTGAAAATTATCAGTATTTGTTTCCTCATATTTAAAAAGTGCAGAAGCAAACTTGGACACTGCTCCTACAGTATCTGTAGTACAAATACATTCCTTGCCATCTGGATCAAAAATTGAGATCATTGTCTTTCTATCAATTCTCTCTTTACAGTTAATATATGGACATATAGCTGTTTTCCCTTGTGTTTTATTTTATTTTATTTATTTATTTATTGAAGATATCGGATAACATACCTTTGAGCCAAAGACTCCTTTACAAAGGTTCCACATCATTATATACAGAAACATCAGATACAATGGCAACAAATAAGACACACTAGTTACAAAGAAGCTTGTACATTAACAAAAGTGGTTACAGAAAGCTGTGTCCCAAACACCTGCTGCTTTTGTAATGATTCTGATTGTTTTTATGGTATATATTCATAGATGGTTTTACATTTTTTATTTGGACCAAAAAATTATGATTTGTGTTTTGTGCCAAATATATCAACTGTTGCAATTGTTGTATTTGTTTTAAATAGTGAAAATACTCCACATTTCTAAAGTTTTTACGAAGAGATACCAATAACTGTTTTAAGTCTGATTTTGTGTCTACTCACCAAGTTACTGGATCATCATACATTTCCCACACTGATCTCCTAATTATAAGAAAATATTGTAATTTTTGCTGTACCTCTATTTTTCCCAGGATAGATGAATTAAGTCTCCATAACCTGTCCCATGATTTAAAGGTGCCTGTGTCCCTAAAGTAACATATAATTCCTGATTATCTGAATATTCCACTATCTTTGTTGATACAGATTGGATGGGAAATGATTTGTTAATGAAGAAAATATCTATCCTAGTGGCAAGATTTTCTTTATGGAAGGTTGGATCTGCCTGTTTTTCCTTAGTATAGTATGTATCAATTAAATTAGCATTTTGCACAATATTTGTAAGACATGCCATAACACAAAATGTTGTTTTTGTCTTAGTGTCTTTGCCTCTATCTGTAATAGATAAACCACTATTAAAGTCACCTCCTCAGACAATGTTCTGAGAAGAAAAGAAATATGGTTGGATTTGCTGAAATAGCCACATTCTTTCTGTTTTTATTTGTGGAGTATAATTGTTTAAAATCTGGATATACTGTATGTTCCTTGGAATTTTATATCCAGTACCATAACTCTACCTGGGATTAAGTCAATTAATTTTATTAAAGTAATTGTAGTTTTGTTAAAACAAATTCCAATTCCAGTGCATGCTTCTAACCCTATGGACCAATAAGATACACCAGAAAACCAATCTTTCATAGCCTGGTTTACTTCTAACATGGTATGCAATCTAACATCCTGCAATAAAAAGACATCCACTTTATTGGTTCTGAGATGGGAAAAAACTATTCCCCTCTTACTTTTGTTTTTAATGCTATTCACATTTACTGTGCAAAAAGTAAGGTTGTTTAACATGTACAAAACAAAGAAAAAACACTACATTTCAAGTTTTCCAAAATGATGGTGGTTTCTTTACATTTGACTGCTTTCCCTGGTTTTTCCTAACATTATGTTTTTCCAAATGTGTTTTTTCTTCCTTTATTATTTTTTCTGGTTCACTCTCATTTTCAGAAGTTTGTTCCTTGTGGTCCAACCTTGCCAAGGAATCTTCTGAATCACCTTCTGAGAGGTCAGCCTTTTGTAATGAAGAAAACCTATTGGGCATTTGCACCATCAATATTTTGGGAACTCTGGGGACAGGTTGCTGCCACATCTGCCTATGCCTTGTGGGCCTTTTTGTACCTGTGTCTTGGGCCTGTGAAAGAAGTGGGGGCATAGTCTGTGTCTCATTCTCTAGTCCTTTAGCATGATCTGCTTCTATCACTACTTCCTGGTTCATTGTATCTGTGTGCTCTGTCATTGCTATCTCTTGCTCTTCCTCATCCTGTAGTTCTATAACTTGCTGTCTGATCACTACACTTGTGTCTTGTTGCTGTGTCTGTTCTTGTCTGTCTGCTGCTTGGGCATGTTGGGGGTTGGGGATAGGAGTCTGGGGTCAGGGTGTATTATTTTTAGAATGTGCCCTTTGTGCAATTGATACCAACAATCTTTGTTCCTCTGAGCCAATTGTTTCTGACTTGTTGTGTGCTGTCCAGGGACCTTTTGTGTATGAGTGACCCCCAGACTCACAGAGCTTGCAAATGGGTTCACTGCGGCACTGATTGCTGGTATGCCTTAAAGTATTACATAAAGTACACCACAGCTTATTATGAACACTACTAATGTGGCCGGGTGAGCCATATTTGCAACAAATTTTGGGTTGCCCTGCATAAAACAGGACACCAATGTCTCTCCCTAAAAAAAACACAATTTGGGCAGTGCTGTAAACCCAAATCTGTGGACTGCAATATCACCTTAATTCTCCATCCTCCCTTCCAAATGTTTTCCATGTCAAAAATAGCCTCTGGATGTCCTATCACAGTACAGCGTTGTTTTAACCAGTAGGTTAAATCTGTAATGCTGACTCCCTCATTTCTAAATAAAACTGTAATCATTTTATTAGCAGGCTTGGTAAGGGATATAACATCAAAAGCTGCCCATAGTGGGATATTTTTCAAAGTTTGGTACCGCAGCCAGAATTTTCCCAAAGCACTTTTAATTTTAAAGCTTATATCAAATGACATCTCCCCTGATATATGTATTACAGCATATATTTCAGCTGCATGATAACTCATACTTTATTTCAACAGTTTCTGAGCAATAAAGACCCTGTCTGGAAAAAAATCCAGCCCCCCCCCCTTGTATATCAGCTGTACTGCATTATGTCTTTTGGCTGGATAGAGAGGTTCATGAAAAAAAGAAGACTTGGATCTAGATTGCTGCTGCTGTGACCCAGAATCATTTGAAGTATTTCCTAACTCACTGTTTAAACCATTCTCTCCTTCTGCCCTTTGTCCTTCAGTGGTATTTTGCTGTGACTCATCAGTTTCCATATTCCCTGAAAAAATTTGATTGTCTGTTAAGTTTAAGGTGGGGTTTTGAGTAAGCTGTAAATCTTGTGTGAGCTGCGAAGGGATAAGGTTTACATTTTCCCCACCTTTGTTTAAAGTTACTGAGTTTTCTTCAGTGCTGTCACTAATGAAGTTTTCTTTAACAGAGAAAACATCCTTTTGAGTAATGACTTTAGGTATGCTTACCCCCGGTATCCTAATGGGTGAAAACACTGAAATCCAGTCTCCTGTTGCCAAGGTAAGTTCCCATCCAGCTGCTTTCAAAGCTTTCTCAACAGATCACAGTTCACTGAGATGGGTGCATCCACCCATGATTTCTGAATTGGCTTTTGTGTGCTTTTTCCTCCAATACAGGAGCTGTCTGTGCTTGGAAAGAGAAGACTATGGCACCTCTTTGATCTTGTGCCTTTTGGAAGACTGTCTTTGAGACTGGTATAGTGGACACTTTTTGACTCAAATTTGTGTGCTCCACAGACTCCGCTGGGTTACTAGAATTCATAATTTGGTTTCCAGGGAGGGAATCTCCCATATCTCCCATATGTTCACTCTCCTTCTGGTGGTAAACCTCCTCAGTTTCTTTCTTCCAATTTTTAAAATGTTCCTCCTCCTCATATAATAAGTCATGCAGCGTTTTAGACTTTTGTTCATGCCGTAACTCCCCAGTTGCTATTTCCTTAGTTCTTTCAGTGCAGGAGGTGGATCCCTCCTTATTTTCCTCAGATTTATTCAAAACTCCTTGCCATTCTGCACTGGACATATTTCCCTGTTCTGAAAATCCAGTTCCATCGTAAAAGCTTTCAGTGTCATGTGGTATTGAGGCTGGGGAGGAGACCTGCTCCCCTGACTCCCGCACCTCCGCCCTCTGTGAAATCTCTCCCAGAGTGGCCATCCTCCAATGGCCAGAAGTTCCCCTAAAGGCAGAGTAGGGGAATTTTGTGGGGAAAAGGAAAAAAGAATTCAAAAACAAAACCAATCAGTGCAGTTCAAAATGAGCATCATACCAATTCTAGCCCCTGAAGAGCAAACCAAGACAACAGATTTTGAGCATTTCTGAAATAAGAAACAAAAAGGCAATCAACACTCAAAGTTTCTCCAAAACTGTCGGAAACGACTGTGAGAGCAATGCCTTAAATCATTTTCATAGACTTTCCTCAGTTCGCCTTGTATGGAAAGCAATAAACTATCATAAGATACCAAATGTTGACACAAGACCCATTGACACCTTGCCTGCCAAAGAAAATATTTCAATACAGCAAATAAAACTTGTAAAATATCTTTGGAAAAATGCAGCCATGGTGGAGTTAAAACTACATAGATCAATTCTGCATAAGACAGAGACCAGAACTGTGGGAGTTTCCACTGCTGTGCAAGAAAATCCCAAAAACGTACAGCATAGTCACATTCCAGAAACAAATGTTCCTGACTCTCCAAAGTTTGAAAGCAGGACTGTCTTAAACAATAACGTTCCTGCAAAGCTTTGTGCTTATTATTATTTTTTACATTAAGCTTACCATGAATTGTCAACCATAAGACTTCCCAAACAAAAGCAGGAAGTCGCGTATTTAACACTTGTTGAAACCTTGCTAAACTATCTTGCAGAATGCAGTAAGGTAAAATGATGGGTTCCTGACACTGAGGCCAGACAAGAAAAGCATAAACATCCTGTCGGGTCTTCAACTGTGCCAAATCAAAATCTACCTTCCAATTGATCACCAACTGAAATAATTCCTTAACTGCTGGTAAAAGAATACATATGTGAGTCAACAATCTACCCTTTTTCAGTTGCCATGCATGAAAGCAAGGGTGAATCCATTCCGACAATTCAAACCAAATCCTATTATGGTTCAACTCTGGCTCAATAATATTGTAATATAAAAAAAATACTATAATTAAAAGCAATAGGATGGATCATTCCAATACCTCCTTCTTGTAAACTACAATATGTAATATGTCGTTTAATGGGATTCAATCTACTCCCCCACAGAGCTTGAAAAAACAAACTAAACAATCTAGTGTGAAGAGTCTCAGGAGGGGGGTATATATAACTAACATATAAGAAAATCAGCAACAATAAAGATTTAATCAAAAAAAACTCTCTTTTGCTTTGACAGAGGAGTCTGACCTCATCTAGCCAAGGCAGCCTCAGCTTTTTGCAATTTAGAAGTCCAGTTGATCAAAGCATCATTTTCAGACCCAAACTGGAGCCCCAAAATAATAATGGGATCTTTGGTCAGGGCAATCCCAGTATAGCGGTCCCGACGTGAAGAGTCACCCCCCAACTGATACCCACTGCATTTGTTAATATTAATATGGGATCCCGATGCTTCTGAAAATTTCAAAATATGTGTCTGCACTACTTGTTCAGCAGTGTTGGCATGCACTAATAACACAGCATTGTCTGCATAGGCCAAAACTTTCAACATATGGAAAGAAGCAATTAAACAGACTCCATGAAGTTTCTGATCTTTCCTAACTAATTGCAAGAAAGGATCAATGCCGAAAACATACAGTAAGGGACTCATCGGACATCCCAGTCTGACCCCATGACAAACTGGCACTCTAGAACCCCTCCATCCATTAAGCTTAGGTATTACAGAGGCAGATTTCTATAATGATTTTAGCCAAAAAATATAACGTAAAGGAACACCATATTTTTGGAAAACCAAAACCAAATAATCCTGAGAAATAGAGTCAAAGACCTTCTTTTGGGCAAGACTCAGAACAAAACTTACATCTCCTCCAGACTTTAGTCTACAAAATAATTCCTGCAGTAAAATTAAATTATCCTGAGTCCCTCTTTGAGGAACAGCACAACCCTGTTCCTTACAAAGTAAATCCTCAGCACATTTGGCCAATCGACTGGATAATATCTTCCTAGTAACTTCTTATCAGAATTTAATAAACAGATAGGCCTCCAATTAGATAATTGAGACCCGTAACCTTTTTTTAAAAAAAAATCAATTCAGATTCAACTAAAGCAGGTGAAATATCAGCTGAAAACAGCAAAGCATTAAATAACTTAGCCAATTCCTCACTCAAAATATCACAAAAAAACATATAAAACTCTGCAGGAATACCATTTATACCTGGAGTAGTATTACATTTGGCCCCTTTAATGACAGTTTGAACTTCTGCAGCAGTAATCTGACCTATCATGTTCAATTCTACATCCTTGGGAATTGCCTTGGTTTCCAAGGATTCTAGAAAACCCTCAGTGCCCCGAGTAATAGGAGCAGTACCAAACATAGTGACTAAATACTGATGAAACAACTGTAAAATAGAACCCTTATCAGTATGCAAATGTCCAGCATCATCTTTTAATGCAGTAATTTGTTTGTTCCCAAGAAGTTTTTGACTATCTTTAAAAGGGTCAAAAGTTTGTTTACTACTGGCCATGCCAAACCTCAACTCCTGTTTCAAGGTTTTAGCCCTATCATATTGAAATTGATACATGGCTCATTTCACTTGCAGAATTTGTGAGCCAAAATCCTGATCTGTAGTCTCCATCAAAGAGATAAGTCTGTGCAATTGTTTCTGCAGCTGTAGATATTGAAAATAGGCATCCCTATTTTTCCTTCCCCGCCAAACGTTGAAAATAGAGCTTCACATCTTTGTTAGTATCCAGCCACCAATCCTGCAGGGAATCATACAAGCATTGAACAGAAAGTCTAGCTTCCCATAACTTTCGCAAACCAGGACAACCTCTGCATTATCCAATAAAGAAACGTTCAATTTCCAGGCAGGTTTCTCAGAAAAAGGTACCGTATCCCAACAACAATCAAAAAATACTGCCGAGTGATCTGAGCAGGCCAAATCCAAAACAGCCGAATGAAGAACCTCAACAGAATGTGAAATCCAAAGGTAATCAATTCTAGTTTGTTGAGAACCCTTACGAAATGTAAAACCCCCTTGACAATGCAAGGAACGATACACATCCTTCAGTTTAGCAGTGGCAGTAATTTCTTTCAAGGCAATGGAATCACAGAACAACTTAGTGTTTTTTAAACCCCTATCTTCCCATTGTATACTACAATTGAAATCAGCCCCCCCATACGACTATCCTGGCAGTACATAAAAAAGTTAAATCTTTTTCAACAAGGCAGCAACTCAGAGAGCCTTCCCTTGGGATGCATACAAATTTATCAAACGAAGTCAAAGATGTTTATAAGACTCATCCAAGAGAAGGACTCTACCAGGTTCCAGGTCAATTAATCTAGTAACTTTTAAGTCAGCATTAGTGAATAAAATCCCTAAGCCATCACAACAATCTTGACCCAGTGACCAGAACATAACACCTTGTTTCCATGCAGTTGAACATTTTGCAATGTTCTGAAAAAATTTAATTCTAGTGTCCTGCAAAAAAATGACATCAGAGTGTAAACTTTGCAACTCCTGAAAAATCACAATTCTCCGTATGTCAGATTTTATACTGTTAACGTTCAACACTAGAATACAGAAAGCTGCCATGAAAAAGAGAAAATTGTGAGGAAAGCAAATCAACATTTAGATCTAGTGGACCACCTCTTCCTCCTGGAACAGCTATCATCAACATCAGAAGAAGTTCCTCGGGAAGATGCAACAGAGGAAGCATCCAACCCAGAATCGTCTGCCTCAGACATAGATTGTACAGCTTCAATAAGCAGAGGGGCATATTTGTTCAATTGAGGAATTGCACCTTTTTTCGGCATCCGTTTCCTCTCCTTACCCTTCGGTTCCAGAGGGAGCCCCAGTTTGTCTCTGGAATGCTTTTTATGCATGACAACTTTAAAAGCCATATCAACCATCATCTCTGGTGGGGGGGGCATCATAGATTGCCCCTGCAAAAGCAGATCAACACTTAATTTCTGTGCATGGTCCAAAATCATAGGTTCAGAATCCATAGAGACAGGCTGTGCCTCATTACTTGGATCCACTGGAGGGGGCATGCCTGTGGGGGGCATGGGGGGCACATTGGCACTGTTGTTGCAGTGCCAAGGGGTGGCCAGCAGATGGATAGCACTGTTGGATGCCCCTTAGAGCAGCTCCAGGCTGCTCTAACTTAGCACCACCAGTGCAGCTCTCGGAACTGCACTAGTGGGTTACAGCAGCCACCCTCCTGGAATAGGGAGCAGTTGCTGCCATAACCTGCACTTGCACCATGGTGTTGCTGGCTGCATCTTAGTGGGTGGCATAAACCACAGTTGTCATAGCCTGCAGCTGCCATGGCACAAGGCGCCTCTTGTAATCTGGGCTGGTATACCACTTGGCGTAAATTGCAAGATATGCCAAGGGGTTTGGTGTATCTTGGCTTATGCTTGGAATTGGCCCCCTGGTTCCTATACTCCATAAGTTATTTAATCATATATGTGAATATGGGATTACAGATCCTACTTTGTTGGAGGCTGTCATAGTTGCCATACCGAAACTGGGTAAATCTAAGGATAAGATAACTAATTACTGCCCTATTTCATTGATGAACTATGATATTAAACCTTTTGCTAAAATCCTGGACCTTAGGATGGCAAGGGT
Source organism: Neoceratodus forsteri (assembly GCA_016271365.2). Lineage (NCBI taxonomy): Eukaryota > Metazoa > Chordata > Ceratodontiformes > Ceratodontidae > Neoceratodus > Neoceratodus forsteri. Next base: position 66,235,268 of record CM028133.1, read on the forward strand.
GTGGGAGGAATTGCTTAGCCCTGAATAGATAGGTTTTTTTCAAGGTAGATCTTCATCAGACCAGATCCAGAAATTGACCAACATATTCTTCGTCTCCGGGGAGGCCATAAAATCGATGGCATTGGTCTCCCTGGATGCAGAGAAGGCTTTTGATCAGGTCAGCTGGCCCTTTCTTTTTGGGACATTAACCAAATTGGGTTTCCCAACCAAATTCGCTTCCTAGGTTTGTACACTATATTCGTGGCCTAGTGCCAGAGTGTATTGTAATGGAGTATTCTCGGCTACGTTTCCATTGTGCTCTGGTACTAGATAAGGCTGTCCACTGTCTCCATTGCTCTTTAACTTATATCTAGAACCTCTCCTTCACAAACTAAATGCTTCCCCTTCAGTAGTGGGTATTTCATTGGGCCCCTTTGAACTAAAACTATCCGCCTATGCAGACAATGTCCTCTTATATGTAACCGTTCTGAAAAGCTCTATCCGAGCCACTTTGAAAATAATTGGTGACTTCAGTCAGTTTTCTAATTATAAATTAAACTTGAGTAAAATGGAAGTAATTCTCCTAAATCTCCATGTTAATAAAGTGTATGTTATGGCCCACACTATGACTTGGACCATCCGACTTGAGTACTTAGCCTCATCCAGTATTAACCTCATCCAGATCTCTCACAAAAAAATATAACTTGGATAACCTTGGACTAGCTATCCAGCAAGACTTGGATAGGTGGTCTCCTCTTTATTTGTCCTTCCAAGGAAGGATAAATATTATTAAGATGAATGTTTTGCCCAAATTGTTCTATCCACTAAACATGCTACGTATTCACTGTGGCACATGGACAGCTCATTCTGACTACAATATGATATTTTTTCTGCAATATAAAATATGTAAGGGAGTGTCTGTCAGGAGAAACTACAGTCTTGCTGAAACTGACACATCAACCCCCCCAGGTATAAGTTCAAAGGACAGGATGTAGGTTAAACTACAGATATCTGAGATGCAATTACTTTGTAAATTTGCTTTGAAGCCAGGAACTAAAATATCCATTGTAGAATGCCCTCAGGGAAATCCTTTGATTTGCTCTAGGTGTCATGAGGAAAGGGGCATATGCCTGTGTTTTGGGTTTGTCTTCCAAGGAAAGCCAGCTAATTACATCAAAGAGAGTTTGATGTCTATGTGAAGCAGGTCCCAGACTGGTTTGGGGGAAGTCACATGAAGAGAGGAGATTCTTGTCACCTATTTTTTTAAAGTATCTTATTAGGACATACATTTTAATACACCAAGGCAGAGTTAGGTGACCTCAGAGAGAAGGCTGGCTCAAGACTGCTTTTAAGTATACTGAGCAGACCTTAGAGACACACATAGACATTCATTTTCTGACTGAGAAAGAGGAACATCAAAGCACTGAAAGATTAAGAAAGTAAGGATACATTAGCTAAGACCAGTCTGAGTGTATGGGTTGCAGGAATTTGCATTTTTTAACCTGTTTTGTTTTTAAGACTGTATGTGTTGGGATATCTTGTTCTGTATTTACTGTTTTCCTAATTTTTGTCTATTTTAAAGTAAAGATATATTTTAAAAACAGAAACTGCCTGGTGTGCCTTGAAACTTCTTTTTATGTAAGTGAAGCATAAATGGTTATAGTTGACACTGTACATGAGCTTATTGTGGTACCAAACTGGGAAACAGGTCAGAGTTCTCTAGGTCTTGCATAGAGTTCTAAGGGTTCATTTTGTAATACCTGGATAGGTGCCCATAGGCAAAGATATCTGTCCCCCAGAAGACAGAATTATCTGAGTCTGACAATTGGGTATGCTAACACAAGGTTATCGGTTTGAATCCCGCCAGAATGTGGGATAAATGTGACTCAAACCTACGAAACAGACAAAAGGGTTACCTTGTTCTGTTAAATGTTCACAATTCTATGCTCAGAGACTGGCACTTTGGGAGTAGAGGGCTGACCTGTTGAGTGGGGTTGTGACATTCACCTCCCCCTGAACTGGTTTCACAAGCTCCTTGGTATTGTCTCAAGATTCCTATGGCATAATAAGCCCCCACAGCAGTCTTGTAAGCATCTTAGTGCCCCAAAGAATCTGGGGGGGCTTAAACTCCTCAATTTCTATTTACATTATCTAGCCAGTCATATGGCCAAATACATGTGTTGGGTTACACAGTCTCAACCTACAGTATACTCCCCTATGGCTTCAGAAAGAACATAGTCTGATTGGGACTTCTGGGATTGCGCCTGCCAGTTTACTATATATACTACCTCAGAAACTGCTGACCTCCCTTCATTTCACACCATGAACACTGCGGAGGAAACAACGTGGGCGGAACAACATGGAAGTAATGACGTGAACAAGAACATCGCGGTGGACCCAACAACGCTGAGCACAAATGCCGCCAACCCACAAGCAAAGCAGTGCAACACAGTGGCAGCAGTGGGGGCTTGCACAAGGAACTGCACGGAGAGGGACACCCAGCACCAGCAAAACCGTGAGGCAGCCAGCAGGGCAGCACAGTTGGACACCCAACGGGGCTGGCAAGATGGAAAGCAACACAGGCGCCATGGAGCAAGATGCACCTGGAGCACAGAGGGATGCAGAAGACGCACAGCATGGCAGATGGACCCTGAGAAGGGGGGGCAAGCAAGCCACAGGGCCGACTGGTAAGGAGCCAGACCACACATGGGGTACAATAGTCCGAATGCCACCACAGAGCTACAAGAGAGACCCAGCCACATAAGAGGCATGCAGCATGTGGAGAGAGGAGCAAAGGGACAGGGGCAGCAGGTTACTCCCAGGACAGGACACCTGCACCTAGAGATGCACCACACACAATAGCAAAGGTGCAGGGCCACACAGGGGAACACCACAGCATGTCAAATGCTCCCACGCAAACCCAGGCAAGTGAAGCGCACGATACTGACAGACAGCAGAACACACAGGGGGTGGGGCATAGCACCACAGCAAGGATATAGGGCTAACAAGACACACCCGTGAGCCAGGCGTGTGCTGTCACTCCCACACCCAGCAGTGCTCCCATAAGGCAGCACAGCACACAGACCAAGCTAAGGTGCATGGGAGAGCCGTGCAGAGGACAAACACTGTGTGGGAGGTGCATGAGTAGTCTGCAGAACCATGCCACTGCACTATGTGAACAGCCAAAAGGGGAAGACCCTATGACATGAGGGCTACCTGTACTACAAGGAATGGAACTTGGCAAAAAAAACATATTGGAAATGCTCAGAATATTACCGAGTGAAATGCCCTGGGCACATCCACACCGCAGGGGAGGAGGTCATCAGGGTGGTGAACAACCACAACCATGTCCCCAACCGCAGGGCCATAGGTGTCCAGGAGGCCATCGTGGACATAAAGTAGAGGGCCCTACAAATGATGAAGACACCCCACCAGGTAGTGGCAGCATGCAGTAGCAACATAACCACTGCCGTATCCGGTAGACTTCCCAGCATACACCTCCTGAAAAAGAGTGTCCGCTGTACAGGGACAGTCACCAGCCAGCCACCAGCCCTGCCAACCTCACTAGAGGACTGCACCATTCCAGACATGTACACTGTGACACATGATGGAGCCCAGTTCCTGCTCCTTGACAGTGGCAGTGCATCAAGACTACTAATATACACCATGGTATGCAGATGGCACATTTAAGACAGCACCACCACACTTTGCACAGCTCTACACCATACATGGGGAGCAATACTGCACTGTAGTACCCACTGTGTACCTCCTGCTGCCGAACAAGACAGGGGTGATGTACACAAGGGTGTTCACCACAGTGAGGGAGCTCTGAGAGGACCTGAAGTCATCTGTGATAATCACGGACTTTGAGCAGGCTGCAATAAAGTCCTTTGCCACTGTATTCCTGGATGCCAGTCAGCATGGCTGCTTCTTCCACCTGTGCCAGGCCCTGTGGAGGAAGGTCCAAGAGGTTCCTGAGGCCATGCACCGCTACACAGAGGACAAGGACTTTGCACTCCATGTGCGCCTGCTGCCTGCGCTTGCCTTTGTCCCCCAAGGGGAGGTGTCCACCGTCTTCGAGGTACTCAGGTCATTCAAATTCTACATCACACATGATGAGCTGCTGGCACCAATAGTAGACTACTTCGAGGACACATGGGTAGGGCACCCCATCCCTAGTGGTGTCCGCAGGTGCCTCCTGTTCCCCATCAACCTGTGGAGCTGTTATGATGCAGCCAGGACTGGCAGTGCCTACACCAACAACTCTGTGGAAGGGTGGCACCGTGCCTTCAGCACCCTAATAGGTGCATGCCACCCCAGTGGAAGTTCATCGATGCCCTGAAGTTGGAGCAGCATCTCAATGAGCTGAAGATCGAGCAGTGCATCATTCTGTGCTATGCACCACCATCACAGAAGCAGTTCAGGGACTCGACGGACCGCATACAGCACATTGTTAGGGAGTACGGCACCAGACCCACATATGACTACGCGTCATCGTCCATAAGTTCTAGCTGCAGGTCTGACCAAGACCATGTCAGTGGCTGTGGCTGCTGGGCATGGACTGACCACTACCGTGCCATATGAGGGTGCCAGTGACTGCTGACCATCTGTACAGTGTGCTACCACACACGTCTGGGGGGATACTGTGCTGATATGGGGAGATACACTGTCAAGGTGGGGGTACTGTGCTGTTTTCAGGGTATTGCCCTGCACGGGAAGGGTACTGTGCTGATATGGGGAGATGCACTGTCAGGGTTGGGGTACTGTGCTGTTTTCAGGGTATTGCCCTGCACAAGGGGGGTACTGTGCTGATATGGGGAGATGCACTGTCAAGGTGGGAGTACTGTGCTATTTTCAGGGTACTTCCCTGCACAAGGGGGGGTACTGTGCCGATATGGGGTGATGCATTGTCAGGGAGGGGTGCTGTGCTGTACTAGTGTTGCTGCTCTGTCATGGAGGGGGACTGTGCTGCCATGGGGTATTGCTCTGTCCCAGGGGGGTGGCTGTGCAGGTGATGGGCTGCTGTGCTGTCTGATATGGGGTGATGCACTGTCAAGGTGGGGGGCTGTGCTGTACTAGGGTTGATGTTCTGTCATGGGAGGGACTGTGCTGATCTGGGGCATTGTTGTGTCAAGAGTGTGCTGTGCTGTACTAGGGTTGATGCTCTGTCATGGAGGGGGACTGTGCTGCCATAGGGTATCGCTCTGTCACAGGGGGATGGCTGTGTAGGTGTTGGGCTCCTGTGCTGTCTGTGGTGAGGGCAGTGTCTCTGTTACCATAGGGGTTGTGTACCACTGGGGGTGCACCGATTGGTATGGATGTCTGCACACAGGCTGTGGTGCAGTGTGAGGTGGTCACTGCTACTGCGGGTGCATGTGGTGTCTGCAGTGGTGACGTGACAATGCCATGTGCAGGACCGGTATGCCAACCCTGGGGTGTGTGCTCCATACAGTGCATGTCTGCATCTGTGCCATGCTGGGGCTGCATGTTATGCAGGTCACTGTCCTGTGCACCACTTGGCTGTGCATTAGTGGCTTGTGTGTGCCATTGCCATGGGTGTTGTGTTGGTCATGCCTGGTGTCTGCTGGCAGGGGCACTGTGTGTGTTGTGTTGGAGTGGACCCCTGGCACTGTCATTGGACACTGTGTGCATTGCAGTCCCCATAACCGGTGGCACATGAGTTGTAGCCAGCCACTGGGGTATACACAAGCCACATGTTGTCCCTGGGCTCCAGTAGGCTGGCATGTGTTAGGGCCCCTGCAGCCCATGTCCATATGGGCATGCCAGCACTGTACATGGCTCCTCATCCTGGGGACATATTTGTCTGTGGCATTCCTATCTCTGCATGCCTGTGTGGATAGCAGTGTCCACCTTCACTGCCCAATGCCTCTTGTCTGCCTGTATCTCATCTGAGCCATGCTGTCCCCCATGGGTGTGCCCATGTGCATCACGTCCGAACGTGATCACCTGGGGGTGCATGCCCAACACAGTGTTATGGCTGTATCCCCCTCCTGACACACTGTTGTATGTTCTGTGGGGTGTGCACATTGTACTGGGTTGCAGCTGCATCTGGCGGTCCAGTGGCAGGTGGTGGTCCACCAGTCAGCACACCTGGCCTCGGTGCCCTGTGGACATTGTGGAGGTTGCTATCTTGGGCCTTCTCCCTATGTGCATCCATGCATGGTGGCATTCAGGGGGGCATGCTGGCCTCCCACTGGGGTGCCTGATCCCTGTTGCCATACCTAGTTCTGCCACTCTGTGTTGTGCGCTGGTACTGGTGCCTCCTACTGTGCAGGTGTCCTTGTGTATGCCGAGGCCATTGCTGCCCCCAGTGGTGTTCTGCCAGACACTGTTGTTTCCTGCCTCATGTTGTGCAGTAGCATGTCTGGCATTTGTTGATTTGTCCACCTTTGTTTGGGCATTCACTGATTGCCACTGCAGTCTGCATGCCCTGCATTGTTCCAGGCCACGTTGGTTGTGCCAGCGGCATTTGGGCATGTGATGTGTTTTCCACCTTTGTTTAGGTGGTCGCTGTTTTCCCATGCAGTCTGCATCCCTGCGACATTCCCGACCGCTTTCTGTTGTGCCTGCCCTATTGCTGTTGGCGATGTTCTTACCGCCACATTCCTGTTTGCAATGTTTTGTCCTGCACTGTTCATGGCCCAAAGCCTCCCTTCATACTTCAGTTCTGTATACTCTGATAAAGGTCCATGACCAATTATGTAAATCTCTTAAATATGACAATCAGAAGGACATGTTGAAGCCTTTATGCGGTAACCCCAACCTTTGTATAGGTGAGCGAATGGTGACTCTGGAGAAAATAAATGCAGCCTCACAGACCAGGGTTAGCGATCTGGTTAACCAAGGTAAGGTGGGCATTACTTCGGACCTCTTAAAGCAATTTCATTTATCAATAAAATATTTCATTTCCATGTACCAAATTCGACATACTTTAATTAGGTGGTTTGGCCCGAGCTTGTGGAACTCTAACTGGGTGGAAACCCTTCAGGAGTTTCAGCTTTTAGGCTGGTAACCTCAAGTCATATCCTGCCTAGTATCAGCCCTGTTCAGTAGGCTTAACCTTAACATTACAGGCCATTCTTCTACCTGGGCAAATGTCTTCTCCATGTGAAAAGATCTGGGAAGAGAGAGGGAGAAAGCAGCCAAAGCTTCCTTAAATCAAGGAGGTTATTTTTCTAGACTACACTGAATTAAATTATTACTTTTTGGACCTGCGTAAGTAACTAGTATCTATTCTATTTTTGGGGTTGACTTTTCTTAGTTTAACTTTAATTTGCCAGGGAGGAACTGTAGCTGGGAGATATTTGCAATCATTTGTGACTAGACCTGTTACTTAACCTCTGTGAAATAGGTGTCTGTTAAGGGGGGGAGCTGAAAGGGGCCAAGATGAACTGTGGATTTAAAACAGGAGTTGTTTGTGGTCTCTGTCTGCTGAGACATAAAGAGAGAGAAAGCACCCAAAGCTTCCTTAAATCAAGGAGGTTATTTGCTAGACTACATTGAATTGAGTTATTACTTTTTGGACTTGTGTAAGTAACTAATATTGATTTTGTTTTTGGTATTGACTTTTCTTAGTTTAACTTTAATTTGCCAGGGAGGAACTGTAGCTGGGAGATATTTGTAGTCATTTGTGACTAGACCTGTTACTTAACCTCTGTGAAATAGGTGTCTGAAAGGAAGGAAGGCACTCCCCGGGGTGGAGAGTCAGAGTTGTAGTTGATTGTTTCCAGGAGACATTCTGGAGACTGCATTGCTGCCCTATTTCCAGGCACCTCTCTGGTCTCAGGGAGGAGGTTGTTCATCTCCATGCTAACCTGGCAAGGATTCGGGGAAACCTCCTTCCCCACCAAAGGACCACCCAGGCCACCGCCACTACCTCAGAGGTTGCCAAGAAAGAGGAGTGGTTGGACCACGGTGGGCTCAGTGAGGGTGAGGGTGGTGGAACAGAGGCACATCCCTCCAGTTGTGCCTCTCTACAATTCATTTGCCACTCTGACAGACCATGGTTCCTCTATGGAGGCACCTGCAGTGGAGACCAAGGAGGATGCTGGGAACCTCCACAATGGAGACCCAAAGGAGGGTGGCACAGGACCCCACAGGGGAAGGAAACAACTCCTGGTGGGGGACTCAATTGTTAGGGGGTAGAACTGGGGGAGGGAGGGGAAAAGGGAGGTAAGGTACCTGCCCAGTGCCATGGCTTAGAGGGACAGGAAATTAATCTTTAGGATCGTGGGAGCAGTTGCAAGGGGCAGTGAGCTGGATGTCATTATCCACCTAGGGACAAATGACCTGGCTGAGAATAGGATCAGAGCAGTGCAGCAGGATTTTGTGGAGTTGGAGATTGGCCTTAGACAAGTAGCACACATGGTAACTGTCTCAGTAGTGCTACCTGTCTATGGCATGGATGAGGCTAGGGTACTCTGCACCATTGGATTCAATGACTGGTTGAAAAACTGGTGCAGAGCTCAGGGATGTGGCTTTTTTGGGACTGGGGCTCCACCTGGAAGGATGCAGGCCTATACAGGCACGATGGTCTGCATCTATCCAGGAGGGGAACCAGGATCCTAGGTAATAGGTTTAAATGCTTCATTGGCAAGCATTTAAACTAGCCAAGGGAGGAGGTACTGAAAAGCAGAAGGGAAATCCTAGCCCCCCCCCCACAAAAAATCAGTGTGGTTAGTGAGGTAAACACCAAGATACAGCAGCCGGTAGGGAGAAGGGCAGGGGTAAAAAGAGAAAAAGACAAAGGCAGTAAGGACAGGGATGGGGCAAAAAGAAATAAAGCCATAAAAAAATGGAGGATAATGAGTACCAATGCCCATAGTCTAGGTAAAAAGCTCTCCAAAATGGTGGCCTTGATGGAAGAGGGCTGCCTGGATGTTGTGGCAGTCACAGAAATATGGTACACAGAGAACTATGACTGGGATGTCAACATACCAGGGTACACAATCTATAGGAGGGACAGGGAGGGGAAAAAGAGGAGAAGGAGGAGGAGGAGTAGCTCTCTATGTAAGGGAGGGATCAAAGCAACAGAACTAAAGGGTAAACAGGGAGGGGAGGAGAGGAGGCACTGTGGGTCACCCTGGAGACTGAAAATGGCACCACAATCTGCACAGGGGATGTATACAGCTTAATCTGGTTCAAGTTCAGTTAACATTCATCTGTATCCCCTTCCCCTGGGTTGTGCCTAAAAATAGGCAGGATTTGTCTAGTGCAATTACCCGGTCAACAAAAAATAAATAAATAAATACAGACCCCCATCTCAGGGGGAGGAAAATGAACAAGGAAATGATAGCAGGCATCCTTGAGATGGCAGAGATAGGGGAGATATTGCTGATGGGAGACCTGAATATGCTAGGTGTTAACTGGAGCACCTTTGCTGCAGCCATATCCAAGAGCAGGGTCATTCTCAATGTCCTACAGGGGGCATACCTCAGACAGCTAGCTTTGGAACCCATTCAGGAGGGAGCAATCTTAGACCTGGTACTCTCAAGTGGGGACGGAGAGAGGATCTCTGATCTTGAAGTGGGTAGCCATCTGGGAACAAGCGACCACCAAACAGTTTGGTTCATGATAAACTTAGCTGTAGAGTCAAGCCATACAAAAGTGAAAGTACTAGACTAGCGAACAGGCAAGAAGGTGAGGCGGAGCAACAATGGGGAAACATCAAAACCGCCATCACAGAGACAACAAGCCTTTGTGTGAAGCAAATAAACAAATCAGAAAATGAAAGAAAAAACACTATGGTTCTCAAAAGAAGTGGTGGGGAAGGTAAGGGAGAAAAAGATAGCATTCAGAAAGTATAAGGAAATACAGAAGGAGCAGGACAGAGAACTGTACCAGTTAAAGCAGAAGGAAGCGGGGAAGGTAGTCAGAATAGCAAAGGCCCAGACCAAGGAAAAGATAGCCAATTTGGTTAAGAAGGGGGATAAAACCTTTTTTAGGTACATTAAGGAGCAATGAAAGACTAAGGCAGGGATACTGAGGCTGAATAAAGAGGAAGGTGGTTGGGCAGAGAGCGACAGTGAAAAAGCAGGGACACTGAATGAATACTTCTGCTCAGTATTCACAATGGAAAAGCAGGGGGAGATACCTAATCCAGTCAATAGAAGCACTCTTGATAGGGGGGTTGATATTAGTCCTTTCACAGAAGAAAGGTTTCTGAAAGAACTCTTAAAACTGAAGGTGGATAAAGCAATTGGGCCTGATGGGATTCACCCCAGAATTCTAAAAGAACTAAGGGAAGAACTAGTAACACCACTGACTACCCTTCTTAATAAATCATGGGAGGATGATTTGGTACCTGAGGACTGGAGGAGGGAGGATGTGATTCCCCTGCACAAAAGTGGAAGCAAAACAGAGGCAGGAAACTACAGACCCATCAGTTTGACCTCAGTGGTAGGGAAAATTATGGAATCACTTCTGAAGGAAAGAATTGTTGAGTACCTAGAGGCCAGTGAGGCACAGGACCCAAGGCAGCATTGCTTTTACAGCAGGAAGGTCATGTCAGACAAATCTAATTGATTTCTTTGACTGGGTGACCAAAGTAGTAGTAGAGCAGGGAGGGGCTGTGGACATGGCCTACCTAGACTTTAGCAAGGCATTTGATACAGTCGCGCACAAAAGTTTAATAAACAAATTAGCCAGCCTGGAAGTGGGTCCCAGGGTGGCAGCCTGGATAAAACACTGGCTGGATAACAGGACACAGCAGGTAATAGTAAATGGAGTCCACTCTGAAGAAAGGGGGGTTACTAGCGGGGTACCGCAGGGTTCAGTATTAGGACTGGTCCTCTTCAATGTATTTATAAATGACATTGCAGAGGGACTGGAAGGAAAGTATGTCTCTTTGCAGATGACACAAAGATCTGCAACAGAGTTGATGCACAAGGTGGGGTGGAAAGGATGAGAAGGGACTTGGCAAGGTTGGAGGAATGGTCAAATGTATGGCAGCTTAGATTCAATGCAAAGAAGTGCAAAGTAATGCACCTGGGAAACAAAAACCCAGAGGAAGAGTACACAATGGGGGGCTGAGATGCTGACAACAACAAAAATGAAAAGTAACTAACCCCTGTGGCACTCCACTCTTCACCCTCACTGTCCTGGAGTGCACCCCATTTAGCACCACCCTCAGAGTTCTTCCTAATATACAAGCCTCCACCCAGCTTGTTATTTTCCCACCCAACCCCAGACTTTCCATCTTGCTCACCAGCCTCCTATGGGGACGGTATCAAAGGCCTTACTGAAGTCCAGATAGGCCATGTCCACCCCCCCGGTCAATCACCTGAGTCACCCAATCAAAGATCTGAATTAGGATTGTCTGGCAAGACTTCCCCTTCATGAAGCCATGTTGTCTGCTGTCCTGCAAGTCACTTTCCTCCAGGTAATCCACTACCCTCTTCTTGATTAATGCATCCATTACCTTCCCCACCACTGACGTGAGGCTGACAGGTCGGTAGTTCCTCTTCACCTCCTTACTACCGCCCTTGTGTAAAGGCACTTTGTCTGCCCTCTTCCAATCCTCTGGCACTCTCCCCATATGCAGGGACAAGTTGAGGAGCCTTGTACAGGGTGTAGTCAACTCCTCCTTCAATTACCTGATCATCCTGGGGTGTAACCTGTCAGGCCCCATTGCCTTGTACACCCTCAACCTATCCAGCTCTGCAACCCTATACACAGTGAATGGGCTCAGATCCATCCATTTGCCCTCCTTCCCATTCGACTTCAACTCAGGTCCCCTGCTGTCCTCCTCCTCCTCTGTGAATACCGAGCTAAAGTACTTATCTAATAACCCTGCTTTTTCACAGTCCCTTTCCAATTTTCTTTCTCCCTCCGCCCTCAGCCTAGTAATCCCCTCCCTTGCCCTTCTGTTCTTCCTCACATATCTGAAAAAGGATTTATACTCCCTTTTGGCCTTTTTTGCTATTTTCTCCTCAGTATCTGTTTTGCCCTTCTGATCTTCTTCCCTGCCATACTCCTCTTTTCCCAATACTCTTCCTTATCATCCTGTGGCCCTTTCTCAGCTGAATTTTACATCCAAGATCATTTTCACCGGATCTGCATGTTTTATTCTCCTGCTTTCTTCTGTAATACTTAGTCTATTTTCAGTAGCCTGTGCTTACTCTGTCAGTCCATAGTAACCCTTAATGTAACAAGCAACATTATACAATGGCAAGAAAAAATCCTGGACTCTGATTGGTCAGTCTTGGGCTGGACCTGTGATGTTAATCAGTAAAACATCACGGGTCTAGTCTCAGCCTCACTGTGAACCTGCAGATGATTTTTTGGATGATGAGCCTGATGATTTTTTAGATGATGAGCTTTTTTTTGCATCTCCTCTTAAGAAACAAAAATATTTTTCCACATTAATAAAAACTTTCTTTAAAATTATTTTTTTTACTTTATATATAACAACAAGCCATTGTATAATAGCAATAATGCCCTCCAGGGTGTGTGTCATTTGGGATAACATCACGCCTCAGTTGTTGGACACACTTGGCCTGCGGCCTAGTGCCCAAACACCTGAAGCATGACGTTATCCCAGCACGACACACACCCTGTCAGGCATTATTGCTTAAGTATATTGCCTACACTGTGTTGATAATGATATATTTAGCCTGCAGTTTTCTATCCTCTAGCTAGCTCTGATTCATTCTGTTAACTGCACTTGTTGTAGCCTGTGCTCAGTTAGATTGCTTTATCTCATTCATTAACTGTTCATAGTAGATAACTGGGTAGGTTGTTGATTTCTTCACTGATCCTAGTCGATTGCTGGCTAGTTCTATTAGGCTTCACTAGCCTATGTAGCTGGCTAGTTCTATTAGGCTTTGCTAGCCTATGTAGCTGGCTAGTTCTATTAGGCTTCACTAGCCTATGTGCTCATTGATATTTACTGCTTAGGCTTGAAAAGGCATTTGTTGGTTTTCTCTACGTAGGCTCTGCCATGTTCCCAACGTCTTCATATTCCTTTCTAAACCTTCTGCTTTTCCTGCTTAAAATCCCTACTGTCTACTTAATTGTACCTTGATTTTCTCCTTCAATTACCATTCTCTATCCCTGAGCTTTTATTTTGTTTTCCTCTTCTCCTTTCCTCCTTGCCCATTTTCATTCATCCCATTCCCATCCCCCTGTTCTACATTTGTCTGCTCCTGCCTCTTCTTTTGTGTTTGAATTTGGCTGACAGAGCTGAAATCCAGATCCTAATAATTCCTTTGTCTTCTCCTTCCCCCGCCAAGCCTGCTTCCCCTCTTTCTCCCTCAGCCTCCCTGAGTGTCACATCCCCCGATTAGCTGTAACTGCCTCCCCTGAAGTTGTTTACCTGATCTTAGCCCCTGTTCTCTTTCTCCTCAGATCAAGCCCTGTACCTGGGCTCCCAGAGCTGCCTCCCAGTGCGGTCCCTGACTCATCTGAATAGCTGGCTGCACCTGCTGAATTTCACCCAGAACTTTCCAAGTAATGTATGGATCGAAGGGAGCCATATCCATTGGCTGCCCGTCCACTGAGACCTGCACCACTACTGGATCTCTGCATGCCAGCTCCCATTCTATTGGCTGCCCGTCCACTGAGACCTGCACCACTACTGGATCTCTGCATGCCAGCTCCCATTCCATTGGCTGCCCATCCATTGAGACCTGCACCACTACTGGATCTCTGCATGCCAGCTCCCATTCCATTGGCTGCCCATCCATTGAGACCTGCACCACTACTGGATCTCTGCATGCCAGCTCCCATTCCATTGGCTGCCCATCCATTGAGACCTGCACCACTACTGGATCTCTGCATGCCAGCTCCCATTCTATTGGCTGCCCATCCATTGAGACCTGCACCACTACTGGATCTCTGCATGCCAGCTCCCATTCCATTGGCTGCCCATCCATTGAGACCTGCACCACTACTGGATCTCTGCATGCCAGCTCCCATTCTATTGGCTGCCCATCCATTGAGACCTGCACCACTACTGGATCTCTGCATGCCAGCTCCCATTCTATTGGCTGCCCATCCATTGAGACCTGCACCACTACTGGATCTCTGCATGCCAGCTCCCATTCTATTGGCTACCCATCCATTGAGACCTGCACCACTACTGGATCTCTGCATGCCAGCTCCCATTCTATTGGCTGCATATCTCCATGGAACTGCCTGGCTGTCTGTGGCTTCCTTCTGTGTCCCTCTGCTGAGCCTGTTAGCTGTTCCTGTGTTGGAGCTGCCTGTGGGGCATTCTGCGGTGCTCTGCACAGCCTAACTTACTGGTCCTGTGGCCCTTTCTCGGTTAATTTTCTCCCAAATTTTCTCCCTCCCACCCTCCCCTGCCCCAGCCTTAATTAAATGCAGATAAATCCCACCCTCTATTCAATATTCAGCCCATGATTGGCTGCTGTAAGATTTAGGCTAGTCCACTGTCTGGCTTAACCATAGGCTGTCTTTTTTTGTAGACTCAGTCCCATACAGCTATAATGGTTAGTTCCTCTGTTACTATCTTGGGGCTCCTAATTACCCACCTTTCCCAGGTGGGACAATGCCACCTCTTTACCATACCCCTAGAAAATGGACTTTGCCCTGCTTCCCTGCCACTGTGCCAGCCAGGGTTTGGCATGACCTTACATAGACTAGGTGCTCACTGTGCCACTCACCCATCTCGCCCACCCACTCATGTAATATTGTTCCCTGTTAGTAGCAGTATCCTTGTACTGGCCCAACTAACTGCTGTCACTAATAGCCAAAGATGGCATACAACAATTTTTTCCACCTACAGAAAGAGAACTTGGACCAAACAATTACTCCTCTTCGCCACCAGATTCTCATTCCTACTGTTGCTTTTACTCCCTGGTGATGTGCATCCCAATCCTGGACCATCAACTGGCAGCAAAATGGCTGATCATAACAGCTATGGTTTAAAAATCGCTGCCTTGAACATTTGCAGCCTTCTGCCCAAAATAATCCAGATCCATGTTCCACTCCCCTGACATCATTTGCTTGACTGAGACCTTGCTCACCCCAAAAACTAAGGATAATGCAATTGCAGTACAGGGATATAGCACATTCAGGCTTGATAAAATAGGGAAAAGGGGGGGTGGCTGCCTCACTTATGTTAGGGAAGACATACAGGGGAGTGTGTCACCTATCTCAAGTGTGTCCGGTGACTTTGAGATACTAGCAGTAGACCTCCTCATATGGAAGCACAACAAATCCCTTACTATCACCTCAGTCTACCTGCCACCTGGTAAGGCAAAGTTAGGCTTTGGCCCCATCCTTGAAGTGCTCTCAAAAATTAAGAAGAACTTGGACATCATCATTATGGGTGATTTCAGTAGTATTTGACTCTGTAGGGAATCAGATACATTTGAAGATCAGGTTGCTGGAGTGTATCTTACACAGATGGTAACTGAGTATACCAGGCTGAATTATAGGACTGGCAAGGGCTCACTACTGGACTGGATCCTAACCAACAATCCTTCTAGGATCAAACAAGTAGTGGTGCTCTCTGATTGCCTTATTGACCATTCCCCAGTCATGTGCAAATAGGTGAATAAAGAAGAAAAGGTCCCCATCACTATTTGTAGCCATGTAATAAAGAGGGGCTTCATGCATGCCTTTAGATCAGCCTTAGCACAGGTGGAGTGATCCCATTTTGACAAACTCCATGACATAGACCTGGCACTGAAATATTTTGTTGACAAATTCAACAAAATTTGTGATTCTTCTGCCCCTTTGAGGAAAAGAAAAATCAGGGGAGCATCTAATGGGTGGATCACCTGAGCCCTCCTGGATCAGCACAGGGCTTGAGATAACCTATGGAGTATTGACAGGAACTCTGGTAACCCACACGACCACCAGAATTACAGGACAGCCAGAAACAAGTGCATGCACCTCACTAGGCTGGCCAAGGTGAAATACTATAAAGAGCAGCTAGACAGTAGCTGGGGGAATGGTAAAAGGTTTTGGCAAAATATCAAGGAACTTTTGAGAAAGGAGGACAGAATGCACCCCACAATGTTAAATGTCAATGGCACTCCCACCTTGGATCCTTGTTTAATTGCTGAAACCTTTGATTCAGCATTCACTGAGCTCAGTGCTGTTCTCCCTCCTGGTTACTTTACTCCCACTGAACCAGTCATGTTGACCTCAATACAGGATACTAACACTCCCAACTCTTACTAGGAGTGTTTCAATTAGGGAGACTAGAACCTATGTGAGGAAGGTTCTTGGAAAAGCCAGACTTGGGAGCAATAATATTGACATGAAGATTGTGGCAGTTGCACTTGAAGAGCTGCTGGTCCCTATCACCAAAATATTTAACAAATCACTCACCATGGTGAAATTCCCGACCACCTGGAAGATAGCACTGGTGACCCCTATGCTGAAAAGAGGGGATCACTCTAGCACAGCCAATTATTGGACTATTTCAAGTCTTTTCCCCCTATCAAAAGCACTTGAGAGAATCATGGCAGATCACATCTCTGAGTATCTTCAAAAACACAATCTCCAGTGTCCACAGCAGCACGACTTTCAAAAGAGCCACAGTACTACCACTGCATTTGTTGAATTCTCTGACTATGAGCATAAGGCCTTGGACAATGGCAAACTAGTAGGATCTATATTTATAGATCTCACTAAGGCCTTTGACACCGTAAATCATCCCTTACTTCTCCAACAGCTACTTCATATGGGGTTCTCCTCTGAAGTTGCTCTCTGGTTTAAGGATTACCTCTCCCACTGATACCAGAGTGTTAAGAATAGAACTGCAACTTCCACTGCCAGGGAGATCAGACTCGGTGTCTCTCAGGGTTCGCTTTTGGGTCCCCTCCTCTTTAGTCTATTCTTAAATAGACTCCCTGAAGTGTGTAAGTGCAAGATTATTCTGTATGCTGATGTTGCGGTCATCCTAAATAGCAGCACTCATCTAGACCAGCTACAGAATGAGCTGCAGTCCACTTTCCACTCCTCGGAAGATTGGTTCAGCACACAGAAATTGCTTCTTCATTATAAGAAAACTAAAACAATGCTGATCTTCAGCTCTCAGCACAAGAAACCTAACCTGTCAACTGTCAGTAATAAGGCTGCTGCCTTAGAATAGGTACTCACTTTCAAGTACCTCGCGGTTCACATTGACGACACTCTTTCCTATGAGCAGCACATTGATCATGTCATCAAAGCAGTCAATGTCAAACTGGGTGTCTTATACTGGCACAAACAATACCTCATGCCCTCTGCTATCTGTCTCGCAGTCTCCAGCTCCATCCTGTCAATAATCGACTATGGCTTGGTGGTATATGGGTCTGCTTCGGACACAGCACTTAAGTGAGTCACAGTTGCCCTTAATAAGGCCTGCAGATTAACCCTCGGTGCTGACAACCTGTCACACACCTGTTCGCTCTATGAACACACCAATTGACTGAACCTCAAAAACAAAGTAAAATACCAGATGTGCCTTCTGGGCAAGAAAATCCTATCTGGAAAAGCTCCCCCCTTTTTCAAACTCTTGTTGCAGGCTAGTCACTCTTCCTACCACACCAGAGGCACTACCTGTTGCTCACTAGCTGTCCTGTTTAGGAAACCTCATTTGGCCAAAGGTCCTTTGCTTTCAGGACACCCCATGGCTAAATGAGATCCCTACACAGATAATTAAGATTTCCAGCCTCCCTGCCTTTAAACTGGAACTGAAGCAGCATCTCACTGCCGCTGGTACCTGTGTTTGCAGGTAATCTAGTCAGACCACTCTATCAAGTGCAAGGGTGGTGGGGTGGTTGTGTCCCTCCCTCCTTCTCTGCTCTAGATCCAGCTCCCTGTCTTCTGCACTTAAGTAATCTTTGGTCCCTCTGGGCCTTTTCTGTTATTTGTTCATACTCATATCACCCTTTATCATCCTTCTCCCCTGCACTAATCCCTCCTTGCTGCGGCCGAGTGCATCAACCGCCCAAGGTGTGCATATATCAGAGCATGACCGTACACCTCAGAGTGGTTTATCTATCTTATAAAATGTAAAAATTGTTTTGGAGGGGGTTAAAAGTGCAGGTGTGCGGTCGCGCTCTGATATACGCATGGTCATGGATGTGGAGGATGATGTCTTCCTCATTTTATAATAATTGTTGTATTCCTGTTACATTGTTCATGTTCCTAATTTTTGACATGGAACCTTTGAAAAAGAGCATTTTGCTCAAAGGGTATTCTCCGAATCATGAAATAAACAAATAAATAAGTAAATAAAACATGCATGCAGACGACGCTGTCTTCTTCCTATCTGGTCCTCCTGCCCTTGCCGTCCAAATTCCTCTTCAACAAGATTTTCAGAGGTCACAACTTGTTTCAATGTTAGCTGCCTCAAACTGCACACAAAACAAATGTCACCATGATCTTTGGCTCCAAAAAGAAACTCTCCAGGACTCCTACCCTACCCTCCTTCTCCTATGGTGCTAATACTCCTCTTGACAATGTCACTGCTTACAAGTACCTTGGAGTGTTGCTCGTTCCCTTCCTACACTTCTCTTCCCACTTTGGTGCCCTTCACCCCAAATTGCACCCTAAACTTGGATTACTCTACTTCCATAAGGCTAGCCTTTCCCTCCCAGTTAGATGTGACATTGTGGTCAAATAGATTCTCCCTGCTTTCAATTATGCAGATGTAGTTTGCAGTGCTGCTCCAGCCACCTCCCTCACCAAACTAGATGTCCTTTTCCATGCCTTCTGTCATTTCACCTCAAACTCCCCCTATCTGACACACCACTGCGACCTCTACTCCTCCTTATCCTTCCAATCTGTCTCGTAGAGATGCTCGTCCCACTGTGCCACCTTCATCTCTAAATACTGGTTTGGGACTCTTCTATCCTACCTCGCCTCTCTCCAAAATCCTGCCATTTCCTCCCCCTACAGCTTATGTACAAATGGCACCCGTTCCTTTGCCTCCCGCGAGTCCACACTTCAGCCGGTAAACTAGCTTTCTCTTATAGACTTCTCTTCCTCTGGAACAACATCCCCCCTACCCGTCTCACCCCTCCTTTCCCACCCTTAAGCACTTACTTAGACCTACTCCTACTACTTCTGTACCTGCCCAACTTCCTAATATCTTTTTTCCTCTTCCCTGCTTTTACTCTGTTTAGCTATTATCAATTGTGTGTGTGTGTGTGTGTATATATATATATATATATATATATATATATATATATCATGGCAAAAAAATGCATTGAATGCATCAGTTAGGGTTAAAGCAACAAAAGTGAGGAAATGAGACATTAGGGTTGAGTCCCTAACCCCCCAACACCCTACCCTCCTCCTCCACAGACTGACAGGCACTGAGGTGTGCCATGGGGCCTTGTGGCCCAACTCTCACCCCATTCCATGTGTAAACAGGTTGACATGCTACAGTAAAGGAGAATGGGGTGAGAGGCCTCAAGACCCTATGGCACTCCCCAGTGCCTGTCAGTCTGTGGAGGGGGTGTTGGGTGGGCTAGGGGCTCATCCCTAACATCTCATTTCCTCACTTGCGTTGCTTTAACCCTAACTGATGCATTAAATTCAGTTTTTTACCATGAATGTCCTTACTTTTTGAAAAAGTGTAATATAACTAATAAATAAAGTGTTGGGCCCCACGCTCCCACCAAGCTGCCCATTTGTACATAACAATGTGGATGTGTGGGAGCGCAGGCCCTCTGGGCCCTGCACTTCCACATACACATAGGTACAGAGCCATGCAGCAGCCCTATAGGATAAGGAACCCTTGTAGCACTAATTTGCGGATATCTCAGGAACCTTGGCAGCTATATAAAAAATTCAAGTATTATTGTAAGCATGATAATGAGCACTGCTCAGAGCATACATCAACTAAATCACGTCTTGCATTGTTTACGAGCTACAGGCACCGAAATGCACAATGGGCACCACAAAGTTATCCAATGGAGAAGTCTCAAATTCGTGATGGCATATCTATGGAACCATTTAATTCCCCAACACCTAACTAGCATAATTCACACCTCTAGGGCATCTCCACAATATCCTGAACATTTCAAGTAAAAGGCCCGAACCGTTCATTAGCAATGCAATGATAACGTTTTTTAAAATCCTAGTCCGTGAGGTAACAAAATCCTTGACCTCGAGCTCACGGACTAGGATTTTGACAGCTCACAGACTGGGATAATTAGCGCATCATGGTCAAAGAATTTTTACATTTTAAGAAGCTATTTTATGACCAAATTTGCCAATCGAAAGGTATGGGTTTGTAGAGGGAGTCATCCTGAACAAAAACCCATGCCTCATTTGGCCCAAAAGTCACATGTGGAAAAAAATACAACATTTTGTTTTGGAGAAAAACTGAAAAACAAGATGGCAGCTCATGGACAAGGAATTTTCTGGTGGACCAGGATACTAGTCCCTGACCTACAAAATCCTTGACCGTGAGACTAATCTTTGTCTGAAAAATAACCATGTAAATTATGCAGTGAACTGAGCATGCTCAGAACCTGAAAATTAAAAATGTAATAACTTTGGAACAGATTAATATTTGTTCACCAAACTAATGCTGGAGTGTTCCTTGACCCAACCTCTTTCTACGTATCAAATTTCAGACCAAAAGACCACATGGTGTGATCGCAGCACCATGGGCAAAAAAGTGTCAAAACTGGTGAAAAATGCATTTTATTAGTGTTTTGCTGTGCAGAAACCATAAGTCTGACCAAAACATAACTTAGTAAATCAAGCGATCTGCCATATCAGACTGCGCATTCCAATTTCGTGCAAATCCACTGAAGGGTTGCAAAGTTATTACCATGCAAAAATTGAGGTTTAACAATAAAAGTTCCTACTCAACCCTAACTATAGGGGTGCAACTGCTCCCCTATAATATGTTTAATGCATTAGTTAGGGTTGTTCCACAGTGACAAAAGTGAGGAAATTTGCTGTTAGGGTTGAAAACCCTAACTCCAAATTCACCCCCCAGCACCACACACACACAGACACACAGACACACATGCAAGTATGGGGGAGGACCAAGACAACACAACCAACGACAGACATCCAGCAGCAGGTGACAGAAATAACAAACAATTGTCTAAATGTACTACGAGACATCCCCACCCACCTGACCAGGTACTGCATGCTCGGTGGAGATCAACAGCAAAACTGAGGCCATGTACACCAAACGTACACATCCCTGATTGCAGCTGCACAGCGTACCACACTTAGTAGTTGCATGGCCTTACCTACCGATGCCCCACACCAGATGACACCACATGTAATGGG
Organism: Neoceratodus forsteri; assembly: GCA_016271365.2. Lineage (NCBI taxonomy): Eukaryota > Metazoa > Chordata > Ceratodontiformes > Ceratodontidae > Neoceratodus > Neoceratodus forsteri. The sequence goes on from CM028133.1 coordinate 66,256,493, forward strand.
CCACCTGAACAACAGAGTTGAGCAAAACCAAGGAATTGTACAGGTATAATATCTCTGATTATAACATGGGTTTGAGAAATGCAGCTTTCTAATTGAGTGTAAACATTGTAACAGCCTTATGTTTAGTTTTTATTAACATACATGTAGAGCCTAGCCATATGATGAACATGCTTTAATGTTGTTTAAAAAAACAGTTTTATTATGATAGCAATAAGCCACTCCCAGGTATTATGTTAATGGTCAGTTTATCACTGTCTAGTGACATGTGGCACTCGGCTACGCCTCATTCAATATTAAACCCTACATGGTGATTAACAGACCATTTAACATAACCGTTGGTCATGCCTTATTGCTTAATTGTCTTTATGACTAGATACTCTCCTCTGCTAGGACTGCAGGAGTTTTGCAACACAGTGTCACACCCAGTTACACCATACTCTGTCTACTTACTGGAGAATGGCTGTGAATATGAACTCATGAAGATGAACAGTGTAACTTGATCATTACAGTCATCGAAACCTTAGTGTGATTATAACTGACAGAGTCAGTGATAGAGAATAACCCTTGCCGTCCTAGTACACTTATCCCATTGTGAGTTAAATCAATACTAAAAGACATTCTGTTTATATCTACACTATACCTACTTGATTGCTGTTGTACCACAATTGACATAGTTATCACTTTGATAGCATCAGTGACAGAAGTGTGGCAAACCCAAACACTACGTTATACAGCCTGAGTACGAAACAACTGTTAAAAAAATTACACTGTGTACATAAGTAGCATAGATCAGTCATTGCAATAATAGTAAATGTATCACTATTTGAATAAGTTAGTCATCACAGATGCAATGAGATTGTCTTTATCAGGTACAACATACTGAGTAAGTGCCTACAGTAAAATCTATCCTATAGACATCTCCGATACAGGTACGTCATTGTTGGCTCAGTAGTCCTGTGATATTTAGAAGTTGCTTGGCCTGATCCATGCAATTACATTGTTTCTTACAAAGAATACTTACTGCATCTTTAGTATTGAAACACACTGAAGGTCTATGTATGTATATTAGCAGTACAGCTTCATCAGTAAGAATGCATCTGATACTGGCAGTACGAATTTCACAGCTTTGAACAGGCAATGCTTTTCCATACGTTTACATCAGCCTCTCTATCTTCAGTAAACAGTTGCAGTAAATGTGCTACTATGAAAATCACATACTAAATGTAACACTACTTTTATCTTGAGCATGCTAGTGTCTTGTAGTTAATTTATGTACTTCTCTTAATTAATGTATACTCACTAGTGTTAAAACCTTTCTACAACTGTGATCATGCACCTTTAGCATTTATATTGACGAACGGCACAGTACCAGTTGTGGTGTGGTGTGTGTGGGGCATCGTTAGGTAAGCCATGCAACTACTAAGTGTGGTAATGCTATGCAGCTGCAATCAGGGATGTGTATGCTTGGTGTACATGGCCTCAGTTTTGCTGTTGATCTCCACTGAGCATGCAGTACCTGGTCAGGTGGGTGAGGATGTCTCATAGTACATTTAGACAATTGTTTGTTATTTATGTCACCTGCTGCTGGATGTCTGTCATTGGTTGTGTTGACTTGGTCCTCCCCCATACTTGCATGTGTGTGTGTGTGTGTCTGTGTGTGTGTAGTGCTGGGGGGGTGAATTTGGAGTTAGGGTTTTCAACCCTAACAGAGAATTTCCTCACTTTTTTCGCTGTGGAACAACCCTAACTAATGCATTAAACTGAGTTTTTGCCTCTAATTTCCCTTCTTTTTGAGAATGATAATGAGAAATAGTGAATGTAATGCAGCGGCGGGGCCTTGCATGAGGCCCTTTGGGCCCAGCATCCTAAATCTTGTGGGAAGGGCCCGCTCCGCCACATCATGTCTTGTGGGCATAGTAACAGGAATAGCAACGCAAACAGAAGCGCTAACAGTGGCACACATGGTAACACAAGCACAAATGAGAACAGAAAGGGTAACGCACATGGTGGCGTAGACGGGAACGGTCTGCCACGTGATGTGTTGTCACATAGTAACATGGTGCCTGCAAACGGAAATGTCAATGGGCATGGTGATGCAAAGTGAAACAGAAAGAGAAACAGTACTGTAGACACAAATGGCAAAAAATAACAGAAACGCAAGCGCTAAATGAAAACACAAAGGATAACGCATATAGGGCCCGCGCTCACGCCATCGAATGCGGCGGCGGAGGGCCCCGCCCCACCACATGATGTCTTGTGGCATAGTAACAGGAACAGCAATGCAAACAGAAGTGCTAACAGTGGCGCACATGGTAGCATGCGCTGAATGAGAACAGAAAGGGTAACACACACGGTGGCGTAGACGGGAACGGTCTGCCACGTGATTTGTTGTCACTTAGTAACATGGTGCCTGCAAATGGAAATTTCAATGGGCATGGTGACGCTAAGTAAATCAGAAAGAGAAACAGTACTGTAGACACAAATGGCAAAAAATAACAGAAACGCAAGCGCAAATGAAAACGCAAAGGATAACGCACATGGTGGCGCAGACGTCAACGGTAAGTGAAACGGGTACGGAACCGCAAGCGGAAAGGGCAACAGTAACAGTAATGTAAGCGCCTAGCCTGGTTTTCCCCCAAAACCTGCATAGAGAAAGACAGTGAGTACAAATAATGTATGCATAATAATGAGTATCGGAGCAGAAAACTAGAACTTGGAATACTAAATAGGTTATATCTCAGGAACTGTACGACGTGGAAAAAAAATTTGAAAGTCATATGATTTACAACTGTCCTGGCTAATTTTGTAAGCAATTTTCTGATGAAAAGTCCGTATCTCGCACCGTTTCCGAGATACGGGCCCTGAAATGCGCGACGAATGCTGTAATGTTATCCTATGGGAAAAAAAGAGAAGTTCGGAGTGCCATAACTTTGCCTCCCTGTAATATTTTTTCACCAAACCACTGAAAGGCACATCTGTGGGCTGTTGGCTGTCTTCCCTCCAAATTTCAGGAAAAAAGACCAAACCGTTATTTTACAGCAGGGATCCAAAGGATTCCTGTAATGTGTTGGGCGCCGTAATGTTATCCTATGGGAAAAAATGTCAAATTTGGAGTGCCGTAACTTTGCTGCCCTGTAATATTTTTTAAATACAACACTGAAAGGCACATCTGTGAGATGTCAACTGCGTTCCCTCCAAATTTCAGCCCAAAACTCCCAACCGTTCTTTTGCAGCACAGTGCCAAAGAATCGCTGTCGCTTTCCCACAGATAGAAAACTACTGTCGTAATTTGCGAAAGCTTTCACAAAAAAGTTTGACACTTTTCATGAGCACGAAAGTAATTTGCGAAAGTACTTTTTTCAGAAATGTGAAAAACATATTTCTGGGGTGTTTTACCACAAAATAAAGACATTGCACGCATCCTCAGGGTCCGACTAGGTGAATACAAAAAGAATTAGGTTGCTAGAGGGTCCCAAATTTAAATGCCAACCATTTTTCTGATCACCAACTGAAAGCAAAATGGCTGATTTATGAAAGTAACAGGCCCATTTGCGAAAGTAAAAATGCATTTGAGACACTGTCAAACTTTCTGTTAACTTTTCCCATTGACTTATAATGGGAAATTGTTTTTTGAATAACTTTTGAACCGTTTAATATTTTTTCACCAAATCTTTGAAAGGCACATCAGGGATCCCAGCTGCACATTCCCTGAAGATTTCAGGCCAGTCGCACAAACCGTTCGACCTGTATGCGCGACCATATAATTCCAGAAAAAGCGTAAACGCGTGCGCAAATCATGCTTAATAACTCCGCAGCTGTGTATCCAACTGATACAAAACTTGGTAGATACCAAGGCCTATGGTTCCTGATCATGTATGCCAAATATCAGCCAAATCTGTCATACAGTTACAAAGTTATTAAGGTGCAAAGTTTTGGGGTTTAACATAGAAATGGCTCCTCAACCCTAACTATGGTAGCACTACCGTGCCCACTATATATATATATATATATATATATATATATTCATGGCAAAAAAATCAGTTTAATGCATCAGTTAGGGTTGTTCTACAGCAACAAAAGTGAGGAAATTTGGTGTTGGGGTAGCCCCTTGCACCCAAGCCTACCCATCCCCACCAACAGGCATCAGGGTGTACGTTGGGTCATTGGTCCTAACTCTCACCCCATCCCATGTGTAAACAAGCTGAGGTGGTACAGTATAGAGAGAATGGGGTGAGAGTTAGGACCGATGACCCCAGTGCACACCCCAATGCCTGTTGGTGGGGACTGGGTGGGCTTGGGGTGCAAGGGGTGGCAACCCTAACACTAAATTTCCTCATTTTTGTCACTGTGGATCAACCCTAACTGATGCATTAAATGGAGTTTTATGCCATGAATTTCCCTTCTTTTTGAGAATGAGCACTATAAATAGTGAATGAATGAATGTGGTGTGCCCCGTGCTCCCACCATGTGATTTTTTGTCACATAGTAACACTAATGGTAGCACAAATGCAAGCATAAACATTAATGAAAACAGAAATGGTAAGTCAAACGGTAATGCAAATGCTAATGGCAACAGAACACAAACATTAACAAAAATAGTAATGTAAATGGTAACGCCAATGGAAACAGAAACAGGAAGAAAAATGCAAATGGTAACACAAATGCAAACAGAAATGCAAACAGCTAAGGCAACAGCACTGCAGAAATAAACAGTAACGCAATCAACAATGGAAATGCAACCGAAAACGAAAACGCTAAGGGCAACAGAAATGCAAACAGTAGTAAAGATGCAAACAGTAATGGTAATGCAATTGGAAATGCAAACAGTTATAGTAACAGCAACAATGATGCCAAGATGAACAGTAATGCAAACGGAACAGCAAACACAAGCATGTACGGAAACACAAATGGTAACACGCACAGTCACGGTACTGCAATTGGAAATGCAAATGCTAATGGTAACGGCAAAGATGATGCCAAAGGAAAGATAAATGGAAACACAAAAGCAAACGCATACGAAAACGCAAACCGTAAGGCACTTGGTCATGGTAACGAAATTGGAAATGCAAATGGTAACAGTAACAGCAAAGATGGAAGTGCGTACGCAAATGCAAATGGTAACAGTAACGCAAGTGCAAACGCTAATGCACATGATGACGCAAGCGTTAACAATAACGCAAACAGTAATAGGAATGCAAATGGTAATGGAAACAGAAACGTAAATGCAAGCAGGTATGGAAACACAAACCGTAATGCGCACAGTCACGGTAACACAATTGGAAACACAAATGGTAATGGTAACAGCAATGATGATGCCAAAGGAAAGACAAATGCAAACACAAGCGTGTACCCAAACGCAAATGGTAATGCACACAGTGACGCAAAATGAAATGCACACAGAAACAGTAGTGGAAACGCAAATGATAACAGTAACGCAAATGCAAGTGCAAGCAAAAACACAAAGTGAAACACACGCAGTGGTGTACACTGAAACAGTAATGCAAATGGGTATGGAAACGCAAGTGGGAATGCTAACTGTAACAGTAAAGTAAGCGCACACCCTGTTTTTGCCCAACAGCTGCATAGAGAAACTCAGTGAGTACAAAGAATGTATGCATAATAATGGGCCTCGGAGCAGAAAATGAGTACTTGGAATACTAAATTGCTTATATCTCAGGAACCGTACGATGTAGAAAAAAAATTAACATTGCATATAAATTATGACTTTCCTGGCTAGTTTTTTTACTTAGCCCCCAGTGGGGGGGATAAGCATTTTTCCAACTAAAAGTCTGCATCCCGAAGCGTTTCCGAGATACGGGCCCCAAAAAGAGCGACGAACACCATAATGTTAGTCTATGGGAAAAAGCATCAACTTCAGAGTACCGTAACTTTGCATCCCCTGTAATAGTTTGTCACCAAACCACGAAAAGGCACATCTGTTGGATGTTGACTTTCTTCTCTCCTAATTTCAGCCCAAAAGACTAAACTGTTCTTTTGCAGCAGGGTAGCAAAGAATTCCTGTTATTTTGGGCATAGTGTCGTAAGGTAGTGTCGCAAATCGTGATACTTTTACAAAGAATTCACGAAAGTGTTGCAGGTGCAACACTACTTCATGACACTACAGTTTACAAAAATTTCAAAAACATATTTCTGGAGTGTTTAACCCCCCCAAAAAAGACATAGCTAGCATCCTCAGGGCTCGACTAGGTGAACACAAAAAGAATTGTGTCCCTAGAGGGTTCCAAATTTAAATGCCAAGCATTTCTGTGACCACTAATGGAAAAAAAATGGCTGACTCATGACACTACAGGGGTAATTTGTGACACTAAAAACTGCGTTTGAAACACTGTCAAACTTTTTGTTAACTTTTCCCATTGACTATAATGGGAAACTTGTTTTTTGAATAACTTTTGAACTGGCGGCATGTTCCCTGAAGGTTTTGAACTGGTCGCGCAAACCGTGCAACTTGTAGGTGCGAGCAAAGAATGCACAAAAAAGTGTAAATTTGCTACAGAATGTTGCTTTATAACTCTGTAACCGTATATCTGACTGGCACAAAACTTGGCACATCCTGAGCTCTATGGTACTGCTCCATGCCTGCCAAATTTCAGGCAAATCTGTTATATGGTAGTAAAGTTATTAAGCTGCAAACTTTCACACTTTAACCTTAAATGGGGTACTGAACCCTAACTATAGTGGCACTACCATGCCACTATAATATATATCTAGATAGACAGATAGATAGATAGATAGATAGATAGATAGATAGATAGATAGATAGATAGATAGACAGACAGACAGACAGATAGATAGATGTATATGTGTGTACATATATATATATATATATATATATATATACGTGTGTGTGTGTGTGTGTGTATATACGAACATGCGAATGTGCCAGCAGAAACAGACCACCCGGTCTATCTAAGTCACTCGAGTGTGCAGCCAATACCCCAAGTTTGCAGCTGCCCCACCCCCTCTCCCTTTTGTCATCCCACTGCCACCCCCCACCTCCAGCACCCTCACTCTCCCCTGTTCCCTGTCCCCTGTCCCATGCCCTTTTGAAGCTGTTCACAGATTTACATGATACCACCCATTGTGGTAGGGCATTCAATTTTGCTACCACCCTCTCTGTGGAATAGTGTCTCCTCATTTCCTTTCTAAATCTTCCCCCCTCTATCCTTAGTCCGTGCCCCCTGGTGACCCTCCCCCTCCTTAACTTAAAGACCTCATCCTTATTGATTCCCCTCAGATACTTGAATGTCTCTATCATGTCCCCCTGCCCTTCTACCCTCCAGGGTGTACATATTCAGGTCTCCCAGCCTGCTGTCATAGTCTCTCCCCTCCATTCCACATATCATCTTTGTTGCCCTCCTCTGCACCCCCTCCAGTAGCCTAATATCACGCATTCGGTCTGGCCTTCAAAACTGCACACAATACTTTAAGTGCGGCCTTACCAGTGACCTGTAGAGGGGCAAGATCACCTCTCTTCACCTGGATGAAAAACCCCTCGCTATGCACCCCAGAATTTTGTTTGCTTTTGCAGCCTCTCTCCTGCACTGGGCAGCGTTGTTCATAGTCCCTGTTATCATTACCCCTAGGTCCTTCTCCTCTCAGTGATTCCCAGCTTAAGCCCCCTCCCAGCCAGCATTCTCTCCTTAGGTTCTTCACACCAAAGTGCACAACCTTACACTTCTTTGCTTTGAACCCCAGCTGCCACCTCTCTGACCACTCCTCTAGCTTGTGTAGGTCCCCCTGCAGCTGCTTCCATCCCTCCTCTCCGTCAACCACTGCTCCAATTTTGGTGTCATCAGTGATCAGACTTACCTTGCTCACCACCTCGTGTCAATGTCTGATATGAAGAGCCCAAATAATACTGGCCCCAACACAGAGCCCTGTGACACCCCATTCGTCACCGGCCTTGGAGTTGAGGGCTCCCCTCTCACCACCACCCACTGCAGCCTGCCACTCAGTCAGCTTGTAATCCAGTTCATAATTTTTGCCCCAACCCCTACACCAGTTAGCTTCTCCCCAAGCCACCCATGAGGCACTGAATCAAAGGCCTTGCTGAAGTTCAAGTAAAGAACATCCACTGCATGACCCTTATCCAGCTCACCTGTCACTCAGTCCTAATATTGTATGAGGTTGGTTTGACAAGACTTTCCTGAAACAAATCCATGCTGCCTCACATCCTGGAGGCCACTGTCCTCCAGGTACTACACCAGTCTTTCCTTCAGTATTGTTTCCATGAGTTTGCACACTATGGAGGTGAGACTTACTGGATGATAATTACCCAGTTCATCCCTTGGCCCACTATTATGTAATGGTACTACATGTGCCATCCTCCAGTCCAGTGGCACACATCTTGACTCCAGTGAGGTGCTGTACAGATCTGCCAGGAGCTCTGCCAACACCTCTGCCATCTCCCTCAGCACCCTGGAGTGGATACCATCCAGCCCTGGTGATTTGTCTACCTTCAGTGCCCTCAGTCCCTCTAGGATTCTACTTGCCTCAAGTCACCCAGCTGTCACCTCCTCTCCCTCTGTCCTCTGTTCTCACCCTCCCAGCCCATGCTGGTAGAGGTCCCCCTTTCTTCAGTGAACACTGAGCAAAAGTATTCATTCAGTGCTTCTGCCTGCTCCTCCCCCTTTTCTGTCCACTCCCCACCCCTTTTGATCCTCACTGTTGTCTCCTTGCACTTCCTTTTCTCCCTGATGTATCTGAAAAAAATCTTTCTCCCCCACCTCATTAATTCCCTGTGCTAGTCTCAACTCCCTCTGGGCCTTGGCTTCTCTCACTTTTCTAGTCACCTCCCTGGACCATCTTGCACATTCCTCCCTGTCTACTTCCTTCCCCGTCCTCCTAAACTTCTGGTGCACTACTCGTTTTGCCCTCACCACCTCCACAACCTCACTGTTCAACCAGCATGGTTTTGTTGCTCTGTTCCTTTTACTCTGTGCCTTGGTGCAGGCTTCTTTTGCCTCTGTAACCCCCCATTTAATAATATCCCACTGCATCATTTAGGGTTAAAGCAGAAAAAGTCAGGAAATTAGACCTGTAGGGTTGCTGCCTACCCCCCCAGGTACCCGCCATCCTTCCTAGACTGACAGATGCCGGGATGTGTCATTGGGGTTGTGAGACCTAAATGTCACCCCATTCCATGTGTAATCATGTTGACATGGCACAGTAAAGAAGAATTGGGGACATTTAGGTCTCACAATCCCAATGACTCACCCTGGCATCTGTCAGTCTGGGGAGGATGTGGGGGTACACGAGGGGAGGTAGAGGCAACCCTAAAAATTGCTATCAAAGAATCTCACGATCAAAGAATTTACAGGCTCGCGATCAAAGAATTTGCAGGCTCATGATCAAAGAATTTAAAATGTTAAAACTCCATTTTTGACAGAAGTGCATTAAACTACAGGCATGGCTCGATAGAGGGAAGCCCCTCTAAGCAAAACCCATCCTAGTTTGACTTCACAAGTCACCCCTGGGTTGAGATATTTGATATTTTCCAACCGAAAAATCTGGCCATCTTGTCCCTCTCTCACAAACGAAGATCGCAATCAAAGAATCTCATGATCAAAGAATTTGCAGACTTACGTTCAAAGCCAGCCACCGAAGTCAGGCTAACAGGGCTGTAATTTCCCGCCTCCTGCCTGTTACTACTTTTGTGAAGCAGGACATCTGCCCTCCTCTAGTTACCCAGAACTTCCACCATATTTAGTGATAGGTTGAACAGTGCTGTCAGAGGTGCAGCCAGTACCTTCTTGAGCTCCCTCAGTATCTCAGGTGTACCTCATCAGGCCCCATTAGCTTGTCTACTTTTAGTTGTGCTAGTCCCTTGAGGACTCTCTCCTCTGTTAAAGGACTAGTGTCCACCTCCCTTCTTTAATGACCTTGACCCTTATTTGTGGCCCATCTCCTACCCCTTCTTCTGTAAATACTGAACAAAAGTATTTGTTCAATATGTCTGCTTGTTTCGTCCTCTTCCACACAAACCCCTCCTTCCCCTTTTGGCCTTACTATCCCACCTTTGGTCTTCCGCTTTTCACTTGTATACCTAATGAATATTTTATCCCCCTGTTTTACTGACTTGGCAATATTGTAATCGGTTTTGGCCTTTGAGCTCCTAGCAGCTTTCCCTGCCTCCTTTGTTTCTCATGATATTTCTCCCCATCTTCCTTTTTCTGTGCCATCTTGTACCTTCTAAATGTTAACTTTTTTGTCCTTACTTTCTCTACCACTTCTTTAGAGAACCATAGTGGTCTCTTTTTAGGCTGCATGGGTGGAGCCCTGCAATCCTCTTGCAAGTACTAGGAGAAAAGCAGCTTGCCAAGGAACAGCCTCATGAGGTGACAAAAGTCACCTCCGTGTCTGTGCACTATGTCCTACTCCAAGCTCACACAACTTTTTTTTTAACTACTGCGCACTAGCAATTGCTTCTTTTTACTTTGATATTACTTTTCCTGAGCCCTAATAATGGATGCAGAGTCCTGCGCATAGTGGAGAAGTGACTGTTGTGACTGTTGCAGCATACAGTCTGGTGCGTGAGAGAGAGAGAGAGAGACAGCATAAGAGATACAATGGCAATAGTGCTGTGCAACTGGAGTCAATGGAAAGAGCAGAGTGCTTCACAGACCACAGAGGAGACTGTGATGGAACTCCAAATTGTTCTTTGGTCAGAATCTGGTCCGGTGAGGCCCTCCTTGATAGCGAGAGCTCTGTAGGGCTCCACCCACTGCAGCCCTAAAAATGAGATCTTTCTTGAATTTGGTCAGTTCTGTGCTTGTTTTTAGTAAAGGAAAAGGTGGTGGAATATCTTTAGGAGCATGGTCTCCAGGGTGTGAGGCAGCATGGGTTCGTGGGGGGGGGGATCATGTCAAACAAATCTGATTGACTTCTTTGACTGAGTCACTAAGACAGTAGAAAAAACACTTTCCCCCAGGACGCACCGGAAGATGTGCAACTTTTTGTTCAGTGTGCCTTTCCTGGTGAAGAATTTCACTAAAAAAATAAATAAAACAGGAGCCAAGTGGTAGACATCCTGTATTTTGATGTCAGCAAAGCCTTTGACTCTGTACCCCACAAAAGGTTGATCAAGAAGTTAGTCGATCTCAGGGTTGGGGAAAAGATGGCCAGGTGGGTGGAAAACTGGCTGAGGGACAGAACTCAGAGGGTGGCTGTGGAGGGAGAGATATCTGGCATCAGAGAGGTAACCAGTGGGGTCCCACTAGGATCAGTGCTGGGGCTGGTGTTGTTTAATGTCTTCATCAATGACATTGGCAATGGCATTAAGGGCAAAAATGTGCCTATTCATGGATAACACCAAGCTCTGTGACAGAGTGGACACAGCTGAAGGGATACAGGACCTACAGGAAAATCTGGAAAAGCTTGGGAGGTGGTCCAGGATCTGGCACCTGTGCTTCAATGCCAAGAAATGCAAAGTTATGCATATTGGAGCCAAGAATCCCAGGGCAGACTACTACCTGGGTGGAGTCTGAGTATCTGCATCAGAGAAGGAGAAAGACCTGGGAGTGATGATTACTAGTGATCTGAAGCACTCCACACAGTTTAACAAAGGCAGACAAGATGCTGGGATGCATATCTACAGGGATCAGTAGTAGGAGAGAGAGAGGTGGTTATATTGCCCTTGTATACTAAGGCTGCTATACCTAGCTCTCTGCTTGCTTCTTATGGAACTGACTTGCTGACTTGCGTGCCTACATTCGACTTGCTGGAGGATTTTACTTCATCTGATTCTGAAAATCATTGTTTGACAGCACAAGAGATCTGGGAGCATTTTGCAATGGTAGAGCATCATTTTGCTAGTGCAAAACTGAAAATGCATAGAGATATGCAACGCCTGAGAACCGACAGCACAAATGCATCTTCCACCCGGGTGGAAGCTCTTGAAGATTTACCTGACTTCTCTCCTTTCCTGCCTGTTGCTGTGACAGGCTCTGACCCGACCTGTGCGTCTGTAGCTGAAGCCCTGCTGCCTGCTCCCCTGCCACCTGCAGTACAAACGGACTTGGTTTCCTTCTCAGAACCTGCTTCCTTTACATCGCAGAGTTCCCCACATGGACAAGACTTCTCTACAGTAAATGCTCCCCTGCCACCTGCAGTTCAAACGAATTCAGTTTCCTTTTCACTACCTGCTTCCATTAAATTGCAGAGCTCCCTACATGTACAAGAATCATCTATTGTCAATATTAATAAAGTGCCTACCTGGACTGTTGAATCGGTGCTGAGAGGTGCTGGCTGGGTTCAGGGTACTATCCCAGGAAGTTGGAAGTCGGGTCCATCTCCAATACGGTCCCCCTGCCCTGAAGATTTTCCGGAGCTACAGAGCACTTTAGGCACTTCAAAAGTCACTACTGACTCCTTGTGTCTCCCTCATGAACTGGAGCTTACACAGAACCCTGTGTTGGATTATTTGAAGGGTTCTACATCCCAGGCTCCTTTTCTACTATTTCTATAGAGGCTCTGGTTCCCCTATCACCTCAGCCCCCCCCCAAATATCAAGACCAAGCCATTCAAATTCTTCATTTTTTAAATTTCCAATCCAGGCTGCAAAGAGACACAATGCTGTTCGCTTGGCATACCTGGGGTGGTTACCTGAGCCACCTGATTGGGTCTATGTGGCATGTACACTTCTAAAGGATTCTTTAAAATTATTTTCCCATGAAATATATGCATTAATTCATATCTCTGGTGAAACCACGTTTGACATTAGTTTCCAAACCTCTAGGGGGATTGGAGCGTTTTTGGTCAAAGTATAATTCTCTGTGTACTACTGCATTATGGACCCCATTTCAGGCTATTCCTCTTTCTAAACCTACTTTTAAGACGATCACTATTCTGTTTCAAAATGAGGGAGTTGAGGTGGAGGATGTGGTGCATTGGCTGAAACAGCGTTGTGACGTCCAGGGACAGCCTGAAGCCATTTTGGATACCGAGAACATTTGAACTGGGGGCTGGAAGTTTAAAGTCTTGTTATGATCTAATGATTCTGGGGTTGTACATCTGCCTAACTCTTTTTTCATAGGCTGAGATAGTGGGGTCTTGTTCTACCCGGGTCAGCTGAAGGCTTGCTATCAGTGTGGTGACCCTGCACATCTTAGTACTGTATGTGATAAAATGAAATGCAACATCTGTGGGGAATTGGGCCATGTAGGGGCACACTGTTTGAATGAATGTAGATGTAACCTATGTGACAAACAGGGGCACACCTTTCAGAATTGTAAATGGGCTGCTCATAACCAGGAATTTCACAATGGTGGAGTGGACCAGCGCTTTATTATTACACAGGCGCAGAAGGCCCATCTCTGGACCACCTCGGCTGTACCTCCCCCTAAGGCAGCCCAGCTCTTACTGCAGGCTTCAGTGCCTGTTGTATCCTCTGAGGTCATTCCTTAGATAGTTTCCTTCATGGATGACCTCTTGCTTGAGATTTCTCCTGTCCCTGATCCTGCCCAGTCTAATTTTTCTGTTCAGGACCCAGTCCCAGGTCCAAGTACACCCCCCCCGAGTGCTTACAAGTGTCATACATAGAAGGTCACTGAGAAAAAACCCTCGGGTTGCACCATCTCCTGTGAGTGGTCCGGGACCCCCCCCCCAGTGCCCTTATCTAATTCTTTTGAACTTCTACAACCCTGATGATGCTGGAGGTGAGTCGGACTCTTCCTCCATAGCTTCTTCTCTCCCTGATGGTACCACTGACTCTGAGTTGCAACTTGGTACTGGCCTTTCTCAGAAGCGAAAGGCCAGAGTAAAACTTAAAGGGAAGAAGGTGGTTAGGAAAAGGAAATTGTAAAATGTACAGTATTTTTTGTCTGTTTGCTCTTTTTTGGTGCTATGTTTCACTTTGTTTGCCATACTATTAATGTAAATAGTATGAAGCGTATGGCTAAAAGGAGATTGATTTTTCCTTTCTACGGCTTTTGCCTTTGGGTTTAATTTTATTACAGGAAACGAGACTTCATACTACACATGCGATCCGACAAGCACAACAGGACTGGTTATTGGGTCCTTCTTTTTGGTCGATTGGTCAGGACTCTTGTTCGGGACTGGGAATTTTAATTAATATCCCAGACGTCCGTTTGATAAAATTGTTTGATGTAGCCCCTGGTAGGGCGCTTTTTATAGATTTTGTCATTGGGTCTCGTTCCTACCGGGTGATAAACATTTATGCCCCTCAAATCAAAACTGAACACATACAGTAGCTTTATTTAGTTTGCTTCGTCCTTATTTGCACACTTCCTTTCAGGTATTGTTTGCTGGTGACTTTAATTGTGGCCTGAGTCTTCAAGATAAGAGCTCCTTTGCTGCTACAAAGAAACTGTTTTGTGATTCTCACGAATTGGGTAAATTGGTTCGAGTCACCCACTTAATGGACTCCTATCTCTCCTTTACTACACAACACACCCCTACCTTCCAAAAGGGTAAACTAGCCACACGTATTGATTATGTGTTTTCCTCTCCTGCAGTACCAATTATTTCTGCCAAAGTTCAAGCGGTTGAGTTTTCTGATCATAAGCTGCTTTCTGTTGGTTTTGGTTCTGTTGTCTCTTCCCGTAAAGGTCAGGTATTTGGAAATTCAACACATCTTTGTTGCAGATTCCAATGTTTATGTAGTCCCTTCTGTCCTTCATACTAGCCCGTAAATCTGTTTTTATTTATTATGAAGATCCTGTTCCGTGGTGGTTAGACACGAAACATGATCTGGTCACTTTTAAAACTTACAGTCATTTAAAATGTAGGAGGGAATACCTAGACTATTTGCAGAAGAGGGTACATTTTCAGTCATTATTAACCATAGCGTACACAACGGGGCAAGACCTTACTCAACAAATAAAAGTCTTACAGAATGGTATGTTGACTTTCCAATTACGGCAATCACAACAACTTTTTTACCAACATAAATTCTGTACTGTTGGAACACATGATGTTGTTTGTCCTTTTGAATCTAATTCCCGTCAGACCGCCTGAAAAAATATGACGTGTCTTCTAAATTCAGAAAGGACCTTCTGTTCCTCACAAACTGAGATTTGTCATATTGCAACAAAGTATACTACAGCCCTTTTTTCTCCCATCCCTGCTGTGGCTGGTAACAGTGTGACTTTGTATAGTAGCCTTGATATCCCAGCTCCCTCACAGCTATGTCAGGACCAGGCTTGTTCTCCTATCACGGAGCATGATTTGACATTGGCTATTTCTTCATTACATGTACAGAGAACTCCTGGTCCGGATGGTCTCCCTGCTGGCTTATATAAGGTGCTGGGTGACCATTTGGCCCCAGAACTTACATCTGTGTTTAATTCTCTGTTAACATGTGAATCTCTCCCTTTGGAATTTACTAAGGGTACTTTGATTTACATTTATAAACAGAAAGGTGATATCCATTCTCTAGAGAATTGGCGACCTTTATGTATGTTGAACACCGACTTTACGCTCTTAACGAAAATTATTGTGAAGCGTTTGGTGAGGATAGTGGAGGTGGTTTTACATCCCACCCAATCCTGTTCTGTGCCTCAAAGGAGAATTTCTGATCATTTGATCCTCTTATGAGAATTATTTTCTCATGGCTATGTAGGTCAGGCTTCGGGACTTGTTGTCTCCGTAGATCAGAAGGCTGCTTTTGATTCAGTTAGGCATGATTTTTTATGGGAAGCACTTTGTTTTCTGCATGTACCTGATGTTGTGGTATGCTGGATTCGTGCTTTCTATAGAACACAACTGTTGTGCCTGTAGTGAATGATTAGATAGGACCCATGATCCCCATAAAAAGTGGGGTTCATCAGGGCTGTCCTTTAAGCCCGTTGTTATATGTATTTTTTCTTGATGTTTTGCTCTGTCGGTTGAATACTAATTCTCAGATTCGGGCTATTTCTAGTTGTGCCTTATAAGGCGATCACATATGCAGATGATGTTTGTTTTCTTGTAGCTGATGCGGCCTCAGTGGTTCATTCTCTCCATGAGTGCTCTATTTTTGGAAACTTCTCTGGTGCTGTTTTAAATTACACTAAAAGTCTGGTTATTCGGGTTGGTTCAGTAACCTCCCCCTCGGACCGTATTGGCTGGTTACGTTTAGTTGAGGGCCCTATTCGCATTTTGGGAATTTTTTTTGGGACACAGGATTTTTTTAACTGGAATGTTAAACTGCAACAAGGTAAACTTCGGGTGGCCTCCTGGAACCGGGGGCAGATAGGGAAAAAGAAACGTGTTTTCTTAATTAAAAACTATTTGATCTCTAATTTCCTTTTTCTGAGTTATGTATTCCCTATTCCACGACAGCTAGAAACTGCTGTCCTTAGCATGTTTTTTCAGGCTCTTTGGGGTAGTAGGTTAAACCCGATAAAACAGAATATTACTTATTTACCTATCCCTGAGGGTGGCGTTTGTATGGTTAACCCTTTGTTATTTTTTTCTTGCATTTTTTTCACTGCAAACCTTAGGCCTTTGTTGATTCATGCCCAAAGGGGGTGGGAACCTTGGTTTTATGACTCTTGCAGGATTTGATTTCACCAATGGGAAACTAATTCCTTAACTGTGTTAAGACAAACTTTTGGTATATCAACTTACGTAAAACATATGTTTTTACGTCTCAAACAATGGAAGGTGTCTGTTCAGATGTTATTAAACAAGTCACATAAAGTGTTATATAAGACATTACTCCTGACGGTTTGTGCTGTATCAGTACCCTTTGATAAGTGACCTGGTCAACACCTCCCTTCCCTTTTGTTATTGTGGAGATGTAAGAGGTTCCAGCCAAAATGTGGGATTTTCATTGGCTTTCATGCCATGAAAAGATTAATGTAAAATCAAATCATAAACATAAGCAGTCCCAAGATAGAATGTGTTCTCACCTATTATGTATTACAGAACTTGAAACTATCCCTCATTTATTTTTTGACTGTTCCTTTATCAAAAATTGGTGGTCCTTTTTGGCACAGGCATGGGAAACCCCCTTGCTTCAGTCGGTTACTTATTTGAATCTTGTATACGGGTTTTTTTCTCCCCAGCGGTCAAAATGGCACCAGGACACTTTGAACCTTGTTTTTGTTTGCATTAAATGGAGTATTTGGATGGTGCGTTGCATGTTTTCTTTACAGCAAAAGGACTGCTCCTATTTGGAACTCGAAAAAAAGATTATACAAGATTTAAAAGAAATTTATGAGCATGAGCGTACTCTATACTCAGATATGACACTTTTGGAACTTTGGAAAGCTCTTCCTTGGATCACTGACTCTGATTTTGCAGTTACCTGAATGATTGTATAATACTTATCCTGTTTTTCCTTTTTTTGTACTCTGCTTTGTGTACTATTGTACGATTTTTGTGTCAGTAAAAACTTTCCCCTACTCTTTTCGATAAGTGCCATGGGATCTTTAACATCCACCTGAACTACCACCAATCCAGGCAGATGGGACCTCGGTTTAATGTCTCATCTGAAAAACAGCACCCATCTCATGCTGCACTACAGTGTCAGTACTGGAACTCTTGTCTCAGAGGTGTTTCAGTCTCCTTCTCACATTGAAGGAGCTAATTGCTTTCCTTCCACAGCTCTTCCAAAGGATTAGGTGTGTATGTGAGGGGTGGAGCTGGCAAACTGTCAGTAATTTCCAACAGAAAGAAGGGTTAACAGGTCAGGTTAGTTGATATCTTGGAGGTAGAAGACTTGGTTTGCTGGCCAAGGCACCTAGCTTCACCTGAGCTCTTTCCTTCCAAGACTGCTTGAAAGGCAGAGTAGAGAACCTTACCAGAGCAAGGGAAAAGGATTAAGACTTCTTTTGGCTAAGCAGATTTACTGTGTGGTGTTGTTTTTATTTTTTACTCACAGAGATTGCTACTGTTTGTTGTTAACATTTCATTGCTTTATTTTCCTCTGATTCAAATTGTTGTTGCTGGTATACCTTCGTCTGCATTATTACAAGGTGTGCCTACAGGTGTGTGCTAACAGATTACTGCTGTAATCTGATTCAAATTGTCTTTTGCAAGGTACATCTTCTGTTGCTGCTTTATTTTTCTCTGTAGCAAAGTGTTTCTCACAGGGTATATCTTCTCTGAAATTATTACAGGTGGAGCTTACATTTGTGTGACTTTTTTATCATTGGGCTAAGCAAAATTACTGTTTGACACTGTTTTATTTTATTCTTGGTTTTTTTTGTTGTTGTTGAAAAGGTTTGTTGTCTCAAGCGTGTTTCAGTCTCCTTCTCACATTGAAGGAGCTAATTGCTTTCCTCCCACAGCTCTTCCAAAGGATTAGGTGTGTATGTGAGGGGTGGAGTTGGCAAACTGTCAGTAATTTCCAACAGAAAGAAGGGTTAAAAGGTCAGGTTAGTTGATATCTTGGAAGCAGAAGACTTGGCTTGCTGGCCAAGGCACCTAGCTTCATCTGAGCTCTTTTCTTCCAAGACTGCTTGAAAGGCAGAGTAGAGAACCTTACCAGAGCAAGGGAAAAGGATTAAAACTTATTTTGGCTAAGCAGATTTACTGCGTGGTGTTGTTTTAATTTTTTACTCACAGGGATTGCTACTGTTTGTTGCTAACATTTAATTGCTTTATTTTCTGTAGCAAAGTGTTTCTTACAGTATATCTTCTCTGAAATTATTACAGGTGGTGCTTTACAGGTTTTACAGTTTTATCTAACATTAGGATAAGCTTTCAGGGTTACTGCATTTGTTGTTGACTGATTGTTTCTGCTCTTACCTCCTTGTTCTTTCATCCGTGGGTCTTCTTTTTCGGCAGGGGAAGGGCCCAGCCACCCACCCCCATCCCCAACCACCCCACACTACACTCCTTTTATAGGGTACCACACTTGTGAAATTTCCTGTGGTAGAGCAGGAAGGGGCGGATCAGTGGGGCATCCACAAGGTGAGCTCATTTACAGGGGCACTAGTAATTTAACTTGTTATAACAAGTTAAACAAAAACAAAACACAATCAAACCATTACTTGCATTTTTTTCCTTCTAATTACTCTGACTAGGTCATAAACCCAGCAACTTATCTGGAATGGATATCATTAACTGCAGGAACTGTGGAACAATATTCAGAAGGACAGTCTTACAGGATTTAGGACACTGTCCTACATGCTGGGCCATTAGAGATCTTAGGGCTCAGCTCCGGGCAGCATGGGCAGAGATTGCATGCCTCAAATTTCATATTCAAGAGGAAATACATTATAAGAACCACCCGCCATTTCCTCAGCATCCAACAGAAAAACCTCGACCGCAGAGGGTAGTTGGACCAGGAAGTTGGCAGGTGGTTAGCAGCAGCAAATTGGGTGCCCCATCACTCTCTGCTCTCCAACATATTACCTCCAAAAACCATATAAACACTACAAACAGGTATCTGCCTCCAGCTCTGAAATCAAACAAAGAGGCAGAAGACACTGCAGAGCAGGACACTGCGGCACAGGAGCTAGCACAACAAAACTTGCCCAAATCAGGAACCAAAACAGAAAAAGCAAAAAGGGAATCCAAAAAACTTCTGATCATAGGAGACTCCATGATTCGGAGAGTTGATACCCATCTCCAGCCAGAGGTAATGGTCAGATGTCTCCCAGGTACATCAGCATTGAACGACACTGACTGCATTGCTAAAATTGTTCACAAAGCAGGAGAAAACATTGATGTCCTAGTACACATAGGGACTAATGATCTCACCAGCTGGTCAGTTGTGGAGACCAAGGAACACCTGACCAGGCTGGGTGACAAACTATCATCCATTTCATCCGGCATCTCCTTCTCTGAGATCCTGCCAGTCTGGGAGAGGGGGGCAGATGGACGGAAGGTCAGAGAAGGGGAGATAGGAGCTAAACATGTGACTCAAGGGCTGGTGCCAGGAAAAAGGACACAGATTTGTAAGGAACTGGCAACAGTTCTGGGAGCGAAAGTTCTTTAAATTTGATGGACTGCATCTGACTAAGGAGGGAGTCAGTGCATTGGGGCAGAAGTTTGATTTCTTTGCAGAATATTTAAACTAGCAAATGGGGAGAGGGGTGCAGCACCCCATACATCAAATGGGAAGAACACCCCTCCCCCCTCAGCTAGTGGTCAAACAGGGATTCAGCATGTTTGCAGTTCATTTGCATCACCAGGTAAGAAAAAAGGTTTGTCTCCCCATACAACGCACGGGGTAATGCCAAACCTCACCCAACAACTAACACACTGAAATCTGGCCAATGGAAAATCATGTACACAAATGCTCAAAGCCTGGGAAATAAGGTCCCAGACCTGCAGGCAATAATGTCAGAGGCTAAACTGGACATAGTAGCAATTAGTGAGATGTGGTTTACCAGTAATCACACTTGGGAGACTTCAGTACCTGGCTATGTATTGTTCAGAAGAGACTGAGGTGCAAAAAGGGGGGGAGGAGTGGCCCTGTATGTCAATGAAAATATCAAAGCTACAGAAATTCAGAATACACATAAGGAGCCAGAAGAACTGTGGGTCACCCTGGAAACAGGAAATGGGACAGCCATAAGAACTGGGGTTGTCTACAGACCCCAGGCCAGGGGAGGACATAGACACATTACTGTTAGAAGATATACAAAACATGACAGCTAAAGGGGAGGTTCTGATAATGGGAGACTTCAACATGCCAGATACAGATTGGTCAATACCAGCAGGAACATCTGCCAGAACTAGACACATAGTGGATTCCTTGCAGGGAGGGCCTCAAACAACTGGTACAACAACGCACAAGAGACAGGGCTATCCTAGATCTAGTACTGACTAACAGGGAAGGGATCACAGATCTCCAGGTAGAAGGTCACCTGGGGGCCAGTGACCATCACATGGTATGGTTCAATTTGGCTACTACATCTAAATCACCCCATTCCAAGGCAAAAATATGGGACTTCAGAGGAGCTGGCTTTGATAAGATGGCCAACAGAGTTAAGCTAGCTCTGGCAAAAGAAACACAGGTGAGGGGTACAGGCAAAGTGGGCAAGCATTAAGGATGCAATACTTGAAGCAACATCCCATTGTGTTAGACAGAAAAGGAAGTGCAAAAGAAGAAGGAACCCACTTTGGTTCTCAAATACAGTAGCAGAAAAGGTCAGAGCCAAAAGGCTGGCCTTCAGGAAATATAAGGGAACACAGCGGATGAAGATAGGGAGGCATACCAAACTGCCCTAAGGGAAGCAGGGAAGGCAGTAAGGCAGGCAAAGTCCTAAACTGAGGAAACACTAGCACAAACAGTAAAAGAAGGTGACAAGACTTTCTATAGATACATTAGTGAAAGGAGAAAGTCCAGAGGGGATATTGCTAAGCTTAATGGAGAAAAGAGAGCATGTGAGGAGGAGGAGGACCATGTAAAAGCATCTATCCTACATAGATACTTTTGCTCAGTATTTACTGAAGAGAAGGTAGGGCAGGGCCACAGCTCAGCACCATGGACACAGGGGGGAAGGAGGTGAGCACTACTCCCTTCACAAAAGAAAGGGTCCTACAAGAGCTTGCTAAGCTCAGGGTGGACAAGGCAATGTGATCTGATGGCATACATCCCAGGGTACTTAAGGAGCTAAAGGTGGAACTAGCAGAGCCATTAGCAGAACTGTTTAGTGAGTCTCTGAGCACAGGAGATGTCCCAGAAGACTGGAGAAGGGCTCATGTGATCCCGCTCCACAAGAGTGGTAGCAGGGAGGAGGCAGGGAACTACAGCCCAGTCAGTCATACCTCAGTAGTGGGCAAGATTATGGAGGCAGTCCTTAGGGAAAGGATAGTGCAACACCTGAAATCCATAGGAGCACAGTATCCAAGACAGCATGGGTTTACAAAAGGAAGGTCCTGTCAAACTAATCTCAAAGATTTCTTTGACTGGGTAACCAGAGTGGTGGACCAAGGGGGAGCAGTTGATGTTGCCTACCTTGACTTCAGTAAAGCTTTCAATACTGTTCCACATAGAAGATTGATAAATAAGCTGGGCAGGCTTGGGGTGGGTCAGAATTTGGTCAACTGGGTGGCAAACTGGTTGACGGGCAGAAAACAGAGAGTGGTGGTAAATGGTATACAGTCAGAAGAGATGCAAGTCACAAGTGGGGTACCTCAGGGATCAGTTCTGGGGCCAGTTCTCTTCAACATCTTCGTTAGTGACCTTGCAGATGGACTAGAGGGTAAGGCTTGTCTGTTTGCAGATGACACCAAGATCTGCAACAGAGTAGATGATCCAGATGGGGTGGGCAGAATGAGAAGAAATCTGGATAAACTAACAAAATGGTCAGAAGAGTGGCAACTGGGATTTAATGCAAAGAAGTGCAAGATCATGCACATAGGGAAGAGAAACCCTGAAGCCACCTATAGGCTGGAAGGGGAGTTGCCAGCAGTCACAAAGGAAGAAAGAGACTTGGGCATCATGATCACTGATGACCTGAAATCATCCAAGCGGACCTCTAAAGCAGTAGGTAAGGCTAGGGGGGTGTAGGGTGTATTAGTAGGGGTATCACAAGTCGTAAGAGGGAGGTAATAATCCCTCCTTACAAGACACTGGTTAGGCCCCATCTGGAGTACTGCGTGCAGTATTGGAGGCCACACCTTCACAAGGACATTAAGCAAATTGAGGCAGTCCAGAGAAGGGCAACCAAAATGGTGCAGGGACTGCATCAGAAGACATATGAGGACAGATTAACAGAGCTCAATATGTATACCCTTGAGCAAAGGAGGGAAAGAGGTGATATGATCGAGGCATTCAAACACCTTAAGGGCATTAACAAGGTGAAAGAGTCTAACATGTTTAAATATAAGAAAAATAGCAAGACAAGAGGACACAGCATGAGATTAGAGGGGGGCCAATTAAGGGGGAATGTGAGGAAATTCGTTTTCACAGAAAGGGTGGTGGTTGCATGGAATGGCCTACCTCAAGAAGTGGTGGCTATGAATACAGTGCAGGGCTTCAAACAGGCATGGGATAGGCATAAGGGAGCAATACAAATGAGTATGAATAGATAAGCCACTGACAGAGCAAAGGCCAATGGCACATTTATAAGGTAGAAAAAGGAATGCAGACTGGATGGGCCTTGCGGTCCTTTTCTGCTATTAACTTCTATGTTCTATGATATTACCAAAGTGCCAGATGTGGGAACTGAACCCACAGCTCTCTAATCTCCCAGCCTCAGAGCCAAGGGTGCTACCTACTGAGCCACTGACAATACTCTTACAAATGAAGAGATTATACATATGTTAATGAACTCATCAGTGGAATTCATTACCGTGATTATTCATTATCATGATATGGTGCAATATACGGAATCAATATTTAACATAGTGATGTCTAAAACTAATGATATAGGAAGGAAGGACATGGGGTAAACAACTCTTTTGAAGATATCCTCTCCAAAGGTTCCATGTATTAGAATTTCAATATGTATGACAAAATACATTCATTTGAAAGCCTGATTTAAAAATAATTGTATAGAAATGTGTTTTCCTCAAGGATGACCACTGTCACTTGAAAAGCTATTGTCCTTTTATTTGTAGATTTTAGAATGTGAATTTTATATATTGCTTTTATATTCAATTTTGCAAAGACTTAAAAAGTCGAACAAATAAAGGAAACTGAATTGAACTGAAAACAAAAATGTTTATAGGCAAGGGATGAGTAAGGATCAGGAGTTGGCCAGGATACTTGGCAGTGGAAGGGAGTTGTTTTTTTAAGGATGGAGAGTGTTCTCTGTGCAGGTTAAAGTAATGAATTTATAGAAATATTGGTAACTTAGCCTTCAGATGGAAGGCCGCAATGTCAAAGGAGAGTGCATATCTGATTCTAGAAAGTGATCCGAGTATCTTTTTTGTTCTAGAATCAATAGTCAGGCTGTGCAGAAGGAGTGGGCTGCTGCTATGCTATATCTGGCACCATAAGGCAGGTTTTGCTGGCCAGGAGGATGGGGCTCACTGTCGCCAGCTGCTGTGGTGCTGGGGGTGGGTGTGCTTTCTTTTCATGCTTGTTATACTCAGGGCATAAAGTTACAGTTAGCAGTTCTATTTGGTTGGACATGGAGCAGATCATGGTTTCCCACTCTCACTGTCTAAGACACAGCACAGCAGCACAGTCGTGCTCTGCCTCCACTCATGCATCTCCTTCTCTCTCTGCATAGCGACAATGGGTTAGCCTGAAGGTCTTCAGTCCTCACTGGCACTACAGAATCCTTCCAGGACTTTAAAAAACAAATGAACAGAAAAATACAAGGTCAGCATAGCACAGTGGTTTAAGGCTCTGAGTTGCAGACCTGGGTTTGAATCCCACAGCCCCCACTTGCGTACTGTGTGACCATGAGCAAGTCATTTAACTTCTTTGTGCTCCCAGGGTGCACCTGTAAAACAAGCTTTCAGCTTAGTGCGTCTCTCCTGCTAAACAAGAAAAAAGAAAGAAACTGATTGTGATGCCACTCAGCTGCCTGCTATGTGGTGTCATGTAATCGTATGATAGCAGCCACTGTCTCATAGGCATAGCTGCCTCATTTCATCTGCACAAAGTTGCCACCCATCACCAGCAGAACACCATCATTATCAGCTTCACTGATCACTGACCTGTCATTGTCAAACCCCCTACTGCCTGAGCTGCATTGAATATGACAGTGGCATGTTTTAGAATCCCATTACTGTAACAAGAGGTTATTGGCTGAACAGCCATCTGGGCTTTGGCTGGAAGGCAACCAGCTAGTGACATCTGATCGGGTGTAGACTCTGAGAGTTATGCTTGATAGCGAGCTGACACTTAGGTTTCAAGAGTCGGCTGTTGTCAAGTCCTCATTTTACCATCTGAGGACTATCACCCGGATAAAACACCTTGTCCCTCCTGATGACCTTCCAACATTGGTCCAAGCCTTTGTGACCTCACGCCTTGATTACTGCAATGCCCTATACCTAGGGCTACCGGGGGTGGACCTTCGCCGCCTGCAGCTCGTGCAGAATGTGGCTGCCAGGCTGTTGACTGTCTTATCAAGATCTTGCCATGTCACAACTGTACTCTGTGGCCTGCACTAGCTGTTGGTGCAGTGAAGGATCACCTTCAAGGTCAGATTACTGACCTATAAGGCCCTACACAGACTGGGTCCATGTGAGCTTCAAGATCTCCTCTGTCCCTACTGCCCCCTTTATCATCTCTGCTCTGCCAATGAGGGATTGCTAGAAATTCCCAGAGACAATTTGACAACTGTGGGAGCTAGATCATTTGCTTTTGTAGCCCCAACCCTGTGGAATTCTTTACTTTGTCGGGTCAGAGAGTGCCCATCCATCGAGGCCTTTAAATCAACCTTAAAAACCTATTTATTTGAATCAGCATTTTTTTACAGTTAAAAAGTTTGATATTTAAAGTCTTGCCTTTTAGTATTATGTTTTAATAAGTTTTAGGAAATATATTTTTTGTTGAATGTTGTTTGTTGGTTATTGTACAGTGCTATGATCTTTAGGAATAGTGTTTCATAAATAAAGAATTGATTGATTGATTGAATATGTTTACCATACATGCATAAGCAAGCAAACAAAAAGGAAATGGACAACAACACTGTCAATTACAGAAAGATTGATTTTATCACGATAAATTGTAACAGCATTATTAAATTTGCTTTGTTATACACAGTGACAGCCAAAGACATGATCAGATATTTCCTGAAATGTCTGTGATATTTCTAGAGAAATCTCTTGCTTTCTGCAGTTCCACAGTAGGGGCAGTAGAGAGAAACTGTTTTGAAATTTTGCAAAATATCTGGTGTAACCATCCAGTCCCCTGGGGTTACTAGAATCCTACCAGTATCAGTGTTAGGAAGGCAGCAGGCAGCTGGTGGGGAGCCCATTAGGTGCTCCTTACATAATGACATCATTGTTTACTCAGTTAGCCTGAGGGAAGAATGATTAGGTCATTCAGAGCTCTCACAGCAGCATAAGCCACACTGTGTGGATAGCTGCTCTGGGAGCTAGAATGCTCAGTTCTGTTAGAGTGTGAGCTTGAGTGAGGAGGTGAGAGTGGCAGAAGGACTGCCAGTGGGCTCTGAGGAGAGGGCCCAGGATTTCTCACCCTAGTGTAGTGACATTTCCAGCTTCAAGTGAAGTGGTGGAGACCAGTGCTACAGCAGGATTTCCTGATTTCTACTCCCAGCGAAGCGGAAGGAACTGCTTGTTCTCAATGGACTCAAAAGGCAATCCCCTGAATGTTCTGTGGTGTTTTCAGCTACTTTGGATAGGACCTGAGAGAGACTGTTTGATCGGCTACCCTGGAGAGTGCCTTTCTTTTCTTTTGTTGTTCCATGCCCTGTGGATGGGACGACTTCTGTGAGTACCGTTCTAGAAGACTAGATCTCCACATTTTTATGGAAATCGATAGTCTGGAGTGTGTAGGCCCATAGATAAGGCTGGATTGCACCTGTCAGTGCCCCTAGTTTCACCCAAGTGAGTGAAGTTATGTTAAATTGTTCACCCAAGTGAGTGCAATTTTGTTCTTTGATCACTCCAGTGAGTGACGAAGTTAAAGTGTGGGACCTCTGGCATTTCAGTGGGGAATGGGGCTTTCAATGGTGTAATCCTGAAGAATGTCAGAGACTGTCGGTTGGGACCAAGGGGGGGAGGAATGCCATCTAAGCGCTTGCAAGGCAGTGCTTCCTGGTTTGTAAAGGGCACCACTTTTACCTGAACAAGGGCCAAGCTGCAGGTTAAGGTGTGTGACTGAGTTTCACTTAAGTGCACCTATATTCAAAGAAGAGTTCTGAGTGTGTGGCTTAGGTCAACTAAATGACAATCATGGGAGGAAAATCTTCATGTGTGTGGCCAGGTGTCCACTAATGCACCTTTTGGGAATTTGGGAAGAAGATTGTTCTGTTGTGTTTTCATGAACTGTACTGCATGCAAGGAGAATTTGTGAATTGTACTTGTCCAGCCTAGACTGACCCTTGGGGGTCCACTTCTGCTTTAATTTCTATCTGTTGAATAAAGCCATACTGCACAATCCCAGTCACTGTTATGGACATTCTGGTTATTGCTTCTGGTTGTGTGGATTTACTGCAGCCCCCTCAGCAGATTAGATCTAGCCTATGTCTAGCAGCCTTCACCCAGGATCTGGGTTGTGTTATTTACACAAGGTTCATGTTGTTTTGTTTCTGTACCCCAACCCCTCTCTTCCTCTAGACATTGAGCCAGGTATGCATCCTAACGCCAAGGGTGGTACCTACCTTTTTGTAAACTAAAATGGTATGCCAGTACATGGGTAACAGTGTTTCCAGATTTTAACAGGGGGGGGGTGCTCACTAGTTAAAAAACTGGCCTGGGGGTTACACTCGAAATACCTGATCATGTCTCTGGTTACTACTGTATGTTAATGCCACAAAGTAAATGTTACATAAAAAACTACATGCTGAAAAGTCCATAAGTGTTGTCTTCTTTAAGCAACCTTCATCCATCCATTTAGCAAACTTGATTTTTTTTCCCCATTGTGGAAAACTATAAAGAACTTAAAAGAATATTTAACAGTACTACAGGCCAGTCAGCCTCACCTCGGTGGCGGAGAAGACCATGGAGACACTGCTGAAAGAAAGGATAGTGGCACACCTTGAAAACAATGGTGCCCAGGATCTGCAGCAACAAGGATTCACAGCAGGAAGGTCTTGTCAAACAAATCTGTTAGATTGTTTTCATTGAGTGAGTAAGGAAGTGAATTAGAGAGGGGTGGTAGACACCACCTACCTAGATTTCAGCAAGGCCTTCGATTCTGTCCCACACAGAAGGCTGGTTAACAAGATGAGTAGTCTGGGCATAGGGCATAAGGTGATACATTGGGTTAGAAACTGGCTGATGGACAGAAGACAGAGGGTGGTGGTAAATGGGATCCAATCCAGGGAGGAGAGGTGACCAGTGGAGTACCACATAGATCAGTACTGGGACCAGTGCTGTTCAATGTCTTCATTGCAGAGGGGCTGGAAGGAAAGGTTTGCCTATTTGCAAATGACACCAAGATCTGCAACAGCGTGGATACTCCAGAAGGGGTGCAGCAAATGAAGAGGGACCTGGAGAAGCTTAAAAGATGGTCAGAGGTGTGGCAACTGAGGTTCAGTTCAAGAAAGTGCAAGATAATGCAATTTGGTAGGGGGAACCCTGGGGAAAGCTACAGAATGGAGGAGGAGGTACTGACTGTCACCAAAGAGGAAATCATCATAACTGATCACCTTAAGGTATTAAAGCAATGCACAAAGGCTGCAGGGAGGTCCAGTGGCATGCTGGGGTGCATAGGCAGAGGCATTACTAGCAGGAGACAGGAGGTGTTGATGCCATTGTATAAGACACTAGTAAGGCCTCACCTGGAGTACTGTGTGCAGTACTGGAGACCACACATGCATAAGGACATAGACAAGGTGGAGGCTATCCAGAGAAGGGCGACAAAGATTGTGCATGGCTTGCATCACAAAACATATGAACAGAGACTAACAGTTCTCAATATGTACTCACTGGAGGAGAGAAGAGAAGGGGGGGGCGTGATAGAAACTTTCAAGTACCTCAAAGGCATAAACAATGTGCAGGTGGGGGATCTTCTCCAATGTAGAAAAGGTATCAGAATGAGGGAACACAATTTGAAATTGGAGGGGGATATATTAAGAGGTAATGTGAGGAAGCTTTTCTACACAGAGAGGGTGATGGACACTTGGAACAGTCTGCCACAAGAGGTGGTGGGGGCAAGCACAGTGGAGGGGTTTAAACATACCTGGGGCAGACACAAGGGAACATTGGGTGAGGAGGGAGTAATGAAAAGCCATTGATCATTTAGGATCAGTGACTGCATACAAGTATAGGGCTTGCGGGCAGACTAGATGGGCCTAGCAGTCCTCTGCCAACAATTTCCATGTATCTATGTACTGAGGGGGTGCTGTACTGTCAGTATATGCCTCGCCTTGGTTGAGGTGTTAAAGCTGCCTACTGCCCATCGTTGCTGCTGTTCTAACGGGTGTCCAGGTGAAAGTAAAAAAACCTGCAGCAAATGTTCTAAAAATAGTGACATTTCCACAGTGTCCTGGCCAACACTACAGTTCCCGTGAATCTATTTCTTACAATATCCAATAATGTGTATGGCTTTTGATGTGTAAAATCGCTTCCACTACATGTGTACAATCACTTCAGTACTAGTCTTTCACTTCTTGTAATGCGCTTTGCGATGCAATGTGTGCATGAAAAGAAACAGACACAGAGACTATGATTGCAAACAAAGGACCAATGGTCCATTAAATCTGCCTGTAACGTTCTATCGAGCTCCAAGACCTTTTGTCATCATAGAGCTTTTGTCTACACTCTCCACCCCCTTGGTCCCTGTCTTAGTACAGACTCCCTGAGTTACAAATGCACTCACTTGATACTCACAGTAAGCACAAAAAATAACCACCTCGAGGACGTGGAATGTCACTTGAAACTTAGTTTTTATTTCCTCAAGTAAAACTTGTTTGTAGAAAAGCAGTGTTACATCAACATAATCCTGTCCATGCATACAGACCTCCATGAAACAACTCCAAAATTAGGGGAACACCTGTCCCTGACACGTCTCACTCTAAAAAGAGCTTTATCAAAGTGCCTTGAATGTAACACTGCTTTTCTACAAACAAGTTTTAGTTGAGGAAATAAAAACTAAGTTTTAAGTGACATTCCACATCCTCAAGGTGATTATTTTTTATGCTTACTGTTAGTATTAATTGAGTGCTTTTGTAATTCTGCAAATGAGCTAGCAGGTGCAGGCCCCACAGCCTTTGAAAACTTTGTTCACATTTGCCTGGTCACTGCATTTCCCTGGTTGTGGTTCAGACTCCCCTTGTAGCTGTAAACTCCTCGAGTAACTGCTAAGCTCTAAACTGTGTCCCAATCATGCATTAAACCATTAAAGGTTCAGGCACCCACTACCTCTGCTGGCAGACTGTTCTCTGGCTCAGTCACTTTCTCTGTAAAATATAACTTTCTCGCATTCTTCCCAAATCTCCCTCTACTAACTTTCACTCATGTCCTTGTGCTCTAGATTTACTACTCCTGTTGAATAGTTCCTCGCAGTTCACCCTCCTCATTCCTTTCAAGAACTTGAAATTCTGTCTTCTCACCTCTTTTTTGTCTGACCTTGAGCAATTACATGTTCAGTGCCCTAAGTTGATTCTCATAGGATCTGCCTTGATCAATTTGAATCATTTTGGTTTTAATACGCTGCACTGTCTCAGGCCTGTCCTTGTCATTCTTTAGGTGTGGGTTCCAAAACTGGGCACAGTACTCCAGGTCTGGCCTCACCAGTGATCTATAGAGAGGCAGTAATACCTATTTCATCCTGCTCTCAAGCCCCTCCTGATACACCCCAGCATCCTTTTTGCCTTACTGTAGGCCTTGTTACTCTGGCTTGATTATGGTAGTCACTTGTTATGACTCCTAGATCCATTCCCTCAGGAGAAATGCCCTGATTAATCCCTCCCATCCATTATTCTTTCCCGGGGTTCTTGTTCTCTAAGTGCATCACCCTTTTACCTTTTGGCATTGAATTACAGTTGTCAAACCTTGGGCCATATATCTAACCTTTACAGGTACCTCTGTATCTCCCTTACCCCCACCTCATTGTCTACCCTACCACAGAGCTTAGTGTCATTTGTGAAGAGACATGTTGCCTTGAATTCCTTCTCTGAAGTCTCTGATGAGCATATTGAAAGTGACTGGATCCAGCGCTGATCCCTGTGGCACCCCACTGGTGACCTCCCTCTCCTCAGATTTGACTCCATTTACCACTACCTATGACTGTCTCACTTCCAACCAACTTCACACGCCTCTAACTCTGTCCTTAACTGAACCCAGATCCTTTAACTCTTCAGTAGCCTTCGGTGTGGCACCAAGTTAAATGGCTTGCTGAAGTCAAAGTAGAGTAAATCCATTGCCTGACCCTTCTCCACTGTCCAAGTTATTCAGTCAAAGAATGCTATCAGGTTGGTCTCACAAGACCTCCCTGCCACAAAGCCATGCTGTTCACTATCCCAGAGCCCATTTTCTCCAGGTAGTTCACTACGTCCTCTTCGATGACTGTCTCAGTTAGTTTACCCACGGAGCTGAAAGTGACAGGTCTGTAGTTACCCGGCTGCTTTTTGTCCACATCCTTGTGTTGCGGAACTATATAAAAAACCCTCCAGTCTTTCTGAACCACTGTGTCTGAACAGACCTATTGAACAGCCCTACCAGCAGTTTATCTAATTCTGATGCCAGATCCCTGAGCATCCTTGGATGCATACCATCCGGCCTGGAGTCTTATCAATCTTCAAAGCTTCAAGCCCTATTCTGACCCTGTCACTAGTAAATACCTGATGCCTCATTTCTGTCATTCCACTTTCAGTAGCTTTCATGCTGCTCTGTGACATCAGCCTGCTGTCCTCCCTGGTGAATACTGAGCAGAAGTAGTCATTCAGAACAGCTGCTCTCTGCTTGTTCTCCTATTTTACCCTGCCTGTCTCCCTCTGTTAGCCTAAAAAAATCCATCCCATGTTTTTTATCTCCCTGAGTACCTGAAAAACACTTTTTCTCCTACCCTTGACCGCCACTGCAATACAGTGCTATGTCTGTTTTTGCATCTTTGATTACAGGCGCATTTGAGGAGGTCGATCCATGCAAGCTGCATAGCTGGAGGCACTGCAAGTGAAACAGGTTGGCTAATGCCTGTAAAATGTCACACACAAAACCATCAAAAGAAAAGTTGGAAAAGTTGCTTAAAGTTGGACCAGCATAACATTCTGTGGTGATTTGCATATGCAGCCCATGATGCTTTGCATTGTGGGGGCATGTGTGATTTTGTATTTTCTTGAAACTTGGCTTCCCAGCCAAATGCCCTTTGGAGTAACCTTTGCCTCAGTGTTTGTGCACAGAGGTTCTTTGTCATCAAAAGAAAGAGCCATGCACTCAAAACGCAACTGGTAATCACAGCTTATCAAGTGCATGGAGCAGTATGCACCAAATGAGTGCTTTAAAACTAGTTCCATACATAGGAAACGTTTTATTAAAAGTTATAATGCTTTTCAATCTGCCAGTTTAAAAGGTCAGGAAAAATCTGCTGCCACAATACAGTTGGTAGATATGCTACACTGCTGTAACCAGAATATCTTAAGAAATACACACTGAAGCTTTTATTTGGTATACAGTGCTCCATATTGTATCTTACATTTAGTAAGATTATAAACTGTAGTTACCAGCTGCATTATGAGTGCAAGGATATTTCTTTGGTGGTTTTGTTGCATCCCTGACTGTCCTCTTGGCCTTAAAGTCACAAAAATCGAGCACAGCTCAGATATACCAATTTCTGTGTGCAATTCTTGCAGTACCAGTAGAGATTTAAATAGGGTGCACCTTAGCAGGACAATCCAAATACTCAGAACACTCCCCAAAAACAGAAGAAAAGGTCAGCACTCTAAAAGGAATAAAGTCAGCTTAACTTTACTTTTATCATAAGGAAATTCAGCAGCAAAGAACAGGCATTGGTGATTACACTTCACAGCATTTTCATAGGTCCATGAGCGGATCCAACATGCCTAAAGCAATTCAAATTCTGCGGACTCAATCTACCAAACGCCATTCTCACATAATCCATTTACATTTCAGCATCACGACTGATGCTTTCATCAGAACGTGTGATACACAGTGACTGCCTTTCTTAAAAACATCATACTTAAACAGTGCTGAAGTGCTGGATAATGCCAAAGTGTCATATAAAACTATTACAGTGCAAACCAAGTGCCAATGAGA
Organism: Neoceratodus forsteri; assembly: GCA_016271365.2. NCBI lineage: Eukaryota > Metazoa > Chordata > Ceratodontiformes > Ceratodontidae > Neoceratodus > Neoceratodus forsteri. Next base: position 66,289,220 of record CM028133.1, read on the forward strand.
AAGTGCAGAGCATACATAAGTGAATTGTCTCTCATGTCAGGCACTATGCATGAATGGTGCAGAGTGGCTATGCATGCATATCTGGGATGCATAACCACACCGCACCCATTGTGCTCCATAGGCAGCATGCACAAACGGGGCACATGGAGACCCATCATATCCCGATCCCTCATGGCCATGGACTGCACCACACTAGGGACATTCTGGGGCCATGCCAGCACTATGTGGTATTCGCTAAACCATGTTGTGCTGGACACATGGGTGAGGAGGGTGGTGCAGGGTACACAAGGGTAGACCTTGCCATAGCCCTCTGCGTGCCACCATGGTCTCCACCCGGATGCCGGGGGTCCTGGACAGTGCTCTCCATGCTGCCCTGCCCACTAGGCAGTCAGTGAGGGCAGAGACAATTGGTCAGGTGAGTGCCCATAATGCCAGATTGACAGATGAGCAGTAGTACTTGGATGTTACATGGGGAGGGAGTCGGACCGTGGCACATGCCCCCCTACAGGAGCTCGGGGTACGGCCAGTGGTGCTGGGGCACAGCTGATGTTGTGGATAGGAGGCAGATCCCAACACCGGGGACCCGCAGTGTGCTGGGAGGGCACCATTCACCATGGTTAGGCCAGTGAACCAACCAGCCATAGGGGTCATGCCACGTGGGTCCAGGTGCCTAGGCAGCATGCTCAACCCTGGACCCACGCCTTGCTGCACAAGGGATCCACAAGTGGACCTAGAACAGGCATCACATTGGATGCTCACCTGGGTCTGCGACTCTGCCACCAGCTGCCCTGCGGAGTCCTGCACACCCCGGGGGAAGAGTCGCAGACAGCTGGCCATTGTTGGTGAATACTAGTATGGGCACCCCTATCTGCGGGGTACAGGATATGCAACTTTTATGCATTCCTCCACCCACTTTATGCAGAACAGGCAGACAGGGCAGCTAGTAAAATAGTATTTTAGGATTGATAAACTGTTCTATATTATATATTTTTCCTGTACGTGGGTGTGTGTATGTATTCATATTCCTGATGCTACTACAATGTGTGCAATGTCCATACTTAAAATTTCCAGTAGGTGGTCTTGGAAACCAGTTATAAATGTTCTGAGGTTTAGGTAGAAGGGTATGCACTAACATATCTCTTATATCGCACCCTCTTATGTATGCAGGTCTAGGTTATTGGTTGCTTATGGCATCAAACTTTCTGTCTCCTTGTAAAATGTGCCAATGGTGCTTTACTATGTCTGTAATCTGGCCTACCTTTAGAAAATATTGAGTAACAAAGGTAACTTCAGGATCACTATGCACACTGTACACAGTCACATTACTTTGATTATTTTCATCTGAGGTTGTTTTACTAACTAATTGCATTCTGTCCAACTATAGTGCATTCAGTAACTATAAGTTTTTCCACACTGTGTTGCGTATATTGTTTCATATACAATCTGGATTTCATTTTCTCACTTCATCTTTCCAAATCAGTCTCACTTGAGCAGGTTTGCTTTGCTGTTAAGAATTGTCCTTTTGGAATGTTGTCTATCGATGGTTTTGGATGACAGCTTTCAGCTAGTAAAACAGTATTTTTTGTTGTGGGTTTTCTAAACATCTTACATTCATATTTGTTGTTACATTTAAAAATAGTGAGGTCTAAAAAGTTGATCTCATATGCTTTCCACTGTCCTGAAAATTTTTAATGCCTGCTTGTTGAATTAATATAGTCCATAAACATATTCAAATAACTTTCTGGACTCTCCATATCAAAAAAAAATCGTCACTATACCTTTTCCATATGAAAATGTTTGCAAAAAAAGGGGTTACTAGCATCTTGTATTAAAGTTTTTTCCCACCGGCCAATGTATAAGTTTGCTAAATTAGGAGTGAAAGTAGTGCTCATGCTTGTCTCTTTGTTTTGGATGTAGAATTTATTATTAAAAATAAAGAAATTAGACTCCAATACAGTATGTGCACAATTAATAATGAAATCTGTGGGAGGCATGACGTCAGCTGGCCTATTTCATAATATTATTATTTGAATATGCCAGATGTTAACTGGAGTACCTTTGCTGCAGGCACATCCAAGAGTAGGGTCATTCTTGATGCCCTACAGGGGGCATGCCTCAGACAGCTAGTGTTGGAACCCACTCGGGAAGGAGCAATCTTAGACTTGGTACTCTCAAATGGGGAAGGAGAAAGGATCTCAGATTTAGAAGTGGGTAGCCATCTGTGAACAAGTGACCACCAAACAGTGTGGTTCACAATAAACACAGCCATGGAGTAAAGCCATACATAAACAAGAGTATTGGACTTTAGGATGGCTGACTTTGGGAAAATGAGAGAGTGCCTCAGAAAAGCACCAGCAAACAGGCAAGAAGGAGGGGTGGAGGAACAATGGGGAATAATCAAAACAGCCATCGCAGAGGCAACAAGCCTTTGTGTGAAGCAAATCAACAAAACAAAGGAAAACAACACTATGGTTCTCAAAAGAGGTGGCAGGGATGGTTAAGGAGAAAAAGATAGCATTCAGGAAATATTTTTTTTTCCAGTTAGTACTTTTTATTGTAGTTTTAACATATTACAGACAATGTCCACAGACAAGACACTGTAAGTATGAACAGCAGAGAAGAGTACAAATCATTATTATAGCCATATACTTTCAGCATGCATCTATAAGATCTAAAAGGCATTATAGGCTAATAGCGGGGGGGGGGAGGGAACCCCCTCCATTCTCTGCCCAAAGTGATAAGCATTCAGGAAATATAAGGAGACACAGCAGGAGCAGGACAGAGAATGTTATCAGTTAAAGCAGAAGGAGGCAGGGAAGGCAGTCAGAATAGCAAAGCCACAAACTGAGGAAAAGATAGCCAACTCTATTAAGAAGGGGGATAAAATCTTTCATAGGTACATTAGAGAATGAGGAAAGACCAAGGAAGGGATACAGAGACTTAATAAAGGGAAGGGAATGTGGGCAGAAGGTGACAGTGAAAAAGCAGAATATTTCTGCTCAGTATTCACAGCAGAAGAGGAGGAGGAGGCACCTAAACCAAACGAGGGAGAAACACTGAATAGGGGGGTCAATACCAGTCCATTCACAGAAGAAAGGGTTTTGTAAGAACTCTTGAAACTGAGGGTGGACAAAGCAATGGGGTCTGATGGGATTCACCCAAGAATTCTAGAAGAACTAAGGGTAGAACTAGTAACACCACTGACTACTCTCTTTAACAAATCATGGGAGGATGAGGTGGTACCTGAGGACTAGAGGAGGGCAAATGTGATTCCACTTCACAAAAGTGGGAGCAGGGCAGAGGCAGGAAACAACAGACAAGTTAGTTTGACCTCAGTGATACGGAAAATGATGGAATCACTTCTGAAGAAAAGAACTGTCGAGTACTTAGCAGCCAGTGGGGCACAGGACCCAAGGCAGCATGGTTTCACAGCAGGAAGGTCGTGGTAGATGAACCTAATAGATTTCTTTGACTGAGTGACCAAAGTAGTAGACCAGGGAGGGGCTGTGGATATGGCCTACCTAGACTTTAGCAAAGCATTTGACACATTCTCACACAAAAGATTAATATATAAGTTAGCCAGCCTTGGAGTGGGTCCCAAGGTGGTAGCCTGAATAAAAAAACTGGCTGGACAACAGGATGCAAAGGGTAATAGTAAACGGAGTCCTCAGTGAAGAAAGGAAGGTAACTAGCGGGGTACTGCAGGGTTTGGTACTGGGACTGGTCCTCTTTAATGTCTTTATAAGTGACATTGGAGAGCACCTGGAAGGAAAGGTATGTCTCTTTGCAGGTGACACAAAGATCTGGAACAGGGTTGATACACAAGGTGGAGTGGAAAGAATGAGAAGGGACTTGGCAAGGTTGGAGGAATAGTCAGACATATGGCAGCTCAGATTCAATGCAAAGAAGTGCAAGGTAATGCATCTGGGAAACAAAAACCCAGGGGAAGAGTACACAATGGGGGGTGAGTTAATAACAACAACAAAAATTGAAAAAGACCTAGGAGTAATTACATCAGATGACCTAACGGTGGGCAATCAATATGAGAAGGCAGTAAGGAGGGCTGGGGGGATACTGGGATGCATAGGGAGAGGCATCAATAGTAGAAAACAGGACGTTGTTATCCCTCTGTACAGACAGTTAGTGAGACCCCATCTGGAGTACTGTGTGCAATTCTGGAGACCCCATCTCCACAAATATATAGACAGAGTGGAGGCTGTTCAGAGGAGGGCAACCAAAATGGTGCAGGGTCTGCACCAGAAGACATACAAGGAGAGACTAAAGCAGCTTAATATGTATACCCTTGAAGAAAGGAGGGGGGGAAATGATAGAAACTTTCAAGTATCTCAATGGAATTAACAAAGTACAAGAGGGTAGTATCTTTCAGAAGAAGAGATGTGCAAGAACAAGGGGGCACAATTTGAAGATAGAGGGGTGGACTGCTCAGAGGTAATGTTAGAAAGTATTTTTTCACAGAGAGGGTTGTGGATGCATGGAGTAGCCTTCCTGAAGAGGCTGTGGAGTCAGTAACAGTGGGAAAATTCAAGAATGCATGGGACAGGCATAAGGCGATTCTAGTGGGAGGTAGGAGGAAGTAAGCTGTTGATTAGCTAGAATCTGCAGCTAATCCATCAGGTAGGGAAATGGGCAGACTAGGTGGTGGGCCAAGCAGTCCTTATCTGCCATCAAATTCGATGTTTCTATGTTTCTGTTAGTTCTTACTTGGCACTCCCCCTGACCATTCCTCATCCTTGTGTTTTTTTAAATGATTAATTTCTTCTTTTTTGGCCTTCACAGCCTTCTTAACCTTTTCAGACAACCTTATTATCCCTTTATACCTGTTTCTCCTGGTAACCATTCTCAAGTATGACTTTATTGGCTTAGGAGTGCCCACTTGTATTTCTGCCCATCTTTCTTCCACTCCCCTGATACTGTCCTCACCAATAAATGAGTCCTGAACTAATTCCCTCATCTGGCTGAAGTATACTCTTCTGAAATCCAGAAATTCTGCCTTTGATGAGGGCTTGCTGGTACCAAGGGCCAGCTCAACTATATGGTGTTATGGTTAGTGGACCCCAGCAGTTCTCCAGCCGGCATCCTATGTACCCTTTCTGAGTTGGTGAGCAACTGTAAGTACTACATAAATGCTAATTCATCTTCTTCAACCTGTTTACTAGTTAGTTAGGTAATTACTAAGTTACTAAATTAGCTATTTAGTTTTTGTTGATCTTGAAAGTGGAGCAAGGAAATAATTTCTACTTTTATTCATTAGTGGCTATTTGCATCCACTAACAGCTGGCAACCTAAGCGGAGTTGCAACTTACAGCAGTTTATTCCCCCTCCTTTGATGAGCTTGTGTGTGCATAGCATAATAGAGTGTTAGAACAACTGGGAAAACATTTGTTCCATCCTGCACTGCTACACTTTGTGATTAAGAAGAGGGACATATGATGTTGTTAAAATACTGTTGCTGCATTTCATCATTTGCATTTGTTGCATGTCATTTGTATTTGTTGCATTTCTTCATTTCCATGCTACTCTCTGGTTTTGTCTCATCAGCTCCATCATTATGTCAGAACTGTCCATTTTATAAATAAGGCACGTGAGGAGATTCTCTTTGATGAGAATGGAGATCCACCGGCACTGTATGACTTTCTAATGTGGCATTCCTTCCATAACACCAGTGAGTACAGACATGTTGGAACGTTTAATGCAAATGTCCCAGTTGGACAAAAAGTCAGGATGGACAATACAGCCATTTTATGGCCTAAAGGATACCCCCAGGTGAGAGTGGTATGAACTTTCATATTGTATTTTACATACTGTAAAGTTTTGTCATTTGGGGCTCAGTTAACCTATCCTGCTTAGGAACTTTAAAAAAAATAAAATAAAGTAAGACCAGCCATTAATGTATATGCCATCAAGAGATTATTAAGCACCTAGGTGTACCTGATGTTTGTGGAACAATGTTGAAAATGTTTCAAAACAATGTATTTCCTCTAATAACAATATAACTAGATTCATGGCAGGGCAAGCTGGAACCTGGCTAGGCCTAAGTTTAGAAGATATACACTTTTGGGAGAGTGGCTAATGTATATTATATTATTAAAGTAGTTTTTTTAGCTGCTATTTCTATGTGTTGGAAATTTATATTTGAGGTCTGTTCCTAACTGCCTTTTTTGTGCTTTTAAATTTGGTTTGGGCAGGGTTGAGGGATTCTAGCAGACAAATTGCAGATTGAGTTTAAATGCTGCTCTCTGGTCTGTAAGTGCAGGCATCATATTACAGAGAATGTGATTGTTAACTGCCATCTCAGACAGTCTTCAGCTAGAGGAAAGGGAGAAAGGGCCCTTAGCTGCTAAGTGTGTTTGTAAGTTAATTTAAAGTATTTTTTTAGTTGCCATTTCTGTGTGCTGGAAATTGTATTTGATGTCTGTTAACTGCAGAAGCAGTTGGGGTCTGGCAGAGGTTGTCTGAACCTTCTTTTGCTGAGCAGTTGAGGAAATGATTTAGTTGCTGGATAAGCATTACTTTCTTTTTCAGTCTGGAATTTAGGGCAGTAGTGCAACTTGTTTAATACAGTGTTTGTGTGGGACCTTCCTCCAGAGGAGGTTGCAGTGCTTGGAGGTGCAGTGAGGGCAGACACAGGGCTCATACACTCTCGTGAGAGTCAGGTGTGGGCCCTAATTCCACCCTCCCCCACCCCTTCCTCCCCGGATCATAGCTCATTTATAGGGGAACACCTGCCTTGCAATTAGAGGAAGGGGCTTCAGGTACAGCTTGTTTACTTCTATCCAGTAATGCAGCCACTGGGCAGGGAAAGGGGCATAGGTAGGTCTCAAATAGGAGTACAGCATCCACAGTGAGTTGCTGACAGTGTGATAGGTGGATATTGTGGGTACCTTCAACTGGAATATATTAGGTATTTCTGTTAGAGGCTGTGCTAGGATTACTTAATTCTACTTGCTGTAGGGATAGTTAGTGTGCAGAGGCTGTATAGGTAGTGTGAACCATGGGTAGGATTGTTGGGTGCAATGGTTGTGGGGCAGCAATGCAGATGAATATTCTGTGGAGGCTGGGAGGGTGCCCAATATGCCACAGGCTAAGGAGCCTAGAGGAAGAGGTTCAGTGGCTGGGCAGGGAGCTGGGGAGGTTGAGAGATGAGGGGGAGGACTTTATCGGTAGGAGGGTTGACATCTGAGAGTATTGTGGGGCACCACAGAGAAGGAACAGTGGGTCAAGGGAGGGGGGAGGGGCAAACTGGATAGGAAGCCAACTGATGAAAGGTGGACTCTAGTAGAACCTAGGAAAAAAGGAGCAGCAGTAGGCAGGAGGGAGGAGAAAGCACATAGTAAGGCAAAGGGGATAGGGAACATGTTTACTTTGCTAGAAACGCATGTAAAAGAGGATGCAGGAGGTGATTGCACAAGGGGATAGCACTCATAAAGAAGAAGTTGTGGGGGCATCACTAGTGGAGAGATTGAGCATGGTGTGACAGGGGGAGGAATACTACTGAGAGAGGTGAGGAGGTTGCGGGAGGTTGGTAGTCAAACAGAAGAAGAGGGAGGGGTCTTAATTGGGAGGGACAGGGGGGAAGACACTGGGGCACATGGTAAAAACACAGTCTTGAGTGACTCCAAAAATGAGAACCTGGGTGGGGGGGTGGCAACGGGCACAAGGAAAGAGGGGGGTGTACTGATGTTGGGGGACTCCATACTCAAGGGGATCAGATGGGGTGGCAAGGGGGAGAGGCACAGTTGGATATGGGTGGAGTCCATACCAGGATTAAAGGCAGACATGGCAGAACAGGCAATCCTAAGGTGTGTAAAGAGGCATAGATAGAAACCACACATTGTGGTACATGTGGGGACAAATGACCTAGCGGGGGAAATGGTGGAGGTAACAAGGGAGAGAACTGAGGAAGTGGGAAGGTTGTGTGAGGAGACTGGGGAGTCTGAGGCCTTCTCCAAAGTGCTCCCAGTGCCCCTGCGCAAGCACAGTGAGAAAGGGGATGATTTGAGAGTTGAAAACATGGTTGGTAGAATGGTGTCGAACTAAGGCGTGTGGAGTTGTGGACAGCTGGGGCTGTACCTGGGATAATAACAATTTGTTTGCAAGGGATTGGCTGCACTTGAGTGAGGAGGGGAAGGAGGTATTAAAGCAAAGACTGGAGAGATATATTGTGACAAGGGCAGATTTAAACTAGATGGGGGGTGACAAGTGGACAGCAAGTAGGCAGGGATCTGACAGTGAAGTCACAGCCTACCCCCCAGGCTAGAAGGAAGGCCTCAGGGAGGCCAAAAAAGGAGGGAGTAGAAGGGACAAGATGGAGGCTAGTGAAGAGGGAATTATGGAGGGTGGTCTCATTGAATGCAAGAAGCCTAGGAAACAAATCTGCTGAGCTACAGGCACTCTTAGCAGTATGGAGGGTGGATATTGCAGCTGTCACAGAAACATGGGCAACTGAGCACCTGAACTGGGATCTGCAATCCCAGGATACAAATTATACAGGAAGGAACATAAGGAGGGGGGTGGGGTGGCAGTCTATGTGAGGGACGGGATCAAATGCACAAGGGACGAGGGAGAAGAAAGGAGAACAGAGGCAATCTGGCTGCAGCTCCTAGACTCAAGGGTTAGGAAACTAAGATTTGGGGTGGTATACAGGCCGTCATCCCAGTCTAAGGAGCTTAACAGGGAGCTAGAGGGACAAATCAAAAAGGTATGTAGAAAAGGGAAGGTGGTCATCATGGAGGATTTCAACTTGCAGGGGGTTGACTGGAGTATTCCAGTCACCTCCAGTGCTAGGAAGCAAGTGCTCCTGGATGCGTTCCAGGAGGGTCTCTTGACACAGTTCGTTACTGTACCTACTAGGCAAAAGAACACTTTAGATCTGGTATTGTTGAATGGGGAGGCAGTGAGGGAAATAAAGGTAGAGGACTCACTATCCGACAGCGATCACCAAACGGTGTGGTTTAATATCACGATGTGTGAGGAGCCAGAGAAATCTACTACTCAGGTGGTAAACTTCAGTGGGGTGGACTTTGGGAGGATGCAGGAAGTACTGAAAAAGAAGCTAGAGGGCATAACGCATGAGATGGGCTAGGAACTGAAATGGGATATTATTAAATGGGGGGTTACAGAGGCAACAGAAACCTGCACCAAGGCACAGAGTAAGAGAAACAGAGCAAGAAAACCATGCTGGTTGAACAGTGAGGTTGTGGAGGTGGTGAGGGCAAAACGAGTGGCTCACCAGAGGTTTAGGAGGACAGGGAAGGAAGTAGACAGGGAGGAATATGCAAGATGGTCCAGGGAGGTGACCAGAAAAGTGAGAGAAGCCAAGGCCCAGAAGAAGCTGAGATTAGCACAGGGAATTAATAGGTGGGGGGGGGACTTCATCAGATACATCAGAGAGAAAAGTAAGTGCAAGGATACAATAGTGAGGATAAAAAGGGGTGGGGAGTGGACGGAAAAGGGGGAGGAGGAGGAGGTGGAATCACTGAATGAATACTTTTGTTCCGTGTTCATGGGAGAAAAGGGGGGACTGCTACCAGCATGGGCTGGGAGGGTGAGGACAGGAGGAGAAGAGGTGACAGATGGAATAATTGAGGCAAGTAGAGTCCTAGAGGGACTGAGGGCATTGAAGGTAGACAAGGTACCAGGGCCTGATGGTATCCACCCAAGGGTGCTGAGGGAGATGGCAGAGGTGTTGGCAGAGCCACTGATGGGTCTGTAATGCACCTCACTGGAGTCAGGATGTGTGACACTGGACTGGAGGATGGCACAGGTAGTGCCATTGCACAAGAGTGGGCCAAGGGATGAACCGAGTAATTATCGTCCGGTAAATCTCACATCCATAGTGTGCAAACCAATGGAAACGATACTAAAGGAAAGACTGGTGTCATACCTGGAGGACAATTGCCTCCAGGATGTGAGGCAGCATGGGTTTGTTTCAGGGAAGTCTTGTCAAACCAACCTGATACAATATTATGACTGGGTGACAGGTGAACTGGATAAGGGTCATGCGGTGGATGTTCTTTACTTGGACTTCAGCAAGACCTTCGATTCAGTGCCTCATGGGCAGCTTTGGGGGAAGCTAACTGGTGTAGGGTTAGGGGCAAAAATGATGAACTGGATTACAAGCTGGTTGAGTGGCAGGCTGCAATGGGTGGTGGTGTCAGGGGAGCTCTCAGCTCCAAGGCCGGTGACGAGTGGGGTGCCACAGGGCTCTGTGTTGGGGCCAGTATTGTTTGGGCTCTTTATATCAGACATTGGACATGGGGTGGTGAGCAAGGTAAGTCTTTTTGCTGACGACACCAAAATCGGAGCAGTGGTGGATGGAGAGGAGGGGTGTAAGCAGCTGTAGGGGGACATAAGCAAGCTAGAGGAGTGGTCAGAGAGGTGGCAGCTGGGGTTCAATGCAAAGAAGTGTAAGGTTATTCACTTTGGGGTGAAGAACCCAAGGAGAGAATATTGTCTGGGGGGTTAAGCTGGGGATCACTGAGGAGGAGAAAGAGCTTGGGGTAATGATAACGGGGACCATGAACAACACTGCTCAGTGCAGGAGAGTGGCTGGGAAAAAGAACAAAATGCTGGGGTGCATAGCGAGGGGGTTTTCATCCAGGCAAAGTGAGGTGATCTTGCCCCTCTACAGGTCGCTGGTAAGGCCACACTTAAGAGTATTGTGTGCAGTTTTGGAGGCCATACCTAAAGCGTGATATCAGGCTGCTGGAGGGGGTGCAGAGGACAGCAACAAAGATTATATGCAGAATGGAGGGGAAAGACTATGACAGCAGGCTGGGAGACCTCAATATGTACACCCTGGAGGATAGAAGGGACAGAGGAGGCATGATAGAGACATTCAAGTATCTGAGGGGAATCAATAAGGATGGGGCAGATGGGGTTTTTAAGTTAAGGAGGGGGAGGGTCACCAGAGGGCACGGGCTAAGAATGGAGGGGGGAAGATTCAGGAAGGAAATGAGGAGACACTATTTCACAGAGAGGGTGGTAGCAAAATGGAATACCCTACCAGAATGAGTAATGTCATATAAATCTGTGAACAGCTTCAAAAGGGCATGTGACAGGAAACAGGGAGAGTGAGGTGGTGGGGGGGTGGCAGTGGGATGACAAAAGGAAGGGGGGTTGGGGCAGCTGCAAACTAGGGGTGTTGGCTGCACACTCGAGCAGACTTAGATAGACCAGGTAGTCTATTTCTGCTGGCACATTCGTATGTTCGTATGTTTATATATTCTATCTATGACTAATAAGAACAATGTCATGGACAGCAGCAATCAACCATGGTACTATCATACTAAATTGATGGACAAGACTTACAATAACCACACACACTAGAAAGGGAGCTCAGAAGCAGCTGTAGTGCTAGTAATGGATATAGGTGCACAATATTCAGGGATATAAATAAAATCAGAGTACACAACTTGCTGAAAGAATTATTTCAGACTGGAGTTGGTGCCCTTTGCCAAAATCCCAGAATAGAAATTTCTTACCAGATCGTGGGTGATTAAACTTTAATGCGAACATCCACCTACTGATTCAACAGACAGCAAAATCCACACGGCAGAGCTATGAATTCCAAAGACCAGTTGCCCTAAATGTAGTAGGCCTCGGCTGCGAAGGGGGGGCTGTTATATTTTCCAATAGAAAAGAACAGCAGTATTACATGTTAGTAAGAATGGACTGCAAAACCACTGCATCCATGGAACCATGTTCCTAATTGCATTCCAGCCATTCAGTGCCTGCAGGAGTCATAGGTGTATAGGTGTACAATGCAATCCTGGGGGGGCTAGGATGTGGGGGTGTGTTTAGGGCTGTTTGGTGGAGCAGCGTTGGGGTAAGTTGTTGGTGTGTTAGTGCCACTAGGCAAGTGTGTGTGGGTTGCCTTATAGCCTCCAAGGTGTTTTACCCCCAGAGGTACAGAGGAATGTATGCCTAGGTGGCATGGTGTTGCTTTCACCTTGCCCCCCAACATGTGGCCTACTGTCTTCAGATGGCCCTGAGCCTTGCTGTCCTTTTGTGTCCCCCAGGTCCAGCAGCCTGTCCTTTTGTGTCCCCCAGGTCCAGCAGCGTGCAGGTGGCATTGGACCCCTTGGATGCTGTCCCAGTCTCCACCTCTTGTGTCCCTGGTGGTTGGGTGGATGCCTCCATGCCTACGCCCTACACAAGTGTCTCTGGGCCTGTGGAGCAAGCATGTTGCTGCCAGCACATGCCAGTATCCTGTGTCATGGCATCCATGCTGCTTGTGGGTGTTGGTGGGGTGGATGCATGTGGCTGGGCCTCCAGCCCTGTGTGTCCACCTGGCAGCATCTGGGACATCTCATCCTGGCCTGCCATGGGGACTACCTGAATGGCTGTGCTGGTCCTGGGTGGCAGATGAGGCTGGTTTGCACTCCTGGATGTTCCCTATTCTTTCATTGGCATGTCACAGCCAACATACCTCCATGGTTGGGTTCCTCAGGGCCTCAGTGTTTTCCTGCTGTGCCTCCAGATGGTCACGTTCCAGCTGGTGCAGTTCAAGATAATAGGTCTGCATGACAGACCATGGTGTCATCCTGTTTGCCAGGTGGGTCAGGTGTGCTGTGGTCACCTCATTCCTCCTCTTGGCTTGCCTTTGAGGGATGGCACGGTGGTCCCCTGCATCACCAGGCTGTGTGTGTGTGAGGGATGGCTGGTTGTTCTGCATGGCCAGGCATGCAGTGCTGCGTTGGCTGCTACTCAGTGCCCAGTCCCACAGCACTTGCCATAAATATATATATATATATATATATATATATAGCCATGAATAAAACAACTCAAATTTACCACTGTTTTGTGTGTGGAACTTCACTGGAGCTCTCAAGCTCCTGGATCTGGAGTGCAAATGCATCCTTTGTTTTGTCATATCTTTCTACGGGCCACCACATTGCATTTTCACCCTGCTGTGGTCCTGCACGCAGCACCATACTTGGTTAGTTTTTCGTTCCACAGCACTGGCCGACTGGCTGTGCAGTGGCAGTGGGGTTGGTTCAGGGTGGGGGGGGCATTTGTTTGCACTGGTGAGTGTCTAGTCCAGGTCCTGTGTGGCTTCAGGTGTCTCCAGTACAGTGTCTGTTTCTGTGTTCTCGAGAGTGCCCATCTCTACCACCATGTTCATTGACCCCTGTACTGAACCTGTGGGCATGAGTACATTGTGTAGTTAATTGCTGGTGCATTGGCAAGTATGGGCATGTGTTCAACTGGGCATGATACAGTCCACATACCTGTTCCCCTTGAAGGTCCTCCTTCACAGGGGTCACTGGTGGCACATGAGTGATGGCCACGATCTCCTAATCTGCAGGGTGCATGACAAGGAAGTTGGTTGAGCCATTCAGTCATGTACCTTCTACCCTGTGTCCCTGCATTGTGCCACATACCTCACAAAGTGTCAGTGCCCTCCATCTCCCCATGTAGGCTGACCTTGGAGAGAATGTTGGCCAGCATCTTCTCAATGGGCAAGAGTGTGGGCAGGCCACCACCCATGACATACTGTGCCTGTTCAATGGCAGCCAGCTTTCATTTCATGGCCGACAAGTGGTCACACCACTTGTGCTTTATAGCCACAGTGGTCTGTGCTTCTGGACCAGCCACATTGATAGTGACCTGCATGTCCAGCCATATACAGGACTTGACCATGGTCAGAATTTTCAAGGACTCCACCCTGTATAGCATCCCATGATGATCATGAATGTCCACCATCATGGCTGCCACCGGGCCACCCATAAAGTTGCTTGAGCATGACCTGGTGGTACTGCATGTCATACACTCTCCATAACACACAGCCTGTCCATGGCCTGGGTGTGCCACCAGTGCAGAACCTCTCTCTCCACTTCCTACTGTTGTGTGCTCTTCCATTACAGTATTCACTTCCTTGTGTCCATGCGGGGAAGTGTGCATGCCCATATATGGTGGGCCAAAGGGGCAGGGATGCATATATTTGGCCAATCCCATAGTTCTTGCCCATTGCACTGCATGCATCAATTGGCTATGCCTCTGCCTTGGCTTCCACTGTGTGCCCATTTGGGAATGCCACATATTTTTTTTTTTTTTTTGCTGGCTGGGGAGTACAGCTGCATGCCCATATTACATTACTTTTGTTGACAATTTCCACACTTTCATGACTAACACCCATAGTGCACAGCATAGGAAGTACCTAGACAAATAAATTTGACAAGTATGCTAATATTTTTATTAACTGTAGCTGAAACTAACTTATTTGGGAAAACATTTTTCATTGCACTGCTGCTTTAATTCAATAAATAATACTGTAAATATACAGTAGTGGGATTTAAATACAATTAAATTGTTGATGGGATCTACTGTAACTACAGCAACCCCCATTTGCCTTAATTTGTTTTTTGACTTTTGAAGGTTTAGTGGGTAATCAGTCCGTCATTAGACATTTGGTGGAAGGGATAGTTATAACCCATCCCATCTGCAGCTGTATTTAAAATCCACTGTCACGAGTGCACAACGCAGGCAGGCCCTCTGCTCCCACAGTGCCAAACCTCGAATTGCAGTTTGCGAACAGGAGACAAGGAGGGTAACCCTCCTGTCTGTTTTGGGTCAGAAACACCTACCAGTCTCGAGTCCTGAGGTAAAATATAAACCCTTTTTCGCTAGCACGCCCAGTTAACAGGATCAGATATCGCAGCCTCTTTGGGGAAATGCAGTGCAATACTTCACCCAGTGGGCACCCAGCCTAGTTCACAGTTCTACCCTGTTGACTGAATTTGAGACCTAGGTCATTTCTTAACTTAGCAAGACAATAACATACTTTAAGCCCTTAACAGTCGTCAGAATTATCAAACACTATTCCAGCATTCACATATAAAAGAAAAATGAGAAAAGGCACAGGCAGAATTTCAAGAAATTAAAAATAAATAAAATATAAAACACAGAACATATAAAATTGGGTTTACAGTTTTTTTAAATTAAATGGGTGATTATACAAAAACAAAGCCTTATTACTGAATTTTAACTACCCTAGGTTTCAAGTAATTGATATATAAAGGGGAGGGAATATGGGTAAAGGGTGACAGTGAAAAAGCAGGGATACTGAACGAATATTTCTGCTCAGTAGTCACAAAGGAAGAGGAAAGGGAGGTATCTAAACCAAACAAGAGAAACACTCTGAAGATGGGGGTCGATACCAGTCCATTTACAGAAGAAAGGGTTCTGAAAGAACTAATAAAATTGAAGGTGGACAAAGCAATGGGGCCTGATGGGATTCACCCAAGAATTAAAAAAGAACTAAGGGTAGAACTAGTGACACCACTGACTACTCTCTTTAACAAATCAAGGGAGGATGAGGTGGTAACTGAGGACTGGAGGAGGGCAGATGTGATTCCTCTTCACAAAAGTGGAAGCAGGACAGAGGCAGGAAACTACAGACCAGTTAGTTTGACCTCAGTGGTAGGGAAAATGATGGAATCACTTCAGAAGGAAAGAATTGTTGAGTATCTAGAGGCCAGTGGGGCACAGGACCCAAGGCAACATGGATTCATGATGGGAAGGTCATGTCAGATGAATCTAATAGATTTCTTTGACTGGGTGACCAAAATAGTAGACCAGGGAGGGGCCTATCTAGATTTTAGCAAGGCATCTGATACAGTCCCACACAAAACATTAATACACAAGTTAGCCAGCCTTGGAGTGGGTTCCAAGGTGGTAGCCTGGATGAAAAATTGGCTAGACAACAGGACACAAAGGGTAGTAGTAAATGGAGTCCACAGTGAAAAAAGGAGGGTTACTAGTGGGGAACTGCAGGGTTCAGTACTGGAACCAGTCCTTTTTAATGTCTTTATAAGTGACATTGCAGAGGAACTGGAAGGAAAAGTATGTCTCTTTGCAGACAACACAAAGATCTGCAACAGGGTTGATACACAAGATGGAGTGGAAAGGATGAGAAGTGACTTGGCAAGGTTGGAGGAATGGTCAAATGTATGGCAGCTCAGATCCAATGCAGAGAAGCGCAAGGTAATGCACCTGGGAACTAAAATCCCAGGGGAAGAGTATACAGTGGGGGTGAGATACTGACAACAGTAAAAATGGAAATGGATCTGGGGATAATCATATCAGATGACCTAAAGGTGGGCAAGCAGTGTGGCAAGGCAGTAGGGAAGGTTGGGGGGATACTGGGATGCATATGGAGAGGCATCAATAGTAGAAAACAGGAAGTTGTTATCCCTCTGTACAGACAGTTGATGAGACCCCATCTGGAGTACTGTGTGCAGTTCTGGAGACCCCATCTCCGCAAAGACATAGACAGAGTGGAGACTGTCCAGAGGAAGGCAACCAAAATAGTGCAGGGTCTGTACCAGAAGACATGTAAAGAAAGACTAAAGCAGCTTAATATGTATACCCTTGAGGAAAGAAGGGAGAGAGGAGACATGATTGAAACTTTCAAGTACCTCAAGGGAATCAACAAAGTCCAAGAGGGTAGTATCTTTCAGAAAAAGAGATGTGCAAGAACAAGGGGGCACAATTTGAAGATAGAGGTGGGATGGCTCAGAGGTAGTGTGAGGAAGTATTTTTTCATGGAGAGGGTTGTGGATGCATGGAACAGCCTCCTGAGGAGGTCGTGGAGTCAAGAATAGTGGGGGAATTCAAGAATGCATGGGACAGACATAAGGCAGTCATAGTGGGGGGTAGGTGGAAGTAAGCTGTTGGTTAACTAGAATCTGCAGCTTATCTGTTAGGTACGAAAATGGGCAAACTAGGTGGGCCAAGTGGTCCTTATCTGCCATCAAATTCTATGTTTCTATATGGTTCAATTTACCTAAAGTGCTATGAGAGTTTGTCAGGAGTCCCACCTCAGAATGTCAAAAGCCAAAAACCAAATGCAAAATGCCATGCTTTTCTCCTAGCTGGCTGGAGATATGTTGTCACAAAACTCCTCCTCCCTGATGACACAGCTCACAGATGCTAGCTGTGAGGTCACTCAAACCTAAGAACTTGAATTAATTTATCAATCACATGTCTAAGCCCAATGCTCAAACATTCCAATAAAAAAAAGATATATCTTCCTCTTAATTAGTGAGACTTTATGAAAACAGAATTATCCCTTTGATGTCTTCAGAAGTTTCATGAGGAACTGTGTTCACCTAGGCAAGAAAACTAACAGAAATCAGTTAAAAATGGCTTTTTTTCAGAGGTCATAAAATGCATACTTTGTGCCTGCATTTCAAAGTAAAGGGATAGCTTACGACGGTTATAACCTGGTCTTTGAAAGAAGACTTTATAGTGACAGGAAGATTTGCAACTATGTGTCAACCCAGAGAAGGAAACTAGCTCCTTAGCTACTGTAGCAACTGTTTTGGGGACAAAAGGTCAGGCCTCTTTAAAAACTACTGTCTTTCAGATAGCCTGCTCACCCTGCTATGTCTTATAAGCAGAAAATTTAAAACATATATTTAAAACAAAATTATACACATAGCTAGCAGAAAGGTATCATGCAACATTCCTCCCTCCTAGACTAAAGTTGGGGGAATCTATTCCTAGGCATGGGATGAGTTCCCCAAATTCAGTTCACTGCTCAACCTGACGTGATAACCCATCTGCATTTTCATTTGCTGCCCCTGCCCTATGTGAAACAGTCATGTCGTAACCCTGCCAACAAGGCTCCACCTTAACAGCCTACCATCTGTGTTACCCATTTGTGCCAGCCAAACCAGGGGGTTATGATCTGTTTATACCCCACAGTGCTGCCCGTATACCCGTATAGGTATGGCTCTAACTTGTTTAGTGCCCACACCATGGCAAGACATTCTTTCTTCACTGTAGAATAAGCCTGTACCCTGGGAAGCAACTTCTTACTGAGGTACACTATTGGGCGATCTTTCCCTTGGTTAGACGTTTGACTAAGCACTGCCCCAATACCCACATCTGAGGCGTCAGTCTGGACTACAAAGGTTTTACTATAGTCTGGACTGGCTAATACAGGAGCACTTTACAGTGCCTCCTTTAGTCATGTAAAGGCTTGTTCACAGATTGGTTCCCAGTTAATCCTTTTTGGCATCCTTTTCTTTAACAGGCCAGAAAGGGGAGTGGCCAGGGCACTATAGTTTGGTACAAATTTTCTATAGTACCCTGCAGTCCCTAGAAAACTCCAAACCTGCTTCTGTGTTGCCTCAATTTTTGCTTGATTAGGATGGAGCTGTCCCATCCTACTACATGCCCGAGATATGCCACCTCAACCATGGCCACCTGGCACTTTTCAGCTTTTACTGTGAGCCCAGCCCTCTGTATCCTGCCCAGCACTTCCCTAAGGTGGGACAGGTGTTCCTCCCAGCTGGCATTAAAGATGGCAATGTCATTCAGGTATGCCGTGGCATACTCCTCAGCACCACTTAACATCTGGCTCACCAACCTCTGGAAGGTGGCAGGGGCATTCTTCATTCCAAAAGGCATTACTTTAAACTCAAATAACCCTATCGGAGTGATGAAGGCTGACCTCTCCCTAGCTCTGGCAGTTAACTCTACCTGCCAATACCCTTTTTCAAGTCAATAGTGGTAAGGTATGTCACTTTCCCAACTTGTCTAGTAGTTCATCCATCCATGGCATTGAGTGGGTGTCTGACTTTGTGACTGTGTTGAGTCCACGATAGTCCACACAAAAATGAGTAGAGCCATCTGGCTTAGGAACAAGGACTATAGGTGAGGCCCAGGGGCTGTGGGATTTCTGGATTACCCCTAAATCCAGCACTTCCTCCACCTCCCTCCTAATGTCCTTTTGGACAGCCTCTGACACCTGATAAGTTGTTTACCGTATGGGTGCTTGCATCCCTGTCTCCACATCATGCATCGCTAAGGGGGCTAGTCCAGGCATGGCGCTAAACAATGGGGTGAAGTCTGCTAAAACCTCTCTTACTTCCTGGATCTGGTCTGGGGTCAACTGGGGTGACATTTTAATTGTCTTCACAGAAGACACCCACTTGCTTTCTTCCAGCAAGTCCAGACGGGGGTCTCCTTTGTCTGTCCCCTCGCCAGGACTACACACTGCAAAGACCATGTCAGCCCTATTAGCATATGGCTTCATCATGTTGACATGGTACCTTCTTTGGGTATATCTCCTGTCAGATAGTTCTATAATGTAGTTTACATCATTCACCTGACTGACTATGTTATACAGTCCTGCCCACTCAGCCTGCAGCTTATCTTTCTGGACCAGGATTAGGACCATGACCTCTTGACCCACAGAGTATGAGCAAGCTCTGGCCCTGCAGTCATACCATTCCTTTTGTTTTTGTTGGGCAGCTGCCAGGTTGCTCTGGACTGTTACCATAAGCTCCTTCAGCTTCTCCCTAAACTTAAGGACATAATCCATGATTGTAGTTCCTTGGGTGGTGTGCTTGCCTTCCCAGTCCTCCTAGATCAAGTCTAGGGGCCCACTTACCCTGCATCCATATAAGAGCTCAAAGGGGGGGAAAACCTGTTGACTCTTGGGACACCTCCCTGTATGCGAACAACAGGTGGGAAGGTATTTCTCCCAGTCCCTCCCATGTTGTTCAGCAAATGCTTGGAGAATCATTTTAAGGGGACCATTGAATCATTCCACAAGCCCATTGGCTTGTGGATGATAAGGTGTTGTACACCTCTGCACCACTCCACACTTCTTCTACAAATATTTCATCAGTTCCAACATGGAGGAACCCCCTCGGTCGGTGATAACCTCCTGTGGAAACCCATCATGGGGGAAAATTCCTAGCAAGACATCTGCCAATTTTTCTCTCCTCAGTGAGGGTAGGGCAACTGCCTCTGGGTACCGGGTGGCATAATCCACCATGGTTAGGATAAACCTCTTCCCAGAGGAGCTGGGGGTATTCAAAGGCCCCACAGTATCCATTCCTACCCTCTGGAATGGCTCCTCCACTATGGGCAAGGGAATTAGGGTGGCTTGGGTTTTCTTATCCGCCTTCCCTATTTCTTGGCACCGGTGACAAGACCTGCAATACTCCTTCACCTGCTGGGTGAAGTTGGGCCAATAGAAATTCTGAGCCAATCGCTGCATAGTGCATGTGATTCCCAGATGTCCAGACATGGGAATATCACGAGCAATCTTGAGCAACTGCTCATGGTGCCCCTGGGCAATGACAAGCTGCCTGCCCATAACCCCCCCCCTGTCCTTACATCCTGTGTATGCATCAGTCCATTGTCCCAATAAATTCTGTGTTTCACATCACCTCCCAGTGCTCCATCAGAGTCTGCTCAAGCCCTCAGCTTCTCTAAACTAGGGTCACTTTTCTGAGCAGCTGCAAAATCCTTACACATTCCCAAGACATGGGACAGGTCTCCACCAGTTTCTAAACTAGGGTCCCTAGCTCTAGCATCAGGGCATTCAGTGTCACTGCCATCCCTATCCCTCTGACTACTGGCTACATCTCCTTCCTCAGGGTAACCTTCTGTAGTGATTCTGCTAACTGCTACCTGGGGAATTTCTGCCCCCTTTTCATTATTCTCCATATCAGGAGACACAGGCTGGGGAACCAGCCTCCCAATGTTTTCCACAGTGGCTTCTATGGGGACTACAATTTACCTTTGCTGCTTGACTGCAGATAACTGCACACATCATCCCCTTTTGGAGATTATTCCCAATAATTACATCAAGAGCAAGATTCTCGGCTACTACAACTTTTTGCTAGTCTCCCCTGTCTCACCCAACTCCAGGAGAACACTAGCAAGTAGCAGTGTTTTCTCCTCCTCAGCGAATCCCCATACAGTCACAAATTGATTGAGTATAAGCTGCTCAGATTCAACCAAATCCCCTTTTACCAAAGTCAGGGACACCCCCGTGTCCCTTAATCCATGGGTCTGTACCCCATTCACAGTAACTGGGTGTATGTGTTCCCTCATGTTTCCTGGCATGCTTTCAGGGACACACAAACAACCCACATATTTCCTAGCACCACTTTGCCCACTCTCTACCCTTTTTGGACACAACTGGGCAAGATTTCCCAGGTTGTCTGCAAACCCAACATTAATTTCTTTTATCAGGCAACTCTTTTCTTTGTAACTGGGGGCTGCCTGGTTTCGGTGGAGGCAGGGAGGGTTTTAGCTGCTCTGAAGGCACGCTTTCCCTTTCTGCACTGCCAAGCCCACCCAATTCCCTCTCAGAGCAGTTCTGCTCCTGGCTTAGCGATCCAAGAGCTCAGCAGCCTCCTGCATGGTTTTTGGATCTTGGTCCTCTAGCCAGGTTTTCATCTCTGCTGAGCATGCCCCAGAAACTGCTCTAACAGTACAACATTTTCAATTTTTTCTACAGAGTCTGCTTCAATCCTTTCCCACCATTTTAAAAACTGACGTTGTTTACTGGCTAACTCCTCGTAACTCATGTCAGGGATTCTCCTGAGCTTATAGAATTTAACTCTGTATGTCTCTACTGTTAAATCATATTTCTTTAACAAAGCAGCTTTTAGTTTTCCATAATCATTACTGTCCGGATTGTTCATTTGATCCAATGCATCACAAGCTTTCCCGGTAAGCAACGGAGAAACCTGGAAGCTCCAGGACTCTCTGGGAATTTTTTCCTGAATACATATTTTTCAAATGAATTTAAAAATGCATCCATATCTTCCCCCTCTTTAAATTCAGCTATCAATTTAGAATTTAAGTTGTAACCCAGTCCTGGAGTTCCAGTTTCACCCAGGCCAATTACCTGCTGTGGTACTGGTCTTTGGAGCTGTAGCTTCTCCAGTTCAAATGTCCTCTGATGCTCTCTCTCTCTCCTCTTGCTTGGCCTCTCACTGCTCTCGTTCAGCCTCTGTCTGACACTGTCACTCTCTTTCCTCTGTGGCTCCCTGCTCTCGCTTCTCTTCCCTCTCAAATTCCCACTTCCTCTGTTTGAACTCCCGCTCCAATCTCCACAACTCTTTCTGCAGCCTGATCTTACTGGATCCAGAATGTTGGTGACCTTTCCCTTGCTGCTGTGGATCTTGACTTGCACTGGTCCTGCTGTTCTCCTCCCTGGGTCTGGATACTGCGCTGGACCCTGGCCCCTCCATGCCCAAAGTTTGGTCCATTCCAGTCACAGGCTGTGATTTGAGGGCTTGACCATCAGCTGCTGCAAGAGCCTCCATGAGGTGTTGCTTTTTGGCTTGCCCCTTGTGCTGGACTCCTCTCTTTTGGCACAACTGACTCAGGTATTCCACAGTTTACTTGCTGTAGTTGGAAGCCATCTCCTTCTCTAAGCTACAGCTACACTAACTTGCACCCAAAAATTAAAAAATAAAACAGGTAGGGAACTTAGACTGTAAGCACAATGATATAGTTCTCTATATTTAAATTACAGCCTTATTTTGTATGTGAGTTGTTACAGTTAATAATCTGACACACTGGACTGTTAATGCTCATGTTACAAAATACTTTTAAAGAGCACTGCTGCCAACCAGGTCTGTCATAAATGCACTCCACAGGTCAGGCCCTCTGCTCCCACAGTGCCAAACCTAGAATTGCAGTATGCGAACAGGAGACAAATAGGGTAACCCTCCTGCCTGTTTTGGGTCTGAAACACCTACCAGTCTCAAGTCCTGAGGTAAAATATGAACCCTTTTTCACTAGCATGCCCATTTAACAATATCAGATATCATACCCTCTTCAGGGAAATGCAGTGCAATACTTCACCCAGTGGACACCCAGCCTGGTTCACAGTTCTACCCTGTTGACTGAATTTTAAACCTAGGTAATTTCTTAACTTAGCAAGACAGTAACACACATTTAAGCCCTTAACAGTTGTCAGAATTATCAAATGCTATTCCAGCATTCATATGCAAAAGAAAAATGAGAAAAGGCACAGGCAGAATTTCAAGAAAAATAATGTTTACTAAAAATTAAAAAAAGATCAAATACAAAACGCAGAACACATAACATTGGGTTTACAGTTTTTTAAATTAAATGGATGATTATATAAAAACAAAGCCTTATTACTGAATGTTTGCTACCCTCGGTTTCAAGTAATAGATACGTGGTTGAATTTACCTAAAGTGCTATGAGAGTTTGTCAGGAGTCCCACCTCAGAATGTCAAAAGCCAAAAACCAAATGCAAAATGCCATGCTTTTCTCCTAGCTGGCTGAAGATATGTTGTCACAAAACTCTTCCTCCCTGATGACACAGCTCAGAGATGCTAGCTGTGAGGTCACTCAAACCTAAGAACTTGAATTAATTTATCAGTCACATGTCTAAGCCCACTGTACAAACATTGCAATAAAAAAGACATATCTTCTTCTTAATTAGTGAGGCCTTACGACCAGGGACACTGGTTTACCGGGATTGAGAAAAGGCATATTCCATTTTGCACATTGTAAAAAACAGTATTGTCACCGGTGTCTGCTAAGCCAAAATCCAGTTTTACCGGTGTTTGGTTTTGTGTACTTTATTTAACAATTTTTAACTCTGCTAACATGCATTTTAGCAATTTTGACCTCCACTGTTACACATCCTTCCATCCTTGTACCAATTTAAAGTTATTTTAGGTACAAGATGTGATGGCAGCAGCAACACTACAGCCCCCATCCCTAAGGTGTGATGGAAGCAGCACTACGGCCCCATCCCTCAGGTGCGATGGCAGCACCAACACAGCACTACGGCCCCCATCCCTCTGGTGTGATGGCAACAGCAAAAGCACTACAACCTCCCTCCCTCAGGTGTGACAGAAGCAGCAGCACTGTGGCCCCATCCCTTAGGTGTGATGGCAGCAGTACTACATTCCCCATCCACCAGTGGTGATGGCAGAATCACTACAGCCCCAACCCCTTCAGTGTGATGTCAGTAGCAACAATGCAGTCCACATCCCTCAGGGGTGATGGCAGTAATGACAGCACCATGATCCCCTTTCTTCAACATCCACATCCCACTTGCACAAGTTACAAATGACTTGGTCTCTTTGCTTGTTAGAATTCGATGTGAATTAATCTACAACCTAGATGCTTATTTGCAAAGAATACAATAAAAACCTGACTAAAATCTAAAAACAAGCTTATAAAACACATAAAATGTATCTGAACATTTATCTTTACCTATACAAAATCATTTCAGCCCAAGTAAAACCCAGGTAAATTACAAGGTACCCTGACTACTATTCTATGATGTAGTAAACATATATTGGTATTTTTTTTATATTCTTTGTAAAGCAGGTAAGGCCCACTAGGCAGAACTGTCTGTTTTCAGGAGTGACCTAGAAGCACTGGGGAGGTTAAGTGACTTGCTTGGAGTCACACAGTATGCAAGTGGAGGTTTGGGGAATCAAACCCAAGTCTGCTGGATGTACCCAGTTGATTCACTGTTTGTTACTCTAACCACTAGGCATGGGTGGTTAAACTGAATGGCTGATTACAACAAAGCAGTGCGGGTGATTTCCTTACTGACTCTATATGCAGCAAAGCAGAAAGAATGCAAAGCACAACAGCATTCATTTTAAGATGCTGAAATCTGGGTCAGCCCACTGGCACTATGGTAGCACTATTGCTTGCAATGCCAGTGACCCAGGGTCAGAAGTGAACTCGAGTTGCTGGAGGTCTGGCCAGGGCAGTAGGATCGAGCACCTGGGGGACTGCTCTCCTCCTCCTCCGGGGAGGGTGGGCTATAGGTCCTGCTGCTTTACCACCACCCGTGTGACCACAGGTGGTGATGCAATGGTGCTGCAGAGTGATCAGGAGAGGAGGATGCTAGCCAGGATCTGCTGCAGTGGCATGTCTCTATGTGACCTACCTCCTTGGATCTCCTCTAGTGCCGGTGCCCTCAGGGACAGAGACCAGAAAACCAATAACAATCACCCCACATTGGCCACTGGCAGAAGGGACCCAAGTGCCCCAGACTTCATAACCAGGCCCCATGAGGGACCCACTGAGCTGCCCAACACACACTAAGGGAGTGTGGAGGGGTGACCTGGGGTCCCCTCCCTTCCCACCTGGGGAGACACAATCCAGGCAGGATAGGGGCAGGACCACAGGAGCTCATGAGCGTTACCTGGGGGTGAAGCTAAGGGATACCCAGTCTAGGGATCTCTGAAAAGTGGGCACTGATGTTGTGAGAATGGACATAAAAAGAGAAAATTAAAACAAATTAAAAAAGATGCTGAAATCTTAGAGATTCTGTGCAGTGACATGCAATTTCCGTGAGGCACCGGTACAAGAATTCAAAATCCGCAAACCAAGCAGGATTCCGTGATTGTTACCGGTGTTGCCGTTAAAAATGGAAAACCAGGGTCCCTGCTTATGACAGACAGAATTATCCCTTTGATGTCTTCAGAAGCTTCTTGAGGAACTGTGTTCACCTAGGTGTGAAAGCTAACGGAAATCAGTTAAAATGGCCTTTTCCTCAGAGATCATAAAATGCAAACTTTGTCCCTGCACTTCAAAGTAAAGGGATCATTTATGACTGTTATAACATGGCCTTTGAAGGAAGACTTTATAGTCACAGGAAGATTTGCAACGATGTGTCAACCCAGAGAAGGAAACTAGCTATTTATCTACTTTAGCAACTATTTTGGGGCCAAAGGTCAGGCCTCTTTAAAAACTACTGTCTTCCAGATAGCCTGCTGACCCTGTTATGTCTTATAAGCAGAACTTTTAAAACTTATATTTATAACAAAATTATACACATAACTAGTAGACAGGTATCATGTTGCACCCACTATATTTGATTCAAAGCTTACTGGTATAAATTATTTATATACTTTCCAACTAAGCTGCTTTTGCTGCTTTTGCAACTTGCTCTGCACATCATGAGACTTATTTAGCTGGCTTGAATAGCTAGCATTTTTGACAACACATTGTGTTTACACTCACAACAATGAATCACACAAAATCTAAGTGACAAGCAGCTAGACCAAAAGTCAAAATAAGGACAGGAATACAAAGCCCACCAGCACAGACAGCAACTAACCAACAGTTTCTTACCTTAAGCTTTTTGCCTCTGTCCTTCTCAAGAAATCCCCATGGCACCTTTACTCTAGTTCTCTGGGGCACCAAATGCTGCAGCAGCAGCTTCCTCTCTCCCTCCCAGCTCCCACTCTAAATTCCCCAGCTGAGCTGTGCAGCAGTCCCCAGTCCCTCTCCTTCTTGCCCCACAGCACCCTCCAGCTCACTCTGCTCCCAGTTTCAAAACTTCTTTTTTTTTAAACTTACAGCTAAAATCACGATTGCGATTATGATTACACTTGCCTGTGTCAGGCAGTCAGCCACAGACTCATTCCTGATGATGGTGTATGTTGCTCAGAGCTAGCGAACCGCATGGTCAACCAGATACTTAAAAAAAATAAAAAGAATGGTGATATTTAAGGTAGGATCAACAAAATAAATTAAAAAAAATTATTATGTGAAGGTGAGGATGTACCCATGGTGTCCCCTCGCTAACTAAGATATGGAGTCACCATGTTTTTGGAACTGCTTAGTCTGCCCACACTCAAAATAGGAGCCAATGAGGGAGTGCTCCCTTTTGCTAGATGGAGCGCATGAATGCCGTAATTATCTATTGGTGAGCCCACTGAAAAAAATGCTCACCAGTAATTATACATCATTATACAGCAGCAGGGGAGGAGAACATGACATCATGAGTGGCAGCACTGTTTGGGGGTGTTCCTAACATTCAAGGAGTATGCAAGAAGAGTAGGTCAAGGATTTGAAACAAAACAACTCTGGGTATAGCAACACCATTAGCATGCATTTCAGTTCTACTATGAGAGGAACATTTAAAACAACCAGCAACATTAATGAATTTTAAAAAAGGCAAGCAATTAGAAAATATGGGGTTTCAACTAGAAATAATATGATGCAAAAAGGGCTGACAGTGACCCCTTTAAAATAAAAATTAGGGAAAAAAGAGAGGTCCTGTTCGTATACATCTCGGTCATTAATAGGGATCAATTTTTATTCTGTCTGGCACTGGGTGTGCATGAAGAATCACCTCCATCACCAATGGCTACTGTAAAATCAATGTGGCTAACATTTCTAGACTCCCTTTCACCACTGTGGCTAAGACATTTTGATGACTGTAACTGAATGTGGCTGGCTGTCGCATCACACCACAGCCAGCCAACACTGTCACATTCATCAGTATGTTTGGCCAATTGGTACCATGCAGCACAGCAATTTTGTTTTTTGTCTTCACAATCATCATGAGCAAAGCCTATGAGAGAGTGCAAGTTCCCTCAATGTCCCTTGAGAATGTGATATCTGTCAGTTCAGTTCTGGTACCAAACAGTGGAGGATGTTTGGATCACAGAGACAGGAGAACAGCATCAGACCCATGTTTGTAGAGTGGCTATTAAGTTCACAAGTGGCTAAAACACTGGATGCACTTTAGCCAGTGGCTAATTTTCAGACCCTAGAATTTACTACGCTGGCATGAAGCAGCACTGGATCATTTGCTGGATGCATAAGGGAAATATTTTGTACCCTTCCCCACATCATATTCTTTTGCACTTATGAGTTGGGCAATAGCAATTTCTATTAGTTCTTGCTCCATATCACAGCCCTTTGTGGGAATAAGGAACCTAGAGAAAACTAGTCACATATATGCATGGGGGATAGCTAAATGACCATGTTACACAATTATGAGACAACTATACGGAAACATACAACATCTCCTGTTGTCTCTTAATTCTTAATAATAACTCACAAGCATTAGGAAAAACAGCTTTAGAAACAGGAAAACAATAAGCTCGTAATCAGTTTTTTATACATACAGGGTTGTGTAGAGGCATGCCATCAGACTGTACATGGCAAGCAGATATCCGGGCATCCCTCTACACTCTGTTCACAGGAAAATACATGTGACCAGCTGTCACTGAGACTAGGCATTGTATTTAGTTGTAAAATTATAAGTTACTAAAAATGAGATGAACGGAGACGAGACTGATGGAAGAATTTAATGATTATAGTAATAATCACAGCAAAAGGTTACAGGTGGTACATTCTTCAAAATAACAGTGAGTGCAGGCTTGCTTATATAGTGAAAGACAGCATACCGGTAATCATTTTTTATGGTTTTCTATGATTGGTTCAAAAAAAGCACAAACATCAACCTATAAGGCAATATTTGTTTTTAGCATGTGTATGATCGCATGATCTCATCCTTGGTCAGCACAAATATAGATACATGGCTAGTAACAGCTGTCACTACCAGTTACCAAACTCCAGGAGGAAGAGATAAGTTTTAGCTTAAAAATGCGCAAACAAGCACTTTGGTCTGTCCATATAACGACAAGCACTAAAGATTAGTCAAGAGGGGAATTTGGACACTGTCCTGTGTTCCTGCTTGCAATCACATAGGTCAAATATTTGCTATTACTCACATCTACAATGTCATAAGGCACTTTAATATTGCAACTGTGGTTTAGCTTCTCTTTATGGCTTTACAAGCTCATATGACCCAGCTTCATAGGTCAACATTTGCTACACAGGCACATAATATTTTAGACCAAAATAAGGTTAGAATGCAATATAGGGACAAACTCCTGTACCCCTTGTTACACTCAACTTGCAACACCTAGCTGTCTCAACTCCTTTATCCTCTATTTCCCATTTGATCACCGTGTCTGTGTAGCATAGTGCAACATGAATTATGTGTGCCACACAGTTTTCAGAATCAACGCTGCACATACAAATAATTTTACACTGTAGCCATTTGAATCACATGACCTGTCATACATAGAAACATAGAAACTGATCACAGATAATGACCGCTGGTCCCATCTAGTCTGCCTGTATTTAATTGTGTTCGCTTTTGCTACAGACCCAACTTGATCTACAGCACTGTTTCTTCCACCTCCTTCCATTCCCCAGACCAAAAGCTAATTGGTTTAACAGAATTGCAGTCACATTACAAGTGATTTTACAAAAATGAATTAACAAAAAAATAAATAAACCAAGGTTGCAAGTTGTAAAGTGCATCCTTGGCTATCTATCATTACTGTGTAGACAATGTCTGGATTATTAAAAAATAAATAAAATCCCATATTGTAGCTTATTCATCATTGGTCTATGGCTGGGTACCATCATAATACAGTACGTTCATACAGTATGTACCTATCATAGTGTCATGACTCTTTGAGTAGTATATTCCTTCATACATCTTCCCCTCGATTTTTTCTTTCTTGTTCAATGCATAGACTATTGCTGATTTGATTATCATGTCTGTGTAGTATCTAGTAAAACATGAATTATTTTTCCCACACAGTTTAGAGTACAGACACTGTGCATATTAATTGTGTATATTAATAATTTTACACTGTATCTATTTGAATCGCACAACCTGTCATACATAGAAACATAGAAACTGATGGCAGATAATGACAGCTGGGCCCATCTAGTCTGACCATTTTTAATTATGATCAGTTTATCTGGAGATCGAACTTGATCTACAGCACTTTCTCTTTCATCCCTTAATTTCTCTAAGGGTTCCTTTGTGCCAATGTGAGGCATTTTGAAACCCACCACTGGTTTTACCCCCCCACTACCTTCCATGGAAGGCTGTTCTAGGAATCCACCACCCTTTCTGTGAAGAAGTACTTCCTCACATCTCTCCTGAATCTACTGCCTTCCAGCTTCATATTATGACCCCTTGTTCTACAGCACCTTTTTCTCTGAAACATACCTATCATCTATACCTTATTAACCCCCGTGAGGTATTTAAAGGGCTCTATCATATCCCAACTCTGCCTCCTCTCCTCCAGGGTGTACATATTGAACTCTTTCAGTTCCCTCTCATATGGCTTCTGATGCAGAACTTACACCATTTTGACATCCCTCAGCTTTCTTCTTGCTGCTTTTTCCTTTTCCAGTTGTTCCTCCTTCCTCACATTTCTTCTTTGACTGCTCCTTTTTCTCTCCTTCCTCCTTTCCTAACCCCCTGCTTAGGTTCTCCCTACTCTCTATCTCAGCCTGTGGTGGCCCACTTTCTGCCTCCCCAATTTCTTCCATCACCCCTCTCAGCTAATTTAAATGTCCATTGAAGTAACATTTAAACCATGCACTGGGGACTATGGTTTCCTCCTTAATGGAAGCTGGCCATCACCTTAGTGTAGACTCTTATCCTTCCAGTTCCCCATTGTAGCCATATCTCTCCTTCCTGCACCACTTCCTTCTACCATAACTTGAAGGCCTTGGTGTGGAGCTCCCTCTCCTTCCCCACATAGTACAAGCCACACTTGCTGTTTGCATTTTAAACACATGGAAAACACAGGATCAACTAGATAAATGATCTAACTTTACCAAAAATGAAATTTACAAACAAAGCTGACTAAGCAATTCATCTTTACATTTAAGCCCATGAAATACCATTATCAAGTTAATGCATTAGCAGCCATAGTGGCTCTGACCAGAATTTGTTTAGGATTACAGTGAGCGGAGCCCTGCAGACCTCCTGCTATGAGAAAAGGACTCCCCACGCTCCTTGCATTCCTTTCAAATGAACAACGTTAGAGTGACAACACAGTTACCTCGGTGTCTGTGATACACTTCTTTGCTGTCTCTATAGGCAGTTATAACATGGGTTGCATGAAATGCAGACTCCAATTGGGTGAGAACTCCTGGGTAGCCATGGATTAAACAGCCTTTTTAATCCACGGTTTCATGGAGTGAGACAAGGGATGTGGCACAATGTCTCCTTACCTCTAGCAATCAGCAGGGCAGTGTGGCAGCCATGTAAAGCTACTGACCAGCCAGACATAATGGTATGACCAGTGAGCAAAGGAATGTTTTCACACATTCTGCAGTCAGCAAGGTGATGAGTGTCAGTGCTTCTGCCATCCAGCTGTGAAGTGTGTATAGTTAGGTGCAGAATCAGCTGATTTAGCTTCAGTGCTGGTAGTAAGAAGCATATGCCTGCCTGATTCTCCCTTCCCCTCCCCCACACTGTACTACCCAGGACTGTTCTATGTGTGCTTCCCAGTGACAAGAAGATGCAGGTGACTATTTTCATCCCCTGTGCTTCTCCCCCACTCCCTAAGCAAGTCAGTGGGGATCTCAAGACATAGTTTTCCATGTCTAGTGAGTACTTTCAGATGCACGGCAGCAGCACATGTCCATTCAGACTCCTGTATGGCATGGGGAGTCCTGTGTCATTAGCGGCACTGTTTGTACCATATAGCTGTGATCTCTATCACATACACTCAGTGGGAGAATCAGGTGAAGTGGCTGCAGTGCTGGTAGTCATAAGCATACCCCTTCCTGATACTTCCTTCCCATTCCACAAGATACCTCCTCACCCATGAATGTCACCTGCACATCGCCGCTGGCCGCACCTGTTGTGACACTAAGAGGGAGACCAAGACATACAGTACATTACTTCCTGTACTTCTTCTACTCTTTTGTTTCAAGTAAGACCTTTATATATGAACATACGAATTTACCAGCAGAAACAGGCCTCTTGGTCTATTGCATCTACTCGAATGTGCAGCTAGTCCCTTGTTTTGCAGCTGCCTCCTCCCCACCCTTCCCTGTAACCCTTACCCTGTCCCACCCCTCTTGAAGCCACCCAACATATTACAGGACACTACCTCGACTATATGTCATATCATGTCCTTGGTCAGTGCATTTTGTTTTCCACATCACTTGCGTTTCTCTTTCATCCTTACATGCTTCTCTCACTGTTCTATTTTTAATGTATGACAACATAGAGTTTGCCCAACAAAAAAGCAAAGCAAAGTTATTAGGAGGTAAGTTTACCTCAAGTACTTACAAAGATAAAAAATAGTAGACTGATAGCAACATGTGTCCACAAATAAGCAAACACCTACAGTGCACTACAGAGAGGGAAAGAGAGGAAATGATTGTCAAACAACCTGCATTGTGTTGCACAGTGAGAGAGACAGCCAAAACAGCTGCTACAAAATGGGAGAATTGCTGTTCTCTGTTGCTTTGTGTGTGCCTGTGTGCTGGGAAAGTGAGGTATGTGTGTGGACAAGTGTGATCCTGTGGCCACACAGTAGTTGTGTCTGTGTGTATGGGGGGTGCCCAACAGCAAATGTCACACACTATGTCCTGCAACAGAAGTGGCAAAAATGGTCTCAATGCATGTTATGAGCAACAATTGTTTATTGTTTATTGAACATATTCAGAAACAACCTTTGAGCTAAATTGCTCATTTGCAAAGGTTCCATGTCATATGCTAACAAAACAGTAGACAATACAGAGTGCACATTCAAAACAGGGTTAGATTCATCCACTCAAGGGGAGCCTTGTTGCAAGGCAAGTGGTTACATAAGGTAGACATAAATAGGTCTGGAGCACTGTACAAATAACCCATTTACACAAAGTTGAGGTGCTTTGTGATACAATATTATACAATCACTGTAACACAAATATGGGAAGATCGGGTACTAGCATAGTGTAGAGTAAACTCAGAAATGATGTCACCTCCACAGTTCAGATCAGGTCAATGCAGTAGCAAGATGTGTTCTGAGCAATGTTAGCCCTGAGGGCCCGTTTAAATTGTGAAGCTCTTGGGAAGACTGGTGATGCTGGCAGGGAGTTCATTAAGCCACATGGCTGCCCTGTTAGTAAAGGAGCACTGAGCTATGCTCGTTCTTTGCGATAGGATTACTAGGGCCTGCCGGCTCATGCTCCATGTTGTGTAGGTGTTATGGATGGGCCTAAATAGGAAGCTAAGGTTGAGCAGTGTAAGATCTAAAAGTGCTTTCTTGGCCAGTGGGATTGTTTGATAGTGCTCCTAATGTATATTTGTGCTATCTGGCAATACACTGTTTTCGATACTTCTCCTGGTTTTGTCTGGATCACACAGAACAAGACTAATAATGTGTTCCCCACTGGTTGGACATTGAGCTTTTTCTATGCTCCCAACTAGAACTGGACCCCTGGGCTATGCTATATGTTCCCCTTAAAATACTTCATGTACTTTGGAAAGATACCCCCATCAGTAACTCTCTCTCCATGCCCACAACCAGCTATGTCTGCTTTTAAATCTGAATCCCTATTTAGATACCACTCAGCCTATTCTCGGTAACCTTAACTTTAAAAATTGCCGGGAAGGTATTAACTCAGATGGCTTGGCCCTTTCTGGAATCCCTCTCGGTGGATCACCTAGTACAATCTGGCAAATGTTTGACTTTCATGAAAGCTCAACAGAAATTTGGTCTACTCCCATCCATGTCCTTTAAGTATTTTCAAATCAGACATATGCTGTTTCAACATTTCGGTTCTGGTGCATGGTCTAGATCATCTGGGGACCAGTTGTCTCAACTGTGGTCAGCTACTCCTATTTCCCATGCCATTGCCTTCTACCATGCACAGCTGTGGGAGGCCCTTGCCAAGAGGGAATTGGGCTTCTTCTATTATTGGGACCAAGCCCTCCCCCCCAACACAGGGTCCTTGGGAACGGTTGCACATTTGAAGGGCTATTTACAAATATATTAAGTGGGATTGCTACCGTTTCATGCAGTTTCAAATCCTGCACAAAATGTTTTACACCCCAATTAAATTATACCGAATCAGTAGACTGACCTCGGATGCATGCACTAGGTGACAAAAAGTCCCAGATACATTACTTCATATTCTCTGGTTGTGTGAAAAGGTGGCTCCCTTCTGGGAGGAAATCCAAAGGCACCTGGACCCCTTATTGATATAGATCTATCCAGGGCATTAAATTCCTTGCACCACGGTGTCTTCCTGTCCAAGGCAGCATCACTGGGGTTTCTAGGTACGACCCAGAGATGGTTGGCATCATTCCTCATAGGGAAATCCCAGATGGTCTCTTTTGGTGAGTGGATATCTGGTTTTTTGTCTGTTGGATAAGGGGTCCCCCAGGGTTCCATCCTAGGGCCATTCTTATTTAATATACATGTTAATGGGCTGAGTTTTTCTGATTCATTGATATTATTTCATGTTTATGCAGATGATACTGTTATTTATACCTCTGACTCTACATTAAGAGGCATGCAGATGAAACTTCAAAAAGCCTTCATTGAGTTACAGGTTTCTTTCAAAACAGAAAGTTATTGTTGAATGACAAAAAGACACAGTCCATGGTGTTTTGAACAACAACATGTAAACAGGAGAGATTGGCCCTGAGTTTGGTTACCCTGGGGGGGGGGGGTCCCCAATCCAGCAGGTGCAAAGTTATAAGTACCTAGGCCTATGGGTGGATGAACTCCTGTGCTGGAACATTCACACTGGAAATCTGATTAAGAACTTGGGTGTCAGTGTCAGTGGCTCAGTAGGTAGCACACTCGCCTCTGAGGCCGGGAGATCAGAGGGCTGTGGGTTCAGTTCCCACATCTGGCGCTTGGGTTAATATCCCAGTACTGACACTGTAATGCAGCATGAGAGGGGTGCTGCATTTCTGAGGTGCCGTCTTTCGGATGAGACGTTAAAACTGAGGTCCCATCTGCCTGGATTGGTGGTAGTTCAGGTGGATGTTAAAGATCCCATGGCACTTATCGAAAAGAGTAGGGAATTTCCCGGTGTCCTGGCCAAATTTCCTCATTCACGAAACATACCACCACCAACAGCTTAATCTGGTTCAAGGTCAGTTGGCATTCAACTGTATCCCCTGGTCGGTGCCTGAAAATAGGCAGGATTTGTCTAGTGCACTTACCGGTCAACAAAAGCTAAATAAATAAAAACTGGTAGCCCTATACTGAGTCAGACCATTATTGAACCTAGAAGCAAGGAAAAAGGTAGTAAATTACATGGTTATTCCCATGTCTGATTATGGAGATATCCTTTACTATGGGGAACAAGGGTCATCTTAGGAAATTAGAAGTCTGTTATGGTAGTCTTGCGAGATACATACTGGGAGTATCTCGATTAACCCATAAGCGCAATTTATATAATCAGCTGGGCTGGCAATGTCTGAATGAAAGAAGCCATGAGAACCTACTGGCCTTTATTCATAAGGGCCTTTTGGGTAAATTCCCAGTGTATATTACAGTAAATCTGAAGTACAGAAAGAAGCCTGACATTCTAAGATCATTTTGTGTCCCAGGCTTAGTATTACCTAGATGTAATGTGGAAATAGGGCACCAGTCAGTCTTGTATAGGGGAATATATTTATGGAATAAAATCCCAGCACATCTGAGAATGGGTTCTGTGAATAAAATTCAGACTGATCTAAAATTCTGGTTAAGAAAGGAGTCACAGAATATAAGAAAATGCTGTGTACTGTGTGACTAAAATAGAGTAGGTTGCATAGGTATGAAAACAGCATTAAAAATCATAACGGTCTCAAATCCTGGGGCTTATAACATCTATTATAAAATGAGCTCAACAAATCCTGTAACCTGATTGGCTACAACATCTTCTGAGCCGTGTTCTTACCAGAAGCTATTGTAGCCAACCAGCACTACCCTTCACTCCCGAGCCCCACTACAACAACAAATCATTGAACTGTGCCAACCCTAAACAAAAACATAAGCTGGCACAGCTCACAGTGGGGAAAAGGCAGCCTCTGTCTATAAAACAAATCTTCATTATGCGCCTCCCCATAACCAAGCTCAAACTACAGTGAATCGCATAATAAATAATTAAAAAAACACACTGTAACATCACAAGTTTTGGTTTAAATCGCCACCATCCCAACAGCTGCCCATGATCCATGGAGCATCCCACGTGCTGCAAACAAAATGGCTTTCCCCGCTAGCTCATGCTCTCGATCCCGATATAGCGATTTGTGCCTCCCACATCTTCCACTCTTACGAGCTGTCATGAGAACTTGCTTCATCATTGTCAACAGAAAGAGACACTTTTTTATTTTAGAATAGTTATGGTTTTAAAACTGCAACCTACCCACAAAACCAGAAAGTCTAGAAAGAGTGTCTACTACTAAAATGGTCGTTGAGTGACACGCTCGCTGTCACTCAATCCTGCTACAATATACATGTGGGACAAGGTCACTTCCTAACAAACCAGGCGGCATACATAGAAAGACACAACAGATGATGTCCCAGTCTTCTTAAAAGCACAAAATACAGTATGAATTTAAGAAAAAAGAAACTACAACAAAGTAAAATAGTATCTCTGCTGTTGCTGGGGGGGAGCTCAAACACTTATAAAAGGGGACTATTTTTCACTCTTTCACCTATTAAAACCATTTTTCATACATATATTTTAAACATTTTTTCTTTATTTTTCTTACAATAATTACCTGTATGCCCATTTATAAGTGCAATAAAAGCACTCCGGTGTGGGTTATATCTCCTGATAAAACACGCGAGTGCATAGGCTTTTCGGTGCAAGTGCCTCGTGCGTAACAACGCACCTGAGCATGCTTTTATCAGGAGATAACCTACACCTCGGAGTGTCTTATTGCTTGCTTGAACTGTAGAGTTGCCTGTGACCACATGTAAGTTAGGGTCTGTTCATGCCATATAAGACATGTTATGTTTTGATTTATTGTTTTACTTGATTTGATTGTAATGTGTATGTTGTTTAATTTATGTACTCTGAGATGTTTATTTGTACTGTGGATCTCATTGAAAATGAGTTTTACTTAATCAAGTTAATCTTTATTCATACAAATTATGAATAAAACATTTTTACTACTACTACTATTCATTGGGACTTGACCAAGTTTTCACACCCAAAGTCTGTATCCTAGGTGATTATAATAAGGAATCAATTGGTAATCAAAAGCCACATATTGCCCTGGTCTCGGCATGTGCCAAAAAAATTATTCTTAGGCATTGGTGTGACCAGCTTACCCCTAGCTGCCGGGAATGGCTTCAGGAAATCCTTTTTGCTTTACACGCTGAATGTATCATTGCACACCTGACAGATAAAAAAGGGAAATATACCCAGGTCTGGAAATGCCTTTATACCTTGTTAACTGTTAACACTGGATGATAAGTGGTCATTTGGAATGCCCATGTATCTCTTTCCTGGAAGGGCTGAGTGCAATCCTGCCCGGGATCCACTTTCCCCTTTTCTGGGCCCTGTTCACTAGCTGGCTAGTCTGCCTTATTGGGAATGTGAATGCCTGCCCTACCCATCTGTTGGCCTTGCTGACTATAGATCTGGTATAGTTTGAGTGTGGTTTTGCCTCTGGAGAAAAGGGAAAGGATGGGGGGGGTCATAGGTCATGGTTCTGAATTACAAACTGTCTACCCTGTATTTCAATTCCGGATTATTTTCTTGTGATTGTATAATGGCTATAGCTTACTATTGTTTTCTTACAGGTTTATCCATTGGTACTTTCAATTCATTGTAAGATGCAACAGTGAATATCTGATATGACTCTGACCTGCAAAATTTTAGTATAGTTTATTCAGTGGGAAAAAAAGGATTGCTTGATAGTGGGGCCTGGCAGAGAAGGGGAGTCAGTTTGTGAGGGCATACAGATTGCAGGTGTGTGTATATTTATGAGACCCAGTTACAAATGGGCATGCTTTATTGAAGAGCAACCTGACTCTGTCTAAGACCATGTTGGTGGCTGACCCTTAGATTGGGAGACCGTAGTCGATGAAAGAGAGTACAGAGTTGGATATTGCCAGGCATTTGGCTTCATTAGCTAGATTCAGCCTTTGTCTGTAGAGAACACCCAGCTTCCTATTACTGATCTGAACAATGTTGTCCCCATGTTCTTTGAATGAAAGGGTGTCATTTAGGATAACACCCAGGTATCTTAAAGTCATTAAAATTCTGGCCTCTGCAAGAAAGCCTGTATTGCCACAATTGTATTTTTTTTTGGTGCATGTCATGAACCACATTATTCATTCTTGTGTCCATCTTTAAGGTCATGATGATGTTGTAAAGGTGGCGGTGGTGCTCATTCTTTGACAGAAACTTCAAAACATTGGATTAAGTGCCATAGTACTGTACAGTATGTATACAGAGATCCGCAAGCATGGCCCCAAAGTGAGACCATGAAGGCACCAATCAGATGTGGCATGGGGCATGTCAATTAGATGTTAGGGAATGTGTAGGCATGGCTTTTCTATGGGTAGAAAGTGTGACCTGTCATGAGCCAGTCACCTGTTGTGTGCTGTATGTCCTCTACTTCATGAATAGTATTTATAAAACAGCAAGAAAAAAAATCTAGAAATTTCATTGGCCAAGGAACGTCACCTGACTTTGCATGAAATCTCTATAAACACATGATCAGTTGCCAAATCTTATTTTCCTCCCATCAAAAACCTACTTACCCAACAATAGATATCACTGAGCCTCCCTCAAAATTGAAAGTAAAAAAATTACAGCAGTGCCATATTGAAAATACTAGCCTTTACTACCACAACATGTCAAAATAATTTCTTGTAACAAAAAACAAGCTTTTAGTACAAAAGGCTACAGTGCCAGCATCCTAAGACATTAAGCAAGCAATAATACCCGACAGGATGGGTGGTATTGGGCTATACCTGCCCACCCAGGGGCATAATGAGGCCCGACGCCACAGGCAGAGGGCCTTATAGCCCATGGAAGGGTGTGTATAGCCCAATACCTCCCACCCTGGAGGGTATTATTGCGCTTAGAATTAAATGGGCTTGCTGTAACATTTAAATATGGGATTTAATACAATTTAAAAAAAATATGAAAAACATAATAAAACTGGTGTTTAAATCTTTTATTGTTAAGTAGTCCCTCTGTTATTGTGTTGACCTATCTGCTGTTCTCCCCCAGCTATTCTCTTCGTTGGTCTCCCCCTCACCTCCAGGACTGTTTCTGACCCATTTCAAGTTTTTTTTATTGTGTTGTACTTTCAGGAGCAGTACACAGAGAAGGTGTGTCAGTTTATCTTTATTTTGGTGCTGCCCGGTAAAACTGATTTGCGAGTGGTGAGGCACATGACCGTGTTACACTGTGAGAGGCAGTTTAAGAGGCGTCACTTAAATTATTATTATTTTTTTTTTT
This sequence comes from Neoceratodus forsteri, assembly GCA_016271365.2. Lineage (NCBI taxonomy): Eukaryota > Metazoa > Chordata > Ceratodontiformes > Ceratodontidae > Neoceratodus > Neoceratodus forsteri. The sequence goes on from CM028133.1 coordinate 66,328,049, forward strand.
TAGCATAGATACTATGGTTAATTTTCGGGCAGTACCTGGTGAGGAGACAGCTCGTTTTCCTGATAGGTCATTTCCTGGTTTGGGAATTGGGATGTTGAATGACGGGTGGCAGAGAGGAATGCCTGTGAGTCGCAAAAGAGAGAGATGCAGATCAGGAAGTAATAAACAAAAAGGTAAAATGGAAAAAGGAATGAAAAAATGTACATTGGTTTGGTTTGGGGAGTCAGTGAGTTGTTGTGTGGGCTTCAAAATACTGGGACAGTATTGTTCATAAATCAGTATTCGGGAGCCAGACTCTCACTAAGCGAGACAAAAAAATGGCGCAAATTTGAAATGAAGAAGCAGGGGGGTAGCCAAAGATCCTTGTGATGGGGCAGGCTAGACTGTAACTTTTAATAGCTGGGCATCTGTTGTCTGATAGATGCCCAGATAGAAAAGTGTCTCAGCCAATCGGAAGCCTCAAATTATTTCACCCATTTTCTAAATAACATTATACAATGGGGTCCGACAATTGTCTAATCTGACTGGCTGACTGGCTCTTTTTACCCATGGTAAAACCTGTGATATACCAATGGGTAAAAGTGCCAGCCAGCCGCATCTCAAAATCTCCCATTTTTAATTACTCCGACCCCCTAAACCTCAAACAGTCGCCACCATATTAGCTCCTTGCTAAGCCGACTCCTGAACACCATTACAATCCTGTTCCAAAGCTACCTGTTAGACAAGAAAAACTGGCCTTTCTACAATGTTTTAAAAAAACAATCTGTACCTCCTCATCACATGTATTACCATCTCTTCGCCCTCCAGTCCCAGGAGAGCTAAAGACGGGACCAGTGAGGCAGTAACAGGAGGGTTCCACAGTTGAAATCTGTTACAGTTACTGCTCTGCACCCTTAGACCTTGGACCCTATTCAATGTTTTGGGGGGATTAAGGCAGAAGATTAACACCAAAAAAAAATGTATACTTTCTTTCCCTGGCCTAGACATAAAAGAAGGTTGGGAAATGAGAAGCGCAGCAGCCACACATGCACATACCCCCCCAACAGTCCCACTGAGCACCAATCAGACAAGGCTGTCCTGGTTCCTGGTACAAAAAATGTAACTGGTACAGTGTAACTGCTACATCAGGAAACACTAATAAATGTTTTCTGGCCCCAGTGAAAACATTGGGGGGCAGGAATTATAAAACCTTACTACACATGTGCAGGTACAACTCAACCCTAGCCACCCAGGACTATTTTATTATGGCACAACAATAAATCAAATAAAAATAAATTAAAAATGACACAAAACACTTTATTTCTACTTATTTTAAGTGACAAAAAGGGGGGAGGCCATTGTACAATCGCAATATCCCATGCCAAGGTGTGGGTTAAGCTGTGATTTACCCACACCTGGTGTGTTTTGCTTACTCAGTCTGCAGTCTTGTGACCAAACAACACTCCAGGAGTGCATAAATACCAGCATAACCCACATCCTGTTGTGGTATATTGCTTAAATACCCTACTAGTTAATTAAACTATTTTAATACTGAGACCTAAACAGAACTCTGTGGCCTCTACCACAAAAAAACAAAAGAAAACAGTCTTCACTCCTTCACCCACAAGGCATGGCATATAGCAAACAGTCTTCGGTTATATTTACACACACACAGGGATGGGCTGGATCAGTAAATAAAAATTAGCCAGCCATAAATCTTTTACCACAACCACTATCTCAATTAATGAACTAGCAAATGAAAAAAAAACTGTGATACATTTTTTTCTTTTACTTATGATTTCCAGACTGTTGTCTTGAAGTGCGGGGTTGGGGGTCACAACTCAGGCCAGAAAGCAATTCTGGTACCATTGTTCCTGTGGGGGGCCGGGAGAGAAAGACTGTAACTGAAATAGTCAGCATGCCATGAAAAATATAAAACAGAGTCAGAGAACCTCTGTTTCTGTAGCTAATTCCTGTAAAGGCCCAGAAATAGTCCATGGTTCAGATCATGAGCAACTGGCCCCCTCAAACAACTGGAAAAGTAATGGACATCTCTGTCAAAGACAAGTTTGGCAATCAAGTTTATTTAAATAATAAAAAAACTGGATGCCTGGCCGAGCAAGCGGACAGGGTGGGTACAGATTATCATCTTTTTCAGAAATACAGTGGTAGCCCTCAGTTCCTCGGCCCCATTTCTACATTTTCTGCTGTTCAAACAGCTACTCCCATGCTCCTTGTTCTTGTTTTTTTTTTTTTATTGGGGGGACATTCATATAGCTCATGCTGTGAGTAACAACGGCTTGGTCAGTGACTTATTACTAAACTATAAAGACTTGGGGAGCTTTACAATACAGTAAATAAATGCCTCCCTCTTTTCCAGTAACCAATCCAATTGGGGATGTTCTCATGGCCAAACAATAAACATCCACACATAAAGAAACCTTCCACTGCACAGTGTCAAACTTTGTAAACAGTGCTACCTGCTGCCTAAACATATCAACGTGGCACTATTTAATCATGTTTTGTTTTTTTTTTACTTTCAAAACCAGTACAATTACAAATATAACATAACGAAAAAATACACATTTTTTTTACTTTTTTATTATAATTATACTTCAGATGAACGAATGAGTCATTTTATACATGTAATAAGCCACTCCAGGGTGTGCTTTAAAGGATTTTAGTGCACTTCCCAGAGGCATAAAGACACTCTGCTTTTGGCCTCATGCCTTAGCACGTCCCTGGGGTGTGCATTACAGTCCTTTAATGCACACCCTGTTGTGGCTTTAAGCAAGAAGGGTGGCCTGAGGTGCAGACGAGGGTCACCATCACCCAGCCAGTCATTAATTGAAAGGAAATGACCAGCTCTGAGGCTATTATTGTAATTATAAGTCTAATCGCAAAAATTATTAGTTTTATTTCTCTTTTACTTACCTTTTTTGGGTGGTGGCACAAGCAGAGTTGCAATTCGGTAGGTAGGCATTTCTGTGACAGTGTGCAGCAGCTCATAAATATTCACAGGAAGGGAGCCATTGTCATAGAGAGGGAGTGGTCTCTATGGGAGCTGAGTTTATGAATATTTATAGTGAGGGAGCCTGTTTCAGCACCGAAAAAATATATCGAAGTCGGATGCAGGTACTGCCATTCTTTTGTTTTTGTTTTGTTGCCATTTGGCTTTTTACAGCCAACAGTGAAAATTTTCTGTCAGATTTTGCCTCCACAGAGCCACTTTATATTGAACATGAACAGCTGCAGTAACAGGAAGATCTGAGCGGGTGCTGCACCAGTTACTGTACTTCTAAGAGATTTCAGACTGGCACAAGTGTCACTATCGTCATGAATAATTAGTTAGACTTATAACATTACTTACTTAATGAAGGCTTTGTGACCCGAGTAAATTGCAGTTAAACTGCACAGCAAGCTACGTATTGAAGATTACATCCAGGTTCAGGCCTGCAGAGTTTTATGGGCTTCAAAGCCAACAGCATCTTCAAGGAAAAAAAGTCTTGGTGGCCAATAAACAAAATAGCGCACCATTAAGGAGAAAAAGAGTGAGAAAAATTTTTTTGTTTGTTTTAGCTTTTGTTTTTAACATATGCATTCAATAAAATATTTCAATCTTTTTATGTTCTGGCAAAATTAAAGGCATGGAAAATGTTCAAATTCTCTCAAACTTTCTGTCTAGGGGTCCAGTAAATTTTGCTTACTTGAAAATATTTTAAAATACAGTTTAAAGAGCCCTGACACTGTTGGAAAAAAATTGAATAATGTCAGATTTAGATACAGTTCAGTATATATTTCATGTACAGCATATGGTGGAATGTGGCTGTGGATGGAAATCCATCACTAGAATATTCTTCTTGCACTGCACTAGCTACATCATTTTGTTGTTGTGCTGCACTACATCAAATCAAATCAAATCAAAATTTATTTATAAAGCGCTTTTCAAGAAATCAAAGCGCTGATACAAAGCAGAGATAAAACATCAACAGTAATAAATAAAATCATAAAACAATAAAATAACCATAAGATAAACTAACCAAATGGCAGTAAAAAAAGATGACTTTTCAGGGATCTCTTAAATGCTTCCACAGACAGGCACTCTCTAATCTGACGAGGTAGAGAATTCCACAGGGTCCGGGCCATAAAGGAAAAAAACCTTGCCCCAGATGATTTAAAACAAACCCTGGGAATCTCTAGCAATCCCTCGCCAGTGGAGCGGAGTGGGCGGAGAGGACGATAGGGACAAAGGAGATCTTGCAGGTAGCCTGGTCCCTGGCCATGTAGGGTCTTATAGGTCAGCAATGTGACCTTGAAGGTGATTCTCCATCGCACTGGCAGCCAGTGCAGTTCGCGCAGCACAGGTGTGACATGACAAGTTCTTGGTAGCCCTGTCAACAACCTAGCTGCCGCGTTCTGCACCAGCTGCAGGCGACGGAGATCTACCCCCGGCAACTCTAGATATAAAGCATTACAGTAATCAAGATGGGAAGAAACAAAAGCGTGGACCAGCACAGGAAGGTCATCATGTCGAACAAGGTGTTTTATCTGGGCGATATTCCTCAGATGGTAAAAGGAAGATTTGACAGTGGCCGACACCTGCATCTTTAGTGTCAACGCACTGTCAAAAATAACGCCCAGATTTCACACCTGTTCAGAAGGTCTCAACTGGGTATCCCCTAAGAAGAGACCAGAGGGGACCCCAGGAGTCAACTTCTTTACATAATGACCCGGGTCAACTACTAATACCTCAGTCGATATGCAGTAGATATGCAGTGACTGCAGCGCAACTTCGAATGTCCGCGCATGCTCATCTCGCAGAACCTGCATCTCCGATTGCCCATGCTGATGCAAACTAAAGAGTGACAGCAATAGTGAAAATCACTTTTTTATTTAAATGTTCAATACCATGATTGCTTAGACTCCTGCTGTTGTGTGTGGGGTGACCATATACTATAAAAGACAATGCATGGTCCACTGTACACAACAAGTATGAGTAGCCATGCCGCAGTTGCCATGGCTCTGACCCTTTCGAGCTTCGCTCTTGAGGGTTGAATGGTTGCCATGGCAACCCTTCGATGGCTGCATATGCTTATTGTGTATAGTGGACCATACATTATCCTCCATATTTTCTGCAGTTATGTCCCCCATCTTCTTTATTTTTTTCATTAAATATATTGTATTGATTTTTCCTTTTTCTTTCTCTGTAAAGCAGTCAAACATACAGATCTGAGGGACGAAACAGTTCAGTAGGGCTGCATACTGGTGTAAAAAAGAGGGAGTTACAGACAAACTAAAACTAAAGACATACAACAATTATACATACAAACCACTCACCCTCCCTCCCTCCTATACCCACCATACCAAGCATTTTCCTTACACAATTGATAGTAGCTATACCCTGGGGCCCAGATATTCAAAAGGGTTGCACCATGTGCAACAGGGTTGCTCCAGCGCAAGTCCGAAAATGCACCATTTTGCGATATTCAGCGGGAGGCAGATGTGCCCCCCCAAATCATGCTGAGTGCAATGAAATGAATGTATGAACAACTGAAGGGGGAGGAACCATGCATAAATGGTTCAGTGCGATATTCAACAACATGCGCCATGCGCAATAGGAGAGCAAGCAGAAGTTGTGTGACAGCGGAAATGAGCCAAAATAAAAAGGAACAAGGGAGAGGCGCAAGCACACTACAGGGAAGGCACATGAGGCTGAACTCTAGCCAGACAAACTGGGCAGGAGGGACACACAGGGAAAGGGCACCCTGAACACACAGGCACAGGGAAGGTGAGGGGAGCCTGTGCAGAAGGGGGAAGTGCCACACAGCACAGAGGCCACCACAGGAAGGTGTTCTTGGTGCAGGGGAAGTAGCAGCCAGGACAGCGGGGGGAACACAGAAACAGCTGCTGGGGGGGGACAAGCCAGGGACATGGCCAGTGCCACCATCCAGATGGAGGCAGTAATGAGAGGGTGAGAAGGCAGGAAGCAGGGGGGCAAGGCCATGGAAGGGCCCGTCAGCGGTATGCCCCCAACAGGCAGTACCGAGCTTGCACCAGCTTCGAGCTGTACAATGATACTGAGATTGTGGTCCGGTACCGCCTGAATCGGGCAATTCTGAGGCTGCCCTGTGAGCTGTGCAGTGATGTGATGCAGGCACCCACACAACGGAGCCATGCTCTGTCAGTGGAGACTAAAGTGACAGCTTGCATGTGCTTGCTCACCATGGGTACCTTCCAGAGACCAACAGGGGACACCACAGGCATAACCCAGTCGTCTCCGTCATGCCACCTCACCCAGTTCCTCAGCACACTGCTGCCATATGCTGTGGAGTACATCCATTTCCCCAGCACACGGGCGGAGTGCACAGCAAACATACAGGAGTTCCACAGGGTAGCACATATGCCTGGCATGCTAGGGGCAATAGACTGCACCCATGTGGCCATCCGCACACTACCTGGCCCTGAGGGGGCCACATATATCAATCAGAAGGGCTATGCTAGCATCAACTGCCAGGTGGTGTGCGATGCCAGGGGGTGCATAATCAATGTCTGTGCCACGTACCCTGGGGAAGCACATGATGCCTTCATCTGGCACCAGTCAGCACTGTGCCACAGATTCGAGAGTGGGGACATCCTCACTGGCCACTTAGTGGGTGAGTATGCAAACCACACGGACAAGCGTAGAGCTTGGGAGGGGCATGGTCAGAGGTGACATGGGTAGTGGCCTACATGGCCCAAGGCAGGGCAATGCTGATCACCAAACTAACCTCCACCCTCTACACACAGGTGACAGTGGATATCCACTCCATCCCTGGCTGCTCACACCATACTGGCGGCCTGCAACCCCATCACAGCAATGCTACAATGAGGCACATGCCACCACACGCAATGTCATCGAGTGGGTGTTCGGGTTGCTGAAGGCACGTTTCCATTGCCTGGACACCTCCGGCGGTGCCCTACGGTACAGCCCCTTAAAGGCCTGTGGGTTATTCCTGGCCTGTTGCATCCTGCACAACATGGCCAATGACTGTGAGATAGCTGTACAAGTTGAAGACGGGGACAGCGATGGGAACGATGAGGACGCTGGTGACGATGGTGATGGGTAGCCCCCCCCTTGGGCGACGGGCCCCCCGACTGCTCCAGCTGGCACAGCTACACCAGGACACCATCACAGAGGAGCACTTTAGCCAACCCAGGTAAGTCATGGGGCCATGTGCAACCACCAATGGCAAAGGCACAACCCACAAACATGCATGGACACACACCAGGGGTGCATGCCATCAAGGGAAGTGGCTGAGCATGGAACCGCACACACTGCCAGGGATGGGCAAGGTCTAACATGGCACGTGGTCATACACACACACACACACACACACACACACCTCACAAGACATAAACAAAGAGTAAGAGGCACGCCGACCCAGACCGCCACCCCTAGCCACACACATGTCCACAGACCACCACGCCCACTGCCTGTCATTGTGCATGTGTCAGATGCGGGGCACCATTGCACTCTGGCGTACAGCGCAACACAGGCATCATCATGCACATGCAACAGTGGACAGCATCTGTGATGGTGTACAGATGGAATGTGTGTATGCGTGCAGGGCTGGGTACCCCACCCGTGCATTGCCCGCTGAATAACACAATGCACACAGGGCAGCATCAGACAGTAGCCATGCTGGGAGAGAGGTGAGTCACATGCCATAGTGCCATGGCTGCCACAGATGTGTAGGCAGCCTTGCCAAGACCCTCCAGCAGTGACAGGCTGACCAATGGCCTCATGGGGTGGCACCGACGGTACCCAAGGGGTTCCGCTGCGTGAACGCGACCATGCTCGTGCAGAGGTCTGCAGCACACTGAACATGCCTGCGCCAGGCATGCTTGGGATGCCCACAGCTGAACCCGGTGTCGACAAGGATGGTGTTGCACGACTCCAGGAATGGAGGGTGGACATTGCACTGCGTGGTGTCTGCGACATATGGGAAAATAACTGTGTGCCCATTGTGGCCAGGACAGCTGTGAATGCCTGTGTCTGCCTCTCAACGGCAGTGGTCAGATCCTCCCGCAATGGGTTCATCCCTGCCAGGAGCAGAGCGGTGTCTCTGCTGCACTGCTCCTCTGCCTGGCACAGAGCTGCACTCAGTGCATCCACCGCCGTCACAAGCTGCATCTGCTGATTGACTGATGCTTGCAGTATGTGGGTTTGCTAATCTAAGAGGTCATCTGCCTGATTGGCATGCTGTCCCTCAGGGTGTTCGCAGCCCTGATGCTCATCGCCCCTTGAGGGTGGGCACTGCACACCAGGGCCAGGCCTGGGCATGTCCACAGGTGGTGCACTGACACCGCCCCCGACACTGTACCCCCGTGGCCATTGGCCGAATGCTGATGCTGCCCCTCTGGCTGCCACTCTCCAGGGCTCAATGGTGCCACCGCAGTGGCCGCAACAGTCCCACTGTCCAGAACATACACCAGTGCTGCCCCACTGGTGCAGACAGGCACAGACTGGGACTGTGATGACACGCAGGCCTCCACGGCGGCACCACCCATAGCCATGGCTGCAATGTCACCTGCTGTGTGGCCATCCTGTGGCACACACGTGTCAATGCTCATGATGTTAGCTCCATCATCATCGGTGATGGATCCGGCACCAGCCTGAGTCTCAGCATGCTGGTATCCATGGACGCTGGCATGCTGGGACACGGGCAGGGCCTCCTTCGCACCTGCTCCACCAAAATCAGTCCAGACATCCAGGCAGGCCCACTGTCACCCTGACCCCTGTATTCCTGTGGAGGTTGACAGTGCCCTCCTCCATCTCCATGTTACTGGCCTCAGTGGAGAAGCCCACCACCACTGACCCATGCAGATGCTCAGGAGTTGTAAGGGAAAAAAAGTAGCATTACTGCACGTGACCTACCCTGTCCCCCCCCAATAGACAGACCGTGACCTACCATGCAGTGACAGGCTACCACCCATCTGGAATCCACCACCCAGAACACCTTCAATGGTGCAACGCTGCATGCTGTCAGCAACCCGCTCTTCCTGTGGGGTCAGGCGTTGCACCTCCAGCTGTCCCCCACCGGGATCGTGCTGCTCTGATGGCAGCCACCTTCTCTTTAATCCTCCGCCTGTCCGTGCCCATCTTCTTTATGTATTCCTGCATGGAGTGCTGGTGGCTGCCATGCAGGTTTACAGCATGCACCACCTCCTCCCATGCAGCAGCGCAGGCCTGTGGTGTTCCCTGGTATCCGCTGAGAAGCGGCTCCTGGTCGAGGTAATCCTCGAACAGGGCATCTGTCTCTGCCTTTGTAAAATTTGGCCTCCTCTTCCTCCCATGACTCTGTTCCTCTTCCTCCACCACACGCTTGGTCATGATTCATCCTGTGAGAATGACAGGTGTTACCCGTGACTGTGCAGTCCCATGCATGTCCCAAGCACCATAGTCCACACTCCCAAATAGCATGCAACTCACTGCAATAGACTGCAGTAACTGACTATGGCCAGTGCAGCCCAATGTCGCATTTTTATAGCGCAACCCATGAAATGAGGTGAGGCACATCTTTAAGTGGATGCAAATGCAGTGACTGCATCATTGAATGGCTGATTAGATGGTTTGCATATGCCGACTAAATATCGCGCTGTTGCGCTTTGTGCAATTGTGTTGAACGTGCTGAGCCAAGGGCGCAGTTCTGTGACATGCGCAGTACACACATAACTGTGCATGCCCGGGTTGATGACGCAGGTGCCTGCCGTGCTGCTGACATGCTGTGTGCAGGAGGCAATGCAGGGCACGGCCACCATTGTGCCAGTGGTGCTACAGTGCTCTTCACCTATATGGCACTGTGGCACTGGGGCGTCATAGGCACACTGGGACAACAATGCTGTAGGCCACTACAGGAGGTGGCAAACAGGCACCCAATTGCACTACACGCATTGGGTTCCAATTGTGCTGTGGCTGTCCGTGCGCCAGAGACCCTTGACCCTGTGCCCGACCTTTGCCTCCTAGGTGCCATGCTTCAGGCATGGGTGCACCACTATCGTGCTGTTCGGTGACAGCGCAATAGAGAATGGAAGCACTGTACCACGCAGCATCTGCATGTGGCAGGACCGCACTGCAGAGTGCCATTTTGCTTGAACCAGGCAGCAGAGATGGCATGGAGGCATGCTGTGGTTTGGAGCCAGATAGAGCTAGCCAACCTGGTGGCGATAGTTGAGCCCCATGCTGGGGCTTTGTTTGGAGAGGCACCCCTGAACAGGGCCAGGAGCATGGTCTGGCAGGAAGTGGCCGATGCCCTGGAGGAGGCCACCAGTATGGGGCAGATGGCGGAGCAGTGCCACCACCATTATGGGGACCTGAGGCGCAGGGACCCGGACCTGCTTGCCCACCTGTGGGCACGTGCCAGGAGGGGCATGGTGCCATGGCCAGGTAGGTGCAACAGCCATACACTTTTATCATCCATACGGGTATCATGGTTGCATGTGTCCGGCACATGGGGGGGCCATCCGGTGTTGGCTATAGTGGTGGTATCGGGGTGTGGGGTGGATGGGTATGGCTGTGTGGGATTGCACACACATGGGGGCAGGGGGACTTTGCTACCAGATTGTACTGATGTTCCTCTCTCCATGTTTGCACCTTAGGGCCAGAAGAATGGTGGCGCAACAGGGAGAGGAGGTGCCGCATGGTGGAGCAGAGGGACAGGATGGGCGATGGTGGTCCGTGGTGCGTGGACCAGCCTGCTGATGGTGAGTGCCTTACATCCATGATTACTACTGCATACTGTATAACTGGGTGGGCAGTGGGGCATGGCCACCATCCATTTACTCCACTGCCATGCACGCAACTTGTTACAGTCAGCACTGTTCAATGGCACTGCATGTCTGGGAGTGTGTCAATGGTGGTCCATGTGTGCACCAGGTACATGGCTGTGGCACTGCCTTCACGCCTCATAGCCAAGTCACTGTATGGCCATGGTGGTGCTGTGCAGGACATGGGCGGTGGGTGTGTGCAGTGGTCCACATGGCTGTGGCTGCCTGGGTGGGCAGGTCTTGTGGACACGGTCACTGTGGGTGGTCGCACACCATCACAGGGGCATGTCACATGGCTGTATGCCATGCACAATGGGTGGGCTGCAGGGGGATAGACAGTCACACCTATTGACTCTGCTCCCTTGTCCTAGGTGGCCGGTGACTCCTGCAGATCCAGCAGGATATTCAAGAGCTGCTGCAGGTAGTGAGGGAGGCACTGGAGCTCCTGTGGTGCATACACCACCATGGGATCAGGCGGAGGAGGAGGAGCTCACATTGGTGCCAGGAAGAGGAGGACCAGGGCGGCCATTGATGTCCTCATGCCCCGACTACCACCTTCCCCCTTTTGACCCACCCTCACACCCCTTCCTCCCTCTCCCATATGTTCACCCCTGCCCCTTACCCGCCCCCACCTGCTATGTGGTCCTCCCCCTGTATATAATTATAAATAGTCTGACTTGTCATCTTTTCAATATATACATTTTGTTATAACAACTGTGGTGGTCTCTGACTTGCAGTGGGCTACAGGTGCTCAGCTGCAGTGGTGTGCATGGTGTCAGAAGTGGTGCACACATGGGCGTGTGTGTGTGTGTGTGTGTGTGTGCAGAGGTGAACCGCCTATGGTTTGGGCAGGGGGATCAGTCACTGTCTGTGGTTTGTGTGTTGCACTCTGTGCACTGGATGCCTGTGTGCAGTGGTCCACGGGGCCTGCACTGTGTTCATGGCACCCCTGTCAGACAGTCCATGGCCTGTGCAGCTGACACCCATGCATGTCTGTGATATGCACAGTCTGCTGGTGTGTCAGTGGTGGCTGTTCATGCTGGATAACAACTGTACCCGGCACAATGCCAGGTTGCCTGCCATCACCAGTATGATGCACGTCTGCCTCCGGTGGCACTGTGGCCTCCGCTGTTGTTGTCCCCCATCCATGCTGTTGCTTGTGCCTGTTGCAGGGGATGTGCTCCAGTGTCTGTCACTTGTGCTCCAACAGCATACTGGTGACATACAGCTTCATGGTGCCTGCACAGGGTGGCTGGCACACCTGTGCAATGTAGGGGTGCTGGCTGTGTGTACACGTCAGCTGTGGCCACACGCCAGTGGCTTGGTTGACCCACTATAGTGTCCCTGTGTTGGTGTTCCCTTGGGTATGGGTGGGTGTTTGTCCATGCACTGTGTTGCATCCTGTGTGGTGCATGCCTCCATGCTACACTGTGCGTGTCTGTGCTGGCTGTTGTGGCCAGTGCTGGGATGGGATGTGTCCTTGGAAGGGTGTTCAGGATGCTGTACCACTGGAGGTGAGGTCCAGGGCATGCCCTGTCACATGTGGGGTACCTCGTGTGCTCATGCATGGTTGGTCTCTCTGCTGTACCTCGGGGAAACATGCAGGGCTGCACTGTGTATGCATCTGTTGCATCACTGTTTGCTGCTGCCCACTGCAGGGTGTCCATGGTAGGGCTGCCTTGCATGGCTCCATGGTGCACAGGGTTGATTTGTCACAGTGGGGGTGGTGGCATGCATGTGGTGTCCTGCACTGTTGGGTGCTACTCCTGGGCAGGGTGAATGGGGATCATGGTGCAGGGTGTGCTCTGCATTGATGGGATGGTGTGGTATGGGGTGGTCGGCCATCCTTGTGTGCCGGTCACAGCTTGCTAGGGGGTGTGCTGGGACACCATGACGCAGCTGTGGGTTGGTTGCTGGTATCCATGGGCCAGTGGATATTCCAGCTCTCCCCCAGTTGTGCATTGCATGGGTGTGGGGGACGCTGTCTGTTCTGCTGTGTGTTCCTCTGCCCATCTGTGGCATGGGTGCTGGGCCCCTGCATCCCTGGTTATGCTGTTGCATTGCTACCCTGCTGCTGGGGGCATCCCTGGTTGCGCTATGGCACATCTGGACTGCTCAGCTGAACATCCCTTGTTGTGCTATGGTGCAGGTGGTGCGATATTCAGTCGTCAGCCGTAGGCACATCTTGGCCTGCACAGTTTTTGAATATCGCACTTCTTATGCATGGGCGCAGTAGACTTGCACTTGCTCCTGCTGTTGTGCACTTTTTGGGCGCAGTTTGAATATCTGGGCCTTGATACCTAATATTGGAGCATGTTTAAACTTATACTGTAATTGCTCACAGTCTGTTAGATTGGATAATAGAGGAATTATGGTTTCTGTATGGAAAGCAAAGCTTCAAGAGGGCCCCAGATATGCTGATAGGTTTGGATCCTATCTCTCATGTAGACAATGTGGTTTTCCAGCTGTAAAGCCACAAATACTTCTCTATACCACTCAGTGAGTGAGGGAAGAAACTCCTCCTTCTAGTGCTTCATAATTAATAGTTTGGCAGTGGCAGTTCCCTGCATCCCTGGTTGTGCTGTTGCATTGCTGCCCTGCTGCTGGGGGCATCCCTGGTTGCGCTATGGTGCATCTGGACTGCTCAGCTGAACATCCCTTGTTGTGCTATGGCTCATCAGATATGCTCAGCTTCACCTCCCTAGTTGTGCTATCTGGGGCCCTCTTGGGTGGGCCTTCTAGTGCTTCATAATTAATAGTTTGGCAGTGGCAGTTATCAGTGCAAGGTGTGCCTTCCTGATTTTGGGTGTTCGAGGGGGAAAAGAGTATATTAAGCAGACTTTGGGGGTAAACAATGTGTCCAAGCTCAATAATGGATCTAAAACACTCCTAATGGATTGCCAAAAGGCCTGTACCTTGGAGCAGCTCCACAACATATGGTATAAGGTACCATTTTCCATTTTACATCGTGCACATACTAGAGACAGGCAAATTCCCATTCTAGTTAGCTTCACCAGAGTGAAATATATATTGATCATGATGTTAAATTGAACTTGATGGAGTCTGTCTTGTTTTACAAACTTATGTACAGTATATTCTGCCAGAGCCTTCTCCACATAACAGAATCTGCAGGCACTTCTAATGCCTGTGTCCAATAGTAACACACACCTGTTGGCAGAGCACGGTCTATATCCTGCAGCTTTTTGTATACTAGAGAGACTGCATGAGGTTGTTTTGCTATTTGCAAGATCGGCATTAAATCAATGATAGGAGAAGTTAAGAGCGTATTCCCAACAAAGGAGTGAATGGCTTTTTTAACTTGAATAAACTTAAATCTGCAGACATCTGACACCCCCTGCCATAACCGGTAATCACTATAAGGGACCAGCTTCCCATCTTTGATGTAATCTGAACGTATGGAATATTTAAGCACTGGCCAGAAAGAGGGTAGTATAGGCTTATTGTCTATTTTAAAGCGGGGGTTATATACAAGAGGCTGTTCTAGTGACTTATGCCAGTTTAATGAGAGGTGATTCTGAATTTGGTGCAAGGCTCTAATGAACCATGCTATTGGAGTATTCCTGAGTGGTTTCAGCAAATTGGAGGGAGTAGCGTATAAGAGAGCGGACAATGAACAGGAGTATTGTGATACTAGATACTTCTCCAACTCAAGCCATAACGGAGAATAATTTGGCATAATAGAGGGTCTATACATTAGGTCCAATAGGCTAGCTTACTAATATGGAACTCACCATAATATAAAAAAAGGAGGGAGCTGCCAGGCCACCCCGATTTTTAGGTGCCGTAAGTTTGAAGTAGGCCCTGCGAAATGTTTTCCCTTTCCATATGAAAGCATTTATTAATTTCTGGAGCTTAACGAACCAGCTTTTGGGCAGAAAACAACCCAGCATACCCAGTGGTTAGAGGATACGAGGGATTATGTTCATCTTAACTGTATTGAGTCTGCCCCAGAAGAAGAGTGGGAGGGATCCCCATCTATCTATATCCGAATATAGAATTTTTAATAGTTTAGAAAGATTCTCCTTAATCATTGCAGACACATCCCACATTACCACAATGCCCAAGTAGGTAAGGAACTTTGCTTCACAGGAGATATGATGAGCTGCTAATTCAGCTAGGGTTACTCTGCTATTCGGAGGGTAAACTTTAGTCTTGGATCGATTTAACCTATAATAGGATACTTTGGAGAATGCTTCAATTTCCAATAATAAGGCTGGGATGAAGGTTTGGGGATTTTCTACGTGTAGCAATAAATCATCTGCATAAGCAGAGAGTGCATACCTTGTATGCCCAACTTTGATACCTGTTATTTCCTGAGAAGACAATATTTTGCAAATAAGCGGTTCTAAATAAAAATTAAAAAGTAGGGGGGATAGTGGGCATACTTGTCTGGTGCCATGGAGTAATAATATTGGATTTGAAAATATACCATTACACCAGACACAGGCTGATGAAGAGGCATATAGCAGTCGCACTAATTGGATAAACTCATCAGGTAGCCCAAACCAGGCCAGTGTAGCAAAAAGGAAGTCCCAGGAAACACAGTCGAATGCTTTCTCAGCATCCAGGGACATGAGCGCAGCCGGCATGTCAGAATCCCTGGACACCAAGATTAGGTGCAACAGTTTCCTTGTGTGATCTCCAGAGAACCTACCCGCCATGAATCCCACTTGTTCCATACCTATAAGGTC
Organism: Neoceratodus forsteri; assembly: GCA_016271365.2. Lineage (NCBI taxonomy): Eukaryota > Metazoa > Chordata > Ceratodontiformes > Ceratodontidae > Neoceratodus > Neoceratodus forsteri. The sequence continues at coordinate 66,343,546 of CM028133.1, forward strand.
TCCCATAGTAGGGACAATCCTGTTGGCCAAGATCTTAGCAAGGATTTTAATATCTGAGTTTAATAAGGAAATGGGACAGTAATTTTCTAGAAGTAATGGGTCTTTCCCTGATTTTGGTATTAGGGTTATGAGAGCTTCCTGGAAACCAGGATCAGAGAATCCATCCGTATACCAGTAATTAAAAACCTCTTCAAGCACTGGAGCGAGGATGGTCAGGCAATTTTTATATAACTTGTTAGATAGGCCATCAGGGCCTGGAGATTTGTCTGAGTGTAATTGCTTCATGGCCTGTCCTATTTCTGCTATTTTGATACGGACACCTAAAGAGGCTGCTTTATCTGGTGAAATTTTAGGGAGAGTGACGGACTCAAGATAGTGAGCTATGTATTCACTGGTTGGCTACAAAGAGGAGTCAATATTGTAAAGCTGTTGGTAGTATTCCTTGAAAACTTCAGCTATTTCTTGAGGGTTGGTACACACTGGCCTTCCTTTGTAATACAGATACCCGGAATAAATCCTGAGGCGTCAGCTTACTTGAGTCTAAGTGCAAGCAATTTGCCTGCTCTTTCACCTGAATCTAGATATTTAAGTTTGGAGCGGTGCAAAGATAACTGAACCTTTTGGCCATTAAGTCAACACAGTGTGTCTGGAGTTGGTGTAATTGAACCCATTCAGTGTCCAAAGAACGCCGTGTAAGGCTCTGCTGCAGGGAGCGGATTGAACAAAGTACAGCCATCAGATGTGCCTTGGCTTGATGTGATTTATTCGTAGCCATTCAAATGCATTCACCCCTTAGAGCACACTTTAGGGCTGCCCAAACAATATCCAGTTTACTTACTGACCCCTTATTAGTTTCTAGGAAATGAGATATCAAATCCCTAATATGTTTTAAGGAGTCTGGTTTTTGAAGCAATTGGTTGTTTAGGCACCATAATGAGTCATGTTTAATCCCTGGGCCTAGTAAATAACTGAGGCTGATGGAGGAATGATCAGATAGAACCCTAGCATGTATGGATGAGTCCAGTACACCAGGAAGGGCAAACAAGCTAATTTAAAAATAATCTATATGGGAATAGGAACCATGGGGATGGGAATAGAAAGTAAATTGCTTTTCCTTAGGGTTTAAAACTCTCCAGATGTCTAAAAGACCCATTCTATTGACAGGATCTTTCAGACCCCTTTGGTATGGGGATAGGCCACACCTTCTACAATCTGATCTATCTAGGTCCAATTGGGGGGTAATATTCCAATCTCCACCTAGTATTGTTAGTTTTGGGGGGTTAGTAATAAGTAGGTTCAATAAGTGTGTGAAGAACTGGGGGGAATGTATATTTGGGCCACAAATGGAACCCAATAAAACTGGATAGGACTCTAGCATCCCAAGAAGCAGGATATAATGCCCATTAGGATCCCAGATTTCTTGGATTAATTTAAATGGGACTGTTTTTGCCATCAAGATTGCAACCCCACCATGACTTGTAGATGCCCCGCACCAAAGCTGTCCCACCCATGTTTTTTGCAATATAAGGCTATCTTCTCTCTGAAGGTGTGTTTCTTGTATACAAGCTATCCCAGCCCAAAGATGCGAAAGATGCCTCAGTATCATTTGTCTTTTACACTTATCCTGTACCCCTTTCACATTCGAGCTCACAAACACATACAGTCCCCCCATATAAAAAAGAAAACTGATTCTGCAGGAACATTTGTCAACCCCAGGACACTCTTACATTTCACTAAGGATACATGAAGGTCATGCTTGGTAACCCCCTCCCCTAAAAAAAACGTTGCTTCAGCATGTATGCCACATTGTTAAAAAAAAACTTAAATTCCCCCAACCTCCCAAAACAAGGCAACCTTTTGAACTTAGGTCCCTCATCCCTAACAATTACCCCCAGTTCTAAGCAACTGCACTACTACTCTAATATCGCCAGGTGATTTTGTAGTGCAAATCTTTCTTGCATAAACTTGACAAAGAAATTTGACAGTTTCTAAATTATCCGCGGGCTGCACAGTCACAAACAGAAAGTCCTCAAGGGTAGCAGTTCAGCCTCTGATCTAGTTCAGGCATACATTAGTTCACTTGGTAAATGCTGAAAAAATATCAGGACTGTTCCCAGCTTCTCTACTAGCCCAGTCCATAACGAGCGAGACAAGTGGCAAGGCCTCTTTTCTTTGCTTCTTGTTATCATGCGGTTAGAGAAATACATAAACAAACACATGCCTTCGTCTCTCTTTGTACACTTGTAATCGAAAATCCAAAAGTCAGTACTTTCTGTGAGAGACCTATCAAATCATATTAACTGCCCGCTTTGAAGAAAGCAGAAACTCAGACCTGCTCAGGCCTGTCCCAACTCCTCACAATCCCACATACTCATCAAAGTAAACCAACCCTGATTTTCTTCATTCACTTGAACAAGTCAGGAAATAGGGCTTTCAGCGCTTGCATATCCTGTTCAGGAGTTTCAAAGGACAACCACTGATTACCATGTTTCACCTGCAAAAGTGCTGGGTATTTGACACAAAAAGCTCTACCAGCTGCAATAAGTTTTTATACCATCGGGTGAAGCTCTTGTCTCCTGACTCGCACAGTATGTGGCAGATCTTGAGTGATATGAATCTTCCGACCTTCCCATTGAACCTCCTGAAGCTCTCTTATTTTACTTAAAATGTATACTGCTTGTCCTGGAAGTTCAGTAATTTAAAAATAAAAGGGCGTGGGGGGGAGCCTGCGGATGGCGGAGGACAGGGGGCACGATGTGGTCTTTCAATAACATATGCCCCTCCAGTAGGCAAACGCCCTGTAATTTTTTCACATAGCTTTTGCAAAAACAGAATTGGGGATGCGCCGTCTTCTTTCTCTGGGATACCAATTACTGTATAATCAAATTATTTCACCTACTGCGCCCTTCTAGATCTTCTAACTTTTCCTCCAGCTTCTTTAGTGACCTATTTATATGTGCTGTTCCTTGTTCAGTTTTCTCTTGTTTTTGTTCCAGTGATACAGTTCTTGCCTCCAGGTCCCCCATTCTAATATTTAAGGTCACCACTGAGGATTTAATTTGCTGCATGTCTTTGGATATAGTAGAGATTGCGGCCTGTAGCAGGTGCATTATCTCCAAAAATCTCTCCACAGAGACAGCTGTCTGGTCGGTGGAAGACTTGGGTAAGCTAGTGGCCTGTTGCTTTGGTCACTTTGTGGCCTTGTCTTTCTCTGGTCAAGGAGGCAGGATGTGCCACAGAGGGCCTTTTTTCATGTATACCTCCATTCTTTCCTTCCAAATCAATACCTAAAGTCTCTCCAGAGATCAATCCCCTTGGTGAAAAAAAGATGAGCCTGCAGTGCTGGTTTTGATGCAATTATTTGCAAGTGGGGAGTGGAGCTGTGGAAGGTTGCTGCTGCCTTTCAGACCACCATCACGTGACCCTCAGTTACATAAGAACTTAACGTAACAGCAGATCTTTGAGAGAGCCCCCATGTTCTTTATTACTGAGGAACATTGCATTAACAGGATCACGGTCCCCTAGATTTTGTTTGCTATGGCTGCTTGTCTGCTCCTAGCATCATAATCCCTTGCTCGTGGCATCATAATGTTCTGCACAGCAGCAGACTCTGATGCCATAAGCCTAAATGTGATGTCAGGTGTAGACAACAGCCAAAGCAGGTTAAGTTAGAATCCTGTTTTCATGCCAATATCCTTTGTAATAAAGAAATAATGCTGATAATAACAGAAACAAAATGTAATACAAGCTGAACGGTGCCTAAATATTATATTTTTCCAAAGTTGTCTCAAGTGGGTCAGAGGTTCTTTAAGATAATGTGGTACATAATATAAGATCTAGAATTTTACAATTGGAGTGAATGAGTTGGGATTTGGGGATGGACAAGGTAAGCAACATTTCTGAACTGGTTTTAAATCAATAATATAATCTATTAACTTTAATTTGTTCATACCATTTTGAATAAAAAATATAAAATGTTGAGTGTGGCATGGTTTGGGGAAGGGGTTGCCACCACCCTCCCCCTCTAGATTCACAGCTATGTACAGTATCTCTCCCACCAGTATTTAAACATGAAAACAAATTTAGGGAATAATTTAGGCTTAACTAGCACCGACAATGTTTTGCTTAAAGCAATAGGGGCCCCATATTCAGCCAGCTGCACTTACACCAGATTTGCACTGTGCTTTCACTAGCACCTGCACAGTGTAACCAAGATATTCAGAAGTAATGCACTGATGCTAACACCTCTGAATATTAGGCCCCAGCACAGTTCACATGCCCAGTGCAACAGTGTTGCATAAGCAAGCAATAAGACACAACGAGGTGTGGGTTATCTCCTGATAAGAGCACACCCTGGTGCGTTGTTAGGCACGAGGCGCTTGCACCGAGTGCCTTATGCACCTGGGCGTGCTCTTATCAGGAGATAATCCACACCTCAGAGTGTCTTATTGTGCTTATAAAATCGGCTCTCAGTAACGAAGTTTATAAAGAAAAAATGACATAGGGAGATTAGAAAAATAAAAAGAAATGATTTTGTAATTTGAAAAAAAAAAGTAGTCCCTGTTTATATGTTAGAATGGAGGTTTTTCATTAAAACTTAGTAGTACTGAGTGGTGTTTGTCTGTGTTTCTTATGTCAACAGAAACACAGACAGAGAAAGAAACACCCAAAAGTAAGTTTATTTTGTTTTACTTTGAACACAGAGCTGTAGTTACATGGCGCTTGCAGGTTGAGTGAGAGCGAGCGTGTCCGTTACAAGCCACCATAGTGTGCCGTTTCCTGGTTCTCATTGGAGAAACCATGTTATTTATTTGAAAAAGGAAACTCCATTTAGATTTATTTTAAAAAGAATATGAGGATTAGAGTCTGTCTGATTAGGAAGTGCGCCTGTCAGCAGCAGTACGTCCTCATGACCCGGAGAAGGCGATGGTACGGTTAAGTAGTGGTGGCAGCGAAGGAGATTTCGGGCGTCACAGAAACTTATCAGGAAATTAAAATGAAGGTAAGCTTGGCAGTTTCTGTAATGATTAGCAGTGTTTACCATGGGGGAAAATTGTGGAATTGCTGAGGAGTTTAAGTTTGATGCTGTGCTGTGATAGGGGAAGAGGTTCTTTGTTCAGGTAGCTGGCAAGTTTAAATGTAGTGAAATTAGATTACTTAAACTGGTGTGTCTGAAGTGCTAAGTCACTTGGTTTTCTGTTCTTTGAGGTAGTTTGCTAAATATTTATTTTACTATTTTTTTTTGTATACTGGAGGTTGCGTTGTGCTGGTGGGGGTGGGGGTGGGGTGAGAGACTGGGAGCTCGATGAGAAAGACATTATGTTGTGAACTGTGCCAGTCTGTGTTTGTGTTTTCAGTGGCACAACTCAGTGATTTCCTGCTGTTGTGGGGCTGAGAAGTGGAGGGTAGTCCCGGTTGACTACTATATCATCTGATAAGGACACGGCTCAGATGATGTAGTAGCCAATCAGGATACTTGATTTCTTTAGCCCATTTTATAAGCGCAGTACAGGGCACAAGCACAGCACTGAATATAGCTCTGAATACAGCGTTGTACACAGGTGCAGTGCAAGCAGTACAGAGACTAGTGCAGGGCACAAGCACAGCACTGAATATAGCTCTGAATACAGGGTTGCACACAGGTGAGTGCAAGTAGTGCAGAGAACAGTGCAGGGCACAAGTACAGCACTGAATATAGCTCTGAATACAGCATTGTATACAGATGCAGTGCAAGCAGTGTAGAGAACAGTGCATGGCTCAAGCACAGCACTGAATATAGTTCTGAATACAGTGCTGCACACAGGTGCAGTGCAAGCAGTGTAGAGAACAGTGCATGGCTCAAGCACAGCACTGAATATAGTTCTGAATACAGCATTGTACACAGGTGCAGTGCAAGCAGTGCAGAGAACAGTGCAAGGCACAAGTACAGCACTGAATATAGCTCTGAATACAGCGTTGCACATAGGTGCAGTGCAAGCAGTGTAGAGAACAGTGCATGGCTCAAGCACAGCACTGAACATAGCTCTGAATACAGTGTTGTACACAGGGGCAGTGCAAGTAATGCAGAGAACAGTGCAAGGCACAAGCACAGCATTGAATATAGCTCTGAATACAGCGCTGCACACAGCTGCAGTGCAAGTAGTGCAGAGAACAGTACAAGGGGTAGGGGTTGGTTGAGAGAGGAGGGCAATGATGAAAGAAACACAACACAGCACCAAATGTATCACAAATGTTTATTTAAAAAACAACAGAGCAGGCCAGCCCAGTGGCACTGAGGGTTGAGGCACTGGATGCCACACCTTGTGCCACATCGGAGACCCGTGTTCGGGAACAAGCACAGGTTGTTATGGGTTGGCATAGAGGAGATGGACTGAGCATCTGACAGGCTGCTTTCCATCTCTGGGGAGGGGGGATTCCAGCAGACAGTGCTTGCCTGATCCGTAGCTGAGGCTGAGGCTCGATGGCACGGAGCCACACAACAGGTGGCGGGGATGCAGCAGGCGCTTGACAGGGGCGCTCGATCCCAGTCGCTAGCATCATTGCATGCAGTACTCCCACAAGGAGAGAAAAGTGGAAAAAGGGCACCTCAGTCGCAGTGGCTTAATGGCCATCTGTGAGCACCCACTCCGGCTCCTGGAGGGGATCACCATGTGGACCCAGACTTGGTGAGGGAGTTGGTCACCCCATACCACAGGGGGTAAGCCATGGGTCAGTGAAGGTGATCACCCTCCAAGGAGACCAATATGGGTCAAATGGTGGTCAGATGAAACAGGATGCGAGGACGTAATGGCTGACTGGGAACCCCCAGGGGAGAAACAATCACTTAAAAAAAAACAAAAAAAAAACCAACAGGGCAATGGCCCAAAACAAACAAAAAAGAAAAAGGAACAAAAAAGCAGCTGCCCATTAAATATTAAACAAAATAAACAAAAAGGGGCAACTTCCCACTACATATAAAAAAGGGGCACTGCCCATTACATATTAAATATAAAAAGGCACCCACCCATTATATATAAGATTAAAAATAAGGGCACCCATCCAGTACCTATAAAATAAAACAAGGACAACTGCACAGTACATGCAAAAAAACAAGAGCACCTGCTCATTACCTATAAAATAAATACTTATTATTATAAATAATTATTTCTAAATAAAAAAATAGGAGGCAGTATAGTGCTGTGGTTTAAGGCTCTGAGCTGCAAACCTGGGGACCTGGGTTTGAATCCCACAGCCCCCCATTTTGCATACTGTGTGCCCTAAGCAAGTCACTTAACTTTCTTGTGCTCCAAGGTCGCACCCGTAAACAAGCTTTCAGCTTACTGTGTCTGTCCTGGTTAAAAAAAATAAAAATACAAAGGGCACCCCCCACATATAAAATAAAAAAGGGCACCTGTCCAGTACATATATAAATATAAAAGGGCACCCACCCATTGCATATAAGATTACAACTAAAGGGCACCCACCCAGTACATACAAAACAATGGGCACCCACTCGTGACATACACATTTTTAAAAAGGGCACCCTCTTGGTGCATACTGTATTAACTAGCGGCACGCGTGGCTCATATAAGATTTAAAAAAGGCACCTGCCTGGTGCATATAAAAAAGGCACCTGCCTGGTACGTGTAAAAAAGGCACCTGCTTGGCGCATATAAAAAAGAAGGCATCTGCCATTGCATATGAAATACTGTACAACTAATATATATCACACTGAAAATATTTAGCAGCGGTGGTAACGTATTCACTGTACCTAATTTTCGCAGATGCCAGGTATACATATAGATACAGGTAAGATATAGTTTAGTTCATATTATATGGAATAAAGCAGATACAAATTTTATAGCATTTACAGGGTGCTGACAGCATTACATATTTCAGATTGAGAACTCTTGACTCTGGGCAGCAGCAGCAAGACTTACATGTGTTATGCACTTACAGTAATAGACTGAAGACTTATGTGTGTTATGCACTTACAGTAATAGACTGAAGACTTACATGTGTTATGCACTTACAGTAATAGACTGAAGACTTACAGAGATCGTAGCTGCTGGTGTGCAGTCAGGTACAAGTGGCTGTAGTTATACTCAGGTAGAGTCGCCTTCTTTTTTACAAAAAGTAAAAGCTATTACTAGTTCAGGACTAAGAAATAAGAGAAATGTCACTTAAATTTATCAGCTAACACATGATTCTGTTAGTCACTAATGCCCCCATATTCAGAGCAAGCCGACTGAATGCACAAACATTTGTGCTAAGTAAAAAAATAGGGCTGGCCGTCTCTGGCATCACATTCAAACACACAGCATGATACAAACTGACTGTACTATTGGTGTGAATATCAGACCTTGGTAGCATGATGCACAGCAAGTGGTCACCATGTTTGGTGCAGTGCTACCAGGGTGTGGGGCTGAAGACAGCCCATAGGGGTGCAACACACACACACCGGTTAGTGCCACAGCCCCCAACGGGTGATATTCAGTCCAAACATGCAGATGAGCCCATTGGACATGCACGGCATTATGAGGCCATTTGCATGTCCATTATGGTCTCATCTGCATGTGAGTTCAGGCCCGAGTGCACATACCCACCCCCCAGCCCCAGTCCATACAATAGGAATAAAAATGTCCCCAATTCCCAGGTAGTCTAGTGGTCCCTCCTCCCTGAGACCTGATTTGTGTTATAATGAAAAAAAAACTTCGCCCTGGTAGTCTAGTGGTCCCCCTTCCTGGGCTCTGATCTGTGTTAGTATAGAAAAAATGCCTTTGCCCTGGCAGTCTAATGGTTCCTCACCCCAAGCCCTGATCTGTGTTAGTATAATAAAAATGCCTTCTCCCTGGTAGTCTAGCAGCCCCCCCTCCCCGAGACCTGATCTGTGATACAATTAAAAAAAAAAACTTCACTCTGGTAGTCTAGTGATCCCCCCGAGCCCTGATCCATGTTAGTATAATAAAATGCCTTCTCCTGGTAGTGTAGTGAACCCCCCTCCCAAAGCCCAGATCTGTGTTAGTATAATAAAAATGCCTTCTCCCTGACAATCCAATGGTTCGACCTCCCTGAACCCCGATGTGCGTTAGTATAATAAAAATCCCTACTCCCTGGTAGTCTTGCAGTCCCCTTCCCCAAGACCCGATCTATATTACTACAACAACAAAAAAAACTTCACCCTGGTGGTCTAGTGGTCCCCCTCCCCGAGCCCTGATCCATGTCAGTATAATAAAAATACCTTCTCCCTGGTAGTCTAGTGGTCCCCCCATCCAAGCCCCGATCTGTGCTGTTATTAAAAAAAAAAAACTTCACCCTGGTAGTCTGGCAGGCCCCCCTTCCCTGAGCCCTGAACCCATTCAGCAGAATTAAATTCCCACATCCCTGGTGGGCTAGTGGCCCCCTACCTCACCACCCCAGTAGGCACTGACCCACCACCTTGCTACCCCCCCCAACTCAACCCAGGCTGGCTGACTAGTTGACCAATGAGCATGTACTGTGTATTGTATGCACTCCAGAACAGTTCAGTCGGTGGCTGACCGTGGCAGTGTGAAGAGGGCTGCATCAGTTGCTGGCTCAGGTTGGGTTGGGGGAGCAGGGAGGTGGGTCACTGCTTACTGGGGTGGGGGGTCTCTAGCCCACCCAGGATGTGGGAATTTAATTCTACTGAATGGAATCAAGACTTGGGGAGGGGAGACTGCAAGACTACTAGGGCGAAGTTTTTTTTTTATTATAACACAGATAGGGGCTCAGGGAGGGAGGACCACTAGACTAACAGGGAGAAGGCATTTTTATTATACTAACACAAACAACTAGACTACCAGGGTGAAGTTTTTTTTTTATTACAACACAGATCAGATCTTGAGGAGGGGGGACCTCTAGACTACCGGGGGAAGTTTATTTTTATTATTATTATAACACAGATCGGGTCTTAGGAAGGGGGAATGCGAGACTACCCAGGGCGAAGGTTTTTTTTATTATAACACAGATCAGGACACAGGGAGGGGGGACCACTAGACAACCAGGGAGAATGCTTCTGTGTTATACTAACATGGATTCAGGCTAGGGAGGGACTGTTGAACCACCAGGGTACCCAGCCCTTGACCACTGCCCACTGGCAGACAGGTCTGTGCACTGTTAGGAACTGGGTTTCAAAAGCATTAAACTGTACAGTTGCTGGCAGCTGTTTAGCTCTTCTGAACACTTTCATTATTGTACTGCACCGCATATCATTTGCGTAGGCATAGTATCTTGCTTAGGTCCTCCTGTGGTCTGCCTGCCTGAGTGTCGCCTTGTGATAAATGTGTCAATTCTGTATATATCTGTATATATATTGCTGGTAACGTTGTGTCAGTGACTCTGTACTTTATTACATTGACTGTGTTTACTGTTGTAACCTGAGATATCTTACTATGTATGTTATACTTCTCCTAACGTCAGTGTATCTGCCTTACTTGCTTCAATTTGTACTCTGTGTGTTCTTTGATTTCCTGTACTCTCCTGGGTCATACCTGAAAATAGGCATGTGTTTGTCTAGTGTACTTATCTGGTTAACAAAAGTTAAATAAATAAAATTGTGCTTAATGGCTGTCGAAATTAATGCCACACATGTGGCCTTTGAATATGAGCACGCCCCCGACAGCTGGGGTACTGTCCTGGTTAGCGAAGCACAAACCCGGTTTCTGCCATGCTAACCTTTTGAAAATGGGGGCCTAAGTCATGTGTGAGGCAACCAGATAGTGATTGAAATGCATTATAGTATATGGTTAGGGAGTAATGTGTATCAAAATCAGTAGCTGCTCAAATGTTGTGCACATTCTGAAAGTTGTTGTATGCATTCTAAAACTTATTGTGCACATTTCACAATCAATATTCAAGAGTTCCTAATTAATATTCTTCAGGCCCATGCTATCCACCACCTGATTGGAAGAAATCAAGGTCTTCAAATGCGTAAACCAAACAAACATGGCAGAGTTGCTTAGCTAGCTGTTCACAGGGACCATTTGGACATGGAGTGCAGTAGTCTGCTCCATCTTTCCTAACCACAATAATTTAAGTATTCTTTTTTTTTTTAAATATATTAAGTCCTGCTATGAATCTTTCAAGGCTCAGCACTGGAATGAGACTGCAGTGATGACCATCATCAACGAACAACACAGCACACAGAGCTGCCCACCACAAGCAGGGGCACAGACACAAGGCGAACCTTGTGAAACCAAAATGTTCAGAAGTACACTTTCTTCATCTCAGGGAGCCACATACTATAAAAAATAAAGTATGGGTGTCCAAACACAACTCACCCTGTATTTCCATCTCGGGGTTGAGGTACCAGCGGGGACCTCTTGAGCTTCACTTTTGAGGTCCATGTGCTGGTATCTCAACCCCCTAGATGGAAACATAGGCTTGTTATGTATGGGCACCCATACTTTATTCCTGATATTGCTGACAGTATTACGTTAAGAAACAACAAAATACTGTAGCTTTTCACTGAAGTTATATCATGCCACATCGAAGCAGGAACAGTATTTATGATTGAATTTCCTTTTTAATGAGGTAGTCAACAAAAAGCAATCATTATTTAAATGAGCATATAAGCATTCAATTTTTTTCACTCAAAACTTAGTTCACTTTCATATTATTTTTGCAGTTTCGAGACAGTTAGCAAATATAGCGAATATAGCAAAAATAAAATGAAAGTGAAATATATTAGTTCTACAGTATAAAAAACAGGCACCCGCCTAGTACTTATAAACTAAAACAAACTGTGGTCAGAGCCAATACAGCTGCAAATTAATGGTAGTGATGCAGCCCAAAAAAGTGAAAGTCTGCTTCACCCCACCTTGTGAACCCTGTAGGTGAAAATTTTCAAATCTCTGCTGAAATGTGATTCCACACTACCAAAATGTCATTCTGTGCCACAGGTGTGAAAACACATTTTGGCCAGAATTTGAAAAATGACAGCTGTCACGTTCAAGAGGTGGTGTGAAAAATAGCAATGTTGAAAATTCTGGGTCAAAATACTGAAAATTAACTTTGTCATTTTTACATATTTTGACCCCAAATTTTGAACATCACCTTCTTATGACCCCAGCTGATGAACAAGGGAGGTAAAAATGTTCAAATCCTGCATGAAAGGTGATTTCGCAATGTGAACATGAAATCACCTTTAACACCAGATTTGCATAAATCCACTGCCATTGGTCATGAGGTGGGGTCCCAAGAAGGCTTGGTTGAAAATGTGGGGCCAAAATATGCAAAAATGACAAAGTTATGCATCAAAGTTCAAAACACCATTGAAATACACTGAACCGCACTTACCTTAGTTTCTCATGTTGCAGTCAGTGGTTCTGGTAGCAAAACGTGTCTTCCACTAAAGTGTGGATCTTCACCCTGGGACATGTGCAGGTGAATGAGGTGTGTGTGGGGGGGTGTAGTGTGAGTCTTGGGTGATGACTGCTGACTGGGAGGTCGGAGTGAGGGGGGGGCCAATCAGTGAGGGACCATTTTACTTTTTTTCAGGTTAAAAAAAAAATCATCAAAGGATGGTTTTCTTTTTTACAGGTGGTATTGGGACTGGGACAATATGGGGGCAGCGATCAGAGGGTGGGGAAGCTACTATACACCAGAGAAACAATACCTAATGGGGATGGTGATCGGAGGATGGGGGTGCCACTAGAAACCAGAGAAACAATACTACTTTACAGGGCTAGTGATCGCGGTGGGGGGTGCTACTAGACACCAGAGAAACAATACTACATTATGGGGCAATGATCGGAGGGTGAGTGTGCCACTACACACCAGGAAAACAGTAGTTCATTACAGGGATGATGACCGGAGGAAGGGGGTGCCATTAGACACTAAGGAAACATATAGGGCATTACGGGGACAGTGATTGGAAGGTGATGGAGCCACTAGACACCAAGGAAACATGATACATTACAGGGACCACTCAACACCAGGGAAAAAGGACTAGATAGCAGGGACAGTGATCAGAGGGTGGGGGGGTGCCATTACACACCTGGGAAAGATTGTTAAATAATGGAGACAGTGATTGGAGAGCCCAGGGGAGCCACTAGACACAAGGAAACATCATTACTTATTTGAGGGGAGAAAAACAAGTGCTCATTCTGAACCTGGAAGTGAATCAGAAGTGAGTGTGCAGCAGGAAAATAGTACATGGGGTGGGGGAGTGGAACAGTACTGTGCTAAATAGAGAGGACTGCATGTGCTTCAACTCCACTTTGGAAGGACATAGTCGAGGCATTCAGTCATGTGCTTCCAAAGTCCCCTCTCTCCACAATGTCATATCAATATGCCAGCATAGCACTGCTATGCAGCCACAGAAAGGGCATCTGCCCAGTACATCTATTATGGTGCACAGCAGTACCCCTATAGTTAGGGTTAAGTAGCCTGTTTAGTATTAACCCCCTACATTTGCACAATAATATTTTTGGATCCTTTTGTCAAAATGAGCTGAAATTTTGTATGTGTTGTCTAGAAGGCAATGTCTTGATCTGTGGAACTTTTTGTGACGGCAGTTTGAAATTTTTGTGATGGCAGCTTGTGCAGCTTCTGAGATCTGCATGTGTCATTTTTTTGTATATGTCTAACTTTTCTCTTATACTTAACATGTTTTTTTTTTCTTTCCCCGACAGCCTACATAGAATAAAATGTATTTCTCCAAACTTGCAGGGGACATGTGTCATGTCCCAAGGTAGTGCCTTTGACAGGTCTGGTGAAAAAATATTAAAGGGTTCCCAAATTATAAGGCTTTAAAATGTCATGTTTTCTGACCTGGGCATGTGCAGTAGGGTTTTTAAGATAATCTTTTTCAGTGAAAGTAAAAATTTGGTGCTGCAAATACCCATTTTTGCTTTTGCACCACTTGATTGGCAGAGCATTTACAATAAACAAAGCCAGACATTGAAACGGTAACTCATACCTTTACCATTGTTTAACCTGCAATCTCAGTCAAAAAGTTCTGTACTGAATCCCCCTTGAGCTGCCAGGCAAAGCGGTGGCAGCCCGCAGAAGAAAACAACAGATGTGAAGATCCTTCATGAGCAAGTGCCACAAAGTTCCATCCATAGTTCAAGAGTGAAGCACTTTGGTAGGAAAAGCATCATTTCAGTCCTGCAAACTGTGACTTGGGCAACATTTAGGAGGCATTTTACGCATTGCAAGAAAGGCATGCCTATGTCGCGTATATGGGGAGGGGAGTTAGGAGCAGGATGAGTCTCTTTGCAGATGACTCAAAACTGGGAGCACTGGCAGATGGGGATGAAGTGAAAGTGGCAGTCCAGAGGGACCTGGATACCCTGGAGGGGTGGTCAAGGAGGTGGGGTTTGAGGTTTAATGCATGGAAGTGTAGGATGCTGCATCTGGGGATCAGACACCTGGGCCATGTATACAGCCTGGAGGGGTCACACTACAAGCCACGTCAAGCAAGAGGGATCTAGGGGCGGTGGTGAATGTCAAAATGAATAACACTGAAAATTGCAGAACTGCGGCAAAAGCAAACAGGATACTGGGCTGCATAGCCAGGGGGATTACGTCCAGGAATAGGGAGGTGATCCTCCCTCTGTATAATGCCTTGGTCAGACCACATCTTGAGTATTGTGTGCAGTTCTGGAGACCTCACCTCAAGAAGAACATAGCACTGCTGGAGAGGGTCCAGAAGTGGGCAACCGGAATGATTCAGGGCATGGGAGGGAGGCCCTACTAGGAAAGGCTGGAAGAGCTTGAGCTGTACTCGCTGGAGGAGAGGAGAGGAGAGGAGAGGAGAGGAGAGAGAGGAGAGGAGATGATAGGGTCTCTCAAATATGTAAAAGAAATAAACAAGGGTGGAGCCAAAGGGATATTCAGACTAAAGAAGATGGGAACAAACAATGGGGCATGAGTGGAGGCTAGAGGGGGGTAAACTACAGGGGGAACACAGGGGGAATTACTTCACTGAGAGGGTGGTGGAGCCATGGAATGCACTACCTGGGAGTCTGTGGAGGAGGGCACAGTGGAGGGCTTCAAGAAGGGGGAAGGGTTGGGACAGGTACAAGGGAAAACTGAAGCCGAAGATGACCCTCTCTAGGGCTGGGGGGTGTGTGGAAAAGTGAGCACCTATTAGGAGGCTGGCTATCGAGCAGACACGACAGACCATCAGGCCTATTCTGTTGGCTTTTAGTATGTTAGTATGCCAAATATCGCACAATTCCCAAAACATGCTCCCTACATCCCAATATCCCTCAGCGTACACCATGCCCAGCCCAAGCAATACCAATATCATAAAATATATTTAATGTCACAAAACACATAATATTTGACATATCACTTGCCTGAGTCCAACCAATGTAACCACCTAGCCCATGGTGACAAGAGAAATAAATGTCACCTATGCAATCTATTTAAACAGACCAAGTTTCCTCTGATGCATCCAATTCTGCATCATCTGCAAAATTTGGTTTGGCTTCTAGCTTTTGTACTATTTTGCCTGCCTCTCTATCCATATATATGTCCATTCCATAGCACACGGAGACGGGCAGGCAGGAGCAATTGGTGCTGAACTCTGAAGGAGCACAGGAAGCTGTAAACACAATTGAACAGCATCCATCTTACATGTGTGTTGTAGGACAGCTCAGGGAATAAAGAGGTCTTGGCCTCGACATATTTCAGATTTTACTTCTTCTGTGCTATCTCCAGAGCTCTGTCTTGATCTGCAGTCCTTGTGCAGATGATGGCCATTCATGGAGCTACTGTCTGCTAAAGCATGCCTCAGGGGAGTCTGTAATCCTTTTCTATGGAGAAGGTCCACTTGAGTTCCATCAGTTCAAGGAGGTTAAGAAGTAACGTTTGTGCAAACCCAAGTCTTTACCTTCAGCCATATCTTGAAGACTCACAACTCGGAGGCTGCACTGCTGAGCCTGGTTCTCTAATGTCTCCAAGCACTGCCTCAGCTGAGTGTTTTGTTTTATTAAAGTAGCTGTCACATCCTGCAGTTTCAAGGATGTTGTCTCTGCACAGTGAACTCAGTTTAATGGTATCCAGTGAGGTTTCATGCTTGATCACCCTTGAGGTTAGATTATCAAGCTTACAGTCCATGTTCTGCACTGTTTCAATTAACTGGCCCAGAATGGTACTGATGAAGAGGAGGGTTACATCACTACTGGAAGGCTCACCTGAACCTGATACTGCCTCAGGCTGCACAGGCCTCCCCTCCTTCTGTTGTTTTTTTGGGTGTAAAATAATCCACAGACAGTGCAAAATTGCAAGGTTTTCCCATCTTGTAGGTGAGTTTACTCTGCTGATTTAGCTGACTAAATCTAATGAATTCATTCAGAAAGTGGTTTAATTTGATGATTTAGTCTGTCTCTCTTGGGAAATGAAGTGAGGAAAGTCTGTTCCCATCTGAAGCTAAGCCCCCCAACACACACATACAAACCCATTGAGGACATCTTATAGTCATTTGGGAGCACTACGTCTGAAAAAAAACTCTGGTTTGTTTACAGTTTTTAAATCCTGATGAAACCATAAAAGATAATTATGGAATCATTTCTGAAAGAAAGAATTTTTGAGTACTTAGAAGTCAGCAGGGCGCAGGACCCAAGACAGCATGGATTCACAGTGGGAAGGTCATGTCAGACTAATTTAGTAGATTTCTTTGACTGGGTGACCAAAGTAGTAGACCAGGGAGGGGCTATGGATGTGGCCTACCTAAACTTTAGCAAAGCATTTGACACAGTCCCACACAAAAGATTAATAAACAGGTTAGCCAGCCTGGGAGTGGGTCCCAGGGTGGTAGCCTGGGTAGAAAATTGGCTAGACAAGAGGACGCAGAGGGTAATAGTAAATGGAGTCCACTCAAAGGAAAGTGGGGTACTAGCAGGGTATCACAGGGTTCAGTACTGGGACCAGTCCTCTTTAATGTCTATATAGGTGGGACTGGAAGGAAAAGTATGCCTCGTGGCAGATGATACAAAGATCTGCAACAGGGTTGATACATAAGATGGAGTAGAAAGGATGAGAAAGGACTTGGCAAGGTGGAGGAATGGTGAAAAGTATGGCAGCTTAAATTCAATGCTAAGAAGTGCAAAGTAATGCACCTGGGAAACAAAAACCCAGCGGAAGAGTACACAGTGGGGGGGGGGGGGTTACTAACAACAACAAAAATGGAACAGGACCTGAGGGTAAGCATATCAAACAACCTAAAGGTAGGCAAGCAATGTGAAAAGGCAGTAAGGGGGGTCTGGGAAGATACTGGGATGCATAGGGAGAGGCATCCCCAGTGGAAAACAGGAAGTTGTCATCCCACTGTACAGACAGTTGGTGAGACCACATCTGGAGTACTGTGTGTAGTTCTGGAGACCCCATCTCCGCAAGGAAATATACAGGATGGAGACAGTCCAGAGGAAGGCAACTAAAATGGTGCAGGGTCTGCACCAGAAGCCATATGAAGATAGACTAAAGGAGCTTAATATGTATACCCTAGAGGAAAGGAGGAAGGGGAGAGTGGACATAATAGAAACATCCAAATACCTCAACAAAGTCCAAGAGGGTAGCATCTTTCAGAAAAAGAGATGTGCAAGAACGAGGGGGCACAATTTGAAAATAGAGGGGGGACAGCTCAGGGGCAATGTGAGGAAGTATGTTTTCACAGACGGGGTGGCAGACACATGGAACAGCCTTCCAGAGGAGGTAGTGAGGTCAGAAACAGTGGGGGATTTCAAGAGTGCATGGGACAAACATAAAGCAATTCTAGTTGGGGGTAGGAGGAAATAGGCTGTTGGTTAACTAGGATCTGCAGCTTATTCGAAAGGTTGGGAAATAGGCAGGTAGAGTGGGCCAAGCGGTCCTTATCAAATGTCAAAATCTGTTTCTATGTTTCTATCATAATCACACCAAATATAAGCAGTATAGAATACTTCATTACTGTATATTCCTCTGTCATGCTATGTCTTTATGTTGAAGAGATCTTGCACTCTCGATTTTGGGGATTAGATATCCTTTAAATGACATGGGTGCTGGAACATAGGGAAAAGTGGGGTAGCTGATGTTCAAAAAGGCACAGGGTAAAAATGGCAGTTTTTCAAACCACTGTTTTTTATACAGAGAAACAGAATTTGCAGGCAAATAGAGATCAAGGGTCCATCCTGTCTGCTTACGAAAAGTTACCTACCTATCCTACTGGCATAATGTTTTAGAAAGTGTTTTCTACCCCAGACCCTCTCTCTCTCTAAACCCTAACCCCTTTTACCCTAGCTCCTCCTGCATCTATTAGTCCTTTAAACCTGTCCCAGCCCTATTTGAACCTATATATAGACCCTGCCCCCACTACTTCTGCCAGTAACCTGTTCCACGGCTCTGCCACTCTCCTGCAGGCACCATAATGGTGAGCCAGCCACTGACTCAAACTGAATCCTGAGTTGTGGTCATGAACTCTTCCTAAACACCTGACATAACTAGGATATGCGTGTTAATGAGGTGATAAACTGATGCTGCTGGCATCTACTCTCCCACTCTTATGTGATTATTGCTTATTTGATTTTGCAGTCTGATTAATTGTGACCTTACTATGTGTTGTACTACATGCTCTACTATGATGTGGAACCTCTGTAAATGAGCTTCTAGCTCAAAGGTTGTTTCTGAATCAATAAACATGAAACATGAAACCCCCCATGCTCCTGTAGCAATCCAACTAACATGCTGGCCATCCTCATTAGTTGGTTTTGCTGTACTGTAACCACATAAAAAGAGTGAAGCCTTGTCCAAGCTGAGCAAGCAGGCACACACACACACACACACACATTTGCTTACATGTAAGCACACACACACACACACGCACGCACGCACACACACACATGCTTACATGGAAGCACACACACACACGCACACATGCTTACATGTAAGCACACACACACACACACACACACACACACACACACACACACACACACACACACACACACTGAGAGCCACCAGACACAGAAGTACACAGGGCTCACTCCAGATACAGTTGCCTAGAAGAAAAACATTACGGCTGAGCATATTACATGAACTATCATGAACTTGCAATGCCGTGACAGAATTGAGGAAAATATCAATTCCCAAGACTCACAGTGTATTGTAGGCAGACCACTAACCAAACTAAAAAACAATTACCCCATTATAGGTTTCACAGGTTTTTACAAGCTTGTAAAGACTTTTGTCCTTTTTTGCTTGCCAGTGTTTATTTAGATTAGTACATATTTGTTTGGAGAGCAACTATCCAACCTTTTTTTGAACACTTCCATTGTCTTACTTGTAACCACCTCTAATGGAAGGCTGTTCCACAAAGGGACCACCCTCTGGCTAAACCAATGCCATCTCTTTAAAAGACTCCATTTCCCCATAGCTAGTTGGAGCTGATGCCTTCTAGGCTCGTACTTGCTGTTTTTTAAATTTAGCCCAAAGTTCTCCCATAAAGATTTATCCTGCATGGCTCTGTACACCGTGCACATATCTCCCCTAATTCTTCTGCAATGCAATGTATAACGGTGCAATCTGGCTGGTCCCTCTGTATATGAGGACTATTTAAGTCCTGACATTGATCTTGTGGCCCTTCTCTGTATACTTTTCAATTTCTGAATATCCTCTTTTTTATATGGTGACCACACCTGCGCACAATACTCCAGTTGAGGTCTTACCAGAGCCTAATACAGTGGGATCAGTGCTTTGCTATCCCTACTCCCTATGTGTGGTAGGATACAGTTTAAGGTTTGGTTAGCCTTTTTAGCTATGATGTTATAGTGTGGGCTAAATTGCAAATCATTATTTACCCTGACTCCTAGATCTCTTTCCTCAGATATCTCTGGCAGCTTACTATAGCTTAGCTTCATGTTGTGTTTCCCCATATGCATGATATTAAACTTTCCCACATTTAGCTCCAGTTTGTACTCAGTTGTCCATTGATGTATGTCTTTCAGGGTCTCTTGCAGTTTGCTGCCATCTTCTGAATTGTTTACAATAGCCCCAATCCTGCAGTCATCAGTAAACTTTGTTAACCATATATTTGGGTTGATCACATTTAAGAGATGTTACATATAGGTAAAAGAGACAAGAACCCACCACAGAGCCCTGAGGGACCCCGCTTGTCACCCTTGCCCAATCTGACATAACCCCATTTATTGTTTCTCTTTGTCTTCTCTCTCCCAGCCATGCCTAAACCCAGTTTATTATGTTCATGTCTAATTTTATTTCCCTTAGAACTTTCACAAATTCGTTATGGAGGAGTTTATCAAAGGCCTTGGAGAAGTCTAAAAATGCCACATCAACCACATTTCCCTCATCCAAAGCTTTGCTTGTCTTTTCATAAAAGACCAGCCTATTTGTTTGGCATGACCTGGTTTTTGTGAAGCCATGCTGTATCAGATCCATTAGTTTATATGCTTCCAGTTGTGACATTATATGATCCTTCAGTATGCCCCCAGGATTTTGTCCATCACCGAAATCAAACATAGTGGCCTGAAATTTCAAACGTAGTTTTAGGGCCTTTCTTCAGAATAGGTACAACGATGGCTTCTCTCCACCCTTGTACTACCTCCCTTCAGTCCAAAGTTTTCTGGAATATGTGAGTTAGTGGTGGGTCTATATACTCTGAGAGCTCTTTGAGTACCCTCAGTGTATATCATCAGGCCCTGGTGATTTATTTATGTTAACTTTCTGTAATCTATCCCATACATCCTTTAGGTCTATTGCTATTTTCTCAGGAATTGAATTGCTATTTTCCTCTTGGTTCCTTGTGGTGTTCATATTAAAAACTGAACAAAAATAAATATTTTGGATATCTGCCATTTCCTTACTATTTACTATGTTTCCATCCTTGTTTTTATAGGGACCTATGTTATACTGCCCTTTTTTTGTTTGTTATTAATGTATGTATGAAAGGTTTTGTAATTATCTTTTACTTTTGAGGCCAATAATAATTCGTAATCTGATTTTGTCTTTTTGATTGTTTTTTAATTTTTTGAACCATGTCTCTGTAGACTAATTTACCCTCAAGATTGATCATTCTTTTGACTATTTTATATATTTTATTCTTTTTCTTTATCAATTTATTGATGTGTGAATTTAACCACCATGAGGTACTTTTCTTTTTTCTATATTTCAGCTTACTTGGTATGTGATTGTTTACCTCTGTCCTGATTTGTTCTATCAAGATCTCCCACATTTCCTCAACTGTTTTTTTTATCAAGTTCTGCTTTCCATTCCCATTTAAGCATGTTGGTTTTGAAAGATGAAAAGTCAACCTTACCAAAATTCAGTTTGCGTGTTGCTCCTTTTGTTTCAATATTCTGTTCCTCCTTAATTCTAAAGAATACACTGTGATGATCATTGTTCCTGAGTGGGCTATCTACCACTACATCACCCACAGCATCCCCCATATTTGTCATCATGAGATTTGGGTATTTTTCTCTATAGTCTCCTCATGAACCTTTTGTTCCAATCCAGTCTGTTCAAAGCCCTCTAAATAATTGTTTTCCACTTTGGTAGTACCCTTTAACCCCTGTCAGTCTATCCCAGGCAAATTAAAATCACCCATCAGGATATTTCTTTCCACTGGATCTAGGTTTGATATATGTTTTAGTAACAAGATGTCATCTGCTGGTGAAGTTTATTTCTGCACTTTTTAATGATTCTTTAATATATATGACCATCCAACCACCTCTCCTATGGGATCTGGACTTGGAGAATAAGTTGTATCCCCTGATGTTCTTTTCCCATAGATCTGCTTCCTCCCACCAAGTTTCTGTTATTAGTGTGATTTGAATATCATGGGGGTCTAAAAGATGTTGGAATTCTTGGAATTTATTGTCTAAACTTCTAGCATTTAGCAGAACACCTTGCCAGCCTTTCTCATGTTCTGTTTTTGTGGTGTTTGTTTCTCCAACCCTCATCTCTGGTGGACCCTTTAAACTGTAAAAAAAGGAAACATTGTGCAAACATGAAATTGTGGGGTGCAGTAATACAAGATTTCACACTAAATAATGCAGTGGAAGGGGGCACGGGGAAGCCATTCACAGAAACCCTTAATATAACTGTTGTAATAAAATGCATCAAATGGATATAAAACAGCTTCAAACAATACCACCATAGTGGAGAGGTGAGGACCTCTTAGATAAAACTTAGTTGCAATGAATAACAGCTTACCACAGTAGTTTTCTTCAAAACCCACATATTATTATTTATTTCCAAACAGCAGCAGTAATAATAAATAATCCAAACTGTCCATGGAATATCCTTCACAACATTAATTGAGCCATCTTGGTATAGGGTAACTTAATGCCACAAGTCTCTAATTTGCAGTTTGAAGGGGAAATTGGCTAATGGCTTCCTGCTCACAGTGTACATCTTACATGCAAAGCTTACATGCATAGACCATCGACAACATCAAAAAATGAAAACAAAATTAATTTCCTCTGATTTTTTTGATGATTATAAATACAATCTAAAAGGTATCTGTAAATAAAACAACACTCATTTGGTAGATATTTTTGTGCTGAACAACGTTTGTGCTCAAAGTACTATGCAATCATTTTTCATTTTAAAGTTGTTTGCATTTGTTGCAAAAAGTAAAACAAAATTGCATTTTCTGCTGTTTTTTGCTACTTGTATAAAAGAAACCTAAAAGGTATATATAAATGAAACAGCATTAATTTTATAAGTATTTTTGTGCTAAACAAATGTCATGCTCACAATACCATTGTCAGGAGGTCTAAACCTCACTTTCAGGTTCTTGGCAATATTGGGAATGCAAGTAATCACAGACACATTGCATAAGAGTAATAAACTTGTTTATTACTACCAAAAAGGATAAAATCACAGTTACCCAAAGCAGTTCTTACCAATACGAACTGGGAGCCAGTGCTAAGCGTTTCCTATACCTCGAGGTTTCTTTATATCTCTTGGGATCTCCGAGGTACAAGACTTAGTGTATCACATTATATACCTATGATAATTACTATGGTTACTGTAAGATAGAAACATTTCTAGTTACAGAGATGAGCCCTATTGGCTAAATTAGAGGAGGCTCCATGGTTCAAGATAACATTATACAATTTTTGTAGTAGTCATCAGTTTGTGAAACAAAAGGGTTCTTATACAGAGTCTTACATAACTCAGTGTAGTAGTACAAATCACCAAAAGGTGGCAATGCTGACTTATATATCATAATTATTCCAAGGACACATGTGTCCTAACATCTTATAGGTAAGAAATACACAGAAAATACATAGAAGAATATATATGCAATAGCAAGCAAAGTGTATTACAACAATATGCGTACATATCCTGACATCTACTCTTATACGGTAGATGCCCTTAGCCCTATATGTTAGTATAACATATGCCTAAGCACTAGCTGTCTATGGTGTACCTCTGAGGGTACCAATCAGGGGGCAGGGACCTCATGTAACACCATGATATTTTTTGTTTTAAAGATCAATGGCAACCATTTTACACATTGTTAATATAAGCTTGAATTCAAATCCCTGTGTCATGAGTAATGTGTCCTGAACATTTCATGGTATTTAGTTTAGTGATTTTCTTTAAATCAGCATTTGTTAACTTGTTCTGCACTAACTGAAAATAGTCAGGCTGTTTCTGGCCCTCAGACTGAGCCTTGGTGAGTGATGACATCATATTGGAGTAAGCTACTGCTGTAGTAGTGTAAGTCCCTGCTTGACTGAAGAGCTGTCAACTTCCCAATTAGAGCAGCCTGTAGAGTTTATTTATTTATATATTTTATTTAGTTTTTGTTGACCAGGTAAGTGCACTAGACAAATTCTGCCTAATTTTGGGCATGACTTGGGGAAGGGGGATACAGATGAATGCCGGAGGGGGATACAGATGAATGCCAACTGACCGTGAACCAGATTAAGCTGTTGGTGGTATTTTTAGTGACTGGGGGGGAATTTGGCCAGGGCACTGGGGAAATTCCCCTACTCTCCTGTTGCAGGACGGGCTGGTTTGGCATGTGGACAATTCTGACCACAACCCGGAGGAGATGGAGGTCTCTGAGGTGGGACAGTCGACATCCTTCCCCAACCTCAAACTACTAGAGGTTGACATGAAAGAAGATGTTTTAGATATTAACTTGGATTTCTTGGAAGAAGATGTTTTTGTTTCAACTGAAGATCTGACGACTGTGGATAAAGAAGGCAACAGGTTACATCATCCTGAGCCTCTTTCCATGTCTACAACATTTATTATCTATTAAGGCTGTGGAGAAGCTCAAGTACACTAAACATAGAGCACAACTGCAAAATCGAATGGCATTGCTGGAGAAAGGAGATGGTTCAGAAAACGCCGTCCCAACAGGAGATAGCCAATGCCCAGCTGGGCATGATGCACCATCTAAAGATTTACCGATGGAATAATTACATACCATAACTAAACCTCAGGTACTTGCTTCCCCTTCTAATTCTACTTATATTGTGGCTGGTAGTTCCGATTTACCAAATGATCAGTGCCTAGAACCAGAAGGGGAACAAGGTGGACATATATTTGTTTCTGCTTAATTGTTTACTAAAATGTCAGATGTTGTTATAGACTCCCCATTGCCAAAGCAGCAAACAATAGAGCATTCGGGATCTGTACCGGAGCCTATTTCTTATCAAGCGACTCCCCTCCAGCAAGCTAGGGTTAGGGTTTACTCCTTTATGGCATGAAGTGTTCCTAAATCCCAAAGAAAAGACAGCTCTAAAAAAAAGGGAGGCACTAACATTGGCTAAAAGAAACATTGAGTCTCAAGCTCAAGCACCTCGGTTGGTTCTCAGGAGCTAAAGCATTCTGATTTATCAATGTCTGCTGCTATAAAATTGGCTTTCTCTTTACCCCTTTACAAGAAAATTGGTTCCTGAGAGCAGCTTTACGCTCAACAGGCTGGAAACAAAACCAGTTGGGTAATTGGATTCCCAATCCTTCATGGGATGAACCCCTCTCTCAAGAACTACCTACATGGCACCCAATGTGTCCTGCACAGGTACCTGTCCTACCATTGAATACTAACACCTGCAGTACCACCATTCGGCTAAACATGTCTACTGTACCTCAAGCTGTTGTTAATGATACAGTGAAGGAACAAAGGGAAGGTCAGGATACAACTAAGGGAACTCCTACTATTGTTATTACTCCAGAACCTATACTTGACCAAGAGCAGGCCTCAACAATGGATCAGGAGGATCCCAGGGCTTCAAAACCTCTGCTATCAGACTTGTTTCCTAACTCTAAATCAGAGGCAGCCCCTCATTGTAATGTTGTCAGAATTAGGTACAAGGAGGGTTTGGACACACATCCTGATAGATACCATGTTGGAAAAATATTGTAGAAGGACTCTTTAAAATGTTTCCCTACAGCGGTATATGCCGTTATCAACATCTCAGGGGAAGATAATTATGATATTAGTTTCTGTTTTGCTTATGTGTTGGATTTATTTTGGGAGAGATACAACCAAGTTAAGTTCTCCCCTACATGGACCCCCTTTTTATGCTGATTGCGTGCATGTGCAAGAAATATGTTGCGGTAGCTTGCTGCAGAAGCAGGTTGTGGAGGCGCAGCACTGTTGTGGCCAATGCCCCCACTGCATTTTGAGGCTTGACCCGCTGTCTCCAATGGGGTGGCAAGCTGCTGCTGACACTAGTTCAGCCAGTGTGCCAGAACCTTGAAAAGTTTTGGCTGCTGCAATCAGGGGCCACCTCGTCATTACAGCATCATCCGCTGCAATGAGGGAGC
Source organism: Neoceratodus forsteri (assembly GCA_016271365.2). Classification (NCBI taxonomy): domain Eukaryota; kingdom Metazoa; phylum Chordata; order Ceratodontiformes; family Ceratodontidae; genus Neoceratodus; species Neoceratodus forsteri. The sequence continues at coordinate 66,369,283 of CM028133.1, forward strand.
GACCCATCATTGCAGGGTTCCCTTGCATTCCCCAACCAGTTTGCTGATGGACAGCCCAGTCCCCATCAGTTTGTGTTGTTTGCCAAGGGGATGTCCAATCCCCCTCGGCATCATGTCCCTTCCCCCTGATTTTTTGCTGACACAGGTGCCCAATCCCCATCGGCATGTTTCCCCCAGTTCTTGTGTGCCAAGGGGGTGTCCAATCCCCCTCGGCTCAAGAGACCCCCCACACCAGTATGTGCCGATGGGGATGCCCAATCCCCATTGACACCAGTCCCCCCCACCCCAAAACACACAGGTGGCATGCTGGGAGCCCACTCCAGCAAGCCAAAAGTACCTGCAAAAAGAAGAAAACGTCTCACAATGTTTTTTTTTCTAACCCTGAAAAGAAGAAAATGGTCTCTCGCCGTCTGCACCCCATCCCCCAAGCCATGCCCTCTCACTGCGTACCCCACCTCCCTCTTACCCCATATTTACCTCCAGAGTTTGGCACAACGATCTTTGGTGGACCGGGAACATGTCTGCACTCTTCAAAGAAAACTGCAAACTGAGGAAATGCTGGTAAGCTGTATAATGGCATTAATAGGGTTTTTTCAACTTTGGTGCATATCTCAGGTATTTTTTGGAATTTTGGCATCAAATTTTCAAAATGGGTTTTTGGGACCCCTCCTCATGAATTCACTGTCATGGCGTTATTCGGCCCCAAAAGGTGATTTCGCTGTCACTGTGTGGAATCACCTTTCAGGACCAATTAGCGAAACAACAGTGCCAGTGTTCATGAGGTGGGCTCTCAAATACTCTATGTTGCAAATTTGGAGGAATAAATCCAAAAAATGACTGTTTTACAAGCGTTCCTTGCGCAGTTGCTACGCACGCTCGTAACTTTGCAAATTTATAATACAGTATTTTCTCACCAGATTTTCAGCATTGGCATTTTTTCACACTTCCTTATGTACAGTACAGCTGTCATTTTCCCCATCCTGGCCGAAATGTGTTTTCACACTCTTGCCGCAGAATAGCATGGTCGCTGTGGGAAATCAGTGTTTGGGACAGATTAAGATCGAGTGAGTGAGAAGGGGGAATGACTGAGTTCAACTGAGCTCTGTCGGGACTGCTGCAGATTTCTTTGTGGGCAGAAAAAGGTGTCAATGCAGGCAGGAGCCCAGTACAAAAGGGCAGCCTGCAGCGGTGGGAGAAACAGTATGAGCGAGTGAGAGAGGGGGTCTGAATGAGCTCAATGAAGCTCTATCAGGACTGCTGTGGATTTCTTTATGGGCAGAAAAAGGTGCTAATGCAGGCAGTAGCCCAGTACAAAAGGGCAGCCTGCAGTGCCGGGAGAAACGAAATGAGCGACGGAGAGAGGGGGAGTGAGCAGGCTCAACAGAGCTCTGTTGGGACTGCTGCAGATTTCTTTGTGGGCAGAAAAAGGCACCAACAGAGGCAGGGGCCCAGTACAAAAGGGCAGCCAGCAGCGCCAGGAGAAATAGAATAAGTGAGTGATAGAGGGGGAGTCAGCAACCTCAACGGAGCTCTGTCAGGACAGCTGCGAACTTCTTTGTGGGCAGAAAAAGGTGCCAACACAGGCAGGAGCCCAGTACAAAAAGGCAGCCTGCAGCGTGGGAAGAGATGGAATAAGAAAGGGGGAGTAAGTGAACTCAACAGAGCTGTGTCAGGACTGCTGCAGATTTCTTTGTGGGCAGAAAAAGGCGCCAATGCAAGCAGGAGCCCAGTATAAAAGGGCAGCCTACAGCGTCAGGAGAAATAGAACTATGGGTCAACCTTAACTTTTTTTTGCGCTAGCAAGCAGGGCAAGTTGATTCAAAATTGCACTAGCCCACAGATGATTGCACTAGCCCTTAATTATTATGGTAAATTTTGATCACTTATGCGGGAAACAATGCAAGCAAAGTCAAGAAATACTCTGATTATTGCACATTTATCCTTCTCCCACATTGCTTCCAGCTCCCCAGCAGGAAAATAAAGATTGCAGTGCCTTTACAGACAGTGAACCCCTCCATTGTTTTGTACCATAGCTTCCTCTCTTCCTCTTTCTGCCCCCCCACTCCAAACAGAGAGAAGATATCACAACAGCAAATGTTCTATCAAGCAGTCCTAGCTCTGCACACACAATAGCTGACATCATCATGCACCTCACCACACTGTCACCACCACCCACAGGGCAATAAACAGAGTCAGGCAGACAAAGACACTCTCGGTCCCCACCCTATAGTCAGCTGGAGACCTGCACTTTTGAAAGTTTTTGTACAGTCTCAAGTGAGCCAGGAGCACATCTAAGATTTCTTTGGGGTGGGGACTAGACAAACCTAAGGGGTTTGGGAAATAGAAAACTATGAGATTTTTATTTGTAAAGGCATTGATTTTAATACGCTCTGCCTCAACAATAACAGATTTTTCTTAAACATTGTCCTTTCATCAGCCCAGCGGAAACAGTACACAGGCGTAACACTATATTATTTCTATTTCTGTATAGGATGATCTATGCACCCCAGGAATGCCTATTTCAAGGTTTCAAATTATGTATTTAATCAAGGTTTATTTTTGTACCATACATGATCCAAAGCTTTGTTTTTAGGCTGAAAGAACATGCTGAGTGGGATAAGGGTGAAACTGTATGGATGGTGATGGCTGGCATGGTCCATTTAGAAGAGCTATGGACCCCCTACACTTGTCAGTAATGGCAGCTATGGATGGTCACTTCAAATCTGGTCCGCAGTGGTGTCCAGGGAAAGAACAGAGTTAAGAGATTTGGAGGGAAGAGGGAAGTTATGGTGAGGCTGGGATAAAACCCACCACCTGCAGGGCCAATCCTGTAAACCTCTTTACATTTTGTCACTGAAATGTTGGATACAAACACTCAAAATGTAGAGAAATGAGGGGCACTGGTCTTAATAATATTGGACAAATTGTTAGACGCAGACACATTCAGAAAACTGGAACCTAGTGACTTAACAGCACTCTACCCTTGATCACACCCTGAACACTAGCTGAAAGTCTTAACAGTGGAGTGATAATGACTCACATTGAGTGTTTTGTGGGATCCCTCTCTTGAACTGCCAGATAATTGCAGCTCTTAATGAGCTGCTAATCACACCTGGCCACCTGGAACGCTGAGAGAGATTAGTATGAAGACTACAGAATGCTAAAGTAGAGACATTTTTAACTTCACTAACAGCCATGAAAATCTGCACTAGTCAAGGTGGGCCAGTAGAGAGTTAGCTGCACTAGCCCTGGTCAATTTGAACTAGTGTTTGGGCTAGTAAAACAATGTTAAGATCAACCCCTGAATAGAATGAGCGAGTGAGAGAGGAGGTGTGAGCAAGCTCAATGGAGCTGTGATGGAACTTTAGAGTTGCTCACCTTCCCGCCCAGGGTCCTCCATGGTCCTATATTACAGCAGGGTCTCTGGAGTGGAGACAAAGCAATGACTGGATATGCCCACACCCCCTAATGAACAGTACAACTGTCATTTTTCACATCCTGGCTGAAATGCGTTTTCACACTTCTGGTGCAGAATGATGCAGTCGCTGTGAGAAATCAGTGTTCGGGACACAATAAGAAAACCACAGTGATACTGTTCATGAGTAGAGATCCTAAAATGCCTATGTTGAAAATTTTGTGATGAAAATCAATAAAATGACTGTGTTACAAGCATGCATCGTGCCGTTTCCACTCACCCTTGTAACTTCGCAAATCAGTGATATTTTCTCGCCAGATTTACAACACTGGCATTTTTTCACACCTCCTTATGAACAGTACAGCTGTCATTTTTCACATCCTGGCCAAAATATGTTTTTGCATTCCTGCCGCAGAATAGCACGGTCACCATGGGAAATCAGTGTTTGGGACAGATTAAGATCGAGTGAGTGAGAGGGGGATGTGACCAAGCTCAACAGAGCTCTGTCAGAACTGCTGCAGATTTCTTTGTAGGCAGAAAGAGGTCCCAACGCAGGAGTCCAGTACAAAAGAGCAGCCGGCAGTGCCAGGAGAAACGGAATGAGAGAGTGAGTGAGGAAGGGGGAGTGAGCGACCTCAACAGAGCTTTGTCGGGACTGCTGCGGATTTCTTTGTGGGCAGAAAAAAGCGCTGATGCAGGCAGGCGCCCAGTACAAAAGGGATGCCTGCAGCGGTGGGAGAAACAGTATGAGCGCGTGAGAGAGGGGGAGTGAGCGAGCTCAATGGAGCTCTGTTGGGACTGCTGCAGATTTCTTTGTGGGCAGAAAAAGGTGCCAATGGAGACAGGAGCCAAGTACAAAAGGGCAGCCTCCAGTGCCAGGAGAAACATAATGAGCGAGTGAGGGAGGGGGAGTGAGCGACCTAAACGGAGCTCTGTCGGGACAGTGGTGAACTTCTTTGTGGGCAGAAAAAGGCGCCAACACAGGCAGGGGCCCAGTACAAACAGGCAGCCTGCAGTGCGGGGAGAGACAGAACAAGCAAGTGAGAGAGGGGGAGTGAGTGAGCTCAATGGAGCTGTGTCGGGACTGCTGCGGATTTCTTTGTGGTCAGAAAAAGGTGCCAACACAAGCAGGAGCTATGCACAAAAGGGCAGCCTTCAGCATAGGGAGAAATAGAATGAGTGATTGAGAGAGGGGGAGTGAGTGAGTGAGCTCAATGGAGCTGTGCCAGAACTTTAGAGTTGCCCGCCCTCCTACCCAAGGTCCTCTGTGGTCCTATATTACAGCACGGTCTCTGGAGTGGTGACAAAGCAATGACTGGATACTTTTAGGATTGCTCTAATAATACAGATTAAGTTGTTCTGTTTATTTCTCTAACTGAGCTGAGTAATAAATTTGGTAGAAAAATCCAAAAATGACTGTTTCTGACGTGCGTTCTTGTAGTTGCTGCACACTCATAACTTCTATGAATTTGCAATATTTTCACTCCAGATTTTCAACAATGGCATTTTCCACATCTCCTTATGAACAGTACAACTGTCATTTTTCATATCCTGGCCAAAATGCATTTGTGCACTTCCAGCGCAAAAAGAAATACAGGTGAGGGGGTACAGCAAAGTGGGCAACCATTAAAGATGCAATACTTGAAGCAACATTCCATTGTGTTAGTGAGAAAAGAAAGTGCAAAAGAAGAAGGAAACCACTTTGGTTCTCAAACACAGTACCAGAAAAGGTCAGAGCCAAATGGCTGGCCTACAGGAAGTAAAAGGGAACGCAGCAGGATGAAGATAGGGAGGCATACCAAACTTCCCTAAGGGAAGCAGGGTAGGCAGTAAGGCAGGCAAAGGCCCAAACCAAGGAAACACTAGCACGAACAGTAAAAGAAGGTGACAAGACTTTCTATAGCTACATTAGTGAAAGGAGGAAGTCCAGATGGGGTATTGCTAAGATCAAAGGGGATAAGGGGGCATGTGAGGAGGAGGACCATGTAAAAGCATCTATCCTAAATAGATACTTCTGCTCAGTATTTACTGAAGAGAAGGTAGAGCAGGACCCACAGCTCTGCATCATGGATACAGGGGAAGGGGAGATGTGCACTAGTCCCTTCACAAAAGAAAGGGTCCTACAAGAGCTCGATAAGCTCAGGATGGACAAGGCAATGGGACCTGATGGCATACATCCCAGGGTACTGTAGGAGCTAAGGGTGGAACTAGCAGAGCCATTAACAGAACTGTTTAGTGAGTCTTTGAGCACAGGGGAGGTTCCAGAAGACTGGAGAAGGGCTCATGTGATCCCGCTTCACAAAAGTGGTAGCAGGGAGGAGGCAGGGAACTACAGACCTGTCAGTCTTACCTCAGTAGTGGTCAAGATTATGGAGACACTCATTAAGGAAAGGATAGTGCAACACCTGGAATCCATAGTGTAACGATCCAAGACAGCATGGGTTTATTAAAGCGAAGGTCCTGTCAAACTAATCTCATAGATTTCTTGACTGGGTAACCAGAATGGTGGACCAAGGGGAGCAGTTGATGTTGCTCACCTTGACTTCAGCAAAGCTTTGATACTGTTCCACATAGAAGATTGATTAATAAGCTGGGTAGGCTCAGGTGAGTCGAAGTCAGTCAACTGGGTGGCAAACTGGTTGACGGGCAGAAAACAGAGAGTAGTGGTAAACGGTATACAGTCAGAAGAGATGCAAGTCACAAGTGGGGTACCTCAGGAATCAGTCCTGGGGCCAGTCCTCCTCAATATCTTCATCAGTGACATTGCAGATGGACTGGAGGGTAAGGTTTGTCTGTTTTCAGATGACACCAAGATCTGCAACACAGTAGATGGTCCAGATGGGGTGAGCAGAATGAGAAGAGATCTGGATAAACTAGCAAAATGGTCGGAAGATCATGCACATAGGGAAGAGAAACCCTGAAGCCACCTATAGGCTGGGAGGTGAGTTGCTGGCAGTCACAAGGGAAGAAAGAGACGTGGGCATCATCATCACCGATGACCTCAAATCATCCAACAGACCTCTAAAGCAGTAGGTAAGGCTAGAGGGATGTTGGGGTGTATTAGTACAGGTATCACAAGTCGTAAGGGAGAGGTATTAATCCATCTTTACAAGACACTGGTTAGGCCCCATCTATAGTACTGTGTGCAGTACTGGAGGCCACACCTTCACAAGGACATTAACCAAATTGAGGCGGTCCAGAGAAGGGCAACCAAAATGGTGCAGGGACTGCATCAGAAAACATATGAGGACAGATTAACTGAACTCAATATGTATACCCTGGAGCAAAGGAGGGAAGAGAGGTGATATGATTGAAATATTCAAAACACCTTAAGGGCATTAAGAAGGTGAAAGATGTTCCAATATAAGAAAAATAGCAGGACAAGAGGACACAGCATGAGATTAAAGGGAGGCCGAATAAGGGGTAATGTGAGGAAGTTATTTTTCACAGAAAGGGTGGTGGATGCATAGAATGGCCTACCTCAGGAAGTGGTGGATATGAATACAGTGCAGGGCTTCAAACAGGCATGGAATAGGCATAAGGGAGCAATACAGATGAGTATGAATAGATAGGTCATTGACAGAGCAAAGGCCGATGGCACATTCATAAGGTAGAAAAAGAAATGGGCAGACTGGATGGGCCTTGCTGTCCTTATCTGCCATCAGCTTCTATGTTTCTATGTTTCTAATAGTGCAGTCGCTGTGGGAAATCAGTGTTCAGGACACATTATGAAAACCACAGTGACACTGTTCATGAGCAGAGGTCCTAAAATGCCTATGTTGAAAATTTTGTCATTAAAGTCCATAAAATGACTGTGTTATGAGCGTGCATTGAGCAGTTTCCACGCACCCTTGCAACTTTGCAAATCAGTGATATTTTCACGCCAGATTTACAACACTGGCATTTTTTCACACCTCCTTATGAATAGTACAGCGATGTGTTTTCGCGTTTCCAGCACAGAATACTGCAGTCACTTTGGGAAATCAGTATTTAGGACAGTTTAGATTTAAGAGATGAATGAGAGATGGGGCGTGACCAAGCTCATCTGAGCTCTGTCAGGACTGGTGCAGATTTCTTTGTGGGCATAAAAAGGTGCCAATGCAGTCAGGAGCCCAGTACAAAAGGGCAGCCTGCAGCGCCAGGAGAAACAGAACGAGCGGTGAGGAAGGGGGAGTGAACGAGGTGAACAGAGCTTTATTGGGACCGCTGTGGATTTCTCTGTGGACAGAAAAAGTCATCAATGCAGGCAAGGACCCAGTACAAAAGGGCAGCCTGCAGCGGCGGGAGAAACAGAACGAGCGAGTGAGAGGGGGGGAGTGAGCAAGCTCAATTGAGCTCTGTCGGGACTGCTGTGGATTTGTTTGTGGGCAGAAAAAGGCACCAATGCAGGCAGGAGCCCAGTACAAAAGGGCAGCCTGCACCACCAGGAGAAAAGGAACGAGTGAGTCAGAGAGGGGGAGTGAGCGAGCTCAATAGAGCTCTGTCGGAACTGCTGCAGATTTCTTTGTGGACAGAAAAAGGAGCCAATGGAGGCAGGAGCACACTACAAAAGGGCAGCCTGCAGTGCCAGGAGAAACAGAATGAGCGAGTGAGAGAGGGGTAGTGAGCGACCTCAATGGAGCTCTGTCAGGAAAGCTGTGAACTTCTTTGTGGGCAGAAAAAGGAGCCAACGCTGGCAGGAGCCTAGTACAAAAGGGCAGCCTGCAGCACCGGGAGAAACAGAATGAAAGAGGGGGAGTGAGCGAGCTCAATGGAGCTGTTTCAGTACTGCTACAGATTTCTTTGTGGGCAGGAAAAGGTACCAACACAGGCAAGAGCCCAGTACAAAAGGGCAGCTTGCAGCCCCGGGAGAAACAGAACGAGCGATTGAGAGAGGGGTAGTGAGTGAGCTCAACGGAGCTGTGTCAGGTCTACTGCAGATTTCTTTGTGGGCAGGAAAAGGCACCAATGTAAGCAGGAGCCCAGTACAAAAGGGAAGCCTGCTGCTTTGGGAGAATTAGAATGAGCGAGTGAGAGAGGGGGAGTGAACAAGTTCAAAGGAGCTCTGCCGGGACTTTACACTTGCCCACCTTCCCGCCCATTGTGTTCTGTGGTCCTCTATTACGGCAGGGTCTCCAGAGTGGAGACAAAGCAATGATTGGATGCTTTTGGATTGCAGTAATAATACAGATTTACTTCTTCTGTTTCTTTCTCTAACTGAGATAAGTACAGAGCTATACTGTTATGATTGCTGTAATAATACATATTTATCTGTTCTGTTTATTTCTCTAACTGAACTGAGTAATACTTGGAGTGCAATAGGATTTCTAAGTGGGCTAAGAGCCGAGAACAAAAAATATGGCAGCTGAGGGGTGAAAAATGGACAAGGAGCCTTTAGGATTGCTACAGTAATACAGTATCTAATGGATGACATTTGAGCCTGAATTACCCATGTCGGCAAGGGGTCAGTAGGCGGACTAGTGTGGGGGGGACACGAATTTGAGTAAATAGGGACCTAACAGTTGTAGTAGGGTACAGAACCTGGGAGTAAGCATCCCTAGCATAAGATGGGGGCCACAATGGGGCAAGTGCCACATGTCACTAGGGTGGGCATCTTTGGAAGGATGGGGGGTGTACAGGGTGTGGGTGTGCTATGATCCTGGACTGGGTTTGGAGGATGGGGGTGTATGGTCTGAAGATGACTGACTAGTTTGAGGGAGGAACTGTGGAGGTTAGGGAGGAGTGTAAGTGGTACGGCAGATGAGTATGATAGGCATCCTGAGGGGGGAATAGGGGATGGCAAAGGGGGACAGAGGAAGAATAACTAGGGACTGAAACCGACCCTAGTATCAGAGGCACTAGCAGGAAAGAGAGGAGAAGGGAGTGGCATGAGGTGAGGGCAGGGCTGCCTTCTGATGGGGAAGAAGACACCACGAGGAGTACTAGAGAAGAGAGCAGATGGCTGTGAGTAGGGAGGCACCAGGGGTGGCACGGAGGGGAACAAGTAGAAGGGGGAAATCGATAAGGGAAGAGATTTAGGACAGGTATCGATTACGAATAGATTCGAACCTCTGCTATGGAACAGAGAGGGGGAGCAGGAACATACTGAAGGGGGAGGACAAGTGGGGAATGAGAGGGATGGTAACAGGTAGGGGAAGAGACAGTGAGGACAAAAGGGTAGAAGAGGGCTTGTAAAGAAGGAGGGGATGGTGACTGAAGGACAGAAGGCTACAGGAAGGGGAAAGGATGGGAGGGGCATCACTATCGGGGTATAAGGGAATGGGGGCTCTAAATCAACAACACCGTGGATAGGAGAGGGGTTGGAAATCAGCAGTGGAGTAGGGAAGGTCAACATGAGAAGACCAGTAGGAGGTAGTCAGGCTGGGAAGGGGTTCAAGGGGGATGGGAGGAATAAGGCAGAGAAAAGGGGTGAGGCAGAAGTAGGGGGTACAGATATAGAAGTCACAGAGGGTGCAGTTGGTGGGGGGTAAGAAACAGGGAAGAATGAATACTGGGGTGGTGGAAGGAAGGGAAAGGGGTGGGGGGTACTCATCCTGGGGGATTCTATACTGAAATGAGTGAGATGGATTGGAAAGTGGGAAAGGCACACCCATGTTTGGATTGAAGCTGTCTCCAGGTTGAGTGCAGGAGGGGTAGGGCAGGCACTGCTCAAGCATGCAGCGAGGGGCAGGAAGAAACCTCATTTACTATTGCATGTGGGTACAAACGACTTAGGGGACACTGTGGAAGAAGTGAGGGGGAGGTTTGAGTACTTGGGCAGGCAGTGTGGGGAGGGAGTCGGTGGCATTCTTGGAGGTACAGCCGGTACAAGAGCCCTCCCAAACACACACATACACACTCCCCAAAAAGCTGCTTAAAAGCCTGCAATTCATTCGAATCAATTCCATTTTCTTACTTACTTGGGATTCAATGGCAACAAGTGTAAAATCATGTACCTAGGGCACTGGAACCCTGATGCTGGGTATACAATTGGGGGAGGTACTGATACTCACTAGACATGAAAGGGTCCTTGAGGTTATTATATCAGAGGACCTCAAGAAGGCAGTACAGTGTGATAAGGCTATGGGCAGGGCAAATTGAATTCTGGAGTGCATAAGGACTGACATCTCCAGTAGGAGGACGAGGGATGTTGTGCTGCCATTGTATCACTCCCTGGTATATCCCCAACTGGAGTACTGAGTCCAGTTTTACAGTCCACACTTCAGAAAGGACATAAGGTGGAGGTTTTCCACAGGAGGGCAACTAAAATGGTTCAAAATTATCACAGGAATCCCTACAAGGAAAGGCTGAAGAATCTCAACATGTACACTCTGAAAGAGAGGAGGCAGAGAGGTGACATGATCAAGACCTACAAAGTGCCTCGCAAGGGTGAAGATGGTACAGTTGGGGAGTTTCCTTCAAATGAGGATAAGCACCCAAACCAAGGAACATACAGTGAAGCTGGAGGGGGGGCATTCAGGATAGATGTGAAGAAATATTTCTTTACTGAAAGGGTGGTAGATGCGTTCAACAGACTGCCAGGAGAAGTGGTGGGAGCTAAAATGGTAGGGGGCATTAAGCATGCATGGGATAAACATAGGGGTATATTACAGGTAGCTCTCCGTCCCCCTTAGCTGCTGAAGGTATGAATCTGAGCGAGTAAGGAGACTACTGAGAAATATAGGAACTTCTTGTCTCAGAACAAGAAGATCGGGAGCTAAAAGGGCACAGAGACAGTAAGTAAGTAGGGAGAGAAAAAAACAAAGAAATAAACAAACAGAGAAAAGAGTAAGTATTCCAAACAACAGTTAGGGGGCTAGAAATAAGACATGATAGGAGTGGTGCAGTCCAGTGGCTGTAGAGCAGCAGTCTTCTGGGAGACATTCTGGAGGATGCGGTGTTGTCCCATCTGCAGGCACCTCTCTGGGCTGAGGGAGGAGGTTGCTCATCTCCAGGCTGAGTTGGCCAGGATCTGTGGGACTTCCTCTCCCACCCAGGGACCACCAGGGTCACTGCCATTACCTCAGAGGTTGCCAAGAAAGAGGAGTGGCTGGACCACCGTGGGCTCAGGGAGGGTGAGGGTGGTGGAACAGAGGTGTATCCCTCCAGTTGTACCTCTCCACAATTTCTATGTCGTTTTGGAAAACTGTGGTTCCTCTATGGAGGCACCCACAATGGAGACCAAGGAGGATGCTGGGAACCTCCACAAAGGAGACCCACAGGAGGGTGGCATGGGACCCCACAGGGGAAGAAAACAACTCCTGGTGGGGGACTCCATTGTTAGGAAGGTAGAACTTGGGGAGGAAGGGGAGATGGCGGTAAGGTGCCTGCCTGGTGCCATGGCTTGGAGGGACAGAAATGAATCCTCAGGATCAAAGAGCAGCTGCACAGGGGAGGGAGCTGGATGCCATTGTCCACCTAGGGACAAATGACCTGGCTAAGAAAGGGATAAGAGCAGTGCAAGAAGCATTTGCAGAGATGGGAAGGGACCTTAGACAAATAGCTCGCACGGTAACCTTCTCTGAGGTGCTGCCTGTCTATGGCACAGGTGAGGCTAGGGTGCTGCACACCATGGGATTTAATCAGTGGTTGAGAAACTGGTGCAGAGCTCAGGGATTTGGCTTCATTGGGAACTGGGGGTCCACCTAGAGGGATGCAGGCCTATACTGGTGTGATGGTTTGCATCTGTCCAGGAAGGGAACCAGGATCCTAGGTGATAGGTTTAAATGCTTCATTGATAAGCATTTAAACTAGCCAAGGGGGGAGGCACTATAGAGGAGCAGGGAAATCCTAGCCCCCCCAAAAAATAAAAAATCAGGGTACTAAGTGAGGTAGACACCAACATAGAGATGTCGACAGGGAGAAGTGCAGCAGTAAATGGAGAAAGTGACAAATGCAGTAAGGACACTGATGGAGCAAAAAGGGGTAAGACCATCAAGAAATGGAGGGTAATGGGTACCAACACCCATAGTCTGGACAACAAGCTCCCTGAACTGGTGACCTTGATGTAAGAGGGATGCCTGGATATCATAGCAGTCACAGAAACATGGTACACAGAGAACCATGACTGGGATGTTAACATACCAGGGTACACAACCTACAGGAGAGACAGGGAGGGGAGTAGAGGGGGCTGAGTAGCTCTCTATGTAAGGGAAAGGATAAAAGCAATTGAACAAAAGAATAAACAGGGAGGAGAGGAGGCACTGTGGGTCACCTTAGAGACTGGAAATGGCACCACAGTCCACACAGGGGTTGTATACAGACCCCCATGTCAGGGGTAGGGAATGGACAAGAATATGATAGAAGCCATACTTAGGATGGCAGAGAAAGGGGAGATACTGTTGATGGGGGACCTTAATATGCCAGATGTTAACTGGAGCACCTTTGCTGCAGCCACATCCAAAAGTAGGGCCATTCTCAATGCCCTTCAGGTGGCATGCCTCAGACAGCTAGTTTTGGAACCTACTCATGAGGGAGCACTCTTGACCTCCTACTCTCAAATGGGGACAGTGAGAGGATCTCAGATCTAGAAGTGGGTAGCCTTTTGGAACAAGTGACCACCAAACAGTGTGGTTCATAATAAACTCAGCTACAGAGTCAAGCCATACAAAAGTGAGGGTTCTGGACTTCAGGAGGGCTGACTTTGGCAAGATGGGAGAGTGCCTTAGAAAAGCACTAGCAAACAGGCTAGAAGGAAGGGTGGAGCCACAATGGGGAAATATCAGAACTGCCATCACAGAGGTAACAAGCTTTTGTGTGAAGCAAATAAATGAATCAAAATGAAAGAAAAAGCCACTATGGTTCTCAAAAGAGGTGGCAGTGAAGGTTAGGGAGAAAAAGATAGCATTTAGGAAGTATAAGGAAACACAGAAGAAGCAGTACAGTGAACTGTACCAGTTAACGCAGAAGGAAGCAGAGAGGGTAGTCAGAATAGCAAAGGCCCAAACTGAGGAAAAGATAGCCAATTCTGTTAAGAAGGGGGATAAAACCTGTTATAGGTATATCAGGGAGCGTAAAAAGACAAAGGGAGGGATAGTGAGGCAGAATAGAATGGACGGTGGGTGGGCAGAGAGGGACAGTGAAAAAGCAGGGATACTGAATGAATACTTCTGTTCAGCATTCACAAAAGAGGAAGTGGGGGATGTGCCAAATCCAATTAACAGAAGCACTCTGGATAGGGGGGTCGATCCCAGTCCTTTCACAGAAGAAAGGGTTCTGAAAGCACTCCTAAAACTGAAGGTGGACAAAGCAATGGGGCCAGATGGAATTCACCCCAGAATTCTAAAAGAATTAAGCCGAGAACTAGTGACACCACTGACTGCCCTTTTTAACAAATCATGGGAGGATGATGTGGTACCTGAGGACTAGAGGAAGGCAGATGTGATTCCCCATCACAAAAGTGGAAGCAAGACAGAGGCAGGAAACTATAGACCCGTCAGTTTGACCTCTGTGGTAGGGAAAGTGATGGAATCACTTCTGAAGGAAAGAATTGTTGAGTACCTAGAGGCCAGTGGGACACAGGACCCAAAGCAGCATGGGTTTACAGTGGGAAGGTCATGTCAGATGAATCTAACTGATTTCTTTGACTGGGTGACCAAAGTAGTAGACCAGGGAGGGGCTGTGAACATGGCCTACCTAGACTTTAGTAAGGCATTTGACACAGCCCCACACAAAAGATTAATAGTCAAATTAACCAGCCTGGGAGTGGGTCCCAGGGTGGTAGCCTGGGTAAAACATTGGCTGGACAACAGAACACAGAAGGTAATTGTAAATAGAGTCCACTTTAAAGAAAGAGGGGTTACTAGTGGGATACCGCAGGGTTCAGTACTGGGTCCAGTCCTTTTTAATGTCTTTATAAGTGTCATTGCAGAGGGACTGGAAGGAAAAGTATGCCTCTTTGCAAGTATGCCTCTTTGCAGATGACACAAAGATCTGCAACAGGGTTGATACACAAGGAGGCATAAAAAGGATGAGAAGGGACTTGGTAAGGTTGGAGGAATGGTCAGAAGTATGGCAGCTCGGATTCAATGCAAAGAAGTGCAAAATAATGCACCTGGGAAACAAAAACCCAGGGGAAGATTACACAGTGGGGGGGAGGTAGTAACAACAACAAAAATGTAAAGGGATCTGGGGGTAATCATATCAGATGACCTTAAGGTTGACAAGCAATGTGAGAATGTGGTAGGGAGGGCTGGGGGGATACTGGGATGTATAGGGAGAGGCATCACCAACAGAAAACAGGAAGTTGTTATCCCCCTGTACAGACAGTTGGTGAGACCCCATCTGGAGTACTGTGTCCAGTTCTAGAGACCCCATCTCCGCAAGGACATAGACAGGATGGAGGCAGTCCAGAAGAGGGCAACTAAAATGGTGCAGGGTCAGCAAGAGAAGCCATATGAGAAGACCCTAAAGGAACTTACTATGTATACCCTTGAGGAAAGGAGAGAGAAGGGGGGACATGATTGAAACCTTTAAGTACCTCAGTGGAATCAACAAAGTCCAAGAGGGTAGCATCTTTCAGAAAAGGAGATGTGCAAGAACAAGTGGACACAATTTGAAAATAGAAGGGGGATGGCTCAGGGGCAATGTAAGGCAGTATTTTTTTACAGAGAGGGTGGTGGACGCAAGGAATAGCCTTCCTGATGAGGTTGTGGAGTCTAAAACTGTGCGAGAATTCAAGAATGCATGGGACAGACATAAGGCAATTTTTGTGGGGGGTGGGTAGGAAGAAATAGGCTGTTGGTTAAATAGGATCTGCAGCTTATCCTGTAGGTAGGGAAAATAGCAGACTAGGTGGGCCAAGTGGTCTTTATCTGCCGTCAAAGTGTATGTTTCTATGTAAAGGAGAAGGAGGGGGTCAACAGAGATCTATAGGGCCATGGACGTGGAGTAGGATCAAGTTAATTGTAGAAAAAATTCATTAAGCTCATTCACAAGGAGATCCTGATGGATGCAGGCAGAATAAGATATGCACTAACATATACAGGCAGGAGTTACACATAGGTAGAGAACACTTGGTCAAACTGGGTGGGCTGAGTGGTCCTTTTCTGCTGACCAATTCTATGTTTCTATCGCATCATGTGTTAATTCAGCTGCAGTGTTTATTTAAAGTTGGGCCTACCATACATCCACATGTAAGGTACAGTAAATTACTGAATTAGATGCAGCCCACTTACAGTGCAATAAACAGAACCCCATTGTTTCGAGAACCATTTACTCTTCATAAGGCTGCTTAAAGAGCTGGGGTTCTATTTGCAGTCTCCACACCAGTATGCTGATCTTAAAACTGACACCACATCTGAATGAGTGCTTGATTCTTGCTAACTCCATTTCTTCCCCACTTTGAAACCTGTTTGTCCTGAGTTACTTTTGGGCTGGCAGCACCTCACCTGTGTTGCAAGATGACCAATAAGTGGCAATGAAAGACATCAGACTTCACAGACTCTGAAGGCAGCTGCTCACGGACAGACATGAGGCAATTCTACTGGGGGTAGGAGGAAGTAAGCTGTTGATTAACTAGAATCTGCAACTTATTCATCAGGTAGGGAAATGGGCAGACTAGGTGGCCCAAGTGGTCCTTATGCACTGGCAACTTGTATGTTTCTGTTTTTCACCCACCATCTTGGCAAGAAGAAGGTTGAAGCTGTGGCCACCGATGACCGTTGGGGTGTGGGGATGGGGGGGACCAAAGGGGACAGACATAAGGAGGTAAAATCATAATAAAAACTGTGAGACCTTCACCAGCTTTCCAAAATGCTTACCAGTAAAAGAACACTCTATGAGATTTTCAAATGACAATACAATCTGGTGAGCCCTCTGCCATCTGACACCAGGCATCAACCAGCATAAAATTGCCTAAAGAAGGCAGTGTGATCATGTGGTTACTGAAATACTGGAGACTACAGATTTATAAGAACAAAAGAATATCACACAGAAGCTGGCACATAACCCTATAGCAGCTGTCTAATGCTTCTCAGTACTTCTATTTATACCCTTGAGGTACTTGAATGTTTCTATCATAGCCCCTCTTTCCCTCCTCTCTTTCAGTAAGTACATATTGTGGTCCCTTACTTTCTCCTCATAAGTCTCGTGTTGCAAGCTCTGTACCATCTCATTCGCCCTTCTCTAGACCATCTCCAGCCTGTTAATATTCTTACAAAGATGCAAACTCCAGAACTGCACACAGTACTCCATGTGAAGCCTGACCATGGTTTTATATCATGGCATCACTACCTCTCTCCTTACGCTGGTGATACCCCTGCCTATGCACCCCAGCATGTCACTGGTCCTCCCAGTGGCCTTACCTCTGATATTTTCAGGTCATCTGAGATAAGAAGCCCCAGGTCCCTTTCCTTCTTTGTTACTGTTACCAACCCCCCCCCCCATTCTGTTAATTTCCCCAGGTTTTCTGTGTCCCAGGTCAATACTTTTGCACTTTTTTGAAGTAAAGTTCAGTTGCCAGTCCTCAGACCATTCCTCAACCTTCCCCAGGTCCCTCCTCATTTTCTCCACCCCCTCTAGGGTATCCACTGTGTTATAGTTCTTGGTGTCATCTGCAAACAGGCAGACCTTTCCCTTCACCTATTCTGCAATGTCACTAATGAAGACATTGAACAGGACTGGCCCCAGGACCAATCCCTGTGGCACCCCACTGGTCACCCCGTCTCCCCAGACTGTGCCCCATTTACCACCACTCTCTGCCTCCTGTCTCTTACCCAGTTTCTAACCAACTTTAGAAAATGGGCAAAAGACTGTCAGCTCTCTGATTGGCTGAGGGCTAAAACAGGGGGGTACATTAACTTACGATAGATGCCCAGTTAGAAAGAGGTGCCAAGTCAAGGTGCCCCATTACCTAAGAATCTCCTTGGGCACCCCGAACTGACAAAGTGACCAGATGCCATTTTTTTGCCCTTGCTAAATCACTCAGATGTTGTCAGTCTATAACAAGTCATGCGCCACCTTCCCCTGCCTGCTGTCTCAGTGTACAGGTTAAATATAACTCATAAACATTTCTTACGTGACGCTTCTGCCCCTCGCTGTGCCCTGTAGTTTTTTTTCTCGCTACCAGCTTCCTTGCTCATTCAGCAAATATCTCTCTACGCGCGCTACGGGAGAGAGCCAAGTCGCAACCGTCAGGACATCGAAAACAAAATCGCACCAAAGAGGTGCACTAAGAAGTGGACACACTAACTGGGAGACCTGAAACGCGCTGTTGAAATAAAAAAAAAAAACAGTACTCGGGGGGGGGGCATCACTACTACAAATGAATCCACACAAACAAAAGAGACTCTGAGGCTTTTCATAGACAACAGTACCCTCTAGTGGCATATCCTAAAGGGACTATTTAACACAAGCACCTATTTCTCATATATTAATTAGTTTTTTACGTATTTGTTCCTTACAAAATCATTTTTATAAATAAAAAAAAATAAAAGCCCATTTTCTAAGCGCAATAATGCCCTCCAGGGTGGGCGATATGGGCAATACCGGACCGGCCAAGGGCTATAAGGCCCTCTGCCTGCAGCGTGGGCCTCATTACACCCCTGGCCAGTCCAGTATTGACCAATACCACCCACCCTGTCGGGCATTATTGCTTACTTACCACCCTTTCCCCAATGCCCACCCTACTCAGCTAGTTTATCAGCCTCCTATGTGGGATGGTGTCAAATGCTTTGCTTACATCAAGGTAAGTGTTGTCCCCTGGCCCACCCTTATTTACTTCTTGTCACCCAAAGAGATCAACAAGATTTGTCTGACATGACCTCTCCACTGTGAATCCATGTTGCCTATGGTCCTGGAGTCCAATGGCTTCTACATGTTCCATTATCCTTCCTTTAACCAATGTCTCCATGATCTTCCCCACTACTGAGGTGAGGCTGACCAGCCTATAGTTCCCCACCTCCTCCCTATTGCTGGATTTCTATAGAGTGACCACATGTGCCCTCCTCCAATTCTCTGGTACCACCCCTCTGTTGAATGACTCAGTGAACATGGCTGCCACAGGTACTGCTATTGCCCTTCACAGTTCTTTTCATATCCTTGGGTGTATGCCATCTGGTCCCATCACTTTGTCCACCTTCAGTTTACTCACCTTCTGCAGGATTCTTCTGCCTGTGAATGGACTATTGTCCACCTCTTCATGCCTTTGCAACTGCTGTACTGCTGTGATCCTTGCCCCTCCCCCTTTTCTGTGAATACTGAATAGAAAGACACAGTGGATGTCTTGGGGGGGCACATGACAGTTCTTAGGCATGGTACTTTTACTTCTGAATACCTAAGCAGCACATATCAGCAATCAACATTTGGCATTGACAAATGCTTGTTGGTTATTCCTTTAACAAAACCTTTAATAAAGTATGTTACAGTGATGTTTAGGAATGAGGGGTTCCATGTAGAGGATATCACTTATTGGTTGCCTCAAAAGAGTGATGTTTTAAGTGCACCCAAAACCATCTTAGATAGTGAGTTATTTTGGACAGGGGGATGGAAACACAAGGTGAAGCTGAGACAGAATGATGCAGGCATAGAACATATTCCAAACTCCTATATGTTAGGCCGGGACAGTGGGGTTTGTTTTTATGCCGGCCTGCCTTGGGCCTGCTACAAATTCGGCTCAAGGAAGCATTTGTCTAGTGTATGTGATGTACCCCAATGCAATAATGGTGAAGAAGTGGGACATAGCACATTCCAATGTACAAACCACACTAAATGTGAATTGTGTGAAGAAGTGGGTCATGTTTTCTCAGATTGTCCATGGGCTGCAAAAAATAAGGCTTCAATAATTAGCCCTGCGCTCCTAATTCAGCAAACACAAGATGCTGCACCCCCCCCCTTCTAAAGGGAATTTGTTGCCAGACTCCCCCACCACCACCACTTCAGGAGGAAGTAGTGTTATTACAGACACCAATGATTGTACCTGAGCAAAATTTGTCTATCTTACCACCCATTACTTTGCAGCCAGTGTGTTATGTAGAGCAGCCACAGACTGATCAAAGGGAGTAGGGATCTACCACTGCAGAGGTCCCTGCTCAGACTCCCAAGAGATCTACTAGGAGTACAAAGGTCCATCACTCTAGTGGACCCCTTGTTTCTAACAACCCCTTTTCTGTCCCCACTATGTGAGGAGAGGTAGTTAGTGAGCATAAGGATGTAGAAATTCAACTTCCTGATACTGGGGATCCTGGAAAAAATGATGACTCTGAGGGTCATAAAACAAAGAAGAAAAAGAAAAGGAAAAAGACTACTTAAAATTTCATGGCTGCCCCAAATTTTAAGGTCGGGTCAGTAAATGTCCATAGTATTTTAAATCCGAATAAAAGGCATACTGTTTTTCAATATGTATGGCATCTTTAGCTTACTCTCTGTTTTTTACAGGAAACATGGATGTACACTGTAAACCAGGAAAGAACCTTTTGAGCTGAATGCACATCAGGTCCATCTTTTTGGTCCTTTGGCCCTGATTGGGCAGATTGCCTTGGAATAATTTTTTCATCTTTTTCCTTTTCTTTGACTAAGTTGATTGATTTAATACCAGGCAGACTTTTGATTATAGATGGGGTCTTTTTTGGGATGTTGAGTATCGGTTCATAAACCTATATAGGCCACAATCGAAAGCAGAAAGGGTTGATTTATTTCAATCCCTTCAAGCATATCTTGTCACTAATAAACACATCATCCTTGGAGGGGATTTTAACTGTGAACTTAAGAAATCTTCCTCTATATCTGGGAAAAAGGTTTATTGCGATGCTAATGCCTTTCGCAAGTGTATAGATAGTGCTGAACTTCATGAATGTATTGGCACTTGCAAATCAAATCCACGGTTTACGTGTACAAGGGGCAAATATTTTTTCTACTATTGATTATTTTTTTGTTTCCCACTCATTACCTGCCCCTACGCTGGAAATATCTCTGGTAGAATTTTTAGATCATTGCTTTTTCCAAACTAATTTTCAGGTGCACAATATCAAACAGATCCCCAATAAACGTTGGAAAATGAACATTGTTATCCTAACTGATCCCACAGTCAAAAAAGAGATATGTAAATTACTGTGGGCAAGGACATCAGTTAGTTTTCTGAATCAAGATATGGGTATTTGGTGGGAGGATAACAAAATGGAAATCACTAAATGGTTTCAGAAATATGGTAAAACAACAGGAGCAAATACATTTTTTACATACTTAAAACTCAGACAACAGCTCGAATATCTCTGTACTATGGCAGCTATATCTCGATATGATTTTTAAGCTCAGATTGAAAAAGTTAAATTAGATATGAGGACTTACCAATATGATAGGGCTCAGACTGTAAGAACTATGTTTCAATATGGGAAGCAGAAATCACCAATGGGGGATCCGTATGAAGCATGTAAACACAGGAAAACTAAAACCATGATGGATGAGCTAAGTGATGAGGTAGGTAATGTAATTACCTCCATCTCTGGGATAACAGAAATTATTCAGAATCATATTCTGTCTCATCAGATGCCCCCAATCATATTCCACAGTCACAAGATTTTCAGGAATTTTTTCAAAATCTACATATACCCCAATTTGCAGGTGTGGCTAAAACTATGGAGGAACCCATTTTGATCATTGAAGCGCAAACAGTTGTAAAAAACCTGAAGTCTGGTGCCTCCCCAGGATCAGATGGTATCCCATACAAATTCTACAAAGTTTTTTTTTGGAACAATTAAGCGTTTGTCTTACTGTAGTTTTTAATTGTTTCCTGTGCCATAATATTTTTCCTACTTCCTTTATGGAAGGTCTGATAATATTTCTTTACAAAATAGGGGATAGACAGTTAAACCAGAACTGGAGACCTATCTCTATTTTGAACTCAGATTTTAAAATTCTTTCACAGGTTTTGAATAATAGACTAAAAACATAGCTAGTTTAGTACTATCACCGGCCCAATTTTGTGGTATTCCAGGTAGAAAGATACATCAGGCATTAACCATTATTAGAGATATAATAGAATTTTCGGCAGTTAAAAGTTTAAACCATTACATTATATCCATAGATTAGACAAAAGCGTTTCATAGAGTTCACCATCCTTTCTTGTTTTTTTCATTACAACAGTATGGAGTCCCACCGAAATTTATTAATAGGATTTGACTATTATATTCCACAGCAACTGTACGTCCCAGAGTTTTGAACCATATTACCCCAAGGGTAAAAGTTGTGGCAGGTGTGCATCAGGGGTGCCCTCTAAGTCCTCTCCTCTATCTATTCTCCCTAGACCCACTACTTCAAATTATAAATACTCTCCCCCTATGGCAAGGCATATATGCTGATACCTTAGAGGATGATTTAAAAATTATTGCATACGCTGATGATATTTGTTTATTCTTTTCAGAGGTTTCTCAGATTACTTTATTTCATGATGTGATGAAAAAATGTACTGCTGTATTCAGTATTAGTACTGAATTACATCTGGGAAAAAGCAAAGGATTGATTATATGTCCTGAGGGCCCAGTAGAGTGCCAAGTAGGTGGTATTCATGTTTCTTATAACCCCATTAAAATTTGGGGGGTGTTTTTTGGGCATCAGAATGTAGCTGTCCATAACTGGGAACTGATTATACAGGGTATAGAGCAGAAAGTCCAAAGGTGGAAAGCTTGGAAATTATCCAAAATTAAAAGAATACAAATCAGTAAACAATTCCTCATACCTAGTCTGTTGTATATAGCAATGATTTTCCCTCCTCCGAAGCAGTTTGAAACAAAACGTTATAATATTTTTTTTCTAGATGCTATGGGGATCTCATCTCAATCCCATTAAATTAAGTTTCACATGCTTATCTAGAGAAAAAGGGGGGGGGGTATGGTTGACCCTATCGTCTTTCTTCATACCATATTCTTTTCTCAAACAATAAAACTAGGATTATCTCCTGTAACGTCTTTAGATAATTGAATAACAAAAGGATCCCACCTCATATGTGGGAAATTTAATGGTTGACTATGTATGGACGTTTGAATGTTCAGGGAAATTGGAAACATAAAATTATAGATGATAGGAACTGTCCATAAATGCATTGTATAGGACAGGAGGAGACTATGCAACATTTTTTGTTTGACTGCTCATATTCCTCAGCATGTTGGAAATTCTTAGCTTCCCAGTGGAAGATGCCATGGCTATGCCTTTTAACTTATGATTGTTTTATATTAGGATTATACTCTTCACCTCTCCATACATTTCATAAAGACATTCTAGCTATTTTCTTTTATATTTTGAAATATTATTTATGGCAAGCCAGGTGCCAATAGATGTTGCATCAAAAACAAATGCCATTTACCACTTTTTTAATCTTAGTATCTCAAGCTATGAGGGTAGTGTTTCACAAAGATTAATTGACTGGTGATCCCTTATATGGTTTTAGATGGTGGAAAGGGTTTTCAATATTTATTAAATTCAAATAATTTCAACAGAATATAGATGTCTGTAAAGGACACCTAAAAACTGGTTTATGGCCCTAAAGGGCACCATTGAAAATGCATTTATGTTAGTAATATGTTATCCAGATTGTATGATTTTACATCCTAGTCAACTTCTTTTAAAACAGTTAGTTAAAATAAAATGTGTATGCATGTAATACTCATTTGTTTTCCTTTATGTATTGTATGTTTTGTTTTGTGTGATTTAACACTGATTTGTATTATTTAAGTTTCCTTTTTTACTTTATGATCTGTATATATTTTTTGTGTGCTTTAACACTATCTGTATATATTTGTTTTTGATGTTATTATAACAAACATTACCCTACTCTTTACAAGAAGTGCCATGGGATCTTTAACATTCACCTGAACAGGCAGATGGGACCTCGGTGTAGCATCTCATCCAAAAAATGGCACCTCAGGAGTGCAGCACCTCCCCCCCATGCTGCACTGCAGTGTCAGTATTAGGATTTAACCCAAGTGCCTGGTGTGGCGATAGAACCCACAGCTTTCTGATCTCCCAGCCTCAGAGGGGAGTGTGCTACCTGATGAGCCACTGATACTGACATTAAAAAGTAAAACATTGATCATTTGAGTTTCAGTGCTGAATTGAAGTGGTATGCATATGAGAAATCAACCTGTCTGTATCAGAGCTGTCACTTCTTTCTCATCAAAACTCTTATGTTTTTTTTTCCCTAGCTATATAGCACTGGGTTATTTAATGGATATAAAATAAATCTAAAGTTTGTTAATTCACACATGTAGTTTGTCTTTGCTGTAACCTGCATAAATAGATTCCTGTAAGAACAATTATTCCTGTCAGATTGACAAACAGGTGCCTGCCACACTCTACTATTGCAGGCACATGTACTACATGAACTCACAAATTTCAGTTATTTGATAGTTTCTGTGTGAAGATACATAATGTAGGAGTATAACTAGAAACATTATATGGCATCCTGATGCCCCCTGTCTCCTGCCCAATAACTGAGGCAGCTGCACTCTGATGCCCCATCCTCTGTCCCAAAAGAACTCTGTCTTTTGCCCCACATTCGAGGCTGCTGCACCCTGCTGTCCACTGTCTTCTCCCACACAGTTGAGGTTGCTGCACCAATTGCCCCCACTGTTGCTCCCTGTTCCTCTCTGCATAGTCAGAGCTGCTTTTCTCTGTTACACCCTAAAGTCCCATGACTCCTGCCTCTACAGTTGGGGCTGCTGCATAATGCTGACTCACGCCACCAGAGGTGGGGCTTTTGCTGCACCCTGCTATCCACGTTCATTGTCCCAAATGAGCAGGGTTGCTGCACCATGCACACCCCATCCCACAGTCAGGGCTGCTGTACCCTGATGTCCCCCTGTATCCTGCCCCACAATCATGGCTTCTGCACCATGTTGTCCTCTGTCCCCTGCCACCACAACTAAAGCTGCTGCACCCTGCTCCTGCCTATGCAGGCAGGGCTTCTGTGGCCTGATGTGCCCTACAGTCCCTTGCCTTCACAGTTAGTGCTGCTGCACCATGATGCCACTTGCTACAAGAGTCATGGCATCTGCTGCACCCTGTCCTCTGCCCCCATAGTTAGATCAGTTGCAACCAGGTGTGGCTGCTGAACTCTCTCTGACAGTTTGGGCTGCTGTACCCTGATGCCTCCCTTGTCTCCTGCCTTAACAGTCAGGACTTCTGCACCCTACTGCCCTCTGTGCCTCACCCCCAAAACACAAAATGAAAGTATTTTCTGGTGTTTTGTTTTTGCAGTTCGGGCAGTGTAGCAAACAATCTGACTTTGGTGGCAGGGGGCAGCATGATGCAGCAACCCTAACTGTGGAGGCATGGGGCTGCAGGGTGCAGCAGGGCACAGCAGCCCTTACTGTGTATACAGGAGCAGGGTGCAACAGCTCTGACTAAGGTGGCAGGGGAAAGAATGCATACAGCATAATGCAGAAGCCTTGACTGTGGGGCAGAACATGGGGGGATCAGAGTACAGCAGCCCTGACTGTGGGATGGGATGCACATGGTGTAGCAGCCCTGCCCACTTTGGAAACTGGAAGTACTGTAGATAGCAGGGGGAATCAAAAGCCCCACCTCTAGTGGCATGGGCAGCATGGTACAGCAGCCACAAATGTGGGGGCAGGGGACATGGGACTCTAGGGTATAGCAGAGTACAGCAGCTCCAATTGTGGTGACAGTAACAGTGGCCCTGGCTGGGAAGTAAGGGACAAAAGGCAGTAGGGTACAGCAGCCCCAACTGTTCAGGAAGGGGCAGCATGGTGCACCAGCCCTGATTGTTAAGGAAGGGGATGGGGCAACAGGGTGCAGTAGCCCTGACTCTATGGGTGAAAAGAGTGGGCTGCAGGGTGCAGTAGTCTCAAATGTGGGGCAGGAGGCAGGGTGCTTGTGGAGTAGGGGACAGGAGGCAGCAGAGTGCAGCTGCCTCAACTGTGGGCAGGAGATAGGGGCACCAGAATGCCATATAGTCTTTTTAGTTATGCACATATGTTATATATTTTCACAAAGAAACCATCAAGGAACTGAAATTTGTGAGTTCATATAGTACATGTGCCTGAAATAGCAGAGTGTGGCAGGCACCTGTTTGTCAATCTGACAGGAATAATTGTTCTTACATGAACCTATTTATGGAGGCTACATCCAAGACAAACTACTTGTCTGGATTAACAAACTTTAGATTTATTTTATATCCATTAAATAATCCAGTGCTATATAGCTGGAAAAAAACACAGAGTTTTGAAGCAAAAGAATTGACAACTCTGATACAGACAAGTTAATTTCTAATAAGCATACCACTTCAATTAAGCAATGAAACTCAAATGATCAACTTCTTATAAGAACAGAATTATACATTTTCAGCTAATTCATCTGAACACAAACTAGAGACTGAGTTAGTAAAAAACCCTGGACAGCAAACAATTAATTCTACAGGCTGCTCTAATTGGTAAGTTAACAGCTCTTCGGCTCTTCAGTCAAGTAGGGACTTGCACTGCTGAAGCAGTATTTTACTCCAATATGGTGTTATCATTCTCCAAGGCTCAGTCAGATGGACAGAAGCAGCCTGACTATTTTCAATCAGTGCAGAACAAGTTGATAAATGCTGATTTAAAGAAAACCACAAAACCAAATAGCATGACATTTTCAGGAAACACTACTCATGACACGGGGACCTGAATTCAGGCTTTTATTAACAATGTGTAAAATGGTTGCCATTGACCTTTGAGGTTATTTGCATCTGTTTGTTGAAAAAGTGACAAACAATTGAATTTGCTGCTGCTTTTTTGCTATTTTTTTAAACTAAAAGGTATCCATAAATGAAACACCACTCATTTTGTAGATATTTTTGTGCTGAACAACATGTATGCTCACAGTACCAAGCCATCATTTTTCATTTTAAAGTTATTTGCATTTGAATACAGTTAGTAGAGCACAGCTGGCATCTCTCTCATGATTGACAAAATCAAGGAAGCCATTTTAGGATGCTTAGAGTAGAATTTTTGAATCAACAGAGGCTGTGTTAACAATTTCCAAATGCAATGAAACTGCATTTAACCTACTTTAATAAATGCAGTTTCAGTATAAATGTAAACAACAGCCTTTTCGTTACAAGCCCATGGAGCCATTTAAAAAAATGTGTAAAAGGTGGTTTAGGTGCCCTCTAAATGCTCATACCATTTAGTTTTCACAAGGATGGGCTATCTCAGTGTCATGCATGGTCACAGAAAGAGATGCAAAAATGGAGACGCAAATCACAGATGGTTCACAGAAATAAATAAATAACAAACAAAGCAAGTTCTAACACTTTCATTTATTATGAACTCTGGAGCAAGTGGTGTGGATGCTGATCTTACTCCTGTCTCAACAACCTGCTGGGAGGACATTTCATGTAAGGTGCAGCCTGGGGAATAGGGCTAGTGAAGCTCCTTTCTGGGTTGGGAGCTATGGAGGAACTGGACAGCAGTGCAGGGCCAAGAGGATCCTATGCTCCAAAAGAGAACTGAGAATACAATTAGAGTACCTCAAGTATCTCAAAAAGTAAGGAAATTCTTTGCAAAAAGAAATTACATTAATGCACTAGTTAGGGTAACTTAATGCTACAAAGTAATTAAATGTGGCATTGAAGTTTCCAACCCTAACATCTCACCCCCACCCTGTAAGTAGCAACAGGCATGGGATGTGCCTTGAGATTGTCAACCCTAACACTCACCTCATTCTCATATACTGCATCCATATCAGATTATTACTTATGGAATGGGGTGAGTGTTAGGGTTGACAACCCTAAGGTACACCCCACACCTGTTGCTGCCTACAGGGTGGGGTGAGGTGTTAGGATTGGAAACCCTATCACCACATTTCCCTACTTTTGTGGCATTGAGTTACCCTAACTAGTACAATAATGCAGTTTTTTTGCAACAAATATCTATCTATCTATCTATCTATCTATCTATCTATCTATCTATCTATCTATCTATCTATACAAGGGCACCTGCCCAATATATACATAAAAAATAGCACCCACCAGTTAAATAGCAGTAACAAAAAAGGGCACCCTGCCTGTTAAATATACATAAAAAAAAAGGGCACCATATCTATGTGCATGAGCATGATCAAGTCCATTGCCCATTAATGGTCTGCAGGTGGTGTTAGTGGCTACTGCAGCTGATAGAGATTGCTGCTGGAAGTTTCTTTATTGCATGGCTACAATCCTCTACTTGCTTTACCAGCAGTCAGAGAAGGTGGACCTGCTGACAGAGAAGGTCATCACTTCCCCCATGTTGTATTACCTCCCACTACCTTAGTGTGGCACCCCAGGCACCTATGGAAAGACAGACACTGAACTCAGCAACCTGTGCACACAGTATGAGTGATTCAGGAGTGGCATAATGTGCATAACAGATGTACAAACAGTCAAGACATGGGCCATTATGCCACACACAGGAGGACAGAATCACACAGCTACAGTGGAATGTGTGTAGTGTACCAGAGGAAGAATTGTGGACCCAAATAGTAGAGAACTGAATGTACATTGAGTTTACCATGCTGCAACAGAGCATGACCGAGCCATGCAAGGGACACACGACACTGGAAGGCATGCTGGATGTGCAAATAAACACATGCAACAGCAGCAGCAGCACCAAGCCAGAGTAAGGCCCAAGTCACTATGATTTATACCCACACATTCAGTGCAATGCAGAGCAGGCATCCAGCACACTGGCCCACGCAGATGTACAGGACAATAGATATCCTTGAGCCACCCTGGTCAACAGCAGGAATGGGGTCCAGGCACACACAGCACAGCTGTATATGGATGGGGCTGTCATGCAGCACTGAGTGCAGCAGGCAGGCTGACAGGTGGGTGCAGTGGTGTTGTACACTAGTGGGCACCTGATACACTGTACTATGATCACAGTTACCAGTGTGAGATGCAGAGCTGCCTGGAGGCACCCTTCATCCCAACAGACACTGGTCCCACCCTATTTATTATTAACCCTTATACAAAGTCTGGGCCAGTCATTGGCCCTGGAATGACCCAGTTGTGTTGAAATGTACATATGGCACCACCTGTGTGCCATAGAATTCTCAAACCACAGACAGCACTGTGTTGGAGAGACACTACCCACTCTGCATCAGAACATCAAACAAATACATGTTAAGTGCATTAAAAGCCCATCAATAACCACCCCCGCCATTAACACTGTGCCACATAAGGCCAGCTCTGGTGTGATGCACTGACATAACACCCAGTGCAGAATGCACTGAAGATGGCACCGAAGCTGGCAGGCTACCATGGGTGCTGTATGCCACACACAGCATGCCACTGGGATGTACCAGTACAAGAGTGACTAGTGCCTACCTCCACCAAACAGATATGCTTAATTAGGCCTGACCATGTGGCACAACAGATCTGGCAGACAATTACAGTGCATTACTGTCACTGGCCGGTGTTTCAAGGCCATGGCACAGGGAACATGCTATTGCATGGTGCAGGGCATGCCAAGGCACAGCACACACAGGGGCAGCATGCCTGTTACAATGATGGTCAACCCAGTATATGGCAGAGCCCATGACAGTACAGTGTCAGTGGAGGGACAGTGGCCCTGGGCCAGGTGTGTGTCCTTAACCACATTTGCATAGGTGCTACCCTCAAAGATATGCATGCAACCTGTTGAGACACACATGGACATCCCCTGTGACAGCATAAGCATGTGGCATAGTTAATACATGCAACCCAGACTCTGAAACACACAATTCAGGGTACTTACATGGACATATGACCAAGAAACACTCAGCCTTCCCGTTCTCCTGCCTTTCTCCCTCAAGCTTGGGTACCACCTCCCACCATCTGTAGTCTTGTCTAGACTTGGGTGGCCCTGGCTGGATCCTGTTTTCTGCAGATGAGGACAGCGGTGACATGTGATCCATAGCATGCAGCAGAACACATGGCACATTACCATGAGCCCCTAAACAGTGCACTTGTCTATATAACAATACTATGTCACTACAGCTACATGTACATGGTGGGGATGGAAAGGACCATGCAGGGACATGTCTTACTGTTGTGCACAGCCGTAGTGCACCACACAGACAAGTGTGACCATGGACTGGGCACAGCCTCCACACTACAGTACTCAGATTTGGGGGTGGAACCAGTCGGATCGTCCCACCATTACACCGTGTGTTTCAGTTTTTGCCCCCCCCCAATAGGCCTGCCCCTGTGGAGATGATCAAGTACCGCCCTTTATGAGACGTAAGCTCTGAAGGCCTAGCGGCGGCGCTTGACATATCAGTCCTTCCACCAGCAACCAATGACCCAGAAGCCCTAGTTGTAGCCTATAATAAGTCCATAACTACAGCACTGGATGTCATTGGTCCTGTCTGAGTTTGTCCTCTCTCCCTTCACCCTCGGTCCGTTTGAGTTGAAGAATCTTTGAGGAAGATGCAGTGACTAGGATGAAGGTTAGAGCGTTGCTGGCGGAGATCTGCCCTTGATGCTGATCACCTTAGATTGATGGACCTTTATCAAGCCTATCAATCCGCAGTCACCCATAAGACGGTAGAGTTCCTGTCCGGGGAGATTGCGGCTGCATGAAACTGACCAGCTCAGCTTTTTCAAACTGTGGACAGACTGTGCAACCCAGCCTGTCTACAGTTTTGAAGAGCATTTTCGCAAGTTGAGTGCGTGGAGCTTGCTCAAATTCTTTGTGGCTAAGGTGACAGACATCAGGGCAGAACTCCTACCAGCATACTCTGGAGCTGCTCTAGGCTGGCGTTTGGTCACTGTCCCTCAGTTTTCATGGAGTACCTTCAACTGGCTGGAACTTATGGACATCATGCAGATTGTCCAGGATATGCGCCCTACATGCTGTAGTTTGGATCTGGGACCAACTACACTGATTTTGGTTTGTAGTGACATTCTTGGCCTGGTCCTAGCATGGTTAGTCTGGTGCTCCTTGGAAACAGGTGAGTTTCCTAGCAACCTGAAGGAGGCAGCGGTGACACCCCTCCTGAAGAAAGCTTATTTGGACCCAGACTGCCATGTGAACTACAGACCAATCTCAAACCTCCCCTTTATGGGGAAGTCGATCAAGAAAGTAGTTGCCATACAACTGGAGGACCATTTGACCATCCATGATGTCTACGAGCCTCTCCAGTCTGATTTTTCAAAAGAGGCATAGCACTGAGACAGTGCTGGTTCAGGCACTCAATGATTTATTGATGGCTAGAGATCAGAAGAACTGTTCCATCCTGGTCCTTCTTGATCTCTGTTCAGCATTTGACACTGTGGACCATGGGGTCCTGCTCAATCGTTTAAGGTTCATCTGTGGCCTGTCAGGTACGGTCCTCAGGTGGTTTTCATCTTTCCTCACTGGAAGAACTCAGAAGGTGGTGTCAGGGATTTATTCCTCTAACCCAGTTCCATTGTCATGTGGGGTTTCTCAGGGATTGGTGTTGTCCTCCATGTTGTTCGCAGTGTACATGTTACCCCTAGGAGACATTGTAAGAAGGTATGGGCTAAGGTTTCATTGCTATGCTGATGATACCCAGCTCTACCTTTCTTTTGCACCTGATCAGGATAGAACTCTCTCAGCATTTAATAACTGCCTCGTAGAAATCCAGGAGTGGATGAATTCGAGCTGGTTGAGGTTGAACTCGGCAAAGACTGAGGTGCTGGTGGTGGACCCGTGTCGCCGGATAGAGGGGTCAGGGGTGGGGTCACCCTAGGGACTTTTTCTTTGGGGTCTCCCACTCCTGACCTCTAACCGGGTGCGAAACCTGGGTGTGATTTTTGGCAAGGGTTTGACACTTCATTCACAGGTGTCGGCTGTCATCAAATCCTCTTTCTATCATCTGAGGAATATCTCCAGAGTTATGCACCTTTTCCATCTAGTGACCTTCTTACAGTAGTCCATGCCTTTGTGTCCTCTCACCTGGATTATTGCAGTGCCCTTTACCTAGGGCTCCCAGGGGTGGATCTTCACCTCCTGCAGCTGGTGCAGAATGCAGCGGCCCGGTTATTGATGGGAACCTCTCGGTCCTGTCATATTTCCCCAGTGCTGCACGAACTGCACTGGTTGCCAGCACAGTAGCGAATCACCTTCAAAGTTGGACCTCTGACTTATAAAGCCCTACACAGACAGGGTCCAGACTACCTGAAAGAGCTTCTGGTCCCTTTCTGCCCTGAGCGATCACTCCACTCGACTGATAAGAGGCTGCTAGAGATTCCAAGGGTTTGTTTAAAATCTTCTGGGGCTTGCACATTTATGCACGCGGCCTCACCATTTGCAATTCTCAACCTCATCAATTACATGAGTTCCCGACCATAGAGGAATTTAAACAGGCCCTCAAAACTGTCCTATGGATTTGTGCTTTTGGGGAGTAATTTAATATTGTTGACTGTTTGTCACTATTTTACACTATTTATAATATACATAATTTTATGTAGAAGCTGTTTTAACTGTTGTAAGGTTCCTTGGTATTCGAAAGGCACCATATAAATAAAATTGAATTGAACTGAATACATACCAGTGTTGCAGATATGGCCTAGCACTATGTATGCAAGGCCCATCAGTCCTATACAACATACCCATACATGTTAGCCACATGCCATATACACCTCATATTACATAGAAGTATACATATATGCATGTAGCCTCAGGCTGCATACAACAGTAGGGGGGACATCATATTGTAGGTGTAACCAAAGACAATGGCAGGTGCTAGACTGGCACACTCCCTCCAATACAATAGTATACTATGCATTACTTGCAGATGTATATGAGAACCTATGCTACATACTACAGACAGTATACATGGAACAGACATGGTTTTCAGCAACATGCTGTTTGGTACACCTAACACCCTGGCCAAAAGTACCCCCAGAACACATGACATATTAATTCAACCTGAAACAGCACCTACTGTATGCTTGCTGTTATGGCAAGCAGCATGGCTCCAAGACCCACAGTAAGTCCTGTATTGTGCAGGACAATGGGGGCCTCTGCAGGGACAGTGGTCCTATACACCTGCATTGGTCATAGAAACATAGAAACATAGAAGTTGACGGCAGATAAGGACCGCAAGGCCCATCCAGTCTGCCCATTTCTTTTTCTACCTTATAAATGTGCCATCGGCCTTTGCTCTGTCAGTGGCCTATCTATTCATAGTCATTTGTATTGCTCCCTTATGCCTATCCCATGCCTGTTTGAAGCCCTGCACTGTATTCATAGCCACCACTTCTTGTGTAAGCCATTCCATGCATCCACCATCTTTCTGTGAAAAGAATTTCCTCACATTCCCCTTAATCGCCTCCTCTAATCTCATGCTGTTCCTCTTGTCCTGCCATTTTTCTTATATTTAAACATGTTAGACTCTTTCACCTTGTTTATGCCCTTAAGGTGTTTGAATGCCTCGATCATATCACCTCTCTCCCTCCTTTGCTCAAGGGTATACATATTGAGCTCCGCTAATCTGTCCTCATATGTCTTCTGATGCAGTCCCTGCACCATTTTGGTTGCCCTTCTGACTGCCTCAATTTGGTTAATGTCCTTGTGAAGGTGTGGCCTCCAATACTGCACGAGTACTCCAGATGGGGCCTAACCAGTGTCTTGTACAGAGGGATTATCACCTCCCTCTACGACTTGTGATACCCCTACTAATACACCCTAACACCCCCTAGCCTTACCTACTGCTTTAGAGGTCTGCTTGATGATTTTAGGTCATCAGTGATGATGATGCCCAAGTCTCTTTCTTCCTTTGTGACTGCTAGCAACTCCCTCCCAGCCTATAGGTGGCTTCAGGGTTTCTCTTCCTATGTGCATGATTTTGCACTTCTTTGCATTAAATCCCAGTTGCCACTCTTCTGACCATTCTGCTAGTTTATCCAGATCTCTTCTCATTCTGCCCACCCCATCTGGATCATCTACTCTGTTGCAGATCTTAGTGTCATCTGCAAACAGACAAGCTTTACCCTCTAGTCCATCTGCAAGGTCACTAATGAAGATGTTGAAGAGGACTGGCCCCAGGACTGATCCCTGAGGTACCCCACTTGTGACTTGCATCTCTTCTGACTGTATACCATTTACCACCACTCTGTTTTCTGCCCACAACCAGTTTGCCACCCAGTTGACCAACTTCTGACCCACCGAGCCTACCCAGCTTATTTATCAATCTTCTATGTGAAACAGTGTCAAAGCTTTGCTGAAGTCAAGGTAGGCGTATATCAACTGCTCCCTCTTGGTCCACCACTCTGGTTACCCAGTCAAAGAAATCTATGAGATTAGTTTGACAGGACCTTCCTTTGTCAACCCATGCTGTCTTGGATCCTGGCCCCATGGATTCCAGGTGTTGCACTATCCTTTCCTTAAGGAGTGCCTCCATAATCTTGCCCACTACTGAGGTAAGACTGACCGTCTGTAGTTCCCTGCCTCCTCCCTGCTACCACTCTTGTGGAGCGGGATCACATGAGCCCTTCTCCAGTCTTCTGGGACCTCTCCTGTGCTCAGAGACTCACTAAACAATTCTGCTAATGGCTCTGCTAGTTCCTCCTTTAGCTCCTTAAGTACCCTGCGATGTATGCCATCAGGTCCCATTGCCTTATCCACCCTGAGCTTAGCAAGCTCTTGTAGGACCCTTTCTTTTGTGAAGGGAGTAGTGCTCACCTCCCTCCCTCCCTCATACAGGACAATATAGTGAATCAGTTCTCTCTGGATAGAGTGGACTCAACAGGTATACATGGGTGCCTTGCATATTTCCTTAGAGACAAAAACAAAGCAGTTCTGCAGCACGGAAACAGTCGCATCCCAGAAACCACAGCAAACACACTGCTGACTGTGCTTACCTGGACTTGGCACAGTGCCACTGTTGATCATGGCCTCCAGCTGCTGGAGCTGCCTTGGCTCCACCCAGGACATGTCATTGAAATAGTGGTAGCATTGACCTCCATCCATGTCATGCATACTTGTATGCTAGGCATTACCCCACCAATGCGCAGACCTTGCATATGGGCCTGACTAGTACCTCTAACCCCTCACCCAGTAGTCACTGCTCCTGGTGACTATCAGGTCAACTAAGATGGCTAGTTAGATGGCTGTCCATCTTGCATCCTGCTGCCTCACACCACTGACCATGGATCTTCTGTCAGACATCGTACAGTAGTAGGTGTTAAACTTTGCACCCTGCTGCTGTCTGGCCTTCACTGGTTTTATGTAGTAGATTGGACATTAACATTGCACATTTCCATGTTTACACTGTGATACCATCAAATACTGCAGCACTATACATGTTTCTGGGTGGGGTTGGCGGCCTTTTAGAAGAACCAAAGATTTTGTAAGCCCCACGATGCACATACTCCATACCATACTACACATGTGCAATGACATAGTGTGATGTCATAGCATGTATGCATGTGCATTATTATGATGTCGATAAACATGTGTGATGTCATTACGGCACTGCATCAGACAAAGTGCTATCATTACCACTAGAACAGAAAGAATGGTGCTTGGGGCAAACTTGTACTATTCAAACAGGATATGCAAATTAGCTAATTGCGCAGCTAGTTCCCTAAACTTACATTTGCATATCATTACTGGATGTCATTTGCATACCTAATTGCACCTGGAGCATGTAGAAGGAGCTAAGAGTACCACACAGATTCCACAGAGGTACTGCAGGCAGATGGAGGTAAGTATATTGTGAAATGGCCTACAGTAAACATAATAGTGTTTAGGGGCAGGAACACTATCAGGGGCATGCCCACGAGGAGGGAGGATCAACATGGCGCTAACACTGTGAGCCATGTAGGCAGATGCTACAGTTCTCTACCAGGAACCTGCCACATTCCCTCCTTACCCAGCCAAAAGAGGTATGAATTACAACCTGGAAACAGATGCAACCTCAATCGAAAAGAAAAACTCAAAATTTTTCAGTGTTTAGTATTCTGTCATCTTAAAGAGAGGCAAAAAAGAACCAAACAGGATCTAAAACAAAGACTTTCAAAACCTCTACTATGACCACCAGGACAGCTCAAGCCAAAACAAATAAGCAAAGGTCTACCAGCGCATCACTGGAGGTGAATGCTCTTGCTGTGGGTAATACCGCAGTTAACACCGCAGGTAACAATAATGCTGTGGGCTTTTTTCCATTATTTCAACCAAACAAGAAGATGAAAAACAAGAAACAAACATATCTGGGAAGAACACCAGACCCAGAGCTGTGAGGTGATACAGGGGCCCAGCTTTCAGCATCCTTCAGTTGTGCTGGAATGCCTCAATCGATATCAAAGGAACAATTTCTGGGGCCCAGCTTAAAACAGTTGTAGACTGTGATGGAATGCCCCCGTCGGACAAACATATATCAAAAATGGATTGTACAGCTACGGACAATGGGGTGAAGAACAATAGATGTCGACCAGATGAGGAGGAACTTCTAGTTCAGTTTTCCACTGTTTTAACTGCGTTAACGGAGACTACAGGTGAACAGGCCAATGCCAACACTAAAGAACAGGACAAAAAGGGCAACCCGAGGAGGCACATGCCTGGAGCAGTCCAACCACTAGCCTTGCAGTCTGCAGAGCTCCATTTGCTTCAGTTTTTGGAAGCAGTAGCTAGAAGCTGAAAGGGAACAAGCATTTACTTTTAAAAGTACCTCATTTTGGAGAGGGAAGCTAGCAGCTAAAAGGGAGCTAGCATTTGCTTTTAAGAGTACCTCATTTTGGAGAGGAAGATGGGAACATCTTCTCTTTTTGTGTGACTGATTGTTTCTGGCAGTAGTGGGTTTGTTTCCACCCACTCTGCCCCCTCACCCCACCCATCCCTAGCGCCATTTTTCCTTTATAGGCAGAATCTGTGATATCACTCCTCCAGAGCACTTCTTGGTGACAGTGAAGGCCAACTTCTGTCACTATAGCATAAAAGAAAACAGAAAAAAAGAGGAGAAAAAGGAAAAAAATAATCAGCAAATAGTTCAAAGAAGCTGTATTTGAAACAAAGAGCACCAGTCTCACAAAATCTCATCATCATACAGGAACTACCTTGCCAGAATGTTCAGCATGGGGATACTACACTGTGATGTCTGTGGAGTACTCATCTCCCAAGAGCACCTCTGGAGGAAAGGTCATTGCCCAGTATGCATAAAGATGCATGACCTGCAGGCACAGCTGGTAGCAGCCTGGAATGAAATTGAAAGGCTTTGGCAACATTTGACTTGGAGCACTCCATCCCCCCACCTCAAAGATCCACAGGACCAGGTGGCTGGAATGTGGTGAAAGGAGGACATGGGAAACCAGCAAAGAAAAGCATGGCCGGCACAACTCAAGACACCCCAATTAGGACAATAAATCACTTTGAACTACTAGCTGAAGGGAATCAGTTGGCTCTGCTTGGGGGGGTGATGCTAGTCCCATCAAGGGGGTGAAGACTGCAGCAACCTCAACAAACAGCAGCAGACCTCAGCAGGACAGTCAAGGAACCATCAAGGGGGTGATGAGTGCAGCAATCTCAACACCCAGCAGCAGACCTCAGCAGGCCAGTCAAGAAACCAAGAAGATCCTGGTAGTCGGAGACTCCATGATCAGAGGAATGGAATCTAGGATGTACAAGTACTCACAGAAGAGGGTGACAGTCAGATGCCTTCCCAGCACCTCAGCAACAAGAGACTGCAAGTGCACCAGGAGAATTGCGGATAGGAAGGAAGGAGACATGGGAATACTGGTATACATTGGAACAAACAATCTGGCTGACCAAATGGTGAAGGATGCAAAATGGAGTACTGAGAAGCTGGGAGATAGTCTTTCAACAACTGCAATCACAGTAGCCTTACACAGAAAAATAGAAACATAGACTTTGACGGCAGATAAGGACCACTTGGCCCACCTAGTCTGCCCATTTCCCTACCTATAGGATAAGCTGCAGATCCTAGTTAACCAACAGCCTATTTTTTCCTGCCCCCACAAGAATTGCTTTATGTCTGTCCCATACATTATTGAATTCTCCCACCATTTTAGACCCTATAACCTCCTCAGGAAGGCTGTTCCATGCATCCACCACCTTCTCTTTCAAAAAATACTTCCTCACATTGCCTCTGAGCCATCCCTCCCCCCACTATCTTCAAATTGTGTCCCCTTGTTCTTGCACATCTCTTTTCTGAAAAATGCTACCTTCTTGGACTTTGTTGCTTCCACTGAGGTACTTAAAGGTTTACCCCCCCCTTTCCTCAAGGGTATACATATTAAGCTTTTAGTGTCTCCTCATATGGCTTCTCTTGCAGACCCTGCACCATTTTAGTTGTCCTCTTCTGGACTGCCTCCATCCTGTCTATGTCCTTGCAGAGATGGGGTCTCCAGAATTGGACGCAGTACTCCAGATGGGGTCTTACCAACTGTCTGTACAGGGGGATATCAACTTCCTGTTTTCTGCTGGTGATGTCTCTCCCTATACATCCCAGTATCCCCCTAGCCCTCCCTACTGCCCTCTCACATTGCTTGCCAACCTTAAAGTCATCTGAAATGATTACCCCAGGTCCCTTTCCATTTTTGTTGTTGTTACTACCTCCCCCCCCCCCATCGTGCAATCTTCTCCTGGGTTTTTGTATCCCAGGTGCATTATTTTGCACTTCTTAGCATTGAATCTGAGCTGCCATACTTCTGACCATTCCTCCAACCTTGCCAAGTCCCCTCCCATCCTTTCCACACCTCCTTGTGTATCAACCCTGTTGTAGATCCTTGTGTCATTTGCAAAGAGGCATACTTTTCCTTCCAGTCCCTCTGCAATGTCACTTATAAAGACATTAAAAAGGACTGGACCTAGTACTGAACCCTGTGGTATCCCACTAGTAACCCCCCCCCTTTCTTCAGAGTGGACTCTGTTTACAATTACCTTCTGTGTCCTGTTGTCCAGCCAATGTTTTACCCAGGCTACCACCCTGGGACCTGCTCCCACACTGGTTCATTTGTTTATTAATCTTTTTTGTGGGACTGTGTCAAATGCCTTGCTAAAGTCTAGGTAGGCCATGTCCACAGCCCCTCCCATGTCTACTACTTTGGTCACCCAGTCAAAGAAATCAATTAGATTTGTCTAACATGACCTTCTCACTGTGAACCCATGCTGCCTTGGGTCCTGTGCCCCACTGGCCTCTAGGTACTCAACAATTCTTTCCTTCAGAAGCAATTCCATCACTTTCCCTACCACGGAGGTCAAACTGACAGGTCTGTAGTTTTCTGCCTCTGCTTTGCTCCCACATTTGTGAAGGGGAATCACATTCGCCTTCCTCCAGTCCTCAGGTACCACACCATCCTTCCATGATTTGTTAAAAAGGGTAGTCAGTGGTGTCACGAGTTCTCCCCTTAATTCTTTTAGAATTCTGGGGTGAATTCCATCAGGCCCCATTGCTTTGTCCACCTTCAGTTTTAGGAGTTCTTTCAGAACCCTTTCTTCTGTGAAAGGACTTGGATCAAGCCCCCTATCCAGAATGCTTCTGTTAATTGGATTTGGTACCACCTCCTCCTCCTCTTTTGTGAATACTGAACAGAAATATTCATTCACTATCCCTGCCTTTTCACTGTCCCTCTCTGCCCACCCACCATCCATTCTATTCAGGCTCACTATCCCTCCCTTTGTCTTTCTACGCTCCCTGATGTACCTATAAAAAGTTTTATCCCCCTTCTTAATCAAGTTGGCTATCTTTTCCTCAGTTGGGGCCTTTGCTATTCTGATTTCCTCCCTGCTTTCTTCTGCCTTAACTGGTACAGTTCTCTGTCCTGCTCCTTCTGTGTTTCCTTATACTTCCAAAATGTTATCTTATTCTTCCTAACCTTCCCCACCACCTCTTTTGAGAACCATAGTGGCTTTTTTCTTTCACTTTGATTTGTTTATTTGTTTCACACAAAGAATTGTTGCCTCTTTGATGGCAGTTTTGATGTTTCCCCATTGTTGCTCCACCCCTCCTTCTAGCCTATTTGACAATGCTTTTCTAAGGCACTCTCCCATCTTGCCAAAGTCAGCCCTCCTGAAGTCTAGTACCCTCACTTTTGTATGGTTTGACTCTGTAGCTGAGTTTATTGTGAGCCATACTGTTTGGTGGTCACTTGTTCCCACCTTCTCAGAAGTCTTGCCTGTATGGGGTAAAGATGGCAGCATGGAAAGAATCAGACTGGAGGAAATAGAAGAATTCAACAACTGGTTGAAGAGCTGATGCCAAACAAGAGGCTTCCATTTTATTGGATCCAGAGGGAATTTCTGGGATAGATCACTCTTCAAACAGAATGGACTTCACCTCACACAACAAGGAACAAGAGCACTGGCCCAGAAGATGGAAGTATACTTAGACAATTTAAACTAATCAGAGGGGAGGCTAAGGCATGGAAACAGGTAGTGTATTTATTTTATTTATTTATTACAATCTAGGAAAATACCTTTGAGTCAGGGACTTATTTACAGGGGTTCCATGTCATATTAAAAATACAGTAAAAGAAGATTGTTGCAAATACAGTGGGAAGGACAAAGTATGCATCACAGGGAACAACAAAGTAGACCAGAAAGCTATCAGATACAAGACTAGGTACAATAAGTTTTAATCAGCCAGAACATGTTTATGAGAGATGACAGTTCTTTTGTCAAAGTGCAAGGTGAGCAAGGTGATACATACATCACCTCAAGTTATAAAAAGAGCTTTAGAGAAGGACAACTAGAGGGTAGTTAACAGAAGCAGGGGAAGATGGAGAATATGCAGATTAAGGTAGGGTAGGAGAGAGATCTGGGGAGTTGAAACAGAAGTAGGAGGAGGAAGAGGGGAGGAGAAGTAGATATGAGAGGGATAAAAGCAGTTGGAGCAAGGGGTGAAGAAAGAAAAAGGTGGGCAGGGGGCAGATAGAGAAAAAGATGAGGCCATCGAGGGAGAGAGTGGAGGAGGGGGCAGGGTGGGTTGAGTGAGGACAGAGGACAAATGTGAATAAGGGTGAGTGGAAGA
Source organism: Neoceratodus forsteri (assembly GCA_016271365.2). Classification (NCBI taxonomy): domain Eukaryota; kingdom Metazoa; phylum Chordata; order Ceratodontiformes; family Ceratodontidae; genus Neoceratodus; species Neoceratodus forsteri. The sequence continues at coordinate 66,409,577 of CM028133.1, forward strand.
GCAGAGAGAGACAGAGAAAGAAATAGTACTAGCTATGATCAGTAGACATTGCAAGTCATAAGAGGTTCTTTATAAGGCAAAAGTGGATTGATGGCGGGGAGTGCCCATGGGGGGGCAAGGTATAAGAAAGAGGAAGGAAAGTGGAAAGGATGACAAGGCGAGGAGTGACTCTTTCCATGCCATGCCATGCCATGTCATGCTAAACTCTCCTCCAACAGGAAAATTGAGAGCAAACCTAAGTGCACCAATCACATTAGGACAAATAAAGCATATAACAAAGGGTCAGCATCAGAAAAACAACACATAGAACAACCAGCAGGAAAAAGGGAAACAAAATCGCCCAACAAGAATCATGATGCTAGCTTATGGTGAGCAGTCTGCATCAATGCTAGGAGTCAGGGCAACAAGATCAGTGACCTTCAGGCTCTAGTTGCAGACACAAAGGTTGATCTGGTAGCTATTACTGAAAAGTGGGTCATGGACAACAACGAATGGGGCCTGGCCATCCCAGGCTACACACTGTTTAGATAGGACAGAGAGGTGGGGAGAGGTGGGGGTTGCCCTCTATGTAAGGGAGGGCTTCAATGTAACAGAGGATGAACACACCAAGGCTAGAGGGGTGGGGGCTTGGAGACACTCTGGGTCCACTTAGCCACCAATGCAGGAAAGAACTTGCACATAGGCGTGATATACAGACTTCCAGGGCAGGGAGAGGAGAAAGATGAACAATTAGCTGAGGAGTTGCAAAAGATGGCTGGTAAAGGTGACACAGTGGTAGTTGGGGACCTTAACCTGCCATATGTGGACTGGAATATCCCAGCAACCGAGAGCTCCAGAAGTCAGGCTTTACTAGACACATTCCAGGACTGCCTGCTGTCTCAACTAGTGAAGGACTTGACCGGCGGGATACCATCTTGGATCTGATCTTCACAAACTCTAAAGAAATTAGATACAATGAGGGTGGAAGAACCCTTGGCAAATAGCGATCACAATACAGTCTGGTTTGAAATAACCATGGGCGGTACCAAAACCACATCAAGCACAGAGGTGCTGTGCTTTCAGAAGGCTGACTTTGGTAGACTGAAGCAGATAGTGAGGGATAAGTTAGCTAACACCAGAGACAAGCCAGACATGGAGAAAATATGGGAACATATTAGGAATACCGTTCTAGAGGCAACAAGACTCTGCATTAGGACTACAACAAAGAAAAATAGGTTTAAAAGATTACTGTTGTTCTCCCATCCAGTAAGAGAGGCAATCAGGGCTAAACAGAATGTATACAAATGGTTCGGGCAACAGAAAGGGGACAGGGAGTGGGAGGACTGCACTCAGAAAAGTAAGGAGCCCAATAAAATAGTGATGGAGACCAAGACAGCAAAAGAGCTGCAAATTGCTCGTGGGGTCAAATCAGGGGAGAAAACCTTTTTCCACTATATCAACAAAAAAAGGAAGAAAGGAGGAGGAACTGTAAGGTTAAAAGTGGAGGATGAGGCCCTGGAGAACAGCGGACAAAAAATGGAGGCCCTAAATGAATACTTTTGCTCTATATTCATGAGGGAAAATCAGGGCCCACTGCCAGACAGCAGTATCAGAGCCGAGACAAGAGAGGTTCAGAGAATGTGCACCCAGGAGTTCACCACTGACAGAGTCAGGAAGGGCCTTTCAGACATCAGACCCGACCAGGGCCCTGACCTTGATGGTTTACACCCTAGAGTGCTCAGGGAGCTTGCTGAAGAGCTGGCAATGCCTCTCACACACCTATTCAACAGGTCACTGGAGTCAGGGGTAGTTCCAGGTGACTGGAGGGTGGCTGGCATGGTGCCACAGCACAAGAGTGGAGGCAGAGAAGATGCAGATAACTATAGGCCAGCCAGCCTCACATCAGTAGTGGGTAAACTTATGAAGGCCCTTATCAAGCAAAATCTAGTGGAATACCGCAAAGTAAATCACCTCCAGAACTACAAACAACATGGGTTTGTGACGGGCAGGTCATGTCAAATGAACCTTCTTATGTTCTTTAACGAGGCAACCAAGGAGCTGAGCAGGGGTCATGCGGTGGACTTGCTTTACTTTGACTTCAGTAAGGCATTTGACACAATCCCACATGCTGTAGATGCCTCTTAAAAAAGCTAGAAGACCTTGAGGTAGCAGAACAGATAGTAACGTGGATACGGAGTTGGCTGAAGGACAGGAAAACAAAGGGTGGTAGTAAATGGGGTCAAATCTAATGAGAGGCAGGTCATTAGTGGGGTGCCTCAGGGGTCAGTACTGGGGCCAGTCCTCTTCAATGTATTCATTAGTGACATCAGCGAGAGCATAAATGGCAACATCTCCCTGTTTGCAGATGACACAAAACTCAGTGGAAGAGTGGATAGTACGGAGTGAGTCAGACAACTGCAGGAGTACCGTAAGAAGTTGGAAAGGTGGTCACAAATATGGCAATTAAACTTCAATGCTAAGAAGTGTAAGGTGATGCACCTGGGTGGGGTCAACCCCAAGGAAGAATATTGGCTTAATGGAGTCCAGTTGAGCTCCTCTGCTGAGGAACGTGATCTGGGAGTCATCATTAGGGATAATCTGAAGCAGCAAAGTCAGTGCAATAGGGCTTACAGCAGGGCTAACAGGGTGTTAGGGTGCATTGGCAGGGGAATAGACAGCAGGGACAGGGAGGTGATACTACCACTTTACTGGTCATTAGTGAGGCCTCATCTGGAGTACTGTGTACAGTTCTGGAGGTCTCACCAAAGAAAGGACATTGATAGATTGGAAGTGGTCCAGAGAAGGGCAACAAAAATGATATATGGACTTCAGGAAATGACCAATGAAGAGAGGCTTGGGGCTCTGAAGTTGTACTCACAAGAGAGTAGGAGAGAGAGGGAGGATATGATTGAGACCTTCAAGTTCCTTAAAGGCATCAATAAGGTGCCAGAAGCATAGCTTTTTACCAGGAATGTCAATTCTACCACAAGAGGGCACAAGTGGAAATTGAAGGGTGGAATGTTCAAGAGGGACATCAGAAAATATTACTTCTAAGAGAAGGTGGTGGAACCTTGGAATAGCTTACCCCCTAAGGTGGTGACTGCAAAGTCAGTATCAAGCTTTAAGCATGGGTGGGACAAGTATTGGGAACAAACATGTGGCACTGGCAAGGGCTAGGCTGGGTGTCTAGGAGGGCAGAACACTGGTGCACAATAGGTCCCAGGATACCTCGCTTGAGCAGACTCGATGGACCACAGGTCCCCTTCTGCTATCATCTTCTATGTTTCTAGGACAAAGAGGAAAGGCAGGTCGAACTGATTGAGTCAAGTAAATTACTGCAAGAGACGTTAAACATCGAGGTACAGGTAAATGCAGCTACCTTACAAACAGCAGTATCAACTGATCCTACAAACTCCCAAGAAAGAGGGGTAAGGAACATTTTACCATCCTACATTATGTCTGAACTGAATGACTCTAGTAACGCTGCAAGCATAGTCTCTATAATGCTGCCAGAGATTGCAGCAAGAAACGACATAACTGAGACGGCTATAAATAAAGTGTTGGAAATTGCAAACCCGATTCCGACAAAGCAGGGTCCTAAAAACTGTGCAAAGAATGGTACCTACAGACAATAGATTTCAGGGCCTACAATCAGACAGTTCACAGGAATTTTTTTTCTCAGAAGAAGAACAGATGCCAGATTCCTCAGGTTAGAAGAAGGATGACCCCCCGCCTGGGTAAAGTGCTTGTTTAATAAAATAAATACAATCTCTGAGAAAATGAAATTCATGCTAGCACATCAGAATAAGAAAGAAAGCTAGTTCTCTTTGACTCAAGACTTAATAAAGACAATCAAGTTTTAAAACAAGAGGTGGTGCAAATCAAACAAGACTTGACAACTTTATCAGATGAGACTGCTCCAATTGCCTGGCAAATTAAAGATCTCAAGAATGCAAACATGGAACTTAAAGATAAAATAGTAGACAAAGAATCAGGGACAAGAAGGAACAATATTCACATGTTTGATGTCTCTGAGGCCTGGGATTAATCTAGACATTTACAGGAGTCCTTTAAGATAATTGCTGCAGATTTTTCAGAAACCGACCAAGCAGAGGTTGATTTAGAAATTGATCGAATGCATCGGGGCTAAGATCCAAGCCAATAGATACTATTCCAATGAAACCTATTATCTTGAGATTCTTAAAATCAGCAGATAAACAGAAACTTATGCCTTCAGTATATTGAAAAAAAGAAAGGAAATTTGCTGGGAATTAACATTAATATATACAATGATTTGCCACAAGAGAGCTACATGCAAGTAAGAAATTTGACTTTTTAAAAGAAATAAACTTTGGGCTCAGGGTTATAGAGCCATTATGATTTTCCCAGAAAAGATTAAAGTAATCATTAATGAAAGATGTTACGAATATGATAATGAATAGGGCAGATGTATCCCTGTTACACATTCCCCCTCTAAACAACACCTGTTACTCCTAACCACCCCTCCCACATTCACCTCTGCCCTCCATCTCTCTTTCATTACTACTAATCTTAACTCATTCAGGCCTAGATATGCCTGTAGGTGGTGTCTGAAAGCATAGCCACTCAGGCCAATAACACCTGTAGACGTACTCCGCTAACTTTCACTCAGGTCTGGGAATGTCTGAGAAAGTCAGCAGTTTTTACCTAAATGTTAAACAAACCGAATTGCTTAGAATTGATTGTATAGCTTGGTTAGAAAGGTAATTTTGTGCTGAACAATTTTGCAGTTGATACTTTGTGTCTATCATGTATACTTTAGGAGTTATTCGCATTTGTTTAAGGTATGGTGTGCATGGCTGACGTTTGTCTCTCAAGCCTCATCTAAGCACCTTGAATAAATCTGAAAAAAAAACACAGTTGTTTGGTATTTCAACTACTATAAAATAAAAACTGAATGGATTATAATTGATTGCATAGCACTGTTAGAAAGGTAATGTTGTGCTAAACATCTTTGCCACTTGTACTTTGTGTGTAGCACTTACGGTTCAAGAGGTATTCACATTAGTTTGTGGCATGCTGATTATGGCTTGATTTTGCTTAGAAAGGCCCAGGATGCAGTGTTAAGAATTTACTGGGCACAAGTGCTGGAAGTTTTAAAGTGCTCTTGTGGCATGAATGAGTTAACCTAATCTACACCTATTTTAGCAACATTTAGGTCCTCTAATTCCGTGGTCCTGCACCTGCTTCTACACACTAATACACCCCACCGCCACCACCACCAACCTGCCCTGCATCAACCAACCTTTGTGCTGAAGCACTAACTTGAGGCTCGTAAACTATTATCTGACCTCAGCCTGAATTGTTATTCTTCTCTGTACCTACCCAATTAGCACTGCCATTTAGTGAGTGCTCCAATCTGCCATTTCTTTACTCACTCAGATATTAAACCTGGTCTAGAAACTGGGCTTGTATCTTATCTCACATAGCTGAATCCATTTTACAATTAAGTAGCTACACTCTCTTCCTTCTCCTGCCCCTCCCCCTTCTGCTTGATTATGCTAACCATCTCTCTTTTCCTACTCACCCTCTTATTCATCCTTACCTCTCTACCTCCGTCTCACCCCTTCCTCTCTCACTTATTCTCTTACCTCCCCCACAGTTTCCCACCCTCCCAGACTCAAGCTCTCCCATTCTGTCCCACTCATCTGAGCCTCCTCACTGCTCTCTGCTCCCCTCTTCTAACCTTCATCAAGCTACTCTCCAACTCCTACTCACCTTTCCCCTTGCTCTCACTATAGACATCGCCCCCATCTCACATACTATGCAAACACCCCTCCACTCTAACTAAACTCTTTATTTTCATCCTGCTTCTGCTTGCTGGTGATGTTGAGACCAATCCCAGCCCAGTAATCCCCCCCTCTCTCAAATTTCTCTAAGGGACTGAGTCTTGCTCATCTTAACATCCGTAGTCTTCTTCCTAAATTAGACTTATTGCAACCTCTCATGGTCAGCCTCAATCCCGAGTTACTAATACTTACTGAATCCTGGCTCTCCCACAAGATTCCTGACTTGGCAGTGGTCATCCCTGTCTATTCCCTAATCCATCATGACCATGCCACCAGGGGTGGCTGTGTACCTTTCCTCTGCCTTACAGTATGCTCCTATTCTCTCTATTCCTTTCCCTTCCACCTATGAATTTCTCCTCATCAAAATCTCCCTCCCCATCTTTTTTGCTGGTGTATATTGCTGCCCTGGCATATCTCCTTCCACTATCACTGAACTTCTCTCCACCATCTCCTCTCATGCTTCCACCTGGAACTCCTCATTCTTGGGGACTTTAATAAAAATTGTCTCTCCTTCTACCACCAAACTCTGAGATAACATCAAATCCCTTAACCTCTCCCAACTAATCTCTGATCCTACCCGCTAGAACCTTAAAACTTTAAACCACACTCTTCTGGACTGGGCCCTCACCTCACACCCACATAGAATTATTACATTGGGCACCCTCCTGGATACCCTCAATGACCATCATACGGTGTACTGCATTAGCAAGGTTCTCCACCCCAAAGCCCCACCCAAATTCATCCAGATCCAGTCTTTGGACCTCTCCTCACTTCACGAGCATCTAGCAGCTACAGACTGGTCACCTATATCCACTGCCAGCTCCATGGACTTGACATTAAAGTTCTTCTCAACAGGCTTCATGTCCATCTGGGATTGTGACGCCCCGCTTGAAAAAGCTAGAGTCCGAAGTCTCACCTCTTCTGGGTCTATGCTAAGCTACTGGTCTGCTTGTGGGCACATGATCAGGCCTGGAAGGTTCACAAATCTTCTGGGTCACCTGCTGATTACCACAGATATTGAACTCTATGCAATGCCTGCACCAAGGCAACTAAACTCATCCAGGCTGATTATTTTACTTCCACCTTCCAAAACAACACTGACCACCCATCCAAGTTTTGGAAGGTCATCCACTCCCTTTTCTCCCTCCCACCCAGTCTGCCGCCCCTTCCCTTAGGTGAATGGGACCACCACCTCTGAATCTGCTTAATTTAACAACTTCTTTACCACCTGTGCCTCCACCCTCCTCTCCTCCCTTCCCCCTCCCTCTCTCGCCCTTTCAGCACCCTCTACCCTTCTCTTTCTCCACTGTCTCTCCTGCTGAAGCCCTTAAAATCCTGCTTGCTCAAAACCCTACAAAGGGCACTAGTCCAGATGGTCTGGACTCAAAGCTCTTGCACCTGTCTGTCTATGCTATTTGCCACCCTATTGCTTTTCTCCTCACCTTCTCTTTCTCTCTGGCTTCAGTGCCCTCTTCCTGGAAATCAAATGCTGTCATCCCCTCCCTAAGGGTGGTGAGCCCTCAGCCCCAGGCAATTACAGCCCTATCTCTTTTCTCCCTACCCTAGCTATACTCCAAGAGCATATAGTACTCTCTCAACTCTATGCATTTCTTGACTCCTCTTCCTTCCTCACCCCTTTCTAGTCTGGTTTCCATAAATCTATTTCCACATTCACCTCCCTTCTCAGGCTCACTGACACCATCCTGACAGGTATGGTCCAGGCCCTGGTTACCGCTGCCATCTTTGTCAGTCTGGCCAAAGCCTTTGACACTGTAGCCCACCCCCTCCTCCTAGACCAGCTCTCTGCTGCTGGGTTCTCTACTTGTGCCACAAATTGGTTCCATTCCTACCTCACGGGCAGAACTGAATTGGCAGCTCCTTGTCCCCTGCCCTCACTATCCACACTGGCATCCTCCAAGGCTCAGTGCTCGGACCCATCCTCTTCTCCATCTTTCTAAATTCCTTCCCCTCTGTGTCATACATGTGTACAGTATGCTGATGACTCTGTCATATTTGCCTCAGGCTTCTCCCTAACAGACCTAACAAGCAGACTCCAACTGGCTTTCACCAATATCCAGTGCTGGTTCCGCTCAAATTCGTTTTCCTTAAATGCTAAAACAAAATATCTCTATGACTTTGATACCAGAAAAAACTCTGTAAACTGCCAGCCCTGCCCTCTTTCCACACTTTGAACAGAACTAGCCTCAAAAACATCACAACTTTCAAGTACCTAGAAATGTGGCTCGATATTCATCTAGACTTTTCAGCTCATGTGGACTCCTTACACAAAAAGCTTCACCCTAAACTTGGTACACTGTATAGGAACTGTGGGTGCACCCTCTGCTGGCCTGAAGAGCCATTGTGCAGAGAATAATTCTTCCCCTCTTTGACTATGGTGACACTATCTATGCTAGTGCTCCCAAGTCTACCCTGGCCAGACTGGATCCGCTCTTTCACTCCTTCTGTAGGTTTGCCCTGGATTGGCCTCCCCCCAGACCCACCACTGCCACCTATATGCCTCTCTCTCTCTCTCTCTCTCCTTTCCTTCCCTTGAAGCCAGATGGCTTGTTCATGGCTCCTCCCTTATTGCTAAGTACTGGCTGGGCTCCTTCCCATCCTATCTTATGTCTCTTCTCTTCTCCCTTTCAAACCCCTCCTACTGTCTTCATAGCTCTAACCACCACTCTCTAACTCTCCCCTCCCTGTCCCAATTAATTCTGCTACCTCCATCTACTCCTTCCCCAGTCTTATACATGATTACTCCGCCTTTCCTGTAACTGCCACTGACTCCCCCGTTAGTGCCCCATACCTTCCTCTTCCTTGTTCTTCACCCCTTCTCTCTTGCATCGCCCCTGTCTCTTATACTACAGATCTCTCCCCTCCCCCTCCATTCCTCTACCTCCTCTACCTACCCTCTCTAATTCTGGATCTCCCTTGTCTCCTTCCTATGTTCTATCTTCCCCTATCTCCCCCTCTCTGCTCTTCGTCCTTTGCTAGACTATCCTTAGCCACTTGCACTAACTTGGTTCATCCCCTATTCTTGTAGGCAAATGTTACTTTTTGCTGATGCTGCATTTTCTGTAAATAATTCCTATGTATATGCTCTTGTACATTCAATGTATATTACTCAATGTTTAATTTATAGTATATTGTGTAAAGGTGTACCTTAATTTGAGTGTACATACTCTATGTATATTTTTACGCTGCATAGATATCTATTTCTCCCTCTCCTTCTCCCCTCACTCCCAGGATGCTTCTGGAAATGAGTTGTTTATGGCTCAGTATGTCTCGTCTGGTGAAACTTTTGAAATAAATAAAATATGCTAAATGGTGGGAGGCAGGGATGCCATCTGTCTTCTATACTGTTTATCCTTGCTTTAGAACCTTTTTTTTATTAACTATTAGGAACATCCCAGGGATAGAAGGGTTCAAATTTTAGCAGGTACATATAAAATTAAGCGTCTTCACCAACAATATTTTGTCAAATCAAATCAAATCAAATCATCTTTATTTCTAAAAAGGTGCTATTCCAAAGATCATAGCACCCATTACAATAAATACATAAAAACACATATAAAACTAGCAGTCATCACATTATACTCAGTTCATATATCGTCACCAAAGGCAAGCTCAAATAAATGTGTTTGTAAAGCAATTTTGAAGCTCTCCACTATTAGGCACTCTCTTATTAATTAGTAAAAATATAAATTGATCATTTGAAGCTTTCTTGGAAGAGACAAATAATTATTCCACTATATATGGATATCAGATAATAAAACTGAATCAGTTATTATTAAATTATCCAGAAAAAAAACCTTTGGCTCTAAATAAATGTGAAAAATATTTTAAAATACAAAATTTCATCAAATATGAGGGGCATTCATTTAACACCAGACCAAACACAAACTATTAAGATCAATTTTGAGAAAGCAAAGGATAAAATGTCCTACTAAGGACTACTACTACTAAGAGGCTCTACAAGGCAACAATTAACTAGTCAACCAGCATCGCAGCGCCAGGCTCCCTATTGACAGAGAATTGCATTCAGCAGGGAGCTGTTCTCAGTAGAGAACTATGTTTTCTTCTTGGGGCTTTGCCCCCGAACCCCTGTACTTATAGATGCCAACTCCAGGTCACAGTTGGTTCGAGAAAGGGGTGCTAGATGGGGGAGGTTTTGCCTGGTCCTGGGTGCATCCCCTACAGTGACTTGGTGCTGTTGTAGTCAGTGATGTATGTCACTGTAGGGGTGTCACTACAGGAACTGCATACCCTACTAAGGTTCATACTAAGGTCTGAGTAACATAAGAAAGGTTTTAGGCCTATATGTGCTCCATTAGCCATCCATAGTAGATTAACAAATTTCTATTTTATAAATAGTGGTCGAGTTTAGTTTTGAACTGATTTTTAATCTTGCCAGAAACAATTTCCAAAGGAAGACTGTTCCAGGGGTTAACCACCCTACGAGTGAAAAAACTCTCCTTTTTTCAGCATTGAATTTAGTTTGTTTTAATTGCATGTTGTGTCCCTTAGTACCCTTTTTTTGAGTTTGATGCTCAAGTTCATCTCAGAGAGTAATGTTGGGTCATGTATTAAGTTATAACATAGCATCATATCGCCTTGAATTCATCTCATATGAAGTGACATTAGATTCATCTTTACTAACCTATCTTCATATGAAAGATTTCTACAGTCATACAGTATATTAACATGGTTGTCTGTCTCTGGACTTTTTCAATAATATTCCTGTTGTTTCCCTTGACATGTCCCCATAAAGGACTTCCGTAGCCCAAAAGTGGCCTAATATATGCTCTATACAGGGGCATAATAATTTTAGCTTCCCTACTTGCAAAGTTTCTTCTAATTGTCCATAGGACTCTCTTTACCTTAACAACCTGCATTTGACAATGCTTTTCATACATCAGCTTATTAGATATACTAGCCCCAAGATATTTTTCTTCTGTAGTTCTCTTAAGCGGGGCAGTTTTCATGTAATATACTGATTCTGCATTGTGTTTTCCCAAGTGCATCACATACCACTTGTCCGAATTAAAGGACATACCGGATAAATCGGCCCAATTTACTATTTTATCTAAAATGTCTTGGAGTTTACCTTGTTCTGTTGTAGAAGAGATGACCCATGCAAGTTTGGCATCATCAGCATAGTTGCTGACCATTCTAGGTTGGATATGAATAGCTGAAATAAGAGTGGTCCAGATCCCTGTGGGACTCTGCTCATAACTTGAACTTTAGAAGAGTGATATTCATCTATGCTAACTAGTTGTGTTCTACCTTTTAGCCAGGACTGAACCCATCCAGTTATTCTATGATCTCCCTCTAGGTCAATCAGTGTTTTGATTATCTCAATATCCCTGTTGGAGAGATGGAAAAAATTGCCATTGTCCCTTTGAGGCAAAAATGACACTATAAAGATGATGGCTCTACCCCACTGTATTTTTGTTCTTCAAAATATTCTGGGTGCCCCTAATAAAAAATGGTTTCAAGATGTCAAGTGAATATTTAGTAATTTTTTTGTGGAGAGGGGGAACCTCAGATAGTCTGTAACACAATGACCACCCCTAGAGAAAATGGCGGGATGGGTTCTCCACGTCAGTTAAAATATATGGAGGCAAACATTTTAGCTACCTACTATCAGTGGACCTTTTTTCCAAAGAAAGATAAACTATATCAAGCATTGTTGTTTTCCACTGGTAAACAATATGATCTTCATAACGTATTACTAAATTTGGATTTGCATAAGCAAAAAAATAAATGTTTAGCTTTCTGGTTTCAGTTAGTACAGAATTAAATAAAAAGTCCAGTAATACTCCAAATTCTGTGGTTATAGCTTCCAACAAGCCATAATAGACGTCTATGGGATGATTATTCCAATTTTAAATTTATATTTCTTCATACTAACAATATCACAACATGGAAAGAGATTCTAATAGATAACCAAATTCCATCTTTTACACAAATAAGTAATAAGCAGGCCACTGGACAACTGCACCCACAATTTTTCTGTAATATCTGCAACTTTCACCATTCTCCACACAAAATAAGCAATTTCTTGCAATTTAGTGAATTTCTGACTTAAATTGTATAAAAATAATAAAATTCTCAAGGAAATCTACTCAAATATGCTAACAATTTTGATTTGGCCAAAACAACAGAGTGAGGTTGGGGGTCCAGTGTGGCTCTGCTTCATGTGATTCACTTCCCTGGTTTGGTTTCAAAATCCTCTAGCCATGCATATATACACTTAAGCTCTTAAAGTCTGTGTTGAAGCAGACTATCAGAAAACATTTTACTGCCATAGAGACTGAAACAATAAGTGTGAGAAAAGGTGCAAATGTTCCCATTCACCTAAATGGAGCATTAACTACAATGCTTGTTTTTGAGTGGAAGGCCTTGTATACAGACTGTCATTCTGAATGGATTTTGATTCAAATGTGTGAGATGGATTTTGATTCAAATGTGTGAGAAATATAGATGGCCTGCTGATTATAAACATGAATGTGCTGGGGGGGGGGGTGACAGTGATCCCTTACTTAACGATCTGCCTCAATTACATGCTCATATACAAAGCCTACGAAAAACAAACATTTCTGAAAAGACACACTGGTAAAACAGGTTAAGTGTATTTAAACAGTTACCTTCAAATTGAAGAAAAAAGATCATTGCTACCCGAGTAAAACAAAAGTGCCATAAAAACTATTGCATGACCTAGTGAAAAACTATTGGTATGATTTAATACTTTCATCACGTGATTTTAAAATTATTTATTTTTTTATTTATTTAGTTTTTGTTTACCGGGTAAGTACACTAGCCAACACAATGACTATTTTCAGGTACGACCTGGGAGAGTACAACATAAAGTAAGACAGGTACTAAGAAACATTTCCATTTTTAACATGGGGAGAAAGTGAACAGAAGTTTTAGGCAACAGTACATAATGTAAAAACCTTTTAACATAACAGAGTTAATAGGTAGCATTTCAGGTTTTCACGTGGTGAGAAACAGATACCAAGGCTTAAATAGGAGGGAAACAAACATCCGTAGGCCACAGTGGGCAAGGCAAGTAGCAATTGTTTGGGGTAAACAAGGATAGGTCAAAGCAAATTACAGTTTTGCAGAGATTTCGTGTAAAAGGTCAAACTAAAAGGTCTTTTGAAATTAGAGTAGAGGAGGAGGGCAGGGGAGGAAAAGAAGTGAGAAGAGACAAGAGGAAAGAAGAGTGGCGGGAAGTGAGAAAGGTGGGTGATAGGACAGGAGAGAGATAGGGCAGAGGAGTCGTGGGATCGAGCAGGGGTGGTGAGGAACATGTATGGGAGGAGGTGAAAAGTGGAGGTCAGGGCAAGAGTGAGCCAGGGCAGTGGGATCATTGCATGAGGAATCTAGAGCTGGGATACAGGATGAGGGAGAAGCAAGAGCAGGGATACAGGAGGAGGGAGATAGAGGATTGAGAGATAGGAAAACAACAAGGGAGGGCAAGTCTTTAGGGCTAAGGGAAAAAGTATGGGGAATCAGACATAATCTGAGGGGAAAAAGAAAGGAAAGAAAGAGAAATCAGGGACAATGCATCTTAAACAAGACCATCAGGTAGGATCAAAGCAAAATATTTGTACTTACAGTGCTGATTAATAACAGCAATTATTTTAACAAAATGAACACTGTTTTTAATAGAACTTTATTAGGCACCCCAGTTATATGTTTATTTTTATTTTTTTTATCTTGCACCATAGTAAGTAGTTGTTAAACAGACAGAGCGGTTGGTCTATGCTCATTCTTACCATCCAGTGTAAGTTCACCTCTCACTTTCAGGGTAGGGCCACTATTCTGAGACCTACCCCACTCTTTTATTTTATTATATTTTGTTTCTCCTCCCCCCTCCCACCTAACTACTTAACACCTACACCACTCTGAACAGAGTTACCCTTCAATTGCTTCACCCCATCTTTCACTTTCTATCTTTTTCCCCCTAGCCTCCCATCCCCCTCCCCCTTTATTCTTTCTCCCTTACCATCCTCTATGGAGCTGCCACCACCACCCCCACCCACCATTGCTGGTTTCAACCTTGCCATCTATTTTTGCTTACCTTGCCTGCACCCATTAATGTCATCCTCTTCAACCTTTTACATTTGTGCCCCTTGTGATGAACTGTAAACAGATGTATATGCATTTACATTCCATGTATCTAGCTTCATCCATATTGCCACTTATGCACATTTTATTATCCTTGCTTTCTACATTGTCTTTATTTTGCTTGAACTCCTTAACTGTTATCCTCCATCATCTTTTGTTTACCCTCACCTGTGCTGAATTGTAAATAATTTGAATACACATGTACCCTTGTTGTACTTGGCATCTCCATGTTTATCACTTATGTTCATGTATGTCTTGTAATGAATGTCTCTGCACTATGTGTATTTGATGAGAAACCTTTGTAAATGAACCTCTGGTTCAAAGGTATTATTTGTTTAGATTTTGGTGACCAGGTAAGCCCTCTGAGACCAGAGATCCCTTTTTCAGGGGCGACCCGGGGTTGAGTACAAATGACCACTTTACATTAGTTGAGGATTCTAGTGGAAAACAATATCTCAGTTACAGAGTACATACATAATCAGTGGGGTACATTAGACAAAAGTTGGTAGAAACAGTTTCATTACATCAGGTCAACAGCATTATTAACATTAACCATAGGCAATCCAAGGAGAGAAGAGTGTTAGTCATAATTCCTAGCTATAATCCTAGCTATAAATAAATAAAACAAAATAAATATTGCTTCAGGATTTATTCTATGTTGACTGACTGTGAATTACTAAATAAAATATAATATACTATAATATAAAATATAGTTAGCATTGCATGATGTAGATGTCTTTATATTATAGAAGATATGCTACATAATGATTAAAAAAAGCACAAACCTGTCTTCATATTGAAAGCATATACAAGTGGCAATAAATTTATCTAACAATTTCTGTGATCAACAGATGCTGCAGCAAACAGTAAAGGATTTATTAGGGAGCACTAAGGATGTATAGTGAACCCTCACAATTTCCCCACAATTTCTGCAAAAGTCTCCATTTTGGGGTAACATTTCCACAATTTTACAGTGACCCCGGTAATAAGAGGAAAGAATGAGGGTGGAACCAGCTTCAGCATTACACCATTTTATGCAAATTTCAAAAAATAAAAAATATGTTCCATAACATTACAACCAGACTCCTTACATTAATAAAACAACATAGAGGATAATGTAAGGGCAGCAGCTAACAACCATGGTGTATTTGCTTCAAGAGGTTTACAGTTACCATGGTAACCTCGAGAAGCAGATTCACTGTGGTTGTTAATTGCTTCTCATACATTGTCTTGTAAAGTTTATGGGCACCAGTGTAGGGACGACTGTAAAAAAAACATGCTGCTCCCCCCGATGGTTAGAAAACAATCCTTCATACAAATGTAATACTTCCACTTACCTGCCATTGAAGACATCGACACGATTAGATTAGAGTTGGGAAACTGGCTTTATTTAAATAGAATTTAACAAGTTAACTGTGCGGAAACACTGTACTACAGAAAACACACAACATTTTTTCACGAGAAAATAATCTAATTCAGAGTGGATCTGATTGCTGAGGTCAAAATGGGTCAGTGTAGGCTTTGCCTCTTCTGGAAGTGGCAAAAGAGATGCAGAGTTCATTTGTGGAGACTCTTCGGGTTCACTCTGTAGGAATGAAAGGTACCACTCCCATGATAAAGGTATACAATTAACCACATCCACCATCATTAGCACTGGTATATTTTTATTTTTTCTGTCACCACAAGTTAGCAACTGCCATTTGCATTTGAAAGCTGCCGAGTAGAGGAGACATCAGTGAAGCACTGGCACGGTACAATGTCACACTCAGCAGCATTCTTTCTTGTTATGGCATCAATGTGACATGTAAACAGTGGTTAACAGCAAGAGAATTTCACATTGATGCTATAATAAGCCTAGCTTTTCATAAAATTTTGCACATTATAGCATTCTACCAAACACTATAAAGTAATATTTTGGAAAAAGCGACATTCAAATTATTAGATTCTATAATTGTATATTAGAAAGGAAGAGAGATAGTTTAAACAAAATAAATTCCAAATGAAATGCTGAGGCTGGTCTCAACCTTATCCATCAATATTAGGAATATTTGAAAAAACAGAATAATAAAGTATACTGTATGTGTCAGCAAAAAATGAATTAATGCAAACAAAAATATTGGATAGAGCATACCTGACTCCAGTCCACATTTCCAAAATTAATGTGGACTATTCAGATCAGTGTTGGCATGGATACGGCAATAGAGGAATGCTATCCCATTGTTTTTGATCATGTCCTGAAATTAATGCATGGTGGTTTAAACTCCAATAAATATTATTTTCATTAATGGGAAGAAATATACCCTTATAAATGGATACATTCCTATTCAATAACCTAAATCTGAACTCAGGAGAAAAATCTTAGTCCAAAATATTTGCCTCAGCAAAAATGGCACTGAAACATATAATTTTGGAAAACTGGAAATCATCTAAATTATCCAGCTTTGACTACCATAAATGGTGGTATAGTTGTAAAGAGTCACTTCAGCATGAATAACTAATTTATGTAGCAGATCTTACAATGGATAATTTAAGTGATACTTCTTGGAAAGAAATACAGGAAAATAGACCTCTGATTATGAGGATTTAGGATATGGACTTCCCATCACAACATCTAGAATGTGTGTGTGTATATATATATATATATATATGTAGATACCACTGTATATATATTCATGGCAAAACAACTCCATTTAATGCATCAGTTAGGGTTGTTCCACAGTGACAAAAGTGAGAGTTCGGTCTTGAGAGGCGGTGGGCTTGGGGTGCAAGGGGTGGCAACCCCTAACACCAGATTTTCTCCACTTTTGTCACTGTAGAACAACTAACTGATGCATTAAATTGATTTTTGCCATTAATTCCTTTTTTGAGAATGTGCACTATAAATAATGAATGGAATGTGGTGGCGGAAGCACGGGGCCTCCCACCATGTGAATTTTTGTCACTTCACTGTGCAAAAACTGTATCACTGACTGAAATGAAAATTGGTAAATGAAGACATGTACCATACCACAACATGTATCACAAATGTTATCTGAATCTGTTCAACAGTTGCTCAGCGTCACACCGGGAAAACTGCACAGGAGTGCCGAAAAGAACATTTTTGCCACTTCCCCTCACAAGAACCGTATATCCAACAGAACCAAGAATTAGTAAAAGAAGATATGTACCATAGCATACTATGTGTCCAGAATTGTGTGAACATCCATTCAACGGATGCACAGCACCACAAGCAAACAACTTCACATGCACAATTTAATAACTGTAAGTGCCAGTGACCCAAAAATTGTCACAGTCAAAGATCTATTATAAATCTTTCTACATTCCAAATACCAGGTAAATCAGACACACGGTTCAAAAGTTACTGATGCAGAATGAACCAAATGTCCATTTGTTGGAGTGGCATAATTCCACACCTGTTTATGTTTTACACACCAAACCACTGCAAGGCACCTCTGTACCACTAGGACTATCTATGCTATAAATTTCAAGCCAGTAGCACCATGCAGAATGCTATGCACAAAATGTTAACTGCATCATGCAGTATCTCCACAGTGAATTATATTTCCAACATGTAAACAGCATCATTCACATCTCCAGGCTATTCACTCAACACCTTCCAAATTTCATGTGGAGAGATCAAACCATTCCACAAATATTCAATTTTTACATTTATGTACCTTTAAGAAGCCTTCCACCACAAAATGGCAGAAATCGCGGCCAAAAATGTGCTAAAATGGCAGAGCTGGTAACCAAAAAATCTTTAACAGTGAGGGGGGCCAAGTTCAAATGGCAATAACTCTGGAATGCAACAACTTTTTTCACCAAACAAAAACTGGCATATTCCTTGAATAAAGGGCTTTCTATGTGCCAAGCTTCAGACCAATAAACCACACTCTGGCAGCGCTATGCGTCATGCAAGGTAGTGCAAAAAAAATAGGAAAAACTGTATTTTTGCACTTCACTGTGCAAAAACTGTATGTACTAGTAAAATAGGAATTGGAAAATCAATAGATGTACCATTTCACTGCATGTATACCAAATCTTATCCAAATCACTTCAATGGTTGCAGAGCAGCACAAGTGTAAAACTGCCTATGAGTGTCGAAAAATAAATTTTTGGTGCTTCATTGTGCAAAAAATTTATGCAGATGTCAAATAAAAATTGGTAAATGTACAGAAGCACCATGGTAGACCAAGTATTGCAAATCTCACACAAATCCATTCAACAGGTGTAAAATTATAATAACACAAAAAATGTGATGTTTAAGCGCAAACGCAAACCGGAACACCAACGGTGACACAAACGGAAACAGTAATGCAAACGGTAACGTAAATGCAAACAGAAAAGTAAATGCAAATAATAATGAAAAAGCAAACGTTGATGGTAACAGAATCGCAAATATAAATGGTAATGCAAGTGGAAACTCAAACATTAACAGTGATGGTGATACAAGCGTTGATAGTAAGAAAAATTTTAACAATAACGTAAATGCAAGTGCAAAAGAAAACACAAATGGTAATGGTACCATAAATGCAAACACTAATGGTAATGCTAACAGTGATGCAAATGAAAATGCAAACACAAATGATTATGTAAACGCAAGCACAAACGTTAATGGTAATGGTAAGGTAAACAGAAATGCTAATGATAACAGTAACGGTGACGCAAACAGAAATGCAAATGGAAATGGCAATGGAAACAGAAGTACAAATGCAAACAATAATGGTAACGCTAATGATTACAGTGATGCAAAAGGAAACGGTAATGCAAATGGCAACGGAAACACAAGCGCAAACGCTAACGGTAACAGTGACAGAAACGCAAATGGTAACAGTAATGTAAACACAAACGCTAATGGTAACGGTAGCAAATATGCAAACGGAAATGCAAACACAAACAATGACATTAACGCAAGCACAAATGGCAATGGAAACGCAAGTACAAATGCAAACAGTAACGGTAACGCTAACAGTAACAGTGATGCAAAAGGAAATGGTACTGCAAATGGAAACGCAAGTGCAAACGCAAATGCTAATGATAAACGGAAATGCAAATGGTAACAAAAGGGTGATGCAAAAGGAAACAGTAATGCAAATGGTAACACAAGCGCAAACACAAACAGTAACACACACATTGATGCACATGTTAATGGTAACGCAAATGGTAATGGGAGCGGAAATGTAAATGCAAACGATAACAGTAACGGAAACGCACATGCTTTTTGTCCCGAAAAGGTGTATTCAGAAGCACAGTGAATAGAAAGAATGTGGCCATAATAATGGCCCTCATACCAGAAAACGAGTACTTGGAATACTAAATTGTTTATATCTCAGGAACTGTACTACATAGAAAACAATTTAAAATCTTATATTATTTATGACTTTCCATGCTAGTTTTATACTTAGCCCCCTAGTGGGGGACTAAGTGTTTGTCTGACAAAAAGTCCATATCTCGAACAATTTTCGAGATACAGGCCCCGAAAGGCACGGCGGATGCTGTAATGTTATCCTATGGGCAAAAATTGTCAACTTTGGAGTGCTGAAACTGTATAGCCCTCTAATATTTTGTCACCAAACCACCAAAAGGCACATCTGTGGGGTCTTGGCTTTATTCTCTCCAAATTTCAGCCCAAAAGACCAAACTGTTCTTTTACAGTAGGGTGGCAAAGATTCCCTATTGTTTTGGCCATAGTGTCTCAAAGTACTTTCGCAAATCACGACACTTTCGCAAATGACCCCAAAAAAATCATGGCTAGCATCCTCAGGGCTCAACTAGGTGAACACAACATGAATTGTGTCCCAGAGGGTCCCAAATTTAAATGCCAAGCATTTCTCTGACCACCAGCTGAAAACAAGATGGCCTATTTGCGAAAGTACAAGGGTCATTTGTGAAAGTAAAAAGTGCATTTGCGACACTTTTGAATATTTTAACTTTCCCCATAGACTATAATGGAGAACAGGTTTTCTTGAATAACTTTTGAACCGTTTAATATGTTTTCACAAAATCTTCGAAATACACATCAGGGACCCTGGCTGCATGTTCCCTGAAGGTTTCAGACTGGTCACGCAAACTGTGCGACCTGTAGGCATGAGCAAAGAAACACACAAAAATCTGTAATTTATGTGTTTTGTGGTGCTCTATAGCTCCACAACTGTATATCCGACCATTATGAAACTTGGCAGTCCAGAGATCTATAGTACCAGACAGTGCATTCCAAATTGCAGGCAAATCTGTTGTATGATGGCAAAGTTATTAAGATGCCAAATTTCAGATTTAACCTTAAATGGGGTACTCAACCCTAACCATAGTGGTACTACTGTGCCTAATATATATATATATATATATATATATATATATATATATGTATCAGTGGCTCAGCAGGTTGCACACTAACCTCTGAGGGGCCAGAAGATCAGAAGGCTATGGGTTCTATCTCCACATCATGCACTTGGGTTAAATTCCAATACTGACACTGTGGTGCAGCATGAGGGGGTGATGCTCTGCTGAAGTGCCGTCTTTCAGATGAGACATTAAACCGATGTCCCATCTGCCTGTTTTGGTGGTAGTTCGGGTGGATGTTAAAGATCCCATGGAACTTCTCAAAAAGAGCAGGGGAATTTACCTGTTGTCCAGGCCAAATTCCCCAATTCAATAAAGGCAAGGCAACTTTATTTATAAGGCTCCAAATCCTTGAGGCTCTGGGTGCCATACACACAATACTACCAACAGCTTAATCTGGTTCAATGTCAGTTGGCATCCATCTGTATCCCCCTCCCCCAGGATGAGGCTGAAAATAGGCAGAATTGTCTAGTCTTCCTTCCCGGTCAAATAAATAAATATAAATTCTTTTATTTCATAAGATTAGATCATGAATATTGACATGCTATTTGAATGTATGTCTCTATTTCTAGTTGTATTTAATTAACAACCTTAGGAACATAGGTAACTACTTGATATGTAGGGGATACGGTAGGAAAGGACAATATTGGGATTACATCAGTTGGATGTTGCAATGTGTATTTATGAATAAATATACATGTATAAGAATTATCAGAAATATATCAAATATGTACTGTACTGTACCTTACTGTCTTGTTCTCCATATTCCTGTGATGATGTACAATATATGGACTTGTCGCTAGCCTACAACTTTACCTCGTACCTTATTGTATTCTCATTTTTGTTAATACCCTCTGTACTGTAATTCCCTGCACCTCATTGTTAATGGCCTCCACTGTGGCCATGTTACTCCTCCTGTATTCTGTTTTGCTAAATGTGCCATTGTATATGGCCCTGGTCGTGCCTGAAAATGGTCCCTTGGATTAGCGCACTTACTCGGTCACCAAAGACTTGATATAATGTACTATACCAACTGAGTAAACTCACAATAAATATGATTGAGGGAAACAAGTAAAGATAATAGTGTTTATGCAGTATCAGGACTATACTACTGCTGTATCCACACATGGACAAAGGCAGTGATAGACAGGTATCTTTCTGTCTGTTGCACCCTGCCATGCAGGGACATGTACGTGTCCCAGACAGGGTGCACTGGTGCCTACACACTACTGTACCTTGGATCTGTGCTCTGCTGTGCATAACAGCATACCTGGACAGCTTTTCTTTTGTTTGTTTGTGAGCCTCACCTCCATTATAGGTAAGCTGATGGTGACCATACTAAAGGAGAGGCTGGTAGACTTTCTGGAGGTAAATCATCTTCAGGATATTAGACAAAATGGGTTTGTCTTGCGAAGATCCTATCAGACAAACCTGATAGACTTTTTTGACTAAGTCACCAAAACTGTGAACGGAGGCCAAGTGGTTGATATGCTGTACATGGATTTCAGCAAAGCATTTGGTTCAGTGCCACATAAAAGGCTGCTCAGTAAGATGGAGGGTAAAGGAGCTGGGGCAAAGCTGGTAGGGTGGGTCGCGCACTAGCTTCACTGTACATGTCAGAGAGTGGTAGTTGGGGTGAACTCTCAAAGCCTAGACCTGTAACCAGTGGGGTCCCACAGGGCTCAGTGCTTGGCCCAGTGTTATTTAATATATTTATTAGTGACATAGAAAATGGAATCAGAGGTAAAGTGTGCCTTTTCTTGGGTGACACCAAGCTCTTTGGGAAAGTAGACATGGAGGAAGAAAGAAACTCAGGGAGGACCTGGCTAGGCTCAAAAAGTGGCTGGGTATTTGACAGATGGGCTTTAATGCCAAAAAGTGTAAAGTTATGCACCTGGGATCAATGAACCCAGGGACAGAATACTGGCTGGGTTGGGCTTAGGTGACTGGGACGGTGGAGGAGAGGGATCTAGGGGTGGTCATCACTAAGGACCTGAGGCACTTTGTCCAGTGCAGTAAAGCAGCGGCTAAAGCCACCAGAATGCTAGAGTGCATAGTCAGAGGATTCACCTCCACGAGAAGGGAGGTCCTACTGCCGCTGTACAGATCACTGGTGAGCATAGAAGCCGGGTTTGTAGAATTTTTGGTGGGGTCCTGGGGTCAAGGGTCAAGCTCTGCACCTGGCCCTGGGGTCAGGGGTCAAGCTCCACCCCCTAGCCCAGGAGTCAAGGCCCCACCCCCTGGTCCAGGGGTCAAGGCCTGGCCCAGAGGTCAAGGCCCTGCCCCCTGCAAGGAACAAAGTCCAAAACAGAGCAGGATATGCCAGGTTTTATCTGTAGGCTAATAGAGAAAGCAATAGTCATGAGAGAATCCCCAGTCCCCCCACTCTAGGCCCCCCACATCAAGTCACACACATTTCTGAGCACGCGACATCCCTTCTGTGATGCCGTATCTGTTTAGCAGATGTTGGGAGAGAGAGAGAGAGAGAGAGTGTGGCATAAATGGAGTCAGTACTGCATTTCACTGCATACCCATATACGCCATTATCACCAGGTAGGAAGGTTACAGACAAAGGCCCAGATATTCAAAAGGGTTGCGCCATGCGCAACAGGGTTGCGCATGCGCAAGTCCAAAACTGCGCCATTTTGCGATATTCAGAAGGCAGTGTGCAGCCCGAAAACATGCTGAGCAACAGCGTTAATGAAAATGAAGGCATGCACAACCGAAGGGGGTGGATCCATGCATAAAGACCACAATGCGATATTCAAAGACTTGCGCACTGCGCAATAGCGGCACAGACGGAAATTGCACACTAGCGGAAATGAGCCAAAATAAAAAGGCTCAAGGAAGTGGCGCAAGAACGCTACCAGGCTGCCAAGTGGGAGAGAGAGAGAGACAGAGACAGACAGACAGACAGCAAAGGGCAGGCAAGGAAAGTGTGTCCCATAGTCTGTAGAGGCCAGTGGGGGGTGCCCGGTGCAGTGGAAGTAGCAGTCAGGACAGTGGGGGTAACACAGCAACACCAGCCGGGGGCAGAAGCCAGGGAGATGGACAGTGCCAGTTTCCACATGGAAGCTGTAAGGAGGGGGGTGAGAATGCATGCTGCAGGGGGACGTGGCCGTGGAAGGGCCCGTCGGCGGTACGCCCCGACAGGCGGTACTGTGCCCGCATCAGCTTTGAGCTGTACACAGATGTAGAGATCGTGGGCCGGTACCGCCTGAACAGGGCAATACTGAGACGGCTCTGTGAGCTGTGCAATGATGTGATGCAGGCACCCTCATGATGGAGTCACGCTCTGTCGGTGGAGACCAAGGTGACAGCCTGCATGTGCCTGCTCGCCACGGGCACCTTCCAGAGGCCGACAGGGGACACCACAGGCATCACACAGTCGGCCACATCATGCATCCTCACCCACCCTCAGCGCACTGCTGCCACATGCTGCGGAGTACATCCATTTCCCCAGCATCGCGGCAGAGCGTACAGCAAACATGCAGGAGTTCCACAGGGTAGCACGTATGCCTGGCGTGCTAGGGGCCATAGACTGCACCCATGTGGCCATCCGCATGCCACCTGGCCCCGATGCACGATATCGGAACAGAAAGGATTCCTCAGTGTCAACTGCCAGGTGGTGTGTGATGCCACTGGGCATAATCAATGTCTGTGCCACACCCTGGTGGAGCACATGATGCCTTCATATGGTATCAGTTTGCACTGTGCCATCGATTCGAGAGTGGGGACATCCCCACAGGACATCTAGTGGGTGAGTACACATGTATGGAATGCAAACTCTGGGCAAGGGTGGAATGCCACAGGTGCCATGGTAGTGGCACACCAGGAGATGGCCAATATGGACCTGAACATGACACTGATCTCCACTATCTCCACACAGGTGACAGCGGATACCCACTCTGTCCCTGGCTGCTCACACCATACCGGCGTCCCATGACCCCAGTGCAGCTATGCTATAATGAGGCACATGCCGCAACACGCAACATCATAGAGCGGGTGTTTGGGATGCTCATGGCACGCTTCCGATGCCTAGACACCTCCGGCGGTGCCCTACAGTACAGCCCCCAAAAGGCCTGTGGGATATTCCTGGCCTGTTGCATCCTGCACAACATGGCCAAAGACCATGGGATAGCTGTACAGGTCGAACAGGGGGACAGCGATGGGGACGCCAGTGGCGCCGGTGATGATGGTGATGAGCAGCCCCCCCTAGGACGGAGGGACCCCGACTGATCCGGCAGGCCCAGCTGCACCGGGACACCATCACAGAGGAGCACTACACACAACACAGGTAAGTCAAGGGACATTTGCAACCAACACTGGCCATGCAAACCACAGGCACACAGGGAACACACCAGGGGTGCATGACGGCTGAGAGTGGAACGGTCCAGGCATACAAACACACTATCAGGGAGGGGTGAGCACTCTATGGACACACACACACACACACCAGGCACAGAGCGTACATGGGCAGATGCACAGCACTGCAGAACCGACATTGCTAACACACAGCACCACCGACCACTCCCCACCACCCGACTGTCCAAGACGTGTGTCAGAACCTGGGCACCCTTGCACCTTGGTACAGTGCAATGCAGGCATCATCATGCACATGCACCTGTGGACAGCAGTTGGGAGGGTGTGCAGGTGGTCCAGTAATGCGCGTGTGAGCAGAGCACCCAGCAGTGCACCGCCCACCATGACACATTGCACACATGGCAGCACCAGACAGGGCCCGCACTGGGAGACAGCTCAGTCATGTAGCACTGTCCCACGGCCACAAGGATGCGTGGGCGGCCCCACCATGACCCAACAGCATGGGCAGGCTGAGCAGGGGCTGGTGGCACTGTTGCACCACCAGGGGGTCCCACTCGCGCGAACGTGACCTTGCCCGCTGACAGGGTCTGCAGCATGCCGATACAAACCTGCACCAGGGGTGCTCGGGATGCCCACAGCAGAACCCGCGCCGACAGGCCTGGTGTCACGATTACGCGGAACGGGAGTGGAAAGTACTATGTGGGGTGCGGTACAGGGCACCTGACTATGTGCCCACGCGTCTCCACAGAGACCACTGCCTGGGTCAGCCTGTCAATGGCGGCGGGCACATTCGTCAAGACACGGATCAGCTCGGCTCGGTCCCGAGCACACTCCCCTGCTGTGCCGCCCACGGACACACAGACAGTGCCTCCACGGACCTTGCAACCTGCCTCTGCAGCTGTACTGATTCCTGCAGCAGGCGGGTGTGCTCATCCAATGGGTACTGTGCCCCAACAGCATCCTGACCCCCAGGGTGTGGACGGTCCTGATGCACAACACCCCTTGAGGGTGGGCGCTGTTCGCCAGGACCAGGAATGGGCGGATCAAAGGGCAGCGGACATGTGCCACTGCTTGACACTGTACCCCCAGACCTGGTGGGTGACTGCTGCTGCTGCCCCTCCAACCGCTGTGCCCCAGGGTCCACTCATTCCACCGCTGTGCTGGCAACAGTGCCAGACACCTGCACAGCCACCGGTGCTGCCCCACAGGTGCTGACAGGCACAGCCTGGGACCGTGCCAGCATGCTGGTACACAAGTTGGAACCAGACAGGCCCAGGGGCACGTGCTGGCCTGCCGCGTCCGCTATGGGACACAAAACCATCACTGCCCATTGCAGGCCTGCTATCATAAATGGTGCGAGTGTACGTGTACTGCCATGGTCTGGCGGCTGGCATGCTTGCATGCCAGACTGCTGGATACAGGCTGTGCACCCCCGCACCCGTATCACTGACACCAGAGTTTGTGGCCCAGCTGCATGCTGCTGCAGTGCCTGCTGGCTGGTGGTGGAGGTGGATGGACCCTCCTCCATGTCCAGCAGGTCAGCATCACTGTCTGGACCCACCACCACCGTCTCCTGAAGACGAACAGGATCTGTAACAGAAAGAGAGTACATGTGAGTGCATGTGAACAACTGCCCCACCCAAACACCACCACCATGTCATACTGTGCAGTGATGGGCTTCCACCTGTCTGGAATCCTCAGCCTGGTACGCCCTCAATGGCACTCAGCTGCATGGCTGTGACCAGTGTCTCCTCAGTTGGGGTCAGCTGCAACACCACTGGCGGGCCCCCGCCAGTGCCAGCACATGCCGCCCTGAAGGCTGCCACCTTCTCGTTCAACCTCCTGCGGTCTGTCCCCATCTTTTTCTTGCATTCCTGCATGGAGCGCTGGTGGCTTCCGTGCAGATTAATGGCCTGAGGTACCCCCTCCCATGCAGCCGCATGGGACTGAGGGGGTGCCCCTCCGTCCACTCAGCACTGGCTCTTCATCCAGGTAGGCCTGGAAGAGAGCCTCCGTCTCTGCTGCTGTAAAGTTGGGCCTCCTCCTACGCCCACCGTCCTCACCCTCACAATGACTCTGCTCGGTCATGGCAATCTGTATGGGGGGAAGTGGACACCTGTCACTGTGCAGTCTACAGCATTTTCCCATGACCATCGTCCTGAACATCACACAGCATGCAACTCGCCTCACCTGCAGTAACCGACCTGGCCAACGAGCCCAATGTCGCCATTTATAGCACAACCATGCAAATTAGGAGTGGAGCAATATAATGACATGCAAATCGCGCCACTGTGCCCTTGAATGGCTGATCAGCTGATTTGCATGTGTTGGCTGAATATCACGAATCTGCGCTTTTCGCAATACGGAAGAGTTGGCTGAGCCAATGGCGCAGATCTGTACCTGTGTGGTACACTGCATTGCGCATGCCCAGATAGCTTACGTAGGCATCTGTCGCGCTGCTGATGTGCTGAGCGCGATCGGCAATTCAGGCCATGGCCACCATTGTGCCAGTGGCGCTACAGCAATGGGCACTATATGGCGCTGTGGCACTACTGCGCAATACTCCACTGTTGCACTGGTACGCAGCTGGTCGGTCGCGCAGGATGCCTATACGTCAGATGGCGCTGTGCGTAGCCTTGCGTCATTGCCCATGACCTTGTGTATGACCTTTGCCCCCTGGCACTGTTCGCCTGCCATGTGTACGTCCCTATTGCGCTGTCTGGTGACAGCGCTATGTGAAGTGACGGCGCTGTTCGAACAGCGCGATTGCAGCCTGTGGTGGTCTATTGGGCAACATCTCTACGTGGGGTTACGGCGCAGCTGGGCACCATATTGCCTGCTGTAAAGTTGGTGCCATGGCTAGGAGGAGGGTGGTGTCCTGGAGCCAGCTTGAAGTGGCCAACTTGGTGGCGCTAGTGGAGCCCCACTATGGGGCACTTTATGGTGAGGCGCCCCTCACCATTGCCCGGACCCAGGTGTGGCAGCAAGTGGCCACTGACCTGGTGGGGGTCACTGGACGGTGCAGGTCAGCTGAGCAGTGCCGGCACCGGTATAGTGACCTCTGCCGGAGGGATCCTGATCTGCTGGATCGGCTGCGGTCACGTGCCAGGCGGGGCGTGGTGCCTAGGCCAGGTGGGTGTGCCATATATGTACCTGTATTATCTGTAGGGGTGTGTGTGTGTTTTTGGTGGCTGTGCATAGGTGATGGCTCGGCCATGGTTGGCTGTGTCAGTGTGTGCAGCTGTGA
This sequence comes from Neoceratodus forsteri, assembly GCA_016271365.2. Lineage (NCBI taxonomy): Eukaryota > Metazoa > Chordata > Ceratodontiformes > Ceratodontidae > Neoceratodus > Neoceratodus forsteri. The sequence goes on from CM028133.1 coordinate 66,437,435, forward strand.
GATGACTGGGTATGGCTGTGTGGGCAGGCACTGTCACTTGGGCAGGGGGCAGTCTGCTTTTGAGTCACACTGATGTTTGTCTCAACATATGTCTCCCACAGGCCGGGATGTGAGGATGCGGGGCAACGGTGAAGAGGGCTGTGCCAGGAACCCATTGCCAGCAGGGGTTGGAGCCCACCAGCAGCAGCAGCGCCAGCAACAGCGGCAGACCCAGCTGCTTGAGCAGTGTATCATAACTTCATGGATGCTATTGCATGCTGGGGGAGGGGCCAGTAGCCATGCACAATACAAACATGCAGTAAAGGGGAGGTCATAATTCCACTATACAAGACACTAGTGAGGCCCCACCTGCAGTACAGTGTACATTTCTGGAGACCATACCTACGTAAGGACGTAGAGTGGGCAGAGAAGGTTCAGAGGAGGGCAACAAGGATGGTGCATGGCTTGCATCACAACTCCTAGGGAGACAGGTTGAAGGAACTGAACCTGTACTCCCTGGAGGAGAGGAGGGAGAGGGATATGATTGAGACATACAAGTATCTTACAGGGTGGAACAGGGTGCAGGAAACACTATTTTGAAGTGCAAAAGATGTTCCAGAACTACAGGGCATGGGATGCAGTTGGAGGGAGGACGATTCAGAGGAAACATGAGCAAGACTTTCTTCACAGAACGGGTGGTGTACAAGTGGGACACCCTGCCAGATGGAGTGGTGGGGGCTGACACACTCACGGGATTTCAGACAGCACGGGATAGACATAACGGAATTCTTGAGGTCAGGGTTAAGGGGCAACAGACTTCTAGGTAAACAAAGTAACTTACAGGTTGAAATGGACAGACTGTGTGGGCCATAGGCCCTTATCTGCCAACACTGGCTATGTATCTATGTCTGTAGGCATGACACAGATGACATGCATCACTGTCCAGTTTCACAGCACGTCTGTGTATGCATCACTGGTGGTCCATGCATGCACTGGGCACATAGCTGGGTAACTGGCATCGCACCACGTTGCCACATCACTTGCCAGCCTTGTTCGTGCTGTGATGGACATGGGCAGTGTGTGTGTGCAGTGGTGCACATAGCTGGTGCCGCCTGTTTGTGATGGCCATGTGCATGTTCACTGTGGGTGGGTGCATGCCATCACAGGTGCGGGACATTGGGCTATATGGCTTGCAGGTTGGGTGGTGTTCAGGGTTGTGGTCAGTCACAGCCATTGACTGTGTACCCATTTTCCTAGACCTCGAGGTTCTCCATCGCATTGGGAGGGATGTTCGGGGACTGAGACAGCTGCTGACAGACAACCAGACCATCCTACAATCCATCCACCAACATGGCCTTCGCAGGAGGTGGCATAGGATGGGGCGCCACCAGCCGGAGGATGAGCGGCCAGCTGCCCCATAGCGACTGCTACCCTTCCCACTTCTCCCATCCCTACCACCCTGCCTTCCCTCTCCAAGTTTGTCATCCCTACCCCTTGAACACCCCTACCTTGTACCCGTCCCCTGTAAATAGTTTGTTATTGTTCTGGTTGTGTTGTTTATCTGAATATACATTTCTATTTTGATATGAATAATGTGTTGGTCTCTGATTTGCAGCTGGCTATGGGTGCTCAGTTGCAGGGGTGTACATGCCATCTGGGGTGGTATGGTCCTGGGTGTGTGTGTGTGTGTGTGTGTGTGTGTGTGTGTGCATGGGGAGGTATCTCCAGCATGGCAGTGACTTTCTGTTGGTCTTGCCGTCTGCTGCCACCCACTGCTGGGTGCACAGGGTGTGTCTGGCTTGTAGGCTTCTGTGCTGCACGGGGTTGACGTGTGCTGGGGGATGCATGGTTTCCTGCAGTGCCAGTCACTGCACATAGGTGGTATCTTGGGGTCACAGTGCAGGGTGTGCTGTGCGTACGGGGGGCTGATGTGCACTGTGGTTGTCAACCCCCTGTGTGTGGCACTCTCAGCCTGCCAGTGGTTGTGCTGGGGTGTCATGGCTCTGCTATGCTTTGTTGGCTTGTCCCCATGGGCCAGTAGATCATCCGTCCCACCCCCAGTGATGCTGTGCTTGGGGTGTGCAGGTGTGGTGTGGGTTCTGCAGTGTGTTCCTGTGCCCATGTGTGGCATGGCTGGCGGTGGGCCCCAGCCTGCCTCCCTGGATGTGCAGTTCCATTGCTCTGGGGGCTCTGCTTGCACTATGGCATCTCTGGAATGCTCAGCTGGGCTGCCCTGGTTGTGCCATAGCGCACATTTCGGCTCGCTTCTCCTTCCTGGTTGCGCTATGGCGCAGTATGTGCGATATTCAGACGTTGGTTGCTTGCGCAATTTGTTCTACTCCATGTTTGAATATCGCACCTGTTGCGCATTTGCGCAACTGGTTTGTGCTTGCTCCTGCTGTTGCGCTCATTTTGAGCGCAGTTTGAATATCTGGGCCAAAGAGTCTGAGACTGTATGTGCCCATGGCCAGCCATGTCCAAAGAAAGTATACATGAAGTACTACATCTTTCAAAGACAGATACTTAATATATTATTTTTAGACATGGCCATAGACACATAGAAGACCAGGCATCAAAATTAAGTTTTTCAGCCAGTAGCCAAAAAGGGCTAGTGACTGGGAAAACACACCAGCCCAACAAACATTTCCAGTAGCACACTTGTGTCCTAGAAATCCAAGAGCCATTATATACAGTAAACCTGCATTTTAGTAGCCACAGGCCCACATGACAAGAGTGAAAAAGTAAGAACTCTAGAAATAATTTGGCTGGCAGCTGTTGCTTTTTCATGCTTCCTTGTGCAGTCCGCCCCCTTGCCCATCAGACAGTCACACACTGATGCAGAGACAGACTACCACACCCATTTCAGTCTCTGGACTCAGCATCCCTCCGATCCATCCCCACAGAGGCAACATCAGCATACCTCCAATCCATCTCATCCCCACAGAGGTGTAACCCCCCTACAAATGGTGGTTCCTAAAAGCCATCTAGGAGCTGCCTAAGTGCCCCCCGGTGGTTGGCGTTCGGCGCTTAAGCCATTTAAATGACTCTGTGAGTGCTTGTAGAGCCTCCACGTGCTGTCGCTTTAAGAGCTGTCTGCTTGCAGACACTATTATTGCTCCTGAGGGGAACTGTGTGTTTCCCTGCTCGAGTCTCGTTCGAGCTGTAATGTAATTGCCCTCTTTGCCGTCGCTGAAAGCGCAAGGGGAGCCCACTGGAAAGATGTAACTATTTGCCTGCAATCATGTAGAGTACTAGTGAAAATGCAGTTGTTTAACCTGCCTTTGTTGCAGCTGGGACTCTGTGTGCTGTGCCCCTCCATTTTGGGCCAGGACTGTCTGGAAGGGGCCAGTAAGAGCAAGGGGGTATCCAAAATGGAGTAAATAATGACCAACCAGAATCAGGACTCTAAGTGGAGCCGGCTGACCAATGGGGATACAGCTAGTAATTCTGGGAAGTGAAGTCTGGACTATGGTGCCTTTTTTGCACCAATGAGGGCAGTAGTGAGTAACTGGCATCTGTATCCCACCAATGGGATCGGGTGGCACCCGTGCTGGATTTCTTTGCCCAAACTGCCCAGAGTCAGAGTCGTTGGTGATCGTGAAGGGAGAAGGAGCTCTGGCTCCTGCGCTGTGGAAGTCTTGTGCGGGAAGCGTGTGTGGCAGGCCAAGAAGTCGGGTGAAAGCAACGCCAGAAGGAGTGGACAAGATCCCTGGAGGAGTGCAGGTGGAGGAGGCTGTACGTTTACAGCTACCTACCAGGCTCACCCTGTAGAGGACAAAAGAATCTGCTTCAATCGCACTCGGTCAGTCAGGACAAGTGAAGCTGTGTCGTTTGGCCCGTTGTTTGCAGTGAAAGCGATCGGGAGTATACAGCAGCTGCCTGGTATGGTACCCCTCTGCTGTTCATATAAATGTGTGGAGAAGTGTTTGAATTCCAGGCTCCGTCATGCGAGTGGTGTGAGAGCGCTCTTTCTGCTGGAGTTGTGAGTACTAAATCAGGGTAGCTCCCTGTCAGATGTTCATAGTGAGGGCAAGATTTGTCTGGCTGCTTCATTGGCTACACGAACTGAGCCTGCTGGCTCTACTTAATCCTCTTAAGAATCAAATGCTTGTTTCCTACGTCAGGGCCCCAACCAGCTGCATCGATAGGCTAGCCTTCTATGGCCTGGGTACCCAGAGACAATGACTTGTAGGTTTGGCCTGTGCACAGTGCCCTAGATATATAAATGTACTAGAGTGGTATGCTAATTAACCTGATCTCCCCCCGTCCTTGTTATCTCCCCCTAAATAAATCAGATTGGTTGTTTTTCAAAGGTATACTGACTGAACTATGTGTCTATGTTGAAGTGCTGGAGAGTGGTTATTGTATAACTGCATCTTACTTTACAGGGGGTCCCCAGAGCCAAGTTGATTGAACCAAAGCTGGGGGCAAGTATATATGGCAAGGGTACTGTGGTTGACTTGTAAGGGCCACTAGTGGGAAGAATGGGGGGTAGCAGTGACCCAGAGGGCTGTAACCATGTCATATTAGACTGTTCCAACCCCAACCTCTGGGTGGAGGCACCCGCCATCAGATCCTGGCCCATCAACCTGTTAACGTCGGAGCAGGCAGGGGTAGTAGCCCTTGGGATACCACCCCCTAGGGGTTACATTTTAGAGGCACTGCTGGGATTAGCGTCCCCTAGTGGCCGAATACACAAATTACCCCACCATGGCCAAACCCAAGGAAAAACTGGAGGGGGATATCACTACTAAAATTAAGTTAGACCCTGTTAAGATGATGGTGCATAAACTGATGGGTGGGGTGAAGCTGATGAGTTGGATTTCCAGAAAAGTGTGTTACTACTAGATGTACCTCTGGGGATAAAGAACGCTGACCTTGTTTCTGCAGTTGAGCATGTTAAATGTTTGGGCAAGGTAGAGGTGAAGGGGCAAATGGCCGACCTACTTGACCAGACCTTACAGGTGCTGCTGTTATGCAGTGTAGTTATAGACCCAGAGAGGGTGCCCCCAGTGATTTACCCAGAAGGTGCTCCAAAAGGGTGGAGGGTCATTCATGGCCGGAGTGGTTCAGTCACCCCAGGGGTTCCCCCAAGACTAATAGCTTTAAAGATAAGTTGCTTAAACTGTTAGCTGCAGAAGGGAGGACCACTCAGGAATTACTACAGGTGTTAGACCTTTCCAGTAGTCCCACTCCCCAGTCATCCCCGGGTACATCTCCTGGGTCCTCCAAGAGTTCTATCCTGGCTTCCCCACCTATAGTTGTTCCCCCCATACAGTTAGACTCCTATTGAAGATTGAAACTTTTTTCTGGTACTATGCCTGTGCCCTCGGGAGAAGATGATTTGGAGACTTGGATGGACTATGCTTCCCCTTTAGTCCAGGAGTGGCAGTGCTCTGAGGGGTAGAAACGAAAGAGACTGATGGAGAGCCTGAGGGGCCCAGCTTTGGAAGCCATTCATTTCTTGCAGGCTACTAGCCCCGAAGCCACTGCAACAGAGCACCTTTCTGCCTTAGAGGGGGTGTTTGGGAGTACAGAAACTGGGGTAGACTTGTTGTGGAAGTTCAAGTCAGCTAAACAGTGGAGGAATGACAAAAAAGTCAGCATTTGTCACCAGAATGGAAAGGGCATTGCAAAAAGCTTATCGGGGTAAGTGCCCCAGCATTGAATCAGGTCCAGCTGGAGCATATCTTGAAGTCTGCTAGGTTTTCCAGTGTGATATTGTTAAAACTCAAGTTACATGACCGACGGGCCGCCCCTCCTGAGTACTTCCAATTGATGAGAGAGATTCGAGAGGTTGAGACTGATGAAGGGGGGGGACTCTATGTGGGGGCCGTGAATCTATGCCAGACCCCTGAGTCCAGTGAACCTGATGAGATCCACCCCTTGAGGGGATTGAACAAGGGGCCTGATGCTTTTCCTGTGCCCCGAGAGACCCAGGATGGAGTGGGGGTGCATGCTGTTTCCTCTGATCCCCAGGTGGAGAGTGATTTGAAGGCTGAGATAAGAGATCTACAGGAAATGGTGAGAGAATTAAGACACAATACTGCCAACCCCCCCAAATTTGGGGAACCTGAGTTATCCAGAAATAAACGACCTAGCCAAGAGGAGCCCTCCAGAGCCCCCAATGCCTCCCGCCAGGCGAGATATTTTCCTCCCAACAAAGACTTTCGAGATACTAAGTTCTGTTACCATTGTGGGGAGGTTGGACACCTTCAGACAGAGTGCCGGTTACCCGAGAACTTAAGGAGGGTCAACAGTAGGATAGTAGCTTGGCATCAAAAGGCCTATGCCAGACCTCAGGGAGGGCATCCTCGGAAGAGTTTTGTTACCTGGGCCAATGCCAAAGCGACCGCCAAAACCATGCCTCCTGAATGGCCTGACATGGTGGGTCCCTCAATGAAAACCACCGTGACAGTGAATGGAGTACTCACCCCGGCTGTGTTGGACAGTGGTTCCCAAGTGACCATTATGTTTCAGGACTGGTATTAGAAGCACTTGCCTGAGGTGCCTCTGCAGCCTTTGGATGGACTACATGTGTGGAGACTGAGTAATAAGGCCTACCCCTATTCTGGGTATATCCGAACCTGGTTGTCTTTTCCTACTTCTGTAGCTGGGGTGGCTGAACAAGTGGAAACCTTGGCACTGGTGTCCCCCCCCCCACTGGACTGTATGATGGGGTGCCCTTGTTAATTGGGGCCAATGCTCACATGTTTGGTCACTTAGCACAGCTGTGCTCTGAAAAACAGATGTCCAGGACTGGGCGAGCACTCAGAATACCTGCCTTGATTCAGAAGACCTATGAGACTCAGAGACAGGCCCACCAGGCAGAACCCGAAGGCCCGTTGGGTGTCATCTGGAAGAAGGATCCAAAACCCTTACTACTAGCCCCAAATGCCCAGTGTGTTCTACAGGGGGAAGTCCAGATTAAAAGGGATGTCAAGAATAAAATATTGATGCTAGATGCACCAGGCAAGGAAAAGTTGTCAGAGGGGTTGTTGGTCAAACCCAGTATCTTACCTGCTAGAGCCCATGTCTTTGCCAGAAGAGTAATGGTTCAAGTGCATAATGTATCTGATCGAGAGATTCGAGTGAAATGGGGTTGCACTCTGGCCACGGTGCACTGTGCAGATACTGCTGTCCTGCCCCACAACAAGACTCCCGGGAGAAGTGACCTAGTGACCCCTGATCTTTTTGATTTCGGTGATTCCCCACTGCCAGCAAAGTGGAAGAAAAGGATCACTGAAAGGCTCACCCAGAGGGAACAGGTGTTTTCCTTGAAGGAGTGGGATATAGGATGTGTGCAAGAGGCTGAGTATCACATTCAGCTTCAGATGAGCAACCCTTCCGTGAGCGATCTCGACGTCTAGTCCCTGCTGATATAGATGATGTGAGGCGACACCTGCAGGAGATGCTTGCAGCTGGGGTGATACAGGAATCCAGAAGCCCCTACACCTATTGTAGTAGTGAGAAAAAAGAATGAAACTGTTCGGATGTGTGTGGATTACCGTACTCTAAACAGGTGAACCATACCAGACCAATATACCATGCCACGCATTCAGGATGCCTTGGACTGTCTAAATGATAGTGAATGGTTCTCAGTGTTAGACCTCCACAGTGGGTACTACCAGATCCCAATGGTTCCAGAGGATCGAGAAAAGACTGCTTTCATTTGCCCACTAGGCTTCTACGAGTTTATGCGGATGCCCCAAGGAATTCCAGGCACCCCTGCTACTTTCCAGTGCTTGATGGAGCGTGCTGTGGCGGACATGAATTTGCTCGAATGTTTAGTCTACCTAGATGATGTCATAGTGTTTGGCAGCTCCATGGAAGAACATGAAAGCAGGTTGTTCAAAGTCCTGGATCGACTGGAAGATTTTGGTCTCAAATTATCTATAGATAAGTGCCAATTCTTTAAAACTTCCGTAAAATATGTGGGGCACATAGTATCCACTGAAGGCATAGAGACTGACCCCAGCAAAGTGGAAGCTTTGACTACTTGGCCTCAACCAAAGAATTTGAAGGAGCTGCAATGGTTCCTGGGGTTTTGTGGATATTATAGGTGATTTATCAAAGACTATTCTCAAGTGATCTGCCCTCTGCTCAACCTTACGCAGGGATATCCCCCAACATACAAAAAGTATAAGAAAACTGTGCCCTCTGAGACTGAGAAAAAATATTTCCACTCAAATGATGTATTTGGCACACGCTGGACTGCTGATTGTGAGGAAGCTTTCCATGACATTATATATCAACTTACTCATGCTCCAGTGCTGGCCTATGTTGACCCTGCCAAGCCGTATGTTCTTCATACTGACACCAGTCTGCAAAGATTGAGGGCTGTGCTATATCAAGAGCACCCAAACGGTCTAAGACCTGTAGCTTTTGTCAGCAGAAGCTTGACTCCTTCAGAAAAGAACTACCCAGTGCACAAACTGGAGTTCCTGGTTCTGAAGTGGGCCATAGTTGATCAATTTCATGACTACTTGTATGGTGCTAAGATATTGGTGAAGACTGATAACAGTCCTCTGACATATGTGCAGGCCTCAGATAAGCTGGATGCCACTGGCCATAGGTGGCTCTCTGCGTTGTCTACCTAAGACTACGCTGTTGAATACAGAGCAGGCCTAAACCATATAGATGCTGATGCTCTCTCTTGGAGGCCTGTGTCCCGAGCTGACTGGGTCCGGTTGTGAGAACCTTACTTAAGAGCCCTTTGCCAAAACTTTGACAAGGAGGAACAGGTGTCTCCTGATGCTGTGGGCTGCTTGGGGCCATCTGAGAACTGCATACCTCCTGCTTAATGTCATTTTTCTGCATTAGACACTAGTGCGCTACCCCAGTTCAACAATGATAGCCTCCAACGGGCTCAATCCCGAGATCCCATGATAAAAACTGCTTTGGAAGCTGTGCAGGAAGGGAGAGATGTGCCAAAACTGTGTTCCACTGACCTGAGAATTGCCCTGTTGTACAAAGAAGGATCAAAGTTGAAACTGATTAATAAACTATTGTACAGGGAGACCGTAGACAAAGAGGGGCGAGTAGACAAACAACAACTGGTGTTTCCCACTGCTTTTAGAGAACTGGTGTTGAGGTCCCTGCACAATCAACATGGGACACCTCAGCATAGACAGAACCCTTGACTTAGTGTGGTCCCAATTTTATTGGCCCAAAATGGGTGCTGATGTGGAGCAGTATATCAGGACTTGTAGAGGATGTTTTCAAAGAAAGACCCTGCCTCAGAGGGCTGCCCCCCTGGTTAAAATCACTACTAGTGCCCCTATGGAACTGGTCTGCATTGATTTCCTGAGTCTAGAACCAGATCTGAAAAACATCAGCAATATATTGGTAGTTACTGATCATTTCACCCGGTATGCACAGGCTTTCCCTACTAAAGATCAGAAAGCAACCACGGTGGCTAAAGTACTTGTTGAGAATTTCTTTGTCCACTATGGGGCCCCCCAAAGAATCCTTTCTGATCGGGGAGAGATTTTGAAAGCTGCCTGATTAAAGAAATGCTATTCTTGTGGGGAGTACGAAAGTCAAGAACCACTCTGTATCATCCCCAGGGAGATCCCCAACCTGAGAGGTTTAACCACACATTGCTTGATCTGTTGGGCACCCTGCAACCTAAAGACAAGCCTAGATGGAGCCAGCAGATTAGCACCTTGGTACACGCTTATAACTGCACCAAAAGTGATGCCACTGGATTTTCCCCATATAGACTGATGTTTTGGAGAGAAGCTAGACTGCCGGTGGATGTATGTTTCAGGGTTTCTCCTGATGGGGTTCAAGCAGCTAATCATCTACAGTATGTGCAAAAGTTGAAGGCCCAACTCAACCATGCCTACCAACTAGCCCAGACCATGGCTGCTAAGCAAAACCTGGCCAATAAGGAAAGGTATGATAAGAAAGTGAAAGCAATGGAGCTGAGAGAAGGGGATAGAGTGCTATTGAGGAATCTGGGACTGCATGGCAAACATAAGATGGCTGACAGGTGGCATCACCTCCCTCATATTGTTGTGGGAAAACTGGCAGATTTACCTGTATATAAAGTGCGGCCTGAAAACAATTCAAAAGATGTGAAAACTATACACAGAAATCATCTGCTGCCTATCGGACAAATTTTGATAGAAGCTGAACCTCCAAACCCCGGCCTGTAACTAGAGCTGCTGCCAAGAAAAAACTAAGATCAGTTGATTCTTCAGAAATCAAACTAAAGAGGCCTTCTCCACCCCACTCTGATGAAGCTGATTGACAGTCTGTGTCTGAGGACAGTGAGAATAACATTGAGTATTACCCCTCTTATGAACTGAGCCAACTGTTAAGGTGCAATCCTCTAAGGGGAGGAGGGGTAGCAATGATAGTCAAAAACTGCATTGGCATAGGGGGAGTAGAGGAGGCGGAGGGAACCGTGGAGGCGATTTGGGTCACCTTGATAACAAGGGGGCAAGAGAGTAAAAATAGGAGTGGTGTATAGACCCCCTGCCCTGGCGGAGGAGCTGGAGGACAGTCTGGTGGCAGATGTTAGGAGACACTGCAGACTGGGCAGAGGAACGGTGGTGGTGTTGGGGGACTTAAACATGCCAGGAACAGACTGGGAGACTATGACATCCTCTGTGACCAGGGAACAGAGGTTGTTGGATGTCTTTCAAGACTCATTCCTAACTCAGCAGGTGAGGGAACCGACCAGGGAGGCATGGGTACTGGATGTGGTCCTGGCAGACAGTGACCAGATTGGGGGCCTGGAGGTAAGGGACCCATTGGCGGGGAGTGACCATGCCACGGTCTGGTTCTGCCTGGACCTAGGAGGGGTAGAAGGCTGCACAAAGACGGAAGTAACCAACTTCAGGGGGGCGGATTTTAAGGAAATGGGAAGGATCCTAAGGAGCATTTGGATGGGATTGGGCAGACATGGACGCTGATAGTGGTGGGAAATCATCAGGAGAGGGTGCAAGATGCTACCAGCATCTGTGCAAGAGTAAGACGAAAATGCGGTAGGGCCCAAAAACCCTGTTGGTGGACCAGGGAGGTCCAGGAGGTGGTGCGGGGAAAGAAAGCAGCCTATAAGCAATTCAAGTGCTCAAGGAGTGAAAGGAATCGAGGGGAGTACGAGCTGATGGTTAGAAGGGCCACTAGAGTGGTGAGGGCGGCTAAGGCAAGGAAGGAGCAGAACCTGGCCAGGGAAATTAGGAGAGGGAACAAGGGGTTCTTTAGATACATTGGGGAAAAACGAAGGGTGAAGGGGCAGATTAGCAGGATTAAATCAGGGGAGAGATGGGCACAAGACCCGGGGGAGCAGGCTGAGGTACTAAATGAGTACTTCACCTCAGTTTTCACCAAGGAAAATGGGGGTGCTGCATCATACATGGGAGGAGACAGAGATACTGGAGGAGGGGAACCCTATCGATCGGGCAGGTCTGGGGAGAGGGGGATGCACTGGCAGGTGGGGAGGGTAGCAGGGAGAAGGGGTACCGGAAGTGGAAATCACAGCAGAGAGAGTGAGGGAAGCCCTCAGCTCCCTTAAGACGGAGAAAGCACCGGGGCCGGATAAATTACATCCCAGAGTGCTGAAGGAACTTGCAGATGTCCTGGCAAAACCCCTGGCAGAGCTTTTCACCATCTCTCTGAGGACAGGGTGGGTGCCCCAAGACTGGAAGGTGGCGCATATAGTGTCTATCCACAAGGGGGGAGCAAGGGAGGTGGCAGAGAACTACAGGCCTGTCAGCCTGACCTCGGTGGTGGGGGCATTGTCAAGGAGAGGCTGGGGGACTTGATAAGTCAGGGTGCCTGGACGATAGACAGCATGGATTCATCCTGGGAAATCATGTCAGACAAACCTGGTGGAGTTCTATGACTGGGTGACAAGTGCCTTGGACCTGGGTAGACCAGTGGATGTCCTCTTTCTAGACTTCAGCAAGGCATTTGACTCTGTTCCTCACGTGGGCCTGTTAGATAAGCTGGGAGAAATGGGGGTGGGGAACCAGATGATCAGATGGATAGGCAATTGGCTCCAGGACCAGACCAAGAGGGTCGTAGTTGGTGGGATAGTCTCATCCCCAAGGAGGGTCATTAGTGGGGTCCCACAGGGATCAGTCCTTGGGCCCCTTCTGTTCAACGCCTACATATCTGACATAAGGACAGGAATCAAGAGTGAGATGAGTCTCTTTGCAGATGACTCAAAACTGGGGGCGGTGGTGGATGGGGAGGAGGGGAGGGTGGCCCTACAGGGGGACCTGGAGGTTCTGGAAAGATGGTCTAGAAAGTGGAAGCTGAGGTTCAATGCAGGGAAATGCAAGGTACTCCACCTGGGGACCAGAAACCCAGGCCAAGTGTACACCCTGGGGGGAATGCTACAAGTCTCGATGGCTGAGAGGGACCTGGGGGTGGTGGTGGATGTCAAGATGAACAACTCTGAGACTTGTAGGAGGGCAGCAGCCAAGGCCAACAGGATGCTGGGATGCATCGCTAGGGGGATCACCTCCAGAAGGAGGGAAGTGATACTCCCTCTGTATAACTGCTTGTGAGGCCGCACCTTGAGTACTGCGTGCAGTTTTGGAGCCACACTTAAAGCGGGACATTAACCTCCTGGAGAGGGTCCAGAGGAGGGCAACCAAAATGATTTGGGGCTTGGAGGACAGGACCTATGAGGAGAGGCTCGAAGAGCTAAATGTACACATTGGAAGAGAGAAGGACGGGGGACATGATAGAGGCTTTAGGTACATGAAGAGGGTAAATAGGGAGGAACAGTCAGGTGCTTTCAAGGAAGGAGAAGGCCACTAGAGGGCATGGCTGGAAGCTGGAGGGGGGAAGATTCAGGGGAGAAAGGAGGAGGTGCTACTTCACTGAGAGGGTGGTGGAGCCATGGAATGCACTGCCTAGGGGGCTGGTGGAGGCAGAGACAGTGGAGGGGTTCAAGAGGGGGTGGGACAGGTACAGGGGAAGGGTTCTGGAAGCAAAATCCAATGCAGCAAGAATATCCGGAACTGGGAAGGGAGAAGCCAGAGAAGGCGAGGGGGACAGCAAGGTCAGCATCCAGGTTGGGGACTGACCAAACGAGCAGACACGAAAGACCATTAGGCCTATTCTGCTGGCATTTTAGTATGTTAGTATGTTAACTCTGGGGATGAAGTTGGGCTTCCTGGACTGTCTGAGCCCCCAGTTTTTGTCTCTGGAGCCAATGCTCCCAGAGGATGAAGTGAGTGGCATCAAAGTCGAAGAGGTGGGATCCTTGAGGTTGGCTGAACTGTCTGACCTGGCTGAGCTGTCTGACTTTTCAGAAGAAGGAAGTGATGTGGGTGAGCAAGCCAGTGATATGCCAGAACCTGAAGAATATTTTGAGTGCCCTGATGGTTCCTTGCCAGTACCAGAAATTCCCCCCACTGAACCAAATACTGCGAGCTCAGAAATGGTAGAACAAGGCCCTGAAGGTACTATGGACTCTAGGTCCCCTCCTCCTATAGTGGTTTCCCTGACCCATCCAAGTGGGGCTGAGAGGGAGTCAGAACCTTCAGAAATTTTATCCGAAACTCCTAGACGGACTGGCTGAGAAGTACGGCCTGTAGTGAGGTTGAGTTATGAGTCCCTGGGTCAGCCTGTGGATCTGCTTCTGAATGTGGTCCATAAAGGGGTGTACATATCCCTGAGTTCCTTGCCTAAACTGACCCTGGGAAATGATTCTCAACTGTTAGTATCACTCTCTGAGTATGGTGCCCCTGCCCCCTTTAGCCTACACATAGCTGATAGGGAAGGGCTCCCTCTATCCAAGTGGAATGGGCAGGAAGTAATGACCTGATTTATAAAAGAAGGTTGTCTGTATGTGTAATGTTGTATAACCAGTAGTGAACTGTGTAGTACAGTACCAATGTAGGTAACCCTAGGTTTTATGTGCTGTTAGTGTAAACTGTTTTGCCTTAAAGTGATTTAAGGGTAACTACTTGATGCGGACGCCAAGTTCTTTCCAGGCCAGGAAGGGTGTAACCCCTCCCTACAAATGGGGGTTCCTAAAAGCCGTCTAGGAGCTGCCTAAGTGCCCCCCCGGTGGTTGTCGTTCAGCGCTTAAGCCGTTTAAATGACTCTGTGAGTGCTTGTAGAGCCTCCACGTACTGTCGCTTTAAGAGCTGTCTGCTTGCAGACACTATTATTGCTCCTAAGGGGGACTGTGTGTTTCCCTACTTGAGTCCTGCTCGAGCTGTAATGTAATTACGTAGATTACATTGACAATACTGAGCATAAAAACATTTGTCAGTGAGCTTGCAAGTAACACCTAATTATATCCTTTTATATTCTTCCTTACTAAGAATTTATCTAGCTGTGTTTTAAATTCCTGCATTGTAATGCTTTCCACAACCTCCCCTGGTAGCATATTCCAAATTTCCGTTACCCTATTACTTAACCAGTATTTTCTTCTATTTGTATTATATCTGTCTTTTACCAATTGGTAACAATGAGCTCTAGTGTCATATGTTTGAGCCCTTTTAACCAAGCCCAACAGGTCCCATAAGTTAGTATTGGTCAATGCCCTATAAATCAAACACGTCACCTCTCATTCTACGATATTCCAGGGAATACAGCTCCAAATCCTGCAGTCTCTGCTCATAATCCAATACATCCAATCCCTTGATTCTCTTTGTAAGTCTCCTCAGCACCCCCTCCATCAGTGCAACATCCCTTCTCTTATACGGGGCCCAAAACTGGACACAGTACTCCACATGAGGACGCACCAATGCATTATATAGGGGCATCACAACCTCCCTATCTCTACTTTTTATGTGTCTCAATATACAGTGTGTTATACTACCAGCCATTTTAATAGCTGTATTACAGTGTAAGCTAGAACCAAGATCATTATTGACCATAACCTCCAAGTCCTTCTCTTCATCCACTACTTTTAGTACAGATCCACCTAAGTTATACTGGAATTTGTTATTTTTCTTGCCAAGGTGCATAACATTACACTTTTCGATGTTAAAAATAGATTGTTTCTGGGAGGCCCATGTGTCTAAACTATCCAGTGCTGTTTGTAGGACTAGATGTTCTTCCCATTTATTTACTGGACTCCCAACCCTAGTGTCGTCTGCAAATTTAGACAACCAGACAGCTGTATGCACTTGCATGGATGAAATATAGATATTAAACAAACATGGTCCCAAGACCGAGCCCTGGGGGACACCACTAGTCACTCTAACATGACCAGAGTATTCTCCTTTTACACAGACTTTCTGGACTCTGTCAGTAAGCCAAGCCTTCACCCATGTTTGTATCCAAATTGGTATATCCAAATCATAAAGTGTTTTAACAAGTTCCCCATGGGGTACTTTATCAAAGGCCTTTGCAAAGTCCAGGAAGACCACATCCACTGCATTACCCATATCCATGGCCTTACCAACCTTATTATACAATTACAATAAGTTAGTTTGGCATGATCTTCCCTTGGTGAATCCGTGCTGGGTCATGTCTATCCTGCCTGTCCTCTCGATATGTTCCATGATACAATCCTTGATATACCCTCCAGAATCTTACCAAGCACGGAGGTTAGACTAATAGGTCTATAATTTGAGACCTCCTGTCTACAACCTTTTTTGTATATGGGTACAATCACAGCTTGCCTCCATGCCTCAGGAACCTCACCGTGTCAATACTTTCCTGAAAAAGGTAAGTTACTGGCTCCACTAGTAATGTTGCCATTTCTTTAATCACCCTTGGATGAATCCCATCTGGCCCCTGTGCTTTATTTTGATTAACCTTCTGTAATCTAATAAGCACTTCAGCTGGGTCTATCTTTGGGCTCTGTCCTCTTTGTCTAGTTTTCCTATTATCCCATGAAGTTTGGAGACTTTTGCCAAAGACCGATGAAAAGTATGCATTATATTCCTCCGCAAGAGCCTTATTTTCTGTTACAATATTCCCATCTTGCGTTTTTAGGGGTCCTATGGTTTTATTTTTCCCTTTTTTATTATTTATATATGAATAAAAAGTTTTGTAATTATCATGGACCTTTGCTGCTATTGTATACTCGTATTCTCTTTTGGCCTGGGCTATAGCCTTTTTGGCTATTTTAAGATTAATCCTATAAAATTCCCAGCCTTCTTCCATATTATTATGTCTTGCTAGATGGTATGCTTTATTTTTGTTTTTAATTAATCCCTTTATAGATTGGGTTATCCAGGGCACAGTTGGACTTGTAGACTTCTTATATTTGTTTCTGATTGGTACATGTCTTGTGATTAAGCCATTTATAGCATTTGTTAATTTTACCCACATTTGATCTACTATCTGGTTCTCAAACTCAGATTTCCAGTCCCATATTGTAGTAACCCTATTATCCCCTAGCATACTGGAGTACTGAAACCCTATTACAGCATGATCGCTTGAACCCAAAGGTGGGAATATTTTACTGTTTATAATACCGTCACCAAGGTCACTTAATATTAGATCCAATATATGATTCCCCCTTGTTTTGGCTGTAACATATTGATCTAACCCTCCAAGACTAAATATCTCCAAATATTTAGATTCAGCTGATGTACTTGCCTTTAAGGTATCCCACTCAATACCTGGGAGGTTGAAATCACCGACTAATATTACATTACCTACTGATGATAACTGGTTTATAAGATCTAATATAGTTTCATCCTCTGATATCCTAGTGGATGGCGGCCTACATATTACTGCCAGATTGATTTGAGCTGCTTTAAGGGGGCTAATCCTTACCCAGATGACTTCACCATCTGGCCACCTGGCTGTTTCTATACTCTCTGTAGGGATACCCTCAGCAACATATAGTGCCACCCCTCCACCTCTAGATATGGAACAATCTTTATTATAGAGTTTGTACCCCTGAATTTGCCTATCCCAAGTATCTTCAGGTTGCCACTGTTTCCACAATCGCACAAATGTGTACTTTATGAGTTTTTAAAATTAACTGTAACTCATCAAACTTATCCGTCAAGCTCCTTGCATTAATGAGCATAATATTCCATTCGTTTTTGGAGTGACCAGTTTTTATAGCCCCCCATCCCCCTGCCTGTGAAGTTTAAATGATGGTGAACAGAAGTTTTGAGTTGTTGTGCTAACAAGCGCTTGCCCATTTTATTAAGATGTAACCCATCCCTTGCAAATAGCTGCTTATTTTGAAATTCATGCCAATGATCAATATACCTATAACCCTCTCTGGCAGTCCACCTCCTAAGCCAACCATTAAATCTATAGATTTCCTGATTTGTTTGTTCATTAGCCCTTGGTTTAGGTAGTATCCCAGAAATCAACACCTCACACCCTCTATTTTTAAGTGTAGTACCTACTGATTCAAAATCCCTCTGTATTTCCACTGTGTTCCTTTTCCCTATATCGTTTATATCCACATGTAACACTGTAAATGGGGAAATGGTGTTTTCCAATAAACCTGGCATAAGTTGCTTGATGTCACCTATGCCTGCCCTTGGAAGTACGCTCACAGTTGTATACTCATTATGTTGTTTACATAACACATTATCTGCATATTTTAACATTGAATCCTCAATATAAAGAATGTCCAGTGGGGTGTTACTTGCCAGGACTTGAGATTGGGGTGGTAAAATTTGCGTATTATTCTGGGTAATCCTGCTTACATTTATTAAATCATAAGGGTCCATGTCAATATTTGGTGGTTGTGCTGAAGATTCCACATTTTTCTGTGTGCTTGTGCATACATAATCCGCAGCCTTGAAGCCCTGTTCAGTATTCACGGGTTGTGTTTCATCCCCCTCCTCGTTTGTCATCAGAGCCTGGAATCTGTTTGGGGTCAGAATATTTGAGACACCTCCAATATTTCTCCTGCCTCATTTGTACACTCTTTTTTTGGTCACCTCTGACCATTGCTCTGTATTCGTATCTATCGTATGTGATGGCACAGTATCCTTACATTCTTCCTCTACTTCCTTAATACCATCTTGTATAATACTTTCTGCCCTAGAGTCAATGTATTGTTCCAACAAGGATATTTCTAGCTGCACCTGAATCCTTGTTTTAAGTTCTACTATTTCTGCCTTAAGTTCCTTTATCTCGCAACATTTACTGCAGATGAAATTCTCCTCCCTTTCCCCTTGCATGAACATGTTGCATTCCCCACATAACAACATTTTATACATGACCTACTCACTTTCGGTATAATCTCCGGGTCTACTCAGCTAACTCAGCTGACACGCGCTGACCACGCGAGTCTCTGCCGCATCTCCGCACGTACTATGCCTGCCTGCTCGCCCTGCTCGCTGTGAATGCGAGATTTATCAGATTGTGCCCAGAAGTTGCAGTGCATACCACTGGACTGCTTCGCAACAAAAGTTGCGTTTTCCAAATAAGGAATTAAGCTGCCTCACTCCTATTGGGCTCCTGGGCTTAGCTGGCATACAGTTACAGTTAAAAAAGTAAAACAGCGCTATAACGTAGCGCAATGGTAGTTTGCCCCACACTGAGTCTCGGGCTATCTCTACCCTCTTCCTAAATCCCTCAGGATATTAGGGCTCCAGTAAAATAAAACAATTAAACAGTTTTACAGCACATAAGTTGCATCAGCTCCCAAACTCTACTTACATATAATTGCCCCTCTTTGCCATTCCTGAAAGCGCAAGGGGAGCCCACTCGAAAGATGTAACTATTTGCCTGCAATCATTTAGAGTAATAGTGAAAATGCAGTTGTTTAACCTGCCTTTGTTGCAGCTGGGACTCTGTGTGCTGTGCCCCTCCATTTTGGACCAGGACTGTCTGGGGGGTCCAATAGGAGCAAGGGGGTATCTAAAATGGAATAAATAGTGACCAACCAGAATCAGGACTCCAAGTGGAGCCAGCTGACCAATGGGGATACAGCTAGTAATTCTGGGAAGTAAAGTCTGGACTATGGCGCCTTTTTTGCACCAATGAGGGGAGTAGTGAGTAACTGGTATCTGTATCCCACCAATGGGATCGGGTGGTGCATGCACTGGATTTCTCTGCCCAAACTGCCCAGAGTCAGAGTTGTTGGTGATTGTGAAGGGAGAAGGAGCTCTGGCTCCTGCGCTGTGGAAGTCTTGCACGGGAAGCGTGTGTGGCAGGCCAAGTAGTCGGGCGAAAGCAACGCCAGAAGGAGCGGACAAGATCCCTGGAGGAGTGCAGGTGGAGGAGGCTGTACATTTACAGTTACCTACCAGGCTCACCCTGTAGAGGACAGGAGAATCTGCTTCAATCATGCTCAGTCTGTCAGGACAAGTGAAGCTGCGTCGTTTGGCCCGGTGTTTGCAGTGAAAGCGATCGGGAGTATACAGCAGCTGCCTGGTATGGTACCCCTCTGCTCTTCATATAAATGTGTGGAGAAGTGTTTGAATTTCAGGCTCCATCCTGTGAGTGGTGTGAGAGCGCTCTTTCTGCTGGAGTTGTGAGTACTAAATCAGGGTAGCTCCCTGTCAGATGTTCATAGTGAGGGCAAGATTTGTCTGGCTGCTTTATTGACTACATGAACTGAGCCTGCTGGCTCTACTTAGTCCTCTTAAGAATCAAATGCTTGTTTTCTGCGTCAGGGCACCAACAGCTGCATCGAGAGGCTAGTCTTCTATGGCCTGGGGACCCAGAGACAGTGACTTGTAGGTTTGGCCTGTGCATTGTGCCCTAGATATATAAATGTATTAGAGTGGTAAGCTAATTAACCTGATCTCCCCCCCGTCCTTGTTATCTCCCCCTAGATAAATCAGATTGGTTGTTTTACAAAGATATACTGACTGAATTGTGTGTCTATGTTGAATTACTGTACAATGGTTATTGTATAACTGCATCTTACTTTACAGGGGGTCCCCAGAGCCAAGCTGATTGAACCAAAGCAGGGGGCAAGTGTATATGGCAAGGGTACTGTGGTTGACTTGTGTGGGCCACTAGTGGGAAGAAAGGGGGGTAGCAGTGACTCAGAGGGCTGTAACCATGTCATATGAGACTGTTCCAACCTCGACCTCTGGGTAGAGGCACCTGCCATTGGATCCAGGCGCCTCAACCTGTTAACGTCAGAGCGGGCAGGGGTAGTAGCCCTTGGGATAGCACCCCCTAGGGGTTACAGAGGCAACATCAGCATCCCTCCTGACCATCCCCACGGAGGCCACCACACCTTATTACCTAGTTACGGCAGTGCTTATCCCCATGACAGGGCCTTTGAGATGGGAACAGAGACCTAGCCTACTGGCTAACTTGATAACTTGCTCACTGAAGGCTTCAGCAAGACAGCAAGCAAGTTAGCAAGCTAGTTAGTAGGTTAGGTCTCTCTTCCCATCATGAAGCTCCCCACGCTGTCCCATTCTTATTTAGTTACTGCATGGGTAACATTTACCAAATCACAATCAAGAATCAACATTTCCTAACAAAAGACAGACTGGCGTTTGTTATTGTTAAAATAAGTTTAAATGTGCCAGCCCCTCACCCAGCATGGGCAAAGCAGCCTAGAGTATACCACGATGAGCTGACGATCCTGAGGAGCAGGGTTGGTTTCCTAGCTAGATTGCCAGGAGACACTCTGTGAATGTGCACCCCACGCCTGCAGGGGGATTGCCGGCAGTATGGACCAGGGCATTTTCCTCCAGTTTCTGTTTCTTTCTGTGAAGGTGCTGGACCGCAGTGACACACACATGTGTGCGGCAGCGTGCATGCATGTTGGTGACAGCTGGCTGCCACTCATCTCTGACTAGCTGCTCCCAGTGTGCTTCCACTTGGTCTCCAGCGGGGAACAGTCAAACAGAGAAGCTCAGAATCCTCACCCTGTACTGAAGGGAAAGAGCTGTCCTTAGGCTGTTAGATCTACTCTCCCCAGGCCAGCCGGTGAGCGTCCCCAGTCTGGGTCACCAGTGTAGTGAGAGGTTGTGCTACTGTGACACTGCTGAGCCTTGAAAAGTAGTTTGACTGCTAGAAAACTAAAATTGCTTCCAAACTTGGACCTGTGGAAGTATTTGACTTCCATTCCACCCCGATAGACTCAACAAACCCCTGTTCTCAATGGCTAGTTTCATTTATTTATTGGTAACCCCGTAAGTTCAGCACAGTATCAGTATAGTGCAGTGGTTTAAGGCTCTGAGCTACAAATCTGAAGATTTGGGTTTGAATTCCACAATCTCCACTTGCATGTTGTGTGACCTCGAGCAAATCTCTCAACTTTCCTGTGCTCCCAGGTCGCACCTCTAAACAACCTTTCAGCTTAGTGTCTCTCTCCTGGTTAAACAATTTGAAAAAAAGAAACGTTCAGTTAGGAAATTTGAGTAATCACCATTGATCATGTTAACATTTTTCATTAGAAAATGGGTCCGCATGTATGCAATAAATCACACTGCACTTATACATACACATTTTAAAAGAAATTTACAGTTCATAGCTGATCATAAGCAATTAATGGTTGAAAAAACAACCATCTGTCTAACCTTCCATTCTATATTTTTTCTACAATGTAGCAATAGAGCAGCACGGTCCAGTATTAAGTGTTATTTGTTTGTTATTTTTGACAGGGAAAGGCACATTTGCTTGTGTTTTCAGTTGCACCCTGAAGCTGGGTTACATGGATCTGTTTGTTTTTTTGTTTTGTTTTTTATTGATGATTGAATGTTGACCATGTCACTAGGAAAACTCCCTACTCTTCAACGATAAGTGCCATGGGATCTTTCACTTCCACCTGGACAGTGACCAAAAATGGGCAGAAGAGATCTAAATTTTTTTAATTCTTTGGTAATCCAGTATTGGTCAGTAAACTCAATGCCTGTTTACAGGGGTGAACCAAGAGCACTGGGGAGGTTAACTGACTTGCTCAAAGTCACACAGTATGCAAGTGAAGTTTGTGGGAATCAAACCCAGGTCTGCTGGATGTACCAAGATCTTTTATTGTTCATTACCCTGACTTCTAAGTTATACTACATTTAAAATCTCATCCGAAGGATGGCACCTCAACAGTGCAGTACCCCATTGTACTGCACTACAATGTTAATTATGGGTAGTACCCCAAGTACCTGGTATGGGGCTAGAACCCACAATCTTCTGATCTTCCAGCCCCAGAGCTGAGCAACTGACAGTGCTATAAATAGAGATATAACTAGGAGCTACAACATGGCTTCTTTTAACATCAGAGCTTAAAATTAGTAACAATGTTAAGTTCCAAACTCAGCATATCAATTAGTGCCTTAACATAACTTTTTTAGTAGTTTAGTTTGATAGTATACTTTTATTAGCTTAAACCAGCCAAGTAAGGTACATTGAGTTGTGTCCCTTTCCAGCCACAACCTCGATCATAGGTTAAATACTACATATTCAAGTGCAGTCCAGATATCATACACAAAATCTGTAATCCATGGAATAGTTCTGCTGTTGTTGGGGTATTTACTGTAGGGGCATGTATGTAAATTGTTATTCATGTCCACTGTCTGTTTTTACAGCAATGTTCAATAAAGCATATTAAATAAAAATTAAAAAGGAATGTCCATTTAAACTCCTTTATCTCTCTGCCCTCACTATCACTGCACCTGTAACCATCCGCCGTCAACCTTTCTTTCCTCTCAGGGCCATCCCTCAGGCCTGCAAGCAGGCTAAAGTCTTCCCCTCCACAAAAAGGACTACTCCCACCTCCCCCACCAGGGTTCAGGAGAAATTTGACCTCTCTCAGCTCTCCTCCTTCCTTGTTTCTGTCTGATAGGTACTAGTCTGTCCACGTTGGGGTGCATTATCCTCACCTGCCCATCACCTCTGGTGATCCTAAGCTCCATCCTTGGCCCTATACTCTTCTTCATCTTTCCAAATGGCCTCCCCTCAGTCAGTGTCCCCTAGTACATGTACACAGATGACAAAGTACGCTTTACTTCAAAGACCTCTGTTCCAGAGCTGAACTACCACTGCAGCAGGAATCTGACAATGTCCAGTGCTGAGTTCATTCAACATTACTGTCTGACATTTACAATAAGCAGACGCTAGAAAGGCTACAGTGTTACACCTTACTGCAGTAGTCAGTACTCTTGCTTCCTCCCCTCTGAAGTTGTTCTCCACTTCAATTATCTCAGTGTGTAGCTGGATCAGACTCTTTGCTTTTCCTACCACAACAATACCATACACAAAAACTCTGCCCTAAGCGTGGCACACACTACTGCCCCAACCCTGCCGCCCAGTGGCCCAGCGAAAGCACACTGTGCTTCTTTGCCAATGATCTAGGTTTGGGGACAGACTCAGACAGCCAGACCAGATGTGGCCAGGACATGCTGCCTACGGCAGTGTAAGCCAGCCCAGGGGGAAGGTGATGCTAGGAACCATGGCCACAGTAATCCACACAGTGGGCTGGGAACCAGCTTCCTCGCAAAGGATTTAGCTTGTGTACTTTGCCATGTGTCTTGTGAGGCTAACATGAGGCTGATGCCTGATGCTAGGGTGGGGGAAGAGAAAAACAGGGTAAAAATCTTGTTGTAGCCACTAGAATTAGGATCGGTAGTATACTCAGGTCCTGTGCTGTGTGGATCCCACTGGTGAGCATGATGCGGCTAGCGGAGAACAAAGATGGGTTGCCATCATAGGGGTTATGCTCCAAGGCCTGTAGACTTGATGGGTGACAGAGAAGAAAAATTATACTGCCAGTGTTTGACAGTTATGCAGATATGATTTACAGTGCAGCCTGCCCCAACATGGTTCCCTCTCTATTTGCCATAAACACCCCTCCCCTAGTCATCACTACTCCTTACATTCTGGCCTTTCTCTCCCTGTCCTACAAACCTGTCCTCTCACTCACTCACTCACTCACTCACTCACTCACTCACTCACTCACAGTTCCTCATTCCTGGGTACATTCTGGCCCACCTTATTCTCCCCTTACCTTTCCTGTCTCCTTTCTCCTTCCAACTATTCATCTCACTCCCTTAGCGACCTCAGATACTAATGTCTGTCACATCACTCACTGCAAAAACTTCTGCTGGCCAGTCTGCATTTTGTCTGCCTGCCAACCCTCTAGAATAGCCTTCCTTACTCCAACCGACACTCACTCTCCCTCTGCTCCCTTAAACCACTCATGCTGTCTCACTCCTTTCAACCTTGCTTTTGTGGCTATAGTGCACTGGTATACTGGCCTCGTCCTTTTTCGGGTACATACTTTCTGTACAACATTCATTTATGTATATAACTTGCCCTTTTTGTAGCTTGTATTGTTCGCTGCTATGTCACTTCCCCCTTGTAATCCCTTCCCCTCAGGCTGCACCTAGAAATAAGCTTCAGCTCAGGGTGCCATTCACAATCAATAAATTTAAATTTAATAAAGCAAAATATACTAGACAGAAAATTAAGATAATACATGCATTGCTGTAAAACATATAAAACTTATTACTTATAACCGGACTTTATTACAAGGAACTCACCCTGGAGTTAGAGGAAAGTAGATCTGGAGGCACTGTCAAAGCGTTGATAGCAGCACCTTCGTGTGACACACACTAAATAATTTTTTTTGTCTGCTGCTTCATATTTAACCCAATGTGCTGAATGCACAATGCAGACAGATTAAATGCTGTGTTTCCCCTTACTTAACTATGTCTGAAATGCGACACCTTTGTAAGATGTATTTTACAGCACGAGGAACTTGATCTTTCATCCAGGGTTTGAGCACCCAGATTTTTCATGACTCATTCTAAAAGGCTCGAGAATAAATATACCATATTGTCTATGCCTACCTTTGCTGTCTGACACTCTCCTCTTCTGCTGCTCTTCCTCCTCGAGTTGACCTGCTCTGTGCTGCTGCCAGCTGCCCAGACTGAAAGAACCCACCCGGCCACTTGTAGGCTTGCCACCTCCCTAAACCTCCCTAACCCCACTCAGAAATGCTCGGGTCACCCACACACTCTGCTCCCCTCTGCATCGCTAGTCTGCTGTCTGTGCCGATGACCATGTCCACAGCTAGCCACCTGGTTCCACTCCCCGGCCACCCAACTCCAGAACTTCCCTTTGTTTTCCCTCCTTGCTGGCCTGACTCTGACTGGACTGGCCTGCTGTGCTTCCTGGTGTGGTGTCCTGGACAACTGCTGGCTCACGGTGCACCCCCGGTCTTACCTTGGCTGTTCTTCTTTTAGGCTCCTCTTTTCCAGCTGGACCAGGCACGCATGATCCACCACCGGCACCAACTCTTGTCTTCCAGCTCAGCCCGCCGCCGCTCACTCTCTCCTGCCAGTGCGCCACACAAGAAACCGACAACTGTCACTTCTCAAAGTCCTCACACACATGCAGGCATGCATATCGCGCCCAAACAAGCCCTTCCACCAGCCAATCAGTGTGCTTCAAGGGCCACTGAACTGCAGTGATTTTCAGGGTCAGCAACAAATCAAAGGAAAGGCAAAAAGGCAAATGCACCAATTTTAAATATAATGCTAGCTGGGCCACCAATCACCAGCCCAATTAAACAGCGGAAGTGCAGTCATACAGGAGGACACGCGTACAGAAACAAGGGAAAAAATCCCATAAAAAGGCAGCATGTGGCAAAATATTGCTGGGGCTCAGCCCAGCTCAAAAAATATTGCTGGGTCCAATGTCCCACGGGCCCATACAACCCCCGGGGCCTGTGCTGGTGAGGCAGCAGCTGGAGTACAGTGTGCAGATCTGGTGCCCTCACCTGAAAATGGGCATCAATTTACTTGAGGGGGTGCAATGAAGAGCAACAAAGATGATACAGGGCCTGCAGGACAAACCCTATCAGGAGAGGTTGAGGAAGCTCAACATGTATTTGCGACACAGGATTGCCCATTTCTGACACAGAATCCTGCTTTGAGGCTCACATCTAACATTTCCCATTGAAAATAATGGGACATTTTAAACATTAATAACTTTGGAACTGTTTAATATTTTTTTACCCAATCTTCAAAAGGCATGTCTGTGACCCAAGACCTTTCTAACCTAAAAATTTCAAATCAAAATCCCAAGCCATTTTTGCATAGTAGCTTGACAAAGAATTTTACAAAACATGGTCATTTTCACATTTTGTGACACTCTGTATCGCTGCACCCATTCATCCGACTGGAATGAAACTTGGCACATCAAGAGATGGAGGCGCATGCGAAATTTCATGCAAATCAGTTGAACAGTTATGAAGTTATTAATGTGCAACATTTTTTAACTTTAATATAGAAGTGAAGGTTGAGCCCTAACTATAGGGGTGCGACCATACCCCTATTATAACACTCCACACCCACATATCAGACTGGACTTGAAACTTGGCACATCAAGAGATCTTTGGCCCTGATGTTGCTTGCACAATTTCATGTAAATCAGTTTAACAGTTGTGAAGTTAATAAAGTGCAAAAAGCATGAAACAAGATTCCCCATTTGTGACAAAGGATTGTTCATTTGTGACACAGGATTGACTATTTGTAATACAAAATCTTGTTTTGAGGTTCACATCCAACTTTTTCCATTGAAAATAATGGAAAAATGTAAAATTTAATAACTTTTGAATGGATTAATACTTTTTCACCAAATCTCCAAAAGGCACATCTGTGACCCAAGGCCTTTCTACCCTAGACATTATAGGCCAATCTTCCAAGCCATTTTTGCGCAGTGATGTGACAGAGTATTTTACAAAAAACAGCAATTTTCATATTTTTTGATGCTCCATTCCTCCGCAGCCACACATCCAACCAGAATGCAACTTGGCACATCAAGAGAAAATTGCAAGCAAATTAGTTGAATGGTTGCAAAGCTGTCATTCTTACTGGCAGCACCACATGGCATTGGAATCGTCCTCTGCTTAACCCGACCAAATATGGCCGCACAAGATAGAATGAGTTAAAGTGCAAACTTTGAGTTTCACATAGAAGTGAAGGTTGAACCCTAACTATAGGGGCGTGACCACACAGTAATTTTCACATTTTTTGATACTCCAAATCTCTGCGCCCACTCATCTGATTGGAATGAAACTTTGCACATCAAGAGACCTTTAGTCCCTGATGGAGCATACAAAATTGCAAGCACATTGGTTGAACAGTTGCAAAGCTGTCATTCTTACCAGTAGCTCTATATGATGTCAGAACCATCCATTTTTTAACCTTACCCAATATGGCCGCACAAGATAAAATGAGTTAAAGTGCCACATTTTGAGTTTATCATTGAAGTGTAGGTTGAACTCTAACTATAGGGGCACGACCAACCCCTAAAATATATTTCCAATGTTTGTCCTTATATATACTATCATTCCATTAATTAATAATCAATGGACTCCTCTATAAAAATCATTAAATAACACAATATGACATTGCCAAGCCATTCTTGGTGAAATAATATTTACTTAATAGCCCCGATATTCAGAATTGCACATGGCAATGGCGCAAGTGTTGGCGCAGCACAACTGAGATGTGCAGGTGCAACTAAGGGATATATTCAAAAGAGATGAGCCATGGCACATCTCTTCTTAATATCGCAGGTCATGTGCACAGCGCAGATAGGATGCTCTGGCACATCGCCCCTGACAGGGCTGAATACCAGGAATGGGAACTGCGCCAGCGCAACAGAGTAACATTGTGCTCAAATTCCTGATATTCAGCCAGCAGTATGCAAATAGAGCCATAATGTATGCAAGGCACAATGGGGCCATTTGCATGTCATTATGGCTCCATTTGCATGAGTTGTGCAGGGCTGGCCAGCAAAATGCACATGGTGCCCTGCACAGCTTGTGGTGCTGCCAAAGGGGGTCTAGAGGTATCCCCCTCCCTCCCCATAGCTGCAATCATGGACAAAATAATACAATTGCCAGCCCTGGTAGTCTAATGGTACCCCCACCCCACCCGTATCCGGTGATCACCAAATGATAGTAATAATTCTAGTAGTCTGATGGTACTCCCTCCCACCCCGTAGCTCTGATCGCCAAAATAATAGTAAGTAGCACTACCTGGTAGTTTAGTGGTACACCCTCCCCCTGCCCGTAACCCCAATCACTGGTAAAAGCCTATGTACAAACAACCCTGGTGGTTCAGTGGCACCCCACCCACAGGGACCCCACTCAACCCCCATCCCATCGGCGGGCAGCACAAACTCACCGCATCCTACCTGGCTGCCCATCAATGACAAGCTTACAGTAGCAGCTGTAAGCCTATTGGTCTCACGCTGTGGACCAATGGACTTAGCAAGTGCATACTGTAATAGTCATTCACAAAACCAGTGAAATGAATTACCACATTCATGGTTTTGTGAATGACTACATAGTATGCACTGCAAGCCCATTAGTCCACAGTGTGGACCAATAGGCTTACAGCTACTACTGTAAGCTGTCATTTGGTGAGCAGCTGGGCGGTATGTGAGTGGGTTTGTGCTGCCCACCGATGATGAGGGCGGGGAGCTGGGTGGGCAGGGGTCCTGTGTGGGTGGGGGGTGCTACTGGACCACCAGGGTTATTTTACATAGGTTTTACTGGTGATCATGGTTACAGGTGGGATGGGGGTGGACCAAGTAGACTACCAGGCATACTATTTAGTATTATTTTCAGCAGTTGCAGCTACGGGGTGGGAGGGGGATACCACTGGACTACCAGGGATATTATTTACTTTTACTTTTATTTTCAGTGATCACAGGTACAGGGTGGGGGGGTACCTCTGGACTACCAGGGATATTATTTGCTATAATTTGTGGTGATCGTGGCTGCAGGCTAGGTAGGGGGTACCTCTAGACTACCAGGGACATATGTGGGTGCTTATGCACGGTGTTGGGGGGTGTTTGCCACCAATGGCTGGTGGCTGTTGTGTTGCACATTGCAGTACAGCAGCATGCATGTGGGTGGCTGGAACTTGAGCCTTTTATTTCGAGCTCAGCTTTGAGCCCAGGTATGTGGTGCACCTCAGGGTTGTGCCAGCATATGTGCCGCACAACCCAGGCTGAATATGGGTATGCGCCACATATGTGTTTGCACACCCCCTGGAGATGCGCCACATGCAATTATTATTCTGCCCCAGCGCATCGGGACTTGTGCTGCGCAAGTCCCTCATTTGAATATTGCACCGGCATGCATTTCTGGGGTTGCACTGGCACAACTCAGTTGTGCCAGGCACTACCCCTTTGAATATCTAGGCACATGTTTGCAGGAATGGCTTAAAGTCCAATTCCTCATTAAAGCCATGAGGCTTTACTGGTTTCACTTCAAAAGTCCAAAAGGATTCTGTTTGTAGCAGAATATTCATCTCCAACCCAACCTGGGTTGGCCAGAATGTGTTCCATCCCCTAAAATTTTAAACGCACTACAATGGAACTATACAAAACACAATTGCACATATCCCCATAATGCTAAGCATCATGGGAAACATTTGCAAATCCCCATGAGAGAATTTATACTGACTCTATTTTAAGCAGAATTTCATGATGCTAGAAGGCCTCACAGTGCAATCAGCAAAGGCTAAAAACAGCAGACACATACACATGTTTCATCCTCATTTGAACTCATCGGTGTGCCATATCTGTGTCTTAGCCTAGGAAGCGGGAGCAAGCCATCCTTAAGGAGAATGTAATTTGTTTGGGTCATGGGGTGCCCAAAATAGAAAAGGAAAAGAACTAATGAAGAACCCCAGAGCAAATACCTTGAGGCATGGGTTATCCTGGAGAATATTAGCTGTAGAGCCAAATTTTTAACAAAACACAATTGCACATACCAAAATTATGAGCATCATGGGAAAATATGCAAATCCCCATGAGAGAATTTATACTGGTTCTACTTTAAGCAGAATTGCATGGTACCAGAAGGCCTCACAGTGCAATCAGCAAAGACTAAGAACAGCAGACACATACACGTGTTTCATCCTCATTTAGACTCATCAGTTCGCCATATCTGTGTTTTAGCCTAGAGAGAGTGAGCCAGCCACCCTTAAGTTGAGGCCTTCTGGCACCATGCAGTTCTGCTTAAAGTAGAGCCAGTATAAATTTTCTCATGGGGATTTGCATATGTTTCCCATGATGCTTAGCATTATTGGAGTACGTGCAATTGTGCTTTGTTTAAAATTTGGCTCTACAGCCAATATCCTCTGGGATAACCCATGCCTCAGGGTATTTGCTCTGGGGTTCTTTTGTAGTTCTAATGGAACTATGGTACATTTTCAATTACATTCCAGCTGTGGTGTTTTCACTAATGTTTACAATGTTCCTGATATGTTGGACATATTTCTTTAATGGGCTAATTGTCCTACCAATATACAATTTTTTACAAGGACATTACAGGAAGTAAACCACAAGTGATTTGCCACAGTTTATAAACTGTTCAGTTTTAAGTCTGAGTCCTCACTCTGGAACTAGAAATAATTTTTGTTTATTTTTAGTGACTGGTTGATTGATGATTGATTGACTGATTATTCGGACAAGATCTTTCACCACAAGTGCTCTTTTACAAAGGTCCCACGACAGTACAGGAACAAGCAGGTGCAATATAAACAATCACCAGCTCCAGGGCAGCCTGTCAGGTATAATATAAACATTCACCAGCTCCAGGGGGACCCTGGTCAGGTATCATGCATGCATTCACCAGCTCCAGGGGAGCCTGTCAGGTATAATATAAACATTCACCAGCTCCAGGGGAGCCTGGTCAGGTACCATGCATGCATTCACCAGCTCCAGGGGGAGCCTGGTCAGGTATAATACAAACATTCACCAGCTCCAGGGCAGCCTGGTCAGGTACAATATAAACATTCACCAGCTCCAAGGCAGCCTGGTCAGGTACCATGCATACATTCACCAGCTCCAAGGGAGCCTGTCAGGTACCATGCATACATTCACCAGCTCCAGGGGAGCCTGTCAGGTACCGTGCATACATTCACCAGCTCCAGGGGAGCCTGTCAGGTACAATATAAACAATCACCAGCTCCAGGGGAGCCTGGTCAGGTACAATACATATATGTACCAACTCCATAGTTTTCTTGATCAGATACAATACAGTTAGGTAATGAGAGGACAGTATAACAGCAGCCCCAGAGGACATGGTCAACAAGCAGTAGTGATGTCAGCTCAGGTATTCATGCATTTACAAAATTAGGGAAGGAGGTAGAGGTTAATTAAAACAGCTGCATACTGATCTATAGAGGAGTTCATTTTTATGTTTGCTTGTGCGCACATGCAAGAAACATGTTGCGTCAGCTTGCTGCAGAAGCAGGTTGTGGAGGTGCGACACTGTTGTGGCCAATGCCCCTGGTGCCTTTTGAGGCTTGGCCCACTTTCCCCAATACAATGGCATGCTGCTGCTGACACTAGTTCAGCCAGCATGCCACCATCTTGAAAGGTTTTTGCCGCTGCAGTCAGGGGCCGCCTTCTCATTGCAGCATCAGCCATTCCGCTGCAATGAGGGAGTGACCTTTCATTGCAGGGCATACCTTGCGGTCCTGACCAAGTAATTTGCCAATGGGGAGCCCACTCCCCGTTGACACACTGTAACCCCCTCCCCCATTTGTTGTTTGCCAAGGGGGTGCCTAATCCCCCTCGGCTTCATGCACCCCCACTCCCACCAAGTCTTTCTTTGCCAACGGAGGGCCCAATCCCTGTCGGCTTCAGTCTCCATACCCCCTGTTAAATTTTCTAATGGGGGCCCAATCCCCATTGACTTCAATCTCCCCCGCTTGTTAAATTTGCAGTTGGGAAAGCCCACTCCCCATTGGCATAATGCCCCTCCCCCAATTTGTTGTATACTGAGGGGGGTTGCGCAATCCCCCTCAGCTCTTCTCCCCCTGTATGTGCTGACAGGGTTGCCCAATCCCCCACTGGCTACAGCTCCTCCAAACCACTCAGGTGGCATGCTGGGACCTCACCCCAGCATGCCAAAATGTCCGTAAAGGAAAAAAAAACAGTCCTGCAATGTTTTTTAACCCTGTAAAGAAGAAAACAGTCCCTCATTGAGTCCGTGTCCCCACCCCAACCCACACCAACCCTCTATGCATGCTGCCTCCCCACATACACCCCCACCCCATACTTACCTCCAGAGCCCAGCGCGATGATCTTCAGTGGACCGGGAACACGTCTGCACTCTTCAAAGCCGACCACGAACTGAAGAAATGCCGGTAAGCTGTATAATGGCATAAATAGGGTTTTTTCAACTTTGGTGCTTATCTCAGGCATTTTTGGGAATTTTGGCACCACAATTTTCAACATGGGATTATTGGGACCCCTCCTCATGAATTCAGCCACTGTCATGGAGTTATTCAGCCCCGAAAGGTGATTTCACAGTCACTGCATGGAATCACCTTTTGGGACTGATTAATGAAACTACAGTACCAGTGTTCATGAGGTGGGCACTCAAAAAGCCTATGTTGCAAATTTGGTGAAAAAAATCCAAAAAATGACTGTTTTATGAATGTGCGTTGCACAGTTGCTACTCATGCTCATAACTTTGTGAATTTGCAATATTTTCACTCCAGATTTTCAATATTGGCATTTTTCCACATCTCCTTATGAACAAGTACAGCTGTCATTTTTCATATCCTGGCTAAAATGTGTTTTCACACTTCTGGCGCAGAATAGCGCAGTTGCTGAGGGAAATCAGTGTTTGGGACACACTGAGAAAATCAGAGTGACACTGTTCATGAGCAGAGGTTCTAAAATGCCTATGTGGAAAATTTTGTGATGAACATCCATAAAATGACTGTGTTACGAGCGTACGTTGCACAATTTCCACGCACCCTTGTAACTTCACAAATTAGTAATATTTTCATGCCAGATTTTCAACACTGGCATTTTTCACACCTCCTTATGAACAGTACAGCTGTAATTTTTCACATCCTGGCCAGAATGTGTTTTTGCACTTCCAGCGCAGAATAGAGCAGTCACTTTGGGAAATCAGTGTTTGGGACAGATTAAGATCGAGCGAGTGAGAGGGGGGAGTGAACAAGCTCAACTGAGCTGTGTCAGGACTGCTGCGGATTTCTTTGTGGGCAGAAAAAGACACCAATGCAGGCAAGAGCCCAGTACAAAAGGGCAGCCTGCAGCGCCAGGAGAAACAGAACGAGCGAGTGAGGGAGGGGGAGTGAACGAGCTCAACGGAGCTCTGTCAGGATTGCTGTGGATTTCTTTGTGGTCAGAAAAAGGCACCAATGCAGGCAGGAGCACAGTATAAAAGGGGAGCCTGCAGTGCCAGGAGAAATGGAATGAGCCCGTGAGAGAGGGGAGTGAGTGAGCTCAGCGGAGCTCTGTCAGGACTGCTGCGGATTTCTTTCTGGGCAGAAAAAGGCACTAATGCAGGCTGGAGCCCAGTACAAAAGGGCAGCCTGCAGTGCCAGGAGAAACAGAATAAGCGAGTGAGGGAGGGGGAGTAAGCGAGGTCAACTGAGCTCTGTCGGGACTGCTGAAGATTTTTTTGTGGGCAGAAAAAGGCGTCAGTGCAGACAGGGGCCCAGTACAAAAGGTCAGCCTGCAGTACCGGGAGAAACAGAACGAGTGAGTGAGAGAGGAGGAGTGAGCGAGCTCAGGATACCTCTGTCAGGACTGCTGCAGATTTCTTTGTAGGCAGAAAAAGGCGTCAATGCAGGCAGGGGCCCAGTATGAAAGGGCAACCTGTGGTGGTGGGGAGAAACAGAATGAACGAGTGAGAGAGAGGGAGTGAGTGACCTCAATGGAGCTCTATCGGGACTGCTGCAGATTTCTTTGTGGGCAGAAAAAGGTGCCAAAGCAGGCAGAAACCCAGTACAAAAGGGCAGCCTGCCTCGCCGGGAGAAACGAAATGAGCAAGAAAGAGAGGGGGAGTGAGCTAGCTCAGTGGCGCTCTGTCAGGACTACTGCAGATTTCTTTGTGGGCAGAAAAAGGGGCCAATGCAGGCTGGAGCCCAGTACAAAAGGGCAGCCTGCAGCGTCAGGAGAAACAGAATGAGCGAGTGAGGGAGGGGGAGTGAGCAAGCTCAACGGAGCTCTGTCAGGACAGCTGCAGATTTCTCTCTGGGCAGAAAAAGGCATCAATGCAGGCAGGGGCCCAGTACAAATGGCCAGCCTGCAGCGCAGAGAGAAACTGAATGAGTGAGTGAGAAAAGGGGAGTGAGAGAGCTCAATGGAGCCCTGTTGGGACTGCTGCAGATTTCTTTGTGGGCAGAAAAAGGCACCAATGCAAGCAGGAGCCCAGTACAAAAGGGCAGCCTGCAGCACTGGGAGAAGTAACATGAATGAGTGAGAGAGGGGGGAGCTCTGCCGGGACTTTAGAGTTGCCCACCCTCCCACCATATGTCCTCTGCGGTCCTATATTACAGCAGGGTCTCTGGACTGGAGACAAAGCAATGATTGGATACTTTTAGGATTGCTGTAATAATACAGATTTAGTTGTTCTGCTTATTTCTCTAACTGAGCTGAGTAATACTTGGAGTGCAATAGGATTTCTAACTGGGCTAAGTGAAACTATATGAGAGCTGAGAACAAAAAGTATGGTAGCTGAGGGGTAAAAAATGGGCAAGGAGGGTTTAGGATTGCTACAGTAATACAATATCTAATGGATGAGATTTGAGACTGAATTAACCTGGTCAGCAAGGGGGTAGTAGGGGGACCAGTGTGGGGGGGAACCCGGAATTTGAGTAAATAGGGGCCTAACAGTTGTAGTACGGTACAGAACCTGGGAGTAAGAGCCCGTAACATAAGATAGGGGCCAAAATGGAGCAGGCGCCACATGTCAATAGGGCGGGCATCTTTGGAAGGGTGGTGGGGTGTACAGGGTGTGGGTCCGCCATGATCCTGGACTGGGCTTGGAGGATGAGGGGTGTATGGTCTGTTTGAGGGAGGAACTGTGGAGGTTAGGGAGGAGTCTAAGTGGCAGGGAAGATGAGTATGGTAGGCATCCTGGCTTGTGGGGGGGGATAGGGGATGGCAATGGGAGATGGAGGAAGAACAACTAGGGAGTGAACCTGACCCCAGTATCAGTGGCACTAACAGACAAGAGAGGGGAAGGAAGGGGGTGCCCAAGGTGAGGGGGGAGGCCTCCTGATGGGGAGGAAGAGACCACGAGGAGTACCAGGGACAGAGCGAGATGGCTCGTGAAGTGCTATTAGGGAGGAGGGACCAAGGTGGGACCAGGGTGGCACGAGGAGGAACAAGTAGGAGGGGAAACCGATAGAGGGAAGAGATGTGGGAGGGTTATCAACTAGGAACAGATTCAAACCTCTGCTATGGGAGAGAGAGAGAGGGAGCAGGAACATACTGAAGGGGAGGCAAGTGGGGCATGAGAGGATGGCAACAGGTAGGGAAGAGATAGCAAGAATGAAAAGGGTAGAAGGGGAGCTAGTAAGGAAGGAGGGTTTGTGACTGGAGGAGAGAGGCTGGGAAGGGGGGAAGGAAGGGTGGGCATCACTATCGGGGTAGAAGGGAATGGGGGCTCTAAATCGACAACAGTGGGATAGGAGAGGGGTTGGAAATCAACGGGCAGGGGGGGAGGTCGACATGGGAAGCCCAGTAGGAAGTAATCAAGCTGGGAAGGGGTACAAGGGGGATGGGAGGAATAAGGCAGAGAAAAGGGGTGAGGCGGAAGTGGAGGATACAGATACAAAAGTCACAGAGGGAGCAGCTGGCAGGGGTAAGGGGCAGGAAAGAATGAACACTGGGGTGGTGGAAGGGGCATTAGAAAGGAAAGGGGTAAGGGATGGGAGAACTCATCCTGGGGATTCTATACTGAAAGGGGTGGATGAGGCAGCAGGGGAAAGGCACAGCCACATGAGGATGCCATCCCCAGGTGACTGTGGAGGGGCAGGGCAGGCACTGCTCAAGTGTGCAGCGAGGGGGAGGAAGAAACCTCATTTAGTGTAGCAGGTGGATACAAATGACTTAGTGGGGGGGTCTGTGGAAGTAATGAAGGGGAATTTTGAGTAGTTGGGCAGGCAGTATGAGGGAGTGGGGGAGTCAGTGGCATTCTCAGAGGTACTGCCAGTACCATGCACAAGCAAGGAGAGGAAGGGTAGGCTTGAGGAGTTCAATGAGTGGCTGAGGGATTGGTGCCACACCAAAAATTATGGGTTATTGACTAACTGTGGTGGGGTCTTGGAAGAATAGTGACTTGTACACAGGGGACAGGGTACACTTGAGCAGGAATTATAAGGGTATAAGGGGAACTATAAGGGTAATTATATCAGATGACCTAAAGGTGGGCAAGCAACGTGAGAAGGCAGTAAGGAAGGCTGGGGGGATACTGGGATGCATAGGAAGAGGCATCAATAGTAGAAAACAGGGAATTGTTATCCCTCTGTACAGACAGTTGGTGAGACCCCATCTGGAGTACTGTGTGCAGTTCTGGAGACCCCATCTCCACAAAGACATAGACAGAGTGGAGGCTGTCCAGAGGAGCGCAACCAAAATGGTGCAGGGTCTGCACTAGAAGACATATGAAGAAAGACTAAAGGAGCTTAATATGTATACCCCTTGAGGAAAGAAGGGAGAGAGGAACATGATAGAAACTTTCAAGTACCTCAAGGGAATTAACAAAGTCCAAGAGGGTAGCATCTTCCAGAAAAGAGATGTGCAAGAACAAGGAGGCACAATTTGAAGATAGAGGGGGGACAGCTCAGAGGTAATGTGAGGAAGTATTTTTCACTGAGAGGGTTGTGGATGCATGGAACAGCCTCCCTGAGGAGGTCATGGAGTCAAGAACAGTGGGGGACTTCAAGAATGCATGGGACAGGCATAAGGCAGTCCTTGTGGGGGGTAGGAGGAAGTAAGCTGTTGGTTTACTAGGATCTGCAGCTTATCTGTTAGGTAGGAAAATGGGCAGACTAGGTGGGCCAAGCGGTCCTTATCTGCCGTCAAAAAAAAGTCAAATTCTATGAAGGGGAGGGGAGTATTAAAGGTAGGATTAGAGGGGTATATCTTTACTAAGGTGGATTTAAACTAGTAGGGGTGGCCAAAAGACTGAGGTTGGTAGAAAGGTCCGGACAGGGGAGCCTAATGAGCTCACCCCCTAGATATAGGTAAAGGCAGAGGCATAGTAACCCTGGACAGTGCGGGCAGAGTGGTCTGAGTGTAATACAGAAGGCACCACCACCAGAGAAGAATAAGGAGGAGAAAGGGTGTGGACTACTGGGAGGAGGGACACAGGCCAAGGAGGAGAAGAGTGACGAGAAGGAGAGGTATGGGTGGAAGGTGGAAGGTGGTCTGACTAAATGGACAGAGAACTGGTTACAGGGGAGAGTGCAGAGGGGGTTGGTGGTGGTGCGATAGCTCTCAGCACCAAGAGCAGTGACAAGTAGGGTGCCGCAGGGGTCAGTGCTGGGCCCAGTGCTATTTGGGCTCTTTATCTCTTATATAGCACTTGGACTGGGGGAGTAGGGTTAGTTTGTTCGCACAGTATACTAAGTTGGGGGCAGTGACGGACCAAGAGGATGTATGGGAAAAACTGCAGAGGGAACTAACCAAACTACAGACATGGTCAGTGAAGTGGCAGCTAGGATTCAGTGCAAAGAAGTGTAAGGTGATGCACTTCAGGGCTAAGAACTAGAAGAGGGACTACTGGTTGGGGATCACAGAGGAGGAGAAGGACCTAGGGGTGTTGGTAACTGGAAGCATGAACAACTCGGCCCAGTGCAGGAAAGCAGCAGCGAAGGCAAACAGGATGTTGGGATGCATCACAAGGGGGTTCTCATCCAGACACAGGGATGTGATCCTACCTCTCTATAGATCATTGGTCACACCACACCTAGAGTACTGTGTGCAATACTGGAGGCTATACCTGAGGAGAGATATAAAGTTACTGGAGGGGGGGCAAAGGAGGGCAACAAAAATGTTAAAGGGGATGGAAGGAAAGGAATATGAAGTTAGGCTGATGGAGCTGAACATATACACACTGGAGGAGAGCAGGAATGGGGAGATATGATTAAAGCATTTAACTACCTGAGGGGGTAAATAAACCTAGCACCGAGGGGATGTTTAAACTGAGGAGTGGAAGAGAGACGAGGGGGCACGGACTTAGGTTGGAAGGGGGAGGTTTCAAGAGAGAAGTGAGGAGGCACCACTTCTCTGAGAGGGTGGTGTCTAGTTGGAATGCATTGCCAGAGGGGGTGGTAACAAGTAGCTTTAAGGAAGAGTGGGCTAAAGCAAGAGAAATAGTCAGGGGGCAGGGGCTGGGAAAAGTCGGGGAGGAGGCTGGGGCAGCTGCAATCTAGGGTGGTAGCTGCACACTCAGGCAGACTTACATAGACCGATTGTTGTGTTGTGTTGGCAGATTCGTATGTTCATATGTAAAATCACAGTGACGCTGTTCATGAGCAGAGGTTCTAAAATGCCTATGTTGAAAATTTGGTGACAAATGTCCATAAAATGACCGTGTTACAAGCGTGCGGTGTGCAGTATCCATGCACCCTCATAACCTCGCAAATTTGTAGTATTTTCACTCCAGATCTTCAACATTGCCATTTTTCCACATTTCCTTACAGCTGTCATTTTTCACGTCCTGCCCGAAATATGCGTTTACACATCTGGCGAAGTATACTGCAGTTGCTGTGGGAAATCAATGTTCTGGACAGATTAAGAACATCATGGTGACAGTTTGTTGCTAACATTTCATTGCTTTATTTTTCTCTGATTCAAATTGTTGTTGCTGGTATACCTTCTTCTGCATTATTACAAGGTGTGTGCTAACAGATTACTGCTGTAATCTTCTGATTCAAATTGTCTTTTGCAAGGTATATCTTCTGTTACTGCTTTATTTTTCTCTGTAGCAAAGTGTTTCTTACAGGGTATATCTTCTCTGAAATTATTGCAGGTGGTGCTTTACAGGTTTTACAGTTTTATCTAAAGTTAGGATAAGCTGTCAGGGTTACTGCATTTGTTGTTGACTGATATTGTTTCTGCTGTTACCTCCCTGTCCTTTCATCCGTGGTTCTTTTTTGGCAGGGGAAGGGCCCAGACACCCACCCCCATCCCCAACCACCCCACACTACACTCCTTTAATAGGGTACCACAGTCGTGACATTTCCTGTGGCAAAGCAGGAAGGGGAAGATCAGTGGGGCATCCACAAGGTGAGCTCATTTACAGGGGCACTAGTAATTTAACTTGTTATAACAAGTTATACGACAAAAAAACACAAAATCAAACCATTACTTGCATTTTCTTCCTTCTAATTACTCTGACCAGGTTATAAACCCAGCAACTTATTTGGAATGGATATCATTAACTGCAGGTACTGTGGAACACTTTTCAGAAGGACAGTCATACAGGATTTAGGACACTGTCCTACATGCTGGGCCATTGGAGATCTTAGGGCTTAGCTCCGGGCAGCAATGGCAGAGATTGCGCACCTCAAATTTCATATTTAAGAGGAAATACATTTTAAGACCCACCCATCATTTCCACAACATCCAACAGAAGAACCTCGACCACTGAGGGTAGTTGGTCCAGGAGGTTGGCAGGTGGTTAGAAGGGGAAAATCGGGTGCCACATCACTCTGTGCTCTCCAACACATTACCTCCAAAAACCATATAAACAGGTATCTGCCTCTATCTCCGAAATCAAACAAAGGGGCAGAGGACACTGCAGATCAGGACATTGCAGCACAGGAGCTAGCACAACAAAACTCACCCAAACCAGGAACCAAAACAAAAAGAGCAAAAAGGAAATCCAAAACACTTCTTATCATAGGAGACTCCATGATTCAGGGAGTTGATACCCATCTCCAGCCAGGGGTAATGGTCAGATGTCTCCCAGGTACATCAGTGTGAAGAGACACTGACCGCATAGCTAAAATTGTTCAGAAAGCAGGAGAAAACATTGATGTCCTGGTACACATAGGGACTACTGATCTCGCCAGCCGGTCAGTTGTGGAGACCAAGGAACACCTGACCAGGCTGGGTGACAAACTATCATCCATTTCATCTGACATCTCCTCCTCTGAGATCCTGCCAGTCTGGGTTAGGGGGACAGATGGACAGAAGGTCAGAGAAGGGGAGATAAGTGAGCTAAACATGTGGCTCAAGGGCTGGTGCCAGGAAAAAGGACACAGATTTGTAGGGAACTGGCAACAGTTCTGGGAGCGAAAGTTCTTTAAATTTGATGGACTGCATCTGACTAAGGAGGGAGTCAGTGCATTGGGGCAGAAGTTTGACGTCTTTGCAGAATATTTAAACTAGCAAGAGGGAGAGGGGTGCAGCACCCCATACGTTGAATGGGAAGAACACCCTCCCCTCAGCTAGTGGTCAAACAGGGATTCAGCATGTTTGCAGTTCATTTGCATCACCAGGTAAGAAAAAAGGTCCGTCTCCCCATATGACACACAGGGGAAATGCCATACCTCACCCAGCAACTAACACACCAAAATCTGGACAATGAAAAATCATGTACACAAATGCTCACAACCTGGGAAATAAGATCCCAGACCTGCAAGCAATAATGTCAGAGGCTAAACTGGACATAGTAGCAATTAGTGAGATGTGGTTTACCAGTAACCACACTTGAGAGACTTCAGTACCTGGCTATGTACTGTTCAGAAGAGACCGAGGTGCAAAAAGGATGGGGGTGGAGTGACCCTGTATGTCAATGAAAATATCAAAGCTACAGAAATTCAGAATACACATAAGGAGCCAGAAGAACTGTGGGTCACCCTGGAAACAGGAAATGGGACAGCCATAAGAACTGGGGTTGTCTACAGGCCCCCAGACCAGGGGAGGACATAGACACATTACTGTTAGAAGATATACAAAACATGACAGCTAAATGGGAGGTTCTGATAATGAGAGGCTTCAACATGCCAGATACAGATTGGTCAATACCAGCAGGAACATCTGCCAGAACAAGACACATGGTGGATTCCCTGCAGGGGGAAGGCTTCAAACAACTGGTACAACAACCCACAAGAGACAGGGCTATCCTAGATCTAGTACTGACTAACAGAGAAAGGATCACAGATCTCTAGGTAGAAGGTCACCTGGGGACCAGTGACCATCACATGGTATGGTTCAATTTGGCTACTAGAACTAAATCATCCCATTCCAAGGCAAAAATATGGGACTTCAGAGGAGCTGACTTGGATAAGATGGCCAACAGAGTTAACATAGCCCTGGCAAAAAGAAATACAGGTGAGGGGGTACAGGCAAAGTGGGCGAGCATTAAGGATGCAATACTTGAAACAACATCCCATTATGTTAGAGAGAAAAAGAAGTGCAAAAGAAGAAGGAAACCACTTGGTTCACAAAAACAGTAGCAGAAAAGGTCAGTGCTAAAAGGCTGACCTTCAGGTCTGCACCGGAAGACATATGAAGAGAAACTTAAGGAGCTTAATATGTATAGCCTCGAGGAAAGGAGGGAGAGAGGGGGGACATGATAGAAACTTTCAAGTACCTCAAGGGAATCAACAAAGTCCAAGAGGGTAGCATCTTTCAAAACAAGAGGTGTGCAAGAACAAGGGGGCACAATCTGAAGATAGAGGGGGTCAGCTCAGAGGTAATTTAAGGAAGTATTTTTTCACAGAAAGGGTTGTGGATGCATGGAACGGCCTTCCAGAGGAGGTTGTGGAGTCAAAAACAGTGGTGGAATTCAAGCATGCATGGGACAGTCATAAGGCAATTCTAGGAGTGGGGGCAGAAAGAAGTAGGCTGCTGGTTAACTAGGATCTGCAGCTTATCCATTAGGTAGGGAAATGGGTAGACTGGGTGGGCCAAGTGGTCCTTATCTGCCGTCAAATTCTATGTTTCTATGTTTCTTTGAAATATAATGGAACGCAGCGGGATGAAGACTGGGAGGCATACCAAACTTCAGGGAAGGCAGTAAGGCAGGCAAAGGCCCAC
Source organism: Neoceratodus forsteri (assembly GCA_016271365.2). Taxonomy (NCBI): domain Eukaryota; kingdom Metazoa; phylum Chordata; order Ceratodontiformes; family Ceratodontidae; genus Neoceratodus; species Neoceratodus forsteri. The sequence goes on from CM028133.1 coordinate 66,479,084, forward strand.
ACCGAGGAAACACTAGCACAAACAGTAAAAGAAGGTGACAAGACTTTCTATAGATACATTAGTGAAAGGAGAAAGTCCAGATGCTGTATTGCTAAGATCAACGGGGATAAGGTGGCATGTGAGAAGGAGGACCATGTAAAAGCATCTATCCTAAATAGATACTTCTGCTCAGTATTTACTGAAGAGAAAGTAGGGTAGGGCCCACAGGCCACCGCCATGGACATGGGGGGAGGGAGGTGTGCAGTAGTCCCTTCACAAAAGAATGGGTCTTACAAGAGCTCGATAAGCTCAGGGTGGACAAAGCAATGGGACCTGATGACATATATCCCAGGGTACTAAAGGAGCTAAGGGTGGAACTAGCAGAGCCATTAGCAGAACTGTTTAGTCAGTCTCTGAGTACAGGAGAGGTCCCAGAAGACTGGAGAAGGGCTCACGTGATCCCGCTCCACAAGAGTGGTAGCAGGGAGGAGGCAGGGAACTACAGACCAGTCAGTCTTACCTCAGTAGTGGGCAAGATTATGGAGGCACTCCTTAAGGAAAGGATAGTGCAACACCCGGAATCCATAGAAGCACAGGATCCAAGACAGCATGGGTTTACAAAAGGAAGTTCCTGTCAAACTAATCTCATAGATTTCCTTGACTGGGAAACCAGAGTGGTGGACCAAGGGGGAGCAGTTGATGTCACTTACCTTGACTTCAGCAAATCTTTCGATACTGTTCCACATAGAAGATTGATTAATTAGCTGGGTAGGCTCAGGGTGGTCAGAAGTTGGTCAACTGGGTGGCAAACTGGTTGACGGGCAGAAAACAGAGAGTGGTGGTAAACGGTATACAGTCAGAAGAGATGCAGGTCACAAGTGGGGTACCTCAGGGTTCAGTCCTGGGACCAGCCCTCTTCAATATCTTCATCAGTGACATTACAGATGGACTGGATGGTAAGGTTTGTCTGTTTGCAGAAGACACCAAGATCTGCAACAAAGTAGATGATCCAGATGGGGTGGACAGAATGAGAAGAGATCTGGATAAACTAGCAAAATGGTCAGAAAAGTGGCAACTGGAGTTTAATGCAAAGAAGTGCAAGATCATGCACATAGGGAATAGAAACCCTGAAACCACCTATAGGCTGGGAGGGGAGTTGCTGGCAGTCACAAGAAAAGAAAGAGACTTGGGCATCATCATCACCGATGACCTGAAATCATCCAAGCAGACTACTAAAACAGTAGGTAAGACTAGGGGGATGTTGGGGTGTATTAGTAGGGGTATCACAAGTAGGAAGAGGGAGGTAATAATCCCTCTTTACAAGGCACTGGTTAGGCCACACCTTCAAGAGGGCATTAACCAAATTGAGGCAGTCCAGAGAAGGGCAACCAAAATGATGCAGGGACTGCATCAGAAAACATATGAGGACATATCAACGGAGCTCAATATGTGCAAATCTCTAGAGTAAAAGAGGAAGAGAGGTGATATGATCGAAACATTCAAACACCTTAAGGGCATTAACAAGGTGAAAGAGTCTAACATGTTTCAATATAAGAAAAATAGCAGGACAAGAGGACACAGCATGAGATTAGAGGGAGGTCGATTAAGGGGGTAATGTGAGGAAGTTATTTTTCACAGAAAGGGTGGCGGATGCATGGAACAGCCTACCTCAGGAAGTGGTGGATATGAATACAGTGCAGAGCTTCAAACAGGCATGAGATAGGCATAAGGGAGCAATACAGATGAGTATGAATGGTAGGCCATTGACAGAGCAAAGGCCAATGGCACATTCATAAAGTAGAAAAAGAAATGGGCAGACTGGATGGGCCTTGCGGTCCTTATCTGCCATCATCTTTTATGTTTCTATGTTTTTATGTTATCCATGGCACACATTTGAACTAGAAGTGTAGGGGAGACCCACCCGGCTACAGAGCTTCATACCTTACATTTTTTATGAGGGGCAAATTTATCACAGGCAGCTGTGAATTGGGTCACAATGTCTGGGAAGACATCCAGGTAACTCCAATTTATCTGACCCAGGTTTGCCTTGAAGGTGCAAATTGAACCTTTTCGTAGAATCCTGCTGTTAATAGTTTTGGGTGGGGTCTTAGGGAGTTTAGCTGTCCAAGCACATAGGACTGGTGAGTGGTCACTGATGGAATCAGACAGGACTGATACCTTGACTAGTCTTTCCAAGTGGGTGGCTAGGATCCAGTCGGTTAGGGATTTAGACCAATGTTTTATAATTGGCATGGGTGCAATGACTAACTACCTGTGTTAGGAATAAACAAATTCAGAGAAAGACTGCTGCAAACAACAGTGCGGGACGGGTGCAGTGGAAAGGCTGGCTAGCCCAAATGGTCAAAACAGTTCCAAACCTTGGCACTCTTCAGGCAAATTGGTGTCAGTGGCTCAGCAGGTAGCACGCTCACCTCTGAGACCAGGCGATCAGAAGGCTGTGGGTTCTGTCCCCACACCAGGCACTTGGGATAATATCCCAATACTAACACTGTAGTGCAGCATGAGATGGGTGCTGCACTCCTGAGTTGCCGTCTTTCAGATGAGACGCTAAACCGAGGTCCCATCTGCCTGTTCAGGTGGATATTAAAAGTTCCCATGGCACTTCTCGAAAAGAGTAGGGGAATTTTCCTTGGTGCCCTGGCCAAATTTCCTCTCATCCACTAAAAATACCACCAACAGTTTAATTTGGTTCAAGGTCAGTTGGCATTCATCTGTGTCCCCCTCCTTGGGTCGTGCCATGCCTGAAAATAGGCAGGATTTGTCTAGTGCACTTACCTGGTCAACAAAAACTACATAATAAATAGAAAGCCACACAAATACAAAATTACTGCAGAAATATATAATTTTATTATGGCTAGTATCAGAGCAGTGGCAAGCGCCAGTAACACCATGACTTCAGCAAACTGCCTTAATCGGGGGGGGGGGGCAAGTATGGCAGATACAATGAGGCCAGGAGAAGCATAACATACATAGTAAGATAACTCAGGTTACAACAATGACACAGTCAAAATATTAAGAGTACAGAGTCAATAAAGCAACGCTCTGATTCAATATGTACAGCTATATACAAAATTTACACATTATACATTGGGCCACACACAGGCGGACAGGCAACAACAGCAGGACCGGAGCCAAGATATAGGAGATGTTATGCTCACGGGCAGAGTAGAGGATCAGGGAGGTTTGAGACAGTCACATACTGAGGAGAGCTTCAAATGGTTCCACAGGGAGGTTCGTAGGCATGCCTGGGAAGGGGAGGACTGGACCTGAACAGGAAGGGAGTTAAGTAATCTAGGGGCACATGACGCAAAATCCCTGTCCCCCATTTGGGTACGCAAAGCAGGAACCTTAAGAAAAGTGGGGCCTGATGACCTTAGGGAGTAGGTAGTGGAGACATCAGGCACAAGGAGCTCCACCAGTCCAGGGGGTGTGCCTGTGCCCAGAACCTGACCCGTAAAACAGCCCAAAACAAAATTTATATAGTTGGACAGGAAGAACCAGTTCAGCTTGCTGTACAGATCACAATGGTGAGTGAGACAAGGAGCTGCTAGTCAAAGCGACAGTTGTTATTGTAAGCTATGGTCCACCTGGTAAGGTGGACCTTGAAAGTGCAGGCAAACAAGAGGAGCCCATAACAGCGGGATGGTAGAAACACACCTCTGGCCAGTGCTAGGTGAGCAGTTGAAGTAAGATGATTCTTCGCCCTGTAAGCCAACCCCAGTTTCCTGTTAACAGCTCGACACACATTGTGGATGTGATGACCGAGGTCGAGCTGAGGGTCAAGTGTCACCTCGAGGTATTTGACAGAGTCTGTGATGAGAACAGGAGCACCACCAATGTCCAAGATGCACAGAGGAGCAGGGGAGGCCTTTAACTTAGCCAGGGAACCAAACAGCATGGCCTGAATCTTTTTAAGATTTAGGACCAGCTTGTGAGACGTTATCCAGGATTTGATATTCCTAAAATCCTCACACAATTGGTGGTAAATGACCCCAATATCTCTGGAATGGGTGAGAATAACTAGGTCATCAGCATGCAGGAAGGCCTTACAAGAGGCAGCTGAGGAGGGAAGATCGTTGGCAAATATAGAGAAGAGTAGGGGCCCAAGGACTGACCCCTGAGGAACCCCCGAGTAGACAGCAGTGACATCTGAGAGCACCTTACTATATTTGGTAAGTTGCTGCCTTCCCTGAAGGTAGTTGGTGAACCATCTGAGCGCAGGGGGACAGGTCCAAGGACTTAAGCTGACCACATAGAATGGCATGATCCACTAGGTCAAAGGCCTTAGCGAGATCGATAAAGAGGGCCCCAGATATTCTTCCCTGGTCCATAGCAGCCCTTATCCCAGATGTGACAGTGACCAGGGCAGAGGTTGTACTGTGCCCTTTTCGAAAGCCATGCTGTGAGGGAGACAGTAGCGAATGAGACTGGATATAATCCATGAGTTGCCCCACCCCAACTTTCTCAAGAAGCTTACTGATAGCAGACAAGATGGCAATCGTCTGATAGTTGTCTAGAATACTAGGATTGCCCTGTTTGAGTATGGGGACAACCCTTGACACCTTCCATGCATCAGGGATAACCCCAGAGGCTAAGGATAGGTTGACAATATGGGCCACAGGGGAGGCGATGTGGGCAGTGGCAAGGTGGAGAAGCTTTGGTTCCATACCATTATGGACAGCACTAGCAAATGGGGAGAGACCAGAGAGCAATCTCTGCATCTCTTGTGCCATCACAGCCTTGAAGTAGAATGGAGGACATGGGGAGGGGCCAGTTGAGATGGAGGCACCAGGACAGGACTATCACTACCACTGGAGGAGAACAGCGAGACGAGAGCAGACAGATCTGAGAAATGTGAGTTAAATGCATTGGCAATGGTTAGCAGATTGTTACAGCTAGCACCATCAACAAGCATGTCAGGGGCCTCACAGGTGAAGGAGCCACTCACTATATTCTTAATATTCCTCCAGAAGCTTCTAGGGTCCTTAGCAGAGGACTGTAAGGCGGCTTTACAAAATTAATTTTTGGCAGCCCTGATCACCTTTTTGCACTCATTCCTTGGCCTTCTGTACTGATGGAATAGTGCCTGGTCCATATAGACCTTGAAGTTGGCCCATTTGTCTCTAGCCCTCATGAGGGCTAGGAGGCCCCCATGCAACCATTTCATAGCAGCCCCCCTAACCCGCTGTCTGACAAGAGGAGCATGCTTGTTCTGTAATGCCCCAAAGGAACTAAGGAAATGACAGACTGCAGAGGAAGCATCCAGGGCATCCACTACTGCAGACCAATCCATGAGCCTAAGATCCTCATGGAAAGTCCCCAGGTCAAACCTGGAGAAATCCCTGACTTGGAGGATTTGGGGAGGGATCTTTGGGGTAGAGACCTTCCATATGCAGGTCAGAGATGGAGTCAGAGAGGATGCCAGAATGGCTGATCCTCTCAGGCCTGTTTGACATGATCCAGTCCTGGAGGGAGCTGGTACCGCCCATATACGACCACCTGGTGGGATCCTTAATGAGTTGAGACAGTGAGAAGCCTGCTAGCAGAGTCTTATAATGTTTGATATTGCCTCCAAGCCAGTTAAGGTTAAGATTCCCTAGAATCGGATCCTCATTATTCCCAGTTCTTGTAGGCACAGAGTCAAGAAGGGTAGACAAGCCCAGTACACCTTTCCCCACCAGGGGATTGTAGCTTCTTTGCATTCCCCAGAAGTAGCACAGTATACAGCAGCTCACAGGGAGGCTGCACAGGTGGTAAGCAGGCCAGCACTGACAGGTTAAGGTGACTCCTATAGTAGACCAGAATGCCACCCCCCCATTCCCAGGCCATTCCTGCTGGACACAGTCAAACCCAGGGAGCACACAAACTGAGTCAGGGATAGAGGATTTAAGCCAGGTTTCCGTTATCCCAAGGATGTCAGGTTTGTAGTGGGTAACCCAGGCAAGGAGTTCAACCAGGTTAGGCAGAAGGCTGCGGACATTAAGATAGGCTATTTTCAGCCCATTGCCAGACAGCCAACCCACAAAAGAGGAGAAAGTTTGGCATGGAGGTCTAGAGTTCAGCTCCATGTCCCCTGCAAGGACTAGAATAACCAAAAGGAGCCAGAGGAGATGCCTCAAAGGGGGAGAGCCTACCCTAGTGGACAGCCTGAGACCAGGATGCCTAACCACAATGACAAGGTATCGGAAGCTCAACAGATTAAGGCAGCAGATGGACCAGGGAGACTGTCTGTCACAGGCTAGTAAATTGGAAAAGGTAAAGTCCATCTCTTCAGATAGACCCAGTGAGATCCAGTAGTGTCCCAATGGGGGAGCACAGTCCACAATAAGAAAAGGGAGGAACATTGCAGAGAGCAGCCATAAGGCATGGACATTAGAGAAGGCGATGGGCCCTGCCCCACCCATACCAAGCTTAGGAGCCCCCATGATATGAAGACCCTTTCCTGAGTCAGGCCAGTCAACTGCAAAAGCCCAGCAGAACAGCAGGAAATAAGGCCGTCCAGACCCCACTAGGTCACCCATAGGGCACAGGGAAGCAGGCAAGTAGGAGGATGGCTAAACATGCTGCCTTCACACCCACCAGGGACAGCGATCCACCCAGCTACTTATTCCCACGATAGTTTACCCCAACACAGCAATTATCAAGCAAAATGCAGCAAAACTGATCCTGAAAATAAACTAACAGTGGCCCTTATAGAGTTAGGAAGACAAAGAACACATGGGCAGACATAACATCAGTAAGCTCTACACAATGCTCAGTGGCAATATTCACAATAGACACAGGCATTTAAGTCCACGGTAGATGTGCAGGGAAGGTTCTACAACCGCCAAACGATATGAAGAAGTGTTTAGTCCCACTCTAGGACAGACATAGCAGGAGACATCCCCTACAGAGCCAGAAGGACCAGCCAATCCCACACACTAAAATATAAGATAACACACAAGTGGGAGTGGCTAATGCCCATTTAATGGGAAGAGGGAACAGGGCGGGTGGGAGGGGGAAAATTAAACCCTCAGCCACCACTAACTGCATACAGCTCCAGGCTCCAAACCCAGTCCAGGCAACTTTTTATTTTTTTCTGTTCACCGACCGAATCCAGGAATCTCCAGCTATACAGCAGGGGCACAGGACATAACATGCAGCGCGGCTACATCGGGCAGCCCGACTCCAGTTTCCAAGCCGGTGCCTCAACCCTGAAGATGATCTCAGGTAACGGGGGGGAGGGGATCCACAGAGCAGAGCCACCCTCACAACCCCTCACTCTCAGGAGCAGAGGTTGAGCAAGTCCACCACTGGGTGCTCCTGTCACCTTATAACAGGAAGAGCAGCATCATGACAGGTAGGGGTCAATAGCCGCGGTAGTCCAGTTCGAAAAAAAGGCGCCAAGATTAACGCAGCTCAGAGGATCAGGAACAAAGTCCAGAGATCAGCAGATAAGAGACAATCTTTAGTTTTCCTTTGCTGACTTTTCCTGCCTCATTACAACCTGGAGGTCCCAGGTTGGGGTGAATGTTAACTGACATAAGGAGGAGAATACAAAAGAGTGTTTGTATGTCCCTCCCTCCTTCCAGGAGTAGTTCTCATGCATTTCTTTGTATTGGAGCAGTGTCTTATTCCTATCTTGTATTCTTGTGTACAATGGAAGTGGACAAAACAGAACAATTTTGTCTTTCATGGCATGACCTGCCTTTGGGCCATGCAAAAGGTTGCAGGTCTAGACTGACAGTGGTTAGGCTAGGGACACCTGCAGTCCTAGGGCATTTCATTAGATCTGGGAAATCACCAACAGGAGTGCGTTCCCACTTAATCTCCCAATTTGTTTGAGCCAGTGCCTTTCCTAGGAAAATGACAATTCCAAGCAACAATTTGGTAGGGTGAGGGATTAGTATGTTGGGGTGTGGCAAGGTGCCATTACAAGTGCTAGGCACTGAAATGTCGGTGGTACCTTAGGGGCCACTCCCCTGACTACTGGCAGGCATCAGTTAACCATGATGGAAGAGCAGGAAAATAGGTCATGCAATTTAGCCAACTAAAAGGCACAGATAATCTGCAGGTATGCCCAAGAGAGCTACTTCCAAATATCACCTGAACAGTAGAGTCAAAGCCCAGTACTCCTATTTAAGGCAATTATGACAGAATTCAAAAGAGCTTAGTGGCCTACCCTAGATAGGGTGTTTAGCTGCCTACAACTAATACAGGCATTTTTAGAGCAAGCTGTTTCCCCCGTATTGGGATTGAGGAGTTTGTGAATCTAGCAATGACAAAACAGCCTACTGTAGTTAGTTTCAAACACATTCATAATAACGTCAGTCACCTACGCAGCACACCATAGGGTGTGTGATTATTTTAATATTTGCTGATTCTAAGTAGTGGTTAGGTTAAGTTCAGAGAAAGTGGTCAGTAAGCAGTGTAATAACATACAATGATGTCTTACCCTAGGTATAATTTTGCCTAGATATAGGGGAAGTGGCAGTATTTAGAGTCCTGCTATACTAGTACATGCTATGCAACAGTAAATTCAGCTAACAGTAAATTCTAAAGAATAGGTTTCAGAGAAGGTCTACCACAATGGAGTGACAAATTAGAGACCTATGAATAGCAGATACTGCATTGCAGTGTTATGTTCCAGAATAAGTACTACAGACTACACATGAAGGTGACTCCGTCATTGGAGTCGTTACTTACTCAGTGAAGGAGGAGGACAAACTAGCTCAGAGAGGACCAGTGCAGCCAGTTGACTGACAGTCTACCAGCAGACTCTGTCAGACTATGGTTGAACAACTGCACTACTCCTTGGTGTGTGGTTCTTCATGTGGGGGCCACATTGTGGGGGCTGCTTGTGCCTAAGCAGGTTACATATGGTGGGATAGCACTTCCAAGTACCAAGATGCAGCCTCCCTATTGATTTAGGGAGCATGGGGCAGGGTCGGGGCCAAAGTCCAGGGCTCACTCTACAGCTCTCATCTGTTGGGGAGGATGTCTGTTTATCATCTGCTGTTGTCCTTATGCTGTTGCTCCACTCTGAACAAAACACGTTGCTCTGCAGTCTTTGTATGAAACAAAATTGGTGGGCTTTGATTCAAACTTGCCTTCTTAGCCTCCCTATTGGTTCAGGGAGCTAGGGGCAGGGTCGGAAGCCAAAGTCCAGGGCTCTCTCTCTCTCTCTCAATCTCTCTTGGGTGGTGTTTGCAAACTATAATTGCATATTTTAAAATGCTGACATGATAGAAAGAAAAAAATTGGTAGGGGGCATTTGTTGGTTTCCCCAGGGCATTCTCCTGGCCAAATTTCCCCCATTCACTAAAAATACCACCAACAGCGTAATCTGGTTCAAGGTCAGTTGATGTTCATCTGTATCCCCCTCCCCCAGATCGTGCCTGAAAATAGGCTGAATTTGTCTAGTGCACTTACCCAGTCAACAAAAACTAAATAAATAAATTTGTAGTGAGTTTTAATAAGTTAATCTTTAATATTTTGTGGATGCTTTGTTTTTTCCCCAGTATGTTTCCTCAAATTATCAACCCCCATCAACACTGGTCAACAAACTTGTGAATAACATTTTCAACTGCCCCGTGACTATGTTAACTGTAACAGAAGATCTCACAGGACCAAAAACTTTCTTCTCTGCTGGTTTTGATAGGAGTAAGGTCACCTTTGCTTTTGCTTCAGCCAGTGTTTCCTGTTGGTACCCCCTCTTTAAAAATTTTTTTTTCTAATCCTCTATATTGTTTTTTGAATACTTTTGTATCACTACCATTTCTCCTCAAACAGAGAAATTGCCCAGAGTATGGAATTCCTATGATTAGGGGGATGTTGACTTTGTGCATGCAAAACTGAATAAGTTATAATCTGCTTTCTGAAAGTTTTTTGTACACATAGTCTGTCCTAGTATCCCAGTAATTGTGAGATCCAAACTATTGATGCTGTGGATTCTATGTGATAATAGTGTGCATTACATAAAACAATTTTGGCAATATGCAGAAAAAGGCTACTGGGAATTGTGCAAGTAGGGGGTGCCCCCCCACGCACCCCCTAAATATAGATTCTCAACTCCAAGGGGTGCATGTTGGGGAGGGGGGCACTTCCCAGCTCAAAAAAAAAAAAATAACTAAGTCCCGCAGCTGTGGGAATCACAAAAGGAAACACCCGCCCCCAGTCCTGAACGCGGGACCTGCTCAGTCAGTGCCATGCACCATGCCCACCACACCACATGGCTGGCTTAGCAGAAGCAGGTTCCCCATAGGTCACATCCTGTCACCCACTCTCCCTTCATGTCGCCCATCCTAGCTTCATGATCAAAGCATTCGCCATCCTGGTATGGTTGCCCACGATGAAAGCTCGGTTATATGGGTTGCCGTTATGACGGTCGCCATCATTACAGGCTATTGATGCTATGCACGTCATGTTTGTGGGCAAATCTCATATTCACATCATCAAAGTTTAACCACTTTGTAAAGTCCATCTCTTTGTTTGAGTCCAATAGGACAACAGTGTCTAATTAGGGAATTGATTCAGAAAATACAGTTCCCATTACCAACAGTCCCAAAAACAAATTAGTGTATGATGGTACCTATCACCACCCCAGAAGACTGAATGCAAAACTTGTTTGCAAACATAGAAAAATTATGTTAGAGAATGAAATCTATTGCCTCAATAACAAACCTCACTGGTGCTCCCCACAGGGGGTAAGATTGCACTTTGCACATACTGATTTGCAAATGTTTGAATGGAATGATGACCTACATAGGGTGATATAATCTTGATGTATGACGACAGTAAGGACAAACAAAAAGGAAATCTATGGGAATTAAACACAGTGAGGTCACACATAATTTAAGAGAAAATAAAGGGTGCAAATTCAAGACTAGCTAAAGGAAATTCTTCTATACCCCAAAAATGTATGAAATCCTTTCTTGAGTCATTAATAAACAATACAACCAAAGATATATTTAAGAAAAACATGAAAATCTTTTATGGGTGTAACTAACATTGGATCCTACCACTGCAGACTGGGGGGTAGTCAAGATGGGTTACCAGACCTACAAGGGAGGCATTATAGTGCAATGGGTTAAGGCTCTGAGCTGCAGATCTGGAGACCTGGGTTTGAATCTCACAGCCACCTAGATGCATACTGTGTGATCCTGAGCAAGTCACTTAACTTCCTTGTGCTCCCAGGTTGCATCTGCAAACAAGCTTCAGCTTAGTGTGCTACTCCTGTTTAAACAATGTTTTCTTTCCTTCCTCTTCCCTAATACTACCCTACAGACAATAGTATTATCCCTTGCTGTGCTTCTGGAATGTATACCGATCCTAAAAACCTATGTTCTAAATCTTTCGGCAGCCTATGGGTTAAAAATAGTATTAACTATTATTGCACTACTTAGCTCTTTATGGAGCAGAAAATGAGGGATATGTAACCACTTTTGGAGTAGAGAATGAGAGGGTATGTAACCACTTTTGGTGTAGAGAATGAGAAGGTATGTAACCACTTTGTATGAATTAAACCAAAATGTTCTGGCTCCAGAATATCTGTGTTGAGATTTTACTAGGTTTACTAGGTAGGTGAGGATAAAAGGAACCCATGAAGCCTATTTTGATTGTCCCCCACATGTGTCAGAAACTACACTTTGTTGTAGTTTTTGGAGAGCCAATGATCTACATCCTTTTTAAAGGATTCAAAGGTATTACAGTCTACTAGCTCTTGTGGTAGCTGGTTCCAGAGCCTTGGTGTTCTTACCGAGAAGACATGAAGCCTCCTGTTTGTTTTTGCTTTATGTACCATTAGTTGTTGATTGTGAAGTCTAGGTACTTTTTTTCTTTGTGTTTTAACAATACCACATTTGTCCATCAGAGAGAGTGATTTGAGAGTTTTATATAAGAACAGACGATCACCTCTGGAGCGCCTAAACTCCAGTGAATGTAGGCCTGTTTTTTGAAGCCTCCCTGGATATGGTAGTGATGCTAAATGGGGCACCATTTTTGTTGCCCTTCTCTGAGCTCTTTCAACCACTTGAATGTCCCTGACCATGTATGGACTCCACACTGGTGACCCATAATCTGTATATGGTCTGATGTATGCTTTAAACAATGGGATAATACATTCCTCAGTCTTAGATACAAACGTACGGTTAATGCGTCAAAGTAGTGAATTAGCGGTTTTAGCTACATGATTACAGTGATTGGAGGAGGATAATTTGTCATCTATCAGGACGTCCAATTCTCTTTCACATATTGAAGATTTAATGATAATATTATATAGTGTATAAGTTTGTTTGGGGTTATTGTAACCTAAGTGGAGAACAGAACATTTGTCTATATTGAATGTCATTTTGTTTTTCTGTGCCCAATGCTCTAATACTGAGAGGTCATTTACTAATAAGTCCATATTATAGTCGGAATCCACCCTACCGCCTAACTTTGCATCATCTGCAAATTTCGAAAGTATGTTCCTGGAGCTAATCTGCATGTCTGAGATGAAAATATTGAATAGTACTGGGCCCAGAACTGATTCCTGCTGCACACCACTGGTCACAGCCATATTATTGGAATAGGCACCATTGATCCTAACATGCTGTGTCCTGTTGGTTAACCAGCAATTGATCCACGTTATTATGTTACAAGAAAAACCTAGGTCTGCTAATTTAGCTAGGAGAATATTGTGAGCAATTATACCAAATGCTTTGCTATAATCCAGGAGGATGACATCCATGGGAATCTTATTGTCTAGTTCTTTGTTGACAGTATTATAAAAGGCTATTAAATTGGTAGTGCAAGAAAAGCCTTGCTTGAACCCATGTTGTGAGTGGTCGATAATGTGTAGAGTTTGCATTTCTGCCTCTAATGTGCCTTTAATAATTTTTTCCATTACTTTATGTGGGATGGAAGTAAGGCTGATGGGGTGGTAATTACTCACTATGGAATGGTTACCCTTTTTAAGTATAGGCACAACTGTAGCAGTTATCCAATCAGATGGAACGTATATTTCCGCTAATGATTTATTAAAACTAATGGAAAGTGGTTTGGCAATATTTTCAGCTGTTTCAACCAAAAATCTAGGATTAATTAAGTTTGGTCCACAGCTAGTATTTGGTTTTAAATTTTTTAACAAGCAAACTACTTCAGAAATAGTTATGGTGTGGTTATTTACAGTAGAACTTGATATGATAGCATTTGTATTAATTATGGCTGTATGATTTGAGAATACTGATGCAAAATACGTGTTAAATGTGGCGGATGTCTCTTTATCAGATGTAATGGTGTTTGTGCTGTTGGTCAATGGCCCAATTTGTCTGTCACTGCCTTTTTTTACTGTTGAGATGAGAAAATAGGGATTTGTGATTATCTTTGGAATGGGCTATGCGGAACTTGAGGTTGTGTTTTGCCTTCCTGATAGTCCTTTTTAGTTCTTTAATGGCATTTTGTTTGTTCAAACAATGATATTGCAATTCTTGCTTTAAAATCAATGATCTTACCCTTGAGTAATACCTCCTTTGTGACTGGCATACTGTTTGCAGATTAAACGTTCTGTGTGCCAGTTTTTGGCAATGAATTATGTTTGCAGCATAGTACTTGTGTGCTTACATTACTTTGCAGCTTTTAACAAGTGCTGCTGTGGCTTGGATCATTTCTCATGGACAATAACTTTGGTGTAGACCCAAAGGGCCATTGTGCATCTGCAGCCAGATAGGCTATTACATTGGGGAAGGGGGAACAGGGTCATGGTGTATATGCAGACAGATGGACTGTTATGTTGGTGAGAGACCCAGCATGTCTGCTGTCAGTTGGCCTGTTACCATAGCAGACAGGTTTGACGCAGGGCCCAGATGGCCCCAGCATCTCTACAGCCAGATAAACTGTTAACATATCATGGGAGACAGTCATTGCACCCCTTCAGAGCACCGGTGGCAATGTGCCCATTATTAGGGCACCAAATACCGAAATTCACCGCCCCCTCCCCGAGGTCTGCCCCCACCCAAAGTTGGTATATTTAGAAAGGGTATGTGTGTGGTGGGCATGGTGGGGCACAGCCCCTGCAAAGAAAGGAGTTGGAGTCTTTGAAACTTGGTGCCCTGTTCAGACAACTGTAATAAAAACTGTTTCTATGTGCTATACTTCAAACGCTGTATATTCACCTACTAGATTTATATTCACTATATGTAGCCTCAGCATCCATGTGTTGTCTGTTTACCACAAGTTTCTTTGCAATAAAGTATATTTAATAAAAAAAAATGGGGTGTCTAATGGCCAGGTGCACTGCTGCCTGCACTCTAAATGGGTGGAACCAGAGTCAGTGAGTCTGCAGCCAAATGTATTGTTACCATGGCACAGAGCCCAGAGTGTCCTGGTGCATCCACAGCCAGATGGACTGTTACCTTGGCACACAGCCTGAGAGGCCCTGGCTTATCCACAGTAAATGGACTGTTACCTTGGAAAAACACCTTGATGGCACCAGAGCATCCATAGCCAGATGGACGGTTACCATGGTATCTAGGCCCTCTGGGCCCTGGCACATCCACAGGGGACAGCCTGTTAGACTGCTACCATGCTGCAAGGCTAGGTGGGCTCATGCACATATGCTGCCAGATGGACTATTATTGTCGTGTGGGGGGGCTGGTGGTTCTGCAGCCAAATGGCCTGTTAGCTTGGTGCCTGAGCTATTTGGGCCACTGTGCTTACACAGTCAGACTGACTTCTGCCTTGATGCAAGGACAGTGGGGGCCCCAGTGCTTACACAGCAACATGGACTGTTACCTTGGTGTAGGTTCCAGAGTATCAGCATTTAGACAGACATTTACCTCAGTGGAGGGTCTAAAGCACCTCAATCCATCTGTACCAGAAGAACTGTTACCCTGGCATGAAGACTGGAGATCTCCAGTGCATCTGCAGACAGATAGACTATTACCTTGGTGCGTGGCTTTGAGGGCCAAGGCACATCCAGTCTGTTTGTACTGTTGCCTTGGCATGGGGACTGTAGGGCCCTGATGCATATGCAGCCAGACAGACTGTTACCTTGGTGCAGCCTGTTGAACTGTTACTTTGCCATAGAAACAGCAGAGTCCTTGTGGAAGGTCTTTAGGGCCGTGGCCTGTCCAGGGGGATCAGAAGGCCTGGTGTGTCCATAGCCAGATGGACTGTTACATTTTCATGGATCTGGAGGTTCCCAGTTCATCTGTAGGCAAAGCGACTGTTACCTTGGCCAAACAAACTCAGTGCCCTTGTAGCTAGATAAACTGTTACCTTGATACAGGACTTGCTGGGCTTATGTTTTCCACAGCAGACAGACTGTTACCTTGTTGCAGAGCATAGATGGCCCCAGCACATCCCAAAATGAGAAATACTAACTTACCTTGGCATGGGGGCTATTGATTCTGTAGCCAGATGGACTACTACCTTAGTGCAGGGCCTGGAGGGCCCTTGTGCACCCTCAGACAGACAGACTGTTACCTTGATACATGGCCTGGATGGCCTCAGCATGTCCACAGTTCAATGGACTGTTAACCTTAGCATGAGGCCAATGGATTTGCAGCCAAATGGCATGTTATCTTTGTACCTGGGCCCCGCTGGACTCCTGTGTGTCCACAGCCAGATGGACTGGTTGGTTAGTTAGTTTAGTTACTTAGTTAATGTATTTATTCATTTATATAAAATTGGTGACCAGGAGAGGTGCACTGAGCTGAATCTCATTTCCAGACATGACCCCAGGAAAAGGGTAACAGGAGGAGCAGTGAGACATAATACAGTACATTTCATGGTACAGCGATAAAGTGCAGGCACAGTGCAGTATATAATACATCACAGGTACAAACTTAGAACAGATTACTGTAAAATGGCAGTAAATGGACAAATGTCAAGCCACATACAAGTGGAGGGTGAAACTGACATTATGCAATAGAATATGCTCACCAGCTATCCCTGCAGTACACCAGGGACCCATTAGGTTAAGAAGAAACCAAAACCCTGAACTACCAAAGTCACCAGGTAGGGAATTCTATAGGAAACAGGTGAAGGTAGGAGGCAGAATGAGAAAACAGGTGCCTGAGGGAGCCAGGGGAGGTGGAGTGGTGAAGGGATGAGGAAAACTGGTTCCAAAGTGTAGGGAGGCAGTAGGGGAAAGCTGACTGCCCAGCAGATGAATAGGGCTGAGATGTGAAAAAGGTACAGTTGTTCTGGGACTGGAGTGAGCGTGAAGAAGCAGTTAATGGGGAGAGGAGTGAGGTGAGGTAGGAGGGAAGGGAACCAAAGCAGTATTTGGAAATGAAGGAGGAACAGTGTAATTGGCAGTGTGAAGGTAAGGGCATAATGGAAAGGGATTAGTAGTGGGAGCAATGGTGCATGCGAAAAGGGGAGTTTGTCACAAAGTGACAAAAGGCATTGCAAAGAGTATTCCAGTTTGGCTAGGGAGGTGGCGGGTGGCACTGTAGACCACATCCACATAGTCAAAAACCTGGAGCACCATTGTGGTGACTAGATCACAGCAGACCAGCAGGGGTACTGTTAGGGACTATTACCATGGCACAGGTCCTGAAGGGATCTCTGAACACTCATAGCCAGACAGAATGTTACCTTGGTAATATCTGGGCCAAAGTGCATGCACAAACAAACTGCTACCTTGGTGCAGAGCACAAAGGGCCCTTGTACATCTACAGTTTGTTGGATTGTTACCCTGGGGCAGGGACTGGAGGGCCAGCACACATCCACAATCAGATGGACAATTACATTGCTGCATGGCACAGATGACCCCAGCATTTCCACAGCCAGATGGACTGTTACTGTGGCACCTGGGCCCTCAGTGCTACAGCCCATCCACAGCCAGGAAAAGTGTTACTTGATGCAGGGACCATAGGGCCCTGGCAAGTCTGCATTCAGATGGATTGTTACCTTGTTAAGGGGCCAGGGCATCCACAGCCAGATGAACTGTTACTTTCATGCAGGTCTTGAAGGGCCCCAGCTCATTGGCAGCCTGATGGGCTGTCACCTTGGTGCAGGGACTGGAGGGCCCAGTGCATCATCATACAAACAGCTTATCTTGGCACAGGGCCTGGAGAGCTATAGCACATCCACAGCCAGATGGACTGTTATCTTAGCATGGCGTGAATAGGGCCCTGTTGCATCTGTAGCCAAACAGAATGTTACTTTGGTACAAAGTTCCAAAGGCCATGGCCCATCCACAATAACCAGATCCCCTGCACATCTGTAGATAGCTGGGCTGTTTGACTGGCATGGGACCAGAGGACCCCAGTACATCTGCAGCCATACAGACATTTACATTGCCATGAGTCCAGGAGGGGCCCTGTGCACTCACAGCAAGAGGGACTGCTACCTTGGTGCAGGGCCTAGCAGGTCCAGACATGTCCACGGAAGACAGACTTTTACCTTGATACAGCACCTAGATGGGCTCCAATATATCTACAGCCAGGTGAACTGTTATCTTAGCATGGGGGCTAGTGCTTTTATAGTCAGATTGACTGTTTCCTTGGTACATGACCTAGATAGCCATGGTGCATCCACAGCCAGATTGATTGCTACTTTGGCAAAGGGCTTGGGTGTGTTCTGGTGTATTTGTGGCAGACAGACTGTTACCTTAGAACAAGGAGCAGATGGCACCAGTGCATAAATAGCCAGATTGATTGTTACCTTGGAGATGCAGCCAGCATGGCCTAGTGGCATCAGAAGACAGATGGACTGCTACCTTCATGCAAGGCCCAGAGGGCCCACATGCATCAGCAGCCAGACAGACTTTTACCTTTGCACAGGGCCTAGATGGCCTCAGTGCATCTGCAACCCAGCAGACTATTAACTTGGCATGTTGGTCAGTGAATCTGCAGCCAGATTGTATGTTAACTTTATGCAGGGCCTTGAGAGACCCTGTGTGTCCATATCCAGACTGACAGTTACCATGGCACAGGACTAGGAGGGCCCCCTGCCTATTCACAGCCATATGGACTGTTACCTTGGTGCCTGAGTCTTTTAGGCCCTGGTATATCCAGACTGACTGTTGCCTTGACATGGAGATCAAAGTATCCTAGCACCTCCACAGTGGGATAGTAGGTTACCTTGACATGAGGACTAATGCATCCATACCCAGATTGGCTGTTTTTGTGGTTCAGGGCCTGAAGGGTCCATGCACAGCCTGATGGTGCCAGAGGTGCCTGGTGCATTCACAAACAGACAGATAGACAGACTGTTACCTTTTCGCAGGGCCCAGAGGATCCCAGCATGTTGCTAGCCAAATGGACTGTTACCTTGACGTGGAGACCAGAGTGGACTGAGACATCCACAGCTAAATGTACTGTTATCTTCACTTGGAGGATAGCGCATCTGCAGCCAGCTACACTGTATTGCCTGGGTGGAGTCCAAGTATCTGCATCAGAGGAGAAGAAAGACCTGGGAGTGATGATCACTAGTGACCTGAAGCACTCCATGCAGTGCAAGAAAGCAGCAGCAAAGACAAACAAGATGCTGGGATGCATAGCCAGGGGGATCAGTAGTAGGAGAGAGGAGGTTATACTGCCCTTGTACAGGTCACTGGTAAGACCACATTTAGAGTATGGAGTTCAATACTGGTGGACACACCTCAAAAAGGACATTAACCTACTGGAGAAGGTACAGAGGAGGGCTACAAAGATAGCCAGTCAGAAGGGCAAGACATACGAGGAGAGGTTGAAGGCACTGAACATGTACTCCCTGGAAGACAGAGAGGAGAGAGAGAGAGGAGACATGGTTGGGACATTCAGGTACTTGAAAGGGATAAATAAGGTTGATAAGGAGAATCTCTATAAGCTGAGTGGCAACCATATCAGAAGGGGACACAGTCTTAAGCTGGAGGGTGGGAGGTTTAGGAGGGAGGTCAGGAAGCACTTCTTCACAGAGAGGGTGGTGGACACTTGGAATGCAGTGCCGGAAGAAGTCATCTCATTGAAAACAGTGAGCAGCTTTAAGAGGGGCTGGGATAGGCATAGGGGAAGGTAAGAATCATGGGTAGGGAGGATGGGAGGAGTGGGGAGTGAGGGCAGGGACATTAGCTCAAGCTGTGGACCCTGCAATATGAGCAGTCTTGATAGACCAAATGGATTTCTTCTGCTGGCTTTTTCGTATGTTCACATGTAGTACGATTTGTATAAATAAAAAATAAAAAAATAAATAAAGTATGGGGCTTAGAGCGCCCTTGTGTGTCTGCAGTTATCTCTACTGTTACCTTGACCTGGGGACTGGAGGGAACAGCCCTTTGGGGTTGTATGTCCAGTGAGAACAGAGTGACCAGCAAACAAAGGTTCAGAGCTTATAAAACTTCTAATATGTATTGCAGATTATTGCATCTCCCACTGCTGCTGCTCTACTCTGATGTCAGTTACAGGGGATTCTGGGATTTTTAGTTTCAGAAAACATCAGATTGCACGTCAGAAGAATCTGTTTGATACAGGCTACTGTACTGCTGTAAACAATATGCATTTTTTTATTGCACAGAAAGTACAAAATGGGACCTGACCCATACTTGGGGGTGGGGTTCTTAGTGCTGATGCTCCCCTTTAATGACAGCATAGGAAACCAAATGATATCTTTTTGTCAAAATTATTTTGAATTATTTGAAGAGATTTGTTGACCCAAAATTCATTGATATAGTAAAAAAAATCATGGTTTACAAACTGGAATGCTTTTGAAAAATCAAACATGTTCAGTAACCTAGAGCCGCCAGAAGAGGTGCATAGTGTTTCCACACTAATTTTGCAATGCTCAAAACTGCCCCAAGGTGTGTCAAGGTGAGGAGTTACTCTGTGCCTCCATTCCACATGTTACTGGGCACAAACTGGGTTTGGGTTTGGGCACAGTAATACTGTAATTCAGCTCACTAGACTGTCTGTCTGTGCATTGTGAAGTGTCATGCACGAACAGGTGCATGCATGGCAAACACAGTCATCCTTCCACCAGTCCAATCCATACTTGTGGGTTGCATGTGGGCCCTGAAGATATGTGTGCAGTTTATTCCCTCTTTAACCTTCCTGGTGGTCCAGTAGACCCATTTCCTAACCACAGTCCCGTAGTGGTTCCTGATGTCTAGTGGATCTCCCATCCCTAACAATGTACCCGTGTGTGCATCATACTGTTCAATGGCCCCTTGGTGATCATAGTCCATCCCCATAACTGCACAGCACCCGCAGAGTTCTGACACCTATGCCACCTACCCTAAAATATATTTAAGATGGGAGCATTGGAAATGTCTGCACCTGCTATGCCAAGTTTACCCTCTTAGTATAGAGACCCTGTCCCCTTCCAAATATAGCTGCATTTGGTTATGAGCTGGTGCAGAAGGGGACTGTAACCCCATCTGTACATTACTTACAGGTTTACATGGAAACGATCTCTGCAAAACTGTTGGCACATATGTTTTTCCACAGCCCTTTTCAACTCAGAGTCAGGCCCATGATGGATTTTTTCCTTCCCAACAGTACAGAATGAAAACAGTACCTTCTGCACTCATGAAACACCCATCGTTACGGTTTCTGGGGAATGGCGGGCTGGGGGATATCAAAAATAGTGCTGTCAACCACTTTCATATTTGACAGTTTTTGAATGTTATGTAAGGATTCATTAACATGTTTGAAAATGTCTAGAAAAAGATACGTTTCAGCAACAAAATGCATGCGAGATCTCTAAATTATAAGAAACTAATAAAACTTAGACAGCACTATGTGTAATTTCCTTTATGTACAGTACTTAATAGGACAGTATATTACAAAGTCTCACTATACTCTACATTATTGCTAAAAGCAAGTGTTTGATAATGAGAATGATATTGATTCCTAGCATCAACAATCATATGATGATATCAATAATATAATAACTGAGGAACATTTTCTCCCACAGGGAAACATGGTTAGAATTTGTCTTTCAAACAACATGAAGTCTTGCTATGTTATGACAATTGCAGTTTGTCCCACCATTAGAACTGCTCCGGAGGTAAGAGTTAACTTCCATGCCAGGCATGGAACTTAGAGCACGAGCTCGGTTAGAAAAGCTCTGTCTGGAATAATTCAAACTGAAACTGTCAGATTCTTTACTCCGCCTCACTGAACAGTCGCCTCCGAGATTCCTCCTACTGCTCGGTTCATTTCTGTTTAAAAGAGTTTTTCTCAGTTAAATTCAACGCGATTATTATTATTTTAACCGCAAACCGATCGGTTCAAGCTCTGTCTGTGGTATTGTAAGTAATAGACAGGTTTATTTCTGTGTGGAACTTGTAAATGTTTATCGGTTCGGTTTGAACCGATCAGGTTGTTTTAAAACTTTATTCTGAAGCATTTAAAAGCTTTTAGAGTCTCGGTTCCGGTTCTTATCGGTTCTAAAAAAGCGGATTTCATTACGTTTTTTCCATACCTGTTGACACGGTTGAAACCGATAAGGGTGTCTTGCCTGGTACCGCCGGAAAAGGGCAAGTTTTTGTTAGGCTGGCATTATGTCTGAGAAACCCCAAAGAAAAACCGGCCCACTGGGTTTCAACACTGTAGTGTCTGTGGGGAAGCCTTGCCAGGCTGAACCCACACACCACATGTGTTTATTGTCTGGGGTTTGACCACCTCAATGCAGACTGCTAGATTTGCAAGAATTTCCCTGCAGCTACCCTAGATAAGAGAGTTGGTAGGCTCAGGGAACGAGAGGCCAAAAAGTCCGCTGACTCGGATGGCCAGCCCGGTTCAGTGTCAACCGAACCGGAGGGAGTGCCCTCTGACCAGGGTGAGACTTCCTCGGGCAAACATAAAGTTGACTCAGAGGAGCCAGTTCCAGCACAGAGAACTAGAAAATCAGCAGGTGTGGAGTCAAAAATTCCTTCTCCAACTGCTGCAGAGATAGCCAAAGCAATCCAAATTGTCCAGTCACTTTCACCGGTTCCGTCCGAACCGCCACTATCTGGCAAAAGGTCGGTTCGGCCGGTTCCACTGGTTCAAGAATATGATATAGAGGAGTTTTATGAACCAGAGGAGGGGGAGGATGATTATGAACAGTGTGAATGTGACTTTGAAAGTCTGGATGTGCCCATTGAACCGGACATCTCCCCAGACAGACCTTTAGGAGAACCTCCCCCTAGGCTTTCTGAGTCTCCTTCTCATTTTCTGTTTTATAAAAAAGTTGCTGAAACCCTCCAGCTTCCTTTGGAGGAAGCTGTGGATGAGCAAGAGGAGCCTGACTTTGTAGAGATGATGGATATCCCAGAGTCCAGGAGATTGTCTATTCCTTTACATAAATCCTTTAGGAAGCAAACAATAAAAATCTTAAAAGCTCCTAATTCTGTGCCTCCTGTGGATAAAAAGATGGACAGGAGGTACACTTTGTCAGGTCCTGATACAGAATTTCTTTCACAGCAATGCAGCCATGTTGGGGTAGTTCAGGCTGCAGCCTGTGATAAGGCTAATATTCCACTGGCTTCACATCCTCCTGACAAGGACTCCAGGAAGATTGATGCCATGGCTAAAAACAATACATGGCAGTGTCCTTGGGACTCAGACAAGCAAATTATATGGCTTATGTTGCAAGATACCAGAAATCTAGATGGGATACTGTCATGGCTTTAGCCAAACAGGCCCCTGGCCAGCTTGCCAAGAGCTGAAGCAGGTGGCTGCTGATGGTATTGAGGCATCTAAGGTGCAATTCCATGCTGCAGTGGATTCTAATGATGTATCCTCTAGAGTCATGGCTACATCTGTGGCTTTTCGTAGATTGGCTTGGCTCAGGTGTACTAGTTTGTCACAGGATACCCAGGCTAAGGCTATGGATTTTCCTATGGTGGGAAATTCTCTGTTTGGGGAGCAGACAGAGAATTATATGAAGAAAATGGATGAATATAGAATCACTTATAGGAGTGCACAAGCCAAGGAACGGCAAGCCACTCCTCAGAGGCAGCCCCCCAGGGGTAGAGGCAGGCCTTTTCACAGGCCTTTTTACCAAACCCAGGCCTCCTCTTCAGCTTATGCTCAGAGGGGGTTCTTCAGAGGGAGAGGCAGATGGGGTACAAGCAGGCCTGCTCCCACTCCTCAGCCTAAAGCCCCTGCCAAACAGGCACCCTGATGGGATGCTAGGGCCGGTTCTCCATTACCTGTAGGGGGCAGGCTGGCTTACTTCGTCCAGGACTGGGAGTCTTTAACATCAGACAAGTGGGTCCTGGAAGTAGTAAGCCAGGGTCTGGTTCTCAGCTCAAAAAATTTCCAAAGATGAGAATCAGATCTTTTCCACCTGCAAACCTCTAGAGACTCTTGCTTTGAAACAGAAGTCTCAACCCTCCTGGCTCTCAGAGCTGTAGAAAGGGTTTCTCCCCTACACCAGGGCAAGGGTCTGTACTCCAGGTACTTACTTACCCCAAAAAAGACAGGAGAATGGCGGCCCATCCTGGACCTAAGATATCTGAACAAGCACCTTTTAAAACCAAAATTCAAAATGGTGACTCTGGGAATGATTTTACCCTCCCTAAGGCCAGGGGACTGGCTAGCTTCCCTGGACATCAAGGATGCCTACTTCCATGTTCTTATCAGAAGCTCCCACTGAAAGTAACTCAGATTCGAACTGCCTTCAGGCCATTATCAGTTCAGAGCAATGCCCTTCGGCCTTACCTCTGCCCCAAGGGTATTCACAAAATGCTTGGCAGTAGCAGTTACTCATTTAAGAAGGCAAAAGATTGCCATCTTTCCCTACCTCGACGACTGGCTCATTGTGGGTCAGTCTCCAGACCAGGTCAAATCACACCTGCAAGTTACCCAGCAGCTGCTTTCCTCTCTGGGCTTTCTTCAATCTTCCAAAGTCAGTTCTGGAACCTGTCCAGGTACTCACCTTATAGGTGCAGAACTGACACAAAGCAGGCCAGAGCCTTCCTTCCCTAGAAAGGGCAAGGACCCTGGTGGCCCTGGCCTCCTCCTTCACTCTGCAGGTCTCTCGACCAGCAAGGCATTTCCTACAGCTCCTAGGACACATGGCTGCTTCCACAGCTGTAGGGCAAGGAGCAAGATTTCAGATGAGGGACATTCAATTCCATTTGAGAGCCTTTTGGTCTCAAAGAAGAGATCCCCTATCCAAGTTGATCCCAGTGACTCGAACCCTGATCCAGGCCCTTCAGTGGTGGCAGGATCAGAGCAATCTGAGACAAGGGGTTCCCTTCATCCCTCTATCTCACTCCTTGACCCTTACTATAGATGCGTCTCTTTGGGATGGGGAGCTCACATGGGCGACCTCTCCACCCAGGGATTGTGGTCCCCCAGGAATCTCTGCTCCACATCAATCTGTTGGAACTCAGAGCTGTTTTTCTAGCACTTCAGGTTTTTTCTGCATCTGTTCAGAACAAAGTGGTACAGGTCAGAACAGACAACACCACTACAATGTGGTACATCAATAAACAAGGGGGCACTCGGTCTTCGGCCTTGTGCACTGAGGCAATGAAGTTGTGGTCTCTGGCTTATTCTCTGAACACTTCCCTCATAGCAGTTCACCTCCCAGACAAGGACAATGGCCTGGCAAATGCTCTCAGCAGGATTTCCCAGGGCCATCACGAATGGTCACTGGATCCCCGAGTACTGGGGATAGTTTTTGCCAGATGGGGCACCCCTCAGATAGATCTTTTTACAGCCCCAGACAATCATCAACTTCCACTTTTTTGTTGCAGACCCCCAGTGTTGGGCTCAGTCCCCCTGGATGCCTTTCTCCTCGATTGGGAAGGGAAGTTTCTCTATGCCTCCCCTTCCCTCTCCTGTTCAAGGTGCTAGTCAAAATCAGATCTCAGCCCTGCAAGATTATTCTGATTGCTCCAGACTGGGCCAGGAAGCCCTGGTACCCACTCTTTCTGTCCTTAGCAGTCCATCTTCCCCTGTGTCTCCCCAGGAACCACAATCTGTTAACCTGTGCCCAGGGGAGAGTTTGGTATCCGAATCTCAAATCCCTCAACCTCAAGGCCTGGCTCTTGAGGAATTAGAGTTTGCTGACCTACACCTTTCTCAAGGGGTTCTTAAAATCTTGAAAGCTTCTAGGAAGCTTTCCACTAGGGCTACTTTATAACTCCAAATGGAAAGGTTTTCCATATGGTGTTCTGGAAGCATATTTCCGGAATCTGCTGATTTGCCCACTGTTTTGGACTATATGGTCCATCTTAATTCTTGGGACTGAGACCAGCTACCCTGAAAGTGCATTTGGCAGCTGTCTCTGCTTTTATTTCAGCAGGGAAGCCCTCTTCTCTTTCTGCTCACCCTGTATTTTCCAAGTTTTTCAGGGGATTGCTTTATACTAATCCACCATTCAGGGACCCTGCCCCTGCCTGGGATCTTAATGTTTGCATTGCTCAGCTGATGCAACCCCTTGAACCTCTGTCTTCGGCAGAGCTTAAGTACTTGACTTGGAAAACTGTGTTTAGTAGCCATCACTTCTGCCAGGCGCATAAGTGAGTTGCAAGCTTTGTCAGTGGAGACTGACTTTATTTCTCACAGGGATAAGGTAGTCCTCAGGACTAACAGGAAGTTTTTGCCTAAGGTGGTTTCAGATTTCCACCTTAATCAATCTGTTTCTCTTCCAGTGTTCTTCACTGACCATTCCTCCTCTGGTGAGAGGAGGTTGCACAGCTTAGATGTTAAGAGGCCCTAAGTTACTACATAGAGCGTACCAAGGGTCACAGGTTTGACTCCCTCCAACTATTTCTCACTTATGGTGAGGTTGGGAAAGGGAAACCTGCCACTAAGAGATCCATTGTCAGGTGGATTGTCTCTTGTATCCAATTTTGCTATCAAAAACTGGGTAAGGTTCCCCTTCAGGCCTGAGGGCTCACTCTACCAGAGGTACAGCTGCATCTCTGGCTGCTGCCAGAGACATCCCTATCTTAGAGATATGTCAAGCAGCTACTTGGAAAACAGTACACACTTTCACCAAGCATTACTCCCTGGATATCCAGGCCAGGAGGGATGCTCGGTTTGGCACAGCCGTGCTTCAGAGCTTATTCCCTAAGTAGGTTCTGTCCCTCCTCCATGGAGGTACTGCTGTGTAGTCTGCAATTGTCATAATATAGCAAAACTTCATGTTGTTTGAAGAAAAAATTACTCACCTTAGTAATATTGTTTCTTCTAATGGAGTCTTGCTATATTATGACCTCCTTCCCAGCCTGCCCCTCTCAGAACTTCTGCTTTGGGTATGGGGTGGGCAGTCCAGTGTTGGCACTTATTGATGCCCATTTTATGTTTCCACCCCTTCTTTTTTGGGGTGTTTGGGTGTTGTGTTTTATTTTATCTTATCTTATCTTATTTTCTGGTCCCCTGACTTGAGTCTTGGTGTTGGGATCAGGAAAATGTGTTAATATTTAAGTAGCCAGTTGGCTAGTATAGGTTACAGCTTCCACACAGAACCTTAGTGAGTTTTGCTCGTAAAGATCTGACAGTTTCAGTTTGAAATATTCCAGACAGAGCTTTTCTAACCGAGCTCGTGCTCTAAGTTCCATGCCTGGCATGGAAGTTAACTCTTTCACCTCCGGAGCTGTTCTAATGGTGGGACAAACTGCAATTGTCATAATATAGCAAGACTCCATTAGAAGAAACAACATTACTAAGGTGAGTAATTTTTTCTTATAACCTGTGAATTATAATGGTGAACACGCTCCTGGTTTCCCTCACACCATGCATGTGCCAACCACCATTCTTCTCTTCTTCAGCGAAGGACACTACACCACTGCTAGCACTCAAAGAAACATAGAAACAGAAGCTGACAGCAGAAAAGGGCACATGGCCCACCAAGTCTGCTCTATTGTCCCTGCCAACATTGCCTTTAATGTCCCTACTCAGCCTGTGATCCTCTCTTGCCTTCTTTCTACAAGTCCCTTATGCCCTATCCCTTGCGTTCTTAAACCTCTCAACTGTCTTTGCCCCCACCACCTGCTTGAGGCTGTTCAAAGCATCCACCACCCCCTCAGAGGAGAAGAACTTCCTCACATTTCCCCTGAGCCTTCTCTCTCCAGCCTCATAGAATGACCCCTTGTCCTCAAGCAACTTTTTCGATGAAGATGCTCCCTCCTGCACTTCGTTTATACCTGTGAGATATTTGAAAACCCCTATCATGTCATCCCTCTCCCTCATCTCCTCCAGTCAGTACATGTTTAATTCCCTGAACCTTTCCTCATAGGGTCTACGAATCAGGCCCTGCACTATTTTAGATGCCCTCCTTGCACCGCCTCTGCCCTGCCTATGTCCCTTCTAAGGTGGGGCCTTCAGAACTGGACACAGTACTCCAGGTGAGGTTTCACCAATGATTTATATGGGGGAATATTAACCTCCCTCTTCCAGCTGGTGATACCCCCGCCTATGCATCCAAGCATCCTGTTTGCTTTACCCACCACCTTGTCACACTGCCTAGCCACCTTCAGGTCATTGAATATGATCACCCCAAGTCCCTTTCCTGTTTTGTTATTGTGAGCTCTTGCCCACCCAGTTGATAAGGTACAGTGAGGTTTCTGTGACCCATGTGCATGATTTTGCACTCTTTTGTACTGAAACTCAGTTGCCATATTCACAACCAGTCTTCCAACCTCTTTAAGACTTTTCTTATTGTAACCCCTAGGTGGTGCTATCCCAAGGGCTACTACCCCTGCCTGCTTGGCTAGTAGTGGGTTAAGGGGCCTAGGTTCTGTAACACGTGCCTCCACCCGGAGGTCAGGGTTGGTAGTGGTCAAGCTAACCAGGGCACAGCCCTCCAGGACACTGTAACCCCCATCTTTCCCTGCTAGTGGCCTAAAAACTGCACAATAATAATATTCATAATACCCCTGATACACCTTGCAAGTACCTACACTGGTTGCACTTACCACCAGAGCTGGTTCCTCCTGTTCGACCCTGGGGACCCCCTGTGAAACAAGGTTAGACAAAGCAAATAGCAACAGTACAGTACTTCGAGCACAAACTGGAACCACAGTCAAGCTGAATGCAGAAAAAGGTAGATCTGATTTATTCAGGGGATTGGAACAAGGGAGGGGTGTAATCAAATGTTCTGTCAATCACACAGCTGTGCATGCATTCAGAGTCCCTAACACAGTCACACCCTCTGGGTACCCAGAGGGAGGAAAGGTGGGCTAGCCAGGACCATTGCTCAGGGAGGCTGGCATTGCACCTGGCCCTGTGATGGAAAAAACAACCTGCACAACACACACTACTTGTAATCCGGAGCCAGATGGCTCAGTTTGTGAAGAAAGAGAAATAACAAATAAATCAAATGACACACTTAGATTAAACTGTAGTTGCAGGGAATTACCCTGATGGTTGCTCACGATACCCTAGACTGGACACAGGATGGACGAAATTGAGACAGCAGGTGGTCAATCTGGAATGCCAGGAGAAGCAGGGCCCACACGATTCACAGAGGCGTTGTTTCTGTTCAAGTGTGGAGCAGGGGGCTGATCCCCAGGCAGGTCTGTCATCGATGGTTTTCTCTGTGCAGTAGGGTAGTCTGGTAAGGCCCTCGTGGCAAGGCCCAGCCACATGGAGATAACCATGGATGCAGTCTGAATGGGCTGGATACAACTTCCAGCAAGCAGAACACAGTTCACACAGTGGGGAACCAAATCACGACCCACTTTCAATTCACAGCACATTTACATGTAAGGGAAATCTACTGTACCAGGCAAACTGCTCTCCGGTCACAATTGCAAAGTCTCTGCACAAACCGGGAGCTCGCAGGGTGTCTGGAAGTCCTGGCAGGCCGATCGCATTCAGCAAAAGAGGCAGTATGGTGCAGTGGGTTGAGGCTCTGAGCTGCAAATCTGGAGACCTGGGTTTGAATCCCACAGCCCCCTAGGTGCATACTGTGTGACCCTGAGCAAGTCACTTAACTTCCTCGTGCTCCCAGGTTGCACCTGCAAACAAGCTTTCAGCTTAGTGTGTCTCACCTGGTAAAATA
This sequence comes from Neoceratodus forsteri, assembly GCA_016271365.2. Lineage (NCBI taxonomy): Eukaryota > Metazoa > Chordata > Ceratodontiformes > Ceratodontidae > Neoceratodus > Neoceratodus forsteri. The sequence continues at coordinate 66,507,980 of CM028133.1, forward strand.
ATTGGTAAAAAAAAAAAAAAATCTTAGGTCCCCTTCAGGTTTGAGCCTGGTCAAAAGTTGGTAGCACACTTTGTCCTCAAAAGATCTGATTCAGTCCAAAATAATTCCCTTCTCCCTCTCAGGGCAGTAGACAGATGCAGGCCAGAAATCAAGCCTTTCCAGATTTCTCCCATGCGAAACTACACAGATGGCTGCTCGAACTATCTCGAGCTTTTGCTCCTTCAGCTTCCAACTTAGATCTGCCCTAAACAGCAGGCAGCTTGGGGATTTCCCTCAGATCCAAAAGGTTCAGTTGGCCGATTTGGCTGTCAGTCAAAGCAAGAGCTCCCTCTTCAGTTGCAAAAATGTGCCAACAGTCCAAAACTACAATTCACAAGTTTTTACCCCACACAGCCCCTTCAAGCAGGCTCCATTTTAGGTCCCAAAGTACTGATTGGTCCAATTCGGCAGTTTGGGACCAAGATGGTGGAGATAGGCAGAACACCCCTCACTGCAAAGAAGGCAGGTTAGAACAAACTACAATATTATTACTGCTCTAATAAATAATCAGTAAACGAGCACATTCTCTAACAGAGCTTCCTCTGCACAATTAGTGATGGCAGAAATGGAGTGATTATCAGGCAGCCCGGTTGGGACTCGAGCAGGGAAACACTCAGCCCCCTCCCAGATCAAATATAACTGCAATCAGGCAGCTCTTAAACAGACAGCACACAGAGGCTCTACAGACACTCTCTAGCATCACCATTTAATTGGCTATAGCACCGGACACCAGCCTGGCAGTGAGCAATTAGGTAAGCTCACGGAAGACTTTTCGGGAACTCCATTTGTAGGGGAGGGATACATCCTTCCCTGCCTGGAGAAAACTTGGCATCCGCGCCAAGTTGGTACCATCACACTAATTGCAAATGCAAATTATACTATACATCTATACCATTAGCATGTCATGCAAGTAACATTTGAGGCATCAGTCAACATACTTAACTTTTACTATACATATTCTCTACATTTTACAATACTACATCCATTCTGAATTACATCATGCATATGTCACACAGATAATTTACACTCTGCTATGCGAAATCAGGTAATAACTTCCTGCACGTGGAACAATGTAAGAGGGGGCACTTCCCTGTCAGCTAACTTGAGGCTAGACGGGGCAGAGGCACCATACCTAGAAGGCAGAACAATCAACCTGGCATTGGTACTTAGACTCAGTTTGGGTGGTGAACTCTGGGAAACATAAACCCCTTTGTGGACCACATTGAGAGGCAAATCCACTGGCCTCTCAGGGGAATCATAACCGAAGCGTACTACGAGCTTGACAGCTTGGCCAGTCTTTCTGGGGGGAACCACTACAGTCTCTGTACTCTCAGCACTGGTCCTGGGACTTTCATCACTTGTGCGGGGCGCCTTTCCCATAGAAATGTTCAAACTTGGAGCACTATCAGCTCCTTGCTCTGTAGGCTCTGTTTCTACAACACTTTGCTCATTTTGAAGACACTCTGGCACTGAAGGGGAATTATCATCACTCTCATAGCATTCTTCAAGTTCTGGCATGTCACCAGAAAGACTCATACCATCAGCCTCCCTCAGACAAATCATACAGTTCGACCATTCACAGAGACTCAACATCATCAGACGTAATACTTTGCAGTTCACTTTCAGGGAGCGTTGGCTCCAAGGATGAAGCTGGGGGGTTAGGCAGTCCTGAAGGCCCGGCTTCATCCCCACAATTTATCAGGGGGTTACCTCGAAACAGCTGGTTCAGTTCGTAAGAGGGGTAATAGGCATGGTAGTATTCACTTTCATTAGAAGTGGACTGACAGTCATTATCATTCTGGGCCTGCTGTGGAGAATACCTTAAATCTGTAACCACTGGGGTAGGCTGATTCTGTCTCTTTCTGGCAGCAGCATGAGTCACTGGTCCAGGGGGAGCAATCTCTGGGGATTCAGCCTCAATCATGACCTGACCAATAGGTAGCAAGAGGTTACGGTGCATGGTCTTAACAGCTCCGGAGTTGTTCTCAGGGCACACTTTGTACACTGGTAAATCATCCAACTTTCCTACTACTACATGGGGAAGATGGTGCCATCAGTCAGAAATTTTATGTTTACCATGCAGTCCCAAATTTCGCAACAACACATGGTCTCCAGGTCGAAGCTCTTGAACCTTTACTCTTCTATCATGCCTCTCTTTGTTGGCTAGATTTCTCTTGGCGGCCATCGTCTGGGCCAGTCAATAGGCATGATTCAATTGAGCTTTCAGTTTTTGTACATGCTGCAGGTAATTTTTGGCTCAGACCCCATCAGGAGAGACCCCAAAACAGACATCCACAGGCAGCCAGGCCTCTGTACTGAAAATGAGGCAGTAGGGAGAGAACCCAGTAGCATCATTTCTCATGCAATTGTAGACGTGTACCAAGGTGCTAATCTGCTGACTCCATTTATGCTTGTCTTTTGTGTGGAGGGTGCCTAGCATGTCTAGCGGGGTGTGGTTAAAGCATTCTGGTTGAGGGTCCCCCTGTGGGTGATAAGGGGTGGTTCTTGACTTTCGCACCCCCATAGAGAGAGCATTTCTTTGATTAACTGACTCTCAGAGTCTCTGCCTTGATCAGAATGAATTCGCTGGGGGGGGGCACCATAGTGGACGAAGAAATTTTCCACTAGCACCTTGGTCATGGTAGATGCGTTTTGATTTTTGGCGGAAAAAGCTTGTGCATACCATGTGAAATGATCCGTAACCACTAACACATTACCAATGTTTCGCTGATCAGGCTATAAACTCAAGAAGTCTATGCAGACTAGTTCCATTGGGGTGCTGGTGGTAATGATGACAAGGGGGGCAGCTCTCTGAGGCAGGGCTTTTCTCTGCAGGCAGCGACTACAAGTCCTTACATGGTGCTTAACATCTGCCCCAGTCTTGGGCCAATAGAATCGAGATCATACTACGTCAAGGGTTCGGTCGATTCCGAGATGGCCCATATGATTGTGGAGGGACCTCAGTACCAATTCTTTGAAGGCTGTGGGCAGGACCAATTGTTGCTTGTCTATTTGGCCACTCCAATCTGCTGTCTCTCAATACAACAACTGATTATGCAGCTTCAACCTGGGGCCTTCTTTAAACAATAAAGCAGTTCGCAAGTCAGAGGAACACAACTTGGACACATCTTTCCCTGCACAGAGGGCATCCAGGGCTGGCTGAATCATAGGATCTTGGGATTGAGCCCACTGAATGCTGTCATTGTCGAATTGAGGTAGTGCACTAGTATCTAGAGCAGAGAAGTGACAGTACGCAGCTGGCATGCAGGTATCAGAAGGGCCCAAGCCATCTAATAAGCAGTCCACTGTGTCTGCAGACATCTGTTCATCTCTATCAAACTTTTGGCACAATGCTTGGATGTCAGGTTCAGACAGCCTGACCCAGTCACTCTTGGAAGGGGGCCTTCAGGAGAGGGCATCACCATCAATATGATTCAGGCCTGACCTGTATTCGACAGCATAATTATAGGCAAATAACTCAGAAAGCCACCCATGCCCTGTGGCATCTAACTTAGCTGAAGTCTGCACATAGGTCAATGGGTTATTGTCAGTCTTCACCAATATCTTTGCCTCATAGAGGTATTCATGAAACTGGTCAACGATGGCCCATATTAGCGCAAGAAACTCCAACTTATGTACAGGGTAGTTTTGCTCTGATGGAGTCAGACTCCTACTAGTGAAAGCTATGGGTCTCAAACCATCTTCATGGTCTTGATACAACACAGCTCCCAAACCCTGTAGACTAGAGTCAGTATGCAGCACATAGGGTTTGGTGGGATCAGCATAGGCGAGGATGTGGGCATAGGTGAGCTGGTATATGATTTCATGGAAGGCTGCTTCACAGTCAGGCATCCAGTGGGGCCTGAAACGTTCACCTGGATGGAAGTATACTTTCTCTGGTCCTTTGGTGGCCCCTTTCTTGTATTTATGATTTGTGGGAGGGTAACCCTGGGTAAGATTCAAAAGTGGGCAAACCACCTTGGAATAGTCTTTTATGAACCTGTGGTAGTAGCCACAGAACCCCAAGAAGCATTGTAGTTCTTTTAGATTGTGGGGCTGGGGCCATGTGGTCAGTGCTTCAACTTTACTAGGATCAGTCTATATCCCCTCTGTAGATACTATGTGCCCCACATACTTCACAGAGGTTTGGAAAAACTGGCACTTGTCAATGGACAGCTTGAGGTTGAAATCTTCCAATCGGTCTAGTACTTTGAACAGTAGACTCTCATGCTCCTCTAAGGAGCTCCCAAACACAATGACATCGTCCAAGTACACCAGGCATTCCGGCAGATTCATATCTCCTACTGCACGTTCCATCAGTCGCCGAAAGGTGGCCAGGGTACCCGATATCCCCTGTGGCATTCTCAGGAATTCATAGAACCCCAAGGGACAAATGAAGGCTTTCTTCTCATGGCTCTCTGGGGCCATCGGAATCTGGTAGTATCCACTGCGAGGATCCAACACCAAGAACCATTTGTTCCCATTCAAACAGTCCAGAGCATCTTGTATAAGGGGCATGGTGTATTGATCAGGGATGGTCTGCCGGTTCAAGGTTCGATAATCTACGCACATCCTCACAGACCCATTCTTCTTATGCACAACCACAATGGGCGAAGCATATGGTCTCCTGGATTCTTGTATCACACCAGCCGCAAGCATTTCCTGCAGGTGCCTTCTCACATAATTTATGTCTGCTGGAGCTAGGCATCAAGACTTCTCTCAAAATGGCCGTTCATCGTGTAGGCGTATGTGATGCTCTGCACCCTGGACACATCCCATGTCCCATTCCTTCAGCGACAATATTTGGTCTGTCTGGGCAAGTTTCTTGCTAATTCTAGGCTTCCATTCAGCAGGTAACAGGGAGTCACCAAAGTCAAACAAGTCAGGAGTCACTCTATCAGTCTCACCCTGATGCTTGTTGCTGGGCAACACTGCAGTGTCTGCACAGTGCACCGTAGCTAGGTTGCAGCCTCTGTTCACCTGGATCTCCCGATCTGACACATTGAGAATCTGGACCATCACTCGTCATGTGTAGGCATGAGAATGAGCTGGCAAGATGCTGGGCTTAACCAATAACCCTTCCACCAATTTTCCATCACCTGGCTCATCCAACATCAGTATTTTATTCTTGACATCTTTCCATAGGCGGGCCTCCCGTTGAAGGGTGCATTGGGCATTAGGGGCCAGCACCATTGAATCGGGATCCTTCTTCCACATGACCCGTACCAGTTCATCCTGGTCTACCTCCTCGGGATTCTGTTGCAACTCATAGGCCCTCTTGATCGGAGATGGAATTCTTAGAGCCCTCCCAGTCCGGCGCCCCTGTTTTTCATAGCAGAGTTGTGCCAGTCTCCCAAACATATGAGCGTTGGTACCAATTAACAGGGGAACCCATCATACAGTCCAGTAGGGGGACACACTAAGGCCAGGGTCTCGACTTGTTCATCCACCCCAGCCACTGAGGTAGGGAAAGACAGCCAGACCCGAATACACCCGGAGTACGGATAAAACTTGTCACTCAACCCCCAGACATACAAACCTTCCAAGGGCTGTAGGGGCACATCAGGCAGGTGCTTCCGATACCAGTCTTGAAACATTATAGTCACTTGAGACCCACTGTCAAGCATGGCCCGGGTGGAGACCTTCACTGTTGTTTCCATCGAAGGACCCACCACTTCGGACCATTCAGGTGGCGCAGACTTAGATGTCGATGTGGCAGCAGCCTTTGAAGAGTAACTTTTTCGAGCAGCTCCACCTGGTGGCCGGTTGTTGTACCGTCGAATCAAGGCTAATAGTCTAGTAGTGACCTTCCTCAGATTCTCTGGCGAGCAGCAAAAGAAATGGGTGTGCCCATCCTCCCTGCAATGGTAGCAAAAGGTGGGTTTTCTAGGGTCTCTGGGGGCTGCAGGCCATCTCCCAGTTTGGGCACATCAGGGGCACTTCGCAGTTCTTCTTTGATTTGTGACTTGCGTTCTTGATCCTCTGGACTTCCACCAAGTTTGGGGGTTTGTATGGTTCGTAGTAGGTCCCCCACCAGGGCTCTCAACTCTCGTACTTCTTCCAATAGGTTACCCTCAGTCCGGGTTTCTGAAGAAACATGTACCCCCACCCTACTTTTTGTCTCAGGGGGTGCCTGATAAAGGTCAGGTTCTCTGGCCGCCTCTGTCAAATATTTAATTAGCTCTCTCAGCTGCTGCGCCTCATCTGCGTCACTTCTCTCAGGGGTCTGGCAGGTACCAACAACCCCAGCATAGGGCTCCCAGCCCTCTTCATCATTTTCTGCCTCATAAATCGCTTTCATAAGAGGACAGTACTCGGGAGGATTAGCTTTCCTGTCTTGCAGCTTAAGTTTTAACATCATCACACTGGAGTACCTGGTTGACGTGAGAATATGGTCCAATCTGACCCGGTTCAATTCCTTAGCTGGCACCTCTCCTTACCTGTGGGCCCCATGCAGAGCTCTCTCAGTTCTGGTAACAAACACAGACAACTTCTCATTCTTCCATTGCTTGGCAGACTTGAATTTGCACAACAAATCGTCCCCCGACTCAGTGCTTCCAAACACTCCTTCCAATGCAGAGAAGTATTCAGCTGCAGTAGCCTCTAGGCTAGTGGCTTGTAAGAAGTAGATGGCCTCCAATACAGGGCCCCTTAAGCTTTCCATGAGACTTTTTCTTTTCCCTCCTCAGAGCACTGCCATTCCTGTACCAAGGGGGTAGCATAGCCCATCCATGTTTTAAGGTCATCCTCCCCCATAGGCACTGGAACGGTGCCCGAGGAAAGTCTGAGTTTACAGTAAGAGTCCAAATGCACAGATGGAATTATTATGGGGGAGGGAACTACAGGGGAACTTTTAGGGGAAGCAGGAGATGTGGCCGGGGACTGCAATGGCGTGTGTTCCTCCGAAAGATCTAATACCTTTACTAGCTCTGGAGCGGTTCGTCCTTCAGATGCTAATAACTTGAGCAGCTTGTCCTTAAACTCCTCTATACTGGGGGGTCCGCCCAGGGTAGCCTGATCACTAAGCAGGTGGATGATCCTCCACCCCTTCTGGGTTCCTTCTGGCCGAATAACAGGGGATACCTTCTCTGGATCTATAGGAAAACTGCAGGAGTGTAAAACTACCATAGTCTGTTCAAAGAGGTCTGAATCCTTCCCCTTCATTTCAACCTTGCCCAAACCTTTGACATGTTCCACAGCTTCTATAATACCAGCATCTGTGGTCCCTAATGGGACATCCAGTAACAGGAGGGTCTGTTGGGGATCTAACTCCTCAGCCTCGCTCCTCCCCATCACTCGGTGCACTAACAGCTTATGGGGGTGATTTTTAGCTTAGGTGTAGAAAGATCCTCCATTTTCTCACCAGATCTGAACATATCGGGGTAATTCCCTCCTTTGGCCACTAGAGGACACTAATCCCAGTGGTGCCTCCAAGAAGTAATCCCTAGGTGGTGCTATCCCAAGAGCTACTACCTCGTCTGCTTGGCTAGTAGTGGGATAAGGGGCCTAGGTTCTGTAACGGGTGCCTCCACTCGGCTGTCAGGGTTGGTAGTGGTCAAGCTAACCAGGGCACAGCCCTCCAGGATACTGTAACCCCTCTCTTTCCCTACTAGAGGCCTAAAAACTGCACAATAATTACATTCACAATACCTCTGATACACCTTGCAAGTACCCACACTGGTTGCACTTACCACCAGAGCTAGCTCCTCCGGTTTGACCCTGAGGACCCTCTGTGAAATAAGGCTAGACAAAGCAAATAGCAACAGTACAGTACTTTGAGCACAAACTGGAACCACAGTCAAGTTGAATGCAGAAAAAGGTAGATCTGATTTATTCAGGGGATTGGAACAAGGGAGGGGTGTAATCAAATGTTCTATCAATCACACGACTGTGCATGCATTCAGAGTCCCTAACACAGTCACACCCTCTGGGTACCCAGATGGAGGAAAGGTGGGCTAGCCAGGACCATTGCTCAGTGAGGCTGGCATTGCACCTGGCCCTGTGATAGAAAAAACAACCTGCACAACACACACTACTTGTAATCCGGAGCCAGATGGCTCAGTTCATGAAGAAAGAGAAATAACAAATAAATCAAATGACACACTTAGATTAAACTGTAGTTGCAGGGAGTTACCCTGATGGCTACTCATGATACCCAAGACTGGATACAGGATGGATGAAAATCGAGAAAGCAGGTGGTCAATTTGGAGTGCCAGGAGAAGCAGGGCCCACACGATTCACCCAGGAGTCGTTCCTGTTCAAGCGTGGAGCAGGGGGCTGATCCTCAGGCAGGTCTGTCATCAATGGTTTTCTCTGTGCAGTGGGGTAGTCTGGTGAGGCCCTCATGGCAAGGCCCAGCCACATGGAGGTAACCATGGATGCAGTCTGAATGGGCTGGACACAACTTCCAGTAAGCAGAACACAGTTCACACAGTGGGGAACCAAATCACGACCCACTTTCAATTCACAGCACATTTACATGTAAGGGAAATCTACTGTACCAGGCAAACTGCTCTGCTGTCATGATCGCAAAGTCTCTGCACAAACCAGGAGCTCGCAGAGTGTCTGGAAGTCCTGGCAGGCCGATCGCATTCAGCAAAAACTTAAGTCCCCTTCAGGTTTGAGCCTGGTCAAACTTTGGTAGCACACTTTTTCCTCAAAAGATCAGATTCAGTCTGAAATAATTCCCTTCTCCCTCTCAGGGCAGTAGACAGAGATGCAGGCCAGAAATCAGGCCTTTCCACAGTTCTCCCATGAGAAACTATGCAGACGGTTGCATGAACTATCTTGAGCTGTTGCTTCCTCAGCTTCCAACTTAGATCTGCCCTAAACAGCAGGCAGATTGGGGATTTTTCTCAGATTCAAAAGCTTTGATTGGCTGATTTGGCTGTCAGTCAAAGCAAGAGCTCCCCCTTCAGTTGCAAAAAGGTGCCAAGAGTCCAAAACTACAATTCCCAAATTTTCACTCCACACAGCCCCTTCAAGCAGGCTCCATTTTATAGTCCCAAAGTAATGACTGGTCCAATTCGGCAGTTTGGGACCAAGATGTTGGAGATAGGCAGAACACTCCCCTCACTGCAAAGAAGGCAGGTTAGAACAAACTATAATAATATTACTGCTCTAATAAATAATCAGTAAACAAGCACATCCTCGGGGGCGTGGCTAGCCGTGGGACATGGCAGACGTGTGCTAGTTAGCTCCTAGGGGCGTTTGCGGTAAAATTGCCTGAAATGCTAATATTTTGCCTTAACTTTCTGGTGAAAATGTCTGTTTTTGGTAACTTTTGCTTAATAGCGTCAGGAAAACAAAAGAATCAGCAGGGGAAAGTTGCAATTTGATGCAGCTAATACTACTCGATCTGGAAAATCTGCTGAGGCCAATCTGGAACCACAGACTGTAGTTGGTGGGAGTGGAGGTGCGAGTGCGAGTACAAGCACGGAGATGGAAGCACTTTCAAAGTCTCTAACCGGAGTTCCAGCTGCTTTAATGCAGATGCAGCAGGAGATGAAGTTGGGGTTTATCAACTTAACGGCACAACTTACTCACCTCCAGGGAATTGTCACAGGGCTCACTAAAACCTCATCTGAGAATACGAGCCAAATCACAGAACTGGAACAGAGGGTCAGCACCTTGGATGATGCTTTAGCAGCCATGTCAGCTGAAAGAAATGAGCTTAAAACCTCACTGGGGGAACTATAGGCTAGAATTGATGATCAGGAGAACAGATCATGGAAATCTAACCTTCGCCTAATAGGCCTGCCTGAAGGAACAGAGGGGAAAGATGCAGCGCAGGGCATACACAAATGGCTGGTGAAGTATCTCAGGCTACCAGAGGATTATTTAGAGTTTGAAATAGAATGGGCCCATCGTGTTGGCCCCCCTCCCAAGCCTGATGATCGGGTGAGACACTGCCTCATCAAGTACCTGCGTTTCACGGACAAAGAAAAGATTCTACAAAAAGCCAAACAAGTTGGCCTCATAGCATATGGAAATGGAAAGGTGCACATGTATCAAGATTACAGCCAGGATTTACAGGCCCAGATGCAAAAATTCACCCAGATAAAGAGCAAGCTACACAGCATGGGATGGGCCTTTAGCTTTCGTTATCCTGCTCAACTTCAAATTGATCAGCCGGGTAAAAAGCCACAATTTTTTTCTTGCCTGAATGCTGCAGAGAAGTGGGTTGCTGAGGAGGAGGAGGCCAGAAGAGATCGCAGACAGGCTGATGACAGTTGACTCAAGATAAGTACATTACCTTGATTTACCTTGCCCAATCTCTCCGGGGATCTTATGTCCAATGCACCCACCCTGATGCAACGGATATGCACTTCTCTTTATTGGTTTAGGTCAATGCTGATTAGGATGGCTACATTGATATCTGGTGGCCAGAGTATGTCGAAGCAACCCTTCCGACCATGTCTAGGTACACAGGTACCAGCGGGAAGGCTGGAACATTAATATGCAAGCAGTCTGCACTGCCATTGCTTCATTTGACTGTGGAATTCTGACTTCCCAAATTGATGTCCTTAACTACAGAAGCCGTTAGGACAGAGTATTTAATAGCCTGCTCAGCATACTGCTGGTTTATGTCTGGCTTCGGTCTGTGGAATGTATTTCCTGAGGTCTTAATGTACTGGATGTTTTCATCAGGACTAGAATCTTAAGTGACGAATTATGCAGCTTTTAATATGCAGTAAATAAGTAAAAATGGTGCCCCATGCAATCAGCAATGGAGACAGTTTTTTTCTGTCTGCCATATATTAGTAATGGGAATCTGGACAGTCCTTTTTCTGTGCTTGGATGGGTGGGGGTGTGGAAGGCAGGAGGAAGTTTATCTTAGTTGTAAAGTTTGTATTAGAATTGTGAGGGAGGGTTTATTAATACGGATTGTGGTAACTTACATTTTTGAGCGGGAGCTGGGGGTGGAAGTGTGCTCTCTGTTTGATGGAGGGAAAAATGGTACATTTCTTGTAGAGTATAATATTGCTGTCAAACACTCTCAGCATAAGATCTGTTCAATGACCCTGTCAGTACGGACGGGAGCACAGGCTGGGGGTTCAGTAGTGGGTGGATAAGCAATGGGAAAGGAAGGGGGTTAGGAACTGTTTGGGGAAATCCATGTTAAAAAATGTGGTTTGGAGTGTTCAGGTGTGGAGGCTCGATTGGGTGCTGTGCAGTTTGAATAACTATAATAATGTCTGAGGTTAAGATTGTTACGTGGAACATGAATGGTCTGAAAACAGTTTTGAAGCATAGAAAAGTTATGACAGAGGTTAAAAAAATGAAGGGCCATGTATTGTTGTTGCAAGAAACTCATTTCTCTGCCATAGAGGCTAGTAGGACTGCAGGTTTCATGGGGGGGATGTGGGTCCCGTCTGTGTATTCATCAAGGGCCAGGGGGCTTCGATTTGGCTACACAGGGGGTGCCCCCAGGGGTGCCCAGCTGAAATTACAGATTCAAAAGTTGATTTGGGTGGTTGTTATGCGCTTGCCAAACTGTGCATGCCTGGTGTCAGCATTTTGTTAATTGGGTCTATCTATGCCCCCAATATTGAGGAGCTTGGCTTCTTTCAAAAACTAGCTCTGGATATGTCGGCATGGGAAGGCCACTGGATTGTCAGGGGAGACTTTAACTGTGTATTGGATACAGTGCTGGATCGTTCAAATCCATCTGCAGTGCCCCTATCAAGGAATGCCAAAGCATTAAAGCAAATACAAGAGGAGATGGGGTTAACGGATGCCTGGCGTCACATTCATCCTGTAAACAGAGACTACAGTTTTTTCTCCCACTCCCACCATTCGTGTGCTAGACTTGACAGGCTGCTGGTTTCCAATTCCCTGATGCTGGGGGTTGGGGAGGTGAAATATCTGCCGATACTGGTGACTGACCATGCTCCACATTGTATAAATTTGAATTTAATGGATGCACATGGGACTCCGAGAGGATGGAGGTTGGACCCCTTACTTTTGAAGGATCAATCATACATTAGGCAAATGAGGAATAGTATACAAGATGTTCTGACCTTTAATGAAAAGGGGGAAACATTGCATGGGACTAGGTGGGAGGCATTAAAAACCTTTGTGAGAGGTCAGACTATTTTGTTTGCCTCACATAAAAAATATGTAGAGGAAAAATTATTAAACTCACTAAGAGTAAAAATTGAGGCCCTCGAGTTAGCCCACAAATCTAAACCTTCTAAGCAGTTATACGATGTCATCCAATGTCTTAAATATAAATTCAATAACTTAAATAGTGCTAAGCTGGAACGTTCTATAATTTTGGCAAATGCAGGTAAATTATTTTGACGGTGACCGAGGGGGTAAACTATTAGCCTGGTAAATCAAGCACAGGGAGGCAGAAAAAAAGAGTAGGAGTAATTACACAGGACGGTGGGTGCACAGTACAAGACACAGATGGGATTGGGAGGGCTTTTGTTAAATTCTATAAAGATTTATACATATTTGAGTGTCAACCAACCAGGGAGGAGACTGTCGCCTTTTTCAGCAAGGCTCGCCTTAAAAAACTGACTGTAGAGGCTTCTGAAGCCTTAGACACCCCTTAGGGGAAGCAGGAGGTGTATGAAGCACTTAGAGCCTTGAAGGAAGGGAAAGTGCCTGGCCTGGATGGATTTTCCACAGACTTTTTTAAAACCTTCCATTCCGTACTACTTGATCCTCTGTATGATATGCTGGAAGAAAGCTTGTCCTTGGGAATCTTGCCCCCCTCCACACCGTCTGCCGTGATCACTATACTGCCAAGCCGGGTAAAGATCTGTCAAAATGTGCTTCATATAGGCCTATTTCATTATAAACCTCAGATTATAAAATACTGGCCAAGGTGATGACCTCCCGGCTTGAACCAGTGCTACCGAAGTTGGTGCACCCAGACCAGTCGGGGTTTGTTAAAGGGCATCAGGGTAAACATAATATTAGAAGAACTCTTAACATTATACATAGATGGGGGTGAACGAAACATGATCATGGAGCAGCTATTGTTGCCCTTGATGCAGAAAAGGCATTTGACCATGTGGAGTGGGGCTATTTGTTTGAGACTTTGGAAAGGGTGGGGTTGGGTCCTTGGTTTTGTAAGTGAGTGCGCACTTTGTATACTAAGCCTCTAGCCCAGGTGGCAGTGAATGGATGTCTATCTAATTTGTTTGTTTTGGAAAGGCTTACATGACAGGGGTGCCCTTTGTCCCCTCTTTTGTATGTTCTCTTGCTTGAGCTGCTGGCTGCAGTCCTGCGGATACAGTCGGATATTGCTGGATTTGAAAGGGGGGTACAGAACATAAGATCTCTATGTATGCAGATGACCAATTGCTTTATTTGCAGAACCCAGTGAGAGATCTTCCCGCAGTGCATAAACTTATGAAAGAATTTGGTATACTATCTGGGCATAAGGTGAATTGGACAAAAAGTGAGTTGCTCCCTATAGGCAGTCACAACAGAGTGCAACTAATAGCCAGCCTTGGGGGATTGCAGTTGGTTACCCAACTGAAGTACCTAGGTATCCAGCTCACTGCTGCAATTGGTTGGCTGTATGCTCTTAATTATAAACCCTTAGTAGCTAAACTTTTAGAAGACTGTGAACATTGGACTGCACTGCCTATCTCTTTAATGGGCAGAGTTGGTATTATAAAAATGACAGTTCTCCCCATGTGCCTGTACCTTTATCAGTCGCTTCCAGTCAGAGTGCCACAAAGTCATTTTAAATGCATATATGCAATGCTGCATAGGTTTCTATGGAGGGGTGGCAGTGCCAGAATTCGTAGAGCAATACTGTTAGGGACTCCTGGGAAGGGTGGTGTTGGACTACCAGACTTCAGAGCATATTATTGGGCAGCCCAACTGACTTTTATACCGCAGGATACAAGGGGTGCGGTTTCTGCTTGGCTGAGACTAGAAGAGGAATTATTATTATTATTTTTTTTTATTATTATTATTTATCCTCCTGTGGCCACCTATCTACACCCTAGCTGTACTTCTCGCAGCCCGTCAGCTGGGATCTGGCCGTGGTCCATCTCGCCCGGGACCGCTGGCACCCTCCTATAGCCCCTGCAGCTTACCCCCGAAGCAGGGTGGCAGGGAGCCCCCAACTCCCCACCCAGACAGATCCAGCTTGGGATGCCAGCGTCCCAACGAACTCTCGCGGACGGCCATCAAGCTGTAGGAGGTGCCACTCTTTTCCCTGTTCTTGGATTCCTCGAGTCAGTGGCTATGCAATGATGCTAGCGGTTGGGAGCGCTCATGCTTCCACACGTGCCCACATCCAGGCGTCTGCCTCCCGACTCCACCCCTAAGTACAGCGTGCACCTCCACCTCCCAGCCTCTGCCAGGTGGCACTCGGGCACCGACCATCATGGACCCCCTCCCTGGAGAGGAGAGCAGTCCTTTGGATGCTCAATCCCTCTCCTCCACTGCCAGCCTCCGGTGCCCTGAGCTCATTCCCGAACCTGGGTCAAAGGCATGGTGTGAGGTGTGGCAATCCAGCGCCTCAACCCTTAGTGCCACCAGGCTGGCTAGAACAGGAATTATTGATGGGGGGAATTTAAAACTGAGACGTTAAGTGGTAGCCTATTGTCGATGACTGAACAACAGGTCTCCACCCTTTTACCAATAACACCTTGGGAATATGGCTATGAGTGCATCGACATATTGAATGGAAGGGAGGCTTATCCCCATATGTAAGCTTAATCTGGGCTATGAAACAAAGAGGATCATGCTCAGTACAGCTGTTACAACACCTAAGGCAATGGAAAAAGATGGGGCTATCCAAGATAACCCAGATATATGAGGGCGGAAGGATCATAGGCTTTCAAAATATTTGTGCCCAATGGGGGGTACATCCTGGAGATTTTTTTGTATACCTGCAGGTTAGACAACAGCCGGGGATCACTTTGATGGCAGAGGAGGGCAGGGTTGCAACCTCACCTTTTGAGGAGTAGATTTACAAGCCGCAGCTAGGTGAAAGACCACCATCTGTCTTTTATCACATCATAGTGGGGAGGAGCAGGAAAAGTTCAGAAGTGAGTAGGCAAAGATGGTAGGAGGACCTCTCCGTTCATGTTGACTCATTCACATGGAAATTAGCTTGCACCCATTATGTTCACTGCTCATATAGTAACAAACGCAGACAGATACAATTTTATTTCCTATATTACGCCTGTTAGGCTACATGGGATAGACAATGATAAGTCTGAGATATGTCCCAGATGCAATACAGAAAAGGGAGATTTCCTACACATGGCTTTAACCTGTGCAAAGATTGCATCATACCGACATAATATGCACGAAATTATGTCACAGGTACTGGGATATCCCCCTCGAAATCCCTGCTGGAGCTCTCACTTGGGACTGACCCAAGGCACCCCAATGGAATATTGCCCTTTTAAATGCTAGAAGAATGGTAGCTCAGTTTTGGATGAATGCCACGCCCCCCCACCATAAGTGAGTGGTCCAAAAATCTGCTCTCATGTATGGCCCTGGAGAGGACACAGATGGGAGCTTTGGACTTCAATAATAAATTTCGGGAGACTTGGAGGCCACTGATCGATGCACTGGAGAAAGGTTGGTTCCCTGTGTAAATTAAATCCAGAATTAATATAAGATATCAGCCTGATTATCCCAACAATCAAGTGGTAACTCTTCTCAGCGGCCTCTAGCGATGCACTTATTAATGTACTTCTTATTCTACATGTGCAAACGATATACCTAACTATTAGGGAGGCCGCTGAATCTTTGATCTCTTTAAATATCAATGTTCTGAGAAGTTATTGTTTGGGTTCATCATGCTTGTTATTAAGTTTCAGAGTGTTGTTAATGGGAATTCTGACAATGACCTGTATTGCTGTAATTGCTATGGCATCCAGTCAAGGAACCTAATCTGTAGTTACGTAAATTGCTTAGTGACATGTATGGCTACATTGGCATGAGGCTTTTGTGAACCTGAATCTGTATGTATGATGATGTATTTTTCAT
Source organism: Neoceratodus forsteri (assembly GCA_016271365.2). Lineage (NCBI taxonomy): Eukaryota > Metazoa > Chordata > Ceratodontiformes > Ceratodontidae > Neoceratodus > Neoceratodus forsteri. Next base: position 66,523,997 of record CM028133.1, read on the forward strand.
TTTAACCTGTACCTTCTGAATCACTCAATAAATTATCATGGAAAAAAAAACCAAGCACATCCTCTAACAGAGCTTCCTCTGCGCAATTAGCGATGGCAGAAATGGAGTGATTATCACTCAGCCCGGGCAGAACTCAAGAAGGGAAACACTCAGCCCCCTCCCAGATAAATATAACTGCAATCAGGCAGCTCTTAAAGAGATAGCACTTAGAGGCTCTACAGACACTCTCAAGCATCACCATTTAAATGGCTATACCGCCAGACACCAGCCTGGCAGTGAGCAATTAGGCAAGCTCACGGAAGACTTTTTGGGAACCCCCATCTGTAGGGGGGTTACATTATACTTTTCACCCCACCAGGCATGCCCACTCTGTTGCAGATTTTTGCATCATTCACAAACAGGCATACCTTCCCTTCCATCCTCTCCGCAATGTCACTGATGAAGACATTGAAGAGGACTTAACCTAGTACTGACCCCTATGATGCCCCACTGGTCACTTTGCTACCCCGTCAAATAAGCGCTACCACAATAGTGCCGCACTATACAGTGCTAGTCTGTTAAACACTCACATGGACAGTGGGGGGGTGGATTTACAGCACTTGCTGTAAGCACTCCCCTGGTCACTGTCCGTGGTCCTGTAATCAGGACAAGAGCTGCAGGAAACAGGAGGCTGGCCAAGCTGCTACTGTGGTGTGGAAGGCTGGGTCATCAAGCAACTCAGACAGCAGCAGTGGAGACCAGAGTTCTAATCCTGGGGCTTGATTCTAGAAGAGCTACATCTGGCATAAGTGCACTTGCACCAAAAAGAACGGCGCAATTAGCAATTACGCCAGCAGTTGCGTCAAATGGTATTCTACAAAGTGGACTGTGACATGTGGCAGGCTACTTGTGCCAAAGTAGACTTACACCAGCAGATATGCCAGAAACCCCCTGCAACATGGCACTAGTGGGTTTATGGCAGCAGTTGTGCCTTACTCTGGAAGGGCAGCAACAAAGTCCCCAATGAAGCTATTCTATAAAAAACCCAGAGGACATCCGTCAAAGTACAGTTACACCAGCTTTTAGCTGGTGTAAGTGTACTTATGACCTCCAGGGGTGGTGCAGATCTGCCAATGGACAGCTCTGACCGCCTGTGGCAGCCCCCCCATGCCCCATACCTCCTATACTGTGGCAGCCCCACAGGGCTGCAATGTTCCCCCCATCCCCAAACCCCCAAAGTGATGTTGCCCCACAGGGCATCTGTGTCCCCCTGATCCATTCATGGACCCCAAATCCCCGGTCCCTTCTGTGCCATGCCATGTACAGTAGCCATACACACCACACTCCCTGGTAGTCTAGTGGCCCCCCACCCAGCAGTGCCAGTCCACCCCGCACCCCCTCAGCCATTTCCAGCAGAGGACTGGCATGGCCCACCTCTCACCACCACGACCAGCCGCCGACTGAGCTCCATAGCAGTGCTACTGTATATATGCCCTCATAAATGACTGTACTGTCAGTCATTCATAAGCACATATACACGGTCCAATGAGGGCTGCGACTTGCGACGTGCCCATCAGGTATGCCATTCATTTGGCACGCCATCCACATATCATAAATCACAGGACTTAGCCACAGACACCCTGCCCCTTCTAGAACTGGCCTCAGGGTCCCTGTTGCAACTGCGATTGGCGCAAGTCACCTTTGGCGGAGGCTTGCGCCAATCTTCTAGAATCAGGCCCCCTGGTCTCCAACCTTTTAGCTACCTCAGGGCTCTCATACAGTGGTTCTTTTCCTTTTGCTGCTATTTGGGTATATAAATTGTGCATTTTTGATGTATTTGTACTTCTTATGATCATTATTTGTATTAATTGTAATATTTTATAGTAAATGTTGCTTGTTTTGGTTTTTGTATGTAAGTTTGTTTTTGTTTCTAAAATTTTTGTACTTTGTGATAATCATTTTTAAAGACTGAATAAATAAAACCAAACTGAAACTGAACTACTTCGGGACTTAGTACTTTTTTTTTTACATGGGGCCGTAATGGCCCCATAAATTTTAACTTTCCCCGGGATCCACTCCCGCTCAGAGTGAGAATCCTAATGATGGGGGTGCAGGGGACAGAATCCCTGCAAAAATAAAATGGCACCCTTTTTACCGCGCGCTGGTAGCCAACGCTGTTCTTGTTGGCACTGTTTGGACCCAGTGCCGTCACTTTATCCGCCTCTGAGTGAACTCCGTTTACCACCACCCTTAGCCACCTGTAACTGTGCCAGTTCTCCACCCACCTAAATACTATAGGGCCCACTTCCAGACTACTCAGCTTGTTCACAAAACTTCTGTGGGGAACGGTGTCAAATGTCTTACTGAAATCCACACAGGCCAGGTCCTCTGCACCCCCCTGAGCCACTAATTTAGTAACCCAATTGAAGAACTCAATCAGGTTAGTCTGACAAGATTTTTCCCCCATGAAGCCTTGCTGCCCTGGATCGTGCAGTCCATTGGCTGCTAGGTATTCCACCAACCATTCTCTCAGTAGTGATTCCATAACCTTTCCCACTACCGAAGTCAGACTGACTGGCCTGTAGTTACCCAGCTCCTCCCTGTTTCCCCCTTTGTGGAGAGGAACTACATCTGCCCTCCTCCAGTTCCCTGGGACCACTCCTGTTTCCAGTGATAGGTTAAACAGGGTTGTCAGAGGTGCAGCCAACTCCTTCCTGAGTTTCTGCAGTATCCTGAGGTGCACCCCATCAGGTCCCATTGCTTCATCCACTTTTAACTGGGATAACTCACTTAACACCCTCTCCACTATGAAAGGGCTGGTGTCCATTCCCATTCCCTTGATAGCCTCTTCCTTGATTATTGGCCGCTCCCCGGCCCTCCCTCCATGAACACAGAACAGAAATATTTGTTCAGTATTTATGCCTTTTGGTGGTCCTTCTCTGCATAAACCCCTCCTTCCCCTTTTATCCTAGCTATCGCCTCACCTTTGTCTTTCTCTTGTCACTTATGTATCTGAAGAATGTCTTATCCCCCCTCGTCATTGATTTAGCAATCTTTTCCTCTGTATATGCTTTGGCATACCTAACTGCCTGCCCTGCCTCTTTTTGTTTTTCCTGGTACTTTAACCTGTTCTCTTCACTTTGGGTAATTTTGTGTCTCCTAAAGGCCCATTTTTCTCCCTTACCTTTTCTGTTGCCTCCTTTGAAAACCATATAGGCCTCTTCTTTCGTTTGCTCTTACTGACCTGCCTGACACATAGATTTGTAGCCTTTATGATGCCCTCCTTAATCCTTGCCCACTGCTCCTCAACTCCCTCAGGTTCCCCTAACTTAGAGAGGGTGCCCCTTAGACATTCGCACATCACCTTAAAGTTGGCCTTTTTGAAGTCTAGGACACTAGTCCTAAAGTGCCTCAGCTCTAGTTCAGTCTTTATGTGGACCCATAAGAATGGTGGTCATTGGGTTCCCAGGTGGTCCCCTACTGTGACATCCACCACACTTTCCTCATTTGTCAAGCCCAGGTCTAGTATCACCCCCTCCCAGTTACATAGAAACATAGACTTTGATGGCAGATGAGGACTGCTTGGCCCACCTAGTCTGCCCATTTCCCAACCCACAGGATAAGCTGCAGATCCTAGTTAACCAATAGCCTATTTCTTCTTACCCCCCACAAGAATTGCTTTATGTCTGTTCCATGTATTCTTGAATTCTCCTACAGTTTTAAACCCCACAACCTCCTCAGGAAGGCTGCTCCATGCATCTACCACCCTCTTTGTGAAAAAAATACTTCCTCACATTGCCCCTGAACCCCCCCCATCTTTAAATTGTGTCCCTTTGTTTTTGCACACCTCTTTTTCTGAAAGATGCTACCCTCTTGGACTTTGTTGATTCCACTAAGGTATTTAAGTTAGGTTCCATAACTAGCTGCCGGAGGGATGCTCCCTGCAGGGAGTTCAGGACATCCCTACTCCTGGTAGACAATGTGGCAGGGAGGTTCCAGTCCACTACAGGAAGACTGAAATGCCCATCAGTACCACTTTCCCCTGTTGTGCCATCCTCTGAATTTCTTCCATCAATTCCCTGTCCACTTCCTCCCTCAGTGTAGGAGGCCTGCAGAGCACTCCTGCACAAACAATGATGCCTTCACTTTTTTCCAGGGTGACCCACAGTGCCTCTGCCCTAGCCATCCTTCCCTGAACCTCTGTAGCTCATATGCAATCTCGTACATAAATCCCTTTCCTACCCTCCCTGTCTTTCCTAGTAGAGTATAACCTGGTATAACCAACTCCCAGTCTTGGTTTTCATTGAACCAGGTGTCTGTGATGGCTACTAACTCCAGGTATACCTCCACCATGGTGGCCTCCAAGTCAGATTTTTTGTTACCAAGACTTCTGGAATTAGCACACATGGCCTTCCAGAATACATTCCATTCCCTGCCTCTCTGCTGCTGTTTGCTTTTTTCTGTCCTATTCCTAAACTTGATCCCCTTCTACCTCATACCCCCTGGTTTTCTTCACTCCCGAAATTTCTTTCTAGGTCACTTTTCTCCAGAGCTAAGTGCTTGCCCTCCTGATCCTGTGGGGGGTGCAGAACAAGTCCTTCTGCCTTACACTCCCCCACCAGCCAGTTTAAACACTTACCAATGTATTCTCTAAATCACTCACTGAGGACCACGGAGACCCTTCTAGACAGATGCAGGCCATCACTGTTGTACAGGCCCCTGATACAAAGAGATCCTTGAGATCTTGAAGCGCTGGGCTGTTATGTCTCAGTGGTGTGTGACCCTGCAATTGTGGTAAAAATTAATTTGTTATTAAGTAAAGTGGAATATTTTCTCATTAGAGCAGCTTCCTAGTAGCTGCCTGCCCCAGCCTGTTAGATTCCTTACCTGATCAGAAGCAAGCTGGTAAAGTTTGGCATAAAAAGTAAATCTCTCTCTCAGACAAATAAAATAAATATATTCCTACCATTAAAAAAGCTGATAGAACCCAGTTAAAAAGGCCATGGATGAATGCAACAGTAAAAAAAACATTAAATACAATAATAGGGCATACAAAAGGGCTAAGCTTTGTAGGTCCCAAAAAAGTTGGGAAAACTATAAATTTCAGCTAAGGGTGACAAAATTTAGTATTGGAAAAGCAAAAAAGGGCTATGAGGTAAGGTTGGCTAATAAAGTAGGAGATAATCACAAAACCTTTTACGAATACATTAATAATAAAAGAGGAAGTACCCCTACCATTGGTCCACTAAAAGATAATTCAGGAGAGTTAGTAACTGATACGATACAAATGGTCTCTGTTTGTAATAGGCAATTTTCTTCAGTCTTCAATATTAAAACAGTTACTAGTAATAATCATAATGATCATATCTTGACTAGGCAATTTATGTGGATGTAGCCACAACTCAAAAATTGTTACAGAATTTAGACCCACATAACTCAGCAAGTCCAGATGGTCTCCACCCGCATATTCTTAAGGAACTGGCTATTCCTCTTTCTGGCCGTATTGCTGCCCTGTTTATGAAATCCATACAGGACAGATAGGTTATTGATATTTAGAGACAGGCAACAGTGGTCCCTATTTTTAAAAAGCATTTGTCAATGCCGAACGTTCGCTTGCAGGTATTTGCAGTGGTATTTGGCACTTGGACATGGCTTAAAAAAATCAGTGACAAAGAAGTACAAGCATTTGTCAATGCCGAATGTTGCTTGCTTCTATGTGCTGTTTAGGTATTTGGAAGTCATTGGAGTGCAAATATTGAAAATTTACGAACTTACGAGCGTGCGTAGGAACTGCGCAACACACGCTTGTAAAACAGTCATTTTTAGGAATTTTTTCACCAAATTTTCAACATAGCCATTATAAGACTTCTGCTCATGAACAGTGTCACTGTGATTTTCTTAATGTGTCCCATACATTGATTTCGCACACCGACTGCACCATTGTGCGCTACATGGGTGGAAACACATTTTGGGCAGGATGTGAAAAATGACAGCTGCACTGCTCATAAGGAGGTATGGTAAAATGGCAATGTGGAAAATCTGGTGAAAAGTATTGAAAATTGAATCCTACGCAGCCTCATGTAGGAACTTCGTACAATGCACGCCAGAAATAGTCATTGTTTTTTGATTTTTACTCTCATCATGAGCTTTTTCATGATTCATTGTCATGTAGCCAGGCCCGGCGGGTACTGTGCAGTGACTGCGAATCACCCTTCGGCCTGAATAACGCCATGACAGTGACATCATTCATGAGAAGGGGTCCCAAAAACCCCATGTTGAAAAATTTAGTGCAAAATTCAAAAAATGCCTGAGATATGCAATAAAGTTGAAAACCCCTATCTAGCCCATTATACAGCTTACCGGCATTTCCTCAGTTCGCGGTCGGCTTTGAAGAGTGCAGACGTGTTCCGGTCCACGATGATCATCGCTGAGCTCTGGAGGTAAGTATGGGGTGAGGGAGGTGTGGGAGGCAGGGTGCACAGTGGGTGGGTGCGGGTTGTGGAGGGGGCTGGGAGAAGCGCCTGGGGACGCTTTTCATTTACAGGTTTTCAAAAAAAAAGATGACGAGGACTTTGCCATGCTGGGGTGGGCTCCAGCATGGCAGAAGGATGGTTGGGGCTGTGGAGCCAACAGGGTATTGGGCACCCCGTTGACAGACAACGAGGTTGTTTGCCATGCTGGGGTGGGCTCCAGCGCAGGAAGGATGGCTGGGGGCCGTGGAGACGGGGATTGAGCACCCCATCAGCAGATGATGTTAAACTTTCACGCTAGTGGGCTTCCAGTGGGCAGCAAAGATTTGGGTTGCGGATGGGCTGTGTATGACAGCCGGTTTTGAAGAGAAGACCACTGCTGTCATACACAGCACCGCGTCCGTTGGTGCAGGACTGCCACTCCTGCTCAATGGAGCAGTGGATTGCAGAGGAGGGGCACACCTCCAAAGTGACCCATTCTCCCAAGACGTTCCTTGCGCATGCACGCAAGTGAACGTAAAAAGAGTTCCAGGCAGGATGTGTCTAATTATAGACCTAATAGTTTGACATCCATTCTGGGTAAAATGCTTGAAGGAATTATTAAAGATCATCTCTGTAAGCTGATTCAACGGGACCCTAAACAGCATGGCTTTGTCAAGGCAAGATCATGTCAGACCAATCTGTTGGGTTTTTATGGTGGAGTAAGTGGGGTCTTGGACAGGGGTGAGGCTGTGGATGTTATCCTCCTTGATTTCTCTAAGGCCTTTGACAAGGTCCCTCATGGTGAACTTATTGATGATATTATTAACATCGGAATAGGGGGTAATATAACACACTGGGTGGAGTCGTGGTTGAAGGGTCGAACTCAGCGAGTATGTATAAAGAGCTCTTATTCCGAGTGGGACAACGTGACCAGTGGGTTCCCTCAGGGATCGGTTCTTGGTCCTTGCTTATTTAATATCTATATTGCATCACTTAAAATATCAACCAACGCTTGATTGACTAAATTTGCAGATGATACGTGCCTAGGATACCCAGTTAACAACACTGAAGATATAAATACCCTACAGTACGCCCTTGATGAACTACAGAATTTGGCTAACCTTAAAAAATGTACCTTCAATGTTGACAAGTGTGTAGTAATGCACTTTGGGAGAAACAATCAGCATGCTAATTATAAATTTGGCGGTACAATTTTAAAGGTAGTTGATGATGAATGCAACTTGGGAGTCAGAGTATCCAATGATCTAAGCCCAAAACTTCATTATCATATGGTAATTAAGAAAGCTGCAGGTATATTACACTGTATAAATGAACATATTAGTAGTAAAAGTGGTGAAGTTTTGCTTCCTCTGTACTCATCGCTGGTGAGGCCCCACTTGGAATATTGCACCCAGTTTTGGGCGACAGGTGATAAGGGCTCTATAATTGCGCTAGAAAAAATTCAGAAGAGGGTCACTAGAAAAATCAACGAGGTAAAGGGCTTGGATTATACACCAAGACTGAAGAAACTTTGACTGTATACATTGGAATATCGTAGAATGAGAGGAGATTTATGTTTGATATTTAAAGCCCTGCATGATGATCAGTTATGGGAGCTGCTTGGCTTGGGGCTCAGGAGATTTGTTTATAATACCAGGGAACATCCACTTCAACTCACAGTAGAGCATTTTAAAACGAAAAAAAGAAGTACATGGTTTTCAATAAGAGTATGCAAAATATGGAATAATCTGCCACTGGATGTAGTAGCATGTGAAAATAATGGATACCTTTAAATTACATTTGGATACTTATTTAGGTCTAAATTCCATAATGGGCTATAATAGATATCGGCTAGCATCATGGACTTTGGTATACTAGCTCTGTGTTACCTATGATACCTATGATGCAAAAAGTTATATCCCTCATAATTTTGTAAATGTGAATATACTGGCGAGAAAAGACCATTTGATCAAAAACATGCACCCCACGTCGGCCCATGATACTGTTTTGTGATGTTACAAAATGAAGACTGTGTGAGTGCATCATTCAGTTTGTAGTGGTATTTAATATATTTATACCCTTTATAAGTTAGATTTTATTATATCGTTAATTGATTGACCAATAGTAATAATAATGACTATTAGTTGATCGATCGCTTTGATATAATAAAATCCCAGCATTAAAGGGTATAAATATATTAGAAAATACCAGCCCCATAGAACTGAATGGGGCACTCATGTAGCTTTCATTTTGTGACATCACAAAACAGTGCTGTGTGGACCGACGTGGGGGCGTGTTTTTCAGACCAGGAAATCAATCTCTTTTTGGCCAGCATTCACATTTACAAAATTACGAGGGATATAACTTTTCACACTGAAGGACTTTTTATGCCAAACCTCAGCAACTTGCTCTCAGTCTGGTAGGAATTGAATGGGCTGGGGGACAGTAGCAACCCCAACAGTGGGAACCTGCTCTTTAAGCCTGGAGTGCGGTTTTCATTTTTTCTGTACAGGCCCTTATGTTTCCAGGTGGAGCACCAATCCCCAATCAAAACAAATCCCTCCTCTCCACACCACTCCTTCAACCAAGTATAAGTTTTTGGTGCATAGACTGGTAGCACCTCCAAGAAGGTGACTGATAGTGCCACCTTACTAAGACCTCTCCCCAGCTTCCTAAACCCCTTCTACATTGCTGCTGGCTCATCCCTAGCTAGGTCATTAGTTCCAATGTGGATAATGATGCCTAGCTCTCCCTTCCTACCTACCTACAGCCCCAGCAATCTTTAGGATCTTCTCTCCATCCACCCGCACTGTGGCACTGCAAAGGGACCAGACTTCCCTTTCCTCATCTCTACCTGTCCCCAGCGTAACTCCCTTTATAATAGGGTCCCACAACAGGATTCACTTCCTTCTCTGCTGGGGTCTCCTTTCTCCCCTCATATGGTCTCCGCTGGGAAGAACCCCACATCCCTTCTCTCCATGCTTGTAGCATCCTCATTGGGCCTTCCCGCACCACTAGGGTGGCATAGGAGTTGTGTAGTGGAACCAGCTTTGGGATGTACTTGCTGCAAGTAAATTTAAAACAAAAATAATCACTCGTCATAGGAGTATTTTACCATTTGAATCCTTGATTAGAAAAAACAGAAACATAGAAACATAGAATTTGATGGCAGATAAGGACTGCCTGGCCCACCTAGTCTGCCCATTTCCCTACCTAACGGATAAGCAGATCCTAGTTAACCAACAGCCTACTTCCTCCTACCCCCCACTAGAATTGGCTTATGTCTTTCCCATGCATTCTTGAATTCACTCACTGTTTTTGACTCTACGACCTCCTCAAGAAGGCCGTTCCATGCATCTACAACCCTCTCTGTAAGAAATACTTCCTCACATTACCTCTGAGCCGTCCCCCCTCTATCTTCAAAATGTGCCCCCTTGTTCTTGCACATCTCTTTTTCTGAAAGATGCTACCCTCTTGGACTTTGTTGATTCCCTTGAGGTATTTGAAAGTTTCTATCATGTCCCCCCCTTTCCTCGAGGCTATACATCTTAAGCTCCTTTAGTCTTTCTTCATATGTCTTCTGGTGCAGACCCTTTTTGGTTGCCCTCCTCCAGACAGCCTCCACCCTGTCTATGTCTTTACCGAGATGGGGTCTCCAGAACTGTACACAGTACTCCAGATGTGGTCTTACCAGCTGTCTTACAGAGGGCTAACAACTTCCCATTTTCTACTGGTAATGACTCTCCCTATGCATCCCAGTATCCCCCCCCCAGCCCTCCTTACTGCCTTCTCACATTGCTGGCCTACCTTTAGGTTGTCTGATATGACTACCGCCAGGTCCCTTTCCGTTTTTGTTGCTGTCAGTATCTCACCCCCCACTGTGTACTCTTCCCCTAGGTTTTTCTTTCCCAGGTGCATTACTTTGCACTTCTTTGCGTTGAATCTAAGCTGCCATACATTTGACCATTCCTCCAACCTTGCCAAGTCCCTTTTCATCCTTTCCACCCCACCTTGCATATCAACCCTGTTGCAGATCTTTGTGTCATCTGCAAAGAGACGTAGTTTCCCTTCCAGTCATATGAACATACATACATACGAACATACGAAGAAGCCAGCATAAGAAGTCCATTTGGTCTATCAAGTCTGCTCGCATTGCAGGGTCCACAGCTTGAGCTAATGTCCTTTCTCTCCCTCCCCACTCCTCCCATCCTCCCTACCCATGATTCTTTCCTTCCCCCTATGCCTATCCCAGCCTCTCTTAAAGCTGCCCACTGTATTCAATGAGATGACCTCTTTTGGCAGTGTATTCCAAGTGTCCACCACCCTCTCTGTGAAGAAGTGCTTTCTGACCTCCCTCCTAAACCTTCCACCCTCCAGCTTAAGACTGTGCCCCCTTGTGATATGGTTGCCACTCAGCATAAAGACATTAAAAAGGACTGACTTCAGTACTGAACCCTGTGATACCCCACTAGTAACCCCCCTTTCTTCACTGTGGACTGCATTTACTATTACCCGCTGTGTCCTGTTGTCCAGCTAATGTTTTATCCAGACTACCACCCTGGGACCCACTCCCAGGCTGGCTAATTTGTTTGTTAATCTTTTGTGCGGGACTGTGCCAAATGCCTTGCTAAAGTCTAGGTAGGCCATGTCCACAGCCCCTCCCTGGTCTACTACTTTGGTCACCCAGTCAAATAAATCAATTAGATTTGCCTGATGTGACCTTCCCGCTGTGAACCCATGCTGCCTTGGGTCCTGTGCCCCACTGGCCTCTAGGTACTCAACAATTATTTCCTTCAGAAGTGATTCCATCATTTTCCCTACCACTGAGGTCAAACTGACAGAAAGGTTTCAGCAGCCACTTGGCTGGTGACTGCACTTCATCCGGACTGGACCACAGCTGCACAGTGATGAGTTGCTATTTTATAAAATTGCTGGGGTGAAAAAATGCTCCCCAGCAATTATATAAAATAAAACATGGAATGGTGTGTAAAACTCAAATTGTACACGCACCCTCAGTGTTGGATGCATAAATAAATCCCTCGAGCTTCACTGTTGGGATTTATGTAGGATCTAATACCTTAAGTGTATGTAAACTTCTTGTTAAACACACCACCCCATGTATTATCCTATATATTAATGATTTTTCATCTTTTTTGTTTTAGAATAAAAAAGTACACCTGTGCAAAACTAATGAAGCTTGAAATCACATGATGTGTACTTGCCTAATATTTAATAGTATTGAAGAGGCACTTGCACTCTGACACACCAGTTTCTCAGACTTTAGAATTCAAATGGGCTGAAGACTGCATACTGTCAGCTTGACAAAGAAAATAGTCATTTTAAATGGCTCTGTATAAGTCAGGTGCCATTTTGCTGCATCTGGACAGCATAGTAACACAACATGCATTAATGGTCTTCAGGAGGTCAAAAAACTAATTTGGACTTTCTGAAAGAATCTTGTGTGCTCATTTACTTTTATAGGACATACGCTCTCATAACCATTTATCAAAATTGAAATGTAATTTAAAAATGTTTCCCCTTGTGCCTAGATTCCACGCTCAGTCTGCACTGAGAGCTGCCCTCCTGGATACAGAAAGGCTGCTCGGCAGGGACAGCCTGTCTGCTGCTTCGACTGTATACTGTGTTCCAAAGGAGAGATCGCCAACCAATCTGGTGTGTAGCATTTATACTGTAATATGGTACAATATGATTTAATTATTTTATTATTTTCTTTATTGAATGTATTGGAATTACAAACCTTTGAGTCAGAAGACTCATTTACAAAGGCTCTACATCAGAAAATAAATCACAAAAATATTGTGGTGCAATAACATAATACATTATTTATTTGCTTTTGGTAACTGGGTAAGTGCATTAGGCAATATCCCTGCCTATTATCAGGCACAACCTGAGATAGTGCAGAATAAACATAAAGAGTGATTACAATCAGGAGTAAATACAATGAAACAGACAACTAAAAATAAATAGCAGTACATCACAGCAAAGCCACAGATTATCCAACGCAGGGATAAGCAGCAAAATAACAAGTACAAATTAGAACAGTGGTACAATCAGTGGCCAAATAGCTAGGTAACAAGTCAGAATAGACTAAACTGAGGGTGACAAACAGACAGGAAGATACACTTACAGTTGAAGAATACAGTCATAGACACAAAATTATGCTGGAGGGCAAGCTGAAGGCTGAGCATCAAATTAAGAGCGGTCACCATTACGAAGTGCAACTAGGTGAGAGAACAGTACATGGTTAAATGACAAGTGAGATGAGGAGTTCTTAATATGAAGGGGAGAGAGCTCCAGAATTTGGGGGCAAAGCAGAAAAATGCTTGCTCTCCCATTTCAGTGGAGCAGGGCAGAACTGAGAGCAAGAGAGAGGTGGAGGACCTAAGGGAGCGGGACTGAGGAACAGGAGTTAGCATAGCTCCCACAGTGTCAGGACAAGGAGGCCTGGATAAAGAGTCAATAAAACAACCAACAGCATAAGATTAAAGGGCACTGGGAGACAACCAGTTTAAAGCAGTGTAGAGCAGGCAGTGATGGGTTAGTCTAGGAGCCGATAAGGCAAATCTACAGATATTGGTATATGTACTATCCTACTTACACAGTACACCAGCATTGGTATGGGAGAGTACTGGAAGGGCATATAGCAGTCTCGGAAGAAAAACGCCTTGAGCTACTGAGATCTTGACAGTAGGAGTAAGTGAGTGATGCGCTCTATAGGCAGCAATTTTAGAGTTAACTGAACGACATACCTCATTAATGTGTTCAGAGAAGTCCAGCACTAGATCAAATGTGACTCCAACATATTTAAAGGATACAGTGTTCAAAACAGGAGACCCGTCACAGCAGAGGACCCTAAGCTTGGGAAACTCAGCATGAATCTTTCTGGAGGACCCAAAGAGTATTGTCTGAGTCTTAGACAGGTTTAGGATTTGATAATTAGTAGAGAACCAGGATTGAATGATCTGAAATGATGATGATAGTTGTCGATTGAGGTCATCTGTAGATTTGGAGGCAGCATAAAGCACCAGGTCATCGACATACATAATGGTACTACAGGGGGGAGAAATGCAGAGATGTCATTTATGAAGAGGGAGAAGAGCAGGAGACCAAGAATAAAACCCAGAGAGACACCACAGGTGATGGGGGCAGGAGATGAGAGAACTTTGCAGAAGGAGACAGCTTGAGAGGGATTGTCAAGATAGCTTCGTAAAAAGAGATTTCAGCCATATTGGTCCTTGCAAAACAGGAGAAGATGGAAGGTTTGATACCTTTTATTGGACTAACAAGTATCTTGTACAAAGATGAAATTATACACAAGCTTTCAGGGCCACACAGGTCTTTTCTTCAGGTGAATACCAAAACAAGCAGTATTTATATCCACTGTGGAGCAATTACAAATCAGGAAGTGAAGTAGGAAGGTGATAAAGGGGACAAGAGATGAAAGTCTAAGATGCAAAAAATAAAAACATGAGAACAAATGGGATGGGGGAATAGTAGGAGCAGGTCAGTAGGAGATTAAAGGAAGCTAAAGAGAAGACAAAAGCATGCAGGTAGAATCTGAGATCAGAGGCTGGCTGAAAGGGTAGAATGGACAGGAGATGCCTAAAGATGCAAGAAAATCAAGAAATTAGGAGAAACAAAAGAACAAAGGCCTAGATAAACAGAGGTGTGAAAACAAGAGGGAGTAGGTGGGACTGAGCTCAGGAGTTAATAGGAGAGGCAGGGAGGATGTGAGGTATAGGTAAAAAAACAGAACAGGCAGAACTCAGAGAAAAAAATATAATAGTCAGAGAGATACAGAACCAAAGTGTGATAATAGAGACATGATTTAGTACACAATAAAAATGAATTACAGTTTATCATAGTGGGTTATGAAACCGATGTCCCGATTCAGCCCAGAAATATTAGATTTAAATTGTTTTATATATTTCAATTTCCATGCCCTTCTGTCCTGTATGTTTCTGAAGTTGACTCTCAGTATCAAGACAGATAAATCCAGGAGAGTGTGATCTATTTGTGAAAAATGGTTTCCTACTGGAATGCTGATAATCTGGTTTACTATAGTGTGACGGTGGTGATTCATCCTGGTTTTCAGTGGTTGGCTAGTTTCCCCAATATAGCAACCATTAGTGCACTTCTTGCATTGAATTAGGTAAACCACATTGCTGGATTGACATGTGAAGGGTCCATTAATTTGTATTATGTTGTTCTGGCTTGTCTTAATGGTGGCCTCTGCGCATATGTGGGTGTAGGTCTTACATCTTGCCACGTTGCATGGTGTTGTCCCTCTTGTTTTCTGGTTATTTTGATCTGCTGGGAGTTTGTTATGAATCATTATGTTCGAGAGGCTGGAGGGCTGCTTATAGGCAATGACAGCTGGTTCAGGGAAGATGTATTTCAGTGTTTCATCTTCTCTCAGCATGGGTTGTAGCTCTTTGAAAATTTCCTGAAGGGGTTTTAGCATGGGGCTAAAAGTGACCACTAGGGGTGTGTGGTCAGTTTGATGTCTTTGCCTGTATTCCAGCAAATTGTCTCATAGTATTTGTATGGCCCATTCAAATTCTCTGTCAATTTGTCTTGGAGAGTGACCCTGCTGAATTAGGGAATTCCAAAGTGTGGAGAGCTGTCTGTCTCTTGTTCTCTCATCAGCACAGATTCGATGGTATCGAATTGCCTGACTGTAAATTATAGATTTTTTTGTATGATAAGGGTGGAAGCTGGAATTATGCAGGTAACGGTGTCTGTCAGTGAGTTTTCTGTAAAGAGCAGTTTGTATATGTCCATTTTAAGTGATACTGACTGTGGTGTCAAGAAAATATATGCTGGTGGTGGAGTATTTTATTAGGGTGCTGACGGTGGTTTCTGGAATGACATCCCAGAAACCACCATCAGCACCCTAATAAAATTCCCTTTGACACACAACAACTTCGCTTTTAATGGCAAGCACTTTTTACAGGTCATGGGGACAGGGCCACTCTCCAAGACAAACTGACAGAGAATTTGAATGGGCCATACAAATACCACGAGACAATCTGCTGGAATACAGGCAAAGACATCAAACTGACCACACACTCCTAGTGGTCACTTACAGCCCCATGCTAAAACCCCTTCAGGAAATTATCAAATAGCTACAACCCATGATGAGAGAAGATGAAAACACTGAAAGACATCTTCCCTGAACCATCTGTCATTGCCTATAAGCAGCCCCTAGCCTCTCGAACATAACGATTCATAACAAACTCCCAGCAGATCAAAATAACCAGAAAACAAGAGGGACACCACCATGCAACGTGGCAAGATGTAAGACCTGCACCCACATATGCGCACAGGCCACCATTAAGACAAGCCAGAACAACATAATACAAATTAATGGATCCTACACATGTCAATCCAGCAATGTGGTTTACCTAATTCAATGCAAGAAGTGCATTAATGGTTGCTACATTGGGGAAACTAGCCAACCACTGAAAACCAGAATGAATCACCACCATCACACTATAGTAAACCAGATTATCAGTACTCCAGTAGGAAACCATTTTTCACCAACAGATCATACTCTCCTGGATTTATCTGTCTTGATACTTAGAGGCAACTTCAGAAACACACAGGACAGAAGGACATGAGAATTGAAATATATAAAACAATTTAAATCTAACATTTCTGGACTGAATCGAGACATTGGTTTCATGGCCCACTATGGTAAACTGTAATTCTTTTTTATTGTGTACTAAATCATGTCTCTATTATCACACTTTGGTTCTGTATCTCTCTGACTATTATATTTTTTTTCTCTGAGTTCTGCCTGTTCTGTTTTTTTACCTAAACCTCACATCCTCCCTGCCTCTCCTATTAACTCCTGAGCTCAGTCCCACCTACTCCTTCTTGTTTTCACACCTCTGTTTATCTAGGCCTTTGTTCTTTTGTTTCTCCTAATTTCTTTATTTCCTTGCATCTTTAGGCATCTCCTGTCCATTCTACCCTTTCAGCCAGCCTCTCATCTCAGATCCTATCTGCATGCTTTTGTCTTCCCTTTAGCTTCCTTTGATCTCCTACTGACCTGCTCCTACTATGCTCCCTCCTCATTTCTTCTCATGTTTTTATTTTTTGCATCTTAGACTTTCATCTCTTGTCCCCTTTATCACCTTCCTACTTCACTTCCTGGTTTTTAATTGCTCCACAGTGGATATAAATACTGCTTATGTTGCTCAGTTTTGCTATTCACCTGAAGAATGGACCTGTGTGGCCCTGAAAGCTTGTGTATAATTCCATCTTTGTACAAGACACTTGTTGGTCCAATAAAAGGTATCAAACCTTCCATTTTCTCAAGGTAGCTTCCAAATCAGGCTAGGGTAGCAGCAGAGGCTCCAAGTGGCTGAAGTTTTCCCAAAAGTTGGGGAGGTGATGTACCAAGTCAAACGCTTTGGAAAGGTCAATGAACACAGCACCAGTACGTAAACCCTTGTCCATGTTACACTTCATGTCACTAGTGAATTGGATAAGAGCAGTAGTTGTGCTATGCCAAGCGCAAAAGCCATGTTGGATAGGGGACTGAAGGTTGAAATTCAGAAGATGCTCAGAGACCTGTTGATGAATACGTTTTTCCAGCAGCTTGCTGAGTGCAGGCAGAAGTGAAATCATTCTGTAATTCAGTAAAACTTTGGAGTCACCTTTCTTAAAACGCTTGAATAGTTCTGGCTTTTTTCCAGCCAAAGGAACCAAGGCAGAGCAGATTGATAAATTAAAGAGCATTGTAACTGGTATAGCAAGAATATTGGCTGAATCTGAGTATTCTTGGCTCGATACCATCTAGTCCAGCACTGCCATAATCAGGAATAGATGTCAGTAGCCTAAAGACCTCTAGGCACATGACAGGAGCCAGTACTAGAAGGGGGGGGCACCTCAGGAGATGGGGAAGAAGACAGGGTAGTGCAAAACTGAGGGGGGTGGAGTCAGGAAGCTTGGAAAAAAGGCAGTAAAAAGGCATTAGCTATGGAATGAAGGTTATTACAGTGAATGTCATTTATAAGCATTTCGTTTGGAGCCAGATGCTTGTTGTTTCCAAGGATTTTGTTAATCTGAGACCAGTATCTCTGGGTTAGAAGCAGATGAACTGAGTACATTTCAGTAGTAAATGCTCTTGGCAGAGTGAATTTCCCTTTCACAGGTGTTACGCAAAGACCAGTAAACCTCGGAAGTCAGCTGGAAGGAAGGAGGACTTCCACTTTGACCATAGTGTATCCCTGCACTTAAGCAACCGGGTCACTAGAGCCATTTGGTGACTTTCCCTTTGACCCTCCACTTGGTAACCAGAGTGTGTTGGTCTTGAAGGGTAAGTAGTGTTGTATTGAAATAGTCAGTCGCTACGTCGATATCATTGATAATGTAGAGGGGAGACCAATCAACAAGTTTCAGATCATGCAAGAATGTAGCATGGTTAAGGTTAGAGAGGTTGGAAAAGGATAATACTTTAGAGGGGAAGGATGGGGGGGGGGAATGTCCCAGGTGCAGAAAACTGGGCAGTGGTCACTTATAGAATCAGGTAGAATTCCAGCAACAGGAAACTTCTCCTTCCTGTTGGTAAGAATCCAGTCTAAAAGGGGGTGAGGAACCAGCGAGAGAGATCCTAGTGGGAGCCAGGATGAGTTGAACGAGATTGACCTTGCTAATAATGGAGGATAGGATTGCAGAGTTAGGACCTTCCTAGTCCTGATTAAAATCTCCCAAGCAGATTACTTAATTTTTCCCTGTCGAAGCTGGCACTAGTTCAACTAATTCTTCAAGGCCCAGTCTGGAGTTTCTGGGGGTATACTGATGCACCAGATGTGGAGTTTTTTGGCACCTCCAAGCAGAAGAAGGGAATGAAGGACCTCACAATTAGTCAGAGCATGACAAGGTATGATAGACACATCAAGATGAGACTTATAGTACAATGCCAAGCCACCCCCACTTTTGGTGTTTGGGCGAAGCCCGAAGCATATTATATCCCAGTAGTGAACAGAAGGAATCAGGTACGGAGGGATTCAGCCATATTTCAGATAAGGCTAGTGCATCTGGGTTATTTGTGCATGAGGTTAGCAGTAAGACTCTGAATGTTAAGGTGGGCGAAGTTGAAGCCAGATGATGGAGGCACGCATTTGAAGGAGTAGAAATAATTATGATTGGAAGGGATAGTGGGCCAGGGTTAGTCTCAATGTCCTCAGCAAGGGTAAGAGATAAGGCAATTATCCATACAGATTCAGTCACAAAGGCATGAGAGGTGCACCCAGAGGAGATAGAATACCTATGTAAGATATATTTCAGGAGTATTCCAATGTATTTATGGCCAAGCCCTGACTGGGGCAAGGAATTGGGAGGGAGCAGAGATAGTAAGTTGGAGTAGCAGAAGTTACCAAGTGAGTACACATGACGTTTAGGTGGGGACACAGGAAGAATGGCGAAAAAAGCCAAGTAGGAGAAGTGTAGAAAATGATAGCAGAAGGAGGTACTTAATCCTACAACAGCTTAATCTGGTTCAAGGTCAGTTGGTATTCATCTGTATCCCCTTCCCCCGGGTCATGCCTGAAAATAGGCAGGATTTGTCTAGTGCACTTACCCAGTCAACAAAAGCTAAATAAATAAATAAATAAATAAATCATGGTGATCACAGGAGTATGAGTAAGGGGCAGTTATTGGGGAAATTGGAGAAGGGAGAGCGAGAGAGGATGGGGGAGAGGGAGAGAGAGACAGAGGGAATGTTTGAGTAGTAAAGTAAGCTTGAAACAGTGGGAAAGAAAGTAAAAAGTCCAGAAAAGGAGGTTATAAGCACAGGATAGGTTAAAAAAGAAATAACTAAGTAAATAAATAAATAAAGTAGGGCTGAGTAATAAATCAGCTAGGACAAGAGTAAAAGAGGCACATTAAACAAACAGGAGAGTATGTTAGGGGTAGTATTAGATGAAGAACTCAAAAGTACAAGAGCAGGGTATAGGTACAAAGGTTAAGAATAAGAACAGAAGTGGTAAATTACCTCTAGTAGAGGAAGAATATAACGTGCTGATGAGAAAAGCTTGAGATAGAAAAAGAAAAACCACAAACACAGAAACCCTCCTACATCACATGTATGAACTGGTCTATAAATTCAAGGCTAGCTAAGGGTGGGAGGATATTGGGGGGGGGAGCAGTTGCGTAGCTGCTGCAGGTCGGACAGCAAGCAAGCAATCCGAATTCCAGATCGAGCTACAGTACAGGGCCAGCCTCTCTCTAGTGGTCTGAATTCCTGAGATAGCTTAGCACAGAAAGAGTTTTTGTATTTAGTTGTAGTTTAGCTAAAGCTAGATTACTTTATCTCAAAGAGAGATTTTATTTTTATTTAATTTTAGTTTAGTTAGAACAAGTAGGCAAGTTTAACTTCAGTAATGCAGAGTGTTCCACACGCAGGCTGAACATAAACACTGCACAAGTCAGCCAGCAGACACAGTAAGTTTTAAACTAATTTACTGCAGAGGACTCCAAGAGCAGGGAGAAAAATCTCCATGACAGGCTCACTAAGATGCTACTGCAGCTGATTACAAATTTGGCCATTCAAACCAGATTAGATAAAACTTGCAGAGGCTGTAGCTATGATCAAGACCTTTTTCAGCAAAAACAGTGGATCCATGTAAAGTCTGCAGGGGTCACGAGACAAAGAGTTGAGCTAAGAGTGTCTAGTGCAGTTAGCAGCAGGCGCCTGCTAGGTTCCAGCTCAAGAACATGAATAGGCACCAAATTCAAATGTTGAACAATAGGGAAAAAAGCACGGTCTCAGTGGCAACCATGCATACCTTAATGTTGTTGGCGGGACAAAGGAAGCAGCTCCGTGGGTGCTCCAGCTTGAGGCAAAGTTAATGTTGTTGACAGGACAAAGGGGGCAGCTCTTCGGGTGCTCCAGCCTGAGGTAAACTTAATGTTGTTGACAGGACAAAGGGGGCAGCTCTGCGGGTGCTCCAGCCTGGAGCAAATTTAACGTTGTCAGCAGGACAAAGGGGACAGCTCCGCAGGTGCTCCAGCCTGAGGTAAACCTAATGTTGTTGACAGGACAAAGGGGGCAGCTCTGCGGGTGCTCCAGCCTGAGGTAAACTTAATGTTGTTGACAGGACAAAGGGGGCAGCTCCGTGGGTGCTCCAGCCTGAGACAAACTTAATGTTGTTGACAGGACAAAGGTGGCAGCTCTGCGGGTGCTCCAGCCTGGAGCAAATTTAACGTTGTCAGCAGGACAAAGGGGACAGCTCCGCAGGTGCTCCAGCCAGAGGTAAACTTAATGTCGGCAGGACAAAGGGGGCAGTTCCGCAGGTGCTCCAGCCTGAGGCAAACTGGGATACATAATAATACATAATAACATAATACAGTGGTCAGTAACATAATATAAGATGCAAGAACAGATTATATGCAATTTACCAGGCAAAACAAAAGTTGAACAAGCCAAAATGCAAGAAACAAACAGATAAGAGCAGGAGTTTAAGAGTGAAGGGCAGACAAGTATAGAAATAGCGGAGAGAAGGGGGAGCAGGAATGAACAGAGGCAGGGGCAAGGAGAGAGTGGTAGAATAGGAGAGGGGAATGGGGAGAAGAAGAGAGACATAAAGGGGGGGATGTAGAACAGGAGCAGTCAGAGGTGGCATTGTCAAAATAAAGGGAGGAAAATAGGGTTGGGGGGAGAGAACCAGAAGGCTAGTTGCAGTCGCAGCAACTAGAGACCAGAAGTTGCTGCCAGAGTTTAAATTTGAAAGGGACGATTTTATTTAAGGAAGAGACCTCAGACTGCAAGCTATTTAACCAGAGAGGAGCCCTATACATGAAAGCCCTCTCCCCCAGGGAAGTCCTACAATATGGGACAAGGAAGGTGGCTTTCAGTGAGCTTCTGGTTGTCCAAGTGGATGGGGCAGATAATAGGAGTTGTAGGACAGCAGGAGGAGAAAGCCCAGTGGCTATCTTTCTAGCTAACAGGCTGGTCTGGTAAAGAAGTTGGCCCTCAAAGTTTAGCCAGTTGGCTTGTTTGTACAGGTCACAAGTATGAGTGAACCGATCACAACCAGTCACAAGCCGGCACACTTTGTTCAAGGCAACCTTGATTATGCTCAGTGCAGCGTCAGCGGCTGAGCCATAGATGACAATGCCATAATCAATGATGGACAGAAATTGAACTAGTTACAGCAAGGCAAAAGGCTTCCACTGGCATGCAGAACCTATTTCGGTAGAGAAGACCAAAACTAGTGTTTACCACTTTACAGAGCAGGGTTATGCGGTCTTGGAAAGAGAGGGTGGAATTAAGAGTGATGCTGAGATATTTGAAATTGTGAACTTTTGCCAAGGGTGTTAGCTGACAGTTTAGAATGTTTAGTGGAGTGCCTTTGTTTTTGTTTTGAGGACTGGCAAACGCCATCATTTTAGTTTTTTTGTAATTTAAAATAAGTTTATGACGGCCAAACCATGCTTCAGATCTTACTGCCTAACTTTTAAGAGCTTTACCTGATTCTAGGAATATTTTTTTTAAATATAATATTTTTAAAACAAACCATTTTATGGTTCACTTTTGTTCTGTATTCTTTACAAAAAACAACAACCTATGCTATGATAAAGTTGTGGACAGGTACAAACCGCATACCAGAAATGCAAAGTAAAGTGAAAAAAAAACTAACTCTGTCCATTCTGTTTAAGCAAGCTGGTAATATTTCATATCTTTCCCTGGATTACATGTAGTTCTATGCTCAGCTCAATTAACACCACTTTTAAACCCTACCTCTGCATTTGTATAAGGTTGTTTGAAAATAAAAAAATAATAATTAAGCTATAGTCTTAGCAAGCAATAATACTCAACAGGGTGGGCGGCATTGGGCAATACTGGACTGCCCAGGGCAAAATGAGGCCCGACGCCGCAGGCAGAGGGCCTTATAGCTCCTGGAAGGTCCAATATTGCCCATACCGCCCACCCTGGAGGGTATTATTGTGCTTAGAAAATGGGCACTGTAAAAGAAAAAAGGTTTAATAAAACAGTGTAAATAATAAAATAGTTTAAAAAACATGTTTGTAATAAAATTGTTCCTCCACCTGCATTAGATTTTTTTTTTTTGGGAAGTAGAGACTTTCCTTGTACTGGAGCGTTTGTATGACTTTTGATCTGGTCTCATGGTTAACCCCCACACACACACACACACACACACACACACACACACACACACACACACACACACACATATATACACACAATCGAACAGTACATCTGTATTTGTTTTTTTTACATTTATTTTTATTCATGAAACAATCCTAACTATATGTGCCATGCGGCTTGACACAGTGGCCACAGCATCAGAACTGGAAAAACGTTCCAAATAAAGTCAGTCAAAGCTACCGCGGTGATTTCTTTAGATCAAGAAAAACTTGGGATATGGCAGGTCTTTAATGTTCCTGCTATTAACATTTATCTTTTTTTTTCCGAACCAAAGCACTGCAGTCGAACATTTTTTATGCTGTTTCTGGTTACCACGGAGCATGTAGTGAAGTGGCTTGAGCTGGCAGGAAATAGCAAAGCTACTGAAATAGGTATATTTTTATGCTTTCCTTTTGCCTAGTATTGGCGTTCTGTTTTTTTAGCTGAGATACTGTATTGAGAAAGGCTAGGTTTTTAGCACAAAGTCGATGCAGAGAAATGGACCAAGGAGCAGTGATGGCCCTTTCCTTACTTGCACCTACTGTACCGTTGATGGAGATACGCTCCCGGCTTTCGGCAGTTTCTACATCATCCAGAGTTTATGATCCCATGGAACTCTTGAACATCTGAGAGAGTTTCCCAGATTGAAATAACTTTTACTTTATATTTAGTCAAGTGGTTATTTTTGTAATGAGTAAATGCCTTATGTGACATGCTGTTTGTTTGGGGAACTCAGCTGCCCGATTCAGTTATCAAGAAAAACAAATGTGGATGTGCAGTTTAAAATGTGATTGTGCACACTGACATTAGTTAGTAAAGAAAAGTAAAAAACATTTAAGATGTGTGCTTTTTGTTCTGGGAAAAATATATAAATCAATTGCAAATACATTCTTTGGTGTGTTGTGCGTGTGCCCAACGTGACAGGTCTCACTAAGTGATGCAAAAAAAATTGGCGTCAGTTTGAAATTCTGTGCCCAGTGCCTCAGCCAATGATGAAGCAGGCTGGGCACAAGGATACTTGGCATGGCATGAGGCAGGTTTGGGCTGGTACTTTTTATTTGGTGGGCATCGATTGAAAGTTAATGTACCCCTGTGGAATGGGTACCAGCCAATCAGATGCCTCCAAATAAAAAGCCCATTTTGTAACAATAAATTGCCTACACAGACTTTTATAAATCATATTATATCCAATCATCATGCTCTAGAGTTGATTTAAGATAGCTGATACTGTTTTTGAATAATGTTCTAGTGTGAAACTATAAACATGTAATATCCTTGTAGATCTTTTTTTTAGAATGTAGCTATATTCACCATGTGCAATTTCCATTATGTTCTGGACTGCATAGAAACATAGAAGTTGATGGCAGATAAGGACAGCAAGGCCCATCCAGTCTGCCCATTTTTTTCTACCTTATGAATGTGCCATAGGCCTTTGCTCTGTCAATGGCCTATCTATTCATACTCGTCTGTATTGCTCCCTTATGCCTGTCCCATGCCTGTTTGAAGCCCTGCACTGTATTCATATCCACTACTTCCTGAGGTAGGCCGTTCCATGCATCCACCACCCCTTCTGTGAAAAAGAACTTCCTCACATTACCCCTTAGACGGCCTCCCTCTATTTCATGCTGTGTCCTCTTGTCCTGCTATTTTTCTTATAGTGAAACATGTTGGACTCTCACCTTGTTAATGCCCTTAAGATGTTTGAATGTTTCAATCATATCACCGCTCTCCCTCCTTTGTTCTAGGGTATACATATTGAGCTCTGTTAATCTGCCCTCATATGTTTTCTGATGTAGTCCCTGCACCATTTTGGTTACCCTTCTCTGAACTGCTTCAATTTTGTTAATGTCCTGGTGCAGGTGAGCCTCCAGTACTGCATGCAGTACTCCAGATGAGGCATTACCAGTGTCTTGTAAAGAGGGATTATTGCCTCCCTGTTATAACATGTGATACCCCTACTAAAACCCCCCAACATCCCTCTAGTCTTACCTACTGCTTTAGTGGTCTGCTTGGATGATTTCAGGTCATCTGTGATGATGATGTCTAAGTATCTTTCTTCCCTTGTGATTGCCAGCAACTTCCCTCCCAACCTATAGGTGGCTTTAGGGTTTCTCTTCTCCATGTGCATGATCTCGCACTTCTTTGCATTAAACCTCAGTTGCCACTCTTCCGACCATTGTGCCAGTTTATCCAGATCTCTTCTCATTCTGCCCACTCCATCTGGATAATCTACTCTGTTGCAGATCTTGGTGTCATCTGCAAACATACAAACCTTACTCTCCAGTCCATCTGCAATGTCATTGATAAAGAGATTGAAGAAGACAGGAGCCAGGACTGATACCTGAGGTACCCCACTTGTGACTTGCATCTCTTCTGACTGTATACCGTTTACTACCACTCTCTGTTTTCTGCCCGCCAACAAGTTTGCCCACCCAGTTGACCAACTTCTGACCAAGCCCGAGCCTACCCAGCTTATTAATCAATCTTCTATGTGGAACAGTATCGAAAGCTTTGCTGAAGTCAAGGTAGGCGAAGCAGAAGTCAAGGTAGGCGACATCAACTGCTCCTCCTCAGTCCACCACTCTGGTTACCCAATCGAAGAAATCTATGAGATTGGTTTTACAGGACCTTCCTGTTTTAAACCCATGCTGTCTTGGATCCTGTGCTCCTATGGATTCCAAGTGTTGCACTATCCTTTCCTTAAGGAATGCCTCCATAATCTTGCCCACTACTTAGGTAAGATTGACTGGTCTATAGTTCCCTGCCTCCTCCCTGCTACCACTCTTGTGGAGCGGGATCACACGAACCCTTCTCCAGTCTTCTGGGACATCTCCTGTGCTCAAAGACTCACTAAACAGTTCTGATAATGGCTCTGCTAGTTCCACTCTTAGCTCCTTTAGTACCCAGGGATGTTTGCCATCAGGTCCCATTGCCTTGTCCACCATGATCTTAGCGAGCTCTTGTAGGACCCTTTCTTTTGTGAAGGGACTAGTGCACTCCTCCTTCCCCCACTGTGTCCTTGGTGCTGAGCTGTGGGCCATGCCGTACCTTTTCCTCAGTAAATACTGAGCACCCTGTTCGCCACAGGTGGTGGACAAGAGGAACACCCTGCCAGAGGAAGTAAAGGGGGCTGAAACAATCACGGGATTTAAGAATGCATGGGATAGACATAAGGGAATTCTGGAGGTCAGGTGTAATGGGCAACAGACTTCTAGAAAAACATAAAGGGTGTGGGCAGTACAGTAGTGCAGTGGGTGGGTAACTGGCTGGGTGGCAGGACACAGAGGGTGGTGGTAAATGGCTGTCACTCCACAGAGGGAAAGTGACCAGTGGGGTACCACAGGGATCAGTGCTGGGACCGGTCCTATTCAACATCTTCATCAGTGACATTGCGTAGGACCTAGAAGGCAGAATTTCTCTGTTTGCTCATGACACAAAGCTCTGTAACAGAGTAGACATAGCAGAGTTTGTAGACAGAATGAGACGGGACCTGCAGAAACTTGAAGAATGGTCAGGAGTTTGGCAGTTGAAATTCAATGCAAAGAATTGCAAGATAATGCATATGGGGCACAAAAACCCTGGCACAATATATGAGGTGGGGGTGAGGATATAGCATGCACCAAGCAGGAAAGGGATCTTGGGGTTATCATCTCTGATGACCTCAAGATAGAGAAACAGTGTGACAAGGCAGCAGGTAAAGCAAATAGGATGCTGGGATGCATAGGCAGGGGCATCACCAGCAAGAAAAGGGAGGTCATAATTCCACTATACAAGACACTAGTGAGGCCACCTGGAGTACAGTGTACAGTTCTGGAGACCCTACCTACGTAAGGACATAGACAGGGTAGAGAAGGTTCAGAGGAGGGCAACAAAGATGGTACATGGATTGCATCACAAGTCCTATGAGGACAGGTTGAAGGAATTGAATATGTACTCCCTGGAGGAGAGGAGGGAGAGAGAGGATATGATAGAGACATACAAGTATCTTACAGGGAGGAACGGGGTGCAGGAATACAATATTTTTAAGCGAAAAAGATGTTTCAGGACTAGAGGGCATGGGATGAAGTTGAATGGAGGATGATTCAGAGGAAACATGAGGAAGAATTTCTTCACAGAATGGGTGGTGGACAAGTGGAACACCCTGCCAGCAGAAGTGGTGGGGGCTGAAACAATAACAGGATTTAAGAATGCATGGGATAGACATAAAGGAATTCTGGAGGTCAAGGTTAAGGGACGACAGACTTCTAGGAAAACATAAAGTAAACTTACAAGCTCAACTGGGCAGACTGGGTGGGCCATAGGCCCTTATCTGCCGACACTGTCTATGTATCTATGTAAGTATCTGTTTTGGATAGATGCTTTTCCGTGGTCCTCCTCCTCCTCACACTTCCCTTTATCCCCTTTGATCTTAGCAATACCCCCTCTGGACTTTCTCCTTTCACTAATGTATCTATCGAAAGTCATGTCACCTTCTTTTACTCACAGTAAAGCTATACTAACAACATACTAATATCTAAGAAGACTTACATTCTGTCATTGGGTTTTCATTACTTCCTATGTTACAAAACAGAAAGTGAAAACTATTTCAGTATCATAGGTGGACATTCAATCTGACACATTTCATAAGAAGAACAAATGGCATAATTTAAGGAATATGCCAGCATGTGCCAGTCAGTAAAACAGAGGTATACTACCATTCCAAAACTGATATTACATGGATACATAGATACATAGACACTGTCAGCAGGTAAGGGCCTATGGCCCACCCAGTCTGCCCATTTGAGCTTCTAAGTTCCCTTTATGTTTTTCTAGAAGTCTATTGCCCATTACACCTGACCTCCAGAATTCCTTTATGTCTATCCCATGCATTCTTAAATCCCATGATTGTTTCAGCCCCCACCACTTCCTCTGGCAGGGTGCTCCACTTGTCCATCACCTTTTCTGTGAAGAAATTCTTTCTCATGTTTCCTCTGAATTTCCTTCCCTCCAACTTCATCCCATGCCCTCTAGTTCTGGAACATCTTTTTTGCTGTAAAATAGTGTATTCCTGCACCCTGTTCCTCCCTGTAAGGCACTTGTATGTCTATCATATCCCCTCTCTCCTTCCTCTCCTCCAGGGAGTACATATTCAAGTCCTTCAGCTTGTCCTCATAGGATTTGTGATGCAAACCCTGTACCATCTTTGTTGCCCTCCTCTGAACCTTCTCTACCTTGTTATGTCCTTACATAGGTAAGGTCTCCAGAACTGTACACTGTACTCCAGGTGGGACTTCACTAGTGTCTTGTATAGTGGAATTATGACCTCCCTTTTCCTGCTGGTGATGCCTCTGCCTATGCATCCCAGCATCCTATTTGCTTTACCTGCTGCAATGTCGCACTGTTTCCCTACCTTGAGGTCATCAGATATGATAACCCCAAGATCCCTTTCCTGCTTGGTGCATGCTATATCCTCACCCCCCCAACTGATATATTGTGCCAGGGTTTTTGTGCCACATGCATTATCTTGCACTTCTCTGTGTTAAATTTCAACTGTCAAAACCCTTGACCATTCTTCAAGCTTCTGCAGGTCCCTCCTCATTCTGTCTACACCCTCTGGCATGTCCACTCTGTTACAGAGCTTTTTGTCATGAGCAAACAGGGAAATTCTGCCTTCTAGGTCCTGCACAATATCACTGATGAAGACGTTGAATAGGACCAGTCCCAGCACTGATCCCTGTGATACCCCACTGGTCACTGTTCCCTCTGTGGAGTGACAGCCATTTAGCACCCTCTCTGTGTCATGCCGCCCAGCTGAATAGCTGAGTTTTCCTTTATTGGTAAAATATATCATGTAAAAATATATTGAACCATAAGAACTTGGATATAGAATCACATGCATTCGAAGTCTTAAAGTCAATTGATCAATCAATCAATCAATCAATCGAAATCTTTATTTAACCAGGTGAACACCATTGAGCAAGCTCATTTTCAAGGTGGACCTGGGACAAAGAATAGGTAATACAATATAGGTGAGATCAACATACGATTTCAAGTATTGTGTACAAATTACAATTAGGTGAGCTCAACATACAATGTCAATTATGTGTACAATAATTAGGCAAAGGCAGTTTAAATGCAATTAAATGGTACAAAAGATTGTAAAAAAACATTCATTACAGTTAAATAATTTGTGCATCGTATACAAAGTGCAGGACATAGGGGAAACAGTAGGTACAGTGTACTCAGTCAAAAAAACAGATAAACAGACAAACATAGGGGTTAAAAGTCACGGGTGAGAGGATATAAAGTGGATATAAAGTGTAGATGTGGGGAGGGGAGTGAAGGAGGAAGGAGTGGGTACGGCAAATGAGTGGAGTCAACAACAGAAAGAGACCTAAAGTCATGACAAGGCAGGGGCAAGGTCAGAGAATAGAGCAAGTAGCTCTGAAGGAAAAGGGACCTAGGCCAGAAGGAGCAGACACAGGATTCCTTGAAATGGAATGTATATAAGGTTTTGAAAGCTGCCAGACTAATGGGGTAATGGATTGTTAGATTCTTTTGAGTCTTATTCCATAGAAGGGGCCATGCATGACTAATAGAAGCCCCGCCAAACCGGGATTTGGCCTTGGACACTTTCAGCGAAATATAAGAGGCACTTCTCAGGGCATACTTACCTAAAGAGCAGAGAGGTAAGCAGTCTGAAATGTAATCAGGCAATTTATTTAGGATGCTTTTGTAGATCTAGATTGCAGTATTTCTCTGACGTCTAAAGCTAAGGGATGACCAGCCTACCGCCGAGTACAGGGAGCAATGATGGGTGGAATAGGAAAGGCCCATTATAAACCTTAGAGCTCTATAGTAGAGTGTATCAAGTTTGGAAAGAGCACCTGCAGGACCCTGGCTGTAGAGGAAATCAGCGTAGTAGTCTAATAAAGAGAGAAAGGCAGTTTGGACTAGCCTCAATTTTGCATCCCTGGTGAGGAAATTTTTTTATCCTATGGAAGTCATTGGGCCCTATACACTAATGGGTGGGTATTACGCACCAGCGGCACATAATCCACTTGTGTAGCTCTACGCATTGGGACAGGTGCGCACTGGCCAGAATTCATAACCGGCTGCCACCTGTCTGCTGCCCCCCCCCCAGTGTGCAGGTCTACACAGGGCAGCCGGGGAAGGTGTAGCAGACCCAGCAGGGCATCCAATCAGATGCCCACCCTGGGTCCCCAGTGAATAACTTGCACAGCTTGCCGTGGGTCTTGGAGTGTGCATTGCACCTGCTGACACCTGGATCCATGTGGCAATGCCCCATCAGGCTCTGGAACCCCAGCAATGCCCCCAGAGCATGTGGGACATCCCCTGCTTCCCTTCCTAGTCCAAGGCAACCCCAGCACCAATGACAACCCCACACATACACCGTACACAGGTACACCTGCTGCTCCACACAGGTGACCCCTGAACCTCGTACCCTTGTCTCTATGGAGGTGTTCTGTGGTGTCCCCCGACCACCTCCAACCCATACCTGCAGATATGGTTCCATAAGCCAGATGGCCAGTAGCACAGCCCTCCACACACCTCCATGGCTGTCCGCCATCTACCATAAGCAGGCGCACATCAGCTGTGCACCCCTGCATAGGTCAGATAGCCAGTGGCCATGGGGGTATGTGGAGGGATGTGCCATTGGCCATCTGGCTCACAGAACTTTGACTGTAGGTATGGATTGTGAGTCATCGATGCTGGGGGTGGGGTGGTTGTTTAATAACTGGGCGCCATGATGGCACTTTTGGGCTATGGACCGCATGGGCATGGCAGTGCAACCATGGTGTGGGGGGAGGGTTCAACATCAGTGGTTCGGGGTAGCTCCATTGTGTGTGCAGAGGTGTCCGCCAGTAGGGTACAGGGTCGGAGCCAGCCCATGCTGTGTGAAGGGGGTACTGCCCACTGCTCACGGGCCCATTCAGCTGTTAAATGTGCATGGGGGTTGGGCACATAGTGGCACTTATGGCAGGGCTTTCCCTGGTGTACCAGCTGGCCCCATATGTGCCCCTGTGCACAGCACTACTCGCCATGGTGCATGGTGTATACTGCTGGCAGACCCCTGGCATGCCCCCTGCCTGCCCCTGGCACATTGCTGTTCATGTGGTTGGGGGATTGGGTGCATGCCAGATGCGCACCCCAGTCATGAATGACACTCTACCACCGCTCTGCGGCATTCCGACTTAGCTATGCCAATGCACGCACTTTATGCAGCGCATTAGCATAGTGCATAAGGCCCAATATGATTTCAAGAAAATTATTGCTCAATGGGGAACAGACAGTCAGCACAAAGGTCCCCACACTCAAGTGGGGAGCTAGTCCCAGTGTGCACTTTTTACTGTAGTATAGTACATCATATCAGACTAATTTTGCTTAGTTCTGGGCTGTCATCTTCTGCTACTAGAAATCCCAGAATCCCCTGCAACTGTCATCAGAGCAGTAGGCAGCAGTGGGAGATTCAATTGTCTGCAGTGCATGTTAGAGCTTTTACAATCACTGATCTGATGTTTTTCAGGTCTGCTTTTCTCCAGGGGCTAAGTACAGTCCTCTGTGACTGTACTTAGCCCTGGGATGACAGTGATACCAGCAAACAAAAGATCAGGGATCTGATTCTCAAAACTTTGCCCAGGTACAAACCTAGATTTGTGCGGGTGAACGAGGCTTTACATGGAGTTGATCATGGAAGCCCAGTTTGTGAGCTCAAATTGGGTTTGTGCCCAGGCAAAGTGTGGTGGGGGTATGATGCAAGTGAAGGGAAGGGGACCTGAATATCAGCACAGTCTGATCCACAGAGGGCCTTTAGCGTGGTCCCCTTGCATGGCACAAATAACTCTGGCCAAGACCTTGCCATAAACTGTACAACTCTAGTAGTTGGCAGCGGTAGTGCAGTGGGCTCCCACACCATACACAGTAGCCCCTCGTGTCCAGTGATCCCTCCTTCCACTCAATCCCATGCCCAATGTATAGGTAAATGTTGGTGGTCCCTCCCCTCACCCGATCCCTGTCCTGATGTATTAAATGTTCTTCCTGGTGTCCAGTGGGCTCTCCCCTCACCCATTGCCCTCCTGATGTATTGAAAATGTTTCCCTGGTGTCCAGTGGTGGTCTCTCCCCTGAATTGATCCCTTGTCTGATGTATTAAATGTTGTCCCTGATATCTGTTGGTCCCTCCCCCATCAGGTCCCAGTCTCCATAAGGGTTGACCCAGCAACGTTTTCATTGCCAGTCCTATTACTAGAGTTTGGTGCAGTATCAACCCCCACAACACAGCCCTAGCCTGGTCTCCTTGGTATACTTTGACCTTTCCCTCATCTGTCCTTTGTTGGTAGTTAGTGACACCCCTTCCACCTGCGGCACCAACAACCCACCCCCAAGTCCTTCTTACTGGACTGTTGGTGCCATGATCGATGGCGAGTGACACAGCACTCACCACACCACCTTGGCTGCCCACTGTCTGACTGAAGCTGGGAGTGCACTGTTTATTTATAGGGCCCATAAATAAGGAGCACATTCCAAGCTTTAGTGAGATGGCAGGCAACCCAGGTGGTGTGTGAAGGGCTTTATCACTCTCTGTCGATTCACTGCTACACCAACAGTCAGGTAAGGGGGACCAGGGGGTAGGTGGTCAGTGCTGTGAGTGGGAGGGAAGCCCACTAACCACCAATGAGGGATGGGCTGCGGGATGATGTGCAAAGTTTGGCATGGGGCTAAGGCTGTGTTGTGGGGGGGGGGCTGATACCTGCACCAGGCTTGTAATAGGATTGGCAAATAGGGGAGGGCTGCAACCTTATGGGAACTGAGACTGGATGGGAGGAGGGACTGCTAGACACCAGGGACAATGCTTAATACATTGGACAAGGGATCTGGTGGGGGAAGGGACCACTGGACACCATAGAAACATTAAGACTACATTGAGAGGGCACTGAGTGGGGGAAGGGACAGCTGTGCACCAGTGAAACATGTTTTTTTCTGTAAGTACTTCATCCTTCTCGGCGACTAGGGGCGGTACCTCAGTCCCGGTAAATCAGGCCCCAGCCAACCACCACTCCCCTGAGACCCCATGGTTACCTCCTCCATGGCAGGACCAGAAAGGACCCTTCTGGTCCTGCCACGGGGGGAGATAATCCATGGTAACCCCCCCCACCTCCCAGAGTACAATCCAAATCTGGGGCGGGTGCCACAGAGGACCGGAGGCACAAGGGTTGGTTTTTTTTTAGTCTTTGGTAACCGGGTAAGGGCCACTAGGCCTATTTTCAGGAATGATCTGGGAGCACTGGGCAGTTAAGTGACTTGCTCAGAGTCACACAGTATGCAGGTGGAGGTTGTGAGACTCAAACCCAGGTCTGATCTGCTGGATGTACCAAGCTCATTCACTGCTCATTACTCTAACTTCTGGGCTATACTGCCAGCCCAGAGTTGAGCACCATAGAGCCCCTGGTCACCATTTCCATTTTTTTCGTTGCGTTTCCCTATGGTGTCAGCGTGAGTGTGCTCATGTGGGGGCATCCGCTTGCCACGCCCACCGGTTATGTGCCAGTCCCAGACCGCATCACCCCCCCAGCCCCCACCAGTCGGTGATAGGCAGGTGGGATGACAAACCCTCCCCCCCAAGAGAGGAGAGCAGTCCTCTAAATGCTCAATCCTCTCTCACCCCTGCCAACCCCTGATGGCCCTGGCTCATTCCCGAACCCAGGTCACCGGTGTGGCATGAGGTAAAGCATCCAGCATGTCAACCCTTAGTGCCACCGGGCCGGCTTACCAGTGAAACATTTACCAGTACATACAATAGATGATAGCACTGGGTGAGGGAAGGACCTTTGAACACTAGGGAAACATTTACCAATACATCAGGAGAGCATCGGTTGGGGGAGGGACCACTGGACACCAAAGAAACATTTACCAGTATATCAGAAAGGCATCAGGTGGGGGGAGGGACCGCTGGACACCAGGGACAACATTTAATACATTAGGCCAGGGATCAGTTGAGGGAAGGACCATTGGACACCAGGGACTGAGGCTGTGTATTGGGCAGGGGCAGCCTATGTAAATAGGCCCATAATGGGCATGCAAATGGCCACATAGTACCTTGCATGCCCAATGGGCTCATTTACATGGCTGCCTTTGTGGATAGGAAATAATACACCTGTGATATCATTTCTGAGCCATACTCCTGGCCTCATGCCAGGGTAGCGCTATTGGGGTTAGCACAGACTCAACCTGCCCTATGTTCAGTCAAATAGTGCAGGTGCACTATCAGACTGAATATAGCAACCTTGGACACCTGGGCAAGTGCAAAGAACAGAGCAAACTTTGAGCTCCAAAGCTTAGATAAACTCAGCATGCACTGTCAGCTGTAGGGGGATTCTGGGATATGTAGTAACAGAAGGTGTCAGCTTAGAACTTAGTAAAATCAGTCTGATACAATTAAGCAATAAGGCATTACAGAGTGTGTGTTGTGTAATAACATCACACCTTGGGTGGTTGAAGCACAAGGTCACAGGCCAAGTGGCACTCAACACCCAAGAATTGACATTATTACATAATAACACATCCCTGGAATGCCTTATTGCTATTATACTATGGCTCATTTATTAACAAAAAAAGAAAGATTTAGAAAGAATGTTTTAAATAGATGTTTTTATTAATTTCCTGATCTGGAAGTATATCTTTAAAAAAAATAAGTCACAGTTTCTTATATCCCCACTAGGTGGTGGTGGTGCTGCTGCTATGTGTTGCCTGTTGTCTCAGGCTGGGCAGCTCTCACTCTGTTATCGTACTGTATATGGTCTCAATCTTTGTCATGGTCCCCCCCCCATACTTATTAGCACCCACCATTTAACTGTATATGCTGAGTGGCTGTATTTTTTGATGCTCTGAGTAGTGTAGCCATTTCTCTATATGAAACAGCATGTCTGTTTCTGCTCACTTCAGCGAGCCATGTTTTGAACTTCGTGTGTGCTTTCCAGGATTGTGGCACTGACCTGGGGACCAAGCAGCCGATTAGCATGCCAGCTTCTTTTTACTGTTACTTTGCCATTTACTTTGACATTCTACTAATATAATATAACTGTGCCCACTTTCTTGTAAAGCTGTGACTACTGAAGAGTGTGTCAGTGAACTGCACTTGTGCTGGCAGGATCACGGTTTGGATCAAAGGATGGAGAAGCTGCTGTATGACTTCATTTTACTTAACAGAGAAACGGAGAAAGGAGAACAAAGTAAATTAAGGTTTTAAAATGAGGAGGAAAACGGACGTAAACTGTGACTGCGTGGGAATATGAAGTCAGTTTGGCTTCAGGGTGGGTTGAGCAGGCATGGATTTCCTAAACTGTACCGTAGTGACCTGTGTGCCAGCCCTACATCCAGTGATGTTATTGTCAGATAGCATCACTGTCTCTAGGGCTTGGCAGCCAATCAGCTTGGTAGAATTGTTCTTGCCATTTTTATAACCTACAGTAAGCAGTAAGTAAACCAAAATGTTTCTGCACATAAAGTGCACATTGGGACCAGCCCCACAACTCAGTGTGTGGCTGTTGTTGCTGGCCGTGCCCCTTAAAGTTAATAGGGGCTGCAATGGTGTGCGTTATTTAAAAAAAAATCGTCATCTCACGAGGTTTGGGTGAGACAGCTGTGATGTCATTGTTTAAAACACAATTCACTAAAATAGTCTTAATTAAAATACTGAAGTTCCCATATTGGGGCGTACGCATGAAGGTCCTCGATACAGACTAAAGAAACATAGATATATACACAATGACGGCAGAAAAAGGCCTGTTAGTCCATCCAGCCTGCTCACCCTCCCTAACTGCTCTGCACTGCCTCTAGTGGCCATCCATCCCCTTTTTATGTTGCTTGCATGCATGTGTGTGGAAGGGCGCAGGTTTATGTGGGCAAATCAAGTAGCTTGACACATGTAGCCTCTTTCCAAAGTTCCACATTTATTCTCAATTCTCCAGAAAAATTATTCAGAGGCAGATCAATACTTAATTTAGTGCATCAGTTCAACATCAGGTTCTCAGTTTTAGTACAGAAATTGTATACCTTCGCTCTTTAGAGCACTTTGTCAAAGCTTTTCTGGAACTCACAGCTGAAATACCACAGCAGACAAATTCATCTGGCATTTATAAATCTTCCTTTCAGAGCAGTAGATAGCACAGAGCATTGACTCCATAGAGCACTTTGAAAAACAGCTTCCAGAGCATAGCTCCAGACCCACAGCAAGCAGAATGACCTTGCACTCTCCCTTGATCTCAAACAAAACCTGACTAATCCAAAGAGTCTGAATTTATATCCCAAAAGGGTCATGTGATCATTCAACTCCTCCCCAATATTTTAATTTAAACTTTAAATCTTTATTTGCCAAGTATTTATTTTATTTATATACACACTGCTCCTTTAAATTACCAAAGCAAAACATTTATTATGCTACCAGCAGTTTAAACTCTTTTAATAGTGATTTAAACATTATTTCTAAAATTATAGCACCTCCCCTTCCTATACCTTATAAAAGGAAAGGAAATGAGGTCATCTGGCTCCTAGAAGAAGAAGAAGGAGCCAGGACTCGAACTCAGGACTCCATTACCACTGCAAACACCCTTGTTCCAGAAAGAGTCTGAATCACTTCCAAACCTCCCACTCTAACTCAAAAAGGTTAGTGTCAAAACAATTGTGCTTTGTTGGAATAATCCGTTTTAAAGAAGGTTTTAAAAGTAATATCTTTGTGATAGTGCTTATAATCGCACTCATCAGGAAAAAGCTCAGAAATATATAACAAAACCCTTTTATACAGAGAGCCAATATAACACTGATTTAAAGGCATCTAATCTGGCACTGGCTTATGGCTAAAATATAACACTTTTAAACTGAACCATTGGATGTTTCCACTGTATTTAAATTAGAATACCGATGCTACAAAATTATATTAAACACCAAGAGGCACTCACCCAGAGAATAACAAAGCAGCTCAAAATAGCTATTAGCCATGAGAGAAGAGCACACAGAAAAGGAGCCCCCCCCAAAAGTCTCCTGACCCTTTTAGCCACGATACATTCAGCAAATAAATGAGAGACTAATGAGACCAGCTGACTCGCATTAGCGAAAGCAAACCAGAGCCAAAGTTAAATGAAACCCTGGGCCTAAAAATCACCAGAATACAAAATCCTCTCGCCTACTAAAGTCCCAAAACCCACCCACAAACAACCTACTTCAACTCGAGGGCAAGTAGAACATTCCCACTGATTTTCAAGGGGAAACATGAAATTTAAACACCACTAGAAGGCTAAATGCCTTCACGACTTCATGCACAGTCGAGCAGGGAAGCCGCTTTGTTTACTTACTGTTGCGCTTAAAGCCCTAAAGCAATTTTAACACCGGACAGCATATTTTAAATACATTTTAGGAATAAAGAACATAACGGAGAATATTAAGGAGAACCAGATAATTTCCACACCATTTTTAAACCTGACATCGTAGCTTGAAAGACTGCAAGGCTACATCACAAGGGAAAATACTCTAATCAAAGGTGCATACCCTCACACAGTAATTTTACCGGCAATTCATGATGCCGACCTGACTCTCAGCATGACAACTGACCCTGGGCAAGAGACTGAATCTAAGCATGCTTTCACAAAAGCTCTACACTTCAGTTTCTCCACCCAGAGAAAGCGTTAACAACTATCCTTCGTTTGATTTTTTTATTTTATTCATTACATTTTTTTTAAACACTATTACTAAACAGATGCTGTCTTTTGTTTTAATGAAATTAGCAGCTGCCAGACTTCAAATTGACAGCCTAACTGAAAACTATAAGTACATAGACAGCACCTTCAGACCAAAATTCAACATAGCTTGTAGGTTCCCTCCTATTTTTATATATAACAGCTCGGGCCTCTAAACCCTTCACAGGAGCACCCTGTGACAATGTGCAAGAAACATAGTGCCATCATCGGAGATTTCGAAGGTGTGTCACCTCCTCCTCCAATTCAGGCAGTGAGCTGGCAGGCACGGCCCCTGTAAGCTAATGCATTTTGGAGCTGTCTATAACACGCTCCAAAATGCAGTGGCCTACCGATTGAAAGGGAGCTACGCTTCGGTGAGCAGAGATAAGAAGCCCACTGCGTAGGGTCTCCCCACACGCAGGCGCAGCGGGCCTCAAGACCTACCGCGTGAGCCGATGGGGTGCCCAATCCCCGCCGGGCTGAACCGCGCCTCTCTCCCCCCAGTTAGGTGCCACGCTGGGAGCCCACCCCAGCGTGGCAATGAGTTCTTGGCCGACGGGGTGCCCAATCCTCGCCGCTGAACGCCTCACATTCTTGTGCCATGCTGGGAGCCCACCCAGCATGGCAACAGTCCCATGATGTCTTTTGTTTTTAAACCTGAAAAACGAAAATAGTCCGCTGGAGCGCCTCCCGACCCTCCCATAACCCGCACTCCAGCTCTCCCCACGCCCTCTCACCCCATACTTACCTCCAGACTCCGCGCCGATGATCTTCGTGGACCGGGAACACGCCTGCACTTCTTCAAAGCCGACCCGAACGGAGGAAATGCCGGTAAGCTGTATAATGGCCTAGATAGGGGTTTCAACTTTGTTGTATATCTCAGATGGATTTTGGCACTGGCCTCAATAACATGGTTTTAGACTTCATGATGATGTCACTGTCATGGCTGGCTCGGCTGGCGGATTTCGCAGTGACTGTGCAGTGATCATGTAAATCACCCTTCGGCCTGAATACCACCATGACAGTGACATCATTCATGAGAAGGGTCCCAAAACCCTATGTTGAAAATTTGTGCAAAAATTCCAAAAAACGACTGTTTTATTAGCATGCATTGCGCAGTTCCTACGCAGGCTCGTAAGTTCACGAAATTTCAATATTTTCACTCCAGATTTTCAACATTGCCATTTTACCACACCTTCTTATGAGTAGTACAGCTGTCATTTTTCACATCTCACCCAAAATGTGTTTCCGCCCATCTAGCGCAGAATGGCACAGTCGGTGTGCGAAATCGATGTACAGGACAAATTAAGAAAATCACAGTGACACTGTTCATGAGCAGAGGTCTTAAAATGGCTATTTTGAAAATTTGGTGAAAAAATTCTTAAAAATGACTTTTACGAGCGTGCGTTGCGCAGTTCCTACGCAGGCTCGTAAGTCTGCAAATTTTCAATATTTTCACTCCAGATTTTCAACATTGCCATTTTACCACACCTCCTTATGAGCAGTACAGCTGTCATTTTTCACATCCTGCCCAAAACGTGTTTCCGCCCATGTAGTGCACAATGGCGCAGTCGGTGTGCAAACTCAATGTATGAGACACATTAACAAAATCACAGTGACACTGTTCATGTGCAGAGGTCTTAAAATGGCTATGTTGAAAATTTGGTGAAAAAATTCTAAAATGACTGTTTTACGAGCGTGCATTGCGCAGTTCCTACGCACGCTCGTAAGTTCGCAAATTTTCAATATTTGCACTCCAATGACTTCCAAATACCTAAACAGCACATAGAAGCAAGCAACATTCGGCATTGACAAATGCTTGTTTCTACTCCTCCTTTTCTAACTAAACCAATATGCCTGTAACATCCCTGCTTGAATCTAGTCACTGATTTAGCCTGCACTACTTCATCATCAGCTTGGTCAACGTGTCCAACACCCTTTATGTAAAAAGTGCGACTTCCCTTTTGATCCCCCCCAATTGAGTTTAAATGCATTCCATTTTGTTATTGTAGTTGA
The DNA here is from genome assembly GCA_016271365.2 of Neoceratodus forsteri. Classification (NCBI taxonomy): domain Eukaryota; kingdom Metazoa; phylum Chordata; order Ceratodontiformes; family Ceratodontidae; genus Neoceratodus; species Neoceratodus forsteri. The sequence continues at coordinate 66,563,355 of CM028133.1, forward strand.
ACTTCAGGAAAAAAGATCCTTGGTGTCCGCTCTATTTATTTCATGCAGGTATTTGTATGCATCAACCATGTTGCTCCTTTCCCTCTTTTCTCAACAGTGAACATGTTCAAGTCTTGCAGCCTCTCCTTGTATGTCTAACCCATGAACCATTTTGGTTGCCCTGCACTGCTTCCACCAAGTCACAGACTCTCCTCAGGTGTGGACTCCAGTACCTAGTGCAATACTCCAGGTGTGGTCACATTAGTGACCTGTACAATGGGAAGCTCATCTCCCGACTTCTACTGTGTATCCCTCATCCAGTGCAGCCTAGAACCCTGTTTGCATTGCCCACAGCTCTATAACAGTCAATCAATCAGTCAATCAAAATCTTTATTTATCTAGGCGAACATCATTGAGCAGAGTTCTTTTACAAGATGGACCTGGTTAGAACAGGGTCGGGTAACATCCGCCATAAAAACATATAAATACACGTAAATAAGTATATAAACACAAACACAATGGTGCAGTAATAGGGGAGTCATATGATAAAAGGAAGACAAGACAAGCCATAACAGAGGAAGATTCAAATACAAGGGGGCAAGTCCACCATTGAACCATGCAACTGTATATAAACCATGTTCTCTGTATAGAAGTACCAGTTAGTTCATTTACCAGGGGCAGTCACTAGTACCAGCCATGAAAATGGCTTGGAGAACCACCAACTAATGGCAGATGGGGTACCAGGAGGGGTATGTAATATGTAAGCGAAGGATAAACATTGTTAGAAGTGAAGTCCCAAGGATAGGTCGGTAGAACTGATGCAGCGGTGGGGACCTACGGGGAGGGGGAAAGGGGAGTTAGGACTTTTATAGTATGATTGCATGTAGATTGTGGATGAGTGCAGTATAGAGTTGTGAAAAGAAGGCTGGAGAAAGCGGGAAGATAGACCAGTATCAAAGGGAGGACAGAGGCATCAAGATGTTACATGAAAGCATGATGACAGACCAGGGCCAAGGAGGAGACAAGCAATAGAAGTAATTTGTTCAGGGTTAAATGGTACAGGTTAGCATGATGACAATTCATGGTCATGGGAAACAATTGCACTGATCATTTCTGAGACATGAATATAAGAGCTTGAAAGATGAGATGCCGATGGGTGACCTCAGTTTCATTTTTTTTTGCAATTTATTCCACAAGGAGGACAGTGTAAAGCTTATAGCAGCCCTGCCAAAGTGAGCGTTAACTTTGGGAACCATCAGTAGGAGAGATTTGCAACTTCTCAGGGCGTAATTGCCTACTGTTTTATAGGAAGACAGTCTGTAATCTATTGGGGCAGTTTTTTGGAGATGGCTCTCAGGGTCCATAAGGCTGCATTTTGATCATGCCTGAACTGAAGAGAACTCCACCCCTCTGATTGATATAGAGAGCAGTGGTGAGTGGAATAAGGCAGGCCTGTGATGAACCTCAAAGCTCTATGATATAATGTGTCAAGTTTGGTGAGGTAGGAAATGGGACAGTGACTGTAGATGATGTCAGCATAATCTATCAAGGATAGAAAGGCTGATTGTACCAGCTGTAGTTTGGCATCTGTAGTTAAGAAGCGGGCTATCCTAAAGAACAAGTCAAGTCTCTGCCGTAATTTTTTGAGTAATTCTTCAACGTGCTCTATAAAGGAGAGCCTATGGTCCAGCCACTCTCTCAGGTATTTGAATTTAGGGACAAATTTCAACTTCTCACCAAGAACTGTAGTAATCTGCGACACATGATCTGTTAGGGCTGAATTTACCATTTGGGCAGAGGGAGAAAAGAGCATTGCTTTTGTTTTCTTGGTGTTGAGTAATAGTTTTTTGTTTAGGAGTTGGTGTTACAGCAGGTTGAACTCAGATTGAAGGTCATTACATGCAGATTGTAATGACGGGCAGCTTATGTAAAGAACTGTGTCATCTGCAAACAGATAAATGTTGGCCTTAGTTATGCTTTCATCAATATTGTTGATTTAGATTGCAAATAAGATCAGTCCTAAGATAGATCCCTGGGGAACACCTCTTAAGAGAGTTTTTTTCCAGTAATTTTGACAAGACCGTGAGAATTGAAATTGGTGTGCAATTATTTAGATCACAGGGATTTCCGGACGGTATGATGTGCACTGTTTTCAATATTGAAGGAATGGATCCTTGAGTTAATGATAGGTTAAATAAATGGGTTATGGGCACGGCTAACACATGGATGACCACCTTCAAAAATTATGGGTCGAGGGTATCCGCACCAGCACTTTTTTTAACATCCAGTTTTAGCAATAGGTCTTCAACTTCTTTCAGAGTAGTAGGACGCAAGGAGAAGACTGAATCAGTGATGCTAGGAACTGCACTTTGATTATCCATCTGACAGCGTATCAAATTCGCAGGGGAATTGTTGAAGGCTAAGCCTGCAGTCGCAAAGTGATTATTGAAGGCATCCAGAACTTCCAGTCTGTCACTAATGGTGTTATTGTTTAAGGAGATTTCATCAGGTAGTGAGCCAACGGACATGTGACCAGACAAGTCCTTGACGGTTTTCCAAAGTTTTGAAGGATTTTTGGAGGCAGAGATAAATTCAGAATGAAAGTATGCAGCTTTTGTATCTCTAACCATTCTAGAACATGAGTTTCGTGCCCTTTTGTACTTGCACCAGTCCACAGCAGACTGGGTTTTGTATGCTTTTTTCCATAGGTTATCTCTTTCAGTCAATGCAGATTTTAATAATGGTGTGAGCCATCTACATGCATTTTTTTGCTATTCAGTGTCCTGTTGTTTTTAGGCTTCCTGATATCATGACTTCAGGTTATTTTCCTCCATGGTGCTTTCAAGTACCACTCCCCTCATTTCATATCACACTCTTGGGTTTCTCATTTCAGTGAGCATCAATCTTTTTTTTTTTTTTGCATTGAGGCCCTGCTGCCAGATCTTTTACCAGCTCATCAACATGTCCAGATCCTCTCTGAGTTCCATTATCCTTTCCTCCATGTCTACTCTTGAACTGACATTTGTGTCATCTGTGACAAGGCAGGTCTTGCCTTTGATGCCTTCCCCTATGTAACAAATGAATACATTGAAAAGGACCAATCCTAGTACCAACCCCTGAAGAACCCCACTTGTTACTTCCCTTACCTCTGGAAATTCCCTTAATTATTTAACTTGCATACATAGAGGTATCACAAACAGAAAACAGGAGGTGGTTATGCCATTGTACAAAACACTAGTGAGGCCTTACCTAGAGTATTGTGTGCAGTTCTGGAGGCTGCACCTTCATAAGGACATTGACAGGGTGGAGGTGGTTCAGAGAGGGGTGATTAAGATAAGGGTTATCCCTCTAGACAAAAGCAGGAGGAGAAGGAGTGTAGGCAGCTATAGACCAGTAAGCCTCACATCAGTTGTAGGTAAAACAATGGAAACCTTTCTCAAGGAGAGGGTTATATCCTTTCTCAAGGACAACAGCAAATTAGACACTAAGCAGCATGGCTTTCCCACAGGGAAGTCATGTCAAACCAATTTACTTCACTTCTTTAACTGGGTAACGAACAAGGTAGACATGGGAGGTGCGGTAAATGTAGTGTACCTGGATTTCAGCAACGCCTTTGACTCGATCCCACATAGAAGGCTGCTAAACAAGTTAGACAATATGGGAGTAGGACATCAGGTGGTAAACTGGGTAAGGCATTGGCTTGCTGGAAAGACCCAAAGGGTATTAGTGAACGGTTCACTCTCAGAGGAAAGAGACGTAGCTAGTGGAGTATCACAGGGTTCAGTGCTTGGACCAGTCCTATTCAATATCTTCATTAGTGACATTTCTGATGGACTGAAGGGCAAGGTGAGTTTGTTCGCAGATGACACAAAGATAGGAAATAGGGTGAACATCCCAGGAGGAGTGGAGAAGATGAAGGCTGACCTAGAGTCTCTAGAAAAGTGGTCAAGAATGTGGCAACTAAACTTTAATACTGCAAAATGCAAAATCATGCACCTTGGAAGGACTAGCCCAGGAATGGATTACTACCTGGGGAGAAAAACTGAAAGCCTCTAAACAGGAAAGAGATCTGGGAATAATTATAACAGATGGTCTAAAAATGTCCAAGCAATGCAAGAAAGCAGCACTATGAGCAAATGGTATGTTGGGATGCATAAGCAGGGGGATTAGCAGCAGAAAAAAGGAAGTCATCAGGCCACTCTATAGATCAATGGTGAGGACACACCTGGAGTACAGTGTACATTTCTGGAGACCACACCTTAGAAAGGACATTACCAGACTGGAAACAGTGCAGAGGAGATCTATTAAAATGATTCATGGACTATACGACAAATCATATGAGGAGTGGCTGTATGAATCAAACATGTACTCTCTGGAGCAGAGGAGGGAGAGGGGAGACATGATCGAGACTTTCAAATTCCTAAAAGGAATAAACAAGGTGCAGGTCCAGGACCTGTTCCATATCACAAATCATTCAAGAACCAGAGGGCACAACATGAAGCTAGAGAGGGCCAGATTCAGTGGCAACACACGCAAGTTCTACTTCACCGAGAGAGTGGTGGATCTATGGAACTGCCTTCCATAGGAGGCAGTGGAGACAAAAATGGTGGTGACTTTCAAGAAAGCATGGGATAAATACAAAGGCATCACAACACTGAAAAACAGTTAAGGGAAGGGGTAGGCTTATGGGCAGACTAGATGGGCCACATGGCCCCCTTCTGCAATCACTTTCTATGTTTCTATGTAAGATAGTACAAGGATTGCGCTAGAAAACATATGAGGAGAGACTAAAGGACTTCAATGTGTACTAACTTGAGGGGAGGAGGGATCAGGGGGACATGATAGAAACATTCAAGTACCTTAAGGGTATAAACAAGGTGCAGGGGGGAGACATCTTCCAATATAAGAGACGTACAAGAACAAGGGGGTATGGCATGAAATTGGAGGGTGGCAGGCTGAGGGGAAATGTGAGTAAGTTTTTCTTTACAGAGAGGGTGGTGGACACATGGAATAAACTGCCACCGGAGGTAGTGGGGGCAAATACATTGAAGGGTTTTAAACATACATGGGACAGGCATAAGGGTACATTGGTGGTGGGAAGGAGTGGGGAAGCCATTGATCAGGTAGGGTCAGTGGAAACAAACCAGTGTAGTGCTTTTGGCAGACTGGATGGGCCTGGCTGTCCTTATCTGCCAATTTCTATATTTCCATTTTACTACTCTTTCTGTTCCTCCTCAGCCAGTTCTCCACTGAAGTTGTCAATTGTTCTACCACACCTAACTCCCTTATTTTCTTGACCAGCCTGCTCTGGGGAATTTAGTCAAATGCCTTGCTAAAATCCAAGCATACCACATCTAGTGCCTATTCCTTACCTGCTGCCCTGCTGTCCTGGTCACCCAGTCAAATAGGTTTTTTTTTTTTTTTACTTTCTTTATGCACTCCACTGCAGCTTGGGGAGTACTTACCCCACTCAGGCCATGTACGCTGATGCTCAACTGACCTAGGTGGAGCCAGCCTCTGCCATGACCACCGAAGTGAGGAGGACTGCGGCTAGCTCCCCATGGTGGGGCCTCCCCCAATGGGGGGACTGGGAGAGGAGACCGCATCACCTTAAGCCCTTGTCCCTGATTGTCGGGCTTTGTTTGGCCCACTGATCAATTCGTCTGTCAGTGGCTTTCATGCTGCTGACAGGAGAGGATTTTTTATGTTGGTACCCCCAGGAGCCGGACGTACAATGATGCCAGCATGGATAAGCCATAGGCATCCACTGTGCTCCTTCCCTTGTGTCCCAGGCACAGATAGTACACCCGGCCTCCACCAGATGTCACCACTGCACCGAGGAGCCCCTGAACCCACCCCAGGGAGAGGAGAGCTGTCCTCTGGATGCTCGATCCTCTCCCTCTTCTGCCGATCCCTGGTAGTCCGGGCTCATTCCCGAACCCGGGTCACCAGTGTGATGCGAGGTGTGGTGTCCAGTGCCTCAACCCTCAGCACCACCAGGCCAGCTCCAGTCAAAGAAGTTAAGCAGACTTGTCTGGAAAACCTCCCCCCCACCTTGAACCAATGTTATCTGAGGTCCTATAGCCTGAAAGACTACATATTTGTTTCCCACTGTAGACATCAAGCTGACTGTTCTGTAATTCCCTGGTTCATCCTTACTTTTGCTGTTGTGTAGAGGGACCATGTATGCTGTCCTTCAGTTTGGAAGTGGCCCTGCCATCACTTATGCTATGTCCTTCAGCATCCTGGGGTGTAAGCCATCAGGTCCCATAGCTTTAACAACTTTCAACCGTGTAAACCTTTTCCAACGTCTTCTTCTTTGTTACGTTGGTCATGCCACTTGAACCACTGCTCTATTCCCTTCCCTCTTAATCCCCCAATCTGTCAGTGGTTAAAGTTCTCCCTAGTAAATACAGAACAAAAATGTTTGTTCATTATCTCTGCTTTCCCTTTGTCACCCTCCTCACATCCTTCCTCACTCTTCGGTCTCAGAATACCTCCTTTGACCTTATGTTTCTCCTAGATGTACCTGAAGAATTCCTTGTCCCCTTGCTTCATTTCCTTTTCAAGCAAGAGTTCTGTCTCCACCTTGGTTTCCCTCACCTTCCTGCTTGCTACCTTTGTAGTTGCCAGTTCCTTTTTTCAATCCTCCTCCCACTGACTTCACTTATACTTTAAGGATGCTCTCCTTTTGACTCTTACACTGTCTCTACTTCAATTGTTACTTCGGTTGTGATCCACAAAGGAACCTTTGCCCTTTTTTCCTTGATTCCCTTAAGTCTAAGGTCATGCCCTCTAGTCCTGTTGTAGTCTTTTAACTGAAAGAGATTCTGCACATGCACCCTTTTGTTGCCATTAAGGTTTTTAAATGTTTCGATCATGTCCTCACGATTCCTGAGTTGTTCTAGGGAGTATAATTTGAGGTCATCTAGTCTTGCTTTGTACGGTTTCTGATGTAAGCCCTGCACCATCTTTGTTGCTCTTTTCTGTACCATCTCCAGCCTACCAATGTCCTTCCTGAGGTGTGGCCTCCAGAACCGAACACAGTACTCAGGGTGAGGCCTTACCAGGGACTGATACAGGTGCATGATTACTTCATGCCTTCTGCTTGTGATGCCCCTCGTGATGCATCCCAGGATGCCACTAACTTTTAATGCTGCCTTTTCACATTGCTTACTGACCTTGAGGTCATCTGATATAATCACTCCCAGGTCTCGCTCCTGCCTAGTAGCCACTAGCTGCTCTCCTCCCATTGAGTACAGTTTCCCTGGGTTACATTTTCCTAGGTGCATGACCTTGCATTTGTTGGCATTGAATTTCAATTGCCATGTCCTGGACCATGCCTCCAGTTTTCAGAGATCAGCTTACATGCTATGCTGTCCCTCTGGTGTGTCCACCCTGTTGCCAATTTTAGTGTCATCTGCAAACAGGCACACCTTTCCCTTCAGTCCATCTGCAATGTCACTGATGAATATGTTGAAGAGGATTGGCCTCAGAACTGAGCCCTGCGGGATCCCATTAGTCACCCTCCTCTCTTCTGACAGAGTGCCATTCACTAATACTCTCTGAGTTCTCCCACGTAACCAGTTTCTGACCCAGTTTGTTACCTCGGGCCCGACTCCCATGTTCTCTAGTTTTTTGACTAGTCTCCTGTGCAGAACAGAGCCAAAACCTTTTCTGAAGTTCAGGTAAACCACATCCACTGCTCCACCCTGTTTTGGTGACCAAACTGAAAAAATCAAACAGGTTTGTCTGGCAGGACCTCCCTGCTGTGAAACCGTGTTGATTTTTGTCAAACTGAATGGTTTGCTCCAAAAAAGCTACAATTCTTTCCTTCAGCAGGGACTCCATCAGTTTTCCCATGACTGATGTTAAACTAACCAGACAGTAGTTTCTTGGCTGTTCCTGGCTTCTACTCTTGTGGAGTGGTACTACTGTTGCTCTCTTCCAATCCTCCAGCACCTCCCCACTCCTCGATTTGATGAAGAGCACTGCTAAGGGGGCTGCCTGTATTCTCCCAAGTTTTTAAGTATTCTTGGGTGTATCCCATCTGGTCCCATAGCTTTATCTACTTTTAACTTGTCTATGTCCTCTAGGATGCTTTCTTCTGTGAAAGGACCCATGTCTATTCCCTTCAATTGGACACTTCAAATATATATTCTATTCTGTTGTGTTATATATTAAAATATATAAGTGACTTCTCCAGACGTTGCAAGGGCACACTGGAACTCAGTAGTTGACTTCTGTAGTCATCCTCAGGACACACCAGTGAATTTTACTGCTAACTACAGGCGTTTGCTAGGAGACAATGAGTTAAGGCTGTCCCTCAGGCAAGCTTTCATTTTTGTGAAGTCTGCTTTCCTGAAGTCAAGGACCTTCAGTCTGGAGTGTGTGGAGTCTTCAGTCCTTTATACCCTGAACCATACCATGTTATGGTCGCGTTGCCCAGGTGGTTCCCTACTTCAATGCCCAGAACCCTATTGCTCTTTGTGAATATCAGATCTAGAATTGTGTTACCTCTTGTGGGTGATATCACTAGTTGACTTAGGCCTGCTTGCTGTAGTGTGACTAGGAATTCCCTCCTTTTTTGTGATGCTGCTGTGTGGGTACTCCAGTCTATATCTGGTAGATTGAAATCCCCCACTAGTACCATGTCCCCTTTGCCTGACATCTGGAGGATGGTTTACAGGATTTCCTTATCCCCAGCTTCCTCCTGATTTGGGGGTCTGTAGATTATTCCTACCCGAATGGGTTTCTGACTTCCAGCCCCAATTGTGATCCATAGATCCTCTGTTTTTCCTTGTGCCTGCTGCATTTCTATAGCATTGACGGTATCCTTAACATAAATAGCTACCCCCCTCCCTTTTTCCCAGTCCTATCTCTTCTGAACAAGTTATACCCTGGGATAGTCACCTCTCAACCGTGATTGTTTGTGAACCATGTTTTGGTCACGGTAACCCAGTCTAGTCCTGCCTCTGCTATTGTAGCAGTGAGGTCAGTCATCTTGTTAGCCAGACTGCACACATTGAGGCAGATTGCTGACCACTCTTGATGTCATTTTGTTTGTCATGCCCCCCTTGATCTTATTGTTTGTCCCTTTGCCTTTATGATTTTTTTTATGTTTTTGTTTCCTTCCTCCCTTTCCTTTCCTTTGGTTATCTGCAGAGTTGGAAAAGGTTTCATGTTTTCTGCTATCTGCTTTTGCTATCCTGGAGTGTGTAGATATGGTGCTAGCTGAAGGGGGAGAGATGGCAAGCTCTATGTGTGCTTCTCCTAGAGCTACCATCATGTCCCCTCCTGCTAGATTAAATGTCTCATGTGGATGTCAGATTTCTGGCCCAGTGCCCTGACTCCATCCTTAGTCAGGTGGAGGCCGTTGAATTTGGAGAACTCCCTTTCCCAGAAGTTGCCCCAGTTTCTGACAAAGTGATACCCCTTTGTGTGGCACCAGTCCTTAAGCCATGCGTTGAGCTCACTTATCTCTTTCTCTCAGATTTTCTGCCTGTTCTTTCCCTTTTCCTAAACAGGAATTTCAGAGAATGCAATGCTGGACAAAAATGAAACCAATTTCTCACCAAGCTGTGCAATGTGCTCCTTAACCTCCTCAACTGACCAGCTAGAAAGGTCATTGGTCCCTAGGTGGACCAAGATTTTTGTGCCCACTTCTTCCCTCTTAACTATGTTGACTATTCAGTCAGTGTCCCTCCAAGTGGATGCTCCTGGGAGACATCGGACTTGCACATCTGCATGTTTGTTTTGTCTTAGGTGGGGGTCCACACCTCCAATCATGGAGTCCCCTATAACTATGAGGTTTTTTTCTGTTGTTCTTGAGATTTTGTTTATGATGTTGTTTTGCTATCATGTTACACTCCGCTTTTTCCTGGCTCAAGACATCCTCTGTCCTTTTGGATGGCATGGACATGAGAGGTGTGTACCTGGTTCCTGTGTTTAGAGTGCTTTGTTTGTTTGGGAGAGTTGCCCGAGCACTGTCCCCTTTTCCTGTAACCAGTTGCCATCCCCCAGGCTTGGTCATTCTCTGGGGAGAGATGTGCTGGTTTAATGTCTGCAATGTGGATGTGCACTCCTAAAAGAACTGTTTCTCTGTAGGTGGTTATGTAGGAGGCTGATCTCACCCCATGCCTCATGGAGCTGAGCCCTGAGGTGACATATCTCCCAGCATATGGGACAGTGGCCTGTCTCCGGGTGACATGACCATTAAAGAGTGTCCTGCAGTGTTGGCAGCCAATGATATCCATGTGCATGTCAGTGGATGGAACAAAAGAGCACAAAATAAATCAAATTAAGAGGAAAATAATCTGTTGTCCTGAGTGGTCTGAGCTGTTGCTTCCAGCTGAGAGCCTTCTTTTAGTCGACCATTATTTCAGTACTAGCACAGCAGTACAAATGCTGATTTACATACAGCAGCCAGGAATTCTGAGTAAGTGTTCGAACTGCTCCTTATGCTGAGAGAGCAGCCACTGGCTGGGTCTGAGCAGGTGCCAAGATTATAACCTGGTCTGAGTAATTAGAAGGAAAATGAAAGCAAAAGTTTAATTTTATGTTTTATACATATATTTTTTTGTTTGTTTGTTTTGTTTGTTTTTGTATTACTTTTTATAACAAGTTAAATTGCTTGTGCCCCTGTAAGTGAGGTCACTGTGTGGATACCCCTCTGATCCTCCCCTTCCTGCTTTGCTACAGGAAATGTCATGACTGTGCTACTCTACAAAAGGAGTGTAGCATGGGGTGGTAGGGGATGGGGGTGGGTGGATGAGACCTTCCCCTGCCAAAAAAAAGAAGAACCACGGATGAAAGAAACAAGGAGGTAAGAGCAGAAACACTCAACCAACAATAAATGCAGTAGTCCTGAAAGCTTAGCCTAATGCTAGATAACACTGTAAAACCTGTAAGCACCACCTGTAGCAATTTCACAGAAGATATACCCTGCAAAAAATACTTTGCTATAGAGAAAAATAAAGCAGTAACAGAAGATATACCTTGCAAAAAACAATTTGAATCAGAGAAGATTACAGCAGTAATCTGTAAGCACAGAACAGTAACAAACCTGTAGGCACACCCTGTAATGATGCAGCAGAAAGTATACCCTGCAACAGCAATTTGAATCAGAGAACAATAAAGCAGTTAAATGTAAGCAAAAAACAGCAACAAAATCTATGAGCACAAAGGAAAATAGTAACACTTAGTAAATCTGCCTAGCCAAAGAAACCTTAATCTTTTTCCTTGTTCTGATACTGTTGTTCCTTGCTTTGTCCTTACAAACAAACCTAGAAGAAAATAGTTCAGGTGAAGCTAGGTGCCTTTGCCAGCAAACCTAGAAGTTGATGCTTCATGAGTTTTTTTTTTACAACATACGAAAAGACAATCAAAAATTAAGCAAGCTGCTCAACTAGTGCTTATCTAGATGATAGTGATACCATCTAAGTATGTTTACTCTCAAAAGATGTTAAAAGTATATAAGCATTACTATAAATACATATTAACAAAAAAATACAAATTCTACTCATAGGTATTACAAGATCCATAGCTTCAAACCATGAGTGTAAAAATCAAACTTTACTATTAAATCATCAGATTTGTTAATTTAAACAGGAGCCAAAAACACTAAACAAAAAACACAGACAAGAAAGGGGGAATGGAGGCGGGGGGGAGGTGGTGGGGAAAGAGGAAGGCTAAGGACAAAACATACAAACAACAGCACAAGCATACAAGGATCCATTAGAGACCAGTTCCAAATAAAAGAGCAAGCAGCACCTGCAAAAAATAAAGAACACAAGACATCATTTAGCTGTAATCATTGAGCAGTACATATGTCAATCAGAACTTTATAAGATAATTAGTCTAATAGAAAGGGTTTAAGATCCCATTTATCATTTAAACCTAATGGTTTTACACTTTGGAAGGTGTACAGTATATCCAAAAACTCTTTCTTAAGGAGCATGGTTTTCCTGTCACCTCCCTTTTGAGGGACCCAACATGCTCAATGCCCATGAATCTCATGAACTTGGGATCACAGCCATGATGCACGGTAAAGTGACAACCAACTGGGGTATCTGACCTTTGGTTGATGGTTGATCTAGTATGTTCTTGTATCCATTGTTTCAATGGATGAATGGTTTTCCCTACATACATTAATTTGCAGAGACATCATAAAAAGTAAACAATGAAAGGGGTATCACATGTAATGCAATGAGTAATGCTGACTCCTTTGGAGCTGTCTTTTGGATGTTCAAATTTAGCCTGTTTGTGCATGTTTACTGATATAACAATGTAAGCATTTCAAAAAAACTTTTGGGTCTAGCTGGCAACCAGGCTGTTTTAGGTTCTGAAGGTATCTTGGGTAACGAACTGTGTACTAGAATGTCTTTTAGAATTTTAGCTCTTTTGAAGGAAACTCTGGGTTTGCTACCAACAGAAGTGCTGACTGCTCCATCACTTAAAAATACTGGCCAATTACAATGGAAAATATTCCCAATACACCCTGCTACTTTATTATATTCCATGACAAATGTCATGGGTCTGTACTCATTAGTGAGTATATCTGAGACATCATCTTCTTGCTGATGTAAGGACTCTCTGTTATGACTCAGGGCCCTTTCCCTTGATTCAAGTACAGTAAAAGCTGGTTACTATATCCATGAGACAAAAGCTATTTTCAAGTTCACTTACTTGTACAAGAAGTCATCATCACTAGAGCAGTTCCTCCTGAGTCTTACCATTTGATATGGGATTGAATCTTTTAAGTTTTTTAGGGTGAATACTGTCTGCTCTCAGAACTACATTAGTGACTGTTGATTTCCTGCAACATTTAGTCTGTACTATCTGGCCTGGTTTTGACATGTACTCAATATCCAGAAATTGCAACCTGTCTTTAGAGACATTATAGGTGAATTTAAGGTTCATTTCATTTTAGTTCAACCAGTCTACAAATTTAGATGTTTCTTCCACTCCACCTCTCCAAACACACACACACAGTCATCTATAAAATGAAACCAGTGTGCAATATGTTTAGAGAAAGGATTATTGTTTGTATTAAGTACTTGGGTCATTTCTCACCACCCTAAGGACAAATTGGCATAGCTGGGAGTCATACTGGCTCCCATAGCCATGCCACACAATTGTAGAAAATATTTGTTTTCAAATTCAAAAAAAGTTGTGAGTTACCATGAATTCAAGTGCTTCCAAAAGAAAGTCAACAGGTACATTTTTATGGCTACAGGGCAGAGCTCTGCAGATGTTTTACTATCACATAGAAAAATGGACCTCAGCAGATTGCTAATGGACTTCTTAAAATTTGAGTTTTATTGCAATCCCTCCGCTCAGCAGTTTGTTTACCGCATTATTTTTCCTCTGTTAGTCACTGTTTCTCAGTGAAGAATGAAAATCACATTTCATTCAGATCAACAGGAAATCTGCAAGAGATAAAAACAAGGCAGTCTTCTGTAGCAATGCTATCCTGCAGTGGTTGGGTAAAGCATTGTTTTTTCTTTCACTGTGACAGTGTTTTTATGATTTGATGAGAAATAATGGTCACAATAACAGTACATGTATTTCCATCCTAATTTGTGCATAACATGACTTGTGTGATAACATGGTTACTAGTTTCAGCTTGTTAGCCATTCTCTTCATGGCTTTAAGTGACCTGAAAGCTAGTATTTCCAAGTTTGAGTAGGCACAAAGACAAGTTATTTATATCAAGTCTCTCAAGCAGTTTAACTGTTTGCAACAATACAATTAGAAATGTTTTTCCATGCTAGTGTCAAAAAGCCTTGCTTGAATAGCCAAATAGCCAGCTACGGGGGGGGGGGGCAGACAGATAGAGAGGGAGAGAGCTGTACAGTTTTATCATTTGCAACAGAGGCACAAATGTTTGGGGGAAATTCCAGAGGTGTTTCAGATTACTTTATCACACCCAAATGTGTGTGTGTGTGCGTGTCTGTGTCTGAATGATTTATCTTTTCTGAAGGGCTAGTTTATGTTAACCCTTTCACAATCTAACTGTTAGTGGAATTGGAACTCATGGCTTTGTATTTGTAAGAGGGGTAAATGCTAAGCAACTAATGTTTAAGGGTTTCCATAGGTTGCAAGGGTCATCATAGGGGATTGCAAAGAAATCATAGTGGTGTGACCTGCAACACCTGGCTACTCCGGAATACATACCTCTCACACTGCCAGGACCAAAATGAGGGACACTGCCCAGTAAAATCAGGGACACATGCTCATACTCAGAGACACCATTCCTACTTGACATACAGTGCAGTGTCACAATTGTTACATCTATTCAAATGCAGTCCACACCCTGTCTTAAGGGTAATATTGTGCACTGGCATTAATACATACAGTACGCTCTTGTAAGAGGCATGCATAGGTAAACCAAAAGTTAACTGACTGAACAGAATTGCACCCATGTTACAAGTCATTTCCCAAAAATGAATAAAGTGGTTAAAAAAAACAAGGTCTGAAACTGTAAGTAGCATCATTGGCTGTTTGTTATTACTGTGTAGACAAAGTCTGGGTTATTAAAAATAAAACAAAAATATATAAAATACCATATTGTAGCTTATTCAACATTGGTATACAGCTGGATACCATCATAATACAGCAACTTCATACAGTATCTACCTATCACGATGTCACCACTCTATGAGTAGTATACTGCTTCACAAATGTTCCTCTTGTTTTTTTCTCCCTTGCTCAACATATATATTATTACATAGACAATGGCAGCAGAAAAAGACCAAAGGTCCACCCAGTCTGCCTAGACTTCCCTATATGCCCTGGGACATATTGTCTATACAGAACACCCCCTGCTCCTCTCCTTAATGCTGCTGACCTGAGAAACCACCAAGCCCTTCACTCCATCCTAGCTATGGCTGAAACCATTTATGGTCCTGGCACCCACCATCTCTGCTGGAAGACTGTAATACAGCTTCTCCACCCTCTCTGTAAAATAGAATTTCTTCACATCCCTCTTAAACCTTCATCCCTCCAGTTTCAACTCATGACCTCAGGTTCTTGTTTGCCAAAACATGTTCGTTTACAGTACTTTATCAACTCCCACTGCATCTTTCTTGGACTTAGCCCCCAAATAAAACATCATTACAAAGCAGGAGGGGAGGAAAATATTGCATCATTAGTGGCTACATTGTTTGGGGAGTTCCTAAAGTTCAGAGAGTATACAGTAAGAGTAGGTCAAGGATTTGAAATAAAACAACTTTGGGTATAGTGACACCATTAGCATGCATTTCAGATCTACTATGAAATCTTTCATCACCCCCAGCTACTTTAAATGTTAATCGAGGTAACATTTAGCCATGCACTGAGGACTATGGTTCCCTTCTTAATGGAAGCTGGCCATCACCTCGGTATAGGCTCTCTGGATTATTAAAAATAAAACAAAAATAAATCAAATCCCATATTGTAGCTTACTCAACATTTGCATACAGCTTGGTACCATCATAATACAGTAAATTCATACAGTATGTACCTATCATGGTGTGACAACTCTGTGAGTAGTATATTCCTTCACACATTTTTCCCTTGATTTTTTCCTTCCTTGCTCAATGCATATATTATTATTGATTTGATTATCATGTCTGTGTAGCATAGGACAAGATTAATTATTTGTACCACACAGTTTACGGTATCAACACTGTGCATACTAAAAATTTTACATTATATCCATTTGAATCACATAACCTATAATATATAGAAACATGGAAAATTATGGTAGTCAATGACCACTGGACCCATCTAGTCTGCCCATTTTTAATTATGATCAGCTTTGCTGGAAACCCAACTTGATCAACATCACTTTCTCTTCCATCCCCTTCCATCCTCCAAGGGTTCCTTTGTGTCTATCCAAGGCATTTTTGAAACCCACCACTGGTTTCACCCCAACTGCCTCCCATGGAAAACTGTTGTAGGAATCCACCACCCTTTCTGTGAAGATGTACTTCCTCACATATCTCCTGAATCTACCACCTTCCAGCTTCATATCATGACCCCTTGTTCTACAGCACCTTTTTCTCTTAAACATACCTCCCTTCTGTACCTTATTAACCACCATGAGGTATTTAAAGGGATCTATCATATCCCAATTCTCCCTCCTCTCCTTCAGGGTGTACATATCAGACTCTTTCAGTTTCCACTCATAGGGCTTCCAATGCAGACCTTGCACCATTTTGACATACCTCAGCTTTCTTCTTGTCAGGTTCCCCTTTTTTCAATGAGTTCCTCCTTCCTCACCTTTCTTTTTTTAAATGCTCCTTTTCCCCCCTTCCTCCTGTGCTAACTCCCTGCTTGGGATCTCCTTACTCTCTATCTCAGCCTTTGATGGCCCACTTTCTGCCTCCCTCATTTCTTTCATCACCTCCCCAGCTACTTTAAATGTCCATCGAACTAACATTTCAACTGTGCACTGAAAACTATGATTCCCTCCTTAACGGAAGTTGGACATCACCTCAGTATAGGCTCTTATCCTTCCATGTTGGCCCTCAGTCCCCACTGTAGCCATACCTCTCCTCTCTGCACCATTTCTTGTACCATAACCTGAAGGCCTTGGTACGGAGCTCCCTCTCCTTCCCCACATAGTACAAGATGCATTCACTGCTTGCATTTTAAACACATGGGAAACACAGTATCAACCAAATAAATGATCTACCAAAACTTAAATTTACACACAAAGCTGACTACAACAATTTCTCTTTACATTGAAGCCCATGAAACAGCCTTATCCAGTTAATGCATTAGCAGGCATATTGGCTCTGACTACAGCTCGTTATTCTCTTGTAAGTGCTCTAAAGAAACATTTAATGGCATGAATCCCCTTGTGATGCTGAATGGAGGTATAAAGAGATTCAACATCTATCCCCAGACATAAGAAGTCATCTCTCCAAATAAGTTCACTGAAGTTTTTAAGTGCATCACTGCTGTCCTTGAGATATGATGGTAGTTGAAATATATATTTTTGCAGGAAGAAACTGATGAAATGGCCATGGATCTCACACATTGCCCCATTGCGAAAAACTATGAGTCTGCCAAGTAATGTAGGGATAGTTTTTTATGAATTTTGGGCAACATGTAGAACCTGGAACCATGTGAAATTCCTGCTAAATATACTGACATTCTTGCTCAGAAAGGTTTCCATCTTTAACAGCAGCTAGTAACAAACATAACTATTGTTTCGTGAAGACAGGGTTGGGATCATTGGGTAGTTCTCTGTAATTTTCTTTGTTATTCAACAATTCCAGAGCAATATCTATATACCGTTGCCTGATCTTCACCACTATGTTCCCACCCTTGTCTGCAGACTTAATAACAATCTCATTTTATTGAGTTAATTTTTCTAAAGCTTCAGGTTCTTCTTTTAGTCATGTTGAATCTTCATTTTAATTTTTTTTATTTATTTTAGTTTTTGTTGACCGGGTAAGTGCACTAGACAAATTCTGCCTATTTTCAGGCACGATCCGGTGGAGGGGGGATACAGATGAATACCAACTGACCTTGAACCAGATTAAGCTGTTGGTGGTATTTTTAGTGAATTAGTGTTACATCTAGCTAACATTTCATTCACCTGTCTCAATATTATCTTTTCATATGATGAGTTTGTGACATTACTGATGTTTGGACAAAATAAAGACTTTGGTTTAAACAAATATATATTTTTTTCTGTTTCTGAATGTTCCCTGCTACATACAACAATGTGGAATACTCAGTTTAGTTTATATTTAAATGAGCCTCCTCAGTCATCATTTCATTTTCCTGCAATAAGGATTCTAATACCCATGAGTCAGGGAGTTCATTAGTCACAGAAGTTACAGTAGTCCCAGCAGTCCCAACGGACTCATCCATTGCTGCTAACAGACTGTCCAACTCTTCAGTATCTGCTAGATTGTAACTTGAAATCCTTTGTCTTCCCATGTTAACATCAGTTTAGTTCAAGTTCCATTGAGAAAAAAACACATTCAAGCGAATCTTTCTAAAAAAAACTTTTGGATGTCCACATGAATTTGGAAAGAATTGATATGAGGATTAGGACAAAATGTAAGTGTGTTTTTTTCCAAAACTGCCATCTTTAAATTGTCCAGTGGACAAGATGAAATATTTATGACTTGTAACTTTTCTTCCTTAAGGCTCTATGTGTTTTCCATTGCCTTTTACCTCCTTGTTTGCACATCCTAGTATTCTGTTTATGTCTTCCTTTTGTTTGTTTTTGGCTAAAAAAAACATCCTTTGATGTACTGGAGGCTTCAGATAATTCTTCTCTCTCACCAGATGCACTCCTGCTAGAATCTTTAGCAGAGTCATCTTCGTCATCAAATTATTTATCAGAGCCTTTCTTAACAAATTTAACTTTGTTACAATTTTTGTTCCCGTCGCTGCTTAAACGTCTTTCTCATTTTTGACTTAACAGCTGACAATATTTCTTTTTTCATAGTCCTCAGAGTCTCTAAGTAATTTAGTTTGTTTTCTCAATAAAATTTCTTCTTCATATTTCTGCAGTTGTTTTTCTGTAAGTTGCTGTCTCAATCATTGTACTTAGGGCAGTGTTTGAAAGAATCTGTGACAACTCATAACTCTTTTCATCATCATCATCAAATCTTTATTTATTCAGGTGAACATCATTGAGCAAGGCTCATTTACAAGATGGACCTGATAAGGTCAAGGTTCAATAGTTGATACACAACAGATACATCATACACTTATATAAGACAGTTATACATACAGGGGAAAATAACATTTATAAACAGTAAACAGTACAGTAAATTCACATGATAAAAAATGGTTACAGGAAAGTTAAGCTAATATTTACAGTAGGTACAGTATATACATATCCCAGTGGGGGGTCATGGCAGACACTCAACATAATGTAATACTGGATGGTGAAGGTATTACTGGATGCCATAAGATGAGGTGTCTGTCTGGAAGGAATATGCCATATATGGTTTGGAAGGGAGATTTGTGAGATGACAATGCTAGCTCTAGTGGTAGCAATTGCATTTCTCTTTGAAGAAGACTGTACAATGCTGTTTAAAGGATGCAAATGGAATGATATTGGACAGTTTTAGGGATTTTTGTAGGGTGTTCCATGCTATAGCTAGAGAATAGCTGATTGCTGCCCTCCCTAGCCTGGTGTTGAATTTGGGGAATTTGAGCAGGATGATGTTGTTGCTTCTTAGGGCATAGGAGCTAGGAGAGGTCTGGATGAAGCAGTCCAGGATATAGTTTGGAAGTTTTTTTGGCAATGCTCTGTAAATCCACAGTGCTGCATTTCTGTCCCTTCTGAGGTGAAGGGAAACCCACCCAACTGCAGCATAAAGAGAGCAATGATGAGTATTAGATGGCAGATCTTTTAATTCTTTGATTACTTTCTCCAACCTATTAGTATCTGATTTCACATAATCAACATTGCCCTCATTAGTTAATTGGATCCACTCTTCTCTGAATTCAAAGTCATCGAGGCCACTTGAGGGTGTGGCAGCGTTGCATGGACTACTTTGTGCCTAATTTGTTCTCAATGTACTGTTCAACCTGAGATAACTGAAATTAAAATGTTACCCCTGATGCTTTAGATGTCTGTTTTGAGAATTCTCAAACTGCCAATGATGTATGATACAATAAAGTCAAAATGATACATAAAGGGTTTCAAATGTTATTTCCAAACAGGCACATTTTTAATAACTTAATGAACCATTTAAAAAGTTGGAAGAGCCAATTTGGCTCAGCCTATTTGGAATGTCAAAGAAACCAGAAGAAAACAATTTAAAACATAAGAAGACTGGACCAGATATTCAAAACTTTGCCCCAGGGCAAAATTAGCTCTTCCCGGCAGGAAAACTTAGCCCAGAGCAAAAAGCAAGCTGTATTCAAAAGGAATAGCCTGGTGCAAAACCAACTGAATATAGCATGCTAAGGAAGCCAGGCAAACGGCCAGGAGTGCAGAGCAAAAATAGCTTGGGAATAAGACAGCACCGAATATAGCAAATAAGACAGCACTGAATATAGCTCCCAGGTAGGCAGTGCAAACACCCACAGAAACACAGTGCAGAGGTGAAAGCGGCTGTCCAGGAAAACATGTCCCTAGACACTTGTGGTACATGTAGTTGCTACATTCTCAGTATATATTGACATCAGTACATATCAGGATGCATGGTCTGAATTCCTTGAGGTTCCTCTACTAGAGTTTTTTGTTTAACACTAATATTATCAATTTATATTTATATTATCATTTATATAGTCCTGAGGTTTTTGTAATTTCTTGGCCTTTTATTTAGCTTTGAGAATACAGCTGGTGACATGTCTAGCTAGGTTTTACACATCACACAGTGTGCACTGATGTTTTTAGACAACTTTACTGGTATTCTTGTCTTTAATGCATACATTGTAATTTCATGAGCCCTATAACTATCTTAGTTTGTCTTTAAGCTGGGTGGGGTTGCCTTCAGTAATCACATCCTTATACTGACTGTGACACTCATGGCTTGATTTGGGAGTTATCTGCTTCAGCAGTGTTATCTTATGTCAATTAAATTTATGTGCAGTAGGATTCTTTATGTTTGTTGCACCAAGCACATCTTAACCCAAGGTTCATTCGGACTGAGGGCAGTATTGTACTGTTTAACTCTGACATCTTCCGTTTTTGGTTTTTTTTTAAATGAGTATTTTAAACCAATGGGGATTTTTTTCTGTTTTTCTCTGCATTATCTAGCTGTTATAAGTATTGTATTTTCTAAACAACTGCCATGAGCTTCTGAAGAAGGACTGGTTGGTCCGAAAGCTAGAGCACTTTGTTCTTGTTGTTACATCTATGTTGGTCCATTAAAAGGTATCAAATCATTGGCTTCTGGATCTATTCAGGAAAACATGCAAAGTAAAACAGCCCTGAACGTGAACACAGGAGCAGACAGCACTGCAGTACCACTGAATGGCAAGGAACAACCAGGACCCACAAGAATCAATCACAGAACAGTACATACCGCCTTAATATCCCAGTCTGCCCCCCTCCCCAGAAAGACACAGGGATGTTAACAACATGAAAGTATAATTCAAAAAGGTAACAAGAATGGCGTGATATCAACAGGAACAGGAACAGAAAACAAAAACTGGCAAAATACAGCAACAAACTATATGCAAATAAGGAAAGGAGGATAACAGAGCAAGTGAAGAAACAGGGAAACTGGCACAAAACTGAAAGGGACTGAAAACAATGGCCAACACAGGATATGCTAGGTAAAAGATAAACTATGTACAATATTTACAGATGTACGGGGCAGTGGAAAGGAAGGGGAAGGGGATAGGGAAGTGGACACAGGGAGCAAAGGAGGACAACAGAATGGGACAAACTGAGGGCAGGCAAAGGGGGAGGGGCAGGAAGGAAAACAAGACAATGGGATAGAGTTAGGACTGGGTGCTGGAGGGCACTGGAAGCTGTTCCTCAAGTATGGCAACCACTCTCCTGGTCTCTGCTATGAAGATGGCCTGCTGTTCAATCAGTGTCCTCTGCTGAGCGCATTCCTCCCCTCGGACTCCTCCGGATGGGTGGCCCACAGTGACGACCATTTCGAACCTACAGAAGAAAGGGGGATCATGTCAGGATGGGAAACCAACACCGAGGCACATTGCAAGTCCATGTGTTATCACATGGGTGGACAACAACCATGTCCATGTGGCAGTACAGAACCATACAGAATGAACACATGACATGCGCTTGCAGGACAAGGCAGAATGACACAGGCAGCATGCACCACCCCAATGTACACAGACATGCGTGGCTGTATGCTGACAACACCATAGCACAATGGGACCCACACAGCACAACAGTGTGCACTCTGTAACAGTGCAAACAAACAGACAGACAGTTCCTAAGATGTGAACGACAATGAGACAATGCACGACACACACATGGGATGACACATGTTGGGACATGCTGCCCAGAGTAACACAACTAAGACACACAACACAGAGGAACCCACACAGCACAGCGTTGTGTACACTGTAACAGTGCAAACAGACAGCCAGTCCCTGAGTTGTCAACAATGGGACAATGCACGACACACACATGGGATGACACATGTTGGGGCATGTTACTCAGAGGAACAGAACTATGATATGCAACACAGAGGACACCAACCAGAGAAAGGATCACAGCCACATCACAGTATGATGATATGCAGCCTATACCATGGCACAGCATGGCATGTGGCGATACCACCACCCACTGCAGCAGTACACACAAGGCAGACATGCGTGGTCACACCCAAGTAACACAGGGACACAGGCCATGGGCCACCCGTGGCAGGACAGTGGTAGACCAAACACACACCCAGTACAGTTCCACACAGGTGGCCATGGTAGGGCAGGCCCCCCCAATGGTGGGAACAACACCTGTCATTGGAGCAGAAACACAGCACACCATGCCACCACAGTAGACCATCCCTTGCACCCCCCCATGCATGACCTGTGTACAAACACCAGGCACTGCAGGGACAGGGGATCACCTGCCAGTGGAGGAACATGGCCCCCCAACACAGCTGTATGCAACAGGCACACATGACAAGCAGAGCCACACAGGCCTGTATGGTACTAGGGCCCCAGGCAGCCTCCCCAGCAGGCACTGTGCACAGCTGCCTCCCATCCCATGCCAGGGACCACCATGCCATACCAGTGGCCATAATGCAATGCCCACACACCAGCAGGGTGATGCAGGCAACATGCCACCCTGTGGCCCCCTGTAATGTACAGTGTGAACAACACAGGCAAGCACCTACAACACACCTTGCAGTGCCTCTGACACCCTAGACAAGGTAATGTGAATGACACATGCCATGTGAACAGCAGAATAGTCAGGCAGGGCTATACATGGCAATGGCAGCACACGCCAGTACAGCAGGTAAGCCGCAGACAGCCCCCCCAGTAGGCACAGTGTATGGCTGCTGCCCACCTAGATACATGCTGCACCCTGCCACACAGGTGCCCAACACAGTACCACATTGCACACATCATGGGACCTGGCAGACAGCTGTGCATGTGGCAGGAATGGCACTGTCAGCCCATGGAAAGACCCACCCATGTCACAAGCTGTGCAGTGTGTAGACAAACAGTGTACTTATGCAATAGGCTCCGCTCACCATCGCTGCTCTCCTCTTCCCACTGAGGCAAAGACAGCACCCTCCACCTGTCCCTGATGGTTCCCTGGGTAACCTGCTGGTCCGCACTCCCTGCATCAGTCTGTTCACTGCGCTTTGCATTCGGAAGCGGTTACAGCATGATTACTACAATGTGAGCCCCCACGGTATGCCACAGCAGTGTCCATGGTACACAAGGTATCCCACAACACCCCCCTGCTACCAGTGGTATGGCACAGTGCACACACATGTGCCCCCGGCACACTGTGTCACCCAAGCCATGCCCAGCAACAGACAGGCAATGTCACAATGGCCCATTGACCAGTGCAGCTTGGCATGTCAACGGTGCCATGAATTGTGGCCACATGCAGGTGGCCAGTGGCATGGCACACACACACAGTGGTGGAGGTGTGCTACACACCGAGGCAACAACCCTACCACATGTCACTGCTGTGTACAGCATGCACAGCTATGCTCAGCCACCTTCCAGCATAGATGATCACAGCAGATGAGGCCGGGGGCAGGTGTTGTGGGGTTATGCAACAACTGTGGGCGGCATGGTGCATGTACACACCACAGTGCAACACATAGTATCCTACACTCCCGAACCCCTTGTTGCCCAGTATCCCCCCCCCATCCAGACACCTATGGACACCAGCTCTAACAGCACATGTCCAACAGATGTACCCAATGACACCAGCAAAGCCCAAGAGCCCCCTTGGCAGGTATGTGTATGGGGTGTGAGGCACATGCACAGGTACATTTCCCACCACAAAGACACACCTGAGTGACTGCAGTCCCCCCACCACCACACACACAGAGGACACCAGGCCATGGTGCTAGCCATCACCTACCTGGCGTGGGCACTGTCCCCTCCAGAACCACTGTCCTTCAACACTCCAAGATCTGCCACTGCCTGTGCTGCAGATCTGCATTCTGATGAAGACACTTTTCACCATCGTGCGTTATGCCAGTCAGTGTGGACAGACGATGGGCAATTGAGGCCCACGCCTGACGACGGGGCTGGTCCCCCTCCTGGACCTCCCCAAACAGGCTTCAGTAGTGCTGTTGGACCAGGTGCACCTGGTTGTTTGTCTCCACCTTATCCCAGCTCCTGTCATGGTGAACAACTGCCCTCTGACGATGACATCCGAACATGGCAACACACTGATGTACCATTATTAATGCAGAAATGGTATATACTGAACCACACCCTGCCCCTGCTCCAGCATGTGTGTCTTGCACCGTGTTGCCATGTGCACTAGCGCCGCGCAACCTGGAAGTTTGTGTGATGTGCATGCGCAACCCCACCACGACCCCTGCGCTGATGCAGCTTGTATGCGCGTTGCCACCGTGCAAATGTCCATAGCATGGCACTATGCCATGCAGCACTGGGGTGCTTGCATGGACCAAGGACTAACCATGCATGCGCAGATGATGCGCAATGTATCGTAGCACTGCACTATTGCAGCAGCGCTGCGCAAGTACTTGGCCAGATAACCTGGCGCTAACACATTGCCAGACGCTAACGCTTTGCCCAACGCTATACGCATTTCCTGGCGCTAATACAGGCCATATTCAAATTGCCTATGTAAATTAGGTTAATTGTGTATGCATGGGACAAACAGGGTGATTAGCATATCATTACTGGCTCATTTGCATGCCAAACAAACATGATTGACCAGCAGTGCTATTTAAGGGCAAACAGTGCTCCACCTGTGTTACTGATAAGGAATGCAGTGTTGTGCAGGATTTACTTCAGCAGCACAGAACTCAGGATGTCACAGGAAATACAGCAGGGGCAGGCAGGTATGTATCGCATGAGGGCCAGGCCCATACCTCTCGACTGTCCCTGATTTCCAGGGACGTCCCTCATTTACAATCAAATGTATACTCTCTCACTCCTAACATTTGTGTTTCCGTAACTTAATAGTGGGGATTGTAAGCACTACATAATGTCAGGCATTCAGGTTATAGGCTTGTTGTTCTGTATAACATGTATTGTGCAGTAGGCTACATATACTACAAGCTTTCTGGATGGATATCTCTAGGTATGCAGCTGTGTCCCTCACTTTGGTCCTGTGTCCCTGAGATGTTTAAGCCTTGTCCTTGATTTATGTGGTATGAGACTGAGTGGTATGGGCAGGCCGCAGTCATCCACAGCTGTGTGGGATGGGATACACACATGCCACTCATGGGCCTGACAGTGGGCCGGACAACAGTCTTTACACCATGGTGTACATTTGTCTTGCAGGGGTGGCTGCACATACACCCTGGCTTGCAGCACTACACCATGGCAACATCATAAGTCCAGTGGACACCTGCTGTCTGTGTCTGCACATATGTCTATAGCAGGGGTGGGGTCACTGCCACTATCATTGCAGGCCAAGGCCTCTACCGCCATAACTGGACTGTGCATGTACAATGTGGTGGTACGGGGCAATGAATGCCATGTGTGTACACACATGCTGGAGGGGCATACACCTGCGTCATGCTGTTCTACTGTCATACTTACAATGCCACACGGGGAATCACATACAGTCCTGGAGTACAGATGTGCCATGTCTGCCTACACATCTGCAACACCTGTGTGTGGGTGTGCATTGTTCCTGCACCTGTACGGTGCTGGGCTGACTGTTGCCTGGCACAAGACACAGTGCTGTGCCAGTGCCGCCAATGCAACATGGTTGTCAACCAAACCATCTCGTCCTGTCGTAGGGGTGCACACCATGTTGTGCACTTCCACAGCATGTAGGCCACAGTGCTGGGTGTGCACGGGTCCACATTGCCGGTGGATGTGCCTGGGGGGGGGGGTTGCTGCTGGGACAGGCCCGTACACCCATGGCTGCACATGTGCACACCAGACAGTACATGGGGCTGTAGGCTTGGTGTGTACCTAGTGGTATGCCACTGTCCATGCAGCCATGTGCAGCTGGCACAGCAGAGACACATGCCACAGATCACCGGCATAGGCAGCACCAGCGGGTGCTGCACATGCACTGATGGCCTCAACGTGTGGTGGTGTGCAGCCCTCCACAGCACTATGTATTGTGGTGTGCATACACTGTTGCCACCGCACAC
This sequence comes from Neoceratodus forsteri, assembly GCA_016271365.2. Classification (NCBI taxonomy): domain Eukaryota; kingdom Metazoa; phylum Chordata; order Ceratodontiformes; family Ceratodontidae; genus Neoceratodus; species Neoceratodus forsteri. The sequence goes on from CM028133.1 coordinate 66,589,559, forward strand.
AGAGGCAGCATCTGCATGGTGGCTGTGTGTTGTGCCATGCCCTTTGGGTACTGGTACAGTTATGCACTGTTCAACCACCACTGTGTGTAACCTGTGCCATGTCCTCTATCCCACACAGGTGATGCTGTAGGGCAGGAGTGGCTCCGGGCCCACAAATTCTCAGGGGATGAGCTGCAGGCCCTGGTACATGCCGTTAAGGAGCAGAAGATGGTCCAGTGACACAACAAATCTACTGATGCCACTGTGAAGAAAATGTGGGAGGAGCTCACCACAGCGATGAATGTTGTGGGTGGACGTGGCCATAGCACCGATGCCATACACAGGAGGTGGAATAACCTGCTTCACAGGGCCAAGGAGGATGAGGCACAACATCTGAGGGAATGGCTGTGGACTGGTGGTGGTCCATGGAGCAGCGGGAGTGGAATCCACTAATGGCATTGGTAGCCTCTACCCTGGGGCCAGTGGCAGTTGGTGGAGTCGAGGGCAGTGGGTGTGAGACACCTCTCACACCACCCAGGGCAGGTATGTCTGTAGCATGTGGCCACCATTCCCTGGCTAACACCAACAGGGCTGGGGCACACCTTTCCACTTTCATGGGGCATGTGTGGGGCACACAAGGTTGTGTCACATTGTGGTTGTAGTGTAAGAGCTGCACAGTATTGTGCATGTGTTGGCAGTGCACATGCTGTAAGAGCATGTGTGCTGTAATGTGGTGTGTGCACATGGGGGCATTACTTGCTTTTGCATGGGCTGCACAGTGGGGTATGCACAGGCCTGCTGTGGGCAACATATTGTTGAGGGTGCATGTGGTAGTGGTGGTGGTGGTGATGGGTAGTTGGTCTGCTCACTGTACTGGACACTGACATAGTCTCTGTTCCTTTACAGTGCTGCATGCCCAGCAGGTCATGTCCCAGGTGGTACCTGGCACAGTGGTACAGGAGGTGCACCCTTCAACCTCTGGCATGGCTGACATGCATGGACCTGCAGTGGGCTTGGATGTGGGGACAGTGTGTGGCCACAAACCAAAGGTGGCTGTTGAGTACGTCAGATCATCTGAGGAGGATACAGCTTTCCTGGAGGCCATAGGCAGCTATGAGGATGTCCAGGTGGAGGTCCTGAGTGGAGAGCCAGTGGCGATACTGACTGACCAGTGAGCATGGCTCGGAGGAAGCAGAGGACTACACCACCCTGCCAGTAGGAGGGCCTGTCATTGGCAACGTTAGGGTGGGGACAGTGGGGGATGGTCACACAACTGCATTTGGTGGTGTGGGATTCACAGGCACATGACACTGTGGTGCACATGGCTGTTGTTCCTGTGGCCACACAGTGTGCCCGCTAGACATGTCCCGCCAGCAGCAAGTCACAGTGCCAGACCTGTAGCATGCACCACCACCTGCAGGCCCACAGATGCAGTGGCAGCAGCCTGGCCACCAGCAGCTGCCACCGCTGGTACACACATGTCTGTCCCCCCGTGCCCAATGGCAGCAGCAGCTTCCACCACCAGGGCAGGCCACTGCCACTCAACCCGGACAGGATGGACAGGGTGCATGGCCCATGCTCCAGGAGGCCCTGGCTTCACAGCATTCAGCACAGCAGGACCTGCATGACCTCCACAGGGTGCTGCACCATGAGCTATCTCAGCTGCGTGAGACAGTGGACACCACCCTTGCCAAGCAGCGGGCAGAGGAGCAGATGACTCGCATCCTTGCCACCCTTGAATATGACTTTGGGGGACTCACTGCTGCTGTGCAGGCCCATGCAGAGGTGATGCAGGGGACACTCACGTTGACCCTACAGGGTTCACCCAGAGCCCAGCGCGGCCACACCCCACGTGTGCACCCGCGTGGCACCAGTGCACACAAGGTGGGTGGAACCTCTTCCACACTTGCATCATGGTCTTCCACAGGCCTTCCCTGGCATCATGGGCACCATATCTCCACACCAGTGCATGCCTCTCAGCATGGCCGCAGGCATACTGCACTCCCTACCTCACCTCAGTCCACCCCGACCATGTCCTCAGCACAGAGCATGCCTAGCTCTGTGACACACACACAGGGGGTGCATCTTGTGTGGGGTGGCAGGTGCCACTGGTGGGCACCACCCCATGCATGGTGTGGCCATGTCTCACTCACATGCATGCCCAGGCACACTCACACATCCCTGGTCCCCTGCATGCACACACACACCTCCACAGGCCTTGTTCTCTCACATGCCACCCCACATGCCGACACATGTACACAACATAGCTGGTCACTCTGCACACCTGCCTGACATGCATTTTATGACACACACTGTACCACATCACTATGCCAGCTTTTACATCACCAGAGTGGTTCACTGTTTACATTGTACTGGGTATTCACTACTGTTAGATGCACTGTTCATTTTATATTTGTTGTCTATGTTGTGTTTACTCACTGCCCCCTCTGGGATAGTGTCTCGATGATGATGCTCCTGTGCTCAGTGGCTCTGTGGGCCATGCGAGGATCCCGCCTCTCAAGTTGCTCTACTATCCCCCTGACCTCTGGCTCTGGCTCACTGTCAGACTGTTCCTCAGGTTCAGGTGCATGTATCCTATGGTTCAGCACCATGATGTGTAGCATACAACAGGCTAGGATGATACGGCATGCCTTTTGAGGCCTGTACTGTAAGGTACCACCTGAGTGGACTATGCTATGGCACCACATCTTTAGCATCCCAAAGACCCTCTCTATGATGTTTCTGGTCACAGCGTGTGCCTCGCTGTAGTGTTCTTTGGCCACTGTGGCTGGCCAAGGTACTGGTGTCAGCAGCCAGGGTCACAGGGGATAGGCACTGTCCCTTGTGAAGAGATGCCAGCTGTTAGTGTTGCTGTCTTGCTGTGTGCCCATTGCTGCTATGTATCAATGCCCCTGCCCCTTCCCTGGTTACTCTTGCCCATCCCCTCCTCCCCTGTGCTCTTACCCTGTTGTGGCTGCCCATACTCACTGACTAGGTGCCCACTGGATATCCTGACCTCCTGGGACTGGTGCCAGATGAAGGCATCATGGACACTACTGGAGTACTGTGCAAAGACATTGCTGATGTGCCCAGTCGTATCGCACTCCACCTGGCAATTGATGGAGCAGTAACCCTTCCTGTTTACATATAGATCACTACTATCGCCAGTTGGTGCATGGATGGGGACATGGGTGCAGTCAATGGCACCAAGTACGGCAGGTAGATGCGCAACTTGATAGAATTGCTGCTTTGTCACTCTGCGCTGTGTTGCCGAGCTGGGAATATGATGAGCTCACCAGCATGTGGCAGGAAAGCATCAAGGAACTGGGTCAGGAGGCATGAGGTGGCAGACTGCGATACCCCAATGGTGTCACCCATTGGGCCCTGGAATGTTCCAGTGGCTAGGAAGCACATCGCTGCCATCACCTTTTCCTCAACTGACATGGCATGGCTATGTCTGGTGTTTGGCTGCAGCTGCATATGCAGGAGTTCGTATAACTGCCTCAACATTCCCCTGTCCATCCTGTACTGACCAAAGATGTACTCATCAGGCAGGGTCTCAAAGGAGACTCTGGGCTGGTACCACCTGTATGCGCATATCTCCTCCTCCTCCTTGGCCTGTGGTGTGGGCCTTGTTGTGCCTGCTCCCTTTCCTCCTCCTTCTCCACAACCTCCTCCATGAGATGCAGCACTACAGTATTACTGCATATCACCATGCTAGCTAGCTTTCTGATCTGACCACTCCCTCCTATGTGGATTGCTCTGGGATAAGACCTGCCTTTTATAGGCGGTAACTAACACTGCGGTATGTGCCACTCAATGGGGCCTTGTGCAGTGCTATCCCTCTGAATATCCTGTTGTATCTGTATGCACGTACCTGCCTACTCACTTTGCCCTTTGCATACATTACAGGTTTGCCCAGCGCTATTGCATTTTGTGTGCACTATTTCATCCTTTGAATATGGTGGCCCTGCGTTGAACCTGCCCTAATCCTGCACAATTGATTTGCACGCTGCGCAAAGTTTTGAATATCTGGGCCTATAGATGTAATCTTTTTAGTAACTTTCTACATATCCTGTTGGGCAGAAATGGTATTTTAGAAACAGTATGTAGTAACAAGGATTCTGAAATAGATATTCTGGTAAAAAGTAATAAGGTTATTGAAAATATCTTGGAAAAACAAAGTAGCCTAGATCTTATGGTTTTACATTTAGAGACCTATTCTGAGCTCTGGACCTCTGCCTCAATGCAGCCCATGTGTCGATTGGACTCAGATTTTAATATCCCTATGTCCAATAGATTCCAGGCCATTGCAGACTATAATGAATGACTTGTAAACCTGATGGTCTTCTTCTTAGTGATGCCGAAAGTAATAATTCAACTTTAAATTCAACTAGCCATGGAGGCAACTTCGAATAACAAATACTAATGTGGAATATATCAGGCTTCCAGCAAAAACTGTCTGACTCAGATTGGCATGATTTTATTTCTAATTTTGACTTGCTTTGCTTTCAGGAATCTTGGTACAATGAGAATGTCAGCAGTGCTATCAATGGTTACCAAACATTTTGCTCACCAGGTTGCAAAATTAATAATTATGGTAGACCTTCTGGTAGACTCATTTCTTGTTTCAAAATAAATTCTTTTAGAAACACTAGTCTCATACACTCATCTCAGAACTTTATTTATGTTGCTAGGTCCAGGTCCCAAACTAGTGTGTCTTGTTCCAACATAATAGATCCTGCTCATGCCCCTACCACATGAATAAAAAAAAAAAGGTGGGTTGGATCTTGAAGAGCTTGTGTGTGTGTGTGTGTGTGTGTGTGTGTGTGTGTTTAGGGGGGATATGCCTAGATGCAGTTTCAGGCACTCCTTAATTACTTCCCCAGGCAGCTCTGATAGTCAGTTCTTCCAACATGATAGATCCACCTCATGCCCCTCCCACATGAATCAAAAAAAGGTGGGGGTGAATCTTTAGGAGCTTATCTGGTGGAGGTGGGGGTGGATCTTTCTCCCCCAAAAAACTAATGCTGCCTCCCACTACTAAGGTTCCAGTTCTTGTACCACCCATTTAAGAAATAAAATAATACCCTGCAACCATTTCATAGTTTCATAGTATTATACAGGTTCTTGAGGTCAAAGACCCATTACTAACCCGCCACCTCTGATTTAGTGATGGAAACCAAATTTACTTTCCGTCATATGATTATCTAGGTTTATTTAAAATTGTTCCAGTGTCTTACTCATAACTACATATCTTGGTAAAGTATTTCATATCAGTGGAGCTCTTTGTGTAAAAAAATTTTTACGCCTTATTGTTCTGCTCACAGTTGTCTTACGTTGAAGGTTATGTGACCTAGTATTATTATAAATTATTTGATTTTCAAGACAAATTGCAGTAAACAGTGTGTTATCTTGGAATGCTTTAAATATAAGAATCAGATCCCCTCTTAGAGATCTGTATTCCAAGGAGTACAAGTTCAGGGTTCTTAATCTGTCACTATTGCTTTTGTTTTTGACACTACTAATTTTCTTTGTAACCTTTCATTGTACTCTTTTGACCATCTTTTTGTTCCCACTACTGTTGGTGCACAAAAGGGAGCACAATACTCCAGGTGAGGTTGAATAAGGTAAATATGTAGTGGTAATAGGACTTCTTTATTTCTACTTCTAATGTGCCTTTGGATACATCCAAAAATGCTGTAGCATTTTTTAACCACATTATTTATATGTATATCGGTTTTAGGTTTTCAGTGATTATAACACCCACATCTTTTTCTTCTGTAGTGGTAGTTAATTGTATTCCATTCATCACATAGATTGCCTTAATGTTGTGTTTACTCATGTGCATTACCTTGCATTTCTGTTCACTGAAATTCATTTTAGAAAGGTTGGCTTAATTACATAATTTAAGTTTTCTTGCAGGTTATTGATTGACACAGTATCATTTACAATACATCCGACTTTACAATTGTTTGCATATTTACTGATCATTGACTAACATGAAAGTGTATTCATTTGAGGGTGGAAAACATTTCTTGGAGGAGGGTAAGGTGGAGGAGACTAGTTACAACTTCAGTTAGTTCCACGGACAGAAAGCATGACATCACTCCTTTTGTACATGCAAAACATCTGCAGGCTCCACCTACTGCAGCTGTAAAAATGAGACAGGAGTGAAAGATACAGAGTTAAATGAGAGGGGAAAATTGCATCAGTTTAGCAACACAGTGGTTAACTTAGAAATGGTTAAAGTTTAGAAAGCAACATCTAACCAAACACAATCAGGTCAAGAATTAATTTTCAAAAAATACCTAAAAGGCAATGCTGAAACATACTATAATATCTAAACAGTTAATGGGCAGGTACCACACACTTGTAAACAATCCAAAGGCAGCTTGAAATTAGGCTCTAAATCTTAAAATAAAAAAGGCAAGCAAAGTGGCATCCCTTGGCTATACTTTGAGTTCAGGGAAAGAGATTAAAGGCAGGATGCATCCCGAGGATTGAAGGGCTTGGATCAAAAGGATTGCAGTGGAGCAGAGACTGGTTTGAGAGAAAGGCACCAAATTCAAAAATTCACAAAGTAATGCAGTCTTCTAAGTCACAGCTTCTTGAGTTTAGCACCAGAGCAGTGTCTTTGCTGGCAGGGAGCTGCTAGACTTTAAAAGGCAGTCTGCCAGCTAGTTGCAGTGAAACTTGAAGAAAATGAGGCACAGCACACTGTCTAGCTCTGAAGTGTACCTGGTGCTCGAGGAGAGCTTGTGGGGATTTGCCCCAGTGGCTAACGGCAGCGGCAGGTATGCCCAGGGGGGAGGGATGGTGTCTAGCTCACAATGCCTTGAGTTTACCGCTGTAGTGGTGCACTTGCTGGCAGGGAGCCACTAGACCTTAAAAGGCAGTCCTTTGGCTAGTTCCAGTGACACTTGAAGAAAAAAAGGTGCAGCGCACTGTATGGCTCTGAGGTGTACCTGGTGCTCAAGGAGGGCTGGCGGGAATTTGCTCCAATGGCTATCAGCAATGGCAGGTATGCCTGGGGGGAGGGATGGTGTCCGGTGCTTGAGGAGGGCTGGCAGGGATTCACTCCAGCGGTTAACAGTTGTGGCAGGTATGCCCAGGAGGAGGGATGGTGTCTGGTGCTTGAGGAGGGCTGGCAGGCATTCACTCCGGTGACTAGCAGCTGTGGCAGGTATGCCCAGGGGCAGGGATGGTGTATGGTGCTCAGGGAGGGCTGGCAGGCATTCACTCCGGTGACTAGCAGCTGCGGCAGGTATGCCCAGGGGCAGGGATGGTGTATGGTGCTCAGGGAGGGCTGGTGGGGATTCATTCCAGCAGCTAACGGCTGCGGCAGGTATGCCCGGGGGAGAAATGGTGTCTGGTGCTCAAGGAGGGCTGGCAGGGATTCACTCCAGCAGCTAACAGCCATGGCAGGTAAGTACAGTTTTCACTCTTGTTGAGGACTGCTCCCTCAATAATTCAGATCTCATCTCATTTTACCTCATCTGCCAGGCTATGCTCAGCCAGCCCCTTTTATAGGGCTGGAGATTATGTGACCCGTCAATCATACCTTAACTTTTGCTTAAATATTTACAACAATTTTATATGTTGGTTTCACACGAAAAAAGAAATAAAACGAAAAACATTTTAACACAGATCTGCCTTTATACAACTGCAAAATAAGGCAAAAAAAAAAAAAAAAAAGAAACAAGGGAATTCCCAGGCAGGAAGTCCCACCTTTCTTTTTCCCAGACTCATACATCGTTACATATTAGGTGTCAGCAGAAAAAGACCCCTTGGTCTATCTAGTCTGCCCCTGTACTGTTGTACAATTAGTTCTTAATTCCTTACTACAGATCCTATTTGATCTGCAATTTTTCTTCCCCCATTCCTGACTCCACTAGTCCCCTGTGCCTATCCCATGTATGCTTGAATGCCATAGCGGTGTCTACAACCACCACTTCCTCTGGTAGCCTGTTCCAGGGTTCTACCACTCTTTCTGTGAAGAAATACTTCCTCACATTGCCTCTGAGTCTCCCCCTTCTAGCCTCATATCATGCCCTCTTGTCTGTGTACATTTCCTTCTCTGTAGAAGGCTACCCTCCTGTATTATGTTTATCCCCTTGATGTATTTGAATGACTCTATCATGTCTCCCTTTTAACCTCCAGTGAGTACAAATGTAACTCCCTGAGCCTCTCTTCATAGTTTCCCGGATGCACACCCTGGATCATCTCATCTTGGTAGCCCTTCTCTGCACTTTCTCTCCACCTGTTCAATGTCCTCCTTGAAAATGGGGCCTCCAGAACTGGACACTGTACTCTGGGTGAGGCCTCACCAGCGCTCTACAGAGGGATAATTTGACATCTCTCTTTCTACTTCTAATACCCCTAACTATGCAACCCAGCAACCTATTTGCTTTTTCCACTGCCCTACCACACTGATTTGCCACCTTGAGATCATTCAGTTATGATGACCCACAGGCCCCTTTCCTGATTAGATGTTTTGACCCCCTCTCCCCCTAGTTGGTATGTTGCTTTTGGGTTCTTGCATCCCATATGCATAATTTTGCACTTTGTGGTGTTGAATCCGAGCTGCCATACCCTTGGCCTTTCTTCTACTCTTTTCAAGACCTTTCTCATAGTTTGTTCCCCCTCTAGTGTGTCAACCCTATTGCAGATCTTTGTGTGGTCTGCAAACAGGCATAACCATATGCATAACTTCCCTTCCAGACCCTCTGCGATGTCACTAATGAATACATTGAACAAAAAAGGTTCTAGAACTGACCCCTGTGGTACCCTACTTGTCTCTGTACCATCTTCTGATTGTACCCCATTTACTACTACCTTCTGACTCCTGTTACTCAGTCAATTGTGCACCTGCGTTACCACCTTTGCCCCTACCCCTAGACTGCTACATAGATACATAGATAAATAGACAGTGTCGGCAGATAAGGGCCTATGGCCCACCCAGTCTGCCCATTTGAGCTTGTAAGTTCACTTTATGTTTTCCTAGAAGTCTGTTGTCCCTTACCCCTGACCTCCAGAATTCCTTTATGTCTATCCCATGCATTCTTAAATCCCGTGATTGTTTCAGCCCCCACCACTTCCTCTGGCAGGGTATTCCACTTGTTCACCACCCGTTCTGTGAAGAAATTCTTCCTCACGTTTCCTCTGAATCGTCCTCCCTCCAACTTCATCCCATGGCCTCTAGTCCTGAAACATCTTTTTTGCTTAAAAATAGTGTATTCCTGCACCCTGTTCCTCCCTGTAAGATACTTGTATGTCTCTATCATATCCCCTCTCTCCCTCCTCTCCTCCAGGGAGTACATGTTCAGTTCCTTCAACCTGTCTTCATAGGACTTGTGATGCAATCCATGCACCATCTTTGTTGCCCTCCTCTGAACCTTCTCTACCCTGTCTATGTCCTTATGTAGGTATGGCCTCCAGAGCTGTACACTGTACTCCAGGTGGGGCCTCACTAGTGTCTTGTATAGTGGAATTATGACCTCCCTTTTCCTGCTGGTGATGCCCCTGCCTATGCATCCCAGCATCCTATTTGCTTTATCTGCTGCCTTGTCACACTGTTTCCCTACCTTGAGGTCATCAGAGATGATAACCCCAAGATCCCTTTCCTGCTTGGTGCATGCTATATCCTCACCCAACTGATATATTGTGCCAGGGTTTTTGTGCCCCATATGCATTATCTTGCACTTCTTTGCATTGAATTTCAACTGCCAAACCCCTGACCATTCTTCAAGTTTCTGCAGGTCCCTTCTCATTCTGTCTACACCCTCTGGTGTGTCTACTCTGTTACAGAGCTTTGTGTCATCAGCAAACAGGGAAATTCTGCCTTCTACGTCCAGCGCAATGCCACTGATGAAGATGTTGAATAGGACCGGTCCCAGCACTAATCCCTGTGGTATCCCACTGGTCACTCTTCAGTTCTCAGTTCTTCAGTGCTCAGTTTGTTTAATAATCTCCCATGTGTAATGGTGCCAAAGGCCTAGTTTAGGTAGGCCACATCCACTGCCCCCCCCCCGATCCACTACACTTGTCACCGAACAGAAGAACTCAATCAGGTTTGTCCGGCATGATCTCCCTCCTGTGAACCCATGCTGCCTTGGATCTTGTAATCTATTCTCCTCCAGGTACTCTGCCATTCTTTCTTTTAACAACGTCTCCATAATCTTCCCCACCACCGATTCAGGCTTGTTGAGCTGTTGTTCCCTGCCTTCTCTCTATTTCCACACTTATGAATTGACATGACACCTGCCCTCTTCCAGTTCCTTGGCACCACCCCTGATTGCAATGATTGATTGAACAGAGCTGTCAGGGAAGCTCATAGCTCATACTATCTCTTACTATCCTTGGGTGCACCCCATCTGGCCCCATTGCCTTATTTATATTTACATTTTCAAGTTCTTTGTGTATCCTCCCTTCTTGAAGGGGGCTTGTGTCTCCCCTCCCCCCCCCAGTATTTCCTTGTACCTTTACTTGAGGTCCATTTCCCACTCCTTCCTGCATGAATACTGAACAAAAGTACTTGTTCAGTATGTCCTCCAGCTTCATCTGGTCCTCCTCCACACTAACCCCCATTCTGACTATTCCTGCCTTATTTTTTCCTCTCGCTAATGCATCTGTAGAATGTTTTGTCTCCTAGTTTCACTGTCTTAGCTATGTTTTCCTCTGTGTTTGTCTTTGCCCTTCTAACTGCCTTTGCTGCTTCCTTCAATTCTTCTGATATTTCTCCTTGTCTTTTTCCCTCTGCATTTCTTTCTACTTCTCGAAGGACAACCTTTTTGCCCTCACTTTTGCTGCAACTTCTCTGGAGAACCATGGTAGCCTCCGCCTCCTTCTTTTCTTTGTAACCTGCCTTATGCTAATTGTGTCCTCTATGACCTTCCTGATTTTTATCCACCTTCCCTCTACTCCTACCTCTTTACCCATGTGCACCAGTGCTCTCCTAACTCCCTCACCCATTTCTGTGAAATCCACTTTCCAGAAATCCATGACCCTTGTTTTAGTGTGGCATACTATGGTTTCTGTTCTGACCCTGAACTTCACCATGTTATAATTACTCGTCCCTAGGTACCCCCCCCACTATGACATTGGTGACATTGTCCTTGTTTGACAGTACTAGGTCAAGTATGGCCCTTTCCCGTGTGGGTTCACTGACTAGTTGTTTTAGAAATGCACCTTGTATTGCTTGTAGGACCTCCCTACTTCTATTTGTTGCTGCTACTGGGATAGTCCAGTCCACATCAGGCATATTAAAAAAAGCAGTATTACTTCCCCCCGTTGGACATCTCCCTGATTTCCTTCATCATTTCCCTATCTACTTCCTCTGTCTGTGCAGGTGGTCTGTGACATTACCCCTGTCCAAAGTATGGCCCTCCCTTCATCTCCAGTGCCACCCACATCATCTCTGCTGCCCCTCCTTCCCTTTAGATCTCATTGGCTTTGGTATTCTTCTTCACATAAAGAGCTACCTGTCCTCCTCTCTTGCCCACCCTGTCCCTCCTGAACAATGCATACCCTTGTATGGCAAGGTTCCATGTCATAAGGGAGAATTTGGCATGCCTATTGCCCTTATGGCAACCCACATTGCCGAAATTCAATTTCAGCGATGTGGGATTCTGGCAAACGTAAACCCAGCACAAAAACCTTTTTTTGTTTTTTCTTATGTGGGAGGCTTTGCCCCCCACAACCCCCTAAATTAATATTCTCAACTCCAGGGTGGTGCATGTATGCGGGGGTGCATGTCCGGATTAAAAAAAAACACTATCTCTGGCTGGGTGCAACAAAATCTACCAGCGCCCAGTCCAAAACCGTGGATCCCCACCACCCCTAACTGGCACCCAACCAACCACACCACGATGGCAGCTCATTGGAACCCCTTGGCACCACCCTCACATACCCTCCCACCTCCCTCAATGGCTCACCCTCCCATGCACGTATATACATGCCTGTTTGCCGATCCTCCCCATCCGCTTACTGACCTTACACCTCCGCCATCAGGGGGCTAGCTGAAAGTGGGTCACCATTTCAGCAGGTGCCCACTTGCTAGTTCCCCATATCACAGGATACTGTATGGCAACATTCCAGTCCTGTTTTCACTAAACTGGGTCTCTGTGATTGCCATTATATCCAGGTCCTCCTCTAGTATGGTGGCCTCTAAATCTGCTACCTTGTTGCCTAGACTCCTAGCATTTGTGGTTATGGCCTTCCAGATCTTATTGCCTCCTCCCCTCCTAACGTGTTTCATCTTGTCCCTCTTTCTTTCTATGTGTCTTTTACCTACTTCCCCTTCCTTGCCCTGTGTTCCCTGTAATTCTTGCGGTTCCTCTCCTTCCCCTACCTTATTATTATCTCTGTTAGCCTTTGGGGGTGGACAGCCTTTTCTTCTACTTCCTAATCTGCCCCTGCCCCCCCCAGCTAGTTTAAATGCCAGCCAATGTAGCATTTAAACTTTTCATTGAGGAGCGCAGTTCCCCTTCTGGATGGATGGAGGCTATTACCCTTGAACAACCTCCATTCCTCCAGGTGAGTCCCTAGTCCCCAGTGAATCCAAAACCCTCCTCATTGCACCATTTCTTCAACCATGTGTAGAAATTCCTGGTGCAGACACTCCTGGTCTCCTCATGTCCTTGACAGGTAGCACCTCCAAAAAGGTGACAGATTTGGCTGCCTCCTTCAGACCCCTCCCCAATCTCCTGAACTCCTCTTGTACTGCCTCTGGTTCATCCTCAGCCTGATCATTTGTCCCAAAATGGACCATGATATCCAGCTCTCCCTCCCCTCCTGCCCTCCCTAGGATCCTCCTTCTATCCCTCCTAGCAATGGCACCTGGAAGGTACCTTATCTTCCTGTCCTCCTCCCCCTCTGTTCCTAACTTCATTCCCCTCACTATTGAGTCCCCCACCAGGATTCGCATCCTCCTCCTCCTCTGAGGTCTCTTGTTCCCCCTGTTGAGGTCCCTGCCTCGGTGAACCTCCACATCCATCTCTTCCACTACTCTGGGTGCCGCAATTTGGCAGTTCTCTTCTCCCAGTGAGGTAAAGGTATTCTGTAGTGGTATGGGTCTCAGGATGTGCCTATACTCCCCCCCTTACCCTCCCTGCACCCACCGTTGTCCATGTGCCCCTTTTCCTGGCATCCTTTGAGGCAATGGAGTTCAACCAGGTGGTCTATGGATGGGGCTGAAGGCCATCCTGATACAAGTTACTTCAGCTCTGAGTCTGGCAACCTCGTCCCTCAGTCCAGAGAGGAGCACACAGATAGGGCAACACCTCAGCATCCAAAAGGTGCCTGAATATGGCTGCCCCGCAACCCTTGCATTGCACCACTTTCCACATTCTGCCCTTACCTCTCCTTCTTATTACCCTTATATTGGTTTTTCCCTGTTCACTTTGTAAGGCCCTCTAACTAGAACTATGTTCCTACCTCCTGATTTGTCCTTGGTGTTACTTCTCTATTTTTTTCCCTCCTCCTCCTCCTTCCTTTGTGTCTTTGATTGTCCTGCACGGATAGACTATAAAGCCCTATGAGCCTGGGGTGGGTGGGGCAGGTGCTACCGTGCCTCACTGCCGTGAGACAATCAGCCCAGTTTTCTGTTCTGTTTCCTTTTCTCCTCCTATGCTCCCTGTCACGACAAACACAAAAGGGTTAAAGAGCAGTGCGTCAGTGGGTGTGTGACACCATTTACCCTGCCATGTTGCAATCTCGCATCGTTTCCTCATGCTAAAGCTTATAATGCTCACAGATTTCAGCCAGCCTGAGCCCATAGTAATGCACAAAATGGAAGCCAGAAAACCAAAAGCACGTGGTGCCGCGCATTCCTTAAACAGGTAATTTTCATTCAAAACATACAGCAATAGGTGCAGTTTGTGCAAGAAGATACATTTCATTTAGTATCAGGGAAATACATGGAAACCAGCAGTGTAAAACAGAAAGCATTGCTAAAGCAGTGTTTTAGCAGCTTGTGAAGCGTGTTTGATGCATTTTATGTCACAAACAGCTTCCTGATACCTTATTTACCCTGCATATAAAACTGAAGCTGGTTCATAGTAGTTCACCTCCAGTGTTTTATTTTATAATATTTTATTTAGGGTCAAAATAGATTCATAGCATTTATGTACTTTCTAATTCTTAGCAGGGGAAGAAAACACAAAGCACCAAAGCCTACAAGCTTTCTTTCACCCAGTGCTAGGATAGATCTTGCATCTTAGCTGTGTGTTGGGGGGGGGGGGGTCAGAAAGAGAAGAATCAGAGAGAGCAGTGTCTATCAGGCCACAGCAGAAACGATAGATTATTAGAAAGGTTAGCACAGAAGACAGACTGCAGCCAAAATGATAGGAAAGAAACATTAAAAGTTCTGTAGCATGCTGTAAGGCTATTTTTGCACAAACGATTCCAGACCTCAGCATGCTTTCATTTTATCTGGTACCTTTGCAGCAGCATTGTTCTGGCTGTATGGCTTTCTAACCTAGGACCTCAATCTGTATTTTTATAAAAAAACAAAAAAAACGGTGGAATGGTTTCACCCTACCACAGGTTCACAACCCAGAGGAAGATGCCACCATTGTTTCTCCAAGGCTTTGGAGACTGAAAACTCTACTGTGTATCCCTTTTGCTGTATGGGTTGGGGTGGGGGGGTGGAGATGGAGAGTTGTGCTTGAAAACCCTAAAGTCCCATTTTCCTACTTTGTGGTGTTAAGTTGAACCCTAACTGTTGCATCAATAAAGCTCTTTACAAAGAATTTCCATTCTTTTTGAAATAGTGGAATCGTATCCTCATTTATGGAGGTCCCTTAGGACCTGTGTGAACAAATGCAGATACACAGAGCCCTCTGGTCCCGACATCAAGGGAAAACTCTGTCCACCTGCGGAGGTGCAGGGCTCTGAGGCCCCTGCACCTCCATGCAACAACAGATGTGGGGCTGCGTGGTGGACTATAGATCCGCAGGGCTCTCGGAGTCATGTGCTTCCATGTGGCTCTAGACACAGAGGCACAGGTTAAAGAATCCAGCTCTCAGCCAAAGCACAGAGTCCTATGGTACCTACACATGCAGAGGTGTAGGGTACAACACCAAGTGAAGATTTCTCTTCACTCTATGGTACTTGGGCCTGTGTGGCAACCCTGCACCTTCCCTTCTCAAGCTGAAAGGTTGTGCCACATGACAGTGCTGCCCCCAGCCTCAGCTCATCCATCTGGCTCAAAGAGCTCAGCCCCAAACTCAGCTCACCTGCATGGGACCACAAAGTATTACCCACTGAGGTAAAGGCTGGCACTACACACTTTACTTAATAATTTTTGTTTTAATTTTCACTGTAAATTTTAAAGAAAGTAATTTTATGACTCCCCTTATAAACATGAACATAGAAACATAGATTTTGATGGCAGATAATAACTACCTGGCCCAACTACTCTGCCCATTTCCCTACCTAATTAACTCCTGATCCTAAATGATCAGCAGCTTACCCTCCCTTTCCTACCACTAGGGTTGCCTTCTGTCTGTCTCATGCATTCTTGAACTCACCAATCGTTTTAGCCTGCACAATCTCCACTGGGAGACAGTTCTATGCATCCACCACCCTTTCTGTGAAAAAATACTTCCTCACATTTCCCCTGAGTTCCCCCCCCCCAGCCTCACATTGTGACCCCTCATTCTTGTCCATCTCTTTTTTTGAAAGATACTGCCTTCCTGGATCTTGTTGATTCTCCTGAGGTACTTGAATGTCTCTATCATATCCCACCCCCTTTCTTCCAGGGTATATAGTACATATTAAGGTCATTCAGTCTTTTCTCATATATTTTCTGGTGCAGTCCTTCCACCATTTTTGTTGCCCTTCTCTGGACCGCCTGTATTCTGTCAATGTCCTTCTGGAGATGCAGTCTCCAGAACTGAACACAGTATTTCAGATGTGGCCTAACTAATTGTCTGTACAGAGATATCACCCCCTCATGTTTTCTACTGGTGATACCCCTCCCTATGCACCCCAGCATCCCTCTGGCCTTCCCCAATGCCTTTTCACATTACTTGGCCACCTTCATGTCATCTGTTATGTTTACCCCAGGTCCCATTCCAGTTTGGTTGCTGTTAGTATCCCCCCTTCCCATTTTGTATTCCTCTCCAGAATTCCTGCAGCCCAAGTGCATGACTTTGCACTTTTTTGCATTGAATTTAAGCTGCCACTCTCTTGACCATTCCTCCAATTTGCCTAGGTCTCGTCTCATTTTTTCCACCATGTCTGGAGTGTCTACCCTATTGCAGATCTTGGTGTCATCTGCAAAGAGGCACACCATCCCTTCCAGCCCCTCTGCAATGTCACTAATGAAGACACTGAAGAGGACCAGCCTCAGAACTGAACCCTGTGGCACCCCACTGGTCACCTCCCTCTCCTGGGATTATACTCCATTCACCACCACCCTCTGTGTCCTGTTGCTCAGCCAATCTCTAACCCATTGTACCACCTTGGGATCTACTCCCAGACTGTACAACTTGTTTACTAGCCTCCTGTGTGGGATGGTGTCAAATGTCTTGCTAAAATCTAGGTTGGCCATGTCCACTGACCCTTCTTGATCCACCACCTTGTTTTCCCAGTCAAAGAAATCTGTAAGATTTGTTTGACAAGATCTCCTCTGCTATGAGTCAATGTTGCCTGGGGTCTTGTGCTCCACTAGCCTCCAGATTTGCCACAGTCCTTTCCTTTAACATGGATTCCATGATTTTCCGCATCACTGAGGTCAAGCTGACTGGCCTGTAATTTCCAGCATCCACCTTGCTCCTTCTTTTTTCCCCCTTTTTGTTCCCCAGACCCCAGGACCCCAGCAGATATTCACGTGCATGTGCATAGAGGTGCATACACATACCGGGTACCAGCTTGGCCCTTTCTGTCCCACCCCCTCCAACCCATGCTTCCTATAGGACATCCATCCGATGGGAGTGGAACTACGGGGGGTGGACAACCACCCCAGGAGGGGAGAGCAACTTTCAGCCACTCAGTCCTGCTCCTTCTCGCCCCCCCGCTGGCTCCCTGACAACCCAAGGTCATTCTTGAATCAAGGTCACCAGCGCAAGGCATCCAGCACCTCAGCCCTGGGTGCCACCAGGCTGGTGTACCTTGCTCCCACGTTTGTGTAGTGGTACCACATTTGCCTTCCTCCAGTCCACCGCACCGCCTCCCTCCCCCATGATTTGTTAAATAGGGCTATCAGTGGTGCCCCAGTACCTCCCTGAGTTCTTTCAGTATTCTGGGATGCATCCCATCTGGTCCCATTGCCTTGTCCACTTTTAGACTTGAGAGTTCCTCTAGGACTCTCTCCTTCATGAATGGACTGGTGTCCATCCCCCCGGTGTGTTTCTACCCCATCATTTTGGTCCCTCTCCTTCCACTTCCTTTGTAAATACTGATCAGAAGTATTCATTTAGAATTTCTCCTCCTCCTCTGCACCCCATTCAACCTCACAATCCCTCCGTTGGTCATCTTCCTTTCCCTGTTATGCCCAAAGAAGATTTTGTCACCTTCTTTTACTGACTTTGCTATCCTTTCTTCAGTTTAGATCTCTGTGGCATTTATAGAATACTGGCCAAAATTTAATTTCGTGCTACAAGTGAGGAAACACATTTTGGCCAGGATTTGAAAAGCGACGACACCTGTCATGTTTTATTTTTATTTTATTTTATTTATTTATTTAATAAATAGGAAAGATCTTTGAGCCAAGGGCTCTTTACAGAGGTTCCATGTCAAGTCACAAGAACAGTAAATTACAATGGTTTCAGTAAGTAGCACAACATGGGGAAAGTAATTACATAAACAAAAGAACAATATGGCAAGATAAATATTGTGTCAAGTGGCCTTGTCTGAAGAGGGGTGAAATGGATTACAAGAAGAGAAGTACAGGGGGTGAGTTGGGGGGTGGAAGGAGCAAAATAAGAGCAAGAAGGGAGATTGCACAATGAAGCTTAAGCAGGAAAGACCCACGGGGGCAGGGTGGTAGAGGGAGACAACAAGATGAGGAAACAGAGGAGAGATGGGGGAAGTGGGAGTGGAGGGGTAAATGAAGGGGGGATGAGCTAGGATGAAAAGAGGGCAAGAATGGGAAAGGGATAAGGGAGGAAGTGCTGTGACTGGAATAGCGCAGCAACAGGATAGGGCTATACAGGGGCAAATGGTAAAAGAGGGAAGTCCCAGTGTATTTAGCTGTCAGCAGAGATTAGGTATAGCAGTCACAAGATGCTCTGGAAACTAGGAATTGACGCAGCTTCCGCTTAAATGGTCCCAAGGCTGCAGTTGCCACAATCTTAGGAGGAAGAGAATTAAATAAATTAGCAGCTCTAACCTCAATGGGTCGTTATCAGAGTGCAGTTCGACAGCTAGGGACAGTAAAGGTTTGGCTCACAGAACTTTGTGTGCTCAGAGTGCCCCGGAAGAGACTGAAAAGCTGAAGGGAACCTGGTGGTAGGAGACCAAGATCTGCCTTCTTAGCCAGAAGGCAGGCTTGATATTCAATGCGAGCCTGGAGTTGAAGCCAGTTTGCTTGTTCGTAAAAGTCACAAGTGTGAGTATGATAGGCTGCACCAGTTAGTTGATGGCATGCCTTATTCAGAGCTGTGGTGAGCCGACATAGGTTGTGTCTGTGGCAGAACCATAAATGACCAATCCATAGTTAATAATAGACACAATTGAACTTTGGATAGCCAATCTGAGGGCTTCGGTAGTAAGGCAGTGTTTATGCCTGTGTAGAAGGCTTAGGCAAATGTTAACTGCCTTGGCAACATTCTCAACATGGTTGGAGTAGGAGAGCGTACTATCCAGAGTAACTCCTAGGTATTTAAAAAATGGAGTCTGATCAAGGACAACACCCGCAATGTTTTTAATCACCAATTGTTTGGCTTTAAGCTTACTGTGGGTACCATGGAAGAGCATGACCTTTGTATTTTTGCAATTAAGCACCAACTTATGAGCGGTGAACCTGGACTCAGCTTCAGCAAAACTTTTATGAAGTTGGGCCTGAAGGAGGGTAGGGTCAGCAGTCTTTGAGAAAATGACCACATCATCCGCGTAGAGGAGTACTGGTTCAGAACAGGATGCCGGAAGATTATTGAGGAAGGTGCTAAATAGAAGGGGTCCCAGTATCGATCCTTGAGGAACCCCAGAGCAGACAGGCAGTTTAGCAGAAAGGGCAGACCCTATTCTCACCTGTTATGCATGATTTGCTAGATTGCTGGTGAACCACTTTAGGGCTTCTAAAGATATACCAAGCCCAGCAAGTTGTTCATGTTCATGAGCAAGGATGAAAAAAATGGTTATGCAGAAAGTTTTGGAGTCAAAATATTGAAAATTAGAGAAGTTATAAGTGAGCATTGAAATATTTCAGCATTCACTTATAACTTTGTCATTTTACCACATTTTCATACCAAATTTTCAAAACAGTCTTTTATGACCCCATCTCATGAACAAGGTACGTGATAATTTTCAGTCTTGCTTGAAACATGATTTTGCAGAGTAACTGCAAACCTTTTGTGACAGATTTGAACGCATTTGTCAATGCCGAATGTTGTCTCGCTGGCATTGGCAGTGGGAGTGGCGGAGCTAGAGACGCATAGTGCTGTGATTTTGTGAATGTGTCTCAAAAGGTGATTTTGCACAGCGAGCACGCCATCAGCGCCACAGCTGCGGAACACATTTTGTCCAGGCTGTGAAAATGGCAGCTGGACTGTTGATAAGAGATGTACACAAATGCCAGTGGTGAAAATAAGGCCTGAAAATATTGCAGATTGAGAAAGTTACAAGGGTGTGGAAACTGCACAATGCACGCTTTAACACAGTCATTGTACAGAGTTTCACACCAAATTTTCAACATAGGCATTTTAGGACCTCTGCTCATGAATAGTGTCACTTATTTCCTCAAACTGTCCTAAAACTGATTTCTAGTGGCTATGCAATTCTATGCCGGACGGTGAAAAAATTTCAGGCAGCCGTAGTGTTCATAAGGAGGTATGGAAAAATGCCAATGATGAACAGCTGGAGTGAAACTATTACAAATTCACAAAGTCATGAGTGTGTATGGAAACTGTGCAATACATGCTCATAAAACACTCATTTTATTGACTTTCATTCCCAAATTTTTAACATAGGCATTTCAGGGCATCTGATAATGAACAGTGTCACTGTCATTTTCATCATGTGTCTCGAACATGGACTTCCACAGCGACCACGCTTATTCTGGCGCTGAACTGCAAAAACAGATTTTCGTCAGGATGTGAAAAATGACAGCTATACTGTTCATTAGGAGGTGCAGAACAATGGCACTGTTGAAAATCTGGAGTGAAAATATTAGAAGTTTGCGAACGTACAAGCGTGCATGCAAACTGCGCAATGCACACTCGTAACACAGTCATGTTATGGGGTATTGTCACCAAATTGTCAACACAAGAATTTTAGGACCTCTGCTTATGAACAGTGTCACTGTCATTTTCATAATGTTTCCCGAACACTGATTTCGCACAGCGAAAGCGCTATTCTGCACTGAAAGTGCGAAAACACATTTCGGCCAGGATGTGAAAAATG
Organism: Neoceratodus forsteri; assembly: GCA_016271365.2. Lineage (NCBI taxonomy): Eukaryota > Metazoa > Chordata > Ceratodontiformes > Ceratodontidae > Neoceratodus > Neoceratodus forsteri. The sequence continues at coordinate 66,610,106 of CM028133.1, forward strand.
ACAGCTGCACAGTTCACAAGAAGGTGGTAAAATGCCTGCTGAGAATCTGGCATGAAAATATTGTAAATTCTTAACTTACAAAGCTGCATGTAGCTGTTGCATGCCAGTAAAATAGTCATGTTTTGGATTTTTCCCACCAAATTTGCAACATAGGGTTTTTGAGAGCCCCCTCATGAACAGTGGCACTGTCATTTCGTTATGAGGTCCCGAAAGGTGATTCCACGCAGTGACTGCGAAATCACCTTTTGGGACCGAATAACGCCATGACAGTGCAAGAATTCATGAGAAGGGGTCCCAAAAACCTCATGTTGAAAATTTGGAGCCAAAATTCACAAAATTGCCTGAGCTATGTACTAAAGTTGAAAACCCATTTATTACATTATACAGCTTACCGCATTTCCTCAGTTCGCGGTCAGCTTTGAAGAGTGCAGACGTGTTCCCGGTCCATCAAGATCATCACGCCAGACTCCGAAGTAAGTATGGAGTGAGGGGGTGGGGAGGCAGGGTGCGAGGGTCGGTGGAGGGAGGAGGGCACGAGACTACAAGGGACCGCTTTCCTTTACAGGTTCAAAAGAAAAAAATTGAAACATCGTGGGACAGTTTCTTTTCCAGGGATTTGGTACACTGGGTGGGCCCCAGCATGCCACCTAACTATTTGGGGTGTCTGTAGCCGACGGGGATTGGGCACTCCGTCGGCACACAAAGAAGGGAGGGCACAGAGCCGAGGGGATTGGGCACCGACATTAAACAATTGGGGGTTATTTCTGCCAACAAGGAGTGGGCCTCTGTCGGCACACAAGGAAGGCGAGTAAGAGCCGAGAGGGATTGGGCAACTTCGGCATATCACAAATGGGGGTGCTCATGCCGATGGGGGGAGGGCCCTCCGCCAGCACATTCACAGGGGGCAGGGGCAGCCGACAGGAGATTGGGCACCCCGTGTGGCAGTCCAGCGGCCAGTGTGTAATATGTATTAATGGTGGCAGCATTAACAAGAAAAGGACCGCTGTGTCTGACGCAGCTTTGCTCGGATTGCAGCGGACCTTTTCTTAGATGTGCTCGCCACATTATGTAAGCATGGTGTGGCGCCGGCATGCAGACTGATTGGGGAATGCAGGACACACCTACTGATGCGTGCCCTGCATTCGCTCAACAGCGACCACGCCTCCAAAGCTGCACTGTCCCAAGATGTTGGCTGCACAAGTGATCCAACATAAAATGTCACTTACTTTGTTCATGAGGTGGGTCCCAAAAGGTCACGCTGTAGGTTTGTGGAAAATGTTGAAAATTAGCAAAGTTATGAGTGAATGTTGAAATATTTTAATGTTCACTCATAACTTGGATATTTTATCATATTTTTATACCAGATTTTCAACATAGTCTTATGACCCCACCTCATGAACTCAGTAGATCAAAATGTTCAAATCCCTCCTAAAGTGTGATTTGGCGCAGCGACCACAACATCACCCTTCAGAATCAATTTGAAATGCTAACTATACTAGTTCTACAATGGAAATATGACAGATAGATAGACAGACAGACAGACAGATAGCCTGTAAACATTAGGATTCAACATGGTTCACCCACGCCTCAGCGACAACCAAGCTGATGGTGTAAATGATGTTGGCGGCATTTGGCCGACACCTGGCACAGCTTCTGACAATCTGGCAGTTGGAGTGACAGAAATTGCAGGGGGCTATGACCCCTGCACCCCGACATAGGGGCTTAGCCCTCCACACACACCCCATTTATTTAAACAACAAACTCCAGGTTGCAGCCTGATGGCAAAAGGATGATCCAGAGATAGGAAACATTTCCCATGCCAAGAAAGCAAAGTCGCACAAGAAGTGTGCAATATTATTCCACCGACAACATTCCGCAGCAATATTTTGTCGGTACAGTAAAGGACTGTGTTCAATATAATGCCATAAAGTAGGGTAATGTGATGTTAAGGTTTCCAGCCCTAACCTTCCCAGGCAGCAAAAAGTGTAAGACCACCCAAGCACTCACAGACAGCCATCATCAGGTATGACACACAACATACAACTGTTTCCAGATACATAATGTAGTAGCACCTCTCGCTGTCATACACTAACCTTATTTTCTCATATTATGGTTGCAGTTACAGTAGTAAGACATGTCTTCAATCAAAAGTGGATATATCGTGGGACATAGTCAGTGAGTGAGGGTGTGTGGTGGGTGTGGGGTGGCGGTGCTCAGTGGGGAGCTGGGGTGTGGGGTGTCAGATCAGTGAGGGACTGTTTTCTTTTTTGCAGGTTGGAGTCAACACTGCAGACTGGGAATCCCAGTATCAGGTTAACTCTATGGCAGCACCAGAGGTGGACACCCCCATGTCACCACGTAAGGATTTGGGGGGGTGAGCAACCTGTAGAGGACTGGTTTTGGCAAGCCAGACCAGATCTGGGCACCACGCTACAATTTTCTTTATAGTATAATACCATCAGGGAAACACCAGCGAGAGATGGCTGAGCCGGGGGGGGGGGGGATTAAAAAATGAGCAGATCAGACAGACAGACAGACAGAGATTGCCAGCTCACTGCTGTCACAAAAGCCAGCAGCACATCTCCATCTGCAGCTGCAGATTTCAAGAAGGCCCACTGATGTGATACAGAGAAAGTGGGTAAATGGCTCTTCTCACTAAGTTAGGCAACCAGAATTTTGGGGGCTCAGAAAGGTATTTGTGTTTTTAACAAACACCATAATCTAACTAAATGGGGCTTGTTTAGATAGGGTCATGTTTTTGTTTTTAAAATTAAATTATTTTATGCATTTCAATTATCTTTTAGTTTGGGAGAAAACAAGATGTCAGCCATCATGACCCAAATAACTTTTTTCAAGTTGTGAAAAGTAAGTGAAGTGAAGTAAAAATGCTCATGACCAAAACCCTACTAATCTTGTACAGAAAAAAATATTTTAAATACCTTATAACTGTGGAACCCTTTAATATTTTTTCATGAAACCTTCAAGCTAACTAGGCACAGGCTGTATCAACCTAGAAAGTTTTGGAAAACATTCTGTTCTGTCTAGGCTGTAGGTGAGAGCAAAAAAGTGTATTAAGTATAGGAAAAAATGTAGACATTAATGTAAAAATGACATACTGAACGTGGATCTCAGAAACTGCATAGACTGCCATCACAAAACTTTCCACATATCTATACGATGTCTCCTAGACAACCCATGCCTAATTTAGGGCATTACCATTACACACCGCGAACGCTATTAAGGTGAAAAGTTAGGGGTTTAACACAGAGGGCTTGATTCTCAAAGAGCCATAGGATTGACACAAGCTGCTGCCAAAGGCAGCTTGCATCGAAGCCCAGTGCACCAGGGACCCTGCACCTGATTAGCTATTGGGCAGGGTCCTGGTGGCAAGTCCCATGGCTTACAGCAACCACGGCTGGGTGCCAAACAGACGGTGCACAGGGAGGGTTTGCTGCAAGCTGCAGGGCAGCTGTGCACCACTCGAGACCCTGGTGGTCTAGTGGTCCCCCCTCCTTGATGTTGCCCATACTAATAAAAATTCATATTTCTCCCTGCCCCAGTGGACTAGCAGTCCCCCTTCCCCAATCCCCGGTGATGCCCATACTAGTAATAATTAATATATCTCCCTGCCCTGCTGGACTAGCAGTCCCCCCTCCATGATTCCTGATGATATCCATACTAATAATAATTAATATGTCTCCCAGCCCTGGTGGACTAGTGGTCCCCTGTCCCTGATCCCCAATTATGCTCCCTGTCTTGCACCCCAAAGGTCAGGGCCACCTTGTGGTCCTTCATGCTCCATTCAGTCTTGGAGTGCAGGCAGGGGTAGGGTCAGAGGATATCAGGGACTCCGACTGGTGGGATCTGATGGGCGGGCAAGGGTGCTGCGGTGCATCGTCATCCTCCCAGATCACAGGATGTTTCTGTTTTGCGGAGCATGATCATGAACCCTCACAGGCACGGATGTGCAATGATGCTCCAGCATGAGCCAGGCATGCTCCCACACCCTTCTCATGGGTATCTACTGTCACCTCTACCCCATGTGTGTCTGTGGCACTGGCTGTTGGAACCCCATCTCCACTGGGAGTTGCTACTGCCAGGGAGTTCGCTGACCCACCATTCCCAGAAGAGGAAAGCTGTCCTCTGAATGCTCTAGCTGCTCCTCCCTGGCCAACCCCGGCAACCCAAGCTCATTCCCGACCTGGGTCACCAGTGTGGTGCAAGGTGTGGTGTCCAGCACCTCAACCCTCAGTGCCACCAGGCCAGCTCAGGGCATTGGTCTTTGTGTGAGCATTTGCAGTCAATGTGCACTGATCATGGAAGGTTTGAGCAGGAGTGATGTACTGGTAGTTAATGCGGCAGTCAGCCAGGCTGTGCGATGGTGTCCAACACAGTCCTGAGTGCTTGGGCTATATACATAGAAACATACAAACACAGACTTTGACGGCAGATAAGGACTGCTTGGCCCACCTAGTCTGCCCATTTCCCTACCTACAGGATAAACTGCAGATCCTATTTAACCAACAGCCTATTTCTTCCTACCTCCCACAAAAATTGCTTTATGTCTGTCCCATGCATTCTTGAATTCTCCCACAGTTTTAGACCCCACAACCTCCTCAGGAAGGCTGTTCCATGCATCCACCACCCTCTCTGTGAAAAAATACTTCCTCACATTGCCCACATTGCCCCTGAGCTGTCCCCCCCCCATCTTCAAATTGTGTCCCCTTGTTTTTGCACATCTCTTTTTCTGAAAGGTGCTACCCTCTTGGACTTCGTTGATTCCTTTGAGGTATTTAAATGTTTCTATCATGTCCCCTCTCTCCCTCCTTTCCTCGAGGCTATACATCTTTAGTTCCTTTAGTCTTTCTTCATATGTCTTCTGATGCAGACCCTGCATCATTTTGGTTGCCTTCCTGGACAGCCTCCACCCTGTCTATGTCTTTGCAGAGATGGGGTCTCCAAAACTGTACACAGTACTCAGATGTGGTCTTACCAACTGTCTGTACAGAGGGCCAACAACTTCCTGTTTTCTACTGGTGATGCCTCTCCTATGCATCCCAGTATCCCCCAGCCCTCCTACTGCCTTCTCACATTGCTGGCCCACCTTTAGGTCATCTGATATGACTACCCCCAGGTCTCTTTCCATTTTTGTTGTTGTCAGTATCTCACCCCCATTGTGTACTCTTCCCTGGGTTTTTGTTTCCCAGGTGCATTACTTTGCACTTCTTTGCATTGAATCTAAGCTGCCATACATTTGACCATTCCTCCAACCTTGCCAAGTCCCTTTTCATCCTTTCCACCCCACCTTGCATATCAACCTTGTTGCAGATCTTTGTGTCATCTGCAAAGAGACATACTTTCCCTTCCAGTCCCTCTGCAATGTCACTTATAAAGACATTAAAAAGGACCGGCCCCAGTACTGAACCCTGCGGTACCCCACTAGTAACCTCCTTTCTTCATTGTGGACTCCATTTACTATTACCTGCTGTGTCCTGTTGTCCAACCAATGTTTTATTTAGGCTACCACCCTGGGACCCACTCCCAGGCTGGCTAATTTTTATTAATCTTTTGTGTGGACTGTGTCAAATGCCTTGCTAAAGTCTAGGTAGGCCGTGTCCACAGCCTCCCTGGTCTACTGCTTTGGTCACAGAGTCAAAGAAATCAATTAGATTTGTTTGACATGACCTTGCGCTGTGAATTCATGCTGTCTTGGGTCCTGCCCCACTGGCCACTGGCTTCTACACCCCTGATGTACCTATAAAATGTTTTATCCCCTTCTTAACTGAGTTGGCTATCTTTTTCCTCTGTTTAGGCCTTGGCTATTCTGACTACTCTCCTGCTTCTGTTCTACCTTAACTGGTGCAGTTCTCAGTCCTGCTCCTTCTGTGTTTCCTTATACTTTAAATGCTATCTTTTTCCCTAACCTTCACCACCACCTCATTTGAGAACCATAGTGGCTTTTTCTTTCATTTGGTTTGTTTATTTGCTTCACACAAAGGTTTGTTGCCTCTTTGATAGCAGTTTTGATGTTTCCCCATTGTTGCTCCACCCCTCCTTCTAGCCTGTTTGCTCATGCTTTTCTAAGGCACTCTCCCATCTTGCCAAAGTCAGCCCTCCTGAATTCCAGAACCCTCGCTTTTGTATGGCTTGACTCTGTAACTGAGTTTATCGTGAACCACACTGTTTGGTGGTCACTTGTCCCCAGATGGCTGCCCACTTCTAGATTTAAGATCCTCTCACTGTCCCCATTTGAGAGTATGAGGTCTAAGATTGCTCCCTCATGAGTGGATTCCAAAACTAGCTGTCTGAGTCATGCCACCTGAAGGGCATCGAGAATGGCCCTGCTTTTGGGTGTGGCTGCAGCAAAGGTGCTCCAGTTAATATCCGGCATATTCAGGTCCCCCATCAACAGTATCTCCCCTTTCTCTGCCATCCTAAGGATGCCTTCTATCATATCCTTGTCTAGTCCCTCCCCCTGACATGGGGGTCTGTATACAACCCCTGTGCAGACTGTGATGCCATTTCCAGTCTCTGAGGTGACCCACAGTGCCTCCTCTCCCTGTTTACTCTTTTGTTCAGTTGCTTTTATCCTTCCTTACATAGAGCAGCTACCTCCCTCTTCTCCCCTCCCTGTCTCTCCTGTAGGTTGTGTACCCTGGTATGTTAACATCCCAGTCATGGTTCTCTGTGTATCATGTTTCTGACTGCTACAATATCCAGGCATCCTCTTCCATCAAGGCCACCAGTTCAGGAAGCTTGTTGCCCAGACTATGGGCATTGGTACTCATTACCTTCCATTTCTAGATGGTCTTACCCCTTTTTGCCCCATCTCTGTCTTTATCACATTTGTCATTTTCTCCATATAAAACATTTTCTCTGTATAAAAACATTTGACTACTTGTGGGTCAGTGTCACTAGCTCACTGCTGTTTTACTAAATAAAGAAGCTTTTCATCCTGCATCATAACTGTAGTTTCTGTTTCTGCTGTCTGGTACTAAGTATCTAGCTTCTTTCCATGAGTATGTCCCATAGCCTCTTTCAGGCTGTCTTGATGTCCTACCAGGACAACATGGGTTGGCTGTGGAAGATCACATGGCTCCTACAGATGAGCATCATAGTGGGGGAAGGGGCACATGTATGTGCAGTACTGTTATGCTGATGTGTATACCCCTTACACAATATGTAGAGGCATGCTAGCCAGCTGACAAGGATGACGTTGCAGCTGGAGGAGTGACATAGGGCAACTGCTGTTGTCGTGTTGCACAGACGGGCTCATTCACTGATGTGTGTACCAGAGAGATTGTGGAGGGAAGGCCACATCTACTGGGATTACTATATCATACAGTGGAGGATCCTTGAACCATTATCAGTAAGTGTATGCATGCATTCCATGGGATGGTGCAGCCACGGACAGGGTTGCCATGCATGGGGGGCACCTACTGCACAGGGATGGGACACCATGGGTGGAACCTGTTACCATGTTGTAGCAGAATGTGTCAGGTGCATATGTTTTGCTTTTGTTTGTTTGTTTTTCAATTGTTTAACCAGGAGTGGCACACAAAACTGAAAGCTTGTTTACAGGTGCAACCTGGGAGCACAGGGAAGTTAAGTGACTTGCTCAGAGTCACACAGTATGCAAGTGGGGCTGTAGGATTCAAACCCAGGTCTCCAGATTTTCAGCTCAGAGCCTTAAACCACTCGCTATACTGCCCTTAACTTGTACCAGGTCTGTGAGCATGGCAGTTCTTGCTCGTGGTTGCCACTGACCATCCTGTTGCTACAAGTCTGTTATGCTTTGTGGGCATGACAAGCAATAGTGCAGTACTGATGCTGTGTCCCCTTTTGTGTCATTCTAGGCATTCTGAGGTCTTCTTCATAGGCTATTCCTGAGGACTGTGGATCCATTTGGCCCAGACCTTGTTACCCCACCATCCTCTAGCCCATCCGGGGAAAGCAGTATGGAGTTGGGCAACATCATAATTCAGAGGGAGGATGTGGCTTATGCCACCATTCTGGTGCTGCATTGGACATTCCATGTTTGAGTTGTTGCCACATGGCACTGCTGTCCGTTCAGTGGGCATAGAGGACACTGTATCAAATGCTCCACTGAGGGTCTGTGTGGCATCCGGTGGCAATGGGATGCATGCCACCCTTTATGGCCCCCTACTGACTGTGTCCATCATTGGGGACCAACCATGGTGGCATTGGTGCCCTGTCACCATGAAGGGTACTGTGTGGTATATGCATTACATGTTTGTTGTAGCCCCCCCTCCGAGTCCTAGGTATATGAACATGAAGTGCTTTTGGAATAAATTACATGCACCACACCATACTGTGTCTGTGTGGTCAGTGTGATCCCAGCATGCGTTACATGTGCTTCTTGTGTGTTGGCTTGCAAGTGGGCATTGCTGGGATGGTGTTTGTGTATATGTATTTGTTACAGGGGGTGTACAGATGCAGAGGCATGGGCATCCATGGTGGTTCATCTGGACTGTTTGTGTACTTGGTTGTGAGGGCATCATTTGGGTGTGCAGTTGTACTGAGACACAGTACCGGTGCTTGGACACATGCTGTTGACCTTGTGCATGTGGCACTGGATGACCCTGCTCCTGGAAATGGGAAGCCCTGTGTGTCCTGCTGACAGGTGGTGCCCAAGTGGACCACATCAGGTCCTTTGAGGGCTATTATCTGTGGCACATTGTATGTCAGGTGGTGGTATCAGTCACAGGTGTGGTGGTGCACAGGGTCAGCAGGTGCCAAGGAATGGCACTGTATGGGTGGACATTGTAATGGCAGAGTGACATAAGACTTGTAATGGCTGTGTCCTTACGGTGAGTGCCATGTTCCAGGCACTGTTCTCTCTTCCCTGGCATGGCAGTACTTGTTGGTGGCATTGTCTATAGCATTGTCCCTGGTAAATGGGTACAGTATGCCTCAGGTTGCAAGTCCCTCTGCACACAGGGCATGCATGCAACATGTATTAGTGGCTGGGCACCACTGCATTGCATGTTCAGGTCTCTCCCCATGTGATTTGGTGTGTAGTTGGGTTTACGGCGGGGGTCCGGCTGGGATAACTTTTCTGCAGTAACTGCCTTTTTGACATATACTGGTTGATACATCTGTGTTATGCCATGTGTGCAGCATGTAGCCCTCCAACACCCCCTCCCGCGCTGATCCTCTGAGGGGTGTGTGCATGCCATGCTTATGCACGCTATGTATCCCAGCTGTGCATTCTATTTAGGTGTGGCGTGCACATGATTTATACCCCTCTGTGGCCCACTTATTCTCTGCATAGTAGGCTATGCATGCTGAAGAATAGAAGCCATTCTTATCTGCATCAGTTTCTAGTACTTCATGATTAACTTAGCTGTCTTTCTGTATATTCAAAGTTGGTAAGGTGGTCAAATTCCCATACTTCTAAGACCTCAAAGCTGTTTACCAGATTGAAAGAAAAGGCATGTACATGAAAGAGATCCAAGATATTACCTCAAATTTGTAGGCATATGTCATCTCACCCAGCTAATACCCTTGAGCTCCTCCATTGGGTACCAGGTCAGTATATGGTAGATGAAACTGCGAAAGAATAACCACGTTGTAGGAAGGTTTGTACAGTGACAGGGGTTTCTGAGCTTATGGTTACAATTACTACCCCTGTCACTGTACACTCTTGGGGAGTATCAAGCAGGATGCGCTGCAGTGCCGGTAAGACACTCCTGTGGCAGAGTGGCTAGGCACCAGCACTCAGCAGCATAGGGATCTGAGATCACAGTTTGGTTCCTGCCAGGTCCCACTGTATAGCAACTTTTTAAATTTAAAACAGTTTATACCCGCTTCCAGTGTGTTGCCCTTCTCTGAAGTCCACACATCCTCAGAGTTAGTTATATTTATTCTGGGGGCTGCTGGGGGTGGAGCCCCCTTAAAAACACAGATATTACTATTTTTGTTAATGGTGTGCGCTCTTCATGTTATGGTCAGTGTTTTGTCCTGTTCTTGTTTTGGCGCATGCCGTTTTCTCTGCACCATTGTTGTCTTGCGCAGTTTTGTCCATGACATACTGACCCCGTGCCCTAACATTGTGGAGATGAAAACCATTAGTCACTACTATTTATATGTTTCTGTCCTCTAGACTGGTTTTAGAATCTTGGGCCTGTCAATCTGGAATCACAAGTGTATCATTGACATTCCACTTATTTGTTCTTCATTCCAGATATATCCTAGCTCTGCAAAATGGGGAGGGGCATGGCTTAGACAGAAGAAAACCAGGTGTCTGCTAGACTTCCCTGTAGTTAGCTTTTGGCAGAGAACAATCCTGCAGTCAGAGCAAGATCAAGGAGGCAGCTGACTAATGGGCTAAAACTTTACCACTAGAACACTTCTACTAGGGGAAGCAAACAGACACTTTGTTCTTCACTCCAGATATTTCCTAGAGCTGGTAAATGGGGGAGGTGGTTTAGGCAGAAGTAAACCAGGTGTCTGCATTTAGACTTCCTGAAGTTACCTTTTGGTAGAGAGCAATCTTGCTATCAGAACAATTTCAAGGAGGCAGCTGACTAAGGATTTACTGGATTTACTGGATGAAAACAGGACAAAAGAAGGCACAAGGCCCATCAAGATTGTCCTCCCACAACAGTGGGATATTAAACAAATTATTGAACAAATAGCCAGGAATAAAGTCTAAATTTAAAGGAATCAAAGCTAACTGCTTCTGCAATAATCTGAGGCAAAGAGTTACAGCATTTTGCTGCCCTTATGTTGAAGTAACTATCATATTTTTTAGTATTGGCCCATTCAATTTTTAGTTACTTACCATGTAGTCTTCCCACAATTCTCTTGTTGGCTAATGATAGCCCACATACGTTGAGCAGTTTGGGATTATGTACTAGCTTGTACATAAATAGCAGGTCGCCCGTTTGTCTTCTCACTAATAATGAATTAAGCTTTGTTTCCGTAGGTCTGGTATCGTAACATTTATTTCTTAACCTGGAGATGGATTTAGTAAGCCTCCTTTGAACTTGCTCAAGACAATTTATATCAGCTTTAAGATAGGGGCTCCAGAAGGGAGAGCCATAGTCCAAATGTGGTCTGATGTAAGCTCTGTACAAAGATACTAGACAATGTTCAGATTTGCTCAGAAAGGTTTTATTGATCTGTTTCATAATTATATTAGATGTTCTGACTACTTTGCTACAGTAGTCGCTAAATGACAGTTTATTATTGATCAAAATACCAAGATCTCCTTCATAGTTAGACGATTTAAGTTCTTGACTGTTTAAATAATATTTATGAGAGGAGTTGTTCCTACCAAAGTGTAAAATCTTACATTTATTGATGTTGAAGAACATTGAGTTTTTTTGGGCCCATTGCTCAATGAAGAATACATCTTGCTCAAGAAGTTTAATATTGACTTGAGTATCGACGCTACCTCCAAGTTTTGTGTTGTCTTCAAATTTTTAAAGGTAATTGTTAGAGTTGATGTCCATATCATAAATGAAGAGATTAAATAGGACAGGCCCCAACACGGAGCCCTGAGGGACTCCACTTGTAACCCTACCAGAAAAAGAAACTACTCCATTAATTCTAACAAATTGTGTATGATTGAATAACCATTGGGATATCCAATTAACTAATCAAGAAGGAATTCTCAAGTTGTGAAGTTTATTGATTAACAAAGAGTGTGACACATGATCAAATGCCTTACTGAAATTGAATAATAGTACATCTGCTGGAATATTGTTATCCATTAACTTGCTAATCTTATGATAGAAAAGTATGAGATTAGTTGTACACAAAAAGCGAGATTTAAAACCGTGTTGAGAGTTGTCATAAATATCAAGTTGTTCAAGTGTATTCTGCAGTCTACATTTAATTAGATGTTCCATAGCTTTTCCTAAAATGGAGGTCAGACTAATTGATCGATAATTCTGGACATTGGGCTTTATCCCTTTCTTATAAATAGGAGTGACTATGGCATTACACCAAGCATCGGGTATTTCACTATCTAGTAATGATTTATTAAATAGGATTTAAAGTGGAATTGCAATTGAATCTAGCATTTCTAGAAGAAATATAGCATTGATGTTATCCGTATCAGATCTGGTAGATCTTTTGATATTGGATAACGTGGTCTTAATTTCAGATAAATCAAATAAAGGAATGGAGGAGTCATTTCTGTTGATAGAAATAGAGGGATTAATGGGTTGATCAAAAACAGAACAAAAGTATCTGTTAAAATGATCAGCCATCTCCTTATTTGAAGTTATAACAATCCCGTTGTCACAAAGTGGTCCTATTTTTCTGTTGTTTCCCTTGTTACCATTGATGTAAGAATACAAAGATTTCTGGTTAGTTTTAGAGTGAGCTAATTTAAATTTGAATTTAAGCCTAGCAGTTTTAATTAGCTCTTTTAAACAACATTTTGACAACAAACTATTCAAAAATTTGACTTCAAACAGGACTTAAGGAAAGGCTGCTGAATTGTAATGCTAAAACTACATTTATATATTACCTAAATGTGGTTCCAAAGCATTTGAAAAATGTAAAATCAGCCTTCCAATTTAAAAAAACTGCCTTACCTGCTTCTAAAATGGCCGCCAAATGTGTTAAGTGATGACATCATCGGAGCCAAAGTCAGCCATATGGCTCTCTATACTACTAACTAGTTCTTTTTTCCCTTTGTATAGAATTGTTTTCACCAAAATTGTCAAAACCATGTGCATTATTTAGATCAATACACATGTTAGGCTATGGTTCTGTTCATTTTGTTTACTTTATTTTTATTTATTTATTTGTGTCTAGGATTACAAAGTACCTTTGAGCCAAGGCTCTTTTACAAAGGTTCCACGTCATGCTGGTTACAGGGTAACAGACACTAAAATATAAAATGGTTACAGATACATGGTTTTAGACAATAACTTTGCCTGACAAAATCTGACTGAGCAATGAGTAACTTAAGAAACAATAGGAGACTTCCAGTGACGTCAGGAGACCTATGGCTGCCTAATCTCGGAGCTCCGGAACAGCCTAATCAGAATCTAAGTTCATCAACAGCTTAAAAATATGAACTCACCTGCCAAAACTACTAGATCGAAAATGCAAATCAAAGGCACCTGAAACCCTGCTCTCGCAGCTGCAGAGCTTCTAGCCAGAGAGAAAACAAATGGGATGCCTAGTGAGGAGACCACAGGGAAAGCATGTCGCCAGAACTTCAACCCAATATGACAGATAAGGACCTCATTGCTACCATTATGCAGACAGCTCAAACAGTAGAAAAGATAGACAAAACACTAACGGATATAAGAACGGACATTAACAAAGCAGAACATCGCACTACCAGCTCGAATTAGGCCTAACTTCTGTCTTGGAGCAGTCTGATCAGCAAGACTGACTTCTTCTTTAACTTTTAGCCAGAGAGAGGGAACTGAACCACAAAATTGATGACCTAGAAGGCCACAGCAGGAGGCAGAACATTAGAATTTATGGCATCCCCGAAAGAGAAGAAGATAAGGCTCCCAATGTACTGTAGCTTCCTTCATTCAAACAGTCCTCAGAGAAGTGCTGGGACTCTCGCAAGACTACAACCTCAGTATTGATAGGGCTCATCGATCGTTAGCCCCCAGGCCTTCTAATGCAGGCGCCCAACCCCACTAATTCATGGTCCGACTAACTTATTATGCCACAAAAGAAGACCTCCTGAACAAAGCCTGGAAAATGAGAGAGATAACCTATAAACAAAACCGCATTTCTCTTGACAATGATTACACTGTGCAGATACAAGAGAAGAGAAGAAAACTTTGGCCTGTCATTAAACAATTGAGAAATAAAGGGCAAAAAGCACAAATCCTACATCCAGCACATCTCCGAGTGGAAACAGATTGAGGACCTAGAACTTTTGAAGACTTACAATCTGCTCAATCATATGTACAAAACCTGGGGATTTCTCTACCTGCATTATTTAAGGAGCAAATGGAGAAAGAGCCACTTCGAGCGGCGTGGTCAGTGGCACAGAGAGGCAGCAAACGCAGGGCTCCGAGCAATTTGATCACAGACAAACCTCCATGCAGATCTGTCACATCATGAAACCATTTGACTCCCTATGCACAGCGGATTCTTTCCACACAAGAAAAGGAGAACACCAGAAACAACTCTATGAAAAACAGATCAACACCTGAACTAGAGAGTGAAGGCACCACCTGAATAATTATAAAGCCGTATTTATAACTCAAACCCTTTCTTGACACATACAGTGCCCCGAGATCAGAGGGCTATGGATGAGTCCAGTGACATCTGTTTTGACTGGGACTCCTGATACCTCACCTGAACTGACTGCTGTCCTCCTTGAACTAGCTCATATACTACATCCATGATTGAAACACTGAAATAAGGGATTGGGGAAAGACAATGCGCTAGCTACCTACACCGGAGCTTTTGCTGCTCTTGCGGCTATGCCTGGAATCATCTGTCATCTCCCCCCCGAGGAGGACTGATTGATTAACCTGCTTTGCATATATCCTTAAACACTGCAGGACTTACTCACATTTATCATTGCTAGTCTAATCTCTGCTGATATATAGTTAATTTTTGAAATGTTAAGCTTTGCAAATACTTTAAAGGGGTCAAAATGTTAAATGAGGTCCGAGCGGCATTGGATGCCAATCTTTAGTCAATTAGGCAGTTTCTTTTGTTTTGGGGGCTAGACTACTAACTGAACCAAGGACTGGGGTGTAAATCTTTTTTTTTTATTAGAGTGAATCATTTATAACCTGGTCAATGAATCTCTGTTCCGTGTGCTCGAGGTGACCCCTTGTGAAATTCGGCCTAGATCAGAACCTTAGGTGCCCCCCAGAGGTCTAAGTTCTACCTTTTTACTGAGATCACAGCCCAAGCAGAAGCTTTATAAATAAGCATGAGGTCGAATTAGTAAAAGGGGATTCTTTTTCCCCTGATGTCACCTTAAATTATGGTCGCTCTGATCTTGGACAAGGCGGTTTCAGTCACTTAGCCTTGGAGTCCTGATGTAGATTAAACTCAGGGGAATTATACAAACATTCTCTAGAGTGAAAGTACCCACTACACCTGACGGGTATTAGGCACATAGCTAAGTGCCCGCTAGTAGCCAAATTTGGCTCTTAAAACCTTGGAAGCCTGTTTATTTGCAGAACAGGACATATTTAAATACTATGTAAATAGTTTCTCTTGAGCCAGAATAGCATCCAAGATACGGTTCTCCTGGAATTTCGAATATACATAAAAATTTAGATTGAGTCTGCTAACCTTTTAGTCAATACTGAAGCAAACTACAGTCTAAGAAAAGTGCTGTGATTTCTGCAAGTTGTGGGAGGGGAACATGTCACATAGGAACGAAGGATTTAACTTATAATGTCAACGGGCTTAATAGTCCAATTAAGCGGAAAAGAGTACTTAAGTATATTGGTGAACAACACAGCCATTTTGTCTTTTTACAAGAGATGCACCTCACTCCCCATGAAGCTACCAAACTTAAGTCTAGGGCCTACCCCCAAATCTACCATGCTTCGTTGGATAGAGGGAAGAAGAGGGGTGTAGCATTGTCAATCTCCGACTCCATCCCATTTGAGGAGGAGACGGTGGTGGCTGATCCTGGAGCGAGATACGTAATTGTCATAGGACGTATTCAAGAGGAGTATGTAATGCTAGCTAACGTTTATGCTCCCCCATGCTCTTCCTTCTCCTTTTACTCAGAACTTACACAGACGATACTAGAGAAAACCAAGGGCATACTGCTAATGGGAGGGGACTGGAACCTTACCCTGGATAGGCACTTGGACACCACATCCCAGATCCCCACACAGAGCAATAGGATTGCCAAACTGTTCCTCCGGATATTGAGGGAGATGGGACTAAGGGACATATGGAGAGAAAGATACCCCCTGGCCAGGGATTACACGTACTATTCCCCCTGTTACAAAATTTATTCAAGAATAGACATGTTCCTTACCCAGACTAAAGACCTTTCCAATTTTGGGCACCTTCAAGTGGGATCGGCAATTTACTCAGAACATCAACCCCTATTCTTGCAATGGGACCTCAGTCTCCCAAAAAAGAAATCTCAGTGGAGACTAAATATCTCCTAGCTGAGAGACAAAGACACCTTAAAGAAACTCTCAGAGGTAGTGTCTCAGACACAATCACATAACTCTGAGAAAGAGGTCTCCCTGCAGATACTCTGGGATACAATTAAAACAATGAGGATGGGGAAGCTCATTGCTATAGGGACATACAAACAGAAGGAAAGGAGGCTGCTATTAGAGCAACTTAACCTCCAACTCTGAGACTTAGAAACACAGCAAAAAGTAAGATGGACAAAACAAGTAGATGACCAAACAAGGGACATCATGTCCGTCTGCATAAGCTACTTCTACTTCTATTAGGTGAAGCTTATGCAGGCAGGACACAATAATGGCTAACCTGTCCTCTACCTAAGTCTGGTAGCGAGCAGTTTAGTTGCTGGCCTCCCTCATAATAAGATTGCCTGTGTGGCAATCTTGTTATGAGGATGCTCAATGCAACAAACTGCTCCTTCTCAGTACTTAGCAGAGCAGCAACCACATAAAGATCAAACATCCTAAAACTGGAGCCTTGACCTACAATCAGGGCAAAATTATGGAGGCATTTGTAGAATATTACAAGCAACTTTATAAACCCCAACCAGAGTCCTCTAATGAAGAAAAGACAAATTTCCTTGAATCTCTGAACCTGCCCACTCTTTCCCAAGATAAAAAAGAGTCCCTGACTGCCCCCGTAAGAATGACAGAGTTGGACCAAACTATTACAAGACTTAAACCTGGGAAATGTCCTGGACCTGACAGTTTTAGTGGAGACATTTATAAAAAACTTAGAGGAGAGCTTATCCAGCACTTGCTCAGAGTCTTTAATGAGGTCTGGACAGGTGGGGAGGCACCCCCATCATGGAACTATGCTAATATTTCAGTTATACACAAGCCGGGCAAGGATCCATCTGAGTGCACATCTTATAGACCTATTTTCCTACTTAATGTAGATTACAAGATTTTTACCTCCATCATAGCTTCCAGATTAAACGCCCTTCTTCCATCCTTAATAGATAACGACCAAACAGGATTTATAGCCAGCCGTCAGGCCCCAGACAGCATCAGGGATACCATCAATATTATAAATAAAGTTTCCATAGATAGAACCCCAACATGCCTTATGAGCCTGGATGCAGAAAAGGCATTTGATAAGGTATCCTGGCCTTTTCTTTTTACTACCTTGGAGCATTTTGGTATCCCCAGAACATGACTGATACCCTTAAGAGTCTATATGCAGCCCCATAAGCCTATATAAGGTTAAATGGCAGCATCTCAGATAGATTCCTTCTAGGCCGTGAGACCAGACAGGGATGCCCCCTTTCCCCCTTACTATTTGCCCTATACTTTGAGCCTTTAGCTTCTGCTATACAGGGGAATCCAGAGGTGAAGGGTATTAGGATCGGAGATACCGAACATAAGATCTCATTATATGCAGACAATGTCCTTCTATACCTTACTAACCCTGACAAATCTATCCCAAAGATCTGGAATCTTTTGGAAGAATTTGGCCAACATGCAGGCTACTCACTAAATAAAGAAAATACAGAAATCCTGAAATTCTTCTACAACCCTTCACCGGAGGTAACTAAGTTACTACCTCTTAAGTGGAATAAATAGAAAATCAAATATTTGGGGATACAACTGACAAAACATATAGGGGGGACTCTTTACTGCAAATTTTGTCCCTGCAGTCAAATTGCACAAGACATAGCCAGATGGCAACTTCTTAACTTACCATTATATTCTAAAATCCAAACAGTTACCTTAAACATCCTACCTAGATTTTGTATCTCTTCCAATCCTTACCAATATTTATTCAAAGTATTTTAAAGAATGGCAGAGACTGATTGGCAGGTTTGTGTGGCACCCAGGCAGACCTAGGATAAGAAATGCACTACTCCAGACAGATAAAGCTGATGGCAGCAGAATGGTCCCCATCTTGGAAGATTACTGTATAGCTGCTAACCTTAAGAATGCATTGCTCTGGTCAAATACAACATATAAGACCCACTGGAAAGACATTGAATCTCATTTAACTGAGGGTCCTCCTCTTGGTGCGAGAATTGCAGA
The DNA here is from genome assembly GCA_016271365.2 of Neoceratodus forsteri. Taxonomy (NCBI): domain Eukaryota; kingdom Metazoa; phylum Chordata; order Ceratodontiformes; family Ceratodontidae; genus Neoceratodus; species Neoceratodus forsteri. The sequence continues at coordinate 66,628,261 of CM028133.1, forward strand.
TGCCTCTATACTCAAGGGGACACAGCATCCCCCCTCGACAGCAGAAGGCACCATAAAAATGATCCATAGATTATGGAATAAGTACGACCTTTTAAGGGAAATGTGGCCTCTACATTGGTTCGCTTGGTCCCAATATTTCCTCCCAGCTAAGATAGACCACTCTTTTAGAAGATGGGCCAAACTGGGATTTACCAGTTTGAGTCAGATGATCTTGGGGGACACAATACTAGATTTTCACTCCTTTAAACAAACATACCATTTAAGGAACCAAGATCATTTCAGATACCTACAACTTGGAACACATACTGTATATACACACTTCAGAAATTACAAGAATTGAAACCCAAAGTAAAGAATCTCTTGGAGGTCATAGCATCTATTCAGGAGGGGGTCCTAGAGAAGGGACACATATCTGCTCTCTATAGAGCATTAAAGCAACTGCACCCTAGACAATCCCTCAGAATCAAAAGTAAGTGGGAGCAGGAAATGGGACTACTGTACATATCACAGAGGAGGAGGAGTGGAGGGCAATATTCCAGTAGGTAAATAAAACTACACTTTCACCTAATTGGCATGAATTGGCCTGGAAAATAAGAATCAGGTACTTCCACACACCTGAAAGCTTAATTAAGTGGGATACAGGAGTAACCCTACTTTGTTGGCAGGGATGTGGTGTCCAAGTGGCTCACCACTCCCATATCTTTTGGGAGTGTGATGCAATACGTCCTTTCTGGCAAGGGATCTCCAGAACTCTGGAGAACATATTTTCCTGCAGCACACAACTAACATGTAAGAACCTAGTCCTGGGAATACCTCCTGATGAAATTAAAGGAGCTGATGGTATATACCTCTGGGGGATACTATTGGCAGCAGCCCATAAGTCAATTACTAAAAATGGCTCTCTCAGGATGCGCGTGATCTACTCCTTAGGCACTCTATCATAAAAGAAATAAGAGAAATGGAAGAATTAACATATAAGATAAATAACAGGATGAACACATATGTGAATAGATGAACCAGATGGGACCTAGCCATGGGAACCTCGAGTGGCCTGAGAGCCGGGGGTGGAGGGAGGGAGACTTGGGAAGAAAGGGACATAAAAAGTTTATAATAAAACTGGGGAATAAGTAGAAATAGGCTGCTGTCTTTGAATTTATCATATAGATAACAGAAGAATATATGTCACAGAAAAGAAAATTAATTAAGCTCTTGAAACTTAACTAACTCTGAACCAATGTTATACAATGCTTATGAAATCTGTAAATGCTTGCAGTGTATATGGCTTGTGATGGTACACAGATTCTGGAGTTTCAATAAACTTGAATGATAAAAAAAGAAACAATAGAAGAAAGAGGGCAAGAAGGGGAGAGGGCTGAGGGTAGGGGAAGGCATAGGCGTAAAGGGTCAGGGTGAGGCAGCCAAGGGGCCTTGTCGGGACAGACACAGGGCAAGTGCATTAGAAGTTGCATTGGACAGGTAAGTGCAAGAACATAGGGCAGAAACTGACACCTATAAGGTCAGAAGCAGCGTAGGGAATGAAGATGTTACGGGGTGAAAGCACAGGTGGAGGTGCCAGTTATGGAGTGCGAGACTTTTTCTTTGAGCATGCTGAAATTGTGTTTTAATCTAACTGACTTTCTCCTTGGCAAACCACAGTGCAGTACAAATCTTGAATACCCTGGTGGTCTAGTGGTTATGGTGGATCCAGGATGCTACAGTGGGGGGGGGGGTTACTGGGACTGTGTGTATACTTGATATGTACTTTTTAACATTTTTATGAAGACTTTATATTTTCTGCTATTATGCTTTTCTAGTATGTTTTTGACTGAAACTACAAACGTAATCCATATTTTTGAATGTAAACATTTGTATAATCAATAAATCAGACTTCTTCAACAAAGTGAAATGCAGCAGCAGCAAACGAGTACTTTACAATGGGGGGAGTTACAGCCGCACGATTCACCATCCACCACTTGTTTGTAGCAAAGTTCTTCTGTAGTCCAATGCCAGAGTTCATACTTTCTTGGAAATCTGAAATGTGCTTGTCTTGTCTTCTCTTCTTTATCCATGGGAAATAAGAAGAATAATCAGTATTTATATAGTGCTTTCGTGAAATGACTGAATGTGTAGTGGCAGCCAATTCTCACATTATTACCCACGCACAGCCTTGGACAATTGCATGAACTGGTTTTATGGGAAGGGGAATGTTGGCCAGGACAATGGGGTCAGGTATTGATCATGGTGCTGCCAGCCCCACATCTTATTTCTCACAGCGATCTGCTCATATTTCTCCCCTTCTGTCTTCCCCCTTCCCTGAATATAGCAGTACCTTGCAGGAGTGGCCTTCTCAGTCCCCCTCTGGTATTCATTCTCACGACTTCTCCCCACACCACAAACTGGTGAGCTCATCACCCTTGTGCATCATGAATGTAGGTATTACAGTCCCCAGGTTTTTTGACATATCAAAAATAAACAAACCTTTCCAGTAAGTCAAGCTGATAACAGCAGGGAACAAGGGGAATTATAGGCTTTTCTATCCTTAAAAGATCTAGGCTACTTTTGATTAGGCACTATTAAGTGATGGGTGTGCACATCATTATGCATGTCATTTAATAGTGCCTACTCATAGGTGGATTAGATCTTATATGGGTACGAATGCCTAGTTTCCCCTTGTGCCCTGCTGCTATCAGCCTGGCTTACCAGAACATCATGTTTATTATTAATATGTAAAAATGACATGGGTGACTGTACTAATCACATTCATGATGCCAAAGTGTAGTGAGCTCACCAGTTTTTGTGGGGGTGCAGAAGATAAGAATGAATGCCAGAGGGAGACTGAAGAGGCCATTCCAGTAGGGTACAGCTATATTCAGGTTTGGGGAAGACAGGAAGAGGGATGTTTAGCAGATCACTGTGAGATCTGAAATGTAGGGCTGCCAGCACCATGATCACTACCTGACTGTGAATGAGAGCAGCCAGTGATGACAAATACTCAATGGCAGGGCTGCACTTAAAGTGTTACTTGAATTTAGTGTAAGGAGAGTACTCTCGGTTGGGGGGGGTGTTGTCATTTGTTAGGACAGTATTGAGGGAGCCGTGTATAGATCATTCAAGATTTAGAAGTATGGTGGCCAACCAGCTCACATTGTGGAGTAGGGCACTAAAAAATACTGGAGAAGATTTGCTGGGAACTGTCCCAGGGTTCTGCATATCACAGGTAAAGGAGTAGACTGACACTGGATGTCTGGTGGATTCACTTAAGGCATTAGTATGCTTCTTCTGCTAATAGTATTGTTATCCATAGTAAGTACAGCCCTTATGAGGGCATGAACAGCAGTTTTTCTGGTGAGTCCTGATGCTTATTGCTTGGCCCTCCACGAAGACCCAATTGTTGGTTAATGAGGCAGGACAAAAACACAACAGGGGAACTGTACATACTGCCTTCACTGTGCAGAAGGGTAGTGATCCACTGAATGTTTCCTGTCAGAGCAGAAATCAAACATTGAAAAAGTGGACTTAAGTGTGATTAGGGAGGTTTTTTTTTAACAGTGCCAGCTGATGATCCTTATCAGTGTAGGTATGCACAACTCTCTGAGGTATACGATTACAGTCTGAGGTGTGATAAGTCTCTTCATGACACAGCAAGCTCATATGCAGCCCCAGGCAGTACTAAGGACATGGTATGGATGGTGGGGTGTTCAATAGAAGCCAAGCTAGGTGCAAGGTGTTCACTTGGAAAAAGAATACAAGAGAAGCTTTTTTCGTGGATTAACAAGAATGCATGAGCTTTGGAATTGGACCAGACTGGTTCTTCACTGTGCGACACTCAGCAAGTCACTTAACCTCCTTGTGCTGCTAGGCCACATCTGTAAAATAAGGTTTCAGCATAGTGTCTCTCCCTGGTTAACAAAAAAAAATTCAGGGCATCACATAAACACTAGATCATCAGGTATTTGAAGTGTTGTACTGTTCTGCAGTTTGCCAAAGAGAAAATCAGCTAGATTGCAAAACACTTTCAACAAGTTAAAGTAAATAAAATGAACAAAATCATAGCCTAACATGTGTATTGATCAAAATAATCCACATGTTAACACATGATGTTGATCACTCTAGTAAAACAACTCAAAACAAAGAGAGAAAGAAGTAGTTAGCCTATAGGAATCTATATTGGTCTCTGGCTCCGATGCTATCATCATGACTCATCAATTAACACAGTTGGTGGACATCTTAGGGAGAATGGAAGGCTGTTTTTTGTAAGTGAAAGGCTGATGTTTACATTTTTCAAAAGCTATGAAATTGCATTTATGTTATTTACATAAATGCAGTTTTAGCATAAATGTAAACAGTAGCCTTTACTTTACCTCGCAATGAAGCCAGATTTTGGAGTCTGCAGTTTTAAAAAAACTGCTTGTTTAGGTATCCTATAATGTAGACAACGCAGTTTTGTATTTAAGTCTCAGAGATGGACTAGGATTTTTTTTTTACTTCTTAAATAAACATTCCTTAGATTTTATTTGTTTATCAATAATTTTATTGTACCAAATATGAATTTTACCTTTGTTATTATATTTTGGTTTTAAGGGAACATAGATGTCTTCTAGATGGTATATAGTATTAATCAGACATTCATATGTTTCATTAATGTTTTTGCCCCTAAACATTTCTGTCCAATTAATTCTAAGGAGCTAGAACTTTACTACTAGAACACTTCTGAGTGGGGATAAGCAGACATATACTTTATTAGATGTGCAGGGTCTGCAAGGTGAATTGGGACCTTCAATTAGAGTAAGAAAACACAAGAGTTAGTGTTCTTGTCTGAGTTGAGGGAAGGGAACTCTTATCATCTTTGCAGTCAGCTAGGTGAGGAAGACAGCTGTAAATGGGTGTGTGTGTGGCTTAGGCAGAAGTAAACCTGGTGTCTGCATTTAGACTTTCCTGTAGTTAGCCTTTGGCAGAGAACAATCTTGCTATCAGAGCGAGGCCAAGGAGGCAGCTGACTAAGGAGCTTGAACTGTACTACTAGAACACTTCTGACTTGGGCGTAAGCAAACAGATACTTTATTAGAAGTGTAGGGTCTGCAAGGTAAATTGGAACCTTCAATTACTAGTGACACAGCAAGAGACTCAGAGCCTAGTGATACAGTGAGAGAGCAAGAGCCTGTTACATGATGGTATTGCCCTGTCACTCATCCTTCACCTTCGCACCCTTAGCCAATTCCACTTTTATAGGCACTGGATTTGACTGACAATAGTAGCTTCCTGTTTGGGAGCAGGAAGGGAGGGATCACCAAGACACATAAGACTCTCCATTCTTGTAGGAAAAGAATAGCTCTCCTTCCCCACCTAGCTGCTGGAGGTCTGACTCTGAACAAGGAAGAAGGAAATTATCTAGGAATACAGGAAGTCCTTGTCTTAGAACAGGAAGGACAGGAGCTGTTAGGGCACAAAGGCAGCAGGAAAGTAGGGAGGAAAAAAACCAAAAGGAGGAAAGAGCATGCATACAATACAAGGCAACAGGAGAGAGGCTACAAATAAGACATGATGAGAGTGCAGTGGCTGTGGAGCAGCAGTCTTCTGGGAGATGTTCTGGAGGATGTGGTGCTGTCCCATTAGCAGGAACCTCTCTGGGCTGAGGGAGGAGGTTGCTCATCTCCAGGTTGAGTTGGCCAGGATTCAGGGGACCTCCTCCTTTGCTCAGGGACCAAAAAGTCCACCCCCACTACCTCAAAGGTTGCCTAGGTAGAGGAGTGTATGGCCTATGGTGGACTCAGAAAAGGTGAGGGTGGTGGGGCAGAGGCACATTCCTCTTATGGTTCCACTCCACAACTCCTACACTGCACTGGCAGGGCAGGACTGGCCCAAGGATGTACCTGCTGTGAATATCAAGGAGGAAGTGGGGGTCCTCCATGGTGTAGACCCTAGGGAGGAGGTAGAGGACCCCGGAGGAGGAAGCAACTCCTGCTGAAGGGTTCTATTGTTAGGGGGTGTAGACTTGGGGGCAAATGAAGTGGGAGAAAGGGAGGTTAAGTGCCTACCCAGCACCACAGCTCAGAAGGATGGAAAATGCATCCAGAAAATCACTGGGACAGCAGGATGGGAGGAGAGCTAGACATCATTGTCCACCTGGGGACAAATGATCTAGCTGGTGATGAGGTTAGGGTAGTGCAGGAGGACTTCAGGGAACTGGGGAGGGGTCTTAGACAAGTGGCACACACTGTAACCTTTTCAGAGGTGCTACCAGTGAATGACAAAAGGAAGGATAGGGCATTTTCCACCATGAGATTCAATGCATGGTTGAAGGCCTGGTGCAGAGCAGAGGGCTTCAGCTTCATTGGAGATTGAGGTCCCACCTGGCCTATACAAGTGGGATGGACTGCATTTATCCGGGGGGAGCCAAGATCCTCAGTGAGAAGTTTAAATGCTATATTGGCAAGCATTTAAACTAGCTAAGGGGGGGAGGTGAAAGTAGGCAAGAAGAAGCTAATTTCCCCCCCACACACACACACACAGGATGAAGCAGTCAGTAAGGAGGACCCTAGGGTTAGGAAATCAACACTAAAACTTAAAAATGAGATAGGTAGAATGGCAAAGATAAGGAAGAATGGGAGTAAAAACAGGAGGGAATGGGAGGGAAGACCTGGTATAGGAGGGGAGCTATTAGAAGGGGAGGTTGCAAAACTTGAAAGGCAATGTACATGAATGCCCACAGCCTGGGAAATAAAATCCCGGACCTAGTGGCCTTGATGGCAGAGGTTGATCTGGACATTGTTGTTGTTACCAAGACACAGTGCATGGGGAACCATGAATGGATACAGCCATATCAGATTACATTATTTACAATGACAGGGTGGGAAAAAAGGGTGGAGGGATGGCTTTCTATGTCAGGGAGGGAATTAAAGCAACTGAAGTTCAGGGAATGCAGGAGGGAGCAGAAGCACTGTGGACACCCCAGAGACATGAAATGGCATAGCCATTTGCACTGGCATGATCTACAGACCTCCAGCACAAGGGGAGGAGATGGATGGGGTATTAGTAGAAGCCATCCACAAAATGACAGCCAATGGTGAACTGCTGCTGGTGGGAGACTTCAGTTTGCCTGATGTGGATTGGATCACCCAGGCTGCAGCCACATCCAGGAGCAGAGGCATCCTGGATGTCCTGCAGGGGACATGCCTCAAGCAACTTGTGGCAGAACTCACCCAGGAAGAAACAATATTGGACCTGGTACTTATCAATGGGGCCAGAGTCACTGATGTAATGTTAGGTACTCACATGGGGTTCAGTGATCATCATACAGTGTGTTTCAATGTGAGAAACAAGGAGGAGTGAAACTACACAAAAACAAGGGTCCTGGATTTCAGATGGGTCAACTTTGCAAAAATGGGAGAATGTCTCAAGGAAGCCCTGACAGGGGAAGAAGGGGGAGATGTGGAGAAACAATGAGTTAACCTTAAGGGAGCCATAGCAAAGGCAACAAGCCTTTATGTTTGGCAACTAAGCAAAACAAAGAGAAAGAAACAAAAGCACTATGGTTCTCAAAGGACGTGGCCGGGAAGGTTAAGAGAAAAAATGTTAGCCTTCAGGGGGTACAAGGATTCACAGAGGGGTGGGAAGATAGGGAACTGTACCTGGAAAAACAGAGGGAGGTGGGGAAAGCAGTCAGGAGTGTAAAGGTGCAAACAGAGGAAAAAATAGCCCAGTCAATTAAGAGAGACAAGATTTTTTCAGGTACATAAGTGAAAGAAAGAAGACCAGGTTAAAAAGGAAGGTAAGGGAGTGTTTGGAGGGGGACATAGAAAAAGCAACAATCCTGAACAAATATTTTTGTTCAGTATTCACAGAAGAAGGGGATGGAGAAGGACCACTATTGGGTGATAGGAGCACCAATGGGAGAGAGGTGGACACCAGCCCATTTATGGAGGAAAGAGTCCTAAAGGAACTCTAGAATTCAATGTAGGACAAGGCTATGGGCCAGATGGGATACATCCCAAAATAGTAAAATAACTTAGAGATATGCTGGCAGCACCATTAACAGCCCTATTCAACAAACTGATAGAGACAGGGGTGGTTCCAAGGGACTGGAGGAGGATGAACGTAGTCCTTCTTCACAAAAGTGGGAACAGGAAGGAGGCTAGTAACTACAGGCCAGTTAGTCTCACCTTGGTGGTGGGAAAATTAATGGAGTCACTGCTAAAGGAAAGGATATAAAAACATAGAACTTGATGGCAGATAAGGACCACTTGGCCTACCTAGTCTGCCCATTTTCCTATCTAACAGATAAGCTGCAGATCCAAGTTAACCAACAGCTTACTTCCTCCTACCCCCACTAGGACTGCCTTAAGTCTGTCCCATGCATTCTTGAATTCCCCCACTGTTCTTGACTCCATGACCTCCTCAGGGAGGCTGTTCCATGCAACCACAACCCTCTCTGTGAAAAAATACTTTCTTACATTACCTCTGAGCCGTCCCCCCTCTATCTTCAAATTGAGCCCCCTTGTTCTTACACATCTCTTTTTCTGAAATATGCTACCCTCTTGGACTTTGATTCCCTTGAGGTACTTGAAAGTTTCTATCATGTCCCTTATCTCCCTTCTTTCCTCAAGGGTATACGTATTAAGCTCCTTCAGTCTTTCTTCATATGTCTTCTGGTGCAGACCCTGCACCATTTTGGTTGCCCTCCTCTGGACAGCCTCCACTCTGTCTATGTCTTTGTGGAGATGGGGTCTCCAGAACTGCACACAGTACTCCAGATGGGGTCTCACCAACTGTCTGTACAGAGGGATAACTGCTTCCTGTTTTCTACTATTGATGCCTCTCCCTATGCATCCCAGTATCCCCCCAGCCTTCCTTACTGCCTTCTCACATTGCTTGCCCACCTTTAGGTCATCTGATATAATTACCCCCAGGTACCTTTCCATTTTTATCTGTTGTCAGTATCTCACCTCCCACTGTGTACTCTTCCCCTGGGTTTTTGTTTCCCAGGTGCATTACCTTGCACTTCTGTGCATTGAATCTGAGCTGCCATACATTTGACCATTCCTCCAACTTTGCCAAGTCCCTTCTCACCCTTTCCACTCCATCTTGTGTATCAACCCTGTTGCAGATCTTTGTGTTGTCTGCAAAGAGACATACTTTTCTAGGTTTGCTAGGTTTACTAGGTTTGATGGACAAAAAGAAGGCTATTGCCTATCAAGATTGTCCTCCACATGTGTGGACCATTTGTCATAACTCGAATTTAATAACCATTTATCAAGTTTAGTTTTGAAAATCATAATAGTTTGTGAATCAATAATATCTTGGGGCAATGTATTCCACAACCTAGGAGTTCTGATAGTGAAAAAGTTTTGTCTTTTATTTGTGTTAGCTTTTTTAATATCCAGTTGTTTATTATGTAACCTAGCCACAATTTTTCTGGTGGATAAAGTTATGCCACATACATCCATCAGAACAGGTGATTTCATAATTTTGAATAGTTGCAAGAGATCACCTCTAATTCTTCCCTGTTTAAGTGAATATAAATCTGTTTCCTGTAGTCTAGTATCATAATCAAAATGAGCAAGATATGGAACAAGTTTTGTAGCCCTACGCTGGATTGGTTCAATTCTGTTTATATCTGAAACCAGAAAAGGACTCCAAAACGGGGAGCCATAATCCATATAAGGTCTAACATGAGACCTAGACAAGGTCATGATACATTGTTCTGACTTAGAGACAAATGTGCTATTTATCCTGCGAACAAGAGCATTAGCTTGATTGGCTATTTTATTACAATGAGAAGATGAGGAAAGCTTATTATTTACTAGTATCCCAAGATCCTTTTCTAAACTAGATGCCCTAATAATAGTATTGTCCAAAGTGTATATTTGTTTGGGGTTATTTTTCCCCATGTGTAAAACCGCACATTTTGTAACATTAAAGTGCATTTTATTTATGTGTGCCCAGTGTTCAGTTATTGCAAGGTCAGTTAGTAAAGTTTTTCTGTTAACTGCATTATTTACAATACCCCCTAGTTTTGTGTCATCAGCGAATTTCATTATGATGTTAGAAGAAAAAATGTTCATATCACTGATGAAAATATTAAAAAGAGTGGGCCCCAAAACAGAACCCTGGGGAACACCACTCATTACCCTACCCAAGTCTGACAAAGCGCCATTTACCCTAACCCTCTGCGTACGATTGCTCAGCCAACTGTTTATCCATAAAACTAATGTCAATGAAAACCCTAGATGACTGATTTTTTTAATCAAAATGTCATGTGACACTTTGTCAAAAGCTTTAATGTAATCTAACAAGATGATATCAGTCGAGATGTTTAAATCGAGATTCGAGCTAATATAGTTGTAGAATGAAAGCAGGTTTGTAGTACAAGAAAAGCCTGTTTCAAATCCATGTTGAGTTGTATCAACTATATTCAAGGATTTCATTTCTATTTCTAAAAGAGTTTTGATTTTTTCCATTAATTTACAAGGAATTGAAGTTAACCTAATTGGGCAGTAATTTTCGACTTTTGAATGGGAACCTTGTTTGAAAATGGGGGTTACTATTGAGGTCAACCAATCAGATGGAACTCTTGATTCATAGAGAGATTTATTAAAAATAATACCGAGTGGTAGGGCGATGGTATCTTTTACTCCTAGAAGAAATTTGGGACAAATATCATCAGGGCCAGGACTAACTGATTTGTTTAATGATTTTAATAGTTCATAGATGTCATTTTTTAAAACCTTGTAAATTGTATGACTTGAAGAGTTTGTGTCAGGAAGAATTTGGGACCTTCCAGTTCCTCTACACTGTCACTTATAAAGACATTAAAAAGGACTGGTCTCAGTACTGAACCCTGCGGTATCCTGCTAGTAACCCTGTGGACTGTTCGCTGTGGACTCCGTTTACTACCACCCTTTGCATCCTGTTGTCTAGCCAATTTTTTGTCCAGGCTATCACCTTGGGACCCACTCCAAGGCTGGCTAACTTGTGTATTAATCTTTTGTTTGGGACTGTATCAAATGCCTTGCTAAAATCTAGGTAGGCCATGTCCACAGCCCCTCCCTGGTCTACTACTTTGGTCATCCTGTCAAAGAAATCTATTAGATTCATCTGACACGACCTTCCCATCGTGAATCCATGCTGCCTTGGTTCCTTTGCCCCACTGGCCTCTAGGTACTCAACAATTCTTTCCTTCAGAAGTGATTCCATCATTTTCCCTACTACTGAGGTCAAACTAACTGGTCTGTAGTTTCCTGCCTCTGTCCTGATCCTACTTTTGTGAAGAGGAATCACATCCACCCTCCTCCAGTCCTCAGGTACCACCCCATCCTCCCGTGATTTATTAAAGAGAGTAGTCAGCGGTGTCACTAGTTCTACCCTTAGTTCTTTTAGAATTCTTGGGTGAATCCCTTCAGGCCCCATTGCTTTGTCCACCTTCAATTTTATTAGTTCTTTCAGAACCCTTTGTTCTGTAAATAGACTGGTATCGACCCCCATCTTCAGTGTCCTTCTCTTGTTTGGTTTAGGTACCTCCCCTCCTCTTCCTTTGTGAATACTGAGCAGAAATATTCATTCAGTATCCCTGCTTTTTCACTGTCACCCTCTGCCCACATTCCCTCCCCTTTATTAAGCCTCAGTATCCCTTCTTTGATCTTTCTTCACTCCCTAATGTACCTATAAAAGGTCTTCTCCCACTTCTAAACAGAGTTGGCTATCCTTTCCTAGGTTTGGGCCATTGCTATTTCTGACTGCCTTCCCTTCCTCTTTCTGCTTTAACTGATAAAGTTCTCTGTCCTGCTCCTTCTGTGTTTCCTTATAGTTCCTGAATGCTATCCTTTTCTCCTTAACCTTCCCTGCCACCATTTTTGAGAACCATAGTATTTTTTTCTGTGTTGTGTTTTGTTGATTTGCTTTACACAAAGGCTTGTTGCCTCTGTGATGGCTGTTTCGATTACTCCCCATTGTTCCTCCACCCCTCCTTCCTGCCTGTTTGTTAATGCTTCTCTGACGAACTCTCTCATTTTCCCAAAGTCAGCCCTCCTAAAATCCAATAATCTTGCTTTTGTATGGCTTGATTGTACTGCTGTGTTTATCATGAACCACACTGTTTGGTGGTCACTTGTTCCCAGATAGCTACCCACTTCTAAATCTGAGATTCTTTCTCCATCCCCATTTGAGAGTACTAGGTCTAAGATTGCTCCCTCCCAAGTGGATTCCAATACTAGCTGTCTGAGGCATGCCCCTTGTATGGCATCGAGAATGACCCTGCTCTTGGATGTGCCTGCAGCTAAGGTGCTTCAGTTAACATCTGGCATATTCAGGTCCCCCATCAACAATATCTCCCCTTTTTCTGCCATTCTAAGGATGCCTTCTATCATTTTCTTGTCTATTCCCCCCTGAGATGGTGGTCTGTATACAACCCCCATGCAGATTGTTGTGCCATTTCCTGTCTCCAGGGTGACCCAGAGTGCCTCATCTGCTCCCTATTTACTCTTTAGTTCTGTTGCTTTGATCCCTTCCTTTACATAGAGAGCTACTCCTCTTTTACCCTCCCTGTCCCTCCTGTAGATTGTATATCCTGGTATGTTGACATCCCAGTCATGGTTCTCTGTGTACCATGTTTCTGTGACTGCCACAATATCCAGGCAACCCTCTTCCATCAAGGCCACTAGTTCAGTGAGCTTTTTACACAGACTATGGGCATTGGTACTCATCACCCTCCACTTTTTGATGGACTTACCCCTTTTAGCCCCATCCTTGTCCTTAGTGCCTTTGCCTTTTTTTTACATTTACCTCTGTCCTGCTCCCTTATGACTTTGCTACCTTGGTGTTTACCTCACTAATTACCATGTTTTGTGGGGGAGGCTAGGATTTCCCTACCCCTTTTCAGTGCCTCCCCCCTTGACTAGTTTAAATGCTTGCCAATGAAGCACTTAAACCTCTCACCTAGGATCCTGGTTCCCCCCCGGGCCGATGCAGACCATCGTGGCAGTATAGGTTTGCATCCCTCCGGGTGGCTCCCCATCCCCAATGAAGCCAAACCCCTGAGCTTCATACCAGTTTTTCAACCATTCATTGAATTCCCTGGTGAGGAGTACCCTAGCATCACCCTTGCCATAGACAGGCAGCACCTCCGAGAAGGTTACCGTATGCGCTTACTTGTCTAAGGCCCCTCCCCAACTCTACAAACCCTCTTGCACTGCTGTGGATCCCATTCCTAGCCAGGTCATTTGTCCCTAGGTGGACAATGACATCCAGCTCCCTCCCTCGTGCAGCTACCCCATGATCCTGAGAATTCACTTCCTGTCCCTCAAGCCATGGTGCCAGGCAGGCACCTTACCTCCCTCTCCCCTTCCTCCCCCACTTCTACCCCTATGATTGAGTTCCCCACCAGGAGTTGTTTCCTTCCCCTGTGGGATCCCATGCCACCCTCCTGTGGGTCTCCTTTGTGAAGGTTCCTAGCATCCTGCTTGGTCTCCACTGCAGGTGCCTCCATAGAGGGAACCATTGTCCACCAGAAGAGCATATGAATTGTGGAGATGTACAGCTGGAGGGATGTAACTCTGTCCCACCACCCTCTCCCTCCCTGAGCCCACTCTGGTCCAGCCTCTCCTCTTTCTTGGCAACCTCTGAGGTAGTGGCATTGGCCCTGGTGGTCCCTGGGTGGGGGAGGAGGTTTCTCAAATCCTAGCCAGGTCAGCCTGGAGACGGGCAACCTTCTCTCTCAGACCAGAGAGGTGCCTGCAAATAGGGCAGCATTGCAGCCTCCAGAATGTCTCCTGGAACACTGCCGCCCCACAGCAATTGCACTGCACCACTCCTATCATGTCTTATTTTGTGCCACCTCTCCTGTTTCTCTGTATGCTTACTCTCTCCACTCCTTACAACTCTCACCCTTCCTGTTCTGGAACAGTAACTTCCTATATTCTTCAGTAGCCTCCTTCTTCCTTGCTCAGTGTCAGACCACCAGCAGCTGGGGGGGGACAGCGAGCTACTTTTTTCCTTTAGGGTTGACAAAACTAATGTTTCTCTATGATTCTTCCCTTCCTACTGCCAAAGAGGAAGTTCCTGTTGCCAGTCAAATCCAGTGGCTATAAAGGTAGAACTGGCTTGGGGGGGTGGGATGGAGGGCAATTAGTAAGAAAAAAGGCTAGCAACAGGAAATTGTAATTGGAGTCACCTGCTTTTATATTGTCTAAGCCACATCCCCAATTAAGCTCATTCTCCTCCTACTGATTTATCAAAGTAAGTTGATACAGTACCCTTCCCAGCACAGAACACACACTGACTTCTTTCTTATCTTTTTTAACCCTAAATAAGACCCCCTTCTACTTCTAATAAAGTATCTGTCTGCTTAATCTCAACAGACACTGACTCCTGCTGAGATAGAAGTGTTAAATTAGTAAGAAAATGGTAGCTTCTTTTAGTTAGCTGCTTTCTGCTCTACAAGCAAGATTTCTGTCTTCCAAAGGCTAGCAACAGGAAGTTGTAATTGGAGTCACCTGCTTTTATATTGTCTAAGCCACACCCCCAATTAAGCTCTCTCTCTCCTCCTACTGATTTAGCAAAGTAAGTACGTAAGTAAGAGGTAAGTAAGGACTGCAGTATTTCTTGAATCCAACAGAGCACAGAATCTGAGGCAGCATGGATTCACAGTGGGAAGGTCTTGTCAAGAAAATCTGATAGATTTTTTTGCAGTGCACCCCTTTTCATCGACACCTCGATGGCAAAACAAGAAAACAGACCATTACGGTGACATTCACGGTAATGGTTCTTTTTCCATGTTTCACCTTCCCCCAGTGTTCTAGCCCCTCCCCGGACCAACTCTGACCTGGAGTTGAAATCCTAAAGTTCAGGAGGTGTGGGGGGGCACAGCCCCCCACAGAAAACACTCGTAGAACAGGTGGCACCATACCTGCGGTGGTATTGTGCCATCACTGTGGGGGAGGTTGGCATTGTTGCTGATGACAAAACTTGGTGCTTCCATTTTGTTGTCAGGGTGACCAGGGAGGTAGATCAGGGAGGGGCAGTGGATGTGGCCTACCTAGATTTCATCAAGTCCTTCAACACCATCCCACATAGGAGGTTGGTAAATAAGTTGGACAGCCTGGGAGTCAGCTCCAAGGTGGTAAACTAGGTCAGAAACTGGTTAGGTGACAAGATACAGAAGATGGTAGTACATGGCATTCAATCCAAGGGAAGGGGGTGACCAGCAGATGCCACAGGGATCCATGCTGGGGACTGTCCTCTTTAATGTCTTTATAAGCATCACTGAAGGGGGGCTGGAAGGGAAGTTATGCCTCTTTGCAGATGACACTAAGATCTGTAACAGGGTCGACACTCCAGGTGGGGTGAAAAGAATGAAAAGGACCTAAACATGCTTGAGGAGTGGTTGAGAGTGTAGAAGCTAAGATTCAATGCAAGGAAGTGCAAAAGTATGCATTTGGGGCACAGAAATCCAAGTGAGGAGTACAAGAGGTTCTGTCAGACACCAATCAAAAAAGGGACCTGGGGCTAATCGTATCTGATGACCTAAAGGTAACCAAACAATGTGAGAAGGCTGTGGAGAGAGCCAGTGTGATGCTAGGGTGCATAAGGTGAGGTATCACCAACAGAAAAAAGGAGGTGGTTATGCCACTGTACAGATCAATAGTGAGACCTCATCTGGAGTACTGTGTCCAGTTCTGGAAGCCACAATTTTAGAAGGACATAGACAAAATAAAGGCAGTCCACAGAAGGGCAACAACAATGGTGCAATGGTGCAATGACTGCACTAAAAGTCAAATGAGGAAAAACTAAAGAACCTCAATATGTATTCCCTGGAGGAGAGGAGGGGATATGATAGAGACATTCAAGTCCCTCAGGGGCATAAACAAGGTACAGAAGGGTAACATCTTTCAGAAAAGAAGGTGTACAAGAACAAGGGTCATGATACAAGGCTAGAGGGGGTAGACTCAGGGGCAACGTGGGGGAAGTACTTTTTCACAGAAAGAGTAGTGGATACTTGGAACAGCCTCCTTGTGAAGGTGGTGAGGGCAAAAATGGAAGGCGAATTCAAGAATGAATGGAATAGACATAAGAGTACTCTTGCAATAGGGAAGAGAGGGTAAGCCTCAGATCAACTGGGGTCTGCAGTATTGCACTAGGCAGGGAAAAGGGGCAGACTAGGTGGGCCACATAGTTTTTATCTGCCGTCACCTTCTATGTTTCTATTTCCCTTCCCTTGCATTTAGGTGCCCAGCCATAAGAATGATTATATTTTTATCCTCTCTGTGCAGAATTTCATAGGGATCATAGCAGGATATGAGCAAAGATGGGCAAGAGTCCATATGTAGCTTGCCCTTAACTCAAAGGAAATAGCTATCAGTAGCATGTGTACCACAGCAGGTATCCATGTGCTCCTTAAAGGTGGCCATGGAATTGCATCCTACAAAATCCGGTGGTAATCTGTTACATACATTGACCACCCTTTTACTAAAGAAACATGCTCTTTTCCTAGTTCTGCAACATAGTCCCTTGAGCTGAAGGACATGTGATCAGGTGGAGTAGCTGGTATCTTTAAAATACAGTCCTAAACAGTCTCAGAAATCATCATATGTAAATGCCCTATAGACAAGGCACATTTCACCTCTGAGGTGTCTGCTCTGATGTATACATATTTACTGCCTGAAGTCTATGCTGATAACTGAGCTTTTTGACAGATCTAATCATTTTAGTCACCCTTCTCTGGACACTTTCGACTAGATTGGTATAATTTCTGGTTACTGGAGCTGAAAATTGTGGACAGTATTCTAGATGGGGCCTGACCAAGGAAGTATACAGGGGCAGAGTGACCCTCCAGTGTCTACTGGTTATATGTCTAGCAATGCACTCCAGTACACTCCTTGCCTTATTTACTGTAGCTAGGCAGTTCCTGTAATGTTTGAGATTGTTGGTGATAATAACACCTAAATCCTTCTTCTCAGTAGTTTCCCTTAGGATTCTAGCAGCCAAGTAATCTTATTATTTGAATGACCCAGATACATGACTGCACATTTATCCAGGTTGAAAGCCAACCCATGCTCTTTAGCCCAGTTTCCCAAGTGCAACAACTCACTCTGCCAATTTTTTGGCTCTTCATTATCCTGAACTGCACACCCCAGTTTGGTATCGTCGGCAAACTGATGACCAGACTTTTTCCTCACATTTAATTGAAGATATGTAGATATTGAATAAGGTTGGCCCCGAGACTGACCCCTGCAGCACTCCACTAGTAACCCATTTCCAATCAGATGTGCAACCCCTAAGAACAACCCTCTGTTTCCTTCCTGTAAGCCATGATTTTATTCACTTAATATTCCTGTTTAACTTGATCCTGGTCAATTCCTTAAAAAGTTCTTGGTGAGAGACCTTGTCAAAAGCCTTGCTCAAATTCAGAAAAACAATATCAATTGGCAGACCCTTACCCAGTTCTCTGCTGACCTTTCCATAAACCTGCATCAGATTTATTTGGCATGATCTGCCAGTGATAAAACAATGCTGTCTTGTGTCCTAACCATTCATTGTATCCATATGTTCCTCAATTAGTTTCTTAATTATTCCTTCCAGTACCTTACATAGGGTAAATGTTAAGCTGACTGGCCTATAGTTACTACAAGTCTCCCTTTTGCCCTTCTTAGATATAGAGAGTACAGATGTCTTTTTCCATGAATCCAGCAATGTTCCTAGTGTAAGGGATTCCTGAAAGATCATTGTTATGGGGCTTGCCAAGTTGTCTGCTAATTCATATAGGACTCTCAGAGGGATTCTATCAGGGCCTTGTGATTCATTCACATCTGTAACAGAGTAGACACACCAGAGGGTGTAGACGGAATGAGAAGGGACCTGCAGAAACTTGAAGAATGGTCAAGGGTTTGGCAGTTGAAATTCAATGCAAAGAAGTGCAAGATAATGCATATGGGGCACAAAAACCCTGGCACAATATATCAGTTGGGGGGTGAGGATATAGCATGCACCAAGCAGGAAAGGGATCTTGGGGTTGTCATCTCTGATGACCTCAAGGTAGGGAAACAGTGTGACAAGGCAGCAGGTAAAACAAATAGGATGCTGGGATGCATAGGCAGGGGCATCACCAGCAGGAAAAGGGAGGTCATAATTCCGGCTATACAAGACACTAGTGAGGCCCCACCTGGAGTACAGTGTACAGTTCTGGAGACCATACCTATGTAAGGACATAGACAGGGTAGAGAAAGGTTCAGAGGAGGGCAACAAAGATGGTGCATGGGTTGCATCACAAGTCCTATGAAGACAGGTTGAAGGAACTGAACATGTACTCCCTGGAGGAGGAGGGAGAGAGGGGATATGATAGAGACATACAAGTATCTTACAGGGAGGAACAGGGTGCAGGAAAACACTATTTTTAAGCGAAAAAGATGTTTCAGGACTAGAGGGCATGGGATGAAGTTGGAGGGAGGACGATTCAGAGGAAACATGAGAAAGAATTTCTTCACAGAACGGGTGGTGGACAAGTGGAACACCCTGCCAGAGGAAGTGGTGGGGGCTGAAACAATCAAGGGATTTAAGAATGCATGGGATAGACATAAAGGAATTCTAGAGGTCAGGGGTAAGGGGAAATAGACTTCTAGGAAAACAAACTGAACTTACAAGCTCAAATGGGGAGACTAGGTGGGCCATAGGCCCTTATCTGCCGACACTGTCTATGTATCTATGTATATGTATCCACTTTCTTTAATCTGTTCTTTATATCATTTGTCTTAAATTGTCTTAAATTCCCTGATTGGTAGATTACAATTTATAACTAGCATATACTCTGCTTGTGAGCGCTCACTGAAAACTGAAGCAAAATAATGATTCAGCAGCACCGCAACCTCCCTGTCTTCTGAAATAAGTTGACCAAATGTTTTAAGTAAGGGCCAGCTCTTAGGTTACCTTCTCTAGTGTAATTGACATAAGAGTAAAAGGACTTGTAGTTGTCTTTGACCCTTCGCACTAGGCCCAGTTCATAATATCTTTTCTCTTTCTTTATAATTGTTTATGCATTTTCCAGCTACCCTAAAATAAGTATCCCAGTGTTGCTCAGTGTTCTTTTTCTTTGCTTTCTTATCAAGTTTATTTTTCCTGATAGTGATCCTTGTTACTTTCCGGTTACACTACGGCAGGATTCTGCCCTTACTATTGTACTTCTACTGGACTGTGGACTTCTCCCATGATTGTCAGTTTGCTAGTCAAGTTTATTTACAAGGACTTCCCACATTTGAGTTGAAGTAGATATCTTAGTACCTCTATGCAATCAAGCTTATTACATACTGAGTTTTTTTGGTGAGAAAACAATATTGATTAATGAAAGATGACACATACTTGTGACCTCTACCGGATCTCTAACTGGCTGAACTTTGATGGGAGACTTTGATACCACACCTGCCTACTCACCAAAAACATTCTACTCAGGCATTCCCCACCTGGCCTTCCTAACCTCTTTAAAACTGCACCCCCCCCCATTAGGACCACCTGTCTCTCCTGTAAAGCCCTGTTGTCAGTTCCCCAGTTTAGAACATCCCTAGGTCAATGTGCTTTCTACTATAGGGCACCTCTCTGGATAAATGAACTCCCCCTAGAAACATCATTTCAATTGAGGGTCACCCTTTTCAAGCCTGGGTTCAAGGAGGTAATAATATCCACCAATAGTTGTGAGGCAGTATAGCGCAGTGGTTTAAGGCTCTGAGCTGTAAATCTGGAGACCTGGGTTTGAATCTCATAGCCCCACTTGCATACTGTGTGACCCTGAGCAAGTCACTTAACTTCCCTGTTGTCCCAGGGCACATCCAGCTTAGCGTGTCTCTCCTGGTTAAACAATTGGAGAAAAAAAAGTAGTTGCGATTGCCCTTATCAACATCTCTGCTGGGAGATTGCACCCCTTTCTTTCTGCAGTCAATGCCCACCGTCATCTCTTGCCCTCTTCCTTTTCTCCTTAATCCAGCCACTAATGAATTCATGTCCTGTCTCAATTTTTAATTTACTGTGCTATAGTTATTTTTATACACTGTCCCTACAAAATTGTAACACTGACCCTAGGTAATCTGCCTATCGCTTTTCTGTTACCTGTTCTAACGTTGTGTTAACAGTGTATGCTGTAATTATTTCTGACATTTTGTTCCTACAGTATTGTTATACTGACTCTGGGTAGTCTGCCTGTTGCCATTTCTGTAACCTGTTCTAATGTGTTGATAGTGTTATCCCTGACTTTTGTCTGCCTTATGTTACTTTTTTTTCTTTTCCGAGATGTGGAGACTTTGTAAAGGAGGCTCTGACTCAAAGGGTTGTAATTATGATCTTTCTAATAAATAAAATAAATAAATAAGATCTATTTGAATAACTGGACAGGGGTAACAAGGATACCATTGACTATGGACTGCTTAAAAATCCCAGAAAACATGTGTTGCAAAACCCCCATGTTCTACCACATTTCCTATCTTTCAATGCTTTTTTGTATTCACTAACTTTAAAGCAGTCAAACTGACCAAAATAATGCTCAGTTACCCAAGCATCTCAGAACGTGATAATGTTTCCTTCAAATGTATTCCTAATAAGGCAAATGTATCTCCAGTCTCAAAGATCTATGACTGTTGCACTAAGTTACTATACTTATTTGATCATTTCCTTTACTGGTCTTATAACAATGTACACTTTTTATGTCTACCCAGTTTAGATTGCTTTCATCTGCCCCTTTGCACAAGTTATGTACTAGAATCTTTAGGGGCATTAAGCTCAGATTTTTCACTTTTGAAATACACTAGAAGTAAATGGTGGGTAGTACTTTGCCTACAGTATTAATTTCTCTTTTGCAGGTGGTTTGTTACCCTTTATTTTATGGGTTTGTTTTTATGGCTGCAGTAGGAGGAGCCTGCAGATGTTTTGCATGTACAAAAGGAGTGATGTCATGTTTTCTGTCCGTGGAACTGACTGAAGATGTAGTCTCCTCCACCTTACCCTCCTCTAAGAAATGTTTTCCACCCCAAATAAATACACTTTCATGTTAGTCAATGGTGGCAGGGTACTATTTTATTTCTTAAATGGGCGGTACAAAAACTGGAAACTTATTAGTGGGAGGCAGCATTAGTTTTTTGGGAGGAGTAAGATCCACCCCCACCTCCACCCAAGAAGCTCCTAAAGATCCACCACCACTTTTTTTTATTCATGTGGGAGGGGCATGAGGTAGATCTATCATGCTGGAACAAGACACACTAGTTTGGGACCTGAATGAAGCAGCAGAACAAGTCTGTGGAGTGATCGCATTGTGGAGCCCCTGCATTTATTAAGGACTAGAAGAACAGAAGATACTTAATGATTTCAAATTGACTTAGAAATCATTGGAACAAATGATTATCAGAGCCACCTGGGGTCTCAGAAGGAAAGAGTAATTAAGCAGTGAAACTACAGCTCCCAAGGAAAACAATAGACACAGCATTCTGATTCAAGTAGAAAGAGCCACAGGTTTTCTAAAACATTTATGTATTAAAAACATAAAGTTCAGCTTTTGGGATTAACAATATTTGTTTACCATATTCAATATCTATCTATATATATATATATATATATATACACACACACACACACACATATATCTATCTATATATATATATATATATATATATATATATATATACATTAGACGCAAAAAACTCTGTTTAATGCATTAGTTAGGGTTGTTCCACAGTGACAAAAGTGAGGAAATTTGGTGTTAGTTGAAAGTTGACCTCCACCCACACCCCGACCAGCATCAAAAGGCTAGTTGCCAGTCCTAAATCTCACCCCATCAGATGTGTGAAGAAGCATGAAGAAGCAGAGGTATAGGAGAATGGGGTGAGAGTCAGGACCAACAACTGCAATGCGCACCCCCAGTGCTGGTTGGGGGTGTGGACGGGGGGTTCAAGGGGGGCTTTCAACCCTAACAATGAATTTCCTCACTTTTGTCGCTGTGGAACATCCCCAACTAATGCATTAAATGGAGTTTTTTGCCTCTAATTTCCTTTCTTTTTGAGAATGATAACGAGAAATAGTGAATGTAATGCGGCAGCTCCCGCCACGTGATGTCTTGTCACATAGTAACATTGTGCCCGCAAACACAAATGGTAATGCGCATGGTGACACAAAGCAAAACAGAAAGAGAAACAGTACTGTAGACAGAAATGTTAAAAACAATGCAAAAGCAAGCACAAATGAAAACACAAAGGGTAAAGCACATGGTGGCATAGACGGGAATGGTAAGTGAAATTGGCATGGTACCTCAAGCGAAAGCAGTAACAGTAACAGTAATATAAGCACACAGGCTGATTTTCCCCAAAAGCTGCACAGAGAAAGACAGTGAGTACAAAGAATGTATGCATAATAATGGGTCTCAGAGCAGAAAATGAGGAGTTGGAATACTAAATTGCTTATACCTCAGGAACCGTACGACGTAGAAAAAAAAATTTAAGTCATATGATTTATGACTTTCCTGGCTAGTTTTGTACTTAGCCACTGTTCCGATGAAAAGTCCATATCCCACACTGTTTTTGAGATATGGGCCCTGGAAGGTGTGGTGAATGCCTTAATGTTATCCTAAGGGAAAAAAAGAGAAGTTCGGAGTGCCATACTTTTGGCCTCCTATAATATGTTTTCACCAAACTACTGAACGGCACATCTGTGGGATGTTGGCTTTCTTCCCTCCAAATTTCAGCCCAAAAGACCAAACCGTTATTTTGCAGCAGGGCACCAAAGGATTCTTGTAATGCGGCAGATGCCGTAATGTTATCCTATGGGAAAAAGTGTCAACTTTGGAGTGCCGTAACTTTGCCACCCTATAATATATTTTCACTGAAACACTTAAAGGCACATCTGTGAGGTGGTGGCTGTGTTCCCTCCAGATTTCAGCCCAAAAGACCAAACTGTTCTTTTGCAGCATGTTGCCAAAGAATTGCTGTCAGTTTCCCACAGCCTGGAAAAGTACTGTCGAACTTTGCAAAAGCTTTCGCAAATTCATTCAACAGTGTCACAAGTGTGAAAGTACTTTGCGAAAGTACTTTTTCCAGAAATTTGAAAAACATATTTCTGGGGTGTTTTACCCCAAAATAAAGACATGCCTAGCATCCTCAGGGTCCGACTAGGTGAACACAAAAATAATTAGGTTGCTAGACGGTCCCAAATTTAAATGCCAAGCATTTTTCTGATCACCAACTGAAAACAAAATTGCAGATTTGTGACAGTAAAAGGGCCATTTGTGAAAGTGAAAACTGCATTTGCGACACTGTCAAACTTTTTAACTTTTCCCATTGACTTTTAATGGGAACTTGTTTTTTGAATAACTTTTGAACCGTTTAATATTTTTTCACAAAATCTTCAAAAGGCACATTGGGGACCCTGGCTGCATGTTGCCTGAAGATTTCAGACTGGTCGCGCAAACCGTGCAACCTGTAGAGATGACCGTATACAGTAATTCCAAAAAAGCATAAACGTGCACGCAGATCATGCTTAAAAACTCTGTAGCCTTAAATGTGACCAGGATGAAACTTGGTGTATCCCAAGGCATGTGGGTCTTGATCGTGTATTCCAAATTTTAGGCAAATCCGTTGAACAGTTGCAAAGTTATTAAGGTGAACAATTTGGGGTTTAACATGTAAATGGCTCCTCCACCATAATATATTTATATATATATATATATATATATATATATATATATGACAAAGAACCTCTGTGCGCAATCACTGAGGCAATGGTTACCCCAAAGGGCATTTGGCCGGGAAGCTAAGTTTCAAAGAAATACAAAACCACACATGCCCCAACAATGCAAAGCATCAGGGGCTGCACATGCAAATCACCACAGAATATTATGCTGGTTCAACTTTAAGCAGAAATACATAGTGCCGAAAGGCCTCACACAATTTGCAAAGGGTGCCAACAGAAGACACAGACACGTGTTTCATCTTGCCAGGACTCGTCAGTATGCCTCGTCTGTTTGACAACCCAGTGGAATGAACCAGCTACCCTAAGATGGTCTATCTGAGTTATGTTGTGGTGAACCCAATTAAAACTGAAAAAACAATTTAAAAGACAAAGAACCTTTGTGCGCAATCACTGAGGCACTGGTTACCCCAAAGGGCATCTATATATATATATATATATATATATATATATATATATATATATATATATATATATAGTTGTCTTTTAGTCGTTTATTTTATTTATTTTTATTATTTATTGCACAATCGGATTTATAGCCTTTGATTCAGGGGCTTGTTTACAAAGGTACCTCATCACAGAGAGGACACACAGAGTTACATACTTACTAAATACAATCATACAGGATAACATAGTTTTACATAGTTGCTAGAACACAATGAATAATAGAAACATTTCAAAGTGACAGATTTAATACCAGCAGGTACCGACAGTGGGAAGAAAGGCATGAGGGAAGTGGGGGGTGAGGCAGGGAGTTCAGCCCAGAGGGCTATGTCAATAGTGTCTTGAGAGTTGCAGAGCATCTGCTAGAGACAGGTGCAGCAGTGGGTGTTGAACAGTAGGTTTCAAAGGGTAGTTTTGAAGGGGACAATTTTGGTAGTGTTGGAGATGGCTGCGGGGAGTGAGCTGAACCAGGACGGGGCTCTATAGCTGAACGACCTCTGTGCCCTGGTGGTCCTAGTTCTGAGTACTAGTACAGTGACCTTGCCGGCAGTTTGGGTACAGACTGTGGAAGGTGTAAGTTGGACAGAGGCAGAAACCCCAGGGGGGAGAGCCCAAGCAGAATTTTCTTAGTTAGAAGGCAAGTTTGGTAGTGGAGACGTTCATCAAGGTTAAGGAGTTTGGCCATGTCATAAAGCTGACAAGTGTGGTTGAGCCTAGGGCATTGGTCACTAGTCTGCAAGCCTTGTTTAGGGTGAGTCAAATCTTATTGAGGGCCATGGAGTCAGTAGCATCATAGACCGGTAGGCCATAATCTACAAGGGACATTACTGAGGATGTAATGGCAAGCCTGAGAGCATCAGGTGGGAGGCAGTCCTTGTGATGGTAGAGGATGCCAAGTCGGGAGTTAGCAGTGGATGCGAGGGATGAAATGTGGGCATGAAAGCTGAGGGCTGAGTCAAAGGTGATCCCAAGGTATTTGTAAGAGTAAACTTGTTCAAGTGGTTGTAGATTGCTGGGGAGGATTTGGACGGGGTTGTTGCTAGCTTTGTTCTGGTGGTGGGCAAAGAGCATAGACTTAGTTTTTTTGAGGTTAATGACTAGTCTGCTCTCCTTAAACCACTTCTCTGCATTATTGAAGGAGTGTTGGAGGGAGTCTTGGAGGGAGGTAGGATTCCTGTGAGTAGCATAAGTAACGGCGACATCGGCATACAGGAGAATATTGCCAGAACAGGCCCTGGGCAGGGTGTTTAGGTAGAGACTGAAGAGTAGTGGGCCCAAGATAGAGCCCTGCGGAACCCTTGAGTGGATGGGAGGGGTTTCTGAGAGTGTCCCATTGTTTTTGACTCGCTGGGAGCAGGCTGATAGGTAACTCACACACCAGGTGAGGGGGCCAGCAGAGAAACCTGTATGGTAGAGGCCATTTAGAAGGGGGGGTGGGAGACAGCATCAAAGGCCTTAGGTCAATGAACACTGCTTTGAAAGCATTGGTGTTAGTAATGCATTTAGAAATAAATGTTTTAATTGTCTTTACAGCTAAACATGCAGTTCCATGTGAGGGCACATTTTTTGGGGGGAGGGGGTTCAAATGATTTTAATCAAATTATTTTAATTATGGGCACAGTACTTGGTAAGCACATCCTTTGATTATAAAGTG
Organism: Neoceratodus forsteri; assembly: GCA_016271365.2. Classification (NCBI taxonomy): domain Eukaryota; kingdom Metazoa; phylum Chordata; order Ceratodontiformes; family Ceratodontidae; genus Neoceratodus; species Neoceratodus forsteri. The sequence goes on from CM028133.1 coordinate 66,654,059, forward strand.
TAGGTTTTCTTTTAAGTTTGAGAAGTATGTATTATATATGTGTGTTTTTTTCCTATTTTCTTTACACTGATATTATAAACTGAGCCAGGAAAAAAGTAAGGCCAAACAGATCAGAGTTGACATTAAAAAATGTGATGTTCCTAAGGTCTGTTGCATGCATTATGCTTTCATTTCCATGGGAGGGGCATGAAGTGGATATATCATGTAGGAACAACTATCAGAGCTGCCATCCCCTTGGACTAGCCATTTATCACTCATTTAAAATAACACAAATGTGGTTTCACATTTTTACTATGAGGGAAGCTAGAAGATGAACCAGCATGGTTAACAAATACATTGATTCACACCTGTGAATGAGGGGGGAGTGGGAGTTTTTTCTAACATTCCTGGTGGTTTTATACTTCCTGGAACCTGCTATTCAGGTTTTTTTATTGCATCTTGTTCCAGGCAATCTTCCCAGAGTGCAGTTTACTCTATTGTTTAATAGCTCCGGGTGGAGACCAGTGTCGTGTTACATTGTCTTTTATTTCAAATTAACCACAGACATCATGGCAGCCAAAGGAGATACATTTTGAGTCTTAGGGTATGCACAGCATAGTTAATGAGTTTTCATATGCATAATCTTTCCATTCATGTTATTGCTAGACATAATGTAGTTACTGTAGCTTGGCTTGAGGAAGGATGAACATGGTCAGGACCCCTTAGCAATTGAGGTGCATATGCAGCAAATACGTCCAAATGTCCAAACTTGCCCTATAACTGTTTATTGTCACAGTTTGCATTTTCTTCTTGAAATGGTTACTTTTGTATTTATGTTTATTTTAAAATATTTAATATTCTGAACATGTGGTTATGTCATGGACCATTACTGATCTCCAGACTTAACCTCCTCCCCACCCATGCTCCAACTTGCATAGAAGATAGTGCTTGTAGACAGATCTTATCATTTTGCCCCTGTGTTCTAGTGTGTGTGTGTGTGTGTGTTTGATTCAATTGCTTGTGTCTCACATGGAAACAGTGTTGGTAGACAATCTAATCATTTTGCAGCTGTATTCTACTGTGTGTGTGTGTGTGTGTGTGTGTGTGTGTGTGTGTGTGTGCATCTGAAGTTGTTCTTGCAACCTAGGAGAGGTACTTCCCCAGACATAGCAGCAGTACATTGCATAGCGCATATACAATGTCAATAAGCAGGTCATGCAACAGATGTGCTCAGCAGTTACTGAAGCAAGAAATGTACAGCTATCATTTTTTATATCCTGTTCAAAATGTGTTTTTGCACCTGTAGTGCCAAATGCACAGTTGCTGTGCAAACTCTCCTTTCGGCTAATAAACTGATAGTGTCACTGTTCATGCGGTGGGGTCACAAAAGGCCCATGCTGAAAACTTGGAGTGAAAATACCAAGAAACACCCAGGGCATTAGGGTTTCTGACCAAAACACCCTGCACTGTAGGGACTGACAGGCATCAGGGGTGTGACTTGGGATTGTCAACAGTAATGCTAGTGCCATTCCACCCCCCATCCCCACCCTGCAGCCAGTGACAGGCATCGAGCTGTGCCTTTGACTCTTCAGCCCCAAAGTTCACCCATTCTCTTACACTGTACCCATTTCAGCGTATTTCCTTATGGAATGGGGTGAGTGTAAAGTTTGAAAACCCCAAGGTACACCTCGACTTGTGTCTGTGTCTGCAGGGTAGGGTGCGGTTATATGGCGAGAACGTTGTAGGCAATGACCCAAAGGCACACCCCAATGCCTGTCCATGTCTGCAGGGTGAGGGTGGGGTTGGCATCACTTCAATATTTCACTGCCATTCCTATTCTGCCTGTCTGTCTGTCTGTGTGTGTGTGTGTCTCTCTCTCTCTATCTATATGTCTATGTAATTATCTGTTTTTCTATTCATTGCATGTATTGCTATTTTTACGTATTTCTAAAACAAACCTGTGTAACCCGTAGGTGGTGGTATCCAAAGGGCTACAACCCCTGCCTGCTTGGCTAGTAACAGGTTAAGGGGCCTAGGTTCAGTGACGGGTGCCTCCACCCAAAGGTCAGGGTTTGTATCAGTCTGACTAACCAGGCCACAGCCCTCTGGGACACTGTGACCACCCTTGTCTGCTACTAGTGGCCCACACAGTACATATGCCTTTCCAATACCCCTGACAACTTTGGCATGCACACATATGCTAAGCACTTACCCCCAGGACTGGTTCCTTCGGCTTGGCTCTGAGGACCCCTGTAAAACAAGGTGATGCAATACCAAAGAAACAATGCAATACCTTCAACATAAACTGATACCACAGTCAATGTAAATTGCAGAAAAAAGTAGATCTGATTTATTCAGGGGGACTATAACAAGGATGACGGCAATCAGGTTAATTGGCCTAAACATGCTATAAATATCACAGTTGTACATGCAGTCAGTGTCCCTATCAGTCACACTCTCTGGGTACCCAGGATGGAAAAGGGTGCTAGCCAGGACCGTTGCCTGGGGTAGGCCGGTGTTGCATCTGGTAGGGGCCCTGTGAGAAAGAAGAATTAACATGCATACCCACTGATTGAAATCCGGAGCCGGATGGCTCAGTTCATGAAAACAGCACAACAAATTAATCAGATGATATACTTGTGATTTAAAAGATATGTTGCAGGGAGCTATCTTGTTTACAACTCACAATACCCAAGGCTGAGAACAGGATGGATGAAGGTTGTTCTGGACTGCCAGAAGGAGCAGGGTAGGGAGACGAGGCCCTCATGGCAGGGCCCAACTGCATTTGATAGCAGGCAGATTCAGTCCGATGCAAGCTGAGTACAGCTTCCAGCCTTCAACACACAACTCAGCTCGATGGGGGAAAACAGGTTGCAACCCCCCTCCAGTTCACAATACATTTATATGTAAAGAAAGCTTACTGTACCAGGCAGGCTGCTCCTCAGTCCCCATCAAAAAATCACTGCTAAAACCCAGGTGCACAACAATAGCTAAAGTTCCTGACAGGCTGATCGCTTTTAGCAAAATCTTCAGTCTTCTTCAGTTGAGCCTGGTATCCCTCTAGTAGCTTACTTTGCAGCACCCCAAGAGGATCACTGTCCAACTATTTTTCTCTTTCTTTCTCTCTTTCAGTAAGATGACAACAGGCCAAGTTTCAGGCCTTCCACAGTTCTCCCATGTGAAGTACTGCACAACATGGCTGCCCGATTATGCGAGCTCTTTCCTCTTCAACTTCCAACTCGAATCTGGCTTGCCAGCAGACAGCTCAGGGGATTTCCCTTAGATCCAAAAGGTTCGGTTGGGCAGTTTAGCTGTCAATCACAGTAAGAGCTCCCCCTTCTGTTGCAAAAAGGCTCTACCAGTCTAAAACTACAAATCCCACTGGTAATCCATACAGTCCCATTTCAGCAGGCTCCATTTTAAAGTCCCCCAGTACTGATTGGTCCAATTCGGCAGTTCGGGACCAAAATGGTGGAGCTTAGCTGAAAAGTCATTGCTGCAAAAAAGACAGGTTAGAACAAACACGATATCTTTATCACTCTAAATGTTTATCAGTAATTAGTTACATCTCTCAACAGGGCTCTGTCTGCACCACTAGTGACAGTAGAAACGGAGCAAGGATTCAGCAGCACGGGCAGGATTCAGGCAGGTAAACACACAGTCCCCCCATAAAGATTAATTATGACTGCAAGCAGGCAGCACTTAAAGAGACAGTACATGGAGGCTTTAAAGGCTCTCACTGGTAACAACATTTAAACGGCTTAAATGCCGAACACCTTCCATGTGGTGAGCAATTAGGCAAGCTATGGGAAGACTTTTCAGGAACCCCCATTTGTAGGGGGGTTACACCCTTCCTGGCCTGGAAAAACTTGGCATCCACGTCAAGTGGGTACCTTCACAATAATTTCAAATGCAAATTATCTTACCGATCTATACCATTAGCAGATTAGACCTATAATTTCTAAGGCATTAGTCAACACATTAAACTTTACCATACATATTTTCTGTAATTCACAGTTCACTACTGTTACTAAAGTACATCACACATAAGTTGCACAGATTACTCACATATACCCTGCAGTTTTTAATCAGGTCATCACCTCCTGTACATTGAACAATGATAAAGGGGGACCTTTCCTATCAGCTACCTTGGGGCTGGATGGGACAGGGGCACCATACTTAGAGGGCAGAACAATCAACCGGGAATTTGCACTTAAGCTCAATTTGTGCAGTGAGCTTTGGGACACATAAACTCCCTTATGGATTACATTGATAGGCAAATCCACGGGCTTCCCAGGGTAATCATAGCTGAGGCATACTATTGGTTTGACAGCTCATCCAGTCTTCCTGGGGGAAACAGCCCCAGTCTCAGTACTTTTCACCTCAATCTCTGCACTTTTCTCACTTGCAAGGGGGCCTCTGTCTGAGTGGAAGAGTTTGGACCTGGGGCACAGTCAGCCCTGGGCTCTGTGGATTCAGGTTCTACAACACTTTGTTCACTTGGAAAACACTCTGGCAGTTGAAGGGAACTGTCATCACATTTAAAGTACTCTTCATGTTCTGGCAGGTTACTAGTTGGTCCCAACTCATCTGTCTCCTCCTCAGGGAAATCACACAGTTCCACCATACACAGTGATTCAATATCATCAGACCTGACACTTTGCACTTCACTCTCAGGGAGCAGTGGCTCCAAGGACAAAGCTGGGGGTTAGACAGTCCAGAGGGCCCAGCTTCATCCCCACAATTGACCATGGGGTTACCATGAAACAGCTGACTCAGTTCATAAGAAGGGTAATAACCATAATTGCACTCACTCTCATCCGAAGTGGACTGGCAGTTATTATCAATTTGGGTTTGCTGTGGAGAAAACCTTAAGTCAGTGACTATGGGGGCAGGCTTACTCTGTTTCTGTTTTGCAGCAGCCCAGGTCACTGGTCCAGGGGGAGCAATCTGTGTGGGCTCAAATTCAATCATTGTTTGACCAATGGGCAACAAATGGTTTCCATGCATGGTCTTGACATCATTTGAGTTGTTTTCCGGCCTCACTTTGTACACAGGTAAACCTGGCAATTTGTCTACTACTATGTGGGGAAGATGGTGCCACCGATCAGCAATTTTGTGTTTGCCATGCAATCCTAGATTCTGCAACAACACATGGACTCCAGCGTGAAGCTCTTGGGCTTTCATCTTTTTATCATACCTTTCTTTATTGGCCAAGTTTCTCTTTGCAGCCATGGTCTGAGCTAGTTGGTAAGCATTGTTTAATTGAGCTTTTAGCTTTTGTACATACTGTAGGTAATTCTCAGCTCTGACCCCATCAGGAGACACCCCAAAACAAATGTCCACTGGTAACCAAGCCTCTCTCCCAAATGTGAGGCAATAGGGAGAGAAACCGGTAGCATCATATTTCGTACAGTAATAGGCGTGGACCAAGCTGCTGATCTGCTGGCTCCATTTTGCCTTGTCTTTCAGGTGGAGAGTGCCCAGCATGTCAAGCAGGGTGTGATTAAATCATTCTGATGGTGGGCCTCCCTGCAGATGATAAGGGGTGGTTCTTGACTTCCGCACCCCCATAGAGAGAGCATCTCCTTGATTAAGCGACTCCCAAAGTCTCGGCCTTGGTCAGAATGAATTCTTTGAGGGGCCCCATAGTGAACAAAGAAATTCTCTATCAGCACCTTGGCCATGGCCCTTTGGTCCTTGGTGGGAAAGACTTGGGAATATCTAGTAAAATGATCTGTGACCACCAACACGTTACTGATATTTCACTGATCAGGCTCCAAACTTAGAAAGTCAATACAGACTGACTCCATGGGCATGCTGGTGATGATGTTAACAAGGGAGACAGCCCTCTGTGGCAAAGCCTTTCTCTGTAGGCAGCAACTACAAGTTTGTACATGATGCTGAACATCTGCCCCCATTTTAGGCCAGTAGAATCGGGGCCACACCAGGTCAAGGGTTCTGTCGATGCCAAGGTGGCCCATGTAGTCATGTAGGGACCTCAGCACCAAGTCTCTGAAATCTATGGGCAGAGCCAATTGTTGCTTGTCTACTTGATCCCCCCATCTACAGTCTCTTGGTACAGCAACTGATTTATTAGCTTCAATTTAGGGCCTTCTTTGTACAATAGTGCAGTTCTCAAGTCAGAAGAGCGTAACTTGGACACATCTTTCCCTGCGTAGAGGGCTTCAAGGGCTGATCAAATCATGGGGTCATGAGACTGAGCTCGCTGGAGGCTGTTATTATCAAACTGAGGCAATGTGCTTATATCTAGCATGGAGAAGTAGCAGTATGCAGCTGGAATACAAGTGTCAGAAGGGCCAAAGCAATCTACCAGGCAGTCCACTGCATCTGTGGACATCTGCTCCTCCTTGTCAAACTTCTGGCTCAGTGCTCAAATGTCAGGTTTGGACAGCCTGACCCAATTACCTTTGGAAGTAGGCCTGCAGGAGAGGGCATCAGCATCTAATTGATTCAGGCCTGACCTGTATTCAACAGCGTACTCATAAGTGGACAAGGCAGAAAGCCACCGATGCCCAGTAGCATCCAATTTAGCTGAAGTCTGCACATAGGTCAGTGGATTATTATCTGTCATTACCAGTATCTTTGCTCCATATAAATAGTCATGAAATTGGTCGACAACAGCCCACTTCAATGCCAAGAACTCCAATTTATTTACAGGATAGTTTTTTTCTGATGGTGTCTGACTCCTACTGGCAAAGGCCACTGGTCTCAGACCGTTCTCATGCTCCTGGTATAGCACAGCTCCCAAACCTTGTAGGCTAGCATTGGTGTGTAACACATAGGGTTTAGCAGGATCAGCATAGGCGAGAACGGGAGCATGGGTGAGCTGATATATGATTTAGCGGAATGCAGCCTCGCAGTCAGGTGTCCATCAAGACCCAAAAAGTTCACCAGGGCAGAAGTACACTTTCTCCGATTTGGTGGAGGCTACTCACTTGTACTTTTTGTTCACAGGAGGGTAACCCTGGGTAAGATTCAGCAGTGGGTGAATCACTCTTGAGTAGTCCTTTATGATCAATCGGTAATCACCACAAATCCTAGAAAATGTTGAATTCTTTTAGATTGTGGAGCTGGGGCCAGGTGGTCAATGCCTCAACTTTGCTAGGATTAGTCTCTATCCCCTCAGTGGACACTATGTGCCCCACATACTTTATGGATGTCTGAAAGACTTGGCATTTGTCGATGGACAGCTTAAGGCCGAAGTCTTCCAGTTGGTCCAACACTAAAAAGTCATCTCTCATGTTCCTCCAATGAACTTCCAAACACAATAACATCATCTAAGTATACCAGGCACTAAAACAAGTTCATGTCCCCCCACTGCTCGTTCCATCAGTCACTGAAAAGTGGCTGGAGTACCAGTAATCCCCTGGGGTATTCTCATAAACTCATAGAACCCAAGTGGACAGATAAAGGCTGTTTTCTCATGGACTTTGGGGGCCACAGGGATCTGGTAGTACCCACTGTGGAGATCCAACACTGAGAACCACTTGCTTCCATTTAAACAATCCAACACATCCTGAATACGGGGCATGGTGTACTGATCAGGGATGGGCCGCCTGTTAAGGGTCCTGTAATCTACACACATTCTTACTGTCTCATTCGTTTTCCTCACCACCAAAATAGGTGAAGCATAAGGGCTTCTGGACCCTTGTATCACACCAGCCATGAGCATTTCCTCCAGGTGTCTTCTGACATCATCTATATCTGCTGCTGCTAAGCGCCGAGACCTCTCACAGAATGGCCATTCATCTTGCAGGCGTATGTGATGCTCCGCTCCTCTGACACACGCCACATCCCATTCCTTCAGTGAAAACTCCTTATCTCTCTGGGCGAGTCTCTAGCTGATTCTAGTCTTCCATTCTGCTGGAAACAGGGAATCACCAAAGACAAACAAGTTGGGTGTCATTTGGTCAGTCACTCCAGACGGCTTGCTGCTAGGTAGCACTGCAGTGTCTGCACAGTGTACAGTAGCTAAGGTGCAGCCTCTATTCACCCAAACTTCTCAATTTGAAACATTGTGAACCTGGACCATGACCCTTTGGGCATAGGCATGAGCCCAAGCGGGTAAGATACTGGGCTTAATCAGCAAACCTTCCAGCAATTTCCCATCACCTGGGGCATCCAGCATGAGTATCTTATTCTTGACATCCTTCCATAAGTGGACCTCCCCTTGTAGGGTGCATTGGGTGTTGGGGCCCAGGACCATTGACTCAGGATCCTTCTTCCATACTACCTCAACTGGCTCATCTTGATCCACCTCTTCAGCGTTCTGCCGCAACTCATGCAATCTCTTAATCAAGGCAGTGATCCTCAGAGCTCTACCAGTTTGTTGCCCTGTTTCTCACAGTATAGCTGCGCCAGTCTCCTGAGCACATGAGCATTTGTCCCTGTTAGTAGAGGGACCCCATCGTACAGTCCAGTAGAAGGACACACCAAAGCTAAGGTCTCCACGTGCTCCGCCACTCCAGCCACCAAAGTAAGGAAAGACAACCAAATCTTGATATACCCAACATAAGGGTAGGCCTTTTCGGTCAACCCCCAGACATGCAGTCCTTCCAACGACTGTAGAGGCACATCAGGTAAGTGCTTCCGATACCAGTCCTGAAAAATTATAGTTACTTGGGAACCACTGTCGAGCACAGCCCTGGTTGACACTCCCTTCACCTTCACTGTTGTCTCCATAGATGGGTCCATCACTTTGGACCATTCAGGCGGCACTGAAGTTGGTGTTGATCTGGTATTGGCCTTGGTAGCGTAACATTTCTGAACAGCTCCCCCTGGTGGTCAGTTGTGGTTTGGGTGGATCAGATTTTCTGGCAAATGGTAGAAGGCACAGATGTGCCCATCCTCCCCACAATGATCGCAAAAGTTAGGCTATCTAGGGGCTCACGGGTTTACAGAGGTAATATAGAAACATAGAAACAAAGACTTTGATGGCAGATAAGGACCGCTTGGTCCACCTTGTCTGTCCATTTTCCTACCTACAGGATAAGCCGCAGATCCTAGTTAACCAACGGCCTAATTCTTCCTACCCCCCACTAGAATTGCCTTATGTCTGTCCCATGTATTCTTGAATTCTTCCTCAGTTTTAGACCCCACAACCTCCTCAGGAAGGCTGTTCCATGCATCCACTACCCTTTCTGTGAAAAAATACTTCCTCACATTGCCCTTGAACTCCCCCTCTATCTTTAAAGTGTGTCCCCTTGTTCTTGCATGTCTCTTTTTCTGAAAGATGCTACCCTCTTGGACTTTGTTGATTCCACTGAGGTACTTAAATGTTTCTATCATGTCCCTATCTCCCTCCTTTCCTCAAGGGTATACATATTAAGCTCTTTTAGTCTCTCCTCGTATGGCTTCTCTTGCAGACCCTGCACCATTCTAGTTGCCCTCCTCTGGACTGCCTCTATCCTGTCTATGTCCTTGCAGAGATGGGGTCTCCAGAACTGGACACGGTATTCCAGATGGGGTCTCACCAACTGTCTGTACAGAGGAATAACAACTTCCTGTTTTCTGCTGGTGATGTCTCTCCCTGTGCATCCCAGTATACCCCCGGCCCTCCCTACTGCCTTCTCACATTGCTTGCTAACCTTAAGGTCATCTGATATGATTACCCCAGGTCCCTTTCCTGTTTTGTTGTTGTTACTACCTCCCCACCCATTGTCCTAGGGGCCGCCATTCCCCTATAGTTCCCTGCCAGAATGACGCAGCTAATCCTCAGAGCAGCTTCCATTTTGTATCTCTCCTGCCAAGCTTAAAGTACAATTTATTTATTCCTTTATTCTGGAATGTACAATTTCTGCTACTGTGGTATAGCTGAAGGGAGACATTTCAAAAGTGCAGAGTGTAAAAATAGGAGCCACACTACTAATCTATTGCTCCAGGGGAAAGAAAAAACAAAGAAGAACTCTCACAGGGAACTAGGGCTTATACCTGTTTTAACAGTGTTTCCTGGGCTTCCTGCAAGGACGACACCTCTATATTAAGCCTGCTCACATTCTGTTGCAACCAGATCCATTTTATTGGGAAACACAGACTCTTGCAGCATGAAAATGGGAGGAAACCAATTTTATTTAAACTACACAGCTGGCTTCAGTGCAGACTTGGCAGGCTAAGCCATTGGCAGCGTTGTTTCTATGCCCAAACAGATTTTATTACCCCTTTTGGCAACTTAAGAACCTTATTGAAATTTGAAGCAACAGGAACTGGTGGGCCTGTGACATCATACAGTACCCGATGTCTGCATGCACACACTGTTAGTGGGACTGGACACACACTGGACTGTATGTGTTTGTGAGACTTGGGAACTTTATTGGTGGGGTTGAAATTGGGTTCGTAAATAACTGCAGTCAGTATAGAGGCAAACTGTATTCCAGGGGGAAGGGACTGAGAAAAGGGGTGTGTGCCATTATAAACAGAGGGGGACAAACAGGGTGGCCATATTCCACCATAGCAGGCATCTTCGGAAGGGTTGTAGGCTGTACAGGCTGTGGGATGGCAATAATTCTCAATTGGGCCTTTAGAGAGGGAGGCTGCCACTCTGTAGACAGCTATCTTGTATCAGGAGTGAAGTATATTGGTTAAGGAGTAAGCTGGGGGAGTTGGGGGGTGTCCAAGGATAAGGGGTGTGGATATGGGCAGCAGAAGGGTGGGGCTGAGGGGAGGCTGGGGCAACACTCTGAAATTACAGGATGCTATGTCACAGCAAGCAGGAGGGGGGATATTAGGGACAGAGGACCCTTAGATAGGGATGTTGACACTAAGGGGAAAACATACAGGGTGAACATTCTGAATACAAAGAGAGTGGAAGGGGAAGAGTCAGGAGGGGCTGTTGTGGGGAAGTCTAAAACATCAGACTGTGGGAAGGGAGCTCCTAAGGGGAACAGAGCAAGAGGGGGAGGAAGAGGGGCAGTTTAGAGGTGCAGTCAGGGGAAACTCTGGTTACTTGATGGAGGCTGACATAGAGTGTCACAATAAATTTGAGCTACTTAGCAACCAAGAGGGGGAGTAAGGGGTTCGTGGAAATGAGGAAACTGATACAGAGGCCGGGGGGAGGGAGTCAGATACCCATAGGGCATCACAGACCGGCAATGGAAAGGATAGAAATAGTCCCAGAGGGAGAAAGGGAAACATAAATGTTAAGCAGATGGGGGGGATACAACATATTGCAGACATGAGGGAGGAGAGCATGACTGGAGAGAAACTGGGAGACAAGGAGGTGGGGGAGGACCCCCCTTCAGCAGGGGGTCAGTACCAAGGATGGGGTCTTAGCTAAAGGGGACCCACAGAGAGCCTCTGGAGGTAGGGGTACAAGGGGGGAGGATGGCGGTGTGGGGGAAGAGGAAACCATCAGGGCCAGGATAAATGGTTCAGATAAGAGAGGTTTAAAGGGGACACCTATTCAGAGGGTGTCTGAGTTAAGTGGGCAAAATAACGAGGGAGGCAGAAAGGGGAGGGTGACAAGGGGGTCTCTAATAAGGCAGGAAGACTCCCATGGAATTGAGATCACGAATAAAGGGGGGATGGGGGGCTGAGAGTGCATAGTGGAGGTTACCATAAGGATGATGGCAGTGTTAAGGTTCTGTTATTGAGAGACTCTATGATTAGGGGTATCCAGTCAGAGGGACAGGGGGGTGGATGCCATAGCCAGGTGAAGGTAGTGAGTATCTCTGGGCTGACAGTGCACAGAGCAAAGTTCATGGTGTATGAACTGGTTAGGGATTGTGGAGGGAAATTGGATTTCCTGGTGCATTTGGGAACTAACGATCTAGAGGGAAATAGCATTTTGGAAATCCAAGCAAGGTTCCAAGAACTTGCTAGAGTCTGTCGGGATAATGGATGCAACATTTCCTTTTTGGAGATATTTCCAGTACCAAAGGCCTCAGTGGAGAAAAAAATGAAGATCACAAAGGTTAATGACTGGCTCAGGAAGTGGGGTGAAGAGAGTGGGCTGGGGGTGTTAGGGAACTGGAAAGGAGTTTGGGAGGAAAAGGGACTGTATGCCAAGGACAGGCTTCATCTTGCCCCATTAGGGAAGGAAGTCCTTAAACAGGGGATGGCTGACTACATTTAAGAAAGGTGGGGTATAAACTTGTGGGGGATGGGATAAGGGAGGGGCTGACCAGAAGCCCTCTCTTCCAGATGAGGGGAGTAGCCTTCAAACCCAAGGGGAGGGGGAACAGACTGGGGGTGGAGGTTTCAGGAGGAGCAGAGGTAGGATGGAAGTATAAGGAACCTGGGTGGGGTTCGACAAAGGGATCAGGGATAAGGGTGGGGGCGGTGTTAGTAAATGCCAGGAGCTTGGGAAACAAGTTGCCAGAGTTCCAGCCATGCTGTTTGGGGCGGGTGGATGTGGCGGCGGTCACGGAGAGACGGTAATACCACAAAGCATGACTGGGACCTAAACGTGCGGGGGTACACTATGCTTAGAAAGGATAAAAAGGAGGGCAGAGGGGATGGAGTGGCTATGTTCATTAGAGATGACATAGAAATTGCTAGGGTAGAAGAGGCAGAGGGAAACGTGGAGGCCTTATGGGTCACCTTACGATCCCCAGCAGGAGATATGGTCAAGCTGGGTGTAGTATATAGGCCCCCCGGGATGGGTGATGTTCTGGAAGATGGTTTGCTGGACAACATCATTGCCCAGTGTGGACCAAAAGGGGAAGGAGTGGTGTTGATGGGGGACCTTAATATACCAGGCACAAACTGGGGAACCATGTCCTCTAAGGTTGCCAAGGAGCAGAAGCTGCTGGACAGCTTCCAGGATGTGTTCTTAACACAGCATGTGATGGAGCCCACAAGGGAGGGGCATGTCCTGGCCGTGGTTCTGGCAGATGGGGATCTGGTAAGGGACCTGGTTGTATAGGATCCCCTGACTGGGAGCTACCACAATACTGTCTGGTTTCAAATAAGCATGGGAGGGAGATCTAGAACACTGGCAGTGGACTTCAGGGGGCAGACTTTGTGGGCATGGGAAATATTCTCAAGGATCACTTGAAGGGGATTACATCAATGACAAATGTGAAAAGGAGATGGGACGTCATAAAACAGGGACTTCATGAGGCAGTCAGGATCTGCGCTAAGGTGAAACGTAAGGGAGCGAGGTCACATTAACCATGCTGGTGTTCCAGTGAGGTTCAGGTAGTGGTCAGAGAAAAGAAGGCGGCCTACAAAAAATATAAAACAACAAGAGGGGATAGGGATAAGGAAATGTACCATCTTGCATCTAGAAAAGTCACCGGATGGTGAGGGGCAAAAGTCCAGTAAAGAGCAGTGGCTGGCACAGGGGATACATGGAGGAGAAAAGGGGTTCTTCTGGTACATTGGGGAGTGGAGAAAAACTAAGGGCCATCTCAGCAGATTGAGATCAGAAGGAGGGTGGGTGGAAGAGGCGAGGGACCAGGTAGAGGTATTTAGCAAGTACTTTGCCTCTGTGTTCACTAGAGAGGGGGATAGGATATCTACAAAGCAAGGCACAATGGGGATAGAAGCGGCAGTGAGTGGGATCAGGGGAGCAACAGAAATGGAGCAAGAGGAAGGGAGAGGTACCCCAGGGGTGTCACATCAGGATAAGGATCAAAAGGCCAGTAAGGTGGAGGGGATGGATGATGCCATCTCCACCAAAAGGGTGTGGTTAGCCCTCAAGGCCCTAAAGAAAGACAAATCTCCTGGGCCGGATGGCATTCATCCGAGAGTATTATGGGAATTGGCGGACATACTGGCTGCACCCCTGGTGGAGCTCTTCAACAGGTCACTTGAGATAGGGAGGGTACCTAGGGATTGGCAAGAGGCATATGTGGTGCCAATCCATAAAGGGGGGTTGAGGGAAGTACCAGGTAACTATAGACCCATCAGTTTGACCTCGGTGGTGGGAAAATTAATGGAGAGTATACTAAAGGAACGATTGGGGGTGTACTTGGAGGAGGTGGGAGGTCTGGATAGTTGGCAACATGGGTTTGTGCCAGGTAGATCATGTCAAACCAATCTTGTGGAGTTCTACGAATGGGTAACAACAGAACTGGACAGGGGAAAGCCTGTGGATGTATTATTCTTGGACTTCAGCAAGGCGTTTGACTCTGTCCCCCACAATGGTCTGATGGAGGAACTGATGGGGTTGGGAGTAGGCCTTTGATGGTCAGATTGATTGAAAACTGGCTAGCTGGACACACCCAGAGAGTAGTGGTCTGTGGGGAGCTCTCGAACCCTAGAGAGGTTGGTAGTGGAGTACCGCAGGGCTCGGTCCTGGGTCCGATCCTATTTAATGCATACATATCAGACATCAGGGAGGGCATTAGGGTGTGAAATGAGTCTCTTCGCCGAAGACTCCAAGATGGGAGCAGTAGTTGAGGGAGAAAAGGGGAGGTTGGCCCTGCAAGGGGACCTGGACACCCTGGAAAGCTGGGCTCACACATGGAAATTAAATTTCAATATCACCAAGTGCAAGGTGTTACATCTTGGGTGGGGAAACCCTAAACACAGGTACACCCTGGGAGGGGAGGTGCTGGAGGCCTCAATAGGGGAAAAAGACCTAGGGTTTATGGTGGATGCATGTATGAATTACTCTGAGTAGTGCAGGAGAGCGGCTAGCAAGGCAAACAGGATGTTGGGATGCATCGTAAGGGAGATCACCTCTAGGAGCAAGGAAGTGATTCTGCTGCTGTACAATGGACTGATTAGACCACACCTTGAGTACTGTGTACAGTACAGGAGACCACACTTGAAGAGGGACATACAGCTCCTGGTGAGGGTACAGAGGAGGGCAACTAAGATGATATGAGGGCTAGGGGATTTGACGTATGAGGACAGACTTGAGGAGCTCTGCCTGTTTTCATTGGAGGAGAGGAGAGGAGAGACAGGGGGGACATGATTGAGGTCTTCAAGTACCTCAAGGAATAAATAGGGTAAACATGGGGGGATCTTTAGACTAAAGCAGGGAGGTATCACCAGAGGGCATGGTTTGAAGTTGGAAGGTGGAAGGGTGAGGGGGAAAAGAGGAGGAGGTTTCTCACTGAGAGGGTGGTGGACCCTTGTAATGCACTGCCTGGAGAGCTGGTTCAGAGATCCACAGTGGAGGGCTTCAAGAGAGGATGGGACAGACACAGAAAGTGGATATATCAGATGATGGCCTGTCCCAGGGGGGTGGGGATGGATGATAGGGGTTTCTGGAACACAAGGGGGGGGCCTCGGCATCCAACTAGGGATCTGAGGTTTGAGCAGACTCAATAGACCGTTAGGCCTAATCTGCTGGCAAATAGTATGTTAGTATGTTAGTATGAACTGCAAAGCTCCCACAGTCTCTACCAGAACAGTACATGGGATATGTCTTTCTTTATCAAGGGCATTATACCACTACATCAAATATTTTAAGGGAGCCATAACCCTTTTCTACCCAGTATAATGTGGATTTATGCTGGAAATTTGTGAATAATGTTTCAGTGGAAGGAACAGAATAAAAAAGAGGGGCAAAGAATATAGAAGACTTAAAGGGGGGGTTACTTGATAAGGAGGT
Source organism: Neoceratodus forsteri (assembly GCA_016271365.2). Classification (NCBI taxonomy): domain Eukaryota; kingdom Metazoa; phylum Chordata; order Ceratodontiformes; family Ceratodontidae; genus Neoceratodus; species Neoceratodus forsteri. The sequence goes on from CM028133.1 coordinate 66,669,567, forward strand.
GGCCTGCCTCCTTATCAGGAAAATGAAAGGGATAGCTCTAGAAGACAAGAAAATAGATGGTTACAACCAAGAGAAAGTATGAAACATTATTCCGTGACAGGTATTAGCCCTGTCACATGGACCTTACCTGATTACCAATGAATAACACAATCTATTCAAATAATATATTAATTGGTTTGTACCTTATTTTTATTTCTTGCTGGAGTTGTAGCTATTACAGTAATATCAGTATTCTCAGTCCTTCCTTCTCTCCCTTCTTTTCATGAGTGTTTGCCTCCTTCTGTAGGTTATTGCATTTATTGGGACTAGTGACATGAAAGCACCACTATGTAGCTTACAAACCCCTTTAATTTCATCCTTGTTGATATTAGTTGATGAATTACCATATTTCCTTGATGTTCTTGTTCTAACAATCACATTTGTTTTATAACACAGTTCTCAGTTTCCCTCTGAGCATGACTGGTGTCTTTATTAGGTGAACAGGAACACTGGGGCAGTTAGGGGCCATGTATTTTCACTTATTATACTTGTTGGGGCCCTAAATATATATGCCCCTATGGTAACAATTAGTGCAAACAACAAAACATGTTGTTGGTTCTCTGCCGAGCTGAAAGCTGCATTGCTTGGTAAGGATAAATTGTGGAACAAAGCTTGCTGGACTAAACTTGACTGAGACTGGTGTTAATTCAGAAGGGCATGCAATGCTTGTATGAAAATGGTTAGGGATGCTAAGGCAGCATTTTATCTTACCGAACTAGATTCTGCAGCAGAAGTGTTCCTTCAAATTCTAGAGGACAATTCAATTAAATTCAACTTTATTTATAAAGCACCTTTCAAAGTCAAGGCGCTGTACAAATTTAAAAATAATAAAATCACATTTAAAAGACTGCAACAACTAACAGAGATACGCTAATCCAAAAAGATATGTTTTTAAAGCAACTTTAAAATGATCAACAGTTGGACATTCTCTCAACCAACGAGGTAGAGAATTTCACAGGGTCGGCGCTGAAAAAGCAAAAGCACGAGATCCCAATGACTTCAATCGGACCCTGGGAATCTCCAGCAATCCCTCGTTAGCGGAACGGAGAGGGCGGAGGGGACAATAGGGAATCAGAAGATCTTTCAGGTAACTGGGTGCCTGGTCATGTAGGGCTTTAAAGGTTAGTAAACCAACCTTAAAGGTGATCCGCCATCAACCGGGCAGCCAGTGCAGTTCGCGGAGCACCGGCGTAATATGACTGGTTCTAGAAGTCCCAGTCAATAGCCTGGCTGCCGCGTTCTGCACCAGCTGGAGGCGGCAGATATCAACCCCTGGTAGCCCTAGGTAGAGGGAGTTGCAGTAGTCAAGACGGGTGGTAACAAAGGCGTGGACCAATGTTGGAAGGTCATTCGGGGGAATCAGATGTTTCACCTGGGCGATATTCCTCAGATGGTAGAAAGAGGATTTGACGACAGCTGACACCTGAGATTTCAGGGTTAAACCATCATCAAAATAACGCCCAGGTTTCGAGGTACCTGTTTAGAGGTAGGGAGTGGTATACCACCAAGTAATAAACCTGATGGTTGCCCAACACCCACACCCAACCCCGGACGACCTGGATCCACAACCAGCACCTCAGTCTTATCCGGGTTGAGTCTCAACCAGCTCGAACTCATCCACAGTCTGATCCTATCAAGGCAACTGTTAAGTACAGAGAGTGCATCACCTTGACTGGGAGGAAGGACAGATACAGTTGAGTATCATCTGCATAGCAGTGAAACCAAACTGTAGCCTGATGATTTCTCCTAATGGCAGCATGTACACTGCAAACAACATGGGAGCTAAGATGGAGCCCTGTGGTACCCCACAAGGCAGGAAGTGAGTGTCAGAGGAATAAATTCCGGTGACAACTCTCTGAAACCTGCCCGAGGAGTAAGAACGAAACCATTTTAGGACTGTACCAGACAGTCCCAAAAAGACCGCAGGTGATCCAATAGCACTCCATGGTCTACAGTGTCAAATGCAGCAGACAGATCGAGAAGGACCAGAATGGTACATGCCTTTCGATCTCTGGCCATCAGGAGATCACTCAATACCCAGACAAGGGCAGTCTCTGTACTATGTCTTTTCCTGAAACCAGACTGGAGCGTATCGTAGACATTGTGAGATATAAGGTGATCATCCAATTGTAACGCAACTGCCTTTTCAATAACCTTACCAACAAATGGCAGGTTAGAGATAGGCCGGTAGTTAGCAAGACAATCTGGGTCCAAGGAGGATTTTTTAAGGAGTGGTCAAACTACCGGCTCTTTAAGGGGGTCAGGACAGACCCCCTTCTCCAGGGACATCCAGACAATGTCTGCTAGGATTGGGTAGATAACTTCTACACAACTTACTAAAAGTGGTGTAGGACCCGGATCCAAACTACAGCTAGTTGGTGCATTGTTTGGATGATCTTCAATGTCCCAAATTCGGCCGGTGAAAATCTGACCAGATAGACTGAGGCAAGCCACTTCAATCGACCACTAAAGTCCCCATAGGAGGGATCGGACCGATGCCAGACCTAATGCCGGCAACCTTATCCGCAAAGAACCGAGCAAACTCCTCACATCTTAACTGAGAAAACGCTTCTCTAGGCTGAAGACAGACTGGATTGCACAGTCTGTACACAGTCTGGAAAAGCTGAGCCGGTCAGTTATGTGCGGCAGAAATCTCTCTGGACAGGAATTCTGCCTTCTTACAATCGATTTCTGACTGATAGCTATCATAATGGGCCATCAGTCTAAGCCTGTCGGCATCAAGGCCTGACTTCTGCCAGAGTCTCTCCAGCCTTCGGCCTACTCGCTTCAACTCCTTCAAGAGCCGTCAAACCACGGACTTCTTGAGACAAGAGTGAGAGGCGAACACAAACAGGAGCAATTTTGTCCAGAGCATCTCCCACAGCCTTATTATAGGCCAATACAAGATCATCTGGACTCATGCATTCACCGACAAACTCAATAGATCCAGCACCGCCATCAGGTCATTGGGGTTAACACCCCTTAAAGGGCGGTACTGAACCATCTCCGTAGGGGCAGACCTATTGGGGGGGGCCCCAAAGCTGAACCTTATGGTGTAATGGTCAGACCAACTGACTGGTTCCACCCCCAAATCAGTGATCTCCATACCCAGGAGAAACACCAGATCCAATGAATGACCACCTATATGGGTAGAAGCGGTAACAACCTGTGTCAGGCCCAGCATATTCATCAGCTGGAGGAGATTTTGCCCAAACTGAGAGAATTCATCATCGACCCAGGCATTGAAGTTGCCCAGAAGTATCAGTCTGGGAAACCTCAACACCAGGTCGACGATGAAGTCTGCAATCTCCTGCAGGAATTCTCCACCGTCCCCTGGTGGACGGTAGACAAGGAGAATCCCACAACCTGCACCCTCACCCAAGATATATTCAAAGGAGTTGGTGCTGCCCAATGGCACATCCACAAGGCCCAGCTCAGATTTAAACATAATAGCCACACCCCCGCCCCTACGATCCAACCTTGGATGGTGTATCACCTAGAACCCAGCTGGAGTTACCGAGGCCAATATAGGGCCCGGATTTTCATCAAGCCAGGTCTCGGTGATGCAAGTCAGATCAGATGAACTAACAAGATCAGCAATAATAGCTGTCTTGTTCTTAATTGATCTGGCATTGCATAACACCGCCAAGGCAGGATGAGTTGTCGGGGAAGACCTCGGCACCTGTCCAATTTCAACGAGCCCTTGGGTATGGGAACAAGACAGAACAACGCTCTATCCTGACCCCATTACCTCCAGAGCGTCTTCTGGACCCCCTAGCACCCCAATCCGCCCTCCCCCTTCCTGTCCCCCACCAGGCCCAGCCCTCCACCTTCGTCTACGTCTCCTCAGGATGCCCAATGCACAGCACCTAAAATAGGTGTCAGATGACAATAATGGGCACTCAAAGGGACGTAATTCCCTGAGCCTCGTGGGGGAATAATGTCCAACCGCCATAAAATAAAACAAAAAACTAAACCTAAAAATAAAATGAAACCAAAAACACTCTCCACTTTCTCTCACAGAGGGAGAAAGAGTAAAACAGACAATCTAATTTAAATAACAATATAAAATAAAACCCCTCCCAATCACAAAATTAATCCCAACCCAAAAATATCCCAAGTAATAAATATATTAAGACAAAATCAGTAAACCAGACCACACTGTCGATGCTAACACATGCCACTAGATACTCAAAATTGTACTTTGAAGTTCAGTGAAACACCTCTCACGTGCTTCAGTCCAACAAAGTGTCAAGATATTAAAATATTGTATTGTATTGTGTTCAACGAAGCACCTCTCACGTGCTACAGTCCAATGGTAATAAAATGATAAAATGTTATACACTCCCCCAATACCTCCTCTCACATGGATTGGGATCATCCATAACAAGCAAACTGTTAATAGATATACACTCTCACCACCCCTAAATCCAAGACCAGAGCAGGGACAGAGAAGCCAGTTCTTCAGCAACTCCACATAAAGATAAAACAGAATCGAATCCAACAGGGAAGAGACAGGATAAGTTCTCCAGCAAACAGTCACACAGTAGAAATCCAAATATGGCCAAATGGAAAAACAGTTCCCAGTCAATCCACCGGTAGCTGATTCTCACGCCACATTTAGGTCAAATTCCAGACAGATGAACGCCCAGGGAACAGTCACAGATAGAGTGTGAGGACACCCCCAGCCAGTCGACGACCCGCGGCTACAGAGGCCCTAACAGTCAGCCCAAGGGCTGAACCCCAAGGCGGCTTAGGAGAAGCTCAGGTCTCCTCCAGCTCCCTAGGGATCACGCAGCAACCAGTGTCTGGTCGAAGAACCGAAATGGGGGCCGTCACCGCCACCCCACCAAACCAAACAAACCACCACTCTGAAAGTGTCTGCCGAAACAACAGCAAGCAAGCCCGCTAATCGGCGAGCAATCTTGTCTCAAATCCCAGCAAATCGTAGGTCCAACAGCAACTCCTTCCCTGCAGAGAAGTTCTCGGAAAACTTTAGTTGAAACAAAAGGTTCCGCAAGTTCGCATATCCACATCGAAGCAATGTATCAGCGCCAGGCACGATACGACAGTGCGATAACACGATAAAACAAACTAAATAATCCAACTACAAGTTAAAAAAAATTAATAAAACACAATTTAACGAATCACTTCATAAAATGCTTAGTGATTCTTAAAAGCTGTCCATGGTTAGCACAACGTGGCCTCCATCTTTCCTCTAACCAAACAATCAAACTCAAACAATCAAAGACATGTCCAGATATACGCCTAGTAATTCCTTGCCACCTAAGATTACAACTGGGAATACTACTATCAATGATAAACCGGGAATCCTAGATGCATTTAACAATCATTTTGCCACAGCTGGTCTAGCTTTCGACAATTCCTCTGCAACCTTGGTCTGCTCCCAATTAAGTGTCCCATGCTCAGACTCTCCTGCCCCGGTACCTGGCTTCTCATTCCACCCAGTCTCTCTGAAAGAGGTTGAAGACCTCATGCTCCAACTGGATATTAAGAAAGGTGCTGGTGCTGATTGTTTGGGTCCTTATTTCCTTAAAATTGCCTAGCACATCCTAGCTGTTCCTATCACCCACTTATTTAACTTATCATTGTCCCAAGGGCTTAGTCCCCAGATCTGGAAAATTGCTCATGTCATCCCCTTGTTTAAATCAGGGGATTCCTGCGACCTTAACAATTACAGACCAATTTCCTTCCTCCCAACTTTATCAAAACTTCTTGAAAAGGTTGTCAGCAACCAACTAAGGGACTACCTTGAATCCAATAACCTACTTAACTCTATGCAATCTGGCTTTAGAACTAAACCCAGCACTATTTCGGCCCTTGCCAAAGTAACAAATGATTGGTACCGAGAACTGGACAGCAGAAACTTTGTCTGTGCTGTATTTCTAGACCTAAATAAGGCTTTTGATACAGTGGATCATAGCCTGCTTCTCTCTTCTCTGAAGAGTATAGGCCTGGACTCAGTTTCTTTGCATTGGTTTACTGAGTACCTTGTAGGATGCCATCAACAAATTAAGGCTGATGGTGAGCTATCCCCACTCAAACCTCTACTGAGGGGAGTATCGCAAGGATCCATACTTGGTCCCTTACTATTCGCTATCTATGTTAATAACATTGATGAGAGTATTAACATTGCCATCATACACCTGTTTGCTGATGACACAGTTGTGTATATATAAATTGTCCAACACCTGAAGTTGCCTTTGCTGACCTTCAGGAGGAATTTAACCAGTTCCAGAATCAGCTCCTCCATAAAAAGCTTCTAATAAATACTAAAAAACAAAAGCAATGTTGTTCTCACCCTACAGACATGTGATGAATCCGGCCTGCTCTGGAGCACTACCTCAGATTACCACAATGCTTGGAGAGAAACTGGCATTTGTCTCAAAGTTTAAATACCTAGGTGTGTTATTAGACCATAATCTGTCATTCACTGAGCACATGGAGGACCTTGTAAAGAAGTTAAGGCAGAGGCTGGGGCTATTCTTTAGAATTAACCAGTTTCTTACTAGAGATGCAAAAGTGCACCTTGTCCAAACTACTTTTCTTTCGCTGATCGATTATGCAGATTTCCTTTATAGTCAATATCCCAAAGCCTCGCTTGCAAAGTTGGATATGCTTTACCACAGGGCCATCCAGTTTATTACTGGTCTCCCCATCTCTACCCATCATTGTTCCTTATACAAAGCTGTAGGGTGGTCCTGTCTTATGTCTAGGTGTAATAGAAATGCAGTCCTTTGGTCTTATAGAGTCTTCTTGAAGCGGATTCCACAATTTACAATAGACTGTATCCCATTAAGTGAGCCAGGAATGTATGCCCTAAGAAGCGCATCCTACATCACATTATGTATCCCCAAGGTTTCCTCTCACTATGGCAGAGTGGCCATTAGTTTCCTGTTGCCAATGTTGTGGCACAAAGTGCAAAAATTATTGAAATTAAGCTGCCTATGCAGTATGAATGCCTTTAAATCTCTATATGCTTGATATGTGTGTGAACCATGCAATTGCTACCCCAGCCCCTTATTTTTGTCCAAAGCATCAGGCTGCTGCCTTCTGAGCATAGTTGAATTTATGATCACTTGTAACCTTTGGTGACCTTAACTCTGTGAGTGTCTTATGCCTTAAATGTTTTTCCCCTCTAGAAATCCCTGTAGGGTTATTACCTCTTAATGACTTTCGTGGCCACTACACCTTACTCGCCCTGCTGTCTTTTACATATTGCTTAATCTGTGGCTCTTATTCCCCTATGCTGTACCATTTAACTGCCCTATTTCATCTTCATATTCCCTTTCCACTGCATTCCACTCTTACTATCTCTTTCCTCTGTCCCCTAACTCTCTTCCCTGCCATAGACTAGCCCTTCAGGGGCTCCCTGCCCCTCAGCCGGAAGAAATGCGGATACCAGGTGGTTGTCGCATCCATAGCTGCCACCTAAGATGCCTAGACTGAACTCCTTACTAGTGAGGTGTAGCTTTACTGATACCCAATCGGAACGTGAGCGCTTTTCTGCTCTGGCATCTGATTGGCTCCTGCAGTCTGCTCCTGTGTCTCCCTCAATACTAAGCTAAAGTCTGATTTTGTGTCTAAAACTTGCACAAAAAAGAGTTGCACTTGCTTACTGCCTAACAGTTATGACCTCTATTTTTTCCTGTTTAGAGTGTCAAGAGTTGGGACTCTGTTTGATTACACTCCTTTCTGAATTTCTGTGGTTGGGCCAGTCTTCAGGCATCAAGAAATACCCAGTACTATTGTCCTGCTGTTTTGGTCCTCCCACTGGTTCAGATGTTCTATTGTCTGTGGCCCAGTACTTAATACTGACCCCTTCATTCATCCCTTGCCAAGGATATACTCTCCATGGGCTCCCTGCCCATAGGTGTGGGAAACCCGGGCACGGGTGGTCAGCACTGCCTCTACCACTGCCTGAGAACCTAAGCTCGGACTCTCCATTAACAAAGCATGGAATTAGCAGCCAGCCAATTGGAATGTGAGTGCTCTTCGGTGTTGGTTTCCAACTGGTTCCTGCAGTCTGCTTCTGTGTCCGTTCTAAACCAAGCATAAATCTGATTTCCATGCTGAAATTTGCAAAAAAAAGATCTGTAATTACTTTTCTCCTTGACTGTTAAGACCCTTATCCTTCTGTTTAGAGTGTTACATTTAGGGATACTGTGTGATTACACTACTTTTGAAATTCCGTGCTTGCATTAGCTCCCTACACGAGTGGCTGATCACTTCTTCCTACTGAAGTTCCTACTAAGCATCATCTTATGTCCTCCTTAAATATTACAGAAGTACTCTGAACTGATATGTCTGATGTAACATTGAGTACTTACTTGCATTAATTGCATTAATTGTTCTTTACTTGTGTTATTTGGCTCTGTTGTAAATATCTCTGTATGCACTGTACCATTTGACCCGGAGCTAACCTGGTCCATCTTGTAAATGAGCTTGCTCAATGATGTTCACCTGGATAAATAAAGATTTTGATTGATTGATTGATTATTATGCTTCCCTGTTAAATCCATTTTGAGTTCCAGAAGTTTTAATACAGTTGGCCATTTTCTTAGATTCAAAAGGAGGAACCTTTACTTTCCTTTCAATAGTGCTTCTTTTATATTTTAGAAACCATTTTGAGGCATCTGTTTTATTTCTTGCCCTCATTTTACCAACAGACTTAGTTTATAAATAAACTCAGTTCAGGGATATATAATATTAGATTACTAATCAAATTTGGAGATATGTTTTATTTATAGGGCATTAAATGATGCATCATTGTGGGAGCAGTTAAACCTGGTTTTGAGAGAACAAGTATATAATACAAGAGCACATCCACCCCCAAATAATTAGGGAGAGGACTAATATAGTTAGGAGAAAGTATTGGTTGACAGTAAGAGTAACCAAAATTTGGAACCAGCTCCCTATTGAAATTTAAGGTTAAGCTTGATAAGAATTTGATAAGTAATAACATTTCTGGATATAATTAATATTGTGGCAAGTATATGGATCTTGCTCTAATAAATGCTCCATGATACCTATGAAACCGATGAAACCTATGAAATTTATGAAATTTATGAAATTTACCAAGATTCCAGGCTCCTAGGCTCTGCAACACACAATATTCAGTACCTGAATAACACTTCAATTAGCTGAAAACATATTAAAAAAACTAAATATTCCTGTTTAGGCTGAAAAAAAGTCCACTTTTAAAAATATTGCAAGGGTTGTACACAAGAAAGCATCTTTATATTAGGAGGGCCCACTGAGAAAGTAATTCCACAGTACAATATCTTTCCTGCTTGTGCAGGCTCTTCTGTGAACCATTAGAAAGGAGTGTTCTGTTATGGTCAGTTCCAAGAATATGTCTCATATGGCAACAGTGACTTTAATTGTAAGCCTGTGAGAATATGGCCTCTTAAAAGATATAATTTCATCCATGGATGGAACTGAATCCAAAGGTGTGGCCTTTAGGAATAGGAATAAAAGGTAGAAGTACCCAATATAAGATCTAAAAATAGTCCAGAAACACTTGACTTAAAAACACAAGAGACAATACTTACATTTTAATCAGTACTAAAAACCTAATTAAATAATGTAATATTTTGTCAACATGCAATAGGTTAGTTCTTTCCCTGACATTACGTTATAATTTATTAGGAAACTCCAAAACTAGCAAATGGCAACACTTTTAACAGTTCTGAGTTGTATGGAGCAAGTCATTAGAACATAAAGGGTCAAAAGGTGATTACTTTAGGGCAGGCAACAACACAAGTTAAGTGAGGATGCACACTGCGTGTATGACACATAGGGTGGGATATTCAAAGGAGTTAGATAGCTGTGGGGTTCGCCATTCGCCCTGTACTAGCGTGATATTCAAATGGGTGGGTTCGCTGTGCAATCCCCGATGCCCGGGTGCACCTGTAATGTATGCGTACGAAAAGGGAGCATGCCCATGCATATGCGGCACATCCCGATATTCAGCCCGGGATGTGCAGTGCATATGCCGGCACATACCCACCTTGTGCCACACAGGAGGGCACAAAGTTGTGCCCGACAAAATCAGGGCAAGTCCTGGACACCCACAGGTGAGCTGCTATATTGCAAGGTGCAACACGGCAGCCACCTACTGTGGGTAGCCACGCGACCACCCAGGACACAGTCCGTGAGCCCCCTTCCCAGGGGGCATCATTCCCCCCTCACCCAATCACGGGCACACATCAAAGAAACCATGGTGGTCCAGTGGGCCGCTATCCCATGCCCGATCATGGGCATGTGTTGAATAAAACCCTGGTGGTCCAGTGGGCCGCTATCCCATGCCTGATCATGGGCATGTGTTGAATGAAACCCTGGTGGTCCAGTGGACCGCTATCCCTTGCCCGATTGCAGACATATGCATATATGACCTCTTGTGGTCCAGTGGACCAATCCCCATTGCCTGCTCGTGGGCATATATCACACTCTCTGTTGGTCCAGTGGACTGATCTTCTTCGCCCACTCGTGGACATATGTCAAACTCCCTGATGGTCCAGTGGTACCCCTCTCCCCACCTGCCCACTGAGTCCCCTGCTACCCTGTACCACCCTGGTCAGTGGCAGGCAGCAGCTCCCCACCTGAAAGCCACCTGGCTGCCTGCTGACTGACAGCATACAGTAGGGCTGTATGCCTATTGATCCACTGCATGGACCAATGGGCATGCAGACCATACTGTACTACACAGTCCCGAAATGTGAATGAACGCACCGCATGCAAATGGGACCATAATGACATACAAGTGGCCTCATTTGCACCTTGCTTGCATAATGGCCTAATTTGCATGCCCAGCACTGAATATCACAGTAGATGTGCCTAGTGCAACCACACTTGCACTGGCGCATCCCCCTGCTCCCCTTCTGCCACTTGCGCTGGCGCAGTGCACGAACCCTCAGTGCCATATATAACAGTGCTGAGCCATGGCGCAGCGCCATTGAATATCACCTGGACTATGCCCTGGCTCAACCCAGTTGTGCTGTGCACAGGCTTGCGCCCCTGCCTGACACAGTCTGAATATCCCACCCACAGGGTACATGTATAGCAAAAGCAACTAGTTTACCAGATTTTATCCTACATCTATGATCTGACAAAATAAAGCAGCTTTTGTCATAAAATGTCGGACATCAAGAAGATAAATGGACCAGTAGGGTATCAGCCTCCCCAAGTTAGCCCCTTGCTTACCAGCCTCTTTATAATAAAAATGTATTTTTCCTTTTTAAAATACCAAGATCAAATAATCTGATAAACTGGTAAAAAATAATCCACCTAATGAATTTAAAAATATAAAATATACTGTATTGAGTGTGTGGGGAAATAAACTGCCAGAAGATTGCCAACTCCTGCTTAAGTGCACATTCATATGGTGGAATAAGGAGTTATTTGGCCTGCTTATCACAGCCTATATTCTCTATTAAATGTAAAAGTACACATATCCACTTTGTACAAATCACAGTGAAAGAGTTCTACTTTAAAAAGAGTATGGTGCCAAATGACCTCTCATTCATTCAGCAAAGGCTGGAAACAGATGACACAGGCACTCATTTCATCCTACACAGGACCCATCAATGTTCTTCATCTTTAACAGGCCTGGGGAAGAATGAAAAAAAGAAAAGCTCCATGTTTGTGGAATAACAGGCAGGCTGTCCTGCCCCCTGAGGAAGGCCTTGTTGGGTTGAAGTGCTGGGGCATCAGTTGCTAAATGGGACTCCTCAGGTGCTGGAATACATTTTTTTGTATTGATTTATTCGTCCTGCCTTTTATTCCATGAGTGCAGAGCTTTTCTTTCTTTCACTTTTAGGTTGCCTGCCTTCAATGACCCAGGAGCATGCTACATTTACCTTTTTGTTACGGAGAAGGATAAACTAGTTACATTTTGGTCTTACTGGTTTGGGTCTTGATGGAACCCAAAATAGGAAAATAATCTAAAAGTCAAAGAACCTCAACATGGACTTCCAGTTGAGTTCTCAACAAGATGGCAGCTTAGTTCAACAGCTCTGAGCTCCCCTTGTAGATTTTTCCCCAATTCAACCAAGTAGATTTAGCATTACAACAAAGATACAATGTAAAGCAGGGAAACCAAATCTGATATTTGATAAAAAGGTGAAGAAAATTCTCACCGGGCATCTCGATATGCAGGAGGAATCCAGAATGTCTGCCGGAGAGGCATCAGAGTCCCTTCATTCCTTGGCCTCCACAGATCAGCCAGACCATGATCTGATGCCAAAATCCAAACCACCCAAAAATAAACAGGTGAAACTGGGTATGATATATAAAGAATTACTCTCCTTCTGAGCAGAGGTAAAGGATTTATATTCAGAGCTCCGCAGAGACATAGTTGCTTTGGAGCAAAGAACCAATGATTCAGAACACCAAATTACTGCAGTGGAAAACAGGGTTGATGAACTGGAGATTGTGGCTCAAACTCTACAAGATCAATGCAGTCAGATGCAGGCCCATCAGGAAGATGCAGAAAACCGTGCACGATGGAAGAATATCAGAATATATTGTATACCGGAGGGTTCAGAAAACCAAGATATTATGGATTTTGTAACTACACTGCTTTGTATGGCCTTGGAATTACCAGCAGATATCCAGCTGGACATGGAGAGGGTACACCGCACTTTCGTCTTGTAACCCATAGACCCTAGCGCCAGGCCTCACTCTATCGTGGCACGGTTCTTCAGTTATGCTGTAAAAGAAAACATTTTAATGTTGGCATGGCATAGACAAAAAGTATATTATTGGCAAACATGAATCTACATCAATAATGACAATGTCCCCCAAACTATGTGAGATAAAAGAACTTTTATGCTGACATTTTACCTCAATTAAAAGAAAAAGGCTAAATATTCACTACTCCCTATCCAGCGAGGTTAGTAGTGCAGCTTCCATCTGGAGCAAAGAATTTAGCACCACAGAGGTGGCGAGGGAAGAGTTAGTAAAATATGGCCTGCAATTTTAGGACAAAACTCAGCAGAAGGCATCATTTGAGAATAGATCTTCCCGATGGCAGTCTTGACCAGCAGAAACCCTTGAAATGTGGTTGCTCACAACCAACCCTGATCTCTACTCAACTGGCAACCTTTCAACGTCTGGCTAGTGGGAGGACCTGAAGGCTGCAGGAGAAGTTTATTTTTTTGGATCTTAGCAGGCAAGCTGGAGGCGCCAAGGAGGCCCAGCACCAAAGCTTCGCATTGTTGGAGCTTTGAGTGGCTTTCAGTGGGGGCCATGAGGAGAGCCCTTGGACTGTATTTACATTAAGACTTGGTTTGATATTCTTGGCTCCTTTCAAACAGGAAAGTACTTTCTTTTATTTGAACATTCTCTGAAGCATACAGTAAGAACTTCACTGTAAAAGCTCAATAAAAGATCATAGCTGTCATTATTTCTGGGACTTGCAAACGAATTAAGAGCAGTGACATTAACTGTTTAATTTGGAACGCTACTTTAGTACAGTGAACTAAATAATATTATCTTATGAGCTTAATAAGACTCTATGAGAGGTTAGATATAATGACCTATGTATAGTGCTACTGGGGATAATAAGATAACAGAATGATAGTCTTTCAAAGAACAAACTTCCCATGCACTAATATTGTTCTTTAATTTTACTCACTCCTCTTAAACAATAGGTTGGTTAACAAACAAATTCAGTAAGGGGAGAAAAATAGAAGTCTGAATAAATGCTAACCCGAAGCTTAATTTATTTTAATCTAAATGAGGAGATCCCTTTTGCTCGAGCAGGTTTATGATCTCGAGGGGGAATTGTTTAACTAAAATGAGACCTACAGGACTAGTTAATCGACCTGGAGTGTGCTGAGCTTAAACTGAGAATAGAAATTGGGGCTATGAAGTTTAATAGCTCTCAGGTCCCTTTGACCATAGTATAAAAAACAGAAAGTATGTGTTATAATATGGATATGTACTGGAGGGCAGCAGACAGCTGCATATGAGAAGTAGCTCAGTTTCTTTATATTTTAAAAGCCAAAAATGGTATACTTTCAATTATGTTTTTAGCTTGGCTTTAACATGGCTCTACTTTTTTGTTACCAATAGGGGGCACTATAATCCCTTGGAGGCCCAGGAGTGTTATGCCTCTGGTTTTCCTCCAGTGCTACCTGAAGCACAGGAAGAACATACAGGGAGAAAAGTTTAGATCTCCCCTACCATTTTACATTATGGATTTATCTCCCATGCTTTATCTGACATGGCAAATAGGCCATTTAAGTGTTCAGAGGGAATGGGAGGTGATCACTAATGTATATAGTTCTTATTACGGTGGTGAAGGTTGTTTTATCACCCTCAGTCCCTTGAATACTGTATTGTTGGATGTTATTATAATTTTACAGCAGAATGTACAAATTGGTGGTTAGTTTAGAAGATTGCAAATTAAGGTAAAGCAGTGGCACTTATGTAAGGCAATTAGTAAACAAAATTGGCAAATTCACACCTTGGTAAAGAAAGATGAAAGAAGGGAAGGGAATGGAATATAAATCACAAAAAAAAAGGGAATAAAGGGGACACAGCCCAAAAAGAGGAACACAAGATTAAATGCAGGGCCTTGTGGGGAGAATGGCCAAGACCTGGTCAGGATATGCATAGTGAGACCCTTTGATAACCAAATACAATAATGGAGTTTCTTTTATATGTTTTTTGTCCTTAAATATCAGTGGGCTAAACTTGCATGAATTCTAAATGAAAACACTAATCCTAAGGCAACCATTATGATGTCCCAGTTTTTTCAATATTGTAAAAAAAAAAAAAAAAGTCTAGTGAGGTGATATTTCTTCAGGAAACCCACTTAGCTGAGGGAGAACATCAGAAGTTATCCTGGGGGGCAGATTCTAGGTACTCTCCTCCTCATATTCAAGGGGCAAACAAAGGGGCATAGCTGTTTTGATTCCCTCAATGACTCCATTCCAGGTAGAAACACAATATGTGGACCCCAGTGGGTGTTAAGTAATCATAACAGGACATCTATATGGAAAGCAGATCACATTAGTAAATGTTAACCTACCCTCAAGTGCCTTCCTGACTAAATTCTGAAATTTTTTTAATAAGTTGATAGAGAAGCTGCAAGGCTGCTTAATAATGGTAGGAGACCGAAACCTGACCTTGTCACCACAGTTAGACACCTCTACACTGGCGGCACATTGCCTATCCACAGTCCAGAAATATTCTTGAACACAACAAACGTAAGTAGGGATAACGGATGTCTGATGTCATTATTTTTCTGACTATGAGAGCATATACCTTTCATTCCCCACGATTTCAAATGTCCTCAAGTTTGGATTGTTTTTTTATTTCAAAAGAGCACACAGAATGGTTGCATGACATTACAATTTGCTCTCTGTTTTTGTCTGATCATTCCCCATTATTGTTAAAAATATATTAGAATCTGCCAAGGCAGACCTTGGGATGATGATTCAATACATCATTCCTAAGGGAGGAGGAATTTAAAAAAAACTTTTCATCTTAAACTTGCATGAATTCTAAATGAAAACACTAATCCTAAGGCAACCTCCAGTATACTATGGAATACCCTAAAAGCAGTTACACATGCTAAACTGATAGCATGTGCATCGCATAGATAAAAACAAGGAGAGGAAACATAAAAAGCTACAAGTCGAATTACATGAACTCCAGCAGAATATGGTGGGTAATGCTCCTGAGGGCTATAGTAAGATACGGCAGATAAAAGTGGCGCTATAGAAAATTCTAGATGAGCACAAAAGGAAGACTAGGGAGATAAACCAGTGGCTCAGGGAGCGGTGTGAGGCCAGAGGATATGGGTTGATTGGGGATTGGGGGGAGACCTGGGAGGATAAGGAGCTGTATGCTAGAGATAGACTCCATCTCAATTTGGAGGGAAGGGGAATCCTTAAGTTGAAAATAGAGGGGTTCATTGGTGAAAAGTGGGGTTTAAACTTGTGAAGGGGAGGGACAGGAGAAAAGGCTGTCAAGGGGGTGCCAATAAAGGAGGGACTCTGTCTCCACGGCCCTGGGGAGCTGGAGGATTGCGGGAAAAGGCCAACTGGTAAAGTGCAGACCAGGGGAAAACGGAATCCCCATGGGAACATGAGCAGGGGAAATGGAAGTATAGGGAAAGGGTGGAAGGTAGTCCTGCTAAATGCCAGGAGCTTGGGAAATAAAATGCCTGAGCTCCAGACGATGCTAACTGAGGGAGCAGTGGATGTGGCAGCGGTCACCGAGACCTGGGCCACTGCAGGACATGACTGGGACCTGAACCTGGAGGGTTACACTATGTTCAGGAAGGACAGGGGGGAGGGAAGGGGAGGAGGGCTAGCAATGATAGTCAAAAACTGCATTGGCATAGGGAGAGTAGAGGAGGTAGAGGGAACCGTGGAAGCGATTTGGGTCACCTTGATAACAAGGGGGGGGCAAGAGAGTAAAAATAGGAGTGGTGTATAGACCCCCTGCCCTGGCGGAGGAGCTGGAGGAGAGTCTGGTGGCAGACATTGGGAGACACTGCAGACTGGACAGAGGAACGGTGGTGGTGTTGGGGGACTTAAACATGCCAGGAACAGACTGGAAGACTATGAAATCTTCTGTGACCAGGGAACAGAGGTTGTTGGATGTCTTTCAAGGCGCATTCCTAACTCAGCAGGTGGGGGAACCGACCAGGGAGGCGCGGGTACTGGATGTGGTCCTGGCAGACAGTGACCAGATTAGGGGCCTGGAGGTAAGGGACCCGTTGGCGGGGAGTGACCATGCCATGGTCTGGTTCTGCCTGGACCTAGGAAGGCTAGAAAGCTGCACAAAGACGGAGGTAACTGACTTCAGGGGAACTGATTTTAAGGAAATGGGAAGGATCCTTAAGGAGCATCTGGATGGGATTGGGTCAGACATGGACGCTGATAGTAGGTGGGAAATCATCAGGAGAGGGGTGCAAGATGCTACCAGCACCTGTGCAAGAGTAAGACGAAAATGCAGTAGGGCCCAAAAACCCTGCTGGTGGACCAGGGAGGTCCAGGAGGTGGTACAGGGAAATAAGGCAGCCTATAGGCAATTCAAGTGCTCAAGGAGTGAAAGGGATCAAGGGGAGTATGAGCTGATGGCTAGAAGGGCCACTAGGGTGGTGAGGGCAGCTAAGGCAAGGAAGGAGCAGAACCTGGCCAGGGAAATCAGGAGAGGGAACAAGGGGTTCTTTAGATACATTGGGGAAAAACGAAGGGTGAAGGGGCAGATTAGCAGGATTAAATCAGGGGAGAGATGGGCACAAGACCCGGGAGCAGGCTGAGGTACTAAATGAGTACTTCACCTCAGTTTTCACCAAGGAAAATGGGGTGCTGCATTATACATGGAGGAGACAGAGATACTGAGGAGGGGGGACTCTACGATCGTGGGCGGGTCTGGGGAGAGGAGGGAGGCATCACTGGCAGGAGGGGAGGGCTAAGCGGGAGAAGAGGCACTGGAAGTGGAAATCACAGCAGAGAGTGAGAGAAGCCCTCAGCTCCCTTAAGACGGAGAAAGCACCAGGGCCGGATAAATTACATCCCAGAGGGCTGAAGGAACTTGGGATGTCCTCTAAAACCCCTGGCGAAGCTTTTCACCATCTCTCTGAGGACAGGTTGGGTGCCCCAGGACTGGAAGGTGGCGCATATAGTGCCTATCCACAAGGGGGGGATCAAGGGAGGTGGCAGAGAACTACAGTCCTGTCAGCCTGACATCGGTGGTGGGCAAGGTGATGGAGGGCTTTGTCAAGGAGAGGCTAGGGGGGGAACTGGAAAAGTCAGGGTGCCTGGACGATAGACAGCATGGATTCGTCTCAGGGAAGTCATGTCAGACAAACCTTGTGGAGTTCTATGACTGGGTGACGAGTGCCTTGGACCTTGGTAGACCAGTGGATGTCCTCTTTCTAGACTTCAGCAAGGCATTTGACTCTGTTCCTCACGTGGGCCTGTTGGATAAGCTGGGAGAAATGTGGGTGGGGAACCAGATGATCAGATGGATAGGCAGTGGCTCAGGACGGACCAGAGGGTCATAGTTGGCAGGATAGTCTCATCCCCAAAGAGGGTCATTAGTGGAGTCCCACAGGGATCAGTCTCTGGGACCCTCCTGTTCAACGCCTACGTCTCTGACATAAGGACAGGAATCAGGAGTGAGATGAGTCTCTTTGTGGATGACTCAAAACTGGGGGTGGTGGTGGATGGGAAGGAGGGAAGGGTGGCCCTACAGGGGGACCCGGAGGCTCTGGAAAGATGGTCTAGAAAGTGGAAGCTGAGGTTCAATGCAGGGAAATGCAAGGTACTCCACCTGGGGGCCAGAAACCCGGGCCAAGTGTACACCCTGGGGGGGAAATGCTACAAGTCTCGATGGCTGAGAGGGATCTGGTGGTGGATGTCAAAATGAACAACTTGGAGACTCGTAGGAGGGCAGCAGCCAAGGCCAACAGGATGCTGGGATGCATCGCTAGGGGGATCACCTCCAGAAGGAGGGAAGTGATGCTCCATCTGTATAACTGCTTGGTGAGGCCACACCTTGAGTACTGCGTGCAGTTTTGGAGGCCACACTTAAAGAGGGACATTAAACTCCTGGAGAGGGTCCAGAGGAGGGCAACCAAAATGATTTGGGGCTTGGGGGACAGGACCTATGAGGAGAGGCTAGAAGAGCTAAATATGTACACATTGGAAGAGAGAAGGGACCGGGGGGACATGATAGACATCTTCAAGTACATGAAGAGGGTAAATAGGGGAGGAACAGTCAGGGTGCTTCGAAGGAAGAAGGAGAGGGCCACTAGAGGGCATGGGTGGAAGCTGGAGGGGGGAAGATTCAGGGGAGAAAGGAGGAGGTGCTACTTCACTGAGAGGGTGGTGGAGCCATGGAATGCACTGCCTAGGGGGCTGGTGGAGGCAGAGACGGTGGAGGGGTTCAAGAGGGGCTGGGACAGGTTCAGGGGAAGGGTTCTGGAAGCAAAATCCAATGCAGCAAGAATATCTGGAACTGGGAAGGGAGAAGCCAGAGAAGGCAAGGGAGGCAGCAAGGTCAGCACCCAGGGTGGGGGCTGACCAATCCAGCAGACTCGAAAGACCGTTAGGCCTATTCTGCTGGCATTTTAGTATGTTAGTATGTTAGAAGGTATAACAAGCCCTCTTTTATTTAAAAAAGTATAAATACAAGGAGGGGGGACCAGGGGAGCAAAAAATTTGGCTCAACACCTTCATGGCCATAGGACAGCTACATGTATATCGCAGCTAAACTTTTCTCAGCCGGGCTGTATAGCTAGGATGACCTCAGAGATAATAGAGACTTTTCAGAACAATTATTCCCAGCTGTATATGTCATCCTCATCAGTATCAAATACCCAGATGAAGTAATTTTTTTACTTAAATAAAACTTCCTACTACAACCCAAAACTGCTCAGAAAGATTGTTGACTCCAATAACAGTAGAGGAGTTAGAGTCAACACTTGCAAGAAGTAAAACAATGAAAACACCTGGGCTGGATGGATTGCCATTGGAGTGGTACAAGAAATTCATAAAAAAATGTTCTGCTCCATTGCTGTCCACATTCCGTGAGGTGCTCCTCCCTCCTTGGCCTTCACCACTATATCTCCAATATTAAAATCAGGTAAAGACCCAAAATCTCCCAGTTCCTACAGACCAATTTCCATCCTAAACATGGACAATAAAATGTTTATTTCCATACGAGCCTATGGACTGGAGGAGATCTTACCTAGCCTAATACACCCTGACCAATTGGGTTTCATCCATAGCAGACAGATCATGGACAACATCCGCGGAACAATATACCTAATAGACCATATAAATCAGAGGAAAATACTGGCAGCCTTACTTAGTTTAGATACAGACAAGGCGTTCAATAGAGTTTCATGGCCTTTTCTGTGGAAAACTCTGGCTGATTCTGGCCTCCCAGAGGACTTCATATTGTTACTACAACATATTTACACTTGCCCCAAGCTTATATAAAAGTAAATGGCCAACTTTCTTATCACATATCTTTAATGCGTAGGACCCAACAGGGCTGCCCTTTATCCCCCCCTTCTATTTGCTTTATATATTGAGCCACTGGTTGTTCTTATATGGCAGCATTTAGATATCCAATGTATCTCCTTGGGTGGGAGGATATTTAAACTTTCCTTATACGCTGATGCTATTTTGTTGACCATATTAGACCAAGAACAATCCATTTCACCTACACTTGGACTAGTAAAACATGTTGCAACCTTCTCGGGGTATGAGATAAATGTTCAGAAAATGGAAATATTGACTCTTAATTATACTCCAACACAAACATTAAAGAGTATATTCCCGTCCTGCTGGAGGGGTAATAGCATTCATTACCTGGGAGAGTTCTTACCCCAGAAATTGGACCATTTAGAATTATTTAATTTAGAACCATTAACTCAAGATATAGAACAACATTTAGGGAATTGGACACATTTTCACTTGTCTTTATTTTTTTTTTTTTAGTCTTTGGTAACCAGGTATGGCCCACTAGGCAGAAGTGCCTGTTTTCAGGGGCGACCTGGGAGCACTGGGTGGTTAAGTGACTTGCTCAGAGTCACACAGTATGCAAGTGGAGGTTGTGAGAATCAAACTCAGGTCTGGTCTGCTGGATGTAGCAAGCTCATTCACACCTCCGCCCCATTTTCATTATTTCCAGGATAAATGAAATTGGTATTGCCATATTCCCTAGAATGTTGCATTTTTTTTCCCAACCCTGCCATTTACCCTGTCCCAATATTATTTTACGGCCTGAAACATAATCCTTTCTAGATTTGTATGGGCAGGGAGATGCCCCAGGATTCGGTGGTCAGTGTTACATTTGCTAATTGACAGGGGAGGCATGAATCTACCGAATTTGGTAGAATAACATAAAGCAGTTACATGTAAAACAGTTATGACATGACTTAATATAAACCATGAAGTACCAAGGAAATTTATTGAATTTGTACTGAATAATTTATTTGATATTCTTCCAATAGTTTTTACACCCGTGTCAAAACCCCCAAACATTAATGATTTCTCATTTGGTATACATCACACCCTCCGGAGTTGGAATATACTTTGAACTCAGCCGACAATGGTGCAGAGCTTTTATTATTTTAGATTACTGACTGCAGAACAAGAGTTTTTGCCAGCCAAAATGGATCTAACTTTTAACAGATGGCACAGGCTCAGACTATCCTTGTTATAACTGTTTTTAGATTCTCAAAGGGTAGTATCATTTCCAACTTTGCAATCAAGTTATCACATGCTACATCAGGACCATCTTAGATACTTGCAAGTATGAGCATTTTTATTGAGGAAAGACCCTCCCTGGAATGTGTTACCAAACCCACAATCACAATTTATGTATCTTTTAATAGAAGCTATAACACTATCTCAAATGCAACACTTGATTGGCCTTGCTTATAAGGATGTTAGAGAATATTGAGCTGAATCCACACTGACTATATTACAGGCCTGGAATACTGAACTGGGTACAGATATTTCATATGAACTATGGCTGGGGCTGGTACTTCCTTCTATGAAAATATCATAGGCTCCATACTGGAAAGAGTTTATTTGAAAATGCCAAATGTGTTTTTTTAATATGCTTGATAAGTTAACTAAGTGTTTGCCTCTGAAATATGGTGCTTGGAGGTTGTGTGGGGAGCCTCGGGCAAACACAACACATATGTTTTGGAGCTGCCTTCTGATAATTCACTTTTGGCAAGAGGTAGGCTCTAGTTTGATGCAATTAATAGATACCGAAGTTATCTTGACACCAGAGCTGGTGTTACATATATTAGAGGATAGTACAGTATTGCCCCATAAAAGTAAGTTATATTTGTACCTGGCAGCAGCAAAGAAAGTAATTACTCATCAATGGCTAACCACTAAGGCTCCAACAATAGCTCAATGGCATGTGGTGATGAATGAAATATATTTTTTGCAAAGAATAATCTCTACTCAGAGGGACAGAACACAACAATTTGAACTGATATGGCGGTCTTGGGTTTTTTATATATATCACAAATAGATGACACATTCATCCCATTATTAAGATATCAGAAAAACAGTAAGTGTAGAAATGTACTCCTATTGATTCCCCTAGTATTCAATTATGACAGTAATTATTTTGGATAGTTGGAAATGCCATACAATGTTTATATGTAACAGTGATTATTGAGAAATTATTGTTATGCCTATTGAATTATCACTGCTGTAATGGAACTTATAGAAAATAAAGAATATAAAAAAAAAAGAACCTCAACACAAAAGCGCTGAGGCAGAGGTTACCTGGAAAAGGCATTAGCAATAAAGCCAGGTTTCAAATAAATGTAAAATTACATACAGCCTTTTAGTGCAAGGCATCGTGGGATGTATATGCAAATCCCCATGAAGGAGTTTACACTGATTCTGCTTTAAACAAAACTGTATGGTGCAAAATGGCCTCTCATACGCTGCAAAGACTGAAAACAGTAGACACAAGAGACGTGGTTTGTCCACACAGGGCTCATCAGTGTACCTCATCTGTAACAGCCAAGGCAAAGGATGACTCAGTCATATTTTGGTCTTACTGGTTTGGATTATGCTGGAGCCCAAATAATAAAGTAATCAAAAAGTGAAAGAACCTCAGAACAAAAGCACTGAAGCAAGGGTTACCTGGATTACTTTCTTATTTGGGGCTAGGTTTTTGTTTGTTTTGTAACTGAAATCCATAATAGTCTAGTAACTGCCTTCTTCCCAGCCCCATACACCCATAAATGTCCCTTGATGAGCTGGACCCAACCTGTTCTCAATCATCTAATGTCTCTGTGCACCCACTGTAGCACCCAACACCTCCTACTGCCAGTTTTACTTGTAGTTACAAGCTATTGTGAAAGAGCTATGCCCTAATAACCAGCAGTCTTTGGAACTGTACATGTCACTGCATACCATTTACGTGCTACCTCTATACCTTACATGCATCAGCACATGTGTTACTGTATGTGCTGATGCAGAAAGGCTCCCAGACCCCCAATGAGCATAGCTGACAGGGGGGAGGATTAAGCAAAGGACTAGCAGTAAATTTTGAAATAATTTACTGCCAGGCCCTCTTATCTGGGAACTGGACACTGTATTTCTTAAGAAGTCCACAGAAATGAATAGTTTTTTAATTAGTCCATAAGTAAATGTTATTGCTTTGTACCCTAATGCTATTTTGCTCCACTTGAGTAACAAGCATCTGTCAATGCCAAACATTCACATGCAGGTATTTGCAGTGGTGTTTGGTACTGGTAATGGCTTCAAAGGAGAGAGGTGGCAGCAGTGAAAGCGGTGGGCGCTGCATGGTGGAAGTTGCAGCATAAATGGTCCCAGGACTGATCCCTGAGGTATCCCCCTCTCCCCGGACTGGATCCCATAACCACCACCCTCTGAATCCTGTTCATCAGCCAGTTTAAAACCCAGTTTATCAGCTTGTGCCCTGTGGCTAAACTATCTATCTTGTTAATCAGCCTTCTGTGTTGGATATTGTTGAAGGCTTTGCTGAAATCAAAGTAGGTGACATCATTCCAGATTTACTTCCTTAATGAGGCATTAGGGTTTCCAACCCTAACACCCCACCCAACCTCCACCCTACAGGCGTTGGGGTATGCCTTTGGGTCATCAGCCATATCACTCACACCATTTCACACCCACCCCAGACACTGACAGGTGTCGTGTGTGCCTGGGTCTTTGGTCTAATGCTCACCCCATTCCATAAGGAAATAAGCTGAGATGGGTGCAGTATAGGAGAATGGGTAAACATTAGGGCCAATACCCCAAGGCACACCCTGATGACTGTCAGTGGCTGCAGGGTGGGGTGTGGGTGAAATGGCATGAGGATTATGCCTGATGACCCCCAGGCACATCCCCAATGTCTGTCAGTCTCTGTAGGTGGGTGGGTGGGGCATTACAGTTGGAAACTCTAATGCCCAGGGTGTTTGTTGGTATTTTCACTCTAAATTTTCAACATATGCTTTTTGGAACCCCACCTCATGAACAGTGGCACTATCATTTCATTACTCAATCCCGAAAGCTGATTTCACACAGCGACTGCACCATTCAGCGCCACAGGTGCGAACACCCATGTTGGGCAGGATGTGAAAAATGACAGCTATACTGTTTGTGAGGTGGTGTGAAAAACTGGCAATGTTGAATATTTGGGCCCAGATATTCAAACTGCGCAATTTTGTGGCGCAAGCCCGTGCGCCACTCAAAATAGTTGTACAGGGGTACGGCCAGGGCGATATTCAATGGAGTTGTGCTGTGGCGCAACTGCTTTGAATATCGCCCCCTGGCCACCCCCACAGTGCATGGCGCAGTGGAACTGCACCAGTGCAAGTGGTCAGAGTGGAGCATTGAGATGCAGTGGCGCAAGTTCCATTGCGCCATGCACAGCACCTGTGATATTCAAAGTGTGACATGCAAATGGGGCCATAATTTATGCAAGGCACACGGGGAGGCCATTTGCATCTGATTACAGCCCCATTTGCATGCCATTAGCATGCAGGTGCACCGATCCTCAATGACTTGCGCCTGGCGCCCTGCCAGGCAGCAGCTGTCGGGGACCGACACCCCCTGCAGCCCGATTACGGGACGTCCCGTAAGGGACAATGAATGGCTCCAATCCCTGGTGGTCCAGTGGGCCGCGATTAGCCTGACAGCGGGCATAACTGTGCCCCGAGTAGCTCGATCATGGGCATAAGCAACCCGCCCCCATTAGCCCGATCGTGGGCATCAGACTCCCCCCCAAAGCCCAATATCCTAGGTGGTCCAGTGGACCAAACAGAGCCTGATCACAGGTGGCATTCCTCACCCCCCCAAGTATGAAATCCCTGGTGATCTAGTGGACCCCTCACCCCACCTGCCCACGGAGTCCCACCACCCCACTCCCCCCGTCAGTCAGCAGGGCGGCAGGCAGGTGGGGTGCTGCCACCCGCCGGCTGATGGGGGGAGTGGGGTGGTGGGGCTCCGTGGGCAGATGGGGTGGGAGGTCCACTAGATCACCATGGATTTCATACTTGGGGGGGTGAGGAATGCCGCCTGCAATCGGGCTTCATTTGGTCCACTGGACCACCAGGGATATTGGGCTTTGGGAGGGGGGAATCTGATGCCTGTGATTGGGTTAATGGGGAGGTGGGTTAAGTTATGCCCGCGATCGGGCTACTCGGGGAGGTTGGATGTAGTTATGCCCATGATCGGGCTGCTCAGGGGAGGAGGTTGATGAAGATATGCCCGTGATCGGCTACTTGAGGCACTGTTGTACCTGATTGGAGCTGCTAGTGGTCCACTGGACCACCAGGGATATTGGACTTTGGGGGGGAGGTCTGATGCCCGCGATTGGGCTACTTGGGGGGGTTACTGTTATGCCCATGATCAGGGCATGGGGGCACCGCCAGGTGCAGCAGGAACAGCCGATGGCCACCCACAGGTTGCAGCTGCTGTGTTGTGCCCTGCAATGCGGCAGCTCACCTGTGGGTGGCCCTCGACTTGTTCCTTTTATTTTTTGACCTAACTTTGTGCAGGCGCAGGTAGGGGTTGCACCTGCATAACTCTGCACGGCCCGGGCTGAATATCGGGCTGTGAAGTTTATGCATGGGCACACCCCCTCTACCTGTGCCTGCATACACTACTGATGTGCCCCGCTACATTGGGATTTGTGTGGTGCACTTTTCCCCTTTAAATATCCCACCAGGGTGCATCAGTGAGTTGTGCATGGTGCAACACCGTTGTGCCATGTGCAACCCTTTTGAATATCTGGGCCTCAGAGTGAAAATTTAAAAAATTGGAAAAATTTCAATGACTGCACATAACTCGCGTGTTTTGGAGTATTTTGTTACCAAATTTTCAACATGGCTTTTCTGGGACCCCACTTCATGAAAAGTGACACTGTGATTTTGTTAATCCATCCTGAAAGTTGATTTTGTACAGCAACCATTCCATTCTGTGCAACAGGTACAAAAACATGTTTTGGGCAGCATGTGAAAAATGACAGCTGTACTGTTCATAAGGAGGTGTGAAAAAATGGCAATGTGGAAACTCTGGAGTGAAAATATTTAAAACTGGTGAAGTTACGAGTGTGCATAGAAGCCACTCAATGCACACTAAATGCTTGTGATCACATGAGGATTTTACTGAAATTTTTAACATAAGCTTTTTAGGACCTCCGTGATGAACACTGGCACTGTAATTTTGTTAATTTGTCCTGAAAGGTGATTCTGCACTTTAACCATGAAATCACCTTTCAGGACTGAGTAATGAAATGACAGTGCCAGTGTTCTTGAGGTGGGGTCCCAAAAAGGCTATGTTGAAAATTTGGGCCAAAAATTCCAAAAAGTGGCTGAGATATCAACATAAGTTGAATCCCCCACTGACAGTCATTATACAGCACTTATCTTGAGTCTTCAGTTCAACATTTGAGCTTTGAAGAGTGCAGACGTGTCTCGGTCCAGAGAAGATTGCAGCCGCCAACCATCAATGGTAAGTATGGGGTAAAGGGGGATGCAGGGATGTAGGTGCACAATGGAGGGTTGGGATAGGGGA
This sequence comes from Neoceratodus forsteri, assembly GCA_016271365.2. Classification (NCBI taxonomy): domain Eukaryota; kingdom Metazoa; phylum Chordata; order Ceratodontiformes; family Ceratodontidae; genus Neoceratodus; species Neoceratodus forsteri. The sequence goes on from CM028133.1 coordinate 66,696,188, forward strand.
GAGGGCTTGGAAGATGATGAGGGACCATTTTCTTTTTTTCAGGTATTAAAAAAAAAAATGTCCAGGGACTGTTTTCTTTTTTACAGATAAACATAGAGCTTGACAGCAGATAAGGACTGCTTGGCCCACCCAGTCTGGCCATTTCTAAAGGGGAGGGTTATATAGATGGGTATACTGGGAGTGGGCTCCCCAGTATCCTGGAACATTGGGGGGTATAGCTATGGGGACACTGGGAGTGGGCTAACCCAGTGTCCCTCAGTGGTGGCACTGTTTCTTTTTTATTGTCGACATGGAGATTGGGCACCCCAATGTTGGCTTTAACAGAAAGCCACACCGTTGTTAATGTTGAGGTGGGCGGCAACAAAATTAACACTGGGATAGGGGAGATAAAGTCACACCATGGCTAGTGTTGAGGTGGGGGAGGGGGTAGAGAATTGAACACTGGGAGAGAAAGCCACACTGCGGCTGAAGTTTAAGCTTTTGGCCTGGGGACCAGTGGAGTGAAGACAGGCCATAACTCTGGTCATATGCATTAGTGTACTCTCTAATGCACATGGCCAGAGTTCAGGCTACAGAAAGAAATGAAGTGCTCCCATTGGAGCGGCTCTTTTCTTGGAAGTCCAGCCACACCACGTCAGCAAACCTGAACTGCTGTCATGACCAGAATGCCCGGTCTTTGGTGTACACTGCCAACCCATTGCAGTTTCAGCTGTAATTTGCTTGGCAGTGATACACCTCTCAAATCCCGTATAGCCCCAAGACATTCCTTGTGCAAGTGCAAGTAAATGTAAAATGAGATTGAGCATATTAGTACAGTGTGTTGTATGAGAATTCCATCTTTTTGTCGAATACTGAAAAATGCACTTTTAGTATTTGACATATACCACCCCTAAAATACAGCATACATAAGTATATTTGGTATACTGTATGTCCACTCATGCTGAATGTTCATTTGAGATGGATTTTATATTCATGAAAACTATTCTTCTTGTAAATTCTTGTAAATGAGCTTCGCTCAATGATGTCCGCCTGAATAAATAAATAAATAAATAAATAAAGATTTTCATTGATTGATTGATTCTTCTACATATTTCATATGCCAAATACTAACACAACATCAAATTTAATCAATGATGCATGTAATGATGTAAATGGGTTTGGTTGTGCTACCATGTATTTTACAGTGCAGAAACAGCATTGTTAGTATTTACTTCTAGGGTTCTACAGTATATTACAAGACATTGCAGGTCTGAATACCAGCAAAATCACTTACAATTCCCACTGCCTCACCAGAAACCATATAACTAGCTCCTTACCTGTGTTTCTTTGTTTCCCATTGAAAAACTGGATGGAAGTAGGACCACGATGAAATATGAATGTTACATATCAGTATAAGACTGTGTGTACTATCAGTAAACATATCAGTGGGGATGCTTTGAAGTTTGCATAGAAAGAATTGTTTAATCAGTTTGCAATAAAATTTACAAGAAATATGTATACCTTACATGAAATATGTGTGAAGCTGCAGCTGAGTGATTCAGTATTCTTACTTCAACAGATGCTACTTACTGCATGAAGTGCCCTGATGATCACTGGTCCAATGAAAAGAAGGATAAGTGCATTCTGAAAGCCTGGGAGTTCCTGTCATATGAAGGGTCTCTGGGTGCCACATTAACTGTGATAACCAGTTTGGGCTGTAAAATCAGTGCTGTAATACTTTGTATTTTCATTAGGTACCGAAACACACCTCTTGTTAGAGCCAATAACAGAAATCTCAGTTTTCTTCTCCTGATTGCACTCATGCTCTGCTTTCTCTGCTCCTTGATGTTCATTGGCCATCCTATGAAAGTGAACTGTATGTTGCGCCAACCTGCTTTTGGAATTATCTTCTCCGTATGCATCTCCTGCATCCTGGCAAAAACCCTCACAGTTATAATCGCCTTTTCTGCCACTAAACCTGACAGCAAGTTACAGAAGTATGTGGGATCCAAGACCCCCAAATGTATAATCATTTTAGGTAGCGCTATCCAAGTCATTATCTGTAGTATTTGGTTGTTGACTACTCCACCATTCTCTGAATATAACATGATGATTATAGATGAAAAGATAATAATTGCATGTAATGAAGGTTCTACAGAGGCCTTCTGCTGCATGTTGGGATACTTGGGCCTACTCACAAGTATCACTTTGTGGTGGCCTTCCTAGCCAGAACACTGCCTGATAGCTTTAATGAGGCCAAATATATCACCTTTAGCTTGCTGGTTTTTGCCAGTGTGTGGGTATCATTTATACCAGCTTATCTAAGCACACAGGGAAAGTATATGGTAGCAGTTGAGGTATTTGCAATCTTGTCTTCAAGTGCTGGCATGCTCAGCTGTATATTTTTCCCCAAATGTTATATTATTCTTAGGAGACCAGATCTGAACACCAGGGAACATTTATTAGAGAATAGTAAATTAAAAAATTAAAAATGTATAAGCATGTAAACTGTGTATAGATCTAGTACATAACAGTAAGCATTTAACCTGTCTGTTATTCCTATAGTCACGATGGCTTGATACCAAGCAATTGATTCACTCTGTATGTTATAAAATAAATATTTTATAATACTTCATGGATTTACTGAAACAAGATTTATACATTATTGTTTTGAAGCAGTTTCAAAATGCCCAAAGCTCAAAACACAAAATGGAATGCAAATGCAATTTTTCTGTAGTATAAAGAGAAATCAGTTATTACAGTTACTCAGTAGTAACTAGTAATTTGAGAGAAGTAGACAATAGGCAAACTCAGTTTGACTTCAAACTGGGCCCCATAAATTTGTTTTGCATCAAGCATTTTCTGAATGGCTTAACACCTTCGGGTCTCAGTGCAGTAAATGGCATGGGGAAATGTAGAACAAAAGAGTGTGTGTGTGTGTGTGTGTGTGTGTAGGGAGGGGGGATAATTAAAACCTTGAGTTCAGCAATGAATACCAGTATCTGTGTGGGCCAATAGGAACTGAGAGAAAGAGTGACAAATACAGCAAAAGGAGAGAGGGCCTTCATAAACCACTGGCCATATTCCCACTCACACAGTCAGAGCAGAGCAACGAGAGAGAGGGAGGGGGGAGAGGAAAGCTGACCTCAAGGCTTGAGCTGATAAATTATATATTGTATTTTGGGGCTGTAGAGATAGAGTGGTTTCCTTGCTTGGGATGACAGCCAGAGTGTCTTACTGGACTAGGGGAGCTGCTATGGACAAAGATGTATCAGAGCTCACAGCAGTGGGAATGGAGAGGACTACACACAGGAAAGTGATTCACTTTGGGTTTTATTTTAAACTGTACTCAGTATGCTGGTGATCTAACTGTATCAGAGAGGATTTTGTGTGAAGGGGATGGATAGTGAAGGGGCTGGAGTTTGAGCTGAGGATAGGGCCTGATTGTCTCTCGAGAGAGAGAGAGACTGTGGAATAGTCCTGACCACCCTTCCCCATCCCACCCACCATGAGCTCATCCAGCTTTATAGTGCAGGGGGAACGTCCTTTCCCTTTACATGTCTCACAATAAAATAACCCAGGCTACAATCCTATTGGAGGACACAGAGAGTTAAGGGGGAGAAAAAAGTGTGTTTCTCTTTGAGACAGGGCAGCGGTTAAGGAACACTGGAATGGGGAGAACATAAAGGGAATGACTAATGGGATGGAGGGTCCTGGGGGAAGGGGCAGGCAGGGTCAAAGGGGTGGAGTGGGGAGGGGAAAAGGAGCACAGCAACAAGGGATGTTGGAAGGATAATAAGCTGCAATGGCTGTGGGGCAGCCACCTTCTTAGGAATTGCGTGGAGGGCAGGGGGTGTTTGGTGGGCAAACAGCTTCAACAACTAAGGGACTAGACTGAATGGCTGAGGGGTGAGCCATAAGGAGGGGGTGGCAGGGACTGGAGGAACCATCTGGGGCCAAGGGAACAGTGGAGAGCTCACCCGGACAACTTAGCTGATAGGCTCACTGTACCACAGGGAGGAGGAGGACTAAATGATCTAAAAACACCATATCAGCAGGAATCAAAGGAAGCAGAGTCAGGTCACTGGACAGTGGTCAAGAACGGGAGAAAACAATAACTAAGTCAGAGCGGGAAGGTAAAATGCAGGACGGTGGATCGGGGTGGCTCAGGGCATGGCAAGGGAAAGGAGTAACAGATTCTCAGTATTGGCAAGCATAGATGACTGGGGAGGGAGTTCACAGAGGAGTGAGCCTTGACATCATTGCACAGCCGCACTCCAGTGGGGAAAATAAGGAAGAAAAAATGGCTGGGAATGACCGTGAGCTTGATGGCCATGCCCTGAACTGCCGGGGGGACGCTCATGGAATCACACTGGGGGGGGTCTGGGGATGACCCGACTGGGCAGGGTACGGGGAAGCCATCCAGTGGACCAGTGACTGCCATACCATATCCCCCATCATGTGAGTGTACCTGGTGCTCTCCCGGCGGGCAGTACCGGGAGCTGGATGCCCCCACTGGTAGTTGCCACAGTAGGGCAGAAAAAATAGATGTGATTAAACAAAATGGAAGGGGATAGGTGGAATTCAAATAGGGGAGACAATAAGAATGGTCCTAAGATGGGCAGGGGGGGACATACTGGAGGGTGGTCTCCTTGAATGTGAGGAGCCTGGGAACAAAGCCACTGAGTTGCAGGCACTAATGGCAGAAGGGAGGTGGGCATAGCATCCATCACTGAAACATGAGTCACCCATTACCGGGACTGGGACATGGTGATTCCAGGGTACAAGCTGTAGAGGAAGGACAGGTGGAAGGGGGTGACTATTTATGTAAAGGAGGGAATACCGTGTGGCAGGAATGAGGGGAAGGGGAGGAGGGCAGGGTAGAGGCCTTATGGGTACAGATCCAGGACCTGAAAGGCAGAAAGGTTAGGTTGGGGTGGTGTACAGGCCACCAACTCAAAATGAGGAGATGGATAGGGAGCTGGGGAGCAGATTAGGAAGGTCAGTGCAAAGGGTCACACAGTGATAGTGGGGAACTTCAGCATGCCTGGAGTGGAGTGGGGCACCACTGCCATGTTGAGTGGCAGGAAACAGGTCCTCCTGGAGGTTTTTCAGGACAGCTTCCTGGTGCAGATGGTAAGGGAGCCAAACAGGGAAGGAAACATACTGGACTTTGTACTGACAAATGGAGAGAATGTCCAGGAGTTGGGAGTGGAAGACCCCCAGGCAGATAATGACCACTGCACAGTGTGGGTCTCAGTACAGGTAAGGAGACAGTAAGAACCAGAACAAAGGTGATAGGCTTCAGGTGGGTGGACTTTGGAAGGATGAGGGACATATTGGAGGGACAACTCGCCAGTATCCCCCCACGGTATACCGTTTACAAGGCGACTGCAAATGAGCACTTTCAAAAAGAGTGAGAACAGGCAGAGAACAGCAAGAGGAAAGAGCTGCTGTTATAACTATACTTCTCTGCTGAGACTAAAGAACTACAACTCTACTACTGGAACCTTCACTTTAGGGTAAAAAAAGGGTTAGTGTGTGTCCGAGATGTTGAAGTGAATTGTTATCTTTGCAGTCATCTAGGTGTTTGTATGAGCTGGGCAAAGAGAATTGTTATTTGTGCAATTAACTAGGTATTGAAAGAGCTGTTAATTGGGGGAGTGGCTTAGCTAGAAGGAATCCAGGTGTTTCAGATTTAACAGCTTCTGGCAGAGAACAGCAAGAGGAAGAAGCTGCTGTTATAACTGTACTTCTCCACTGGGACTATATTGCCCTCGTTCCCTCCCCTCCACCCCCCCTTAGCCAGTTCTATTTTTATAGGCACAGAATTTGACTGACAACAGGAACTTCCTGTTTGGAAGCAGGAAGTGAGTGGGTGATCACAGAGTCACAAAATACTCACCGTCCTAAAGGAAAACAGTAGCTCTCCACCCTCCCAAGCTGTTGGAGGTCTGACTCTGAGCAAGTAAGAAGACTACTGAGAAATATAGGAACTTCTTGTCTCATAACAGGAAGACTGGGAGCTTAAAGAGCACAGAGGCAGTAAGTAAGAAGGAAGAAAATAAATAAACAGAGGAAAGAGTAAGTATTCAAAACAACTGGTGGTGGAAGACTAGATTTGCTGGCAAAGGCACCTAGCTTCACCTGAGCTCTTTTCTTCTAGGTTGCTTGTAAGAACCGAGCAAAGAACCTTACCAGACCAAGGAAAAGGATTAAGGTTTCTTTTGGCTAGGCAGATTTACTGTGTGTTATTATTTTCTTTTGAATGCATAGGCATTGTTACTGTTTGTTGCTAACATTTTAGTGCTTTATTTTTCTCTGATTCATATTGTTGTTGCTGGGTATACCTTCTGCTGCATTATTACAGGGTGTGCCTACAAGTGTGTGCTTACAGATTACTGTTGGAATCTTCTGGTCCAAATTGTCTTTTGCAAGGTATATCTCTTGTTACTGCTTTATTTTTCTCTGTAGCAAAGTGTTTCTTACAGGTTATATCTTCTGTGAAATTGTTAGAGGCAGTGCTTACATTTTTGTGACTTTTTGTCATTAGGCTAAGCAAAATTACTGTTTCCCATTATTTAATTAAATTTTTTTTTTTTTGCTAAAAGGTTTTTAGTTTGTCTCAGAGATGTTGAAGTCTCCTTCTCACATTGAAGGAGCTAATTGCTTTCATCCCACAGCTCTTCCAGGGGATTAGGTGTGTAACTGCGGGGTGGAGCTGACAAACTGTTAGTAATTTCCAACAGAAGGAAGGGTTATAAGGTTAGGTTAGCTGATTTCTTGAAGGTGGAAGACTAGGTTTGCTGGCAAAGGCACCTAGCTTCACCTGAGCTCTTTTCTTCTTGGTTGCTTGTAAGGACAGAGCAAAGAACCTTACCAGAGCAAGAAAAAGGATTAAGGTTTCTTTTGGCTAGGCAGATTTACTGTGTGTTATTACTTTCAGTTGTATTCATGGGGATTGTTAGTGTTTGTTGCTAACATTTTATTACTTCATTTTTCTCTGATTCAAATTGTTGTTGCTGGGTATACCTTCTGCTGCATTATTACAGGGTGTGCCTACAGGTGTATGCTTAAAGATTACTGCTGTAATCTTCTGATTCAAATTGTCTTTTGCAAGGTATATCTTCTGTTACTGCTTTATTTTTCTCTGTAGCAAAGTGTTTCTTACAGGGTATATCTTCTATGAAATTGTTATAGGTTGTGCTTTACAGGCTAAACAGTTTTATCAATCATTAGCCTAATCTTTCAGGGCTACTGCATTTGTTGCTGACTGATTGTTTCTGCTCTTTACCTCCTTGTTTCTTTTGTCCCTGGTTCTGCCTTTTTGGCAGGGGAAGGGCCCAGCCACCCACCCCCATCCCCAACCACCCCACACTACACTCCTTTTATAGGGTAGCACAGTCATGACAGTTCCTGTAGCAAAGCAGGAATGGGCAGATTAGAGGGGTATCCACACAGTGACCTCATTTACAGGGCACAAGTAATTTAACTTGTTAAAAACAAGTTATACAAAAACAAACAAAACACAAAATCAAACTTTTGCTTTCATTTTCCTGCTTCTAATTACTCTGACCAGGTTATAAACCCAGCAACTTATCTGGAATGGATATTATTAACTGGAGGTACTGTGAGACACTTTTCAAAAAGGCAGTTATAGAGGATTTAGGACACTGTCCTACATGCTGGGCCACTGGAGATCTAAGGGCTCAGCTTCAGACAGCATGGGCAGAGATTGCACACTTCAAATTGCATATTTAGGAGGAAATATATTATAAGAACCACCTGCCATTTCCCCAACATCCAACACTAGCACCTCGACCACAGAGGGTAGTTGGTCCGGGAGGTTGGCAGGTGGTTAAGAGGGGCAAATCTGGTGCCCCATCACTCAGAGCTCTCCAACATATCACCTCCACAAACCATATAAAAACTACAAACAGGTATCTGCATCAATCTCCGAAATCAAACAAAGGGGCAGAAAACTCTGCAAAGCAGGACACTGCAGCACAGGAACTAGCACAACAAAACTCACCCAAAACAGGAACCAAAACAAAAAAATCAAAAAGGAAATCCAAAACACTTCTGATCATAAGAGATTCCATGATTCAGGGAGTTGATACCTATCTCCAGCCAGGAGTAATGGTCAGATCTCTCCCAGGTACATCAGCATGGAGAGACACTGACTGCATTGATAAAAATGTACAGGAAGCAGGAGAAAACATCGATGTCCTGGTACACATAGGGACTAAAGATCTCACCAGCCAGTCAGTTGTGAAGACCAAGGAACACCTGACCAGGCTGGATGACAAACTATCATCCATTTCATCCGGCATCTCCTTCTCTGAGATCCTGCCAGTCTGGGAGAGGGGGGCAGATGGACCGAAGGTCAGAGAAGGGGAGACAGGGGAGCTAAACATGTGGCTCAAGGGCTGGTGCCAGGAAAAAGGACACAAATTTGTAGGTAACTGGCAACAGTTTTGGGAGCAAAAGTTCTTTAAATTTGATGGACTGCATCTGACTAAGGAGAGAGTCAGTGCATTGGGGCAGACGTTTGATGTCTTTGCAGAATACTTAAATTAGCAAATGGGGAGAGTTCAGCACCCAATACGTCAAAAGTGAAAAACACTCCTACCCCCTCAGCTAGTGATCAAACAGGAGTTCAGCATGTTTGTAGTTCATTTGCATCACCAGGTAAGGAAAAAGGTCCAGCTCCCGATACAATGCACAGGGGAAATGCCAGATCTCGCCCAACAATTAACACACCAAATTCTAGCCAGTGGAAAATCATGTACACAAATGCTCACAATCTGGGAAACAAGATCCCAGACCTGCAGGTAATAACGACAGAGGCTAAACTGGACATAGCAGCCATTAGTGAGATATGGTTCACCAGTAACCACACTAGGGAGACTTCAGTACCCACCTATGTACTGTTCAGAAGAGACCAAGGTGCAAAAACGGGGGTGGAGTGCCCCTTTATGTCAATGAAAATATCAAAGCTACAGAAATTCAGAATACACATAAGGAGCCAGAACTGTGGGTCACCCTGGAAACAGGAAATGGGACAGCCATATAAACTGGAGTTGTCTTCAGGCCTCCAGACCAGGGGGATGACATAGACACATTACTGTTAGAATATATACAAAACATGACAGCTAAGGGGGAGGTTCTGATAATGGGAGACTTCAACATGCCAGATATAGATTGGTCAATATGAGCAGGAGCATCTGCCAGAACTAGACACATAGTGGATTCCCTGGACGGGGAGGGCCTCAAACAGCTGGACAACAACCCATGAGAGACAGGGCCATCCTAGATCTAGTATTGACTAACAGGGAAAGGATCACAGATCTTCAGGTAGAAGGTCACTTGGGGGCCAGTGACCATCACATGGTATGGTTCAATTTGGCCACTAGAACTAATCCAATTCCAAGGCAAAAATATGGGACTTCAGAGGAGCTGACTTTGATAAGATGGCCAACAGAGTTAAGCTAATCCTGGCAAAAATAAATACAGGTGAGAGGGTACAGGCAAAGTGAGAAAGTATTAAGGATGCAATACTTGAAGCAACATCCCATTGTGTTAGAGAGAAAAGGAAGTGCAAAAGAAGAAGGAAACCACTTTGGTTCTCAAAACCAATAGCAGAAAAGGTCAGAGCTAAAAGGCTGACCTTCAGGAAATATAAGAGAATGCAGCAGGATGAAACTAGGGAGGCATACCAAACTTCCTAAGGGAAGCAGGGAAGGCAGTAAGGCAGGCAAAGGCCAAAACCGAAGAAACACTAGCACGGACAGTAAAAGAAAGTGACAGAACTTTCTATAGATACATTAGTGAAAGGAGAAAGTCCAGAGGGGTATTGCTAAGATCAAAGGGGATAAGGGGGCATGTGAGGAGAAGGACCAAGGAAAAGCATATATCCTAAATAGATACTTCCGCTCAGTATTTACTAAGAAGGTAGGGCAGTCCCCACAGCTCAGCACCATGCACACAGGGGGGAGGGAGGTGTGCACTAGTTCCTTCACAAAAGAAAGGGTCCTACAAGAGCTCAATAAACTCAGGGTGGACAAGGCAGTGGGACCTGATGGCATACATCCCAGGGTACTAAAGGAGCTAAGCATGGAACTATCACAGCCATTATCAGAACTGTTTAGTGAGTCTCTGAGCATAGGAGAGGTCCCAGAAGACTGTAGAAGGACTCATGTGATCCCCCTCCACAAGAGTGGTAGCAGGGAGGAGGCAGGGAACTACAGACCAACCAGTCTTACCTCAGTAGTGGGCAACAATATGGAGGCACTCCTTAAGGAAAGGATTGTATAACACCTGGAATCCATAGGATCACAGGATCCAAGATAGCATGGGTTTACAACAGGAAGGCCCTGTCAGACTAATCTCATAGATTTCTTTGACTGGGTAACCAGAGTGGTGGACCAAGGGGGAGCAGTTGATGTCTCCTACCTTGACTTCAGTAAAACTTTCGACACTGTTCCACATAGAAGATTGATTAATAAGCTGGGTAGGCTCGGGGTGGGTCAGAAGTTGGTCAACTGGGTGGCAAACTGGTTGACAGGCAAAAAACAGAAAGTGGTGGTAAACAGCATACAGTTGGAAGAGATGCAGATCACAAGTGGGGTACCTCAGGGATCAGTCCTGGTTTCAGTCCTCTTCAATATCTTCTTCAGTGACATTGCAGATGGACTTGAGGGTAAGGTTTGTCTGTTTGCAGATGACACCAAGATCTGCAACAAACTAGATGATCCAGATGGAGTGGGCAGAATGAGAAGAGATCTGGATAAACTGGCAAAATGGCCAGAAGAGTGGTAACTGGGGTTTAATGCAAAGAATTGCAAGATCATGCTCATAGGGAAGAGAAACCCTGAAGCCACCTATAGGTTGGGAGGGGAGTTGCTAGCAGTCATAAGGGAAGAAAGAGACTTGGACATCATCATCACAGATGACCTGAAATCATCCAAGCAGACCACTAAAGTAGTAGGTAAGGCTAGGGGCATGTTTGGGTATATTAGTAGGGGTATCATAAGTCATAAGAGGGAGGTAATAATCCCTCTTTACAAGACACTGGTTAGACCCCATCTGGAGTATTGCGTGCGGTACTGGAGGCCACACCTTCACAAGGATATTAACCAAATTGAGGCAGTCCAGAGAAGAACAGCCAAAATGGTGCAGGAACTGCATCAGAAAATATGTAAGGACAGATTAACAGAACTCAGTATGTATACCCTAGAGCAAAGAAGGGAGAGAGAGAGAGAGGGGTGATCTGATTGAAACATTCAAACACCTTAAGGGCATTAAAAAGGTGAAAGAGTCTAACATGTTGCAGTATAAGATAAATAGCAGGACAATAGGACACAGCATGAGATTAGAGGGAGGCCGATTAAGGGGCAATGTGAGGAAGTTCTTTTTCACAGAAAGGGTGATGGATGCATGGAATGGCCTACCTCAGGAAGTGGTGGATATGAATACCATGCAAGGCTACAAATAAGCAAGGGATAGGCATAAGGGAGCAATACAGATAAGTATGAATAGATAGGCCATTGAAAGAGCAAATGTTGATGGCACATTCATAAAGTAGAAAAAGAAATGGGCAGACTGGATGGGCCTTGTGGTCCTTATCTGCCATCAACTTCTATGTTTCTATGTTTCTATGTAACAGTTAAGGGGCCAGAAATAAGACATGATGGGAATGGTGCAGTGCAGTGGCCGTGGAGCAGCAGTCTTGCAGGAGACATTCTGGAGGATGCAGTGTTGTCCCATCTGCAGGCACCTCTCTGGGCAGAGAGAGGAGGCTGCTCATCTCCAGGCTGAGTTGGCCAGGATTTGGGAGACCTCCTCTCCAACCCAGGGACCACCAGGGCCACTGCCGTTGCCTCAGAGGTTGCCAAGAAAGAGGAGCAGTTTGACCACAGTGGGCTCAGGGAGGGTGAGGGTGGTGGAAAAGAGGTGCATCCCTCCAGTTGTACCTCTCCATAATTCATTTGCCATTCTGGCAAAGTGTGGTTCCTCTATGGAGGCACCCGAAGTGGAAAACAAGGAGCATACTGGGAACCTCCACAAAGGAGACCCACAGGAGGATGGCATGGGACCCCACAGGGGAAGGAAAGAACTCCTGTTGGGGGACTCCATTGTTAGGAGGGTAGAACTGGGGAAGGAAGGGGAGCGGGAGGTAAGGCACCATGGCTTGGAGGGACAGGGAACGAATCCTCAGGATCGTGGGAGCAGCTGCTCGGGGGAGGGAGCTGGATGTCATTGTCCACCTAGGGACAAATGACCTGCCTATGAAAGGGATCAGGTCAGTGCAGGAAGAGTTTGTGGAGTTGGGGAGGGGCCTTAGATAAGTAGCATGCATGGTAACCTTCTCAGAAGTGCTGCCTGTCTATGGCATGGGTGCGGCTAGGGTGCTCCACACCATGGGATTCAATCAGTGGTTGAACAACTGGTGCAGAGCTCAGGATCTGGCTTCATTGGGGACTGGGGGTCCACCTGGAGTGATGCAGGCCTATACTGGTGTGATGGTCTGCATCTGTTCAGGAGGGGGAACTTGGATCCTTTGTGATAGATTTAAGTGCTTCATTGGCAAGAATTTAAATTAGCCAAGTGTGGGAGGCACTGGAAAGGAGCAGGGAAATCCTAGCCTCCCCCCAAAGAATCAGGGTAGTAAGTGAGGTAAACACCAATATAGAGACATTGACAGGGAGAAGGGCAGGGGTAAATGGAGAAAATGACAAAGGCAATAAGGACAGGGATGGGGCCAAAAGAGGTAAGGCCATCAAGAAATGGAGGGTAATGAGTACCAGTGACCGTAGTCTGGGCAACAAGATCCCTGAACTGGTGGCCTTGATGGAAGTCTGGATATTGTGGCAGTCACAGAAACATGGTACACAGAGAACCATGACTGGGATGTTAACATACTAGGGTACACAACCTACAGTAGAGACAGGGAGGGTAGAAGGGGGGAGGAGTAGCTCTGTATGTAAGGGAAGGGATAAAAACATCGGAACAAAAGAGTAAACAGGGAAGAGAGGAGGCACTGTGGGCCACATTAGAGACTGGAAATGGCACCACAACCCGCCGAGGGGTTGTATACAGACCCCCATCTCAGGGGGAGGGCATGGACAAGGATATGATAGAAGGCATCCTTAGGATGGCAGAGAAAGGAGTGATACTGTTGATGGGGGACCTGAATATGCCAGATGTTAACTGGAGCACCTTTGCTGCAGCCACATCCAAGAGCAGGGCCATTCTCAATGCCCTACAGGGGGCATGACTCGGACAGTTGGTGTTGGAACCCACTTGGGAGGGAGCAATCTTAGACCTTGTACTCTCAAATGGGGACAGTGAGAGGATCTCAGATCTAGAAGTGAGTAGCCATCTGGGAACAAGTGACCACCAAACAGTGTGGTTCACGATAAACTCAGCTGCAGAGTCAAGCCATACAAAATGAGGGTACTGGACTTCAGGAGGGCTGACTTTGGCAAGATGGGAGAGTGCCTTAGAAAAGCACTAGCAAACAGGCAAGAAGGAGGGGTGGAGCAACAATGGGAAACACAAACTGCCATCACAGAGGCAACAAGCTTGTGTAAAGCAAATAAACAAATCAAAATGAAAGAAAAAGCCACTATGGTTCTCAAAAGAGGTGACGGGGAAGGTTAGGGAGAAAAAGATAGCATTTAGGAAGTATAAGGAAGCACAGAAGGAGCAGGACAGAGAACTGTACCAGTTAAGACAGAAGGAAGCAGGGAAGGCCTGTCAGAATAGCAAAGGCCCAAACTGAGGAAAAGATAGCCAGCTCAGTTATGAACGGGGATAAAATCTTTTATAGGTATATTAGGGAGTGTAGAAAGACAATGGGAGGGATAGTGAGGCTGAATCGAATGGATGGTGGGTGGGCAGAGAGGGACAGTGAAAAGCAGGGATACTGAATGAATACTTCTGCTCAGTATTCACAAAAGAGGAAAAGGGGGTGGTACCTAATCCAGTTAACAGAAGCACTCTGGATAGGGGGCTTGATCCAAGTCCTTTCACAGAAGAAAGTGTTCTGAAAGAACTCCTAAAACTGAAGGTGGACAAAACAATGGGGTCTGATGGGATTCACCCTAGAATTCTAAAAGAATTAAGGGGAGAACTAGTGACACCACTGACTATCCTTTTTAACAAATCATGGGACAATGATGTGGTACCTGAGGACTGGAGGAGAGCAGATGTGATTCCCCTTCACAAAAATGGGAGCAAGACAGAGGCAGGTAACTACAGATGTGTCAGTTTGACCTCTGTGGTAGGGAAAGTGATATAATCACTTATGAAGGAAAGAATTGTTGAGTACCCAGAGGCCAGTGGGGCACAGGACCAAAGGCAGCATGGGTTCACAGCAGGAAGGTCATGTCAGACAAATCTAATCGATTTCTTTGACTGGGTGACCAAAGTAGTAGACCAGGGAGGGACTGTGGACATGGCCTACATAAACTTTAGCAAGACATTTGACATAGCCCCACACAAAAGATTAATAAACAATTTAGCCAGCCTGGGAGTGGGTCCCAGGGTGGTAGCCTGGGTAAAACATTGGCTGGGCAACAGAACACAGAAGGTAATAGTAAACAGAGTCCACTCTGAAGAAAGGGGGGTTACTAGTGGGGTACCACAGCGTTCAGTACTGGGTCCAGTCCTTTTTATTGTCTTTATAAGTGTCATTGCAGAGGGACTACAAGGAAAAGTATGCCTCTTTGCAGATGACACAAAGATCTGCAACAGGGTTGATACACAAGGAGGCGTTGAAAGGATGAGAAGGGACTTGGCAAGGTTGGAGGAATGGTCAGAAGTATGGCAGCTTGGATTCAATGCAAAGAAGTGCAAAATAATGCACCTGGGAAACAAAAACTGACGGGAAGAGTACACAATGGAGGGAACTAGTAACAACAACAAAAATGGAAAGGGACCTGGGGGTAATCATTTTAGATGACCTTAAGGTTAGCCAGCAATGTGAGAAGGCAGTAGGGAGCACTGCGAGGATACTGGGATGCATAGGGAGAGGCATCACCAGCAGAAAACAGGAAGTTGTTATCTCTCTGTACAGTCGGTGAGACCCCATCTCTGGTACTGCGTCCAGTTCTGAAAACCCCATCTCCTCAAGGACATAGACAGGATGGAGGCAGTCCAGAGGAGGGCAACTAAAATGGTGCCGGGTCTGCTAGAGAAGCCATATGAGGAGAGACTAATGGAGTTTAATATGTATACCCTTGAGGAAAGGAGGGAGAGGGGGACATGATAGAAACTTTTAAGTACCTCAGTGGAATCAACAAAGTCCAAGAGGATAGCATCTTTCAGAAAAAGAGATGTGCAAGATCAAGGGGACACAATCTGAAGATAGAGGGGGTCAGCTCAGGGGCAATGTGAGGAAGTTTTTTTTCACAGAGAGGGTGGTGGATGCATGGCACAGCCTTCCTGAGGAGCTTGTGGGGCCTAACACTGTGGGAGAATTCAAGAATGCATGGGACAGACATAAGACAGTTCTTGTGGTGTGGTAGGAAGAAATAGGCTGTTGGTTAACTAGGATCTGCAGCTTATCCAGTAGGTAGGGAAATGGACAGACTAGGTGGGCCAAGAGGTCCTTATCCACCGTCAAAGTCTATGTTTCTGTGTTACTCAACCACAGCGCCTGTGTACAGGGCCACCCTGGCAGGGTAGTGACCATATACAGGGATAGGCGACTATGGCAATGGGATATATGTGTGTGTGTGTATATATCTATATATATATATGGCAAAAAAAATCCATTTAATGCATCAGTTAGGGTTGTTCCACTGTGACAAAGTGAGGAAATTTGATGTTAGGGTTGAACCCCCTTGACACCCCCCCAGCCAGCATTTGGGTGTGCGTTGGGGTCTTCGGCCCTAACTCTCACCCCATCATGTGTGAAGTAGCTGAGGGGTGGAACTGTAGGAGAATGGGGTGAGAGTTAGGACCGATGACCCTGACGCAGACCCCAATGATGGCAGGGGGGAGTTGGGTGGGTCCAAGGGGGGGGGGTTTAACCCTAACATCGAATTTCCTCACTTTTGTTACTGCGGAACAACCCTAACTGATGCATTAAATGGAGTTTTTTTGCCATGAATTTCCCTTCTTTTTGAGAATGAGGACAATAAATACTGAATGAAATGTGGTGGTGGGAGTGTGGGGCCCACCATGTGATTTTTACTCAAATAGTAACGATAACCACAATGGAAATGCAAGCACAAATGGTAACGCACATGGTGATGGAAACGTAAATGGTAACGCAAATGGTAACAGAAACGCAAGCACATAGTGATGCCAAAGTGAACAATAACGTAAACGGAGATGCAAACGCAATTGCATACAGAAACACAAACCGTAATGAGCACGGTCACAGGACTGCAACTATAAATGCAAATGGTAATGGTAAGAGCAATAATAACACCAAAGGAAACAGAAACGCAAACGCAAGCACGTACAGAAACGCAAACTGTAAAGCGCATGGTCAAGGTACCGCAATTGTAAATGCAAATGGTAATGGTAAGAGCAACAATAATGAGAAAGGAAACAGAAACACAAACGCAAGTGCATATGGAAATGCAAACTGTAACATGCACGGGCACAGGAACACAATTGGAAATGCAAATGGTAATGGTAAGAACAACGATTGCGCAAAACAGACAAACGCAAACGAAAGGGCATCTGCAAATGCAAATGGTAATGCGCACAGTGACACAAACAGAAACAGTAGTGGAGATCCAAATGCTAACAGTAACGCAAACACAAGCGCAAAAGAAAATGCAAAGGGTAACGCACACGGTGGCGTACACAGGAACGCTAGCACAAACGGGTACAGAAACACAAGTGGAAACGCTAAATGTAACAGTAACTGGGGCACACACCCTGGTTTTCACCTACAGCTGCATAGAGAAACACACTGACCACAAAGAATGTATGCATAACAATAGCCCTTGGAGCAGAAAATGAGGTGTTGCAATGCTAAATTGCTTATATCTCAAGAACTGTACGACATAGTTAAAAATTAAAATTTAATATGACTCATTACTTTCCTGGCTAGAGTTTTCGATGAAAATCCATTATCTACGCCGTTCGAGGATCACGGGCCCCGAAAGGCACGGCAGACGCCGCAATGTTAGTCTGTGGGAAAAAATGTGAACTTTGGAGTACCATAACTTTGCATCCCTGCATTATTTGGTCACCAAACCACCAAAAGGCACATCTGTGAGATGTTGGCTGCCTTCCCTCCAAATTTCAGCCCAAAAGACCAAACCGTTCTTTTGCAGCAGGGTGGCAAACAATTCCTGTCATTTTGGCCATAGTGTTGAAAAGTAGTGTCGTGATTAGCAACATTTTTCGCAAAAAAGTGCAACAGTGTCACAGGTGTGACACTACTTTGCGACACTACTTTTCCCAAAAATTTGAACAACATATTTCTGGTGTGTTTAACCCCAAATAGCATCCTCACGGCTCAAATAGGTAAACACAAAAAGAATTATGTCCCTAGATGGTCCCAATTTTAAATACCAAGCATTTCTGTGATCAGTAACTGAAAACAAAATGGTGGATTTGTGACACTACTAGGGTCATTTGGGACACTAAAAAGTGCATTTGAGACACTGTCGAACTTTTTGTTAACTTTTCCCATTGACTATAATGGGAAACTTGTTTTTGGAATAACTTTTAAACCATTCAATATTTTTTCACGGAAACTTCAAAAGGTACATCGGGGATCTCAGCTGTTCCCTGGAGTTTTTGGACCACTTGTGCAAACCGTGCGACCTGTAGGCGCGAGCAAAGAATGCACAAAAAAATGTAAATGTGCCCCAGAATGTCACTTAATAACTCCACAGCTGTATATCTGACTGGTACAAAAGTTGGCAGATCCCAAGATCTATGGTTAGGCCCTATGCCTGCTAAATGTCAGGCAAATCCATTGAACGGTGGCAAAGTTATTACGGTGCACAATTTCACCATTTAACCTTAAATGGGGTACTCAACCCTAACTATAATATATATATATATATATAAAATAGTGGCACAGTAGTGTTAGAGTTCAGTACCCCATTTAAGTTTAAATCTGAAATTTGGCAGCTTAATAACTTTGTAACCGTATGGTGGATTTGCCTGAAATTTGGAATGCACGGTCTGGTATCATAGATCTCTGGACCTGCCAAGTTTCGTTGTGGTCAAATGTACAGTTTGCGGAGCTACACAGCACCAAACACCGCATAAATTACAGGTTTTTGCAAAATTCTTTGCTCGCGCCTACTGCCTGCATGGTTTGAGTGATTGGTCCAAAACCTTCAGGGAACATGCAGCCAGGGTCACCGATGTGCCTTTCAAAGATGTCGTGAAAAAATATTAAACAGTTCAAAAGTTATTAAAAAAAAACGGTTCCCCATTATAGTCTATGGGAAAAGTTAAGAAAATATGCAAAAGTTTTGCAAATGCAGTTTTTATTTTCGCAAATGACCCTTTTACTTTCTCAAATCAGCCATTTTGTTTTCGGTTGGTGGTCAGAGAAATGCTTGGCATTTAAATTTGGGACCCTCTAGGGACATAATTCTTGTTGTGTTCACCTAGTTTAGCCCTTAGGATGCTAGCCACCCCCAAACACCCCAGAAATATGTTTCTTACATTTTTGTAAAAAGTAGTATTGCAAAGTACTTTCGCAAATGCGACACTTTCGTGATTTATTTTGCGAAAGTGTCATGATTTGCCAAAGTACTTTGCGTCAGTATGCCCCAAACAATAGGGAATCTTTGCCACCCTGCTGCAAAAGAACAGTTTGGTCTTTTGGGTTGAAATTTGCAAAGAAGAAAGCCAACATACCACAGATGTGCCTTTTGGTGGTTTGGTGACAAAATATTAGAGGACTGCGATGTTTTAGCACTCCGAAGTTGACAGTTATTTCCATAGGATAATATTATGGCATCCGACGTGCCTTTCAGGTCCCATATCTCGAAAACGCTTCGAGATACAGACTTTTCATCACAAAAATTCTTAGTCCCCCACTGGGAGCCTAAGTGCAAAACTAGTCTGCAAAGTTATAAATAATATGAGATTTAAATTTTTTTTCTACATCATACAGTTCCTGAGATATAAGCAATTTAGTATTCTAAGTGCCCATTTTCTGCTCCATGGGCCATTATTATGGCGGCATTCTTTGTATTCACTGTGCTTGTGAATGCACCTTTTTGGGGAAAAAAGTGTGTGCGTTTGCGGTACTGTGACCATTAGCATTTCCACTTGTGTTTACATTACCCTTTGCGTTTCCATTTACGTCACTATGTGCGTTACCCTTTGTGTTTGTGTTTGCGTTTGCATTACTGTTACCATTTGCGTTTCTGTTGCTGTTTTCGTTAGCATTTACTTTTGCGTCACTGTGTGCATTACCATTTGCGTTTGCGTTTGCCTTTGCATTTTGGTTACTGTTTTCTTTGGTGTCATCGTTGGTGTTACCATTACCGTTTGTGTTTCCAATTGTATTACCATTTGCACATTCGTTACCATTTGCATTTGTGTTTCCATTGCCGTTAGTGTTTGCATTTTTGGTAGTGTCGATTGCGTTACTGTTTCCTTCTGCATCGCAGTTGCAGTTACCATTTGTATTTCTGTTTGTGTTTCTTTCACTGTTTGCATTTTCGTAACCGTTTTCATTACCGTTAGCATTTGCGTTTCCATTGCCATTAGTGTTTACATTACCATTTGTGTTTACATTTACATTTGCACTTGTGTTTGTCTTACCGTTTGCATTATTGTTTCCGTTTGCATCACCGTGTGCGTTACCGTTTGTGCTTGCATTTGCATTATCGTTCCCGTTACTGTTTTCTTTTACCTCACTGTTGCCATTACTGTTTGCATTTATGTTACCATTTCTGTTTTTGCATTTTTGTTACTATTTGCATAACCATTTGAGTTTACATTAACGTTTGGCTTGTGTTTACGTTACCAGCTGCGTAACCGTATTTGTTTGCATTAACATTTGCATTAACATGGATTTCTGTGACATTTGTAATATTTGCTCTACTATGGTACCTTGGTGCATTTACCAATTTTCATTTGACATCTGCATATGTTTTTTGCAGAATGAAGCTCCCAAAAATGTATTTTTCGCCACTCGTGTGAAGTCTTACATTCATGCTTCTCTGCAACTGTTGAAGAGATTTGGATAAGGCTCACATCGCATTTGTGCCGTTATCTCTGAAATGAAGCGAGATACAGACTTTTCACTACTGTTGATTCACATCACCTTTGTGCTGTTATCTCAGAAACTAAGCAAGATATAGATTTTTTGCTACTGTCTGATCACATCGCCTTTGTGCAGTTATCTCAGAAACAAAGCGAGAAACTGACTTTTTGCTACCATTGCCTCAGATCACCTTTGCACCTTTATGTCGGAAACTAAGCAAGACTTTTCACTACTGTTGACTCGCATTGCCTTGGTGCCATCATCTCAAAAACGAAGTGTGATATGGACTTTTCGTTGCTGTTGGCACAGATCACCTTTGTGCCATTATCTCGTAAACGAAGCGAGATACAGAGTTTTCGCTACTGTTGGATCACACCGTCTTTGTGCTGTTATCTTGGAAACGAATTGAGATACAAACTTTTCACTACTGTTGCCTTACATCAGCTTGTGGTTCCCATTTGCGTTTGCATTACTGTTTGCATTTACCTTTGCATTTCCCTCACCTTTTGCATTACGGTTTGCATTTTCGCTTCCATTTCCATTACCATTTCTGTTTCTATCTATGTTTGTGTCATTTTTACTATGACTGTTAGCGTTTGCGGTTATATTTACTGTTACCATTACCATTGCCTTTTGCATTTTCATTTGTGTCACCATTACCAGTAGCATTTGTGATACCATTTGCATTACCACTTGTATTTGCATTTCCATTTGCTTTACCATAACAGTTAGAGCTTGTGTTTGCATTCATGTTTCTGTTGGTTTTACACTTACCATTATCATTTGTGTTTCACTCACCATTCCCATTACTGTTAGTGTTAGTGTTACTGTTACAGTTATTACACAGACATGGGTAGCATGGTGGGAGTGCTGGACCCTTTGGGCCCTGCCCTCCCACCACCACCACATACCATTCACTATTTATGGTGCACATTCTCAAAAAGAAGGGAAATTCATGGCAAAAAATCCTGTTTAATGCATCAGTTAGGGTTGTTCAACAGCGACAAAAGTAAGGAAATTCGGTGTTAGGGTTGCAACCCCTTGAACCCCACGCCCACCCCACCCCCACCAACAGGCATCGGGGTGTGCATTGGGGTCATCAGGCCTCTCTCTCATCCCATTCTCCTATACTGCACAACCTCAGCTTATTTACACATGGAATAGGGTGAGAGTTAGGGCCAATGACCCCAACGCACACCCCGATGCCTGTTGGTAGGGGCAGGGTGGGCATGGGGTGCAAGGGGTGGCAACCCTAACACCGAATGTCCTCACATTTGTCACTGTTTATTTTATTTTTATTTTATTTATTTTATTCTAGGATTACAAGTACCTTGGAGCCACAGCTTTTTTACAAAGGTTCCACGTCAGTTTGGGGAAACAAATGCAAACATGACAGCAATGCAATTGGCAGAATCCAAGCAATTGAATACATACATTTGGGAGAGGAGGTAACAGCACAGAGCATTAAGTAAACAATGCAAGCATGGGATTCTTAAACAAACTCAATGTTTTGAGATACAGAACAAGGAGGGTACAAAGTCAGGACACAGGAGAGAGGAGCAGCCATCGGCTTTGTCAGAACTTAGAGAAAGTGCTAGTGCCAGGGTGTGGGGGTTGGGAAGGGGGATGGTGTGAAAGACAGGGAGAGGTAAATGCTAGAGGGAACAGCGAATTATGAGTGACAGTCACAGGAGCTGGAGGCAGAGAGGTTGAGATGAAGGTTGGCTTTGAACTGGCCCAGATTTTGAAAAGACGTGAGGTCTTTGTTGAGACCATTGAACCAGGAGGGTGCATGGTGAACAAAGGACCCTTGTCCCTGCATGATGTGACACCTGGGGATATGCAGTATTTGATTTGCAGACTCCCTAGTGTGGCATGGGGTGCGCGATGGGTGTAGGAGGGTTTGGACTCCAGGGGTTGTGAGGCCTAGCATGATCTTCTTTGTCATTAGGCAGGTGTGGTATTTTATAGGGTTGGATAGTTGTAGCCAGCCTGTTTGGGTGTAGAGTGCACATGTGTGGATGAGATGGTGGGATCCTGTGATGAGGCAGCAGGCTTTGTTTAGTGCCAAGAACAGGTGCCTAAGGGCTGCATCAGTAGCAGAGCCATAGATAACAGACCATAATTGATTAGTGAGATCACAGAGCTCTGCACAGCTATCCTTAAGGTGCCTCTAGTGAGGCATTGCCTGTGGCTATAGAGAAGACCTATGCGCTTATTAACAGCATTTACAACAGTGTCGGTGTGGATGCCATAGGATAGGTGACTGTCGAGAGTGATGCCAAGGTATTTTGAAGGAGTGAACTTGGTCAAGTACAGCACCATGGCAGTTTGTAATGGCAATGGGTTGAGACTTATGTTTGTTGCGGGAGCCACAGAAAAGCATCGATTTTGTTTTCTTGTAGTTGAGAACCAGCATTTGTCTATTAGACCATTTTTCAATGGAGGTGAAACCCATCTGGAGCTTTTTTTTGGAGTAGAAGGTGGTCTTGGTGTGTGTCGTGAATGACTGCATCATCCGCATAAAGCAGGATTTGTTCAGGGCAGGACTGTGGGAGAGTGTTCAAAAAAAGGCAGAAGAGGAGTGGACTGAGAATGGATCCCTGCAGGATTCCTGAATGAATGGGTCTTGCATCGGAGAGGATGTGTGCAATTTTCACTCTTTGGGAGCAGTTTTCCAGGTAGCTGTTAAACCAAGATATAACCTCTGGGGAAAGGCCAGTATTATGAAGCTCTGTGATGAGTAGTTGGTGATGGACAGTGTCAAAAGCCTTAGGCAGGTCAATGAAGACTGATCCAGTCAGTTGATTGTTGTCAAGGGAGTTGTGAATTGCACCAGTGAATTCGAGGAGGGCTAATGTAGTGCTGTGATCTTTCCTGAATCCATGCTGCTGCTGCCTACAAAGGATGTCGTGCTTAGCCAAGTATTCTGTCAGCTGGTCAGAGACTAAACACTCAATGGCCTTGGGGGGAAGTATGGATATAGGCCTATAGTTCCTGTGGTGGGCCTTGTCCCCACTTTTGTGAACCGGCGTAACAGTGGCGGATTTCCACCTGTCGGGGAATTCGCCATGGGCAAGGGAGAGGTTGAAATCTTGAGTAAGTGGGGATAGTACTTCGTCAAGTGTAAGGGACAGTGGCTTAAGGTTGATTGTGTCCCCACTGGTTCTTGATCCTACGATTGCTTTGCTGATGTATTTACACACTTCGTGCTTCCTGACTGCTTCGAAGTAAAAAGGTGGTTGAGTGGGGAGGAGGGCGGGGTGGTGAGTGGGGGGACAGTAGGGGGGACATCGTCGAAGAAGTCATGCGGGAGCACAGTACTGAGATCCATGAAAGCATTATTGAACGTGTTTGCTATAGTGGCAGGGTCCAGGGTCATAGTCCCATCCACTTCCAGCATGGTAGGTGATGTTTTGGGTAATTTTGCTGCAACTTCTTTAATATTATTCCAGAAGGACTTCCTCTTTTCCCATGTATTAATGATAGCAGCTTTGTAGTAGGAGCTTTTCTGCAGTCTTATTGCTTAAGTGCAGTCATTTCTAGTGCGTTTGTAGTTTTGTATATCTACTTGCCTACCAGTGTCCCAAGCCCGGGCCCAGAGGTGGTCCCTAGATTTCTTCATTGTTAGGAGCTCCCCAGAGAGCCATGGGTTGCAGAGACCTTTGACTTTCCTCTTTTTGAAGGGGCGTAGGAGTCACACGTGCATTTAAAGATGTTGATGAAAAAGTCTAGAGCAGTGTTGACATCTGATGCGTCATAGATTGGGGACCAGTCTTGTTGACCAAGATGGGATTTGAGAAGCTTCAAGTTGCCTCATGTGAGGATTCTGCTTGTAATAATTTTAGGCAGGAGGAGGCTGAATTTATTTGACCATTCACAGATGACAGGGAAGTGGTCACTTAGTGAGTCTGGTAGGACGGTGACATTTGAGATGCGGGGTGGATGGTTAGTCAGGATCCAGTCCAGAAGGGAGCTTATGCCAGTCTTATGGTTGTGCCTGGTGGGGGTGGCGACTAGTTGGGTGAGGTCAGTGGCTGAGATAGCATCCTTAAAGCTATTTGTATCCGATCCGAGCCAACTGATGTTAAAGTCACCCATAAGGACAGTCTCAGGGCCTGGTGGCTGTGAGCGGATAAAGTCCAGGATGGAGTTCGGACCTTTTACTTGTTCCTTTGGTGGGATGTAGACAGCAGTAATAGTTAGTACCTTTTTATGTGCTCCGAGTAGAATTGTGATGGGTAGGACCTGGGCAGTTGAGACCGTGGCTCAGTTGGTAGCACATCCACCTCAGGACCAGAAGGTCGTGGGTTCTCATCCCACACCGGGATTGGACATGCACCTAAAAATTGCTGGCATTCGAGTGCAGTATTGGGGAGTGCTGTACTGCTGGAGTGTGCTGTCTTTCAGATGAGACGTTAAACCAAAGTCCCTTCTGCCCATCCTGGTGTTGTCCTGGTGGGTGTCCAGGTGGAAGTAAAAGAACCCAGGGCACTCTTCACAAACAGCAGGGAGCATTCCTGGTGTCCTGGCCAACATTCCCCTTCCCATAAACTGGTTCATGCAATTATTCAGGCTGTGTGTGAGTGATGATGTGCGATATGGCTGCCACCACATATTCAGTCACTTCACTACCAGTCTAGCATTGCTTATAAAGTGCTTTGGGATACTGTGTATGAAAAGTGCTGTATAAATGCTGATTCTTCTTCTTCTTCTTGTACAGGGTGCCCTAGGAGAACGTCTTTGAGGTAGACAGCACACCCACTGCCTCTTTTTGAGGTCCTGTCAGATCTGAACATGTTGTAACCTGGTAGGGCAATTGCACTGTCAGCAATTTTTGGAGTAAGCCAGGTTTCGACAATCACAAGAACATCAAGTTATGTAGGTGGGTAAATATTTGCAGGTTATTGAGTTTTGGTAGAAGGCTACAGACGTTAAGTGTGGCAAGGGTGAGTGCCCCAGAGTGACACTGTTGGTGGACACAGCCTGGGAGTTTGGGGCCAGGAT
Source organism: Neoceratodus forsteri (assembly GCA_016271365.2). Taxonomy (NCBI): domain Eukaryota; kingdom Metazoa; phylum Chordata; order Ceratodontiformes; family Ceratodontidae; genus Neoceratodus; species Neoceratodus forsteri. The sequence goes on from CM028133.1 coordinate 66,721,386, forward strand.
TTGGGTGTATATTTCCTGATAGTAGTAGTAGCAGGAGCAGGAGTTTCAGGGTGCACCAATGGAGTTGTTTGAGGGAGATTTCTTTCATCCGCCTCAGACAAGAGTGAGAAAACCATTTTGTACCGAGAGTGGGAATAGGTGAATGTAAATAACCTTGTCTTGATTCCAGGGGTGACTCCAGCCCATCCCAGTGGAGGTGCGATGAGGAGGGTAAAACCCCGAGGTGGTGGTTCCCAAGGGCTGATTGTTGAGGTCCAAATTGTAAACCCAGTGGAGGTTGGGGAAACAGGTGCCAGGCAGGTTGGTCAGAGGGATCAAGGAGAAGAGAAAAAATAGACAGAGGGGCAGAGGGAAGAGGGACATTTTGATAGGGGATGATGGGCAGGGAGTGAAGGGTCAGGTGGGGGGTGAGAGAAACCCAATAGAGTTGGGCAGAGAGAGGTGGGGGGAGTGGTAAAATAATTAAAGAGGTGGCAAGGGAGACAGAGCTAGGTCAGGCAGGCAGACAGACCTAAGAGAGAGAAAGTTGCAGAGTATGGACTAGGATAGGTGAGTTAGATTAGAGGAGGAACAAAAAAACCTCTTTTTATGTCAGAGTCAAGGAAGATTGACCAATTATCAAAGAAAGAGGATTGCCCAAAGGAGTGAAAGAAAGTGTGGTAGGGTAAATGTTATGTAGGATTGTTAAGAGTAGAAAAAAGGCACCACCAGGGATGCTGTATAAGTAGTAGGCGCGAGATAAGTAGGGGATACGAGCAGAGTGAGAAAGGCAGAAAGCATGCTTGGCTGAGATGGGGAGTGGGAAGAGATGCTATGGGTGAATAGGATGGAATGGAGCTGAGGGGAGGAGCGAGGAGAGTATTTAAAGGAGGCCTGGGAGGGAGTGGGGGTGGGAGAAAAAACCCTAGAAAGAGCGCTGCAGTTACAAAAACACACTCCTAGAGTTCATAGAGATTAAATGGGGAAAAGCACTCCAATCAGCAGCAGCCTAGGGAGGAACTGACTCGTCAAAATTAGCCTCTGAAAAGCCACACCAGTCAGAGTCTGCATGCTACAGAAGGCTCCGAGGAGGTTTCCAGCAGTATTACCTGGGTTGGGGATCCGGCAGAGAGGAGCAGGAGGGTGGTCAGATGCAGAAGGAGGCTTCGGTGGTGGCGGCCACTGTAATGGCCAGCAACGCCAGGAATGAGGTGACATTCAGGCTCAAGTCCCTGGGGGTAGGAGACAAATACAGCAAATTAATATAGAAGCGGAGAGGTGGGGGCAGGTGGCTGGCAGCAAAGCGTCAGCAGGAGTGGGGGAGAGAGATCTAGGAAACAAAGGCAGAGGTGCTCACAGCGTCTGGGAGGTGTTCCAGACAGAAAAGACAAAGGGTAGTGGGAGGAGGTGTAAAACGGTGAAGTGCAGGTCACAGGGAAATGGGAGGGTTTGAAGCAGAGAGAGAGCAGCACGGAGACAGGGAGAAACACAAGGAAGGGCTAGGATGATGTCAGGACACATTTTGAAGAGTGGAGGTTGTGAGAGGCAGAAGGACCTAGGTAGGAGTGAAGGAGGAAAATATAGGCAAGGAGGCAGAGGGGAGAGGAACAACCTAACTGATGCACTAAACAGAGATTTTTACATAAAAAAAAATATATATATATATACACACACGCACACATATACATGCAGAGGGGAGAGGGACCATGTCGCATGACGGGCAGAGAGGGGAGGATGGTATGGGGGTCTAATGTGGCAGGCCGCCGTCAAGCAGGCAATGTGGCTTGGTGGGTAGGTGTCAGGCTGGGTTTGGGAGGTGCTGGTTCAATTCTGGCCATAATTTTTTTTCTGGCGGGTCAGAGTTTTACATTTTTAAGGTTTACACACACCTCAGCATGCACCCTCCTGGAGTTAAGAATCCTTTAGTAGGGGGCATGGGGGGGTGAAGTCCCCTGCATAAAACAGTAAACCAGTCACCGGTTTCCCAGTCACTGCGAGTGTACATCACCATAATTCATTTTCGGTGGTGTACACTCACTCTAACGGTGATCACTATTCCGCGATTATCACATGGAACCTCCACCCACACAGGGATGCCAATCAGAAATGAGAAATTATCAAATCCACTACCACCAGCAGTCCTTCTGGGGACAATCCCCCAAATGGGCGATAACGAATCATCTCAATGGGAGGACTCTCAGGTGGGCGCCCCAAAAAAAGAACTCCACCATGCAATGATCGGACCAGATGACCTGATCAATCTTGATGTTAGTTACATCAAGCTCCAGTGAGAATATCAAGTCCAAGGTGAGGCCGTGTCGGTGGGTTGCAGAGGTAACTTCCTGTGTCAGACCCAGAGATGACATAGTCTGGAGAAGTTTGTAACCGAATAGCAAGGATTCGTCATCGGTCCAGGCATTGAAATCCCCCAGAATTAACCATCTGGGGGATTCCAACACTCTATCGGCAATAAAGTCTGCTAACTCCTGTAGGAAGTCCCCATCCCGTCCTGGCACACATTTCACCATATTAGAGATGTTATCACACACAATGAAGCCAGCTTTCGGTGACATTGGATGTAACCAATTGTCAATCTCCTCCAGACCTACTGTTGGGAGTTTTTCCACACTGTGTGTGTTCATTACGTTTTTCATTGTCAATGTGGCATGTTGGTGAATCCAAGGACTGATGCTGACATGACATTAACTGTGTAACAGTTGCTGCCTGACTCACAGATTTTCCCAGACACTTGAGCCCAATGTCACAATGTGTCATAATAAAAATAAATGAGATCAAAGTGTGGATCCACCACTGGTCATCGACAACATTTTTGTCAAATGATCAGACAGCGAAACCGGCAGGTCGACCGCATTCTGAAGTTGGCTGCCAGTTTTGTATTAAACCAAGTGTTTTCTTCAGGGGGGCTGTGCCCCCCACAACCCCCACTTAGAATTGTCAACTCCGAGTCTGAGCTGATTCAGGGGAGTGCAGGACCCCTGACAGACAGTGCCAGGTTCCAGCAGGTTCCCTAGAGCAACAAGGCACTGTTGTCGCTGTAGGGGACCACACTGTTGAAATGTTGCTGACAATGTGGTATGCCCAAAGGATGATGTAATGCACTTCCAACTATTTTATATTGTTCTGGCAATGCACAACATGAAAGTTTGTCCTGCTAGGCACATGACAGCTGGGGCTGGCCTGGTAATCAGTTTATATAAGCCTTCATTTCCAACAAATGAATATAGCAGTATGCCTATGGCTAACATCTCTGCAGTCACATAATTCGAAAAAAGAATCCTCAGCTCCACACACGCATGCCAAATAGTGTCCAGTAATCAAAGCAAAAAAACAATGGCACCGCAGGTAATTGTATTTCTAATTTTATTGGAAGCAGTAAAATTGCAAGGCCACCCTGAAGTACAGAATCCGAAACCTCGACCGATTTCACACTATTCATGCGTCATCAGGAGGATGGTACACCTCATATCTACACATCTAAAATAGCACCCAATTTAAGTGATAGTAGCATTCAAAACCAACTTAGTGTATATACGATTACCTGTGGTGCCATTTTTTTTTGCTTTAGTCACATAATTCACCTCCTGAGTTACCAGATGATTTGGGGGATACTTGGCACAGCTCTCAGATATTTTGGGCAATGTTGCCTGCACTTGTTTGGGGGTGCTTGTGAGTATTCATTGAAACCATTTGACTTAGCCATGACAGGTGAGGCCTCACCTGGACTATTGTGCTCAGTTGTGGGCACCATCAAGTATTACAGAAGTTTGTAATCTTGAGAGAGTGCAGAGGAGGGCAACAAGGATAGTGAAGGATCTAAAATGCATAGCATATGAGGATAGGTTGTTTACTTTGAGTCTGTTTCCCCTGAAATATCATACAATGAGAGGAGATATGTGTCTCCTATTCAAGGCTATGACAAGTATTGATTTGTGGGACTGTATAGGTCTTGAGATGTATAGTCAGCTCTATAGTACTAGATCCCACCCTCAACAGTTGAAAGGGGAACTATATCAAATGGATAAGAGATTAGGCTAGTATAATCAGAGGATAGTAGCGTTTTGGAACTCACTACCACTAGTATTTCTTCACATCCCACCTGAATTCACCCCCCCAGCTTCATATCATGCCGCATTGTTATAGAGCACCTTTTTCTCTGAAAGATACTGTAGAAAAGATAACATTAGTGGTTCTTTATATTTTGCTATGTTCACTTATCATACATGTAATGCAAAATAAAAATAATAGCGAAAGTTAAAACGAGTGCATATTTTTTACCCAACCACTGTTGGTGTGATACGGCCCTCATTTCAAATCACTGCTCACTCCCTATCGGACTCTACAATCTGACACTGTATCACTGGGTGAGTAAAAAATGTACTTACATACAGTATACTATATTAGTACCATGTGGGAGTAGCCAGGAATTTTAAATTTGTACTCAAAGCTGATGGATGTTGTCCTCCCCCAAATCTGCCCCCCCCCAGTTATACAAATATAAACCAAACTATGTAGTGCCGTGCCACAAAGTACCTAACAATAGCACACAAAGACTGCCTTTAAATTTACAGCAACTATACAATACACCAACAATTAAATTCAAGTTTATTGCAGGAATACTCCATTGAGCATACTCCTTCACAAGGAGGTCCTGAACGTGAAGCAGAAATATGTACATTAAAAAAAAAAACATTGTCTGGGAGACAAAAACATCAAGATACAGTGCAAATACAGTAAATACAGAAATGTGGGTTGATAAATAACAGTGACAGAATTTACAAAACAGTACCTTCGGGAAATGTACAAATTCAGTGCAAATACAGGAACATGTGCCAATACAGTGCAAATACAGAAAAACTCACTTTAGTAATAAGTGCGATGGAGCATGTTGACCCTGATAGAGAAGAGTGAGAAGGATAAAGTGAAGACAAGGAGGATATACCATCTGCTGTTTCTTTGTTTTATAACACAGGACTTTGCAGTGAGTTCTGAGAGGGAGGATGACAATTGTGGACCCTGCAGACTTGATAGACCAAATGGCCTTTTTCTGCTGGTTTCTTGGTATATTCGTATGTATGTATGTTCATATAGTGATGGCCGGGCCATGGAGAGTAAACTGTGATACTGCAGAGAGAAGGTGAAGGAAGTAATGATAGGGAGAAGGAATGGAAAGGGTGACGAGAGTAGAGAGAAAAAAGAAGAGAGAAGAGGAGAAGGGTCAGGAGCTAACTGCAAGGGTGACAGTGATGGGAGAAACGGAATTGAGGGTGGGGAAATGAAACATGTGGAGGAGGGTTAGATGCAGGAGGAGTAGAGTAGGGGAGGGAGGGAGGGAGAGGGGGATTAGCAGAGGGTCAAGGGGAGAGGGTAGGGGTAGAGTCTCATTGGAAAGGTGAGTAAAATTGGGGGGTAGAGCGGAGGAACAGGAAGGGTAAATGAGAGGAGTGTGGGGCCATAGGAGGTGGTGAGGGTCAGCCTGGGAGGCCAAGTTGAGGGAGGTAGAAGGCCTATGACCTGTGGCAGTTGCACATTAATTAAAATTTTCTTCTAGTTAACACTTAGAAGAAATAGATCAAAACAACACTGGAAACACAGCACCTAGGAACTCAAATATTCCATTAACCATGCAATACATCAACAGCACACAGGCACCCAAAATTTCCAGTAACTATGCAATATAGCAACAGCACACAGGAACCCAAACAAAAGTATGATGCAAAGACTGTTACTTAGATACAGGTAGTGATAACAAAAATGTACTTTAAAATTACTACAGTAACAGTAGCATCAAAGGCCTGGGATGGCTACATGGTGCTCTGGTTAACTTCACCACTTAAAACACTCCATGCAAAATAGTCATAAACCATCCAAACTATGGTATATCAACAGTTCACAACTGAAAGTCACATAACTGAAATCACCCCATCACCATGATTCTGTAACAGATCACCTTGGAACGAGGTTTAGGCGATGATCATTGCATGGATCAAAGTCTGTCAGGACTTGAACAATATCAACTTTGATATCTTGATGGATGTGTAGCAGCACTGAAACAGTTAACCACAGTTCACTCATGGTGTTCCTTAGCCAGGTTTTAATTCTTCTTAAAGCACTGAACGATCTCTGTGCTGATGCAACACTGACTGGCATTGTGGCCAAAATGCATAAAACAGCATTGATTTCTGGATAGAATGCAAGGTTTAATTGTTGTAGAGTGTCAAGGATGGTAGTTGGCAACTGTGCCCTTGAGACCATTTTCCATTTTGCAGTCCGTCTCTGTAGATCCTGTTTCAGGTTTTTTAGACTCAAAATATTCATCTTGTAAGCTTCATACAGTCCGATCCACCTTACTGTCATCCTCCTGAAGAACATGTAGGGTACTGGACACCAAATACTGTGCAAGGAAATGTGAACGGCATTCAATTAGTTGCTCTCTTAGTTCAGATATGACATGTTCCAAGAATGGTATGAAAGTGTTCCAGTGGTAGTACTCCAATCTGCTGCACTACTGTTGCTCCTTTGAGTCTGTCTCCCACAGATCCTGGGAATTGATTCTTCAACTAGGACACTATCTGCTAGCTGCTTCACCTCTGTGTATAGGCTCACAATGCTGGTTTCTGCATCCTCTCTCATACTTCTCAGTGTCAAAATGATGATATTTGCTTCTTCTGATGCCTGAATTAAGTCAATTTGTTCATGCTGAATGTATAAATGTAGTGGCTTTGTGAGTGCAAGCACAGATTCAACACACACCAAAGTAACAATGAAATCAAACTTTGTAATGGAGAACAAAAATCGTTCCGCATTATCATCAGATTCAGTGATCTTCTCCAAGGTGCTGGCTATGGCAACATATTTAATTTTGAAACTATTAAGCAAATCAGCCCGACTCATCCACCGTGTGCTAGCTGGTGCCTGTAATGATGTACTTCTGTCCTCCTCAATGTCTTCATATTCATTTGGCAAGCTTGCGAATTCCTTCAGTTCAGATAAACAGACATTGTGAGGTTTTGCTGAGGCGTTTAAGGCTGAAATCACATTTCTGCATGTATCAAGTATGTTCGACACGTGACGTGTTGCACATGAGTGGATAATGGCTGTGTTCAAGTTATGTGCCTTGCAGGCACGGTACATGGCTTCCGTAACTACAGCCCCGAATTCTTGCCTGTACACCACTGAAATGACCACTCATGTTATTTCCTCTGTCATAACCTTGTCCTCGCAGGTATTCCTTTTCAACACCCTAGGCTGTCAGTCACCATACAAAGAGATCTGCAAGGGTTTTTCCAGTGGAGCTGAAGGCCTCCACAAATTCAATAAAGTCTTCTCTGAACTCAACATTCCCATCTTCACATCTGTGTACATAATGTAAAGTCAGGGTAATCTGCTCCTTGCATGAAATATTAGTTGTTCAGTCTGCTAATAAACTAAAACATTTTGCAGCTTTGACTCAGTTTAGGATTTTCTGTTGAATCTGTAAAACGATGAGCTGACTCAGTTCATTCTGTATTTGTGCAGGATGTACAGTGCATTTCGTGGTGCTTCCTTCAAATGCTGTTTAAATACTGGGTCTATGTCTGCATTGTAGTCCAGCAAAGCCTTGACATTTCCAGTAGTGTTGAGTCTTCCACACAGTGCTAAATTTTGTCTTCCACAAAGAATGATTATCTTCACAATTTGTCTCAGGGCATGCCTTGCACGTTCAGTCACTTTTTTTATCCTGTTGCACAATGGACTGATATGCAGTTTTCATTCGACCTCCACACACTTCAATAAATGCCTCAGACTTCACAGCAGCATTCCCATGCTCCTTCGACTTGCTGTGTCACTCCAGTATCTTCTTTCCGTTTGACCAGTCTATCATGGGCATAGAGACCAAAACAGCTTCTTTAGAAGTGTTGAACATGAATCAGGGGCCACAGAAGATACCATCTAATTTTTGGGAGTATCGTGCAAACTTAAATTCTCGAAGAAGTTGCAGATTGAATTTTCTGTACTGTTGGCCTCCAGTGTATCCCATCATTTGTTTCAGGAACTGGAAACCTGGAGATGGCTGCCATTTTGTTGTTAGAATGGTTTTCTTCTCTCTCTCCATCAGGTTCAGGCACTTATTTAGGAAAGAGGCCATAACTGTGGGCAGTTGTTGTGTCTCTTCTTGTCTAGTACATTTAGTTTTCCTCTGCTGGGTGCAGACAGTTGCCTTCTCTTCACTGAGAAGTCCATACTGTGGAAGAAAGACAACAATAATTAATAATACTGCCAGCTGAAAAAAATACCAATATGAAAAAATGATTGCATGCAATTTCCATTTAATATTCCAACTTACATTTTTGGGGCCAAACGAGTGAGAGAGACACACACACACACACGCACGCACGCACACACACACATCTCAGATCCAAAATCAGAAAACCATGGCTGATGCAAGCCAACGTACCCTGCAATGATTTTGTGGTGAGAAGGCCACGCATCACAGTATGAAATCAATCTCCATTTTTTTACATGGAATGACTGCTTTCACCTCCTGCACATATACTACCCCCTTGTACCACAAAAGCTGCAGGTGCATTGTTTAAGGCCCCACACACACACACACACACACACAGAGACACAAGCTGGAATACCTGCCTCATTCATTTTTGTTTTATTTCAAAACAGTGCTCACAGGGCAGGACTTTGATGCAGTGGCACTGCTTTTCACCAACGCTCCCTTTGCTTTCTGAGTTTCTCATAGTTATTCATTTATTTAATTAGCTATTTATTGAAATAGCCTTAACCAGGTAACAGAGAGATAAAAATAAATTTCACTTACAGATATGTAAATTCTGTTGGGACCTAGAAAAGCTTGAGAAATGGTCCGAAGTGTGACAGCCAGGGTACAATGCAAAAAGATTCAAGATGATGTGCCTGGGGTGCAAAAGCCCTTAAGTGAGCTACAGGAGGGGAGGGCAATCACTAGCCCTCGCCAGGCAGGGATGAAAGAGATCTGAAGATTATCATCTCAGATGACATGACGGGAGCCAAACAGTGTACAAATGGTATCAGCAGAGCCACTGGCATGCTGGGATGAATTAAGGGGTATCATGAGCAGAAGAATGAAGGTGGTGATACTACTATGCAAAACACTGGTGAGGCCTCGCGTGCAATACTCTGTACAGTTCTGGAGGCCCCATCTTCAGAAAGACATTGAAAAAGAGGAGGTGGTTCACAGAAGAGTGACCAAGATGGTACAGGCAAAAAACAAGTCAGAGCACACCCTGCCCCCACCCCAGCCCAAGAAAAGGTGTAAATTTAACATTAAACATATTTTTCAGCCGGAATTGGCAACTTACCGATTTGATTTCAAAAGGAGTGGGGGTCTCTTGGTATTCTCCTCAGGGACTGCCTGTGAAGTCACCCAGCTACCAACGTTGAAATGGACCACCCATCAGCTGGGTCCCTTCTCCAAACTGCATCTGCCACAGATGGCTTGCCTTTCTGTAGGGTGCATCAGCCCAGAATAGGTTTAACTAAGGTGTGGTCCCCAGCCAATGTGCAGGTAACTGGTTGGGAGCTATCTAAATGAGAAAGCCCTACTTTTCATTTACAAACTGTATCCAATCTTAGCTGCCGCTCACCCCTGCTCATTCGCAAACTACAAATGTGATTCTAAATGAGGGGTGCTACAGCATATGGTATACATCAACAAAAAAAAAAAAGTCAGAGGACACTCTGCCCCCCCAGAAAAGGGGTAAATGTAACATTAAACTTATTTTTCAGCATGAATTTGCGATGTACTGATTTGATTGAGTGGGGGTCTCTTGGTATTCACCTCAGGGCACTGCTGTGAAGTCACCCAGCTACAAACAAGCTACAAACTTGTGGAGCAAGCTCTGTACCAACAGAGCTTGCTCCACAAGTCATATATATAAAGAAGGACTGAGGGACTTCAATATGTACTTGCTGACTGGAGGAATGGAGGGAGAGATATGGGGGAGAAGACAGAAACATTGAAGTATCAAAGCAGCAGTACTACCAAGTCAGAGAGTGATCATTTTCCAGTTGTTGTAGAGCTACAGAAAATATGGTGGCTGCCTCGGCTGCCTGTCTTTTACTGCTGTTGTCAACATGTCAGGCAGCAGAAATGTAAACAAAAACAAAGAGGAACTGAGTGAATTATGGGATGATAGTACAATGCCAGCAGGAAAGATCCAGGGAAATGCTCAACAGAGCACAGGGAATAAACTGTAGAAAAAGCACAGACATAAGTAAAAATGGGAGACATTTTCCAGTACACAAATAAAAGATATTTAGGCCTCAAAGTGTCCCACGTTTGTGCTGGTCTGGTGGCTCTGAGGGTTGAGGTGCTGGACACCATACCTCATGCTACGCCGGCGACCCAGGGTCGGGAATGGACCAGGGTCACTGGGGGTCAGATGGGGAGAGGAGGACAGAGTGTCCCAATGGATGCTCTCTTCCTCCATCGGGGTGGGTTCTGAGTGTATACCCATAGCTCTTCCACTGGTGGAAGCATGGGTGGGGCGCATTCAGCTCTATAGAGTCAGGAGAGGGAGGGTGCTGTCAGTTGCTTGACATCAACATGCATCTGCACGCCATTCATCTGGATGAACGTCCTTTGTGCTGGCTCCATCAGTGGATGGGGAGAAAATGGGGGGGGGAATAAATAAAACCCCCAGTTGAAAAGAGCACAGTGATGCAAGGGAATCTCGATGGGACCTGGTTGATGGAATCGGAGGGGGTACAAGGCCCCTTCTAAAGGGCTGAGGAGCCAGAGCAACTTGCAAAAAAGTCTCCCAAGTTTAAAACACATTATACCAGTGGTTCTCAAATGATGAGGCCAGCCTCCCTGGGGAGGCCCTAACCTGTTCAAGGGGAGGCTCAAGCAAGTCTGAAAAAGTACTGTATTTAAATTTTGGGTTTTATGTGAAGAGATGAAGCAAACTGAAAGAGGATAATAGTAGGTGAATTTTATGTATTTATTTACTAATAAGTGACAAGGAAAGATGAATGAGCCAAGGCTCATTTCAGGTGTACCCGGGGAAGGGTAGGGAGTGAATACATTTCAAAAGGTAACTGCAAAACAATCAAGAAATACACAATGAGCAATAGTGCAAATAAATATGAATAAATTAATAATGAGTGGTGGTAATTGATCAATTTGTAAACAGATGGCAGAACAGCCCAAATACAAGGGTTGAGCACAGAAGTGCTAAGAGCAATAGCAAGAAGGAGCAAAGTAATTCCCGAGCTGTTGCTTAGAAGCAGAGAAGGAGGGGGAGAAACAAAGTGTATGTAGGAAGGTTATTTCATATAGAGAGGAAACGGAGAAAGTAGTCTGACCCATGAAGGTACTGCAACAAGAGGTAACAATGGTCCAAGAATGAAAATAGCAGAGCAAGTAGGTTGGCCTGTGGTGGGGGGGTGGGGTACAATAAGCTGAATAAGAATATTTGTTGATCGAGACATTTAAACACCTTAAGGGCATAAACAAGGTGAAAGAGTCTAACATGTTTAAATATAAGAAAAATAGCAGGACAAGAGGACACAGCATGAGATTAGAGGGAGGCCGATTAAGGGGGAATGTGAGGAAATTCTTTTTCATAGAAAGGGTGGTAGATGCATGGAATGGCTTACCACAAGAAGTGGTGGCTATGAATACAGTGCAGGGCTTCAAACAGGCATGGGATAGGCATAAGGGAGCAATACAAATGACTATGAATAGATAGGTCACTGACAGAGCAAAGGCCGATGGTACATTTATAAGGTAGAAAAAGAAATGGGCAGACTGGATGGGCCTTGCGGTCCTTATCTGCCGTCAACTTCTATGTTTCTATGTTTCTATGTTTATTTTATTTATTTGTTATTCAGATAACACCTTTAAGCTCAGGAGATCTTTTTCAAAAGTTCCAAGCCAGTATAAGACAAAGAACTGAATGTGAGCCAAGTACTCAAAGGGGTTTCAATTTATTCATGGTGTACTGCGCAAAGTACAGTATGTTATTTTTCTTTGGGGAGGCCCAAGATTATTTCAATTTTTGGGGGAGGCTCAAAATCTTTTCCATGGATTTGTGGAGGCTCACTGTGACAAAGTCTGAGAACTATTGCATTATACTAACTGCTGATACAGTGATTCCAATTGATTTTGTTTTTCTTTTAAAAAGTGGAAAACTGACTGCCCACCATGCTAATGTTGTCACAGTAAAACATGTTTGTTTAATTTTTTTAACAACTTGTACTGCATCGTTCTGACTTAGGAACACCCCCAACACAGTGTAGCCACACATTATGCAGGGGCAGTGGAGACTATTGTATAATGAGTGGCTGCACTGTTTGAGGGGGTTTCTAATATTCAGGAAGTATGTACTGAGACTAGTTCAAGAACCTGAAAGAGATATGCCAGCCTCAGTGTTTGCATCAGAGATATCGGAGCTTTACCTCACAGGGTGAAAATGAATGAGCAGATTTTCCTTAATAGTTTCATGGTTTAGAAGTAAAAACACTCATAATTTTGCTTTCACCAGGTCCCAAGGACTTCCCGGTGTTAAGAGCCACCCACACTCCACCCCCATGCTCAGCAAAATTGTGACATGATGCTAGGGAGAGTGCGGGGGCATGCTGCATTATAGTCTATAGGGGGCATATTTTGGATAATTTTTAAGGCAGCATGGGCATAGCCATGCTGTGTTATTGCTATGGAGCAGAAGAGGAAAGGGGATAGGAAAGCTATCATGTGTCGTTCCACAGTGCTACAGACATGTTCCCAGCATTGGCTTTCCACTGGCCCTCCCATCCACAGAGCTGACAACCCCGTCTCCTCCCCCTCCTGCTGGGGCACTGAAGAAATAGTTCTCTACAGTCTTTAAAAACAAAGGATTTGATCACCCTTTCCAAGCATAGTCTGCTGTCAGTTTCTTATCAGGCTGGCACTAGGACCTTGAGAAATGTGAGTCTCACAGGCTGAATGGATTGTACTTCCTGAGTCAAAGTGCAACAGCCTACATTGAACTTAAGAAAGTAAATAGAACTGCAGGATTTTTAAAAACACATCTATGTAATTGAAGCTGCTGCAGGTAGACAGCACCTGAGAGAATGTACTGTAAATGCTTTGTCTTTAAAACCCCTTAGTTAAACAGCTGTGACATTATACATTCCAGAAGCCTGTTTAACAAATAAGTTAAGATCAATGGCAAATGGTTTGTAGTGTTTTGCTGTAATTGTGCATTTTCCCAGTTTTGTTCCTGGTGTCTAGCAGTACTGCAGTTTTTGGGGATTCATTTTATTGTGAACACTTTTTATTTTCTCCTCCTGGAGTTTTAGCCTCTGAAAAGGAAATCAAAAGGAAGTCTGTTCTATGTTCAGCATCTTTCTGCCTGGTCAAATAGTGCTGTGAGGACATCATAGGGGTGCTACCACTTGTCTCATACAGGAACTCTGAGTAGCATTCCAGCAGGTTAGTTCAGTAGACAACAAAGTATGCCTGCAGCTTGTTCAGAGCTGAACAGCATTGTAACTACCATGTGTCCAGACAAGCACACCAAAGGTTAAACAGTTATCAGCCCCCTCATAAAATACTAGTACACTACTACCATGCAGTAGGGCCCTTCTGAGCTGTTCAACAAACAGATACAGGCTCCCAAAATGACACAGCAAATGACATTGTTACTACAGTAGCCTAAGACTGCAGCACAATTGACACAACCAGACACAGTGTTTTGGGTAAACTCACAATAACAGGTGACAGACTATTATTTTATTTATTTATTTAGTTAGATTTTGTTTACCGGGTAAGCCCACTGAGACCAATGGTCCCTTTTTCAGGAGCGACCCGGAGTTAGTTACAGAAAAGGACATTTAGAAACAGTTATATACAGTAGTTACATTTGTTACACAGGTTTACATTGGCAACATTACACAGGGGTAGCAGTCGGGTTCACATTCAGACTCACACATTATATACAGTATGTATAGACTCACATTATGTACAGTATGTACATTAGTTACATCAGTGTACACTGGAAGCAGTAAATAGCAGTATTAAAACCAGGTTTAATAAAACAGCACAAGTGCCATGTGAAACTACGTGGTTAATGCAGCAGATTCAAAAGTCTGCTTTTTAAATTGCAAGTATTTTATTTATTTATTTGAATTTCATAAACAACCTTTGAGTAAGAGCTCTTTTTCAAAGGGTCCACGTCCATTAAACGGTACAAATACAGCTATGTAAGGATTAATCCACAACACAGCATGAGTCTATCAGATATTATATTAATGTATGGCTGGGGGGAGGGGGTCCAACCACCCAGCCATACATTAATATATGATAGACCCACACTCCGGAGTGGGTTAATCCTCTTGTAACAGGGGAAGAGAAAAGGTTCAGAACTCTTTTTATACTTCTCTCTTCCTCATGTTATATTTGCATAAAAGTACTTTTAAAGAGCACAATTACAAAGGTTTCAAGAGAATGTTAAGGTCCTTACCAGGAGGAAGAGAAAAGGGGTTGCACCTGACTGGAGAAACTCCATTTTTAACTTTTTTGTATTGTGGCTGCAACAGTGAACAATTACTGAGTTACATGCAGATGTGATCAGCATTTCAGAATGTGTGCTCATTTTGACTGACTTTGTTTTGTAAACTGTGGAATCATCTCCATTTTTCTCCTATGTTTGATGTTTGGGATTTGACTGCTGTGCATTGTGGGAAATGCATATATTTAAATTCAGAGGAGAGTTGAACGCTGGTAGTTGTTGCTGCAATTCCCTTGCCAACCCACAGATGGTAGTGCACTGAGATTTACATCTTTTTATATCTGTGAATTTTACACCCAGCATTGCACATTAATAACTTTGCCCACTTTCAACTAATTTACATAAAATTTAGAAAGCACACCCTCTGTGTCAGGAACTCTTGACCCTGCAAATTCCATGTAGATCGCTTCAGGGGAGGCAAAGTTTCAGAAGACACAGAGCTCATGCATTATTAATGATCAGTGCACACATGCATCAGTGGTTCATCCTCGCCTCAGAGGACACACAAACATACAAAATTGCCAGCAGATACAGACCATTCAGTCTATCTAGTCTGCTTGAGAGTGCAGCACTTCAGTCCATTAGAATCCAGCTGTCCCCCTCCCTCATATGCCCTCCCCCCATCTTGCGCCCCCATCCTGGTTTATACCCTTCCCTTGAATCTGTCACACTCCTCTTGAAGCCCCCAACACTCTACAACAATATGACTTCCTGTGGCAAGACCTTCCACCCTGCCACCACCCTTTCTGTGAAATAGTGCCAACTCAGTTCCCTCTTGAACCTGCCCCTTCCAACTTCATAGAGTGTCCCCTGGTTTCCTTTCCACCCTTCAAATTGAACATACACCTGGTGTCTACTCTGTTTAAACCCTTCAGGTACTTGAAGGTCTTATTCACATCCCCTCTCTCCCTTCTTTCCTCCAGGGTATACATATTGAGCTGTCTCAGTCTCTCCTCATATGGTCCCCAACCCCAGGATCAGTTTTATTGCCCTACGTTGTACTCCCTCCAGTAGTTTGATGTACCTCTCTAGGTGCAGTCTCACCAAGGACCTGTACAGGGGAAAGATGATCTCCCCACTCTTTAGGTCCCACTGTTTACTTAGGTTTTAAAAATATTAAAAAAAAACACATGGGTCCGGCTATTCAAACTGCGCCAGGCTGTGGCGCAAGCATGGGCACAGCTCAACTTGGCTGCGCAGGGGGTGTGGCCTGAAGGCGTATTCAACAGAGCTGCTCTGTGGCTAAGCAGCAGATATCGCACCCTGGCCACCCCCACTGTGCATGGCACAGTGGCACTGCGTCAGCGCAAGTGGCCAGAGTGGAGCATGGAGATGTGCTAGCGCAAGTGCCATTGCGCCATTCACAGCAGCTGCAATATTCAAAAGAGAACAGGCAAATGGAGCCATAATTTATGCAAGGCGCACATGGGCCATTTGCATGTCATTATGGCCCATTTTCATCTCATTAGCATGCAGGTGCGCCGATCCCCGACGACTTGCGCCTGGAACCCTGCCAGGCAGCAGCCATCGGGGACCGACGCCCCCTGCAGCCCGATCGCGGGCATTTGTTGAAAGCATAGATCCCCATCCTATATCCCTGGTGGTCCAGTGGACCACTCTCTGTCCAATCATGGGCATTTGTTGAAAGCATAGATCCCCGTCCTATATCCCTGGTGGTCCAGTGGACCACTCTCTGCCCGATTGCGGGCATATGTATAAAAATGTATTCCCCATCCAATATCCCTGGTGGTCTAGTGGACCGCTCTCTGCCCGATCATGGGCATCTGTAAAACATAAAAACATCCTATTACCCTGGTGGTCTAGGGTACCCCCTCCCCACCCGCCCACTGGCCCCACCATCCTGCTCTCCCCCTGTGGTCAGCTGGCGGGCGGCGGCGCAGCCGGCGTGCTGCCTGCCTTCTACCGACTGAAAGCTCAGTGGCGGCCGCCCGTTGGTTCACAGTGTGAGCCAATGGTGTGCAACCATCCATATACACATTCAGATATGTGAATGAATCATTTCACATATACCGGAATGTATGTCGTATATAAACTTCACGCCATAGCTCATGCTGCTGAACCAATGGGCGCGTGCTCTGAGCTGTCATCGGCAGGTGGTGAAACGGCGGCAGGTGGGTGCTACGTCTGTGCCTGGCTGAACAGGGGGAGCGGGTGGTGGGACTCAGTGGGCAGGTGGGGAGGGGGTGCCCTAGACCACCAGGGTAATAGGACATTTTTATGTTTTACAGATGCCGCGATTGAGCGGAAATCGGTCACTGGACCACCGAGGATATTAGCCGAGGGTGATTTAAACAGATGCCCGTGATCAGGCAGCGATCAGTCCACTGGACCACCAGGGATATTGGATGGGGAAGTCTTTCATTACACATGCCCGCGATTGGGCACATAGTGGTCCACTGGACCACCAGGGATATTGGATGGGGAATATATTTATATACATATGCCCGCGATCGGGCAGCACTCGGTCCACTGGACCACCAGGGATATTGGAGGGGGGGTTTATTTAAACAGATGCCCGTGATGGGGCATGGTGGGGGCGCCGCCAGGTGTGGCAGGAACTCGGGTGGCCACCCACAGGTGGCAGCTGCTGTGTTACGCCCTGCAATGCAGCAGCTCACCTGTGGGTGGCCATTATTTGTTCCTTTTTTTTTTTGGCTTAACTTTGTGCAGGCACAAGTATGGGTTGTGCATGCATGGCTCTGCACATCCCAGGCTGAATATCAGGCTGTGCAGGTTATGCATGGGCACACTCTACCTGTGCCTGCATACATTACTGATGCGCTCCAGTGCATCGGGATTTGTGCGGTGCACTTTTCCCTTTTGAATGTCATGCTGGGGCGCAACCCTTTTGAATATCTAGGCCATGGAGCCAATCTGGAAAATCATATGTGACATACATTGAAATGTCACTCATGGAACGGGGAGGTGCACCTAACTAGAAAAACTACATGCTTAACTTTTTATGTTTGCTTGTATGCATGTGCAAAGAAACATATTGGGGCAGCTCACTGCAGTAGCAAGTTGTAGAGGCATGGCAGTGTTGTTGCCAATGCCAGCAGCCCACTTTGAGGCTGGTCTGTGTGGCACCAATAGAAAATTACGCTGTCCATGACAGCAGTAGTGTAGCTTGCCACCAACTTGAACCAAACTGTCCGCTTCAATCAGGAAGCACCCCATCATCAACAATCAGCTGCTTTTGCAGGGTGGTCCCTGACTGCAGCAGCCAATTACAGTTGCATTTTCTGGTGTCCCCTTGCAATAAACATTTGCAACGGCTTCTCTGCCAGCTTCTCACAATCCCCATGAAGCTGACAGACAGCCACTGCCTGTCACAGTCCCTGGTAAAGCCAACGGGGGCACCCAATCCCCCTGTTGGCATGCCCCCTCCTCTCCAGTTCATTTGCCAATGGGGTAGCCCAATTCCTGTCAGCATGATGTGCCCCCCATTTGTTGTGTGCCGAAGGGGTGCCCAATCCCCCTTGGCCTATGCACTCCCCCCAAGCACACTGTATGGCCAATGGGGGTGCCCAATTCCCGTCGACTCCTGCCCCCCCAATAAACACCAAGGTAGCACACTGGGAGCCCACCCCAGCATGCTCATGCACTCCCCCCAGCAGACTGTATGGCCAATGGGGGTGCCCAATCCCCATTGGCTCCACTCTCCCCAACAAACATCCAGGTGGCCACTGGGAGCCCACCCCAGCATGCCAAAAGTCCCGCGTCATCTTTTAAAAAAAAACCTGTAAAAAAAGAAAATAGTCCCTCGAGTCTCTTGCCCTCTCCCCCAACATGCACCCACCCTCTCACCCCTCTCACCCTTTACCCATACTTCACCTTGAGCCCAGCGACCACGCTCTGCACTCCTCAAAGCTGACCGCAGACTAAAGAAATGCCGGTAGGCTGTTTAATGGCATAAAGGTTTATTTTTCAACTTATGTGGATATCTCGGCCACTGTTTTGACTTTTGGCACCAAACTTTCAACATGGGGTTCTTGAGACCCCTCCTCATGAATTCAGTCACTGTCATGGTGTTATTTGATCCCGAAATGTGATTTTGCAGTCACTGCGTGGAATCACCTTTCAGGACTGATTAATAAAACGATAGTGTCACTGGTCATGAGGAGGGTTCTCAAAAAGCCTATGTTGCAAATTTGGTGAAAAAATCCAAAAAAATGACTGTGTCATGAGCGTGCGTTGCGCAGTTTCTATGCATCCTCATAATTTCACAAATTTGTAGTATTTGCTCTCCAGATATTCAACACTGGTATTTTTTCACACCTCCTTATGAATAGTACAGCTGTCATTTTTCACATCCTGGCCGAAATGTGTTTTTGCACTTCCGGCACAAAATAGTGTGGTTGCTGTGGGAAATCAATGTTCAGGACAGATTAAGAGAACTACAGTGACCGTGTTCATGAGCAGAGTTTCTAAAATACCTATGTCAAAAATTTGGTGACAAAAGTCCATAAAATGAGTGTGTTGTGTTATGAACGTGCGTTGTGCAGTTTCCAAGTCCCCTCGTAACTTCGCGAATTTATAATATTTGCACTCCAGATTTTCAGCATTGCCATTTTTCCATACCTCCTTATGAACAGTACAGCTGTCATTTTTCACATCCTGGACAAAAGGTGATTTTGCACTTCTGGCACAGAATAGCACAGTCGCTGTGGGAAAACAGTGTTCAGGACAGATTAAGAAAATCACAGACACTGTTCATGAGCAGAGGTCCTAAAATGCCTATGCTGAAAATTTGGTGACAAAAGTCCATTAAATGACTATGTTATGAGTGTGCATTGCACCGTTTCCACGCACACTCATAACTTTAAAAAATTGTAATATTTCCACTCAAAATGTTCAACATTGCCCATTTTGCATACCTCTTTATGAACAGTACAGCTGTCATTTTTCTCATCTTGCCTGAAATGTGTGTTTGCACATCTGGCACACAGAGGCGTGGTCACTGTGAGAAATCAATGTTTGAGACAGATTAAGAAAATCATATGACAGTGTTCATGAGCAGAGGTCATGAAATGCTTATGTTGAAAATTTGATGTAATAATTCCACTAAATGACTGTGTTACTAGCATAGGTTGCACAGTTTCTATGTATGATCAGAAGTTTGAGCATTTTTAATATTTTCATTCCAGATTTTCAACGTTGCCATCTCTTCAAACTTCCCTATGAATGGTACAGCTGTCATTCTTCACATCCTGCCCGATCTGTGTTTTCACACATCTGGCACAGAATGGCACAGTTACTGTGGGAATTCAAAGTTCGGGACACAATAACAAAATCACAGAGCCACTGTTCATAAGCAGGGATCCCAAATGCTTTCATGAGGTGGGGGTCACAAAAACACCATGTTGAAAATGTGTAATGCAAATACCAACAAACACCTGGGGCATTAAGGTTTCTAACCATAATGTCCCACCCTGTACAGACTAACAGGCATCAGGGTGTGCCTTTAGATTGCCAGCTGTAATGCTCATGCCATTCCACTTCCACCTACCCTGAAGCCAGTGATAGGCATCGAGGTGTGCCTTGGACTCCTTGGCCCCAGACTTCACCCCATTCTCCTATACTGCACCCATTTCAGTGTATGTCCTTATGAAATGGGGTGACTGTGAAGCCAAACACCCCAAGGCACAGCTCAACACTTGTCAGTGTCTACAGGATAGGGTGAGGTGAAATGCCATGAGCATTATGGGTGATGACCCAAAGGCACACCCCAATGTCTGTCCATCTCTGCAGGGTGGGGGGGGAGGTATGAGTTCAATACTTCACTGCCATTCCTATTCTGCATCTTTCTAACTCCTGCACGTCCAATGCTAATATCAGCAAGCAAACATTCGGCATTGACAAATGCTTGTTTATATTGTGACTGCAACAGTGAACAATTACTGATTACAGGCAGATGTGAAAACATTTCAGAATATGTATTCATTTTGACTGACTTAGTTTTGTAAACTGGAAATTGGGCATTATTACTGGACAGTGCACACATGCATCAATGGTTCACCCTCACCTCAAAGGGCACAGAACTCAGACATTATTATACACAGGGTTCCAAGGTGTGTGCTTTTGTGGTTTTTTAGATTCTACTGTTAAAGTAGTTGCTTTAAAATGTTTAATAAAAGACCTGGAGGTTTGTGTTGCAATTCCTTGGCTGACCTACAGATGGTAGTACACCATGGTTTAAATCTTTTTTAGCTGTGCATTTTACGGCTAACATTGCACATTAATAACTGTGCCCCTTTTCAACTGATTTATACGAAATTTAGAAAGCGCAGCCTTTGGGTGAGAACCTCTTGAGCCTGTAAATTCTATGTAGATTGGTTCAGGGGAAGCAAAGTTACTGAGGTGCAAAAAAATACAACAGTCTTAGTTTTTGAAAATGTTAAGCCTTTTTTTGCCACCCAATAACTAAAAATATAGGAGACTTTGAAACCTGAAACTTTCAGATTTGATAGACATTGGTCCATGGTGTGTGCTCTTTAGGTCCCACTGTTTAAGTAGTTTTTTTACCAGTTTTTAAAAGACACGTGGAGCAAATCTGGAAAATTATATGTTGCATACACTGAAATTTCACTCAATGAACAGGAAGGGGGCACCTGACTGGAAAAACTACATGCTTAACTTTTTTATATTGTGACTGCAACAGTGAACAATTACTGATTACAGGCAGATGTGAACACAATTTCAGAATATGTGCTCATATTGACTGACTTTGTTTTGTAAACTTGAACTCAGACATTATTACTGAACAGTGCACACATGCATCAATGGTTCAGCCTCACCTCAAAGGGCACAGAACATAGGCATTATTATAGACATTGGTCCAAGGTGTGTGCTTTTGTTGTTCTTAGGTTCCACTGTTTAAGTCATTTAAAAAAATATTTAATAAAAGACATGGATGGAGGCAATCTGGAAAATCAGGCAATGTAGAAAATCATGTGTGGTATACACTACTGTGTAGTTACTGAAAGGGTATGTGTTTTTGAACCAATAGACCAAATAAAAAAAAACACATTACCTAGTCATATAGATGTTTTCAAGCTACTTATGAAGGAATTATAAGAAATTTCACTTAAGCTTATCTATTCCTGTTTGACAGCCATCTGTTGGTAGACTGTGAATTGTAGGCTAATACTGTTTTGGAACAGGATACTAACGTGAGGAACAGAAATGTGGGCGCACTCTACCCTTGACAAATTCTCATTATAAAATGGATTGCCTAAAATGTGCAACCTCATTGGTTCAATGGGTCTACATGCCCAATGATTAATCCCCTATATATGCACAGTAGGCATGCTGTATCTCTTCTTGCAGTGTACTAAAATCAATGCGAGTTATGTCACTTATGCAAACATTCAGGAGGAAAAAAAAAGATCCGGCGGCATTTTCAAAACACATACTGGCCAGGATATTCAGACTGCACCGGGCAGCAGCATGAGCCTGGGCGCATCACAACTGTGATGCGCAGGGGCCAGGGTGATATTCAATGGTGCAGTTGCGCTAGGCGTATCACCCATGATATTCAGCAGGGGGCATGCAAATGAGGTCATAATATATGCAAGGCATAAATGGAGCCATTTTCATGTCATTATGGCCCGATTTGCATGCCTTGTGCAGGGCAGGCTGGCGATTTGCACCTGGCACCCTGCACAACATGACGTGTGCTGTGGGGATCCTGGGGCATCCCCTGCCCATTGCCACAATCGTGTAGTGAATGTATCTATAGATAGCCCTGGTAGTCTAGTGGCTCCCCCAATCCCAGATGTCCCAATGTGTGTGCAACTTGACCAACCCTGGTGGTCTAATGGCCACCCCTCCCACCTGAGTCCCTGATGCCCCAGTAAATGACATTCTGATGACCCTGGTGGTCTAGTGGAAGCCCCCCACCTGTTGTCATGATTGCGGTAACATCCCATATGGCAATGCCCTGGTGATCCAGTGGCACCCCCAACCCCACCCACTCACACAGAACCCCTTGCCCACCTCACTCCCCATCATCGGTGGGTGGCTGCATCCCACCTGCACACTGCCCGGCCACCCGCTAAGTGACAGGTACAGTATGAGCTGTCAGCCCATTGGTCCCAGTGTGAACCAATGGGCTTACAGGGCATACTGGACTAGATGGTCCAAAATACATGAATGGAGTCATTCACAGATCTGGGACTGTCTAGTACAGTAAGTGGGCCATTGCGTAGCGTAGCAGGCAGGACTGACAAACCTCCCAGCTATCCATGAATTGCAACAGAGAACATGCTTGGTCATCAGCGTGCACATTCTATAAGATACTGAATCAGAAATCATCTCTGCACACAATGCTTTCACAGTGTTCTGCGCTTGTATTTCCCTGTTCGAGTAAGGTATTCTCTCTCTCATTTAAGTGACAGATATGGTTGAGAGGTGTACTAGTGGTCTGCATTGCCTGAAGCATTCCTTCTGCCAATGCATCTCAATGAAACAAAACAAAACAAAAAACAGAAATCGAAGGAAATCTCATTCCGGTTCCACTTCCGAGTTTCAATTCCAGATGTAAGGAACTATTTGGCAGCTTGGAGTGAAACAGGTACATAACCGAGAACAAAATAAAATTTGTCACTTTGCAACTTTTTTTGTGCTTACTTTGGAAACCCATTTTATAAGTGCAATAACCCATGTCCGTCCATGGGTATACCAGGCATTAATGCATGCCTCAGGTGGTTGGAGGTCACTCAGGTTACACCCTCATGCCTCACAATGCACCTGAGGCATGCATTAATGCCTAGTATGCACACAGCCGGATGTGGGTTATAGCTTACAACAACCATGGATTACTTGAGAATTAATCAATGGTCACCTGATGCTGTTGCATTAATCCTGCACAACCCTTTCTCTTCCCCATGTTACAACATTGAATTCACAGTACAAATACAGACATAGTTCAATTATCAGTACATAACTGAATTCACAGAACAAAACACAAACATATTTAAATGATCAGTACAGGAAGTAACAAAAGAATAGAAAACAGCTAAGTTTCTTATGAGTTTCATTAAGGGTACAGTATATTAAGTGCTGTATGGTATAAGTAAGTAAGTATAAGAGAGAGAGGATAGGGAGAGAGTGGTGTGGGGATAGAGCAGCCCAGTAGGAGCCTTGTCACATTACATTATAGCTTTGGAACTGGGGAGGGTGCATGTGAGATAGTGTGTTAAGGTGGGAGAAGGTGAAGAGAGAGAGAGAGACGGGAGAGGGGGGAGGAGGTAAAGACTAAGCAGTGGAGGGGTGGTAACATGAGAGTGGAGACTGATGGAGAAAAGGAGAGGTGAGGAAGGGGGAGAGACTGGGAGAGAGTGGCAATGAGGCATCAGACAAACGAGAGAGCACAACCACTAGCAGAATAAGAGCTATGGAGCATGAGGTAACAGAGTTTGGGAAACAGGGGTAGGGAGTGGGGCAGGGGTGGACCATGTGAGTGAGACCACGAGTAGTTGTTAGAAGGTAGGATTGGTGCAGGCTCTGGAGAACTGCTCTGTACAGTTAAGCACTCATAGACATATTTTTGCAGTAGAAACGGCATAAGTTCAGCTTTGAAGGTTCCAGAGTTAGCAGTATTTAGAATGTTAGTTGGAATCTCATTAAGCCACAGTGGAGTACAGTAGGAAAAGGATATTTGTTGAAGAGCTGTTCTTTTGAATGGGACACAAAACAGGTATAATTGTTTATTCCTGCCATTTGCCATTGATCTAGAGCTGTACTGGTACTGTAAGAGTGATCTTGGGGGGGGCACTGGGATGTGGGGTTTTCTACTCCTAGCAGGGTGCTCAACTGAAGACTTCAAATTCGTAGGCCCTGGACACACTACAGAACTGTTTTTGAAAACCATTTTTAAAACCAGCTTAGCTAAACCATTTCAGTGCAACTACACTACTCAGTAACCATTTTTGAAAACGGTTTAGTGTGGCCACACTGCTAGTGTTAAACCTGTTCTCCTTGTAACTATTTTGTGTGAAGTCCAACACACAGAACTGTGCTTGCCTGGACACACTGCAGCTAGAACTGTTTCAGTTAAACCATTACAGCTTAAAACACTTTTACTCCTGGACAGACCTGTAAGTAAAACCATGCTAGCTCTAAAACGTTTTTAAAAATGGTTTTAAGACTAGGTATCTAGCTGGGTTTAAAAACACTTTTTGTTAAAATGTTTTAAGGGGCTTGTAGTCTGTCTGCAAACAGTGCTAGGGGGATTTAAACTGTTTTAAGGCACTTAAACCGTTTTAAGTTCCCCAGTGTGTCCAGGGCCTTACCTTCTAGACACAGACCTGAGGGACTGTAGCTGCTAGTCTTTTGTGGGTACACAGCACCAGTATTGAGAGACTGTATGTAACCCCCCCTTCAGGAGGGCTTGTCTGGTAGTCCTCCCATATGCCAGCTGTACCTCTCGGGCACCCTCCGGACGAATCCCCAGAGTCACCACCTGGCCCAAGTTCTGTTCCCCCCCCCAGGTTCCCCAGGCAGCCCCATTATTTCATTTGAGCCCTGCTGGGCTGTCAGAGCACATTCTGTGAGTGACCAGCATTTCAGCAGTGCTGCCGCTGCTCACATTTTCAAGAGACACACTGTTTGCGACCGCTGGTTGCGATCAAAAGTTGGAAGGTGTTTCCGTGGATCCTGGCACAGAGTATTTAGTTAAAAAGGCACCAGGAACCTAGAGCAAGGGCAGGGAAAGTGTTTTTAAATAAGTGTAAGGCATGCACCTATAGCGCTGCCTCCTGGGCACCAGTATTAAAGGGAAAATGTTAGGGCAGTGAAGCCCTAATGAATATTAATGAGCTGCTACCAGTTTTAGAGAGGCACTGTATTTGCAAGGCAGTGACACAGAAACTAGGCACATATCGGAGAGATTAATAAATGTGTTTAAAAGAGAAATGACAGGGCTGTATAACTGGGGAATTAATGTAAGAATAGTGTTTATTCTGGCTGCACCAGGACAGTTATGTTGGGACTGCAATAAAATGTGTATTTGGGATTATGCAGCAGCCACCATTGTGCAGCCAAATAACCAGTCAATATCCTGGACCTTTGGCCAGAGACTTACTGGAATTAATGAAGACTTGTGAGGAAAAAAGGAGGACCTTTTCAAGGCACCGAAAAGCAAGAAAATTAAGAGACTGCCATAGTTTGGGATAGTTTTGACAGCCAATGAGATTCCTTGACCTTAGCCCCGTATAAAAGGAGGTAACTGCTGAAACAGTGGAGATTTACCAGATCTGCCCAAGAGTTCAGAGTGTGAGCCTCGATGAGCCAGCCATCTCTCAGGGTTGATTGAGCCTGGTGGGCCTAGACTTTCTGGGTGGTTCCAGTCTGCGGGTCAAGGTGCATCAGTTGGTGCAAGCTGTGGCATGCAACAGCAGTGGATTCATGCAGCAAAAGGCAGTATTGTGGATCAGCCTGCAAGCCTACTGGAAGAACCAGAGAGATACCAGCATCACCCTTACATATAGATGTGTAAAAGTTGCTGAAGTGTTTGAGCAGCTGGCCAGTTCAAGATATCCAGTTTGCGGTTTTGACTCATTGACTCTGCTAAGTCATTCAGCCTTGGACTATGTGAAATCAGCCCAAGTCAATTGTTCCTGCATCACCAGACCAGCTGCTGTACAAGGACCATGAGGGAACCCTCCCCCCTGCTTCAAGAAACATCTCCACAAGTCTTATTTTGCCGGCTCATCTCCAGTGTCTGGGTACAGTGAGTAGAAATCAGGGTAGCTTCCTAAGACAGTTTTTAATATTCATTGTGGTACCACCTAATCTCCATTTCACTGCTAGTTTAATGGTTCAAGAGACTGGGTCATCTGGCCACTGGATGCAAATAACACTGCATGCCAAATCATCATGTCATCTTTCATCAAGGGCCCCAACAACAGTTGCATCCCTGGACACTGTTTAGGCTAGTTTGTTTTCCATCTGGTACCCAGTATAGTTACTGTATAGGACTGCAAAGTGGAACTAAATGCATGCCAGTATCCTGGCTCAACCCAGTAAGGATAAAATCATTTGACCAGATTAGCCCATTCCTTGTTATGCTTCCCTTAAATAAACCTGATTAGTGTTGCAATGTTATATTGCCCCACACGTTTACTGATGGTCTGTTAGTGCATTTGGAATATTCCTGAACATGCATGCCTGATAACCATTGTTTGCAGGGGGTTCCAGGAGGTCACACCAAAGCCCAGACCACGGTAAGTGGGAAACCTATGAGCACATCATTAATGTCTGTTGACAAATGTATTGTGAATGTTGTAAGAGATTACTGCTTGTTCCGAGGTATAGGGCCACTAGGTGGGGTACTGGGTAGATATAGCATCCCAGAGGGCTGTAACAAATTTAATAAATACCCACTGAAACCTTACTCTAAGTGGAGGCACCAAAACACTGTGTTTACCATTGGTGGGCAAACCCTGGTACTAGCTAGTTACGAACCCAG
The DNA here is from genome assembly GCA_016271365.2 of Neoceratodus forsteri. Classification (NCBI taxonomy): domain Eukaryota; kingdom Metazoa; phylum Chordata; order Ceratodontiformes; family Ceratodontidae; genus Neoceratodus; species Neoceratodus forsteri. Next base: position 66,748,404 of record CM028133.1, read on the forward strand.
GCCCCTCAACCTGTGGGTAGTAATACAGGCAGGAGTTATAACCCTAGAAGTAGTGCTACAAGCCTGTTTAACAAGCAATGTAAAGTTTAATATACAGAGTTACACTGATACTAGAAGAGTGGTCCTGTTGCTGGGGGGGAGTGGGATATAGGTGTTCCTACTCTTAGCAGGGTGCTCAGCTTTTGGGCTGGTCACTGGACAGGAATGTCTAGAGGCAGAGCAAAGCAAATTTTATTTTATAGGCTCCCAATCCCGGAGGCTCTGGGAGTCATACAACAGCAACAAATCTATTATAATATGACAAAGGAACATTACACATTTTCCAGTCTACAAATGATCACTTTCATAAATTAAAATCATTAAAACCAGAAGAGGGTAAGGGGAGAGGGACATCTTGAGGATGGTATGGCCTATTGCAGGGTTCGAAGTTAAGTTTTGCGGCCACTAGCCAGCAAGTCTAGTGACTGGGAAAATGTACTAGCCCCACAGACTCTTCCACTAGCCCAGCTGAAGTACTGTACTTTTTGGTTACATTCTACAGTACAAACCTACAGGGCTAGTTAAAGGAAAATCTTACTAGCCTAACACAAAATCTACCAGAATTTGGCTAGTTGCCTGTACAAGTTTCAACCGCTGCACTCTCTGTGACGGGTTGCCAGTACTTAAACAACTTATTTTTAAAATGTAATTACTGTGTTGTGTGGTTGGTTCTGGGACTGCCAGTGGCTGGTTGTCAGTGTTGTGACTGCTGGTTGCATTGCTGTAAGGGGACAGGTATGTACTACAACTGTTGAGGGAGGTTCAGAGGCAATGTTGTGTTAATGGTGGGGGCAGTACTGTGATTGTTGTGGTTGAGGGGTGTCGGTGCTTTAATGGTTGAGGGTGGGGAGTCAGTGCAGTTATTGTCAAGGGGTGGGTGGTCAGTGCTGTGACTGCCAGGTGTGAGGCAGGACTGCAATTTTTGACAGTGGTGGGGGGAAGTGTTGTGACTGGTTGGGTCGGGGATTACTGCTGTGTCTGTCTGTAGAGGGTTTCAGCCCTGTGACTGTCACAGATGGGGGATAGAGCTTTGACTGTGGTAGTGGGCAGTGCTGTGACTGTTGGGGTTAGACGTAAGTGCTGTGACGGTTGGGGATGAGGATCAGCCCTGTGACTTCGGGTAGGTGGCCTCTGTGACTGATGGTGGAAGGTGTTAGTTCTGAGACTACTGAAGGGTGACACAGTTCTGTGACTGTCAGGGAGGTGGCAGTCCTGTGACCATCGTGGGTGAGGAGGCAGTGTTGTGGCTGCTGTGGATGGGGGTCAGTGTGATGACTGTTAGGAGTAGCAGGTCAGTACTGTCATTGTCAGACGATGGGAATTAGTGCTGTGTCTGATGGTAGGGGGTGTCAGTTCTGTGACTTTTGGGGGTGAGGTGATTGTTGGGGATTGACGATCAGTGCTGATAGATGGGATGGGGTGCAGTACTGTGACTAGTGCTGTTACTATGGGGGATGGGGATCAGTGCTGTAAAATGGGATGGGATGCAGTACTGTGACTAGTGCTGTTACTATGGGGGATGGGGATCAGTGCTGTAAGATGGGATGGGGTGCAGTACTGTGACTAGTGCTGTTACTATGGGGGATGGGGATCAGTGCTGTAAGATGGGACTGGGTGCAGTACTAGACTAGAGCTGTTACTATGGGGATGGGGATCAGTGCTGTAAGATGGGATGGGGTGCAGTACTGTGACTAGTGCTGTTACTATGGGGGATGGGGATCAGTGCTGTAAGATGGGATGGGGTGCAGTACTGTGACTAGTGCTGTTACTATGGGGGATGGGGATCAGTGCTGTAAAGAGGGATGGGGTGCAGTACTGTGACTAGTGCTGTTACTATGGGGATGGGGATCAGTGCTGTAAGATGGGATGGGGTGCAGTGCAGTGACTAGTGCTGTTACTATGGGGGATGGGGATCAGTGCTGTAAGATGGGATGGGGTGCAGTACTGTGACTAGTGCTGTTACTATGAGGATGGGGATCAGTGCTGTAATATGGGACGGGGTGCAGTGCTGTGACTAGTGCTGTTACTAGGGGATGGGGATCAGTGCTGTAAGACGGGATGGGGTCAGATGCTGTGACTAGTGCTTTGTTACTATGGGGGATGGGGATCAGTGCTGTAATATGGGATGGGGTGCAGTGCTGTGACTAGTGCTGTTACTAAGGGGATGGGGATCAGTGCTGTAAGACGGGATGGGGTGCAGTGCTGTGACTAGTGCTGTTACTATGGGGATGGGGATCAGTGCTGTAAGATGGGATGGGGTGCAGTACTGTGACTAGTGCTGTTACTAAGGGGGATGGGGATCAGTGCTGTAAGATGGGATGGGGTGCAGTACTGTGACTAGTGCTGTTACTATGTGGGGATGGGGATCAGTGTTGTAAGATGGGACGGGGTGCAGTACTGCGACTAGTGCTGTTACTAAGGTGGATGGGGATCAGTGCTGTAAGAAGGGATGGGGTGCAGTACTGCGACTAGTGCTGTTACTATGGTGGATGGGGATCAGTGCTGTAAGAAGGGATGGGGTGCAGTACTGCGACTAGTGCTGTTACTATGGTGGATGGGGATCAGTGTTGTAAGATGGGACGGGGTGCAGTACTGCGACTAGTGCTGTTACTAAGGTGGATGGGGATCAGTGCTGTAAGAGGGATGGGGTGCAGTGCAGTGACTAGTGCTGTTACTATGGGGGATGGGGATCAGTGCTGTAAGATGGGACGGGGTGCAGTGCTGCGACTAGTGCTGTTACTATGGGGATGGGGATCAGTGCTGTGATGCACAGGACGAGGTGCAGTGCTGAGGCTAGTGCTGTTACTAGGTGGATGGGATCAGTGCTGTAGGCAGGGATGGGAGTGCAGTGCTGTGACTAGTGCTGTTACTATGGGGATGGGGATCAGTGCTGTAAGATAGGATGGGGTGCAGTACTGTGACTAGTGCTGTTACTAAGGGGGATGGGGATCAGTGCTGTAAGATGGGATGGGGTGCAGTACTGTGACTAGTGCTGTTACTATGTGGGGATGGGGATCAGTGTTGTAAGATGGGACGGGGTGCAGTACTGCGACTAGTGCTGTTACTAAGGTGGATGGGGATCAGTGCTGCCAGAAGGATGGGGTGCAGGCCTGCGACTAGTGCTGTTACGGTGGATGGGGATCAGGGTGCTGTAGAAGGGATGGTGCAGTACTGCCACTGAGTGCTATGTACTATGGTGGATGGGGATCAGTGTTGTTGGATGGGATGGGGTGCAGTACTGTGACTAGTGCTGTTACTAAGGTGGATGGGGATCAGTGCTGTAAGAAGGGATGGGGTGCAGTACTGCGACTAGTGCTGTTACTATGGTGGATGGGGATCAGTGCTGTAAGAAGGGATGGGGTGCAGTACTGCGACTAGTGCTGTTACTATGGGGGATGGGGATCAGTGCTGTAAGATGGGACGGGGTGCAGTGCAGTGACTAGTGCTGTTACTATGTGGGGATGGGGATCAGTGCTGTAAGATGGGACGGGGTGCAGTACTGTGACTAGTGCTGTTACTATGGGGGATGGGGATCAGTGCTGTTAGATGGGATGAGGTGCAGTACTGTGACTAGTGATGTTACTATGGGGATGGGGATCAGTGCTGTAAGATGGGATGGGGTGCAGTACTGTGACTAGTGCTGTTACTATGGGGGATGGGGATCAGTGCTGTAAGATGGGATGGGGTGCAGTACACTGTGACTAGTTCTGTTACTATGGTGGATGGGGATCAGTGCTGTAGAGGGATGGGGTGCAGTACCGTGACTAGTGCTGTTACTATGGGGAAGGGAATCAGTGCTGTAAGATGGGATGGTGCAGTACTGTGACTAGTGCTGTTACTATGTGGGAATGGGGATCAGTGCTGTAAGATGGGAATGAGGTGCATGTACTCGACTAGTGCTGTTACTATGAGGGATGGGGATCAGTGCTGTAAGATGGGATGGGGTGCAGTACTGTGACTAGTGCTGTTACTATGGGATGGGGATCAGTGCTGTAACATGGGATGGGTGCAGTACTGTGACTAGTGCTGTTACTATGTGGGATGGGGATCAGTGCTGTAAGATGGGATGGGTGGCACTGTGACTGATGCTAGTGCTGTACTATGGGGATGGGGATCAGTGCTGTAAGATGGGATGGTGTCTGCAGCTTAGTGCTGTGACTATAGGGGGGATGGGGATCAGTGCTGTAAGATGGGATGGGGTGCAGTACTGTGACTAGTGCTGTTACTATAGGGGATGGGGATCAGTGCTGTAAGATGGGATGGGGTGCAGTGCAGTGACTAGTGCTGTTACTATGGGGGATGGGGATCAGTGCTGTAAGATGGGATGGGGTGCAGTGCAGTGACTAGTGCTGTTACTATGGGGATGGGGATCAGTGCTGTAAGACTGAGGATGGGATGCAGTACTGTGACTAGTGCTGTTACTATGGGGATGGGGATCAGTGCTGTAAGATGGGATGGGGTTCAGTACTGTGACTAGTGCTGTTACTATGGGGGATGGGGATCAGTGCTGTAAGATGGGATGGGGTGCAGTACTGTGACTAGTGCTGTTACTATGGGGGATGGGGATCAGTGTTGTAAGATGGGATGGGGTGCAGTACTGTGACTAGTGCTGTTACTATGGTGGATGGGGATCAGTGCTGTAAGAGGATTAGAGTTGCAGTACTGTGACTAGTGCTGTTACTATGGGGAATGGGAATCAGTGCTGTAAGAAGGGATGGGGTGCAGTACTGTGACTAGTGCTGTTACTATGGTGGATGGGGATCAGTGCTGTAAGATGGGATGGGGTGCAGTACTGTGACAAGTGCTGTTACTACGGGGGATGGGGATCAGTGCTGTTAGATGGGATGGTGAGCAGTACTGTGACTAGTGCTGTTACTATGGGGGATGGGGATCAGTGCTGTAAGATGGGATGGGGTGCAGTGCTGTGACTAGTGCTATTCTATGGGATGGGGATCTGTGCTGTAAGATGGGACAGAGGTGCAGTACTGTGACTAGATGCTGTTACTATGGGGGATCAGTGCTGTAAGATGGGATAGGGTGCATACATGAGACTAGTGCTGTTACTATGGGGGATGGGGATCAGTGCTGTAAGATGGGACGGGGTGCAGTACTGTGACTAGTGCTGTTACTATGGGGGATGGGGATTAGTGCTGTAAGATGGGACGGGGTGCAGTACTGTGACTAGTGCTGTTACTATGGGGGATGGGGATCAGTGCTGTAAGATGGGATGGGGTGCAGTACTGGGACAAGTGCTGTTACTGTGGGGATGGGGATCAGTGCTGTAGAATGGGGCCGGGTGCAGCACTGTGACTAGTCTGTTACTATGGGGATGGGGATCAGGCTGCTTAGGATGGGACCAGGTGCACTACTGTGACTAGTGCTGTTACTATGAGAGGGATCAGTGCTGTAAATGGGATGAGGTGCAGTACTGTGACTAGTGCTGTTACTATGGGGATGAGGATCAGAGCTGTAAGATGGAGATGATTGCAGTACTGTGACCAATTGCTGTTACTATGGGGATGCAGATCAGTGCTGTTAGATGAGGATGGGTGCAGTGCTGTGACTCAGTGCTGTTACTATGTGGGGATAGGGATCAGTGTTGTAAAGATGGAGATGGGGTGCAGTACTCGCGACTAGTGCTGTTACTATGGTGGATGGGGATCAGTGCTGTAGAAGGGATGGGTGCAGTACTGCGACTAGTGCTGTTACTATGGTGGATGGGGATCAGTGCTGTAAGAAGGGATGGGGTGCAGTACTGTGACTGGTGCTGTTACTAGAGGGATGGGGATCAGTGCTGTAGAAGGGATGGGGTGCAGTACTGTGAAACTAGTACTGTTACCCATGGTGGATGGGGATCAGTGCTGTAAGAAGGGATGAGGTGCAGTACTGTGACTGGTGCTGTTATGAGAGGGGATCAGTGCTGTAAGACGGATGGGGTGCAGTGCTGTGACTAAGTGCTATTACTATGAGGAATGGGGATCAGTAACTGTAAGATGGGATGGGGTGCAGTACTGTGACTAGTGCTTTGTTACTAATGGAGATGGGGATCAGTGCTGTAGATGGGAGGGGTGCAGTACTGTGACTAGCGCTGTTACTATGGGGGATGGGGATCAGTGCTGTAAGATGGGATGGGTGCAGTACTACTTGACTAGTGCTGTTACTAAGGTGGATGGGGATCAGTGCTGTAAGAAGGGATGGGGTGCAGTACTGCTAGACTAGTGCTGTTACTATGGTGGATGGGGATCTGTGCTGTACAAGATGGGACAGGGTGCAGTACTGTGACTAGTGCTGTTACTATGGGATAGGGGATCAGTGCTGTAGAAGATGGGATGGGGTGAAGTACTGCGACTGGTGCTGTTACTAAGGTGGATGGGGATCAGTGCTGTAAGAAGGATGGGTGCAGTACTCGCGACTAGTGCTGTTACTATGGTGGATGGGGATCAGTGCTGTAAGAAGGGATGGGGTGCAGTACTGCGACTAGTGCTGTTACTATGGGGGATGGGGATCAGTGCTGTAAGATGGGATGGGGTGCAGTGCAGTGACTAGTGCTGTTACTATGTGGGGATAGGGATCAGTGCTGTAAGATGGGGCGGGTGCAGTCCTGTGACTAGTGCTGCTACTATGGGGATGAGGATCAGTGTTGTAAGATGGGATGGGGTGCAGTAGCACAGCTGACTAGTGCTGTTACTATGGGGATGGGATCAGTGCTAGTAGCATGGGATGAGGTGCAGTACTGTGACTAGTGCTGTTACTATGGGGATGGGGATCAGTGCTGTAACATGGGATGGGGTGCAGTACTGTGACTAGTGCTGTTACTATGGGGAGGGGATCAGTGCTGTAAGATGGGATGGGGTGCAGTACTGTGACTGAGTGCTGTTTACTATGGTGGATGGGGATCCAGTGCTGTGAAGGAGGGGGATGCAGTCTGTGACTAGTACTGTTACTATGAGGAAGGATCAGGGCTGAAAATGGAATGAGATGCAGATACTGTGACTAGTGCTGTTACTATAGGGGATGGGGATCAGTGCTGTAAAAGATGGGATGAGGGTGTAGTACTATGACTAGTGCTGTTACTATGGAAGAGGGATCAGTGCTGTAAAAATAGGATGGTGCAATACTGTGACTAGACTGCAGTTACTATGGGGATGAGGGGATCAGTGCTGTAAAATGGGATGGGGTGCAGTACTGTGACTAGTGCTGTTACTATGGGGAATGGGGATCAGTGCTGTAAAATGGGATGGGGTGCAGTACTGTGACTAGTGCTGTTACTATGGGGGATGGGGATCAGTGCTGTAAGATGGGACAGGGTGCAATACTGTGACTAGTGCTGTTACTATGGGAGAATGGGGATCAGTGCTGTAAATGGGACGGGGTGCAGTACTGTGACTAGATGCACTTGTTACTATGGGGATGAGGATCAGTGCTGTAGATGAGACCCAGGGGTGCAGTGCTAACAGACAAGTGCTACTAACAGGATGGGGATCAGTGTTGTAAGATGGGATGGGTGCAGTATAAGCTAGTGCTGTTATATAGGGGATGCAGATCAATTGCTGTTAGATGGGATGGGGTGCAGTACAGTGATTAGTGCTGTGACTATGGGGATGAGGGATCAGTGCTGTAAGATGGGAGCAGGGTGCAGTACTGTGACTGAAGTCAACTGTTACTATATGGTGGATGGGATCAGTGCTGTAAGATGGGATGGGAGGATGCAGTGCCTAGGCAGGTGCTAACTATGGTGGGGGATGGGGATCAGTGTTGTAAGATGGGATGGGGTGCAGTACTGTGGCTAGTGCTGTTACTATGGGGATGGAGATCAGTGCAGTAAGATGGGATGGGGGTACAGTACTGTGACTAGTGCTGTTACTATGTGGGGAAGGGATCAATGCTGTAAAATGGGACGGGGTGCAGCAGCTGTGACTGAATGCTGTTACTATGGGGATGGTGATCAGTGCTGTTAGATGGGACGGGGTGCAGTACTGTGCCTAGTAACATTACTATGGGGATGAGGGATCAGTAATGAACAGAAATGGGATGGGGTGCAGTACTGTGACTAGATGCTGTTACTGATGGGGGATGGGGATCAGTGCTGTAAGATGGGATGGGGTGCAGTACTGACTACAGCTGTTACTATGGGGAAGGGGATCAGTGCTGTAAGGTTAGGACGGGGTGCAGCCTGTGACTAGTGCTGTTACTATGGGGATGGGATCAGTGCTGTAAGATGGAATGAGGTTGCAGTACTGTGACTAGTGCTGTTACTATGGGGAAGGGGATCCAGTGCTGTAAAGATGGGACGGGCAGTACTGCGATTACTGCTATTACTATGGGGGATGGGGATCAGTGCTGTAAGATGGATGACGGGTGCAGTACTGTGACTAGTACTATTACTATGGGGGATGGGGATCAGTGCTGTAAGATGGGATGGGGTGCAGTACTGTGACTAAGCGGTTGCTAGCTCCGCCTGTTGAGCAGAAAGCGCTTACTAAAAGAAGCCTACATTTTTCATTAATTTAAAACATATATTCCAGCAGGAGTCAGTGATCGTTACTAAGAAGACTTATAACTTCATTAGAAGTAGAAGGGGCCTTATTTAGGTTGCGCATGAGTCGCGTGTTCTGTGCAGGAAGGAACTGTATCAGCTGACTTGTTAAACCAAAGGAGTGAAAAGTAGAGCCACTGGGGTGTGTGATTTAGACAATTCTATAGAAGCAGGTGAGTCAAATCTCAACTTCCTGCTAGTCTTGCTTTTGTGAGCAGAAAGCAACTAAGTAGAAGAAGCTACATTTTCTTATTTATTTTAAACTTATACCTCAGCAGGAGTCATGTCGTTTAGATTGTTGACAGATACCTTTTATTAGTTGAGGTGTCTTATTTAGGGTTTGAAAATGAAAGAAAAGAAAGAAAGTCAGTTTGTGTTCTGTGGTGGAAAGGTACAATATGAGCTGACTTTACAAACCAGTAAAAGGAAAAAGCCATGGTTGTGTGTGGTTTAGACATAATAAAACAGGGTGAGTCAAATTACAACCTCCTGTTGCTAGTCTTGGCATCTTAGAGCAGAAAGTAGCTAATCAAAAGAAGCTACATTTCTTATTAATCTAAAGCTAGACCTCAGCAGGGAGTCAGTGACTTAAGATTATGGATCGATAACTTATTAGAAGTAGAGGCGGTCTTTTATTTTGGCGCATAGAAAAGTTAGAAAAGAAAAGAAAAAAGTCAGCTGTAGTGTCGCAGTAGGAAGGGTACTGTATCAGCCAATTTTTGTTAAATCCAGTAAGAGGAAAGAGAGCTTTCCTAGGGGTGTGGGTTGACACCATGACAGAGGTGAGTCAAATCATAACCCTGTTGCTAGCCTTTGTCGGTGAGTTATGAAATCAGCCAACTAAAAGCAGCCATTTTCATTAATTTAAAACATATATCTCAGCAGAGTCAGTGACTGTTAAGATTAAGTAGACAGATAACATTATTAGGAAGTAGAAGGGGTCTTATTTATGGTATAAAAAGAAAAGAGAGATAAAGTGATTGTGTGTTCTTGAGAAGGGAAGGCCGATTCTATCAGCTGGATTCTTTAAGCTAAATCAGTAGGATGGAAAGAGAGCTTTTACCGATTTGTGGTTTAGACACCGTGAACGTAGGTGAGTCAAATTACAACTTCCTGTTGCTTGTCTTGCTTGTAGATAGTAGAAAGCAGCTACTGAAAGAAGTTACATTTCTATTAATTTAAAAACTTATGTCAGCGAGTCAATGAGTAGTGCTAAGACTAAGTAGACAGATAACTTTATTAGAAGTAGAAGGGTCTTAATTTATGGTTAAGCAAAGAAAGACAAGAAAGAAAGTCTGTGTTCTGTGCAATCTGAAGCAGTATCCGCTGACATTGCTAACCCAGTAGGAGGAAAGAGAGCTTGTCTTGGGTGGGTTTAGACACCATAGAAGCAGATGAGTCAAATTACAACTTCATGTTGCTAGTTTTGCTTGTAGAGCAGAAAGCAGCTCACTAAAATAACCTACATTTTCTTATTAATTTAAAACTTGTATCTCAGCAGGAGTCAGTGACTGTTAAAATCAAGTAGACAGATAACTTTAATAGAAGAAGAAAGGGTCTTATTTAGGATTAAAAAAAGAAAGAAAAGAAAGAAAGTCAGTGTGTGTTCTGTTCAGGGAAGGGTACCGTATTGGGTGACTTTCCTAAACCAGAAGGAGGAAAGATAGCTTTCACTGGAGGTGTGTGGTTTAGACACCATAAAAGCAGGTGAGTCAAATTACAACTTCATGGTGCTAGTTTTGTTTGTAGAGCAGAAAGTAGCTCTTACCAAAGAAGCTACATTTTATTATTCACTCAAAACTTATCATCTCAGCAGGAGTAAGTGACTCGTTGAGATCAAGTAGACAGACAACTTTATTAGAAGTGAAGGAGTCTTATTTAGGTTAAAAAGAAAGGAAAGAAAGAAAGTCAGTGTGTTCTGTGCCGAAGTGTACTGTATCAGCTGGATTTCATAAAACCAGTGAGTGAAAGAGAACTTACCTTAGTGGTGGTTTCAGACAACCATTAAAGCATCGTGAGTCAAATTTCGCATCCTGATGCTAGCCTTTGCTTGTAGAGCAGAAAGGCAAACTATAAGTAGCTACATTTTCTTATTAATTTCAAAACTTATATCTCAGCAGGAGTCATTGACTTTTGAGTAATCAGTTGATAGATAACGTTATTAGAAGTTGAAGGAGTATTATTTTAGGATTTAAAAAAAGAAAGAAAAGAAAGAAAGTCAGTGTATGTTATGTGCACTCGAAGGGTACTGTATAGCTTACTTTACAACGGCGAAGTGGAAACAAAGCTAACGGTGGTGTCGCTAGAAACCAAAGCAGGTGAGTCAAATTATATCTTCCCTGTTGCTAGCTTTTCTTGTAGAGACAAAGCAGTTAACTAAAAGAAGCTAGATTTTCTTATTAATTAAAAAACAACATTCACAGGAGTCAGTGACTGTTAAGATCAAGTAGATGGAGCAACTTTATTAGAAGTAGTAAGGGTCTTATTTAGGGTTAGAAAAGAAAGAAAAGAAAGAGTCATGTCTTTTCAGGGAAAAGTACTGTATCAGCTGACATTGCTAAATCAGTGTGATGGAGGAGAGCTTGCCTCCGGGGTGTGTGTCAGACCTGTATGTGCTAGATGAGTCAAATTGACAACTTCCTGTTGCTAGCTTTGCTTGTAGATCAGAAAGCATCTAACTAAACAGAAGCTGCATTTTCAAACTAATTTAAACTTGTATCTCAGCAGGAGTCAGTGACTGTTATGATCATGGCGATAACTTATTAGAAGGTAAGGGTCTTATTTGGCGTTACAAGAAAGAAAAGAAAGAAAGTCAGTGTGTGTCTTTTCAGGGATGGGTACTGTATCAGCTGATTTTATTAAACCAGTAGGAGGAAAGAGAGTTGGACTCTGGGGTGTGGTTTATACCTTTTGGGTACAGGTGAGTCAAAATTACAACTTCCTGTTGCTGTCCTTGCCTGTAGAGCAGAAAGAAATAACCAAAAGAAATCTGCATTTTCTTTTTAATTTAAACTAATTTCAGCAGGAGTCAGCATCAAGATTAAGACAGATACTTTTATTAGGAAGTAGAAGGAATTTTATTTTAGGGTTAAAAAGGAAGAAAGAAAGTCAGTGTGTTCTGGGCAGTTAAGGGTACTGTATCAACCGCTGATTCTCGTTAAACCAGTAGGAGGAAAGAGAGCTTTCCTTAGGGGTGTGGTTTTGACACCATGAAAGCGTGGTCAAATTATAACTTCCTGTTGCTAGCCTTGGTTTGTAGACAGAAAGCAGCTCAACTGTGGTGCTAGGTATTTTCTTATTAATTTAAAACGTATATCCTTCAGCAGGAGTCAGTGACTGTTAAGATTAAGTAGACAGATAACATTATTAGAAGTAGAAGGGGTCTTATTTAGGGATAAAAAGGAAAAAAGAAATAAAGCGATTGTGTGTTCTGAGAACGGAAGGATCTGTATCAGCTGACTTTGCTTAACCAGTAGGAGGAAAGAGAGCTTACCTGGATTTGTGGTTTAGACACCGTAAATGCAGGTGAGTCAAATTACAACTTCCTGTTGCTTGTCTTGCTTGTAGGACAGAAAGCAGCTTACTGAAAGAAGTTACATTTTCTTATTAATTTAAAACTTATATTTCAGCATGAGTCAGTGACAGTTAAGACTAAGTAGACAGATAGCTTTATTAGAAGTAGAAGGGGTCTTATTTATGGTTTAGAAAAGAAAGACAAGAAAGAAAGTCAGTGTGTGTTCTGTGCACTGAAGGGTGCAGTATCCGCTGGCATTGCTAACCCAGTAGGAGGAAAGAGAGCTTATCTGGGGATGTGGTTTAGACACCATAAAAGCAGGTGAGTCAAATTACAACTTCATGGTGCTAGTTTTGCTTGTAGAGCAGAAAGTAGCTCACTAAAAGAAGCTACATTTTCTTATTAATTTAAACTTATATTTCAGCATGAGTCAGTGAACAGTTAAGACTACAGACAGGATAGCTTTATTAGAAGTAGAAAGGTCTTATTTAGGATTAAAACGAAAGAAAAGAAGAAAGTCAGTGTGTTCTGTTCAGGGAAGGGTACTGTATCGATGACTTTGCTAAACCAGAAGGAGGAAAGACAGCTTCACCTGGGATGTGTTTAGACACCATAAAAGCAGGTGAGTCAAATTACAACTTCATGGTGCTAGTTTTGCTTGTAGAGCAGAAAGTAGCTCACTAAAAGAAGCTACATTTTCTTATTAATTGAAAACTTACATCTCAGCAGGAGTAAGTGACTGTTAAGATCAAGTAGACAGATAACTTTATTAGAAGTAGAAGGAGTCTTATTTAGGGTTAAAAAAGAAAGGAAAGAAAGAAAGTCAGTGTGTGTTCTATGCCGGGAAGGGTACTCTATCAGCTAAATTTGTTAAACCAGTAGGAGGAAAGAGAACTTACCTAGGGGTGTGGTTCAGACACCATAAAAGCTTGTGAGTCAAATGTCAGCTTCCTGTTGCTAGCCTTGCTTGTAGAGCAGAAAGCAGTAAACTATAAGAAGCTACATTTTCTTATTAATTAAAACTTACATCTCAGCAGGAGTCATTGACTTTTGATATTAAGTTGACAGATAACGTTATTAGAAGTTGAAGGAGTATTATTTAGGATTTAAAAAAGAAAGAAAAGAAAGAAAGTCAGTGTATGTTATGTGCACTGAAGGGTACTGTATCAGCTTACTTTGCTAACGAAGTAGGAATAAACAGAGCTTACCTTGGTAGTGTTGTAGAAACCATAAAAGCATGAGTCAAATTATAACTTCCTGTTGCTAGCTTTGCTTGTAGAGCAGAAAGCAGCTAACTAAAAGAAGCTACATTTTCTTACTAATTAAAAACGTATATCTCAGCAGGAGTCAGTGACTGTTAAGATCAAGTAGACAGATAACTTTATTAGAAGTAGTAAGGGTCTTATTTAGGGTTACAAAAAGAAAGAAAAGAAAGTAAGTCAGTGTGTCTTCTTTTTCAGGGAAGAGTACTGTATCAGCTGACTTTGCTAAACCAGTAGGAGGAAAGAGAGCTTACCTCGGGGTGTGTTTAGAGCCACCATAAAGCAGATGAGTCAAATTACAACTTCCTGTTGCTAGCCTTGCTTGTAGAGCAGAAAGCATCTAACTAAAAGAAGCTGCATTTTCATATTAATTTAAAACTTATATCTCAGCAGGAGTCAGTGACTGTTTAGATTAAGTAGACAGATATCTTTATTAGAAGTAGAAGGGGTCTTATTTAGGGTTAAAAAAGGAAGAAAGAAAGTCAGTGTGTGTTCTGGGCAGTTAAGGGTTCTGTATCAGCTGACTTGAATAAACCAGTAGGAGCAAAGAGAGCTTACCTGGTTGTGGTTTAGACACCATAAAAGCATTTGAGTCAAATTACAACTTCCTGTTGCTAGCCTGGCCTGTAGAGAAGAAAGCAGCTTACTAAAAGAAGCCACATTTTCTTATGAATTTAAAACTTATCTCTCAGCGTTAGTCAGTGACTGTTAAGATTTAAGAAGACATATAACATTATTAGAAGTAGAAGAGGTCTTTTTTAGGGTTAAAAAAAGAAAAGAAAGAAAGACAGTGTGTGTTCTGTGCAGGGAAGGGTACTGTATCAGCTGACTTTGCTAAATCAAAGGAGGAAAGAGAGCATGCCTGGGGTGTGGTTTAGACACTTATAGAAGCAGGTGAGTCAAATTTCAACTTCTGTTCCTAGCCTTGTTTGTAGAGATGAAAGCAGCAACTAGAAGAAGCTATTTTCTTATTTATTTTAAACTTATATCTCAGCAGGCATCAGTGACTGTTGAGGTTAAGCTAACAGATAACTTATTAGAAGTTGAAGGTGTCTATTTAGGGTTTAAAATGAAAGAAAAGAAAGAAAGTCAGAGGTGTTCTGTGCAGGTAATCGTACAGAATCAGCTGACTTTGCTAAACCAGTAGGAGGAAAGAGAGCTTACTTGGGGGTGTGGTTTAGACACCATGAAGGCAGGGGAGTCAAATTACAACTTCCTGTTTCTAGCTTTGCTTGTATAGCAGAAAGCAGCTAACTAAAATAAGCTACATTTTCTTATTAATTTAAAACTTATATCTCTGCAGGAGTCAGTGACAGTTAATATCAAGTAGACAGATAACTTTATTAGATGTAGAAAGGGTCTTAATAAGAATTAAATAAGAAAGAAAAGAAAGAAAGTCAGAGTGTGTTCTTTTCAGGGAAGGGAATTGTATCGGCCGACTTTGCTAAACAAGTAGCAGGAAAGACAGCTTACCTGGGGGTGTGGTTCAGACACCATAAAAGCAGATGAGTCAAACTACAACTTCCTGTAGCTAGCCTTGCTTGTAGAGCAGAAAGCATCTAACTAAAAGAAGCTGCATTTTCATATTAATTTCAAACTTATATCTCAGCAGGAGTCAGTGACTGTTAAGATTAAGTAGACAGATAACTTTATTAGAAGTAGAAGGGGGCTTATTTAGGATTGAAAAGAAAGAAAAGAAACAAAGTCAGTGTATGTTCTTGTAGGCAGGGTTCTGTATCAGCAGACTTTGCTAAACCAATTAGAGGAAAGAGATCTTACCTGGGGTGTGGTTTAGACTCTATAGAAGCAGGTGAGTCAAATATCAACTTCCTGCTGCTAGCCCTGCTTGAAGAGGAGAAAGCAGCTAACTAAAAGAAGCTACATTTTCATATTAATTTAAAACTTATTTCTCAGCAGGAGTCAGTGACTGTTAAGATTAAGTAGACAGATAACTTTATTAGAAGTTGAAGGTGTCTTATTTAGGGATTGAAAATGAAAGAAAAGAAATAAAGTCAGTGTGTGTTCTGTACACTGAAGGGTGCTGTATCAGTTGACTTTGCTATCCCAGCAGGAGGAAAGAGAGCTTATCTGGGGGGTGTGGTTTATACACCATAAAGGCAGGTGAGTCAAATTACAACTTCCTGTTGCTAGCTTTGCTTGTATAGCAGAAAGCAGCTAACTAAAATAAGCTACATTTTCTTTTTAATTTAAAACTTATATCTCCGCAGGAGTCAGTGACAGTTAAGATCGAGTAGACAGATAACTTTATTAGATGTAGAAATGGTCTTATTAAGCAATAAAAAAAGAAAAGAAAGAAAGTCAGTGTGTTTTCTGTGCAGGGAAGGGTACTGTATCAGCTGACTTTGCTAAACCAAAAAAAGGAAAGAGAGCATACCTGGGGGTGTGGTTTAGACACTTATAGAAGCAGGTGAGTCAAATTTCAACTTCCTGTTGCTAGCCTTGCTTGTAGAGCAGAAAGCAGCTAACTAGAACAAGCTACATTTTCTTATTTATTTTAAACTTGTATCTCAGCAGGAGTCAGTGACTGCTGAGATTAAGCTGACAGATAACTTTATTAGAAGTTGAAGGTGTCTTATTTAGGGTTTAAAAATGAAAGAAAAGAAAGAAAGTCAGTGTGTGTTCTGTGCAGGGAAACGTGCAGCATCAGCTGACTTTGCTAAACCAGTAGGAGGAAAGAGAGCTTACATGGGGGTGGGTTTAGACATAATAAAAACAAGTGAGTCAAATTACAACTTCCAGTTGCCTCGTCTTGCTTCTAGAACATAAATCAGCTAACTAAAAGAAGCTACATTTTCTTATTAATTTAAAACTTATATCTCAGCAGGAGTTAGAGACTGTTAAGATTAAGTAGACGGATAACTTTATTCGAGGTAGAAGGCTCTTGTTTCAGGTTAAAAAAAGAAAGAAAACAATGAAGGTCAGAGTGTGTTCTGTGCAGGGAGGGGTACTGTATCAGCTGACTTTGCTAAACCAGTAGGAGGAAAGAGAGTTTACCTGGGGTGTGGTTTAGACACCATGAAAGCAGGTGAGTCAAATTACAACTTCATGTTGCTAGCCTTGCTTGTAGAGCAGAAAGCAGCTAACTAAAGAAGCTACACTTACTAATTAATTTAAAATGTATATCTCAGCAGGAGTCCGTGACTGTTAAGATTAAGTAGACAGATTACTTTATTAGAAGTAGAAGGGTCTTATTTAGGGTTAAGAAAAGAAAGACAAGAAAGAAAGTCAGTGTGTGTTCTGTGCACTGAAGGGTGCAGTATCCGCTGGCATTGCTAACCCAGTAGGAGGAAAGAGAGCTTATCTGGGGGTGTGGTTTAGACACTATAAAAGCAGGTGAGTCAAATTACAACTTCATGTTGCTAATTTTGCTTGTAGAGCAGAAAGCAGCTCACTAAAAGAAGCTACATTTTCTTACTAATTTAAAACTTATATCTCAGCAGGAGTCAGTGACTGTTAAAATCAAGTAGACAGATAACTTTATTAGAAGAAGAAAGGGTCTTATTTAGGATTAAAACAAGAAAGAAAAGAAAGAAAGTCAGTGTGTGTTCTGTTCAGGAAGGGTACTGTATCGGATGACTTTGCTAAACCAGAAGGAGGAAAGACAGCTTACCTGGGGATGTGGTTTAGACACCATAAAAGCAGGTGAGTCAAATTACAACTTCATGGTGCTAGTTTTGCTTGTAGAGCAGAAAGTAGCTCACTAAAAGAAGCTACATTTTCTTATTAATTGAAAACTTACATCTCAGCAGGAGTAAGTGACTGTTAAGATCATAGACGATAACTTTTATTAGAAGTAGAAGGAGTCTTATTTAGGGTTAAAAAAGAAAGGAAAGAAAGAAAGTCAGTGTGTGTTCTGTGCCGGGAAGGGTACTGTATCAGCTGAATTTGTTAAACCAGTAGGAGGAAAGAGAACTTACCTAGGGGTGTGGTTCAGACACCATAAAAGCTTGTGAGTCAAATGTCAGCTTCCTGTTGCTAGCCTTGCTTGTAGAGCAGAAAGCAGCAAACTATAAGAAGCTACATTTTCTTATTAATTAAAACTTACATCTCAGCAGGAGTCATTGACTTTTGATATTAAGTTGACAGATAACATTATTAGAAGTTGAAGGAGTATTATTTAGGATTTAAAAAAGAAAGAAAAGAAAGAAAGTCAGTGTATGTTATGTGCACTGAAGGGTACTGTATCAGCTTACTTTGCTAACGAAGTAGGAGGAAACAGAGCTTACCTGGTGGTGTCATTTAGAAACCATAAAAGCAGGTGAGTCAAATTATAACTTCCTGTTGCTAGCTTTGCTTGTAGAGCAGAAAGCAGCTAACTAAAAGAAGCTACATTTTCTTATTAATTAAAAACGTATATCTCAGCAGGAGTCAGTGACTGTTAAGATCAAGTAGACAGATAACTTTATTAGAAGTAGTAAGGGTCTTATTTAGGGTTAGAAAAAGAAAGAAAAGAAAGTGTCAGTGTGTCTTCTTTTCAGGGAAAAGTACTGTATCAGCTGACTTTGCTAAACCAGTAGGAGGAAAGAGAGCTTACCTCGGGGTGTGGTTTAGACACCATAAAAGCAGATGAGTCAAATTACAACTTCCTGTTGCTAGCCTTGCTTGTAGAGCAGAAAGCATCTAACTAAAAGAAGCTGCATTTTCATATTAATTTAAAACTTATATCTCAGCAGGAGTCAGTGACTGTTTAGATTAAGTAGACAGATATCTTTATTAGAAGTAGAAGGGGTCTTATTTAGGGTTAAAAAAGGAAGAAAGAAAGTCAGTGTGTGTTCTGGGCAGTTAAGGGTTCTGTATCAGCTGACTTGGATAAACCCGTAGGAGCAAAGAGAGCTTACCTGGGGTTGTGGTTTAGACACCATAAAAGCATTTGAGTCAAATTACAACTTCCTGTTGCTAGCCTGGCCTGTAGAGAAGAAAGCAGCTTACTAAAAGAAGCCACATTTTCTTATGAATTTAAAACTTATCTCTCAGCGTTAGTCAGTGACTGTTAAGATTTAAGAAGACTTATAACATTATTAGAAGTAGAAGAGGTCTTTTAGGTTAAAAAGAAAAGAAAGAAAGACAGTGTGTGTTCTGTGCAGGGAAGGGTACTGTATCAGCTGACTTTGCTAAATCAAAAGGAGGAAAGAGAGCATGCCTGGGGGTGTGGTTTAGACACTTATAGAAGCAGGTGAGTCAAATTTCAACTTCCTGTTCCTAGCCTTGCTTGTAGAGCAGAAAGCAGCTAACTAGAAGAAGCTACATTTTCTTATTTATTTTAAACTTATATCTCAGCAGGCATCAGTGACTGTTGAGATTAAGCTTAACAGATAACTTTATTAGAAGTTGAAGGTGTCTTATTTAGTGTTTAAAAATGAAAGAAAAGAAAGAAAGTCAGAGTGTGTTCTGTGCAGGTAATCGTACAGAATCAGCTGACTTTGCTAAACCAGTAGGAGGAAAGAGAGCTTACCTGGGAGTGTGGTTTAGACACCATGAAAGCAGGGGAGTCAAATTACAACTTCCTGTTTCTAGCTTTGCTTGTATAGCAGAAAGCAGCTAACTAAAATAAGCTACATTTTCTTATTAATTTAAAACTTCTATCTCTGTAGGAGTCAGTGACAGTTAATATCAAGTAGACAGATAACTTTATTAGATGTAGAAAGGGTCTTAATAAGAATTAAAAAAAGAAAGAAAAGAAAGAAAGTCAGAGTGTGTTCTTTTCAGGGAAGGGAATTGTATCGGCCGACTTTGCTAAACAAGTAGCAGGAAAGACAGCTTACCTGGGGGTGTGGTTCAGACACCATAAAAGCAGATGATTCAAACTACAACTTCCTGTAGCTAGCCTTGCTTGTAGAGCAGAAAGCATCTAACTAAAAGAAGCTGCATTTTCTTATTAATTTCAAACTTATATCTCAGCAGGAGTCAGTGACTGTTAAGACTAAGTAGACAGATAACTTTATTAGAAGTAGAGGGGGTTTTATTTAGGGATTGAAAAAGAAAGAAAAGAAATAAAGTCAGTGTATGTTCTGTGCAGAGAAGGGTTCTGTATCAGCAGACTTTGTTAAACCAATTAGAGGAAAGAGATCTTACCTGGGGGTGTGGTTTAGACTCTATTGAAGCAGGTGAGTCAAATATCAACTTCCTGCTGCTAGCCATGCTTGAAGAGGAGAAAGCAGCTAACTAAAAGAAGCTTAATTTTCATATTCATTTAAAACTTATTTCTCTGCAGGAGTCAGTGACTGTTAAGATTAAGTAGACAGATAACTTTATTAGAAGTTGAAGGTGTCTTATTTAGGGATTGAAAAAGAAAGAAAAGAAATAAAGTCGGTGTGTGTTCTGTACACTGAAGGGTGCTGTATCAGTTGACTTTGCTATCCCAGCAGGAGGAAAGAGAGCTTATCTGGGGGTGTGGTTTATACACCATAAAGGCAGGTGAGTCAAATTACAACTTCCTGTTGCTAGCTTTGCTTGTATAGCAGAAAGCAGCTAACTAAAATAAGCTACATTTTCTTTTTAATTTAAAACTTATATCTCCGCAGGAGTCAGTGACAGTTAAGATCGAGTAGACAGATAACTTTATTAGATGTAGAAATGGTCTTATTAAGCAATAAAAAAAGAAAAGAAAGAAAGTCAGTGTGTTTTCTGTGCAGGGAAGGGTACTGTATCAGCTGACTTTGCTAAACCAAAAAAAGGAAAGAGAGCATACCTGGGGGTGTGGTTTAGACACTTATAGAAGCAGGTGAGTCAAATTTCAACTTCCTGTTGCTAGCCTTGCTTGTAGAGCAGAAAGCAGCTAACTAGAACAAGCTACATTTTCTTATTTATTTTAAACTTATATCTCAGCAGGAGTCAGTGACTGCTGAGATTAAGCTGACAGATAACTTTATTAGAAGTTGAAGGTGTCTTATTTAGGGTTTAAAAATGAAAGAAAAGAAAGAAAGTCAGTGTGTGTTCTGTGCAGGGAAACGTACAGCATCAGCTGACTTTGCTAAACCAGTAGGAGGAAAGAGAGCTTACATGGGGGTGTGGTTTAGACATAATAAAAACAAGTGAGTCAAATTACAACTTCCAGTTCCTCGTCTTGCTTCTAGAACAGAAATCAGCTAACTAAAAGAAGCTACATTTTCTTATTAATTTAAAACTTATATCTCAGCAGGAGTTAGAGACTGTTAAGATTAAGAAGACGGATAACTTTATTCGAGGTAGAAGGCTCTTGTTTCAGGTTAAAAAAAGAAAGAAAACATTGAAGGTCAGAGTGTGTTCTGTGCAGGGAGGGGTACTGTATCAGCTGACTTTGCTAAACCAGTAGGAGGAAAGAGAGTTTACCTGGGGTGTGGTTTAGACACCATGAAAGCAGGTGAGTCAAATTACAACTTCATGTTGCTAGCCTTGCTTGTAGAGCAGAAAGCAGCTAACTAAAAGAAGCTACATTTACTAATTAATTTAAAATGTATATCTCAGCAGGAGTCCGTGACTGTTAAGATTAAGTAGACAGATTACTTTATTAGAAGTAGAAGGGGTCTTATTTAGGGTTAACAAAAGAAATAAAAGAAAGAAAGTGATTGTGTGTTCTGAGCAGGAAGGATCTGTATCAGCTGACTTTGCTTAACCAGTAGGAGGAAAGGGAGATCACCTGGGGGTGTGGTTTAGACACCGTAAACGCAGGTGAGTCAAATTACAACTTACTGTTGCTTGCCTTGCTTGTAGAACAGAAAGCAGCTAACTAAATGAAGCTACATTTTCTTATTAATTTAAAACTTAAATGTCAGCAGGAGTCAGTGACAGTTAAGACTAAGTAGACAGATAACTTTATTAGAAGTAGAAGGGGTCTTATTTATGGTTAAGAAAAGAAAGAAAATAAAGAAAGTCAGTGTGTGTTCTGTGCACTGAAGGGTGCTGTATCCGCTGACTTTGCTAACCCAGTAGGAGGAAAGAGAGCTTATCTGGGGGTGTGGTTTAGACACCATAAAAGCAGGTGAGTCAAATTACAACTTCCTGTTGCTAGTTTTGCTTGTAGAGCAGAAAGCAGCTGACTAAAAGAAGCTACATTTTCTTATTAATTTAAAACTTATATCTCAGCAGGAGTCAGTGACTGTTAAGATCAGGTCGACAGATAACTTTATTAGAAGAAGAAAGGGTCTTATTTAGGATTAAAAAAAGAAAGAAAAGAAAGAAAGTCACTGTGTGTTCTGTTCAGGGAAGGGTACTGTATCGGCTGAAATTGTTAAACCAGTTGGAGGAAAGATAGCTTGCCTGGGTGGTGTGGTTTAGACACCATAAAAGCAGATGAGTCAAACTGCAACGTCCTGTTGCTATCCTTGCTTGTAGAGCAGAAAACATCTAACTAAAACAAGCTGAATTTTCATATTAATTTAAAACGTATATCTCAGCAGGAGTCAGTGACTGTTAAGATTAACTAGACAGATAATTTTAGTAGAAGTAGAGGAGGTCCTATTTAGGGTTAAAAAAGAAACATATGAAAGAAAGTCAGTGTGTGTTCTGTGCAGAGAAGGGTACTGTATCAGCTGACTTTGCTAAACCAGTAGGAGGAAAGAGAGCTTACCTGGGGGTGTGGTTTAGACACTTATAGAAGCAGGTGAGTCAAATTTCAACTTCCTGTTGCTAGCCTTGCTTCTACAGCAGAAAGCAGCTAACTAGAAGAAGCTACTTATTCTTACAAATATAAAACTGATATCTCAGCAGGAGTCAGTGACTGTTGAGATTAAGTTGACAGATAACTTTATTAGAAGTTGAAGGTGTCTTATTTAGGGTTTTAAAATGAAAGAAAAGAAAGCAAGTCAGTGTGTGTTCTTTGTACTGAAGGGTGCTGTATCAGCTGACTTTGCTAACCCAGCAGGAGGAAAGAGAGCTTATCTGGGGGTGTGGTTTAGACACCATAAAGG
Source organism: Neoceratodus forsteri (assembly GCA_016271365.2). Classification (NCBI taxonomy): domain Eukaryota; kingdom Metazoa; phylum Chordata; order Ceratodontiformes; family Ceratodontidae; genus Neoceratodus; species Neoceratodus forsteri. The sequence continues at coordinate 66,770,661 of CM028133.1, forward strand.
CAGGTGAGTCAAATTACAACTTCCTGTTGCTAGCTTTGCTTGTAGAGCAGAAAGCAACTAACTAAAAGAAGCTACATTTTCTTATTAATTTAAAACTTATATCTCCGCAGGAGTCAGTGACAGTTAAGATCAAGTAGACAGATAACTTTATTAGATGTAGAAAGGGTCTTATTAAGGATTAAAAATGAAAGAAAAGAAAGAATGTCAGAGTGTGTTCTTTTCAGGGAATGGTATTGTATCGGCTGACTTTGCTAAACAAGTAGCAGGAAAGACAGCTTACCTGGGGGTATGGTTTAGACACCATAAAAGCAGATGAGTCAAACTACAACTTCCTGTTGCTAGCCTTTCTTTTAGAGCAGAAAGCATTTAACTAAAAGAAGCTGCATTTTCATATTAATTTAAAACTTATATCTCAGCAGGAGTCAGTGACTGTTAAGAGTAAGTTGACAGATAACAGTATTAGAAGTCGAAGGGGTCTTATTTAGGTTTAAAAAGGAAGAAAGAAAGAAAGTCAGTGTGTGTTCTGTGCAGGGAAGGGTACTATATCAGCTAACTTGGCTAAACCAGTAGGAGGAAAGAGAGCTTACCTGGGTGTGGTTTAGACACCATAAAAGCAGGTGAGTCAAATTACAACTTCTTGTTGCTAGCCTGGCCTGTTGAGCAGAAAGCAGCTTACTAAAAGAAGCCACATTTTCTTATTAATTTAAAACTTATATTTCAGCAGGAGTCAGTGACTGTTAAGATTAAGAAGACTTATAACTTTATTAGAAGTAGAAGGGGTCTTATTTAGGTTAAAAAAAAGAAAAGAAAGAAAGTCAGTGTGTGTTCTGTGCAGGGAAGGGTACTGTATCAGCTGACTTTGCTAAACCAAAAGGAGGAAAGAGAGCTTACCTGGGGGTGTGGTTTAGACACTTATAGAAGCAGGTGAGTCAAATTTCAACTTCCTGTTGCTAGACTTGCTTGAAGAGCAGAAAGCAACTAAGTAGAAGAAGCTAAATTTTCTTATTTATTTTAAACTTATATCACAGCAGGAGTCAGTTACTGTTGAGATTAAGTTGACAGCTAACTTTATTAGAAGTTGAAGGTGTCTTATTTAGGGTTTAAAAATGAAAGAAAAGAAAGAAAGTCAGTTTGTGTACTGTGCAGGGAAAGGTACAGTATTAGCTGTCTTTGCTAAACCAGTAGGAGGAAAGAGAGCTTACATGGGGGTGTGGTTTAGACATAATAAAAAGAGGTGAGTCAAATTACAACTTCCATTTGCTAGCCTTGCTTCTAGAGCAGAAAGCAGCTAACTAAAAGAAGCTACATTTTCTTATTAATTTAAAACTTATATCTCAGCAAGAGTCAGTGTCTCTAAAGATTAAGAAGACTGATAACTTTATTAGAAGTAGAGGAGGTCTTATTTAGGGATAAAAAAGAAAAAAAGAAAGAAAGTGATTGTGTGGTCTGAGCAGGGAAGGATCTGTATCAGCTGACTTTGCTTAACCAGTAGGAGGAAAGAGAGCTTACCTGGAGGCGTGGTTTAGACACCGTAAATGCAGGTCAGTCAAATTACAACTTCCTGTTGCTTGTCTTGCTTGTAGAACAGAAAGCAGCTAACTGAAAGAAGCTTCATTTTGTTATTAATTTACATAGATACATAGATACATAGACAGTGTTGGCAGATATTGGCCTATGGCCCACCCAGTCTGCCCATTTGAGCTTGTAAGTTCAGTTTGCTTTCCTAGAAGTTTGTTTCCCCTTACCCCTGACCTCTAAAATTCCTTTATGTCTAACCCATGCATTCTTAAATCCCATGATTGTTTCAGCCCCCACCATTTCCTCTGGCTGGGTGTTCCACTTGTCCACCACCCGTTCTGTGAAGAAATTCTTTCTCATGTTTCCTCTGAATCATCCTCCCTCCAACTTCATCCCATGCCCTCTAGTCCTGGAACATCTTTTTAACTTAAAAATAGTGTTTTCCTGCACTCTGTTTCTCCCTACAAGATACTTGTATGTCTCTATCATATCCCCTCTCTCCCTCCTCTCCTCCAGGGAGTACATGTTCAGTTCCTTCAACCTGTCTTCATAGGACTTGTGATGCAATCCATGCACCATCTTTGTTGCCCTCCTCTGAACCTTCTCTACCCTGTCTATGTCCTTACGTGGGTATGGTCTCCAGAACAGTACACTGTACTCCAGGTGGGGCCTCACTAGTGTCTTGTATAGAGGAATTATGACCTCCTTTTTCCTGCTGGTGATGCCCCTGACTATACATCCCAGCATCCTATTTGCTTTACCTGATGCCTTGTCACACTGTTTCCCTACCTTGAGGTCATCAGAGATGACAACCCCAAGATCCCATTCCGGCTTGGTGCATGCTATATCCTCACCCCCCAACTGATATATTGTGCCAGGGTTTTCGTGCCCCATATGCATTATCTTGCACTTCTTTGCATTGAATTTCAACTGCCAAACCAATTTAAAACTTATATGTCAGCAGGAGTCAGTGACAGTTAAGACTAAGTAGACAGATAACTTTATTAGAAGTAGAAGGGGTCTTATTCATGGTTAAGAAAAAAAGAAAGTTATAGTGTGTTTTCTGTGCACTGAAGGGTGCTGTATCAGCTGACTTTGCTAACCCAGTAGGAGGAAAGAGAGCTTATCTGGGGGTGTGGTTTAGACACCATAAAAGCAGCTGAGTCAAATTACAACTTCCTGTTGCTAGCCTTGCTTGTAGAGCAGAATGCAGCTAACTAAAGAAGCAACATTTTCTTATTAATTTAAAACTTATATCTCAGGAGGAGTCAGTGACTGTTAAGATCAAGTAGACAGATAACTTTATTAGAAGAAGAAAGGGTCTTATTTAGGATTAAAAAAAGAAACAAAAGAAAGAAAGTCAGTGTGTGTTCTGTTCAAGGAAGGGTACTATATTGGATGACTTTGCTAAACCAGTTGGAGGAAAGATAGCTTACCTGGGGGTGTGGTTAAGACACAATAAAAGCAGATGAGTCAAACTGCAACTTCTTGCTGCTAGCCTTGCTTGTAGAGCAGAAAACATCTAACTAAAAGAAGCTGCATTTTCATTTTAATTTAAAACTTATATCTCAGCAGGAGTCAGTGACTGTTAAAATTAAGTAGACAGATAACTTTATTAGAAGTAGAAGGGGTCTTATTTAGGTTTAAAAAAAGGAAGAAAGAAAGAAAGTCAGTGTATGTTCTGTGCAGGGAAGGGTACTTTATCAGCTAACATTGCTAAAACAGTAGGAGGAAAGAGAGCTTACCTGGGGTGTGGTTTAGTCACCATAAAAGGAGTGATTCAAATTACAACTTCCTCTTGCTAGCCTTAACTGAAGAGCAGAAAGCAGCTAACTAAAAGATGCTACATTCTCTTTTTAATTTAAAACATATATCTCAGCAGGAGTCAGTGACTGTTAAGATTAAGAAGACAGATAACTTTATTAGAAGTAGAATGGGTCTTATTTAGGGTTAAAAAAGAAAGGAAAGAAAGAAAGTCAGTGTGTGTTCTGTGCAGGGAAGGGTACTGTATCAGCTGACTTTGCTAAACCAGTAGTAAGAAAGAACTTACCTGGGGGTGTGGTTCAGACACCATAAAAGCAGGTGAGTCAAATTTCAGCTTCCTCTTGCTAGCCTTGCTTGTAGAGCAGAAAGTAGCAAACTAAAAGAAGCTACATTTTCTTATTAATTTAAAACTTATATCTCAGCAGGAGTCATTGACTGTTGAGGTTAAGTTGACAGATAACTTTATTAGAAGTTGACGGTGACTTATTTAGGATTTAAAAAAGAAAGAAAAGAAAGAAAGTCAGTGTGTGTTCTCTGTAGGGTAGTGTACTGTATCAGCTGACTTTGCTAAACCAGTAAAAGGAAAGAGAGCTTACCTGGGGGTGCGGTTTAGACACCATGAAAGCAGGTGATTCAAATTACAACTTCCTGTTGCTAGCCTTGCTTGTAGAGCAAAAAGCAGCTAACTAAAAGAAGCCACATTTTCTTATTAATTTAAAACTTATATCTCAGCTGGAGTCAGTGACTGCTAAGATCAAGTAGACAGATATCTTTGTTAAAAGTAGAAGGGGTCTTATTTATAGTTAAAAAAGAAAGAAAAGAAAGGAAGTCAGTGTGTGTTCTGTGCACTGAAGGGTTACTTTGCTAACCAAGTAGGAGGAAAGAGAGCTTACCTGGTGGTGTTGTTTAGAAATCATAAAAGCATGTGAGTCAAATTATAACTTCCTGTTGCTAGCTTTGCTTGTAGAGAAGAAAGCAGCTAACTAAAAGAAGCTACATTTTCTTATTAATTTAAAACTTATATCTCAGCAGGAGTCAATGACTGTTAAGACTAAGTAGACAGATAACTTTATTAGAAGTAAAAGGGGTCTTATTTAGGGTTAAAAAAGAAAGAAAAGAACTAAAGTCAGTGTGTGTTCTGTGCAGGGAAGTGTACTGTATCAGCTGACTTTGCTTAACCAGTAGTAGGAAAGAGAACATACATGAGGGTGTGGTTCAGACACCACAAAACCCAGTTAGTCAAATTATAGCTTCCTGTTGCTAGCCTTGCTTGTAGAGCAGAAAGCAGCAAACTAAAAGAGGCTACATTTTCTTATTAATTTAAAACTTATATCTCAGCAGGAGTCATTGACTGTTGAGATTAAGTTGGCAGATAACTTTATTAGAAGTTGACGGTGTCTTATTTAGGATTTAAAAAAGAAAGAAAAGAAAGAAAGTCTGTGTGTGTTCTTTTCAGGGAAGGGTACTGTATCAGCTGACTTTGCTAAACCAGTAGGAGGAAAGAGAGCTTACCTCGGGGTGTGGTTTAGACACCATAAAAGCAGATGAGTCAATTTACAACTTCCTGTTGCTAGCCTTGCTTGCAGAGCAGAAAGCATCTAACTTACAGAAGCTACATTTTCGTCCTAATATAAAACTTATATCTCAGCAGGAGTCAGTGACTGCGAAAATTAAGTAGACAGGTAACTTTATTCGAAGTAGAAGGGGTCTTATTTAGGGTAAAAAGAAAGAAAAGAACTAAAGTCAGTGTGTGTTCTGTGCAGGGAAGGGTACTGTATCAGCTGACTTTGCTTAACCAGTAGGAGGAAAGAGAACATACATGAGGGTGTGGTTCAGACACCACAAAACCAGGTTAGTCAAATTACAGCTTCCTTTTGCTTGCCTTGCTTGTAGAGCAGAAAGCAGGTAACTAATAAAGCAACATTTTCTTAATAATTTAAAACTTATATCTCAGCAGGAGCCAGTGACTTTTAAGATTAAGTAGACATATTACTTTATTAGGAGTAAAAGGGCTCTTATTAAGGCTAAAAAAAGATAGATAAGAAAGAAAGTCAGTGTGTGTTCCGTGCAGGGACAGGTACTATATCAGCTGACTTTGCTAAACCAGTAGGAGGAAAGAGAGTTGACCTGGGGGTGTGGTTTAGATACCTTAAAAGCAGGTGAGTCAAATTACAACTTCCTGTTGCTGTCCTTGCTTGTAGAGCAGAAAGCAGCTAACTAAAAGAATCTGCATTTTCTTATTAATTTAAAACTTATTTCTCAGCAGGAGTCAGTGACTGTTAAGTTTAAGTAGACAGATAACTTTATTAGAAGTAGAAGGGGTCTTATTTAGGGATAGACAAGAAAGAAAGCCAGTGTGTGTTCTGTGCAAGGAAGGGTACTGTATCAGCTGACTTTGCTAAACCAGTTGGAGGAAAGAGAGCTTACCTGGGGGTGTGGTTTAGACACTATAAAATACAGGTGAGTCAAATTACAGCTTCCTGTTGCTAGCCTTGCTTGTAGAGCACAAAACATATAACTAAAAGAAGCTACATTTTCATATTAATTTAAAACTTATATCTCAGAAGGAGTCAGTGACTGTTAAGATTAAGTAGACAGATAACTTTATTAGAAGTAGAAGGGACTTATTTAGGGTTAAAGAAAGAAAGAAAAGAAAGAAAGTCAGTGTGTGTTGTGTGCAGGGAAGGGTACTGTATCCGCTGACTTTGCTAAACCAGTTGGAGGAAAAAAAGCTTACCTGGGGGTCTGGTTTAGACACCATAAAATCAGGTGTGTCAAATTACAATTTCCTGTTGCTAGCCTTGCTTGTAGAGCAGAAAGCATCTAACTAAAGAAAGCAACATTTTCATAGTAATTTAAAACTTATATCTCAGCAGGAGTCAGTGACTGCTAAGATTAAATATACAGATAACTTTATTAGAAGTAGAAGGGGTCTTATTTAGGATTAAAAAAAGGAAGAAATGAAAGAATGTCAATGTGTGTTCTGTGCAGGGAAGGGTACAGTATCAGCTGACTTTGCTAAACCAGTAGGAGGAAAGAGAGCTTACCTGGGGGTGTGGTATAGACACCATAAAAGCTGGAGAGTCAAATTACAACTTCCTGTTGCTAATCTTGCCTGTACAGCAGAAAGCAGCTAACTAAAAGAAATTAAATTTTCTTATTAATTTAAAACTTATATCTCAGCAGGAGTCAGTGATTGTTAAGAATAAGTAGACAGATAACTTTATTAGAAGTAGAAAGGGTCTTACTTAGGGTTAAAAAAAGAAAGTAAAGAAAGAAAGTCAGTGTGTGTTCTGTGCAGGGAAGGAGTCTGTATCAGCTGTCTTTGCTAAACCAGTAGGAGGAAAGTGAGCTTACATGGGGCTGTGGTTGGGACACCATAAAAGCAGAAGAGTAAAACTACAACTTCCTGTTGCTAGCCTTTCTTGTAGAGCAGAAAGCATCTAACTAAAAGAAGCTGCATTTTCATTTTAATTTAAAACTTATATCTCAGCAGGAGTCAGTGACTGTTAAGATTAAGTTGACAGATAATTTTATTAGAAGTAGAAGGGGTCTTATTTGAGGTTAAAAAAAGGAAGAAAGAAAGAAAGTCAGTGTGTGTTCTGTGCAGGGAAGGGTACTGTATCAACTGACTTGGACAAACCAGTAGGAAGAAAGAGAGCTTACCAGGGGGTGTGGTTTAGACACCATAAAAGCAGGTGAGTCAAATTACAACTTCCTGTTGCTAGCCTGGCCAGTTGAGCAGAAAGCAGCTTACTAAAAGAAGCCACAATTTCTTATTAATTTAAAACTTATGTCTCAGCAGGAGTCAGTGACTGTTAAGATTAAGAAGACTTATAACTTTATTAGAAGTAGAAGGGGTCTTATGTAGGTTAAAAAAAGAAAAGAAAGAAAGTCAGTATGTGTTCTGTGCAGGGAAGGGTACTGTATCAGCTGACTTTGCTAAACCAAAAGGAGGAAAGACAGCTTACCTGGGGGTGTGATTTAGACACCTATAAAAGCAGGTGAGTCAAATTTCAACTTCCTGTTGCTAGCCTTGCTTGTAGAGCAGAAAGCAACTAAGTAGAAGAAGCTACATTTTCTTATTTATTTTAAACTTATACCTCAGCAGGAGTCAGTTACTGTAGAGATTAAGCTGACAGATACCTTTATTAGAAGTTGGAGGTGTCTTATTTAGGGTTTGAAAATGAAAGAAAAGAAAGAAAGTCAGTTTGTGTTCTGTTCAGGGAAAGGTACAGTATCAGCTGACTTTGCTAAACCAGTAAAAGGAAAAAGAGCTTACATGGTTGTGTGGTTTAGACATAATAAAAACAGGTGAGTCAAATTACAACTTCCTGTTGCTAGCCTTGCTTCTAGAGCAGAAAATAGCTAACTAAAAGAAGCTACATTTTCTTATTAATTTAAAACTTGTATCTCAGCAGGAGTCAGTGACTCTTAAGATTAAGTAGACTGATAACTTTAATAGAAGTAGAGGAGGTCTTATTTAGGGATATGAAAAGAAAGAAAAGAAAAAAGTTAGTGTGTGTTCTGTGCAGGGAAGGGTACTGTATCAGCTAACTTTGCTAAACCAGTAAGAGGAAAGAGAGCTTTCCTAGGGGTGTGGTTTTGACACCATGAAAGCAGGTGAGTCAAATTACAACTTCCTGTTGCTAGCCTTGCTTGTAGAGCAGAAAGCAGCTAACTAAAAGCAGCTAAATTTTCTTATTAATTTAAAACATATATCTCAGCAGGAGTCAGTGACTGTTAAGATTAAGTAGGCAGATAACATTATTAGAAGAAGAAGGGGTCTTATTTAGGGATAAAAAAGAAAAAAGAAATAAAGTTATTGTGTTTTCTGTGAAGGGAAGGATCTGTATCAGCTGACTTTGCTTAACCAGTAGGAGGAAAGAGAGCTTACCTGGATTTGTGGTTTAGACACCGTAAACGCAGGTGAGTCAAATTACAACTTCCTGTTGCTTGTTTTGCTTGTAGAACAGAAAGCAGCCTACCGAAAGAAGTACATTTTCTTATTAATTTAAAACTTATACGTCAGCAGGAGTCAGTGACAGTTAAGACTAAGTAGACAGATAACTTTATTAGAAGTAGAAGGGGTCTTATTTATGGTTAAGAAAAGAAAGACAAGAAAGAAAGTCAGTGTGTGTTCTGTGCACTGAAGGGTGCAGTATCCGCTGACATTGCTGTCCCAGTAGGAGGAAAGAGAGCTTATCTGGGGGTGTGGTTTAGACACCATATAAGCAGGTGAGTCAAATTACAACTTCATGTTGCTAGTTTTGCTTGTAGAGCAGAAAGCAGCTCACTAAAAGAAGCTACATTTTCTTATTAATTTAAAACTTATATCTCAGCAGGAGTCAGTGACTGTTAAAATTAAGTAGACAGATAACTTTATTATTAGAAGAAAGGGTCTTATTTAGGATTAAAAAAAAGAAAAAAGAAAGTCAGTGTGTGTTCTGTTCAGGGAAGGGTACTGTATCGGATGACTTTGCTAAACCAGAAGGAGGAAAGACAGCTTACCTGGGGGTGTGGTTTAGACACCATAAAAGCAGGTGAGTCAAATTACAACTTCATGGTGCTAGTTTTGCTTGTAGAGCAGAAAGTAGCTCACTAAAAGAAGCTACATTTTCTTATTAATTTAAAACTTTTATCTCAGGAGGAGTAAGTGACTGTTAAGATCAGGTAGACAGATAACTTTATTAGAAGTAGAAGGAGTCTTATTTAGGGTTAAAAAAGAAAGGAAAGAAAGAAAGTCAGTGTGTGTTCTGTGCAGGGAAGGGTACTATATCAGTTGAATTTGCTAAACCAGTAGGAGGAAAGAGAACTTACCTGGGGGTGTGGTTAAGACACCATAAAAGCAGGTGAGTCAAATTTCAGCTTCCTGTTGATAGCGTTGCTTGTAGAGCAGAAAGCAGCAAACTATAAGAAGCTACATTTTCTTATTAATTAAAACTTATGTCTCAGCAGGAGTCATTGACTGTTGAGATTAAGTTGACAGATAACTTTATTAGAAGTTGAAGGAGTATTATTTAGGATTTAAAAAAGAAAGAAAAGAAAGAAAGTCAGTGTATGTTATGTGCAATGAAGGGTACTGTATCAGCTTACTTTGCTAACGAAGTAGGAGGAAAACAGAGCTTACCTTGGCGGTGTCGTTTAGAAACCATAAAGCAGGTGAGTCAAATTAGAATTCTGTTGCTAGCTTTGCTTGTAGAGCAAGAAAGCAGTTAACTAAAAGAAGCAACATTTTAATATTAATTAAAAAGCATATCTCAGCAGGAGTCAGTGACTGTTAAGATCAAGTAGACAGATAAATTTTATTAGAAGTAGTAAGGTCTTATTTAGGTTAGAAAGAAAGAAAAAGAAAGAGTCATGTGTCTTCTTTTCAGGGAAAAGTACTGTATCAGCTGACTTTGCTAAACCAGTAGGAGGTAAGAGAGCTTAACTAGGGGTGTGGTTTAGGCACCATAAAAGCAGATGAGTCAAAATACAACTTCCTGTTGCTAGCCTTGCTTGTAGAGCAGAAAGCATCTAACTTACAGAAGCTACATTTTCATCCTAATTTAAAACTTATATCTCAGTGGGAGTCAGTGAATTTTAAGATTAAGTAGACAGATAACTTTATTAGAAGAAGAAAGGGTCTTATTAAGGCTAAAAAAAGAAAGATAAGAAAGGAAGTCAGTGTGTGTTCTGTGCAGGGCAGGTACTGTATCAGCTGACTTTGCTAAACTAGTAGGAGGAAAGAGAGCTGACCTGGGGGTGTATTTTAGACACCATAAAAGCAGGTGAGTCAAATTACAACTCCCCGTAGCAGTTTTTCTTGTAGAGCAGAAAGCAGCTAACTAAAAGAAGCTACATTTTCTTATTAATTTAAATCTTATATCTCAGGAGGAGTCAGTGACTGTTAAGATCAAGTAGACAGGTAACTTTATAAGAAGTAGAAAGGGTCTTATTTAGGATTACAAAAAGAAAGAAAAGCAACAAAGTCAGTGTGTGTTCTTTTCAGGGAAGGTACTGTATCCGCTGACTTTGCTTAAGCAGTAGGAGGAAAGAGAACATACATATGGGGGTTTGGTTCAGACACTATAAGAGCAGGTTAGTCAAATTACAGCTTCCTGTTGCTTGCCTTCCTTGTAGAGCAGAAAGCAGCTAACTAAAAAAGCTACATTTTCTTTATAATTTAGAACTTATATCTCAGCAGAAGTCAGTGTCTTTTAAGACTAAGTAGATAGATAACTTTATTAGGAGTTAAATGGGTCCTATTAAGGCTAAAAAAAGTAAGATGAGAAAGAAAATCAGTGTGTGTTCCGTTCAGGGACAGGTTCTGTATCAGCTGACTTTGCTAAACCAGTAGGAGGAAAGAGAGCTGACCTGGGGGTGTGGTTTAGATACCTTAAAAGCAGGTGAGTCAAATTACAACTTCCAGTTGCTAGCCTTGCTTCTAGAGCAGAAAGCAGTTTACTAAAAGAAGCTACAATTTCTTATAAATTTAAAACCTATATCTCAGCAAGAGTCAGTGACTGTTAAGATTAATTAGACAAATAACTTTATTAGAAGTAGAAGCAGTCTTATTTATGGTTTAAAAAAGAAAGAAAAGAAAGAAAGTCAGTGTGTGTTCTGTGCAGGGAAGGGTACTGTATCAGCTGACTTTGCTAAACCAGTAGGAGGAAAGAGAGCATACCTGGGGTGTGGTTTAGACACCATAAAAGCAGGTGAGTCAGATTACAGCTTCCTGTTACTAGCCTTTCCTGTAGAGCAGAAAGCATCTAACTTAAAGAAGATACATTTTCATATTAATTAAAAACTCATATCTCAGCAGGAGTTAGTGACTGTTAAGATTAAGTAGACAGATAACTGTATTATAAGTAGAAGGGGTCTTATTTAGGGTTAAAAAAGGAAGAAAAGAAAGAAAGTCATTGTGTGTTCTGTGCAGGGAAGTGTATTGCATCAGCTGACTTTGCTAAAGCAGTAGGAGGAAAGAGAGCTTACCTGGGGGTGTGGTTTAGACACCATAAAAGCAGGTGAGTCAAATTACAAATTCCTGTTGCTAGCCTTGCTTGTAGAGCAGAATGCAGCTAACTAAAGATGCAACATTTTCTTATTAATTTAAAACTTATTTTTCAGCAGGAGTCAGTGACTTTTAAGATTAAGTAGACAGATAACTTTATTAGGAGTTAAAGGGGTCTTATTAAGGATAAAAAAAGTAAGATGAGAAAGAAAGTCAGTGTGTGTTCCGTGCAGGGACAGGTTCTGTATCAACTGACTTTGCTAAACCAGTAGGAGGAAAGAGAGCTGACCTGGGAGTTGTGGTTTAGATACCTTAAAAGCAGGTGAGTCAAATTACAACTTCCTGTTGCTAGCCTTGCTTCTACAGCAGAAAGCAGCTTACTAAAAGAAGCTACATTTTCTTATTAATTTAAAACTTATATCTCAGCAGGAGTCAGTGACTGTTAGGATTAAGTAGACAGATAACATTATTAGAAGAAGAAGGGGTCTTACTTAGGGATACAAAAGACAAAAAAAGAAAGAAAGTGATTGTGTGTTCTGAGCAGGGAAGGAGACTGTATTAGCTGACTTTGCTAAACCAGTAGGAGGAAAGAGAACTTACATTGGGGTGTGGTTTAAACTCTATAAAAGCAGATGAGTCAAATTACAACTTCCTGTGGCTAGTCTTTGCCTGTAGAGCAGAAAGCAGCTAACTAAAAGAAGCTACATTTTCTTATTAATTTAAAACTTATCTCTCAGCAGGTGTCAGTGACTATTAAGATTAAGAAGACAGATAACTTTATTAGAAGTAGAAGGGGTCTTATTTAAGGTTAAAAAAGAAAGGAAAGAAAGAAAGTCAGTGTGTGTTCCGTGCAGGGAAGTGTACTGTATCAGCTGACCCCTATAAACCAGCAGAAAGAGGTTGGTTCAAAAGCGGTTAAGACACCATGAAAGCAGGTGATTCAAATTACAACTCTGTTGCTAGCCCTGCTTGTAGAGAGCAAAAAAGCAGCTAACTAAAAGAAGCTACATTTTTATTAATTTAAAACTTATATCTCAGCTGGAGTCAATGACTGCTAAGATTACAGCAGACAGATATCTTCGATTAGAAGTAGAAGGGTCTTATTTATGGTTAAAAAATGAAAAGAAAGAGAAATCAAATGTGTGTTCTGTGCACTGAATGGTACTATCTGGCTGACTTTGCTAACTCCAGTAGGGAGTGAAAAGAGATTACCTGGTGGTGTCGTTTAGAAACCATAAAAGCAGGTGAGACAAATTATAACTTCCTGTTGCTAGATTTGCTTGTAGAGCAGAAAGCAACTTACTAAAAGAAGCTACATTTTCTTATTAATTTAAAACTTATATCTCAGCAGGAGTCAGTGACTTTTAAGATCAAGTAGACAGGTAACTTCATAAGAAGTAGAAAGGGTCTTATTTAGGGTTACAAAAAGAAAGAAAAGAAAGAATGTCAGTGTGTGTTCTTTTCAGGGAAGGGTACTGTATCAGCTGACTTTGCTTAACCAGTAGTAGGAAAGAGAACATACATGGGGGTGTGGTTCAGACACCATAAAAGCAGGTTAGTCAAATTACAGCTTCCTGTTGCTTGCCTTCCTTGTAGAGTAGAAAGCCGAACTAAAAAAGCTACATTTTCTTAATAATTTAGAACTTATATCTCAGCAGGAGTCAGTGACTTTTAAGATTAAGTAGAAAGATAACTTTATTAGGAGTTAAAGGGGTCTTATTAAGGCTAAAAAAATAAGATGAGAAAGAAAGTCAGTGTGTGTTCTGTGCAGGGACTGGTACTGTATCTGCTGACTTTGCTAAACCAGTAGGAGGAGAGAGAGATGACCTGGGGTTGTGGTTTAGATACCTTAAAAGCAGGTGAGTCAAATTACAACTTCCTGTTGCTAGCCTTGCTTCTAGAGCAGAAAGCAGCTTACTAAAAGAAGCTACATTTTCTTATTAATTTAAAAGTTATATCTCGGCAGGAGACAGTGACTGTTAGGATTAAGTAGACAGATTACATTTTTAGAAGTAGAAGGCGCTTATTTAGGGATAAAAAAGACAAAAAAAGAAGGAAAGTGGTTGTGTGCTCTGAGCAGGGAAGGATCTGTATCAGCTGACCTTGCTTAACCAGTAGGAGGAAGGAGAGCTTACCTGGAGGTGTGGTTTAGACACCGTAAATGCAGGTGAGTCAAATTAGAACTTCCTGTTGCTAGCCTTGCTTCTAGAGCAGAAAGCAACTTACTAAAAGAAGGACATTTTCTTATTAATTTAAAACTTATATCCCAGCAGGAGTCAGTGACTGTTAAGATTAATTAGACAAATTACTTTATTAGAAGCAGAAGGGGTCTTATTTATGGTTTAAAAAAGAAAGAAAGTCAGTGGGTGTTCTGTGCAGGGAAGGGTACTGTATCAGCTGACTTTGCTAAACCAGTAGGAGGAAAGAGAGCTTACCTGTGGGTGTGGTTTAGACACCATAAAAGCAGGTGAGTCAAATTTCAGCTTCCTTTTGCTAGCCTTTCTTGAAGAGCAGAAAGCATCTAACTTAAAGAAGATACATTTTCATATTAATTAAAAACTTATATCTCAGCAGGAGTTAGTGACTGTTAAGATTAAGTAGACAGATAACTGTATTAGAAGTAGAAGGGGTCTTATTAATAGTTAAAAAAGAAAGAAAAGAAAGGAAGTCAGTGTGTGTTCTGTGCACTGAAGGGTTACTTTGCTAACCAAGTAGGAGGAAAGAGAGCTTACCTGGTGGTGTTGTTTAGAAGCCATAAAAGCATGTGAGTCAAATTATATCTTCCTGCTGCTAGCTTTGCTTGTAGAGAAGAAAGCAGCTAACTAAAAGAAGCAACATTTTCTTATTAATTTAAAACGTGCATTCCAGCAGGAGTCAATGACTGTTAAGATTAAGTAGACAGATAACTTTATTAGAAGAAAAAGGGGTCTTATTTAGGGTTAAAAAAGAAAGAAAGAACTAAAGTCAGTGTGTGTTCTGTGCAGGGAAGGGTACTGTATGAGCTGACTTTGCTTAACCAGTGGGTGGAAAGAGAACATACATGAGGGTGTGGTTCAGACACCACAAAACCAGGTTAGTCAAATTATAGCTTCCTGTTGCTAGCCTTGCTTGCAGAGCAGACAGCAGCAAACTAAAAGAGGCTACATTTTCTTATTAATTTAAAACTTATATCTCAGCAGGAGTCATTGACTGTTGAGATTAGGTTGACAGATAACTTTAATAGAAGTTGACGGTGTCTTATTTAGGATTTAAAAAAGAAAGAAAGTCAGTGTGTGTTCTTTTCATGGAAGGGTACTGTATCAGCTGACTTTGCTAAACCAGTAGGAGGAAAGAGAGCTTACCTCGGGGTGTGGTTTAGACACCATAAAAGCAGATGAGTCAAATTACAACTTCCTGTTGCTAGCCTTGCTTGCAGAGCAGAAAACTGCTAACTTACAGAAGCTACATTTTTGTCCTAATATAAAACTTATATCTCAGCAGGAGTCAGTGACTGTGAAGATTAAGTAGACAGGTAACTTTATTCGAAGTACTAGGGGTCTTATTTAGGGTTAAAAAAGAAAGAAAAGAACTAAAGTCAGTGTGTGTTCTGTGCAGGGAAGGGTACTGTATCAGCTGACTTTGCTTAACCAGTAGGAGGAAAGAGAACATACATGAGGGTGTGGTTCAGACACCACAAACCAGGTTAGTCAAATTACAGCTTCTTGTTGCTTGCCTTGCTTGTAGAGCAGAAAGCAGCTAACTAATAAAGCAACATTTTCTTAATAATTTAAAACTTATATCTCAGCAGGAGTCAGTGACTTTTAAGATTAAGTAGACAGATTACTTTATTAGGAGTAAAAGGGGTCTTATTAAGGCTAAAAAAAGATAGATAAGAAAGAAAGTCAGTGTGTGTTCCGTGCAGGGACAGGTACTGTATCAGCTGACTTTGATAAACCAGTAGGAGGAAAGAGAGTTGACCTGGGGATGTGGATTAGATACCTTAAAAGCAGGTGAGTCAAATTACAACTTCCTGTTGCTGTCCTTGCCTGTAGAGCAGAAAGCAGCTAATTAAAAGAATCTGCATTTTCTTATTAATTTAAAACTTATTTCTCAGCAGGAGTCAGTGACTGTTAAGATTAAGTAGACAGATAACTTTATTAGAAGTAGAAGGGGTCTTATTTAGGGTTAGAAAAGAAAGAAAAGAAAGAAAGTCAGTGTGTGTTCTGTGCTAGGAAGGGTACTGTATCAGCTGAATTTGCTAAACCAGTTGGAGGAATGACAGCTTACCTGGGGGTGTGGTTTAGACACCATAAAATAAGGTGAGTCAAATTACATCTTCCTGTTGCTAGCCTTGCTTGTAGAGCAGAAAGCATCTAACTAAAGAAAGCTACATTTTCACATTAATTTACAATCTTATATCTCAGCAGGAGTCAGTGACTGTTAAGATTAAATAGACAGGATAACTTTATTAGCGCAGAAGGGCCCGACGAGGGTTAAAAAAGGAAGAAATGAAAGAATGTCAATGTGTTCTTGTGCAGGGACTGGTACAGTATCAGCTGACTTTGCTAAACAGCAGTGAGAAAGTGAGCTTTGGTGTGGGGTGTGGCTTTAGGATCACTATGTGTTGGTGAGTCAAATTACAACTTCCTGTTGCTAACCTTGCCTGTAGAGCAGAAGGCAGCTAACTAAAATAAGATACATTTTCTTATTAATTTAAAACTGCGTCTCAGCAGAGAGTCAGTGATTGTTAAGAATGAAGTAGACAGATAACTTTATTAGAAGTAGAAATGGTCTTACTTTAGGGTTAAAAAAGAAAGAAAAGAAATAAAGTCAGTGTGTGTTCTGTGCAGGAAGGAGTCTGTATCAGCTGACTTTGCTAAACCAGTAGTGAGGAAAGTGAGCTACATGGGCTGTGGTTTGGACACCATTAAAGCAGAAGAGTAAAACTACAACTTCCTGTTGCTAGCCTTTCTAGTAGTGCAGAAAGCATCTAATTAAAAGAAGCTGCATTTTCATATTAATTTAAAGCTTATATCTCAGCAGGAGTCAGTGACTGTTAAGATTAAGTTGACAGATAATTTTATTAGAAGTAGAAGGGGTCTTATTTGAGGTTAAAAAAGGAGAAAGAAAGAAAGTCAGTGTGTGTTCTGTGCAGTGAAGGGTACTGTATCAACTGACGTGGACAAACCAGTAGGAAGAAAGAGAGCTTACCAGGGGGTGTGGTTTAGACACCATAAAAGCAGGTGAGTCAAATTACAACTTCCTGTTGCTAGCCTGGCCTGTTGAGCAGAATGCAGCTTACTAAAAGAAGCCACATCTTCTTATTAATTTAAAACTTATATCTCAGCAGGAGTCAGTGGCTGTTAAGATTAAGAAGACTTATAACTTTATTAGAAGTAGAAGGGGTCTTATGAAGGGTTAAAAAAAGAAAAGAAAGAAAGTCAGTGTGTTCTGTGCAGGGAAGGGTACTGTATCAGCTGACTTTGCTAAATGAAAAGGAGGAAAGAGAGCTTACCTGGTGGTGTGGTTTAGACACTCATAGAAGCAGGTGAGTCAAATTTCAACTTCCTGATGCTAGCCTTGCTTGTAGAGCAGAAAGCATCTAACTAAAGAAAGCTACATTTTCACATTAATTTACAATCTTATATCTCAGCAGGAGTCAGTGACTGTTAAGATTAAATAGACAGATAACTTTATTAGAAGTAGAAGGGGTCTTATTTAGGGTTAAAAAAGGAAGAAATGAAAGAATGTCAATGTGTGTTCTGTGCAGGGAAGGTACAGTATCAGCTGACTTTGCTAAAACAGTAGGAGGAAAGTGAGCTTACCTGGGGGTGTGGTTTAGACACCATAAAAGCTGGTGAGTCAAATTACAACTTCCTGTTGCTAACCTTGCCTGTAGAGCAGAAGGCAGCTAACTAAAATAAGTTACATTTTCTTATTAATTTAAAACTTATATCTCAGCAGGAGTCAGTGATTGTTAAGAATAAGTAGACAGATAACTTTATTAGAAGTAGAAAGGGTCTTACTTAGGGTTAAAAAGAAAGAAAAGAAATAAAGTCAGTGTGTGTTCTGTGCAGGGAAGGAGTCTGTATCAGCTGACTTTGCTAAACCAGTAGGAGGAAAGTGAGCTTACATGGGGCTGTGGTTTGGACACCATTAAAGCAGAAGAGTAAAACTACAACTTCCTGTTGCTAGCCTTTCTTGTAGTGCAGAAAGCATCTAATTAAAAGAAGCTGCATTTTCATACTAATTTAAAGCTTATATCTCAGCAGGAGTCAGTGACTGTTAAGATTAAGTTGACAGATAATTTTATTAGAAGTAGAAGGGGTCTTATTTGAGGTTAAAAAAGGAGAAAGAAAGAAAGTCAGTGTGTGTTCTGTGCAGTGAAGGGTACTGTATCAACTTCTATGGTCAAAACCAGTAGGAAGAAAGAGAGTCTACTAGGGGTTTGGTTTAGACACCATAAAAGCAGGTGAGTCAAATTACAACTTCCTGTTGCTAGCCTGGCCTGTTGAGCAGAATGCAGCTTACTAAAGAAGCCAATCTTCTTATTAATTTAAAACTTATATCCTCAAAGCAGGAGTCAGTGGCTGTTAAGATTAAGAAGACTTATAACTTTATTAGAAGTAGAAGGGTTCATGTAGGTTAAAAAAAGAAAAAGAAAGTCAGTGTGTTCTGTGCAGGAAGGGTACTGTATCAGCTGACTTTGCTAAATGAAAAGGAGGAAAGGTATTTACCCAGTGGTGTGGTTTAGACACCATAGAAGCAGGTGAGTCACCTCACTTTCCTGTTGCTAGCCTTGCTTGTAGAGCAGAAAGCAACTAAGTAGAAGAAGCTTACATTTTCATTTATTTTAAACTTATACTTCAGCAGGAGTCAGTTACTGTAGAGATTAAGTTGACAGATACCTTTATTAGAAGTTGGAGGTGTCCTATTTAGGGTTTGAAAATGAAAGAAAAGAAAGAAAGTATGTTTGTGTTCTGTTCAGGGAAAGGTACAGTATCAGCTGACTTTGCTAAACCAGTAAAAGGAAAAAGAGCTTAAATGGTTTTGTGGTTTAGACATAATAAAAACAGGTGAGTCAAATTACAACTTCCTGTTGCTAGCCTTGCTTCTAGAGCAGAAAGTAGCTAACTAAAAGAAGCTACATTTTCTTATTAATTTAAAACGTGTATCTCAGCAGGAGTAGGTGACTCTTAAGATTAAGTAGACTGATAATAACAGAATGAGGAGGTCTTGTTTGGGATAAAAAGAAAAAAAAGGATGAGTGTGTGTTCTGTGCAGGGGAAGGGTGCTGTATCACTGCCTTTGCTCGTCAGTAAGAGGGAAGAGAGTTTTCCTAGTGGTGTGGTTTTGACACCATGAAAGCAGGGGAGTCAAATTGTCATTCTGTTGCTAGCTTGCTTTCGAGGTAGAAAGCAGCTAACTAAGCAGCTACATTTTCTTGTTAATTTAAACGTTATTTCTGAGAGTCAGTGACTAAGATTATAGACAGATAACATATTAAGTAGAAGGGTCTTATTTAGGGATAAAAAGAAAAAGAAATAGTGATTGTGTGTTCTGAGAAGGAGGATCTGTATCAGCTGACTTTGCTTAACTATGGGAGGAAGAGACACCTAGATTTGTGGTTTTGACACTTAGGTGGAGTCAATTACAACTTCCTGTTGCTTGTCTTGCTTGTAGAGCAAAGCAGCTTGTTTTGAAAGTTACATTTTCTTATAGTTTAAAACATATGTCAGCAGGGTCAGTGACAGTTAAGAATAAGTAGACAGATAACTTTATTAAGTAGAGGGTCTTATTTATGGTTAAGAAAAGAAAGACAAGAAGAAAGCTGTGTGTGTTCTGTGCGCTGAAGGGTGCATCCGCTGACATTGCTGACCGGTGGGAGAAAGAGGCTATCTGGGGTGTGGTTTAGACACCATAAGCAGGTGAGTCAAATTACAACTTCATGTTTGTTAGTTTTCTTGTAGCGCGAAATCAGCTCACTAAAGCTACAATTCTTATTATTTAAACTTATATCTCGGCAGGGTCAGTGACTGTTAATCAAGTAGACAGATAACTTTTATTGAAAGTGAAAAGGGTCTTTAGGTTAAAAAGAAAGAAAATAAATAAAGTCGGTGTGTGTTCTGTTCGGGGAAGGGGACTGTATCAGCCGATCTTGCTTAACCAGTAGTAGGAAAGAGAACATATGAAGCGGTTTAGACACCATGAAACGATGGGTTGGCTTCAACTTCCTTTGCTAGCACTTTTAGCAATGAGCAAACATCAACGAAGAATCAGCATTTTCATATTTATTTAAACTTATATCAGCGGGAGTCATTGACTGTTGAGATTAGGTTGTCAGATACTTATCGAAGTTGAGACAGTCTTGTTTGGGTTTAAAAAGGAAAGGAAAGAAAGAAGTCAGTGTGTGTTCCGTGTGCGGAACTGTACTGTACTGCGACTTTGCTAAACCAGTGAAGGAAAGAGTGCTTACCTGGTTTGCGGTTTTAGCCACCATATGCGCAGGTGATTCAAATTACAGCTTTCTGTTGTTAGCCTTGTTTGTAGAGCAAAAAAGCAGCTAACTAAAAGAAGCCACATTTTCTTATTAATTTAAAAACTTATATCTCAGCTGGAGTCAGTGATCGTAAGATTAAGTAGACAGATATCTTCATTAGAGGTAGAAGGGGTGTTATTTTGGTTGGAAGTTAGAAAAGAAAGAAAGTCTGGTTCTGTGCACTGAAGGGTACTTTATCAGCTGACTTTGCTAAACCAGTAGGAGGAAAAAGAGAGCTACCGTGTTTAGAAACCATAAAAGTGGGTAGCCAATTTATCTCCTGTTACCCAAGGTTGCTTGTGAGGCAATAAGCAGATAACTAAAAGAAGCTACATTTTCTTAATTTGAACCTATATCTCAGGAGGAGTCAGTGACTGTTAAGATCATAGACAGAGCTTTTAAAGTAGAAAGGGTCTTGTTTAGTTACAAAAAGAAAAAGCAACAAAGTCTGTTGTGTTCTTTTCAGGGAAGATACCATCCGGGCTGCTTTGTAAACCAGTGGGGAGGAAAGAGAACATACATGGGGTTTGGTTCCGACACTATAAGAGCAGGTTAGTCAAATTACAGCTTCCTGTTGCTTTCCATCCTTGTAGAGCAGAAAGCAGCTAAGTAAAAAAGCTACATTTTCTTGATAATTTAGGACTTATATCTCAGCAGGAGTCAGTGACTTTTAAGATTAAGTAAATAGATAACTTTATTAGGAGTTAAAGGGGTCTTATTAAGGCTAAAAAAAGTAAGATGAGAATGAAAGTCAGTGTGTGTTCCATGCAGGTACAGGTTCTGTATCAGCTGACTTTGCTAAACCAGTAGAGGAAAAGAGCTCATCTGGGGTGTGGTTTATTACCTTAAACAGGTGGGTCATTACAACTCGTTTACAGCCTGCTTGAGCAGAAAGCCACGCAAAAGAGTTTCTATTAATTTAAAAACTTATATCTCAGCAGGAGTCAGTGATGTTAAGATTAATTATACAAATAATTTTATTAAGTAGAAGACGTCCATTTATGGTTTAAAAAAGAAAAGAAGTCAGTTTTTATGAGCGGGAAGGGTGCTGTATCAGCTGACTTTGCTAAACCAGTAGGAGGAAAGAGCTCCTGGGGGTATGGTTTGGACACTATAAAGCAGGTGGCGTCAAATTACAGCTTCTGTTCTAACCTTTCCTGTGGAGCAGAAGCATCTATCTTAAAGAAGATACATTTTCATATTAATTAAAAACTTATATCCAGCAGGAGTTAGTGACTGTTAAGATTAAGTAGACAGGTACTGTATTAGAAGTGAAGGGTCTTGTTAGGGTTAAAAAAAGGAAGAAAAGAAAGAAAGTCTGTGTGTTCAGTGTAGGGGAAGTTGTCATCAGCTGACTTTGCTAAACCAGTAGGAGGAAAGAGAGCTTACCTGGGGGTGTGGTTTAGTCACTAAAAAGCAGGTGAGTCAAATTACAACTTCCTGTTGCTAGCCTTGCTTGTAGAGCAGAATGCAGCTAACTAAAGAAGCAACATTTTCTTATTAATTTAAACTTATATTTCAGCAGGTCAGTGATGATATGTTTGGTAGACAATAACTTTATTAGAAGTAGAGGCGGTGTTATTTTGGGTTAAAAAAAGAAAAAGAAATAATGTGTGTGTGTTCTTTTCAGGAGGGTGCTTATCAGTGACTTGCAACCAGTAGTAGAGAAGAGCATATATGGGGTGTGGTTCGAGTCACCTTAAAAAGCAGGTTGGTCAATTACAGCTTCCTGTTTGCTTTCCTTGAGTGAAGGTCAACTAAAACGCTACATTTTCTTAATACCGAACTTATATCTCAGCAGGAGTCAGTGATTTTAAGATTATAGACAGATAACTTTATACAGTTAAAGTGGTTTTGTCTAAAAAATAAGATGAAAAGAAAGTCAGTGTGTGTTCCGTGCAGGACAGGTTCTGTATCAGCTGGGTTTGCTGAACCAGTAGGAGGAAGAGCTGACACTGGGAGTTGGTTTGGGCCACAGCAAAAGCAGGTGGAATTAAGTGCAACATCATGTTGCTAACCTTGCTTCTACAGAACAGAAAGCAAGATTACTAAAAAGAAGCTGCATTTCTTATTAATTTAAAACTTATATCTCAGCAGAGTCGGTATTGTTGGATTAAGTAGACAGATAATATATTATAAGAAGAAGGTCTTTTGATAAAAAGACAAAAGAAAGAAAGTCATTGTGTGTTCTGATCGGAGAGATTATAGCTGACTTGCTAAGCCAGTAGGAGGAAGAGCTTACATGGGGTGTGGTTTATACTCCATAAAAGCAGATGAGTCAAGTACAACTTCCTGTCGCTAGTCTTGCCTGTAGGCAGAAAGCAGCTAACTAAAAGAAGCTACATTTTCCTATTAATTTAAAACTATATCTCAGCAGGAGTCAGTATTAAATTAATTAGACAATAACTTTATTAGAAGCAGAAGGGGTCTTATGGTTTAAAAAGAAAGAAAGTCAGTGGGTGTTCTGTAGGAAGGCATCATCATTGGGACTTTGCTAAAACCAGTAGGAGGAAAGAGAGCTTACCTGTGGGTGTGTTTACAATTTTATAAAAACAGTGAGTCAAATTACAGCTTCCGTTGCTAGCTTTGAAGAGCAAAACATCTAACTTAAAGAAGATACATTTCATATTAATTAAAAACTTATATCTGGCAGGAGTTAGTGACTGAGATTAAGTAGACAGATAACTGTATTAGAAGTAGGGGTCTTATTTAGGGTTAAAAGGAAGGAAAAGAGTCATTGTGTGTTCAGTGCAGGAAGTGTATTGTCATCAGCTGACTTTGCTAAAGCAGGAGGAGGAAAGAGACTTACCGGGGTGGTTTAACACTATAAAGCAGGTGAGTCAAATACAACTTCCTGTTTTAGCCTTGCTTGTGGGGTGCAGAATGAACTAACTAAAGAAGCAACATTTTCTTAGTAACTTGAAACTTATACAGCAGGGTCGGTGACGATAGTTAGAGTAGACAGATAACTTTATTAAGTAGAAGGGTGTTATTTTGGGTTAAAAAGGAAAAAGAAAGTCAGTGTGTGTTCGGGTCAGGGAAGGTACTGTCAGCTGTTTTTGCTTTAAACCAGTAAGAGAAAGAGTTTACCTAAGTGCGGTTTAGACACTATGAAAGCAGGTTATTCAAATTACAACTTCCTGTTTCTAGCTTTGCTGTGAAACAAGCAGCAAACTAAAAGCTACATTTTCTTATTAATTTAAAACTTATATCTCAGCTGGAGTCAGTGACTGCTAAGATTAAGAAGACAGATATCTTCATTAGAAGTAGAAGGGGACTTATTTATGGTTAAAAAAGAAAGAAAAGAAAGAAAGTCGGTGTGTGTTCTGTGCACTGAAGGGTACTGTATCAGCTGACTTTGCTAACCCAGTAGGAGGAAAGAGAGCTTACCTGGTGGTGTCGTTTAGAAACCATAAAAGCAGGTGAGTTAAATTATAACTTCCTGTTGCTAGATTTGCTAGTAGAGCAGAAATCAACTTACTAAAAGATGCTACATTTTCTTACTAGTTAAAAACTTATATCTCAGCAGGAGTCAGTGACTGTTAAGATCAAGTAGACAGGTAACTTTATAAGAAGTAGAAAGGGTCTTATTTAGGGTTACAAAAAGAAAGAAAATAAAGAATGTCAGTGTGTGTTCTTTTCAGGCAAGGGTACTGTATCAGCTGACTTGCTTTCCAGAGAAGCATACATATGGGTGTGGTTCAGACACCATAAAGCAGGTTATTGACTTAACTTCCTGTTGCTAACCCAACCTTCCTTGTAGGTAAAAGCAATAACTAAAAGCTACATTTTCCTAATAATTTAGAACTTATATCTCAGCAGGAGTCAGTGACTTTAAGATTAATAGACAGATAACTTATTAGGGTTAGGGTCTTATTAACTAAAAAGTAAGATGAGAAGAAATTCAGTGTGTTCCAGCGGGACAGGTTCTGTATCAGCTGACTTTACAAACCAGTAGGAGAAAAGGAGTTGACCTGGGTGTGGTTTAGATACTTAAAAGCAGGTGAGTCAAGTTATTCCTGTTGTTGTTTTGCTTCTAGAGTGAAAGGCATACTAAAATAGCTACATTTTCTATTAATTTAAAACTTATCTTCAGCAGAGTCAGATTGTAAAGAATAAGTAATTGATAACTTTATTAGAAGTAAAAGGGTCTTGTTTGGGTTGAAAAGAAAGAAAAGAAAGAAAGTCATTGTGTTCTGTGCAGGGAAGGAGATCATTGTGACTTTTGCTAAACCAGTAGGAGAAGAGAGGTACATGGGGTTGTGGTTTAACTCTATAAAAGCAGATGAGTCAAATTACAACTCCGTTGCTAGTCTTGCCTGTAGAGGAGAGAGCAGCAACTAAAAAAGCTACATTTCTTATTAATTAAAACTTTCTCAGCAGGAGTCAGACTATTAAGATTAAGAAGAGCATAACTTTATTAGAAGTAGAAGGGGTCTTATTTAAGGTTAAAAAGAAAGGAAAGAAAGAAAGTTGCGGTGTGTTCCGTGCAGGAAGTGTACTGTATCAGCGATTCTGAACCAGTAGGGAAAATTTATGGGGTGCGGTTTGAACACCATGAAAGCAGGTGATTCAATTACAACTTCCTGCTGCTTCTTTCCTTGGCAGAGCAAAAGCAGCTAACTAAAGAAGCTACATTTTCTTATTAATTTAAACTTATATCTCAGCTGGGTCAGTGACTGCTAAGATTAAGTAACAGATATCTTCATTAGAAGTAAAGGGTCTTGTTATGGTTAAAAGAAAGATAAAGAAAGAAAGTCAGTGTGTTTGTGCACTGCCGGTACTGTATCAGCTGACTTTTCTAACCAAGTGGGAGGAAAGAGATTACCTGGTGTGTCATTTAGAAACCGTGAAAGCAGTTGAGTCAAATTATAACTCCTGTTGCTGGCTTAGAGCAGAAAGCAAATTACTAAAAGAAGCTACATTTTCTTATTAATTTAAAACTTATATCTCAGCAGGAGTCAGTGACTGTTAAGATCAAGTAGACAGGTAACTTAATAAGAAGTAGAAAGGGTCTTATTTAGGATTACAAAAAGAAAGAAAAGAAAGAATGTCAGTCTGTGTTCTTTTCAGGGAAGTGTACTGTATCAGCTGACTTTGCTAAACCTGTAAGAGGAAAGAGTGCTTACCTGGGGGTGCGGTTTAGACACCATGAAAGCAGGTGATTCAAATTACAACTTCCTGTTGCTAGCCTTCCTTGTAGAGCAAAAAGCAGCTAACTAAAAGAAGCTACATTTTCTTATTAATTTAAACTTCATATCTCAGTGAGTCAGTGACTGCTAAGATTAAGTAGATAGATATCTTCATTAAGTAGAAGGGTCTTATTTAGGTTAAAAGAAAGACAAGAAGAGGTCATTGTGTGTTCTGTGCGTTGAAGGGTGCTGTCAGCTGACTTGCTAACCCAGTGGGAGGAAGGGGGTTTTCGGGTGGTTGTCGTTTAGAAACCATAAAAGACAGGTGAGTCAAGTTGTAACTTCTGTTGTGGATTTGTTGTGGAGCAGAAAGCAACTACTGCAAACAGTTTTCACATTTTCTTAATAATTTAAAAAACTATATCTCAGCAGGACAGTGACTGTTGAATGATGAACAGGTAACTTTATAAGAAGTGAAAGGGTCTTATTTAGGGTTAGAAAAAGAAGAAAGAATGTTTGTGTGTCCTTTTCAGAAGTAGTGTGTATCAGCTGACTTTGTATAACCAGTAGTAGGAAGAGAACTTACATGGGTTGTGGTTCAGACAGCATAAAAGCAGGTTAGTCAAATTACAGCTTCCTGTTGCCCTTCCTTGTAAGTGAAAGCAGCTAACTAAAAAGCTTCGTTCTTAACATTTAGAACTTATATCTCAGCAGTGGTCAGTGACTTTTAAGATTAAGTGACAATAATTTTATTAGGAGTTAAAGGGTCTTATTAAGGCTACAAAATAAGATGAGAAAAAAGTTAGTGTGTGTTCTGTGCAGGACAGTTCTGTCTCTGCTAACTGCTAAGCCAGTAGGAGGAAAGAGAGCGACCTGGGGGTGTGTGTTTTGATACCCAAAAGCAGGGGTCAAATTATAACTTCCTGTTCCTGTGCTCCCACTTCTAGAGCAGAAAGCAGCTGCAAAACTACATTTTCTTATTAATTTAAAACTTATATTTCAGCAGGAGTCAGTGACTGATATGTTTAAGTAGACAGATAACTTTATTAGAAGTAGAAGGGGTGTTATTTTGGGTTAAAAAAGAAAGAAAAGAAAGAATGTCAGTTTGTGTTCTTTTCAGGGAAGGGTACTTTATCAGCTGACTTTGCTTAACCAGTAGTAGGAAAGAGAACATACATGGGGTGTGGTTCAGACACCTTAAAAGCAGGTTAGTCAAATTACAGCTTCCTGTTGTTTGTTTTCCTTGTGAGTGAAAACAGCTAACTAAAAAGCTACATTTTCTTAATAATTTAGAACTTATATCTCCTTGAGTCAGTGACTAAGATTAAGTAGACAGATAACTTTGGGAGTTAAGGGTCTTATTAAGGCTAAAAAATAGATGAGAAAAGAAAGTCAGCTGTGTTCGTGCGGGCCGGGTTCTGTATCAGTGACTTTGCTAAACCAGTGGGAGGAAAGAGCTGACCTGGGAGTGGTTTAATACCTTAAGAGCAGTTGAGTCAAATTACAACTTCCTGTTGCTAGCTTGTTTAGACAGAAAGCAGTTTCTAAAAAACTACATTTTCTTACTAATTTATAACTTTTATCTCAGCAGGAGACAGTGACTGTTGGATTAAGTAGACAGATAATATTATTAAGTAGATGGGTCTTGTTTGGGATAAAAGACAAAAGACAGAAAGGATTGTGTTTTCTGAGCAGGGAAGGATCTGTGTCATCTGACTTTGCTTAAGCGGTAGGAGGAAGAGAGCTACCTGGAGTTGTGGTTTGCACAATTGAAATGTAGTGCAGGAGTCAACTATGCTAAATTGGTTAAGTTGAAGTGCGTTTCTAGAGCAGAAACCAATCCTACTAAAAAGAAGTAACATTTCTTATAATTTAAAACATGTCTCTGCGGGAGGCAGTGACTGTTAAATTAGGATAAATAACTTTATTAGAAGCAGAAGGGGTCTTATTTATGGTTTAAAGAAAGAAAGAAAGTCAGTGGTGTTCTGTGCGGGTAATGGTATCAGCTGACTTTCCTAATCCATTAGGAGGAAAGAGACTTACCTGGGGTGTGGTTTAGACACCATAAAAGCAGTTGAGTCAAATTACAGCTTTCTGTGCTGTAGATGGGACGGTGCAACATTTAGTGCTATTACTATGGGGATGGGGATCAGTGCTGTAAGATGGGACGGGGTGCAGTACTGTGACTAATGCTGTTACTATGGGGATGGGGATCAGTGCTGTAAGATGGCAGGGGCAGTACTGTGACTGTGCTGTTACTATGGGGATGGGGATCAGTGCTGTAAGATGGGATGGGGTGCAGTACTGTGACTAGTGCTGCTACTATGGGGAATGGGATCAGTGCTGTAAGATGGGATGGGATGCAGTGCTGTGACTAGTGTATTACTAAGGGGATGGGGATCAGTGCTGTAGATGGGATGGGGTGCAGTACCACGACTAGTGCTGCTACTATGGGGATGAGGATCAGTGCTGTAGATGGGACGGTGCAGTACTGCGACTAGTGCTGTTACTATGGGGGATGAGGATCAGTGCATAGATGGGATGGGGTGCAGTACTCAGATAGTGCTGTTACTAGGGGATGGGGATCAGTGCTGTAAGATGGGATGGAGTGCAGTACTGTGACTAATGCTGTTACTATAGGGATGAGGATCAGTGCTGTAGATGGGATGGGTGCAGTACTGACACTACTGCTACTACTATGGGGATGGGGATCAGTGCTGTAAGATGGGACCCGGTGCAGTACTGTGACTAGTCTGTTACTATGGGGATCGGGATCAGTGCTGTAAGATGGGATGGGATTGCAGTACTGCGACTAGTCTGCCACTATAGGGATGGGATCAGTGCTGTAAGATGGGATGGGGTCCAGTACTGCGACTAAGAACATTACTATGGGGATGGGATCAGTGCTGTAGATGGGATGAGTGCAGTACTGTGACTAGTGCTGTTACTATGGGGATGAGGATCAGTGCTGTAAAGATGGGATGGGGTGCAGTACTGCGACTAGTGCTATTACTGTGGGGATGAGGATCAGTGCTGTAGATAGGATGGGGTGCAGTACATGACCAGTGCTGTTACTAGAGATGAAGTTCCAGTGCTGTAGATGGGATGGGGTGCAGTACTGTGACCAGTGCTCTTACTATGGGGATGGGATCAGTGCTGTAAGATGGGATGGGGTGCAGTACTGTGACTAGTGCTGTACTATGGGGATGGGGATCAGTGCTTAGATGGGATGGGGTGATGCAGTGACTAGTGCTGTTACTATGTGGGATGAGGATCCGAGTACAAGATGGGACGGTGCAGTACTGAAACTGGTGCTGTTTCTGGAGATGGGATGGTGTAAGATGAGACGGGGGTGCTGTACTGTGACTGATGCTGTTACTGAATGGGGATCAGTACCTAAGATAGGATGGGGTGCAGTACTCGACTAGTGCTGTTACTATGGGGGATGGGGATCAGTGTTGTAGATGGGGGGTGCAGTACTACGACTACTGCTGTTACTATGGGGATGAGGATCAGTGTTGCAAGA
Organism: Neoceratodus forsteri; assembly: GCA_016271365.2. Classification (NCBI taxonomy): domain Eukaryota; kingdom Metazoa; phylum Chordata; order Ceratodontiformes; family Ceratodontidae; genus Neoceratodus; species Neoceratodus forsteri. The sequence goes on from CM028133.1 coordinate 66,799,115, forward strand.
TGGATGGTGCAGTACTGTGACTAGTGCTGTTACTATGGGGATGCAGATCAGTGCTGTAGATGGGATGGGTGCAGTACTGTGACAAGTGCCATTACTAGGATGGGATCAGTGTTGTAGATGGGATGGGTGCAATACTGTGACTAGTGCTGTTACTATGGGATGCAGATCAGTGCTGTAAGATGGGATGGGGTGCAGTACTGCGACTAGTCCTGTTACTATAAGGATCGGGATCAGTGCTGAAGGTGGGATGGGGTGCAGTGCTGTGACTGGTGCTGTTACTATGGGATGGGGATCAGTGCTGTAAGATGGGATGGGTGCAGTACTGTGACTAATGCAATTACTATGGGGATGGGGATCAGTACTTAGATGGGATGAGGTGCAGTACCACTAGTGCTATTACCATGTGGGATGGGGATCAGTGCTGTAAGATAGGATGGGGTAGTACTGTGACTAGTGCTGTTACTATGGGGATGGGGATCAGTGCTGTAAGATGGGATGGGGTGCAGTACTGTGACCAATGCAACAACCTATGGGGATGGGGTTCAGTGCTGTAGATGGGATGGGGTGCAGTACTGTGACCAGTGCTGTTACTATGAGGATGGGAATGCTGTAAGATGGGATGAGGTGCAGTACTGTGACTAGTGCTGTTACTATAGGGGATGGGGATCAGTGTATAAGATGGGATGGGGTGCAGTGCAGTGACTAGTGCTGATACTAACAGGATGAGGATCCGTGCTGTAAGATGGGACGGGGTGCAGTACTGTGACTGGTGCAGCTCTATGGGGATGGGGATCAGTGCTGTAAGATGGAGACGGGGTGCTGTACTGTGACTGGTACTGTTACTGGTGAATGAGGATCAGTGCTGTAGATGGGATGGGGTGCAGTACTGCACTAGTGCTGTTACTATAGGATGGGATCAGTGCTGTAAGATGGGATGGGGTGCAGTACTGTGACTAGTACTGTTACTATGGGATGGGAATCAGTGCTGTAAGATGGATGGGGTGCGTACTTGGCTAGTGCTGTTACTGAGGGATGGGGATCAGTGCTGTAGATGGGATGGGGTGCAATACTGTGACTAGTGCTGTTACTATGAGATGGGGATCAGTGCTGTAAGATGGGGCCAGTGCAATACTGTGACTAGTGCTGTTACTATGGGGGATAGGGATCGGTGCTGTAAGATGGGGCCAGAGTGCAGTACTGTGACTAGTGCTGTTACTATAGGGAATGGGGATCAGTTGTACAAGATGGGATGGGTGCACTGTGACTAGTGCTACTATGGGGAATGGGACTGGTGCTGTAAGATGAGATGGGATGCAGTACTATGACTAGTGCTACTAACTAAGGGATGGGGATGATGCTGTAAGATGGGATGGGGTGCAGTGCTGTGACTAGTGCGCTGGGTTACTATGGGGGATGAGACCAGTGCTGCACTTAAAAGATGGGGCCGGTGCAGTACTGTGACTAGTGCTGTTACTATGGGGATGGGGATCAGTGCTGTAAGATGGGGTGCAGTACCTGTGACTAGTGCTGTTACTATGGGGGATGGGGATCAGTGCTGTAGATAGGATGGGGTAAAGACACTGTGACTATTGCTGTTACTATGGGATGTGGATCAGTGCTGTAAGATGGGATGGGGTGCAGATTCAGAGACTAGTGCTGCTACTATGGGGGATGGGGATTAGTGTTGTAAGATGGGATGGGGTGCAGTGCTGTGACTAGTGCTGTTACTATAGTGGATGGGGATCAGTGTATATGCTAGATGGGATGGGGTGCAGTACTGCATTTGAGTGCTGTTACTATGGGGGATGGGGATCCAGTGCTGTAGGTGGGATGGGGAGGTGCAGTACTGGAGCTAGTGCTGTTACTATGGGGATGGGGATCAGTGCTGTAAGATGGGATGGGGTGCAGTACTCGACTAGTGCCCCTTGTTACTAAGGGGATGGGGATCAGTGCTGTGTAGATGGGATGGGGTGCAGTACTGTGACTAGTGCTGTTACTATGGGGATAGGGATCAGTGCTGTAAGATGGGATGGGTGAATACTGTGACAAGTGCTGTTACTATGGGGGAGGGGATCAGTGCTGTAAAGATGGGGTTTGCAGTACTGTGACTGGTGCCCCCTGTTACTATGAGATGGGATCAGTGCTGTAAGGTGGGATGGGGTGCAGTGCTGTGACTAGTGCTGTTACTATGGGGGATGGGGATCAGTGCTGTAAGATGGGATGGGGTGCAGTACTGTGACTAGTGCTGTTACTATGGGGGATGGGGATCAGTGCTGTTAGATGGGATGAGGTGCAGTACTGTGACTAGTGCTGTTACTATGTGCGGATGGGGATCAGTGCTGTAAGATGGGATGGGGTGCAGTACTGTGACTAGTGCTGTTACTATGAGGGATGGGGATCAGTGCTGTAAGATGGGATGGGGTGCAGTACTGTGACCAGTGCTGTTACTATGGGGATGGGGTTCAGTGCTGTAAGATGGGATGGGGTGCAGTACTGTGACCAGTGCTGTTACTATGGGGATGGGGATCAGTGCAGCAAGATGGGATGGGGTGCAGTACTGTGACTAGTGCTGTTACTATGGGGGATCAGGGATCAGTGCTGTAAGATGGGACGAGATGCAGTACTGTTACTAGATACTGTTACTATGAGGATGGGGATCAGTGCTGTAAGATGGGACGGGGTGCAGTACTGTGACAAGTGCTATTACTATGGGGATGGGGATCAGTGCTGTAAGATGGGATGGGGTGCAGTACTGTGACTAGTACTGTTACTATGGGGGATGAGGATCAGTGCTGTAAGATGTGATGGGGTGCAGTGCTGTGACTACTGCTGTTACTTATGGGGATGGGGATCAGTGCTGTAAGATGGGATGGGGGGCTGTTCTGTGACTAGTGCTGTTACTATGGGGGATGGGGATCAGTGCTGTAAAAGATGGGACGGGGTGCGTACTGCGACAGTGGTGTTACTAGGGGAATGAGGATCAGTGCTGTAAAAATGGGACGGGTGCAGTACTGTGACTAGTGCTATTACTATGGGGATGAGGATCAGTGCTGTAAGATGGGGATGGGGTGCAGTACTGTGACTGAGTGCTTATATGGGGATGAGGATCCAGTGCTGTAAAATGGGACGGGGTGCAGTACTGTGACTAGTGCTATTACTATGGGGGATGGGGATCCAGTGCTGTAAAATGGGATGGGGGTGCAGTACTGTGACTAGTGCTGTTACTATGAGGGGATGAGGGATCAGTGTGTAAGATGGGATGGGGTGCAGTACTGGGCTAATTCTTTACTATATGGGGATGAGGATCAGTGCTGTAGATGGGATGGGGTGCCATTACTCGAGCTAGTGCTGTTACTATAGGGGATGGGGATCAGTGCTGTATGATGGGATGGGGTGCAGTACTGTCACTAGTGCTGTTACTATGGGGGATGGGGATCAGTGCTCTAAGATGGGATGGGATGGGATGGGGTGCAGTGCAGTTACTATGGGGGATGGGAATCAGTGCTGTAAGATGGGATGGGGTGCAGTACTGTGACTAGTGCTGTTACTATGGGGGATGGGGATCAGTGCTGTAAGATGGGATGGGGTGCAGTACTGTGACTAGTGCTGTTACTATGGGGATGGGGATCAGTGTTGCAAGATGGGATGGGGGTGCAGTACTGTGACCAGTGCTGTTACTATGGGAGATGGGGATCAGTGTTGTAAGATGGGATGGGGTGCAGTACTGTGACTAGTGCTGTTACTATGGGGGATGGGGATCAGTGCTGTAAGATGGGACGGGGTGCAGTGCTGCGACTAGTGCTGTTACTATGGGGGATGGGGATCAGTGCTGTAAGATGGGATGGGGTGCAGTACTGCGACTAGTGCTGTTACTATGGGGGACCTGGATTAGTGCTGCAAGATGGGATGGGGTGCATTACTGTGTCTAGTGCTGTTACTATAGGGGATGGGGATCAGTGCTGTAAGATGTGATGGGGTGCAGTACTGTGACTAGTGCTGTTACTATGGGGGATGGGGATCAGTGCTGCTGTAGAGATGGGATGGGGTGCCGATTCTGCGACTAGTATTACTATTGGGGATGGGGATCAGTGCTGTAAGATGGGGCAGGGGCAGTAATGTGGACAAAAGTGCTGTTACTATGGGGCTAGGGATCAGTGCTGTAAGATGGGATGGGGTGCAGTACTCGACTAGAACTGTTACTATGGGGGATGAGGATCAGTGCTGTAAGATGTGATGGGGTGCAGTGCTGTGACTAGTGCTGTTACTAAGGGGAATGGGGATCAGTGCTGTAAAGATGGGATGGGGGCTGTACTGTGACTAGTGCTTTTGTTACTATGTGGGGGATGGGGATCAGTGCTGTAAGATGGGATGGGGTGCAGTACTGCGACTAGTGCTGTTACTATGGGGGATGGGGATCAGTGTTGTAAGATGGGATGGGGTGCAGTACTGCGACTAGTGCTGTTACTGTGGGGATGGGGATCAGTGCTGTAAAATGGGATGGGGTGCAGTACTGTGACTAGTGCTGTTACTATGGGGGATGGGGATCAGTGCTGTAAAATGGGATGGGGTGCAGTACTGTGACTAGTGCTGTTACTATGGGGGATGGGGATCAGTGCTGTAAGATGGGATGGGGTGCAGTACTGCGACTAGTGCTGTTACTATGGGGGATGGGGTGCAGTACTGCGACTAGTGCTGTTACTATGGGGGATGGGGATCAGTGCTGTATGATGGGATGGGGTGCAGTACTGTGACTAGTGCTGTTACACCTATGGGGATGGGGATCAGTGCTGTAAGATGGGATGGGATGGGATGGGGTGCAGTGCAGTTACTATGGGGGATGGGAATCAGTGCTGTAAGATGGGATGGGGTGCAGTACTGTGACTAGTGCTGTTACTATGGGGGATGGGGATCAGTGCTGTGATGGGATGGGATGGGGTGCAGTACTCTGACTAGTGCTGTTACTATGGGGGATGGGGATCAGTGCTGTAAGATGGGATGGGGTGCAGTACTGTGACTAGTGCTGTTACTATGGAGGATGGGGATTAGTGCAGTAAGATGGGATGGGGTGCAGTACTGCGACTAGTGCTGTTTCTATGGGGGGATGGGGATCAGTGCTGTAAGATGGGATGGGGTGCAGTACTGTGACTAGTGCTGTTACTATGGGGGATGGGGATCAGTGCTGCTATGATGGGAATGGGATGGGGTGCAGTACTCACAGCTAGTGCTGTTACTATGAGGATAGGGATCAGTGCTGTAAGATGGGATGGGGTGCAGTACTGTGACTAGTGCTACGGTTACTATGGAGGATGAGTTAGTGCAGTAAGATGGGATGGGGTGCAGTACTGCAACTAGTGCTATTTCTATGGGGATGGGGATCAGTGCTGTAAGATGGGATGGGTGCAGTACTCAGACTAATTACTGTTACTATGGGGGATGGGGATCAGTGCTGTAAGATGAGATAAGGGGTGCAGTACTGCGACTAGTACTGTATGACTATGGGGATGGGGATCAGTGCTGTAAGATGGGGTGGGGTGCAGTACTGTGACTAGTGCTATTACTATGGGGATGGGGATCAGTGCTGTAGATGGGACCAGGGGTGCAGTACTGTGACTAGAGTACTGTTCTATATAGAGGGATGGGGATCCAGTGCTGTAAGATGGGACAGGGTGCAGTACTGTGATTAATCTGTTACTGTGGGGGATGGAGCATCAGTGTGCTGTAAGATGGGATGGGGTGCAGTACTGTGACTAATCTGCTGTTACTATGGGGGATGGGAATCAGTGCTGTAAGATGGGACAGGGTGCAGTACTGTGATTAGTGCTGTTACTGTGGGGGATGGGTATCAGTGCTGTAAGATGGGATGGGGTGCAGTACTGTGACTAGTGCTGTTACTATGGGGGATGGGAATCAGTGCTGTAAGATGGGATGGGGTGCAGTACATGACTAGTGCATGTAATATGAGGATGGGAATCAGTGCTGTAAGATGGGATGGGGTGCAGTACTGTGACTAGTGCTGTTACTATTGGGGGGATGGGGATCAGTGTTGTAAGATGGGATGGGGTGCAGTGCTGTGACTAGTGCTGTCACTATGGGGGATGGGAATCAGTGCTGTAAGATGGGATGGGGTGCAGTACTGTGGGGGAATGGGGATCAGTGCTGTAAGATGGGATGGGATGCAGTGCTGTGACTAGTGCTGTCACTATGGGGGATGGGAATCAGTGCTGTAAGATGGGATGGGGTGCAGTACTGTGACTAGTGCTGTTTCTATGGGGGATGGGAATCAGTGCTGTAAGATGGGATGGGGTGCAGTGCTGCGACTAGTGCTGTTACTATGGGGGGATGTGGATCAGTGCTGTAAGATGGGACGGGGTGTAGTACTGTGACTAGTGCTGTTACTATAGGGGATGGGGATCATTGCTGTAAGATGGGATGGGGTGCAGTACTGCGACCAAAAGACGTTACTATGGGGGAATGGGGATCGAGTACTGTAAGATTGGATGGGGTGCAGTGCTGCTACTAGTGCTGTTACTATACGGGATAGGGGATCAGTGCTGTCAAGATGGGATGGGGTGCAGTGCTGCGAGCCTTGCTGTTACAATGGGGGATGGGGTCAGTGCTGTAAGATAGGATGGGGTGCAATTTTCTGCGACTGGTACTGTTACTATGGGGATGGGGATCAGTGCCCAGATGGGATGGGGTGCAGTGCTGCCATTGAGTGCTGTTACTATGGGATGGAGATCAGTGCTGTAAGATGGGATGGGGTGCAGTACTGATGACTAGTGAACTTACTATGGGGGATGGGGATCAGTGCTGTAAGATGGGACGGGGTGCAGTACTGTGACCTGCATCTGTTACTATGGGGATGGGGATCAGTGCTGTAAGATGGGACGGGGTGCAGTGCAGTGACTAGTGCTGTTACTGTGGGGGATGGGATCAGTGCTGTATGATGGGATGGGGTGCAGTGCAGTGACTAGTCACTGTTACACTATGGGGATAGGGATCAGTGTTGTAAGATGGGACGGGGTGCAGTGCTGTGACTAGTGCTGTTACTATGGGGAATGGGGATCAGTGTGGTAAGATGGGACGGGGTGCAGTGCTGTGACTAGTGCTGTTACTATGGGGAATGGGGATCAGTGCTGTAGGATGGGACGGGGTGCAGTACTGTGACTAGTGCTGTTACTATGGGCAATGGGGATCAGTGCTGTAAGATGGGACGGGGTGCAGTACTGCGACTAGTGCTGTTACTATGGGCAATGGGGATCAGTGCTGTAAGATGGGACGGGGTGCAGTACTGCGACTAGTGCTGTTACTATGGGGATGAGGATCAGTGCTTGTAGATGGGAATGAGGGTGCAGTACTGCGACTAGTGCTGTTACTATAGGCATGGGGATCAGTGCTGTAAGATGGGAACGAGGTGCAGTACTCAGACTAGTGCTGTTACTATGGGGGATGGGGATGGTGCTGGCAGGATGGGATGGGGTGCAGTACTCTGACAAATCGCTGTTACTATGGGGATGGGGATCAGTGCTGTAAGATGGGACGGGGTGCAGTACTGCGACTAGTGCTGTTACTATGAGGGATGGGGATCAGTGCTGTAAGATCCGATGGGGTGCAGTACTGTGACTAGTGGTGTTGCTCTGGGGGATGGGGATCAGTGCTGTAAGATGGGATGGGGTATTGCAGTGACTAGTGCTGTTACTATGGGGGATGGGGATCAGTGTTTAAGATGGAACGGGGTGCAGTGCTGTGACTAGTGCTGTTACTATGGGGGGATGGGGATCAGTGCTGTAAGATGGGATGGGTGAAGTACTGTGACTAGTGCTGTTGCTATGGGGATGGGGATCAGTGCTGTAAGATGAGATGAGGTGCAGTACTGTGACTCAGATCACTGTTGCTGTGGGGATTGGGATCAGTGCTGTAAGATGGGATGGGGTGCAGTGCTGTGACTAGTGCTGTTACTATGTGGGATGTAGGGATCAGTGTTGTAAAGATGGGAGAGGGTGCAGTACTGCGAGAATAGTACTGTAATATGGGGGAATGGAGATCAGTGCTGTAAGATGGGATGGGGTGCAGTACTGCAATTAGTGCTGTTACTATGGTGGAATGGGGATCAGTGCTGTAAGATGGGATGGGGTGCAGTACTGCGACTAGTGCTGTTACTATGGGGGATGGGGATCAGTGCTGTAAGATGGGGATGGGTGCAGTACTGTGACTGGTGCTGTTACTATGGAGGATGGGGATCAGTGCTGTAAGATGGGATGGGGTGCAGTACTGTGACTGGTCTACTACTATGGGGATGGGGATCAGTGCTGTAGATGGGATGGGGTGCAGTACTGTGACTAGTGCTGTTACTACAGGGGATGGGGATCAGTGCTGTGACTCTGAGAGGTGTATGGTCATTGTTGTGACTGCCAGGTTGGGGGTAGGAGAGCAGTTCTGTGACTATTGGGAATACTGAGAAAGTGTGATTCTCAAGGGTATGGATCAGTGCTGTGACTGCGAGATGTGGGTAGTCATTGTCAAGATTGTCAGTGGAGGGTGTTAGTCCTGTGATTGTCAGTGGGGTGATACAGTCCTGTGATGGGGGAGGAGTCAATCCCGTGCTTGTGGGAGGGGGATACAGTCCTGTTACCCTGAGGGAGGTATTTTATTCCTAAGCTCCTGAATTAATCAGGACCACTCACCCCTCTCCCCCCTCTCCCTTTACTCCCATGAGCTCCCTTCTCAGCTCCTGCACCCTACCTGGTGACCCAGTTCCATATCTTCCCAGCCCCTTAGAGGAGTGGAGACCATGTCCCTCATTTATCATATCTGATGGCAAACTCTTTTTGATCCTACCTTCAGAGTTTAAACACATTATCACTGATGAACTCAACTAGTTTGAGCTTTAAGATTTCCTTCTCCTCAAATTAAAGGTGGAGTCTGTCCTAACATATGGCCCTTATCTCCCTGGTCTCCCCAGTCCCCCACAGGCCATACCTCACTTCCCACCACTCCCTTAAACCACTGATTTGCTCTCTCTAATCTTCATCTTGTTTTCCCAGTAGCCATTGGCTGTGAGATTTCTGAAAGGAGATCTTACAGCCTGTGGAAGGCATATGCAGCCAACCCTGGAACCTTGCCTGAATTTCAGGTACGCTGTTACCCTTATGTCATTTGTCCCAAGTGCACTAGAATGTCAGAACTTGCGATACATTTTCTTGCCAGTGAATACAACTCATGCTTGGCCTTGTGCACTGTCAGGCCTGGGCGGCATTTGGTTCTGATCAGACAGCTTTTACCCTCTTCCTGCCCCTCCCACTATATGCCTCTGATCATTGAGTCCCCCAATAGCAGTACTCTAACTTCCCCCTTGCCTTCCTGTTCACCCCTCGGGTTCCCCGTCCTTCCATGACCCTCCTCATCCCTTCATCCAGATTCTCCCTTCAACCAGCTCCTCGCATCTCCCACAATCTGGGTGTTGAAGGTAGCCCCTTCACTATTGTCCCTGGTCACCTCCTCTGTCAGTGTCCTGGCCTTCTTTATCCCCCCACCAGAGTATCTTTCTCTGTATCTCTTTCCCCATTCCTTACTAATCCATCTGTCCTATCCATTTGCCTATTTGGCTTTCTGCTCGCTATCATCCCATTTATGTCCTGTGCCTTCCTGCCTGTTTTGCTCCCCTGTTTCTTACCATCAGCCTCCTCATTGTTCCCCTGATCCTCGTTTTTCTTTTCCCCTCCTACCCCTCTTCCCTTATCCAGTCCAGGACCCCCTCTATTCTGCCCTTGACACTTGCCCTCTACACCCGTTCACCTCCATCCAGCCCCAGCTACACCAGTAGCAGCATCCTCCTCCTCCTTCTCTCCCTCCCCACCCCCTCTTCTACCAATGGGAAAAGAGGGTTAAAACAATTTGTGAGCCCTAGCCCATCCCCCAGTGCCCCCTTTGTCCCTACCACCTCTCTCGGTTTCCTTTGGACACTCCCAGACTCTTGCCTACTGCTGTGGAAATTTCCACCTTTTGGGCCCAAGCTGCCAGGGTTCCTGAGAGCCCTCAGTGTACCCCCCTTCCCTCCTCTGCTAGTGTGAGCACCACTCTCAACTCCTCCTCCAGCTTGGGAGGTCAAAGCACCTCATGCTTCCATGTAGGTGACCGCTTGCCTCCTACCTCTCCAATCCTCCCCCGCAGCTGCCTTCAGATCCCCTTTGCCTCCTCCTTAAGCTGTGCCAGCTGGTAGCACACTGGGCATCCCCCAAACTTCCAACCAGTCCAGTATCATGGCTGCACCACACCCTGTGCACCCAACCACCCGCCCAAAGATGCCTACTCTAGTGATATGCAGTCCCTTCCCCATCATCACAGACAGTCTTTTCTAGGCCAAATTATTAACTCAGTGGCTGTACAGTTTCTTGAGCTACCACTACCTATACCTAGGCAATTCCCCCCCCCATACAGCATGCAGACCTTTAAACTTGCAAAGCTTGGGTGGCTGAACCTTTCCACACCTGACTATTTGCCTTAAGAGTTGGTTACAGGGGAAGATTACAACTCCTATGCTCCTCTCTCCAGCCTCATAACAATCCCCAGTGGCTAGAACTACATGAGCTGCACCTGAAGTCTTTTCCTCCAATTGCAGGGGCAGGTGTTCCCCTATAAAATTAGCTGTGCTCTGGGGAGGGAGGGGTGGGGAGGCTGAGATTAGACCCACATGAAACACTCAACAAGAGTGTATCAGCCTAGTGTCTGCCCCTCACTGCACCTCCAGCACTCGCAACCTCCTCCCGGAGGAAGGTCCCACACAAAACAACACTTATTAAACAAGTCAGCAGTCCATAGCTGTAAGGTCTACAGACTGATAAGAATTTAAGCGTATCCAGCTACTAAAATCCCCAGCTGCTCAGCAAAAGCAGGTTCCCACAACCTCTACCAGCCCCAACTGTTTCTGCAGTACTGCTATGCGAGAAGCCCTGGTATTTAGCCTCTATGAGCTGTAAATTGATCCTGGCTGAAGACAGAATTCTAGCAGCTGCTCACAATACCTGTAGAAAATATAAATGAATATACAGCTTCCTCTATGAATCCCACACACAAAACAACACTTATTAAACAAGTCAGCAGTCCTGCTTAAAAGTCTACAGACTGATACGAATTTAAAGCTTATCCAGCTACTAAAATCCCCAGCTGCTCAGCAAAAGCAAGTTCCCACAACCTCTACCAGCCCCAACTGTTTCTGCTTACAGTGGTTGTTCTCGTACGGACTTGTTCCATCTTGGTTTAGGGTGTGGTAGACCCACACTGGACCATTGGTATACTCCCTCTGCAAGTAGCAGTGTACCGCCTTGGCTCCACCATTTGCCCACAGTGGATCGGAAAGCTATTGGGTGATGGAACCAAGGATTTGAATCCAGTCTTTTCACTACTTTCTTTGTTTGTGTGTCTACCCCTTTGTTTGGCATGCCTGAATTGTGCACAGAACTGAGACTCAATGCCTCAAACTATCTTATCTCCCATGGAGGCTGGACTGATTTCACTCTTGACGCAAAATCGGCAGAAGACTCCTTGCTTACAATCTCTGATTACTTTCTAGAATTGAAGCAAAAAGCCAAGAAATACCACACCAAAGGTCTCTTGGTCACGGCTTTACATACAGCTGTCAAAAGTTTACTAGCATGATGTGCCTTCCTTGAGCTGCAAAATGCTTCTCTAAAACAAGAGATGGACTTGCAGGCATCAGAGTTACTGAAAGGGAACAGAAACTCATGAAGGATACACAGTCACTCCGCAATCACAATAACAGACTGTTTCACCGTACTGCTCAAGACTCTGAGCGTGAATTGGGTATGTTAAGAGATGACAATGAAAGGATGAAATGTGATAGGAAACAGATATTTTATTTGAATGACATTTTGAGTGATACGAATGAAAGTTTGAGAGAGGATAATGTTGAATTGAAGGAATAGAATGTAAGGTTGATGCATGAGTTAGACAAAGAGCTCAGAGAGAACGTTGAATTGTGTGCCACATACCAAGTATTATGTAGTGAGTTGAGAAAGGGTATTGAGTAGTGCACTGCAAAAAGTTGTCATAAAGAAATGTAGAAAAGGATGGCAAGAATCCGCCATCAGTGAGATATTCTCACTGGCCATGCAAAAGCCATGAATGGCTTTCAGTACACACCCATTGACATTATGTCATCAGGTGAAGACGATTCCAATTACGAGGACATAGGCCATCTCATCATGTCCAAAACCCCTCCCCACAGGACAGTGGCCTTTACCAGTCATTCCAAAGATGGTGGCCACATTGGTCTGTCTGCTTATTACATTGGCATGCCCTCTACGCAGCCACGTAAAAACAAACATGGCGGCCCCCATGATACAGCAGGCTGACCACCTCTGAGTAGGAGCCCACTTCCATTGGCTCCCCTTTCCAGGGAAGACAATTCAGAAGTGCACAGCATGATACAGGAGGCCTTCATGAATCTAACAACATCAGACTAACAGTCGTCCATGCAAGAGCTGATTGAGCGCATGTTTGAAAATGCTGTAACCCAGGAACATGCGTTCAAAGCAGTTGCTGATGTGGCAGCAGAAGCTGCTCTTCGCGGTGCTCTGGGTCATGTGGAATTGAACACCACTCCCTGTATTCCCACGTTCAATCCTCCTACAGGTCGCTCACTCTGTTCAGCAAATTGTTCAAGGCATCAGACAGATGGGACCAACTGACAACCTCAGTTGTCATTTTCATAAGGTGCACTCCCTATGTGAGAAGCTTTCACAATAATCTGAATACCAGGTTCCAGTCCTGAGACAGTCCATCGAGCCTACCCTCTGGGCCAAACTCCCAGAGGCTGTCCGCAACTGTGAGACACTCGATTACAATGATATCTCACAGGCAATCCTTGCTGCCAATGCCACAGGTATTGTTGGAGCTAGCTAGGTCAACAAGGTTAAGCAGAATGTGAAGGAAAGCCCAGCGGCTTACCATCAACAGTTGTAGCTTGCCTATGAGGCTGTCAAGGGCCTAACGGGTGAAAACACCAACAAAGATCAAACTGAGTATAAAGATTTGTACATCCAGAACATGACTCCAGCTCTCCGGAAAAAGGTTGAACTCAGCATTTACCGGCAAACCAATAACTTTGATGCAATACTCACCAAGACGGAGCATGCCTTCCAGGTTTATCTCCATAACTTAGCTTCCAGGAAAAACCCCAAGGCCGCCGCTATTCAAACTCTGATGGCCCAGTGAGCCCCGGCCCAAGTTGCCATGGTGAACCCTTCCCCACCCATTATATAGTGGAAGATGACAATGCTAAACAAAATGCCCCTTCTGATGACCAACAGTTGCATGGGGGGGAACCAAAACTTTTTTTTTAAATTGAATATACTTTATTCATTTTATGCCATTTCAGTACTTTTTAACAGGCATACAACTTTCCAGCAGTATTTACATTGGTATAATGGCATGAGTCATTTAAAAACATATATAACATTTTAAAAGTGTTGCCATATGTTAAGTACATGGAAAAAAACATAATCTACTCATGCCTTCCAATCAATGGCTAACTACTCCCCCCACACTTCCCCCCCTCCCAAATCCACTCCCCATCCATACCCCTCAGAGACATGTTCACCTTCTCCAATGGTGCAATTTTCAACTACTAGGTAACACCACAAACCCTTTTAGCTATAATACATGAAGTGAAGGAATCATCTGTGTGAGCATCTCAGAGTTAGGGCATCCTAGGGCTCCTTGTGGGATGGCCATATAGTATGTTGTTATTTACTTAGCTATTCTTCTCTTCTCTTCTGATTTGGTTTCCTAAGAAGCAGGAGGGAGGGACCAGAGCGTGAAATCTTCTCCCATCTGGATTTATACAGGGGGAGTTTACCATGTAGGCTTGCAATTGCCTTTTCCATTCTTAAGTTATGTAGGAGTTCCTTTACCCACTCAAGGTAAGAAATCACATGTTGATCCTTTCAATTGCGAAGGACAAGCCTTTTAACCGACAGAGAAATAATGGCCATATGGTGCCTCTTCTCCTTGAAAGGGACAGTGGTGTAATCCCCCACTATACAAACCTGTGGTGAGAAGTATTCCTGCAACCCCAGCAGTGGGTCGGCCCTTACCCGAATGGTTCTCCAGAGACAGGCTACTTTGGGACAATCCCATAATATGTGGAGTAGCGTCCCTGGTTCCTGTTCACACCTAAAGCATGCTTGATTCTGTATCTTACCCATTCCATAAAATTTAGTTGGAGTATAATAAATATTATGCAATATATAAAACTGTGTTAGTCTTAAATGGTTGTTGGCAATGTATAAGCAAACTCCCTCCCAGATTTTATCTCATGAAAAATTGTCATGTGGGAAATTACGCACCCAGTAATTAGAGTGACCTGATACCGGCGGGATAAGTTTCCCATATAACAATGAGACCAGCTGGGATACAGTATGTGGTTGCTTAACACATTCAATAAGCTCCTGAAAAGGAGGCACCTGTTGCGTACTCCATATTCCTGAGCCGAACCAGTTTATCAACATGTGCCTAATTTGGAGCACAAAAAAGGTGTATTTGTTGGGAAGCTGAAGGAAAGTTAATATTTCTGACATTCCCCCAGCTTACCATCGACTACCAAATCGCAAACTTTGATTTTGGGATCAGAGCAATCTTTGGGAGCAGCAATTTTCTTATCACCTAATTTAAAATTGGGGTTATTAAACACTGGTTGTGATAGGTCCAATTGGTTATTGTATTTCATTGACTTACAAAACTGTGAATGGACCTTTAATGAAATGTATATAACAGAGCCTCGTAGATTACTGGGCAATTTTCCCGGGGCTATAAATAAAAGGCTCTCCAGAGATAACCCAGCTAATAAGTAGTGTTCCACCTGTAACCAAATGGGAAGTTTGGCAACATTATCTGTGTCCGAAGGGATAGCCCTCCAACACATATACTTAACCATGTGACTAGCTAAATAATAGTGGTATAAATTAGGGAGTTTATGACCCCCAAGTTGTTTTGGGGAACTTAAATGATTGTATGCTCTACATGGTGGCTTGCCTCTCCATATGAATTGGGAGATTATACTATGGAGTCTACGGAACCAATTCGGGGGGGTAAACATTTAACACATTAAGTGGATAGAATACCCTCAGCAAAACATTCATTTTAATTACACTAACCCTCGCATGGAGGGACAGGTACATAGAATTCCATCTATTTAGATCCAATTGAATTTCCTTTACTAGATTATCTAAATTCAACTTTTTCATCAGGGACACTGATGTAGATAGAGTTATTCCTAAGTGCTTAAGATGGGTAGTCCAAGTCATGGATAACAGGGTAATGTCTTCCCTGGAAAGCAAGGGGTTCAAGGGCATCACTTCTGATTTGCTAATATTGAGTTTGTAGTTTGAAACCTTGCTGAACCAATGGATTATTTTGAAGGGCGGCTTGGATAGATTCGCAAGGATTAGTGACATGCAGGAGGATGTCATCCGCATAGACCGATAACTTTAAGTGAAACGTCCCTATCCTAATACCTTGCAACATTGGTGAGTCCTTTAACTGTCGTATCAACGGTTCTAGATATAGGTTAAATAATGATGGAGAAAGTGGGAAGCCCTGCCTAGTACCTGATTTTAAAGGGAAAGCCAAGGAAAAAACTCCATTGCAGTAAACTTTCACTCTAGGTTCAGAATATAGTGCTTTGACCCAGAAAATAAAAGGAGCTGGAAAACCCATTACGGCTAGGGTATCAAACAAATATGTCCAACTGACCCTGTCAAATGCCTTCTCCACATCCAAGGAAACCAGAGCCATTGGTTTGTCTGCCTCCCTGGATGCAGAGAAGACATGCGCCAACTTACAGATATGGTCCGATGAGACTCTGCCCTGCACGAACCCAATTTGTTCAGGACTCAGAAGCCCTACCCAGATTTTGGACACCTTTGCTGCTAGTATTTTGGCAAAGATTTTTATATCATAGTTCATCAATGAAATAGGGCGAAAGTTTGTAACCCTATTCTTCGCCTTACCTGGTTTCAGCAATACCACTATAATTGCTTCCAAGAGTGTCGTATCTGTGATCCCCTTCTCACATATAAAATTAAACAGGCGAAGAAGAATAGGGCATAGATCCACTTCAAAAACCTTATAAAAATTAGATGGGAAACCATCCGGGCCCGGAGTTTATCTTTGGTTAGAGATCTAATAGCATCTCTAATTTCTTGCTGGGAGATAGGGCGTGCCAAAAATTCCTGTTGGGCTATCTCCAATGAAGGCAGTGATGAGGCTAACAGATAATCCCAGATTTCATTAGGTGGGAGGTTAGGTTCAGGAGGGCTATACAACTGCGTGTACTATTGTTCGAATTCTTTGGCAATTTGCCTGGGGGTGGTTAGGATAGTGTTGGTCAATAGGGAAAACACAAAGGGAACCAGGTGAGACTCCTCTTGTTTTCTAAGCCTCATAGCCAGAAGATGACTGGTTTTATCCCCTTGTTCAACATATTTAGCTTGGGTTTTAAAGAGGGCATATTCCGCTCTTTCCCTCAGAAATTCCACATAATCATTCCGTAACACTGCCAGACGCAACATTTCCTCGTCTAATGGGGGATTTGATAATGAGGTTTCTAAGGCCTTAATTCCTCTGAGAGGGCGTTGGCTTTTGTATCTTGTTTTTGCTTTTTGGTAGCCAAGATTCTAATAAATTCCCCCCGCAGAACGCATTTTAAGGTACACCATATTTTATCAAAATCAGAAATAGATCCTTCATTTTGACCCATAAATTGCTTTATAAGATCTTTAATCTGATTAACTATATCCTCTTGATTAAGAAGCTGAGAGTTTAATTTCCATACAGTGTCTTTTTGACTACTTGGGGTTAGGTTAACTTCCAACCAAACTGGGGAATGGTCAGAAAGCACTCTGGGGGTGATCCCACTTCCCCGCAGTCCTGCAATTACTCTCTGATTAACCAAAAAGAAATCAATCCGGGAGAGGGATTTATGCACAGAGAAATAGAAGGTATAAGCCCTTGTGCCAGGATTCAAGGTGCGACAGGGATCTATTAAGCCATAAACTTCTATAATATCTCGTAGAGATCTTTGGGCTGGGGAGAGAGTGGATCCTAGTGAGGAGCATCTGTCCAGAGCAGAATCTATAACTAGATTCCAGCCTCCTGCTAGAATTATGGGTAAACCACTAAAGGGAGCAAGGGTTAGTGATAAGTTAACAAAGAATTCTGGGGAATTCTTGTTCGGTCCATATATCATGCCTATGAGAACTTTCATGTTTTCTAGAATCCCCCTCAGGAAGATAAACCTGCCTTGGGGGTCAGCCACTTTTTCTAACTTGAGAAACTGAGTGCCCTTAGCAATTAGTATTGCTATGCCACATTGAGTTGTGGATGTCCCTGCCATATACACTGTCCCAATATTTCCCCTTCTTAGTAGGTTATTTTCTGTTTCCAACATGTGTGTCTCCTGTAAAAAAGCATCGTGACAGTTCAGCACCACTAGGTGCTTAATTATTTGAAGCCGCTTTACCCGAGACATAGCTCCGTTGACATTCCATGATATAATTTTCATAACTAGAGAGTAATATTTGGGAGATTCACTAGGGCATCAACTTGTACTATTTGCACCTTTGAAAGTTGTATTAAAAATGGCTCTGGCCCTTGGGGGGAACCAGAACTATAAAAATAATCAGAACTACAACAATAACAACAACAGGAATTGGAAAAATTCAAATTCTGATGGCAAGTACCATAACAGGTCTAGCTATCGGACCCTTAGGGATGAAAACAAGGCCCTCCAGAAACAAACGAAGGAGGCCTGTGCCAAAAAGGAGGCCACATCCACACATTCCATGGCAGCCCTGGCACTAGCTAGTAACACCAACCCTTTAAGGCCTTCAGCTACTGAACAATTGAGCAGCTGAAGAAAGAACCCTTTCACGGCATTGGGCACTGGCCAGACCAATGTGGTGATCCAGGAACCACCTATTGAGAAGGCCAAGATTGCAGCTCTGACATCACAGGCACAGTATTCGTGTCCTGTAAAGTACAAAGAGGAGGCCCAATGAGCTCCTGTAGGCCTCAGGTCACAGGTACAGGATGATGAAGAAGAATCCGAGAACTGCACCGATTGACAATTACAGGTCCCAGTCTGGATTGTGAGTGACTTGCTTGTCGACACAAATGGACGGCCCTGTGTAAGGGCCATGGTTGGGGGCTGCCAACTAGACATGCTTCTTGATACAGGAGCTGCCATGTCTGTTCTGCATGATGAGAACCTAGCCACGTCTGCCTGAACTACCATCTGGAAGAAAAGCGCACAGGGCGTAGATGGTACTCAGCTATACATCTATTGATTTGTATCTCTACCTGTGCAGACAGACCCTCTCAAGACTGAATTTGTCTTTGACCTCATGGTATTACATTATCACCCCAGCATACTGGGAATTGATTTCCTTGCACAGCATGGCTGTGTTGTGGACCTAGCCAACAGGTTATTGCTACAGATCAAGGGACATGTCATGCTGTCACCATACCAGACTCACACACAGTGGCAGCCATCTCCCATAACAACAAGGAGTATGACGTCATGGCTCTATTCAAAAGTCATGACCTGTTTTCTGAACTTTCACCCTTGTTACAGGAATACCTTGATGTGTTTGCTATCAACAAGCATGATTGTGGTAGGATGCACACTACCATTGAGATTCCAAGACCTAACCCTGTGAGGCAGAAGCAGTACCAGTTCCCTGCTGAAGCCTTACCCTCATTGAGGGAGACCATCCAGACACTGCTACAACAAGGAGTGATTAGGGCTTGTGTCTCTACTGTCAATTAGCTCTTTTGGCCTGTGAAAAAGCCAAATGGAACTTGGAGACTCACAACTGACTACAGAAAACTTAATCAAGTTACTCCCAGCTGTGCCCTAATTGTGGCATCCGCTCCTGATGTGCTCAAGCTGCTGACCCCTGACAAAAAGTGGCTCTCAGCTCTTGACATCTCTAATGGATTTTGGTCACTCCCATTAGTGCCAGAAAGCCAATACAAATTTGCCTTTACCTTTGATGGGCACCAGCATACCTGGACTTGTCTGCCCTAGGGCTTCCACAATGGCCCCTCCCTTTTCCATCTCCACATGATGGATGCACTGCAGGGGTTTTCCACACCTGTGTCTCCTGCAGTATGTGGATGACTTGATTTTAGCAACCGCCATGAAAGAAGAACATCTGACCCTTCTAGATAAATTACTGACTCTCCTCAGGAGAGCAGGCCTCAAGTGCAATCTCTCCAAAGCACAATTATGTGAAAAAAGAGGTAATTTTCCTTGGCCTACATATCACAGACCAAGAGAGAAGCTCAGCTGTCAAGAAGATTCATGGCTTGCAAGATCTACCACTTCCTACAAGCGTGGCAACACTCAGACATGTTCTAGGAATGGTAAACTACTCCAGGGACTTCATCCCTGACTTTGCCCTGTCTGGACTGCTGAAAAAGGATGTCTCATGGACATGGGACCCCACGCACTGAAGCTGCCACATAGCTTAAACAGGCCTTAGCCTCAGCCCCAGCATTGATAAACCCTAACCCAAGATTACCTTTCCATTTGGAAACTGCCACCTCTGATGTGGCTATGCCTGCAGTGCTGGCACAAAAGTACAATGGGTATTACAGAATACATCTCAGATGTCACCCACCATAGAGAATGTATAGTCTCTGTGAAAGAATGATTTTGGTGACCTTTTGGGCTGTCAAGTACTTTCTGTACATCATTGGGTATGCCCCTATTATCTTGCATACCTGCCACACCCCTATTAACTTTTTGCTTTCAGATAATGTAAAAGATGGCTCAATCTCTAACACCAGGCTGACCCACTGGTCTTTGCTTTTGCAGGACAGTGACATCAAGGTCCTGCCTGCTAAAATGCCCTCAATCCTAGCCCATGGCTGACTTTGCCCTGTCTGATTTTGATAGCATGAGATCATATCTTAAAAACTGGAATTGGGTAGAGGAATTTCAAAACAAAACACTTGACTTCATGTAGGATCTCCTGGTGGGTAAAATAACCTTAGCTACTCAAGTTTTTACTCCTCTAATAAAGGGAATGGATGGCACTACCAAGATTAAACCCAAATGGATGTCAAAATCAATACGGAATCTGATAAAGAAAAAAAATAGGGCTTTTTATAAGGCCAAAAGATCGGGAAGCAACATCTGGTGGAATACATATAAGGATCTTTTAAAAAAGTAAAAAAAATGTATTAAAGAAGCCAAATTAAAATATGAGTTAAGCCTAGCAATCAGAGTCCAGGATAACTATAAATCATGTTACGCATATATTAGTGACAAAAAGGGAGCTTGTCGACCTATTGGCCCATTACATGCAATAGATGGTAGTACAGTTACTGACCAGTCTCACCTTGCTCAAATGTATAATGATTTCTTTATATCAGTCTTTAATAATAAATCCTCCCCTAAATTAGAACATTTGCAAACTGTACTAGAAGTAGAATCATTGATAACGAGTGAAGAGATACTTAAAAGGCTACACAAAATAGATCAGAATAAATCCCAAGGTCTGGATGGTATACATTCAAGAATAATCAAAGAACTGGCAGACCTTTTGGCTGGACCCCTTACAGTAATTTTTCAAACATCACTAAAAAAAGGGCTAGTTTTTGAGGTATGGAAACAAGCAAGAGTGGTTCCCATTTACAAGAAGGGGAATAGACATGATGTATCCAACTATAGACCAATTAGTCTGACGTCTGTCCTAGGAAAAATTTTTGAGGGTATTTTAAAAGATTATATTGTAGATCATGCCCAAAAACAGACTTGGTAGACCCAGTACAGCATGGATTTACCACCGGAAGGTCCTGTCAGACCAACCTATTGGAATTCTATGGCAAGGTTAGTAGGGCCATGGGTGAAGGACAGCCTGTGGATGTGGTGTATCTCAATTTTTTGAAGGCTTTCGATAAGGTCCCCCATGGAGAACTTATTGATGCATTAATACTACATGACTTACCAGGAGATATAACAAAATGGGTAGAAGCATGGCTTACCTCTAGAAAGCAATCAGTAAATGTAAATGGGATTAACTCAGCATCGGCTGAGGTGACTAGTGGGGTGCCTCAGGGCTCTGTCTTGGGGCCTTGCTTGTTCAATACATATATTGCCTCAATGAAGGTCAATAATGGAGTCTGAGTTTCTAAGTTTGCTGAGGATACCAGGGTTGGGTTTCCCATCAATAACCAAAATGATGCCACAAAACTACAAGAAGCACTAAATATATTGGAGTCCTGGGCATCAGAAAAAAAACCGCTGTTTAGTGTGGATAAATGTTGTGTTATGCACTTTGGGAAGGTGAATAAACAGATGCCTTATACACTTGGAGGACAAATATTAAGTATTGTGGAACAACAGAGTGACTTGGGTATCATGGTTACGTACGATCTAGCATCTAAAATGCATTGTAATTCAGTTATTAAAAATTCAAGTGGTATTTTACATTGCATAAATAAACATATTACATCGAGAAGTAGGGATGTTCTCCTGCCCCTTTATACATCATTGGTGAGGCTGCACCTGGATTATTGTGCATAGTTCTGGTCACCAAGTGGAAGAACCGAGATAGTGGCACTTGAGAGAGTCCAGAGGAGAGCCACTCATTATATACAGGAGGTTAAAGGTCAAGATTATCAAAGGAGGTTAAACATAGTGGGTTTATATTCCTTGGAATACAGGCGTTTAAGGGGGATATGTGTTTGATCTATAAATCGACCATTGATCTAGACTTATGGGAACTACTAGGCTTGAGTTACAGGGAATCATTGTGTAATACCAGATCACACCCTTTACAACTATTTGTGGACTGTCCAAAACCAAAAAAAGAAAATCCTGGCTCACATTGAGGGTTACTAATATTTGGAATAAATTGCCATTAGAAGTGGTAGCTAGTGATACTGTGAATACATTTAAAAACAGACTAGATAGCTTCTTACTTAAACATAATATCCAGGGCTATTAATAAAATGGTGAGCAAAAGGACTAACATCTATATAGCTCTGTACTTACCTATGCAGGGTATTAAATAATTGATTAGCAGTTTTTTTCTTGGGACTATACTAACTATACAGAAACTATTTATATAGATTTTCCAGAAGTGCTATGATTGTTAAACACAGTGAGACAAGAGCTATGCATTTTCACAAAGATTTTAGACTTTTATAAGCAAAATGCTAATCAATTTTTAGAGCTAAATAAATCCCTGCTATGAGACCTATGGTGTACTCTATACAGGTACACCCCATGACTGCGTCCTCCAACTGCCTGACCTGCCTAACCCAGGACCATTTTTGCCAACTACACCTGAGGTCCTGGAAAATACTACCATGTTTTGTATCTTTACAGATGGCTCTGCCTCCCATGTGGACAGGTAGCAGGATTTGGAGTGCTCATTCAGGATCAAGAAGGTGATTTCAGGTGCATTGCTAAGAAATGCACCGTTATCTCCTCACAGTACACCAAACTGGCAGCTGTGGCCTGTGCATTGGAAATCATTCCCCATGGTGACAAAGATGCCATCATCTTCGCTGACTCCAACTGGGTTTGCTCATTACTCACGGAGTTCCTTCCATTTTGGCAAAAGAATAATCTGATGGTACCCCTGTCAAATATAGGGAACTGTTTGTATATATACACACCCTGACACAAATGTTCACTCAAAAGCTGTACATTCACAAGGCAAGGGCTCATTGTAATATTTGACTCTTACCATTAGTTCAATGATCAAGCAGACTCACTTGCCAAAGCAGACGCTCAAGGTGGAGAGACATGGACAATGACTCACCCACTAGGTATAGCAGCTATTTATTTATTTTATTTATTTTTTATTTATAGCAATTGTTTCACCAGGAAAGGCACACTGTGCAACAAGATGCTCGTCTCCCGGTGCAACCTGAGGGAGTACACATGGATATGATAACACGCAGGTTATCAAGTGAACAGTTAACAGAAGCAAATAAAAAGCAGCATAAGGATACACAATTGCATGAATATACAAGCAGCGCACATTGAATGCTTAGGATATTATAGTATCAAATAACAATTTTGTGACAAGAAGCAGCAGACAAGGTAGATTAGCACAGTAGTAACAGCTGTAAGCAACACAGGACGTATATCACAGTTATACAGTTATACACAATACAGAGGGTAAACAACAGATGACAAATATCACAGTTATACAGTTATACACAGTACATAGGGCAAAATAGGCCCAGGATGTAAGTGCATGGTTGGGGTTATATGCCAGCTTCTGTAGCAAGGCTAAGGCCACTGGTCAGGCATTGGGGAGGGGATAGTGGGGCATGGCAGGTTCAGGGACAGGAGCAATTTGTAGTAAGGAAGTTTGCTAGGGTGGTAGACAGGGAGTGGGAAGTGGAGGAGTGTCTAATTTGTGGTGGGAGGGCATTCCCTATTGTGGCATCTATCATAGCTCCCAAAAAGAAACCAGTACCATAACCTCCACTGGACCTGTCTGATGCATAAAATTCAGATCCTGAAATAAGAGATGTGTTCAAATTCCTAGACAAAGGGACTGAACAGCCACTGCCTGTTGGCAGTCCATATAAGAGACACTCGAACAATATACACTTGTTCAGTGATCAGAAACTCATCTGGTATCACAAACAGGATACAGGTGACAAATTATGGGATGCACAACAATCTCTGCGAACCAGATTTATTCATATGGTTCATGACACTACCACTGGTGGACACCAGGGGACAGAAAACACCCTACAGAGACTTAAAATTGTCATCTGGTGGCCTGGCATGGCCAAAGATGTACAACACTATGTGGACAACTGCATAGTGTGTGCTCAGAACAATCCAATTTTGGTGAAAAGAAATGCCAAATTACTGTCCAAAAGGCAATCTGGACCATGGAATGTGATACAGATCGATTTCATTGGTCCTCTTACCAACTCCAGCAAAAACAACAAGTATGCACCTGTTGTCACAGATTTGTTCTCTAAGTGGGTAGAAGCATTTCCCATTAAGAACAACACAACAAAGACAACTGCCAAGATCCTGGAGGATCAACTGTTCTCTAGGTGGGGTCTACCCTTAAAGGTAGACTCAGACCAGGGAACTAGCTTTACAGCCGAGCTGATGCAACAGACACTCCAACTTCTTGCTGCTGATCAGAAATTTCAGATCCCTTATCACCCTCAATCCTCAGGCTAGGTAGAAAGAGCTAACAGACACATCAAACAGATGCTATGTAAATCCATCGATGATAATCCCAAGGACTGGGATTCCCTCTTGCCACTGCTACTGATGACAATTAGGGGTACACCTGCAGCCACTACTCAGTGCACACCTTATGAGGTTATGACTGGTAGAGCTATAAGATTATCTGAGCACCTGCTGATTGATCTCCACACCCTGTAGACAAATACCTTGAAAAGCTTCATGATGACATCATGAAGACACACCTGTTTGCTGCCAAACAGATGGGCAAAGCTCAACAACAAGCTAAAGCTCATTTTAACAAGCAAGTCAAAGAAGTCAAATGGCAAGTTGGAGACTAAGTTATCCTTCTCCAATACAGACAACACACACATTCATTTTTCAGTAAATTGGAAGGCCCCCATCTCATTGTCAACAAACTCAGCCCTGCTGGGTATCAGGTCAGAGTACAACAGCAGAAAAAGACTGCTGACAAGTGGTTCCATGCTAACCAACTTAAATCGTATAAAGGAGACTAAATTTACTTTTCCTAACCCTTTGGGCGGAATAGTACTTGCACTTACCCAATCCTTTTTGTTTTCTTATAGGTATTGGTAAGATGGCTATCTTGCACCCCTCTCTCCTACTGGTGGGACTACTGACTGTGACTGTGACTGCACCCCCACATACAGCCCCAAAGATTCATAAGGAACGATTGCAACACTTCCTTGGTAAACTTGAACATTCAGCCCCTATCAGTGTACATATTAATGTTCCCAACAAAATAGTTAAAGTTACTCAAGGCTCAGATGCCTTTCTTGATGCTGTAGTGGTTGCCCCAGATAAATCTTCACTCTCCATACAATGGCAAACTAATGCTATGGGCTACACAATCCCTGTAGCTCGCCTGTCCAAGGGTACATTCCATAGCTGGCCTAACACTGACATTTCTAAAAATGGTAGTCTTTCCATCAGACAGACTACTTCTAGACATACTGGTCAGTACAACCTCACTGCTCTAACAGATCCTGTCTACTGTAACTGCCTCTCTCCAGAGGAGGCACGTGCTTTCTGTCTTCAAAACTACGCAGCTTCTGAAGCTCTTTATCTCTCTGTAGTCCCACCAAGTCAGGAAGAACTAACTGCCTACCCTGCTCAGGAGAATGGCCCTATTAGTGGTTTGACCACCATATCACTACCAGGAGCCCTGATTAATAATGTGCAATTCATGCATGTCCCAGTTATTTTCAATCTCACACATTGGAATATGGCTGAATTTGGTTTCTGCAACATGACCAATACCTTCACATTTTACAGTGTGATGCTTACTGATATCATTGCTGCTTATCAAACATGCACAAATTATCCCATAGGTGGATCACACAGAACTGAACATGTTGGAGTGTTTAGACCTGCCCCTAAAGACTATGTAAAACCCAAATCACATGCGCGTACCAAGCGGGATGCAACTGACATAGCTGGTGCTGCCGGTTCTGTCTCTGGCATAACTGGAGCAGTCGGTACCATAACTGGCCTCTTTGGCTCAGGTATGTCCATTTGGAATAGAGCAGATATTGCTTCCATTAAGGCTTAAACCCTTAAATTTCAACAGACTATTAATAATGATGTAATGCCCCCTATTTTACAAGGTGTAATTTCTCTCAGTAATGAAGAACGCTATACCATGTACAATATGCAAGAGTTGGCCCAGGGATTCAGTGATACTAAGCATAAACTTAATGATCTCATTTTTCAGAATAACCGTGAGGTGGACAAGCAATATATTAGGCATGAAATTTTATGTCCTGCTAACGGCTGTTATATTATATCCATTGTTAACGCTCTCTTCAGGGATTTGGAATCAGGCAAAATTCCAGATATAATACATGATCTCAGATTGGGTAAATGGTATTGCCCACATTGCAAAACCAATGACTGCATATCTATATGTTTAAAAAATACTCTAAACATCTCTATGGCTACTGTTAGAAATATTGGTTACATTTCTACTTTTCCTAATCAAGCACTTTGCTATTTCACCAAGTCCTGCTCTATTAAAGAGACCATGTTTATCACATTTACTGTGTCTTTACCATGTTTTGATCCTACTACAGCTGTCTTTGACAAATTAGCCAGCATTTATTCCACAGGCCATCTTGAAAATTACATTTTCCATGAAAGAACTGAATTACCCTCGAAGCTCATTTATCATCAATTCCCCCAGCTTGGGTGGCACCCCATACAAACTGTTGTGCAAAGAAAGGCTACTACTTCCTGTGCCAATGTGATGTTTTTGATATCGTTAAACCTGCATGCAGATACGATTCAGAACACCTTGACTAGGCACTGATGTTGGGTGAAGAACTGCTGTCCAATTTTACTGATGTTGCTCTAGATGATGACATCCCTCTTGCTGCATCTTCAGTGCAAGGTGCCGAAACAGCTCCATCCCAAAGCTATCTTGAAGAGGTATATCGCTTCACTACACAGCTCACCAACCAGTTCTTTACCTGTCCAGTACATCTGCATCGATGGCAGGTGCCCTCCCTGAGAGTTACCTATAATTCTGATGGCCAGTACTGCATTGTTACCAATTATCCCAGCTTCTTATATGGTACTAAGACTTGTACAGTTACTAAACCTAACTTTTGTTTTACTCCACAGCACAAAAACTGTTATTGGTCACATTGTGATCATGCCTGTTTCTCTCCCTAAACCAGACGTTGTTAATACTACTCCCCAATAATTGCTTGCCCTGTCTCAATATTTGCCTATTTCAAACATACACATCGATCCCTTGACACTCTCTTTAAAGTCGCTTTTAGCAAGAAAAGATGCTCATTTAATTTATATTAGTAATAATATTACCAAAGCTACTAATGCACTTAATGACCTTATCCATGATGGTGATGTGAGTCTTGTCATAGGCAACACTTGGCTAGAACTCACTTTTAAAGTTTTTGTTGTGATTCAAGCATTTTTGATTGTCTTTCTTATATTCACTTTGTGCTGCCTACGATGTACCCTAAGACAACATCGAGAACAACTTGAATTCCTTTACAAGGCTCATGCGTCGGGCCTGTAAACAACCTTTTAACTCCATCCCTTCCAGCTAACTTGAGATTATTGCCCTTTCTGAGGCAACAAGGGGGGAATGTTATCCATAGACCAGCACCCCTGATTGGCCTCCCTACCTTGCAGACAGTAATGCTTATATGTATGTAACCCCCCACCAGCCCCCCTTGTTTAACTAGTAGGGCTGCTCCTCTCACCACATAGCGTCTAGGGGCAAAAGAGGGATGGGGGTTACCAAACAACTTGTACACATTTCTATTTCTGAGCCTGCTATCATAGACAGGCAAGCAAGTGTGGCAAACTACCTGGCACACACCTGGTGGTCATGGCCAGCAACCCAGGTTCCTGGGAGAAAACTTTGCTCATAATTGTGCTAGGTTTGCACTTCTGGTCAGGGGCACCCAAGTAAATCCAGACACAGTGGAAGCAATAACAACACTGTCCAAACCTGGTTGGGATTCTAGAGTGTGGCTTTTATTCACATACCAATGTAGGCATATTTACAAAGCAAAGATGGACCCCCACAGGGTTATTCATGCTGGTAATTCAGATTAGTGAGGTACAGAAATTCTAGAAAATCACATCTAGCATAGGCGTAATGAACACAAACAGTGAGGTCTCAGGTTCTGAAATGTAGGTTGGCACACTGCCAGTTACTGGTACATTTCCCCTTGACTAGGCACACATGGCCAGTACTAAGACACTTTCCCAACAACTATAGGCACACACGACCAGTACTAGGACACTTTCCCATATTTCATGAGGAACACTAGTGGCACCCATGACCACAAAAGAACACTTCCAGACTCACAGAGAATCCAAAACCCACGTCTGGGTGGCTATTTCCATCAGGCACTGGCAAAATACTCTGACTGAAACTTGAACTGGTGCCCAAACTGAACCCGGAAAGGTAAACTGGTTACTCCAGATGGGGAGTCTCCCACTTTTGCTCCCAAGTTTATACTCAGCCATTCATCTGGTTAATAACACCCTTACAGAAACTTGTAGATGCTATCTTGAAATATTTTTCATACTTAACATACTACATGACTAAAAGTACTATACTTGGACAGTCTCTCTCTAGACTCCATCAGAGGCAGACACTTTTAAAAACAGAAATAGTCTAGGTGACAGGGTCCCCTTTGCCAGAGAAAATTTACCAAAGGTATGCAGGTGCCCCTCCTGGGCTGACACAAAAGTACTCACAGTTCTGAAGTTGTCACAGGCAGCTTCACTAGACAGGCTGGGTGAGGGGATTTGCCCCTGAACCCTGAAGATAGCCCCTATCCCTCCTAGGATGGGGCAAAGGAAAACTCACTGGCAAGGCATCCACCACTTCAATCACTGTCTTCTATGTTCTTCTTCTTAGGTGAGAACAAACAACACAAAACACCATGGTAGCTGTCTGTCAGAGCTAGGTGAGGAGCTGCACAGCAAGTTGCAGCCTCCTCCTTGAACACTCACTCACAGACTGACTCCACTCTCTAACTGAACAGTCTAAACATATCTCCCCAGAGCTGACAACAAGTGTGGCTTATGCCACTGTGAGAGTTCTAAGATTACATCATCCTCCAGCTCAGCTGAGGCTGAAACCAGAGAATGACAGTGTGGAACCCATTTAACTGATATTTCACTATCTGCCTTTCCCTGCCTGCCACTGGTTCTCATTAGATTCTAGTAACTGCTGGGAACAAGGGGGTTACATGTATATGTACTAACCTTAGGGCATAGGCACTTATTGTACAAGCATCAGTGTCAGGATCTGAGTTCTACTGTATTTTTACTGAGAATCATAATGCCTTTGCTATTATTCTGATAGTAACACTTAGGAGAAGCTTCTGTTTACACCATTGTATAATGATTAGTTAGGCAATACTGCCATCTTTAGTGATAGTGCAAAACTGTAACTGCATATGTAACCGCAAGTGTCCTTCATGATATACAAGACCCATTGTCTTAGCTATCTGTTACTTTCTGCTAGCTCAGCATGCTTTCCCAGGCTAGTGAGAAGTCAGGTCAGATGCCACTGGTCAATTATAATGTTTTTATATATCTTTTTAGCTGTTGCTATGATGATTATCAGTGGTATAAGACCCTTTGTATTACAGCTTCTCTCTGAGAAGAGACGTACTGCTGCCTATAGGTAAGAAAGTTTGGAAGTATTCTCCCAGTGATCACACTGTTTAGTTGTAAGCCTGCTTTATATACCAGAAATAAATCACTTTGTGTGCTGGACACCACTTGTCTGTTGTTTCTTCACTTTAGTTCAGTTCCAACAAGAACCTGAGAATGTGATGGTTTTACCATCCTGTTACACCCTGTACAGCTATATTTTTTTACCTCTTACACTGTACTATAGTCATTTCATCTCTCTCCTCTCTATTGTTCTCACTACTGTATTTACTCCTCATTAACCTTCATCTCTTTACTTTCACAGGTCTCACAGGATGTGAACAACTTCCCCATCAGATGAGTATTACAATATGTCTAACCTGTCTTATCCTTCCTTGTAACTCTCTAAGAACTGAGGATCCTTTGTGACCCATTTCCTCTATTTTATTCTACAGGTTTAAGAAATGTCATCCCTTTACATAGAAATATAGAAACATAGAAGATGATGGTAGATAAGGACCACAAGGCCCATCCAGTCTGTCCATTTCTTTTTCTACCTTATAAATGTGCCATCGGTCTTTGCTCTGTTAATGGCCTATCTAGTCATACTCATCTGTATTGCTCCCTTATGTCTATCCCATGCCCCTTTGAAGCCCTGCATTGTATTCGTATCCACCACTTCCTGAGGTAGGCCGTTCCATGCATCCACCACCCTTTCTGTGAAAATGAACTTCCTCACATTATCCCTTAACCGGCCTCCCTCTAATCTCATGCTGTGTCTTCTTGTCCTGCTATTTTCCTTATATTGAAACATGTTAGACTCTTTCACCTTGTTAATGCTGTTAAGGTGTTTGAATGTTTCAATCATATCGCCTCCCTCCTTCCTTTGCTCTAGGGTATACATATTGAGCTCCTTAATCTGTCCTCATATGTTTTCTGATGCAGTCCCTTCACCATTTTGGTTGCCCTTCTCTGGACTGCCTCAATTTTGTTAATGTCCTTTGTGAAGTTGTGGCCTCCAGTACTGCACACAGTACTTCAGATGGGGCCTAACCAGTGTCTTGTAAAGAGGATTATTACCTTCCTCTTCTGACTTGATACCCATACTAATACACCCTAACATCCCCTAGCCTTACCTACTGCTTTAGTGATCTGCTTGGATGATTTCAGGTCATCAGTGATGATGATGCCCAAGTCTCTTTCTTCCCTTGTGACTGCCAGCAACTCCCCTCCCAGCCTATAGGTGGCTTCATGGTTTCTCTTCCCTATGTGCATGATCTTGCACTTCTTTGCATTAAACCCCAATTGCCATTCTTCTGATCATTTTGCCAGTTTATCCAGATCTCTTCTCATTCTGCCCACCCCATCTGGATCATCTACTCTGTTGCAGATCTCGGTGTAATCTGCAAACAGACAAACCTTACCCTCCAGTCCATCTGCAATGTCACTGATGAAGATATTGAAGAGGACTGACCCCAGGACTGATCCCTGAGGTACCCCACTTGTGACTTGCATCTCTTCTGACTGTATACCGTTTACCACCACTCTCTGTTTTCTGCCCATCAACCAGTTTGCCACCCAGTTGACCAACGTCTGACCCACCCCAAACATACCCAGCTTACTGTATTAATCAGTCTTTCATGTGGAACAGTATCAAAAGCTTTGCTGAAGTCAAGGTAGGTGACATCAACTGCTCCCCCTTGGTCCACCACTCTGGTTACTCAGTCAAAGAAATCTATGAGATTAGTTTGACAGAACCTTCCTTTTGTAAACCCATGTTGTCTTGGACCCTCTGCTCCTATGGATTCCAGGTGTTGCACTATCCCTTCCTTAAGGAGTGCCTCCATAATCTTGCCCACAATTGAGGTAAGACTGACTGGTCTGTAGTTCTCTGCCTCCTCTCTCCTACTTCTGGCTCCATAGTACCCTGATAAGAGACCCTGTACATATTATCTATACTTAATAGATTTATTGTAACAGTGCAGATGCACCCATTATGGGAGGGTTATGTACTGTATACTGTATGTGTTAAGGTCATACATACTGCAGCATTCTCCCCCCTCCATAAAACATTTAGCTTTGCCAGTTGACTTAGGCAGGCTCTTAGTCCCATCCCTTCCTCCTTTGTCTGTCACTCCCCTGTCCCAAACCACAGAGCCCAAAGTTTCCATGGATTTCCTCCCTCCCCCATGATAGGGTGGCCAGAAAAGAGAAAGCCATCCTTATCCCCACTCAGTCACTTACATCCACAACTGAGCCAGTCATCCAGGTGGTCATGTGGGACAGAGGTAGCTGGGTAGGGCTTTGTGGAACCTGCACTAGCCATGTCTGCATTTTTCCCTTTCTTGAGTTCCTGCCTTCACCTGGGGAAGCCAAAGGTCAAGTCAGCATGCCTTTCCATGCAGGGACAGGACAGCTATGTGATGAATGTTCATTCTGCTTTCCAGCTCCTGGCAACCTGGCATATTCCTGAACTTGGGTCACTGATTTGGCAGGCAATAAGGCACCTAGCACCTCATCCCTCCATACCACTGGACCAAACAGGCCTTATACTGTAGCAAAATAATTATTTGTTAATACTGGGACAGGTGATTGGACAACAATGGTGCCACAGCACAACAGGAAATGATTTTTTTTATTAACAGGCTTGGCAGTAAGAGGGTGGGTTATACTTGTGGACACCAGAGAATGTGTTAACTTTAACAGGGCCAGCAATCGCTATTGCTGGCTGCCATTTTAGATGAAATATTGAGCTGCTTGAGGTTATATACATATATTTTATATATATATATATATATATATATATATATATATATATATATATATATTATGCAAAAACTGTGTTAATGCATCATTTAGGGTTAAAACACAAAAAGTCAGGAAATGAAAAATCTTTAGGGTTGACCCTCCCCCCCTTGTGGACCAGCCAATCATCCCAAGATTGACAGATGATGGGGTGTGTCATTGGGGTTATGAGGCCTAAATGTTGCCCCATCCCTTGTGTAATCATATTGAGAAGCAACAGTGAACAAGAATGGGGCAATATTTAGGCCTTACAACCCTAATTACACACCCCATCATCTGTCAATCTTGGGATGATTGGTGGGTCCACGTGAGGGGAAGGGACAACCCTAAAGATTTTTCATTTCCTGACTTTTTGTGTTTTAACCCTAGATGATACATTAACACAGTTTTTTGCATAGAATTTCCTTACTTTTTGAATCAAGGGTGGAAATGAGAAAGGAAAAGTGTGGCCTACTGGGATCTGAACCTCAGATCTCTGGTATGCCATTCCAGCACTCTAACCATTAAGCTACAGGCTCACTGGTCAAAGCGTCTGAGGAATTTCCTTATAGCCACACACACACTCCTTTCTCTAGTGTTGCGCAATTATGCAACTACGAACCAATGTTAGAAAATACCACTTTCAGTGGTATTTCTTACTTTCAGAGAAAGAATAAAAAACAAAGAACTTGCGGAAGTTGGTGGGAGCACAGGCCTTTTTGGCCCTGTGCTCCCACGAACTTGTAAAAGTGTCTTTACCATCAACACCCTCCAAATTTCAATGTAAAAGACCAAACCATGTCCAAGATATAACATGTTAAAGTTTGAGATTTTCATTCATTGGAGTTGCAGAATTCCATACCTGTTGACATTTTACAGACACAATGACTGAAAAGTACATCCATGACACTAAGGCTGGGTACCCTATCAATTTCAAGGCACTACCACAATGTAAAACACTGTTCACAAAACGTAAATTGTGTCATGTAATATCGCAACAAAAAACATTTTCTCTGACATGTTAACACTGTAATTCACATGTACAGGACATGCCGTCAACACCCTCCAAATTTCAAGTAAAAAGACCAAACCAGTTCTGAAATATTTAAACTTAAAGATTGTGAAAATTGGCCTAGCTATTCCATTATAAAATCTGGCCGTCTTATCCCTCCTTCCCTCGTGATCAAAGATGGTGATCAAAGAATCTCACAATCAAAGAATTTGTAGGCTCTTGATCAAAGAATTTGCAAGTTCATGGTCAAAGAATAAAAAATAGTGAAACTTGAGTTTTAGGCAGAATTACATGAAACCACCACTATGCCTCGATAGAACGAAGTCCGCTGAGCAAAACCCATCCTCATTTGTGTTCCTATGCCACCCCTGGGATGAGAAATTAGAAATTTTCAAACGGCCATCTAGTCATGCCCTCACAATGCAAGATCGCGATCAAAGAATCTTGCTATCAAAGAATTTGCAGGCTCGTGATCAAAGAATAAAAAAATGGCGAAACTTGAGTTTTAGGCAGAATTACATGAAACCACCATCGTGCCTCCATATAATGAAGCCACCTGAGCAAAAATCACCCTCATTTGTGTTCCTAGACCACCCCTGAGCTGAGAAAATTGTATTTTTACCTTGCAATGCAAGATCGCAATCAAAGAATCTCGCAATCAAAGAATTTGCAGGCTCACGATCAAAGATCGTTAGCGAGTCGCAATCAAATAATTTAAAACATTATAACTCTATTTTATGACCATTGTAGGTGAAACCAAAGGTATGGGTCAATAAAGTGAAGCCCCCTGAGTAAAACCCATGCAGGTTTTACTCCGGGAGTGACCCCTGAGCCGAGATACTTGATTTTTTTCTGATGGAATTTAAAAAACAAGATGGCGGACCTCGCGATCAAAGAATTCTCGGGGACAAAGATTATTTGACCATGAGGCTGTAAATTCTTTGATCCTCAGGTGGGACAAGATGGCCCAAACTCCATTCTTTGTTCACAAAACAACCATATACATTTTTCCATTGACTTATAATGGGAGCTTAAAAGTGCCATAACTTTTGAATGCCTTAAAATATTTTCACCAAATGAAAAGCGGCATGTTCGGCCCCCAAAGCTCTTTCAGAGGAGCCATCTTGCAGACAAGCACACCACACAATGGCCAAGCAGGGCCACAAGCAAAATCTGAAAAACTGCCTCCAAAACTGGCGAAAAGTGCATTTTTCAGTATTTTAGTACGCAAAGACCGTCAGTCCGACCAAAACAAAATTTGGCAGATCAAGAGATCTACCAAGCCGCACTGGGTATACCAAATTTCAGGCAAATCCATTGAATGAGTCCAAAGTTATTAACACATAGAATTTTGACTTTAACATAGAAGTGCCATCATAACCCTAAATATATAGTAGCGATATATATAGATAGATGGATAGATATAGATAGATAGATATAGATATATATATATATATATATAGATATATATATATATATATTCTTTGCAAAAAACTGCATTAATGCAACAGTTAGGGTTTTTTACAGTGGCAAAAGTGAGGAAATTCAACATTAGGGTTTTCAACCCTAACTCCAATTTCCCCCACCACCTACTGCCACACACGCACACACACACACAGAAAACACAACTATGGGGGCCACACAAGGCAAGACAACCAATCACTGACACACACCATAATGCAACAGAAATAACATACAATATCTTAAACATACCACAACAGGCATCCATCATCATGTTTCACAAACTGTATCACTTCTGCTGCAATCCCAGTCTCTTGGGTGTTTACACCAACATCTGGTAGAAGCATCCAAGCTACAGATACCAATAAATATGTTTCATCACTCATATCACGCTGCTATATAGAAATGGTAAAGTTGCACAGAACACGGGCCTATATTGTTATGGAGGAATATGAAGTTTGTGTGAATACATGTTCTTGTTACTTATGTTATGGTGGTATGTAGAAATAGACACATTGGTGGGAATATGGGGTATGCTCTTATGCAGAAATGGACAAGTTGCTGCAGCACAGAAACCACAAGGGCAACAATCTAACCAATAATAAAAAGGGTCTCAGACATAGAGCTTTCTGATTGGATGCAAACATTGTATCAGCCCTATGTTAATCTTTGATAAACATACATGTACAGCCTTGTCATGTGCTGAACAAGGTTTAACAGAATTGAAAAAAACATTTTTGTTATAATAGCAATAATACACTCCCAGTGGTTAAGTTAATGGTCAGTTAATCATCCTCTATGGGCATGTAGCACTTGGCTATGCCTTGTGCCATATTAAACCCCTAGAGCGTGATTAACAGACTATTACCATAATCTGTGGTCATGCCTTATTGCTTAACTCATGTTGTTTTCTTGCTAAATTATGATGTTATGCAAAAACTGTAATTTGGGGAAAACTAGAGGAAGCACGGTGACCCAAAGGCTGCTAAGGTCTCACTGATACATGTGTTTCTCTACTTATATAATGGGTTTATGCAGAATCGAAGAATTTGTTGGGAACATTGGGCTATGCTGTTATGTGAAAATGGGAACTTGCTGGTCATTTGGTCCCATGGCCCTACCAAGACATGTGTTTTAGTACTGATATTGTGCTGCTACACTGAAATGGGAAAGTTAGTAGGGAATGTGTTATACTGTAATGGAGAAATTAGCAAGTTCGTGGTAGCATGGGGCTATGCTGTCATGCAGAAATGTACAACTTGGTGATATGATGGTCCTATGGTCTTATGCAGAAACGAGGACCTTAGTAGAGGCATGGAGTATGCTGTCATGCATAAATGCCCAAATTGGTAGTACCATATGAGTATGCTTTCATACAGAAATGAACAACTTGGTGAGACTATTGGGGGGAATGAGGGCAAAGGGCTCTGCACTGCCACCAACACGTCCTTTACTTTATATGGTATGCTGCTATGTAGAAGGCTGTACACACCCAAGAGACTGGGATGGCAACAGAAGTGATACGGTTTGTGAAACATGATGATGGATGCCTGTTGTGGTATGTTTAAGAAGTTGTATGTTATTTCTGTTGTGCTATGGTGTGTGCCTATGATTGGTTGCCTTGCCTTGTACTGCCACCCCCCATAGTTGTGTGTTCTGTGTGTGGGGGGGGCAGTGGAGGGGAGTTGGAGTTAGGGTTAAAAACCCTAACATTGAATTTCCTCACTTTTGTCACTGTAAACAACCCTAACTGTTCCATTACACGGTTTTTTTGCCAAGAATTTCCTTACTTGTTGAGAAAGAAATAACAAAGAGACATTCTCTTACCAAAGTACATGTAAACAAGTTTATCAAATCTTTATAAAAGACAGATTACCAACAATGTCTCACCCAATTTATGACCCCACCCCCACATAACAGGTACTGCATCTTCAGTGCAGAGCCATAGCACAACAAAGGCCATGAACATCAACTGTATACCTGTGTGATATAAACTGGACAGTATGTATGACGCTAATGAGTTGCATAGCCTTAGGCAGGCAATGCCGCCACCCCCGCAGAACAGTAATTCTATGTTGAGTGCAGACCCACAGCCAAAGTAAGGCTATAGACATCAACAGTATACCTCCCTCACAGCAGCTGTACACAAGTCAGAACAGTGAGGAGTTGCAAGACCTCAGCCAGGCAATGCACCAGCCCAACACATACAAGATCCTGAGTACAATGCTACAGCTGAACTAAAGCCATGTACACATAATAGACATAATAGACATAATGTACACAGAATTGCACATAATAGATCTGTGATATCAGTTGCACAGTAGTTATGACTGTCATGAGTTGCATGGCCTCATGCAGACAATGCCCCCAAACCCCACAGACCAGTAATGGCATACTGAGTACAAACCCACATGCTAACTAAAGCCATGCACATCAGTGGCATACCTTCTTCATACAATCTGCAGGAAACATAGGACACTGAGCACTTGCATGGCCTCAACCAAGCATTGCTCCCCCAAAAGGTACTGGATCCTCAGTGCAGAGCCACACCCCAAAAAGGGCATGAACCTCAATGGTATAGGTCTGTGATAGCAACTGTACACTAGTTAACACACACTCATGAGTTGTACGCCTCAGTCAGGTAATTTCCCCCGACCAACAATTGTATTCTCAGTACAGACCCAGAACCCAACTAAAGCCATGGACATAAACAGTACGCTGCCCTTATATGACCTGCACACAAGTTAGAACACTGAGGACTTGCACGACCTCACCCAGGGAACCCACCCCTCAACATGTACTGGATACTGAGTGCAGAGCCACAGACTAACTAAGGACATGAACTTCAGTGGTTTACCTCTGTGATACCAACTGCAGAGCAGTCATGACACTCATGACTTGCACGGCCTCAGCCAGGCAATGCCACCCCCAAGACTATGTACTGGATGCTGAGTCCACACACAAAGCTCAACTAAACCCATTAAATGTTCAGCATACCTGTTTGATACCAACTCCAGACTAGTTGTGATACTCATGAGGTGATTGCGTCAGCCAGGCAATGCCTCCTCCCAAACAGGTACAGAATTGTGACTACAGAGCCACATACCAACTAAGGCTGTGAACATCAATGGTAGTGCACTGTGATGGCAGCTGTACACCTCTTAGGACAAAGAGGAGTTAGATGGCCTGAGTCAGGCAATGGGCAGACCTCCTGAAACCAGATACTTTATATCCACTACAGACCCACAAGTGAAGTGAGGCTGTGAACATAAACCATATACATCATCGATACCAGATAAACACGTGGTAACACAGTCAGTTGTTGCATGGTACAAATCAGTCAATGCCCCATACATGTCCAGATCAGTTACTGTATCCTGAATGCAAAGGTACAGCTCAACTAAAGTTGTATACATATACGACATACAATACTGATACCAGTTGCACTTCTTAGGACACTGTTGACTTGCATGTGCTGAGCTAAGCAATGTCCCCAAGCCCTGTAAATCAAAGACAGGATCATAGTTGTGCAGAAAGAGACCAACTAAACTGATAGAGATCAATATAATACATTCCTTATAGCAGTAGTACACATGCATTTTTAAGAAGGATCCAAATACGTAATTGTGAAAATAATATTTAATTATAAAAAGTAGAATTTTTTGTACAAAAATAAACATTTCTAAAATAAATATATAAAAATACAAAAATAAATAAATGTGTTTCTTCACACAGGGAGGGTGAGAAGGGATAATAAATAAAATATAAATAAAATAAAAGCTGTTAAATAAATAAAAGTGTTGCTTCACACTGGGGAGGGACGGGAGTAGATATAAGTCAAAAAGAAAAGAAAAATATTAAAAAGAATGGCCAGGAGTAACAGGGAAGTGCTGGTCGTTCAGGCTGTCGTGCCTTGGGGAGAGGAGGAGGAAGAGGAACACTGTGCAGGAGCAGGTGAGACTTGGTGCTCCTTATCTGTAGGTGTTGGTGGTCTTGAGGGAGGGGCACCTTTGAGAGGCTCTTGCTGCTGAGGTGTGGAGGGTGGGTCATCCTGTACGTGCTACAGGTCCTGTCTCAGGAGATGGTGAACAACCTCTGTGGACTCCAGCTGGTTCTCAGCCAGCCACACCATGAGACCATGCGTGGTCTCAAGCAAAACAACAGAGGTTTCCATTTCCTGGAGCAATCTTATGGCTTGGGTGAAGCACCTGTTGCTCTGCTCCAGACCACGGGTGGCTACCAAGACCACATGCCCTACACACCCATGACACTGCAGCAAATCAATCATTTCACCATTCTGATTAATAATATAATTAAGTTTTGCTGCAGTGTCATGGGCGTGTTGGGCTGCACTCTGTTACCACCCTGAACGGCCTTGAGCAGTTGTCTGAGAGTACTGCTTACTGTGTTAAGAACCTCAAGCTGCCCTGTGGAGAGAAAAATTACAAAAAGAGACATGTCAGTAAACTAAGATGTTCTGAACTATTCTGGTAATATACTGTAGTGAAGTGTGTTTTTTTTTATTAGTGACAGAGGAGCTGTATTAACATTTATAGTAGATCAGTATAGCTGTGTTCATTTTATTATACTGCCATTAAAGTCTGTTGCTGAGACATTCTGCCCCCTTCAGCTCCTGTAACCTGCCACTCCTTCCAGCATAATGTGCCAGTATGAACCCCTACACTAGCTCCCGATAAATGCTGCTTCTTGCAAAGACCTGAAGACCCTTTGTATGCCACCCTGTGCAGCAGCTGGACAACGATAAAAGATGACAAGAGCCCCACCCAGCTACCCTCGCAGCCCACCCTCTCCCTGCACCTCCCCATGTTCCCACAAGCTGAAGAGCTCAATGATATATAACAAAAGTCAAGAGTAAAAGTGCATTCACAAAAAAAAAAAATATACGCATGCTACAGTTCTGTGACAATAAAGTTATTTGTACAGTACTATGTGATCTCGTTGCTACTCATGAGGTTTCTCAAGGTGAGAGGCTACTGTTCAAATAAGTTTATTCTCACACAAGTGAGTACACATATCTATCTATATCTATCGATCTATGTGCACAAAGACTACTTCAAAAGCGAATCTGACATTGAACAACATCAACAGTAGTACTGTAGATTGCTCTTATCTGCAGAATTACTATCTGTCATACCTGTGAACAAAACTACAGCAAAATAAAACAAATAAAGTAGCTGTTGTTAGATTTGTTTCATAAAATGCCACATGGAAATATTGTTGATTCATTGGCGAAAACACATGACAGGACCTTGATTAATGCTGCAGTATATCCACAGTTAAAGGTAAATATGACTATTTATAAAATGGGCTAAAAAAATCCACCATCCTGACTGGCTACTACATCATCTGAGCCATGTCCATATCAAATGATATAGTAGCCAACCGGCTCTACCCTCTACTCCTGTGCCCAACACCACGGAATTAGTGAGTTGTGCCACCCAAAAATAGAAATACAGGCTGGCACAGCTCACAGCGAGAAACAGCACTTCCTCAGTAGCAGTGTGGTAGCAACAAAAAAAAATAACAATATTATTTATTATTTATTAAATTTTGATGACCAGGTGAGCCCACTGGGCCCTGGAGGTCCCTTTTTCAGGGGCAATACTAAAAAATTACTTCCACACCCCACCTTCCTGCACAAGCACCGCACCAAACTGGTAATCATATTATTTAACTTCATTTTTACTCACTCCCGGTCTGTCTCTTTGTGGTACCAGCAGCAGCATCTGTCCTGTTCCTCAAACCCCTGCCAAGTACACATGCCTCTCTGATCTCCTTAGCTGATTAGGGAATTTCTCCTTCCACTTGAAAACCAAAGTCCAGTCCATGCTCAACAATACAGATAAAACAAAAGGAGCTCATTTCACTTACCCCAATACCAAAACTTCTTTATTTTCTCACCACAATTATTGCAGTTTGAAAACCGCAAAGCAGGAAATCCTCATGTATGGCAGTCGCTAAGGGACACTCTCGCACAGACTAGATGCAGATCTCCTGAATAAAAGCCTCCGAGCCAAAAAAAAAAAACATAGGAAAAATCCTTACTGTCTTAGGGAAACAAAGACACACACACCAATCAAACAGCTCCATTCAAACTCAATGACAAGGACTACTTTTTCTATTTATTTACTAAGCACGTTTTTTGTTCTTTTTTTATATACAGTTTCTACCTACATTTTTTAAATTAATTACTTTACCAAACAGCCCATTTTATAAGCGTAATAACATACTCTGAGGTGTGGTTTATTGCCTGATAAGAGCACGCCAAGTGGCATAAGGCACTCCGGGCAAGTGGCTCATGTCTTAGTACACCCCTGGGCATGCTCTTATCAAGCGATAAACCACACCTCGTCATGTGTCATTGCTTGCTTAAACAAATAAAAGACTTGAAAATTGTACAACACCAAGATGCACATACACCGGCCTTCCAACCACATACCAAGACACTATGAACAAAACTGGGTCTGTGCTTGGATTTGCCACTTCTGATGTGGTTAAGACACTCCAATGTAACTTGTGTACAAAACACACCAGGCGTAGTAAATGCACCAATATACGTTCACTCTATCATAGTATGTTGCTTAAACAAACTACACTCAAGCAGTACTTGTTGCTAAGAAATTATCATGATGTATAAAGATTAGCAATATAACCCAGTGTGTTCTGTTTAATCAGATATGCTGTGATTCTCCATGCCCATGAAGGTTTATATACACAGTACAGCTCAGTGGGTAAATCTTTGGGAGCCATTGCAATCTTTCTGAGAACTAATATTCAGCACGGGATGTGTGTTGGATATGGTGGTGCAACCCTGCATGTCTCTGAATATGAGGACTCAGAGCTCAGGCCTTGCAGAGCAGCATCAACACCCGACCACGGAAAGGTGGGCTGCAGTATTGCAGGACGTAACACAGCAGTCCAGATGCGAGTGGCCACCGTGAACATCGCCCACAACCACAAAGTGAACCTGGATCCCCACCCACCCACCTGTAGTCAAGATTATACAGCATATGTTATTGCAAGTATCAAAAAGGAGCAGAAATAACATTAAGCTCAAGCTTTTTTTCACAGACATATGCACAAAACATAACGGATGAACTGCAAATGTATCAGCACTGCCAGAAAGCATCCATGTTGCATAAACAAGACATACAATGTTGATGTGTGAGAGCAATAATTTATCTGCTCTTGTCCTGATTAAGCTCGGACATCTCAGTTGTGTCTTGCATGACTTGTCCAGCTATCTGACATCATACAGCACTTGTGCAGGTAAATCATATCTGTGACACGTGACCATTGTATATACATTATTTATTGCATTACTGTCTATTCTGCACATGCAATAGATGCCATTGTCATAGACAGTGATTGGTTATAAGAGGATCTTGAATAGTGGGAAACCAGTATTTTAATTTGTTTTTATTGACTATTCAACTATATCTGTGTTATGATAGAAGTTACTTACATTCCTCAGCTGGAGGCCCAGGCAGACCTGCAGCACATGGTGGATGACCCGCTGCTGAAAAGTGTGCTGTTGCCTCCACAGAGGGGTCAATTTCCACAACGTCGACCTCCTCTGTGGGTTCTGCTCCTCCAGCAGCACCCTCCATAGATGGTTTGTCCTCTATAAAAACATAGTAAAAGAGAAAACATTACTTCTCTGTGAATGTTAGTATATGTATGTATACCTCTGTACTACCAGTTGTACTTAATTGTTAATTCTGAGGAGTTCAGTAGCATCTACCAGGAAATTCCCAACCCACTATACCCCCCCCAATCAGAAGAGTTACTGGATCCTCAGTCGACAGCCACAGCTTAACTAAAGATGTGGACATCAATGGTATCCCTGTCCTGATAGTAGCTGCACACAAGGAAAGATGATAAGGAAGTTGAAGGCCT
The DNA here is from genome assembly GCA_016271365.2 of Neoceratodus forsteri. Lineage (NCBI taxonomy): Eukaryota > Metazoa > Chordata > Ceratodontiformes > Ceratodontidae > Neoceratodus > Neoceratodus forsteri. The sequence goes on from CM028133.1 coordinate 66,841,720, forward strand.
CATGCAGGCAATGGCTCACCCATTCTCCCCATTGGATTGACTAGTTTGTCAACCTAAAAGTAAAACATATTTGGGAGCAATTATAGATCAAATTAGAATGCTGTATGAATGTTTGGGTTCCAACCCGACAAAAATACACAAAAGGCCTTAGAACACCATTATGGTGGAATACATATATAAAAAGGGCAATAAATAAAAATAAATATTGTACCAAATATAAAAAGAATCCCATAACTACAAACTGGAATGCATATAAAGAGAAAACAAAAATTGTAAAAAATAAAATAAGGAAAGCTAAAATCGAATTTGAACTTAATTTAGCTATTAAAACCACTGATAATCACATTTTTTTTTATAATTACATTGGCTCTATAAAAGGTAAATCAACCACAATTGGTCCAATTGAAACTTCTGTGGGGACAATAAGTAATGAATTAAGCAATAGTGTATGGTGGAACGCTATAATCACTAAAAATCTAACATTTACCAGGTTTGTTATACCATCGATGTGACGTAATTTAGCTGTTGTACCATCATCGGTACGTCACATCGATGGTACAACAGCATGGAACATCCTTGCACATGCGTGTTTGGAAATGCTCAGCACGTTCAGAAACGGCCGCGACGGTGAGCTCTATTCTGACCACAATGCGGTAATGGTTATGGGGTGAGATCTGTGCCGAAAGACATCAGCGCTGCTAAAAGGTGCGTGTTCCTGTATTTAAAAAAAGAATAATCTTGTCTGTGATAGGGGGAATGTGGATTGAGCAGGGCTTCTTCCTGTTGGGAGGGGAACATAAGCAGCACCACAGCGGTCATTAAGTGTGCAAATTATTTACAGCGGTGCTCAATAAACGTTCAATATTGTCTAGTTGATGCCCATACACTATACAAGACAATGGATGGGCATCAGTTAACAACAAAGTTGTATTAACTTCTCAAGGTTACCTGACAACTGTAAACCTCTCAAACTTCACTCTCAAGGTTTACTTTGTTGTCATGGTAACCTCTCGAAGTGAATACAACGTTGTTGTCAACTGATGCCCATCCATTATCCTCTATATAATGCATGACAGGGTGAGTGTTGTGCTGGGATAACGTCACGCCTGGGTGATGAGGCACGAGACCACAGGCCGAGTGCAACTAATCACCCCAGAAGTGACATTATCCCAGCACAACACACACCCTGGAGTGCATTACTGCTATTATACAATGGCTCATTTGTAAAAGCAAACAGAAAAATGATATAAAAGTACTTATAAGTACATTTTTTTGTCAATTTATGAATGGGTAGGGTTACTTTATGAAAAAGTAGTGCTGATTTAACCACCAGGTGGAGCTAATGTGTTTTCTGAGTGACTGAAATTCCCTATAGGAACCTTGTCTCTGCAGTCTGCCACACTATCTTCACTGATGTTTGTGCTGCTTGCCCCCCCCCACACACACACACACTTCATGGTGCCACTGAAGTAGAAAAAGACATGATTTTGAGTCCTCCCTCACTATCGTGGCTGAAATCTTCCAAAGGGGTAAGCAACTGAAGAACATTTTTTCTCACATGCTCTGTTTCTATGGCACAGACAGTGCTAGAAGACAGAGGGACGGGCATTTCATTTGGCAGTGTGGACTGTGTGGAGGTGCTTACTTCTAAATTGGTGATGGCTTTCAGTTTTAATTTTTTTTTAGTTAAAAAAATACTTGTGTCTCCTGTGTTCATGAAGCAGAGAGTGCTAGCAGGGTGGGGGACTGCGGTGAAGCCGATCGCAAAGACGGCTTTCAGTTGGCTTGTTTTTTTATTAGAAAATAATGTTTTTGGGACAAGTTATTTTCTGTGCTATGGGAGGAAGGGACTTATACTGAGAGGGGTTTCACTTGTGTCTCCTGTGTTGACTGCTGGGGGGGGTTGCCATGATGCTGATTGCAGATGGCTTTGAAGGGTTGCAGTAAAGTGGGAAGAGGAAGCCAGTCATAGTAATGGCTAGCACAGTGATTATTTTAATATTTTATTCAGTCTTCTGTGTGCTGGGGCTAGAACCGTGATGTTGTACTGGGATAACATCACGGGTCCAGCCCCAGAATGACCAATCAGTGCCCAGGATTTTTTCTTGCCATTGTATAATTTGAAATGGCTAATGAGTTCAATACATTTTTTATCAGTATAGTTACGCAACTAGAATCTGTTGTAAAAATAACTTCTAATTCACAAAATAATTTATATTCACAAATTAACAATAAAGAAGTTAAAAAAATAATACAAAATCTAAAAGTGCATTCTTCTCCTGGACCTGATTACATACACCCCAGATTCCTTAAAGAAACAATCAATGTTATAAGTGGCTTAAATCAAGGTGAAACTGTTCAGGTATGGAAAGATGCATTTGTTACCCCAGTATTTAAGTGTGGTAATAAAAAAGAAGCATCTAATTATAGACCTATAAGTCTCACTTCTGTTATAGGTAAAATATTTAAAAAACTATTATTAGTAAGAATTGATGATCATATTACAAAAACAGTCTTTATGATCTAACACAGCATGGCTTTTGCAAGAAAAAATCCTGTTTAACTACTTTATTGAATTTTTTTGAAAATGTTAGTGCATCCCTTGACAAAGGATTTACTGTGGATATAGTTTTTCTCAACTTTTCAAAAGCTTTTGATAAGGTTTCACATCAGGTAGTTATAAAACTCGTACATCAGTTCAACTTCTCCTCAAATACTATTTCCTGGGTGGCTTCATGGTTAAAAAAGAGACAACAACATGTTGTAATGAGAGGTCATCAATCTCAATGGAAATCAGTCAGTAGCGGAGTTCCGCAGGGGTCAGTCTTGGGTCCCATTCTTTTTAATTCATTGGTATCAACGATGCAGCCATCTAGCACTATATGGATGACAAGTATGTGGATGATTGCAAACTTGGATGTATAATTAACAATTTACAGGCTGCTTATGATTTACAGATTGAGCTAAATAAGATTAATGTCTGGGCTGTTGAAACTAAAATGTTCTTTAATGAACAGAAATGTAAAGTTATGCATCTAGGCTACAACAACTTGAACTTTAAATATAAATTAAATAATATAATGCTTATTGAAACTTTGAATGAAAAAGATTTGGGAATAACAGTGAATAACAAGTTAACCTTTGATGCTCATACTCATTTTCAAGTAAAAAAATGACAAAAAATAATGTACTGTATTTTTAAACATATAAAAAGTAGAGATTCAAGAGTTATTGTACCACTTTATACAAGCCTGGTTAGATCACAATTGGACTATTGCTCACAATGTTGTGCACCCTCAACTATTCAAGGAAAAAAAATGGTGGAAGGAATACAGAGAGAGGTTACAAAATGAATAAATAATATGAAACATTTGAAATACAAAGAAAGATTAAAAGCCATGAATCTCTTTTCAGTGGAATACAGACAGCTAAGAGGCGACCTGTGTTTAACGTACAAAGCTTTCCATGATCCTTTGCTTTTTGAAACTCCAGGCTTTATTAAAAACACCACTAGTGTTATTACTAGGACACATAATTTAAAGTTAAAAGGAGAAAATTTTAAAACCTATAAAAGAGGTAATTGGTTTAACCAAAGAGTTGTTTCTGAGTGGAATGCGCTGCCAAAGGAAATAGTGATGAGCGATAGTATGGATCTATTTAAAGTAAAATTGGATATTTATATGGGTGAAAGGAAAGTATCTTATATATGAGTAAACCATAACATCACCACCACTTGGTGGCGAGCTCTGAAAGGGCATTTTTGCCTCCTGAGCTCGTACTAACCTATGAACCTAGTTTTAAAGGGTCAGCTACAGAATATTCCCCACTCAACCCCCCCCACAAGCTGCTCAGATAAAGTATTGCATCCCCAGTGCAGAGGTACAGGAAAACTAAGGCTGTGGACATCAGCGGCATCCTTTCATTATTACATGTATACAGAAATCATGACACTGAGGGTTTGCATGTAGACACGCAGTCAGTACTCCCAGCTATGGACACCAGTTAGTGCATACTGAGTGCACAGACACACAGAAAACAAAGGTGTGAATACAGATGCAATGCCTTGCTGATACAAGTTGCACATATACTAGTACAGTGACAAGTTGCACTGTGTCAGCCAGTAAATACACCCACCTCCAGTGGAACAAGTACAGTATCTTGAGTGAACAGCCACAGGCTCCCTAAATATGTGGACATCAATGGTATAAGTGTGTGATACCACATGCAGACAAGCTGGGACACTCAGAGGTTTTAAGGACTCTTACAGACAATAGTCCCCCTCCCTCAGATCGGGGGAGTCATTACTGTAGAGTAACAAGCCAAGTAAACCAGTGTATATCAATGTCAAAGGTTACTGATATCAGCTACACACAAGTTTAGACAGTGAACAGTTTGATACCCTTAATGAGGCAATCATCCCACATGCAAACAGGAGACACTGGATACTGAGTGCTGAGTCACTCATGAAGTACATCTCTGGATAAATACAGTGTGCCAGTGTGACACAATGTGCAGATATGTTATGATAGCGACTACTTGAACTGGCTCAGACAGGGAATGCTATTAACCCCCCCACACACACCCCAAAATGGGTCCTACTTTCTGACTGAACAGCTAGAGCCTAACTAAAGATTTGTATGTGAACCTCTGAACATGGGTGCAATAGTTTCTTGATAGCAGTTACACACAAGTCATGACACTGAGCAGTTGGCAAGCAATTGTCATATCCTGTGACAGTAGGCACTGAAGCCGGAGTGCAGAGTCACACAGTAAATAAAGCTGTGAATATTAGCAGTACACCTCTGTGATGTCAGCTGCACACATTCTAGGACTGTATGGAGTAGAACTGCATCATGCTAGCAATGCCTGTAACCAATCACCTACTGTCTCCAGAGCATGTACTACATACTAAGTACACAGCCACAGGCTAACTAAGGTTAGTATACATGAATGTTATAGAAACATAGAAACATAGAATTTGATGGCAAATAAGGACTGCTTGGCCCACCTAGTCTGCCCATTTTCCTACCTAACAGATAAGCTGCAGATCCTAGTTAACCAACAGCTCACTTCCTCCTGCCCGACACTAGGACTGCCTTATGTCTGTCCCATGCATTCTTGAATTCCCTCACTGTTCTTGACTCCACGACCTCCTCAGGGGGGCTGTTCCATGTATCCACAACCCTCTCCATGAAAAAATACTTCCTCACATTACCTCTGAGCTGTCCCCCCTCTATCTTCAAACTGTGCCCCTTGTTTTTGCACATCTCTTTTTCTGAAAGATTCACCTGTGATAGGAGCTGCAGACAATGTACAGGGCTGAGTAGTGTAAAACACTCACCTAAACAATGGCCCTCTTCCCCCCACTCAGATAAGATAGTGTTTTTTTACTGCAGAGGTGCAGCCAACTGAAGACATAAACAGTAATGACATAGCTTCCTGATATGAGCGCCACACAACCTGGATAATTGAGAAATTACAGTACATGTGTCATACCAGGGGATGATTCAACCTCTGCACACCAGGTACTGGATGGTCACCACAGACTCATACAGGAAGTAGAGCTGCAGATATCGACGGCATAGCCCCCCTAATATGAGCTGTGCACATGTGAGGACAGTGAGAAGTTGCACTACTTCAAAGAGGCAATGCCCCCCATCCCAAAACAAGTATTATATCCTGAGTGCAGAGCTGTAAGCTGACTAAAGATGTGTAGACCAATGCTATGTGTCTCTGATACCAGGTGTGCACAAGCTGAGCCACTAATTAGTCTGTACCAGTCAGCCACACAATGCCCTCCCATCCTTGCATCACATACTGTATGCTCAATCCAGCTTTACAGGCCAACGAAAGCCACGCGTATGAATGCTGCACCTTCCTTTAGCAACTCCACACAAGTAATAACACTGAGGACTTGCATGCCATCACCCTGAAATGGTGTCACATCCCTAGAACAGCTACTAGATCCTGAGCGCAGAGCCAGAGACTAAGTAAAATGGTGCATATTGATACCACACCTCTGTGGCATCAGCTGTGGACATATTAGCTAACTCACAAGTTGTAATCTCTCAGTCAGGCAATGTGCCACCTCCCTCCCTTCCCCTCCCCAGACCAGTTAACTGATGCTGAATATAGTGAAGAGTTGCATACTGTCAGCCAGGCAATACACCCCTCTCTGACCAAAAATGTACTGTATCATTACTCCATACCTACAGCTCACCTTAAACTGTGGATGGGTTCAGCTGATAGTGGCTGCTAGACCGTCAATATTGGCCATAACATCCAGAGTACAGATCCACATCAAAAATAAAACTCTAAATGTGAACATAATATTTGTGTGACATGAGGTGCCACAAGTTAGAAGACTGACTAGCTGTACACTCTGTGTCATGCAATAATCACACCATGGAACAGTACATACTGGAGGTTCACTTAAAAGAGAGATGCCAGTATATCATTGTAACTCAGCAGCAGAGTCGAGCACAAGAAACTGCTTGACTGGAGCCCCTCGGTCCGCACCTTCCGGGAGTGGCACCAGCTGTACTCGTTTGGAGGAAGCAGGGCCAGTTGATGTACTGGCTGAGTGAGAAAAAAGAAACACTCAATGTTGTACTTATGTTTGTATTGTATACAATATCATCTTAGTACTACTTGAAGTTGTGATTGACTATATTACCATCTGTAGCATGTCAATGTCACACTTATGCTACAAAGACACAGGTTTACATATGTAACCAATAATACCTGACACAGTAGACTGCATTGGGTTATACCGCAAAGGCCAGACTCGTAATGAGGCCTGACAACACAGATAGAGGCCCTCGTAGCCACTTTTATGAATGACATAGACCAATACCACCCACCTCAGAAGAAGCCAGAAGGGGAAAGAAGGAAACATATTCAATTCAGTGCTTTAGAGTAACTGGCAATTGCTATTTTTCTTTTAAACTTAGATTGTGGGCTTTTAGTGACACTGTACTTTCTTTGTTGTCTTTACTTAGAATTGTTTTGGGGCTGTTGAAAATTTAAAACGTAGTGGTGATGTATTTCTGTGCTGTCTTTAATTGCTGCAAATTTTATCTTGGCTTGTCTGACTGCCCTGTAGTTGGGTGAGGGGTGTTAATTGTCTGGCCTGTGACCTCAGCTACGTGATAACTGGAGGTGGGGCTTAGTCAGAGTTGAGGTAGCAAGTGAATTTGATTTTCTCAGAAGAAGCCAGAAGGGGAAGGAAGGAAACATATTTAATTCAGTGCTTTAGAGTAACTGGTAATTGCTATTTTTCTTTTAAACTTAGATTGTGGGCTTTTAGTGACACTGTACTTTCTTTGTTGTCTTTACTTAGAATTGTTTTGGGGCTGTTGAAAATTTAAAACGTAGTGGTGATGTATTTCTGTGCTGTCTTTAATTGCTGCAAATTTTATCTTGGCTTGTCTGACTGCCCTGTAGTTGGGTGAGGGGTGTTAATTGTCTGGCCTGTGACCTCAGCTACGTGATAACTGGAGGTGGGGCTTAGTCAGAGTTGAGGTAGCAAGTGAGTTTTATTTTCTCAGAAGAAGCCAGAAGGGGAAGGAAGGAAACATATTTCAATTCAGTGCTTTAGAGTAACTGGTAATTGCTATTTTTCTTTTAAACTTAGATTGTGGGCTTTTAGTGACACTGTACTTTCTTTGTTGTCTTTACTTAGAATTGTTTTGGGGCTGTTGAAAATTTAAAATGTAGCGGTGATGTATTTCTGTGCTGTCTTTAATTGCTGCAAATTTTATCTTGGCTTGTCTGACTGCCCTGTAGTTGGGTAAGGGGTGTTAATTGTCTGGCCTCTGACCTCAGCTACATGATAACTGGAGGTGGGGCTTAGTCAGAGTTGAGGTAGCAAGTGAGTTTTATTTTCTCAGAAGAAGCCAGAAGGGGAAGGAAGGAAACATATTTAATTCAGTGCTTTAGAGTAACTGGTAATTGCTATTTTTCTTTTAAACTTAGATTGTGGGCTTTTATTGACACTGTACTTTCTTTGTTGTCTTTACTTAGAATTGTTTTTGGGCTGTTAAAAATTTAAAACATAGTGGTGGTATATTTCTGTGCTGTCTTTAATTGCTGCAAATTTTTGCCCCCGCTTCCCCCAGCTCTCAATTATATGCCCTGTTAAATCTGATTGACAGGAGCAAAACACAGGGTATAGTAAGGGGTGTGAAGTAGGAGGGACATAAGGGGGAAGAAGCCCACCAGCACTCCATAAGTGTTTTGATTCATTTATTTATTTACTGGTTTTTCTTTTTTTTTTTTCAAAAAAATTATCTGAGGATCAGTGGCAGGATTTTGGACAGTAAATTAATAAAAGGGAACTAGGAGAGCTTCAGTAGCAGACAAGTAGTGGAATAGCAGTATAATTGCAGTATAATGTGGGGAGTGGTGCAATGCAGTGGCTATGGGGCAGCCATATTCAGGCAGACCTTCTGGACACTGAGGTGCTGCCCTATCTGCATGTATCTCTCTGGACTGTGGGATGAGGTAGCCAGACTCAGAGTAGAAGTAAACTGGGTCAGGAGTACCATCACCCCCTATCCAGAGACCACCCAGTCCAATGCAACTGCCTCAAAGGATGCCAAGAACGAGGAGCACTTGGATTACAGTGGGCTCAGGGAGGGTTAGAGTGGTCAGGCAGAGGCACATTCTAGATCCTATTCCACTCAAGAACTCATATGCCACACTGGCAAAAGGGGACAACCAAATAGAGGTACCCAGAGAAGTGGAAGAAAAGGATGTGGAGGTTAGCCAAGGAGGTGACCTCAGCGGGGAAAGCAGTGGACCCCAGAGGAGGAGGAAGCGAATCCTGGTGGGGGACTCCATCATAAGAGGGATCCAGCTAGGAACACAGGAGGGGGGAGGACAGGGAGGTGAGGTGCCTACCAGGTGCCATGGCATGGAGGGATGGAAGGAAGATCCTGGGGATCACTGGGAAGGCAAGACAGGAGGGTGAGCTGGATGTCATTATCCACCTAGGTACTAATGACCTGGCAAATGGGGAGCCAAAGGAAGTTCAGGAAGAGTTTAGGAAATTGGGGAGGGGTCTCAAGCAAGTAGCTACTTCTGTCACTTTCTCAGAAGTACTACCTGCGAGAGGCAAGGGAGAAACACAGGAGGTCATGCCAGGAACTTTAACTCATGGTTGAAGAACTGGTGCTGTGAGGAAGGGTTTGATTCATTGGTAACTGGGGACCCACCTGGAGGGATGGAGGTTTGTTCAAGCCTGATGGCCTGCAACCATCCTGGAGGGGAATCCAAGCACTCAATGATAAGTTTAAATGCTACATTGACAAGCATTTAAACTAGCAAAGGAGGGTGGCAGGCCAGCAAGGAGGGTACCTACTATACTTGCTCACCCCCCACAGCTAGCAGTGGAACCAGTGAACCAGAGGAGTGGCTATCTCTGCAAAGCAGTGTGCAAAAGATGGAGATTAGTGCCCAAGAGGTGGATAGGCAGAAAAGGGGCAAAATTCAGCAGAAGGGCAGACAGCAAGGAGAACCAGGGATAAAGGACAACCAAGGAAGGGACTGGAGTAGAACAGAGAAACAGTCTAGGGAGGTCAACTCATGGAAAGCCATGTGTGCAAATGCCAGGAGCCTTAGCAACAAGATGGAAGATCTGGAGGCTGTCATGGTGCAGTCAGACCTGGACATTGTGGCCATCACTGAAACCTGGTGTAATGATAACCATGGCTGGGAGATGGCCATACCTGGCTACAACATATTCAGAAGAGACAGAGCAGGCAGGAGGAGGAGGTGGCACTGTATGTGAAAAATGACATAAGGCCACAGAGATCCAGAAGGAACAAAATGGGGGAGAGATACTGTGGGTTAAGCTGGAAAGGAAAATGGGGACAGCCATCCACACAGGTGTGGTCTATAGACCACCAGCCCAGGAGGAAGAAATAGATAGGGAGCTGATGCTAGCCATCCAAAGGATGGCAGACAAGGGTGAGGTAATACTGGTTGGAGACTTCAATATTCCAGACGTGGACTGGAGCATCCCAGCAGCAGCATCAACTAGGAGCAGATTTATCCTGGACTCCTTCAGGTGCCTTCCTCAAGCAACTGGTCATGGAACCAACTCAGCAGAAGGCAATACTGGACCTTGTGCTCACAAACAGGGACAGTGTGATGGGGGGTAACAGTGGGGAGCACCTGAGAAGTGACCACCAGTCATTGTGGTTTGAAATCACAGAAAGAGCAGAACCAAACCACAAAAAACACGTATCCTGGATTTTAGGGGCAGACTTTGGGAAAATGGGAGATACTTGAAAGAGGCATTAAGAGAATGGGACGGGAATCAGGGGTTGAGGAACAGTGGGCAGTATTTAAAATGGGGATTACAAGAGCAACAGAATTATGCATTAAGCAAGTTAGCAGAGGAAAAGGAAGAGGAGACCATTATGGTTTTCCAAAGAGGTTGCAAAGAAAGTGAAAGCCAAAAAGACTGCATTCAGGCAATACAAAAGACACAGGCAGAAGGGATAGGAAAAGTACCAGGAGAAGCAAAGGGAGGCAGGGAGGTCAGTAAGGGAAGCCAATGCTCAGACAGAAGAACACATTGCAAAATCAGTGGGTAGAGGGGACAAAACCCTTTACAGGTACATAAGTGAAAAAAGAAAAGACAAGGGAGGATGGTGAGACTGGAAGGGGAGGATGGGGCCGTGTGGAGGATGACAACAGTAAAAGCTGACATATTGAACAGGTATTTCTGCTCAGTCTTTACTGAGGAAGAGGAGGTAATGGGTCTGAAGGGGTACAAGGGTGAGAATGGTGCAGAAATGGACACAAGTCCTTTTACACGAGAAAGGTACGAAGGAACTGGAAGTAATAAGAGTTGATAAAGCAATGGGGCCAGATAGGGTACACCCAGGGTCCTAAAGAACTAAGAGAGGTGGTGGCTGAACCTCTGGCTATCCTGTTTAGCCGTCACTGTAAACAGGAGGTACCCAAAGACTGAAGGACAGCAGATGTGGTCCCCTTATACAAAGGTGGAACAAGAGGAACCGAGGGAACTACAGACCAGTCAGCCTCCCTCAGTAGTGGGGAAGATCATGAAAGCACTACTGAAGGAGACTGGTGGAACATCTGGTTATCAATGGACTACAGGACCCAAGGCAGCATGGTTTCACCAGGGAGGTCATGTTAGACCAACCTCGTTGAATTTTTGACTGGGTGACTAGGAGGTGGATCAGGGGAGGGCAGTGGACATGGCGTATCTGGACTTCAGCAAGGCCTTTGACACTGTGCCACATAGAGACTATTACACAAACTGGGGAATATGGGTGTGGGCAGGACAGTAGTGTGGTGGGTAGGTAACTGGCTGGGTGGCAGGACACAGAGGGTGGTGGTAAAGTGGCTGTCACTCCACAGAGGGAAGAGTGACCAGTGGGGTACCACAGGGATCAGTGCTGGGACCGGTCCTATTCAACATCTTCATCAGTGACATTGCGCAGGACCTAGAAGGCAGAATTTCATTCACTGATGACACAAAGCTCGGTAACAGAGTAGATACACCAGAGGGTGTAGACAGAATGAGAAGGGACCTGCAGAAACTTGAAGAATGGTCAGGGGTTTGGCAGTTGAAATTCAATGCAAAAAGTGCAAGATAATGCATATGGACAAAAACCCTGGCACAATATATCAGTTGGGAGTGAGGATATAGCATGCCAAGCAGGAAAGGGATATTGGGGTTATCATCTCTGATGACCTCAAGGTGAGAAACAGTCTGACAAGGCAGCAGGTAAAGCAAATAGGATGCTGGGATGTATAGGCAGGGGCATCACCAGCAGGAAAAGGAGGTCATAATTCCACTATACAAGACACCAGTGAGGCCCCACCTGAGTACAGTGTACAGTTCTGGAGACCATACCTACGTAAGGACATAGACAGGGTAGAGAAGGTTCAGAGGAGGCAACAAAGATGGTGCATGGATTGCATCATAAGTCCTAGAAGACAGGTTGAAGGAACTGAACATGTACTCCCTGGAGGAGAGGAGGAGAGGGGATATGATAGAGACATACAAGTATCTTACAGGGAGGAACAGGGTGCAGGAATACACTATTTTTAAGTGAAAAGATGTTCTAGGACTAGGGCATGGGATGAAGTTGGAGGGAGGACGATTCAGAGGAAATGTGAGGAAGAATTTCTTCACAGAACGGGTGGTGGACAAGTGGAACACCCTGCCAGAGGAAGTGGTGGAGGCTGAAACAATCACTGGATTTAAGAATGCATGGGATAGACATAAAGGAATTCTGGAGGTCAGAGGTAAGGGGCAACAGACTTCTAGGAAAACATAAACTGAACTTACAAGCTCAAATGGGCAGACTGGGTGGGCCATAGGCCCTTATCTGCCAACACTGTCTATGTATCTATGTATCTATGACACTATTTCACTTAGAACAAGCTTCTGTCAATACAGAATGTTGATTGCTTATATGTGCTGTTTAGGTATTTGGAAGTGAAAGAACCATGACTAAGAACTGTCATGTGCCCCCCCCCCCAAGACATCCACTATGTCTTTCTGTTCAGTATTCACAGAAGAGGGGAAGGGGGAGGGGCAAGGGCCACCGCAGTCACAAAGGTGTGAAAAGGTGGACAATAGTCCATTCACAGGCAGAAAAATCCTGCAGAAGGTGAGTAAATTAATGGTGCACAAAGAGAGGGGGGACCAGATGGCATACACCCAAGGATATTAAAAGAACTGTGAAGAGAAATAGCAGCACCTCTGGCAGCCATGTTCAGTGAGTCATTCAACACAGAGGTGGTACCAGAGAATTGGAGGAGGGCACATGTGATCCCTCTATAGAAATCCAGCAGTAGGGAGGAGGCAGGGAACTATAGGCCAGTCAGCCTCACTTCACTAGTGGGGAAGATCATGGAGACATCGATTAAAGAAAGGATAGTGGGGCATCTAGAAGCCATCAGAGGCCAGGACCATAGGTAACATGGATTCACAGTGGTGATGTTATGTCAGACAAATCTGGTTGATCTCTTTGACTGGGTGACAAAGGAAGTAAATCAGGGTAGGGCAGTGGACAATGCTTACCTTGATGTAAGCAAAGCCTTTGACACCATCCCACATAGGAGGCTGATAAACTAGCTGAGTAGGCCGGGCATGGGGCAAAGGGTGGTAAAGTGGGTTCGAAACCGGGTAAGAGAGAGAGAAGGCAGAGAGTGGTGGTAAATGGGGCACAGTCTGGGGAGAGGGGGTGACCAGTGGGGTGCCGAAGGGATTGGTCCTGGGGCCAGTCCTGTTTAATGTCTTCATTAGTGACATTGCAGAGGGTTGAAGAGAAAGGGCTGCCTGTTTGCAGATTACACCAAGATCTGTTACACAGTGGATACCCCAGAGGGGTTGAAGAAAATGAGGAGGGACCTGGGGAAGCTTGAGAAATGGTCTGAGGACTGGCAACTGAAGTTTAATTCAAAAAAGTGTAACATTATGCACCTGGGACACAGAAACCCTGGGGAAAGGCACAGGATGGGGAGGGGAGTTGCTGACAGTCACAAAGAAGAAAAGGGACCTGGGGGTTCTTATTTCAGATGACCTGAAAATGTTAAAATGGTAAGGCAGCTGGGAGGGCCAGTGACATGCTGGGGTGCATAGGCAGGGGTATCACCAGCATAAGGATGCCATTATATAAAACCATGGTCAGGCTTCACATGGAGTACTGTGTGCAGCTCTGGAGTTTGCACCTTCATAAGGATATTAACAGGCTGGAGATGGTCCCGAGAAGGGCAAAAGAGATGGTACAGAGCTTGCAACACAAGACTTATGAGGAGAAATTAAGGGACCTCAATATGTACTCAGTGGAAGAGAGGAGAGAAAGAGGGGATATGATAGAAACATTCAAGTACCTCAAGGGTATAAATATAAGTACTGAGAAGCAGGAGACAGCTGCTATAGACACATGTGCCAGCTTCTGTGTGATATTCTTTTGTTCTTATAAACCTGTAATCTCCAGTATTTCAGTAACCACATGACCACACTGCCTTCTTTAGGCAATTTTATCCTGGCTGATGCCTGGTGTCAGATGATAGACAGAGGGCTCACCAGCTTGTGTTGCCATTTGAAAAACTTCATAAAGTGTTCTTTTACTGGTAAGTCTTTTGGAAAGCTGGTGAAGGTCTCAATTTTTATTATGATTTTATCTCCTTATGTCTGTCCCCTTTGGTCCCCCCTTCCTCACACCAGAACAGTCATCAGTGGCCACAGCTGCAGCCTTCTTCTTGCCAAGATGGTGGGTGAGAAACATAGAATTTGAAGGCAGATAAGGGCCACTTGGCCCACCTAGTCTGCCCATTTCCCTACCTGATGGATAAGCTACAGATTCTAGTTAATCAACAGCTTACTTCTTCCTACCCCCTCCCAGTAGAATTGCCTTATGTCTGTCCATGAGCAGCTGCCTTCACAGTCTGTGAAGTCTGATATCTTTCAGTGCCATTTCTTGGTCATCTTCCAACACAGACAAGGCGTTACCAGCCCAAAATTAACTCAGGACAAGTAGTTTTCAAAGTGGGGAAGAAATGGAGTGAGGAAGAATCAAGTACTCATTCAGGTGCGGCATCAATTTTAAGATCAGCATACTGGTGTGGACACTGCAAATAGAACCACAGCCCTTTAAGCAGCCTTATGAAGAGTAAAGGCTTTACGAAGCACTGGAGTTCTGTTTATTGTACAGTAAGTGGGCTGCATCTAATTCGGTAATTTACTGTGCCTTACATCTGGATGAATGGTAGGCCCAACTTTGAATAAACACTGCACCTGAAGTAATACAATGCCACAGAAACAGAATTTGTCAACAGAAAAAGGCCACTCAGCCCACCCAGTCTGTCCAAGTGTTCTCTACCTACTTATAACTCCTGCCTGTATATGTTACTGCATGTCTTATTCTGCCTGTGTCCATTCTGCCTGTGTCATCTCCTTGTGGATGAGTTTGCTTAATGGATTTTTCCTGCAATGAATGTGAACCTACTCCACTTCCAAAGCCCTACTGATCTCCATTAACCCCCTCCATCCCCTTTTCTAATATACCCCTATGTTTATCCCATGCATGCTTCATGCCCCTTACAATTTTAGGGAGACAGTATAGCACAGTGGTTTAAGGCTCTGCGCTGCAAATCTCGTGCCATCTAGCAGACCAGACTGGGGTTTAAATCCCACAGCCCCCACTTGCATATTGTGTGACCCTGAGCAAGTCATTTAACTTTCCTATGCTCCCAGGTTGCTCCTGTAAAAAAGTTTTCAGCTTAGTGTGCTATTCCTGGCTAAACAACTAAAAAAAAAAATGTTTTAGCTTCCACCATTTCTCCTGGCAGTCTGTTCTGTACCACCATTTCAGTAAAGAAATATTTCTTCACATCTATCCTGAATGCCCCCCCAATCTTCATTGTATGTCCCTTGGTTTGGGTGCTCATCTTCATTTGAAGGAAACTCCCCAGGTACTTTGCAGCTCTTGATCACGTCACCTCTCGCCCTCCTCTCTTCCAGAGTGTACATGTCGAGATTCTTCAGCCTTTCCTTGTAGGGATTCCTGTGAAAATTCTGAACCATTTTAGCTGCCCTCCTCTGGAAAACCTCCACCGTATGTCCTTTCTGAAGTGTGGACTGTAGAACTGGACACAGTACTCCAGCTGGGGGTATACCAGGGGATGATACAATAGCAGCACAACATCCCTCCTCCTCCTCCTACTGGAGATGCCACTCCTTATGCACCCCAGGATCCAATTTGCCCTGTCCATAGCCTTGTCACACTGTACTGCCATCTTGAGGTCCTCTGATATAATAACCTCAAGAACCTTTTCATGTCTAGTGAGAATCAGTACCTCCTTCATCCTATACTCAGCATTGGGGTTCCTATGCCTTAGGTACATGATTTTACACTTGTTGGCGTTGAACTACGAGTAAGAAAATGGAACTGATTTGAATGAATTGCAGGCTTTTAAGCAGCTGTTCGGGGAGTGTGTGTGTGTGTGTGTGTGTGTGTGTGTGTGTGTGTGTGTGGGGGAGCTCTGCTACTATAACTATTTGCTTTTGATTTGGTATAATGTGCAAACAGACTAACCCTGCTCTCCACTCCGTGTGCTATATCAGAGATAAAGAGCCCAAAAAGCATTGGGCCAATCATTAAGCCCTGTAGCACCCTGCTTGTCATTGCTCTGGGTGCCAAGAGCTACTCCACCACCACCACCACCCTCTGCACCCTCCCCTGTAACCAGTTCTCTATCCATGTACTCAGACCACCTTCCACCCGTACCCCTCCTTCTCCTCACTCTTCTCCTCCTTGACCTGTGTCCTTGCTCCCAGTAGTCCGCACCCTTTCTCCTCCTCATTCTTTCAGGATGGTGGTGCCTTCTGTATTACACTCAGACCCCTCTGCCCACCCCCTTCCAGGGTTACTACGCCTCTGCCTATATCTAGGGCGGTGAGCTCATCAGGCTCCCCTGTCTGGACCTTTCTACCAACTTCAGTCTTTTGGCCCCCCACCACCATTTGTTTAAATCCACCTTAGTAGAGACATGCCCTTCTAATCCTGTCTGCTTTCTTTTCTTTTACATATTTTCTCACTGGGCTGTGGTTGGCTTGGTCAGCCCTGCCCCTGACATCAGACCAACATTCTCACCTCTATGGATTACCCCAGTGGTGGGGTGGTGAGGAGCTTCCCAGGTCGACCCACCAGAGCAGTATCCAGTTGAGGAGGCACCATTCGGGGTGTGCAGGGGGGGTCGGAAGCTAATGCTGCCTGACCATAGCATATTTTCCACTTTTCTCCCTTTTGTGGACTGCGGCCATGCAATGACGCTTAGGCACAGCATGCCAACATCCGCCGCAGTCCGTCACCCTTGACTACACTGCTGTAGTAGTGCATGCGGTTATCACCAGGGGCCGCTACAGAATGGTGGGTCCCTGGATCCCACCCCAGGATAGAAGAGCAGTCCTCCAGATGCTCAATCCTATCCCTCCCTTGCCAACCCCTGGCAGGCCAGGCTTGTGTCTCAACCCGGGTCACCAGCGTGGCACAAGGTATGGCATCCGGCACCTCAACTCTCAGTGCCAGTGGCCCAGCAGCAATGCTGCCTTTAATATGCCCCTCCCCTTCCTGCTCCAGTGTACCCTCTCCCCCGTGTACAAGTCACTATTCCCCCCAACCCTACCCTGGTTAGTCACTAACCCATAATGTTTCATGTGGCACCAATCCCTCAGCCACTCAAACTCCTCAAGCCTACCCTTTCTCTCCATGCTTGCACATGGTACCGGCAGTACCTCCAAAAATGCCATCGACTTCCTCACCCCCTCACACTGCCTGCACAAGTACTCAAACCTCCTCTTCACCACTTCCACAGTCCCCCCACCCAGTAATTTGTACCCACATGCAACACTAAATGAGGTTTCTTCCTCCCCCTCAATGCACACTTGAGCAGTGCCTGCCCTACCCCTCCTGCAGCCAACCTGGGATAGCTTCAACAGAAATATGGCTGTGTCTTCACTCCTGCTGCCTCATCTCAGTACTTTCAGTATAGAATCCCCCAGGATGAGTACCCCATCCCTTACCCCCTTTCCCTTCTAATGCCCCTTCCACCACCCCAGTATTCGTTCTTCCCTGCCCCTTATCCCCACCAGCTGCTCCCTCTGTGACTTCTGTATCTGTACCCCGTACTTCTGCCTCACCCCTTTTCTCTGCCTTATTCTTCCCATCCCCCTTGAACCCCTTCCCAGCCTGACTACTTCCTACTGGGCTTCCCATGTCGACCTCCCCTCCTGTCCTGCTGACATCCAACCCCTCTCCTATCCCCGCTGTTGTCGATTTAGAGCCCCCATTCCCTTCTATCCCAATAGTGATGCCTCTCCCATCCTTCCTCCTTCCCATAGTCTTCTCTCCTCCAGTCACCACCCCTCCTTCCTTACTAGCCCACTTCTACCCTTTCGTCATTGCTATCTCTTCCCCTACCTGTTGCCATCCCTCTCATGCCCCGCTTGTCCTCCCCCCCTTCAGTATGTTCCTGCTCCCCCTCTCTGTCCCATAGCAGAGGTTCTAATCTATTCATAGTTGATATCAGTCCTACATCTCTTCCTCCTATCGGTGCCCCCTCCTATGTGTTCCCTTCCATACCAGCCCTGGTCCCACCCTACCCGCAGCCATTTGCTCTATCCCCTGGTTCTCCCCTGGTACTCCTTGTCATCTCTTCTTCCCCCATAAGTCGGATCCCCACCCTCACCTCGGGCACCCCTTCCCTTCTCCTCTCTTTTCTGCTAGTGCCTCTGATACTGGGGTCAGTTTCAGTTTCAGTCCCTAGTTATTCTTCCTCCATCCCACTTTGCCATCCCCTATTCCCCCCTCAGGATGCCTACCATACTCATCTGTCCTGCCACTTACACTCCTCCCTAACCTCCACAGTTCCTCCCTCAAACTAGCCAGTTATCTGCAGACCATACACCCCCCATCCTCCAAGCCCAGTCTAGGATCATGACACACTCACACCCTGTACAAACCTCCACCCTTCCAAAGATACCCACCCTATTGACATGTGGCACCTGCCCCATTTTGGCCCCTATCTTATGCTATGGGCTCTTACTCTCAGTTTCTGTACCCTACTATAACTGTTAGGCCCCTATTTAGTCAAATTCCTGCTCCCCCACACTAGTCCCCCTACTGACTCTTGCCGACCAGGGTAATTCAGTCTCAAATCTCATCCATTAGATACTGTATTACTGTAGCAATCCTAAAGCCTCCTTGTCCATTTTTCACCCCTCAGTTACCATACTTTTTGTTCTCAGCTCTCATATAGTTTCACTTAGCCCAGTCAGAAATCCTATTGCACTCCAAGTATTACTCAGCTCAGTTAGAGAAATAAACAGAACAAATAAATCTGTATTATTACAGCAATCATAACAGTATAGCTCAGTACTTAGCTCAGTTAGAGAAAGAAGCAAAACAACTAAATCTGTATTATTACAGCAATCCTAAAAGTATCCAGTCATTGCTTTATCTCCGCCTCAGAGACCCTGCTGTAATATAGGACTACAGAGGACCTGGGCAAGAGGGTGGGCAACTGTAAAGTCCCAGCAGACCTCCATTCAGCTCACTCACCCTCTCTCACTTGCTTGTTCTATTTCTCCCACTGCTGCAGGCTGCCCTTTTGTACTGGGATGCTGCCTTCATTGATGCGTTTTTCTGCCCACAAAGAAATCAGCAGTAGTCCCAACACAGCTCCGTTGAGCTCAGTCACTCCCTCACTTGCTCGTTCTGTTTCTCCCAGCACTTCAGGCTGCCCTTTTGCACTGGGCTCCTGCCTGTGTTGCCTTTTTCTGCCCACAAAGAAAACCACAGCAGTCCTGAGAGAGCTCAGTCACTCCCCTTCTCTCACTCACTCAATCCTAATCTGTCCCAAACATTGATTTCCCAAAGCAACTGTGCTATTCTGCGCATGAAGCATGAAAACACATTTTGGCCAGGATGTGAAAAATGACAGCTGTACTGTTCATAAGGAGGTATGAAAAAATTCCAGTGCTGAAAATCTGGCATGAAAATATCACTAATTTGTGAAGTTTCAAGGGTGCATGGAAACTGCACAACACACGCTCATAACACAGTCATTTTATGGACTTTCATCACAAAATTTTCACCTTAGGACCTCTGCTCATGAACAGTGTCACTGTGGTTTTCTTAATGTGTCCTGAACACTGATTTTCCACAGTGACCACACTATTCTGCATCTGAAATGTGAAAATGCATTTCGGCCAGGATGTGAAAAATGACAGCTGTACTGTTCATAAGAAGGTGTGGAAAAATGCCAAAGTTGAAAATCTGTACTGAAAATATTGCAAATTCGCGAAGTTACAGGCATGCGTAGCAACTGCGCAACACACGCTTGTAAGTATTTTTTTCTACCAAATTTACTACTCAGCTCAGTTAGAGAAATAAATAGAACAAATAAATATGTATTATTACAGCAATCATAACACTACAGCTCAGTACTCAGCTCAGCTGGAGAAATAAACAGAAAAACTTAATCTGTATTATTACAGCAATCCTAAAAGTATCTAACCATTGCTTTGTCTCCACTCCAGAGACCCTGCTGTAATATAGGACAACAGAAGACTCTGCGCAGGAGGGTGGGCGACTCTAAAGTCCTGGCATTGAGTTCGATCACTCCACCTCTCTCACTCGCTTGTTCTATTTCTCCCGACTCTGCAGGCTGCCCTTTTGTATTGGACTCCTGCTTGCATTGGCACCTTTTTCTGACCACAAAGAAATCTGCAGCAGTCCCGACACAGCTCCATTGAGCTTGCTCACTCCATCTCTCTCACTCAGTCGTTCTGTTTCTCCCGGCACTGCAGGCTGCCCTTTTGTACTGGGCTCTTGCCTGTGTTGGCACCTTTTTCTGCCCACAAAGAAGTTCACAGCTGTCTCGACAGAGCTCCATTGAGGTCGCTCACTCTCCCCTCTCACTCACTCACTCATTCTGTTTCTTCTGGCACTGCAGGCTGTCCTTTTGTACTGGGCTTCTGCCTCCATTGGCACCTTTTTCTGCCCACAAAGAAATCTGCAGCAGTCCCAACAGAGCTCAGTTGAGCTCGCTCACTCCCCCTCTCCCACGCGCTCGTACCATTTCTCACAGCACTGCAGGCTGCTCTTTTGTACTGGGCTCCTGCCTGCATTGGCACCTTTTTCTGCCCACAAAGAAACCTGCAGCCGTCCTAATAGTGCTCCATTGAGCTTGCTCACTTCCCCTCTCTCATTCGCTCATTCTTTTTCTCCCACCGCTGCAGGCTGCCCTTTTGTACTGGACCCCCACCTGCATTGATGCCTTTTTCTGCCCACAAAGAAATCTGCAGCAGTCCCAACAGAGCTCAGTTGAGCTCGCTCACTCCTCCTCCCTCACTCACTCTCTCTCGTTCTGTTTCTCCTGGTGCTACAGGCTGCTCTTTTGTACTGGGCTCCTGCCTGCAGTGGGGTCTTTTTCTGCCCACATAGAAATCCACAGCAGTCCTGACAGAGCTCAGTTAAGCTCGGCCACTCCCCCCCCACTCGCTTGACCTTAATCAGTCTCAAACACTGATTTCCCACAGCAAGTATGCTATTCTGCGCCAGAAGTGCAAAAACATATTTCGGCCAGAATGTGAAAAATAACAGCTGCACTGTTCATAAGGAGGTGTGAAAAAATGCCAGTGTTGAAAATGTGGCATGACAATATTACAAATCTGTGAAGTTACAAGGGTGCTTGGAAACTGTGCAACACACCCTTGTAACACAATCATTTGATGGACTATCGTCACTAAGTTTTCAACATAAGCATTTTAGGACCTCTGCTCATGAAATGCTCATGAACAGTGTCACTGTCATTTTCTTAATCTGTCCCAAATATTGATTTCCCACAGTGACCATGCTATTCTGCGCTGCAAGTGCAAACACATATTTTGTGCCAAGATGGGAAAAATGACAGCTGTACTGTTCATAAGGAAGTGTGAAAAAATGGCAATGTTGAAAATCTGGCATGACAATATTACAAATCTGTGAAGTTACAAGGGTGCTTGGAAACTGTGCAACACACACTTGTAACACAATCATTTGATGGACTATCGTCACTAAGTTTTCAACATAAGCATTTTAGGACCTCTGCTCATGAAATGCTCATGAGCAGTGTCACTGTCATTTCCTTAATCTGTCCCAAACATTGATTTCCCACAGCGACCACGCTATTCTGCGCTGCAAGTGCAAACACACATTTTGTGCCAAGATGGGAAAAATGACAGCTGTACTGTTCATAAGGAGGTGTGAAAAAATGGCAATGTTGAAAATCTGCAATGAAAATATTGCAGGTTCGCAAAGTTACGAGCGTACGTAGCAACTGTGCAATGCATGCTCATAAAACAGTCATTTTTTGAAAATGTTCCACCAAATTTGCACATAGGCTTTTTGAGAGCCCTCCTCACGAACTCTGGCACTGTCATTTCATTAATCAGTCCCAAAAGGTGATTCTGCACAGTGACCGTGAAATCACTTTTTGGGACTGAATAATGCCATGACAGTGCCTGAATTAATGAGGAGGGGTCCCAATAACACCATGTTGAAAATTTGGTGCCAAAAATGCCTGAGATATGCAGCAAAGTTGAAAAAAAAAAAACATATTTATGCCATTATACAGCTTACCAGCATTTCTTCAGTTCGTGGTCGGCTTTGAAGAGTGCAGACGTGTTCCCGGTCCACCGAAGATCATCGCAGTGGGCTCCATAGGTAAGTATGGGGTGAGAGGTGTGTGGGGAGGCAGGGTGTGCAGAATGTGAGCACAGGTTGTGGGAGGGGTGCAGACAGCAGGGACCATTTTCTTTTTTACAGGGTTAAAAAAATAGACTTCACAGGACAGATTTTCCATTTCATGGGTACTTTTGGCATGCTGGGGAGGGCTCCCAGCGTGCCACCTGTGTGTTTTGGCATGGGAGACTGGAGCCGACGGGGATTGGGCATCCCCGTCAGCACATACTGGGGGGAACTTATGAGCCGAGGGGGATTTGGCACCCCCTCAGCACATAAGAAATGGGGGGAACATGCCAACGGGGATTGGGCACCCCCATCAGCAAAGAAACAGGGGGAAGGGACATGATGACGAAGGGGATTGAGCAGCCCCTTGGCAGACACTAGAAACCGATGGGGACTGGACTCCCCATTGGCACACTGGATTGGGGAAGGCAAGGGACCACCCTGTAATGATGGGTCACTCCCTCACTGCAGCATGGCTGATGCTGAAATGACGGGCTGGCCCCTGACTGCAGCGGCTGAAATGTTTCAAGGTTGTGGCATGTTGGCTGAATTAATGTCAGTAGCAGCATGCCACCCCATTGGGGAAAGTGGGCCAAGCCTCCAAAGGCAGTGGGGGCATTGGCCACAACAGTGCAGTGCCTCCACAAACCTGCTTCTGCAGCAAGCTGCCGCATAGGGCGACAATGATGATCAAGGGTCTGGGGGGCTTGGTATATGGAAGGAGGCTCAGGGAGCTGAATATGTACACGCTAGAGGAGAGGAGAGATGGGACATTATTGAAACCTTTAAGTATATGAAAGTAATAAACAAGACAGGTACAGAGAGGCTGTTCAAAGTAATGGAGGAGATGGACACCCAGGGCCATGATATGAGACTGGAGGGAGGAAGGTTCAGGAGGGAGATGAGGAGACACTTTTTCACAGAGTGGATGGTAGCTGGGTGGAATGCGTTACTGGCAGAAGTATCCAGTAGAAAAGTGGACTGCAACAAAAGGGGCTGGGACAGGGCAAGGGAGAGGGTGAATGGAGGGGAAGGGTGGGAGGGTGGAACAACTGCAAAATAAGGGCTTCTAGCTGCACATTCGAGCAGACTTGATAGACCTCTAGGCCTTTATCTGCTGGCAAATTGAGTATGTTTGTATGTTTGTACATATAACATTTGAAACATTTTAAGCAAATCTGCACCTTCATGTCTTCTAAATGTTATTTGTTTCCATAGCAGTACACAACTGTTTTCATGTAGCTTTTAACAATGTATGCAAATCTTTAAGTCTGTTTTTCAGTTCATACTAAGCCCTGTGACTGCTCTGGCAGTCTGCATTTAATGGCTGTTGAAATTGCATTATCCCTGATAGCTGCATTAGCATATGAGAACTCCCAGAGCAATCACAGGGCCTAGCATGAACTGTAAAATCAGACTTAAACACTTGCATACATCATTAACAGCTACATGGAAAGAGTTGTCTATTGACATGGGAACAAATAACATTTAGAAGATATGAGGGTGTAGTTTTCTTTTAATACCATTAATAAGATATGCTCACCAAAGTCAGGCTTTCCTGCCTCCTCCCACATAGCATAAGCTATGTTACACCACTCCCAGATGCTCCTGTGCATATCAACCACCATGGTCTTTACCTTGAAAAGGGTCTGGCAGGTGATCTTACACTTCCTCTGACACTCATCGGGAGATCAAGTGATGTCTATCCCCAAGGCACAGCTAACCTGCATAAAAACATAGAAAAGAAAGTACAGTGAATAATTTCATAATAGTTAAATACAGGTACTGTATGTAGATTCAGTAATATACTACACCAGTTAATAACACAGTATAATAATATGTCTTTAATTTGTGCACATTTGAAAATATGTACACACAAGGTTTGTCAGCAGGTACATTTTTTGACGTCTATTAACTCTGCTCATATGTGCAGCTAGAAGGAGTTTTCTGCAGCAACACATCGCCTATATGCTTCTATTCCATTGACCCTGCCTGTTGCCCTGTGAAATTCCATTTTTGAGCCAATTTACAGTAATAGTGGATACCACTTAAGCAGTTAATGCATAATACTGACCTAGTATCAAGTTTCATACATTTAATTTTCCTTATGTATATGTTCAATCTTATTATAGTGAGTGTCACTCCAAAGAGCCTAGTGTCCCTTCACCTCACAATTTCAAACAGCACATCTGTAGCTGTGTTTTAAGATGCCTTGAAGAGAGAAACTGCCACACAATCACACTTGCAAAAATAAAGTTTGCAGTGAACAGCAGTTGTCAGAATTGTCATGTGCAACAGCTACTAAGTGACAGCAAATCTGTGCCACTGTAATTACGTACCTGTTGCACTTCTTGCACTCTTACTAGCAGCAGCCTCCACTAGTCAAAGTGAAACATGGCTGTGCCTTTTCATGAGTCTTAAAAACAGGTATTTCTTTTTATGTTATACATTGCTAAAACATTTAACTGCTGTATAACTCCTTCTCTTTGCATGTCTTAACATTATGAGATCTACTACCAGTGTTCTATGTCTTAGTAAACTGTACTGCTATGCCATAGTTCCACAAATATCATCATTGTACCATGCTTAATACTTAAAAAAGTAAAACATTGTTTTCTGTTAATTTAATTCATGACCTACTTTACCCCAGGTATGTATGAGGCTCAGATTAGTGGCCCTCATGACAAACTTGGGGTTTGCATGCTCCTTCACAGCCTGAACTAGGGCCAGCACCTTCCTATCACTCCAGGACTTAGGCATATCACAGCTGTGTGAAACAAAAGAGGAATTTTTTGTTTAGAAACATTTAATATAAGATTTATTGTGGTTTGAGTATCTGTGCACAACTCATTAATGACATGCACTGTATGTAGTGCAAGTGACATGCATTGGCATATTTGTGAAATGTGTGTGCAGCAGTATAGGTCAGTCTCTCATGTGCCACTGCAAAGTTAATGTGCCACTGTATTTTGTAAGCAATAAGAAACTGCTGGGTGTAGATAGCACTGAAATACAGTACATTCAAATTCATAACTGTAGGTGTGCATCGGACTGCAGGGAGGGTGCCTTTAGCATTTGGGTGACAGGGAATCTCAGTACTAGCAACACCCACTCATGTTATTGTTTATATTAAATTTGTCCATTCTCAGCTTCAAAAAAAAAACATTTTAAAAGTTTTCAGAGTCACAAAACAAAACTGTTAAATGTTGCTAGATAATGTCAAATAGTCCCTCGACAGATGTTTTGCATCTGACATCCATCTGTCTTTCTTCACACTCAATACACTATGTAATTGCCAACCAGATAATTGATGAATTCAAATCTCTGTATTATTCAACCAGTGGAATGCCCCCTCGACTCACAGACACAGAATAGTAATATGGAAGACAGAAACTTTATATTTTATTTTTTATTTAGTTGTTTAACCAGGTATAGCACACTAAGCTGAAAGCTTTTTTACAGGAGCGACCTGAGAGCACAAGGAGGTTAAGTGACTTGTTCAGGGTCACACAGTATGCAAGTGGAAGCTGTGGGATTCAAACCCAGGTCTGGTCTGTTGGATGTCACCAAATTTGCAGCTCAGAGCCTTAGACCACTGCGCTATACTGCCTCCAAATATATATTTATATTAGAGGCAAAAAAACTCTGTCTAATGCATCAGTTAGGGTTGTTCCACAGCAACAAAAGCGATAAAATTCAGTGTTAGGGTTGAAAGACCCCCTTGGACCCCCCAGGCCAGCCCCCAACTGGCATCCAGGGTGCGCGTGGGGTGCGTCGGCCCTAACTCTCACTTATCACATGTGTAAAGCGAGAGGTATAGGAGAATGAGGTGAGCACCCACCACCCAATGCACACCCTGATGCCAGCTGGGGGTCCAAGGGGGGCTTTCAACCATAACACCGAATTTCCTCATTTTTGTCGCTGTTGAACCACCCTAACTGATGCATTCAATGGAGTTTTTTGCCTCTAATTTCCCTTTTTTTGAGAATGATAATGAGAAATAGTGAATGTAATGCGTCTTGTCACATAGTAACATTGTGCCCGCAAACACAAATGGTAATGCGCATGGTGATGCAAAGCAAAACAGAAAGAGAAACAGTGCTGTAGACACAAATGGTAAAAATAATGCAAATGCAAGCGCAAATGAACACACAAAGGGTAACGCACATCGTGGCATAGACAGGAACGGTAAGTGAAACGGGTACGGAACCTCAAGCAGAAGCAGTAAGGGTAACAGTAATGTAGGTGCACAGGCTAGTTTTCCCCAAAAGCTGCATACAGAAAGACAGTGAGTACAAAGAATGCATGCATAATAATGGGTCTTGGAGCAGAAAATGAGGAGTTGGAATACTAAATTGCTTATATCTCAGGAACCGTATGACGTAGAAAAACATTTAAAAGTCATATGATTTTTCTAGGCTGTGGGAAACTGACAGCAATTCTTTTGGATCCCACCATCTGCACCCCCAATCAGCACTGGGGTGCGCATTGGGGTTGGTGGCCCTAAATCTCACCCCATCAGATATGTGAAGAAGAAGAGGTATAGGAGAATGAGGTGAGAGTTAGGACCGACAACCCCAACGTGCACCCCGATGCCAGATGGGGGGTGGGCTGGGGTCCAAAGGGCTTAACCCTAACACCTATATATATATATATATATATATAAAATATAAAGTTAGTGTCTTCCATATTACTATTTATTACTTTCCTGGGTAGTTTTGTACTTAGCTCCTGTGAGGAAGCTAAGCATTTTTCCAACGAAAAGTCCATATCTTGCACCGTTTCCAAGATACGGGCCCTGAAAGACGTAATGAACACCGTACTGCTATCCTGTGGGAAAAAAAGAGAAGTTCGGAGTGCCATAACTTTGACTCCCTATAATATTTTTTCACCAAACCACCATCTGTAGGATGCTGGCTTTCTTCCTTCCAAATTTCAGTGTAAAAGACCAAACCGTTATTTTGCCACAGGATGGCAAAGAATTCCTGTCATGCAGCGGACGCCACAATGTTAGTCTATGGGAAAAAGTGTCAACTTCAGAGTATCATAACTTTGCATCCATGTAATATTTTGTCACCAAACCACCACAAGGCACATCTGTGAGATGTTGGCTGCCTTCCCTCCAAATATCAGCCCAAAAGACCAAACCGTTCATTTGCAGCAGGGTGGCAAATAACTGCTGTAATTTTGGCCATAGTCTGTAAAAGTAGTGTCGTGATTTGCGACAGCTTTTGCAAGCATTTGCGAAAGTGTCGTGAATACGACACTACTTTGTGACACTACTTTTTCCAGAAATTTGAAAAACATATTTCTAGGGTGTTTCAACCCAAAATAAAGACATGGCTAGCATCCTCAGGGTCCGACTAGGTGAACACAAAAAGAATTGTGTTGCTAGAGGGTCCCAAATTTAAATGCCAAGCATTTTTATGATCACCAACTGAAAACAAAATGGCGGATTTGCAACACTACTAGGGCCATTTGCAACACTAAAAAGTGCATTTGCGACACTGTCAATCTTTTTGTTAACTTTTCCGCATGACTTACTATGGGAAATTGTTTTCTGAATAACTTTTGAACCATTTAATATTTGTTCATGAAATCTTCAAAAGGCACATCAGAGACTCCGGCCACACATTCCCTGAAGTTTTCAGACCGGTCACACAAACCATGTGACCTGTAGGGATGAGCAAAGAATTCAAAAAAGCTTAAATGTGCGCGAAGATCATATTTAATAACTCTGCAGCCGTAAATCCGAACAGTACAAAAGTTAGCAGGTCCCAAGACATATGATTCTTGATCTTGTATTCCAAATTTCAGGTAAATCCACTGAATGGTTGCAAAGTTATTAAGGTGCAAAACTTTAGGTTTAACATGTAAATGGCTCCTCAACCCTTACTATGGTAGCACTACCAAGCTACCATTATATATATATATATATATACATATATATATATATATATATATATATATAAAGCAAAAACTCCATTTAATGCATTAGTTAGGATTGTTCCACAGTGACGAAAGCGAGAAAATTTGGTGTTAGGGTTGAAAGCCCCTCTTGGACCCCACCGTCCACACCCCCAACTGGTATTGGGGTGCGCGTTGAGGTTGCTCGTCCTAAATCTCATCCCATCAGATGTGTGAAGAAGCAGAGGTCTAGAAGAATGGGGTAAGAGTTAGAACCGACAATCCCAATGTGCACCCCGATGCCGGTTGGGGGTGTGGGCAGGGGGTCCAAGGGGCGCTTTCAACCCTAACATCGAATTTCCTTGCTTTTGTCACTGTGGAACCACCCTAACCAATGCATTAAATGGATTTTTTTGCCTCTAATTTCCCTTCTTTTTGAGAATGATGAGGAGAAATAGTGAATGTAATGTGGCTCCCACCACATAATGCGCCATGTGATATCTTGTCACATAGTAACATTGTGCCCTCAAACGCAAATGGTAATGCGCATGGTGACACAAAGCGAAACAAAAAGAGAAACAGTACTGTAAACAGAAATGTTAAAAACAACACAAAAGCAAGCGCAAATGAAAACGCAAAGGGTAACGCACATGGTGGAGTAGATGGGAACAGTAAGTGAAATGGGTATGGAACCGCAAGCAGAAGCGGTAACAGTAACAGTAATGTAAGCACACAGGCTGGTTTTCTCCAAAAGCTGCATAGAGAAAGACAGTGAGTACAAAGAATGTATGCATAATAATGGGTCTCGGAGCAGAAAATGAGGAGTTGGAATACTAAATTGCTTATATCTCAGGAACCGTACGGCATAGATAGAATTTTTAAAGTCATATGATTTATGACTTTCCTGTCTAGTTTTGTACATAACCCCTGTTAGGGGGCTAAGTATTTTTCCGACGAAAAGTCCGAATCTCGCACCGTTTCCGAGATACGGGCCCTGAAAGGCGCGGAGAATGCCGTAATGTTATCCTATGGGAAAAAAAGAGAAGTTTGGAGTGCCATAACTTTGGCACCCTGTAATATTTTTTCACCAAACTACTGAAAGGCACATCTGTGGGATGTTGGCTTTCTTTCCTCCAAATTTCAGCCCAAAAGACTAAACTGTTATTTTGCAGCAGGGCACCAAAAGATTCCTGTAATGTGGCGGACACCATAATGTTATCCTATGGGGAAAAGTGTCAACTTTGGAGTGCCATAACTTTGCCACCCTGTAATATTTTTTCACCAAAATAAGAAAGGCATATCTGTGAGATGTTGGCTGCATTCCCTTCAAATTTCAGCCCAAAATACCAAACCATTCTTTTGCAGCAGGTTGCCAAAATATTGCTGTCATTTTCCCACAGCCTGGAAAAGTACTGTCGAACTTTGTGAAAGCTTTCGCAAATTCATTCGACAGTGTCGCAAGTGCGAAAGTACTTTTTCCAGAAATTTGAAAAACATATTTCTGGGGTGTTTTACTCCAAAATAAAGACATGCCTAGCATCCTCAGGGTCCGACTAGGTGAATACAAAACAAATTAGGTTGCTAGAGGGTCCCAAATTTAAATGCCAAGCATTTTTCTGATCACCAACTAAAAACAAAATGGCGCATGTGCAACAGTAAAAGGGCCTTTTGCGAAAGTAAAAACTGTATTTGCGACACTGTCAAACTTTTTGGTAACTTTTCCCATTGACTTATAATGGGAACTTGTTTTTTGAATACCTTTTGAACCGTTTAATATTTTTTCACGCAATCTTCAAAAGGCACATCAGGGATCCCAGCCACATGTTCCCTGAAGATTTTGGACCAGTCGTGCAAACCTTGCTACCTGTAGAGATGACCGTAGAATTCCAAAAAAGCATAAACACAAGCGTAGATCACGCTTAATAACTCAGCAGCCTTATAAGTGACCAGTATAAAACTTGGCAGATCGCAAGGCGTATGGGTATTGATCGTTTATTCCAAATTTCAGGCAAATCTATCAAACGGTTGCAAAGTTATTAAGGTGCAAAATTTTGGATTTAACATCTAAATGGCTCCTCAACCCTAACTATGGTAGCATTACCGTGCTACCATAATATATAATGTAAAGGCTGTATCCGTGTTTGTGACATGCTAGAAAATCAATGGGTTAAGTATTCAGTCAGTTGCCCTGGCTGACAAGGACTTGTTTGAGGTAGTGGTGGCACTCTCTAAATGCAATGTATACAACCAAGTGTCATCCTATCAGGGCACAGGGATTTTTTTGTCCCCCTTATAAAGTTGTACCAGTCAATGCCACAAGTGGTGTGTGATTCATTCATAGTGGTAGTGAAGAGGATGTCGTATTAATACCTGGTGCAGTGTCCTTTTAAAAGCAATTAAAAGGCATATTACTAATTTAGTGGATATGTGCTTCCAAAATATAAGTGCAGGGCCTCTAGTTATCTAGGTACTGTGCCACAAGCATGCAACCCCAGTGTACACAGCAGCATGACAGCGTGCATTGTCTTCAAGTCCATGAAGCATCACTAGACAGGCAACAGTACTATACTGGCTGCCACTCACTGTGGCACCATGTGATCATGTGATTTTGCTTTCTTCATATCTAACTTGACTATAAGACACAGTTGAACAAAGTTGTGAATACTGGTGTCTATGTTGTCTGTTGCACCCACAACCACTAAAATATTTCAAACATTTGTGTTTTAATAGAAATGTATCACCCACCCCCTCACACTCTTTGTAATCTTTGCAATCCTTTGAAACAAATAGAGATTAACTGTTAGAAAATTGTCAAGAGCCAAATAAAGCCATCAATATCTATGCCACACCTCCCTGATATAAACTGCACACATGTTAGTACATTCATTAGTCCCACAGTGTCAGTCAGGCAATCCCCCCCAACACAAGAGTTACTGGATTTTGAATTCAAACCCATAGCCTGACTAAAGCCTTGGGCATCAGCATTATACCTCCATGATGGCAACTACAGACATCTTAGAACACTAAGTACTTACATAACATCAGCCACACTATAGCTCCCTCCTGTAGAACAGGTAATAGACCCCGATTGCAGAAGTACACCTCAGCTACAGTAATGTAGAAATACAGTGCACATACCGCAAACCAGCTGCACACAAGTTGGAACACTGAGCAGTTCCACACCTTCAAACAGGCACTACCCCACCCCACCCCCAGAGCAGGCACTGGATCCTCAGTAAAGAGCCACACCACTACCAAAGCTCTGGACATCAGTGGTATACCTCCATGAAACCACCTGCACACATACTACAACACTCAGTTGTTGCACAGCACTATCCACAAACACACACCCCCACCAAAAAAAAATACTACATGCTGAGTGCAGACCCAGAATCCAGCTAAAGCCATGGACATTAATGTTATAACTCCTTCATACCAGCTGCACACAAGTTAGAACACTGAGAATTTCCCTGGCCTCACTCAGGCAATGCCACCCCTCCTCCCAAACAGGTACTGGATCCAAAAGTGCAGAGCCACAGCCTAAGTAAAGCCATGACATCAACGGTATGCCTGTCAGATAGCAACTACAGACTAGTTATGACACTCATGAGCTACATGGTGGCAGCCAGGCAATGGCCCCTCCCATCTCTGAACAGCTAATGGAGCATGAGTACAGAGCCACAGACTAACTAAGCACATGAACATCAGTGGTATAGCTGTGCCATGGCAGCTGCGCACCTGTTAGGACATTGAGGAGTTACATGCCGTGAGCCATGGTACTCCCAAACGAGGTTCTGAATACTGACTGCAGAGCCACAATTGAGCTAAATACATGGACATTAATAGTATACCTCCCTTGTAGTAGCTACATACAAGTTA
Source organism: Neoceratodus forsteri (assembly GCA_016271365.2). Classification (NCBI taxonomy): domain Eukaryota; kingdom Metazoa; phylum Chordata; order Ceratodontiformes; family Ceratodontidae; genus Neoceratodus; species Neoceratodus forsteri. The sequence continues at coordinate 66,873,792 of CM028133.1, forward strand.
GAACACTATGGACTTGCATGGCTTCAGGCAGGTGATTCCCCTACTCCCAGTCCAGACACCACATGCTGAGTGAGTGCAGACCTACACCTCAAGTAAAGCCACAGACATCAATAGTGTACCTCCCTCAAAGCGGCTGAACACATACTTGAGTAGTTGTATGGTAGCATCCAGGCAATGCCTCCCCCAAAAACACATACTACATCCTTAGTGCAGAGCCAGTTGACAACTAAATCCACACATATCAATGGTATACTTCTCTGATACCAGCTGCACACAAGTTATGACACTAAGGAGTCACTGAGCCTCATCTAGACAAGAATCCCTCCCCCGTGAGACCAGGTACTGGATGCTGAGTTTAGATCTATAGTCTAACTAAACATGTGGACATCAACAGTATACCTCCCTCATAACAACTGCAGACAGCTTAGAACACTGAGGAGTTGCACAACATGAGCCATGCAATGCCATCCCACCACTCAAAAAAGAACAGGCACTAGATCCAGAGTGCAGAGCGACAGCCAAACTAAAGCCATGGACATAAATAATATATCATACCAGCTATCATACCAGCTGCACACAATTTAGAACACTGAGGAGTTGGACAGCCTCAGCCAGGCAATAGCTCCCTCCCCCAGATCAGGTACTACATCCTAACTGTAGAACTACAGCTCTGCTAAACTCATGGACATTAATAGTATACCTCCCTCATACCAGCTGCATACAAGTTAGAACACCTAGGAGTTCCACAGCTTCAACCAGCCAATATCCCAAGCCCCCCCACACCAGGCACTGGATGCTGAGTGCATCACAACAGCATAAGTAAAGCCATAAGCATGAATGGTATACCTCCCTGAAAGCAGCTGCCCACATACTACAACACTAAGGACTTGCTCCGTAGCATCCAGGCAATACCCTCAAACATGTATTACATCCTGAGTGCAGACCAGAGGCTAACTGAAGCGATGGACATTAACAGTATAACCACATCATACCAGCTGCACAACAGTTACAACACTCAGGAGTTGCACGGCCTTAGCCAATGAATGGCGCCCCCCCAAAATCAACACGTACTGGATCCTGAGTGGAGAGTCACGGCCCAACTAAAGCCATGAACATTAATGGTATACCTGTCTAAAACCAGCAGAACAGATGTTAGAAAACTGAGCAGTTGCACAGCGTCAGCCAACCAATGCCTCCCCCCCAAACAGGTACTAGATCCTGAGAGCAGACTCACACCCCAAGCAACCCATTAACATCAATGGCATAACTCTCTGATACCAGGTGTAGACATGTTAGAACACTGATGAGTTGTACAAACTCACACAGGCAATGCCACCTCCCCCTGAACAAGTACTGGATCTGAAGTGCACAGCCACAACACAACTAAAGCCATGACATCAATGGTTTACCTGTGACATAGCAAATACAGACCAGCTATGACATTCATGAGCTGCATAGCATCAGCCAGGCAATGTCCCCTCCCCATCTCTGAACAGCTACTGTAGCATGAGTGCAGAGCTACAGACTAACTAAGGACATGAACATCAATGATATAGCTCTGCCATGGCAGCTGCACACCTGTTAGAACATTGAGGGAGGACATTGAGGAGTTAGATGCCGTGACCCAGCCAATGCTACCTCCCCCAAAACCAGGTTCTGAATCTTGAGTGCAGAGCCACAATCAAGCTAAACACATGGACATTAATAGTGTACCTCCCTTATACTAGCTATATACAAATTAGAACACTAAGGACTTTCACGGCTTCATGCAGGTAATACCCCAACCCCCAGACCAGGCACTAGATTCTGAGTGCAGACCCACACCCCAAGTAAAGCTATAGACATCAAAGGTATACATCTCTCAAATTGGCTGAACACATACTACAACACTGAGGAGTTGCACGGTACCATCCAGGCAATGCCCCCCCCCAAAAAAATATGTACTACAGTACTATAAGTGCAAAGTGCAAAGCCAGATGTCAACCAAATTCATAGACATCAATGGTATTCCTCTCTGATATGAGCTGCACACAAGTTACAAAACTAAGAAGTCACAGAGCTTCATCCAGGCAATGATCCCAACCCACTGAGACTGGGTACTGCATATTGAGTTCAGACCCATAGCCTGACTAAACCTGTGGACATCAACAGTATACATCCCTGATAACAACTGCAGACATCTTAGAACACTGAGGAGTTGCACAACATGAGCCACACAATACCACCCCAGTCCTCAAAAAAGAACAGGTACTAGATCCAGAGTGCAGAAACACAACCAAACTAAAGCCATGGAGATAAACATCTGTCATACCAGCTGCACACAATTTACAACAGTAAGTAGTTGCACAGACTCAGCCAAGGAATACCTCCCTCCCCCAGATCAGGTACTAGATCCTGACTGTAGAGATACAGCTAGCTAAACTCATGTACATCAATAGTACACCTCTGTCATACCTCCTGCATACAAGTTAGAACACTTAGCAGTTGCACAGCTTCAAGCAACCAAAAAAAAAACAAACTATTTAACAATAAAAATACTGAAACCTCAGTTTGACTATATTTTCTTCATTTCTTTTTGTTTTATTTAATCCTATGTAAGAATGTTACAGTTACCCATATTCTAAGCACAATAGTACCCTGCATGGTGGGTGCCTTGGGCAATACCATGCCTTTCAGAGGCTATAAAGCCCTCCAGCAGCAGCGTCAGGCATCATTACACCCTATGTTCATTGCCCAACACTGCCCACCCTGTCAGGTATAATTACTTGCTTGAATATCCTATTTTGTCATATTTTATAAACAGTCAGCTTGCAAGTTGCATACTATGTTCAGATGACAGTGTAGTACTCAGAATTATTGTAAGTGCTTAAACATTGTCGTTGACATAATTTAATTTCACAAATATGACATTCGGTTGTATTCCATGCTGTTAATGACTTATGTAGTATGACTTGTTATGGACCTATGCCACATTAGTCTTATACATGGCTTCTTATTCAGTAGCACTAATAACTTTTTCTTTTCTTTTTCTTAGGAGACTGCTACCGACAACAAATTGAACACATTATTGAGAGTTTCCATCATGACCATGTCCCGTAAAGTTAAGGTGTACTGGTGGTTCGCTGTCATACCATGTAAACAGTAAAGGTGTAAAATGTCGGCAGAAGAAAAAGACAATTTGTTCTGTTACATGTGGACATATCACAAGACATGCACATGTGAACAAAGACAACACCTCCCCTAGTAATATAAATATCAGTAGACTTTGTAAAGGTACTGTGCACAAACAGCGTCCAGCACTGTCAACAGCGAGCCATACATCTGTGACACAAAAAAAAATGCTGGTCGTGTGACTTCTGCTACTGCACAGCACAGTAAGGCAAGTTTTCTCAGAAAAGTTGTCCATCGAGCTAGAATCGATAGTCTCATCTCTAGTATAATGAGACGCAAAGGCAAAAAACTGCACAGTAAGCTTGCATTAATGAAGTTACAATTGAGATTAAGCCGATTTGTTAATGTGGCTGTTGCAATTTGTTCTCAGTTATGGGCTGCAATGATGATAATAATAATAATAATAATTTTATTTTAAGGGTGCCTTTCAAAAATGCCAAGGTGCCTAGCACATTTTAAAACACATCAGTTATCAGATCATAGAATACAAAATAAATAAAACAGAATGAACCTTTACGAGATCAACCTTCACCAAAAGCCTGCACCCATAGATATGTTTTTAAGGATTGTTTTAATCCATCCACGGTTGTGCACTCCCAAAACTGTCAGGGTAGAGAATTTCAGAGGGTCAGGGCCACAAGCATAAATGCACAGGCCCTGGAAGATTTCAGACAAACCCTCGGGTTCTCTAGCAACCCCATGTCAGCTGAGCGAAGCAATCGCCCTGGGCAATAGGGGACCAGAAGCTCTTTCAGGTAATCCAAGCCAAGTCCCTGTAGGGCTTTAAAAGTCAAAAGACTGACTTTAAAGGTGACCCACCACTGTGTTGGCAGCCTGTGCAGCACCGGTGTAATATGATAGGATCTAGAAGTTCCCGTCAAAAGCAGGGCTGCAGCATTCTGCATTAGCTGCAAGCAGTGGATTTCCACCACAGGTAACCCTAGGTAAAGAGAGTTGCAGTAGTCCCTTGATGTCAACTATTGATAAATTAAGTACAAAGATTGAGGAGATGAGAAACAAACTATTGTCTTTTGAACACTTTAACAGAGAAAATATCTCTGTGGTGTTTCAAGGAGATTGATTGCACTCTAAATATTCAGAAGCATTCTTCTGGGAAGAGACATACCATGTGCACAATATAAATGTCACTTTGACAATAGATGCACATGGTAAAGTTCATAATATTTTAGTTGTCTCAGATGAAAACCTTGGCTTTGATAATGAGACTGAAATTGGACATGTTGTAAGCAACCAAAAGTCATCTGCTAAGAAGTGGTCATGTGACACTACATGCAATGTCAGGGAAGAATCAATCATGTCAATTGAAACTTTCCTGTCAGCATTCACTACCACAGAGGTCTATACAACAAAGGTTGATTGACACCATTAACAAGAGTGAGATTCAACCTCACATAGGTCTAATGGATCATTCTCTTGCATGCTTGGAGAGTAGCAACTGTGGCAGTGTGTTTCATCACTTCCATGTGGTAGCAGTGCATCCCTCTGGCATACGTAGATTTGTACAAAGATTATATCAGGTGAGATCTGTTGTCTGAGACTACATGCAATTTCAAGCATTGCTGGATGATGGAGATGCAGAATTACTTGTGGAGTTCATCAAACAGTTGCAAACAACCCATAGGTTGAGGTTTAATGCACCTGTTGATGAATGTGCAAATATGATGCACACATCAGTAGTGCAAGAAGCTCAGCTTCTCAGGAATTTTGGTAGTGAGTTTACTAAATTCGAAATTAGCAAGACACAAGAATTTGATGTCATTTGCATATCATGTGAGCACCTCGTCTATAAAGAGCAGATAATGTGCATGTTCCTGCGGTGGGTGAAAACCCAGATGCTAAGTGTTCAAGTAATAGAATATAAAAAAAATCTGATTTCAGTGACATTAGATAACTGGCATGTTCAGTTAAGTATTTTAAGATATATCACTGAGTAGTCGCATATGGAAAATTCCCACCCGACCCCTCAATAGAGGCGATTATAAATATTGTCAGGAGCAGGTATGAAGTGCGTTGTGATCAGTAACAGTGTCTGATTTACAATTTTCAGTCTTTTTACCATAGGTTACAATTACTTGTATGATGAGTACAAAAAGATTTCATATTATTAGAGGTACAATATACATTTCTTTCAATTGTTACATTGGTTCCTATGTTAGCTCTGAACTAGTAAGTAAACAAATATGTATGGTATGCTGTTGTTGTCAAACATATGGGTCATTTAACTTAATCAGTATAGTACTGTATTATATGTTAAAGCTTTATTGTTACTTTACTCTTAGAGTAATACATTTACTAAGACAATAAAACTAGTTAGCAACAATGGTGAGATGGAATAAGAATGTAAATATTATTTACATGTAATTACAAAGGTATGTCAAAGTCAGTTGATAATAAGATGCAATCGTTTAGTATTTGCATTGCTTCATTTAACTTGTTGCATTATGATTAAAGAGTGTTATTTTTACATATGTACAGTTTCAGTATAACAAAGCAGGCATAGATCAACACTGTTGCATGATGAACAAATGATGCTGTTCTCTACATGTCAACAGCTAATAGGCAAAAAAACTGGTGACAGACAAACTGTGACAGACTGTACCCTTTGGTGAATGAGACATGTGTTGCACAGTTATTTAAGATGATAAGTGAGAACTTTTGTTTCTCTGCAGAGAGAAAAAGTTAGAAAATGGCAACAACTTCTTGTTATGTACGGGTATGATACAGCTACAAGAAAAGATATGTACAGAAGAGGAGAGCCAGGAAGGCCTCTGTTTTGAGATGTACAATCTTTGATAGACATGTAAACATGGTTTCTCTAGTGACTGTGAATACTGTTGGTGCCGATTGAAGCCACTACAACAATTTCCATGTTGTCACTGATCCACACAAGATCTTAGATGTCATAGTGCACGAAATGTCTCTGCCAGTATAGCATTTTGTTGATACGCTATGGTTTATTAAGAGTCATAGATTGGAAACAATTGTACTGACCTACGACTGTTTCTGTCACAAAGTAGTCATTTAAAAAATGCAACATGTGCGCTATTCTTCTGAAATATGACGGTCATCATAATTCTTCAATGTTAGAAGATATGCATTTTTTAAGTGTCGTGGCAGTCTCTGTTTAAAACTGCTTTTAGAGCTGTCACACTCTAACCATCCAGTTCTGTACCTTAGTAAACAGGTGTAATGGCCAGAATGCATGGATTGACCATGGTGATAGACTATATTGTGAGTGTCAAACACTGATTGGTTAAAATCTATTCTACCAGCTGTGTAATCTGTGATAGGAGTGTCAACTCTGAGCCCGTTGGAGTCAAATCCGTGCAACATAAGTAACAGATATTGAGATGAACTCCTGTGACGTATGGACTGAGTGCATCTGCCTCCATACCTTTTACAGGAGTGACCACATTGAGCATTGATAAATAGCTGTCAAAATTTGACACTTTTGGCTTGAGGGACAAGAAAACTAATCCACAGCATGTCTTCTGTGGTTTCACGCTGTGAATGGCCACATGAAACACATACATATTTGGTTACATATGACACTGTCAAATAGTGACGCATTGGATTGCAGTCTACATCCAAGTTGTTTATGATAGCCATCATAAACTCACTAGTGTCTTGCTGTATGTCAGCAGCAAATGTACTACATCCGCCATATGTACCTAACACCTGTCGTACTGGTGTTAGTGACTTTACATTGTTTGACTGGTCAGAAGTCATGTTGATAATCTGCTTCTAAGCGTTTGATAGGGGATTGTCTTGTGAAGCAGATATTGCCTGTACAAAGTGTGGCATGTGTAGAAAAACTTGCATAGCTGAGTTAGCATAGCAGTTCACTCTAGTGCTGTTGTCAAAGACTGGTACAGCAGCTACACCAACTGATTTCTGATGAATTACTGGCTCTGAATGTTTACTTGAAGTTGTGACCTTTGTTGAACTCTTTTTAGTTGAATCACTTCTGGAAGCTTGTGGCTGTTTGGTGAAACCTGGTTTGGTGAAACCAGTGGTATTAAAGACATTTGTGGCTGATGCAGAGAACGCAACCTGTTGTACTCAAGAATACATCGCTTGTCAGCGCATATCTTCTGAGGTGCTAGAGTTATAATGTGCAACCCAGAAAGACTGTGGACACGTGAAAGTGCCACGTAGCTCATGCCATCCTTGAAAATGTCTGTACCTATGTCCACCATTGCTGAATCCAAACTCAAGCCCTGAGATATGTGAATAGAAACAGTATATGCAACGCATAACGGAAACTGTTTCCTGTTTACATAGATATCCTTAAATACCTGGAATTTTATGCAGGTACATTCTATGTGTACAGGCTGTTCCATGTTATCAAAGTGAACTACAAGTGTCTCAATATATGTCTTCTGGACATTGTAGACAAAGTCAGTGATGTTTCCCATGGCACCGTTTACCATGCCTCATTTAACATCTAGAGTACATCGTAGCATGATACGTGCATTCCTACAAAGTGTAAGAACAGCTTCTAGGCCAGCTGTGTGTGAAACATCTGACTTGAGTTCACTGAGTCGTTCAGTCATCTTTGCTACTAGGTTGTGACTAAGAATGACACCATCAACTGTATCAACAGCATACAGAGTTAGAATTTCTTGGTTTTCTCTCTGCAGCATTACATTGTTGAACTCAGTGCATTTCTTTAGTCATGGCATAAGGCACACTATCTGTGTCTCTGTAGAGTATACATTGCTGAAAACATTACATGCTTTTTCTATGGATGCAGTATCTACTGTGATTCTCCGATCGTTTAACATAGCAACATGTTCTGGTGATAGAGAATCTGTACGAGCTTCATCTAAAAGTGATTTATAAGCCAGATCACCACTTTGGTGCATGTTCTCATACAGCTTAACATAGGTAAATAACTCCCAAATGTTATAGCCTGCGATGCAGACGAGAATATTCTTAGCTTGCTTGGCAGTTAGAATTGTAAACACATGTTCTGCATGAACTGGTGCAAGCTGTAAAAGGTCTTCCAAAACTGCAATACTTTTGCCACCAAATGGTACTCCATCGTCAGTACCTAAGATCTCCTGCAAACGTAGATGAATACAGGCAAGCATGACATTGGAGACCATGCTGATTTCATCAATGATGAGTAACTTCATCTTTGTGAACATGGAATGGAGCTGAGATGCAACCTCAAATGACAGTTTATGATACTCTCCAGTTTTGCCATGTTCCACTGGCAACATAAAGAGACGGTGTAATGTAACTCCACCAATGTTGTATGCAGCTAGTCCTGTGGGAGCAGTAACAGCAATAGACATTAATGACCCTGTCAGGCTCTGTATTTCAGCTGTTATGGCTTCAATAAGGAAACTCTTTCCTGTGCCAGCTGAACAGCTAACAAAGATTAGTAGTGGCTTATAGTCATGACAGTCACATTTTTTTGTTTCATGTAGTAGGCCACGTCGGATAGTGCTAACTACTTGAGAGTGAACTGCATGTTGCTGCTGATTTAGTCTTTCTCTCAAGTCAGTTAGGTTGACAGTAGAGTGTGTTCCATGTTCCATGGATGTCTCAATTTCTGAGATCAACACTTCTGGGGCATTTAAAGGCAGAGGTTCACCTAGAACAGCTTGTCCTTCTGGATCAAGGTTGTCTTGTGAAGTAACAGGAGTGTCCTTCTGAAGCTGCTTCTCTGCTTTGTCAAGCTGTTCTTTCTCAGCCTCTAGTCTCTGTATGTATGTCTCTGAGTATTCGGTTTTGAAAGTCTTGTAACTGAGATTGAATTCTTCCTCAAATGTATCACAGTCACCTTTTAATTCAGACTCACTCCTCCAGGGTCTAAATAGGAATAGGAGAGCAAAGTATTAATGTTCTCTGCTCTCCGATGTGCCTACAGTAGATGCAATTTACAGTAGTCTATGAGCCATGACTTGTGTCTCTTTACGAGACAGCTATCCACCCTCCACTCCATTCACCTTGTAAATCTGGTGTGTTGAGTCAGGTGATACAGTATATCTGCCTTGTAGTCATACCACTTAGCCACCTGAAAGAGACACATGTCAGCCATGTCGTCGTGTCTACAGGGGTAGTATGTGTCTATCAGGTTATTCTTCAAGATATGTTTTGAAGAAGGTCTATTGTCAGCGAGTTCCTCAATTTCGGCATGGGGAATCAGTTTACATTTGCATTTCTCTTTGTAGTTCACACTGAGAAACCAGACAGCAGCAGACTTCCTGTACAGATGTGTACCCATTAAATGGTCACTGGCTTCATAAGCTCCACATTCCCTGTGTGAAAGAGTCTTTAAGCCCAATGACCAGAGCTGAGATGTGAGGCTTCTGCTTGAACTGGCAATATCTTCCCAAAGATCTTGCAAGCTAGTCTTCTCATGTTTGGTAATGTATGAAGTCACATACCACATCAGGGCCAATGAGTTATCAGTCACAAACTATGTTTGCTTGCCACCATCTATGTTTGCTTGCCACATTAGGAGAAGAGTTGGGTTGTAGTCATTGATGTACACCTCTTTCTCATCTCTGGGTAACTCGTATACCCTCTTGGTTGATTTTGCCTTCAAGTGGTGTCGCATTGCTGAGAAAAGCTCATTCATGGAACCGTCTTGGCAAACTCATCTGGGAAATTCGAAGCGACATCATGTGTACCAATTAGATTTGTTCGTTACTACTAGCCGGCAATATTTTGCACAAATATGTCACTGGAACTTTTGAACCAACTTCCATAGTGTAGGACTGTCATACTTGCCTGGAATGTGACAAATGATATATTTCTTGATAAATGATAGCACTTGTGCTGCTTCATGTTCACCTATGCGAGGTGCATCCTTGATCCACAACAACATATGGATGTGAGGGGCACCCCGTTCTTGATACTTTGTCCTCCAAAAGTAATGCTCCACAGTACCAAGAGGTGGATTGTCCTTTGACAGTATGAAAGCCAGAATGTCATGCAACCGCTTGCGAAAATGTCTTGTGACAGACACAGGATCAAGTGAACACATTTCTCTGACAGTCACTGATGAGATGCTGTCGACATCAGAATTTGCCCACTTCAGCAGTTCAGTGAGCTCATCCCAGGCATATTCAGCAAAACTAAGTGTGACAAACCATCTGGCTGCACCATACTCTTGCAGCATTGTTATCACTTCGGAGTGTCTGCAATACAATATTCTTTGGTGCCTCGAAGACTTGAAAGAATGGAAGACAGATTCACTTGCACATTTTCATCTTTCTGCTTTAATTTCTCTAGAAATTGAGCAGCTGTTATTCCATCTAGTGGAGTTGTGAGATGAATAGTATGTGCAATACACACAGACAGAATGCTAAGTTCACTCTCCCAGAAGAGATGAAACAGGTACTGTATGTTATGTCTAAATTTGCCGTCTTTACTGAGCACATGGCTAGTGCGGTACTCAGCACCCTGTACGCGCACTTCTCTTTCATCTAGGTGTCCACCTGACCCTTTTGGGAATAAGTTTGGGAAACAGTGTGCTTCTAATGTTGCCTCCCAGATGCTGACAGGCTCACCTTCTACCTGTTTCATTTGATAGAGATCAATGTTGTCTCCTACTGGATCTCTGCCATGTAGTGGGTGAATCTGTACTGTTCATACACATTGTCACTTGTCTGTCCACTGACTGTCTCAATCATTTGGTTTACTTTTTCCTAAGAGATCATGTTGGACAGAGAGACTAGTCATGTTATCTAAGTCAAGGTCTGTATAAAAGGGATTGTTACTCTTTAGATAAGTAAGAGCAAGCTTTACCTTCTGTATGTTGACAACATCTTGCCAGATGACTTTGGACTTTGTTGAAACACCATTTACAAGAATCACCAAACTATTTTCCGTAGAGATTGCTTCCACATTTTCCTGTAGAGGAAGTGGGAGATACATCACTGAACCCTTTAGAGATCTAAGAAGTTCTTCCTGTGAAATGTTCCATGTCTTTGTGTTCAGATGTAGAATGGTTTGAAATGGTTTCATTGTCTGAATTAGAATGTGTTCAAACATATTCAATGTTGAAATCTCACTTGGTGTAACATGTGCCTCCATATTATTCAGCAGTGACCTTGGTGGCAAAATGTTACACTTTAGTTTGGAGAAACAGTGTTTGCACAGCAGAATGGTGTTTTCTAACTGAAAGTCAGATTTCATCAGCAAAAATGCTGAGAGATGGAACCACATGTCATTGTATGGTGACAAGGTTTCCAAGTTCACTGTGACTGTTTACTGTAGCACATACAGCCACATGACACACATACACAGTCAAACTTCTGAGCTTTTGCCAGCTCAAATTTTGTTGTTTCTTTGCCTCACTGTCTCAGTATGTCAGTTTCTAACACTGAAACAGATGTTTCAGCAGAACTTGCTGACTGATAGTTGTGTCTGGTACAGAAGTTACATGCTGCAGCTGTTTGAGAAATGTGATGGCACCCTGCATGTCTGACTGCAATAAGTCATTTAAACAAGTGTAGTGATTGACAACTCATCGGACTTCGTATACTCTGTATACAAAGTTTCACATGCCTGTTTGATGCACTCCAAGCATCCGCATGCTGTGAAAGACACTGTCACAAACACCACTATCAAGGCATGCTAGTGAGTGATCCATAAGTCCAGTATGCAGACAGATTTCATAGTGGTCAATCTTGTTAAACAGTTTATGTCTTTCTTTGCGATCTATTGTCACAAATTGCTTGACAAACTGTTCAACTTTTTCAAATGACGATTGCCTACAGTTGCAGGTGTCATCACATGGCCATGACAGACAGTGCCATCTATGGGACACAGTGGTTGCATCACAGTCATCATCTGTGTACATTGCTGTGTCATCACAGACACTGAGCACATTGACCACCTTACCGGACTCAATGGTGAACTTGCTTTCTTTTTTCTGTGAATAATAAGATTCTTCCCAGAAATATGCCTCTGAGTGCTGTGTGTGCATCCAGTGACCTGTGAATACATCACAGAAATTGTGCACAGTCAAAGAAGGATACTGTTGTATCCTTTTTTGATGTCAAACACAACTTTTCTGAATAATTCAAGCACATGAGACATCTTACGCCATAAACATTGAAGAACAAATACTGTTCTGTTAACAAAAGTGCATACTTTGAGATGCAATTTCATCAAAGTCAGATGACTCTTTGTCTTTTTGCACTCATGTCTCATCACAGCAGCAATAAGCCAGTCGATCTTAGCTTGACTTGCTAGTGATCGAAAATACTTTTGCTTTCTTAGATGGAAATCACCAGGTGTGAGTTTATGGTGTTGTTTAGAAGGTCTGTTGATGGTTGCTGTTGCAATAGCTGTGTTTTGTCTGAGAGATCTACACAACTTTTGCACAGGTAAGCATTTCTTACTTGCTGTTCAGCAAGTATGTGCTTTTGCTGTGGAGTGAGTTGTTGTAGAGCTCACTGTTGCAGTAGAACTCTGTTTTCTTTTATGTCCTGAACTCACATCAGTGTTTTTTGATCATTCTTAAGCAACAGTGAAGTACTATGATACCAGCCTCGTTTTCCTATAATCTATGTCTGTATTTAGTAGGCATCTTTCAATATGTTAGTTCACAGTTGCAGTCAGCAATATTACAGAAGTATCAGGCACCTGTATAAAAGACTGAGGAAAAGACAATATTAGTATATGCATGTGTTGATGTGTTCTAACATTGTACATTGAGACAGATGATTTAAGTATAACATCTATTTAAAAAAAGTCTATGTTTTAATCACATTGGTTGTTCACATTGTTACAGTTTTATTTTCATTCTTGTTACATTGTCTATTATAGTATTATAACTATAACATACAGATTTTGTTCTGTATGATTTCACTGTTGAGTAATGCACAATTACTGTTATTTTGAATAGTGATTTTTAGATGATGCTGTTACACTGCTGGTAAAACAATTACTTTATTTACAATCTTTCTGTTAATAAGTAACATATTAATAAGTCAACTTTACAGACTTAGCTTAAGTTAGTGCATTTGAAATATTTCCATGTCACATTCTCAACATTGGCATTTTACCACAACTTCTTCTGAAGTATACAGCTGTCATTTTTCACATCCTTGCTGAAATGTTTTTACGTACTTCCGGTGTCTAGTAGTGCAGCCGGTGTGCGAAAGCACTGTTCGGATCACATTGTGAAAATGACAGTGACACTGTTCATGAGCAGAAGTATGAAAATGACTATGTTGAAAATGTGGTGATAATAGTCTGTGAAATGATTGTTTTACAAGTGTGCGTAGCAACTGCACAACACACACTCATAGGTTAGCACATTTGCACTATTTTCATGGCAGGTTGTCAAAATTGGCATTTCACCAAATCTTCTTGTGAACCGTACAGCTGTCATTTTTCACATCCTGCCTGAGATGTGTTTTTTCACTTCACCATAGAATAGCACAGTCACTATGCAAAATGAGTGTTCAGAGCAAATAATGAAAATGACAGTGACACTGTTCATGAGCAGAAGTATGAAAATGACTATGTTGAAAATGTGGTGATAATAGTCTGTGAAATGATTGTTTTACAAATGTGCGTAGCAACTGCACAACACACACTCATAAGTTAGCATATTTGCACTATTTTCATGGCAGGTTGTCAACATTGGCATTTCACCAAATCTTCTTGTGAACTGTACAGCTGTCATTTTTCACATCCTGCCTGAGATGTGTTTTTTCACTTCACCATAGAATAGCACAGTCGCTATGCAAAATGAGTGTTCAGAGCAAATAATGAAAATGACAGTGACACTGTTCATGAACAGAGGTCCTAAAATTACCGCATTGAAATTTTGGTGTGAAAAGTCAATTAAATAACTGTTTTTCAAGTGCATGTAGGAACTGTGCAACACACACTCGTAAGTTAGTGTATTTGCACTATTTTAATGGCAGATTTTCAACACTGACATTTTGCCACACTTTGTTGTGAACTGTACAGCTGTTATTTTTCATATCCTACCTGAAATGTCTTTTCGCATGTTGGCATAGAATGGTGCAGTCACTATGTAAAATATCAGTGTTCAGAGCAAATAATGAAAGTGACAGTGACACTGTTCATGAAAAGAGGTCATAAAAGTACTATGTTAAAATTTTGGTGTGAATAGTCCATCAAATGAGTGTTTTACGAGTGTGCGTAGGAACTGCACAGCACACACTCGTAAGTTAGTGTATTCTCAGTATTTTAATGCCAGGTTCTCAACGTTGACATTTTGCCACAGTTTGTTGTGAACTGTGGCAGGTGTCATTTTGCATATCCTGCCCAAAATGTGTTTTCGCAACTACAGTGCAGTATGGTGCAGTTGTTCTGTGAAATCAGTGTTTGAAGCACATAACAAGAATGACAGTTACAGTGTTCTTGAGCAGAGGCCCAAAAATGACTGTGTTTAAAATTTGGTGCCAATACTCCATAAAATGACTGTTTTGCAAGCATGTTTAACAACTGCCAAACAATGCATTCTCGCAAGTCTGTTGCACGGTGGCGTACTTGCTGAACAAAAACACCTTTTGGGGGTACATTTACAAAGTGACAACACTATGTGTCTCCACTTGTGACACTGCCAATGCAGTGTGACAATGTTCAGCATTGAAAAATTGCTTGTTTTTCCATAAATCATCAAATTCTGTTGAAAATTGAAAATTTTTAAAAAGTAGTGTCGTGTGCATGAAAGCGTCACAAAAAGTAGTGTTGTGCATTCGACAGTGTTGTAAATAGTAATGTTGTGCGTGCAACAGTATCCCAAGAGTACTGTCGAACGTTCGAAAGTGTTGCAAATAGTACTGTTGTGCATTCAACAGTGTCGCAAAAGTACTTTCATGCATTTGACAGTGTCACAAAAATAGTGTCGTGCGTGCGAAAGTGTCACAAATTTTAAACTTGGGAGTGGAAAGTGCATTCATTATCAAATCTGATCTGATTGCTATTTGAGTGACTGCTCATTCTGCCAATGTTGTGCTAGATTTGTCAGGCCATGTGAGACAACCAATCAGAGATGGACAACACTGAACAGGAAGTCAACAGCAGCCATCTTAGTTTACACTGAGAGACAGCATATTGAAAACGGTAGGTGCATTATATTTTATAAAGCATTTTTCTAGTATAATAAAAAGTGTCAGTAACATGTAAATACTATTAATCAAAACTTTTTTAGTGCTGTATTTGATTATGTTGCTTGTTATAACCTAAGATGCTGTATTCTTTAGGTAAAAGTGTTTAAAGTCAGATAGTAGTTTACTACTTACTTGTACAGATACAGCTACAAATAGAGGGGAGATAGGAAGCTGCACGTGACCCATAACAGAAGAGGGAACCAATCAGACATGTTTCTGCAGTTGTTATTATTTAAAACTGCCTATGAAAAGGATGCATTTTTCCCACCTCTTAATGTTTGCACATTTAAGCTGTAGCAGAAGTTTAGTAATAGTCAGTGCATAGCCTACATTGGTTAATGAAGACAGAATACTAGCCAATGCGTTTTTTATTTGTGTGTTATGAATCAGCCCACTGAAGCTGGATTGAAGTTAGGAGGGAGAATATCAGTTTTACTTTCACTACTGCTTAGCCACTGCAGGCTGAACACTGACTTTTTTGGTAGCTCTCTGTCCACTTCTAAGTTTAAAACCTGAGAATGGCAGAAAATAGCAAAAGGACTTTGTGGATAGTTGGAAGCAGCATAGTGAGATGAGAGTCTGAGTATGCTCAAAATAGTGATTTTGGGAGAAACCTGCAGCTCCCAAATTGCTCTGTAGAGTGGTTTGGTAGGGGTGGAATGAGGTGGGAGCACCTCATGCCAATCATGCACAAACTTTTGAGAACTAAGCCTCATTCAGACATATTGCTGATACATCTTGGAGGCAATGATTTGGGTACCAAACGCTGGGTAGATTTAGTAACAGAAGCAAAACCGGACCTTGTTTCTATTATGAGTATATTGCCTGCCTGTAAAATAATTTTTTTGGATATTACAGAGCATAGGGTCTGGCAAGCAGAACACCATATGTATCTGATTGACAGAGCCTGAAGAAAAGTCAACATACAAATATCTGCATTTCTACACATGTCTGGAATGTACACCATTCGTCACCCAGAAATTAAGTATTGTTATGATTGGCTATACCTACCAGACTGTGTACATTTCTCACATGCTGGGAATTGCCATTTCCTGGGAGACCTTCGACATGCAGTCTTCAAAGTCCTCTAAGAATGTCAGATTGTTTGATCAAATATCAAGCTGCTGACCAAGGTTCTTTTCAGAACCAAAAAATTTGGTCCAAAAATAGAACAGCTGCATACATCACTCACACACACGTAACACATGGGTTGGGAATATGCAGATTGTGCCATGCTGTGTCTCAACACTGGAGAAAGTGCAATTGCAATGCAGCAGGTTGTTGTTAGTACAATATTTAACACTGCTGTCATGTGGTTAGCATTGTGAAATATTTCAGTCTGTAAGGTGCTTTGTACATATTACTCTGGCACTGCATGAGTGTAAGTGGGCAGAGAGAAGTAGAGGGGTTACAACACTGAAGTGCAGTGGTGGTAGGTTTAAGTATTACACTGTTTAGTACTATACATGCAAATGGAGCTAAAATGCATGCAAGGCGTCAGCAGAGCTAGTTTTAGTTTATCATGGTGTCATTAGTATGCAGGTGTCCTCTCTTTGAGTAAGTCATTGCTGGTATTGTCTGAGTCAGGATCTGTTGTCTAGTGATGCCACCCCCCCCCAGCAGCTTGGTAGTAATGTATTTCAAAAGTAGACTTTGTTTATTTGAAACAAAAATGGTAGTAGTACAGTGGAGTGCTGCCTTTCACATTATAATGGGTTACATTTTTAAAAGTAATCCCTTGTGGCCTTGTTAGCTCTACTTTGCTGTTAAATTGAGGTGGAGTGGTAGCTGCAGTACAGCACAATGGTTAGTTTTAAACAGAAAATACACAATTGGGTGGGGGTGGGGTGCAATGTATTACTATGGATATATTTTCATAGCAAAATCATACTTGGTGAGGCATGGGTGAAGACAACACATGGTACAGTGGACTTTGGCTGTCAACGCAAAGCTGTTGACTGCATATTGTGGTGTGCAATACTGCAGCTATACTGTGGTTCTCATTAGTAAAAAATATTTTGGGGGGGAGCTTCAACAGTGTGCAGCACAAGTACGGGCGATGGTTGGAGATACTCATGTCATTACAGGATCAATACCAGGATGTCTTAAGTGTGCATAGTAGTGATACTGTTCCACAAACAAAGCATGCAAAAAATAATTTCTGTGTAAAGGGCTTTGGTAGGGTTGTGAAATGTGTTCTTGTCATGTTCTAATCATGAAACTTCATGTAATACATAGACATATATAGACTCTGAGACATGACAGTAATGGAATGTTTTTGTATGTTTCTATTGCAGAACCAAAAGAGAAAAAATGAGACAGTGGACTTTGCAAGAGGTGTGCTTGCTGCTTGAGGCAGTCCAAGCCAGGGAGAGTGCCCGCATTTTAATGTGGAGCACAAACCGTAAGCTGGATTCAATGTGGAGGTGCATAAACAGTTTTCTTCACATCATTTGAAGGTGAAGAATAAAACTGTGTTACAGCTGAAGAGGAAGTGGAAGCTGTTGCACCAGTGCTTCTATGTGTTGAAGCAGCGGGAGGAGATACCGGACAGTGATAAGTGCTGGTACTACCTCACCTATGAGTTGTGGGAGGCTGCAGGAGAGCCAGCTGCAGGGGAGTGCCTCACTCATCGTAAGTTACTCAACAGAACTTTGTACAATGCGTCTTGATATTGACTTACATAAAAATTATGAAATATGCTATGACAGGTACTGGTATATTCCTGATATGCCATGCCTGGTGTGGTTTGGTTGTGAGGTTTAGCTGAGTGACTTAACACCACAAGTGGTAAACACACCTGTATATGCAGTCCCTGTCATGGCATTCTGCTACGATACAATGCTGAAGTTGTCTTGTTGTGTTTATACTGTTCTGAAACTTTAACAGTGGGTATACTGGAGGATTTAGCACTGTTATGTGATGTGTTTTTAACAATTAGGTTACTTAATTTTCATCACCCATCATATTAAATGTATTTTATGCTTTTAAATAATCAACAAATGATAGTGTTGCAGTTAGTGTGGAGTATCCATTTAATCTAAGCAGAATTGTACTGCATGTAAAGTTCTATAAGTATTAAGTTTTGTGTACCGAGTGAGTTTATGATCTTTTATTTTATGAAATATTTATAATGTATGGCTAGTGTGTATTAACCACCATAATCAGCAGTCATGCAACTTAGTGATGCACAGCTTGGGGTTTTACAAGTTGTTAAATGCAGTTTGAAACTTCCAAATACTGGCATAACAAAACCGAATGTGCCTGAGTTGCATTATTCTGAAACACAGAATGCAAATAGTGTTTTTTTGACCATGCACTATGAAAGATGATGTCTGGGTATCTGATGTAAAATATGGTAAAATCATCTCTTGTGGTTACTAGGGTACAGTAAACCTCTCAAGTTGTAGTCCCAAGGTTGTCCATGTTACCCAAGCAACCACTCTAGGTGATTAAAGTGCTATTGTCACCTGCTGTTCAAGCATTATCCTTGATATTTGCAGTACTTGTTATTTAATATGTGCCTGCAATGCTTGTGGTGTACCTGATGACAGGCAATGTTAGGAGCCTGAAACATGTGTAATGCTTACATAAAGTGCTGTTATAATCTGATGAAATTTACATACAAGACTTAGTGGATCTATGTATCTTCTTCCACAGACCAACTCAGGGCTCCCCAACCTGCAAGCGAGGTAGTACCAACAGAGTCTGAAGCTGTAGAGGCTGGTCACTCTGACACTGACAATGTCATTGTTGTTGAGTCAGATGGTAAGATACGGATAGAAATAATTGTAATATATAATTGGGGTGGTATGAGGCTATCATGTAAGGTGTAACCTGCACTACTTAATTCACTTATTTTTAGAAATACTATTTAGTAAGTTAGTATTACTTGAAGCACCTATGTAATATTTATATTAATACAATGTACAGCAATGAGATCTATAGAATTCTGAGTTTTGATTGTGTACCTGGAACATTTTTAGTGTTGTAGATAATACTGTGTACTTGTTGTGAAAGATGCCATTCACCAGTCAGCCACATCAGGAACTCTGAGGCAAATGCTTATGTTAATTGCAAAAAGAGCACTGGAAAGCTAATGGATGTATGTCACAGAAATGAGAAGCAAGTTTGAAACCAAATGGATGTATAAAATACATTTATTCATGAAAAAAATGATTTTACACTTTGGTTCAGATATTCAAAAGGCTTGTGCATGGTGCAATAGTGTTGCGACATGCACAACCCACTGATGCGCCCTGCCATTATATTCAAACAGGAATTGTGCATGGCACAAATCCCGATACACCATAGCACATCAGCAATATATGCAGGTGCAGGTAGGGGGAACATACCCATGCATACTCTGCACAGCCCGATATTCAGCCTGGGATGTGCTCAGACATGCATGTGCAACCCCTACTTGCACCGCACAAGGTTGATCCCCAAAAAAAGGATAAATGACTGGTCACACACAGGTGAGCTGCCATATTGCAGGGTGCAACACGGCAGCTGCCATCTGTGGGTGGCCACCCGAGCTCTGGCTGAACCTCCGTGGTGGCATCCACACCCCATGCCCAATCATGGGCTAAGTAAATAAATGTATTTGTCCTACATCCCTGATGGTACAGTGGACCATTGCCCACTCGACCGCGGGCTAAGTATATTAAAAATATTTGTCTTACATCCCTGCTGGTCCAGTGGACTGCTGTCGGCCCGATCGTGGGCTACTTATATTAAAATATTTATCCTATATCCTTGTTGTTGAAGTGGACCGCTTCCTGCTCAGTCCTGGGCTAAGTAAATATATTTAGTTGTCCTAGATCCCTGGTGGTCCAGTGGACCGCTGCCCACCTGATCACGGGCTAAGTATATTAAAATAGTTGTTCTCTATCCCTAGTGGTCCAGTGGACTGCTGCCCACCTGATCGTAGGCTGAATTAAAATTAAATAAACCACTATCCCTGGTGGTCCAGTGGAGCTGTTTGACTGATCGCGGGCTGAATTAACATAAAATTAAGCTATTATCCCTGGTGGTCCAGTTAACCTGTCTGCCCGATTGTGGGCTGAAGTACAAAAAACAGAAACCTATTATCCCTGGTGTTCCAGTGGACCCCCCCTCCTCACCTGCCGAATGATCCCCACTACCTCGCTTTGCCCCCCCCGGTCAGCAATGGGCGGCAGCATGCCACCCACCTGTTACCCCACCACCCACTGACTGACACCGTTGGTATGGCAGTATGACCATTGGTCCTCAGCGTTAGCCAACGGTCGTGCAGCTCATATCGTACTACACATTGCAGATATGTGAATCGATCCATTCACATATCTGGAATGTGTAGTATGGTATAGGCTACATGCCCATTAGCTCACGCTGTGGGCCAATGGGCGTACAGCCCTACCAATGGTGTCAGTCACCAGGTGGTGGGGTGGGGGTTCTGCTGCCCGCTGCTGACCGGGGGGTGGGAGCAGGGTGGTAGGGATTACTGGGTGGGTGGGGATGTGTCCACTGGACCACCAGGGATAATAGTTTCTCTTATTTTTTATTCAGCCCACAATAAAGCAGACATGTCAACTGAACCACCAGGGAAAGCAGTTCATTTTCTGTTAATTCAGCCCACGATTGGCTGGACAGGTCCACTGGACCACTAGGGATATAGGTTTATGTTATTTTACTTCAGCCTGCAATTAGGCTGTGGGGCACATTGCCGCACTGCAGGCGGTGTCATTCCCCAATGGCTGCTGCCTGGCAGGGCGGCAGGTGCAAGTTGTGGGGGATTGGTGCACCTTCATGCAAATGGGGCCCTAATTACATGCAAATGGCCCCATTTGCACCGTGCATACATTAGAGCCTCATTTGCATGTTGACTTTCAAATATCCCGGTTGTTGCACCTAGCGCAATGGAACTAGTACTAGCGCATCCCCATGCTCCACTCTGGCCACTGGCACTGGCGCAGTGTCACTGAGCCATGCACACTGCGGGTGGCCAGGGTGCGACATTCAATGATGCTGAGCCATGGAGCAGCTCCATTGAATATCGCCCAGTCCACGCCACTGCACAGCCAAATTGAGGTGCACCCAGGCTTGTGCCACAGACTGCCACAACTTGAATATCTGGACTTTTTTCTAATTTAAATATACTGCTAAAGGGAGTGAGTATACTGGAGGATGTGCCACATGTGGCATGGTTATGTCTCTAAGCTGTACTTTGTGACTGAACTACAGCAGTCATGAGACATCTCTAGTAAACAAACACCCTGTTGGAGTATGTTGCTTGAGAATTGTAAAATAAAAGGTGTGGTATCTCATTATATAAATGGCGATTCAAAAGGAACAGATACTATAGACAGACGTACGTTAGTTGTACACATCTCAGTTTGGTTTAACTGACCATGATCCACAACTGGTCGTGACATTTGTAGACAAAAATGACATATGAAGTATTGTAGTGCTATGAATTTCTTTTCAGTTGTTCAATAAGTGAATGTTGTGTTCATTCTAGTGTAAGAAGATATTTGTACAGATTTGAATTGTATTTGTGTGTCATGTCATCTTACAAATGAGTAATAGAGATACTCAGTCCAATATATCTGTTATCTAGATCTTGCGAAGTATATGAAAAGTGTTATTACATATTGATATACTACTCACTTATGTGAGATGTACTGATGTCACCAGATAAAATGTACACAAGAGAATTTTCTGTTATGCACATAGTGATATGAGAAGGTAATAATAGTTATATTTGTTAATGAGGTTGGGGGCTATGACCCATGTATATGTCACAGATTATGATTTTGAGCCTGTTATGTCCTTGTTACATATTGCCAGAATCTGTACATTACTGAATGAACAGTATTCTATGTCTATGGTAACACTGGCGTACTAGCTGAAAATGGGGTGGGCATCACTGAACAGCTGAATGGGCATGTGTAGTATTGTACAGAGAGAGTTTCAAAATTACAGTGGGGTGTACAGTGATGATGTTATCACAAGTTGCAGGAATTTCTCTGTCACATAATTTGTGACATTGCTGTTACTGTTCATGTAAGTCACTTTCTTACTGTACAGATGAGAACAGCTGATGTGTGGATGTCACTGTTGCTTTAATGACACAACATCCATAGAAACACAGAAGTGTCATTGCAAAGAGAAATGTGTTTATATGGTTTAATAACACAATGAGACAGTATGAAACAATGGATTTCACAATAAAAGTATAGTGCTAGATTAATATATTGTGCTATATGTAATCATATTTTTTATTTGTATGTTTTATAAAGCCCAGGGGAAGCTGCAGCAGGGACACCTGTGGAGGTGAAGCAGGAGCCAGGCACCAGCTCTCTGCGTAAGTACCATCACAACAGATATTCATACAAGATATAGTATCACAGTACCCTGAATCCAGAATGTCTGTTATGTACATTGTCTGCTTGCTAGCCTGTTGCTTACTGACTGACTTCATACAGTAGGAGTGTACAGCATTGTTTCATAGCCTAAACAATGGTTGTGAAGGCTGTATAGTACTACACTGTACAGAAATGTAAATGAATCCATTCATAAATCTCTGTTGTGTAGTACGGTACAAGGTTTATGCTCATTGGCTTCTGTTGTGGACCAATGGGTGTACAGCCCTATTCCACAGAGTCAGTGATTGTGCATCAGGCTTGCAAGTTGGCAAGCAGCTACTTACTGCCACTGACAAGAGTGGGGGGGAGTGGGCATGGTGCGGCTTAGTGGGTGGGAAAGGAGGGTGCAGCACTAGGTAACCAAAGGATGGATTGCTTTGACATAATATTGCAGGGATTCCTGCAATAGGCCTGTGAGTGGTGCACTGGAACACCAGGGACATAGGAACATTATTATTATAGTAATACCCACAATCAGTATGGGGAGGTGGCAGGTTGAAGGTGCTGCTGTAGCTTGGGTGGTCACTCAGAGCTGTCAACTGTCATGTTGCACGGTGTGATATGGCAGCTCAGCTGTGGGTGGCAGCTGTTGACCATTTTCATGAGGGGATCTACTCTGTGAAGTACAAGTAGGAGTTGCGACTGTATGTGTTACTACATCCTGGGCTGAATGTTGGAATGTATGTAACATGGAATGGGAATGAACCTGCTAATTGTATTGCGTACATTACTGCTATGTTTTGATTCATTGGCATTTGTACCAGGCCCATAGCACTTTTGAATATCGCACTGTCATGCATCACTGTGTTGTGCATGGTGTCACTGTTGTGCCTCTTGCACAACACTTCTGAATATGTCACTCACTCTTTATTTACATGATGAGTAAAGAATGTATTAGATAAAGTAGTCGCTAAAGTAACTCAGCTCTTGCTTAGTAAATGTGTAAGATTATTTCAAGTATTATAAAAACAGTCTGACAAATAGAGCTTTCTGATTCTCTGTAAACATTCTAACAGGTTATGAAAATCTTTCACTGACATAAATGTAGAAATTGAACACATAGTGGACAAGGTTTAAGAGTGTTATTAAGTTGTTTTATTATAATACAAATGAGGTACTCCCAGAGATTGTGTCAGTGGTCAGTTAATCACCATCTAGGACATTGTGGTATTTGGTTACACTTTCTGCCACACTACAGCTGTACAGGTGATCAAGAGAACATTTCAATAACACTTGGTCATGCCGTGCTGTTTAATTAATGTTACACCAGTAAAAGATGATTTGAATGAATGGAAATATGTACACAGAGTAAATAACTATTTGACATGTGTGTCTCTTTTGTAGCAGTTATTAAACAGATGATTATGTAAACATTAGATTATGAAATCATACTGTTGGTGTACAGGCAGTCTATTATTTTCATGCAGGTGTGAAGAAATAATATAGGCACAGATGTTAAAGTTTAGTTGTTCATACACAATTGAAGAGCTAGTATCAGTTTATATGAGACTGTGTTGTTTATTATGGTAAAACATTTAGTACTGACTATTGCCAGATAGTAGGCAAAATACAAGAATAGTGTAGAAAGTATACTCTTCTTATAAATCTTTTTAAGTTGTCAACAAAGGACATAATATGGTAGAAAAAAATATAATAACTGAACTGGCAAGACAGGACTTCTAATTTGTATCACAGTTCTAAACAGTGTTAATAGTGGCAACAAAATGTATAACAATTATTGAATTAGATGTCAATATTGTAAGGTGAAAGACAAATAGGTAATCACTCTTTTTGAAGCTGATATATTGATTTATGTTTTTTGACTCTTTGCAGGACGCCGTCGCGTGAAACGCTGTACTTGCCACTGTCGCTGTTATCGCAGACTGGCGTGCAAGAATGACAGTCTGATTAAAGATAATGTTGCGCTCCATGAAGGACAGCAGAGGTTGCTGTCCTTCATGGAAAGCGCAACAGTGGACTGTCAACCTTGTGCTCGAGCCTGTGGTGACAGCGGCTGGGGACACCGTGGTCAGTACCAGCACTTCACCTCCACCTCCAACTGTGGCATCCAGCTTCCCTGGGACGAAGTGACCAGTCTCCATACCTGTCCGGTATCTCCTCTGGATGGTGCAACAGCTTCCACTTCCATTGCACCTCCACATTGAGTCCAGCTTACGTGTTGGACTGCCTCAAGCAGCACACACCTCTCACAAACAGTGGCTGCAAATAGTTGCAATACTTGTAGTAGCAATTTTTGTATATATTTTTGTAAATTATATTTTTGTAAGTTTTATAAATAAAAATAAATATTTTTATGTATTAATTTTTTTCTAAATCAGAAAAATTCAATATAGTTTGATGTTTTTTGTTACTTTTACAGTTTATCAGATTGAATGTTTTAACAATTTTTTTGTCAAGACTGCCTTTTTTCATTTAAGATTTAAAAAAATAATTTTTTACTTTTATAAAAATATAAAACAAATATTTTTTGAATATAACATTTTGTTTGTGGTATTATTCAGTTGTGGGGATGTTTGTCATCAATATTTATAACAAAGGGTTAGAGAAATGTAGTTTTCTCATTTCTTCATACATTCTACCATATTCATGTAAAATTTTTATCAACATACATATAGAGGTTGATCATATGTTGAACAAGGTTTTACCCTATTTAAAATTACTTTTATAATTGTGGCAATAAGGGACTTCCAGGGATTATGTTAATGGTTAGTTAATCAGCCTCTAAGTGCATCTGTTAGTCGGTACACATTGTGTTGCGCTACACCAGTAGTAGGTCATTAACAGACCATTAACACAACTGTTGGTCATGCCTTATTGGTTAAATATTCTATAAGAAACCATTTGGCTTACCTAGTTTGGTAAAGAAGGTTGTTATAGACAGCATTTAAGGTTCAAACAGATGACACATTTAAATTCTTGTTGTGTTACATATGTTGCAGTGTGATGAGAACATTTTTGTAGGTACATTAGTAAGTATGACTTATGTTCAAAATTTTTGTCTAGTAAAGGTACAGAAGAGGAAGATGTAAGATATCTGAATATTTAAAAGTGGTGCTTAGAAATAGACTACCACATTCTTTATGTCTCAGAAGAGTAGACTCATTGGCTGTAAAAAGATAGTGAGTAAAACACTGCAACATAATAAATTAGTATTCACATACAATGGTAAGTGAAAGTAAATAGATAAATATAAAGAGGCATATGGTTGAGATGGATGTTGTCTTACTCTTCATAACAAAAAATCCTGTTAGATGAGTTACTGTGTTCTTCATTTTGGTGCATTTGCCTATGTATGTGCGGTTCTGCCACAACAAACAATTCATATACTATTGGTACTTAACATTCTCAAAAAGACAGGATATTCATGGCAAAAAACTCCATTTAATGCATCAGTTAGGGTTGTTCCACAGTGACAACAATGAGGAAATTTGGTGTTAGGGTTGAAAACCCTAACTCCGAATTCACCCTACCCCCAGTACCACACACACACAGACACACACATGCAAGTAGGGGGGAGGACCAAGGCAACACGACCAATGACAGACAACCAGCAGCAGGTGACAGAAATAAAAAACAATTGTCTAAATGTACTACAAGACATCCCCACCCACCTGACCAGGTACTGCATGCTAGTGGAGATCAACAGCAAAACTGAGGCCATGTACACCAAACGTACACATCCCTGATTGCAGGTGCACACAACGTACCACACTTAGTGTGGCCTTACCTAGTGATGCCCCACACCCCACCACACCTGGTACTGCACCCTGACTGGACATCAATTATGCAAGTCTCTGATTGCAACTGTACAAAGGTTTGTACACTTATGAGTAAACAGAAATAAAGACAACATAAATTTACTACAAGACACATCCATCATCAAGATACAAGAACTGTTGCATTCACTATGTAATTTACGTAGTACTAAATTTATTTCAGCTGTCCACTCAAGATGCAGAGGCTGATCTCGAGGTATGGGAAAACTATT
This sequence comes from Neoceratodus forsteri, assembly GCA_016271365.2. Taxonomy (NCBI): domain Eukaryota; kingdom Metazoa; phylum Chordata; order Ceratodontiformes; family Ceratodontidae; genus Neoceratodus; species Neoceratodus forsteri. Next base: position 66,900,521 of record CM028133.1, read on the forward strand.
CCCTGTACAAGGATGTGCAACTCCTAATGTCAGCATCAGGTATACAGTTTCAGTGATGTAGGTGTACTGTTGCTGTACATATATGTACCTTCAGTGTGTCCATATACTACAAATGCAGTAACTGTTCTGTCTAACAAAGAGTGTAATTACCTGGCTGAGGCCAAGCAACTTCTAAATATCCTAACATTACTGTAGCTACAATGATGTAGGTGTATCACGGATGTCTATAGGCTCAATTTTCCTGTAGCTCTTTACTGAGGATGTACTACCTGGTAAAGACAATGGCATTGCCTCTATGATGCCTCACTTATTGAAATAGTGGTAAGTTTAGTATTGTTGCAATGAGTGATCTATGCCATTTATGCCCACAGCCTCACTTTTTTTTGTAGTTGGTCTACACTCAGGTTGTAGTACCTAGTCTTTGGGTTTGGCAGACCATTCTGTCACTGACGCCATCGAAGTGATAACTATGTAAATTGTAGTACAATAGGAATCAAGTAGGTATACTGTAGATATAAACAGAATTTCTTTTAGTATAGCTTTTAGTCACAATGGGATAAGTGCTGTAGGATGGGAGGGGGCATTCTCTATCACAGACTCTGTGAGTCATAATTGTACTAACCTTTGCATGGCTGCAATCATTGAGTTACAGTGTTGATCTTCATGGGTTAATTTTAACTGCAGTTGTCCAGTGACTACGCAGTACATGATCTGAGTGGGTGGGGCACTGCTTTGCAAAGCTCCTCCACTGCCTAGCAGTGGGAGATTGTGTATACATGAAATCAAGCACACATATTATACCTGTACAACTACTGAGTTTTTTGCTGTGCTCTATAACTGAGGTGGACTACTAGGTGTGGTGGGGTGTGGGGCATCGCTAGGTAAGGCCATGCAACTACTAAGTGTGGTACGTTGTGTGCACCTGCAATCAGGATTGTGTACGTTTGGTGTACATGGCCTCAGTTTTGCTGTTGATCTCCACTGAGCATGCAGTACCTGGTCAGGTGGGTGGGGATGTCTTGTAGTACATTTAGACAATTGTTTTTTTATTTCTGTCACCTGCTGCTGGTTGTCTGTCATAGGTCATGTTACCTTGGTCCTCCCCCCTACTTGCATGTGTGTGTGTGTGTATGGTGCTGGGGGGTGAATTCGGAGTTAGAGTTTTCAACCCTAACACTGAATTTCCTCACTTTTGTCACTGTGGAACAACCCTGACTGATGGATTAAACTGAGTTTTTTTGCCATGAAATAAATAAATAAATATATATATATATATATGTATATATATGCGTTAACCATTTCAGGGAACATTATAGAGCAGTCAGGAATCAAGCTTTCACTGACGTGGTATAAAAATCTATATAAATATATATATATTTTTATACCACGGGGTGAGAGCTTTCTCAGTAGGATATCCTGTGTTTTTCCACTGCAGTGAGGATAATCTTGATGATATCAGCAGAGTGAGGATATCAACATTATATATATATATATATATATATATATATATATATATATATATATATATGTAACCTCTGTCACCGCGGGTTACTAGAATCCCACTAGATCTAGTGGCAGGCAGGTAAAGGCAGCTTGTGAGACACCAGTTAAATGGGTTTCACACTGTCTCACACTGTCCTCAGTCTCAGCTGAGCTGGAGGGATGACATCATATAGAATTCTCACAGCAGCATAAGCCACAGTGGAATGTTGCAGCTGGGAGTTAGGCTAGAACGTTGGGGTTTTCAAAGTGAGTAGTGAGTCAGTAGTAGCCTTGAGCAGTCCATAGTGGATGGAGGAGGTGCACTGCAGTTGTCAGTCCCTCAGAGCCCCCAGCTCTGTACAGAGCTACCACAGAAGAGGGTGTGTGTTCTCGCCCTAGAGAAGGACACAGAAGAATACTTGCTGAAGTGGTTGAGACCATTCCCCAGTTGTTCCAGTGTCCCATCCCTGAGACGGATGGTGGGGAACAAGACCAGCTCTTCAGGGGCAATTCCCCTGGCCCTGCTGGAGGAAGAAAGGCTGCTTGAGAAGAAGATTTGTGCTGAGGCACCAGAAGTATGTTTTTTTCCTGAGAGGGAAAAACCCATGGGCATTTGCGAGCCATGATGAGTCTGCTCTGCCAGAGATCCTATGTTTCCACCGAGACTGTTGTGTTAAGTATCTGCTACTTTAGGTCAGGAAAGGACAGCCAAATACAGTAATTAAGTTATGTGTATGACTTGAGATGCATCTAATCAGTGGGGGTCTACAGGGATGGACATAGCCACTTAGAGAATGCTGCAAGTCAGGACAACAGTTACCAGAGACAGTAGATAGTTAAATGTGATATACATTTCAAGATAGCATTCTACAACCAGAGAGTTTCAAAGGAAAGGTGTTGACTCCAAATGAATGGCCAGGTATGGATTTGGGGACAAGAGGTGAGAGATCCCCCATCAGGAGTAACCAGATTTACCTCCATGGATTCACTTTGGGCACCTATAGCTTTCTCCCAGGCACTTGGCCAGTGTCTGCAGAAAATACCCAGATGTGGGATTAAGATGCGTGTTTTTCCTTACAGCTTGGACATGCTCATGGGTGGTAGAGGGAGCCACCAGCAGAAGTGTCCATGCCGTATGGAAGAGTGTACCAGTGCTGGCCAAGGGCCATGCCAGGGAATCCAGGATAGAGAGTACCAGTTCAGGCTGAGAGCCCAGTGTGTTCAGAACCTGAGGGTAAAAGTTGTTGTGATGATGAAGAAGATGTGTTCTGACCTCTATAGTTCTGTACAACCAGTGAGTGTAGCCCCATGGGGGTCCATCCTGCTTTGTATTCCTGTGTATAAGTGAATAAAAGTCCCACTTTAGAATCCCACTCCTGGTTTGGAAATTCACAGTTCTTGCTTCCTGTGTCCGGAGTTACTTGGGTGCCCATCCAGAAGCACAAACCTAGCCCTGATGCCAAGCGGCTGTTTTCTCCCTGAACTCAGGCTCACCAGGTAATAGGTTATAAAAATGGAGGCACCGGGTGCTAAATGACATCAAAACCCTTTATACTGACACCTGGTTACATACATATATATATATATATATGCCAACCATTTCAGGGAACCTTACAGAGCAGTCAGGAATGGTGACACTGCTAAACCCATTGTATCCCACTTTATCTCCAGGGACCACAGTGTCAATGACCTTTCTGTTTATGTCCTTCAGCAGGGCTTCTGGGATTCTGACCATAGAAAAAACATGGAAGCAACGCTGATCATCCACCTTGGCTCCCAGCAGCCCTCTGGTTTAAATGATAGACTTATTTTCCACTGACATCTTTCAGCCATCCCTTTTTTTCCCCTAAAGTCTATTTGTTTTTGTACTCATTTAATTTCTTTTTCATTTTCACCATAAGTCTCCATCTCTGTCTCCTTCCCCAACATTTGTCACCTTTCAGACTTCTTACTAGGCCCTGTTAATTAGTCCCCACCTGGGAACTTCCCCAGCTCTTTCACTCCCATTATGCTTTATCTTTCCCATCATCACCTTTTTGTTTCACATATTCTCTCTTAATTTTGCCTTTTATCACTTCTTCTCCCTGAGCCTCCCCTTTTTTCTTTCCCCACATATATATATCCCTAATTTTACCTCCCCTCTACACAAACCTTGTTTTTTTCTCTTTTAGATATTTCCTGAAGGAGACCTATGGTCGAACGTAGATGTTTAGCTCTATTTTCAGCGTGCACTGAATATAACCATTTTGTTTTGCTTTTAGACAACATGCTGATGCAGTGCCTTGTTTTTGTTTTTTACATTTTGTAATATATATATGTATATACATATGGGATATGCAGGGGGTGCCTGTGGGATAATCAAGTTATTTGTACAGTAGCCTGTGATCTTGAGTAACCTCATGAGTGGCCATAGGCTACTGTACAAATAATCTGGTTATTCCACAGTTTCCCCACGCATATTTGATTTATGCAACAGGATTTTTTGGGTTCAATTTTGTTCTATTTTATTTTTTTCTTAAGTTCCTTTCCATGTTTTTTCTTTGTGCCTGGTTGCCGTGTTTGGATTGCAGGTTGCTGTGCTGAGAAAGAGGAAAAATGGCTATTTGTTCTTAAGAGTGTTTTCATTTACAATGCGGTTCCATTTTTTTAAGCTGGGGTGGATTTGAATAGGGTGTGCATTTTGTGAGTCTTTGGGACTGCAATAGCTTGGGCTGTAAAGAGCACTGTGAGAAGGTAAAAGTAAAACTGGGAGACAGTACTGCTGAGCAGGCAGCACAGGCGGTGGTGGCTAGTGATGCAATCACTGTGTGGATAAATGGGTGATGATGTAATCACTATGTGGATAACTTGAAGTTATCCACATAGTGATTATATCACCACCCATTTATCCACACAGTGACTCAGATAACTAAAGTGGTGTCAGGTTTTATCCTGACACTTGTTGTTCACATATATGTTCAAGTTCAAGTTCAAGTTTATTGCAGGATATATATATATATATATATATATATGTTTATTTCCTTGTAAGATCACTCCTAACCCCAGTAAAATGTATTTATTTTGTTGATGAATTTTGTTGAACAGGTAGTACTATGGAAACTAGAACTCCCTTTTTCAGGGGTGACCAGGGTTGGGTACAGATGGTAACCAACCAAAATTGAACCTGATGAAGCTGTTGGTGGTATTTTACTGAATGGGGGAAGCTGGTTAGGACACCGGGGAAATTCCCCTACTTCCTGTGAGCGGGGGGACCCTTTTTCCTGTGGGACCAAGATGGCGGCTCCCATGGATCCTGGTGTGGAAGTGTTGCAGTCTGTGAGCATGGAGTCCTCCATTTCGTGTATGAAGGTGCAGGGGACAGGACCTGATTTGGATTTTCTGCCTGGTGCTGTAGACACCGACATTGTTTCCGAAGTTCTACCTCAGCCGGCTGCTTTGGAAACCGGTATGCAGCCTGAAGATTTAGTTTCACTACAGTCTTCAGACCAGGAAAATGTTTTAGACCTTTCTCATGAGGAAAAATGGCAAATTTTTCAGGCTGAATTGTCTGCTATTGAAGCACAGCTGAATGCAGAGAAACTGCTCTGTGAGGAAGATAAAAAATATAAATGTTTGGGGATGATTCCCCTGGTAAAGTTACTGGAGATGTTTCCAAAGTTTTTATTTCTTTCTGTACTCTGCTGGCTTCTTCAGTAGGTGTTTCAGGTCCTCCCCAGGTGGCTATGTCATATTGCGGTGACGTAGAAGAAGCTTGGTCCCCGGAATGGGCCCTAGAGGAGGTGGGTTGGTCGCAGGATGCCGCCAGCGTGTAGCAGGCTGACGTCGCTCCAATATTAGCAGACAGTGTGCAGGATGCTATCAAGGAATCGATTACACCTTCTCCTGTGGTTGGGGCTGATTTTGAGCAACAGGAGAAACTGGAGCCTTCAGGTACTGTTTCTTTTTCCACTCTTTTGACTGTGTCCCCACAAAGCTTCCAAACTCCCTCTGTGGACACAGCTCTGCTGCCAGTTGTGGAGTCTTCTGATTTGGATGCTGCCCCTGATTCCCCTTTGGGTGAAAAGACTGATTCCGCCCCGACCTTTGCCAGTTTATTTAAGAAGCCTGTGGAACTTGCTAAACGGAGGAACGCTGTGCGATTTAGGTATCTAGGGGGTATGGAGACACCTCCTGATCGTTTTTTTGTGGGGAAGGTCTTACTAAAACAATCTTTGCATTTTACCCCCGCAGATGTTTATGCTCTCATTCATGCAGCAGGGGAATCCACTTTGATATTAGTTTTCGAACCCCAGATCTGTTGGAAAAATTTTGGACTCGATATATGAATTTAAAGACTAACCCCCTGTGGACCACCTTTCAAATTATTCCTTTAACTAAACAATCTTTTTGGGTTATCACTGTTTTATTTCTTAATGAGGGAGTCAATATTCAGGATATCCTTTACTGGTTGGATAAATGCTGTGAGGTGCAAGGTATCCCTGAGCCCATTTTAGATGGGGAAGGTTTTTGGAACGGGGGTTGGAAAATAAAAATTAAATTACGGTATGAGGGTACAGACTTAAAACACTTGCCAAACTGTCTTTACATTGGGTGGGATAAGGGTTTCATCTTTTACCCAGGACAACCCCATAGGTGCTTTAAATGTGGGTCTGCCAGACATATTAGCTCCAACTGTGAAATGCTTAAATGCATTCTCTGTGGTGAATTGGGTCACATGAGTTTCCATTGTACAAACTCTTTGAAGTGCACCTTGTGTGAAGAGGAGGGGCATTCCTTTCCAACTTGCCCCTGGGCATCTCATAATACTGCTGATACAGACTTCACTATCCAAGATTTTTATATTCAAAAATCTAAATCGGCCTCTGGCTTTTGGGGTTTTTCTCCTTCTCCCCATACTGCCCCGGTTGTGGTGGATCCGGACGTGGTCAATTCAGATAATGCTGCTTTAGTAGAATCCGAGGTTGGCAGTAGGGATATTACCCTGGTCCCTGGGGATGTCCCTCAGTCTTCAGTTTCTATGGCCCCTCCTAAGCCTCCTCCTCCTGTGAGTAAAAGGAAAAAAGGGGACGAAGGGAAGAAAGGGTAAGGCTCAGCCTGGGAGTTCTGTGGAGGCAATTATTCATGACAATCCTTTTCATCCTCTTCAGGAAGGTATATCTGAGGATGATTTGGACTCTGACACTGCCTCTTGGGCTTTTTCCCAGGCTGAAGCCCCCTCTGATGCTGAATATCCAGAAGGTACTGTTGCCAGTCGAACTAGGAGGAGGCGTGTGGGTGTGAGGCCCTCCTCTAGGAAAGTACCTTGACTCCCTCGTTGATCTCTGTTATGGGTCTGAGTCATTATGATTTAACTATAGTCTCTCTCAACACAAATAGTGTGCTGTCAGAGTGAAAGAGACTGGCGACTTTTTCTTTATTTTCAGATTTATGTTTTGATGTGGGGTTTTTTCAGGATACCAGGCTACAGTCCCAAACTGATGTTAAGATAAGGAGGGATGCTTGAGTTTGGGCAGCTAGTTTCTGGTCAGGGGGGACTGATCTTTGTAGTGGGGTAGGGTTTTGTTTTTCTACTCATAATATTAAAGTTTTTCATTCTGTAGATATTTTCCCAGGTAGAGCCCTTTTGTTGGATGTGCAGCTTCAGGAGATGGATTTTCGTCTCATAAATGTATATGCCCCTCAAACTAAAACTGGCAGGATAGAGCTGTTTAAGCTTATTTTGCCATATCTTTTTATGTCTAGATATATACTTTTTGGTGGAGACTTAATACAAGTAGATTGTTTTCAGATAGGGGTCCCAGGATCTCTAAACTTTATTGCGATTCACAATACCTTTATCATGTGTTACAATTGACCGGGCTTGTTGATGCCTTTGCCTTTCCGGATATCCCTAAGCCCCCCATACCTTTTTTAAGGGCCTTTTATCTACCCGGATAGATTTTTGGTTTTTATCCCCTCATTTAACTCTTAGGCATAAATCTGTGACACCTGTTGCTACTTCTGACCACGGTTTCCTTGTTGTTTTTCTCTCAGATTTTGATGCTACTGTTAGAGAGAAGGGGTATTGGAGACTAAATTTAAGTTTAATGGCAATTGATGACATCTGGGAGAGTTTTCAGGCCCTGGTACAAGCCAGACAATCTGTAGCTTTTCTATATGATTCTTTGGCAGACTGGTGGTCGGATAGTAAGGCCTATTTTCAAAGATATGTTCAGTTGATGGGTAAATTAAATGGTACAAAACGAAAGGAGGATTAAAAGGTTTTACAAGAACAACTTGTGTTATTGCAGTCATTACAGGCTTCTACTTGGACTTCTTATGTTGATCAAATAGAACAGATTAAGTATAACTTGACAAGTTTGCAATATAATAGGATGAAATCCTTAGAAGTTGAACAAAAAGGGATGCACTGGGAAAACAGGGCAGTGTTAATCCTTTTGATTCCTGCTCTGTTTGAAGGTCACGATAAGGTCATGTACTCCTTAAATCTAAGGATGGGTCTGAGAAATTGGGAACTTGGATATCACGAAGGAAGTGGAAAGTTTTGTACAGTCTAAATTTTCTTCTGTAGCTATCCTTGAAACAGAGGTGTTTGATTGGGTAGGTTCTTGTGATTTGGCACAATCCCTGACTCTCTGAAATCTTCTTTGATTTCCCCTGTTACTAAACATGAGTTGGGTTCCATTATTTCTAGTTTAAAACCAGGGGTAGCTCCAGGGCCTGATGGCCTACCGAATGAGTTTTATAAATTATTTTTTCCATTACTCCCGTCTGAGTTTGTTGCAGCTTTCAATTTTTTTCTGGATTCCTGTGTTTTACCAGGTAGTATGTACACTGGCCTTATTTTTTTTCTGTTTAAAACTGGTGATAGATCCCTTTTGGATAATTGGTGGCCCATTACTCTTTTAAATACAGATAGTAAAATCCTGGCGAAATTGTTGTATCATCGTTTAACTTTAGTTTTGGAAGATATAGTCCACCCCACACAGTTTTGTGCTGTTCCTGGGAGAAAAATAGCTGATGCACTTATTTTGCTTAGGGAAATTATGGAAAAGGGATCTGAAGGGGAAGTGAGTGGTTATTTAGTAGGGTTGGATCAAGCTAAGGCCTTTGATACTGTTTGTCATGATTATTTATGGATTGTACTTCAAAGTCATGGTCTTCCGGTTATCTTCTTGAACTGGCTTAAGTTATATTACCAACAGACTATGGTTAAACCTTATGTGAATGGCTGGGTGGAGGCTAGTTGTCTAGTTCGGGGGGGGGGTTAAGCAAGGTTGCCCCCTGAGTCCGGGTTTGTATATTTTGGCATTAAATCTGCTTTTAAGTAAATTACAGCTGCGTGAAGATATTAGGGGTCTTTCAGCGCATAGTGGGGATATGGAGGTTAAAAGTATAACCTATGCGGAAGATATGTGCCTGGTGTTGGGGGACCAGGTATCAGCAAATACGGCTGCTCAGGAAATTATGCATTTTTCTCTGTTAACTAATACCACTATTAATATTGCCAAAAGTATATGTCTTCCTATAGGTGACTTGCTTCCTAAAATTCCGTTTTTTTGGACACACCTTGTCAGACTCAACCACAGAAATTACTGGGGTTTTTTTTTTTGGTATGAAGGACATGAGTACTTATAATTGGTCTCTTATTATATCAGACGCTAGGGGGAAAATTGGAAAGTGGAACTCTTGGCATATGTCCAAGCTAAAAAGAGTATATCTGGTAAAAACCTTTTTATTGCCAATGTTTCTGCATTTCTGTGTGTTTTTTCCACTAACTGTATGATTAGAGACTGTACTCTATGGTTTATTTTTTCAGTGTATTTGGGGTAGCTGGCTTAATCCGATTAAAAGAGGGGGTTTTGTATCGCCCTATCAAAGATGGTGGATTGCAGATGATTCACCCTATTGTTTTTTTCTTTTCTTTATTTTTGTATGGGAATTTGATGCCAGTGATGGGTGATGGGCCCAAGGTTTGGAACCCCTGGGTTTCTGACCAAATTGACCCGTGGCTTCTTTCCTGGGGTATTGAGTCCGCCATTCCAAAACAAAAATCACTTCAGGGCCTCCATTCATATATGCAGTATATTTGGGGGAAATTGAAGCTATGGGGTATTACTAGGAGACAATTATTGACCCTTTCTAGAAAAGAGATGTATGTGTCTATTGTCTCTAGTTTTTTTATTGACATTCCTAGATATTGGATTAAAACTCCAAGTGAAACTGCAATTATAGGAAAAATGTTGCTTAATCCTAGATTGCAGGGAAATATGTGGGAAGTTCTTTGGTTAAGTGTTCATGACAAACTAAATGTACAGAATAATTTGAAGCATAAGGGATTAGCTGAGAGAGTGTGCCCTAGGGATGACATGTGCCACGGGGTTTTGGAAACTGTAGATCATTTATTTTTTTGAATGTCCTTTTATTTTGTCCTTTTGGTCATTTCTTTATTCACAGTGGCCTTCTTTTCCTTTTTCTTGTCTAACTAGAGATATTTTGTTGTTGGGTTTGTTACCAAAGAAATGGATTAAGTATGGTTCAGGAACCGTTTATTTAATTTTATTGATACTCAAGTACCATATATGGCATACGAGATGCCAATTTACTTTATATAAAAGAAGGGTTACTGCTGAACAATTGCTCTGGACTGTATATAATTCCTTTAAAGGTTCAAGGGATTTGGACTTTTCACTTGTTCATGCTCCCTTTTTCAAGAGAGGTGGCGTCATATGGACTGGTTTTTGGATGTGGGGTAGGTCTCCGCACGTGAGATGTATCATATCTTTAGGAGGTATTGTCAGGACAATTATTTATGATTTCTTCTACTGCTTATTTTTTATGTTTTATATTTTATTTTTGTATGCTTTCATATTATTTTGTATGATTTTTTTGTTTGAATTTTCAATCTTTTTTCCTATGCTCCCGGGAGGGGGGGGGTTCTAGTATTTCTTTTTTATTAGCTTGGAGACTATGAAAATGAATATTCGTATTGATTGTATGATGTAATACTTATTTATGTTTGCCTTTATTTCTGTATTATGCTTGTGTGCAGTAACACTTTTTTGTGTATATTTTGATTTCAAGTTTTAATAAAAAATTCCCCTATTCTTTTCAAGAAGTGCCATAGGACCTTTAATGCCCACATGAACAACCACCAGACCACACAGAAGGGACCTCTGTTTAACATCTCATCTGAAATACGGCAGCACAGGAGTGCAGCAAACCCCTCATGCTGCAGTACAGTGCAAATATTGGGATTTAACCCAAGTGCCTGGTGTGGGGGATAAAACCTACAGCCTTTTGATCTTCTAGACTCAGGGGTGAGTGTGCAACCTGCTGAGCCACTGACACTGAAAATAGCATTATGCTGCCTTGTTGGCTCTGGCCAGAGTTTGTTTTATATTGTAACGGTCAGTTTGTGATGAAACGTGGACACTGGTCGACTAACAAGGGCCTTGTTAGTCTACCAGTGCCCACATTTCATCACCAACTGACCATTACAATATAAAACAAGCATTTATCAATGCCGAATGTTGTCTCGCTGGCATTGGTAGTGCTGGAGTTAGAGATGCATAATAGGAATGGCAGTGAAGTATTAAAATGACGCCAACCCCACCCCCACCCTGTAGAGACCAACAGGCATTGGGGTGTGCCTTTGAGTCATCAGCTATAACACTCATGCCATTTCACCTCACCCTACCCTGTAGACACTGACAAGTGTTGTGGTGTACTTTGGGGCCTTTGGGCATTATACTTACCCCATTCCATAAGAAAATATGCTGAGGTGGGTGCAGTATAGGAGAATGAGATGAACTTTGTGGCTGAACAGTGCAAGGCACATCACGATGCCTGTCACTGGCTGCATGGTGGGGGTGGATGTGGAATGGAATGAGCATTACAGCTGACGATCCCAAGTCACACCCCTGACACCTGTCAGTCTCTACAGGGTGGGGGGCTACAGTTGGAAACCCTAACATCATAGGCATGTGTTGGTATTTTCACTCCAAATTTTCAACATGGGCTTTTTGTGAGCCCACCTCATGAAAAGCGGCACAATCAGTTTGTCAGCTGAAAGGTGGTTTTGCACAGTGGCTATGCCATTTGGTGACACAGGGATGAAAATGCATTTTGGGTAGGATGTGGAAAATGACAACTGTATTGTTCATGAGGAGATGTAAAAAAATGGCAACGTTGAAAATTTGGAGTGAAAATATGAAAAATTGGCAAAGGTACGAGAATGCATAGAAACTGTGCAACACATGTCAGTAACCCAATTATTTCTGGGATTTTTTTAACCACATCTTTAACATAGGCATTTTGGGACCTCCCCTCATGAACAGTGGCAGTGTGATTCTGTTAATGTGTCCGAAACGTTGATTTTGCACAGTGACCACACCATTGTGCGCCACAGGTGCGAAAACACATTTAGAGCAGGATGTGAAAAATGACAGCTATACTGTTCATAAGGAGGTGTAAAAAAAATGCCAGTGTTGAAAATCTGGCATGAAAATAGTGTAAATTAGGGAAGTTACAAGGCTACGTGGAAACTGCGCAATGCACGCTTGTAACACAGTCATTTTATGGAATTTTGTCACCAGATTTTCAACATAGGCATTTTAGGACTTCTGCTCATGAACAGTGTCACCGTCATTTCCTGAAACTGTCCCAAAAACTTATTTCAGGCTGCGACCGTGCGATTCTGCGCCATACTTGTGAAAACACATTTCGGCCAGGATATGTAAAATGACAGCTGTACTGTTCATAAGGAGGTGTGGAAAACTGCTGATTTTGAAAATCTGGAGTGAAAATATTACAAATTATGAAAGTTATGAGTGCATGGAAATTTCAATGCACGCCAGAAACAGTCATTTTGGGAATGTTTTCACCAAATTAGTAACATAGGCTTTTGAGAGCCCACATTATATATGGCACTGTCATTTGTTAATCAGTCCCAAAAGGTGATTCCATGCAGTGACCGTGGAAATCACCTTTCAGGGCGATTAACGCCATGACAGTGCCAGAATTCATGAGGAGGGTCCCAAAAATCCCATGTTGAAAATTTGGTGCCAAAATTCCAAAAAATGCCTGAGATATGTATCAAAGTTGAAAAAACCCTATTTATTCCATCATACAGCTTACCAGCATTTCCTGAGTTCGCGGTCGGCTTTGAAGAGTGCAGATGTGTTCCCGGTCCACCAAAGATCATCGCGCCAGACTCCAGAGGTAAGTATGGGGTGGAGGGTGTGGGGAGGCAGGGTGAGCAGTGGGTGGGTGTGAGTTGTGGGAGGGGGGCAGGGAGACCAGGAGGCATTCATAGCTGAACAGAACATATGCACATTGAAAAAAAGATGTATTTTTTCCCACACACTAGCAAGGTTTTCCATACACTATAAAATATGATGCCTGAGTAACAGTGGTCAACTACAGATGTCATCACCTCTCATGGTTGCCATGACAACTGTAAACCTCTTGAGCTGTGCTCTCAAGGTTTACTTGGTTGTCCTGGCAACTGCTTGAGGTGATTACATCATGGTTATAAAATGGCAAGAAAAATCTAGGAATCTCATTGGCCAAGAGACATCAGCTGACTGTACATTAAATGTCTCTTGGTTCAGTGACAGGTGACAGCGAATAAGGTTAAGGGGATACCTGTCCAAGGAGGGGAGTGTTACTAGTGGAGTCCCACAGGGTTCGGTCCTGGGACCTAAACTTTTCAGTATATTAATATCATTTATGCAAGTATCAGACGGGGTCTGGATTTGTAAGTATGCTGATGATTTTAAAGTTGGAGCAGTGGTAAATTATGCCAACTCAGTAATAAATCTCCAGAAACAACTGGATAAACTTGGAGACTGGGCTAAAGAGAATAAACTGGAATTTAACACCGATAAGTGTAAAGTAATGCATCTTGGTCACAACAACAGACAAGGAAAATTTGAGCTGAATAACAAACCAATAGCCATTACTAACCATGAAAAAGATCTGGGAGTGGTTATATCAAATGACTTGACCTTTGTTAAACCTACCCATGAAAAGGTTACAAAGGCCAATAGAGTTTCATGGAATATAAGAAATATTAGAAGTAGGAATAGCAAAGTCCTAGTTACACTGTTTATATCTTTGGTTAGGCCATTGCTCGAAGATGGAGCACCCTTTTGCACACCACAGGAACAAGGTTTGTGCAAAAAGATAGAAGCAATCCAACGAAGATTCACTAAGAAAATTAATGGGATGAAGGACAAGGAGTGTAAAGATAGACTATACTTGAGTGATTTATATTCCATAGCATACCTTAGAATAAGAGGTGACCTATGCTTTATGTATAAAGCTATAAAGAACAGCTTATTATGGGAATTCACAGGGTAATTTTGGAAGGAAACAGCAGGCATGCAAACAAAAGGGCACTCACTACAACTGAGAGGAGCAAAATATAATACCACGAGGAGAGGGAAGTGGTTTAGCCAAAGGGTGGTGAACAACTGGAATGTGCCTCCAGGTGAGGTTGTGGAGTAGGCAGTCTGGAGATGTTTAAGACCACACTGGACAAGTATATGGGAGAACGGAAATGGGAATTTATTCACTGATAGTGGCAGGACCATAATGGCTCTAGCAGTTACTGGACCTGATATCCAAATCTATGAACTAATGAACCTATATATACACACACACACACAGTCATCCTGGTCCTAAACCACATTACACAATGAGCAAGCAAATCAGTCCTCCTACAACCAGAACTATCTTCCATCAGTCCCTCTGCAACCAGAACAGATTTTCCATCACAAACATGGCTGCTACCTTTACACTGTAAAGACCTTCAACTGGGCCCTAAAAATAAAACTACCTTAATTGAAAAATTGAAATAATTAATTAAATATTGTTTTCCTGAACATCACACTCTCCTTACACACATAAACAAATTAGAAACATTGTACTGTTTATAGTTGTCATTGCAACTGTTTCTTTACTAACAGTGACAAATTCCCTTTCTGTCTTTACCTGTTCATCAGGGAAATCTCTTCTGCCTACCCTGACAGTGAAATAATTGAGTCACTGGCTCTAAAACAGGCCTTTGTTGTCTGTGTGTACAGTATGTTAGGAGAGTAACATTCTACCAGAGGAACTGAGCATAATTTTGAATCTCTGTATTCCATGGTAAACATTCCATGATAAACATTCTATGTCTTGAATGAGATGAAAACAGAAAAAAAAGGATGAAGAAAGTAGGCAATATAGTAATACTTTATAAACAAAGAGAAAATGCGGGAAAACACAGTAACATAGGTAGAGGCATACCCAAACTGCCCAAATAATACATTGCTGTCCCTCCAGCTCACTGGTTTAGCATTATTCAGTGAGTTGCTATTCAATGAATTTTATCCCTCCTCTACCCAAGTCTGGGGACTATTTCTCACCATATTTAAATTAAATAACATACTATTATTAAATCTTTAATAATGTGTCCAGAGTTTTGTTTGTTATAGAAATAGTTGTTACCCATTTAATAAGAGCGATAAGACACTTCAGGGTGTGGGTTGTTGATTGATAAGAGCACTACCCAGCTGCTGTAGTCACTTGGCGCAAGCACCTTGTGCCTAACAATACACCTGGGGGTGTGCTCTTATCAATCAACAACCCACACCCTGTTGTGCCTTATTGCTTTCTTAACCGCCGTTACTCAGTCATTATCCTATGTGTAATATATTACCACAATGTACAACACTGGTAGAACTAACAGTTATTTAAACAACAGTATGAATGTGGCTCACAACACATTTTAGTCAGAAAGTAAACTCACTAATCTGCAAAAAAAAGGAAACTAAAACAAACATGCAGATTAATTCCCAGGCAGCTTGTCTTGAGACAGCTGTAGGCAGATGTCTCCATCTGGTTTCATAGTGCACACATCCTAGTCAGGCACATCATTTGTCTTATTAAAATGACTCCCCTGATTCAAGATTCAACAATCATGATGGTATTTGCCCAAGTACCAGCATAGTATAACAAAGGCATAACAGGGACACTAATATGGGAATGCAGAAAAAGAAGAAACTGTTTTTCCTCAGAAATAACCCCAAGCTGTGGAGTTCTCTTGCCTGTGATGCATTGTGCCTGCTTGTGCCTCCAGAATGAAACAAGCCTAGGTCTGTACCCCTGACCCCATAACTCTCCTACATCACCTGTCCCATCCCATGCCCCCATGTCCTGATTAATCCTTCCCATATTCTAACCTCAACCCCCCCCCCCAGAATGAAGCATGCCCAAGTCAGGACCCTGACCCTATAACTCTCCTGGGCCACCTTTCCCATCCCATGCCCCCACGTCCTGATTAATCCTTTCCATAGTCCCCTCTTCCCCCAAGAATGAAGAAAGCCAAGTCAGGACTATGACAGTGACCCCATAACTCTCCTACATCACCTTTCCCATCCCATGCCCCCATGTCCTGATTAATCCTTTCCATTTTCCCACCTCACCACTTCAGAACAAAGCAAGCCCAGGTCAGGACCCCTTACCCCATAACTCTCCTAGGCCACCTTTCCCATCCCATGACCACATGTCCTGATTCATCTTTCCCAGATTCCCACCTCCCCCCCGAATGAAGCATTCCCAGGTCAGGACCCCTGACCCCATACAACCTACTCTTGACTCTTCTAATAGTAATCAATCAGGATTTAGACAGGGTCACAGTACCACTCATGTAGTTAATAAGGTTATAAAAGACAGTCTTACCTCATTTAAAAATTAGGTATGCTCAGCTAGATTCCCCAATTGTATGACAGCATTTAACACTCACTGTTAAACATCATATCCTGATTAAAAAACTTGGTTAACATTTCCAAGAATTTCAATGGTTCAGAAAGCATATCTTGAGAAGGTCCTAATGTGCTTGTTCTAACTTCTTCTAACTTTATACACACACACACACACAATTTTTGAGTGACTAGGTAGTAATTTTACAAACCTGCCCACCCCATTAACACAGTGACACAGCCTCACAGGACAAGGCAGTCAGACAGTGTAAAGTTTTAAACAAATTGCTCATCGAGCGTACAGTACATGGCTGGCTGGCTAGGCAGGCTGACTGGCAGGCAGATTTATTGTGCTGAAATAATTTCTGAAATAACTTTACTCAAGTCCATACTCCCACCCAGAGTCACAACTAAGTGAGTGCTCTCCTCCAGTACAGTCAGAGTCTGCAGCACCCACATGACCCATCACGCCACGGTCACCACTTGAAACAATGACACCCAACCCACTGATGCCTGCTCCCTGCTGTGATGCTTGTAAGGTACTGATCTGGATTC
The DNA here is from genome assembly GCA_016271365.2 of Neoceratodus forsteri. Classification (NCBI taxonomy): domain Eukaryota; kingdom Metazoa; phylum Chordata; order Ceratodontiformes; family Ceratodontidae; genus Neoceratodus; species Neoceratodus forsteri. The sequence continues at coordinate 66,917,308 of CM028133.1, forward strand.
TGTGCACAGTGAATTTATGCACCTAGGATGACCAGACCGGGAGGTGGGAAATTTTCATCTTCGACTTTGCCCGACGTCTCCATCCATCTGGCTCCTGCTCGTCAATGCCTCATGCCTGATGATATAGCCTGCCCTGACTGAGCTTCTAAATGCCACGGACCATGCCTGGGACTCGGGAGTCAACAGCAGGCAAACAACTAGTCAGTGTCCCTTTTAGATGACGCTCCACCTTGGGGGGCTCCAAACAATCCTTCTAACCATTGCCGACACACAACCACCGTAGGATTTCAAAAGCCCACCACAGAGACAGATGATGATCTGCGCCTTGGTGCCTCCATGCACGCTCCACCCCTTCGCTCAGTCTGCACCAATGGGTTGGGGTTTATGGCTCATAATCACCAGCTGTGCCTCCAATTACCAAAGGGCTTGCCAGCGCTGCTTGTTGTGACATTTTGAGTAACCAATAGCAGTACCCAATATTACCCCAATGCTGAGCAGCTTTGCTTGTTCCTTAATCCTTTCCCAAATCGATCAGCGGACTCAGCAGTGACAGCATCAGCACACAGCGTGGGGGGCAGCCAGGCCAGTCAGTTACTCATCACAGAGCAATCTGTAGTGTGCACAACCCCCCACCACCACCTCGTTCATCCCAGAAAAGGGTCATTATGATTTTTAGTCATCTCAGAGATGAAAAACATTTTTTAACAAGAAGCAGACTAGGCAGGGTGGTGAAAGCACAAAATGCTACCCCCTCTGAAAGAAGTGTACGAAGCTGAGTACACTGCGTACGCCTGCCAACATCCCATTCTACTGGATTTAAAAGAAAGCTTCAAAAGGTCTGTGAGCTGGTTGCTAGATTAGGCCAGTTGCCATGCTACACTTGTTGCTTAGCTCCAGTTACCTAGTTACACAATACAGTGTCACATGTTCTAGTATGTAGGGATACCACTACACATTCATCAGGTTTCAGGTATTCCTTTAACACAAAAGAAAATTAAGTAAATATAACAATAAAAGATATAGCACATTAGTACTGCTGTGTTGAAGCAGATACTGAGTCTGAGCATGGGAAAGAAAACATCTGCTTTGGATCGATCGTTTCTTCCTTCTGGTGTTATCCAGATACTGCACCTCAAAGGGAAAATTTCTGTTTTAGTGCTGTGTTTTAAAAATATCAGACTACTGAAACTATTTTTAAAATTAGAAGTACATTACTTTAGGGACATGTGGGACCTTAGGGATCCATGTTCAGCAGTAGGTGGTTGTCGAAACATTGTGTTCGCGCTTTAGCGATACCAGCTTGTTCAAAACCCCTCCAACAATTCTCCTTTCTCTCAGCAATGCTGTTGAATGCCACAACTAGCCACTGGGTATGAATAGCCTTGATGTTGAACATTCTAAGATCAACATTAACATAACTGGCAGGTGCACCTCTAGTTAACTGATGGGAAATCAGTCCAGAGTACCACACTGTAAACTGGGCTTTCATTTCATCTTTGAAGAGCTTATTCATTGTGGTATCCAAAGGTAGGAGCAGGTCAGTGCAACTTGGGGGCACAAACAAAGGGATAATGTTCTCCTTCTCCTCCTCTAGCTTTGCAAGCACATTGGTAGTGCTAAGTGCATTAAACAGGTCTAAAATTAGAATTGCTCTTTGTTCATCTGGCAAATCATGGGTTTTTTTACTGACGAAATGTAAGGTTTAAGCACATTATCGACACAGGAAATCAATGTGTCCTTGATTGGCCAAGTGGTTAGTACTGTGCGTGATATGGCAGTCTGAGAGGAAACTAAAGGCAGGGTTGTAAGCTAGTAGATTACCTGGGGGGTAGCATATTGCCAGCTAATGTGAACCCCAGGTTCAGAGACACTTGCCGTTTGTCTCCAAGGCCAGTCACCTCCACTTGTTTGGATCCCATTTTAGTCATCGTCCATTTAGAGCAGAGCAATAAATTAACCCCTGTCTCATCAATGTTTATTATAAGATCTGGAAGGATCAGCTTATTAGCAGTGGCTGTTCCGATACTTGAGAAAAAAGCATTCTTGAGTTCCTGAAAGTTTTCTGGCTGCCTTTGTCCCCTTTCTTCTGCAGTACCCCATTCAATTTAAAAAGGTCAATGCCCACTGTTTGCTGAAAACCATAGGGCCACCAGACTCTGCCAGTTGCCCTGGATTGTTACATTTGACTACCCCATGAGCAACTGTCATGACAACCCTTGTGTTTACAACAGCGCCCTCTGATTGTAAGTGCCTGGTCAATTTTTTAAGTTCTGTTTCCACATCACCTAGCAGCAAAGGTGGTCTACCACATGGCTTCATGGGGAGCTGGGGCAATAGGCTAGTTGGGTCAAGAACAACTTGATGTTTTGCCATGTAGCCTGCTTTAAATTTTCTTACAGTAATTTCATTAACTTCTAACCCATACTTGGAGTTGAAAAATAGCACAGCTTTCATAAGGCCGTTTTCTACATTGTATTTACCAGCTTCAAAATGTTGCTATGCTGCGTAGACATTGTAAGTAGAATGACATTTTTTAGAAGATGGAGACTAGCAATGCAGTTCGCTAACAATGCATTCAGCCATTCGCAAAGGAACATTGGCAGACGTAGACAGGTCATCTGGTGTAACCTCTTCTACCAACGTGAAAGGGCACTTCTGTGCCTTGCTACAATCTAGTCACTTCAACAGAGACATGTTTGTTTGTGATGGATGGACAGACGCAGCAGACGTGTTCATTTACAGCAGGTTTTAAAATCACCTAATTGACCCTGGGTTACCCAGCAAGAAGGGGAACTGTATTGTAGTAACCGGGGGTCAGCTGTTTCAATTAGTTAAGTGGACTGAAATGAACTGAAGAAGAATTTCTTCACAGAACGGGTGGTGGACAAGTGGAACACCCTGCCAGAGGAAGTGGTTGGGGCTGAAACAATCACGGGATTTAAGAATGCATGGGATAGACCTAAAGGAATTCTGGAGGTCAGGGGTAAGGGGCAACAGACTTCCTGGAAAACATAAACTGAACTTACAAACTTAAATGGGCAGACTGGGTGGGCCATAGGCCCTTATCTGCCGACACTGTCTATGTATCTATGTATCTATGTAACTGTCAAGTTAGTGAGTGAGCAAACTGTCAGCAGAACGAATAGGCTGTTAATTCATAGGTTTCATAGGTTTAATCTGAACAGAGAAGACAGTAGTCCATTGTGCTTGCAGTTACCCTAGTTAAAGTAACTCATGATTTTATTTGCTACACAGTATTTGTCCAGTTCCCTCTTAAACCCAAGCATGTTCTTACTCGCAACTACCTCTTCAGGCAAGTTGTTCCAGACTGGTATTACCCTAACACTAAACCACTGTTTCCTTTTTATTGTCTTAAAATGTTGACCCTTCAACTGCAATGTGTGAATCCTGGTATTATAATGCTGATCCCTAAGTGTAAGTCCCAGTTTCCTCTTTAAATTGGTGTCCTTGATTGATCTATACACCATACACAGATCTCCTCTCAGACGTCTATACTCCAGTGAGTACATCCCCAGATCCTCCAATCTGTCCTTATAGTCTCTGTCCCTAACATTAGCCACCAACCTCGTTGCCCTTCTCTGAACCCTCTCCAGTCTCTTGATATCTGTTTTGAATGCAGGTGACCAAAACTGGGCTGTTAATGGGCTGTAACTGGTTTGCAAATGTCACAAGATGGTTTGTTAAACTTAGAAACACAGAAACATAGACAATGACGGTAGAAAAAGTCCAAAGGTCCAGCCAGTCTGCCCAAGTTCCCTATAACCCCTGGAACCTACTGTTCCTCCAGGGTACTAACCCTCCCCACCCTCTCTTTATTCTCCTCCTTGGTTCTGTCGCCCCCCGGTAACCACTATTCCCTTCATTATGTCTCAGCCCTGCTTGAATCCTCTGACTGTTTTGCACCCACCAATTCAGCCAACAGACTGTTCCAAGGTCCCACCACCCTTTCCATAAAGTAGTACTTCCTCACATCTCTCCTGTACCTACTTGCTGCTAATTTCCATTCATGTCCATGTGACCCACGACTTGGTATTCAGGCTAAATAGTTCCCCACAGTTCACTTTGTTAATTCCTTTAAGGACCTTGAAGATCTCCATCATATCACCTCTATCCCATCTGGTCTCCAGTGAGTACATATTTAGTGCCTTGAGGTGCTCCTCATAGGATCTGCCCTGCTGGCACTGAATCATTTTTGTTACTCTGTGCTGCACTGTCTCCAAACTATCCTTATCCTTTCTGAGATGAGGACTCCAGAACTAGGCACAGTGAGGTGAGGCCTCACCAGGGATCTGTACAGGGGAAATATTACCTCCTCTCTTCTGCTAGCAATACCCCTACCGATACATCCCTGCATCCAGTTAGCCTTGCCATAGGCCTTGTTGCACTGACCCAATTGCTTAAATGAGTTGCTAATGATAACTCCCAGATCCCGTTCCTCAGCTGTAGTGCTAAGTCTCTCTCCTCCAATCCAGTACTCCATTTTGGGGTTATTTTTCCCTAGGTGTATTACCTTGCACTTTCTAGCATGTTTAACTGATTTACTTTGTGGTGTGAGGTTACTACTTAACTGTCAGCTGTACTGGAAAATGAGTGTCTGAACTTTCATAGGCAAACTGGTACTGTACTGGTAGACCGCAGAACATGAAAATTAAAGAACTGCGATCAGCGACCAAACGGAAACTGCTAAATATACTGTACGTGTTTATTTCCTGTTCTACAGTACTCTCCTCCTATACCTTATTAACCCTTGTGAGGTAAAGATTTCTATCATATCCCCACTCTCCCTTCTCTCCTCCAGAGTGTACATATTTAGTTCCTTTAGTCTTCCCTCATAGGGCTTTTGTTGCAGACCCTACACCATTTTGGTAGCCCTCTTCTGGACTGCCTTCACTCTGTTTCTGAGATGTGGTCTCCAAAACTGTACATAGTAATCGAGGTGGTGTCTCACAAGTAATTTATATAGAGGCAAAACCACCTCACTCCTCCTGCTGGAGATACCTCTACCTATGCACCCCAACATCACACTAGCTTTTCCAACTGCCTTGGAAACTGCCTGCCCACTTTCAGGTCATCCGATATAATTACCCCTAGGTCTCTTTCCTGTTTGGTCTTTGTCAGTATCACTCTGCCCATCTTATACTCTGCTTCCTGGTTCCTATGGCCTAGATGCATTATTTTGTACTTTTTTTGCATTTCAAGCCAGCGACCATACCCTTGTCTACTCTTCCAGTCTCTTTAGATCCCTGCACATACTATCCACCCCTCTCCAGGTGTGTCCACTCTGTTACAGAATCTGCAAAGAGGCAGACCTTAACTTCCAGTTCTTCTGCTGTGTCGCTTAGAAAGATATCGAACAGGACCGGTCCCAACACTGATCCCTGGGGTATGCCCCTGGTCACCCTCCCTTCCTTGCAGCACACTCCATTCACCACTACCCTCTGAGTCCTTTCCTCTAAACAGTTTCTTATCCATGTTACCACCTTTTTATCTACCCCCAAGTTACCCAACTTGCCTTCTAGTCCCCTGTGTGGAACAGTGTTGAAAGCCTTGCTGAAATGCAGATAAGCCACATCCACCACTCCTCCCAGATCCAGCTCCTTGGTCACCCAGTCAAAGAGTCAGAAAGTATGTTGCCCACCAGTCCCAAAATGAGTTCCCTTTATACCATAGCTAACTTAGTATGGCACAGTTGGCATATGGCTATCGTGTCATCCACAATATTCATCATATAGAAATCCCATACAGGTGATCAAGCCACTTTAGGCTTCATGTGATGCAGGTGTACAGTGCTTGGAGACAGAGTATTTTTGATTTTTTAGAAATGTTGAACTTTTCACAGTGGAAATAACCTCTTTATCAGAAAATTACTGCCACAATGAGGGGTAGAGTTCTCAACTGGGGTATTGTCACTACCACCATTAAAAGCAACACAGGAAACAGCTCCATCCATTCTTTTCTTCCCATTTTGTTCCCACAAGGGATCTTCATAGAAATCATGGAGAATGTCATAGAATAGGCTCCCACAGGATGCTGGTCAAAAGATTAGGGAGCTTAGGGTAAAAGAAAAATGGCAAATTGGGTAGAAAGCTGACTGAGGGGTAGCACAAAAAGGGGTGATAGTTAATGGGGAGTTTTTAGCAATAAAGGAAGTAACAAGTTGGAGCAGCTAGGTATATGCTATCTCTACCTGTAGCCCTGAGTGTGTTTCACTGTCTAAATATAACATTACTTGCTTAAACCTATACTATAGCCATATGTGAGCCCTGCTCTTAGCAGGAAGCAGGCGAGTAGTACATAGACTTTATTTTGTGTTGCTTTGAACTACAAACTTGCCAGTTCTTACATGTTCTAGGATCCAAATATCTGGGGGAATATATCTTGTACTGAGAAATGCCTATTTAAAGGCTTTGCTGTATTTTATACACTTTGGGCTTTTGAAATATTTTGCCTCACGACGTGAACTGTGCTTACATCTGGATCATGGACTCGTATTTAAGTCCACCCGGTGGCGAGCGTGATTTTATGAAATTAACAGTTGGAGCTGCTAGATATACTCTATCTCTACCTGTAGCCCTGAGTGTGTTTCACTGTCTAAATATAACATTACTTGCTTAAACCTATACTATAGCCATATATGAGCCCTGCTCTTAGCAGGAAGAGGGTGAGTAGTTCATAGATTTTATATTGTGTTGCTTTGAACTACAAACTTGCCAGTTCCTACATGCTCTAGGATCCAAATATCTGGGGGAACATATCTTGTACTGAGAAATGCCTATTTAAAGGCTTTACTGCATTTTGTACACTTTGGGCTTTTTAAATATTTTGCCCCGCAACGCGAACTGTGCTCATTTCCGGGTCATGGACTCATATTTAAGTCCACCCAGTGGCGAGCGGGGCAAGCCGAGCAGGCGAGCACATGTGGAGACGTGCGCAGAGACACGCGCATCTGCGCATGTCTGCTGTGTCCGCTGGGACAGCGGGGATAAAGGGCATTTACTTTCAGCTCCTCTATTCAGTAAGTTCTACAGTATTTACTTGCTCTTACATAGATATTTTAAACTATGGATAAACCTAACAACTATTGCTCGTCCTGCCAGAGGTTTGGTATGGGCTCCCAGATTGTTGATTTTGTATGTAGTAGATGTTTATTGATTGAAACTCTGCAAAAGGAAATAGGTTGCTTACTGGCAGCTACAGCAGTTAACCCTGAGATTGAGGCATTGGAGGACTGCAATGACTTGATGTTAGGTCAATCTATACCCCTGAGTCCTTCCTTATCCCCTGTAGTTCCTCTCACTCTAAAGACTAATGTCCCCAGTACTTCCTCATCTTCTGCTTTGCCCCAGAGGAATTAGAACAATGGTCAGTAGTTACCAAATTTAAAACTAAATGCAGAGGAGGGCAAATATGTAATAGTGCACCAGTATTACCTCTATCCAATAACTGTGAAGTTCTCATGCATGAAACCGCTGTCTTTCCTAATGATGATACTCCACTTCTCACTCAGGAGAGTTTATTAGTTTCTAGATCCCCTTCTAAAGGCTCAATAACTAATGACAGGAATGTTTCATTAAAGCCAAAAATTTCTCAATCAAATTTAGGGAATTCAACTAATGAACCTGGAACAACACTACTCCCTCCCACTAAAATGGATCACCATCCCCCATCTAGACAAATTTTTGTTATTTGTGGCTCTATTATTAAGCACTTGGACCGTCCTATCTGTAATGTGGACAAACTTAATCATACTTGTTCTAGTTTAAGAGGGGCTAGAGTCTCAGATATTACTTCAGTAGTCAAAGAAATATTAGACGGGGCTGGAGATAACCCTTTGTTTGTAATACATGCTGGTACTAACGATGTAAATAGAACCACCCTTGAAGAGCTTAAGCATGAAATCATTGCACTCAATAATTTTCTGGCAGACAAAGACAGCCTTGTATGCTTTTCTGAGATTCTTCCTATACCTAGAGCTACTAACATTATCAATATTAAGATTAAAGCTTTTAATGATTGGCTAAGGCGATGGTGCCTCCAGCAGGGCATTTTATGCCTTGCACACTGGGAAACTTTTTACCAAAAAAAATTCCTTGTTCTGCTGGGATGGACTCCATCTCAGCAGAAGGGGAAGTACTTTATTGGGTAGAAGTGTTACTTCAGCTATCAACAAACTTTTAAACTAAGAACTGGGGGTGAGGACAGGAACTTGTCCTATTCTCTAAAAAAGTTTAATAGTGATCCCACTGTATGTGAGGTTCTTTCTCTCAATGCGAGATCTCTAAACGTGGTTAAAATGGCAGAACTCGAGGCTAAGTGCCTTTCGGTTAACTTTGGACTTATTTCCATCACTGAAACCTGGTGGGACCCTGATACTACTCGGATCCCACATTTACCTGGCTATAAGCTATTCCATAAAGATCAACAAGGTCAGGTTGGGGGAAGGGTTTGTCTTTATGTTAGGGAGGATATAGCCTCACTTCAACTCCCCTTTACTAGTAATATTGAATCTATTTGGGTAAATATTCAGATTAAGGGACAACCCCAACTGTTGGGTGGGACATGTTACAGGCCCCCATCATCAAACCCTGATTACACCTTACTCTTACACAAAGAAATCTCTGATATGGCCTCTAAAGGTAATATTCTTGTATTGGGTGATTTTAATATGCCTTCTATAAACTGGGCCACCTTATCTGGTAGTACGTAGGGTGAAAAGGATCTAATTACTGTTATTGTGGATATGGGCCTGGAACAAGTTATAACTGAACCAACCCATGAGGAGAATATATTAGATTTAGTTATTACTAGTATTGGGAGTTCCATATCAAATATCCAAGTTGGTGCCCCTTTGTGTTCTAGTGACCATTACTCAATTTCCTTCTCATTGTTATTCTTTCAGCAAATCTCAAATTTTTCTGAATTTAAAAAATTATGATAATGCAAAATTTAACATAATTAATGATCATCTAAATTCTATTTCTTGGGATTAAATATTACCTCCTCTCTCCCTCGAGAAATCTTGGGAATATTTGAAATCTTCAATCTATTATTTGGAAGATTTATTTGACCCCACCAAAAAAAAGTATAACAAGAAGGGAAAGATCCCTCTGTGGTTTAATAAAACTATCAAAAATGTAATTAAAAATAAACAAAGGCTTTTTTCTCTTGTAAGAAATAGTGAGGGAGTTGCCAAAGAACAACTACTTTCTAAATATAGGAAAACCTTAAAACTTTTAAAACAAGCTATCTTGCAATCTAAAAAGAAATTATAGTTTCATTTGGCTCATTCCAAAGATAGCTACAAATCATTATTCTCCTATCTTAATAAAAAGAAGTTGAATAACAGATACATGGGTCCTCTATCTGTAAATAACTTCATTATTTCTACTGACAGGGAAATCGCTGACATGTTTAACAACCAGTTTTGTGCAGTTTTCACTAAAGAAGAAGTCCCAAAACTTTTATGGCATTTCCCCTTATATTATCACTGAAGCTGATACCTTAGAGGCTATTTGTGCCTTAAAATGGACATCTAGTCCAGGACCAGATAATATTAACCCTAGATTTTTACTAGAAACAGCTGAAGTTATAACTAAACCCCTAACCGTCATTTTTAACAAATCTTTACATGAAGGTGTTATTCCCCATGACTAGGCAAATGCCACAGTTATACCAATTTTCAAGAAAGGTAACCATTCCAAGCCCGAAAACTATTGACCAATAAGCCTAATTTCAGTTATAAGTAAATTAATGGAGAAAATCATAAAAAAAAGTTGGAAAAGGAATCAATCACAAACAACATAACTGACCCTACCCAACATGGATTCGGGCATGGGTATTCCTGTACCACTAATCTAGTAGCCTTTTATAATTATATTAGTATGGGACTAGATAATGGTATCCCCATGGATGTAATCCTCCTCAACTACAGCCGAGCATTTGATAAGGTCCCTCATGACATATGCTTGACAAAATTATGAAATTGGGATTTTCTCAGTCTATAATTAATTGGGTCTCTGGTTGGCTGTCTAACAGACAACAGCAAGTTAAAATAAATAGCTCACTCTCTGAAGTTCAGAGTGTGACCAGTGGAGTTCCGCAGGGCTCAGTTCTCGGACCAACTTTGTTTAATATTTTTATCAGTGACCCGAAGGTTAGTTCTGACAATCTTCTTTCAAAATATGCTGACGACACTAAGTTAGGAGGGTCTGTATTAACATCATTAAATAGGATATCCATTAGTAATAATTTAAAAATTATTGAAGAATGGGCTTACTCTAATAGGATGTTACTTAATCCAGATAAGTGTCATGTATTACACCTTGGTAGGAATAATCCCAAACAGATTTATTTTTTAAATAATATCCCCCTTCACGTGTCACTAGTAAAGCAGAATCTTGGAATTCTTGTGAACAATAAATTGTCCTTTACTGACCATTGTACTACGGTAGCCAAAATATCTAATGCAATGCTTTCTCGAATTAAACAATCCTTTGTTTCTAGGACTCAGGAATGTATTATTCCACTGTATAGAGCTCATGTATGGCCACATTCTGACTACGGTTCTCCATTTTGGAGCCCTTATTTAAGACAGGACAGGGACAGAATAGAAAAAATTCAGAGGAGAGCTACCAAAATGGTTCAACATTTTTCCAAAATGAACTACTGGGGTAGACTTCAGGAAACCAGGTTACAGTCACTTCAATCAAGATGAATCAGAGGTGACCTGCTTCTATTACATAAAATTCAGAACTCTCAGGACCTAATGCACCAATGTGGTCTGAACTTCTGTAGTAGAAGGATTACCCCACGGTTCCACAACAAACAAACTGATGTGGCAAAATCTAAAACAAATAAAAGGTTAAATTATTTTATGGTAAGAACCCCCAGAGTTTGGCACTCACTTCTTCAAGACCTGTTGGAAAGTAACTCCATTTCTTCCTTTAAAATGTTTGGATCCAACAACTCCAGGGTATAACTTTTCCCACCATGGTGGTGGGGGACAATCTCAATGGGATATAGCCTTCTTTTGTCCTTTAAAACCAAGTAAATCAAGTAAACAAGCGGTGTACCCCAGGTGTCTGTACTAGGACTTGTCCTCTTCAATATGTTTATTTGTGACACAGATACAACTATCAAGGGTAGGATGTAACACTTCTTCACAGATCAGACAAAGACCTGCACAAGGGTAGACTTGGAGAATGGGAGAAAGGAACTAAGGGAGAATCTTGGTAGCTTGAACAGTTGGTCAAGATCAGCAGACAAGCTTCATTGCTAAGAAATGTAAAGTAATGCACATTGGCAAAAGGAATCCAAGGATACTATGCCAAATATGAGGCAATGCTGAATAGCACTACAGAAGAAAAGGATTTAGGGATAATGGGTCCTATGTACTATGCCTTCATGTCATGTAAATGGGCACGTAAGCATAGATACATGGGAATGTCATGCAGTGGGGTCATGTGGACCCCCCCACGGCATTCACGACTGGTGTGGATGATGGTTACATGCCCAATCCCCCAGCCACGTGGAGAGCAATGCACCAGGGGTGGAAGGGAGCATGCCAGCACTACACACCATTCACAAAGATTCAAAGTGCATTCCACGGGGGGGTGTAGGGCTGAACAGGATATGCCAAGGGGGACCCTGCTGTAACCACAATACGTAGTCTGGCCCACGCACCCATGGAGTCCCCCCAGCCCGGTGCCATACCAGAGTGACAACAGCAACATGTGTGCTGCACACACACACCCCCAGGGTACACTCAGCACCCACCCCCCCACACACATAAGCCCCCTCCCCAGTGTTGGGATAGAACCACCCCATGGCACTGTCAACACCACACTTCACTCCTCACCACTCCGGGTACCTGCACACATGTCTGTGCCACAGCAGTGACACAGCCTCCACACACCTCCCAGGCCACCCACTATATGGCTGATTTCAGGAGTGCTAAACCTATAAATAGGCTGCATGCTCCTGCATCAGTTGTACGACAGGAGGCCATGGAAGTGTGTGAAGAGCTGTGCTGCCTGCAGGCAATCACTGCTGCACTGACATTTAGGTATGGGGACGGGGTGGAGGTGTTGGTGCTGTGGGGGGCTACTGTTCACCAATGACTGTGCCAGGGTACTGTGGCCAAGTATGTGTGGGTAGGCACCACTGGGTGTTGGATACTGACCACCACAGTTAGTACTGTGGTTTGAGGTCAGGATCTGGGGAGACTCCAGCATGGGGTCAGTAGCTGGGGCAGTGTTGGGTGTTGGGGGGGAGGTCACTGCCAGGGATGGGGTCCTGTTGGTGTGCATGTGTTGGGGGGGTTTCATGTGGCACCTGTTGGAGTCAAGGCACAACTGCATTTGTGGAGGTGTCTCTGTCTGGCAGGGGGACCAGGTTGCTGTTGGAGGGGGACCCCAGGCCATGGGGTGGGTATTGTGTGCAGGGGGGCACTGGATAGTCAGGCATGGCCAATGTAGGTCCGGGTGCCTGCAGGTGCTATTCATGCACCCGAATCCGTACTGCCCCATGCAAAGGATCCACTCCTGGACCCAATATGGGTATATGGTTGGATGCCCATATGGGTCACCTACTCCACCCCTGGCTGCCCTGTGTGGGCCTGGTGGCTGTTTGTAAATACCGTCTGGTGTGTACCTGTCTGTGGGGGTGGAGCTACGTGGGTGGGATATGTGCTTCCAGTGCACAATTCCCGCCTGTTCATGCATAGGCCCTAATGATACTAGAGAGCCTACAAATATTGGTACACTGCAGCAGGATAGTGGGAAAAGCAGAACAAGAGAGAAGTACAACTGCTCATAAACATGACATCCATAAGAAAATATTTCAAAATTATTTGAGCCCAGTCCCAACATTTCACCACACAGTGGCTTCTTCTGGGGAGCTGTTAAAATATAAGTATATCTATATATAACAGTCAGTACACCCTAAGGTAAAAAATACTAATTTTTCATATTTGTATCACACCACTTAAGTGTATATCATAAATTTAAAAGACTGACCATAGTACACGGACCATCCATATGCATTTAAGTGAACAGATACATTAAAATTATATACATGTTAAGTAAATGAAGGTTCAATAAATGTAGGACACATATAAATTCTGGTGTGTCAATCCAACAAAGGTAAAATTGCTCAGTTGCTTACCTGCTTGTTACTGCCTGAGAAAAGTCTTTATGTTGCTATAAAACCTTCCAAGGTATCTAAAGTAAACCAAATTAAAACAAAGCCTGGCAAAGACTCCATCAGAAACTGACTAAAGAAAACATATATGGCTTTGTTTTTTATGTTTGAACAGAAAATAAAATTTAGGCAAAACGGACTGTGTATAGACTGTAAAACTCTTACGCCTCTGATTTAGATTTTTGTTTATACTTTAAAATTCCTTTTTTTATTATATTCTAATTCTATTTTAGCGATTGAAATACTTTGAAACTACCTACAATAGCACAGGAAATATACACAAGTAGTGTATCATATTAATTATTATCAATTTTTTCACTTTCGATTTTTAGTTTTATTAAAATAGGATTTGTTTTAATTTTGTTTACTTTAGATACCTTGGAAGGTTTTATGGCAGCATAAAGACTTTTCTCAAGCAGTAACAAGCAGGTAACCAATTGGGCAATTTTACTTTTGTTGGATTGACACACCAGAATTTATATGTGTCCTACATTTATTGAACCTTCATTTACTTAACATGTACAGTATATAATTGTAATATATCTGTTCACTTAAATGCATATGGATGGTCCGTGTACTATGGTCAGTCTTTTAAATTTATGATATACACTTAAATGGTGTGATACAAATATGAAAACTAAGTATTTTTTGCTTTAGGGTGTACTGACTGTTATATATATATATTTTTTTTTTAACAGCTCCCCAGAAGAAGACACTGCATGACAAAACATTGGGACTGGGCTGGATGAAGAAATAAAATTCAAATCATTTTGAAATATTTTCTTATGGATGTTGTGTTTATGAGCAGTTGCACTTCTCTCTTGTTCTGGATTTTCACACAACCACGACTTGTTGCAGGCTACAAAATTATTTCTACACTCAGGATTTCCCTTGGATGTTGACTTTTTAGTGGGAAAAGCAAACAGAATAATGGGATGCATAGGATGGGGGATAAGCAGTAGAAGTCAGGAGGTGATTCTCTCACTGTACAGGTCACTGGTGCAACTGCATTTGGAATACAATGCAAGGTACTGGAATCCACGCCTGAGGAAAGACTGCAATACAGTTAAAGCAGCAAGTGTAGGGCAACTATGATGATCCATGAGCTTGGAGAAATGATGTACGGGGAGAGTCTGCAGGACTTAAACATGTACACCTTACTTACTTACTACTTGCCAACAGAAACAGGCCACATGGTCTATCAAGTCTGCTCAAGTGTGCAGCTAGCACCCCACTTTCTGCAGCTGCCCCTCCCCCCTTGACCATCACCCACAGAGATGAGTGCCAACTGACCTTGAACCAGATTAAGCTGTTGGTGGTATTTCCAGTGAATGGGGGAAATTTGGCCAAGACACTGGGGAAATTCCCCTACTCATCTGTAGGGGCACCATGCTGTTCTGAGCGAGAATGGCAGATAGTCTGTGGAGCACAGAGGTGGAGGATGTGTTTTTGCAGCAGCAGTCCAGTGTGCAATCCCCAGCTAGGGCTGCGGAATCACAGGGGGATTGCATGTACAGCGAGAGCAGAGTTGAAACTGGAGAGACCCGAAGAGATATGCATGGTGAAATCCATGCAATGGGGAGAATTTCTTCTAGGATTATATCAACAGATGCGGCTGGGATTCAAACTCACGATGCAAGTTCAGTGGACTGCAAAGGTTTAACATGCACTACAAAGGAGCCTTTGACTGGGGTGGGTGAGGCCTTTCAAGCTCCACATGTTGCAGCAACAGCTGAGCTGCACAGGAATGAGGAAGCTGGGCATTCCAAGACACAGCCGGTGATTCATACAGAGACTATGCGGAAACTTGAATCAGCCGAGACTGATTTCCCTGACATGACATGGTCAAAAGAATCTGCTCTGTCACAAGCAGGGTGGATACAAAATGAAAATGGACGGTGGATTCCGGATAATAAAATGGATTTCTTTCTCTTCTATTAATACTATGCAGCAGGACATTCAGAGGGCTTCGACGTCTTATTCACAAATAGGTCAGGCTTTTTCTCCTTCTCATACTGCTGAACTGCCTGTGGGAGAACATACTCCTTTACCTGATGAAACTGAGTCAGAAGGTCAGATTTCTGATTTTTCTACCCCACCATCCCCTAACAGGGGTTCTGATAAAACTGGGCCACGGTTTTCTGATTTATTTCACCATAATAAACTAGACCAAGCCCCATGGCGAAATGTAGTATGTCTGCAATATAGGGGTGGGCTAGAAGAACACCCAAGTAGAACTTATGTGGCCAGAAGATTACTAAAAGACTCGATGCAGTTTCAAGCTTCTGATATTTATGCACTTATTAACATAAGGGACGAAGACAATTTTGATGTGAGCTTCAAGTCTTTTGCTGGTTTGGACAGGTTTTGGAAGAAGTATGAGACTTGCAAGTATCATGGAAATATAGAAACATAGAATTTGATGGCAGATAAGGACCACTTGGCCCACCTAGTCTGCCCATCTCCCTACCTAAAGGATAAGCCGCAGATCCTAGTTAACCAACAGCCTACTTCCTCCTACCCCCCCACTAGAATTGCCTTATGTCTGTCCCATGCATTCTTGAATTCCCCCCACTGTTTTTGACTCTATGACCTCCTTAGGAAGGCTGTTCCATGCATCTACAACCCTCTCCGTGAAGAAATACTTCCTCACATTTCCTCTGAGCCGTCCCCTCCTCTATCTTCAAATTGTATCCCCTTGTTCTTGCACATCTCTTTTTTTGAAAGATGCTACCCTCTTGGACTTTGTTGATTCCCTTGAAGTATTTGAAAGTTTCTATCATGTCCCCCCTCCTCGAGGCTATACATCTTTAGCTACTTTAGTCTTTGTTCATATGTCTTCTGGTGCAGACCCTGTACCATTTTGGTTGCCCTCCTCTGGACAGCCTCCACCCTGTCTATGTCTTTGAGGAGATAGGGTCTCCAGAACTGTACACAGTACTCCAGATGTGGTCTTACCAACTGTCTGTACAGAGGGCCAACAACTTTCTGTTTTCTACTGGTGATGCCTTTCCCTATGCATCCCAGTATCCCCTCAGCCCTCCTTACTGCCTTCTCACATTGCTGGCCCACCTTTAGGTCACCTGATATGACTACCCCCAGGTCCCTTTCCATTTATGTTGTTGTCAGTATCTCACCCCCCATTGTGTACTCTTCCCCTGGGTTTTTCTTTCTCAGGTGCATTACTTTGCACTTCTTTGCATTGAATCTAAGCTGCCATACATCTGACCATTTCTCCAACCTTGCCAAGTCCCTTTTCATCCTTTCCACCCCACCTTGCATATCAACCCTGTTACAGATCTTTGTGTCATCTGCAAAGAGACATACCTTCCCCTTCAGTCCCTCTGCAATGTCACTTATAAAGACATTAAAAAGGACCAGCCCCAGTACTGAACCCTGTGATATCCCACTAGTAACCTCCTTTCTTCACTGTGGACTCCATTTACTATTGCCCACTGTGTCCTGTTGTCCAGCCAGTGTTTTACCCGGGCTTCCACCCTGGGACCCACTCCCAGGCTGGCTAATTTGTTTATTAATCTTTTGTGCGGGACTGTGAAATGTCTTGTTAAGGTCTAGGTAGGCCATGTCCACAGCCCCTCCCTGGTCTACTACTTTGGTCACCCAGTTAAAGAAATCAATTAGATTTGTTTGACATGAACTTCCTGCTGTGAATCCATGCTGCCTCTGGTCCTGTGCCTCACTGTCCTCTAGGTACTAAACAGTTCTTTCCTTCAGAAGTGATTCCATCATTTTCCCTACCACTGAGGCCAAACTGACAGGTCTGTAGTTTCTTGCCTGTCTTGCTCCCACTTTTGTGAAGGGGAATCACATCTGCCCTTCTCCAGTCCTCAGGTACCACACCATCCTCCCATGATTTATTAAAAATGGTAGTCAGTGGTGTTACCAGTTCTTCCCTTAGTTCTTTTAGAATTCTGGGGTGAATCCCATCAGGCCCCATTGCTTTATCCACCTTCAGTTTTAAGAGTTATTTCAGAACCCTTTCTTCTGTGAAAGGACTAATATCAACCTGCTTATCCAGAGTGCTTCTATTGACTGGATTAGGTCTCTCCCCCTGCTTTTCCATTGTGAATACTGAGCAAAAATATTTGTTCAGTGTCCCTGATATTTCACTGTTGCTCTCTGCCCAACCACCTTCCTCTTTATTCATCCTCAGTATCCCTGCCTTTATCTTTCTTTGCTCCCTTATGTACCTATAAAATGTTTTATCCCCTTCTTAACTGAGTTGGCTATCTTTTCCTCAGTTTGGGCCTTTGCTATTCTGACTGCCTTACCCGCTTCCTTCTGCTTTAACTAGTACAGTTCTCTGTCCTGCTTCTTCTATGTTTCCTTATATTTTCTAAATGCTATCTTTTCCCCCTTACTTTCCCCGCCACCTCTTTTGAGAACCATAGTGTTTTTTTCTTTCATTTTGATTTGTTTATTTGTTTCACACAAAGGCTTGTTGCCTCCGTGATGGCAGTTCTGATGTTTCCCCATTGTTTCTCCACTCTACCTTCTTGCCTGTTTGTTAGTGCTTTTCTGAGGCACTCTCCCATTATGACAAAATCAGCCCTCCTGAAGTCCAGTACCTTCACTTTTGTATGGCTTGACTCTACAGCTAAGTTTATCGTGAACCACACTGTTTGGTGGTCACTTGTTCCCAGATGGCTACCCACTTCATGATCAGAGATCCTCTCTCCTTCCCCATTTGAGAGTACTAGATCTAAGACTGCTCCCTCCTGAGTGGGTTCCAAAACTAGCTGTCTGAGGCATGCCCCCTGTAGGGCATTGAGAATGGCCCTGCTCTAGGATGTTGGCTGCAGCAAAGGTGCTCCAGTTAACATCTGGCATATTCATGTCCCCCATCAGCAATATCTCACCTTTCTCTGCCATCCCAAGGATGCCTTCTATCAGTTCCTTGTCCATTTCCTCCCCCTGAGACAGGGGTCTGTATACAACCCCTGTGCGGATTGTGGAGACATTTACAGTCTCCAGGGTGACCCACAGTGCCTCCTCTCCTCCTTGTTTACCCTTTAGTTCTGTTGCTTTGATCCTTTCCCTTACATAGAGAGCTACTCCTCCTCCTCCTCCTCCTCCTCTTTTACCCTCCCTGTCCCTCTTGTAGATTGTGTACTCTGGTATGTTGACATCCCAGTCATGGTTCTCTGTGTACCATGTTTCTGTGACTGCCATGATATGCAGGCATCTCTCTTCCATCAAGGCCACCATTTCAGGGAGTTTTTTACCTAGACTATGGGCATTGGTACTCATTATCCTCCATTTTTTTTCTGGCTTTATTTCTTTTTGCCCCATCCCTATCCTTACTACTTTTGCATTTTTCTCCATTTACCCCTGCCCTTAACCCTATCAACTGCTCTATATTGGTGTTTACCTCTAACTACTCTGACTTTTTTGGGGGGGGGCTAGGATTTCCCCTTCTCCTTTTCAGTGCCTCCCCCTTGGCTAGTTTAAATGCTTGCCAATGAAGCATTTAAACCTATCACCTAGAATCCTGGTTCCCCTCCAGGACAGATGCAGACCATCATGCTTGTCTAGGCCTGCATCCCTCCAGGTGGAGTTCCAGTCCCCAGTGAAGCCAAATCTCTGAGCTCTGCACCAGTTTTTCAACCAGTCATTGTATCCCATGGTGCAGAGTACCCTAGCCTCATCCATGCCATAGACAGGTAGCACTTCTGAGAAATTTACCGTGTGTGCAACTTGTCTAAGGCCTCTCCCCAACTCCACAAACTCCTGTTGCACTGCTCTGATCCCATTCTCAGCCAGGTCATTTGTCCCTAGGTGGATAATGACATCCAGCTCACTTCCCCTTGCTGCTGCTCCCATGATCCTGAGGATTCGTTTCCTGTCCCTCCAAGCCATGGCACCAGTCAGGCACCTTACCTCCCTTTCCCCTCCCTCCCCCAGTTCTACCCCCCCTAACAATCGAGTCCCCCAGCAGGAGTTGTTTCCTTCCCCTGTGGGGTCCTATGCCACCCTCCTGTGGGTCTCCATTGTGGAGGTTCCCAGCATCCTCCTTGGTCTCCATTGTGGGTGCCTCCATAGAGGAACCATGCTCCACCAGAGTGGTGAATGAATTGTGGAGAGGAACAACTGCAGGGATGCACCTCTGTTCCACCACCCTCACTCTGCCTGAGCCCACCGTGGTCCAACCACTCCTCTTTCTTGCCAACGTCTGAGGTAGTGGCAGTGGCCTGGGTGGGGGAGCAGGTTTTCTGAATCATTGCCAGGTCAGCATGGAGTAAAGCAACCTCCTCCCTCTGACCAGAGAGGTGCCTGCAAATAGGGCAGCAACGCAGTTTCCAGAATGTCTCCCAGAAGACTGCTGCTCCACAGCCAGTACATTGCACCACTCCCCACATGTCTGTGTCCCTTCCTGTTACAGATGCTTTTCTTTTGTTGTTTTTTTGTTCTTGCTTCAGGGTGTGTAAGCTTGTGAATGTCTCTACCCCCTATTCAGTGTGCTGTGCCTTTAAGGATATGAACAGGTGTATATTGTTAGCAGTTTTGGAAAAGTGATGTCAGAACCCCTGCTATAAAGGAAGTTATGCTTGGGGAGGGTGGGGTGGGGAAGGGTGGGAGGAGTAACCTATACCGCCAGAAACAATCAACTACAACTCTGACCCTCCACCCTGGGGAGTGCCTTCCTTCCTTTCAGACACCTATTTCACAGAGGTTGAATACCAGGTCTAGTCACAAATGACTGCAAATATCTCCCAGCTACAGTTCCTCCCTGGTTAATTAAAGTTAAAACTAAGACAAGTCAACCTCAAAAACAGAATCAATACTAGTAACTTACATAGGTCCAAAAAGTAATAATTCACTTCAGTGTAGTCTAGAAAATAACCTCCTTGATTTAAGGAACCTCTGGCTGCTTTCTTTCTCTCTGTGTCTCAGCAGCCTCTGTGGACCCTCTTCTGGGCTATTCCCATCAAGAAGCCCCTTTTTAAATTTATCAATATTATGTTTAGAAATGAGGTAGTCAATGGGAGTGATATTCTATTCTGGCTGGAGAAAAAAATGTGAGGTTCTGGGCCCACCAGAACCAATCATTGACTCAGAAGGGATTTGGACTGGGGGTTGGAGATTTAAAATTAAACTGAAAATGGTGTAAAATGAAGTGCAACATATTCAAAACAGTTTTTTTTTGTGAGGTAAAGATAGGAGGGTATGCTTTTACTCCGGGCAGCCCAGAGCTTGTTACAAATGTGGCAGCCCCAGACATTTAAGTAGTGTTTGTGACAAAGTAAAGTGTGCCCTGTGTAATGAATTTGACCATGGCAGTGCAGTTTGCAGAAACACTTTAAAGTGTAATCTATGTGAGGAAGCAGGACACGCGTATCACCAGTGTCCATGGGCTGGCCAGAATAGGCCTGGGGGATTGCAAAAAAGAAGCTTTAATCAACAAGACCCAAGAAACATTTAGACCTGCAGAGCAGGAAGGTGAGGACCAGAGGGCTGAGGACACAGAGGTGGGAACACATAACACGCAGACATCAAACACTTACACAAATGAATACTGCACAGCCAGACATGGACCCTAAGCAACACAACACGGATCTGACTGACGATAGGTCAATTTCTCCTTCTAATCCCCAGATTATGCACCCCCAGCCTGTGAAGGACCCTAAAGCTAAACATAGAAACATAGAAGTTGATGGCAGATAAGGACCACAAGGCTGCCAATGTCTTTTCTACCTTATAAATGTGCCACAAATAAAAACTGCAAGGATCGATGTCTTCAACCAAATTAAGCCTTGGCTCTTTACCTTAAAACAAGTTATATGGGTGGGAGATATGAACTGCACTTTAGACATTAAAATAGAGAATAATATCCAGCAGAAAGTCTATTGTGATTCCCATGCCTTAGCTAGTACAATAAATGTGGCAAATTGTAAGGATGTATATAAATATCTTTATAAAGATCCTGGTTATACGTACCAAAGAAATATTTATTGTTCGTGTATAGATTATGTATTTTTATCAAAAGACTTAGTCCCATTTCGATGTGTAGTTACCCCTTGCAAATTTTCAGACAACAAGGTTTTAAAATATGAAATTGACTTTAAAAATGTCGCACCAAGTTTTCCCGTGGTAGAGAAATGCTGAAAACTAAATTCAACCTTATTAAATGATGAGGTGATTAAGAAAGGGAATCAGGATGTTCTGTTGTTTAGGGACTCTGTGGCAGATTTCTACGATGAGTGGGGCTCCTGGCAGTCTGACACTAAAATGCTTTTCAAGGATTTCTTTATAAAACAAGGAAAGAAAAAAGCACAGCCGACTATTTGCAGTATTTACAACATAGGAATCAATTGTATACTTTACTTTCAAATCCAGAGCTGATTCTAAGTTAAAATCGCAAATAGATGAAATTAAAAAACAAATGCATAAGTTTCAATATGATAGAGGCATATAACTACAGGCTGAAATGAAGTTTGGGACAGAAAAACAACCCTTTAAAGAGCCATTCTTTGCATGCAAAAAAAGAGTGGCGTCAAAATTCATGGAGGGTCTAAATGATAATATGGGAAATAAGAAAGTGTTGGCACCAGGGATGTTACAAATCATTCAGGACCATTTAAATAACTTGTTTGGCACGCCTTTTCAGGCTCAAATTCAGTGTGATAATTTTATTATTTTCTCAGTACCTAAACTGGACACAGAAAAAGCTAAGCTTTTAGAAGGTAAAATCACCAAGGGGGACGTTTATTCGGTGATTTCAAACTTAAAAAGTGGGGTCTCTCTCCTGGGTTAGATGGACTCACAAATGAGCTCTACAAACACTTAAAAGATGAGCTGAGTGAAATATTACCGAATGTTTATAATGAACTGCTCTTCGATGGTATGGTATGTAAAGATTTCACTAAGGAATTGGTAATTTTTCTTTTCAAAACAGGGTATCCCTGTGATATTCAGAATTGGAGACCTATAACATAGAAGTTGACTGCAGATAAGGACCGCAAGGCCCATCCAGTCTGCCCATTTCTTTTTCTACCTTATAAATGTGCCATCGGCCTTTGCTCTGTCAGTGACCTATCTATTCATAGTCATTTGTATTGCTCCCTTATGCCTATCCCATGCCTGTTTGAAGCCCTGCACTGTATTCATAGCCACCACTTCTTGTGGTAAGCCATTCCATGCATCCACCACCCTTTCTGTGAAAAAGAATTTCCTCACATTCCCCCTTAATCGGCCTCCTTCTAATCTCATGCTGTGTCCTCTTGTCCTGCTATTTTTCTTATATTTAAACATGTTAGACTCTTTCACCTTGTTTATGCCCTTAAGGTGTTTGAATGCCTCAATCATATCACCTCTCTCCCTCCTTTGCTCAAGGGTATACATATTGAGCTCCGTTAATCTGTCCTCATATGTCTTCTGATGCAGTCCCTGCACCATTTTGGTTGCCCTTCTCTGGACTGCCTCAATTTGGTTAATGTCCTTGTGAAGGTGTGGCCTCCAATACTGCATGCAGTACTCCAGATGGGGCCTAACCAGTGTCTTGTACAGAGGGATTATTACCTCCCTCTTACGACTTGTGATACCCCTACTAATACACCCTAACACCCCCCTAGCCTTACCTACTGCTTTAGAGGTCTGCTTGATGGATTTTAGGTCATCAGTGATGATGATGCCCAAGTCTCTTCTTCCTTTGTGACTGCTAGCAACTCCTCCCAGCCTATAGGTGGCTTCAGGGTTTTCTCTTCCCCATGATGATTTTGCACTTCTTTGCATTAAATCCCAGTTGCCACTCTTCTGACCATTCTGCTAGTTTATCCAGATCTCTTCTCATTCTGCCCACCCCATCTGGATCATCTACTCTGTTGCAGATCTTGGTGTCATCTGCAAACAGACAAGCCTTACCCTCTAGTCCATCTGCAAGGTCACTAATGAAGATGTTGAAGAGGACTGGCCCCAGGACTGATCCCTGAGGTACCCACTTGTGACTTGCATCTCTTCTGACTGTATACCATTTACCACCACTCTCTGTTTTCTGCCCGTCAACCAGTTTGCCACCAGTTGACCAACTTGACCCACCCCAAGCCTACCCAGCTTATTTATCAATCTTCTATGTGGAACAGTGTCAAAAGCTTTGCTGAAGTCAAGGTAGGCGACATCAACTGCTCCCCTTGGTCCACCACTCTGGTTACCCAGTCAAAGAAATCTATGAGATTAGTTTGACAGGGCCTTCCTTTTGTAAACCCATGCTGTCTTGGATCCTGTGCCCCTATGGATTCCAGGTGTTGCACTATCCTTTCCTTAAGGAATGCCTCCATAATCTTGCCCACTACTGAGGTAAGACTGACCGGTCTGTAGTTCCCCGCCTCCTCCCTGCTACCACTCTTGTGGAGCGGGATCACATGAGCCTTCTCCAGTCTTCTGGGACCTCTCCTGTGCTCAGAGACTCACTAAACAATTCTGCTAATGGCTCTGCTAGTTCCTCCTTTAGCTCCTTAAGTACCCTGGGATGTATGCCATCAGGTCCCATTGCCTTATCCACCCTGAGCTTAGCAAGCTCTTGTAGGACCCTTTTTGTGAAGGGAGTAGTGCTCACCTCCTCCCCTGTGTCCATGATGTTGAGCTGTGGGCCCTGCCCTACCTTCTCTTCAGTAAATACTGAGCAAAAGTATCTATTTAGGATAGATGCCTTTACAGGGTCCTCCTCCTCACATGCTTCATTTTCTCCATTAAGCTTAGCAATATTCTCTGACTTTCTCCTTTCACTAATGTATCTATAGAAAGTCTTGTCACCTTCTTTTACTGTTTGTGCTAGTGTTTCCTCAGTTTGGGACTTTGCCTGCCTTACTGCCTTCCTGCTTCCCTTATGGCAGTTTGGTATGCCTCCCTATCTTCATCCCGCTTTGTTCCTTTATATTTCCTGAAGGCCAGCTTTTGGCTCTGACCTTTCTGCTACTGTATTTGAGAACTAAAGTGGTTTCCTCTTCTTTGCACTTCCTTTTCTGTCTAACACAATGGGATGTTGCTTCAAGTATTGCATCCTTAATGCTTGCCCACTTTGCCTGTACCCCTCACCTGTGTTTCTTTTGCCAGGGCTAACTAACTCTGTTGGCGATCTTATCAAAGTCAGCTCCTCTGAAGTCCCATATTTTTGCCTTGGAATGGGATGATTTAGATGTAGTAGCCAAATTGAACCATACCATGTGATGGTCACTGGCCCCAGGTGACCTTCTACCTGGAGATCTGTGATCCTTCTTTGTTAGTCAGTACTAGATCTAGGATAGCCCTGTCTCTTGTGGGTTGCTGTACAAGTTGTTTGAGGCCCTCCTGGAGAGAATCCACTATGAGTCTAGTTCTGGCAGATGTTCCTGCTGGTATTGACCAATCTGTATCTGGCATGTTGAAGTCTCCCATTATCAGAACCTCCCTTTAGCTGTCATGTTTTGTATATCTTCTAACAGTAATGTGTCTATGTCCTCCTCTGGTCTGGGGCCTGTAGACAACCCCAGTTCTTATGGCTGTCCCATTTCCTGTTTCCAGGGTGACCACAGTTCTTCTGGCTCCTTATGTGTATTCTGAATTTCTGTAGCTTTGATATTTTCATTAACATACAGGGCCACTCCTCCCCCCCTTTTTGCACCTCGGTCTCTTCTGAACAATACATAGCCAGGTACTGAAGTCTCCCAAGTGTGGTTACTGGTAAACCACGTCTCACTAATTGCTACTATGTCCAGTTTAGCCTCTGACATTATTGTCTGCAGGTCTGGGATCTTATTTATAAGCCTCCTGAACACCGTCTACAAATTATTATCAACAATATAATTAATGGCCATGATTTTTTTCCATTGGAAACCCATGGTGTAATTTGCTGATATAAAGGAGCATTTATAACGGCAAACACGTGCCAGGTTTTCCTACCACTGTGCATGTGCCAGGTGCTACTCTGCTCTTCCTGGTAGTCTGAGACCGTGGCTTACCACCAGAGATCACACCGTAAACTCTGACTGGTCGGTAAGTCCAAAAAATAAATACAAGAACTCAGGGCTAAAAGTAGGCAACTGTTTAAGGAAAATTATGTCTTCAGTAGCCGCCTTGAATGTGGAACCGAAATAGATTGGAGTGCAGCTAAATAGGGATGTTTAATTTTATATAATTGCTGTGGCAAAAAATCATAGCCATAGCCATCAATTATATAAAATAAAGTATGGGTTGGTGTGTGTAACAAGATGTTTACACACACCCGAGGGGTTAGATGATCATAAACCCCAAGAACAAATCTGTGGCAGGCAACATTATTCACCCGGCACAGACATGTTCAATACCAAATAGGTCAATTCAGCAGAATTTAAGATTATTGAGGGAGTTGCATGAATTTGGCAGACAGAATAAGGTACAAGGCGTTCTGTTGATAGTGGACCAAACTAAAGCTTTTGATAATGTGGCACACTGATTTTTATGTCAAGTTTTAGAGGATTATGGATTTTCCTTGGCAATTATAAATGGGATAAAGCTCCTATACACTGAGGCAAAATTAAGACCTATAGTAAAAGGGGTTATGGGAGATGTAACTTTACACAAAGGGGTCTGTCAGGGTGCCCTCTCAACCCCCTTCTGTATACTTTTGTGTTGGATCCCCTGATAAGAGCAATATATTATGACCATAGCATACAAGGGATAACTCAGTCTTTGTTGCTTACTCCACAAAAAATTGCAGCATACACAGATGATCTCTGTCTCATAATTAAAAACCCGGAATTAGGGGTACAAGCAATAAAGAAACTATATATATATTCAAAAATAACGGGTGCAGGAGTGAATCTTAGGAAAAGCTCTGGGATCAAGCTAGGGCATACAGGTGGTGAACAACATATAGGGGACATAGTAAAATCAGAGACCCCCATTAAGATTTTAGGTGTTAAGTTTGGAACAGGTGATTTGGCCACCCTCAGCTGGGAGTTAGCCATACAAAAAGGGAAATAAAAAGTCCAGCAATGGAAATCCTGGTCTTATTCTAAAAAGAAATTAATCCTAATTATTAAAACATTTTTACTCCCACTCTTTTTACACCTTAATGAAGTATACCCCATCCCCCTGGGTTTGGAAACCAGATTACTGAGCACCTTTTTTCAGATGGTCTGGGTAAGCAGATTTAACCCTGTAAAGCGAGACTTCACATATCTACAGGTCAGTCAGGGTGGATTGGGGATGATAAATCCAATTGTTTTCTTCAATTTTTTTGTTACAATGCTTCCTTTAATCTTAAGCAAGGAGAGTCCTTACATCCGTGGGAAAAATGGACACAAGTTTTATTCCAACAGTTCTTTTGTCATTGGGAAGGGAAGGAACCGAAAATATCAAAGAATCTTTGTATTCCAGAGTTTGCCATTTTACCTGTTAAAAAACTGAGAATATGGAAGCTACAAAAGGATAAAATACAAACTCTAAATCACAAAGCTATATATACAGAAATAATGGGAACTAACTGTGCTGTGAGGGTAGACTTTCTGAAATGTCTCCCATCAAAATTACAACTTGCATATAAATTACTGAATGACAAGAGGGTACCTATGGAAATGTGGGACATAGCAAGGTTGAGTTGTCACAGTAAACTGGGGGTCAAGGGCAACTTAAAACATCAGTCCACAGCAGAAAGAGTATGCATCAGACCAGATTGTATTGGTCTGGAAGAAACGCAAGAACATTTCTTTTTTACATGTGGAGTGGCGGCTCAATTCTGGACTGATCTTATTGGTAAATGGAAAGGGTCTCCCACCTGTCATGTGTCTTATGAAAGTTTAGTTCTAGGGGATTATTCAGGGTTTTTACAAAGATATGATGCAAGTATACTGAATATAATTTTTGCTAGCATTAAATATCACATGTGGCAAACTCGATGACAATTTTCTTTGCAACATAAAATTATACAGAACTCTACAATCATTAAGCAGATAGAATCTTCTATTTTACATGTAAAACAGAAAGAAAGGGAAAGTTTTGAACATAGCCAGTTCCAGAAATTATGGAGAAATATTAACTGGTTGTGAAAAATGTATTGTACAGTTTATGTAAATAGGGCACATGTGAACAAAAGGTGAAAGGGTTTTGGGTTGTGTTTTTTTTTGTCTTTTTGAATTTTGGTTTTGTAATAAGCTTTCTGTATGATTTTTCCTTTTGTTTTTCATTCCTGAGATGTATTGTTTATTCCAATAAACAATTCCCCTACTCTTTTCGAGAAGTGTCATGGGATCTTTAACATCCATCTGGACTACCACGAGAACAGGCAGATGGGACCTTGGTTTAATGTCTCATCTGAAATATGCACTTCAGGAGTGCAGCACCCCCCTCATGCTGCACTACAGTGTCAGTATTGGGAAATTAACTCAAGTGCCAGGTGTGGGAATTTAACCCACAGCCCTCTGACACCCCCTCTGATCTTCCGGCCTCAGAGGTGAGTGTGCTACCTGCTGAGCCACTGAGACTGACACAAAAGAGAAAGGAAAATAGAGACATGATCAAAGCTTACAAGTACCTATATGGAATAAATAGGGTGGACATCAAATAACACTTCTCCTTTAGTTCAAATTAAGGTACTGGCAGTATAGCCTAGAGGTTAGAGTAATGAACTTTGGACATCCAGCAAACAGACTTGGGTTTAATTCCGACAACCTCCACTTGCATACTGTGTAACTCTGAGCAAGTCACTTAACCTCCCCAATGCTTCCGGGTCATCCCTAAAAACAGGCATCTGTTCCTAGTGGGCCTAACCCGGTTACCAAAGAATAAAACAAAATAAATAAACAGAAGGATGAGTGGGGATTCACTAAAGCTGGTGGGGGAGATCCAAAGGGATGTCCATAAGTGCTTCTTCATGGAGACTGTGGTGGAAGTGGAATAAGCTGCCAGAGGAAGTGCCACAGACCATATCAATCAGCAGCTTCAAGCAGGGATTGGACAGACATGTGGGTTTAGTTAAAAAAATGGTCACAATAATAGAGAGGGGGGTTGCCACTAGGGTAGGGCAAAATAGTTAGATAGTATGGGTGGACTGTATGGGCCAAGAGCCTTTTTCTGCCACAGATGTCTATACAATATATCTATGTATTATCATAACCATAATTTTCTGACTCATGCTCTAACTCCAACTCTTTAGAAATGCTACCCATTGCTGCCACAACCAGTTCTCCCTCTTCCTTATCTCCCACCTCCTCCTCCACTACTTCCACTACTAGCTTATGTACTGTATGACATGAAAAATGAAATTTGGGCCAGCTGGACTTCATCTCCATTCTGAAGGTGGCCTGGAGCTTTTTTTGCTTTTTTAAGGAAGAGTTCCACCAAGTTTGTAACCATCAAGTTCCAATCCTCTTCAGGACAACTGGACACAGTTTTATAATGCAAACAATTGAGTTGGTTGGGTAAAACAGAGTCTTCTACAAACTCTGTTTTTATTTACAATTAATTCACATTTAGATAGAACCTCAGAAGTCCAAACATACTGTCTGAACATTTCAATGAGCACCTTCAGAGAGATGTCAAAAATGAATAACAGATTTCATAAAATTCGCACACAGCAAAGGAAGAGAATGAGAAAAAGAAAGTGAGTCTGGTAACAGCGAACTAATAAAGGAAACTATTGAGAAAACAGATGTGCATAGTGGCCTGCTGGCATATGTAAATAAAAAAAAACAATTGACTTAGTATGTGGAAATATTAATGAGGCAGAGCAGCATAACTCTCATATGGGACACAAACCAGTAAGTACAGAGAAACAATACTCCGAGTAAGAGCGACAGTTAAAAACAAGCACTGGTCAGTGATGAATGTTTGCTTGCTTGTATTTGATATGTAGTTGTTGGGCATAGACAGCGCAGAGGTTGAAAGCTGTGCCATATATTTAAAGCAAATATGCTGCCCAATTCTAGAGTGCGCTGGGTAGCAATTTGATGACCACAGCTGCTCCCCACTGTAGAAAGCACAGACCCTCAAGCAGACCATTTTACTGACATGGAAACTGACTGTATTTGATAACAGTGCTGGTATACTGGTTGAGACTGGGGAGTGCTGTGATAGCAAATGGTTTGATAATAATGCCCACACAAAAGTCTGGGCTCTAATGAATGGTTGGCTGGATGTATGTAGGGGCAGCTAAGCTCATAGTTCAAGTTTTGCTTGTTGGATTTGTGGGGGGCTGTGTGTGTGTGTGTGTGTGTGTGCGTGCGTGCGTGCGTGCGTGTGTATGTGTGTGTGTAAGTGTTGGGCTGAATTGGTACTGCATACTTCTCATATGAAACTGCAGCACTCAGGTCACTGGTCAGCCCTCTCCAGTGCCCCAGTGCCACCTGTTTCAGGAAAGAGGAGACAGAACTGTAAATCTAAATTAAGAAAAAATGTAGCAACAGTGCAAAAGAGAGACTGAGCGCTGTTTTGAGGGGTTTTAAGATGCAGGACACATAAGAAATCTGCAGTAGACAATCTTTACATTACAAAAGGCCCTTCAGTCCCTATCACATATAAACATAGAAACCTGTTTTTGTAACTTTTGGGCTATGCTGCAAGGCAGAAATGCTGTTAAATTAAATTGAAGTTGGCCTCCTCAATAACAACTACAGTATTATGCTGAAGATAAGTACACATTATACCTATAAAAGTCTTGAAAAAACCTTGCCCAGTCCATCTTATGGGGAGGGGGAGTTGCAGTTTCCAGCTCACTTTTTTCATAAAAATAAAGGTGTAATCGGTACCAGCACGTGTATAATAATATTACAGTACAACCTTGATTATCTGAACTGCCTGGGCAACATAATATCGGTTTGGATAATTGAGAGTTCAAAATATCAGGGTTACAAAAATTGCAATGGAATGCTTAAAGTCTGACCCCACTCTTGATCCCCCTCTTATCCTCTGCCCTCTGAGCAACAGAAACAATAACTGACCTCCAATTTACAGCCAATAGAAACACAGAAATACATCATTTAAAGGCAGATGAGAACCATTTGGCTCACCCAGTCTGCCCATTTTTCCCTACCTACATTATTGCCGCATACTGTACTTGACCTACAGATTTTCATCCCACCCTTCTTTCCACAGTGATTCCCTTGTGTTTATCCTATATATTCTTGAACCCTGCCATTATTTTTTCCCATACCACCTCTGTTGCAAAGCTGTTCCAGGAATCCACCACCTTTTCTGTGAAGAAGTACATCCTTAAATCTCCCCTGAATCTACCCCCTCCAGCTCAGAGCATGTTCCCTTGTTCTTGAGCACCTTTCTTGTGAAAAATACCTCCCTCCTGTACCTTATTTGCCCCTGTGAGGTATTTTAAAGTCACTATCATATCCCCCATCTCCCGCCTTTTTTACAAGGAGTACATTTTTAGGTCCTTCGGGCTCTTCTCATAGGGTTTTTGATGCAGACCCAGCACCATTTTAGTTGCCCTCTCCTCATATTCAGGTCTTGCCTCTCCCCCTCTCTTCTCCACCAGCCATTCTGGGTCACCAGTGTGCACAGCCTAACCCCATCCTTTTTACTCCAACAGCACTTGTGTACTACCTCAAGCCTGCTCCTGGTGTACTCATGCATTATAAATGGTTCTATCACATTATTACTGTTTTATACATTTATATGTTCTTTTGTATGATTTTGGATATATATTGTAATTTACTCAATGTTCCACTACTGTTTATTGTTTGTGTTCCAGCTGTTGCACAATCTTACAATGTTGTATTGTTTGTACTACCTACATACTTTTGTAACTGATAATCCTTCACAACCCTATGTAACCCCTCCCCCCAGGTCATACCGTGAGACGAGTAACTTGTTGTTCAGTTTGCCCTCCTGGTGAAACATTTCAATAAACAATTAAATAAATAAAATAACTGCCTCCACTCTGTCTATCTCCATCCGGAGATGTGATCTCCAGAACTGGACACTATACTCTAGATGGTGTTTTAAAAGTGATCCATGCAGATGTAACACCACCTCCCTCTTTCTGCTGGGAACACCCCTCCCTATGTGCAGCAGCATCCCACCAGCCCTTCTGACTGCCTTGCCGTACTGCCTGGCCACCTTTACATAATCTGATATGGTTAACCCCAGGTCCTTTTCCTGCATGGTGGTCATCAATACCACTCCACCTATTTTGTAGTCTGCCCCTTGGTTTCTGTGCCCTAAATGCATTACTTTGCATTTTTCACGTTGAAACCCAGCTGCCACTTCTTCTGCAGTGGGTGGAAAGGATAATCAGAGAACTGAGAAAACTAGAGAAGTGGTCAAGGGTATGCCCTTGACCACTCTTCTAGTTTTTTCAGGACTCGGCTCATCCTTCCCACCCAGTCTGGAATGTTCACCCTATTGCAGATTTTGGTGTCATCCGTGAAGAGACAGACCTTCCCTTCCAGCTCCTCTGCAATGTTACTTATAAAGACATTAAG
The DNA here is from genome assembly GCA_016271365.2 of Neoceratodus forsteri. Taxonomy (NCBI): domain Eukaryota; kingdom Metazoa; phylum Chordata; order Ceratodontiformes; family Ceratodontidae; genus Neoceratodus; species Neoceratodus forsteri. The sequence goes on from CM028133.1 coordinate 66,948,936, forward strand.
GAGGACCAATCGCAACACTGATCTCTGAGGCACCCTGCTGGTCACCCTCCCTTCCTCAGAGTGAATTCCATTTCCCAACACCCTCTGTTGCCTAGCCCCTAACCAATTCCTTATTCTTTTTACTACCTTTGGACCTACTCCTAAGATACCCAGCTTGCTTACTACTCTTCTATGTGGAATGGTGTTGAAAGACAATCTCCTTCCCTGTAGTATTACCATAGCAGCTCACCTCCAATCCGGACACCCACTTAAGCCAGAAGAAGGGCTGCATCTGCAAGGCACTGAAAACAGCTGTTCTCAAATGTTTTACACCAAACTACAGTGATGTACAGAATGAACACACTTTAATCTACACTATCAATGTTGTCATTATTTACACACAATTCATCATCCTTGCTCCCTTTCTATCCTCGTCCTAGCCTTTTCCTATCCTTGTGATCTATCACTCTTGAAACTGCTGAAACCCACCTCTGAGAAAAAGGTTTGTGAAAACACTGCAGTTCAGTACAGTACTGTACACACTCTACCATTTGCGTGAAAGCTGGTGTGAAGCTTGAAAGCAGCATCAGCAGCAAGAACTCAGCATTACTCAAGGCTGAGTATTGTATTATAGATGATTCTCTTCAACCGCATGGCTGCTGAGGGAGTAAGGGAGTAGGGGGTGAGAACACCACATTATAAACTTGAGTGAACTGCCAAAACATCCATACAAAAACTGTGGTATCAATAAGCATGGTAAACTGTAATAAGCAATGTAAACTGTGAGGAAAAACTCAACATTACTCCGGGTGGGTGGTTGATGTAGCCCCATTAACACTTTGACTATCTCTGTCACATGGTTCTCTCCTGTGGTTCTCTTCCTCTGTGGTGTGGCTAGGTTGGTGAGAGAAGATGGCTAAGCATACAGCACATATCAGTGGAGATGTTGATGAAATGGCAATGTTAAACTCAACATACAAATGCATCTGCTTCACAGTCAGCATCCTACACCTCACACCCATACATAGAACACTCTAACATGATTAAGGGAGACAGAATTCAGGCTGAATCTGTCCCACTGATCTCATCTTGTTCTACTTCTGACTGTGGGAATGTTGGTTTAGGGGAATGTGAAGAGTTTCAGTTTGCCTGCTCTGAATCTTACTTTTCAGTGGGCAGCAATATTTTCAGCAAAATGAAACAATTCTTTTGGACAATGAGGTAAGCTATGATCAGACATTCCTCTGTTAGGTTTTTAAAAAAGCATTTTGGGTGAGTTTCTTTCCAGCTCAGTTTTATCTTAAACTGAAATTTCAGCCAAAGCCTAGACTTTCAAAGGTGTTTTAAATACTTTCATGTGTATTAATGTGTCAATCCCCCATTATGTTCAATTGATGTTCAAAGTATTGACACTTTAAAAAAAAAAATTATTGATGTCTAACATGAAGAAAACAGTACAGAGGAATAGACAATCATTTACGGTACATTTACATACAAATACAGGTTATGTCCCATACAACTTCAAATAAAGATTATTATGGTAAGTTTCAGTGTGATTAAAAGATTGTTTGAATATCATGAGCAGATTAAGAATACCAGACAGGGACCTACCGGGAAGCTTCTTCACTCATTCTCAAGAAATGACTGTTGTGACTTGTATAGACTACTTCCAGGTGACATGCTATTCTTCTGCTCTGGAAAAAGATATAGAACCACAAAGCATCATGATAACCACAACACTGTGATGCTTGTACAATAACAGGGTGTTCTAACCATATACCTGAGTTTTCAATGCTGGTGCTTTACCTAAAGGACAAGAAATAGCTGAGGTGTATAGCAAGGAAGAAGACTGGGGGGTCAGCGTATACTTTTCTCAGGGTCTATATATGACATATAAGGGGCCCAGCACTCATAGTAAGTGGCCATATTATCACCTACCTTCTTGGAAATTCTATCTAAGGAGGCTATCCCCGTAACGGAATTGAGTAATTCAGATGGGGTAGGTGTGTCTGTAGTTCTTCACTTATAAAGCATGAGTCTTTTGGCCTGCATCACCAACAGGGCCAGCCATCTCTTCTCAGGGGTTGAGATATGGGGTGCATCCAGGGGTATCCCTAGTATCCAAAATTCTGTGCTGTGTGGGATGTGTTTGTGAGCGACTTCCTCAGCTAGTGCCCATACTTGGGCCCAGAAGGGCTGTATGCTGGGGCAGGTCCAGAGGTGGAGATCTCCGGACATTGATGAGCATCTCCAACAACAGTCGTTAGGGAGGAGCTTGGCTTTGTACAGCACCGTGGGGATCTTGTATCATGAATGTAAAATGTTATTTTGTATCATCTGGCTCCTGGGGTCAGGGAACAGCTTATGTGCAGCATTATGTGCAGCTCACACCCCTGCTGTCAGTGGGCTGGTCATCATTCCCCAAAACGCCAAATGTGTGCATACATCCTCAGAAAACAAATCAGAGACAACATCCACCCAAACCAGCAACCCCCATAATTTCTTTACTGGAAAGAGTAAACTGGAGCAGTACAGGAAGAGGGTGCAACCTCGGGCCAATGAGGATGTACATTCCTGGAAGACAATGGTTGCAAATACTAGGAGCCCTAACCAACAAACTTCCTGAACTCACAGCGATCTTGGAAACAGAAAGGCTGGACTGAGTGGCTGTAACAGAACTGTGGTTCACAGAAAACCACAGATGGGATACAGCCATTCCTGGTTACAATCTGTGCAGGAAAGATAGGCAGGGCAAAAAGGGGGGGGTTAGCCATTTACATTTGGGAGGAAGTAAAAGGGCAACTTAAGGATTTCGAGTCACTGTGGCTAACAGTAGACATGGGCAAAGGAAAATCCTTTGGAACTGGCGTCTTGTACAGGCCCCCAAATCAAGGAGACAAAGGAGACAAAAACCTAATACAGGAAATCCACAAAATGTCTGATAAAGGCTAAGTAATACTGGTGGGGGACTTCAACCTACCAGATATTAACTGGAGCACACTAACAGCAGCTACAATAAGAAATAGGGACTTCTTATTGTCACTATAAGGCGCGGGACTGTGCCAACTTGTTAAAACCCCAACAAGAGGAGAGGCCATTCTTGATCTTGTCCTCACAAACTCAAAAATGATCAAGGACATCAAAGTGTGATGCCATATGGGTAACAGCAACCATTGCATGGTAAGCTTTAAGGTAAACATAACACAGGACACCAGCCACTCGAAGATAAAGGTGCCAGATTTCAGAAAGGCTGACTTCCAAAAAATGAGGAACATAAGTAGCCAGTTAATGGAAACAGAGGTTGAGGAGGTGGAGGTCATGTGGGGAAGACTCAAGAGAGCAATTAAGATTGCTACAGCTCAATGTGCCAGATGGGTCAGCAAAGCAAAAAGAAAAATAAATCCTCTATGATTTACCAAGGAAGTAGCTACCACAGTCAAAGAAAAGAAGAAGGCATACAGCATATACCAGAAAACCAAAACTGAGAAAGACTGGAAGTCATACAAGGAAAAAAATGAGAGAGTCTAACATACAAATTAGAAAGGTAAAAGCCCAAACAGAGGAAAAGATAGCAGAAGGGACAAAGAGAGGAGACAAATCATTTTTATGTTTGCTTGCACACATGTGCAACAAACATAGTGCCACTATACAAGTTTTCGTAGGTATGGCACCCTCACTTCCAATACCCTGAGCGTTTTTGCAGGTGCGGCCACACCGCACCAATGAATGTCCCAGCTGTCTATGACAGCAGTTCAGATGCAGTGGCATACAAGTGAAATCAGGCGACCGCTGATCAGCGGTGCGGTGACATGTAAGGCAATTTGCATACTGCCGTGCCATCAGCAGTATGCAAATTGCCTACACGTCACCATCGCTGACTGTAGTGGTCGTTGTATGCACCCCCCTCATTTGTTGTGTGCCGAGGGAGTGCCCAATCCCCCTCAGCTCATGCACACTCCCCATCAAGCACACTGTATGTCCAACGGGGGTGCCCAATCCCCATAGGCTCCAGTGCCCCTCTAAAAAAACACAAACTTCCAGGTGCCACGCTGGGAGGCCACCCCAGCGTGGCAAAAGTCTAGCATCCTCATGTGTTCCCCCCCACACTCTATGACCAACAGGGGTGCCCATTCCCCTGTGGGCTCCACTGCCCCCTCAAAACTTCCAGGTGCCACACTGGGAGCCCACCCCAGTGTGGCAAAAGTCCCACGTCATCTTTATAAAATAAAAACCTGTAACAAAAGAAAAACGGTCCCTCATTGACTCTCTTGCCCCTTCCCCCAATCCACACCCACCCTCTGTGTGCCCAACCTCACCACATCACCCATCCCATACTTACCTCTGGAGGCCAGCGTGACAATCTTCAGTGGAGTGGGAACATGTCTGCACTCTTCAAAGCCGACCATGAACTGAAGAAATGCCGGTAAGCTGTATAATGGCATAAATAGGATTTTTTTCAACTTTGGTGCATATCTCGGTAATTTTTTCTAATTTGTGAACCAAATTTTCAATATGGGGTTCTTGGGACTCCACCTCATGAATTCAGTGACTGTCATTTGGTTATTCATTCCCGAAAGGTGATTTTGTAGTCACTGTGCAGAATCACCTTTCGGGACTGATTAACAAAACAACAGTGTCACTGTTCATGAGGTGGGTTCTCAAAAAGCCTATGTTGCAAATTTGGTGAAAAAATTCCCCAAAATGACAGTATTACAAGCGTGTGTTGCGCAGTTTCCACGCAGACTCGCAAATTTGTGAATGTGTAATATTTTCACTTCAGATTTTCAACACTGACATTTTTCACACCTCCTTATGAACAATACAGCTGTCATTTTTCACATCCTGGCCAAAATGTGTTTTCGCACTTCTGGCGCAGAACAGCGTGGCCACTGTGGGAAATCAATGTTCGGAACAGATTAAGAAAATCACAGTGACACTGTTCATGAGCAGAGGTCCTTAAATGTCTAAGCTGAAAATTTGGTCACAAAAGCCCAAAAAATGACTGTGTTACAGGCGTGCATTGCGCAGTTTCTACACACCTCGTAACTTCACAAATTTGTAATATTTTCACTCCAGATTTTCAGCATTAGCATTTTTCCACACATCCTTATGAACAGTACAGCTGTCATTTTTCACATCACAGCCAAAATGTATTTTCGCACTTCCGGTGCAGAATAGCACAGTTGCTGTGGGAAATCAGTGTTCAGGACAGATTAAGGAAATCACAGTAACACTGTTCATGAGCGGAGGTTCCAAAATGCCTACATTGAAAATCTGGTGCAAAAAATCTCCCAAATAATTGCATTATGGGTGTGCATTGCGCAGTTTCTTCACCAGTTTTTTTTTTATATTTTCACTCCTGATTTTCAACATTACCATTTTTTACACCTCCTCATGAACAGTACAGCTGTCATTTTTCACAACATGTTTGAAATGTGTTTTCACACCTGTGGCACCAAATGGCACAGTCACTGTGCAAAATAACCTTTCAGCTAACAAATTGATAGTGTCACTGTTTATGTGGAGAGGTCACAAAAAGCCCATGTTGAAAACTTAAAGTAAAAATACCAAGAAATGCCCAGGGCCTTAGGGTTTCCAACCATAACGCCCTACCCTGTAGAGTCTGACAGGAATCCACCCTACCCTGTAAGGACTGACAGGTGTCAGGGTTGTGACTTGGGATTGTTGACAGTAATGTGCACACCATTCCACCCACACCCACATCCTGCAGCCAGTGACAGGCATTAAGGTGCACCTTAGACTCTTTGGCTCCAGAATTCACACCATTCTCCTATACTGCACCCATTTCAGTGTATTTCCTTATGGAATGAGGTGAGTGTAAAGCCCAAACACCCTAAGGCATACCTCAACACTTGTCAGTGTCTGCAGGGTAGGGTGAGGTGAAATGTTATGACCGTCATGGGCGATGACCCAAAAGCACACCCCAATGCCTGTCCATCACTGCAGGATGGGGGTGGAGTTGGCGTCAGTTCAATACTTCACTGCCATTCCTATACTGCATCTGTCTAACTCCTGCACTTCCACTGCCAATGCCAGCAAGCAAACATTCGGCATTGACAAATGTTTGTTTGTCTTGTCACAGACAGCAGTAAACCAGAGATCACAGAAAGTTCCTGTTGCAAACTAATAACTTTAACAGTAGTTCTTACAGAGTGCATCAATTACTTCTCTTGCTATTTTCAGTTCTGACAGCTGAGGTGAAAAAAGAAAATGCAGTCTTTTTTTTTTTAACTAAGAGAGAGACACACTAAGCTGAAGCTTATTTACATGTGTGACCTGGGAGCACAAGGAAGTTAAGTGACTTGCTCAGGTCGCACAGTATGCAAGTGGGAGCTGTAAGATTCAAACCCAGGTCTCCAGGTTTGCAGCTGAATGCCTTAAACCACTGCGCTATACTGCCTCATCTCTTGTTTTGAACTCATCAGTGATGATGTCAGGCTATAATATTATGCCAGTAATTGTATAATATAAAGGATGGGGTGTTACATTCTTCTTTTTTTTTTCTTTACACACCCTCAGTGTGTAATATGATCACAATCCACTCGTGGTTTACGTGGTATTACACATCTTGTGTGTGTAAAACAAAAAAAACTCATAATGTATAACACCCCATACATTATTCTATATATAATATATTAAAGAACTAACTAGATAAAGATTTGAATGTAATTGTTCCATATCCATATCTCTTGATCTTCTGGCCTGAAATATTGATTTTTTTTCCCCGACCCCCTGAGAATCTGACTGATTACCCCTTTTGGGCCATGATAGATACAGTAATGTTACATTATCAGCTAATAGGGCCTCTGAGGGATGTCTCTGATGTATTAAAAGACACTGAGTTGGAGGTTTGGACGAGAGGACCACATAGTAAAGCTGAATGGTTCTGTCTGCCGAAATCTCATGAGAGGAGTCTCTTATACCATAAAGACATCCCTCGGAGGCCCTACAGTCGCTGCACGGAATCATCTTTTGAGACCGACTAACAAAATGACAGTGCTACTGTTCATGAGGAGAGGTCCCAAAAAGTCCATGTTTCAAATTTCATGAAAAAATTCCAAACAATGACTATGTTATGAGCGTGCATCATGCAGTTTTTATGCACATTTGTAACTTTGCCAGTTTTTAATATTTTGACTGCAGATTGTCAACATTGCCCTTTTTTCCACATCTACTCATGATCAGTACAGCTGTCATTTTTCACATCCTGCCCAAAATGTGTTTCGGCATCTGTGGCATCGAATGGCACAGTTGCTGTCCGAAATCACCTTTCAGGACTGAGTAATGAAATAATAGTGCCACTGTTCATGAGGTGGGGTCCCAAAAAGCTTATGTTGAATATTTGGAGTGAAAATACCAACAAACACCCGGGGCATTAGGGTTTCCAACCATAACACCCACCCTGTAGAGACTGACAGGCGTCGGGGGTGTGACTTGGGCTCATCGGCCATAATGCTCACAACATTCCACCCCCACCCTGCAGCCACTGACAGACATCGAGGTGTGCCTTGGGGTCTTCAGCCCTAATGTTCACCCCATTCTCCTATACTGCACCCATCTCAGCTTATTTCCTTATGGAATGGTGTGAGCGTAAGGGCTGAAGACCCCAAAGCATGTCACAACACTTGCAAAAGTCCAGCATCCTCATGTGTTCCCCCCCCACACTCTGTCTGCAGGGTGGAGTAAGGTGGAATGGCATAAGCATTGTGGCCGATGACCCAAAGGCACACCCCCAATGCCTTTCACTCTCTGCAGGGTGGGGGTTGGTGTTAGTTCAGTACTTCACTGCCATTCCTATTATGCATCTCTCTAACTCCTGCACTACCAATGCCAATGCCAGCAAGCAAACAATTGGCATTGACAAATGCTTGTTTAGATACATTAGGGAACGTAGGAAGGCAAAAAAGGAGATAGTAAAGATTGCTACTGAAGAAGGGAAATGCACCAAACATGACCCAGAGAAAGTTGAAATCCTCAACAAATACTTCTGCTCGGTGTTTAGCAAAGAGGACTCAAGGGATGGCCCAGCCCTGAATAAACACAACACCCCAGAACCAGGGGTAGACACGAATCCCTTTACAGAATACGAAGTACAGGAGGTGCTACATAAACTAAAAACAGACAAAGCCATGGGACCAGACAAGATGCACCCCAGAATCCTTAAGGAACTGTGGCCAGAATTAGCAACCCCCTCTGGCACTTCTAGTCATGAAATCCTTGAGGACCACTGTGGTACCCAAAGACTGGAAAAAGGCAATAGTAGTTCCACTTCACAAATCAGGCAGCTGCAAAGAGGCTAGTAATTACAGAATGGTGAGCCTCACATCTATAGTAGGGAAACTAATGGAGACAGTACTCAAACAGAGAATCATAGCATTCCTCAAAACTAGTGTTTCACAACACCCTAAACAGCACGGTTTCACAGCATGTAGGTCATGCCAGACAAATCTGCTCAAGTTTTTTGACTACGCTACAAAAATAGTGGATGGTGGTGGGGCAGTAGATGTGGTCTACCTAGACTTTAGTAAGGCCTTTGACTCGGTTCCACACAAATTTAGTTTGACTAATCCCCTGTCCTAGGTTTATCTAACATAGCAGAATCTTCTTTTGATAAAGCAGGGAGTTTTAATTTTTCAATGAACTGTTTGATTGAATGCTCAGTAGGATTGTATTTATTCTAATGTAAATTGTTATAAAAAAGCAATTAATTTCTTTAGTGGAAGTTTTTACAACATTGTTTCTATCCACTATTTCATAGATCAGAGATTGATTTTCTTTTTTGTTTTAATCTATATGCTTATAATTTCCGTGATTTCTCTCCTGACTCCCGGTAATTTTATTTTGTTCTAAATAATACATAGTCAACTTTGTTAATATCTTATTTACTTTGTACTTAACAGTGGTCAGTTCCCACAAAACTTCATTAATTAATGGATCCACTTTACGTTTCTCTTCTAGATTTTCTAACTGAAGTTCTAGGTTAGCTAGCTCAGCAGTTTTAAGTTTTTTAAGTTTTGATGAATAACCTATCATTCAACCTCTGATATATGATGTATATGCCTCCCATAAACAGGTAACCAAAACCTCCCCATTATCATTAATTTGAAAGAAGAGTTTTGTTTCCTCCATCAACCAGTTAACACATTCTTGAGATTTTAGCGAGGCTACGTTCATTTTCCATCTATGTGGACTTATGTTCTCTTTACTGTTTAAGAAAACAGTTACAACTGGAGCATGGTCAGAAATCACTCTTTGACCTAAAAAGGAATGAATAATTTCATTAGAACATTGTGAGGACACCAAAATATAATCAATTCTGCTATAAGATAAATGCATGTTAGAAAAGTATGTATAATCTCTGCCTGAAGGATTAACAAGTCTCCGAGTATTAATAAGGTCCATATCCTTCATTATTCTCTTTAGCACAATTTTTGATGTAGTGTTTCTTTCAGCAGTAAAGGTGTTACTTTGATCTAACATTACATCTAAGGGAAGATTAAAATTCCCCCTATGATTATTTTATCTTGTGTCAAATTATTAACTTCTAAGAAAAAATAACTAAAAAAAATTCTGAGTTATCTATATTAGGGGCATACATGTTTCCGATAGTATAAAGGGTTTCTTCCAGAATACATTGTAGTATTTGTCATCTACCTTCAGCATCTGTAATATGATTCTTTAGAGTAAAATTAATTCCTTTTATTAATATAGCAGTACTTCCTTTTTTACTACTGTAATAGTTATAAAACACTTTACTAATCCAGGACCTTTCAAGTGTTTCTGCTTCTTGTTGCAATAAATGTGTTTCCTGTAACAACACTATATCCACATGCAATTTATTTAATTGTGCAATCATTTTTTCCTTTTTATAGGGGACCCCAATCCTTTAACGTTCCATGAAACAACATGTATTTTATTAGTCCTAGTAAAATAAATACCAGCTATTATACACAACATACATAATGATATCAATCTAGTATAAATAAATAAGGGAGGTAATGTAAGACTCTGTAGTCTACTACTTTTGCAAATAGTTTTTGAGTTGTAGAGAGAGAGCGAGAACCCATTTAAAACAAATGAACCTTCTTTTAAATGTTAAAACATCTAAGATTAAATTTGTATGTTGTATTTTTGCATAAAAACTGTTTGACCAATAATAAAAACAATTATATGCATTTTTGTATGAATCCCATATATTATCAACAGATTTTCCCAACAACACACAGAAAATGAACAAGAGGAAAATGTAAAGCTCAAAAATAAGCATGTTTCCCAGTATTATTTTTAGCTGTAAACTTGTACTCCTTTACCTATTGTACCAAGTAAGTAAAGCTTATTTTAACACACGCTTCAACACTCAACATTCAAAGCCCCACCAAATCCATAATCAGAAAAAAATATTAAGTAAAGGTTCCAGAGGGGAAACAAAGTGGCATAAAGAGGGAGCAAGGAGTACATTTATTAAGAACCAATTACACTGATTTGAAAAACTATCCCCTTATAAATTGCTCTGATAGACATCCATATTATCTTTTACATTCATGTTGATGATACAGACCTGGGGGGGGGGCATCCCAATCTATGAGACTCCACCCAGGCATGCTATAAAACACTTAGATATTTTATTCTGATCTTAGCTCACCTTGTTGAGCCTTCACGGATCTAGGAGGCTGCCCCACTCAGTGAGACTCTGTCCAGGTGTATGAGACAACATATATTTGTTACGTTACTTTTGCTCTTTGATTAGAATTGTGCCGACCTAGGGGTCCATCCCACCCAGTGAGACTCCACCCAGGCACGCACCTATAAACTTACCACATATTGAATTCAACAGGCGAGAGCAGCCCCGCAGGACTGTCTCATTGTATGGATCTGCCTTTAAAGCGCTGAGCATTATTCTCAAGAATTAAACAAGCTAGGGACAAGTCTGCCTCTAGTTGTAAAAGTACATTGATATAGCCATATCCAACCTATAAACTCCAAGCCACCTAGTAAATAAACTCAATCATTAAGTAATCAAGATAACAAAAAAAACTCTTCAAGCATGTTATTAAAAGAAGCTCTTATCATCTGTTACTTAGCAAACAAGTATAATAACAGTACCATTACTAAGAGACTAACAGTCCTTTAGTAGGTTGAAGACCTTGAAATCTACATATGAAGGCTTTATGTACTGCTTTTTTAATTTCAACAGTTAGTCTGAACTAAGCTTTAAAAAGAATATCAGTAGGAACAATTAGCCTTAAGCTATAATTCACTCATGCTCTAATTGCTGTAACACCTTCCTCTCAAGCTGTTATTTAGCAAACAAGTATGAGGACAGAACCACAAGTAAGACAGTAACAATTATGGAGTTATTTATAAAGTTTCTGCTCCCATCCATAATGCACCAACCTGTCTTTTTCTGCCTTGCCCTTACTCATCTCCCTTTGTTGCTTTCCCTTCCCTCCCTCTCGGAGCCCTCCATACCCTGACGCCCCCACACACACCTACCCATCTCATGTTCCAACTCATTCCACATTTCCCATTTACCGTTCCTGCCATAGACCCTGGTCCCCTCAGCTACTATACCCCCCCAACATCTATTTTAGCAACTCTTACTTACCCCCCAGTGTCTTCTCCACTCCTCCAAAGCCTCCTTCCCCACCCACCTATGCTTCTCACTCTAAAACTCTAAAACTAATCTATACTTTTTCAAAACTGCTTCTCGCCCTGCTCCTGATCTCTGATGGAGACATAGAACCAAACCATGGACCAACCCCTCCTATCACCCCACACCTTCCTAAGGGTTTAAAAATTGCCCACCTTGATATTCAAAGCCTTCTCCCCAAACTCGCTCTCCTCCGGCTAGTCATGCTAAACATACAGCTGGATATCATGTTATTGTCTGAAATCTGGCTGTCCAAGAAAATATCGGATACCACTCTTGCAATGCCAGGCTACTCACTCTTAAGGCAGGACAGACCTCCTGTAGTAAGGGTGGAGGTATTGCAATGTTTATTTCATCCAACCTTCAATACTCTCCTGTCCTGTCAATCTCATCCCCCTCCCAATGGCCCCTATGCATGAAAGGGTGGGTAATATGTGCCGGAGGTGCATACCCCATCCATGCAGTTCTGCACCAGCAGGAGATCCACTAGTGGCCACATTCCTGAACAGTGTCCACCACGCATCTGTTGTACGCAGTCCTGCCCCCTGGCATTCAGGCCCATGGGGTGGTCAGGTGCGGAGTTGTGATTCTGGGCAGGTGTGCAGCCAGTCAGCCACCTGACTCAGACCACTCAGTGGATCACTAGCACCCATGTGCACCGGGCAAGGAGCCGGTGTATAAAACATCACATGTGGTGTGGGTGGGTGCCCAGACACCACTTGCAGGCCCCCCCAGTGTGCTCCACATGCTGGGGTTTCCTCGGTGGGGTTGCAATGGACCCCACCTCACAGCCACAGCTTGCAGCTGTCGCTCCTGAGGGGGCCACATAACAGGCCCCCCAGCTTTACAGCTGCCACGACCTGGTGGAGGTGCCAACACCTGCATCCTGCATGCTGCACATTCATGCATCCCGTGGAGTGCCGGAATGCCACCTGTGCCTCCCCAGTCTAACCCCCCCGGGTGTAGGTCAGCATGCAGCTGGGGATCTGGTGTGGAGAGGGGGAGGATGTCCAGTCATTCATGCCATGCAGGGGACACAGTGGGCATTAGTGGGTGTGGAGTGGGCTATGCCCAGGGATATGCAGCACGTACCCACTCTACACCTTTGTGCATGGGGCCTTATATGAACTCCTCTTAATTAATTTATCTCTCCCCTGCCAGCCCAGTGGCACTGAGGGCTGAGGCACTGGACATCTTACCTCGTGCTACACCAGTGACCTGTGTTCTGGAATATGTGTGGGCTGCCGGGGGTTGGCAGAGGAGGAGAAGGATCGAGCATCTGCTCTCCTTCTATGGGGGGGGTGTCACCAGCAGTCAGTGTTGACTGTCCCCTAGTGGCAGCTGGGGGGCAGCACACTGATGCTCCAAAAGGGGAAGAGAGGAGGCAGATGCTTGGAGGATTACATGTGGACACATGTGCACTCTTTCCTTAGGGCGTCATTACACGCCTTCTCTCCTAGGGGGAGAAAATGGAAAAGGAGTCCTGGGCATGGTGCGATGACATCCGATCCCTGCAGGCCCCACTCCCACAAATTGTGGTAACCTCTGCACCAGATCCATTCTGGTGGGTTGAGAGATCCCCGCTGCCCCACCACAGGGGGCAAGCCATGGAGGACAGCGGAAGATAAGCCATGAGCGGGAGACAGGGCTAGGGGATCAGGATTGAAGGTGTGCTGCCCAGGGACAAGAAATAAATTAACTGCAAAACAAATTATCTCTACCCTTTACACTGCCTATATTTATTGCAGGCATTTGTTGTTGCCCTGGTCTCCCATCAGCTACCATCTTAGATCTCATTACTACTATCACCTCTCATACTACCTCGGATGAGCTTTACTTGTTAGGTGACCTAAATGTGAACTGGACCTCTCCCACCAATGACACCATACCCTCCAAAGTCAAATCCCTAAATCTGGTTCAACTAATAGCTGTCCCCTACCAGGCTCAATCACAAAACCCCAAAACATACTCTAATCGACTGGGCTCTCACTTCCCACCCCCACCGTGTTACTTTACTTGGTATGAAAGAACAGAAGAAGGCTAGAGCCCATCGAGACTGTTCCCCACACTGTGTGGGACATTATTTATCTATTATCCCTCAACCAAACATCTAATTTGTTTTTAAAGACAGTGGCACTAGTTGCCTCTACCAATTCTTGTGGCAAGGTGTTCCATACAATGGATGCTGTTATTGGAAAAAAAGTTTCCCCTTTTGCAGGTTTTATAAGTTTTTACTTCAAGCTGTTTATTATGCAGTCTCGGAACATGTCTCCTTCTGGAGAGTGTTAGACCACATTTTTGCATTAGATCTGGTGAATTTATTAAATTAAAAACCATAAGCATATCACCTCTTAATCTTCTAATTTGAAGAGAGAAGAGACCAGTAGCTTTTAATCTGTTCTGAAAATCCAAGTTTGTTAATCTTGGAATCATTCTAGTTACTCTCCTTTGAACCTGTTCAAGAATTGCTATGTCTTTTTTTTGGTTTGGATTCTAGAAAGGGGAGCCATAGTCTAGATACGGTCTAATGTATGCCCTATACAATGGAATAAGGCATTGTTCAGTGTGATTAACAAAAGTGCATTTTATTTGCCTCAAAGTCTGTTGGTCATGCAAACAGTTCTAACACAGTGATCATTTGATGTAAGTTTATCATTAACATATATCCCTAAATCTTTTTCACAATTTGATGAGTGAAGTGATAGTCCATTTATATGATATATAGTTTTTGGATTATTTACACTGAAATGCACTACTAAACATTTGTCTTGATTAAACTGCATATGATTTTCATTTGCCCAAAGTGTTAATTTTTCCAAATCCTTCTTTAAAGCAGAAATATTTTCTTGATTATTAACCTTGCCCCCCCAATTTAGTATTGTCTGCAAATTTAACTATGAAGTTATTTGGCCCTGTTTGTAAATCACTGATAAAGAGGTTAAACAATGTTGGTCCCAAGACCGACCCCCTGTGGTACACCACTTGTCACACTACTCGAATCAGACAAGATATCATTAATTCTGACTCTCTGAGAACGACTGGTCAACCAGTTTAAAGTCCAGTTGACAATATCAGGTGACAAACCTAGACTGTACATTTTAGTAATGAGTTTTTCATGTGAGACTTTATCGAAAGCTCTACTAAAGTCCAAAAGAATTACATCAGTAGGGATACCCACATCTAGTAGAGTGCTTATATTATTGTAAAAAGATATCAGATTGGTGGTGCAGGAAAACTTGGGAGTAAACCCATGCTGATTTGTATCATAAATTCCTAATTTTTTACAATCTTGATCTATTACAGACTTCATTACTCGTTCAATTAATTTACCAGCCACTGAGGTCAGGCTAATTGGATGATCATTTTGCACAGAACCTCTATTGCCTTTTTTAAATATGGGAGTAACTATTGCTGAATGACAATCATCTGGTACAATACTTTCTTGTAAGGATTTATTGAAAATAATTGACAAAGGTATAGCAATATTTATAGAGGTTTCGATCAGGAACCATGGATGAATACCGTCTGGGCCCGGACTAGTATTTTTTTCTAGTTTTTTGATAGTCTGTATAATGTCAGTTGGATAGAACCTATGATAATCTACGTGGTGAACTTTAAATGTACTAATAAGTGATTTTTGAGAGAAGACAGAAGAAAAGTACTTATTAAAGAGATTCAAGGTTTCTATATCAGATAGAGAAGAGACACTGGTTATAATGGGACCAATGGTCCTTGATACACCTTTTTTTACTATTTATATAGAAGAAAAGAGATTTGTGACAGTCTTTTGTGTGAGCTAGTTTAAATTCAAGCTTTTTTTTTGCCAACTTAATAGAATTTTTTAAGTTTTTCACAGATAGTCTGTATTTATGTAACAGAGTAGATTTAAATGGAACAGAACTATTCTTAAGTTTCCTAAAAAGTTAAATTTTTATTTTAATCTGATTTTTAATTGTCTTGTTGAACCAAGGGGGAATTTTTCCTTTATTATTAAATTTCCTCTTAGATGGAATAAAGGTATTTTCCAAATAATGTACAATGTTTTTAAAATGTCCCAAACTTGTTGTGTTGTACAATTAAGAAGATTAGATTCCCAGTTTATGTTTTGTAAGTATTCATTGA
The DNA here is from genome assembly GCA_016271365.2 of Neoceratodus forsteri. Classification (NCBI taxonomy): domain Eukaryota; kingdom Metazoa; phylum Chordata; order Ceratodontiformes; family Ceratodontidae; genus Neoceratodus; species Neoceratodus forsteri. The sequence goes on from CM028133.1 coordinate 66,964,708, forward strand.
TTTTAGAAAAAAATTGCTTTGTTATAATTTTTTGTATGATATAACTTCCTTTGTGTAGTTTTAAACTGTTGAGTTTCAAAAAGAATAGATGAATGATCACTGGTTCCAAGTGGATCCCAAATTTGTAAATTGCTAATTTGTTGCTCTATGTTAGTAAATAGTAGATCCAAAATATTAGGACCTCAAGTGGATTCAGTAACGAGTTGTTGCAATCCAGTACTAACTACCACATCTATTAGTCCTTTCTCGGCATAGGACTGTCCTGAGAATGAGTCCCAGTTAATATGAGGGAGGTTAAAGTCAACAAATATTACAGTATCTTGAGATTCTGAAAAATGTGTAATTTATTTAAATATATCAGTTGCGTAATCTGAATTTGCAGATGGAGGTCAATAGATGTTACCAATAGTTATATAGGACTGCTCCTTCAATAAGATTTTAACCCATGTACTTTCCAAAAAAGGGAGAACACACTTCAAAAGAAGGAATATCATTTTGTATGTACATACAAACTCCACCGCCTTGCTTATCTAATCTGTTTTTATGATATAACATAACCTGGAATTTCTCTGGACCAAATTGAGGATGCGTCCCACCAAGTTTCAGTTACTCCCACCACACCTATATTTAAAGTTTTACATTTGGCTTCGAGTTCTGCTAATTTGAGTTGGTTTAATAATCTTGCATTCAAAGCTAGGAATTTACATTTAGTTGTAATAATATTTTGGTAAGTATTCAGAGACTTGACTGGCATCCTCACAGACTCTCTTAGTGACCACCATATGATTTACTGTGTCCACAAAGTCCATCAGCCTAATGCCCCCCTAAATTTATCCACATTTGCTCCTTCCACTCCCTAAACCTAGCTCCACTTTTAAATGATCTATGCCAATCAGACTGGTCCCCCTCTACATGGAGACCCCCATCGACACTGCCCTCAGCCACTTCCAATCTAAATTCATGGAAATTTGGGATCATCATGCCCCACTTAACCTAACCAAGGTCAGAAGCTCTCATCTTCCATGGATCACTGTCGAATTACTGGCATGTATGCGGGCAAGAGATCAAGCCTGGTAGGCTTACACTCACTCTAAAACTCCCACTCTAATCTGCTACAGACAACTTCACAATGCTTGTACAACAGCCACTAGATATGCCAAGGCAGAATACGTCTTCTCATCTTTCCACACCAATCTAAACTACCCTTCTAAGTTCTGGAAGGTAGTCAAATCTCTTTTCTTGCCACCCTCTAGTCCACCAGTACCTACTCTTGTCCATGGTAATGCAACTGTTTCTGATCCTCCTTCTGTCGCAACCAGTTTCAACACTTTCTTCACATCCTGTGCCTCCTCGCTACTCACCTCCCTTCCCACTTGCCCACCTCCTGCTTCCCCTGTCCCTCAAGCTGCTCCTCACCCAGTCACCCCTAACCAATTTTCTTTTTCTCCCATAACTCCAAATGATGTCCTCAAGGCCCTCATAGCCTTAACCCCTCCAAAGGCAAGAGCACACATGGCCTTGATCCCAATTTGCACCACCTCTCAGCACCTGCCATAGCTGGTCAACCTTTCTTTTGCCCTATCCTCTGTTCCCACCAATTGGAAACATTCTACAGTCACTCCTCTCCCCAAAGGTGGTGACCCCACCTCTGCTGGGAGCTATCGCCCTATTTCCCTGCTCCCAATCCTAGCTAAATTATAGGAATGTATTGTCCTTGCCCAACTCAGTTCCTACCTTGATGCCACCTCACTTTTCACTTCTTTGCAGTCTAACTTCCACAAGTCCCACTTTACCATCACCACCTCCCTAACATGCCTCACAGACTCCATACTCTCCAATATGGATCTGGGTCATGTAACCTTGGCCATATTTGTCAGTCTGGCAAAAGTCTTTGACATGGTATCCCATGCTCTTCTTCTCCAGACACTTGCTGGGGCTGGTTTAACCCCAACTGCTACAGCATGGTTTAGTTCCTACCTGACAGGCAGAACCCAATCTGTCAAGATTGCCTCCTCACCACTCCCAATCACTACTGGAGTCCCACAAGGCTTTGTATGTGGCCCTATATTTTTTTTCCATTTTCCTTAATGACCTCCCTTCTGCCTGTTCCACTTCCCAAATCCATATGTATGCGACTGATACAGTCCTCTACATGTCTAGCAAATCTCCCGGTGATTCCCAGTCTAAACTGCAATAGGATTTCACTTCAGTTCAGAAATGGTTCCAGTCGAATCAACTTTTTCTGAATGCTGAAAAGACAATCTCCATGTCCTTCGGCACCAGACAGAGGCTATCTTCCCTTAATGCATCCCCAGCTTTCTACATGCTGGATGGTACCCTGATTGAGAACATTCCTTCAGATACCTCAGTGTCTGGCTAGACCACCATTTGGACTTTTCAGCACATGTCAATGCAATCCATGAGAACTTACTCCCCAAGCTTGAAGCCTTATATAGAAACAGACACTGCATTCCTCAATCAGCCCGCCATGCAACTGTGCAGAAAATGATCCTTTCTACCTTTGACTATGCAGACATAGCCTACAGTGCCACCCCCAAAGCTATGCTGGCCAGACTGGACACTCTTCAATTTATTCTGCCATTTCATACTATCTTACCCCTCCTCATACTCACCACTGTGATCTTTGTAAACCCACATCCTTCCCTTCCCTTCACTGGAGTCCAGGCATCTAGCTCACAATGCTACTTTCATGGCTAAATTTTGATCTGGGAATCTCACCACCTATCTTTCCTCTCTCATCTCTACCTCTTCACTGAGCCCCTAGTCCTCTCAGAATGTTGACTCTCATTCATTCACCATCCCACACTGCTCTGCTATTGTTGGCCAATCCACCTTTTCCTACCACTGCATTAAAAATCGGAATGCTCTCCCCTTTGCTATCCGCAATGCGCATTCACCCAAATGCTGTCTCTTCCCTCCTTCGAGTGTATTCATCCCATTCCTGCTCATGCCAATCCTCCTGACTGTATCCGAGTTCTGTACCACTTAAAGCTTCTGGTCCTTCTCTATGCCCCCTGTGCCCAATTAGCTACGCCCAACTTAACACTCATAATTATCTCCTAAATACTCACCAAGACTATTGTCCTCTACTCTCCTGTTTTAAGTGATATTTCAGTACCCAGGCTGCACCGTTTTTTGTTTTTGTTTTGTTTTTCTAACATATTTCCTTTGTCTCCTGATTTTGTAACTATGCACCACTGCTTGTCTATAACCCCTCATGTTCTCTTGTTCCTGCTTCTAATCTCTGTAAATTGTACTCTTGCACTTTACTGTTCGTACTGCACTTATGGTCACAATTTTGTATTATTTGAGTTGTTTTACCACATTGTTAAAAATAATTCAATTGTAATTTTGCACTGCTGTACCTGTTCCTCCAATTTCCCCTATCCCAGAGGCCATATCTGGAAATGAGTAATGTATTGCTCTGTATACTTTCCTGGTGAAACACTTGAATATGTAAAATAAATTAAAAAAAATAGTGGATTGAAGCCTTTTAAATGTACATATGAAGGTTTTACGTACTGATTTTTACATTTCAACAGTTAGCCTCAATTAGGCTTTAAAATGGCTATCAGCAGGACCAATTAGCCTTAAGCTATAATTCACTCATCTGCTAATTGCTGTAACACCCAAGCTGAGATACAGAAACTGTGCACAAAGAGGCTTGCTCTGTTCTAATAGGTTGTAGTGAAGAAATGACCTTAGCATCCTGAGAAAATTCTTGAAACTCCTCCATTTCAATGCACTTTGGATAATGACAGTGTTCTTTTTGTGAGGAGGCAAAACAGGATTTAGGAATAAAGGTAGATTTTGCTTCTCCTTTGGGCAGAAATTTACTTTGCTTAGTGATCTTGTTCCACCTTAGATTCACAAGAGTTTGTGAATTCTGAGGAGTCTTTTTATGGCTGCAGTAGACAGAGCCTGCAGACGTTTTGCATGTACAAAAGGGTGATGTCATATTTTCTATCTGTGGAACTGACTGAAGGTATAAATAGTCTCCTCTACCTTACCCTCCTCCAAGAAATATCTTCTGCCCTTAAATAAATATGCTTTCATGTTAGTCAATGGTTTCAGGGTACTATTTTCTTTCTTAAATGGCAGTACAAGAACTGGAACCTGAGTAGTGGGAGGCAGCATTAGTTTTTTGGGAGGAGTAAGATCCACCCCAACCTCCACCTGAGAAGCTCCTAAAGATCACCCCCACCTTTTTTTGATTCATGTTGAAGGGGCATGAAGTGGGTCTATCATGTTGGAATAAGACACACTACATTGGGATCTGGACCAAACAACAGAACAAGTCTGTGGAGAGGAACAGAAGTTACTTAATGACTTCCAATTAACTTAAAAAACCCTTGGAACAAATGATTATTAGAGCCACCTGGGACCTCAGAAGGAAAGAGTAATTAAGGCATGTCTAAAACTACAGCTCCCAAGGAAAATAATAGACCTGATTCAAGCTGAAATGCCACAGATTTTTCTTAAACATTTATATACTAAAAACATACAGTTCAGCTTTTGGGATTAACAATATTTGTTTACCATATTTATATATATATATATATATATATATATATATAATAGTAGCACGGTAGTGCTACCATAGTTAGGGTTGAGGAGCCATTTACATGTTAAACCCACAATTTTGCACCTTAATAACTTTGCAACTGTTTGCCAGATTTGCCTGAAATTTGGAATACACAATAAAGACCCATATGCCTTGGGATCTGCCAAGTTTCATATTGGTTGGATACATGGCTGCGGAGTTATTAAGCATGATCTGCACACGCATTTATGCTTTTTTGGAATTCTACAGTCGTCTCTACAGGTCGCACGGTTTGCATGACCAGTCCAAAATCTTTAGGGAATGTGCCTTTTGAAGATTTCGTGAAAAAATATTAAACGGTTCAAAAGTTATTCAAAAAACAAGCTCCCATTGTAAGTCAATGGGAAAAGTTAACAAAAAGTTCGACAGTATCTCAAATGCAGTTTTTACTTTCACAAATGGCCCTTTTACTGTCGCAAATCCACCATTTTGTTTTCAGTTGGTGATCAGAAAAATGCTTGCCATTTAAATTTGGGACCCTCTAGCAACCTAATTCTCTTTGTATTCACCTAGTCGGACCCTGAGGATGCTATCCATGTCTTTATTTTGGGGTAAAACACCCCAGAAATATGTTTTTCAAATTTCTGGAAAAAGTGCTTTCACAAAGTACTTTTGCACTTGCAACACTGTCAAATGAATTTGCGAAAGCTTTCGCAAACTTCGACAGTACTTTTCTAGGCTGTGGGAAAATGACAGCAATTCTTTGGCACCCTGCTGCAAAAGAATGGTTTGGTGTTTTGGCCTGAAATTTGGAGGGAACGCAGCTGACATCTCACAGATGTGCCTTTCAATGTTTTGTTGAAAAAATATTACATGGAAGCAAAGTTACGGTACTCCAAAATTCATGCTTTTCCCCATAGGATAACATTACAGCGTCCAACGCGTTACAGGAATCCTTTGGCGCCCAGCTGCAAAATAATGGTTTGGTCTTTTGGGCTGAACTTTGGAGGGAAGACAGCCAACATCCCACAGATGTGCCTTTTTGTGGTTTGGTGAAAAAATATTACAGGAAGCCGAAATTATGGCACTCCAAACTTCTCTTTTTTTGCCATAGGACAACATTATGGCATTCGCCGCGCCTTTCAGGGCCCGTATCGCGGAAACAGTGTGAGATACGGACTTTTCATCAGAAAAATACTTAGCCCCATAATGGGGGCTAAGTACAAAACTAGCCAGGACAGTCATAAATCATATGACTTTTACATTTTTTTTCTACGTCGTACGGTTCCTGAGATATAAGCAATTTAGTATTCCAACTCCTCATTTTCTGCTCCAAGAACCATTATTATGCATACATTCTTTGTACTCACTGGGAGGGATATTCAAAAGGGTTGCACAATGCGTAATAGGGTTGCGCCTGTGCAAGTCCGAAAATGCGCCATTCTGCGATATTCAGCAGGAGGCAGTTGCACCACTGAAAACATGCTGAGCAACAGCGCAATGCTAATGAAGGCATGCGCAACTGAAGGGGGTGGAACCATGCATAAAGTGCGCAATGCGATATTCAAAGACTTGCGCAATGTGCAACTGTGGACCAGGCGGAAGTTGCGCCATAGCAGAAATGAGCCAAAATAAAAAGGAGCAAGGAAGAGGCGCAAGAACGCTACAGGGAAGCCACATGAGGCAGGGAGACAGACAAGGCCAGAGGGAGGGAGGGAGAAAGAGTGCAGGCCAGGGAGAGCAGAGGACAAAATGGGGCAAGGGAAGGTGTGTGGGGCCACAGAGTGCAGAGGCCAGTAGGTGTACCCGGTGCAGTGGAGGTAGCAGTCAGGACAGCGGGGAACAGAGCAACAACAGCTGGGGGAACATGTCAGGGACATGGACAGTGCCAGTTTCCACATGGAAGCTGTAATGAGGGGGGTGAGAAGGCATGCTGCAGGGGGACGTGGCCGTGGAAGGGCCCGTCGGTGGTACGTCCCAACAGGCAGTACCAGGCCCACACCAGCTTTGAGCTCTACTCAGATGTCGAGATTGTAGGCTGGTACTGCCTGAACAGGGCAATACTGAGGCGGCTCTGTGAGCTGTGCAGTGATGTGATGCAGGCACCCTCACGATGGAGTCACGCTCTGTCAGTGGAGACAAAGGTAACAGCCTGCATGTGCTTGCTCGCCATGGGTACCTTCCAGAGACCAACAGGGGACATCACAGGCATAACACAGTTGGCCACATCACACATCCTCACCCAGTTCCTCAGCGCACTGTTGCCACATGCTGCAGAGTACATCCATTTCCCCAGCACCACAGCGGAGTGCACAGCAAACATACAGGAGTTCCACAGGGTTGCATGTATGCCTGGCGTGCTAGGGGCGATAGACTGCACCCATGTGGCCATTCGCACGCCACCTGGCCATGATGGGGCTGCCTATATGAATCAGAAGGGTTATGCCAGTGTCAACTGCCAGGTGGTGTGTGATGCCAGTGGGCGCATCATCAATGTCTGTGCCACACACCCTGGGGGAGCACACGACTCATTTATATGGTACCAGTCGGCACTGTGCCATCGATTCGAGAGTGGGGACATCCTCACAGGACATCTAGTGGGTGAGTATGCATGTAGGACTGACAAATTGGGGGCAAGGGTGGTGTTGACAGGTGCCATGGGGTGGCACACAGGGTTAGGGGCAATATGAGCCTGAACAAGATACTCACCTCCACTATCTCCACACAGGTGACAGTGGATACCCACCCGCCCCTGGCTGCTCACACCCCTACCGGGCGCCCACGCACTCCCATCGCAGCAATGCTTCAATGAGGCACATGCCGCCACACGCAACATCATTGAGCGGGTGTTTGGGATGCTGAAGGTGCGCCTGCTACTCTAGACACCTCTGGCGGTGCCCTACAGTATAGCCCCTCAAAGGCCTGTGGGATATTCCTGGCCTGTTGTATCCTGCACAACATGGCCAAAGACTGTGGGATAGCCGTACAGGTTGAAGAGGGGGACAGCGACGGGGACAACGGTGACGACGGTGATGATGGGGATGGGCAGCCCCCCCTTGGACGACATGACCCCCGACTGATCCGGCTGGCCCAGCTGCACCGGGGCACCATCACAGAGGAGCACTTCACCCAACACAGGTAAGTCATGGGGCCATGTGCAATCAACAGTGACTAGGGCACAACCCAGATACACACAGGGAAACACACCAGGGGTGCATGACGGCAAGGGAAGTGGCAGGGCACAGAAGCACACACATACAACCAGGGAGGGGTGAACAGTAACACGCCACATGGACGGACACACACACACACAATAGGCACAAAGTGCACAGGGGTCAGGTGCACAACAGAGCCAGAATGCAGACACAAAAACACACATGTCCACAGGCCACCACATCCACTGACTGTCCATGTACATGTGTCAGATGCTGGGCACCTTCGCACTTTGGTGTACAGCGCAAAGCAGGCATCATCATGCACACGCACCTGTGGACAGCAGTCAGGAGGGTGTGCAGGTGGTCTGTGTGTCTGCGTGTAGGGCTGGGCACCCACCGGTGTACTTCCCACCGAAACACACACTGCACACAGGGCAGCACCAGACAGGGCCTGCACTGGGAGACAGCTCAGTCTTGTGGCACAGTGCCACGGCTGCCTTGGATGCGTGGGCGGCTCTGCCGAGACCCAGCAGCACTGGCAGACTGAGCACGGGCCTCACGGGGTGGCACCGATGGATCACCAGGGGTTCCACTGCGCGAACGCAACCTTGCCCGCACAGGGGTCTGCAGCACACCAAACATACCTGCACCAGGGGTGCTCGGGATGCCCACAGCTGAACCCGGCGTCGACAGGGTGGGTGTCGCATGATGCCGGGAACGGGGAGTGGATAGCGTACTGCGCAGTGTGAGCGGCACAGGGGCACCTGACTGTGTGCCCAATGTGGCCACAACAGAGACCAATGCCTGTGTCTGCCTGTCAATGGCGGTGGTTACATCCAGCTGCAAATGGTCAATCCGTGACAGGATCCTCTCGTTGTCCCTGCTGTACCACTCCAGAGCCACACACACAGTGCCTCCATCGGATGTTGTACCGCATCTGCTGCTGTACTGATGTCTGCAGCAGGCGGGTGTTTTCGCCAAAGGGTCGCTCTGCCACATCGCGCAACCTGCCTCAGGGTAGGAAGGGCCTGATGTTCAGCACCCCTTGAGGGTGGGCGCTGCTCACCAGGACCAGGTATGGGCCAGTCCACAGGCGGTGCACATACGCCACCGCTGAACCCTGTACCCCCAGTCCCGGTGGGTGACTGCTGCTGCCCCTCTGCCTGCTGTGCCCAAGGGATCAGTTGTTCCGCTGCTGTGGCTGCAACAGTGCCAGTGACCTGTACAGCCACCGGTGCTGCCCCACTGGTGCTGACAGGCACAGCCTGGGACTGTGCTGACGTGCTGGCACACACGTCGGAACCAGCCAGGTCCATGGGCGTGAGCTGTCCCGCTGTGTGCCATTCTTCACCTTACCACGCCCTGCCACAGTGGTCATTGCATCATCAATGGTGCAGGTCTGTGCCACAGCCACAGCCACAGCACGCTGGCAGTGCATGCCAGACCGCTGAGACACAGGAAGGGCACCCTTCACACCTGTCTCACCGATCATCAGTGATGGCAGCCAGGCATGCACACTGGTGCAATGCACCTGTGCTACCTCTGGAGGTGGATGGTCCCTCCTCCAACTCCGGATGGCTGTCCGCAGTGGACAGGCCCTCCACCACTGACCCCTGCAGATGCACAGGATCTGTAACAGAAAGTGAGAACACGTTAGTGCATGTGATCTACCTCCCCCCCAACCATGACATACCATGCAGTGATGGGCTACCACCTGTCTGGAAGCTACCTCCAGGAATGCCCTCAATGGCACTGCACTGCATGCTTGCAGCGAGCCAGTCCTCTGCTGGAGTCAGCTGCACCACCTCCAGCTGGCCCCCACCTGTTGCAGCACATGCCGCCCTGATGGCTGCCACCTTCTCCTTCACCCCCCTCCTGTCGGTCCCCATCTTCTTTTTACACTCCTGCACAGAGCGCTGGTGGCTGCCATGCAGGTTGACGGCATGTGCCATCCCCTCCCATGCAGCAGCACGGGCCTGAGGGGTGCCCCGCTGTCCACTGAGAAGTGGCTCTTCATCCAGGTAGGCCTCGAAGAGTGCCTCTGTCTCAGCTTTTGTAAAATTGGGCCTCCTCTTCTGCCCACCATCATCCTCCTCACCCATTCCACACTCGGTCAAATCACAGCCTGTATGGGTGAGAGTGGTCACCTGTGACTGTGCAGTACACAGCAATTCCCTAAGACTATAGTCCAGAACATCACACAGCATGCAACTCACCTATCAACTGCAGTAACCAAATATGGCCACTGCAGAACAGCGTCACATTTTTATAGTGCAATCCATGCAAATTAGGTGTGGCTCAACGTTAATGAGATGCAAATCACGTTGCTGCGCCATTGAATGGCTGATCAGATGATTTGCATATGATGGATGAATATCGCACTGTTGCGCTTTGTGCAATTGTGTTGTATGTGCTGAGCCAATGGCACAGTTCTGTGACTGCATAGTACACCGCACTGCACATGCCCAGCTAGCTTACGCAGGCGTCTGCTTTGCTGATGACGTGCTGTGCATGGTAGGCAATTCAGGGCATGGACACCATTGTGCCAGTGGTGCTGCAGCGAGGGTTACTACATGGCGCTGTGGTACAGCTGCGCAATAGTCCACTGTGGCAATGGCACACAGGCGACCAATCGCGCTGGACGCATAGACATCCAATGGCGCTGTGCGTGGCCAGGTGCCAGAGACCCATGACCCTGTGCCCGACCTTTACCCCCTTGGCGCCGTACGTATGGCATGTCTGCAGCTCTATAGCGCTGTTCGGTGACAGCGCAATAGGGACTGGTGGTGCTGTACTGACAGCGCAATAGGGAATAGCGGCGTTGTATTGCGCAGCAATTCCACGTGGGGTTGCTGTGCTGCAGAGCACCATATTGCCTACTATACATCCAGAGATGGCATGCAGAAGAGCCCCCCAGTGGAGTGCCCTCGAGCTGGCGAACTTGGTGGCCGTTGTGGAGCCTCACTATGGCCCACTATATGGGGAGGTTCCCCTAGACAGGGCCAGGACACAAGTGTGGCAACAGGTAGCCACTGAGCTGGAGGCGGCCACTGCCCGACAGAGGTCCACAGAACAGTGCAGGCACTGCTATGGGGACCTGCGGAGGAGGGAGCTGGTGCTACTGGCATGTCTGTGGTCACGTGCCAGGAGGGGCGTGGTGCCTCGACCAGGTGGGTGATCTGTCTAAGCACCTGTATGGTCCATATGGGTAACACTGTCTATTGTGTCCAGCACATGGGGGAGGGTTGGTCTAGGGTTGGCTGTGGCGGTGTTTACAGGGTATGTGATGTATGGGTCTGGCTGGGTGGGTGAGCACACTCATTGGGGCAGGGGGAATATGCTTTGGGATTGCACTGATGTGTTTCTCACCTTTTGGTTCCCACAGGCGTGGCAGAGCGGAGGAGGGCCATGGCTGAAGAGCAGGGAGTGGCGCCAGTGGTGCCCGAGCATGGTGGTGGAGAACCATGACACCAGCAGCAGCCCGATGAGGGTGAGTGCCATGACAACATGATTACTATTGCATGCTGTGTGACAGGGTGGGGAGCAGGGCATGGCCACCATCCATGGACACCACTGCCATGCACATGACATGTGACAGTCAGCACTGTCCAGTGGCACTGCATGTCTGGGAGTGCATCAATGGTGGTCCATGCGTGCACTGGGCACATGGCTGTGGCACTGCCAGCCCACCACATAGCAACGTTACTGTACGGCCTTGGTTGTGCTGTGCTGGACATGGGCGGTGTGTGTGTGTGCAGTGGTACACATGGCTGTTGCTGCCTGGCTGGGCATGTCTTGTGCACACGGTCACTGTGGGTGGGTGCAGTCCATCACAGGAGCGGGGCACTTGGCAGTATGCCATGCATGATGGGTGGGCTTCAGGGATATGGACAGTCACACCCATTGACTCTGATCCCTTGTCCTAGGTGTCCGGATACTACGACAGACAGAGAGGTCCATGCAGCAGCTGTTGCAGGTAGCAATGGACTCACTTGTTATCCTGCAGGACCTACAGCAGCATGGGGTGCAAAGGAGAAGGAGGCCCCGGGACCAGCACCAGGCAGCAGGGGAGCAGGCTGGAAGACAGTAGCTGCCCATCACCTCCCCCCTTTAACTATCCCTCACACCCCGCCTTCCCTCTCCCAGTTGTTCACCCCTGCCCCTACCCACCCCTACCTTGTACCCGCATTCCCCACCCTGTTTGTACATATGTATATAGTTCCTGTTGTTGTTATTCTTATTGTTGTTCTTTTTGTAATACACTTGTTTTGATATGAATACTGTGGTGGTCTCTGATTTGCAGCTGGCTATAGGTGCTCAGTTGCAGTGGTGTGCAGGGCATCTGGGGTGGTATAGTCATGGGTATGTGTGTGTGTGCGTGGGGAGGTGTCTCTGGTGTGGGAGTGGCTTTCAGTCGGTATTTGTGGTGTGTGTTGTTCACTGTGCATTGCATTGCTGTGTGCGGTGTTCCATGGTGCCTGCTCTGTGTCCATTGTGCCCCTGTCAAGCTGTCCTTGGCCTGTGCAGCTGACACCCTTGCATGTCTGTGGCCTGCCAGGTCTGCTGCCTTGTCAGTGGGTGCTGTCCCTGCAGGTCATCCACTGTGACCGTCACGATGCTGGGTTGCCACCTGTCACCGGTGGGGTGCATGTTTGCCTCGGGTGACACTGTGGCCTCCACAGTTGCTGTCCCACCTCCATGCTGTGTCTTGTGTGTGTTGCAGGGGCAGTGCAGCACTGTCTGTGACTTGTGCTCCAGGCATATGCTGGTTGCGTACAGAGACACAGTACATGCACAGGGTGGGTGTCACCCCTGTGCCATGGTGGACTGCAGGCTGTGTGTGCATAGTTTACATGTGCCCACACTGGTGGCTGGGTTGCCACACTACTGCGTCCCTGTGTTGGTGTTCTCGAGGGTATGGGTGTGTGTTTGCCCCTGCACTGTGTTGCATCCGGGTGCACTGCATGCTTCCACGCACCACTGTGGGTGTCTGTGCTAGCTGCTGTGGCTCGTGGTGGGTCGCGCTGTGGCACCTGTCTACTGTGCAGGGTGCTGTGTCAATGGCAGTGGTGTCAGGGGCATGCCCTTTCCCATGTGGGGTACCACTTGTGGCAACACATGTTCGGTGTCTCAGCGGTGCCTCAGGGGGGTTGTGCATGTTGGCACTGTGTCTGCTGTTGTTGCGTTGTCGTGTGCTGCCACCCACTGCTGGGTGCTCATGGTGGGTCTGGCTTGTATGGTTCTGTGGTACACGAGGTTGCAGTGTGATGGGGGGATGCATGGGGATTCCTGCAGTGATGATCACTGCTCATGGGGGGTGTCTTGGGGTCACAGTGCAGGGTGTGCTGTGCACGGGGGGCTGCTGTACACTGGGGTGGTCCGCCCCCCTTGTGTGGCAGTCTCAGCTTGCCAGTGGGTGTGCTGGGGCAACATGGCCCAGCTGTGCTTTGTTCACTTGTCCCCATGGGCCAGTGGATATTCCGTCCCTCCCCCAGTTATGCTGTGCTTGGGGTGTGGGGGTGCATTGTCAGTTCTGCAGTGTGTCCCTGTGCCCATCTGTGGCTTGGGTGTAGGGCCCTTGCCTACCTCCCTGGTTGTGCAGTTCCATTGCTCTGCTGCTGGGGGGCTCCCTGCTTGCGCTATGGTGCCTCTGGACTGCTCAGCTGGGCTGTCCTTGTTGCACTATAGCGCATCATATCTGCTCAGCTTCCCCTTCCTGGCTGCGCTATGGCACAGGTTGTGCGATATTCAGACGTTGGCTGTTTGCGTAATTTGGCTTGCTCCATGTTTGAATATCGCATCTATTGTGCATGTGCGCAATGGACTTGTGCTTGCTCCTGCTATTGCGCACATTTTGGGCACAGTTTGAATATCCAGCCCCCTGTCTTTCTCTTTGCAGCTTTTGGGGCAAACCAGTCTGTGCACTTACATTTCCACTTGCGGTTCTGTTCCTGTTTCACTTACCGTTCACGTCTACGCCACCATGTGTGTTACCCTTTGCGTTTTCATTTGTGCTTGCTTTTGTTTTGTTTTTAACATTTCTGTCTACAGTACTGTTTCTCTTTCTGTTTCACTTTGCATCACCATGCGCATTACCATTTGCGTTTGCGGGCACAAAGTTACTATGTGATAAGACATTGCGTGGCGGGAGCACTCTCCCGCCGCCACATTACATTTATTTCTCATTATCATTCCCAAAAAGAAGGGAAATTAGAGGCAAAAAAATCCATTTAATGCATTAGTTAGGGTTGTTCCACAGCGACAAAAGCGAGGAAATTAGGTGTTAGGGTTGAAAGCCCCCCTTGAACCCTCCTGCCCACACCTCCAACTGGCATCGGGGTGCATGTTGGGGTTGTCGGTCCTGTCACCCCATTCTCCTATACCTCTGCTTCTTCACACATCTGATGGGGTGAGATTTAGGGCCGGCAACCCCAACGCGCACCCCGACGCCGGTTGGAGGTGTGAGCAGGGAGTCCAAGGGGGGCCTTCAACCCTAACACTGAATATATAGTCTGTCTTTTTAGTAGTTTCAAAACTTTGAAAGCATTGGTGTTAGTAATGCATTTAGAAATACATTTTTTAATTGTCTTTACAGTTAAACATGCAGTTTCATGTGAGGGCACTTTTTTGGAGAGGGGGTCAAATTATTTTAATCATGAGCACAGTACTTGGTAAATACAAACTTTGTTGATGAAGTGTACTTTTTCTTTTAAGTCTGAGAAGTATGTATTATATATAAGTGTAACTGTGTTGTAAATGGGACTGGAGAATGAATAATGGTTAAGTTGGTTGCAGATGACACCAAGATCTGCAACAGAGTAGATGATCCAGATGGGGTGGGCAGAATGAGAAGAGATCTGGATAAACTAGCAGAATGGTCAGAAGAGTGGCAACTGGGATTTAATGCAAAGAAGTGCAAAATCATGCACATAGGGAAGAGAAACCCTGAAGCCACTTATAGGCTGGGAGGGGAGTTGCTAGCAGTCACAAAGGAAGAAAGAGACTTGGGCATCATCATCACTGATGACCTAAAATCATCCAAGCAGACCTCTAAAGCAGTAGGTAAGGCTAGGGGTGTTAGGGTGTATTAGTAGGGTATCACAAGTCGTAGAGGGAGGTAATAATCCCTCTGTACAAGACATTGGTTAGGCCCCATCTGGAGTACTGCATGGCAGTATTGGAGGCCACACCTTCACAAGGACATTAACCAAATTGAGGCAGTCCAGAGAAGGGCAACCAAAATGGTGCAGGGACTGCATCAGAAGACATATGAGGACAGATTAACGGAGCTCAATATGTATACCCTTGAGCAAAGGAGGGAGAGAGGTGATATGATCGAGACATTTAAACACCTTAAGGGCATAAACAAGGTGAAAGAGTCTAACATGTTTAAATATAAGAAAATAGCAGGACAAGAGGACACAGCATGAGATTAGAGGAGGCCGATTAAGGGGAATGTGAGAAATTCTTTTCACAGAAAGGGTGGTAGATGCATGGAATGGCTTACCACAAGAAGTGGTGGCTATGAATACAGTGCAGGGCTTCAAACAGGCATGGATAGGCATAAGGGAGCAATACAAATGACTATGAATAGATAGGTCACTGACAGAGCAAAGGCCGATGGCACATTTGTAAGGTAGAAAAGAAATGGGCAGACTGGATGGGCCTTGGTGTCCTTATCTGTCATAACTTTTGTTTCTATGTTTCTATGATCTGGGGATGAATAATGGTTAAGTGCCTAGAATATTTTTAAATATAATTGAGTTTATATGTGGCAAGTAGGTAGGGGATAGTGTTTTGAATGTGGCAGTAGGATTTAGCATGTGCACTGCTTTAAAATCAGTTCACAACAGCAGAGCTGAGTAACTGTTCTTATCCAGTGAGCATAAATGGCAACACACAGTTATTTCAGCTACACATTTGGTTCCATATTGCAATGGTTCACTGCACTACACATTTAGTGTATCACACTTTTTCAAATAATAAAACAAATATTCTCCAAACTACATAACTCACACATACTGTATGTATTTTTATGCTTTATTAAGAAACCACTGCACATTTGTAACCAAAATAAATAAATAAATGAAAATCATGTCACAAAGCAAAATCAGCCCTAACTCCCAGTTCCTTGTAGTAGAATGATGGTACCTACATTTACAGTTTAGCAAATACTTGAGAGCGGAGTAAGTGTTCTGTAAGAAAACAGCTACAGTCTTTACTATTTGCAGCATTGATGATCTGGGACAATTTATGTGCTTTTTATTGTTGTGTGTAGTTTGATGAAATAACATTCTAAAATGAAAACACTTACTACTGCTAGCTAGACCTGACACACACCGGAAACACAAATAATGAATCAGAGCTATTTAGCAGCTGTTTTCTTACAGAAATCCAGTCTTGATAAATTTATTTTTTTAGCAGTTCTGTAAGATTTATATCCTTCTGATGTAAGAGTGCATAGCATAGAAATGAAAGGGTTTCTTTCATTGTTGTTTGCATGAGAAGTGGGCATGACAGTGGCATGCAAAAGTGAATTAAATTGTTTCTTGGCCATTCTGGGATATAAAGTTTAACACTATTGTGTGAAGAGAATAAAGTCGTGTGTTTTTTTGCATTTGAAAAGATTTTGTGATTTGAAGTTAAAAGATATAAATATATATATATATATATATATATATATATGCACATAGGGCTGGATATTCAAACTGCGCTATTTTGTGGCGCAAGCCCCTGCGCTGCACAAAATAGTTGTGCAGGGTGTGTCCAGGCGATATTCAAAGAGTTGCCTTGAGCAACCTTTGAATATCACCCTGGCCACAGCCACTGTGCATGGCGCAGTGAACTTGGGCCACTGCAAGTGGTCAGAGTGGAGCATTCAACTTGCGGTGGCACAAGTACCATTGCGCCATGCGCAAAATCCCCATATTCAAACGGTGACATGCAAATGGGGCCATAATTCATGCAAGGTGCAGGGGGGGCCAATTGCATCTGATTATGGCCCCATTTGCATGCCATTAGCATGCAGGTGCGCCGATCCCCGAGGACTTGCACCTGGCACCCTCCCAGGCAGCAGCCGTCGGGGACCGACACCCCCTGCAGCCTGATCGTGGGCGAAACAGTGTACAATCCCCACTACCACCCCCCACTGGCCTGATCGCGGGCATAGTTTAATCCCCCCCCCACCAGCCTGATCGCGGGCAGCAATGTGGCTCCCCCTCTGAACATATCCCTGGTGGTCCAGTGGACCCGAAAAGCCCAATCGCGGGCAGTAGTCATTAGAACCCCTAAACATAGCCCTGAGTGGCTAGTTTCCCCACCCCACCCACCCACGAAGCCCCACCACCCGCCTCCTCCGGCAGCCAGCAGAAGCAAAGAGTCCCACCAGCTTCACCTCGCCGGCTAATCATCGTTTCGGCCAGGCCTATACAGCGAAGACAGTCCAGTTTTGTGAATGAATGAATGTATTCATTCACAAATCTGACTGTCATGTCTGGTATGGGCTGCACACCATTGGCTCTGCTCTGCACCAATGGACGGCAGCCCTTACCAGGCAGTCAGTCGGTGGGCGCGGGTGGCAGGCGGGTGATGCTGCCGCTGCCGGGGAGCAGGGTGAGGGAATTGCGGGTGGGGACACGAGCCACCAGGGCTATGTCTGGGGTCTTAAATGACCACCGTCCGATCGGGCTTTTCGTCCACTGGACCACCAGGATGAATTTGAAGGGGTGTTTATTAGACAAACTACTGCCCGCGATCGGGCTTGTCGGTCCACTGACCACCAGGGATACGCTTTGGGGAGGAGCCACATTGCTGCCCGCGATCGGACTGGTGGGGATAAACCATGCCCGCGATCGGGCCAGTGGGGTGGTGATGGATTTACAGTCGGCTGCCCACGATCGGGCTGCAGGGGGGCACAGGGACTGGGTTGGGGGCCAGCCACAGGTGGCAGCTGCTGTGTTGCACCCTGCAATGCAGCAGCTCACTTGTGGGTGGCCCTCAACTTAGGCCTTTATTTTTTGCCTCAAAGTTGTACAGGTGCAGGTTGAGGGTTGCACCTGCACAACTCTGCACAGCCCTGCTGAATATCGGGCTGTGCAGTTTATGCATGGTTCCTCCCCCTCCAGTTCAGCATGCATTCATTTGCATTGCGCTGTTGCTCAGCATGTTTTCTGTGGCGCAACTGCCTCCTGCTGAATATGGCAGAATGGAGCAAGTTCGGACTTGTGCAGGCGCAACTCTATTGCTCATGGCGCAACCCTTTTGAATATCTGGGCCATAGTGTCATGGACATCTGAAAAGAAAGAAGATACTACTAAAATAAATGCTGTTCTGATATTTTATTTATTTATTTGTGAGATTTTAAGTGTAGTTTTGCCTAGGTCACATACATCAACAGTTACAGTTTAGCAGTTACCTGAGAGCTAGCTGACTGGGGTTTCTGTAAGACAACAGCTACTAAATAGCTCTAATTCACTATTTTTGTTTTCTATGTGGCGGTCTAGCTAGCAGGAGAGTTTCCATTTTAAAACTTTTAATTTTATCAAACTATACACAACCATAAAAGCACAGAAACTGCCCAGATCTTCAATGCTATAATTAATAAAGACTCTAGCTGTTTTCTTACAGAAACTCCACTCAGTTAGGGTTCAAGTATTTGCTACACTGTAAATGTAGGTATCAGCACTCTATTAGCAGTTGGTGCTGATTTTGCTCTGTGAAAGGATTTTCTTTTTTTTTTTTTTCGTGGGGCCTGTGGGATTCAAACCCAGCTCTGCAGATTTTCAGTTAAAAGCCTTAAACCACTGTGCTATACTGCCTCCCTAGTTATGGCAGCCATCTGTTTTATGGTTCATGATGTTGGTGTAGTAAGCTTACCAACATACTAACATACAAAAATGCCAGCAGAATAGGCCTAGTGGGCTTTCGTGTCTGCTCTTTTGGTCAGTACCCCAACCTGGGAGCTGACCTTGCTGCCCCCCAACCCTCTCAGGTTTCTCCCTTCCCAGTCCAGGGGAGAGCTATCTAACTGGGGTTTCTATAAGACAACAGGTAATAAATAGCTCTAATTCACTATTTTTGTTTTCTATGTGTGTCAGGTCTAGCTAGCAGGAGTGCTTCAATTTTAAAACTTTTAATTTTATCAAACTATGCACAACCATAAAAGCACAGAAACTGCCCATATCATCAATGCTATCATTAATAAAGACTCTAGCTGTTTTCTTACAGAAACCCCACTCAGTTAGATTTCAAGTATTTACTAAGTTATAAATGTAGGTGTCAGCATTCTATTAGCAGTTAGTGCAGATTTTGCTCTATAACAAGATTTTCATTTTTTTTTGTGGGGGCTGTGGGATTCAAACCCAGCTCTCCAGATTTTTAGTTAAGAGCCTTAAACCACTGTACTACACTGCCTCCCTAGTCATGGCAGTCATCTGTTTTACGGTTCATGATGTTGCTGTAGTAAGCATACTAACATACAAAAATGCCAGCAGAATAGGCCTAGTGGGCTTTTGTGTCTGCTCGTTTGGTCAGTCCCCACCCTGGGAGCTGACCTTGCTGCCCCCCGCCCTCTCGGTCTTCTCCCTTCCCAGTCCATGGTATTCCCGCTTCACTGGACTTTGCTTCCACAACCTTTCCCCTGTACCTGTCCCACCCCCTCTTGAACCCCTCCACAGTATCTGCCTCCACCAACCCCCAGGGCAGTGCATTCCATGGTTCTAAAACCCTCCCAGTGAAGTAGCACCTCTCCTTTCTCCCCCGAGTCTCCCCCTCCAGCTTCCACCCATGCCCTCTAGTGGCCCCCTCCTTCCTTCCTTCCTTTGAAACACCATGACTTCACCGCCCCTGTTTACCCCCTTCATGTACTTGAAGACCTCTATCATGTCCCCCGTCCCTTCTCTCTTCCAATGGAATGGTTCACTGCATTACACATTTTGTGTAGCACACTTTTTCAAATAATAAAACAAATATTCTCCAAACTAAATAACTCATGTATACATATGTTATATTTTCTTAAAAATATATTTCACATTTGTAACAAAAAACAAACAAAAAATAAATGAAAATCATGTCACAGAGCAAAATCAGCCCTAACTACCAGTTCCTTCTAGTAGAATGATGGTACCTACATTTACAGTTTAGCAAATTTTATTTATTTATTTAGTTAGTTTTTGTTGACTGGGTAAGGGCACAAGACAAATTCTGTCTATTTTCAGGCACGACCCAGGGGAAGGGGGATACAGATGAATGCCAACTGACTTTAAACCAGATTAAGCAGTTGGTGGTGTTTACTGATACTTGGGAGCTGAGTAGGTGTTCTGTAAGAAAACAGCTACAGTCTTTACTATTTACAGCACTGATGATCTGGGACAATTGCTGTGCTTTTTATTGTGTGTAGTTTGATGAAATAACATTTTAAAATGAAAACACTTACTACTGCTAGCTAGACCTGACACACACTTAAAACACAAATAATGAATTAGAACTATTTAGCAGCTGTTTTCTTACAGAAATCTAATATTGATAAATGTGTCTTTTTAGCAGTTCTGTAAGGTTTATGTCTCTCTGATGTAAGAGTGCATGGCATAGAAATTAAGGGTTTCTGTGATTGTTGTTTGCATGAGAAGTGGGCATGACAGTGGCATGCAAGAGCAAATTAAATTGTTTCTTGGCCATTCTGGGATCTAAAGTTTAACACTATTGTGTGAAGAGAATAAAGTCTTGCATTTCTTGCGTTTGAATAGATTTAGTGCTTTGAAGTTAAAAGATACAAATATGTATATATACATAGCGTCATGGGCACCTGAAAAGAAAGAAGATTCTACTAAAATGCTGTTCTGATGTTTTATTTATTTATTTGTGAGATTTCAAGTGTAGTTTTGCCTAGGGCACATACACATCAACAGTTACAGTTAAGCAGTTACCTGAGAGCTAGCTAACTGGGGTTTCTGTAAGACAACAGCTACTAAATAGCTCTAATTCACTATTTTTGTTTTCTATGTGTGTCAGGTCTAGCTAGCAGGAGTGTTTCAATTTTAAAACTTTTAATTTTATCAAACTATACACGACTATAAAAGCACAGAAACTGCCCAGATCATCAATGCTATAATTAATGAAGACTCTAGCTGTTTTCTTACAGAAACCTCACTCAGTTAGACTGCAAGTATTTGCTAAACTGTAAATGTAGGTATCAGCATTTAGTACTGATTTTGCCCTGTAAGAGAATTTTCATTTTTTTTTTATTTTGTGGGGGCTGTGAGATTCAAACCCAGCTCTCCAGATTTTCAGTTAAGAGCCTTAAACCACTATGCTAAACTGACTCCCTAGTTATGGCAGTCATCTGTTTTATGGGTCATGATGTTGGTGTAGTAAGCATACCAACATACAAAAATGCCAGCAGAATAGGCCTAACAGGCTTTCATGTCTGCTCATTTGGTCAGTCCCCTCCCTGGGAGCTGACCTTGCTGTCCCCCCCCACCCTCTCAGGCTTCTCCCTCTCCAGTCCAGGGGAGCGCTAGCTAACTGGGGTTTCTGTAAGACAACAGCTACTAAATAGCTCTAATTCACTATTTTTATTTTCTATGTGTGTCAGGTCTAGCTAGCAGGAGTGTTTCAATTTTAAAACCTTTAATTTTATCAAACTCTACACAACCATGAAAGCACAGAAACTGCCCAGCTCATTAATGCTATCATTAATAAAGACTCTAGCTGTTTTCTTACAGAAACCCCACTCAGTTAGATTTCAAGTATTTGCTAAACTGTAAATGTAGGTATTAGCATTCTATTAGTATTTAGTGCAGATTTTGCTCTGTGACAAGATTTTCTTTTTTTTTTTTTGGGGGCTGTGGGATTCAAACCTATATCTCCATATTTGCAGTTAACCTTAAACCACTGTGCTATACTGCATCCCTAGTTATTGCAGTAATCTGTTTTATGGTTCATGATGTTGGTGTGGTATGCATACTAACATACAGAAATGCCAGCAGAATAGGCCTAGTGGGCTTTTGTGTCTGCTTGTTTGGTCAGTCCCTACCCTGGGATCTCACCTTGCTGCCCCCCGCCCTCTCGGTCTTCTCCCTTCCCAGTCCAGGGTATTTCTGCTTCATTGGACTTTGCTTCCACAACCCTTCCCTGTATCTGTCCCACCCCCTCTTGAACCCCTCCACAGTCTCTGCCTCCACCAGTCCCCCAGGCAGTGCGTTCCATGGTTCTACCACCCTCTCAGTGAAGTAGCACCTCCTCCTTTCTCCTGAGTCTCCCCCATGTATACATATTAAGCTCTTCGAGCCTCTTCCCATAGGTCCTTTGCCCCAAGCCCCAGATCATTCTGGTTGCCTTTCTCTGGACCCACTTCAGGAGTTCAATGTCCCTGTTTAAGTATGGTCTCCAAAACTGCACACAGTACTCAAGGTGTGGCCTCACCAAGCAGTTATACAGAGGGGGGTATCACTTCCCTCCTTCTGGAGTGATCCTCCTAGAGATGCATCCCAGCATCATGTTGGCCATAGCTGCTGCCCTACTACAAGTCTCTGAGTTGTTCATCTTGACATCCACGACCACTCCCAGGTCCCTCTCAGCCATACAGCCATAGCAGCAGTACATTGCATAACAGATATAAAATGTCAATAAGCCGGTCATGCAACAGATGTGCCAAGCAGTTACTGAAGCAAGAAATGTACAGCTATCATTTTTTATATCCGGTTCAAAATGTGTTTTTGCACCTGTGGAGCCAAATGGCACAGTCGCTGTGCAAAATCTCCTTTCAGCTAATGAACTGATAGTGTCACTGTTCATGCAGTGGTGTTACAAAAAGACCATGCTGAAAACTTGGAGTGAAAATATCAAGAAATGCCCAGGACATTAGGGTTTCTGACCATAACACCCTGCACTATAGGGACTGACAGGCATCAGGGGTGTGACTTGGGATTGTCAACAGTAATGCTCACACCATTCCACCCCCATCCCCACCCTGCAGTCAGTGACAGGTATCGAGGTGTGCCTTTGACTCTTCAACCCCAAAGTTCACTCCATTCTCTTACACTGCACCCATTTCAGCATATTTCCTTATGGAATGGGGTGAGTGTAAAGTTTGAAAGCCCCAAGGCATACCTCGACTCTTGTCTGTGTCTGCAGGATAGGGTGAGGTGAAATGGCATGAGCATTATGGTCAATGACCCAAAGGCACACCCAATGCTTGTCCATGTCTGAGGGGTGGGGGTGAGGTTGGCATCACTTCAATACTTCACTGTAATTCCTATTCTGCCTGTCTGTCTCTCTCTCTATCTATATGTCTATGTAATTATCTATCTTTCTATTAATTGCATGTATCGCTATTTTTACCTATTTCTGAAACAAACTTGCATATCACATTTGCCTGTGCTCTGAGCACATACTTATGAAACAGTGCATATTTGTACTCCACTTCTGCGTAGACCTCAGACTTTCCTAATATTCCCATTATCACAAGCATAACTACCTTGCCCTTATCAAAAGTGATTCCCTCTGAAAGTTAATATCTCATGTTCTCTAACAGTCCATCATCATTAAACCTAACTTCCTAACATCAACACATTGCTTAAATATAACTTACATCACTTCATGGACAAAAACCCTGTTTCTCTTAAAAAAAAAAAGGTGCAAATAATCCCAGGCTGAACATATGCCAGCCATTATTTTTTCATGTACTGCCACCTTCTGTACCATCATGGGGATTTGCATATGTTTCCCTTGATGCTTTGCATTATTGGGATATGTGCAATTGTGTTTTCTTTAAAATTTGGCTGTCTGGCCAATATCATCCCGGATAATACATACCTCAGTAGCATTTGCTCTGGGGTTCTTTTGTAAGCTTCCTATTCCTTTCATTAAAATGTACACCTCCATATATTTTCTTAATAACGTGTATGCCTTCCTTAGAACAGAAACTAAAACAAATCTTACTACTTACAAATCATTGTGCTGTTTCTCCATACCTCCTTAATTCCACATGACTTCATTAATGAAATTATGCAGCCATGGTGGATCTGACCAGAATTTGCTTTGTTTAATAGGAACACTTGGTTATTGGAGAGCTGACTGTTGTAAGTTATTTATGATATTCTCCTGACAAGAAGTAACCTGAGGGGGTTGTGCCTCACAAAAGCTTGCCCAGACTGGTTTGTAAGATTATCATTTTGTTGTGAATTGCCGATAACTGAACAGTTATTAACTTATTTTGGCCATTTGACTTGAACAAAGTCCCATGCATCTGCTACAGTATTAAAAGAATAGACATGCTCATTATACCATATATTAAAGATACTTAAAGAAAGGCATGGGGTCATCATGTCGCAAGACATTATGCAGCAGCAATATGTAATATGCACTGCCAATACAGTGCAATATATTGCCAGTGGCATGTCTTTTTTTCTGGGGGGCTGCACCCCCTGCAGCCCTATTATGTTAGTGTGCTGCACCCTCCCAAATCCTCCAACTAAAATATCTAACTCGGGTAGGGGTTAACAGTAAGAATAGCACAAAGTGCAAAAAATGTAAAAATCCATGCATCTGGCACCGCAAATCAAATCCTGGTCCTAAACGCACTGTCTGCCTTCCTTGCTGCCAGTGGCTCATCCCATCAAGCCCTGGCAGCTGCTCAGTGGACCCCTGTCCCAGCAGAGGTCTTATCCTCTGCCTGAGAGAGTGAGATGGTGTACTACTGCGCATACTACCTTTTGCGGTTTTGCATCCTCTCGCTCTTTCCTACCTACCCTACTGTTACTGCTGCACAGTTTTGTTGTACGCTGTAGAGCATACAACAAAGGGATCTGGTATGTTAAAGAAATACTGCACAGCTCCTTTTTGTAGGTGTTTTTTAACTTCTCAGAACTCTTTTCTTTGGCAAACTACTTTGACTGAGTAATTCTGAAAAACATTAATCCTGTGCCCATTCCATGCTAGTGTTTTATGCTGCCTGGCTAGTTGTAAAATCTCCTCTTGAACAGAAAAATGTAAAAAGTTAACCAGAATTGGTCTTGGAGTGTTTCCTGTCTTCATTTTTGGGACAAGAGATCTGTGGACTCTTTTAATCTCTAATGTTTGAGGCCATTTATAATGTAAATCTGTTGGAATTACATTTTGAATGAATTAAACAGGGTCTGCCCCTTCAGGAGTTCCTACCCATCTCAAATTGTTACGGCAACTTCGATTCTCAAGGTCATCAACCTTGGAGCACAACAACTGTATTTGTTTCTGTAACAAGTTGTTAGGTTCCTCTAGATGTGAAACGCTATTGTCTGTGGAAGCAACTCTATTCTCAGCTTCCAGAATCCTGTCAGCAGTGACCATATTAGTTTGTTGTAACTCACTGACCTAAAGTTTTAATTGTGAAATGTCATTTTAAATCTTAGTTAACATCTGCAAATGTGTTCTATGCCTTCTGAAGAAACAGCCACATTTTCATTGTTTTTACCATTACTGGATGTTTTACTGTTGCCTTTTAATTTGACTGTCATCAACGCTACAGTCACTGAGGAGATTGCCAGTCACATTCTTAAACCTACTACTTAAAATCGTAAAGAAAAGTAATGAATGAACTAACACCAGACTTCAATTGATTAAAGAGACTGCTTATCTGAATGTAATTTAATGACTGTCAGAACCAAAAACAAACTATAACCGATAAAAAATAACATATTTTCGGGGTTGTGTGAAGAGTGCTAAAATTAAGTTGCTATCATGTTGAGCATACACCCTCTCTCCATAGGTAGGCCTCTGAGATCTGTCACAGTGATACGGTGGTGAGCTATAATATAACCAGTGCTTAACTGAGATATAATCGAGGTTGTTGTTTTCCCCTGTTTATCCTATGGATAGCGGCTGCTCTCCCTCCACCCACAGCCACCTCAGTTATGAATCCTTTCCTGTGGGTTTCAGCTGGATTACCAGGGCAATCTTTACTAATCAGTTAAGCATATAGGCTCTTCCAGCTTTTAGCTCTTAGTATTTAGGTCCTTCCCGTAGTGGCGGTTCACAAAAGGGAGAGTAGTTATGTTGCAACTGTAGGCATACTGAGCCCTTCCAACCCTAAACAGTGGGGCACAATGTCTGGATCATGAAGCAGTTACATACTGGTCCTTCAAGCTGGTACAGTGATGAGGTCCCCTTCTCCCTTGTCCACTGTCCTCTGTGTAGGACCATGGCTAGTTAAAATAACTGAAATCAATCAATGGGTGATTGCTCGGCACGCTGGTGACCCAGGTTTGGATCTCAAGCCTGGGACATCAGGAGCGGTTGCCGGCAGTGATGGGGTTCAGAACATTCTTTGAACACTTCCCTCCTAGAGGGGGCTAAGGTGATTGCCCCTTGTCTAGCTGCTCCTGGTGCCTCTGGGTGGCATCCTAGGAAGTATGGGTGACCACACACTGCTGGACATCCCCACCTAGACACATGCTATGGCATGCCTACAGTGGCTGAGCAGGACCAGTAAACAGAAAAAGCTTCCTGACCAGTCAGCCAGATGACAGCCGCCAGTCCCCCAGCACCATGGTAGCCTGCAATAGCCCAGGGCTGACCCCTGCTGGCCCCAGGATACTTGAGTTGTGCCTAAGGGCACTTGTCCCTCAGAGAGGGGACCCACCTGATGAAGGGATACGTCAGGTTACCTGGGCAACCACCAATGATGGGGGCAGCAGATGGTGGCTGGGGGCGGTGGTGACTGGGGGATCCTAGGTGGCCCAAAGTAGTGGCCAATCAGAAGGAGGGGAGGTGAACAATGTCTGTGCTAACTACTTTACTAGTACTTGTTCTGGTAACTCTTGTAGGAAGAGAGTATGGATTCTTAGTATTTTCAAGGTTTTGCAACCATGACCCCCTTTACTAAATTTTTAGGAAGAAAGCAAACCACAAAGACAAGGTTAGACAAGTATTTGTCTAATTTGGTTTTGAATTCAATATGGTTTTGTTCGATGTATACTGATTCCTGGGGTTGTTCTTACCAAGATGCATAACTTTGCATTTGGTTTCATTGACTCTTAGTTTATAAGTATTCACCCATTGTTCCAGTTGTGCCAAGTCATTTTGGAGTTGTTTAGTAGCTGCATCGTTGTTCACTATTGCCCCTCTTTTGCTGTCCTCAGCATATCTGCATAGCCAGGAGTTATCTGAAGACTGCATAGATGTGATGAATACATTAAATAGTGTGTGTCCCAATACAGCCCCCTGAGGGACCCCACTCATCAACTTCCCCCATTCTGAATAATGACCTGTAATACCGACTCTTTGCTTCCTTTTGTTTAACCATGATTCAATCCACAAGACTACCTTTGGATGCAACTGTTTATCCCTAAGTTTTGTAATCAGAGTATCATGACACACAGAGTTGAAGGCCTTTGAATAGTCAAGAAAAATGATATCCCCTGGTAAGCCTTTACCAAGTACTGCACTCACGAAATCATGAAAGAGTAACTGGGTTGTTAGACATGAGCACCCCTGTGTAAAACCATGCTGTGCGATGTCCCCATAGCCCTGTTCCCTAATATGGTTAATTACATAATCCTGTAGTATACCTTCCAACAGCTTACCAAGAATAGAAGTTAAACTTATTGGGTGCTAGATTTTAACCTCCTGCCTATCCCCCCTTTTAACAAGCATTTGTCAATGCCAAATGTTTGCTTGCTGGCATTGGCAGTGGTAATGTAGAAGTTACAGAGCTGCGTAATAGGAATGGCAGTGAAGTACTGAACTGAAGCCAACCCCACCACCACCCTGCAGAGAGTGACAGGCATTGGGGTGTGCATTTTGGTCATCAGGCATAACGGCCTCGCCATTTCACCACACCCCACCCTGCAGACACTGACAAGTGTCACAGTGTTCCTTGGGGTCTTTGGCCCTTATGCGCACCCCATTTCATTAGGAAATGCAGTGAGATGGGTGCGATATAGGAGAATGGGGTGAACTTTGGGGCTGAAGAGTCCAAGGCATACCTCGATGCCTCTCACTGGCTGCAGGGTGTGGAATGGTATGAGCATTACAGGCAAGAATCCCAAGTCACACCCTGATGCCTGTCATTCTCTACGGGGTTGGGCATTATGGTTGGAAACCTAATACCTCAGGCATTGTTAGTATTTTCACTCCAAATTTTCAACATGTTTTTTTGTGACCCCACCTCATGAACAGGGGAATATCAGTTTTTAGTCAAAGCTGCTTATGCACAGTGAGTACAGCATTTAGCACCACAGGTGCAAAAACATTCCGAACAGGATGTAAAAAATGACAGCTGTACTGTTCATGGGGAGGTGTAAAAAATGGCAATGTTGCAAATCTGCAGTAAAAATATTTAAAAAAATGGTGAAGTCATGAGCGTACATAGAAACTGTGCAACGCACACCCGTAATATAATTAGGTTGGGGATATTTTACAGCAGATTGTCAACTCAGGCATTTTGGTGCCTCCGATCATGAACAGTGTCACTGTGATTTTCTTTATCTGTGCCGAACAATGATTTCCCACAGTGACCATGCATCTCAGCGCTGAAAGTGTGAAAACACACTTCAGCCATGTTGTGAAAAATGACAGCTGTACTGTTCATAAGGAAGTGTGAAAAAATGCCACTGGTGAAAATCTGGACTGAAAATATTACAAAGTCATGAACTTACGAGGGTGCGTGGAAACTGCGCATTGCTCACTCATAACACAGTCATTTTATGGACTTTTGTCACCAAATTTTCAACATAGCCATTTTAAGACCTCTGCTCATGAACAGTGTAACTGTGATTTTCTTAATCTGTCCTAAACATTGCTTTCGCACACCAATAGCACCATTGTGCGCTACATGTGCGAAAACACATTTTGGGTGACATATGAAAAATGGCAGCTGTACTGTTCATAAGGAAGTGGAATAAAATGGCAATGTTGAAAATCTGGAGTGAAAATATTAAATTTGCAAACTTACGAGCATGCATAGGAACTGATGCAACGCACGCTCGTAAAACAGTCATTTTTAGGAATTTTTTCACCAAATTTTCAACATAGCCATTTTAAGACCTCTGCTCATGAACAGTGTCACTGTGATTTTCTTAATGTGTCCCATACATTGATTTTGCACATCGACTGCGCCATTGTGCACTACATGGGTGGAAACACATTTTGGGCAAGATGTGAAAAATGACAGCTAAACTGCTCATAAGGAGGTGTGGTAGAATGGCAATGTTGAAAATCTGGAGTGAAAATATTGAAAATTCGCAACTTACAAGTGTGCGTAGGAACTGCGCAATGCACCCTCGTAAAACAGTCATTTTTAGGAATTTTTTCACCAAATTTTCAACATAGCCATTTTAACACCTGAGCTCATGAACAGTGTCACTGTGATTTTCTTAATTTGTCCTGTACATTGATCTCGCACACCGACTGCGCATTGTGTGCTACATGGGCAGAAACACGCTTTGGGTGACGTGAAAATGACAGCTGTACTGCTCATAAGAAGTGTGATAAAATGGCAATGTTGGAAATCTGGAGTGAAAATATTGAAAATTCGCGACTTACGAGTGTGCGTAGGAACTGCGCAATGCACCCTAGTAAAACAGTCATTTTTAGGAATTCTTTCACCAAATTTTCAACATAGCCATTTTAAGACCTCTGCTCATGAACAGTGTCACTGTGATTTTCTTAATTTGTCCCGTACATTGATTTCGCACACCGACTGCGCCATTCTGCGCTACATGGGTGGAAACACATTTTGGGTGAGATGTGAAAAATGACAGCTGTACTGTTCACAAGAAGGTGTGGTAAAATGGCAATGTTGAAAATCTGGAGTGAAAATATTGAAATTTCGCGAACTTATGAACCTGCGTAGGAACTGTGCAACGCACCAGAAACAGTCATTTATTGGATTTTGGCACTGCCTAACATGGAGTTTGGACCCTTCAATGATGAGTCACTCGTTATGGTGAGAGTTCAGGGTCTGGCGGTGATTTCGCAGTCACTGCGCCGAATCACCCTTCTGGCCCGAATAACGCCATGACAGTGACATAATTCATGAGAAGGGGTCACAAAACCCCATGTTGAAAATTGTGCATAAATTCCCAAAATGCCCGAGATATGCACAGTTGAAACCCCTATGTAACCCATTATACAGCTTACCGCATTTCCTCAGTTCGCAGGGTCGGCTTTGAAGAGTGCAGACGTGTTCCGGTCCACCAAGATCGCCGCCCAGAGTCCGGAGGTAAGTATGGGGTGGGGTGTGGGGAGGCTGGGTGCGAGTGGGTGGGTGCGGGTTGTGGGAGGGGGTTGGTAGGCGCACTATGGGACAGTTTTATTTTACAGGGTTAAAAACAAAAAAAGACGTTGTGGGATGTTTGCGGCGCTGGGGTGGGCCTCAGCGTGGCACAAGGACTTGAGGCGTTCAGCCGACGGGGATTGGGCACCCGTCCAGCAAAATTAAAAAAAAAAATCGCAGATTGTTTGCCACGCTGGGGTGGCTCTCCAGCGTGGCACAAGGACTTGGGGGCATTCAGCTGATGGGGGATTGGGCACCCCATCGGCAAAATAAAAAAATTGCGGCACCCTTTGCCACGCTGGGGTGGGCCTCAGCGTGGCACATGGACTTGGGGGCTTCAGCTGACGGAGGATTGGGCACCCCTGCCGCCAAAGGATTACAGTGCTTGCCACACTGGGTGGGCTACCAGTGTGGCACCTACAACTGGGGGCGGTGGGGGGCGCAGCTCAGCCGGCGGGGATTGGGCACCCGTCGGCTATACATCTGACGGCGCCGTCTGTCTGTGCGTGGGGGGGGATGGGGGAGCTGCTGGCGTGAGCAGCTTATATCTTATCGCTGCTCACTCAAGCGTAGCTCCCCTTTCAATCAGTGTCACTGCATTTTGGAGCTCACAGACAGCTCCAAAATGCATTGGCTTACAGGGGCCGCGCCTGCCAGCCCACTGACTGAATTGGAGGAGGAGGTGACACACCTCCGAAATCTCCGATGAAGGCACTATGTTTCTTGCACATGCGTGCGAGCAAACATAAAAATGGGAGTGACTGTAGCCTCTCTCCACTCTGCCACTGTATTTCTTTCACTGACAGAGGCAGAAAAAAGTTTTGCAATTGGGCCTACAAGTTCTTCTGATAGCTCAGTAAGTAGTTTCAGATGAATACTGTCTGGACAAGCTGACTTACTGGGTTTAAGTTTTTTAATTTTATTCATGACTTCCTGTTTTGTAATCCTTACCTCTGTGTCATTTGACTGCCTTGATATATTAGTGTTAATTAAGTTTTCTTTGGGTTGGTAAGTACTGAATAAGTAATTATTAAACTCTATTTATCCTGGTTTATCCTGGTTCTTCTTTAATCAACCTATCTCCAAGTTTTAATTGTCCTATCCTACATTGGTTTCCCCTCAGACAGCCAATATAACTAAAACATTTTTTATCTTTACAGTGGTAGAAGCTTAATTTCAACCTCACTTTTGGATTTTCATATCAGATTTTTACATTTATTAGCTTGTCTCTTATATTCTTTCCAGTTAACCTCAGATTGATTGTTTCCATACCTTTTATAGTCTTTTTTTTCTCCCTAATGTTTTTCTTTATAGCCTTTCCAAACCAGATTGGTATTCTGCCAGATATTTTGTATTTGTTTATTACTAGCACATAGTTCTGCATACAGTAGTCTAGTTTCTGCTTTATAATGTCCCATGTCTGTTGCATTCCTTTGTCTCTTAAATCATATTCCCAGTTCCATTCTCTGAGTTATGTTCTCATAGCATTATAGTCTGCCTTATGGTAACATGTGAATTCTGTTACTCCTTTTACTGTTTCCCATTTTTAAACTAAAAATGATCATGTTATGGTCACAGTCAGACAATGGCTCCAGTATTGTTAAATCCTTTATTTTCTCTGGAGAGGTGGTAAAGAACAGGGGCTGGATTCACAAAGTGAGGCAAAATTTCAGTAGCTGTGGAACAATGGCTTGTAGCACTGTAGAAATCTAGTTGCATCATATTCACAAAGAAAATTTCCGCAGTTGCAGAAATCTGTAAAACAGGCAAGTTACGGAAGTCCACAAGTGCTGAAATCTTCCTAACATGCTTTCCTTAGTTGAGGAAAAAGATCAGCAGACTTTGACAGTCTTGCCGTAGATTCAGCAGTAAGTGCTCACAGAGAGACCAGCAGCCAGCCCTCAACTGAGACCACTCCAGCACCACTGGTACCAGCAGGGCCATGCACCACAGTGACTGCCTGTAACTGTTGGTGGAACTGATGGTTGTGTCTCTCCCTGGAGTGTTTATGTTGTCTGCTTCAGTGGCGCTCACTGCAGGCTGTTACCAGCTCTGCCTCTACTGCCTGTGGGGCTCCTTTTTGGGCTGCACTGGGTCTAGTGGTTGTAGTTTGTTGTATTTCAATTAAAATATGTGCTATTTTTGGTGTAACAACTGACACTACTATAGGTTTACTATTACTTGTGCCTGCACCTTCACTATAATTGTATCTCAACTGCTGGTACATTGCACTTTGCTCAGGGACAGTTACATCTCACTCTTTGTGGTGCAGCATGTGTGCAATGTTTTTACACAACTGTGGAAAAACACTGGCTGTGAATAGCCTCTAAGGAGATATACCATACTTTTCCATGGCCTTTTTTCCTCAGGAACTTTTGTAGCTGCACTTTTTTCCACAGTCCTCAGTGTATTTTTTTCTGCAGTTGCAGGCATTTTTTGTGTATAGTACTCAGAGCAAGTTCCCCTTTTTTTCTACAGCTACAGAACGTTTGGGGACTTAGGGAAGGTTTTGCACCTTCCGACTGCTTTGTGAATCCCCCTCCCCAGATCTAGTGTGTTATTACCCCTTGTGTTGCCCGTAACCACTTGTTCTAGTTTTTTTTGAATTATGGTGTCAATAAATTTGTTTCAACCAGGGAGGTTCCTTCCAGCATATTCCAGTTGATTGTTGTGAAATTAAAGTCACCTAGCAGAATATATTCCCCTTTTATTTCATATTGCTCAATTGCTGTTATGAATTTATTATTTTCTTCCATACTAAGGTTAGGGGACCTGGAAACACCATTGGTTGTTATACAGTTGGTTGGTAACTGGACTTTGACCCATAATTGTTCCTCTTCTTCCAGGATAATATCCTTTGGTGTTATCTCTTGGGCATTAATCTCCTCATTAATATATATAGCGATGCTACTTCCTTGCTTCTTTTTCCTGTTTTTTTGATAGACAATACTATATCCTGGGATGTCTGTTCCCCAATATTCATCCTTATACCATGTTTCTGTAATAACACAAATATTTATATTTTTCATATACAGTTCATATAGAATCATAGATTTTGATGGCAGATAAGGACCACTTGGCCCACCTAATCTGCCCATTTCCCTACCTACAGGATAAGCTGCAGATCCTAGTTATCCATCAGCCTATTCCTTTCTACCCCCCATAAAAATTGCCTTATGTCTGTCCCATGCACTCTTGAATTCTCCCACAGTTTTAGACCCCACAACCTCCTCAGGAAGACTGTTCCATGCATCCCCCACCCTCACTGTGAAAAAAATACTTCCTCACATTGCCCCTGAGCCGTCCTCCCCCCTCTGTCTTCAAATTGTGTCCCCTTGTTCTTGCACATCTCTTTTCTGAAAGATGCTACCTTTTTGGACTTTGTTGATTCCACTGAGGCACTTACAAATTTCTATCATGTCCCCGCTCTCCCTCCTTTTCTCAAGGGTATACATAGTAAGCTCCTTTAGTCTCTCCTCGTATGGCTTCTCTTGCAGACCCTGCACAATTTTAGTTGCCCTCCTCTGGACTGCCTCCACCCTGTCTATGTCCTTGCAGAGATGGGGTCTCCAGAACTGGATGCAGTACTCCAGATGGGGTCTCACCAACTGTCTGTACAGAGGGATAACAACTTCCTGTTTTCTGCTTCTGATGCCTCTCCCTATACATCCCACTATCCCCCCAGCCCTCTCTACTGCCCTCTCACATTGCTTGCTAACATTAAGCTAATCTGATATGATTACTCCCAGGTCCCTTTCGATTTTTGTTGTTGTTACTACACCTCCCCCCCCCCCATTGTGTAATCTTCCCTTGGGGTTTTGTTTCCCAGGTGCATTATTTTGCACTTCTTTGCATTGAATCCAAGCTGCCATACTTCTGACCATTCCTCCAACCTTGCCAAGTCCCTTCTCATCCTTTCCATGCCTCCTTGTGTATCAACCCTGTTGCAGATCTTTGTGTCATCTGCAAAGGTATACTTTTCCTTCAGTCCCTCTGCAATGTCACTTATAAAGACATTAAAAGGACTGGACCCAGTAAGAACCCCGCGGGTACCCCTAATTGAACCCCCTTCTTCAGACTGGACTCTGTTTACTATTACTTTCTGTGTCCTGTTGTCCAGTCAATGTTTTACCCAGCCTAGTTAATTTGTTTATTAATCTTTTGTGTGGGACTGTGTCAAATGCCTTGCTAAAGTCTACGTAGGCCATGTCCACAGCCCCTCCCTGGTCTACTACTTTGGTCACCCAGTCAAAGAAATCAATTAGATTCGTCTGACATGACCTTCCCACTGTGAACCCATGCTGCCTTGAGTCCTGTGCCCCACTGACCTCTAGGTACTCAACAATTCTTTCCTTCAGAAGTGATTCCATCACTTTCCCTACCACAGAGGTCAAACTAACAGGTCTGTAGTTTCCTGCCTCTATCTTGCTCCCACTTTTGTGAAGGGGAATCACAATTGCCTTCCTCCAGTCCTCAGGTACCACACCATCCTCCCATGATTTGTTAAAAAGGGTAGTCAGTGGTGTCACTAGTTCTCCCCTTAATTCTTTTAGAATTTTGGGGTAAATCCTGTCAGGCCCCATTGCTTTGTCCACCTTCATTTTTAGTAGTTCTTTCAGAACCATTTCTTATGTGAAAGGACTGGGATTAACTTCCCTATCCAGAGTGCTTCTGTTATTTGGATTAGGTATCTCTCCCTCCTCCTTCTCTTTTGTGAATACTGAGAAGAAGTATTCATTCACTATCCCTGCTTTTTCATTGTCCCTCTCTGCCCACTCATTGTCCATTCTGTTCATTCTCACTATCCCTCCCTATGTATTTCTATGCTCCCTTCTTTATCCCCTTTCTTAACTGAGTTGGCTATCTTTTCCTCAGTTTGGGCCTTTGCTATTCTGACTTCCCTCCCTGCTTCCTTCTGCCTTAACTGGTACAGTTCTCTGTCCTGCTCCTTCTGTGTTTCCTTATACTTCCTAAATGCTATTTTTTTCTCCCTAACCTTCCCTGCCACCTCTTTTGAGAACCATAATGGCTTTTTCTTTCATTTTGATTTGTTTATTTGCTTCACACAAAGGCTTATCGCCTCTGTGACGGCAGTTTTGATGTTTTCCCCACTGTTTCTCCACCCCTCCTTCTTACCTGTTCGCTAGTGCTTTTCTAAGGCACTCTCCCATCTTGCCAAAGTCAGCCATCCTGAAGTCCAGTACCCTCACTTTTGTATGGCTTGACTCTGTAACTGAGTTTATCGTGAACCATACTGTTTGGTGGTCACTTGTTCCCAGATGGCTACCCACTTCTTGATCTGAAAGCCTCTCATTGTCCCCATTTGAGAGTATGAGATTTAAGCTTCTCAATTTTATTTCTTAGGCTTCTAACATTAAGTAGCATGATTTTCAGCTCTTTTACCACTGAATTGAGTCTGGTATTCTTAACGGGGGGTGTCCTTGTTGTTGGTATGGTAGTCATAGTGAATTTTTTTTTGTACCAAGTGTTCCCCTTTCCCCCTAGGTTCTAGTTACAGCTTTCCTGATGCATTCTGAGGAACGGGTTGCCCAATAAGTTACTTCCTATTCTACTAAGATGCAATCTACCAAGACAATATAACTGTGTGTTACCACTGAACTTCTCCCAGGAATGAATACATGTTATGCCCTTGATAAGACACCAGTGCCTGAGCCAGTTATTAAGTTTGACAATTTTTATCTCTGTAGATTTATTAGCTCTTGGCATAGATAATATTTCTGAAAAAATGAATTTGCATTTATATTTCTGTAGCAGTGTGTATATTTCTTTCAGGGCATTAAATGTATATTCCACATTATTGTGCCTGACATCATTAGTTCCTATGTGAACCACAACAAAATTTAACTGGAACATTTTTCATTAAATCAGGTATGATAGTACTGGAGAAACAATAACTTTTTATCTGTTCTTTACCAAGTTTCAAAGTATAATGATTTGTATATCGAATTATTAAGTCCCCCAGTATGTAAACCTTTCTATTTACGTGTGTTTCTCATCTTCTTGTACCTGTATCCATTCTAGTGCCCCATGCAGACACAGAGAGCGCACCAGGCAATCACAGTGGTGTTATAACAAATAACATAAGCACACAAGTAAAGAGTAACGCACCCACTGTTAACAGAACCAAGACTGGAAGACTCAAAACAGATTTGTTATCTCAGTCATTTATAAAAAACAGTGTGATAAAAAACATCATCTGGCATAGTAAGCGGTGGCTCGAAAATGCAGACACTAACGTTTCACTTAGCAAGCTGTGAAACTTCCTCAGAGTGATCTGTGGACACAATACAAAGTGATCAATTTATACATTTTAGGTAAAGTGCTCAACCAACTGTGCACGATTAAACTGCTCACATAAATTACTCAGCCAATAATCATACATGGTATGTAATTGTAGAATGTGAATTAATTTCCTTACAGGCACATCCTCAGACACTCTAAACAAGTATTAATACATATAAAAATCCAACACAATACACGAGTTTCTTTGTATGTGATTTCATAACTGATTATAGTTATATATTTTATCACTAAAATATTTCATCTACACCTGAAACCCAGGTCCAAATCTTTAATAGAATATCCACCAGACCTTTCATTATATTTGTTTCATGCCCTTACTGCAGGTATCAAAATCTAAAAAAACCTAAAAAAAAAAAAAAAATGCTCACTGACACAGCACAACAATCATGCATTACTTTAAACAGATATTTATCTTCCTACTGTCATTTACTTTTTATTCAGACTGTATCCTCTGCGTTCCTTCAACTTTTTCATGTTTAGCCTAACAATTCTAACACCGCATGTACTTGTAGATATGCAGTGATCAATGGCTTAACACCTACACTTTTTCAGAAACGCTGACAAGTCAATGTTCTCATTCAGACCTTCATTTTGTCTTGA
Organism: Neoceratodus forsteri; assembly: GCA_016271365.2. Taxonomy (NCBI): domain Eukaryota; kingdom Metazoa; phylum Chordata; order Ceratodontiformes; family Ceratodontidae; genus Neoceratodus; species Neoceratodus forsteri. Next base: position 67,001,603 of record CM028133.1, read on the forward strand.
TCCCAATTCAAAGATCCAGTAACTCTCCCGTTGTCCATTAATCTTCTGTATGTCACCTCCTCTGGGACCAACAGACACCACCTCAATGCCCACAAAGCTAATATTATGTTGTCTATGTGGATACTGCTGAATATGTTTCACAACAGCATATGTTTCATCTGTTGTTTGTATTGGCCCTATGTGCTCTCCTATTCTAGTTCTGAAATTCCTGGTGGTCCAGCCTACATAATATGCTCCACAGCTGCACCTAAGCAGGTATACTACCCCTGAACGTGAACAGGTAATGAAATTGCTGATTTCAACATCCTTCCCTGTTACTAGGTGGGTCAACCTCCTGCATGTGCATATATATACCTGCTGAAGGTGCACCTCCCACAATGATGTGTACCAATGTGGGGGGGGGGCAACAAGGTCTGTCTCAAAGGTTCTGGACCAGGTACAATATTGTTAACTACCATTTATTTTATGCTGCAACACTTACAAAATACTACCTTAGGGCCTGCCTTCACAATATTGTCTAGTTTTGATTCCAGTTGCAGAATTGACCAATTACTGCAAATTATCTCTCTTATTTGGTTTGTTCTCCTAGAGTAAGTGGTTACAAAAGGGCAAGTAGTTCCTATGTTTTCTTTTCTGTCTGGTGTTCTACCTCGCAGTGTATCTACCCTGTTCATACTGTCCATTTTTTGTATTGCAGTAACAATACTGTGTGTGCTGTATCTCCCATCAATAAATCTCACCTGATCTCCCTTCTTTCATTCATATTCTGAGGATTCAGTGCAATTTCTTAACATACATACCAATTGTCCCTTGGAGATATTAAATTGTACATGGGGGGGGATGACAGCGCCCAAATCTAAGAAGACTGTTCCGATCTGTATTCTTCTGGAACAGGGTGGTGCACACTTCATCGCTCTCATTTCTGTATATTCTGAGGTTAAGGTATGTACAGTAATTTCCCTTTTACTCAGCTCATACTTGTATCTTAAATATGAACTGGTACTCTCCATCCATTCAATGAAAGAGGTAAATTCCTGTGGATTGCCCTTCCAAATAATGATGATGTCATCAATAAAGAGCTGCCACAAATCCACCTTATGAAAAAATGGATTTGTGGCGGCGCCATAGAGATAATCGTGCTCCCACCGACCCGCAAATAAATTTGCAAAACTGGGTGCCATGGTGGCCCCCATGGCTGTACTCCTTATCTGCAAATACATTTGGTCCTGAAAAAACAACATTTTTTTGTAACACTGCCTCAGCCAGTTCTACCAAAAAGGGGGTGGGGATTGCCACACATTCTTCCTCAGATGTGGTGTTCAAGAAAAAAGAAAGAGCATCTAATCCTTCTCCATGTGGAATTACTGTATATAATGAATTCACATCCAGTGTAGCAAATAACTAATGTGGCTCCATCTGTATCCTCCATTAATCTGACAATCTCTGTGGAGTCCCTTATGTATGATCTCAGGCCCTGAACCTGGGGTCATAGATGTTGATCTACAAATATTGATATTGGCTCTATGAGCCATCCCCTCCCAGAAATTATAGGGTGGCCTGGAGGTTTGTCTAAACCCTTATGGATTTGGGGTAATGCATATATAACAGGTATAATGGGACAATTTACTGGTATGGTTCTAAAAAGGGCATCTGTTATATATCCCTTTACAAAACCCTTGCTCAGCAATGTATCCACCTCCTTTCTGAAACTTGGAATTATATCCCTTGTCACCTTCTGATAAAAAGATGCATCACTGAGCAGGCGTAGAACCTCTGTCACATAATCTTGGCTATTCATTACAACAATTGCCCCTCCCTCATCTGCTGGTTCTATGGTCAATTTTTGGTTATTACCCAGTATTTTTAGTGCCTATGGCTCACTCTGACTGCAACTGTTTCTGAATGAGCTGTTTGGTGAATTCCTTAAGTTATCAAGGTCTAATTCACACTTACGTATGAAAGTAGACACTATAGGATTTGTGGTGGGACAAAATTCAAACCTTGGGATAAGCCTAGAGTCTACTAGCACAGTTGTTCCCCCATCTTCAAACATGCATTTTAATGTCAAAATACAACCAAACTTGTGCAGATCTACATAAGTGCTAAAAACATTATATCAGATGTAGGTCAAAAAGACAGGCTCTTACTCAGAGCACCAATCTCACATTCTGTTAGACAATGATCAGATAGATTGACAACAGGTATCAGAGTGTCACTGTATGTATCTGAACCAGACAGTTGTAAACAAGGAACCATCTAAGCACTTTTTTACTAATAAATGTTCCTGCCTCTTCTTCCACGCTGCCCCATTCGTCCTCCTTGTTGGAAATGGACAGTTTGGAAGCACATTCTGTGCTGATGCTGGCTGTGTCTTGCCCCCTGGTGTTGTGTAGAGGGCTGTCCTTGCTCTGATTCCTCCGAATCTCCTTCCAAAGGGGTCTCAGAGTCATCTTTATTGAAGGGGCCCATGGTGTAATCTAACACCATGGAACTTGTAGCAGAATCATTCTAAACACTAGCTCCTTTTTTCAAAATTGATCTCATCCCCACATTTCTATCTTTGGGAATGTCCTCATTCCAATTAAAGACACGGTCATTAAGGTAGTCCCTCTCATCTCTTACAAACTTTTTCTGTTTTTGCTTTTTAATCTTCACATCATACTTCATGACTTTATCAAGCAGTAATTTACTGAGTCTTTCAAACTCAGTCACATCTGTTTTCTCTTTCAGCAAAGCCTCAGTGACACCAATTTCCTTGCTCAATTCTTCCCAAATGAGTTGTGCAAATTCTAGTATCAATTCAATGTTTTTTATAGAGGCTTCTTGCATGTTTCCATGCCACCTCTGCATGATTGTGATGTTGTCAATACCATATGATGGTTTCTGGACTATCCGCAACCCCCTCGGTGCATGCTTCACTGCTAAATAGGCCTCAAGTGTGGCCTTATGCCAGTACATGTGTCTTCCTTTCAAAACTAGTTTCTCCAATTTATGAAACAACAGTTTAGATTCTGACTCACCTACTGGTGCCTGAATGTTGTCAGTTCTCTCGCTGAGCTGTGGGTTTGCTTCTCCTGCTGCAGGGAAAATCAAGTCCGCAAAGCCACTCACTGAATTTGCTTCTTGTGTTTCTCCTGTGGATGTCATGATGTAAAGCTGTCCTTTCACAATAATAATCCTAGGTGAACTACATAGAGAGTGCTGCTCTGCTCCAGTTATACTTTCTAATAATGACCAAAATGTGTTGCACACTGTAGAAGGTATAATTTCAACTTAAAATATGTAAAGAATCCTCACTTCATCTTACTTCACTGCATGTCTATAGGTACATGCAGTGTTAGAATTGTTAGGCTAAACATGAAAAAGTTGAAGGAACGCAGATGATACAGTCTGAATAAAAAGTAAGCAACCGTAGGAAGAAAAATATCTGTTTAAAGTAATTAATGATTGTTGTGCTGTGTCAGTGAGCAGTGTTTTTTTTCAGATTTTTTTTAGAGTTTGTTACCTGCAGTAAGAGCATGAAACAAATATAATGGAAGGTCTGGTGGACATTCTATTAAAGATTTGGACCTGGGTTTCATGTATAGATGAAATATTTTTATGATAAAATATATAACTATAATCAGTTATGTTGGATTTTTTGTATGTATTAATACTTGTTTAGAGTGTCTGAGGATGTGCCTGTAATGAAATTAATTCACATTATACAATTACATACCATGTATGATGATTGGCTGAGTAATTTATGTGAGCAGTTTAAATCATGCATGTTGACTGGTTGAGCACTTTATTTAAAAATGTATAAATTAATCACTTTGTATTGTGTCCACAGATCACTCTGAGGAAGCTTAACAGCTTGCTAAGTGAAATGTTAGTATCTGCATTTTCGAGCCTCCGCTTACTATACCAGATGATGTTTTTTATCATGCTGTTTTTTATGGTATACCAATGCCACAGTGATTCCCCCACTGCGAAGACCATCACAGCGACAGGATTTAGACAAAATCCGCATGTCACTGTGATGGTCTCTACATGTCCAGGAGACTACCTCGCAGGGTGTTTCGCCCCCCGCCCAGTCCAACTCCGCCTCGAGTTGGAATCCTGCAGAGGACCGGGTGGGGGTTTCCAGCTTAGGTGCGTGAGCCCCCAGTAGAAACACACAGGCATCCTGACACCACACTGCTGACACTCGGCACTGCGGATGTCGCTGTCGGAGATGTCGCTGTACAGGATGTCGCTGCGGCATGGTACAACTGTTTTTTATAAATGACTGAGATACCAAATCTGTTTGAGTCTTGCAGTCTTTATTCCATTAGTAGTGAGTGCTTCACTCTTTGTTTTTGTCCATTCCAGTACCCAATTCTTCACTTGTGTTTACACTAAGTTCTGTAATATTATCCCTAGCTTGTTCTTTTGGTGACAGACTCACCACCAGAGAGTCGGCCTCTCTGTTACTACCTGCTGCTAAGTCCATTATGTTGTTTGTCTGGTTTTCAATGTTATCGATCATTTGTAGTAGTGGTGCATACTGATTGCTTGTTGGCACTATAAATTCCATTGCACACCTCCCTTTTTTTTTGTTTTCCTGCTCTTTGTTACTTTCCCCTTCATCCTCTTGCTCACTTTGCCTCTTTCCTGTGTGTTGATAATTGTTTGCCTCTACATTTGTTACTTCTTTCCTCTATACTATCTCTTTTTGTGTTCCTGGAAGACTTTTAACAGATTTGAACTCTAATTCCAAACCAATTAGTTGAACCCTTAGATCCTTGAATTCCGTGCATTGACTACAGGTAAACTGATCAAAGGCTAGAGTTTCGTCTAGGCTACATTTTTTACAGATAGTACATTTCATTAGTATTCCCCCCCACCAGTGCGTTACCACATTAGAATCCATCCTCAGGATGTCCTATGCTGATTTAGCCAGTGTCTGTTTAACTAATACTGTTCACCACTAAATACATTTTTTTTAGTTGCTGCTGTTGTTAGTTGGCAATCTTCTTACCTCGATTACTGCTTCATTTAAAATGCTCCTTTCTACATCTATACTTTCTGGCCCTCTTCCCCTCCTTCCTCAATTGGCCCTGACAGATACAGTTGCCTCTGCTCTGCACTTGACGCCACTCACTGAAGTTGGCTTTATATGACCCTTCCTGCTGATGTTGTCGTTAGTTGCTATGGCAATGCTCGAAACACCTAAGGCACTACTTAACTGACTGCAGGGGTAACCTGCCCATAAAAAGTCGGGTTAAACCTTGCCTGGCAGCCTAAAATTGGCCTCTCCAGAACACCTCTAATGTGTTAGTCAAGTACCTGCAACCCTCGGGGTGTGGGGGTTGCAGGAACACAGCAGTGTGCTTCATGGACCAGTTCACCAGCAGCCTTCTCCTACTGCTATGCTGCTGTGTTCTCTTGCAGTGTCTCACAGTATAAAAGTCACCAGCTGTCTTCACCTGCAGCACTTAAAAGCACTTCAAAGCTCTGAAGAGCACCATCTGCCTTCTCCTGCAGCACTTAGAACTTCTGCTCAGGTCCCTGCGGATACTAAGCCCTCCTGTTTCCAAACATGCCATGGACCAGGTTGCTGCATCAAAGGTATCCATAAAGGCCTTTAAGTCATTGGCTGTATGATTCAATACCGTGCTTTATAGCTTGCAGCATTTCTTGTTTCACCTCTGTATCTGTATGAGCCTCTTCCAGAGACTTTATCTTGCATACTCCTACTTACAGAACTGGTCCTGGAAACTAGTTATCTGCATGCCAAAGATAGCTGAGGCATACATGCAATTGCCCATAGTGTCTACTTCATGCAGCTGCTTGTTAGAGGAGTGTGCTGTGGCCTCTTCAGGCACTATGGCATTATAATGATAAAAAAGCCAGCCAAAATCAACCAAAATAACAGTAGTGTCCACTTTTGGCTGCGTGAAATCCCAGGGGTTAGATTTAGGTACTACATATTGTCTGCCCACCTGTTTGCAGACAGCTGCCACAGTAGCAAGCCTCCTTCAAGCCACCTCAGATAGCATCTCTGTGACTGGCTGGATGGATGGAAGGAAATACAGAGAATAGGATATTAGGCATATTTAGAATCTTCAGTTGGAGGTGCCTAGTCTGGTGTATGGCTGCTGGCTCAAAATTTAAGGCAGTGTGTATGTTTTGGAGTGGAGCCTGAAAGGAGAGATCCACCTGAGGTATGGTGACAGGAACTGTTTCCGGGTTCTCTGAACCACAGCATGAATCCTTGTCCTTTCCATTGGGGATGATGAGGTCTGGATCTGATTCATCTCCCTCTTTCACCGGGGGAGAGAGAGAGAGTGAGTGTGTGTGTGTGTGTGTGTGTGTGTGTGTGTGTGTGTGTAGAGAAAGGAGGGGTAGGAAAGGGTGACAATGCAGGCCTCAGCATGAAGAAAACCAAACGCTGGTCAGAGCCCATAGGGCTACAAAATGATGTTGGATGGGGTGAGAAAGATGAGCAAAATACCTTGAAAAAAGTAATGGACAGAGAAATACCCAGAGAACCGTGTATGCTCTTGCAGCTAAATAATAAAATACCACAATGCTTAGTCCCAGTTCCAGTATTGGCAAACTAGTTTGTGTGTGTGATCTCTTATTATGGTGTCCCAGCATGTGGTGCTATGGTGCCACTGATCCCCATTGCCCTGACCCATGATGCAAAGGTGACTGGTGTTGATGCAGTACTGGTCATCATGGTGTAAGGCGGACATTGTCCTGGATGAAATGCCATCCAATATCGATAGATGCAGGATGATAGCCAGGATCTTACTTACCATTTCTGTTAAATGAATATGTTAAAGGCATAATGCCCAACAGGATGGGTATTATGCTGTGATAACATTCCACCCTGGGTGGTTGGACCCGAGGCCGCAGGCCAAGGGTGTCCAACACCCAAGAAGGGATGTTATCCCATCATAACACCCACCCTGGAGGGCATTATTCCTATTATACAATGGCTCATTTACATTTAGATTAGAAAAATAGTTAAAATACTAGTGTTTTAATGGTATTTTATTTTTATTGTGGAAGGATATTGGCTGGAAAAGTAGTGCCTTATAATCATTGTCCAGCAGGTGGAGGTGTTATTCTGTCTATTGTGGCTGCATAATAGTTGCTCTCAACCCCACCCCTGTGCTCCATCTCGGGGCTCTCCTGTTGTGGTTATTTTTTAGTGTACTGCTTTTCTGCTGCTGTTGTTCCCTACATAAAGAAATAAAGAAAGAGAAAGCAAATGAGGTGAGCAGAGAGCGCTACTACAATGGTTGTATGCTGACTGTTGAAAGGCGCCATAGCTTACTTGCTTGCTCAGCTCATTTTTGAGTTGGGTGGCGTGTTTTACTGTTTATTTTAAATTAAAGAGGGAACACAGTTAAATGGCCTGGTACTGGAGGAAGTAGGAAGTGAATCCGATGGTGGTGTTGGCGAGGCGGGCAGTGGGCAAGGAGTGGAGGACTGCTGTGAAGCCAATCGGGAAGATGGCTTCCATTTGGGTTTGTTTTTTCTTTTCTTTTTTTAAAATGGTACAAGGCAACTTTGTTTGGGGAACCTGTTATGACTCTGGTGTCAAGTAGTGTGTGAAGCCAGTCGGAACTGCAGGTTTCACTTTGGCTGGGAGCAGGAAGGTGAGAAGCAAGGGACAGCTGTGGACTGATTTCTTTCTTTTTTTTTAATGCAGTCATGATTGCACTAGGACTAGAGCCAAGATGTTATACACATCCCGGGTCCAGTCCCAGTCTGACCAATCAGGGACGAGCATTCATTCTTGCCATTGTATAATATACATTTAATGCACAGGCAAACTCTATTCTAATTGTGCAGATTCTAGTATAGCCTGAGGCTAGAGCAATGATCTGTGAATAAGCCTGGGACACTCAGCAAACCTGGTCCTGAACCCTGCATCCTCCACCTGCATACTATGCAACACTGCACAAGTCACTCAACCAACACAGCGCCCCCAGGTCACACCCGGAAACAGGCACCTGTGCCTAATAAGTCTTGCCCAATTATCAAAGAATAAAATAGAAATAAAATAAATAAGCCAGTCTCCGTCCTGCAAGGTCAGAATTATAAACATCTGCATTGTTCATAACTAAAATTATGTAAGCTGTCCCTAGCTATTTGCCATGAGGATGCATATGTGCACAGGATCCACCTTCTAAAATGTAATTATGCTGATACAATAACCCTTATGCTTTAACAGCATAAGTATGGTTGCCTGGGGACCAAATCTTCTCCAGATCCCACCTCAGGTTGTATGTCAGGGAGTTAAAGTTTGGCAGGTGTGCAAACAGCTGGTAGTACCTAAGGAGTTTAGGCAACAACTACTCGGTATTGCACACAACATTCCACTTGTGAGACACGGGGTAGGGTGTGTGAAACAGACCAAGCAAAGGTACAATACAAAAGTTTTATTGGCCTGGTGTCTATAAAGATGTGGCTGAGTACTGTCACACTTGTGACATGTCAGACAGTGGGAAAGCAAGAGGACAATGGCTTTTTTAAAGGTTCATTGATTTTTTTAAAGAAAATAAAAAACATGGCATGAAATTAAGTACATAATATGAACACTAGCTAATACCTATTCAATAAAGCAGTAGTATTGATTTTGCCACTAGCATTAAACTAAACAATTAGATGACTAATAATTCTACAGAAGAGTTGAGCAATACTGTAACATGAATACGTTATACCCATCAACATATATATAAAAAGACATTTAAGTAATCTTCTACTACTTCATACTTACTAAAAGTATTAATCCTGTTCTTATACTTGTTTGACCATCATAGACCAAGCAGAGCTTGGGCCCATTTTTCAAATGGCTTGGAATGACACAAGATACCTGCGTCAAAAGAGTTCGATGGCAAGTGTTGAATTGTGTCACCATTTGCATCAAACGCAATTTTCCAAAGCAGTCTGTGTCTGATCTAGACACTGCTGCTGCAAGGCCCCCTTGTGCCAAGGCTGCATCAAACAACCCAGTGCACCAGGTAGCAAGGGGGGTTGCACCATGGCAGGGCTGCAACATCCCTTTTGGGATTTTGCCAGCCCCACCATGGACTTAGGAAGGGTCACTACTTAGATCAGCCAGGAAATGATCTAAGTGGGTTGGGCCAGTGGGGTGTGGTAGTACTGGGGGCAGTAGGGGTGCACTAAGAGCACAGGAGGTGGCAGTTGGGGTGTCAGGGCACAGCTGAGCATCACCCACAGTGATGTGGCACCCAGTGGGGTGCCGTTGCAGTGTGGTGAAATAAAAGTATTTGTTTTTTAAATTGAGCCCGCACTGTAATATCTTCTATAGTGTCTAGTGGCCCCAGACTCTCGATGTTTACATATGATCCCAGTGGTGTAATGCCCCCCACCATCTCTCAGTTTCCCCAAGTAAAATCATACAAGTGCCCCAGCTCGATAGTGCCCCTGATCTCACCCCTAAATAATGAGCTAATAATCCCTGTTGGTCTAGTGGAACTCCACCCTCCCACCCCATCCGGCACTGCACAACCACGATGCTCTCCTGTCCCTGCCTCGATCCTACAACTGGCACAGCCCTCCACTCACTACCACAGCTGACCACAGAACACTCCTTAACAGCACATTCTGTAGCTGACTGTGGTGATGAGTGGAAGGCTGTGCTGGTCACAGGATCAGGACAGGGCAGGAGGCAGTGGGAGGGGTTGTACAATGCCTGATGGGGTTGGGGGGGTCCACTAGACCATCATGGACTTTTCTGGGTGGTGAGACCGGGGATTTGGGGGCACAATATGACTGGGGCACCTGTATCATTATACCTGTGGGAAATTGGGGAACGGTGGGGGGGTCCACTACGCCACCAGGGATGATATATACACATCAGGGATTGCGGGGGCCACTAGACTACCACGTAAGATATTACAGTACAGGCTCAATTAAAAAAAATGAATACTTTTATTTCACCACACTGCAATGGCGCCCCACTGAGAGCCACATCACTGTGGCTGATGCCCAGCTGTGCCCCAACACCCTCACTGTCTCCTCCTGTGCTCCAATGCCCCAGGGCCCCTCCTGGCAATTTATTTCTTCACCCCCAATGTTTTGGCTCCTCTAGTGTTGCACCAGGTGGGGGGCCTGCCAGATACCTACGCCAATTTCCACAGATGAGCCAAGTGTTTGGCACATCTTGCAAAATGAGGTAAACTCAGGGAGTTTGGTACAGGGACACTGCATTTTATAAAATCTGGTGGCAAGTCTCTGGCACACCTGCAGTTTGCTGCAACCCTTAGAGTTATGCAACTTGCATCACTCTAAGAAGTCTTTTAAAATCGGGCCTGTTGATACAAAATATCTATTGGCCTGATGTCAATAAAGATGTGGCTGAGTACTGTCACACTTGTTACACATGTCAGAGAATGGGAAAACAAGGGGTCAAAGGTTTTTCTTCCATTAAAAAGTTTATTAATATTTTAAAGAAAAGAAAATATATATATAATAAAATTAAATACATAACAGGAACACTAGCTAATACATATTTAAATAATTAGCATTGAACTAAACAAATTAATAATTCTGTAGGGTTGAGCAGTACTGTAGCATAAATCAGTTATACTCATCAAAGTGTACATTAAAAGTAGGGTTGCAAGTTTGGTTCACTCATGCACTAAAAAAGATCGAACACCCAACGTTCAGGCTTGTCTGCACATTGCGAACATGTATAGAAAAACACGAACTTTGGTTCACTAGTTCACCCCAGTCAAGTTTTTTTCCCCCATACCTTTCAATTACACATGATCAGTTGTGGCAGCCCCCAGTAACATCAAGTGGTGCAGGATACGGAGAGTCAGGAGACTGAGTCTTTGCATGTCAGTCAAACAATAAGGACTTTAATGATTTGTCCATATTCAATCTCTCCAGAGTCTCTGCCTCTCCCTTGCAGAACTGGGAGCAACAGCAGTGGCAACTGGTGGGAGCAAGTCAGAAAACACTAGGGTGGGGATGTTAAACTAACTACACCACGCAGTTTCTTCAGTGTGTGAGAGTGAGAGGTGGTGACGAGAACACTGAGAGAGTGCTTGTTTAGTGAAAAAAAATTTTTCTCACTGAATCATTCTGGCAGATGACATTGTTTCACTGATTTCTTTTTTGCCTTGACTTCAAGCTGTAGCCCCCCCCCCACAAAAAAATGTTTGTGTTATAATTTGTATTTTCTCTCTTTTTGTTACTGTGACATGGGATGGATAGAAAAGGTATAGGAGGATATACTGGTTGGGGTACTTCTGGTCCTCGTGCTGACTCAAGAGTCATAATAACTGTATAATATAAGGCAGGGGGAAAGAAAGAGTTCAAAAATTACCTTTACTCCACCAGTGCCACGAGTTAAGGAGAGCAATTTATTGTGCTGCTCTCAACTTGAGGGATCAGTTCAAAATCAAATCAGTTCACAGTTGCAGTTTTAAATCCAGTCTGTGCTAGTGATTTATTTTTCATTTGACTGAAGAATTACAAACCACAGGGAAGGAGAAATTTAAAGCTGTAAACTAAAAAAGTACACAGAAAGGTAGTGTCAGAGACAGAGTTTTTGTGTAACTCATTTGCTCTGCTGCTGATTCTGTTTGTGCATGGCATGATCTGGGGGGCTAGTAGTTTAGTAGTCTAGTCTAGTCAGTGACAGTGACCTGTTTAAGAATTAATAATATCAAGTCCAGCTCCCTGCATTTTTTCAGTACTACTACTAACTTAACTGACTCCATGTAGACACTGACAGCAGTGCTTTACTATACTCCTTGTGTGTTTACTGCTTAAAGTACCTGACTCAACACAGCTTAAAGTGCTGCCTTTACCTGTTTGGGAAATAATCTGCCTGTATCTTACTACTTAAAGTACTTGACTCGACACAACCAGCAGTGCTGTATTTATCTGTTAGGGAAAAAAAACATCCCTGTGTCTTACCATTTACAGCACTTGACTCGACGCAGCAAAGAGTGCTGTATTTATCTGTTAGGGAGAAAATATCCCTGTGTCTTACTAAAAGTACTTGACTTAACACAGCCATGAGTGATACAAAAAACAGCAGCCCTTCTCAGGCAATCCAGGTGACAATAACAACAGTACAGAAAATTCAGAACGTTGCAGGAGTAACCCATCGTGGTAGTCAGAGGATGAGCACAAGGGCCATAATAGTGCAGCAGCCAGTTTTAGTAAGCAGAGTGATGGATGATGATGATGATGAGGAGGAGGAGGAGGAGAAGACCGATGAGAGTGAGGGGGAAATCAGTGGAACAGATCCTAAGTTTGTAGTAGATAAGGCAGCAGTCAGTATGTCAAGCAGCAGTAGCTCTGGGGAGTGGTATGAAGAGGAGGAATACGGGAGAAGAAAAAGAACAAAAAAAGAGGTCCCAGAAGGATGGTTGTGGTGCTAAAAAACATTAATGATAGTGGGGCACAACTTGGAGAGTCGGAAACCCACACATGCAGAAGAACAACAGATGACAGAAGATAGACAGGCTTCACGAGGGGAAGAAAGAGATGCAGTTCAACCAGTCAGAAAGGTTAATGAGCATCTTCAAAATTACATGCAGATGGGCACGGAAAGACCTCAAAGAGATAGTGGAAGTAGTAGTGGTTTTAGTGGTGGCAGTGGTAGTAATGAACCTATCCTTCCCATAAGCAGCAGTGCAACAAAATCTGTGAAACCCATTGTGTGGGATTTTTTCACACAAGATAAATCATCTGGCAGTCATGTGGTTTGCAAATTATGCAAAACAAAATTAAGTTGTGATAAAGTGGGTACTCGACTGGGGACATCAACAATGATAAGACATATGAACAAGTCTCACATTTATCAGTATCAAAAAGCACAAAAGGAGCACACACAAGTTGTTGCACTTCTGCACTCAGCTGAGGATGAGGTAATGGATGTTTACCAAGGCGATGAAGTAACTGATGTGGAGGATGATGAAAGTCTTCCTTCCAGTCAAAGCATAGCATCCTCAATTTTTTATTTCTTTATCCCTCTGAGTCCACCACCACAGCCCAACCGGAGTCATATACCATCCATGGCCACAACGTTCACCCCTCATGGCGGTAAAGGTCAAGGAAAGCAGCCCGGAAAATCAGGTGATTGCAATAAGCATAGCAGGCATGAAATTTCTTTGAAAGACTGCTTTGAGTGGTCACAGAAATATAAGCCTTATAGGCCTGAGGCAAGGCAATTGACAAAGGCAATTGAGGAGATGATAGCTACTGACTTGCTCCCATTCTCATTTGTGGCTAAATCAGGTTTTAAAGGCACTCATGGAAATCACTGTACCAAAGTATCAGGTCCCCAGCCAGACCTAATTCTCCAGTGTTGCCATTCCAGACTTGTATGACGCTGTTTGGAAAAGCGTGTCATATGCTCTGAAAGGGTCAGTGGGCAAAAAGGTTCATGTCACGACAGATATGTGGACCAGTGGTCAGACGACCGACTATACGGCTGTGACTGGCCATTGGGTAAACTTTCCTCCCTCCTTCTCCTCCTCATCATTATCATCATGTAGTTGCACTGGCAGCGGAAGCAGCAGCAAGAGGCAAGGGACTTTCACAGTTCGAAGGCAGGCAGCTTTATATATTTATGGTTTTGAAAAGACCACAAAGCAGAACATCTTCTGGAGGGACTTGCAGAAAAGTTTGCTGAGTGGCTTACTCCAAAGTCCTTGCAACCAGGGTTTACAGTGCCTGACAATGCTTCAAATATTGTGAAAGCAGTAAAACTTGGTAAGTTTACACATGTACCATGCTTTGTACACACTATTAACTTGGTGGTAAAAGACCATCAATGAGGACCGAAATGTGCAGAACTTGACTGTAGCTGCCCACACTGTGTGCACCCACTTTAGCCATTCTGTGAAAGCCCGAAAACTGTTGTGGCAGATTTAGATTGAAAGCAGCCTCCCTCTCCACCAGATGATACAGAAAGTTCCAACCCGGTGGAATTCTACTTACTATATGATGCAGAGAATGCTTGAACAACAGAAAGCCATCCATCAATATGGAGTCCAACATGGCACTGGGAAAAGAGATGTGAATATTAGCTCCAATCAGTGGTGTCTGATGGAGAATATTTGTTATATTCTTAAACTCTTTGAGGAGGCTACCCGAGTGATGAGCTCTGATTGTGCCCGACTAAGTCAGATCCTAACCTTAATTTCACTCATCAGGATGAGACTGCAGCATCTCGAGTCACAATTCTTTGACAATGATGACATAAATGCTGCATCACTTGTTGGAAATATGATACAGACCTTCCTGGCTGATGAGCGCATTGTAAATATGTGCAAAGCAGAACATTACATTTTTGCCACACTTCTGGATCCTTGGTTTAAGGATACAATTGAGACATTCTTCAAACCACATGACTTTAAAGACCTGGAACACTATTGTGAACTGTTAATTGAGAAAGTGTCAGCATGTACAGTTGAGAAAAGTAGTACATCATCAGTGCCCTTTTGGCAGCATTCAAATATTGAACAAAATCTGGTGGAGAGGGAGCACAATCTGCTGCTGCTGCTGCTGGTGCCAACACTACTGATGTTTTGGGTCATCAAACACAAACCAGAACTACTGCTACACCACAAGAGGACAAACCACTGTGGGGCATGCTGTCAGACTTTGGCCTAATAAAGAGAGCTGGGAAGGCTCAACTGGTTATAGTGGTACCAGAAGTCCCTGCTGCAAAAATGGTTAAGGATTATATGGAGGATACGGTACATCTCACTGCAGGTGACAAACCATTGCTTTACCGGCAACAGACAAAATTGATCTGGCCTTCTTTAACTGAGGTCGCAATTGAATACCTCAGTTGCCCACCTGCCAGCACATATTCAGAGAGAATTTTTAGTGCTGCTGGGGCAATAGTGAATGACAAAAGAACATGTCTTTCCACAAAGAATGTAGAGAGGCTCTCTTTTTAAAAATGAACCTGCCTCAATTCAAAAACATATACTGTCCCAAATTTATGCAGGGTGACAACACACAGATGGCATCATGCCACGCTGATAACGACGATGATGATGGTGAGGGATTCTGTTGCCACTAGTAGCCACTAGCCTTTCCAGCTGCCTTTCCTCCACTGGTGGGTCCCCCTGTCTCTTCCTCATCTTCTAGTTCCATTAATTTCAGAAACAAACATCCACTGCTGGTTCTCATGTGCCACTAAGGCCCAATCTGACTAGCACCAGAAACTGAAGGACCACTGCATATGGCAGTTCAGCTAAAATAACCAGAAATGATACACATTGTCACACAGCTCTTCATCCAATTGTTTTATTGGATTTTTATTACAAAATATACACTCAGTGAATACTTATTACTGGCTGTTAAACAAAAACATTAATAAAATAAATAAATAACTTCTTCTGGTTCAATTCCAGATGGGAATTTAATTTAAAAAATGTTTTTTTTTGCTGTAAAATGTCAATTTTACAATATATTCCCAATTTCAATGCTGCACCCAATGACATCCAATGTTTTGATCTGAAGGAACCATTCACCAGAAAGAAACTGTTTTCATCATCACCTGTAAAATGAAAATAAAAAAATATATATTTTACAAAATGCTGTTCCCACATACTGCACTAATTGACTGTCAGGACAATAAAAAAAATCCCTGATCTTACCCTAGCCCCCGTCCAAAACTTCAAGTCCTCTAAACCCCCTGGGACACTCCCTCTTACAAATACAATTTGCCCTCCATTGTTAAACACCAAACCATGCACCTGGCATCATAAACACAATTTGCAGATGGTATACTGTTATGGATTTTTCAATTATTATAAGTAAAGATGAGGAAGGGGCAGGTGTTTGGGAGGGTGGGACAAATGAAGTAATATTGACATAGTTACCTATAAACATAGAAACATAGACTTTGACGGCAGATAAGGACCACTTGGCCCACCCATGGAGGTATAGGGATCAGGGCAGGAGAGTGTACTAGAGGGAAAGGAGAAAACAATGGTGGGTAATGTATTAATAACATTGACAGTTACTCAGAATAACAGAAAGCCCCAAACTAATAACTACACAGACAAAAGTTTAAAGTAGAAAAATAATTTAATCCACACAATGTGGTAAAGTAAAACGCCACACTGGCCCAGTGCTTCAGCACCATGCCTTCCTCGGGGGGTGCACTTGAAGGTAAGGTACAGAAGTTGTGCAGTGTGTATTTTGCTTTTACCATTGTGTGGATTAAATACATTTGCACTGCAAACTTCTGCCCATGTATTTGGTACTAAAGCAGCTGAGGCTATAGGTACCACGGGTGCCAGTCATTTTGAACTGGGCTCTATTAGTACCCGAGTCTAACAGTGGGGAAAGATTTAAAATTATTGCAACAGGGTGTAGTTCAGGGGGTTAACTCTTTGTGCTGCCTGTAACCAGATTTAAAAAGCTAAAGTTGTCAGGGACAATATACGAGTCATATATCATCCCTGACCTTTACCACTTGCTAAATCTGTTTTAACACTAGTATTCTACTGGTTCTATAATATATAAGCATATTCCACCTAGTTCTACTTAACTATAAAAAAATCCACATATTTTATTTTGCATGTTTGGAAATATGCATATAATACTAAGATTCTAACTTTAAGAATGGTAAGTTTTGCAAAGCTTTCGAGCACCGAGACAGAATCCTATGCACCAAAGCTTTGCAATATTTAAGTGTATATGCCATTCTTAGTACTATATGTACTTTCCCAAACAAAAAAACAATACTACTGTGGATTTCTTAATTAAGTAGAACCATGTAAATTTTTGTTTGCGTTATATATTATAGAACTTTGTTATACCATGTAGAACCTGGTTTTACTTCGTAGAACTTATTTTTTTACATAGTAGAACTAGTTTTATTTGGTAGAACTTGGTTCTACTTGGTAGAACCTGGTTTTACTTGGTAGAACCTGGTTATAAGTGGTAGAACCTGATTCTACTGGGTTCTACCTAGCAGAACCAGGTAGAACTTTTTTGGGTTCTACTCAGAAAGTTCGCAAGGTAGAACTTTTAGAGGTTTGCACAGCCCTAATTAAAAGACATTTAGGTAATCACCTACTAATTCATACCTACTAAATATCAGTATTAGGCTACTTAACTCTAAAACATTCAATTCTTATATTTGTATGATCTTTAACAATTCTCTCTCTATGTTTATTTATGTAAGTAATTAGGTTTGGTTGAATCCCCCAACTGCATCCCTTCTCGCTGGTAAAAATAAATCAACTAAGCTAATCTCTTTCACTCATGACAAGTCTGATTAAAGCCAGATGCTTGTTCCCCTCAGTAAGTGGGAGAGTCTTGAGTGAACGTAAATGAATGAATTATTACCATAAATATAGCCCATTGGTGCAGGAGAGAAGAGACACCACTGTGTTAAATGAAGCTGACCTCATCTCCTTCAGTTCTAATTGCAGAAGAAGACAGACTAGGTATCCTGTCATGTGTTTTCTAGCAGCTCTGTGTAATTACAGGAGAACTGCATAGAATTGCTATGCAGCCTAAAAAGAGGCACAAACACAATTGTAAATTAAAGACTATCACATGTTATTGCATAGCCAGGAAGCATTAATAAAATAATGCAGTGCTGAATGCCCTACATATCGCCTTGCATATGGGGTTTATTTAGAGAGGCCCCCCAATGGTGTGTGCTTTGTTTTTTTGAATTTCCTCTGTTCAAACAGTACCTCAGCATAGCAGCAGAGAGTGCCAATAGTGGTGGGAGTGCTCAGAATTATTTTTCTTTTATCCCTGGCCTTGGCAACACCAGGCCCATAGGGTTTTGGGAATGGCACCATCAGTGGCACAGAAGCCTGCTGTGAAATTTGGCTGCAAGGGCCAGATCCTGGCACTGAAGGTGGTGCTGATGTGGGCATGGAGGCAGGCCCCCCTGAAGAGCCTACACCTTGTGCCAGATGTGGCTCACACAATGGTATTGAGTGTTCCACCAGTCTTGAAGTAGCTGACAAAATGGCTACCCCATCCCCAGAGGGGGTGGAGATGACACCACAAGTGGAGCAGGCATCTGTGGCACCAACGAAGGTCCTGGCACCAAAGCTGGAGCTGAAGTCAATTGCTAGCCTAAGTCTGATGGCACCAAAGACAGCACTAGATTAATTGAGAAGCATCAGAAAATGGCATCAAAAATGGCACCACCCTTATACGCAGCACCCATTGCTCCATAAGAGCTATCCAGTGGTCAAATTGTCTACCAAAGCCCATCCTTTTGGACAAAGAGAGGCTCCAGGATGGAAACCTTGATCATGCAAACCAAGGTATCCCTGGTGTCATTGGAAATGATGGTAGGGTACCCAGGTCAACAGAAGTTAGGTGTTTCACAGCAGAACTGCTAGAGGAAGAACTTGAATGGAGCTGTTTCTTCCTCTTATGTTTTTTGATGGAAGAGGCCTATGCCAGATGATGCAAAAACCCTGATGCTGAGCATGTGTGGGATCTGCAACATTTCTTTTTGCAACTCATGGAAGACTGTCCATCCTCTCGGGTGCCAGACTGTCTGTTGCCAGAGCACCCTCCCAGTAAAAGGTAGTGGCCAGATACAGCCTTGTTGCTGTAGTAACTTACCTTTTCAGGCTCCCCACCTTCTCCCATGGTCATTGACCATTTATATGAGGTAGGACTGAAAGAAAACTGTAGAATTGTTTGTGTAAATTAAACTGTACTGACACAAAAATAACAAATTGTAATGTATGTTAATCTAAAACCAACGAACTGAACACTTGTCATATAGACGGTGATGTTCTGGCCCCAATGAGGACAGCATTGACTTTGCTATAAACTCAACCACAGGGAAAAAGAACTGAGGTATTTGGGTGCTGAAGCCACTGTATACCAGTGGGTGCAAGCAGGTACCAACACATAATACTCTCATGTCACCAAATCAACAGAAATGTTTTGGCCCTGCAAAGTCTAGCACCTTCAGACCATTTAGAAGACTCTTGAAGCCAGGGCAACACTGACACGGACGAAGAAGAGTAAAATAAACCTCTTGTGGGAAGAGAAAAACAAGCTGACATTCCATTTTCAAACCCATAAAAAAAAAAAGAAGAAAAATCATCCACCCTTGCAAAGGGAGAGGGGGCTGCAGAATCGGAATGTCATAGCAAACAGTGAGCAAGATATTGAAACATGCCCATGCTAACTGGGTTTTGTGTGCAGGTTTGGGGTGTGGTCTATATTCAGAGACCCCTGCAGCATGGGCTACGGTATGCCCATGCAAATAAGGGGGCTTCCCCTGCATACAGCTGCAGCGGCAATTTCAAAGGTTTGCATCAGTGGTAAAAGGCACTCAACACAATGCTATTTACTGCTTCTGGAAACCTAGTCTTAACTGGACACAAAGCCCTGACCCCCACCCCACCAATGGTGGGATGGCTGTCCTTCATCCACCCGCCTGTTTGCCCATCCCATGACACGCAGAAAGCTCCCTGGTGTCCACTGGCACTGTCTCACCCTCTGATCACCCATCTTGGTGATACAGTGTAGTCTCTAGTGGCACACCCCACCCTCCAATCTTCCATGCCCTGGTCCTGCTAGTGGCAACCCCCTACCAATCACCCATCATGGTGAGTCCAAACATTGCCTGGTGGCTAGTGAACCCCCCTTCTCCTAACCCATATATTGCTCTGCATTCCTGGTGTCCAGTGGCACCTCCCAATCTCCTGGCATATGTAACCTAGACTATCCATGACCAAGAAAGAGGAGCAGTTGGACCAGTGAGCTCAGGAAGGGTGACGGTGGTGGAACAGAGGTGCATCCCTCCTCCAGCTGTACCTCTCCACAATTCATATACCATTCTGGCAGAATGTGGTTCCTCTATGGAAGCACCTGCAGTGGAGACAAAGGAGGATGCTGGGAACCCCCAAAAAGGAGACCCACAGGAGGGTGGCATGGAACCCCACAGGGGAAGAAAACAACTCCTAGTGGGGGACTCCACTGTTAGGAGGGTAGAACTAGGGGAGGGAGGGCAGAGGGAGGTAAGGTGCCTGCCTGGTGCCATGGCTTGGAGAGACAGGGAGCGAATCTTCAGGATCACAGGAGCAGCTGCACAGGGGAGGGAGCTGGATGTCATTGTCCACCTAGGGACAAATGACCTGGCTAGGAAAGGGATCACAGCAGTGCAGGAGTAGTCTGTGGAGTTGGGGAGGGGTCTTAGACAAGTAGCATGCACAGTAACCTTATCGGAGGTGCTGCCTGTCTATGGCATGAGTGAGGCTAGGGTGCTCCGCACCATGGGACTCAATCAATGGTTGAAAAACTGGTGCAGAGCTCAGGGTTTTGGCTTCATTGGGGACTGGGGTTCCACCTGGAGGGATGCAGGCCTATACTGGCGTGATGGTCTGCATCTGTCCAGGAGGGGAATCAGGATCCTATGTGATAGGTTTAAATGCTTCATTGGCAAGCATTTAAACTAGCCAAGGGGGGAGGCACTGAAATGGAGCAGGGAAATCCTAGCTCCCCCCAAAAATCAGGGTATTTAGTAAGGTAAACACCAAGATAGAGAAGTCGATAGGGAGAAGGGCAGGGGTAAATGGAGAAAAAGGCTAGGCAGTAAGGAAAGGGATGGGGCAAAAAGGTGTAAGGCCATCAAAAAATGGAGAGTAATGAGAACCAATGCCCGTAGTCTAGGTAACAAGCTCCCTGAACTGGAGGCCTTGATGGAAGAGGGATGCCTGGATATCGTAACAGTCACAGAAACCATGACTGGGATGTCAACATACCAGGGTACACAATCTACAGGATGGACAGGAAAGGCAGAAGAGGAGGAGGAGGAGGAATAGCTCTCTCGTGTAAGGGAAGGGAGCAAAGCAACAGAACAAAAGGGTAAACAGGGAGGAGAGGAGGCACTGTGATTCACCCTGGAGACTGGAAATGGCACCACAATTCACACAGGGGTTGTATACAGATCCCCATCTCAGGGGGAGGAAATGGACACGGAAATGATAGAAGGCATCCTTAGGATGGTAGAGAAAGGGGAGATATTGTTGATGGGGAACCTGAATATGCCAGATGTTAACTGGAGTACCTTTGCTGCAGCCACATCCAAGAGCAGGGCCATTTTCGATGCCCTAGAGGGAGCATACCACAGACAGCTAGTGTTGGAACCCACTCGAGAGAGAGAGCAATCTTAGACCTGGTACTCTCAAACGGGGACAGAGAGAGGATCTCAGACCTAGAAGTGGGTAGCCATCTGGCAACGAGTGACCACCAAACAGTGTGGTTCATGATAAACTCAGCTGCAGAGTCAAGCCATAAAAAGTGAGGGTACTGGACTTCAGGAGGACTGACTTTGTCAAAATGGGAGAGTGCTCAGAAAAGCACTAGCAAACAGGCTAGGAGGAGGGAGGAGCAACAATGGGAAACATCAAACTGCCATCAAGAGGCAACACCTTTGTGAAACATAGAAACAAATCAAAATGAAAAAGACACTATGATTCTCAAAACAGGTGGCGGGAAGGTAGGAGAAAAGATAGCATTCAGGAAGTATAAGAAACACAGAAGGAGTAAGACAGAGAACTGTACCAGTTAAAGCAGAAGGAAGAGGAAGGCAGAGAAATAGAAAGTCCCAAACTGAGGAAAAGATAGCCAACTCAGTTAAGAAGGGATAAAACATTTTATTGGTACATTCACGAGCGAAGAAAGACAAAGGGAGAGAGACAGTAAGGCTTAATAAAGGGAGGTGGGTGGGCAGACAGGACACAGAAAAGCAGGGATACTGAATGAATACTTCTGCTCAGTATTCACAAAAGAATAGGAGAGAGGGGTATCTAATCCAATCAATAGAAGCACACTGGATAGGGGTGTCAATACCAGTCCTTTCACAGAAGAAAGGGTTCTGAAAGAACTCCTAAAACTGAAGGTGGACAAAGCAATGGGGCCTGACGGGATTCTCCCCAGAATTCTGAAAGAACTAAGGGAAGAACTAGTGGCACCACTGACTATCCTTTTTAACAAATCATGGGAGGATGGTGTGGTACCTGGGGACTGGAAGAGGGCGGATGTGATTCCCCTTCACAAAAGTGGGAGCAAAGCAGAGGCAGGAAACTACAGACCTGTTAGTTTGACCTCAGTAGTAGGGACGATGATGGAATCACTTCTGAAAGAAAGAATTGTTAAGTACCTAGAGGCCAGTGGGGCACAGGACCCAAGGAAGCATGGATTCACAGTGGGAAGATCAAGTTAGATGAATCTAATTGATTTCTTTGACTGGATGACCAAAGTAGTAGACTAGGGAGGGGCTGTGGACGTGGCCTACCTAGACCTTAGCAAGGAATTTGACACAGTTCCACACAAATGATTAATAAACAAATTAGCCAGCCTGGAGGTGGGTCCCAGGGTGGTAGCCTGGGTAAAACATTAAGTGGACAACAGGACACAGAGGATAATAGCAAACGGAGTCCACTCCAAAGAAAGGAGGGTTACTAGTGGGGTACTGCAGGGTTCAGTACTGGGTCCGATGCTTTTTAATGTCATTATAAGTGACATTGCTGAAGGACTGGAAGGAAATGTATGCCTCTTTGCAGATGACACAAAAATCTGCAACAGGATTGATACACGGGGGGGGGGGAGATGAGAAGGCCCTTGGCAAGGTTGGAGGAATGGTCAGAAGTATGGCAGCTTAGATTCAATGCAAAGAAGTGCAAAGTAATGCACCTGGGAAACAAAAATCCAGGAGAAGAGTACATAATAGGGGGTGAGATACTGACAACAATAAAAATGGAAAGGGACCTGGGGGTAGTCATATCAGATGACCTAAAGGTTTGCAAGCAATGTGAGAAGGCAAAAGGGATGGCGGGGGGGGGGTACTGGGATGTATAGGGAGAGACATCACCAGTAGAAAACAGGAAGTTATCCCTCTGTACAGACGGTTCTATGTGATATGGTCGACTGCAGGATGGCGACCCGCGAAAAGGCGATGATTCCCCAGGGCGACTACAAAATTGAAAGTGTTTTAATGTGGGGGGCTTTGCCCCCTGCCCCCCTCATGGGGGCTTTGCCCCCCACACCCCTCTTCTTTAGGATTCCTACTCTGGGGGGGCACAACTCAGGGAAAGAGGGGAACTCCTGGGTCACTCAAATTGTTGGCGCTGTTGTCCCGTCGCCCTTCTGACCAGTTGCCCACATTCAGTCGGCCACATCACAGGCTACTGTACAGACAGTTGGTGAGACACCCATCTGGAGTACTGCGTGCAGGTCTGGAGACACCATCTCCACAACGACATAGACAGGATGGAGGCAGTCCAGAGGAGGGCAACTAAAATGGTGCAGGGTTTGCAACAGAAGCCATATGAAGAGAGACTGAAGGAGCTTAACATGTATACCCTTAAAGAAAAGAGGGAGAAGAGGGACATGATAGAAACTTTTAAGTACCTCAAGGAAATCAACAAAGTCCAAGAGAGTAGCATCTTTCAGAAAAAGAGATATGCAAGAACAAGAGGACACAATCTGAAGATAGAGGGAGGATGGCTATGGGGCAATGTGAGGAAGTATTTTTTCACAGAGATGGTGGTGGATGCATGGAATGGCCTTCCTGAGGAGGCTGTGGGATCACAAATAGTGGGGGAATTCAAGAATGCATGCGACAGACATAAGGCAATTCTTGTGGGGGTAGGAAGAAATAGGCTGTTGGTTAACTAGGATCTGCAGCTTATCCAATAGGTAGGGAAATGGGCAGACTAGGTGGGCCAAGCAGTCCTTATCTGCCATCAAAGTCTATGTTTCTATCCAGTGGCACCCCCACCCTGACTTCCAGTTGCCAAATACTAGCAAACAGTGGTGGTTAAAGGGTCCACCCCAACCACACCCAGCCAACCTTCCCCCTTACCAGTGATGCCAGAGCCATGCGTTGAGCCTGATAAGATGTCCAGCACAGCCCTCCTCTTGTCTCCTTGGTTGGCTGCCATATGCACTGATAATGAGTATGACAGTCAAAAATATGGCAGCTGGCTGAGGAGGTGAGAGCAGTGCTGTGCTGGTCGTCATATTGGGCTCACCACAAAGCATACTAATTATGTGCCTCAACGCCACTGTGCAGAGCAAACACTGATACATTTGTCATCCAATCATGTCCTTTCAGAGCCCCTATATTCTCTCCTAATCCATTAGCAATACATCAGCATAGCTCTCACTGTGCAGTCATAAAAAGCCATTAGCAACCAAAAGGAAGCTGCAGAATAGAAGTGCCTAGGCACAGCACAAGGGCACAAGCATAAAAGTGGTTCACTGTTCTGTGGTATACGTCTTATCTTTTTCCAGCCACCTTTTAACCACAGGGTTACAACAGAAATCTGGCTCAAAATTAAACATGTAATGCAAAATTTCATGGAAATTTAGCTGCAATTAAAGGACAGTTGTGTCTTTTCACCAAATAAAACTAGGATTGTTTAATAGTCTTATTATTGTTTTTTTTTAAATACTAGGGGTCTCAACCACAAACATGGGTCACACAGGATTAAAAGAAGATGAATGACTGCTGCATTCATGTAACACCTCAAATAACACCATCACCACCACCTCCTGCACCACAGAATAACTTTACAAATGCAAGTTTGGTATTAAACTGCAGCATGTTGCCTATATATCTGTGTGATATATATTACATACAGTACCTACATTGCACACTGATGGCACGCTGCTTACTCCCTTCGCAATTATCTGTCTGCATGGTGGCAGAGAACTGCTGCACTAGAGTAAGGGTAGAATGTCAACATTGTTTAACTTGTCCTAGACATAACAGTGCACACACTGCCTAGTACTAGTACAGTACCCGTGAGGGATACCAGGGCTAATACAGTATTGAGCCTCAGCATGGTGATGCAGGGCCACAAGTGGAGGGGCCAGCAGGTGACCAGGCTGGCTCCCATCCCCAGCAGAAGACTGGGCAGCCACTTGCCAGGCATTAGTCTGCAAACAGCCACTGTGTCTCCGCTTTTGAGTCACTCATGCATTGCTGAAAGAGACTAAGCCCTGAGTATAAATGAAGGTGGATCTCACATCCAGCTGAGAAGCAAAGAAAGATGACTGGAGTGCACCCTTGCCACAGAGAGACTTGAAAGCAGCTCACAGAGATGGCACTGATTTTATCCAGCTGATAACAGGACCCACTCTACCCTATCTAGCCAAGAGGAGGACACTCTCCCCCCAGAAAAGGACACCTGCTGTTCAGACTCATCATCATCCCAGAAGGCAGCAACAGCTCCTCCACAGGGTGCCTGCTTGAATCCAGCCGAGACGAGGAGTGAATGATCATGGAGCCTCTAAAGCAGCAACAGCAAAAGCAGCAAACTTCACGCTGCATGCACGCTTTTAATGATCCCTTTCTTCTTAGGTTTGTTCCCTTCCACTAGATTAAATCTCAGGAACCAGTCTGACTAGCTGCAGACAAGGCAGCACTTCATGGAGGGGTCCACGGCACTAACCTGCTTTCACAACACCGTGGCGGCCAAAAACACAAAACAGGTCCTGTAAGAAAGAGTCATATAGCAGGGCTGTATCTTTGCAAAAAGGCACGTAAGCATTGGTGATGAACTGGTGCAGGCAGGAGGGCCTCTGAGAGGAATTTTTTTATTGCTGGGTCAGGTGGGAGGGGGATAGTGGGGGTCGGAGAAGGAGCAAGGCAAGTACGAGTGGTGCGAGATGCAGAAGACAAAAGAGGGATACAAAGAGAGAGAGAGAGAGAGAGATAGAAAGTACATTGATTCATGCATACTCATTATGTGCTTCAACTCCACTGTATGTGATGTGTTTGGTATCCGGTCACACCCTTCCAGACCCATCTTATTCTCTCCTCTTCCACTGGCAATGTGCGAAAGCTATGCTGACGTATTGATAAAGGAGAAGGAGAGAATATAGCGAGTCTGGGAGTGTGTGACCAGGCACCAAATGCATCACATTTGCTCCATGCAGTGGAGTAGAAGCACATAATCAATATGCATGAATTAGTGCATGTCCTCTCTCTCTCTCTCTCTCTCTCTCTCCCACCTCATGCTTCCTCTCCAACTATATATATTATACATTATTATTTTGTGAAATGGGTATTCAAATTATATTACTGTACATTATGAAAAAAAAACTTATTAGAAGTCCCTAGACTC
This sequence comes from Neoceratodus forsteri, assembly GCA_016271365.2. Lineage (NCBI taxonomy): Eukaryota > Metazoa > Chordata > Ceratodontiformes > Ceratodontidae > Neoceratodus > Neoceratodus forsteri. Next base: position 67,027,726 of record CM028133.1, read on the forward strand.
CAATCCACAAGTGTGGGCTGAGCTGAGAATGAGGCATTTTAGAAAGTGTGTCCTGAACCTGAAAGTCAGGAGCAAGTTTGGAGAAAGCAGCAACTTTTATAAATCCCACTTCTGAACATTTTTTTTTTTAATAATAAAAATTGTATGCAAGCAACCCGGAAGTACATGCATGGCAACATAGCAAGAAGGAATAGGTTACTCACCTATAAGTTACTGTAGTTCACCTATAAGTTACTGTAGTTCTAGGAGTGCTATAGCAACTGGAGGAATGGTCTTACGCTTAGCAGCTTGGTTTCAATGCCAAGAAGTGCAAAGTGATGCATTTAGGAGGCAAGAGCCCAGGACACAATTACTGGCTGGAGGGTGTCCCATTAACAAAATCCAAGGAGGAGAAGGATCTGGGAGTGCTGGTAACTGGGGAGATGAACCACTCTGCTCAGTGCAGGAAGGCAGCAGCGAAGACAAACAGGATGCTAGGGTACATAGCAAGGGGGATTACTTCTAGGAGTGGGGAGGTCATCTTGTCTCATACAGGTCCCTGGTGAGACCGCACCTAGAGTACTGCATGCAATTCTGGCACCCCTACTTGAAAAGGGATATCAAACTACTGGAGGGGGTACAGCGCAGGGCAATAAAAATGATCCTGGGGCTGGGGGACAGACCATATGAAGAGACTGAGAGAGCTCAGTATGTATATCCTGGAAGAAAGAAGGGATATGACTGAGACCTTCAAGTACCTGAAGGGTTTGAACAAAGTAAACACCAGGTATATGTTCAATCTGAAAGGTGGAAGGGAAACCAGTAGACACTTTATGAAGCTGGAAGGGGGCAGGTTCAAGAGGGAACTGCGGAGGCACTATTTCATAGAAAGGGTGGTGGCAGGGTGGAATGCTCTGCCAGAGGAAGTTGTATCATTGCAGAGTGTTGGGGACTTCAGGAGGGGGTGGAACAGATTCAAGGGGAGCATACAAATCAGGAGGGGGTGGGAGATGGGAAGGGGATATGAGGGAGGTGTGGGCAGCTGCAGTCTTGGACTGAAGTGCTGCACGCTCGAGCAGACTAGATAGACTGAATGGCCTGTATCTGCTGCCAGTTTCGTATGTTCATATATGGTTCAAATCCACACTCTGGTAGTTCCATTGGAATGATGTTACTGGACAGATATCTTTGAGCTAAGCTCCTCCTACCACCCAGGTGTTATATCCCCAGACTCTGCCCTGTGACATCAGATTTTACACGCTGGAAGCAGGATCCATGTGCCACTTGTCAAGGGAGACTGGGTGGGTTGTGTGGATGTGAACCACATACCACTCTTAGAACTATGATTACAGGTGAGTAACCTATTATTCTAGGAACATGGATATGGTTCACTTACTGTATGTACACTCTGGCATACTCCTAGCAGTTCTCTGGGAGGAGGGGACAAGGTGCGCACCCTATTTGGCGAACAGAGATTAGAGAACTGAGGTCCCCAAACCAGCATCCCGGTGTGTCTTGAGATTGATGAGGTAGTGAGAAATAAAGGTTTGCACTGCATTCCTGGTAGCAGCGCTACAGATCTCCTGAATGGAACATCGCTGGAAGCAGCTAAAAAGGCAGTGGTATGTCTTGTAAAATGAGCCCTAATCTCTGCAGAAGGCTCCCCACCAGCAAACCAATAGCAGAGGTTGATGCAAGAGGTGATCTACCTTGCAATCATCCACTTTGCTGCTGGTCTGCCAGGCATGGCTCCAGCGCAGGTGAGAAACAGCTGGCAAGCCTGTCCCCCAACTCAAACCATGTGCGCTACATGAGAATACCCTCCACAGGTCCAAGGTATGGAGTCTGTGATTGGCCTCCAAAGATGGACTGATAAAACATACTAGTAAGCTACACCTGGTTAAGGTGAAACTCCAATACTAGCTTCAGGAGGAAAGTACAGTTACCTAAGAACTTACCGTAACAGTAGATCTTTGAAAACAGCTCTTGGAGCAGGTTATACCATTAGGACTGAAGCCAGCAGGCGCCAGGACCCCACAGAAAAATTCTAGCTAGCAGTATCCAGCAGAGGACTGCTCCCGACGTCGGCCCTTCCCCGACGTCAGCCATCACATAAAAAGAGGCAGTCACCCAGCATCCCCAGTTCTTCCGCTGTAGACTCCCAGCCCAAAGGTGACATCTGAAAGGGAGAGTGAGGATCCCCATCCAAAGGAAGGTTTATAGTAGGATGGCGCCAAAGATGCTGTAGCCTAGAAACTAGGTCAGAAGACTCAACCTCCAGAGGAGAAGGAGGGAGGGAAACTACCTGCTGCAAGAGCTGTTCTCGAAGATCTACTGTTACGGTAAGTTCACTCGTAACTGTACTATCTTACTTCGAGAAACAGCTCTTGCAGCAGGTTACACCATTAGGACTGATTCCCAAGCAGTAAGGGAACAACTTTATCGGGAAGAGGATAGGAGAGATATTGGTCAGATTTCAGGACAAAAGCCCCTGAAGGACTGCCAAGCCAAAACCTGCTCTGCGCCTAGAGGCAATATCCAGACTGTAGTGCCTGATAAAGGTTTGTACAGTGCTCCAGGTTGCTGCTGCACAGATGACTGATGTGGAGACATTCTTGAGTGCAGCGAAGGAGGTAGCCACCCCCCTCGTAGAATGACCTTTAACCGGTCCCGGTAAAGGTTTATTGTGCTCCTGGTAAGAGAACAAGATACATTTCACTAGCCATCTGGAAAGTGACTGTTTAGATACAGGAGCACCTTGCATCCCATGTGCATAGGAAACAAAGAGCTGGTCTGACTTGCGATGGGCCCTGGTTCTGGTCAGATAGTATCTGAGGCTCCTATGCACATCCAGGGTGTGTAACAGGGCTTCTCCCCAGTTACAGTGATTAGGGTATTACGCCGGAAGGTCTAGGTCCTGGTTGAGTGTGACAGCCGAGACCACTTTGGGAAGGAACTTAGGATTTGTTCTTAAGGACATCCTGTCCTTGTGAAAAACTAAATAAGAATCCTTGCACATCAGTGCATAAAGCTCAGAAATTCTTCTGGCAGAAGTAACAGCAACTAAAAAGAGCATCTTCCAAGCCAGGAGACGCAGCTTGCAATCTGCGACTGGTTCAAAAGGAGGCAGTGTAAGCTGTATGGGAGGTCTCAAATGCAGGATGCTGTGCAAGAAGGCGTGGGACACCTCTAGCTGAGCTAGAGACCTGTGACCTATCGGTGAATGGTACACCGAAATGGCACATAGGCGCACCTTAATGGAGGAGTAGGCAAGACCTGCCTCATAAAGGGAAATGAGGTAGTCTAAAACTGACATCTCTGAACAATCCAATGGGGTCAATCCACGAGCTTGAGCCCAGATACAAAATATGTGCCACTTCATGGCGTAGGTGGCGTGAGTGGAGGTTTTTCTAGCCTCCACCAAAACGTCGGCAACTTCCTGAGAGACCCCATATCTCAGGACTGCTATGTCCTTAGGTGCCAGGCATGCAGGTTCAGCGACTGAAGATCCGGATGGACCAAGAAGCCAGAAGGTGACAGCTGAATGGCAAAGGCACCGGCGGTTCCTGGGCCAGTTGATGTAAGAGAGGGAACCAAATTTGCCTGATCCAAAAGGGCACTATCAGAATAAGAGACGCCCACTCTTGTCAGCGCTTCAATAGAACCCTCTGGATCAAAGGGAAGGGTGGGAAAGCAGAGAAACCTGCCCGTCCATGAGAGGGACAACGCGTCTCACCAGAAAACACCAGGCCCTGGATCTAACGAACAGAAATCGGGCAGTTTTGCGTTGGATGGGGACACGAAGAGGTCTAATTCTGTGGTGTCCCCAACTGCGAAACAGGTCCTCTGAGACTTCCTGAAGCAGTTCCCATTCATGGACTCTGGCCTGCGACCAGCTTAGACTGTCCGCGATAGTGTTGTCCAGTCCGGGAACATGTACTGCAAGGATTTCTGCACCACGTTGTAGTACCCAGTTCCAGACCCTTTGAGCCTCCCTGCAAAGGGTGTAGGAATGAGTGCCTCCTTGCTTGTTGAGATAGTACATCATCGTGGTATTGTCCATTTGTACCAGGAGAGTACCCTGTGGAATCTCTGACTGGAAGGCCTGTAGGGCGTACAGGACGGCTCTTATCTCTAGAATGTTTATGTGAAGGTGAGACTCTAGAGACGACCAGGAGCTTGAGTCCTGACCCCATTGAGGTGAGCTCCCCATCCGGACCCTGAGGTGTCCATGGAGAGAGTTACTGAAGGAGGTGGTGCAATGAAGGGGACTCCTGTCGAAAGATGGTCTGGGATGAGCTACCAGTGCCAGTCTTGGATGATGGCATTCGTGATCCAGATTGGATTCTGCAGATGATCTTGCTTCTGGTCCCATTGGGCCCGTAACATCCATTGGGTGTCCCGCATATGGAGTCGAGCTAGGGGAACCATTGCAATGGTAGACACCATGTGCCCGAGCAGGCAAAGAACGGTTCTGGCAGGTACCGCTTTGTTTTCCATTATATCCCTTATGAGGGATCTGATGCCTTCCGCCCTGTCCTGAGGAAAGAATGCCCTCCCTTGAGTGGTGTCCAAAATTGCCCCTATAAACTGCATATTCTGAGATGGGACAAGGTGTGACTTTCTCCTGGTTGATGGTGATGCCCAACAATTGGAAGAGGGAACAGGTATCCTGGATCATGAACATCAGGGCATCCCGTGAGGGTGCCATGAGGAGCCAGTTGTCCAGGTACGGAAACACGTAGTGGCCCTGTCTCCTGAAAGCTGCTGCCATGACTGCTATACACTTCATGAACACCCGAGGTGCTGAAGACAGTCCGAAAGGGAGAGCTCGGAACTGGTAGTGGTGTCCCAGAAACTCGAAACGCAGGAACGTTTGGTGCGCTCGAGCGATCGGGAGATGTATGTAAGCATCCTGCATGTCCAGTGATGCCAGCCATGTGCCCTCTTTGAGCATGGGAATGAAACCTGGAAGGGTCACCATGCGAAAGCGCTTGTACAACACAAAGGTGTTGAGGTCGCTGAGATCTAAGATCAGGTGCAAGTCCCCTGTTTTCTTTGGAACCAGGAAGAAGTGAGAATAATAACCTTTTCCTTTCTGGTTCAGTGGAACATACTCTATGGCCTCCTTGTCCATGAGGGCCAAGATCTCCTGCTGGATAAGCAGGGCATGCTGACCAGAATAGGGGGAGAGCAGCGGAGGTCTGGACAGTGGGTGGTCGAGGAACTTGATAGAGTGTCCTTGACTTACCAACTGTAACACCCACCGGTCGGAGGTTATCCTCTGCCTTCCCAAAAGATGATGAGAGATGCGACACCCGACCTTCTCTACCCTTTGATCCAGAGGAGGGGTGGAGGCCAGGAAGGAGTCATGCTGTGGTGGTATTGGACAGTGGGCTGGGCGGCCTTGGGGTGTTTTTATCCCTGGCCTGCGGGGAACCTGGCTTGACCCTTACGTCTGAAGTTGCCCATGGGTTGCTGGCCGGAATGTGGCTGTTGCTGTTGCCGGCCACGAAAACAGTTCTAGTTCCTATGACAGGAACCAGATTTGGGTCTGTACATGGCCTGTACAGTCCGGACTGCCTTCCCAGCGTCCTGTAGCCTGGTGATGACCCTTTCGGATTCCTCACTGAACAGGACAGCTCCATTGTAGGGGACATCCAGGATGTTCTTCTGGATGTCCGGGGTAAAGCCGGAGACTCTCAACCAAGAATGTCTCTGGAGACAAATGCCTGTGGCTGCTCCCCTGGCTGCCGAGTCCGCTGAATCATAAGCAACTCGGAGAACCTGGGTCTCCACGTCTGACCCAGTCCGAAGGAGGTTGAGCAATTCCTCCTTCTTGTCGCCATCTGGTAAATCCTTCATAAGGTCTTGGCTCTGTTCCCAAAGGGCATTTTGAAACTGCACCATGTGCGTGAGGTAGTTCAAAGACGTTATTGAGCATGTAGCAGCCGCATACATGTGTCTTCCCATGGAATCTAATTGCGTAGATTCCTGGTCTGGAGGCTGGGTACTCAGGTGTTGAGGCCGCTAAGACCGATCATGAGATGCCATAATGACCAGGGAATAGGCCAGGGGTTATTGCGCCAAATACGGGTCCTCCAAAGGAGCCCTGTAGAGGTGGTCAGTCTTTTTTGGAACAGCCGGAGTTGAATAAGGATGTTTCCAAGCAGCCTTGGTGATGTCCGTAAAGGTGTCCACCAAAGGTGGGACCACCACAGGCTTCAGATCCTTTTGCCTGAGATAACGGGCAAGGCATTGTCTCTCGGGGTCTAAGTCCTCTGTCTCCCATCTCATATTCTCCTGGATGTGCCTCATGATTTCTGAGAAAGAGGGATCATCCGGTGGTGACCTTGGGAGGTCTCATGGGCCTGGTGATGGGGGACTAAAGGGGGGATGGAGACCTGGAGGTATCGGACGTATCCGGTCAGGAGTCATCCCCCAGAGAGGGTCGTCTGCCTCTGGGTCGTTTAGGGCTCAGAGACCCTGAGGGAGACCATGATGGACGTCTCTTTCGCTCTTTGGATCTGCTCTTAGGAGGTGGAGTTGGCTCCTTAGGGGTTGGGGATCTTGAAACTTCAGCGCCCCGAGGAAGAGGAGGAGGTGGAGGTGGTGGAGGTGGAAGAGGCTTGGGGGAACCACATCTTTCTTGATGGTGTCCCACCAAAAGGTGAACAGGTCTTTTACCTCCTGTATATTCATAATAATAATAATAATAATAATAATAATAATAGTGTTATTTAATTAAGCACCTTTCACAGTATCAAGGCACTTCACAAATACACAAATAATTCTATAAACATAAATAAAATCACAGAAAAACAGGGAATGCCTTGCTCCATAAAAATGCCTTCAGTGCCTGCTTAAAGCTCCCCACCGTCCTGCACTCCTGCAGCTGATGGGGCAGAGAATTCCAGAGGGTTGAGGCAGAAAATATAAAAGCGCGTGCCCCATATGAATTTAGACTAAACCTCGGAATCTCCAGCAACCCCTCATCAGGCGCGAGGTCACAAAGGCATGGACCAAAACGGGCAAATCACTGGACGGAACAAGGTGCTTGATCCAGGCAATGTTCCTAAGGTGGTAAAAGGCTAATTTGATGACTGCCGACACCTGATGACAAAGGGTTAGCTCGTCGTCAAGTATCACTCCCAGGTCACACACCCAATCAGAGGTAAGGATCTGGGTGCCCCCCAAGAATAAACCGCAGGGCAGATCAGTCCTGAACCCCTCTGTCCTGCAACCCAGGTCCACTACCAAAACCTCAGTTTTACTTGCATTCAACTTTAACCTACTGGAATTCGTCCAGTCTTGGATTTCAGCAAGGCAGCTGTTAAATACCGAGAAAGCACTAACCTGGTCAGGGGCAAAAGACAGGTAGAGCTGAGTATCATCAGAATAGCAGCGAAACCTCAGCCCATACCATCTTACAATGTCTCCGAGGGGCAGCATATACTCTGCAAACAACATGGGGGACAGCACCAAGCCCTGGGGCACCCCACAAAACAGAGAGAAAGACTCGGAAGAAAAAATTCCCAAGACGACTTTCTGAGTTCTACCAGTGAGGAAAGATGAAAACCATCTGAGCACTGTACCAGTCAGTCCACAGATGTACATCAGGCGCTCGAGCAGGACCCCATGGTCCACAGTGTCAAAGGCTGATGAGAGATCAAGGAGTACCAGGATGGAACGGTTTCTCCACTCTCTCACCATCAGGAGATCATTGAGCACCTAAACCAGAGCAGTCTCAGTAATGTGCCTCTTACTAAACCCGATTGGAGAGGTTCACATATATTATGGATGGTCAAATGGTTCTCCAGTTGAGTTGCCACAACTTTCTCGATAACCTTTCCCACAAAAGGAATGTTCGAGATAGGTCTGTAGTTCGCTAGAGTATCCAGGTCCAAAGAAGCTTTCTTCAGAAGAGGTGTCACCACCATCTCCTTCAGGGAGCTTGGAAACTCACCCGATTCCAAGAAGCACCGGACAATCTGAGCTAAGACAGGGCCAATGATGTCACTACAACCCAAAATCAGGGAGGTAGGGCCCGGGTCTAAACTACAGCATGTGGGATGCATTCCCTGGATAATCCTCATAATATCAATGAACTCCGGCAGGTCAAAAGTACTCCAGGAAGCAAAGGGCATGGTGACCGAGCACCGACCAACAGCGTCACCCATAGAACGAGTCTGACAGATCTCCAACCTGATGTCGGCCACCTTATTCTCAAAGAATTGAGCGATCTCATCACACTCCATTTGTAAAAAAACTCGATGGAGCTGCAGACAGACTGGGTTGCACAGTCTGTCCACAGTTCAGAAGAGTTGAGCTGGCCGATTCTGAGTGACAGCGATTTCCCTGGACAGGAATTCTGCCTTCTTATGGGAGATTGCTGATTGGTAGAGCTGATAATGCTCCAACAAAATAAGATGGTTGGCATCCAAGGTGGATTTCCGTCATCATCATTCTAACCTACGTCCCAGCCTCCGCAACTCCCTCAAAGACCCATCAAACCAAGGGGCCGAAGGCGAAGTGGACTGGATCAATCAGGTCAAGAGCTGAGGAGACGGCCTTACTATAGGCCAAAACCAACAGTTCTGGACCTGAGCAGGCCTCATCGAACTCTCAATCACAGGGGGGGCAGAGAAATTGAACCTCACGGTGTAGTGATCGGACCAACCAACAGGTTCCACCCCAAATAAGAGGCCTCAATCCCCAGAAGGAAGACCAAATCAAGAGAGTGACCACCATTATGGGTAGCTGAGGAAACAACTTGTGTGAAGCCCAGTGATATCATCAACTGAAGGAAGTGTTGTCCAAAGAGCAAGGCTTCATCGTCAACCCAGGCATTGTAGTCACCCAGAACAATCAATCTGGGCGACTCCAAGGCCACGTCGGTGGCAAAGTCGGCTATTTCCTGCAGGAACAGCTTTTCATCCCCCGGTGGATGGTAGATGAGAGCTATCCTGCACCCCACACCAGTTACCACAGTGCACACAAATGATTTGGCCTCCTCAACAGGTACACCCATGAGACCCAATTCAGCCTTGAAACAGACCGCTACCCCCCCCCCCAACAATCCAACCTCGGGTGATGCATCACCGAGTACCCGGGAGGAATAGCTGCCTCCAAAATTGGAGTAGCATTTCCATCCAACCAGGTCTTGGTGATGCAGACCAGATCCGCTGTTCCAACAAAATCTGCAATAAGTGTAGTTTTGTTCTTAATGGATCTGGTATTGCATAACAATGCCCGAGTCAGACGATGTTCATGAGCCATGCCGGCTACTTGCCCACCCGAAAAGGTGGTGCCCTTGGGTATGGGGACCAGACATGCACCACCACGTTCCAGACACCATTTCACCCCAGGGTGTCTTGTGATCCTCATGACAGACCCACACCAACGACGGCCCTGGCGTCGGTGTGGGTCTGTTGTCGGGTTCGGGCGTCGGGTTCTGGGGAACCACCGGATCTGGCGACGGTTCCCTGGGTAAGCCGGCATCCTCTGTGTCACCTGTCTGATAGTCTGGTGGCATGGTGACCTCTTCTCCAAAAGACCCCTGACGTCTGGTGTCAGCCGGTGTCGGTGCTGCGGGCATTGGTTCTGTAGTCCGTTTAGCGGGTGCTGGGTCGGACGCCTTCTTTGACTCTGATGTCCACCTAAGGAAACGTCAGCTCCATGGTATTCCTTTCCGGGGCCTTTGGAGGCTGGGAGACAGACCTGAGGTTGTGTCCTGGCATTGGTCTGATGCCCCACTGGATTTAGAAGAAGACTTCTTATGCTGGTCTGAGGATTCTGGCTGGGTAGCGGAGTCGGACACCCGATAAGTCTTGAGCGGGTGCCGAGAGGCTGAGGAGCTCCCTGAAGACCTTACCTTAATGGGGGGCGGTGGCTGGGAGCGGGCCCAGGACAGCAATCTATCGGACCGCGTGGAGCTGGAGCTGGCCCTAGACTCTAAGGCCCAGCTGGGGGATCTCGAACTACCCAAGTCCCGATGTTTCTCAGACTTATGGGAAGATTCCCCTTTGGAGGAAGGTATTTTTTCCATTTTCTTCAGTTTCTCCTCAAGAAGAAACCCCTGAAGGGCCTTTTGGCGGCAGATCCGGGTACTGCTATTAAATTGCTGGCAAACTGAACTGGCCTGGATATCATGCTCCGGGCCCAGACACCTCACGCAGGCCGAATGATGGTCGGCAAAGGGGATCTGCTTGCCGCAGGCAGACTTGGAGGGGTGTCCTTCGAGAGAAGGGGTAGGAGAAGTAGACATGGAGTATTAATAGAGATGTAAAGATTTCACGTGTCATTCGTCTGTTCAGGCATCTGTGAGGCCGATGCTGGCGAGTCGACAGTGGGGAAAGAACTGAGGATGCTGGGGGACCACCCCTTTTTATGTGATGCCTGAGACCGGGGAGGGGCCGACGTCGGGGGCGGTCCCCCACTGGATACTGCCAGCTAGAACTTTTCTGTGGGGTCCTGGCACCTGCTGGCTTCAGTCCTAATGGTGTAACCTGCTGCAAGAGCTGTTTCTTGAAGTAAGATCTTTGGGTTGGGTTGAAGTACGACTTTGTCCCACTTACTAAAAGCGTGGTCAAAGGCAACCCTGCACCTTGGATCACTGGCCACCTACTGGTACTGATGCTGATGCAGACCCGAGACTCATTATGGCACCTCTCCAATAAGACCGTCCTGCCATCTGATAGACAAAGGTCCAGAGAGGCCCGGAAAAAATGCACGTGGGCCCTACATCAAGCAAAAGCAGAGTATTCCAAATCCTCCCTAACCTCTGCCTGGGGCTCAGGGACACAAGTTCTGGAATAATATTAAGGATATCTGTGGCAAGGATCACATCCCCCCCCCAAATCAGATAGTGGTTGATGGGTGCCTTTCTTCTGACCCCACTCATATTGCCACAGCCTTTAACTGTGCTTTCACTAATCTCAGCCACGTCCTCCCTCCTAACTTCTTCGACCCACCCACTCCCTGCTACCCTCTGACCCCTCCTGCAGCCCCTCCTTTCCACCTTTGATGTGTCACCCCCATGTCTGCCAAGCCTTACCTAGAAAAAGCCCTAAGTCACTCCCATTTCAGTAGTGACTCCTTAGACCTGAGGCTCAGACTACATGAGGTTCTCCACCCCCTCGCTCACATTCTCAACCGCTGTCTCTGCCAAGGGAAATTCCCCTCCCAGTGGAAATCTGCCTCCATTACCTGCATATTTAAATGCGGGGACTGTACCACCACCAACTACCACCCCATCTCTATCCTCTCCCCCACCATCGAAGGCGCTTGAACGCATTGTCTCGAACCAGCTCACTGACCACCTTAACAATCATGACCTACTCTGTAAACAGCAACATGGCTTTCACAAAGGGCACAGTACTATGACCACACATGTCCAATCTGCCTTAGACAGAGGCCATATCACTGGTGCAGTCTTTGTTGACCTCTCTAAGGCATTTGACACTGTCAACCACTCCCTCCTACTTAACACACTCTCCAACATCGACTTCTCACAGGACGCCCTTGGCTGGTTCACTGACTACCTGTCAGACTGGTACCAAGAGGTCAAAATTGGTACCACCATATCTAGTAGACTACCAGTCCACTCTGGTGTTCTGCAGGGGTCCATCCTCGGTCCTCTACTTTTCAGTCTCTTCCTTAACTCCCTCCCCTCGTCCTGCTCTGGCAAACTATTACTGTATGCGGATGATGCTGTCCTATATTCCTCCAAACCAGACACCACTCAACTCCACAATTTCCTCCAGTCCTCCTTATCTGAAGCCAAAAAATGGTTCTCCATGCAGCGTCTTATTCTAAACTACAAGAAGACTAAAGTTATGTTCTTCTCACACCCTCTGAACTCCCGGAAGGAGCTCTGCTCTCAAATTCTAACTGCCAATCGGACCCCCCTCAAGCAAGTGGATACCTTTAAATATCTGGGCATTACCCTAGACCTGGCCCTTAACTTCCACCAGCACATCCATCATCTGTCCACCGCCCTTAATGTCCGGCTCAGAATCCTCTATCGCTTCGATCATTGTCTTACTCCTGAAGCTCTTCAGCTTGCTGTCTCCTCCTCTGTCCTCTCCCTCCTTGACTATGGTATTCTTATTTATGGAGCTGCAAACACCTCAGCCCTAGGCAGACTCTGTCTCTCCTTGAATAAAGCATGCCGCCTCATCCTTGGCTGTGATCAGCTCACCCATACATGCTCACTATATAAATCCACTAACTGGTTGAACCTTGACAATAGAATCTGGTTCCATACATGCCTTATGGCCAAAAAGATGGCCCTTGGTCTCTCCCCTCTGGCCTCACCCCAATAATCCAACTGGCCCCAACTCATAGAAACACCCAAAGCTCTGGCAAGCAGCTCCCATCAGTTCCCAGGTGCTGAACCTCCCAATTCCAAAGGTCCTTCAGCTACAGGGCCCCTTCCTGGGTGAATAGCCTGCCTCACGCACTCACTAATGAAAACAGAATTGGCCCCTTCAAAACCTTTCTCTGAGACCATCTTCAGTCCTCTAACCCCCTGCAACTGTTGCTGACCCCTCCCCTGCCCCCTTCCTTCCCTGACAAGGGCCTCTGGCCAGCTTCACCCCCCCCTTTTTTGCCCCTACCAGAGTTGCCTGTTTAGCTCTATTGCCAAAGCCTCTATACTAAGCTGCTTTAGACCTGTCTTAATATGCCTTAGGATCTGACTGTTTAGCCTTTATTGTATTCACTGTATTAAGTCTTTCTGAGTCCTGCTTTTGAAATGTGATCACTGTTGTAATGTTCTACTTTATGTGACGTGGAGTCTTTGTAAATGAGTCTTAGACTCAAAGGTGCTTTCTGAATTTGCAATAAATAAATAAATAAATAGCATCTGCAAGTCGACTTGTTCCTAGAAGCCACCACAATGTAGAGAACATCCTCCGAGAGACCCAAGGCCTGGAACTCTTAATTACTCAGGAACCAGGCTGTGAGGTATAGGGGGTGAAAGTCTTGGTGCAGGACTGTCCCCTAAAGTCTCGGTAGAGAACCAGCTGCTGTGGAAACCTACTACTGAAGCTGAGGAGATTCAGCTATCAGCACTACCAGGGCCAGTCTGGAGCTATCAGGATCATCCAAGACTTGTCCTTCTGGACTTTGACCACTATCTTATGGGGCAGGGGAAAGGAGGAAAGGCACACACAAGGTCAGGGGTCCAGGGCTTCATGAAGGCATACCTCATCAGTGTCCCAGACTGTGGGGGCAGGCGCAAAACAGCCTCAACTTGGTGTTCTCTCAGGAGGCAAACAGGGTTGCCTCACAGGGAGAGCCTGACAGGGAAAATAGGTAGATCCCCACCTCCTGATTCAGAGACCACTCATGCAATGTCTCTTCTACCCAGCTGTGAGCACCTGCCAGCTGAGTGTTCTCTCCTGCAACACAGATTGCTAAGAAATCTGTAACCAAACTGTGCATGAGGGTCCAGGTGTGGTGTGCCTCCTGACATGGAGGAAGGGAGTGTCTTCCACCCTGTCTGTTCAGGTAGAAATGGTTGCAATGCTGTCCATCTGGACCTGCACTTGACCCCTGACTAATGGAGCAAATTCTGTCAGAGCCAACCAAACTGCACAGAGTTCCATCAGGCTTATTTGGTAACAGGACTCCATGGGTGACTAGAACCCATGGGTTCTGTGGTCTCCCAGGTGCGCTCCCAACCCACCAGAGATGCCATGAGAGTGATGGATGGATCTAGGTGGACAAAGGGGATTCTGTGCTCCAGGTGTTCTGGGACTAGTCACCACTGGATGGCATCCCACATCAGCTGGGTCAATATGACCAGTTAGTCTAAGTGACCTAGGCACTATTACCAGTGATGGCCAGGCTCCCACTGAAGGTGGCACATCCATAAGTGGGCTCAATGGACCATGCTAGTGCAGGATACCATGCACCATAGCAACTGCAGGAAATCACAGGCTTGGCACGATAGTCCAACCAGAAATGATTCGGCAAAGGAGATAAGATCCAGTACCCAGTCCACAGGGAGGCAGGCCTTGGCCCACAGGGAGTCTAGTTCTGCCCCGATGAGCGTGATCACCTGCTTTGGTACCAGTTTTGACTTGCCTGGGTTGACCAACAGGGCCAAGTCTTGGCAAGCCTGGAGAGCCAGATCTGTGGCTCTCTCCATGGCCTCTCTGGATGAACCAGCTATCAGCCAATCATACAGAAATTTGGTGACATCCCTGGGTGTGGAGGACAGGCCAAAGGGCATGACCTAGAATTGGTGCAGGATACCTTCTGTGTGGAACCTGAGGTACCGGTGGTGGGACCCATGGACAGGAATGTGGCAAAACACATCCTAAAGGTCCAGGGAGTAAAACCACATGTTCTGCTCCAGGGATGGTATAATCTGACTCAGAGTGACCACCTGAAACTTGAGTTTCAGCATAAGTTGGTTCAGATCATGCAAATCCAGTATGAGGCAGCAGTCCCCCATCCATTTTGGAACCAGGAATTACCTGGACATGCAGCGCAGACTGGTTATGGTATCCGAGACATAGGCCATTGCCTCTTTTATAAGAAGCTGAGTAAGGTCCACCCTTAAGGTGGACAATGTGTCCTGAGATGCTCTGGACTCTCGAGATGCATAGAGGTGGTAGGGTGGGAGAGCCCCAAAGCCTAAAGACATTCCTCTGCCCACTACATCCAGCACCCACTTGTCCATTGTGATGAAAGATCTGTAGGAACAAAACTAAGTTAATTAAATATAGAATAATGCACTGGGTTGTGTGTTTAATGAGTTTGTACCCTCCCCCCGAGGTGTTGGGTGCTACATAAACCCTGGGAGCGAAGCCTGAGGGGTATATTTAAGCATCCAACTGTGAGGGGTGTGTGTAAAAACTTAAGTTAAACACACAACCCCATGTTTTATTTTATGTAATTGCTGGGGAGCATTTGCTTTCCACAGCAATTATATCAAATAAAACTGTCGTAGTCAGTGTGGAGGAAGCCAGTCTGGTGTAGAGGAAGCGCAGTCAGTGCTTGAGTGGCTCCTGAAACCTTTTTTTTTTTTAAGTGTAGCAAAGGAGGCAAGTTTTTTTTTTTTTTATTAAATTTACTTACCACCAAGTCATACTGGCTGTGTACAGTCCCAGAAGTACAGTCGAGTGTTGAAGTGGCTGCGACTGTCCGGCACCATGGTTAGTGGAGACAATGAAGGCAGGCACGTGCATGGAGAGTTGGAAACCCAGCGCGTGATCGCCGTAATAACCCGCAAGTTATTACAGTGAATTATAACCCAGGTTTCCAATGCAAAAAAACACTTCCCAGTTATTATGCATATTTTATTATTATAATTTTATTATCCTATTCTTATTAATTATTAATTACTATTTTATATTCTTTATAAGGGCTTAATTATAAAGAAGGCATACTATCAAACTTCTGGTTAGATTAATATTTATTTATTGAATTTTGTTGACCCAGTAGGCCCACTGAGACTAGAATTCCCTTTCTCAGGGGTGACTGGGGGGATATGGATGGTAACCAACTGAAATTGAACTAGATTGAGCTGTTGGTGGTATTTTTAGTGAATGGGAGAAATTTGGCCAGGACACCTGGGAAATTCCCCTACTCTGCCTGCAGGGGTGCTGGCACTTCCTGTAGATGGAATGGAGGACTCATTTCAGAGTCGAACACAGGAGGAGGAGGAGGAAGTGCTGATGTGGCAGTGGAGATGGCCTCCTCCCCTGCCCCTATGACTTTAGAGGCTGAAGAAAAGCTACAGTTTGACTTGGATACAGATGAAGCTCCAGTGTGCTATTTTGATCAGAAGTGGAATGGTCCCAGCAATAGAAAGCACAGGAACATGATCAGGTACAGCTAATAGAGAAACATGAGGAAATTAAAATAAAAGAAAAAGAAAAACTGTTGAAAAAACTAGCAGAAAAAGAAGGGGAATTCAGAATGTAGAGAGAATGCCTGCAAGCTGAACTGACAGCTCTGCATATTGTCAAAGTAGCTACAAGCCCCTCTGACTCATACAGGCTCAAATAGCTGAGCAGTGATGTGATGAAATCAAAGAAAGCCAATGCAAGTGGTGCAATATCAGACAAGAATGTCTCACTATTGGCTGGCAGTTCAAAACAGCAATCTGCTGTGTGCCAAAAGCTGGGAAAGCAAGAAAAGAGCTCCAATCCTGTAAGTGAGCCGAAAAACCAGTGTTTGGGCTTGGCTCATCCTTCAAATGCTGGCATTTAAACGAAGTTCAAAAATGTAGTGAAATCCCTGACAGACACTACCTTGAATCTGCAGAGCGCTTCTGCTAACAGCGCTTTACCCAGCAAATCTGACTTGCAACAGGACGCCTCGCTTAAACTCTCTGGGAAAGAAACCGGGGAACAGTCCGATTGAGAAAAAAACTGGTTACCATCTAAGGCTTTGCAAAAGGCAGGCTAGCTGCAAATGGATAGTGGACAATGGATACCTGACCCCAGTGATAAGAATGTGAAAAGGTTTGGAGAGCAGCCTCACACATCATGAACTGCCACATCTACTGCCACAAATCCACCACTGGAGCTCCACAACACAGTTAATGACTCTTGCATAAAGGGCCCCAATGCACTACAACCTGAACAGACTACTGCACTGATGAGTGTTAATTCTATAAATGTACAAGATGAAAGTACAAATAGGATGGGTCCATTAGAAGAAATTCTGCAGGACCCATCCAAAAAAGAGTTTTTAAAACCTATGTTTAAACTGTCTGACCTGTTTCAGAACAAAGGGAAACCTGCCCAGAGGAAAAATGCTGTCAGATTGATTTTCAAATGGGTATGGAAACCCCCCCCCCCCACATTATATGTGGCTAGGCAGCTTTTGGAAGGGTCTAAGCATTTCTTTTCCTCTGAAATTTTTGCACTGATCCACCTGGGTAATGTTAACTATGACATCAGTTTTAAAACAATATCCAGCTTAGATGGATTTTGGATGCAGTATCAAAAGGTTAAAAATAATCCACTGTGGATCCCCTACATGGCCATCCCTCTGACGAAACCTGCCGTCAAACTTATCACAGTAATGTTTCGGAATGAGGGTGTCCATGTAGAGGACATCCTGTTTTGGCTCAAACAACGATGTGAAGTCCTGGACAAACCAGCCCCCATATTAGACAGTGAGCAGATCTGGAATGGGAGTTGGAAGATTAAGGTAAAGTTATACTCCATAAACAATGGGCCTATATACCTACCTAGCACCTTCTTCCAAGGGAAAGACAGGGGTGTATTATTTTATTTGGGCCAGCCCAAGTCTTGTTTTAAATGTAGTTCCCGCATGCACCTCAGCTCGGTATGTGACACACCTAGGTGCAGTCATTGTTAAGCTCTGAATTAGCTTTTCCAGGGGACTTAGTAGAAAAGGACATGCCTCCTGCACCCCACCAATCAAGAGCCTAAATTTCAAAAAGTGCTGGCAAAGAAGAGGAGCAGGGCATGGAAAACCCTAACTAAAACATCTGGTGATTCTAGGGGAGCTGGGAGTTCTACAGAATCATGGAAAAAGGGGAACAAATGTTCTGCTCTAGCTACTGAAAAATCAGAGGATGAATCTGGGGTGAAATCTCAGACTCTTCCTCAGTGACCTCCATTACTATGTAGGTCACCTCTGATACCGAAGGAGGGGGGTAGCGTCCATATTTCCCAATAAACTAGGTGAAGAAGGTGTGGAAAAAACCCTTGATGTTTTAGGTTCTAATACTTTACTTTGGGTCTTAAAATGCCTATAAGCTCACTTACCATTCTGATCATCAGTGTCAACAGTATAAAAGGTCATGCAAGAATGGTCACAGTGTTAAGTTCATTGACATAAGAGAAATGTGACATCTACTGCTTGCAAGATACTAGGATTAAGACTAGCATAGAACTTGACCAAGCATCAAAATGTTGGACTTGTGGGCCTGCCTTCTGGTCTATAGGCCAAGAACCCTGTGATGGGGCAGGGATTTTATTAAATAATTCAAACATTAAAGTCTCTAGGTTAGTGGATATAAGCCCTGGCAGAGTTTTAATGTTAGACTTCACATACTGCTCAGAAAGGCTTAGAATTATCTCCATTTATGCCCCCAAAACAAAGGCCCTTAGGGCTACTTTATTCAAGCAAATCCAACCATTTCTATTTATGTCCAGGCTACTGATCTGGGCAGATGATTTCAACCGTGGATTAGACAAATCAGATAGGGGTTTAAAAACAGACAAGCTCTTCTGTGACACAATGGCTTTGAATAGCATTATTAATAGTGCCAAACTGCTTGATTCCTACAGACAAATTTTCCCTAAGGGGGGTAACATTTACTTTAGAGGACAACTATCAACAAGGACAGATTCTGTATTTATTTCGGCATCACTGACTGTTACAAAAACAGAAGTCTTGGCCTGGGAGTTTTATGACCATAGGTCAATTATTCTCAATATTAACTGGAATAACACATCGAGGTGCAGGAAAAATACCTGGAGATTAAACAACTCGGTGTTAAGTAACAACCACATAAGAGCAGCCTGGAAGGGAGAATGGCTGGCTAGGCTGTCAGTAGCTGGAACTTAACGAAGATGTTGCCACGTGGTGGGAAGATACAAGACTTTCCTGGAAAGATTTTTTTCCAGAAAATTACCAGAGATGCAGCTACAGGAAAGTACCTTTCCTACCTCCAGCTTAGGACAGAGTTGCAGAAACTTATTTCATTAACTGAAACTACAAGACAAGACTATGGGACTCGTATAGTAGAAATAAAACAAAATAAATGTTTAAATTGCAGTATAACAGGGCAAAATCTTTAGAACAAGAGCTTAGATTCAGAACTAACATGAAGAAAGGCTCTATGGATCCCTTTAAAGAATGCAGTGATAGACTAGACCACATAATAATCTCCAGGCTTAAAACTCAATCTGGGCAAGTGGCTACCTCCCCAAAAGACATACTTAGGCAGGTAGGTATACATTTAAAAGAGCTATTTGAGCATGCTCTCCCCATGACAGAACAGTGTGACATGCTCGAGGGCCTTCCACAAATCTCAGAGGAAGATAAATCTTTTTTAGTAACGCCAATTTCAGTTGAAGAAGTAAAAAATGCCATAACAAGCCTCAAAAATAACTCTGCCCCAGGGATTAATGAAACTGGAGCAGAATTATGTAAATCCTTTAGTGGAGAACTTGCCCCAGCCCTGGAAATAGTCCTGAATAGTATGTTGCAAGAAGGCAACTTGGCAAAATCTATGAATGTGGCCACTTTGATTTTATTGTATAAAAAAGGAGAGAAAGAAATATTGTACAATTGGAGGCCCTTAAGCCTGTTGAACACAGGCTTAAAGATCCTAAGTAAAATTCTGCTAAATAGATTGGTATCTATAGCAAACAAGGTAATCAGTCCCTTTCAAGCCTGTACTATACCTAACAGAAGCCAGTATGATAACTTAATAATACTGAGGGAAATATTTGTCAAAGCAGAGAATAAGGACTTGCAAGGCTATATTCTTGGTTTAGACCAAGAAAAAACTTTTGATAAGATCTCACACCAGTTTCTGTACAGGGCACCTAAAGTATATGGGTTACCTGATAAATTTATGGACTAGATCAAATGAATGTATGATAATGCCTCCCTTATCCCCAATATTAATGGATGGATAGGGGAAAAAGTCAGTGTTAGAAGAGGGGTACATCAGGGTTGTCCACTCAGTCCATTGCTTTATGTATTTTGCATGGATGTCCTCTTGAGAGGAATAGATTTGTCAGCAGGTTAAAGGGCTGAGTCTGACTGCATCATCCCCTGCTATCAACATGCTAGCATATGCAGATGACTTGGTGCTCTGCATAGACCCTAGTGTAAAAGAAGATAAGTTGGTAGAAATCTTCCATAGCTTCACTAGTATGTCAGGTTCTAGCATTAACTACAATAAAAGTAAACGTGTGGTTCTGGGTGATGCCCCACGACCTGAAAGGGACACATATGCAGGCATAACTGTAACAAAAGGAGAAATTACCATACTAGGTGTTATGTTTGGGGAGGAAGAGATGGCACAGCAGAACTGGGAAGCAGGCCTTCAAAGAGTCAATAGGTTAATTAGTCTATGGAGAGGGCAGTAAATATCAAAAAAGAAAATAATTTTATTTAAAATCCTCTGATATAGCATTAGAAATTTCTGTGGATACTGTGCGGGACAAACTATTGAACTTGAAGACCAGTACTTCTCTGGGACCTGATGAATTACACCCTAGACTTCTTAAAGAACTGGCCACAGTGATTTGCAATCCTCTTCAGGCCATTTTTCCAGTCCTTTATTGATTATGGAGAGGTCCCGGAAGACTGGAAGATGGCAAATGTGATTCCAGTTCACAAGAAGGGTTCTAAAACCTATTGTTCTAATTACCATCCTATAAGTCTAACCAGTATACTGAGCAAGGTTATGGAGTCTATTATTAAGGAGCATATTGAAAATCTGCTAAGGGAAAAGTGCCATGTAGATATTACTCAGCATGGATTCACAAAGGGAAGTTTGTGTGGGACTAATTTATTAACTTTTTTTGAGTCAGTTAGTGTTGTCTTGGACAGTGGATTAACAGTGGATGCACTTTATATCGACTTTGAAAAGGCATTAGACTCTGTGTCTCCTGGAGAAATTGGGAGTGGGTTCCTACATAGTTAGATGCATTTATGCTTGGTTAATTAATAGAAGGCAACATGTTTATATTAAGGGTGAGAAGTCAGATTGGGTGGGGTACCAAGTGGAGTTCCTCAGGGTTCCGTCTTGGGCCCCCTCTTGTTCAATATACTGGTCTCGTCCATAAACTGTGTTGATAAAACATGGATGGTCAAATTTGCCGATGATATTCAACTAGGCTCAATTGTGAGTAACAGACAGAAAGCTCTGAAGTTTCAGGAAAATACTGATTTAATTTATAAGACGGCAGTGGGAAAGAAATGAAAATATAATGTATCCAAGTGTAAAGTTATGCACTTGGGAAGAAATAATCCCAAATTTGAATATTTCATAAATGGAGCCCAGCTGATGGAAACTGAAGTAGAAAAGGACATGGGAGTAAGGATAAATAATTATCTCGAGTTTGATTATCAGGTTAATGAAATAACCACAAAGTCGTATAGAATTTTAGCTTTAATAATGAAAAATATAGAGAGTAGGATAGAGAGGTTATTGTGCCACTTTATAGGGCTCTTGTGAGACCTCATTTGAAGTATGCTGGCAGGGTATGGTCCCCTAGATTAGTTAAGGAAGTGCGAAGATTGAAGGGGGTGCAGCGTTGGATGACAAGGAACGTGTCCGGTTTGGAGGGGTTGCCTTATGGGGATAGACTGAGGGAGTTGGGCTTGTATTCTTTACAGTACAGGAGATATCATGGAGATATGTGTTTGATCCATAAGGCAACCAGATCACCTGACTTGTGGGAATGTTTGGGCTTGATAGAAAGATCTAGTCAAACCACAAATCGGGGCATCAGTACCAACTAAAGGGAGAGCTCTATAATAGAAATCAGCAGGGATCATGGTTTTCACAACAAATTGTGGATCAATGGAACAATTTGCCTAGTCAGGTGGTGTCTAGTGTAACTACAAATGAATTTAAAATTGCTCTAGATAATCATAAAAAAAGTTGTCTATACGATTTAAGGTTTTGAATAGTGCAGGATGAAAATGGCCTTTGGCTAAGTTCCTGAATCTTTCCTATGTTTCCTAATAAAAACTCTCTTAGTTCCAATTTTTTTTTTTGTATATCAACTATGTTTTTCCTCCCCCACAATCTTTACTAGTCTCACTACTTAGCATATTTTTTCAGGCACTTTGGGGGTAACCATTTAAATCCAGTCAAAAGAGAAATTGCCTATAGGAAAATAGAAGAAGGTGGTCTAGATATGCTAAATCCGAGGGCCTTTTTCAGCAGTATTTTCTTGTCATACAATTTCAGCATTGCCTTATAGCCAGGAGACAGAATATGGAAAAGTTTTGTAGGACATTGGCTCAGACCTAGTTTAGCAGCCTGGCAACAGAAAAAAAACAAGGCTACTATATAGTAACCCTGGGCTTCCCAAATATGGACTGGAACAGCTTACATATCTCATTAAATTAGGCATTACTAGCATAGACCTGCAGATTAAAGGCAGGAAAGAAATGTATAGGCACATATTACAGAAGGAAAGAAAAGAAGAAATCTTCCTTGGGATTTGTCCTCAGGAAAAAAACACAGTTGAACCTTAATATGTTAAAATCAAAAATACTGCCTGACTTTGTATGGGATTCAGTTTGGTTACGTTTGCATGGTAAACTAAGCATCAGGAACAATAACAAACACAAGCAGGTTCAAGACAGGTATTGCTTAAGACACACATGTACACGGGTACTAGAAACACAAGAACAATTATTTCTAGGATGTGACTGTGTTAAGTCATTTTGGAGGTTTTTGGCAAAAAATTGGGGTGAGCCTCTGCTCTGCAACTTAATCTATGACACGTTAGTATATGGATATTTTGGGGGAGGGTGGAGGCAGTATTACCCAGAAATTATATATATAATATTAGCCATTATTAGGTATTACATCTGGCAAGAACAAGATGGCGTCCAAGCTGGGTCAGCCACTGAATACCGCAGTAGTCTAGCGCCTTATTTTAGTGTTTTACTTTGTTTATTCATTTTATTTATTAAACTGTGGCATCCTGTTCTACCGCTTACCGTTTGGACACAGGACCCCTCTCGGATTGCCCTAAGTCGGGAGGCTTTTTCGGCTTGCTTGGTGGTCTTGTGGCGGACTGTGACCAGACGGAAACCGGAGAGGAGGTGGCATGCCGGAGCAGTGTCGGCTGCTGGATCTTATAGACTATCCTGTTCTGCTGCTTACTGTTTGGACGTGGAACTTCTCTTGGATTGCCTGCATTCGGGAAGCCTTTTGCTTGTTTGATGGTCTTGTGGTGGACTGTGCTTGGAAGGAGACTGGAGAGGATGTAGCTCACCGAAATGATATCGGCAGGTGATTTTGCAGACCATCATATATATGTACGTGGAGGCTTTTGGCTCTCAGGATTGGGCTAGTGATGGTGATTTGAAGCGAGTGAACTGAGGATCGATTTGGCCTTGTTTCTTCGAGCTGAGTGCCAAGAAGGATCTGAGAAGATGATAGTGGTGAATTGGGCAGGCTGGGCTGACTTGTCCTGAGGTGAGTGCGGGGTACAGCTATCTCCCACTGGGAGGACCGGGTGGTGCCAGCTGGAGGGTCAGCTGTTTCTCGGATCATCCTAAGCTTATCGGGGGCTGCCTGACTGGGTCGGGTGTGCTCCTGTGGCTTAATTGTGGGTGTTTGTATGTGCTTAGTATCTGCTTTGTGGTGAGTCTGGCCTAGGCTGGCTGAAGAGTGTATTGCACCTTGGGATTGGATCCTATTTTCTTGGGCTTTAGAAGCTTCAGCTGCTAGAGCTATGTTTTGGAGAACTTTTAAATCACCAACTGAGGACTGAACGAAGATATTAGAGGATTATCTTTGGCTTAAAGTGAGACTTTCAGGAGAGAAGGACTGGTATCAGACTAATGGTCGGTGATATTTTTCTAACTTGGGGCTTTTGGTATGAGGATGGACAGTGAGAGTGCTTATTACTCAACCTTTTCTGTCCGTTATTGCTGTGGGCAATGTGAGAGATTGTCCCAGCCTTAACAATCATTTGGTTTACTTTCCAGTGGAGGTGAGAGCTCCAAATGGATTTATATATAGGGCCTGAATAATTCAGTACATTGGACGGTAAACGTGGACTTTGTTAGAAATTTTTTAATTAAATATCTGTGTATTTTGTTATTTATTATTGTTATAGTTGGGATTGTGCTTTGGGGTTGGGGGATATTGTGTTGTAATTTGTAATTTGTTTAAAGTTAGGGGGGGTGGAAGGGTATTGATTGTGTGGGGTTAAAAATATTAAATAGGGAGTGGGTTGATTTATTCATTTCTATATAATTTAGTATTATCTTTAGAATCTGAATGTGTTGGGTTGGTAGGAACACAGTCAGTTGGTACTCCCCCTCAAGACTGAAGGATCTCTGACCATTTGAATGTCCCGCACTTCCTTCTGAAGTTTATAGGAAATGCAGTATTGACATTTTGAACAAGAGTGCAGGAATAGGAGATCCTGGAACTCTTGTGGGGGATGGGAAAGAGTGGGTGGATAGGGACAGTTAGAACCAGGAAGTGCCCTGGGGTGAAATGGATACAGGAGCGAGGTCCATCTTGCCTTGTATCCATACCCAAGGGCACTGACTTGGTCAGGCAGGAGGTGGAGTCATCCTTGGAGTCCCGTCCCTTTTGGGCGGTGTTAAGCAATGCTAGGTCTATCAGAAACTTGGCATGTAGCATCTGTGGACTTAGCTTGCATCACTGAGACCTGGCTTGATGAAAATGCGGGCCCTATTTTGGAGTCTTTGGTTCTGGCCGGGTTCTCGGTGATTCACCGGCCGAGAGTGGATCGTAGGGGCGGGGGAGTTACAGTCTGTTTTAGACAGGAACTGGGCCTCAGGGAGGTGCCAGTTGGATGTACCAACTCCTTTGAGTGTATTATGGGTGCAGGTGCAGGCCTCAGGATACTTCTCATTTATTGTCCACCAGGTGATGGGAGGGAATTCCTGAGGGAGGCTGTGGACTTCATCGCCGAGAGGGTATTGGAGTCCCCTCGATGGTTGATTCTGGGTGATTTCAATGCCTGGGTCAACGATGAATGCACACTTTTTGGACAAAACCTCCTCCAACTGATGGATTCATTGGGCCTGACATGGGTTGTTACCTCTGCAACCCACCAGGGAGGACACTCATTGGATTTGATATTCCATCTAGGGATGGAAGTCTCTGGTGTGGAGGTGGAGTCCATCAGTTGGTCTGACCGTCACGCCCTGAGGTTCAGTTTCACGGCCCCCCTAAAGAGGCCTGCCCCTAAAGAGACAGTACAGTTCCATCCTTTGGGAGGAGTTATCTCAGAAGGTCTAATGACGGAGCTGGACTTCTCGGAATTGCCAATGGATAGCACTGACCCAGGGCACTCAGTTCTGGCCTATAATAGGGCAGTTGTGAGGGCCCTGGATGCCACTGCTCCATTCCATGTTCGTACCTGTACTATACACCCAGGGGCTCCATGGTTTACCGTGGAGATCCGTGGGTTGAAGAGACAGGGCCAAAGATTGGAGAGACACTGGCGGAAAACTCACCTGGAGGAGGACAGGCTTAAACTGTTAGATCATTATAAGATCTATCAGTTAGCAATTTCCCATAAGAAGGCAGAGTTTCTGTCCACGGAAATTGCTACAGTGAAGAATAGACTGGCCCAGCTCTTCCAGACTGTGGACAGACTATGTAATCCAGTCTGTCTTTAAGCCAGTCGAGCTTTGTCACAGTTAGTGTGAGGAGTTTGCGATGTTCTTTGCTGATAAGGTGTCTGCTATCAGGGATGAGATCAGCCAGCGCCTCCCCCATTGGGTCTTGCAGTGATCAACCGAGGGGCACAAATGCCGAATTGACTTGGTTCACCTTTAGTCAACTGGCAGTCATGGATATAGTGAGGATTATCCAGACTTTGCGTCCAACCTACTATAGTTTAGATCTGGGCCCTACTCCCGTACTTGTGGGGTGTGTAGAGGTTGTTGCCCCGATCCTTACTGGGATAGTGGTAGGATCATTGGAGAGAGGGATCTTTCCAGATCCCTTGAAGGAGGCAGTATTACGCCCCCTTCTGAAAAAGCCCTCCCTTGATCCCAACTGCCCAGAAAACTACAGACTGGTTTCAAACCTTCCCTTTTTAGGGAAGGTTATCAAGAAGGTGGTCGCTTTGCAGCTGGAAGATCATTTAACCAGCCATAGTATCTATGACCCTCTTCAGTCTGGCTTCAGGAAATGACATAGCACTGAGACGACTCTTGTACGGGTACTAAATGATCTCCTGATGGCAAGAGATCTGAGAACCCATTCTATCTTGGTCCTCCTTGATCTCTCATCAGCATTTGACACCGTAGATCATGGGGTGCTGCTCGAACACCTGTGGTTTCTCTGTGGACTAAGGGGGTGGTCCACAGTTGGTTTCAATCCTTCCTGCAGGGTAGGACTCAGACAGTAGTGTCAGGGACTTACTCCTTGACCTCTCACTGCCTGCACTGCAGGGAGCCAGAGGGTTCGGTGTTGTCCCCCATGTTATTTGCGGTGTATATGCTTCCATTGGAGGACATTATAAGATGGTATGGGTTGAATTTTCATTGCTATGCCGATGATTCTCAACTCTATATGTCTTTTGTACCCGGACAGGAGTCTGAGTCAAGAGCATTGTTTAACAGCTGTCTCCTGGAGATACAGAACTCGATGAGTGCCAATTGGCTGAAGTTGAACCTGGGAAAAACAGAGGTATTGGTGGTGGAACCGGGGGGTGAGGATGTCAAGCTCATGGGTGAGAGAACCCTCAGGTTTATTTCTGGGGGAACCCCGCTTATGGCTTCTGGTCAGGTGCGTAACCATGGTGTTATATTTGATGAGGGCTTGACCCTGAGGGCGCAGGTGTCGGCCGTAGTCAAATCATCCTTTTTCCATCTAAGAAATATAGCATGGGTGAAACACTTGGTTCCATCAGAGGATCTTCCTACCCTGGTCCATGCCTTTGTTGCCAGTCGTCTTGATTACTGCAATGCCCTCTATCTAGGGCTGCTGGGAGTGAATATTTGCCACTTGCAGCTGGTGCAAAATGTGGCAGCTAGGTTGCTGACTGGAAGCCCGAGTTCCAGCCATATAACACCTGTGCTGCGTGAGTTGCACTGGCTGCCTATACGGTGGCGGATCACTTTCAAGGTCATTTTGATGACCTATAAAGCCCTACACGGTTTGGGACCCCACTACCTGAAAGAACTCCTGACTTCTTACTGTCCCTCCTGCTCCCTCTGATCCTCTG
This sequence comes from Neoceratodus forsteri, assembly GCA_016271365.2. Lineage (NCBI taxonomy): Eukaryota > Metazoa > Chordata > Ceratodontiformes > Ceratodontidae > Neoceratodus > Neoceratodus forsteri. The sequence continues at coordinate 67,054,629 of CM028133.1, forward strand.
GCAAGGGATTGCTAGAGATTCTCAGGGTAACCTTAAAAACATCTGGTGGAAGAACGTTTGCTTTCATGGCTCCTACCCTGTGGAATTCTCTACCTTGCCAGATACGAAATAGCCGGACTGTGGAGGAGTTTAAAACAGCTCTTAAGACTTTCCTATTTAATCAAGCTTTTTCAGAGATGTAATTTCTGTTATGAATAAGATATTAGTTATTACTGTGGTTTTAATGTTGTATGTAGAATTTTGTAAAGGCGCCCTGAGCTTGGGAAGGGTGCCTTATAGAAATAACATTTTTACTCACTTTACTTACTGTGTGTGGGTAACACAACAGAGACAAGTTGTTTACACAGAAATTGTCAGGAATATAAATATCTCACCACAGAAATTGTGGGCAATGGATACCAAGATATGTAAGGAGGAAAAACTGAAGCTATTATGGATCAACTGTGAAAAATGGGCTAAGCCCCCTTGAATCTTTAAGGATAAAACAATGAAGTTTAGAAATTGTATATTCAAATGTAAGGATTGTATCCCTTGAGATTTATTTTGTTTTATTATTCTCTTCTATGCTTTTGATTTATTCTCTGGATGTAAAGTAACATGAACGGATTGATGTATTGATAGTTTTTTGTCTGTAGTCCTTTTTCTAATAAAAATTCCCCTACTGTTTTCCAGAAGTGCAATGGGATCTTTAACATGCACCTGAACAACCATCAGAACAGGCAGACGGGACCTCAGGTTAACGTCTCAGCCAAAAGACGGACGTCTCATCCAAAAGATGGATAAATATCTAAATGAATTTTAAATGCAAGAAGTACACTGCTTGAATCTGAAGCACTATAAAAGAGATGTAACATCCAAGCCATTAGAGTTAAAAAAAAAATGATTCTACCATTAAAGTTTTAAGTATCCTCAAGCTGACTGAGAAAGGGATACTGCAGTTATTCCATATGTGGAGCATTCCATATAAGGAATAAGCTTTACTTCTTAGTGAGCACTGGAAAGGGAATAATGCATTGGACTTAAGTTTTGCTTTGTAACAGTGATATCAATAGGCAGTATTAGTCCAAAGCAAGAGGCCCTGCATACCTGAAGGGTCAAAGGTTACAATACTCTAGGAACCAGGAGATAAGAAAGGATGAGTTGCTATGAACTTGACAGGTAATATATCCCATCCGGACTCTGTGTTGAGCCGAGACTGGTATGGACAGATACCTCTTTTGAAAAGTAACTTACTACAATGAAATAAGAAACTTTTGTCAACTGCAAAGATGCACGAAGTCCCAGTAAGACCAAAACTGGCTAACATTTAAACTAGCCAAGGGGGAGGCACCGAAAAGGAGAAGGGAACTCCTAGCCCCCACCCAAAAAAAATTAGGGTAGTTAGTGAGGTAAACACCAAGCTAGAGCAGTTGATAGGGAGAAGGGCAGGGGTAAATGGAGAAAAAGACAAAGGCAGTAAGGACAGGAATGGGGCAAAAAGAAATAAAGCCAAAAGAAATGGAGGGTAATGAGTACCAATGTCCATAGTCTAGGTAAAAAGCTCCCTGAAATGGTGGCCTTGATGGAAGAGGGATGCCTGGATATCATAGCAGTCACAAAAACATGGTACACAGAGAACCATGACTGGGATGTCAACATACCAGGGTACACAATCTACAGGAGGGACAGGGAGGGTAGAAGAGAAGGAGGAGTAATAGCTCTCTATGTAAGGGAAGGGATCAAAGCAACAGAGCTAAAGGGTATCAGGGAGGAGAGAAGACACTGTGTGTCACCCTGGAGACTGGAAATGGCTCCACAATCCGCACAGGGGTTGTATACAGACCACCGTCTCAGGGGGAGGAAATGGACAAGAAAATTATAGAAGGCATCCTTGGGATGGCAGAGAAAGGTGAGATATTGCTGATGGGGGATCTGAATATGCCAGATGTTAACTGTAGCACCTTTGCTGCAGCCACATCCAAGAGCAGGGCCATTCTCAATGCCCTACAGGGAGCATGCCTCAAACAGCTAGTTTTGGAACCAAGTCAGGAGGGAGCAATCTTAGCCCTGGTACTCTCAAATGGAGATGGAGAGAGGATATGTGATCTTGAAGTGGGTAGCCATCTGGGAACGAGCGACCACCAAACAGTGTGGTTCATGATAAACTTAGATGTAGAGTCAAGCCATACAAAAGTGAAGGTACTGGACTTCAGGAGGACTGATTTTGTCAAAATAGGAGAGTGCCTCAGAAAAGCACTAGCAAACAGGCAAGAAGGTGGGGTGGAGCAACAATGGGGAAACATCAAAACTGTCATCACAGAGGCAACAAGAATTTGTGTGAAGCAAATAAACAAATCAAAATGAAGGAAAAAAACACTATGGTTCTCAAAGAAGTGGCGGGGAAGGTAAGGGAGAAAAAGCTAGCATTCAGGAAGTGTAAGAAAACACAGAAGGAGCAAAGGCAGTCAGAATAGCAAAGGTCCAAGCCAAGGAAAAGATAGCCAACTCGGTTAAGAAGGGGGATAAAATCTTTTATAGGTACATTAGGGAGCAAAGAAAGACTAAGGCAGGGATACCGAGGCTGAATAAAGAGGAAGGTGGTTGGGCAGACGGCGACAGTGAAAAAGCAGGGATACTGAATGAATACTTCTGCTCAGTATTCACAATGGAAAAGCAGGGGGAGATACCAAATCCAGTCAATAGAAGCACTCTGGATAGGGAGGGTTGATATTAGTCCTTTCACAGAAAAAAGGGTTCTGAAAGAACTCTTAAAACTGAAGGTGGATAAAGCAATGGGGCCTGATGGGATTCACTCCAGAATTCTAAAAGAACTAAGTGAAGAACTAGTAACACCACTGACTACCCTTTTTAATAAATCATGTGAGGATAGTGTGGTACCTGAGGACTGGAGGAGGGTGGGTGTGATTCTCCTTCACAAAAGTGGGAGCAAGACAGAGGCAGGAAACTACAGACATGTCAGTCCGACCTAAGTGGTAGGGAAAATGATGGAATCACTTCTGAAGGAAAGAATTGTTGAGTACCTAGAGTCCAGTGGGGCACAGGACCCAAGGCAGCATGAATTTACAGCAGGAAGGTCATGTCAGACAAATCTAATTGATTTATTTGACTGGGTGGCCAAAGTAGTAGACCAGGGTGGGGCTGTGGACATGGCCTACCTAGACATTAGCAAGGCATTTGACACAGTCCAGCACAAAAGATTAATAAACAAATTAGCTCGCATGGGAGTGGGTCCCAGGGTGGTAGCCTGGGTAAAACACTGGCTGGACAACAGGACACAGCAGGTAATAGTAAACAGAGTCCACAGTGATGAAAGGGGGGTTACTAGTGGGGGTACCTCAGGGTTCAGTACTGGGGCTGGTCCTTTTTAATGTCTTTATAAGTGACATTGCAGAGGGACTGGAAGGGAAAGTATGTCCCTTTGCAGATGACACAAAGATCTGCAACAGAGTTGACACAAGGTGGAAAGGATGAAAAGGGACTTGGCAAGGTTGGAGGAATGGTCAAATGTATGGCAGCTTAGATTCAACGCAAAGAAGTGCAAAGTAATGCACATGGGAAACAAAAACCCAGCGGAAGAGTACACAATGGGGTGTGAGATACTGACAACAACAAAAATGGAAAGGGACCTGGGGGTAGTCATATCAAATGACCTAAAGGTGCACCAGCAATGTGAGAAAGCAGTAAGGAGGGCTGGGGGGATACTGGGATGGACAGACATCACTAGTAGAAAACAGGAAGTTGTTGGCCCTCTGTACAGACAGTTGGTAAGACCACATCTGGATACTGTGTACAGTTCTGGAGACCCCATATCCACAAAGACACAGACAGGGTGGAGGCTGTTCAGAGGAGGGCAACCAAAATGGTGCAGGGTCTGCACCAGAAGACATATGAAGAAAGACTAAAGGAGCTTAAGATGTATAGCCTCGAGGAAAGGAGGGAGAGGGGGGACATGACAGAAACTTTCAAACACCTCAAGGGAATCAACAAAGTCCAAGAGGGTAGCATCTTCCAGAAAAAGAGGTGTGCAAGAACAAGGGGACACAATTCGAAGATAGAGGGGGGACAGCTCAGAGATAATGTGAGGAAGTATTTCTTCACAGAGAGAGCTGAAGATGCATGGAATGGCCTTCCTGAAGAGGCTGTAGAGTCAAAAACAGTGGGGGAATTCAAGAATGCATGGGACAGACATAAGGCAATTCTAGTGGGGGGTAGGAGGAAGTAGGCTGTTGGTTAACTAGGATCTGCAGCTTATCCATTAGGTAGGGAAATGGGCAGACTAGGTGGGACAAGTGGTCCTTATCTGCCATCAAATTCTATGTTTCCTTGTTTAAATTCAGACATTTAATAAGGACTGTAGAGGCCTATATGGTAACTGAATCTCAGGTCTGCAAGAGCTTTGCAATGCTTGCTATTTACACACTTTTGTAGCACCAGCACTGTCACAGATAAACATGTTTGGTGTTAAAAGCAAGCTAACCATCTGACCTTTTTAGAAACCTATCATTTAATTAAATGCCTGGTTGCTTCATGTTAAAGAGTTTCTTAATGAACTCCAAACTGCATGATGTCACACTTTATCAAGCACAAAGAAATACATGTGCTTATACAGAAATCTAATGCTTTAGAGATATTCTGAAAAGAACTCATGGACAAATCTTATATTATTCTGAAGTCAATAATATTTAGAGCAAGACTATTACTTTGTTTTAAGAAATTTTGTTAAAATTATAAAGTTATAGCCTTTATTAACCTAATTCAGAAAATATAGGTCATAGGAACATGGGAAACATGTTAAAATACATCATTCAATGAGAGAAATTCAACAATGTTGGTTTAAAAGTTATATTTGTTTGCATAAAGAAGACAGAACAAAAATATGTTTCTTTATAAAACTAAACCTAAAGCAAGTGGGACATCTTTAGTGTAGGGATAAATGTCATACATATATCATCTGCAAGGACCTATCAAAGTTTGGTAATGATGCCACCCAACCTGGAAACATATAGGCAAATTTGGCCAAGTCCACTTCAGAACTGCCTGATTCCTGGTGCTGGATGGACCAACACTGGTCTGACTAAAAAATGTTTGGTGCTTTAAGACTTTTGCTAGACTGAAAGCTTAAACCATGCCTGTGTTCAGAATGGTGGAGACCAGTTCCTGCTTAACCACTGATGTATCCACGAGGGGAGAGAAACATAGACTTTGATGGCAGATAAGGACCCCTTGGCCCATTTCCCTACCTACAGGATAAGCTGCAGATCCTAGTTAACATACTAACATACTAATTGCCAGCAGATTAGGCTTTACGGTCTATCGAGTCTGCTCGAACCTCAGATCCCTAGTTGGGTACCGAGGCCTCCCCCCCCTTATGTTCCAGAAACCCCTATCATCCATCCCAACCCCCCTGGGTCAGGCCACCATCTGATATATCCTCTTTCTGTGTCCCACCCTCTCTTGAAGCCCTCCACTGTGGATCTCTGAACCAGCTCGCCAGGCAGTGCATTCCAAGGATCCACCACCCTCTCAATGAAAAACCTCCTCCTCTTTCCCCCCCTCACCCTTCCACCTTCAAACCATGCCCTCTGGTGATACCTCCCTGTTTTAGTCTAAAGATCCCTCCGTGTTTACCTATTTATTCCTTGAGGTACTTGAAGACTTCAATCATGTCCCCCGTCTCTCCTTCCCTCAATGAAAAGCAGGCAAGCTCCTCAAGTCTGTCCTCATCGTCAAATCCCTAGTCCTCGTATCATCTTAGTTGCCCTCCTCTGTACCTTCTCCAGGAGCTGTATGTCCCTCTTCAAGTGTGGTCTCCAGTACTGTACACAGTACTCAAGGTGTAGTCTAACCAGTCCATTGTACAGCGGCAGAATCACTTCCCTGCTCCCTAGAGGTGATCCCCCTTACGATGCATCCCAACATCCTGTTTGCTTTTGCTAGCGCTCCTGCACTGTTCAGAGTTATTCATACATGCATCCACCATGACCCCTAGGTCTTTTTCCCCTTTTGAAGCCTCCAGTGCCTCCCCTCCCAGGGTGTACCTGTGTTTAAGGTTTCCCCGCCCAAGATGTAACACCTTGCACTTGGTGATATTGAAATTAAATTTCCATGTGTGAGCCCACCTTTCCAGAGTGTCCAGGTCCCCTTGCAGGGCCAACCTCCTTTCTTCTACCTCAACTATTGCTCCCATTTTGGAGTCATCAGCGAAGAGACTCATTTCACACCCTATACCCTCCCTGATGTCCGATATGTATGCATTTAACAGGGTCGGACCCAGGACCGAGCCCTCTGGTACCCCACTACTGACCTCTCTAGGGTTCTAGAGCTCCCCACTGTCCACTACTCTCTGAGTGCATCCAGCTAGCCAGTTTTCAATCCATCTGACCATCAAAAGGCTTACTCCCAACCCCGTCAGTTTCTCCACCAGACCATTGTTGGGGACCGAGTCAAACGCCTTGCTGAAGTCCAAGAATAATATATCCACAGGCTTTCCCCTGTCCAGTTACCCATTCGTAGAACTCCACAAGACTGGCTTGACACGATCTACCTGGCACAAACCCATGTTGCCGACTATCCAGACCTCCCACCTCCTCCAAGTACACCCCCAATCATTCCTTTAGTATACTCTCCATTAATTTTCCCACCACCGAGGTCAAACTGATGGGTCTATAGTTACCTGGTACTTCCCTCGATCCCCCTTTATGGATTGGTACTACATGTGCCTCTTGCCAATCCCTAGGTACCCTCTCTGTTTCAAGCGACCTGTTGAAGAGCTCCACCAGGGGTGAAGCCAGTATGTCTGCCAATTCCCATAGCCATCCGGCTCAGGAGATTTATCTTTCTTTAGGGACTTAAGGGCTAACCACACCCTTTCGGTGGAAATAGCATCATCCGTTCCCCTCCACCTTACAGGCCTTTTTATCCTTATCCTAATGTGACACCCCTGGGGTACCTCTCCCTCCCTCTTGCTCCATTTATGTTGCTCCCCTGATCCCACTCACTACCGCTTCTATCCCCATCATGCCTTGCTTTCTATATCCCATCCCCCTCCCTAGTGAACACAGAGGCAAAGTGCTCATTTAATACCTCTGCCTGGTCCCTCGCCTCTTCCACAAACCCTCTCTCTGATCTCAATCTGCCGAGATGGCGCTTAGTTTTTCTCTGCTCCCCAATGTACCGGAAGAACCCCTTTTCCGCTCCCTGTATCCCCTGTGCCAGCCGCTGCTCTTTACTGGACTTTGCCCCCCCCGTACCATCTGGGTGACTTTTCTAGATGCAAGATGGTACATTTCCTTTTCCCTATCCCCTCTCATTGTTTTATATTTTTTGTAGGCAGCCTTCTTTTCTCTGACTGCTACCTGAACCTCACTGGACCAGCAGCATGGTTTATGTGACCTTGCTCCCTTACGCTTCACCTTAACGCAGGTCCTGACTGCCTCATGAAGTCCCCTTTTTATGACCTCTCGTCTCTTTTCCACATTTGTCATTGTTGTAATCCCCTTCAAGTGATCCTTGAGAATACTTCCCATGCCCACAAAGTCTGCCCCACTGAAGTCCATTGCCAGTGTCCTAGATCTCTCCCCCTCCCCCATGCTCATTTGAAACCAGACAGTATTGTGCTCGCTCCCAGTCAGGGGATCCTCTACAACCAGGTCCCTTACCAGATCCCCATCTGCCAGAACCACGTCCAGGACATGCCCCTCCCTTGTGGGCTCCATCACATGCTGTGTTAAGAACACATCCTGGAAGCCGTCCAGCAGCCTCTGCTCCTTGGCCACCTTAGAGGACATGGTTCCCCAGTTTGTACTTGGCATATTAAGGTCTCTCATCAACACCACTCCCTCCCCTTTTGGTCCACACTGGGCAATGATGTTGTCCAGCAAACCATCCTCCAGAACATCACCCATCCTGGGGGGCCTATATACTACATCCAGCTTGACCTTACCTCCTGCCGGGGTTCGTAAGGTGACCCAAAAGGCCTCCATGTTTCCCTCTGCCTCTTCTACCCTAGCAATTTCTATGTCATCTCTAATGAACATAGCCACTCCATCCCCTCTGCTCTCCTTTCTATCCTTCCTAAGAATAGTGTACCCCCGCACGTTTAGGTCCCAGTCATGCTTTGTGTTGGCCCACGTCTCCGTGACCGCCGCCACATCCACCCGCCCCCAAACAGCATGGCCTGGAACTCTGGCAACTTGTTTCCCAAGCTCCTGGCATTTACTAACACCACCCCACCCCTTATCCCTGATCCCTTTGTCTAACCCTTACCCAGGTTCCTTATACTTCCATCCTCCCTCTGTTCCTCCTGAAACCTCCTACCCCAGTCTGTTTCCCCTCCCCTTGGGTTTGAGGCTCCTCCCTCATCTGGAGAAGGGTTTCTGGTCAGCCCCTCCCTTATCCTTCCCCCTTACAAGTTTAAACCCCACCTTTCTTGAATGTAGTCAGCCACCCCCTGTTTAAGGACTTCCTTCCCTAATGGGGCAAGATGAAGCCTGTTCTTGGCATACAGTCCCTTATCCTCCCAAACTCCTTTCCAGTTCCCTAACACCCACTTCCTGAGCCAGTCATTTACCTCCATGATCATTTTTTTCTCCACTGAGGCCTTTGGTACCGGCAATATCTCTGAAAAGGAAATGTTGCATCCATTATCCTGACAGACTCTGGCAAGTTCTCGGAACCTTGCTTGGATTTCCAAAATGCTATTTCCCTCTAGATCGTTAGTTCCCAAATGCACCAGGAAATCCGGTTTCCCTCCACAATCCCTGACCAGTTCGTACACCATGAACTTTGCTCTGTGTACAGTCAGCCCAGAGATACTCACTACCTTCACCTGGCTATGACATCCACCCCTTGTCCCTCACAATGGATACCCCTAATTATCGAGTCTCCCAACGACAGAACCTTAACACGCCATCATCCTTATGGTTACCTCCACTATGCGCGCTCAACCCCCCCCTTATTCATGATCTCAATTCCATGGGGGTCTTCCCACCTTATTAGAGATCCCCTTGTCACCTTCCCCATTCTGCCTCCCTTATTTTGCCCACTTAACTCAGACCCCCCCAAATAGGTGTCCCCTTTAACCCTCTCTTATCTGAACCATTTATCCTGGCTCTGATGGTTTCCCCTTCCCTCACACCATCTTTCCCCCTTGTAATAGTACCCCCACCTCCAGAGGCCCTCTGTGGGTCCCCTTTACCTACGGCCCCATCCTTGGTACAGACCCCCTCCTAAAGGGGGGGCCACTCCCCAGCCTTCTTGTCTCCCAATTTCTCTGCAGTCGTGCTCTCCTCCCTCATGTCTGCAATATGTTGTATCTCCCCCATCTGCTTAACATTTACATTTCCCCTTCTCCCTCTGGGACTATTTCTATCCTTTCCATTGCTGGTCTGTGATGCCCTATGGGTATCCAACTCTCTTCCCCCGGCCTCTGTATCGGTTTCCTCATTTCCACCAACCCCTTCCTCCCCCTCTAGGTTGCTTAGTAGCTCAAATTTATTGTAACACTCTATGCCAGCCTCCATCAAGCAACCTGAGTTTCCCCTGACTGACCCTCTAAACTGCCCCTCTTCCTCCCCTCTTGCCCTGTTCTCCTTAGGAGCTCCCTTCCCACAGTCTGCTCTTTTAGGCTTCCCCACAACAGACCCTCCCTTCTCACTGTCTGCTCTTCTACTCTTCCCCACAACAGCCCCTGCTGACTCTTCCCCCTCCACTGTCTTTATATTCGGAATGTTTACCCTGTAAGTTTTCCCATTAGCATCAACATCCCTATCTAAGGGTCCTCTGTCCCTAATATCCCCCCTCCTGCTTGCTGTAACATAATGTCCTGTAATTTCTGAGCGTTGCCCCAGCCTCCCCTCAGCCCCACCCTTCTGCTGCCCATATCAACACCCCTTATCCTTGGACACCCCCCAACTCCCCCAGCTTACTCCTTAACCAATATACTTCACTTCTGATACAAGACAGTTGTCTACAGAGTGGGCAACCTCCCTCTCTCCAGGCCCAATTGAGAATTATTGCCACCCCACAACCTGTGCAGCCTACAACCCTTCTGAAGATGCCTGCCATGGTGGAATGTGGCCACCCTGTTTGTCCCTCTCTGTTCAGAATGGCACACACCCCTTTTCTCAGTCCCTTCCCCCATGGAATACAGTCTCTCTCTATATACTGACTGTAGTTGTTTACAAACCCAATTTCAACCCTACCAACAATGTTCCCAAGTCTCACAAACACATACGGTCCAGTGTGTGTTCAGTCCCGCTAACAGTGTGTGTATGAAGACATCAGGTACCGTATGATATCACAGGCCAACCAGTTCCTGTTACTTCAAATTTCAGTCACAAACAGAAATGCACAGCCCTTCAATCCCAACCCCCAGTGGCTTTTCAGCATTTAAGAAAGCCAGGCAAACATCACATTTACATTTCACTCTAATTATCACTGCCAAACAAGTGTTCCCACAACCAGCACACAAGCCCCAATAGTTACAATATCACGGCCCAAGTAACAGTTCTAACTCAAAGTAGTAATTTATAACACACAGAACTAATTTCAAGTACAAAACTATTCAAATATTTCAGTTAAAACAGATGATAAACCAAACCTCTTTCCTAAACAACCTCCTACTTCTGTTCCCAGCCTATTTCTTCATACCCTCCACAAGGATTGCCTCATGCCTGTCCCATGCATTCTTGAATTCTCCCATAGTTTTAGACCCTGCAACCTCCTCAGAAAGGCTGTTCCATGCGTGCACCACCCTTTCTGTGAAAAAATACTTCCTCACATTGCCCTTGAGCCATCCCCCTCTATCTTCAAACTGTGTCCCCTTGTCCTTGCACATCTCTTTTTCTGAAAGATGCTACCCTCTTGGACTTTATTGATTCCACTGAGGTACTTAAAAGTTTCTAACATGTCCTCCCTTTCCTCAAGGGTATACATATTAAGATCCTTTAGTCTCTACTTATAAGGCTTCTCTTGCAGACCTTGCCCATTTTAGTTGCCCTCCTCTGGACTGCCTCCATCCTGTCTATGTCCTTGTGGAGATGGGGTCTCCAGAACTGAATGCAGTACTCCAGATGGGGTCTCACCAACTGTTTGTACAGAAGGATAACAACATCCTGTTTTCTGCTGGTGATACCTCTCCCTATACATCCCAGTATCCCCCCAGCCCTCCCTACTGCCTTCTCACATTGCTTGCCAACCTTAAAGTCATCTGGTATGATTACCCTCAGGTCCCCTTCCATTTTTGTTGTTGTTACTACCCCCATTGTGTAATCTTCCCCTGGGCTTTTGTTTCCCAGGTGCATTATTTTGCAATTCTTTGCACTGAATCCAACCTGCCATATTTCTGACCATTCCTCCAACCTTGCCAAGTCCCTTCTCATCCTTTCCATGCCTCCGTGTGTATCTACCCTGTTGCAGATCTTTGTGTCATCTGCAAAGAGGCATACTTTTCCTTCCAGTCCTTCTGCAATGTCATTTATAAAGACATTAAAAAGGACTGGACCCAGTACTGAACTCTGCAGTACCCCACTAGTAACCCCACTTTCTTCAGAGTGGACTCCATTTACAATTACCTTCTATGTTCTGTTGTCCAGCCAATATTTTTCCCTGGCTACCACCCTGGGACCCACTCCCAGGCTGGTTAATTTGTTTACTAATCTTTTGTGTGGGTCTGTGTCAAATGCCTTGCTAAAGCTAAAGGATAAGCTTAAAAGTCTGCACCGCATTGCAACAAGGTCCAGCTGCTGAAACCACTTGTTACAGGAAGGACTTTTTCCAATATTGGATGAAGCAAGGCCTATGTTTTACATACTGAGTATTGACTAAAACAATGTTTTGGAATTTCTGCTAAAAGCCTGGACAAGAGACTGACTTTGAAATTCACCAGCCAAAGCAAGCCTGCAGTGCTGTTGGATAACAGTGAGTGCAGAGTTGCAGGTTTGAGAGCATAAATTTATGTATTTATTTATTTGTTTTGTTAACCAGGTAAGCACACTAGACAACCAAGTGTCTATTTTCAGGTGTGACCCGGGAGCATTACAATGGTACAATACATGAACATCAGGCATAAACAGGGTTAACATACATTAGGGTCAGGTACATTGGTAACATCAGAAGCAGATACATAGATTACTATGGGAGGTAACAAGCAGCAGAGTACAGGCATGGGCGACAGGTGTCTCTAGACGACTTGGTAGATAACAAGGTACAATACATCAGAATCAGTCAGATCAGGGTAGATACAAGAGCATCAGGCTCGCCGGCTGCATCAGGAGGTAGATAACAGTGTGGGACAGGCACAGTGGACAGAAGCATACATGTAAGGCTGGACATACCCTCAGGAGGGGGTAAGAGGGATGTAGGGTGGATAGTACAGTAGTACAAATGGGGGACAGCAATTAATTGGTACTGAAACAGAAAAAAAACATAGAATCCAGTTATCTAAACAACTTTACTGTCTACAGGGAAATCCTTTCCTACAAATTGTGGGGCTGCTGAACTGTTAAAATCTTGCCTGATTTTTCAAGCCAAATCCTAATAAGTGATTTTTAATGATTTGTGACATCAGGCAAGAAGGCTCCAGCTTGCATTGCTTTATTGATATCAGAAGATTCTATAGTCCCAAATGCAAGGGTGAATCAGGGTGAAAACAAGTACTACAGCCAAGCCACTAAAGGAGTTTTATCATCCTGAATCAGACATTTCATTGATTTCATTGATATTACAGAGCATTAGAAGACTTGAGTCCATAAGCTCACCACCATGTACTTATAAATAACTTTTAATCAAATCAAATCTTTATTTATCCAGGCGATCATCATTGAGCAAGCTCATTTACAAGATGGACCTGCTGTTGTCCAAGACAGTTATACATACACAGATTGAGAATACAAAGTATAACATGTGCAAAGAGTTACAAACAAATTTACAGAAAAGTGGTAGGTGCACGATATACATTCCAAGCGTTCTTGTAGGAACATACATGCATCACTCAACTTTGCTGTGGTATATACAGACTCCATGTATGCAGAAGTTGAAGTGGCATGTTTAGCCATTCTTAGTCAAGCCTCCATCAGAGGGTACAATTCTTTGCATTTCAGCCCTCAGTGACCGTTTACCATACTTGGGTGAGGGTCCTGGGCTGCATAGTGGACCCTAATGAGGTCTGTATGTTCCGCTTAAACAGTGAAAGGAGAGTAATATGGGAGAAGTGGTGCCTTGGGTGCCAAGGGCCACTATGGCAGCTGATTAGTGGACTTGATTAAAATAGGGAGGGGAGGAACTAGGTTCGTAGCTGGATGTGGTAAGGATACGGAGTGAACCATCAGCAGGACAGCTGGGAACTATAGAAACACTTACAGATTTCGTCGAACATTTTGTCATAAATGATCCTAAACAGGGCAAAACTGACAGGAGAGCTGAGTCTCAAGGATCTTTGTACCCTGTTCCAGAGCGTAGGCAAAAGCATGGCTTATGGCAGCCCTGCCAAAGTGGGTACCGATCCTGGGGATTTTCAGAGAAATTAGCAAGTGGCTTCTTAGTGCGTAGCAACTGATTGGGCTCGGGGGAGACAGGCAACAATGTAATCTGGGAGTTTGTTGGTAAGGGCTCGGAATGTCCACAGTGCTGCATTTCTACACCGCCTATATTAAAGGGAAGGCCACCCTATGGCTGCATATAAAGAGCAGTGATGTGTGGAGGATGGGAGACCAGTTATAAATCTTAGCACTCTGTGGTACAGGACATCCAGATTTGCAAGGTGTGAGATGGAGCATTGGCCATAGATAATGTAGGCGTAGTCGATTAATGAGAGGAAAGTTGATTGAACAAGTTGTCTTCTTGCGTCTGCGGTCAGAAAGTGTTTAATTCTCAAGAAGAGGCCAAGCCTTTGCCTAAGTTTTTTCATCAATTCTTCTGTGTGCTCTGCAAAGGAGAGTTTGTTGTCCAGCCATATACCCAAATATTTGAATTTAGGCACGAACTCAAGATCTTCGCCTAGAAGGGTAGTTATGGGAGGAAGGGTACCAGCAGCAGAGTAGGCCCTAGTGCTAGATGGGGTAAAGAGCATGGCCTTAGTTTTTTTGCATTTAGCAGTAGCTTTTTGTTGAGAAGCTGATGCTGCAGCATACTGAATTCAGTTTGTAGATCTGTGCATGTGGCTCCAGGGGAGTCATGGCTTAGATAGAGCACCATGTCATCGGCAAACAAGTGGATACTGGCTTCTGTAATGCCTAGGTTCAAGTTGTTAATGTAGATGGTGAACAGTAGAGGCCCAGTATGGAACCCTGTGGGACTCCTCTTTTTATTGGTTTGAGATGAGAGAGCTCACCTTCAGCCTTAATTTGTTGCTGCCTATCAGAGTGATAATCCTGGAACCAGTCCAGTGAGGTTGAGTCCATACCTATGGTTTTTAAGGTGGAGAGAAGTAGGCAGTGGTCGACAGGCCTTGCTAAGGCCTAAAAACACAGCACAAACACATTTTTTGTTGTCAAAGTCCCGTTGCCAGTCATTAGTGACTTTGGCCAGCACCGTACCAGTGCTATGCTTTGCTTTAATGCCATTGTTCATGCAATATTTATCAAACTTTGTTTTGAATTCAGATATAGTTTTACTTTCCACCACCTCACAGGGAAATGCATTCCATACATGTGTTACTAATCCAATATCTCCTTTTATTTGTTCTAGATCTTTCCTTAGCCAATTGGTGGCCATGTGCTCTTGTATTATGCCCATGGTCCCTATGCACTAGTCCCATGCTATCCCAAAGATAGGTGTCCATATGTGCCCTAAAAACTGGACACATATCCCCTCTCATCCTGTGATATTCCAATGAATACAGCCCCAATGACTGCAGCCTCTGCTCATAACATTGTCCTTCCATTCCCTGTACTGTCTTTGTAGCCCTCCTCTGTACGCTCTCCAATACCCCCACATACTGCCTCTTGTAGGATGCCCAAAACTGCACACAGTATTCCATATGGGGCCTCACCAGCGCAGTGTACAATGGGATCACCATTTGCCTTTCCTTACATTTGACATGTGTTTTTATACAATGTGCTATACTACTAGCCTTTTCATAGTTTTGTTACATTGCATTCTGAAATCCAAATTACTACTAATGTTGCTCCCCAAGTCCCTCTCTTCCTATGAAACCTTTAATGCTGTGCCCCCCAGGATATATTTATACTGTCTGTTATTTTTACCAAAATGCATGACAGAAGCATTTGTCAATGTTAAATATAGATTGTTTTTGGGAGGCCCACATTTCCAGGTTATTTAGGGCAACTTGCAAAGTGGTGTGATCAGCTGTACTATTTACTGTGCCCCCTAACCTAGTATTGTCAGCAAATTTTGAAAGCCAAACCCCTGCTTCAACCTGCATTGTTGATATATATAGATTAAATAGGCAGGGTCCCAGCACAGATCCCTGAGGGACACTGCTGGTCACTCTGGCCTGGCCAGAGAACTCTCCCCTCACTGCCTGTCTTCTATTCACCAACTATGCCCTAACCCATAGTGCAGTCCAGTTAGGGAGATCTAATTCCGAAATGACTTTTACAAGCTCCTCATGGGGGACCTTATCAAAGGCCTTTGCAAAATCCAGATAGATGACATCAACTGGAGTTCCCCTATCAATAGACTTACTGACCTCATTATAGAATTCTAAAAGGTTAGTCTGGCATGCAGTATATCAGCTGCATCTCACACTCTCACCAATATTTTCAAAGTTAACAGAACTAGAAGTCCAAGTCTACAGATAACTAGACATTTAAGTATTATTTTTGATTATTTCTGTTAATCATACCTTAATATTTCAATTTGGCTATTTGGGGTGGTGACATAGTGAACTTTTAACTACAAAACTTTGGGGTATGTACAGTGTGTTAAGCTTAAATTTAAACAAAAATAAATCAATTGTGCATGCTATAATGTTCTGAAAATAAGTCTAATACAGAAATATAAGTTGAGATACTAGTTCAATGAGTTGTGAGTTCTTATACCAAAAAGGTCACAATATTTGTAAGTATGCAGAAAGCATGGTATAGCCAATGCCATTTATTGTGTTGAATATTGCTTATTCATTTGTATTGTTTATTTTGCTGAAATTTGTTTATTTGTGTTACCTGATTTTCTGAAATCCTTGTTGTTGTTTACACTATTTTTATTATGCTTGATATTTATGTTAATTAGATATATGTAGATTATTGTATATAGGCATTGATATTATATATAATATACACACACATATGTGTGTGTGTGTGTGTGTGTGTGTGTGTGTGTGTGTGTGTATATATATATTTATTTTCATGGCCAAAAACTCCATTTAATGCATCAGTTAGGGTTGTTCCACAGCGACAAAAGTGAGGAAATTTGATGTTAGGGTTCCCACCCCCTTGCACCCCACCCCCATCAACAGGCATCGGGGTGTGCACTGGGGTAGTCAGTCCTAACTCACACCCTATCCCATGTGCAAACAAGCTGAGGTGATGCAATATAGGAGAATGGGGTGAGAGTTAAGACTGACGACCCCAACGCACACCCCGATGCCTGTTGGTGGGGTACAAGGGGGGTGGGAACCTTAACATCGAATTTCCTCGCTTTTATCACTGTGGAACAACCCTAACTGATGCAATAAACAGAGTATTTTTGCCATGGATTTCCCTTCTTTTTGAGAATGTGCACTATAAATGGTAAAGTAACAGCAACGCAAACGCACGCTTAAATGCTAACGGACATGGTGATGCAAATATAAACGATAATGCAAACAGTAATACAAACACAAGCACAAACATTAATGAAAACAGAAACGCAAATGCAACCGCATACAGAAACACAAACCATAACGCACATGGGCACGGTAACATAACTGGAAATGCAGACATGATAACAGCAATGATGACACCAAAGGAAACACAAACAGAAATGCAAATGGAAGCACATACGTAAATGCAGATGGAAATGCACACAGTAACGCAAAAGGAAATGTAAACAAAAACAGTAATGGAAATGCAAATGTTAACAGTTACGCAAACGCAAAAGCAAATGAAAACGCAAAGGGTAACGAACATGGTGGTGTAGACAGTAACGGTAATGGGCACGGTCACAGTACCGCAATTGGAAATGCAAATGCTAATGATAACAGCAATTATGATGCCAAAGGAAATGGAAGCGTGTACGCAAACGCAAATGGTAATGCACACGATGACACAAAATGAAACGCAAACAAAACCAGTAATGGAAACGCAAATGTTAACAGTAATGCAAACGCAAACAAAAAACGCAAAGGGTAATGCACACGGTGGCGTAGATGGGAACAGCAATGGAAACAGAAATGCAAGCATGTATGGAAACACAACTGGTAATGCGCACGGTCATGGTATTGCATTAGGAAATGTAAATGCTAATGGTAACAGCAACGATGACGTCAAAGGAAACACAAACAGAAGCGCATAAGTAAATGCAAATGGTAATGCACACGGTGACGCAAAACAAAAACAAAAACAGTAATGGGAACGCAAATGTTAACAGTAACGCAAGTGCAAATGAAAATGCAAAGGATAACACACACAATGGCGTACACGGGAATAACACAAACGCAAGCACATATGGAAATACAAATGGTAACGCGCACGGTCACGGTACCACAAAAGGAAATGCAACTGCTAATGGTAACAGCAACGATGATGCCAAAGGAAACGCAAATGGAAGCGCATATGCAAACGGTAATGCACACGGTGATGCAAAACGAAACACAAACAGAAACAGTAATGGAAACGCAAATGGTAACAGTAACACAAACTCAAGCACAAACAAAAATGCAAAGGGTAATGCACACGGCTGTGTAGATGGGAACGTTAACGCAAACAGTTACAGGAACACAAGTGGGAACGCTAACTGTGATAGTAACGAAAGCGCACACCCTTTTCTTCACCAACAGCTGCATAGAGAAACACAGTGAATACAAAGAATGTATGCATAATAATGGACCTCGGAGCAGAAAATGAGCACTTGGAATACTAAATTGCTTATATCGTGGGAACCGTACGATGTAGAAAAAAAATTACAATTTCATATAAATTATGACTTTCCTGGCTAGTTTTGTACTTAGCAGGGGGCTAAGCATTTTTCTGATGAAAGGTCTGTATCTTGAAGCGTTTCCGAGATACGGGCCCGAAAGGCGCGGCGGATGCCGTAATGTTAGTCTATGGGAAAAAGCATCAACTTCAGAGTACAATAACTTTGCATCCCTGTAATATTTTGTCACCAAACCACCGAAAGTTACATCTGTGGCATGTTGGCTTTCTCCCTTCCAAATTTCAGCCCAAAAGACCAAACCATTCTTTTGCAGCAGGGTGACATAAATTACTGTTATTTTGGCCATAGTGTCGCAAAGTAGTGTCGCAAGTCACAACACTTTCGCAAAAAAATCATGAAAAGTGTTGCAAGTGAGACACTACTTTGCAACACTACAGTTTACAAAAATTTCAAAAACATTTCTGGGGTGTTTAACCCCTGAAAAAAGACATGGCTAGCATCCACTAGGAGAACACAAAAAGAATTGTGTCCTAGAGGGTCCCAAATTTAAATGGCAAGCATTTCTGTGACCACTAACTGAAAAAAATGGTAGATTTGTGACACTACAGGGGTCATTTACGACACTAAAAACTGCATTTGCAACACTGTCAAACTTTTTGTTAACTTTTTCCATTGACTATAATGGGAAACTTGTTTTTTGAATAACATTTGAACTGTTTAATATTTTTTCATGAAATCTTCGAAAGGCACATCAGGGACCCTGGCCACATGTTCCCTGAAGTTTTCGGACTGGTCACGCAACTGTGTGACCTGTAGCTGCGAGCAAAGAATAAGCAAAAAAGTGTAAATGCGCTATGGAATGTTGCTTTATAGCTCCGCAACCGTATACCCTACCATTATGAAACTTGGCAGATCCAGAGATCTATGGTACCGCTCCATGTCTGCCAATTTCCAGTCAAATCTGTTATACGGTGGCAAAGTTATGAAGATGCAAAATTTCACACTTTAACCTAAAATGGAGTATTCAACCCTAACTATACTGGTACTATCATGCCACTACAATATATATATATATATATTTTTTTTTTTTTCATTGCAAAAAACTTTGTTTAATGCATCAGTTAGGTTCAAAGTGACAAAAGTGGGGAAATGAGATGTTAGGGTTGAGCCCCTAACCCCCCACCACCCCATCCTCCACAGACCGACAGATGCCAAGGTGTGCCATGGGGTCATGAGACCAAACTCTCACTCCGCTCCATATGTAAACAGGTTGACATGCTACAGTAAGTAAGAATGGGGTAAGAGTTAGGCCTCACAACCCCATGGCACACCCTGGCGTCTGTCAGTCTGTGGAGAATGGGGTGGGTGGGTGGTGGTGGGGTTAGCGGCTCAACCCTAACATCTCATTTCTCCATTTTTGTTGCTTTAACCCTAACTGATGTATTAAGCAAGATTTTTGCAATGAATTTCCTTACTTTTTGAAAAAGTATAATATAACTAATAAATAGCATGTGTTGTTGGGCCCCATGCTCCCACAAAGCTGCCCATTTCTACATAAAGATATGCATCTGTGGAAGTGCAGGCCCTCTGGGCCCTGCGCTCCCACTTACACATAGCTAGAGAGCCATACAGCAGCCCTAAAGGGCAAGGAACCCTCATAACACTAATTTGTCAATATCTTGGGAACCCTAGCAGCTAGAAAAAAAAAATTAAATGCCATTGTAATCATGAAAGCGAGTACTACATGTGGCATAAAGATCAAGTGAATCTGCATCTTGCATCATTTCTGTGATACAGGCACTGAAAAGGTACTCTTTGGAACCCTTGTGACACTAATTTGCCAATATCTCAGGAACCGTAGCAAGTAAGGAAAAAATTCCAATGCTGGTGTAATTTATGATTTCCAAACTTGTTTCTACAGGTTAGATCTAAGCTGTAGGTAGTAAAAAATCCGTATCTCACCTTGTTTTTGAGATATGGGCGCAGAAAGGCGTCATGGGCATCACAATGTTATCCTAAGGGAAATGTCTCAACTTTGGAATATCATAACTTTGTAACCAATGCAATTTTTCACTCCAAGCCAGCACCATCTGTGGGACACCCCCTTGCACCCTGCAAATTTCCAGCCAAAGGTTCTACCGTTTCTTAGCAGTGAGCTGACAAAGTTTTATAAATCCTTGTTTGTGAGCTGACAAAATCCCCGTTCGTGAGCCGATCCTCGTTCGTGAGATAGGGCCACCTGGTCTTCATCTCATGAATGGTGATTTTGCTAGCTTATGAATGGGGATCGGCTCACGAACAGGGATTTTGACAGCTCAAAATTGGGGATTCCCTGTTCACGAGATAGGGCCATCTGGGCCTCATCTCATGAACAGGGATTCTGACAGGTCACGAATGGGGATTCAGCTCATGAACGGGGATTTTGACAGCTCATGATCAATATTTGTTTTTTTATGATCAGAATCCTCGTTCATGAGCTGATCCCCATTCGTGAGATAGGGCCATCTAGCCTTTATCTCACGAACTGGGATTTTGACAGCTCAGGAACGGGAATCAGCTCACGAATGGGGATTTGGACACCTCACAAACGGGGATCGGAAGCGAGTCACGAACGGCAATTTTCAAATGCAAAAATGAGCATTTTTTGAATTATCTGATGGAAATTAAACATATGGTTTTGTAGAGGACATCGCCCTGAAAAAAACCTATGCATTTGTTTACACAAAATGCATCTGTGGGGCAAGTAACAACATTTTGTTTTGGGCTAAAAGTGAAAACAAGATGATGGCTCACGAATGGGAATTTTTTTCTCACGAACTGGGATTTAATGAATCCCCATTCGTGAGTGGTCAAAATCCCCATTTGTGAGCCAAAATCCTTGTTCGCAGATGTGCATCTAACCAAAAGACTGAACTGAGTATGCTCAGAACCCGAATTTTCAAAATTGAATAACTTTGGATCAGAATAATATATTTTCACCAAACAAATGCTGACTTGGTCCTTAGGGTAAGCTCTTTCTACCCTGAACATTTCAGGCTAAAATGCTAAGCAGTGTGGCTACAAGGTGATGAGGAAAATTCTGGAAAAATTGACAAAAAACAAGCGAAAAACACATTTGTTTCCATATGCGCTGTGCAAAATCCACAAATCTGATCAAAACATAATTTGGCATGTCAAGAGATCTGCCCCACGGGACAGTGCATACCAAATTTCATGCAAATTTGTAGAATGGTAGCAAAGTTATTAAGGTGCAAACTTTGGGGTTTAACATTAAACTGCACACTCAACCCTAACTATATATATAGATATGTTAGGGTTGTTCCTAACGACAAAAAGCAAGAATTCGGTGTTAGGGTTGAGTAGCCCCCTTGGACCCCCCAGCCCACCCCCAACTGGCACTGAGGTGTGCGTCGGGGTCGTCGACCCTAACTCTCACCCCATCACATGTGTAAAGAAGCATAGGTATAGGAGAATGGTGTGACAGTTAGGACCGATGACCCCAATGCGCACCTCAATGCCGGTTGGGGGGTGGGCTGGGGACTCTCAACCCTAACCCCAAATTTCCTAGCTTTTGTTGCTGTGGAACAACCCTAACTGACGCATTAAATGGAGTTTTTGGCCTCTAATTTCCCTTCTTTTGAGAATGAGGCCGATAAATAGTGAATAGAATATGGTGGCGGGAGTGCGGGTCCAATCCCACCACGTGATGTCTTGTCACATAGTAACAGGAACAGCAACACAATTGCAAGCCCCAAGAGTTACACACATGGTAATGTAAATGTAAATGGTAAAGCAAACATCAATAGAAACGCAAGTGCAAAGTGACGCTGAAGCAAACAGTGAGAGAAACGGAGACGCAGGCGCGTACAAAAACATAACTGGTAACACGCACAGTGATGGCTGTGGTATTTATGCAAATGTTAGGTGTGACAGCAAAAAGAACACCAAAGGGAACAGAAACAGAAACGCAAATGCAAGCGCACACATACACGGAAACCGTAATGCCCACGGGCATGGTACTGCAATTGTAAATGCAAATGGTAAAGTTAACATAAAGAATAATGCGAAAGGAAACAGAAACAGAAATGAGAACGGAAGCGCGTACAGAAACGCAAACCGTAATGCGAACGGTCATGTTACCGCAATTGTAAATAGAAATGTTAACAGTAACAGCAACAATAACACCAAAGGAAACAGAAACGGAAAGGTGAACGCAAGCGCTCATGGAAACGCAAACTGTAACACGCACAGGCACAGTACCGCAATTGTAAATGCAATTGCTAAAGTTAACATGAAGAATAATGCCAAAGGAAACAGAAATGGAAACTGGAATATAAGCATGTATGGAAACGCAAACCGTAACGCACATGGTGATGTTACCACAATTGTAAATGGTAATGGTAACAGCAGCAATAATGCCAAAGAAAACAGAAACGCAAAAGGAAATGCAAGCACGTATGGAAACGCAAACCGTGACGTGCGCGGTCACAGTACAGCAAGTGGAAGCGCAAACGGTAACGTTAACAGCAGAAATAACGGCAAAGGAAACAGAAATGGAAATGCGAACACAAGCACATATGCAAATGAGAACGCAAAGCGTAACGCACACGGTGGCGTACACGGGAACAGTAACACAAATGGGTATGAAACACAAGTGGTAATGCTAAATGTAACAGTAACATAACCGCACACCCTGTTTTTACCCAAGAGCTGCATAGAGAAACACAGTGTGCACAAAGAATGTATGCATAATAATGGGCCTCACAGCAGAAAATAAGCTGTCGGAAGACTAAATTGCTTATATCTCAGGAACCGCTCAACGTAGGAAAAAAAAATGTCTATGATTCATGATTTTCCTGCTTCTGTTGCCATAGGCTATGCATTGTCATGACAAAAATTCTGTATCTCACACCGTTTCCGAGATACGAACCCCGAAAGGCGTGGCGTATGCCACCATGTTAGTCTATGGGAAAAAACACCAACTTTGGAGTACCGTAACTTGGCATCTGTGCACTATTTTTTTTACCAAACCACCAAAAGGCACATCTGTGAGATGTTGGCTGCATTCCCTCCAAATTTCAGCTCAAAAGACCAAACCGTTCTTTCACAGCAGGGTGGCAAAGAATTCCTGTCATTTTTGCTAAGTCTGAAAAAATAGTGTCGCAACTTGCGGCAATTTTCGCAAAAATTTTAGAAAGTGTCGCAGGTGCGACACTACTTTGCAACACTACTGTTTCCAGAAATGTGAAAAACACATTTCTGGGGTGTTTTACCCCAAAATAAAGACATGGCTAGCATCCTTAGGGTCCGACTAGGTGAACATAGAAAGTATTGTGTCCCTAGAGAGTCCCAATTTTAAATAGCAAGCATTTTTCTGATCACTAACTGAAAACAAAATGTCGGATTTGCGGCACTACTAGGGCTATCTGCGACACTAAAAAGGGCATTTGCGAAAGTGTTGAACTTTTTGTTAACTTTTCCCATTGACTTATAATGAGAACTTGTTTTTTAAATAACTTTTGAACCGTTTAATATGTTTTCATGAAATTTTCAAAAGGCACATCGAGGACCCTGGCTGCACATTCCCTGCAGTTTTCGGACCAGTTGCGCAAACCGTACGACCTGTAGGCGAGAGCAAAGAATTCGCACAAAAGCATAATTGCACATTTCGTTGTCACTTAATAACTCCGCAGCTGTATATCCGACTGGTATGAAACTTGGCAGATCCCAAGATTTACCACGCCCAATTGTGTATACCAAATTTCAGGTAAATCTGTTGAACAGTGGCAAAGTTATTAAGGTGCATAATTTGACCCTTTAACCTTAAAAGTGCTACTCAACCCTAACTATAATATATATATACACATTCATATACATACATATTATGGTAGGACGGTAGTGCTACCATAGTTAGGGTTGAGGAGCCATTTACATGTTAAACCCAAAATTTTGCAGCTTAATAACTTTGCAACCATTTGACAGATTTGCCTGAAATTTAGAATACATGATCAAGACCCATACACCCTGGGATCTGCCAAATTTCGTACCAGTCGGATACACGGCTGCGGAGCTATTAAGTGTGATCTGCGCGTGCGTTTATGCTTTTTCTGGAATTCTACGGTCACGCCTACATGGCACACGGTTTGCGCAACCCATCTGAAATCTTCAGGAATGTAGAAGGTCCCCAATGTGCCTTTGAAGATTTCGTGAAAAATAAATGGTTCAAAGATTATAAACAATTTTCCATTATAAGTCAATAGGAAAAGTTAACAAAAAGTTCGACAGTGTCGCAAATGCACTTTTTACTGTCGCAAATGTCCCTTTTACTGTCGCAAATCTGCCATTTTGTTTTCAGTTAGTGATCAGAAAAATGCTTGGCATTTAAAATTGGGACGCTCTAGCAACCTAATTCTTTTTGTATTCACCTAGTCGGGCCCTGAGGATGCTAGCCATGTCTTTATTTTGGGGTAAAACAGCCCAGAAATATGTTTTTCAAATTTCTGGAAAAAGTACTTTCGCAAAGTACTGTCACACTTAAGACACTGTTGTATGCATTTGCGAAAGCTTTCGCAAATTACGACAGTACTTTTCTAGGCTGTGGGAAAATGACAGCAATTCTTTGGCACCCTGCTGCAAAAGAACGGTTTGGTGTTTTCGCCTAAAATTTGGAGGGAACGCAGCGGACACCTCACAGATGTGCCTTTCAGTGTTGCGTTGAAAAAATATTACACGGCAGCAACGTTACGGCACTCCAAAGTTGATGCTTTTTTCCATAGGAGTATATTATGGCATCCGATGCATTGCAGCAATCCCTTGGCGCCCTGCTGCAAAATAACGTCTTGGACTTTTGGGCTGAAATTTGGAGGGAAGACAGCCAACATCCCACAGATGTGCCTTTTAGTGGTTTGGTGAAAAAATATTACAGGGAGCCAAAGTTATGGCACTCCAAACTTCTCTTTTTTCCCATAGGATAACATTACAGCATTCGCCGCAAATTTCAGGTGCCGTATCTCGGAAACGGTACGAGATATGGACTTTTCGTTGGAAAAATACTTAGCTCCCTGATGGGGGCTAAGTACAAAACTAGCCAGGAAAGTCATAAATCATATGACTTTTAATTTTTTTCCCTATGTTGTACGGTTCCTGAGATATAAGCAATTTAGTATTCCAACTCCTCATTTTCTGCTCCGAGACCCATTACTATGCATACATTCTTTGTACTCACTGTCTTTCTCTATGCAGCTTTTGGGGAAAACCAGCCTGTGCGCTTACATTACTGTTACCGTTGCCCTTTCCACTTGCGGTTCTGTACCCGTTTCACTTACCGTTCATGTCTACGCCACCATGTGTGTTATCCTTTGCGTTTCCATTTGCGCTTGCATTTCTGTTATTTTTTGCCATTTGTGTCTACAGTACTGTTTCTCTTTCTGTTTTCCTTTACGTCACAATGCCCATTACCATTTCTGTTTGCGGGCACCATGTTACAATGTGACAAGACATCACATGGAGGACCGTTCCCGTCTATGCCACCATGTGCATTACCCTTTCTGTTCTCATTTGCACTCACATTACCATGTGCGTCACTGTTAACGCTTCTGTTTGCGTTGCTGGTCCTGTTACTATGTCACAAGACATAACGTGGCGGGAGCGCGGAGACCTAAGGGCCCTGTGCTCCCGCCGGCTGCATCTTTCACTATTTGTTGTCATCATTCTCAAAGAAAGGAAATTAGAGGCAAAAACTCCATTTAATGCATCAGTTAGGGTTGTTCCACAGTGACAAAAGTGAGAAATTCGGTGTTAGGGTTGAAAACCCTTGGACACCCAGCCCACCCCCAACTGGCATTGGGGTGCGCACTGGGTGTTCGGTCTAATCTCACCCCATTCTCCTATACCTCTGCTTCTTTACACATGAGGTGAGAGTTGGGCCGGCGACCCCAATGCTCACCCCAATGCCAGCTGGGGGTGGGCTGGGGTCGTCAAAGGAGTTTCAACCCTAACACTGAATTCCTCACTTGTGTATGGAACAACCTAGCTGATGCATTAAATAGATTCTATATATTCATGGCAAAAGCTCCGTTTATGCATCAGTTAGGGTTGTTCCACAGCGACAAAAGCAAGGAAATTCAGTGTTAGGGCTGAAAGCCCCCCTTGCACTTCAAGCCGCCCCCAAACCAGCATCGGGTTGTGCATTGGGGTACGTCGGTCCTAACTCTCACCTCATTCCATGTGTAAACAAGCTGAGGTGGTGAAGTATAGGAGAATGGAATGAGAGTTAGGACCAACGCACCCCAACGCACACCTGGATGCCGGCTGGGGGGGCGGCTGGGGTGTGGTGAGGGCTTTCAACCCTAACACCAAATTTCTCGCTTTTGTCACTGTGGAACAACCCCAACTGATGCATTAAACTGAGTTTTTTGCCATGAATTTCCCTTCTTTTTGAGAACGAGGACTATAAATAGTGACTGGAATGCAATGGTGTAAGTACAGGCCCTTTGGATCCCGCACTCCCACCATGTGATTTTTTGTCACATAGTAATGGTAACTACAATGCAACTCAAGCGCAAACAGTTACGCAAATGGTGACGCAAACGTAAATGGTAAAGCAAATGTTAGTGTATGGGAACAAGCGTCACTTTGGAGTACCGTAACTTTGCATACCTGCAATATTTTTTCACCAAACCATGAAAAGGCACAACCGTGGAATGTTGGCTTTCTTCTCTCCAAATTTCAGCCCAAAAGACCAAACCATTCTTTGGCAGCA
Source organism: Neoceratodus forsteri (assembly GCA_016271365.2). Lineage (NCBI taxonomy): Eukaryota > Metazoa > Chordata > Ceratodontiformes > Ceratodontidae > Neoceratodus > Neoceratodus forsteri. Next base: position 67,081,426 of record CM028133.1, read on the forward strand.
GGGTGGCAAACAATTCCTGTTATTTTGGCCATAGTGTTGCAAAGTAGTGTCGTGATTTGCGACACTTTCGCACAAAAAAATCAGGAAAGTGTCGCAAGTGTGACACTACTTTATGACAATACAGATTACAAAAATTTAAAAAACATATTTCTGGGGTGTTTAACCCCCAAAAAAAGACATGGCTAGCATCCTCAGGGCTTGACTGGGTGAACACAAAAAGATTTGTGTCCCTAGAGGGTCCCAAATTTAAATGCCAAGCATTTCTGTGACTAGTAACTGAAAAAAAAAATGGCTGACTCACGACACTACAGGGGTCATTTGTGACGCTAAAAACTGCATTTATGACATTGTTGAACTTTTTGTTAACTTTTCCCATTGACTATAATGGTAAACTTGTTTTTTGAATAACTTTTGAACCGTGTAATATTTATTCACAAAATCTTTGAAAGGCACATCAAGAACCTCGGTTGCATGTTCCCTGATGTTTTTGGACCAGTCACGCAAACCATGCGACCTGTAGGTGTGAGCAAAGAATGCACAAAAAAGCATAAATGCGCTACGGAATGTCGCTTAATAACTCCGCAACCGTATATCAGACCAATATGAAACTTGGCAGATCCCAAGATCTATGCTACCACTCCACGCCTGCCACATTTCAGGCAAATCCATTATATGGTGGCAAAGTTATTAAGGTGCAAAATTTCACCATTTAACCTTTTAACTACCGTGCAGCTATAATATATATACACACACACATATATAAATACATATACACACACACACACAGATATATATATATATATATATATATAATACACATATATACATACACATATACATACATATATATTCCTAAGTGTGGCAAAAACATTTTTATTGTTATCCAGAACCTGGAAGATTGGTATAGTACAGTTGAATTTTATAATTATTTTTGGTAATTTATGAAAATATTTTTGGGTAAGGCCCAAGGTAAATTCAAGTGCCATATTATAAAAGTGATATAACCCAATGTTCTAACATATTTGGGGTCTCTCATCTGTGGGATAATTAGGGTGGGAAAAAAATCTTCCGCGGGCAGAATTCAAGCGAAAGTCCGACTTTCGCTCACAAGGAAGTTCGGAAATTGATTTCAAAACTTCCATGGAACTTCCGCCCATGATCGCCGCTCTTTTAATTATCAAATTGCCCCACAAAAAGCCCTGGTGGCTAGTGTAATGGTCCCTCCTCACCAACCCCACATGTATAAAATTATCCCTGGTGACTAGTGGTCCCTCCCCTTCATCCAGTAACCCGCCCACCACAAAAATGTACAGTACCCCCAACCGCAACCCTATCTCCACTGTCCTGTTGAAAAAATCTCTGGTGGTCTAGTGGTTTGGTTTTTAATTTAATTTAAACCCCCTCCCGATCCAAAGCCCCAAACCACATTCCTATCCCCAGTGATCCAGTGCCCTCCCACCCAGCCTCCCCAGCAGCCAGGTGTCCCACAACCCTGCTCCCACCCCATCATAAACCCGGCAGCAGCGGACTGTCACAGCCCTTCTCTCTTCTCCATGGTGGCCCACCAACTGAGCTGTCATGAATGAGCAGTACGTGGTATGCTCATTTATGACAGCTCAGTCAGTGGGCCGGCCATGGAGGAGAGAGAGGATGGCTGTGACAGTCCACTGCTGGGGTTTATGATGGGGTGGGAGCGGGGTTGTGGGACACCTGGCTGCTGGGGAGGCTGGGTGGGGGGCACTAGATCACCAGAGATTTGGGACTGGGAATCGGAAGGGGGTTTAAATAAAAAAAAAAACTAGACCACCAGATATTTGTTCTTTAACAGGACAGTGCAGTGGAGATAGAGATGGGGGGTTACTGTACATTTCGTGGCAGGCGGATTACCAGGAGGAGAGGAGGGATCACTAGCAACCAGGGACAATTTTTTACATGTGGAACAGGTGGGGGGAGGGACCACTAGCCACCAGGGCTATTTTTCTTCCTTTCCAGGTGAATTTTCGCCTGGTAACTTTCGTGGAAGTTTTCCGCTCCGCTACAGGCGGAAGTTCGGAAACTTTCGCAGAAGTCCCTCAATTTCTGCGGAAGTTCTGCGGGAGCGGAAAACAGCAGTTTCGCCCACCCCTAGGGATAACTGTTAGTGAATAATAGGCCACACACAGAGTGTATGGGAAATAAATATTATTGTTATTGCTTGCAAGTTACTGAATGGCATTAATATTTTTTTTTCTGTTCTTGTTTCTCGAGGATTAAAAGATAGAATTACTCCTAGACAGCAAGAACAGACCAACATAAGTAATTGTCTTGCAGTAAAGCTGCAAAAAAAGGACTTTTGAAGTAACATAAGGAAAGATTTGGTTCTTTGTTTAAATTGTGTTGGATAAGAGGTTATTGATATTTAATTGTGATTGTTGTTAAAGCTTAGTAACAAGACAGTAAAACAGGACAGCTGCTATTGCAACTGTAGATAAGGTTCAGTCAGATGCAGAGGCAATGCTTTCAGAGTTTCTAGTACCTCCCATTAAGGAGAAGCTATTCACACCTCTGCGTATGAGCTGTAGTACAGAAGAAATAATTGAAGAATTAGAGAAACTGAATAAAGAGTATATATAGATCTGCTTGAGGACCTGCATGCTGATAAATTAAGGTTATCTAATGATGTAAAACAGCTAAGCCAACAAGTAGGGGAGAAATTTCATGACTGTAGTAGAATTGTCAGCCAGATTCCATTGCTCAAGAAACAGAGGAAAGTAATGAGAAAATATTTGACGAAGACTTTGTCTTGGGCAACCTAAAGACTGACATTGCTGTTCTAAAAAATTCTGCTAAACAGCTGAAAGAGCGGTGTTCAGCTTAGAGAAAGAGAAGGCCAAGATATTAAAGACTAGTGAACAGTTATAAGAGTGGTGTTCAGCTTTATAGAAAGAGAGGGCTGAAATATTAAAGATTAATGAACAGGTCACTAAGAATTTAGCCAAGAGTGAAAAAAAAGGTGTAAGAATTTAAAGGAACAATTACAAAGTAAAGAAGAAGAGTGGGCACAGAGGGAGAAGTACCTGTTAGGCAAAAGGAAAGAGGGGACCTCGGAACAAAACAGCATAAGCTGGTCACCCCTAAGGTATCTACCCCAGGGTAATAAACAAAGGTTTTATCCTTCTTGGAATTCCCTCTGTGCAGGACCTGCTAATGTAGCAGGCCTTTACCCACAACCCTCCCCTATTCAATCTAGTGCTGAAGAAGAAATAGTACAAGAAGAGAAAATACACAGAGATAGAGAGATCAGTGTTCCAAAAGAGATAAAGAGAATATTAAGGAGAGGAGATACACAGACAACTAAGGGGAGATCTGAAGGTGCATTTCATAAAATGAACGGAATAAGGATAGCCAATGGAAAGAGCGGTATACCCTTTTGGAAAAACATGTTCTTGAATTAGGAAAAGAAGTTTTAAGATTTAAAGGTCCAAAAAGGAGATACCAAGAGTAAAAGTAAAAATCATGTAAGACTAAGAGCATCTGAGGAATCAGGCCCAGATGACTCCTCCCCTGAAAATGAATATTCCGGTTCAGAAGAGTAAATCACATGAGGAACCTAAAAGGAAACACAAAACCAGACAGAAAAGAAGTTCTGATTCCAAAAATGAGTCATCTAATGGGTCCAGACAAAATAAAAATATGTCTAAAAAGGAACAGGGGTATTTACAATAGAAGACTGTTACACACGCTTTGAAACTGGTAGGAGAAAGGTACAATTCTAAATCACCAAGAGGAGGAACTGAGCAACATATTTGAAAATCAAAAGAATGTTTTGAATCTTTGTCCATAACTGATGAGGGAAAACAGAGTTTTGTGATTAGGTAGTCTGTTAATGACCCTTGAGCTGAATGGTCAAGAATGTCTAGAAACAGAATAAACCAGATAGACTGAACAAGTTCCTGAAAAAGAAGTTTGGTAAATATCACACCAGGGGGGCAGCCAGGCGTGCTGCCTACCAAATGTGATGTGGTATTAACCAAAGCCCTAGAGAATGTTATTGTAGGCAAAAGGATGTGTGGAGCAGAAAGACAATCAGGCAGTGATTCAGATGACTTACAAGATGCATATTATCAAGGTTTACCCCCTGCTATGAGGACACAATTGGCACTTGAACTTAAAAGGAGGCCCAGGGGCATCCACTGGATTGTCAGGCAGGCAGAACACATCTGGGACTCTGAAAAGGTGATGACTCTCCTCCACAGAAAAAGGGAGGGGTACCCCTCCTAATGCCTAAGTGTCTGAAGTAACTACTGCGAATGCCTTGGCCATGGAGGGGGATGAGCTATCTACTCCCAAAAGCAGGAGGCAAAGGAAGAAATGGGGCAACAACACTCAACCAGAAAAAGCTGTGGAGCAGCCCAAGGTGGTGCCTGACCCTGCAGTGGTAACCCAACCTACCAACCTTGCCCAAGCTTTCCCTGTTATGGTTCCACCACCAGGCCCCAAGCCACAATTCTATCAAAGCCCTCAGCAATTCCCACAACCTCAGTCATACCAGAACCAGGGACCCTCCCATGGAGGTTATAATCCTGGTAGAGAGCGTGGCTGAGGGTACGGGAGAGGATACTATAATGACAATAGAGGTTATTATAGGGAACACTTCAATGGTTGTAGAGGTGATAGAGGTGACGATGGGGGAAATCAAGATTATAACCATGATCAAGACAGATCAAGGCCTAGCTCCCCAAAAATAGAGGAAATGAGAGAAGAGATGAAAGAATCACAGGAAAAGATGAGAAACCAGATAGGGGACTTAAGAGCATTTGTTCAAACCCACTTGCTCCCTACTACCCAGCTGCCATCTGGTTTCCATACTCTTGTGCAAAGTTCCTCTGCAACATCAGGTGCAAGTGGAGCCAATCATGGTGACTGACTAGTGCCTTCTGTCCTTCCTAATGCTGCCTAGGGAAATTAAATTGCAATTGTTAACATTGGAATTGAAACTACTATGAAACTGAAAAATAAAAGTGTTAGCTCAGAACCTGACCTTTCCCTAGAGGTGTCCTGAGTTACTGCTGCAAGCAATGTAGAGAGTCACATTAAATGTGCCACGTTGCCATGTGTTAAAAGAAACAAATTCTACCTGGGCAACTTAATCCCTAAGGGGGGGGGCAAATAGGTTTTATTTGGACATAAACATTAAAAACAGCCTAAGTCATAAAGCTTTGGTTGACTCTGGAGCTGAAGTCACTTTGATGTCCAGAAGCTTTTATGACAAACTTGCTGATGTGGTGGGTAACTCTAAGGTATTAAAACCCCTCTCTGATGACTTATGATTAGTAGGTTATTGAGGGGGGTTCTCAACAGACTCTAGGTAAAGTGTGGCTGAAATTGAGGTTTGGCAAGATAAAAGTCAACCACCCAGTGTGTATATCACTGATAGAACTGGGGTTGATTTCTTAACTGGAAATGCCTATCATTAACTATTTCCATGAAATCCTGTGGTCACAGGTAAACAGGCCCATTCCACATGGAAAGAGTCTTAAGGTTCCTAAATAATCAGAATCATGTTATCTTGAGAAAAGTGATGCAACAATTAAACAGAATTGTGTACATTCTAATGTACCTGATGTATCTGTACTTGGTAATTCTGAACATTTGGCTCAATGCATAAGTAGAGCTCATGTGGTTTGTCTGTCAGGGCATGAGATGGTCAAGTCTGAGCTTAATGCAAGAGGCCTTACTTTCTTCACCAAGGAAGTGAACCCTGTTATCTCAGAGACACACCCTGCAACTGACACAGAGACACTGGATTTTGAGTACCCAACCCCCTTTGGGAATGGTGGAAAGGAAACGCTGCCACTATATCACGGGTCCTTACTCTGCAACATAAGGTCAAAACAAAGGCAGATTAAAGGTGCCCATCAAAGCAGAGAGTTTGCGGACTGCAAATCCTGTGTAATGCTTAGGTTATGAGCACTGTTTAATTAGTGAACTGTTTATAAGGTGTTAAAGAGGCAGAGGCCTAGTTTAACATATTTAAAGAAACCGGAGTGGCTGGAGAGTGTCCCATACCAGAAAACTAGCATGAGAAGCATTGTTATCTGTGCTTTAAACCTCCAAATAGGGCAAAAGAAAATACAACACCCTGTAAATCTAGTACAAGGCCTAGAAACTCCGATGCACCTTGGGCTAAACATCTTTGTATGACTGGGTGTGTATGTTGACCTAGCCAATGATGTTCTTTGGTCATGACTAAGGGGGACCCTTATCCAATAACAGTGACACCACAGGTCTTGAGGTCTGGACAAGCTATTCCTCAAGCGTGCCAGGTGGTGAATGAGTTCACTACAACAATTCCAGGTAATGTCTATAATTTCTCTCTTAGGGTTAATGTAAAAAAAAAGGCCAAGAAATGCCTGACAAGACTGCACTATCTGTCCTTGACAAGCAATTAGTGACATGGGTTTAAAATCCACTCAACACCTTGCTTGGACATGAACAGCAGAGTAATGAACCTCTTGGTACAAAACCCAATGGCAGAGCCTATCACAATAGGAGCTAACTGTGAGTTAGGAGTAGCAATAGGGAAATCCTTCTATGATTTGGAGTTAGGTGTTCCAGTTATTGGGGAGTTACCAGAAGACATTGTTCAGGATGAAACAGATAAAGAAATGAGGTCTATACCAAATAGTTTGTTTTACAAGAGATTTGTCCGGTAAATAAGGAAGAAATACAGGCATGTAAAGTTGAAAATGATTATCTTGTACTGTCCACTGTGGTTAATGAAACAGAGCAATTTAAAGAGGTACATGCCATTGATACTAAAATGTTTCTGAAATAATAGAAGATGAGGAAGAAATAGGTAAAAATTTACCTTTCCCTGATTTTAAAGAACAAGTTGAACAAGCTACAGAAGATTGTAATTTTGAAACAAAAGTGGAAAAGGTAAAGGTTTGTGAAATGTTCCTTCAGTTTAAGAACATGTTTTGCAAAAAATGATCATAATTGTGGGGTAACTGACTCACATGTTTCCAGGGTTTCTACCGATCCTAGTAAAGATCCAGTTTATGTACACCAGTACAGAATACCACTAGCATATTATGAACATATACTGAATACCTTGGTGGAGTGAGGAATTGTAAGCCAGGTAAACTCTATAATTCCCCCATTTGGCCTGTATTAAAAGCTACAGGAAAGTGGAGGCTCACTATTGACTATAAAAAGTTAAACCAACAGGTACTTTTATCTGGTTGGCCTGTAACATATTTGGACCAAAGTTTGGTCAAAGTTCAGGGTGCCAAATATTTCACCACCCTAGATCCAGCAAATGGATTTTGGACATTAAAAGTAGATCCTAAAGATCAATATAAATTGGCTTTTACCTTTGGAAGGAGACAATACACATGGAACAGGTGTCCTTTTTCGCACTGCTGAAAGCAGAGGAAATCTGATTTGCGTGGATGATGTACTAATCAAAAGCAACACTTCTGAGGAACATCTAGCTGAAGTAACCTATGTGTTAAACCAGCTAATAACCACTGGTGCCAAGTTGTCCTTACCAAAGGGGCAATGGTTCAAAAATATGGTAAACTATCTTGGGCATGAGGCTGGACCTGATGGGCTATGCCCTCCGCATACCAAAGTTAAGACAGTCCAGAAAACTGGTTCACCTAAAACTTTAAAGGAGTTACGCAGCTTCCTTGGAATCTGTAACTACTTAAGACAGTTTAGCTAGGACTATGCTGACATGGCCTATCCCCTCACCATGCTACTAAAAAAGTCAGAACCTTGGGTGTGGGGGGGAGGGGTAGCAAGAGAAAGCCATGCAAGTTTTAAAGGATAGTCTGAGTCAAGCACCAAGCCTTGCTTACCCACAAATGGACAAGGATTTTTATCTAGAGACTGGACATACTAGTAGCAGTATCAGTGCAGTGTTATATCAGAAACATGATTCAGACAAATGTTTTATTGCTTACGTAAGTAAAACTTTAAGTGATGTTGAGAAAAAGTTTTCAGATTGTGAAAAGGCATTGTTTTCCACTGTATGGTCAGTACAACAGTTAAAAAAGTATATTTGTGGTATGAAAGTTGTTCTAGAGACTAGTCAGCAACCTTTTACATTTCTGGGGAGCCAGAAACTTAAGGATGGTAATGTATCTAGCAGCAGAATTGTGGCCTGGACCTTAGCACTCTTGGGCATACCTCTAGAGATTAGGTATGCAACGAAGAAAAAGAATACAGTAGCTCAAGGGTTAGCACACCTGGAGATGCATGACTGTACTGTAGATGAACATCCAGCACAAGAGCCTGACCTATCTCCTGAATTGGAAATGGTAGGCAAACATAACAGGCACCACCACTATGAAGAGAATGTGTGTGTGAGAATTTGCCTAGAGCATATGTTGATGGTTGTTCATTCCAGCAAGATGAACAACCATCAACTGGTATTCTGGTTTAGGAGTGGTATGGCAGGATAATAAACCATGTACTCCTATCACATACAAGCTTGGTCCTAAGTCTAACCAATATGCAGAATTAGCAGCCACCTATATAGCGGTACAAACTGCCATACAGCATAAGTTACAAGACATTGTAATTTGCACTGACTCTGATTAGGTTAGGCATAACTTCCTTACACATTTACCAGGGTGGAAGGTGAACGATATTATCAATTCAAGAGGCAGTAAAGTGATGCATGCAAACCTTGTCCTAGCCATAGATCAGTTAGTTCAGAAGCATAACTTGGCTGTTTATTAGAAAAAAGTAAAAGGGCATTCAAAAATTTAGGGACCAGACATGACAGAAAATGACCGAGATGCCCTGGCTAGGGAGAGTGCTTTAAAAGGAAAACAATGGAACTTTGTTCCTCCTGTCCAAGCTAATGTGGATGTGGTTACCCATACACAAAAGCAACAGGAACAGAAAAAGATCTTACAATTGTATAGTGAGAAACCTGACTATGATTTAGTAAAAATGCAACAAAATGATGAAGTGGTAGGAAAGTTTTATGATTTCTTCAAGGATCCCACTGAAAACATGATCTCTGACAGAGACCTACAGAATAGCCATGAGTGAGATACTAACAACAACAACAAAAATGGAAAGGGACCTGGGGGTAGTCATATCAGATGACTTAAAGGTGGGCAAGCAATGTGAGAGGGCAGTAAGGAGGGCTGGGGGGATACTGGGATGCATAAGGAGAGGCATCACCAGTAGAAAACAGGAAGTTGTTATCCCTCTGTACAGACAGATGGTGAGACTCCATCTGGAGTACTGTGTGCAGTTCTGGAGACCCAATCTCCGCAATGACATAGACAAGATGGAAGCTGTCCAGAGGAGGGCAACTAAAATGGTGCAGGGTCTGCACTGGAAAACATATGAAGAGAGACTAAAGGAGCTTAATATGTATAGCCTCGAGGAAAGGAGGGAGGGGGGGACATGATAGAAACTTTCAAGTACTTCAAGGGAATCAACAAAGTCCAAGAGGGTAGCATCTTTCAAAAAAGGTGTGCAAGAACAAGGGCACAATTTGAAGATGGAGGCGGCTCAGAGGTAATATAAGGAAGTATTTTTCACAGAGGGTTGTGGATGCATGGAGCAGGCCTTCCAGAGGAGGCTGTGGAGTCAAAAACAGTGGTTGAATTCAAGCATGCATGGGACAGCCATAAGGCAATTCTAGGGGGTGGGGGTAGAAAGAAGTAGGCTGCTGGTTAACTAGGATCTGCAGCTTATCCATTAGGTAGGGAAATGGGCAGACTGGGTGGGCCAAGCGGTCCTTATCTGCCATCAAATTCTATGTTTCTATGACCTGTGAGCCATGTATACCTAAAAGGATAAATTCCAATTAAGGAATGATCTCTTGGTAAGAGCTGGTAAAAACCTACATGAGGTCCAAAGGGTGGTTCCTTTAGGCCTCAGGGGAATTGTGTTATGACATGCTCATGATGAACCATCGGGAGCACATGAGGGGGGATAAAAGAACTTATGAAACCTTAAAAGAGGTAGCCTACTGGACCTACATGTACAGTGATGTTGCAGAGTATGTGCAAAGGTGCACAACACGTTGCAAGTTCCAACAAGCTTCGCCCAGACATAGGGCACCACTTTAGTCAAAAGGGATCGCTATGCCTTGGTCAGACATGCAAATTAACTAGATTGGCCCTATTACCAGATCTTCAAGGGGTAATCAATACCTTTTGATAGTTACTTGTCTGTTCACAAAATGGGCTGAGTGTATACCTGTTCCAAATAACACAGCCGAAACCACAACCTTCTTATTAATAAATCACATGTTTAATCACTGGGGATTACCATTAAGAGTAGAATCCGATAGAGGTCCTCATTTCGTAGGAGAGGTAATAGAAAACGTGTGAACATTTCTAGGGGTACTTAGAAACGACATGTGTCCCACCATCCACAATCGTCTGGACAGGTGGAATGCGCTAATCAAACAATCATGTACACACTGAAAAAATATATCAGTTCTTCAGCAAAAGACTGGGATGTGAAGTTTTCACTAGTATTAATGGCCATTCCTAATAAGTCTACAGGGGTATCTCCTTTTGAAATGATGACAGGAAGACAGATGGTGTTACCTTTGTATCTCCTGTATACCACAGGAATTGTAAACTCAGCAAGTGTTACTACAGCACATGAATATGTAACCCATTTAAAACAGCATTTGCAAGAAACCTTTGCATTTGCTCAAAAGAACTTTAAGAAGAGCATAAAGGCTTCTAAATCATATTATGACAGGAAAACTAATCCAAAAGAGTAGCAAATTGGTGATAATGTGTTTTATTTTAACTAAAGTAGGGATACAGCCAAGATCAAAACGTTCCTTTCAAGTTGGCAAGGACCCTTTGTGATCACAGACAAAATCTCACCTGTAGCATACCAAATTAAACTGAAAAAGAAAAACACTGGAGAGGTAGTACCTAAATGGGTTCATAATAATCAGTTGAGTCAATATCGTGAATGCAGCAAAACATTGGAAAATATTCTAAATCAATCTAAAAGTAGTGATCAGGAACTAGAGTCCAGTTAAAATGTTAATTGTAATATGGATCTTCGAACTTATGAATAAAGAGAATTTGTTATATTTATGAAATGTTTAAACATGTAAAAATTGTTACAGCAGTTAAAAGAGTTTATAGTTGTAATCATTTTTGTTCATGTAGTACTATACATATTTCTATGCCAAAAAGTACATCTGCAATAAATCAACTATAATGTTTTGAAAATCAGTGTTATACAGAAATATAAGTTGAGATACTAGTGTAATGAGTTGCAAATTCTTATACCAAAAAGGTCACAATATTCAAAAGTATGCTGAAAGCACGATATAGCCAATGCCATTTATTGTGTTGAATATTGCTTATTCATTTGCATTATTTGCTGAAATTTGTTCTATTCATGTTACCTGATTTTCTGAAACCTTTTTTGTTGTTTATACTATTTTTTATTATGCTTGATATTTATTGCTATTTAGGAATATTTAGAATTATTGTATATAGGTGTTAATAATAATATATATATATATCGGCCTGGATATTCAAAAGGGTTGCGCCATGCTCAACAGGGTTGCGCATGCGCAAGTGCAAAATGCGCCATTCTGCGATATTCAGCAGGAGGCAGTTACGCCACTGGCATCAGGTTGCGCAAAGAAGCAATGCAAATGAATGCATGCTCAACAGGAGGGAGGATCCATGCATAACCTCGCAACCCGATATTCAGTCGGGTTGTACAGGAGTTGTCATCGCTAACCCCAACCTGCGCCTGCACAACCTGAGCCCCAAAAAGCTTAGTTGAGGGCCACCCACAGGTGAGCTGCTGCATTGCAGAGGCGCAACACAGCAGCTGCCACCCCTGGCTGGCCCCAACTCTTTCCCGTGCCCCCCCACCAGCCCGGTCAGCGGGCATGGTGTGCTGCGACTCCCCGCCCACACATCTCCCACAGCCCAATCGCGGGCATAGTGTACTCACTCCCCCGCCCAACATCTCCCACAGCCTGATCGCGGGCAGTACAGGTACATGTAACACCCCCATATCCCGAAGCCGATCGCGGGCATACGTATGAACCCCCAGTGCCCGATCGCGGGCAGATGCAACCCCAACCCAAATATCTCCTGGTGGTCAGTGGACCGTAAAAGCCCGATCGCGGGCAGAATCATCAAAACCCCAAACATCTCCCTGGTGTCTAGTGTCCCCCCACCCAAAGCCCCTCACCCTGCTCCCCGCGGCCGTGGCGACAGCATCCACCCGCCTGCCGCCCGCGCCTGCCGACTGACTGTCCGGTAGGGCTGCCGCCCATTGGTGCAGAGTTGCAGCCAATGGGCTTGCAGCCCATACCGTATATGACAGTCCAGATTTGTGAATGATGTGGGGAGCGGTGGAGGGGCTTCGTGGGTGGGGGGACACTGAGACACCAGTGAGATGTTTGGGGGTTGTGATGATTCTGCCAGCGATCGGGCTTTACGGTCCACTGGACCACCAGGGAGATATTTGGGTTTGGGGGTTAGCATTCTGCCCGCGATCGGGCACTGGGGGTTCATACACGTTATGCCCGCGATCGGGCTTCGGGCTACGTGTGGGGGTGTTACATGTACCTGTAATGCCCGCAATCGGGCTGCATTGTGCGTCGGTCCCCGACGGCTGCTGCCTGGCAGGGTGGCCAGGCGCAAGTCCTCGGGGATCGGCGACTCGGCTACGCAAATGGGGCTACAACAGATGCAAATGGCCCCCGCCTTTGCATAAATTATGGCCCCATTTGCATGTCACCTTTTGAATATCGGAAATTTGCGCATGGCGCAATGGTACTTGCGCCACCGCAAGTTTAATGCTCATCTCTGGCAACTTGCGGTGGCGCAAGTTCCACTGCGCCATGCGCAAGTGCTGTGGCTGGGGAGTGATATTCAAAGGAGTTGCGCAATAGCGCAACTCCTTTGAATATCACCACGGCCACACCCCTGCGCAACTATTTTGAGCAGCACAAGGGCTTGCGCCTCAGAATGGCGCAGTTTGAATATCCAGGCCATCATATTCCTAAGTGTGGCAAAAATGTTTTCATCATTATTCAGAACCTGGAAGATTGGTATAATATCATATTTGAATTTCTGGTAATTTATGAAACTATTTTTGGGTAAGGCCTGAGGTAAATCCAAGTACTGTATTATAAAAGTGATATTATAACCTAATGTTCTGATAGATCCATGTGGTAAGAAGTGATGTAGTCAGTCTCTGACTGGGAGAGCAGTTGGGGAATGGACAGGTGGAGGGACAATGCCTCCCAGCCAGTCGCTTGGCAGCTTTTGCAGGGGCATCAACAGCTGCTGTTGGAGAGGCTTGACTACTCCAGCCAGTCTCTCCCTTTTTTGGACCTTGGCTCCTGGACTCCTGCTTTGGGTGCCAGACCTGGAGCTGCCCTTTCTGGGGCTGTTGCTGAGAAGGCTGTGACCGAATGGCCTGGAACTAGAAAGCCTGTTTCTTAGGATTCTTCTGGTCCTTCAGGGACAATGTCACAGAATCAAGGGTGGCATTACACTTCTCAATCTGGGTGAGCTATCCTTCCACATCGAGGCCGATAAGGTTGGTACCCATGCAGCCAGGCCCTGCAACTGATAGAGATAGCCACTGCCACTGCACAAGCACAAGAATCGCCCATTTCCAAGGTTATCTTGAGCTTGTATTTAGGCAGTGATAGATCCTGGTCTCTGATGAGCTCTACTGCTAGCTTGTTACTCAGGATGGAGGTGTGGAAGAACTACATCAAAGACTCCAATCAGAAAGTGACCATAGTTAGCCATCATTACAGCATAGCCAGCCTGTCAGAGACCTAAAGTAACCACAGCATACACTATTTTAGCAGAGTGGTCAATTTTATGAGACTTTTTTTCCTGAGGCTTGTACATGTCCACCTAGTGTCCAGATTTATGGAACACTTAATCCATGACCAAACCTTCTGCAGAATGATGGCCTGAGAAACCCAAAAGGGAGCATGAGAACCATACAGGCCATGGGTGTCAGGCAGGATGCTGGGTGCTGCCACAGATCCAGGGCCACTTCCAGCATTCCTATCGATACAGGAAATGAAACAAGGTGGTGGTAAACACTCACATCACAATCAGATTTTGATAAAAACAACCTGCTCACTGGTTTAGGTTTTAATAAAGTGAAAATCACTAAGGCTCAGATATTCAAAAGGGTTGCGCCATGCGCAACAGGGTTGCGCGACGCAACTCCAAAAATGCGCCATTCTGCGATATTCAGAAGGGGCCAGTTGCGCCACCGAAAACATGCTGAGCAACACTGCAATGGAAATAAAGGCATCTGCATGACTTGAAGGGGCGGTCCATGCATAAAGTGCGTGCGATATCCGAACCACCGCAATGCATGAAGTAGCTCAGCGGAAGTTCGCGCAGTGCGGTTTGAGCCAAAATAAAAGGCTCAAGGCGAGCGCGCAAGAACCCTAGCAGGCCGCAAACTGGGGGAGAGAGAGAGAGACAGGAGCTGGAAGGGCAGAGAGGGACAGTGGGGCCAGTGGGGGGTGCCCGGTGCAGTAGAAGCAGCAGTGGGGGCAGCGGGGGTAACACAGGAACAGCAGCCGGGGGGGCAGAAGCCAGGGAGATGGACAGTGTTAGCTTCCACATGGAAGCTGTAATGAGGGGATGAGACACCATGCTGCAGGGGCGTGGCAGCGGAGGGAGCCGTCGTGATGTCTCCGACAGGCGGTGTCGTGCCGCATCAGCTCGAGCTGCACACAGACGTCGAGATTGTGGGCGGTACCGCCTGAACAGGGCAATACTGAGACGGCTCTGCGAGCTGTGCAGTGATGTGATGCAGGCACCCTCACGGCGGAGTCATGCTCTGTCCGTGGAGACCAAGGTGACAGCCTGCATGTGCCTGCTCGCCACGGGCACCTTCCAGAGGCCGACAGGGGACACCACAGGCATTACACAGTCGGCCCGTCACGCGATCTCACCCAATTCCTCAGCGCACTGCTGCCTCATGCTGCGGAGTACATCCATTTCCCCAGCACCGCGGCAGAGCGTACAACAAACATGCAGGAGTTCCACAGGGTAGCGATTGCCTGGCGTGCTAGGGGCCATAGACTGCACCCATGTGGCCATTCGCGCAGCCACCTGGCCCCAGACGGCCAGGCTTATCGGAACCGAAGGGGCTTTCCAGTGTCAACTGCCAGGTGGTGTGTGATGCCACTGGGCGATTATCAATGTCTGTGCCACACACCCTGGCAGAGCACATGATGCCTTCATATGGCACCAGTCTGCACTGTGCCATCGATTCGAGAGTGGGAACATCCCCACGGGTCATCTAGTGGGTGAGTACACATGTATGGAATGCAAACTCTGGGCAAGGGTGGAATGACACAGGTGCCATGGTAGTGGCACACAAGGATATAGGGCAATATGGACCTGACATGACACTGATCTCCACTATCTCCACACAGGTGACTGCGGATACCCACTCCGTCCCTGGCTGCTCACACTGTACCGCGCCCGACACCCAAGCGCAGCTATGTTTCAATGAGGCACATGCTGCAACACGTAACATCATAGAGCAGGTGTTTGGATGCTCAAAGGCACTCCGATGCCTGGATACCTCCGGCGAGCCTACAGTACAGCCCCAAAGGCCTGTGGGATATTCCTGGCCTGTTGCATCCTGCACAACATGGCCAAAGACCATGGGATAGCCGTACAGGTCCAAGAGGGGGACAGCGATGGGGACGCCAGTGGCGCCGGTGATGTGGGTGATGAGCAGCCCCCCCTAGGACAGAGGGACCCCCGACTGACCCGGCAGGCCCAGCTGCACCGGGACACCATTGCAGAAGAGCACTATGCCCAACACAGGTAAGTCAAGGGGACATGTGCAGGCAACACTGTCCATGCGCAAACCACAGGCACACAGGGGAACACACCGTGCATGAAGGTCAGGGGAGTTGACGGTTCCAGGCATACTAACACACCATCAGAGAGGGGTGAACACTCATATGGACACACACACACACCAGGCAGCGTACATGGGCAGCAGCACAGCACTGCGGAAATGACATTGCCAACACACAGCACCACCAACCACCCCCACCACCTGGACTGTCCACGTACATGTGTTAGGACCTGGGCACACTTGCACCTTGGTGTACAGTGCAATGCAGGCATCATCATGCACACGCACCTGTGGACAGCAGTTGGGAGAGTATGCAGGTGGTCCGTGTGTCAGCGTGGTGAGCAGAGCACCCAGCAGTGCACTGCCCACCATGACACACATTGCACACAGGGCAGCACCAGACAGGGCCTGCACTGGGAGACAGCTCAGTCAGGTAGCACTGTTCCACGCCACCACGGATGCATGGGTGGCCCGCGTGTCCCAGCAGCACTGGCAGGTTCAGCAGGGGCCACATCGGGTGGCGCTGGTGCACCACCAGGGGTCCCACTGCGCGAACGCGACCTTGCCCACACAGGGGTCTGCATCCTGCCAAACAAACTTGCACCAGGGGTGCTCGGGATGCCCACAGCAGAACCCGGCGTCGACAGGCCTGGTGTCGCACGACGCCGGGAACGGGGAGTGGAGAGCGCACTGTGTGGGGTGTGTGGTACAGGGGCACCTGACAGTGTGACCAATGTGTCCACCACAGAGACCACTGCCTGGGTCAGCCTGTCAATGGCAGCAGTCACATCCGTCCGCATAAGGACCAGCTCGGCTCGGTCCCGAGCACACTCCCTGCTATGCCGCTCCACAGACACAGACAGTGCCTCCACGGACCTTGCAACCCGCCCCTGCAGCTGTACCGAGTCCTGCAGCAGGCGGGTGTGCGCGTCCAATGGGTACTCTGCCCCAATGGCCTCGTGACCCCCAGGGTGTGGATGGTCCTGGTGCACAGCACCCCTTGAGGGTGGGCGCTGTTCGCCAGGACCAGGTATGGGCGGATCAATGAGCGGTGGACATGTGCCACTGATTGACACTGTACCCCCAGACCTGGTGTGCGACTGCTGCTGCCGCCCCTCCAACTGCTGAGCCCCCAGGTCCACCTGTTCCACCTCCATGCTGACAACAGTGCCAGACACCTGCACAGCCACCGGTGCTGCCCCACCGGTGCTGACAGGCACAGCCTGGGACTGTGCCAGCATGCTGGTACACAGGTGTGAACCAGGAAGGCCCAGGGGCACGTGCTGGCCTGCCATGTGTCCGTCATGGGACACACACCTATCACTGCCCATTGCAGGCCTGCTATCATCAATGGTGCAGGTGCGTGCCACTGCCATAGGCACAGCATGCTGGCATACCTGCATGCCAGACTGCTGTGACACAGGCTGTGCACCCCCTGCACCCGTATCACTGACACCGGAGTTGTAGGCCCAGCGTGCATGCTGCTGCAGTGCCTGCAGGCTGGTGGTGGAGGTGGATGGTCCCTCTTCCACGTCCAGCAGGTCTGCCTCACTGTCTGGACCCACCACCACCACCACCGTCTCCTGCAGACGAACAGGATCTGTAACAGAAAGAGAGTACATGTGAGTGCATGTGAACAACAGCAACCCCCCAACAACACCACCATGTCATACCGTGCAGTGATGGGCTTCCACCTGTCTGGAATCCTCCGCCTGGTACGCCTGCAATGGCACTCGGCTGCATGGCCGCGACCAGTGTCTCCTCTATAGGGGTCAGCTGCAACACCACTGGTGGGCCACCACCAGTGCCAGCACGTGCCGCCCTGAAGGCTGCCACCTTCTCCTTCAGCCTCCTGCGGTCAGTCCCCATCTTCTTCCTGCATTCCTGCACGGAGCGCTGGTGGCTTCGTGCAGGTTGCCGGCTACCCTCCCCACCCATGCAGCTGCCGCTCCTGAGGGGTGCCCCTCGTCCACTCAATAGTGGCTCATCCTCCAGGTAGGCCTGGAAGAGGGCCTCTGTCTCTCCCTGTGGTGAAGTTCGGCCTCCTCCTCGCCCGCCGTCCACACCTCAGCTTAGCTCTGGTCAGTCATGGTGATCTGTATGGGTGGAAGTGGACACCTGTCACTGTGCAGTCGACAGCATTTCCCCATGAGCATAGCTGCGGCCCGAGGAGGCCCCCGCTTCCTCTCCTCATGGCAGATACTGATAGAAAGGGTGCCCTTTGTCCCTTTCTAAGTGCCCTTTTCATGCTCAGCCCCTCAGCCTTTATCATCCTCCGCACCCTGCCCAGAGCATTGTCCTGAGCATCACACAGCATGTAACTCACCTCTCACCTGCAGTAACCAAATCTGGCCAGCACAACCCACTGTCGCATTTTTATAGCGCAACACATGCAAATGAGGTGTGGCGCCTACTTTAATGTTACATGCTAATCGCGCCACTGCGCGCTTTGAATGGCTGATCGAATGATTTGCATATGTCGGCTGAATATCGGCGTGTTGCGCTTTGCGCAATCTGGAATCCAGCTGAGCCAATGGCGCGGGTTTGTGGCTGCGTGCTACACGCATTGCGCATGCCAGACAGCTTACGATGCGCCTATCGCGCTGCAGACCTGCTGAAGCGATAGGCGATTCGAGCCATGAGCCACCATTGTGCCAGTGGCGCTACAGCACTGGGCACTATATGGCGCTGTGGCACTACTGCGCGATAGTCCACTGTGGCACTAGTGCTCCAGCTTGGCAGTCGCGCGGGATGCTCATCGTCCTATGGCACTGTGCGTGTGCCTGCGTCGTGCCTGTGACCTTGTGTATGCCCTCTGCCCTCTGGCACTGTTCGCATGCCATGTACGTTCCTATTGCGCTGTCTGGTGACAGCGCCTGTAAAGTGATGGCGCTGTTGAACAGCGCCGATTGAGCCTGTGGTGGTCTATTCGCGCTCCACGTGGAGTTACGGCCAGCGTGGCGCCATATTGCCTGCTGTAAAGTTGGTGCCATGGCTAGGAGGAGGCGGTGTCCTGGAGCCAGCTTGAAGTGGCCAATCTGGTGGCCCTGGTGGAGCCACTGTGAGGCACTGTATGGTGAGGCCCCTCACCATGCCTAGGACACGTGTGGCAGCAGTGGCCACTGACCTGGTGGAGGTCACTGGCCGGGCCGGTCTGCTGAGCAGTGCTGGCACCGGTACAGTGACCTCGCCCGAAGGAAACGAACTCTTGGCGGCTGCGTTCACGTGCCAGGCGAGGCGTGGTGCCTAGGCCAGGTAGTGTACCATCTATGCACCTATATTCTCTGTAGGGGTGTGTGTGCTTGGGTGGCTGTGCATAGGTGCCGCTTGGACACGGTTGGCTGTGTCAGTGTGTGCAGCTGTGCGATGGATGGTTATGGCTGTGTGGGCAGGCACTCTCATTGGGGCAGGGGCACTCTGCTTTTGAGTCACACTGATGTTTGTCTCACATATGTCTCCCACAGGCTGGATTTTGAGGGGCCTGAGGCGAGGTAGGGTGGGCGCTGCCAGAGCCCCGGTGCCGGGGGTGTTTGCCCCAACCGCAGCAGCAGCAGCAGCATCAGCAGCAGCGCAGAGCCAGCTGCTGGAGGAGTGTGAGTATCATTACTTCATGGATGCTATTGCATGCTGGGGGGGGGGCAAGACCACCAGCCATGCACAACACAACCACAGGGGAGGTCATAATTCCACTATACAAGACACTAATGAGGCCCCACACTGGAGTACAGTGTACAATTCTGGAGACCATACCTACGTATGGACATGGACTGGGTAGAGAGGGTTCGGAGGAGGGCAACACGGATGGTGCATGGATTGCATCACAAGTCCTATGAAGACAGGTTGAAGGAACTGAACATGTACTCCCTGGAGGAGGGAGGGAGAGGGGGATATGATGGGGACATACAAGTATCTTACAGTGGGGAACAGAGTGCAGGAAAACACTATTTTTAAGCGTAAAGATGTTCCAGGACTAGAGGGCATGGGATGAAGTTGGAGGGGGGACGATTCAGAGGAAACATGAGAAAGAATTTCTTCACAGAACGGGTGGTGGACAAGTGAACACCCTGCCAGAGAGTGGTGGGGGCTGACTTGGTCACGGGATTTAAGAATGCATGGGATAGCCATAAGAGGAATTCTGGAGGTCAGGGGTAAGGTGCAACAGACTTATAGGAAAACAAGAGTGAACTTACAAGGTCAAATGGCCAGACTGGGTGGCCATAGGCCCTTATCTGCCGACACTGTCTATGTGTCCATGTATGAGCCACGACACAGGTGACATGCATCACAGTGCAGTATCACATGCGATCTGTGTATGCGTCACTGGTGGTCCAGGCATGCACTGGGCACATAGCTGTGTAACTGGCATCGCACCACGTTGCCACATCACTTGCCAGCCTAGTTTTGTACTGTGATTGGCGTGGGCAGTGTGTGTGGGCGGTGGTGCCATAGCTGGTGCCGCCTGTTTGTGATAGCCATGTGCATGTTCACTGTGGTGTGGTGTATGCCATCACAGGTGCGGGACATTGGGCCATATGGCTTGCAGGTTGGGTGGTGTTCAGGGTTGTGGTCAGTCACAGCCATTGACGTGTTCCCATTTTCCTAAGGCCTCGAGGTTCTCACGGAGGATGCAACAGGATGTCCGTCGCCTCACAGAGGTCAGCATTGCAAACCACAGGATCCTGCAAGCCATCCGGGCATGGACGCCATCAGGGCCGGGATGGAACGGGGCGCCAGCAGGGGGAGGACCAGGAGCCAGCTGGGCCGTAGCCCACATTACCCTTCCCACTTCTCCCATCCCTACCACCCTGCCTTCCCTCTCCAAGTTTTTAATCCCTCCCTCTTGAACACCCCTTCCTTGTACCCGTCCCCCCCCTTGTAAATAGTTTTTATTGTTCTTGTTGAAATATGTTTAATATACATTTCTATTTTGATATATGAATACTGTGTCGGTCTCTGATTTGCAGCTGGCTATGGGTGCTCAGTTGCAGGTGTGTACATGCCATCTGGGCTGGTATGGTCCTGGGTATGTGTGTGTGCGCATGGGGAGGTATCTCCAGCATGGCAGTGACTTTCGGTTGGTCTTGCCATCTGCTGCCACCCAGTGCTGGGTGCACAGGGTGTGTCTGGCTTGTAGGCTTCTGTGTTGCACGGGGCTGACAAGTGCTGGGGGGACTGCATGGGTTCCTGCAGTGCCAGTCACTGCACATGGGTGGTGTCTTGGGGTCACAGTGCAGGGTGTGCTGTGCATACGGGGGGCTGATGTGCACTGTGGTTGTCAACCCCCTGTGTGTGGCACTCTCCGCCTGCCAGTGGTTGTGCTGGGGTGTCAGGGCTCTGCTATGCTTTGTTGGCTTGTCCCCATGGGCCGTGGATCATCCGTCCCACCCCAGTGATGCTGTGCTTGGGGTGTGCAGGTGTAGTGTGGGTTCTGCGGTGTGTTCCTGTGCCCATGTGTGGCATGGCTGGCGGTGGGCCCCAACCTGCCCCCTGGATGTGCAGTTCCATTGCTCTGGGGGGCTGTGCTTAGCAGCTATGGCAGCTCTGGACTGCTCAGCTGAGCTTCCCTGGTTGCGCCATAGCGCAACATTTTAGCTCAGCTTCTCCTTCCTGGTTCAACGCGATGGCGCGGTATATGCGATATTCAGGCGTTGGTTGCTTGCGCAATTTGCTCTGCTCCATGTTTGAATATGGCACCTGTTGTATGACTGCGCTAGCTGGTTTCTTTGCTTTACTCCTGCTATTGCGCCAGTTTTGAGCGCAGTTTGAATATCTGGGCCCATATGTATATAGTTTCAATCACTCGGATTTATTTCATTTCAATGTTTCGCAGTTTAACATACTGCTTCTTCAGGATCTATAAATTAAGATTTGAATTGATTATACATCAAAATAAACTTATTTTTTATATCATTTCGTGTGTCAGGACCACATCTGCAATAAATATTGTTATTATATTAACATTTGTTGTGCTTAATATTTCTTTTATTTAACAGATAAATAAAATTAGATTCATTAACATCTAATAGGAAATATGTTTTTAGAACATTGTTTTAAAACAGTTGTTTTACACACACTTTGTTTAAATAAAATAAAAAGAACATAGCCCACCTTGTAATGCAAGTAAAACTTTTCAACTTTCTTTTCCCTCAGAAAGAATGTTCATATGCTGCTTAGTATCCTGTAGGTAGTATTTGTGTATACAACTGTGGGAGCAGAGTAGCAGAGCAACAGAGGGGGGTACAGCACAGAGAAAAGAGCCAGGGAAGCACAGTGACAGGCCACAGGAGGCCTCCACCAGCAGGGTGCACACAGGCACCCAGACACCAGTTCCCAGAACACAACAGTGGCACAGATAGCAGGCAACAGGAGGTGCCAATGGAGGGCCATCAAGGGAGCCCCCACACAGTCCACTGGCCGTGCCCCCCCCTCCCAGACCACAGTAGGCCACAACCAGGACCATGCAGCCAAGTACACACACACACACCACACAGAAAGCCCACACAGTAGGCACTGAACGTGCCGGGAGGCAGGTAGCATGGCAGACCACATGGGACAGGCTGCACAACGCCAAGCAGGGGCCCCAACACAGTGTGCGGCCAGTACCCGACCAATGACCATGGCCACCACCACGCACACACCCACCGCACACCCCTGACAGCTGCCCCATGGACACCCCAAGACACAGCCACCGACTGAGGGGAAGGACACCACCACCACAGTGGGACACACCACAGCACACAGCAGTGTACCACAGAAGCACAACACACACCCCTGCACATGCACACCACACAGACAGACACTGGGCCACTGCAGCATGGCTCTTCATGCCACCTGCACAGCAGACACTGGCACAGGCAGGTAAGTTAAAAAATATATATTAATGAACACAATAATGTACAAAAACAAGTGGTTGGGAAAGGGTAGGTAAAGCGAGGGAAGGGAACTGGGACTGTACAGTGGCAAGGGGGACTGTAGGGGGAGGTACAGCAGTGGAAACAGGGGAAAGCTGGGACCAAACTAATGGCAGCCACATCCTGCTGCCCCTTGGTGTTGTCGCTGCCTCCTCTCCACCAACAGCAGGTGCCTCATCTGGAACACCGCCTCCATCATTGTGGAGGTGATCAGGATAATCTGCCGGAGCAACCGTCCATACAATGGCCACCTGGGTCCCCTCCACTGGACACCTACAACAAGGGACAGGACAGGTGATCAGTGCAATGTCCCAAGGAACCATGCCCACCCACAGTGCGCAATGGCAGCGGGAACACACACCCCTGGAGGGCCTGTAATGGCCATCCACGGGGGGTGGACCAATGCCTGCCAGTAACTTGGCGCACCACAACATTGCACAGAAGTGGTCCCCACTCCACAATGACAACCCGACTGTGCAATGACAGTCACATGACACAGTGCACCGGCAGCACCACGGCAACAACAGTGGCAGCCGGGTGCACACCCACCTCACCAACAGCTGGCATATGTGTCCAATGGATGCACCACAGTGGCATGCACCATGCACAGTGTGATACACACAGCTGTCACAGCACATGGCACAGGTGGCCATGCCCGCACCCACTCCCCTGCCACCCGCCATGTACAGTGCGAAGGACCGTGACAGTGCTTACTTGCCCTCTACGGCCCCACCGGTGCCGGTCACACTCCACCTTGGCCTGCTGCTACCTGTGCCCAGCGATGATCCTCAGGCCCTGGGAATGGAAAGAAGACAGGTACACATCAGGAATCAACCACAGCAGCCGCCCACCACCCCCACCCCTGTGCATAGGGTGTGCCCCTGCCCGACATGTGCCGCACGGCTGCATTGCAATGCAAGCAGTGGCTGACAATGCCACACCATGATGCGCATGACAGTGTACCCCTCTGCAGGGCATGCCAAGCAGCCTAGCAAACACCACAGCACAGCACCAGGGTACACATACAATATGGGATGACTTGCCTGGCTGTGGCACAGCCCCGTGCCTTATGTGTGCCTGCAGCCTCCACAGGTGCTCTGGGTCCTGCCGTAGGAGGTCCCCATACTGGTGGTGACATTGCTCCCCTGTCCTGGCTACCCCGGTCCTCTGCTGCAGCCTGGCAGCAATCCCCTGCCAAACAGTGACTCTGGCCTGCTGCAGGGGCACCAGCCCAAAGAGTTGGGGGATGTGGGTCTCAACACAGTACACCAGGTTCACCAGCTCCACCTGTGTCCAGTTTGGGGCATGCCGAACTCGTCAATGCACCATGTTAACAACCGTGATCTCGGGGACGAAAATGGAGGCAGGAGGAGCATGTGTCCACACCATGCGCCCACTGCAGTGCAGCAGCGCATCACGCGAATTACCAGAGATGTCTTGAATGGGAATTGGCTACATGGGCTCACAGGATCAGAGGCCTGACCCAGGGGTAAGCCCGGCATTGCGCTGCGTCTGAATGGGGCCTGGCACCCTGACACAGCCATGCGCCAGAGCTGGCCCAGTGCAACACGCGCAATGCCATTGCATCATCGCTGTCTGCGCACAGTGCACAACTGATGCCATGATGCTGTCATCGCGCGAATTGCTGTCGAATCTCATCGCGCATGCATGCACATTGCGCCAATCCTGTTAACGCGATCGCTGTCGGCTATTCAGACAACACGTGCAAATGAGCTCATCAGCCAATGCATGGCACACTGGGTGCTTTAGCATGTCATTACTGTTGCACCAAACCTCATTTGCATTCGTTGAGCCTTTTAAGTGCCACGGAACAGCACAGCCAATGGACCGGTAATGCATCCTTTCGAGGTAAGTTGTGCATGCTGCTGCATCTCACTGGGAGTAGACAGCACTGCAGGGTGGAACGGACCAGGGAGATGCTGCCACTGACACACTGTGCTGTCGATGTCCACAGGCAGTGACAATTTGGATCATGAGGAGGGTGAGGAGCATAGGCCTGCACGGAAGCACAGGCCCAATTTCACAAAGGCCGAGACAGATGCCCTGTTCGAGGCCTACCTGGACAGGAAGCTCCTGTTGAGTGGTGCCACGAGCACACCACAGGCCAGGGCTGGTGCATGGAAGGGGGCGGCAGGATATGTCAACCAGCACAGCAGCCACTAGCAGTCAGCGCAGGAGTGCAGGAAGAAGGTGGGGGCTTACAAGAGGTGCATGAAGGAGAAGGTGGCAGCCATCCGTGCAGCCTGGACTGCCACTGGGGGGGGCCGGATGCACTAACGCCACAGGAGGAGTTGGTGGCAGCCACCATGTGCCACACCATGGGGAAGGGTGTGTCTGGAGGTGGAGTCCAGACAGGTGGCAGCCCACCACTGCATGGTAAGAATGTCAGGCACTTGCAGCTGGTGGTACGGAGGGTGTGTACATGGACATGCTGGTGTGCATGCAGCCGGCATGCATGTGTGCGCACCCACGCTCATGCCATGCCACAGGACATGTGCAGCAGCACTGTAGGGGGGCACATGTGGGCATTGCATCACTGACGCACCTTTCTTTCTCTTGCAGCACAGTACACCTCCATGCAGATGATGGGGCGCCGGCAGTAACAGCAGCTGTGGACGCTGGTATGACCCCGGAGGACCATCCGTCCACCTCCACTGGCATCTGGGGGCCCGACAGGCTGCAGCTCATTACCATAGTGCAGGCGGATGTCCTGAACCTGGGGTCAGATGAGGGCCTGGATGTGTTCCTGCAGGATGCCAGCCTTGGTGTCCTCTGCGCAGAGACACAGATCGTTGCGGGGTCTGACTCCGATGACATCTCATTTATCCTGGACAGCATGGCCAACATTGTGGGTGAGACGCCCCTGCTGGCCTCTGACACAGGCAGCACACCCAGTGCTCTGCCAGCAGTGGAACAGCTGCCTGCCACCACTGCGGGCACAGCGGTGTGCGCTGCCCTGGCTGTGCCCTGCGGTGGTTGCAGTGCAGCTGCGCAGGTGCTGGGTGGTGGACAGAGACCGGACGGGTGACAGCAGCAGGCTGCGGGTGCCACCAGGCAGCTGGACATAGGGTCAGTCGCCGGTGCACATGCTGGGCCCAATCCCCCTGCAGACCCCACTGTGTAGCGTCCACCAGAGAGGGGCGCTGTGCAGCATGGGCAGTCACCACATAATGCTTGGTGTCCCGCCAGAGAGCCCCAGGATGCCAACTGCCTGGCTGAGCACACCAGTCTGATGCAGATGTCCATACTGCAACAGGTGCTGCTTGCCACTGGGGTGTGTGCACTGCATGCGGAGGTGTGCCAGTTAGCTGAGCAGCAGAAGAGGGGCACTGCGCAGATCCTGATGGGGATGCAGCGCATGCAGGAGGCCACGACTGCATCCTTGGATTGCATTGCCACTGCGATCACAGATGGCTTCGTGTTGCTGGCTGCCACAGGGCATGGCCATGCACAGGTGACCCCCCACAGTGCACTGTCCACCCCAAGATCCCGGCATCAGGCGACCTCATCACAGTCAATGCCGGGTTCTGATGTAGGCATTCCAGGCATGTCTGCGGCTGGCCTGTTTGGGCACCTGCACACACCCGCGCAGTTGTGGTTCCACCCTGGGGGGGGCAGTTGCAAAGCCCCCCCATGGCTGATGTGCAGCCTGTGGCTGCTGATCAGCCCCGGCGTGGCTGCCCCCATGGCCATGGTTCCACGCAGCGGTCCTGATGTGCAGGCGGCCCTGACCGCTGTCTGCCGCTGCTGTCCTGTGCGCACATGGGTGGTGTGTGTGTATGTGTGTACCTTCCACTGGTGTCACGCTGCATGCTGCCTGTGTGTATGCTTGCCCAGCCACTGGACCATGTGGCATGGGCATGATCAGGGCAGGCTAGCACCGGCTGCACCGGTGCAATGCATCTGATCTATGCCACATACCAATGCCAGGGTGTGTGTTTGTGTGTTACTGTGCCACTGACCTTCCTACCCACATCACGCCTCTGTGTATGCATGCCCCTGCATGTGTGCTGTACCTGTTTGTGTGGCCCATGCATGTGTATCACACCACCTACCTGTGTGCACCATAGTGTTCCTGTACAATGGTGTCCTGGTGGTGTCACTCCTCCTGTAGCAGCCGGGGATCCCTTCGCACAGGGAGTGACCATCCACTACCCTCCGGCCCATTGCCTCCATCATCCCCACTATTGTCATCCTCATCAGCCTCGACAGTTATCCCACGGTCAATGGCCAAGTTGTGCAGTATGCAGCAGGCGAAGAACAGGCCACAGGCTTTCGAGGGGCTGTACTGTAGGGCACCGCCTGACCTGTCTAGGCAACAGAAATGTGCTTTCAACATGCCAAAGACATGCTCAACAATGTTGTGAATGCTGGTGTGTGCCTCATTGTAGCGTTTCTCTGCTGGCGATGATGGGCGCCGGTAGGGGGTGAGCAGCCAGGGCCTCAGTGAATACGCACTGTCTCCTATATGGATAATTACATGGTTAGCCCTTTGCTATTCTATGCTGCACCCCTTGCCTGTCCCTGGCACCCATGCCAACATGCACACCCTGCCCTCCCCAGTCCCAAGGTCTGCTCTGCCCATCGCCTGTGCCATACTCACCCACTATGTGGCCCGTGGGGATGTCCCCACATTCAAACCTGTGGCACAGCGCAGAGCTGTTTCAAATGAACGCATGTGCACTCCCACGGTGTGTGGCACAGACATTGGTGATGTGCCCCATGGCATCGCACACCAACTGGCAGTTTATGCTGGGGCTCCCATTCTGGTTAATGTATGTGACACTCGCCGGGCCAGGTGGCATGTGGATGGCCACGTGGGTGCAATCAATGGCCCCAATCACGCCAGGCATATGTGCAACCCTGTGGAAGTCCTGCATGATTGCTGTGCGCTCTGCCTGTGTGCTGGGGAAATGGATGTATTCCGAAGCACGTGGCAGCAAAGCGTTGAGGAACTGTGTGAGGAGGCAGGACATGGCCAACTGGGTTATGCCTGTGATGTCCCCTGTTGGTGTTTTGAAGGTGCCTGTGGCAAGCAGGCACATGACGGCTATCACCTTCATCTCCACAGAGATGGCATGGCTCCGTCTGGTGGGTGCCTGTATCCTCCTCACTGCACAGCTCACAGAGCTGCCTCAGAATGGCCCTGTTCAGGTGGTACAGGTCCACAATCTCCGTGTCGCTGTAATTCTCAAAGGTGGTGCGGGAATGGTACCACCTATGTTGGGCATACCGCCGACAGGTCCTTCCTCGGGCATGTCGCTGTTCCTCCTGCCCCCTCACACCCCCTCCTTATGGCCTCCATCATGAAAGGTGCACTGTCCATGGCCCTTGCTGTCCAATGTCCCCCTGAGTGGTTGGCTGCTACTGGCTGTGTGCCACCCTGGTGCACTGCCTGTCAGTGTGTGTGTGTGTGTGTGTGTGTGTCTCTCTCTCTCTCACTCTCTCTGCCCCTCTCTCCCTCTCCAATGCCACCTTTGTCCCTCTCCCTCTGTGTCTGCCTTGGTCTGTCTGTCTGTCTCTCTCTCTCCCACTTGCTCTCACCCCTGGTGCAAGTGCTGCCTGTGTGTTTGTGCCCTGTATTTATACGAACAAGTCTGCTCAGAGCAAGTTCGATTTTCTCCACACTGGCGCCATGGATTCACAGTTGAATAAGCCACTGCACTGGATATTCATGGGCACGCCCCCTACTCTTGCGCATGTATTTATTATAGTTGCTCATTGGCACAATGGATTTTGCACTGCGCACTGGCTCCCGCTGAATATGGCTCCTTGGCGCACTACCGCATTTGCGCCGGTGCAACTCAGTTGCACCATGTGCAACTGCTCTGAATATCTGGGCCCCAGTGTTTACCTTTTGGCGTATTTAGAAAATTATTTGGCACATCACTGTTATTATATTCTGTCTTGCCTTAGTTTATAAAATATAAGAGAAACAGTTATTTTATTACCTGCTTACACAGCCAGCGCTTATTTTTGTTTTCAATGCGGTTCATTTTATTTTCTTATGGATTAGGATTTAGAGTCTAAAAATAATGACTTTCACACTAGTAAACAATGGCAAACTAAACTGTGTTGTACAGATAAGTTAAAAATGTTTAGTCATCTGTTGAAAAAGTATTTAACTTCTGTATGTACAAAGGAGCATACCTTAAACATAATAAGAATATTATACAGACAACTTGATGGGAACCTGTCTTTACTATATCCCTTTTCCTATTAGAGTTATAACTTGAACAGAAGCCAGAGGCTTCCATAAGAAATGAAACAAACTGCATTGAAAACAAACATAAGCGCTGTGTAAGCAGCTAATAAAAATAACTGCTGTTCTTATATTTTATCAACTAAGGCAAGACAGAATATAATAACAGTGATGGGTGTAATTGCAGACTGGTAAACAAACAGAAATAAGAAGGTTTCCTTCAGAAATAAAGTCAAAAGATTTTCTAAATATGTAAAAAGGTAAACACTAAAACTTTGTGTTTATCTACTTTATAAATCAGACACTAGTATCTCCTAAAAAAAGGTAAATTATGTATATATATACTACCTACAGGATACTAAGTGGCACATGAACATTTTTTCTGAAGTAAAAGAAAGTTTAAAAGTTTTACTTGCATTACAAGGTGAGCTATTTTTTTATTTTATTTAAACAAAGTGTGTATAAAACAACTGTTTTAAAACAAATGTTCTAAAAAACATATTTCCTAGCAAATGTTAGTGAATCTAATTTTATCTGTTAAATAAAGAAACACTCTATTAATATTAAGCACAACAGATGTTAATATAATAACATTTATTGCTGATGTGGTCCTGACACACAAAATTATATAAAAAATAAGTTTACTTTGATGCATAATAAATTCAAATCTTAAGTTATATATCCTGAAGAAGCCGCATGTTAAACTGCAAAATACTGAAATGAAATAAATCCTAATGATTGAAACTATATACATATAGTGGTTTTTACTTTACGAAAACCTAAACCAGTGAGTGGGTTGTTTTTCTCCAAATTTGATTGTGTTGTACTGAGGTATTTTTGAAGCACGACCCCTCCCGGTGGTTTTGTTTTCTTTTTTCAGACACTAGGTGGGCCACACACTGCCTCACTGTGGTTTCCTTTGAGAAACACATCACCCACCAGATCAATATTGACCGACTGTGGTGATGGTGTAGGCAACTCTGACCAAAAGAAATAAAAAACTGCAGCAGGCACATAAACATGTGAGGAATTTAGAGCTCTTACACAGCTAACAGAAATAAAACAACCCATGCCTGAAAAGACATATTAATGAGAAGAATATGCTTTATAAAGTGACTTGAGCAAAAATAATAATATGCTCTCCTTGGTGACCCTAGTAGACCTCCTACTCGAAACCTCCAAGTCCCTCATAGTAACTGATTGTTGGCCAGTGGAATAAACATTCCTTTCACATCATAGGATATATTTTAAGAAATTAGTACATTCTGTTTAAAAAGTGCCCATACAGTGATTTCTAATGATGAGCAACAAAGAGCCTGTTTGAAAGCTCCGAGCTGTGCAAAGCACAGCAGCAATTTCAGCTGCTCTGCAGCCAATCTCACGCATGCGCGGTAGCTTGGGTATGACATCATAACATCATCCTGCAGGAGTATTCAAACGGGCTCAAGAGGATGAGGAATCAGTGATAAGCAGCAGGAAAAGGCTGCACAGCCATTTTGGAGCTTCTCCAAACATTGGAAAGGATTCCCTTAAATAAAAAGCTTTCAGCAGACTGGTAAGCCAAAAGAATTTTAAAAATAATATACTCATTAGTAATGCTAAAATAGTAGGGCCTAGGTTCTGTCTGGATACTTTCACACTTGATGTACCTGTTTGTCATTTATTATTTGAAAAACTAATAAAGCTGATTTAATTAAAAAAAATATATATAATACTAAAAGTAAAGGAAAAATACGGATGTTTTTATAAAAATGGGCTTTGAATTGGGTCTTTCAGACTGCCACAGATGAAGACTACCAGAAAGCTAGAAACTTTAAGGTAATATCACTGGAACCGTAATGGGGGGGGGGGGTCAAACTCTCATACAGAGCAGCAGTAAACTGAGCGCCCAACATAAGCAAATCACATGGGCTTGCAAACAACATCCAATTCATTATGTCATTACAGGGAATGAATGGAAAAAGCACCATGGCCTTATACACAAAATGGAATGTATAAAGGCTATCAGGACACACCATAAGTGGTATGAACAAGCTGTAAATAAGCATGAACTTTTGATGTGTAAATACATTTTTTTCAAACAAATATAAAATGAAAAAGGTTTTATTAAGCAAATTACATTTATGTACTAACAGGAAAAAGAGACTATTTAAAAGAATTACCCCGTGGTCAAGCTCCACGCAGGAGCGAAACATAAGGGAACAAAAAATAAAGGAATTATACAGCACTTGGCAGTGTATGCGATTACTGGATAACGGGCCCCCCCCTTTGAAATCCAGTTCCAGCATGGCCTCCGCTACAGGGAAGGCAATCCCCAGGATTTGCTCCATTCTGAAATGTCCATGAGAGGGTACTCTGCCCTTTTCTGGACTGACTGAAGTGGGACAGACATGGATTCTGAAACAAGACGGAGAAGCCCTTTGAAGGAAACTGGGCCATGCTTGGTGGAAAGCTACATGACTGAGCTATGGAGGAAGAGCAGAGTCTCTGAATAGGTGATGAACTCTTGATCTGAGTTGACCAATGACTCCTCAAAAGCAGCCCTCAGCCATTTCTCACCACAGACCTCCCAGAAGTCATCACCTGGGGTGATCCTCATTGACAACTGTTGGGCTACAAGGGGGCAGCCATGCTGAAGTGTTAACCAGGGGTGAAAGTAAAAGGGTGGTTAACCCCTAAATTGCTACAAACAAAGGTAAAGATAGCTGCACTCCATTATAGCCACTGAGCAAGGCCAGTCACTAACAGAAGCAAATATCCCACCACTTTGCCAGAAAGGTCCCCTGACAAAGCCTTTCTGACAAAGTGCTGGGGCATTTGCTTCCATTAGTGACTGGCTTTTCTCAGTGTCTGTAATTGTGATATTAAAGTCATTATTGTTGGGATAGAAGTCTGGGCCTTTTTTTCTTGGAGTGCAGCTATTTTTGCCATTGTTTCTCACTGACAACTAGCCTGGTAACCCGATGGCTAAACAGACAGCCTCCTTGGATGGAGTACCAACCTTTGGTTGCAGTGCTGGTGGCTCCACCATAATAGGTGGAGAAGGTGTGGGGAGCACCTATGTAGTGTGGACCAATAGGGTACCACTGGTGGCTGCCAGGGGACTGCAGGTCCATGCGGTAGAGTCCTACTCTGCCCTGTGTTGGCCCACTGTTGCCAGAGAACTTCCTCATACAACTGGTACATCTTGCATTGGTGACTCTTCTCATCCGAAGATGAGGAGGTCAAGGAATGCTGATGGCCACACCTCCCAGTTGAGCGGGACTGAGAGTGTGAGCACTTTGACTTTAACCTTGACAACAACCTCAACCATCAGCTGAGTGGCCAATGGCAGGAGGGTCTTTCTGCAGGTGGATGTATACCACCTGCCAACTCAAATTAAACAGTACAGGTGATGAAGGCCCTACCCCAGGTGGAGGCTGATCCCGTAGTGCACTAGAAGGGAAAACCGACTGGGACACATCCTCCTGAGTGAGGATCAGAGTACTGAGGTCTGCGATACAGTACACGGTGTGTACATCCTGTCTTACCATATAGTGGCTGACCAAGGTGGTGACAGGAGGGCTGTGCTGGTTGCCATATCGGATTCCCAGCATGGCAATGGACTGTAAGGTATGGGGGGGATGACAGATGGGTGGTGTGCTTGGTGTGGGTGGTAGGGGGCTGCTAGCCACTGGGGCACTAAGGACGACTGGGAAGGGTGCTGGGAAAGTGGGGGTACCACTGGACACCAGGGAGACCTCAGGCCTACCATCAGCACTTAACAGAACAGTAATAAATCTTCAGCATTCGGTTCAAGTACTGCATCCCCGAAGATTTGCTTTCACATTTAAACTATCCTGTAGCACAATCTTATTTCACATTAAACACAGGACATTAGGTTACATGGGAAGTTCATACATACATGGATGGGTGCTTGTCAAGTGGGGGGATACCACTGGACACTAGGTACATGGAAACATTTCTGGGGACAGGTGATCAACAGGTGGTGGGCCACTTGACATCAAAGAACTGAAACACTTACAGAGACTGGTGTTTGGTGGGGGTGGGGGCACTAGATACCAGGGGCAGCTGTATTTGAATGGCAACAGGTGACTGGAGGGTGCCACTAGACACCAGGGACAACTTTATTACCATAGCAACTGGTGATTGAAGGGCGGGGGTGCCACTGAACACCAGGGAAACATATGGTATTACCAGGATGGGAATCAGGTGCAGGGGGTGCCACTAGACACCATGGACTCTCTAGTCACACATGGGGACGGGGATCAGAAGGTGGGGTTGGTGCCACTAGACACCAGAGAAATGCACATCATGTATGGTGATGAGTGATTGG
The DNA here is from genome assembly GCA_016271365.2 of Neoceratodus forsteri. Taxonomy (NCBI): domain Eukaryota; kingdom Metazoa; phylum Chordata; order Ceratodontiformes; family Ceratodontidae; genus Neoceratodus; species Neoceratodus forsteri. The sequence goes on from CM028133.1 coordinate 67,114,775, forward strand.
AGGGTGGGGGTGCCACCAGACAAATGCTCACCATGTATGGGGATGGGTGATGAGAGGATGGAACGGGGATGCCACCAGACACCAGAGACATGCTCATCATTGTACAGGGATGGGTGATTGGAGGGTGGGGGATGACACTAGACACCAGAGAAATGCTCATCATGTACGGGGATGGGTGATTGGAGGGTGAGGGATGCCACCAGACACCAGAGAAATGCTCATCATGTATAGGGATGGGTGATTGGAGGGTGGGGGGGTGACACTAGACACCAGAGAAATGCTCATCATGTACGGGGGATGGGTGATCGGATGGTGTGGGTGTGCCACCAGATACCAGGTTATCTTTGATGCAACAGGCCATGATTGGTGGGATCGGGGTGGCCAGGTGCAGTATCTTTGCCCACCACCAGGGCCTTGTGCCTTATGTCAGGGTTTGCAAAGGCAGTAACTTACACCCGTTCAGGTGGCATTTACTGCCTGTTCAACTGTCTCAATATCCTGCTGTATTTATATGCAGGGGACCACCCCCTCATTTACATGAAGAGTAATTTAGAGCTTGGGCAATAACAGGTTTTGCCCACACTGTGGGGTGTCTGAATATAGAGCCATCCTACAAATCAGTCGCAAAACCTGGTTAGCGCAGGCAAACACCTCTTAACACCCAGGCTAAGCTCTGAATATCTGGCCCAAAATGTTTACTTATGAAAGCAAAAGTTTTGTAAAAAAAAAAAAACAGGAGGGACAGAAAGTCCCACCAAAAACTACAAAACAAACAAAAGCCAGGGGAACACCCAACAGAATATCAAAGTCTATACTCAACGGCAAGGGAAAAACAAATAATAGAAAGTAATGGGATCCTGCCCACTGCATAAATGTGGAGCCACATGGGTTGGGTAGGTAGAGCCAGTCAACATATGGTGGGCAGCACCAGCTATAGAAACATTTTCTGTGGTGTCCTATTGTCTGCTAGCTCTAGTAGCTGTTTATATGTGTGGCTTCTGTCTCTTACACAAGAATACATTCTCAAGTTCTTTGGGTGAGAGTACTGTGAAGCAAAGCTCAGCAGTTCTGGCACATAAAGGACATGAGGAGAAACAACTATAAGAGACACAGGAACCGTACAAATAATCCTGAATTAAAAATCTAAATGTTTTACTTTGTGGAACGTTCTAGAAATACCTGTGAGTTGAAGTGAACTATGCCAACTTATGGCTATAAGAGTGCCTAGAATGTTTAGAAATTAATAATCCTGATTGGCCAAGAACTATGTTGTGATTAATAACCCAATTTATGCAACAGGCATAGATATGGATCAGTTGAGATAAATCATTTATCTCACTGCTGAACTGTGAGAAGTGAGATAAACACATTTATCTCAACAGTAGCCATGTCATCACCCCCCCCACTACTTCTACCGTGCCTCAGCATTTTAACTGGTTGATCCTGCATTCAGTACAATTTGTGTGGTGGAAGGCAGCTACAGCTGCTGCTGAGGGAGTGATCGTGTAAACAACGTGTGCTGCAGTTAAACATTAACCAGTTTTACCAAAGCCAATTAGTACTTATCTGCTGTGCTGATTACTTGCATCATGACTTCCTGGGCAACAGCTCCAACAACTCCTCTCCACCATACAAACCACCGAATACAGGATCAACCAGGTAAAATGATGCACAATTGCTCACACAAATCCATAAAGATGAAGGATCAACCAGATATTTTTTTTAAATGCAGGGTGTCAACCAGATATTTTTACTTACCTACAAATCCCACCACAGGATAAACCAGACACTTTAAATTAAAAAAAAAATGTAATACACTTTATTGAAATTTTGAAATGGTACAACAGACAATACAAAATACAAGACACCAGTACAAAACACTGCTAACAAACACTTGAACAACATTAAACCCCCAACACCCCTGAGATGATCAATGTGAGTTATTAAATGGGTGCCACAGGGAAACTTGATACACAATTTCTAAAATGATACAGTAAATGACAGAGTAGAGAATAACACATAGCAAGTGCTCGCAACACCAACATATAACATTTTGGCAGGTAATTTGGGACTTTTCAACTATTATGGCATAAAACTGAACTCTTCCCTGTGACATCAAGCACTCTGCACCACAATCTCATCTCAAGAGTAATAAAGTTTGCAAGGGTTTCCAACTAGCTTGGAAAACATACATCTATTATTCAAGGCTGCAATAGTTTTCTTCAGCATTAACAGAAAACAAAATTTCTTTGTGCCACTTTGTGAATGAAGGAACCTCTTTATCCTGCCAGTGACGTAGGATAAATTTTGGTGAATTGGTTATTCTAACTACTGACTTCTACTTTAAACAGTACAGCAAACATTGAGCAAGACTTTTTTGTGAGACTATTAAGAATATTGCTGCTACTATTTTTCCACGTGTGTGCCCTGCAGCCTGTGAGAGGGGATTGTGGGGGTCAAGATTATATGCTTTCTGTGGTGAGAGCACAGAGAGCAAAAGCATTTTTTATTATATTTTTATATGTTCTGTTTTTTGTTCTTTGGGAAGGAAAGTAGAAGGGTTATGTTTTGGTGAGAGAATTAAATTGTGAGTTACATTTTAGTTAATTGGTAATGCAGGGTTAAGGAAACAGTGTGTGAGGAAAGAGTGTATGAGTGGTGTATAAGTAAGAAAGTAGTTAAAAAGTGTTATTAGTTTTGTTTTTATGAAGAGCTAGTGATAGTGAGTGATTAGTTAAAGGCTACGTTCCTGTAGAATGTGTTGTGGGGATGTTACTAGGGTCAGGCAGTACTCCCCCTCAAGGCTGAGGGACCTGCGCCCCTTTGAATTTCCCTCACGTCCACAAGTCTACTACAGATGTAGAGCTTTAGGGATATTCAGAAAGTGGAAGATACATGGGTCCTGGAGGCCTAGTGGGGGATGGGAAAAGAGTGAATGGATAGGAACAATAGTGAGTAGGAGGCTCCCTGGGGCAAAATGGGACCAGAACCGAGGACCTCCTTGTCTGGTTCCCATACCCAAGGGTCCTGAAGAGTTCAGACAGGTGCTGCGGTCATCTACAGAACCCATCCCTCTCGGACGGTGTTGTGCAATGCCAGATCAATTAAAAATAAAACTGCAGTAGTTGCAGATCTACTAGCCTCAGCAGATCTAGCTTGCATCATCAAGACCTGGCTGGATGAAAATGCAGGACCTGTTTTAGCTGCTGCAATTCCAGCTGGGTTCTCGGTGATACACCACCTGAGAGAGGACCGGAGGGGTGGTGGTGTCACAGTCTGTTTTAGACAGGAACTGAGTCTCAGGGAAGTGCCAGTGGGGAGTACCAACTGCTTTGAGTGCATTGTTGATTCGGGTGCAGGACTCCGGATCCTTCTCATCTGCTGTCCACCTGGAGATGGAAGGGTTTTCCTGAAGGAGGTTGCAGACTTCATCGCCAAAATGGTACTGGAGTCCCCTAAGTGGTTAATCTTTGGGGACTTCAACACCTGGTTTGATGATGAACTCTCACAATTTGAACAAGATCTCTCACTGATGGATACATTGGGCCTGACATGGGTTTTTACTGCCGCAACACATGCACAAGGGTCTTTTAAAAGAAATTAAACTTTCTACATTTCTTAAGTCAGCAGGCAATTTATTCCAGCTATCTGTAGCACAATATTTAAAAGATTTTTTTTTTTTTATGTTTTACAAAGAGGAATTTCCAACAAATCAGATGAACTAGATTTTAGCTGCCTAGAGTTTGTACTACGAGTAAATAACATATTCATCAGGGTATATACAACACTGTAAAGTGATCTATGCAAAAAACATAGCTCCTGTATAGTGTCTCTTTGCTCCAGAGGTAGCCAACCCAACCTACTGTATATATTAAAATGATGTTCCCTATGTCTAGCCCTCAAAGCAAATCTACAGACAGAATTATGGAGGCTATGTCTCCGCTGTTTTACCTTTTCTGACCCCCCAAATCAACCCTCCATAATCTAATATAGGCAGTAGACATGCTACTGCTGCAGTCTTCCTTGTGTCATCCGTTAAAAAATCCTTTACTGTATACAAGACACCAATTCTACTATGTATCTGTTTAGTCACATTATTTAAATGAGGAGCAAAGGAAAGATGTTTATTGAAGGTCACACCCAAATAACAGAATTCGGTGACCATATCAAGGTAAGATCCTTCATTGTCTGTTATTTTAAAATCATCCCTCATCCTCAGCTTTGCAGGTGTGCAGAACAACATACTGCCTGTCATTTTTTTATTCAAAACTAATCTATTTACTTTTAACTAGTCTATCATTTTGTTATAATCATTTTCTTTGTTCTAATCATATTAATATGTTTTATCTACATATAAAACTGCATCATCTGCATACAAAATTAACGAGGAACCTTTTACATATTGTGGGTTTCCTTGGACAGAGGGATTTACATATTGTGGGTTTCCTTGGACAGAGGGATCTTTCCTGATTCCTTAAAGGTAGCAGTGGTTAGACCACTGCTAAAAAGGCCCTCCTTGGACCCAGACTGCCTAGCTAATTACAGACTAATCTCCAACCTACCTTTTGTAGTGAAGGTGATTGAAAAGATGGTCACACTGCAGCTGGATGAACATTTAACCAGTCATAATATCTATGACCCTCTCCAGTCTGGTTTCTGCAAAAGGCACAGCACAAAGACTGCCCTAGTGTGAGTACTTAATGACCTCCTGGTGGCAAGAGATCAGAGAGCCTGTTCCATCTTAGTTCTCCTTGATCTCTCAGCAGCTTTTGACACTGTGGACCATGGGGTATTGCTGGAATGCCTACGGTTACATTATTGCGTGTTGTAGACACCGAGTCCCCCATCATGGGATACAGGTACACGGGGAGGGACACAGATTGATAAACTTATTAGTGCTGCAGAAGAGCCTCATGACTTTTCTGGGCTATATACCATATTGAAAGATATTGATCTGCAGAGCTTAATGAGCCAATGTGACTACTGGACCAATGAGCTCCAGCTGGAGCTTGAGGAGAAGCAATGACATCAAATAGGGGCAAACATATATAAGTATATTAAACAAGACAGGCTATGTCTTCAGCAATTTCAGATTCTACACAGCGTGTTTCCTACTATTCGGCCCTCTGAATAGTAGGAGAAATAGTAAAGCCCTTGGGTCAATATCACATTCCTGACCTAAGGTCGCCTCAGTTTCTAACCATTTGGGTTTACAATCCTTTGCCCTCTCTGACTCTCCCAAGCCACACCATTGCAAATACTTACTGCAATGTGAGGCTAAGTAATAATAAAGAAAGTTAGGCAGTCGTAGACCATCCACTTTCTCAGGTGGAGATAATTTGCAGTAACTCTTAATTCTCTTGCCTTTCCAAAGAAACTGGGTAATGAGGGGCTGTAGGGATCAAAAACAGCTTATGGGGAGCACCAAATTAGGCATGCTTAATGGATATAAAACCCATGGCAGGATAGTCATCTTTATAACACTTATACATCTCCAAAGTGACAGGGGCAAGGACTTCCATCACTGTAGATCTTGGTCAATCTTGCAAAACGATGGCTCAAAATCACACATGGATACTAACCAGAAATAGGAGGATATCAAGCTTGGGCTTGCAGGGGCCACTAGATCCTGTACCAAGACAAATCAAAAAGGCTAGGGCTAAGAAACCAAGTTGGTTAAGCAGGGAGGTGCTGGAAAAGGCGAGGTCAAAAAAGGCAGCCTTCAGGAGATTCAAGAGATCCGGTAGTGGGAGGATAGAGAGGGGTACAGTACCTTAAGAAATCAAGAGAGGTGACCAGAGCAGTCAGGACAGCTAAGGCATCTAGAGAGCTTAGGCCGGCACACGGCATCAAGAATGGGGAAAAGGATTTCCTCAGGAAAGATGAGGATCTACAAAGATCAAATAGTAAGGACCAGGAAGGATGGAGGGTGGGCAGAGAAAGGGTCAGAACAGGTGGAAGCAGTAAATGAATACTTCTGTATTTACTAAGGAAAAGGATGGGTCACTGCCTCAGGGGTTAGGGAGGGTAGGCACAGGTGGAAAGGAGGTGACAGATGAGGAAATCACAGCGGACAGGATGATGGAGGGTTTAAGGGCACTGAGGATGGATAAAGCACCAGGACCAGACGGCATGCACCCCTGGGAACTGAAGAAATTGGTGGAGGTGCTGGCAGAGCCATTGGCTGACTTGTTCAATAACTGGGAACAGGGTGTGTATCCTAGGACTGGAGGATGGCTCACGTGGCGCCCCTCCACAAAAGCGGACCTACAGTAAGGATGAACCCGGAAACTATAGACCAGTAAACCTAACATCCATTGTGGGAAAGGTAATGGAGACAATCCTTAAGGGGAGGTTGGTAACCTTTCTAGAAGGCAATGAGCTCCAGGATGAGAAGCAACATGGGTCTATCTTTGGCAGATCCTGCCAGACCAACCTGGTTGACTATTATGACTGGGTGACTAGGGAACTTGACAAGGGCCATGCAGGGGATGTTCTATATCTGGATTTCAGCAAGGCATTCAATTTGGTGCCACATGGGAGGCTGATTGGCAAGTTGGGATGCCAGGGAAGCAGAGCCAAAGATGGTGAGCTGGATCAAAAACTGGCTGCAAGAGAGACAATAAAGGGTAGTGCTGGCAGGGAGCTCTAATCTCCAAGGGCTGTAACAAGTGGGGTACCGCAGGGCTCGGTACTAGGCCCAGTGTTTGGCATTTTCATTGTCGACATCTCACACAGCATTAAGAACAAGCTTAGTCTTTTTGCAGATGACATGAAGATCGGTACGGTGGTGGATGACACAATTGGATGGCATGGGCTCTAGGATGATCTAGCTAAACTGGACAGACACATGCCAGCTGGGGTTCAATGCTAAGAAGTGCAAAGCCATGCACTTGGGAGCAAGGAACCCAGGGAGGAGTTATCAGTTGGGAAGGGTACAGATGGTCATTACAGTGGAGGAGGAAGATCTGGGGGTGGTAATAACAGGGCAAATGGACCACTCGGCACAGTGTAGGAGGGCAGCAGCTAAAGCCAACAAGGTGCCAGGGTGTACTGCTAGAGGAATAGCCTCCAGGACGGGGGAGATGATCCTGCCTCTGTACAGGTCATTGGTGAGGCCACACCTGGAGTACTGTGTGCAGTACTGGTGCCCAAGTTAGACTGCTGAAGGGAGTCCAGTGCAGCACAACAAAGATGATCCCGGGATTGGAAGACAAACCCTACGAGGGAAGGCTGAGAGAGCTTAACATATACTTCCTGGAGGAGAGGGGGGATGGGGGATATGATTGAGACCTTTAAATATATGAAGGGTATAAGCAGGACTGGTACGGAGGGGATTTTTAAGTTGAGGGGATGGAGGGACATGAGGGGGCATGGGCTGAGACAGGAGGGTGGGAGGTTCAGGAGAGAAATGAGGAGGCACTATATCACAGAGAGGGCAGTGTCTATGTGGAATGCACTACCTGAGAAGGTGGTATCTTGTAAGTCAGTGGGCAGCTTTAAAATAGGATGGGACAAAGTGAGGGGGAGGGTCATCATGAGGGGACGGAGGGGCAGCTGCAGTGTAAGGGATATGTAATCAACCTTGAAACTCCCCAGTATGCCTTTTTTCCCCCCTTTAAATTCCATCCGGTTTATAAGTTTACAGAGAGTTTTTGCAGGGTATTTGTTATTTTAGCATAGAGATACATGGTATAAATAGTTGATCTGACATCATGTTCTCATATGCTAATGCAGCTCTCAGGGACAATGAGATTTCAACAACCATGAAATGGACCCTCCCAAGAGAGTGACAGGGCCTAATATGAAGTGTGAAAACTAACTGAAGCAGCTGCATATGTCTTTAACAGCTACACGAAAAGAGTTGTCTGTTGACATGGAAACAAATAACATTTAGAAGATATGAGGGTGACAGAGGGCACCCTTGTCGTATGCCCCTACCTAACTAAAAAGATCCTGGCAAAATCCCAGTGCAACACATTTTAGTGTAAGGAACCTGATACAGCACTTGTCCTAGGTAGTGAACGAGTTTGGAATACCATATCTCGCCATAATAAGAAGACAGATTCACACCATTCTGTCAAAAGCTTTTTGTTTGTCCAGAGAGACCAGGGCTGCAGGGGACTGGCCTCTGCAGATGCAGAGATCAGATGTAGTAATTTCTGCAGGTGGCCACTGGACCTTTTCCTTGGCATAAAGCCCACCTGCTCCAAGTCAACTAGTGTGGACCACATCAAGCCCAATCTTTGTGTTAATGTTTGCAAAGATTTCCATACCATTAGAGAGAGTGGTCTATATCTACGAGCTAAGGATTCATCACTACCAGGTTTGTGGAGTAGCATAATACATGCCTCTGCCAGATAAGGGTTGGATACTCCATCTTTAAATAAGGAACTGAATACTGCAGTCAGAAGAGTCACCAACTCCACTTGAAATTTTTTATAAAAACTGGAAGCAAATCCATCGTGGCCCGGGGCCTTATGTAGTGCCATATCTTTAATTGTTTTGGCCACCTCATCCTCCCCGACTGCCACCTCCAAAATTTGCTGTTGCCCCACAGTTAGTGTAGGTAGAGGAACCCACTGTAGAAAACCTGCTCAGTGCACGATCAGTCTCTTATCTCCCAGGTTCCTGCATGTAAAGCTGCTGGTAATATGCCCTGAAAATCTCCACTATGTGCCAGGGCTTGGTCTGCAAATCTTGATTTCCCTCCTTGTGCAGTCACTGTACTATCCATTTAGCTTTGCAAAGAGGAGCAGGTGTGTCTCAGGTAGAAACCAGGGTGCTAGTGGGAGAGAATGAGGCTTGTCCTTCAGTAGTGCAAAGCAGGAAACAAAAAAAAATCATAGCACTCCCAGGCACACATCAATGCTGAAGACAGATTCAGGCAGTACAATTGAGTTTATTCCTCCACAAACTCCTTCATGGAGAAATAAACTCAATTTCACTGCCTGTATCTGTCTTCAGTGTTGATTTGTGCCTGGGACTGCTATGCATTTTTTGTTTCCTACTATCCATTTAGCTTCCTGTTGGTGAAGTCCTAGCACCATTAGGCATCCCACCGTTTCACCTTAGTCTTAATATTTAACCCTAGACCTGAAAATGACCTGCTCTGCTTTTTCAATCATAAGATCTGCATAGGCTGCCCTTGTGCTGTTTAGGTGGTGCCAAATCTCTGGGGATGCATGGGGTTTTAAATTACATTCTATATCACTAATTTCAGACAAAAGGGTAGTCACCATGGCTTCTTTTTCTTTTTTCTTAATGGAAGTCGAATGACTAAACTTCCCCCTTATATAGCTTTTCACTGCTCCCTACAACACGTCAGCCTGAGTCACTTTGTCTTGATCATTCATAAACAAAGAATGGATGTGGTCAGTTATTTTCTTTAGCAGGTCCCGGTCTCTAAGAATTTCAATGTTGAGCCTCCATATCTTATCCACATCCAAGCCTTGTGTCAGATCTGTTTGTAAAGTAATCTGACTCTGATCAGACAATATGAGCAGCTCACATCCCTGTACATTCTGTAGGGATTTACAGCTGAGCAAGAAAAAAATATGTGTGTGACCTTGTATTATGAGGGGTGAACAGAAACAGTATGCTCTTTCTCTGGGATGCAGTATGCACCATCCCACCCAAGAGCCAAGGCCAATCCCACCCAAGAGCTCTTGTAGCCCACATTGTCCTGGAGACAGACTTTGCTTCCTTCCCCAATTTATCGATTGTGGTCTGATAAACCATTTCCAGTCCCCGCTAATTATCATGGGAAGTCTAGCAAAGGGTGCGAGCCACACCAATATGTCCACAAGAAATTATTGGATTATCCACATTGGAGCCATAAACAGAACCCAATAATACCTTCTAATGGCCCAACCTGCAGTGTAAGATGATATATCTAACGCTTTGATCTCTGACATCTTGTATTATGTGGAAGGGTAGTTGGCGAGCAATTAGAATTGCCACACTTCTTTGTCTAGTGTTGTCCCCAGCCCCAAAGAGATATTTTACATTTTCTACAAAATTCAGTGCAGCGCCTAGCTAAGTGAGAAATACAGCTGCCATATTTTTTTTAAGTCGCTCTCAAATGCTATTTTCAACCAACAGATGTCTGCGCTATGGATATAGAGAGCTCTTGTCCCTAACAATCACACCACCGACCCACCAACCAGCCAACCAACCACAGAATAAAATGCAGCAGAGCACAAATAAATCCCTTCTCTTGTAAAATAAATAAAAATAAATCAAAACCACATAAAACAATTACAGCCCTATTGCATAAATGGAATATGCAATGGGCTCGGGTGGAATACATGATTTATCAGTATTCGTGTACAGTTCAACTCAGTTGCTTCATTTGTGGGTCTGTTACGCTCAGCCATTCATGAGGTCACCAAGTTCAGCTGTACGCTCATGCTGATAAGTCATCTATTCCACCCAAGCCCATTGCATACCCTTTATGTATTATGGCTCTGTTGAGGATATACCTTGAAGAAGATCTTAACTGACCCTGATTTCAGGGATATCCTTGATTTTGCCTACAAAATGTCTGCTGCCCCTCATAGTTTAGGCATTTCTATTGCTGAAATGTAGGGATTCAAAGTATAAATTCAAGCTAGACTTCAGTGTTACAGCCGAGTTCTTCAGAAAATGCTGTTTGAACTAAGCTACATACATGGCAGGTGGGATGAGCTAATAGGAGAAATTCCTTCATGCTTAGAGTAATTTCCTTTTCCGTTAGCTCCAACGTGGTCAATAGGGAGTTAATACATGTGGGTAATGTAAACCCCTAATGGAGTAGTGGTATAGTCCAAAGTTGTCAATCTGCATAGAACTTTGGGCACATGAGCATTCTCGGATCACCACTTTGCCAGTCACCTCTGTCCCCACCAGTACCTATGTGCATTTATGTAACCAGTAATCTGTATGTCTCCAAGGTCAATGAACCCTCTCTATAACCTAACAGCAACAATTTTTTTTTATTTCTTGTTATTATATTTTTGACATAAGAACACAGGAGAAACATAGACTTTCATTCTGGTTACAAGTGCATTTACACAGTCCACATTTAACAAAGATTGCCCTGGGGAAGAAAAAAGTATCCTTTAATGTCATGAAGCTCATTAATGTGAAACTTCAATGTCTTCCACTATGCTACATAGCTTTGGGATACCCATAACAAGTGTATGCGTAGAAAGGCAGCCTCTCCATACAAGTGCAGATCCGGCAAATTTGTTCCACCCTGTTTTACAGATAATGTTAATAAACTCGGCCGAATGCGGGGTCTACTATGTCAAAGCCGAGATCATGGTATCCCATGATCTAAAAAGAAATGTAGATGGGAAGTAGGGGATATTCTGGAATAAGTACAGCAGGCAGAGGAGGACATTCATATGAATTGTTTCTATTATTTGAAAAAAAAAGTAAGTGTTAACTTCCCTCATCTCTTCAAGTCCTTCTGAATCATCTTGGTTACTGGTTCATAATTCAATATATCTAGGACTCCCAAATCCAGAGGGATGTGAATTCCCAGATATTTTGTTTTAGTGGATCTCCATTTTAGTGGGAGGTTTGTTTCGGGGAGAGTAATTATACAAGAGCACCATGGTTTTTTAATGTTTAATTTAAATCCTGCTACTTGCTCAAAATGCTTTAGCATTTTCCACGCTGCTAGGATTGAATGAGTTGGTGAAAGTAGGGACAAGAGGAGGTCATCAGCAAACAGAATGAGACTATACTCACTCTGGTGGAATGGGACACCTTCTAGGCCTGAGGCTGATCTCGGGGCAACCGCCAAGGATTCTGTGTATATTTCGAAAAGTAGTGGGGATAGTGGGCAACCCTGTTGGGTGCCCAGGGAGAGTGGAAAGCGGGAGGAAACACCACCACTGAGATGGACATAAGCTTTGGGCTTCTTATAGATACGCTTGAGACAGATGATTAAGGTTTCTGGGAACTGAAACACCCGCAGCGTGTCCCAGAGAAAATTCCAAGACACCCTGTCGAATGCCTTGTCCACGTCTAGGCTAAGGAAAGCTGAAGTGATTTGTCATCGTTGTATATATTCAATTAATATTAAGGTTTTCCGTACATTATCTGTCATGCTTCTTTTTTTATGAACCCCGCCTGATCGGGATTTATTATTATTGGAAGGATATGTTCCAGTCTTCCCTGCCCAAATGGCCATATAAATTTTATAATCATTATTTAATAAAGAAATAGGGCAATAGGATGATTTTTTTTTCCTTTTTATCTGGTTTAGGTATGGCCATGATCATAGCAAAATCCCATGATGGCGTTGGGGGGGCTCCTTCAACTAGTTCCCTAAAAAGCGGGTGAAGTCTAGGGAGCAGTTCTGCTTGGAAATATTTATACCAGTCACTAGAAAAGCCATAAGTCCCAGGGCATCGGTTAGTGGCCTGGTTCTTAAGGGCTGTAGGAATTTCCTCTAATGTAATAGAAGCCATCAGCCGCTGGGCATGTGTTTCCAATAGGGATGGGAACTTCAATTGTCCTAGGAAGTTTTGTCTCTGCTCAGGGGTGGCCAAGTTTTCCTGCTTATATAAATTGCTGTAATAACTTGCAAAGATCTGGTGTATATCATCCTCTCTGAAGGTTTGAGGGTTTTTAATTTTAAGTATGGTGGCCGCTTTTGGGGCCCGTAATTTACGAGACAGCCTTCTCATACCCCTTGCCCCTCCTTCATATTCTGATAGCTTCAGATAGGTCAGAGACTGCTGAATCCGGGTGTCAAGTATTCCCTGGATTGCCACTTTCATGTCCCAAATTTTTATTTGGAGGTCCCCGTCCCCTTCCATGTACATTACTTAGTAGTTTTGGAGAAGAGTTATTAATTACCTATATTCATTCTCGTTTTTTCTTTCTACGTGATGTATATGAAATAATTTCCCCCCTAATAGTTGCTTTCATGGTGTCCCAGCGGATAGCCTCTGAAGTATCTGAAGAAGCATCTCCTTAAAAAATTGTGCAACACCAACAACTTTTGACATGTAAATAATTTATGACATTATAAAAGGATAAATGAGTGACTTACCTCATTTTGGAGAGAGGGCTGAAGGAGTCTCACTGACCAATTTTTCTGTCATGCTTCGTAAGTGTCCAGAAACTGATCCTTTGACAGGGCTGGCATGCTGCTAATAACACTAGCAACATAAGGGAGTAATAAACAATAATGACATTGAATATAACTGAACAGAACAAGTGAAGCACTGGCCTGTAATGATGAAGTACCGTGCAATTCTTAAAAATCACAACCTGTTAACCTGCATGCCTGGCAAGTCCAATAAAATATAAACATTTCTACTGTTTGCAGACAATTCTGGATAACCAGCTATAATCCCATACTTTACAAATAATCTTTACTGAAATCCAAAGTCCTTAGATATATCAGATGATATTCTCCAGTAGGAGCTAGGGCTCCCTGAGAGAGGTCCCACTGACAACACTGAAGCTAACAGAAAAGGAAACTACTGTATGTATGTATGAATTTCTCCTTTCTGTATCATTCTGCGTTATCAATGGGGAGTTCATAGACATGGGTTCTAAAACGCAGTACCTAGTCCAAATCTGGGTGGTGAGAATAGTGTCCCATACATAACCCATATAGGTGACACATAATCATCATCTGATAACCACCGCCTGTAAAACTCTGTGGCCAGGGGCTGCATCGGTGGAGCTTTGGACATCAAATCTATAGTGCTTAGTAAATGTGAGAACTGAGGACTACGTTGCCGCTTTTCAAAATTCCAACACAGATGCCACTCCTCTCTCTGCCCAGCAGGTATCAAGCTCCCTGGTGGAGTGGGCTACGCAGAAAGCAAGACCTTTCTTCTCCGCTGCATACACTTTGGTGATGCAAGCCCTTACGAACCTAGCCAATGTGGCCTTAGAAGACTTCTGACCCTTCTTTGCTGCTCCAAAGAGAACAAATGCTCTGATTTCCTGAACTGTTTCATTCTTTTTAGGTAAGGCTTGACTGCCCTATGCAAATCCAGCTTGTGAAATTCATTCTCTTTTAGATTTGCTGTCTTGAGCAGAAAGATGACATAAAGTCTTCCTGATTTACATGTAACACAGAATGTGCCAGCAGATAAGGACTACTTGGCCCTAGCCCACACCATTTGTCCTTGCCTATAGTATCACCACCGATTCTGCTTGATCTACAGTCCATTCTCCCTCCTTCCCTTTCCCTATGATTCCATTATTAGTATCCCAGGCATTCTTGAACCCCACCACTACTTTCACCCCCATCTCCACTGGAAGACTGTTCCAGGAATCCACCACTCTTTATGTGAAGAGGTACTTCCTCACATCTCCTATGAATCTGCCACATTCCAGCTTCTTATTGTGCCCCCTTGTTCTTGAGCACCTTCTTTTCTGAAATATACAGTACATCCCTCTTGTACCTTCCATGAGGTATTTAAAGTTCTCTATCATATCCCTCTTCTCGCTCTCCTCTTTTCCAGGGTCTACATATTTAGGCCCTTTAATCTCTCCTCATAAGGCTCCTGAGGTAGACGCTGCATCATTCTAGTTACCCTCCTCTGGACTGCTTCCACTCTATGTCCTTTCACAGATGTAGTCTCCAGAACTGGATAGAGTACTCTAGATGGTGTCTTATCAGCATTCTATACAGGCAGCACCACCTCCCTCCTTCTGCTGATGAGACACCTCCTTATGCACCACAGCATCCCACTCACCCTCCCACTGGCCTTGTTGCACTGCCTGGCTACCATTAGCTGCCTGATCCAATATGATCACACCCAGCTCTTTTTCCTATTTGGAGGTCATTAGTACCACCCTCCCCATTTTGTACTCTGCCCCTGGGTTTCTGTGCCCCAAGTACATTATTTTGCACTTTTTTGCATTGAGACTCAGCTACCATACCCTTGACCATGCCTCAGGTTCTCATGTCGCCGCTCATCCTTTCCACCACCACCCCTGGAGTGTCCATCCTACTGCAGAGTTTGGTATCATTTGGAAAGAGGCAGATGTTCCCTTCCAGCTTTTCTGCAATGTCACTTATAAAGACATTAAAGAGGACCAGCCCCAGCATTAATCCTTTAGGCACTTGCTGGACACCGTCTGTCCCTTCCTTCGAGTGAACTCTGTTTACCACCATCCTCTGCCATCTCTTAGCCAGTTTCTTATCCACTTTACCACCTTTGGACCCACTCCTAAGCTACCCACCTTACTTACTA
The DNA here is from genome assembly GCA_016271365.2 of Neoceratodus forsteri. Classification (NCBI taxonomy): domain Eukaryota; kingdom Metazoa; phylum Chordata; order Ceratodontiformes; family Ceratodontidae; genus Neoceratodus; species Neoceratodus forsteri. The sequence continues at coordinate 67,129,993 of CM028133.1, forward strand.
GTCTATGTGGAACAGTGTTGAACGCCTTACTAAAATCTATGTAGGGCACATCTACCATTCTACCCTGATTTAGTTCCTTATTATACAATAGCAAGGAAGAATGCTGGGCTCTGACTGGTCAGTCTGGGGCTGGACCCATGATGTTATCGCAGCAAAACATCACAGATCTAATCCCAGCACATACAAGGCCATATCGAATGTCCAAGAAATCACTGCACATGCCACGGTCAAGTTGCCCACACTTGGCATGACCACTGTACTGTTTGCCAGTACTTTACAAACATTTACAACATTTTTAATTCCTCCCTCCCACAGCAGAATAACTACAAAAAATCAATCCCCTAACCCAAAGACATTCCCAGTAATCACCCTTTTCACTTTCCCTTTCTTATTTACAAAAAAAAAGAGTGAAGTGAGAGCAGTGTTTCCAATCAGCTTCATGCCACTCCTTCGCTGTACTAAGAAGAGACCCACACGACAAACATTTTGTAACTGTCAGCAAGCCCATTTCTTACAAAAAAATAAATGAATAAAATCATATTGTCCGATTCCAACCTAGCAGTCCCTCCAACTCACATATCTAAAATCCACCATGGCTTCACAGCAGTCCCACTCTCTCTGCTCAGTCCCCACTCACAAGCCAACACACCGACTGCATGCTTGCTTACCCTATATCACAGTTGTGAGTCAGTAGGGTGGGAGCAAACTGAGCTTAGCACACCGGACAGCAGCAGAAACAAAAGATAGTGAACATTCTTCCCCGGTACAAACAGGTGGCAACTGCACAGGGACACCAAACATATATATGCACGTGACCATTATTACTTCTTTCTCCAGGTACAAATACCACTATACCAGGAGAATCAGATAAAAGACTGCACTCACTGTTCGAACTGTCTATTCAGCAGGTTTATGATTACTTATCTAACAATCATCTTCTTGTTCCCCAGCAGTCTGGTTTCAGGTCATTGCACGCCACTCAAACTTAAACATGGACTTCACAGACACCATCTCCCACACACTGGAAAATAAACAGTGCATGGGGATAGTGTTTTTCGACCTATCAAAGGCCTTTGATATGGTGGACTACTCATTATTACTACACAAAATGGAGATGAAGGGTTTTAGTACCGAGGTGGTTCAAATCTTATCCATATGGGTGTACTCAAGCAGTAGGTATTCAAGGAACATTATCAGTAGTGAGGGAAGTGAACAGGGGTGTGCCACAAGGATCAATATCTGGACTGCTTTTGTTTATTATATTCACTGATGAGCTTTCAAAAATACGTTATGAGTGTATGGTAAAATTATATACTGATGACACAGTCCTACTGGTCCCTGCCAGAGACTGTTATAATACTGAAAAAAATCGTTAACAAGAATTTAATAAATTAGAATATCAGTTGGTTGAAAATAATCTTGCGTTAAATATAAAGAAAAAAAAATTATGTTATTTAATGCCAGAGTAGGAAAGGACAGCACTCTGTCACCTAGCATAGCAATTTACTCAATTAGGGGATCAATGATAGAACAGGTTATCGCCTATAAATACCTGGGCATGTGGGTTGACCCAGAATTAAATTCTGATGGTCAGAGACAAAATTCGTGCTAGTTTCTGAAATGTTAGGGGCTCTTTATAGACATATAAAACTGCATGACCCGACAGACTACAGAAAAGTTAGTGAATTCAGTCATACCTACCGCAATCAATTATGGTTGTGCTATTTGCTGTTCAGCAAATAAAATCTATTTATGGACTAGAGTGGACATTTTTGGAAATTAGGAGGGAGAGACTCTTAAAGAACTAGTGTACTGCTTGGAATTAATAGTAATTTTCAGATGCAGACAGCTATCACTTAAAGTATCTGAAGTATTTTTTTTTCTTTTCTGTTTGCTAATTAGAACATTTTCCACCTGGCAGTACTGGGGTGATGTGTGGAACAGCACTCTGGAGGAAAAAAAGTCAGTTCTGTTCCTCCCACTACATTGTCAGGAATGAGACCAAACACACTGAAGCACCACAATCCTTGCAGCCCGAGCAGTAATTTTCACAAGCTACCAACCAAAATGCAGGAAACTGTGACATCACTAGTAACCAGAGAGACCCAGTCCCTTATGCTTCATTGGAAAGTGAAACCTGGCAGTAAGAAATGGTTCTCATTGGTTACTAGTGATGTCATCCGGGGATGTCGGCATCAGTGTAGTTTTAGTGTCGATGTAGTGCATACCTCTCAACCTCTTGCCTCATGTATCGGGGACAAGGCTTAAAAAAATCAGGGACAAAGACCCCAAATCAGGGACACATCTTAAAAACTGGCACTATTCACTCGAAAAGCTGATAAAATAAAGGGATTTGTGTTCAGATGCATTTTCTGAAGAATAACAAGTCTGTAACTTTAATGTTTGACATTATTTTGTACTTTCGATCCCCACTGTTCTGTCACAAGAACACAGGTTTTATGAGGGACAGAGAAAAAATCTGAGGCAAAATCAGGGATGTCCCAGAAAATCAGGGACAGTTGAGTGGTATGATGCAGTGGGAGGAACAGAACTGACTTCCCCCCCTCCAGAATACTGCTTCACACATCACCCCAGTACTATCAGGAGGAAAATCTTCTAATTAGCAAACAGAAAAAAAATAAATAGTTCAGATATAAGAAGTGATAGCTGACTACATTTGAAAGTTACAATTAATTGCAGGCAGTACATTAGCTCTTTAAACAGTTTTCTATTTAAATGTGCAAAATGATTGGCTCCTACATATCTCTTGGAAAAAATAATACCTGTGTCCATAGCACATTCTTTACTTGAAATTACAGGCAGAGATTTAACAATTCCTAGAACAAGAACTAGATACAGATGAATGTGCTTTGAGTATACTGTTAAAACTACTTGGAACTCTCTCCCCACTAAACTATGTAACACGCCTAAATATTACAGTTTTAAGGCAGCACTATTGGAATGATGCCCTTTTCTGTGTAAGTGTCATTAATATTAATTTCAATGTTTCATTCATGTTTTTATGTTTGAATTTTTTTCGTATGTGTTATTTATGTATGCTGTACATCCATACAGGACAGCCCTGAAACCAGGCTTTGCCTAGTGCCTTATCCTGTTTAAATATAAATAAACTTGAGAGAAATTAGAGTATGACGCATGCACATCACAGTCAATGTGAACCGTGCTGAGAACAACAGCAAAACACAACTCAGGAGAGACAGTAAAATTAAAGAGGAAAGGCACATAGATACTTCAATGCAGAAACAAATATAAAACGGAGGGGGGGGGCAGAGGTCAGCATGATAGATGACAACAGAAACAGAGATAGGAGGACAGAAACTGAGACACAGACGCAATAGTATCACCCACTGGACAAATCAGAAATAGTCCATTATTTTTTTATTAGCTATACCTCCACTTACAAAAACAAACATAAAAAACCTGTAATTTAGCCCTTTTTAAATTATTTTTAACAACGAGCCACTGTATAATGGGAATAATGCACTCCAGGGTGTGTGTCGTGCTGGGATGTCACTTCTTGGGTGTTGTGCCCAACCACCCAAGGCGTGACATCCCAGCATGACACACATCCTGTCATGCATTATCCCTTTAGTCACCCAAAGAACTCTATCAGATTTATTTGACATGACTTCCACCACAAATCCATACTGCCTTGGTTCTTGTAAACTATCGTTGTTAATTACTGATATGACTGCCTTGATAATAGGACCTTTGGTCCTAATGGTGTGATTGTACCATCTAATTCCTGTACAGATTTTTACTACTAACCACTGGATTCAAGATATTCTACAATCCTTTCTTTCAACAGTGATTCCATTAACCTTTCACAGTCAGGCTAACTGGCCTATAACTGCCAGCCTCTTACCTGCTACCACTTTTGTGAAGTAGGATTACATCTGCCCTCCTCCAGTCCTCTGGGACCATTCCTGTTTCCAGTGAGCAGTTAAATAGAACCATCAGAGGTGTAGTCAGTACCTCCTTCGACACCCTTTTGTGGACCCCGTCTGTCCCCATTGCTTTGTCCACTATCAGATTTATGAGTCCCTTCAGGACTCTCCTTTGAAAACATGCCACTGTCCAGCTCCCTCTCTCCAATGCTGGTATTACATTTTTGTGGCCCCTCTCCATCTCTTTCCTCTGTGAACACTGAACAAAAATATTCATTCATGATGTCGGCCTTCTCCTGCTACCCCTCTGCAAAGTCCCCCCTTCTCTTCTTAACCTTACAATCCCAGCTCTAGTCTTCCTTTTTTTGCTTACATACCTAAAAAATGTCTTGGGAGTGCTACCCTCTTAGCTTTTACCTTTTCTGCCACCTCGTCTGAAAACCATAGCAGTCTTTTTTCCTCTTTCTTTTGTTTCTTTGCTTGATGCAGAGGTTTGTTGCCTTCACTATAGCCCTTGTTACCTTCTCTCACTGTTCTTCCACCTGACCCAGCTCAACCACCCCCGGTCATAACGGAGGCATTTACCTATCTTTTTAAAATATGCTCTCCTAAAGTCCAGGACCCTCGTCTTCGGTTTGATTCCACTGCCATCCTTATACTGAATCACGCTGTATGGTGAACGTTGGTCCCCAGGTGGACCTACACCTTGACATCTGCAACACTGTCCCTGTTGGTGAGAATGAGGTCCAGTACTACCCCATCATGAGTGGGATCAATGGCTAGTTGCCTAAGGAATGCCCCCTGCAAGCAGTCCAAAATTTCCCTGCTTCCAGCTGAAGCCACAGCTTGGAGACTCCAATCTACATCTGGCAGACTGAAGTCCTCCACCAGCAGCTTCTCCCACTTTTTTGCCATATTGCCGATGGCTTCCAACAGTACCTTATCTAACTCATCCCCTCTGCTAGAGGTCTGTAGAGCACACCAGGGTGAACAGAGGCTCAAGAAAGGCTGTAGGGAATGGGATCTTAGGCACAAAGAAAGGGACTGTTCTCAATACCACCTTTTGCTTATGCATTATAAGGTAAGGTAAGGGTCTTTATGGGACAGGGTCTGAAGTTTGCCAATCCTTCTGGCTGAACAGACTGCAATTATGAAACACACCTTGTAGGACAAGATGTCGAAAGGCACTGACAAAACAGGTTCGAAAGGTGCCCTACACAGAGCATTCAACACCAGGTTCAGGTAGCACCGGGGATCGAAACAACAGTCAGCTCCTACTGATCACCTTAAGGAAATGAATAACATCCAAGTTGGTTCCCAGGGATAAGCCCATTGATGTCCCCAGCACTGTCCTGAGTGCAGACACCTGGCCTCATAGGGCACTCAGTGCAAGACCTTTGGCTACCCCTGCCAGCAACAAATCCAGTATCTGCAGAACCACGGCCTTAGATGGCCGGATAGCTCTCACTTTTGGTCGAGCCAGAGAAGGTATTCCATAAACGGTCATAATCTGCAGATGTAGAAATGTTCCTTGAGTCCAATAGGTTGTCTACCACTTTCTTGGAGAAACTCTGCTTTAACAGTCTCCTCCTCCTCTCAGAAGCCAAGCCGTGAACATCACTTCTGGATATGGCTCTAGAATGGAACCTTGGAAGAGAAGGTCTCCCTGAAGTGGGAGTCAAAGTGGGCCTGCTGAGCTGGATTCACAAGGTCAGAGAACCACGGCCTTCTTGACCACTCTGGGGCTAGCAAAAGGAAGCTTCCCATTGACCCCGTTTTCTTCTGCATTACCTTGGGAAGTAGCAGTAGTGGAGGGAAAATTAAGCTCTGAAAAAAATCCCATGTCTGGGACAAAGCACCTACAGTGTCCACCTGAGGACACCAGTGCCAACTGAAGAACCTTGGTACCTGAGTATTTTCCTCTGACACGAAGAGGTAGACCTGACGTCGACTGAACCTTCTGCACAGAAGCTTGAACACCTCTGAGTTCGAAGGTCATTCCCCATGATGAAATGTCTCTCGACACATCCAACTGACCTGCACTTTCAGTTCCCCTGTCAGATAAACTGCCAAAAGGGTCAGAAGGTTCTTCTCTGCCCAGTTTCTCATACCTCCTGGACTGTTTATGCATTTTATTTTTTTTTTATTTAAATTTTTATTGATTTTCAAGCAACAACAGACAGGATACAGCAGAGACATATGAAACAGGAATGCACAAACATCCCACACTCCTCCCACCATTGCCCACCCAATCCCCCCCACGACACCTGCATGTAGACATCAGGGTTTCAAAACATGGTGGCTTAGTCAGCGGTGAATGCATATAGTCACACCATATATAAAGTATACAATTTTCCCACATAGCCCTATATTTGTTAGGGCGATGATATACACACTAGCAATCATTTTCTCAGTTTTGAGATTAAAGAGTATCTCCTGCAGCCATTCCATATAGGAAAGAGGCTCCCCATCTCACCAATGGTGAAGAACCAACTTTTTAACCAAGAGGGCCATGTAGTATTTCCATTCTTTAATAGAAATACTGCTATAGTACCCCATTATGCAAATTTCAGGGGTACATAAATCATCAAGGCCTAGGAGGGAGTCAGCTCGTTGTTGGATGAGCTTCCATAGGGGTTCTACCTTGGGGCATTCCCCAAAAATAAAGTGCATGGAGTCCTCTTCAGTCTTACATCTGACACACTGGGATGAGTCAGTGGCACCCATTTTGAGCAATTTCATGGGGGTCAAATACATATAATTTAAAATGTGTTGTTGCATAAGCCAGAGCCTATCTTGAGTAATATATCTGTGGCAATTTCTCCAAACTATCTGCCATTGTACAGCTGATCAGGGAAAAAGCATGGACCAGTATGAGGGGATTCCCATCTATTTTGGGGACCATTTTGGAACACAACTGTGCATAGATCTTGGAAACAGCATGGGAAGCAGAAGCCAAGGATTGGAGTGACTTGAAGAAATCAAGTTCTGAGGAATTTGTTAGCAGTGTAGTACCTGCCTGGACTAACATATGCCTCAGTTGATATACTTTGAAAATCGCACGATTACCAAGTGAATATTAAGCCATAATTTGTGGGGGAGGTGAGCCACTGACCCTCTTCTGATCGAAGTTGACTTACTTCCACCCCTGGCCAGTTGAGTTATCCAGGAGGGGGAAATTATCTGCCCTATTTTAAAATGTGGGTTATTGACCAATGGTTGCCAGGGGTCCTGATGGTATTAGTAGCCTATAAGGGAACTCAGTTGAGCGTGAATACGGATCGAGACCTCTATAACAGTTACGTAGTTCTGAGGGAAGGTTCTTGGGCCTCAGGTGTATTGGGACTAGGGGAGAAAGACCAGTGGCTTCTATTTGGGCCTGCTCTATCGTGAACCAAAGGGGCACATAGGGGAGAGATTTAAGCTCCACTCTCGGAGAAAGCCCATGAAGGTATTTGCTGGACTGGCTGTCCGTAATATAATCTGAAGTGTGGCAATCGAAGTCCTCCCAGGATTTTAGGAGCCACTAACTTGTGGTAAGCCCTCCTGGGCTTTTTGCCCACCCAGATAAACTCAGAAATCAAGGAGTTCAGTTTCGTAAACCATCCTGATGGAAGCCATAGATTCAGAAGGTTGATCAGGTAGAACACCCGAGGAAGGATATTCATCTTGACTAAATTGATATGTCCCCAGAGGGTCAGAGGTAAACACTTCCATCTGGTTAGATCCTGATTGACTTTATTAAGCATAGAGTCAAGGTTTAACTTCTTAAGCTGGGAGGTACTCCTCGCCAAGTAAATACCCAGGTACTTAATGGATTTGGGGACCCACTGGAGGCCTATGGGGGTGTATGTCACTCTTAAGGGTGCTGGAGTTTAAGGGGAAGACCTCTGTTTTTCCAATGTTAAGCTTGTAGTTTGAGAGAGAGCCGTATTCCTGAATAGTCCTAAATGTGGCCGGTATTGAGGTGGATGGGTGAGCCAGGTGTAGAAGGATGCCATCCACATAGACAGTTTGATTTCATAGGGACCTAACCACAACCCCTGGACCTCTGGGGACATTTTATGTTTGATTAAAAGGGGTTCAAGATACAGGTTAAATAAGAGAGGGGATAGGGACATCCCTGTCTAGTACCTGAGTAGAGAGGAAAGTCAGAAACATAGACTTTGACAGCAGATAAGGACCGCTAGGCCCAGCTAGTCTGCCCATTTCCCTACCTACAGAATAAGCTGCAGATCCTAGTTAACCAACAGCCTATTTCTTCCTACCCCCAACAAAAATTGCCTTATGTCTGTCCCATGCATTCTTGAATTCTCTCACACTTTTAGACCCCATAGCTTCCTCAGGAAGGCTCTTCCATACGTCAACACCCTCTCTGTGAAAAAATACTTCCTCATATTGCCCCTGAACTGCCCCCCCATCTTCAAATTGTGTCCCCTTGTTCTTGCACATCTCTTTTTCTGAAAGATGCTACCCTCTTGGACTTTGTTGATTCCACTGAGGTACTTAAAAGTTTCTATCTTGTCCCTCCTTTCCTCAAAGGTATACAGATTAAGCTCCTTTAGTCTCTCCTCATACGGCTTCTCTTGCAGACCCTGCACCACTTTAGTTGCTCTCCTCCGGACTGCCTCTGTCCTTGTGGAGATGGGGTCTCCAGAACTGGAGGCAGTACTCCAGATGGGGTCTCACCAACTGTCTGTACAGAGGGATAACAACTTCCTGTTTTCTGCTGGTGATGCCTATCACTATACATCCCAGTATCCCCCAGCCCTCCCTACTGCCTTCTAACCTTAATGTCATCTGTTATTTTTTTTTTTTAGTTGTTTTACCAGGAATAGTATACTAAGCTGAAAGCTTTTTTACAAGAGCAACCTGGGAGCACAAGGAAGTTAAGTGACTTGCTCAGGGTCACACAGTATGCAAGTGGAAGCTGTGGGATTCAAACCCAGGTCTGGTCTGCTGGATGTCACCAGATTTGCAGCTCAAAGCCTTAGACCACTGTGCTATACTGCCTCTGATTACCCCTAGGTCCCTTTCCAGTTTTGTTGTTGTTACTAACCCCCCCCATGTAATCTTCCCCTGGGTTTTTGTTTCCCAGGTACACTATTTTACACTTCTTTGCACTGAATCCAAGCTGCCATACTTCTAACCATTCCTCCGACCTTGCCAAGTCCCTTCTCATCCTTTCCATGCCTTCTTGTGCATCAACCCTGTGCAGATCCTTGTATCATCTGCAAAGAGGCATACTTTTCCTTCCAGTCCCTCTGCAAGGTCACTTATAAAGGCATTAAAAAGGACTGAACCCAATACTGAACCCTGCAGTACCCCACTAGTAACCCCTCTTTCTTCAGAGTGGACTCCATTTACAAGTACCTTCTGTGTCCTGTTGTCCAGACAATGTTTTAACCAGGCTATCACCCTGGGACCCACTCCCAGGCTGGTTAATTTGACTATTAATCTTTTGTGTGGGACTGTGTCAGATGCCTTGCTAATGTCTAGGTAGGCCATGTCCACAGACCCTCCCTGGTCTACTACTTTGGTAATAAGTTAGGAGAGAACACCCCATTGCAGTATATGCGAGCACTGGGTTGGGTGTATAAGGCTTTAAGCCCAGTGGTGAACTGAGCAGGGAAACCAAAGCAGTACAGGATTTGGAACATGAATTTGCCAGTCCACCCGGTCAAAAGCTTTCTCTGTGTCAAGGGACACCAAAACCAAAGGAAATGGAGTGTCTCTGGATGCAGAGAAAACATGAGCCAGCTTCCGGAAGTGGTCTACTGATGATCTGCCCTTCAAGAAGCCCACTTGTTTGGCTCCAATAAGAGATGGTAGAACTGTGGGAGAGATAGTCAATCCGCTCCACCAAAAGCTTGGCTAGTATCTTAACGTCACAGTTAGGGAAACTGGTCTGTAACTTGTGACACAGCACGGATCTTTCCCTGATTTGTGTAGTACTAAGTAATGGCTTCAAAAAGATAGTGATCGGAACTCCCTGAGGTGAGAATACGCTGAAACAATCTGTGAAGCCATGGTGTCAACTTGGAAGCAAAAGTTTTATAAAAACTAGGGGAGAACCCGTCAGGACCTGGTGCCTTATCTGGAGAAAGGGTAAGGATGACCCGGATTATATCAGCCTCCATAATGGGTGACGTTAGCAGACTATGCTGTGTGTCAGTGAGTGTGGGAAGTGGAAGATACTCGTCCACCACTTGCTGAGAGGGCCTATCTGGCATTGGGCTATATAAACTATGGTAACATCCTTCAAATTCTTGGGCAATGTCCAGGGGCTCCATCTTAAGGGAACCATTTGTGGTAGAGCGAATCACAGTGACTATTCTGGAGACCTCTTGTTGGTGCACCCGTGCAGCTAATAACCGGCCAGCCTTGTCACCTTGCTCTACATAAGTGGCCCTTGTCTTCAGGATGGCCAGTTCAGCCCTCTCCTGCAGGAGCTCACTGTACTGCGCCTTAATTCTAACCAGATGTTGACATGTCTGATCCCCCGTTGCCTTCAAGAGTTGAGATTTTACTGCTCTAATTTGGGACAGAAGGGATGCAGACAGTTTTTCCCTCTCTTTCCTTCTGGTGGAGGTTAATTTACTGAGTTCCCCCCGATAAAGCATTAAAGTGCCCCCCACTCCACATCAGGTTTCCCTACAATTCACAAGTTATCCTTCTCAAACCAATCCAGACAATCCTCTATGTGTTTAACATGATGATTATCCTTTAGAATCTGATTATTAATTTTCCATATGGTTTCTTTAGGAGGGGCAGGGTTCAGTAATATGCTGCAAGTGACTGCCTAATGATCAGAAATAACTCCAGGTTTCATTCCACAGCCCAGGACCCCACTCAGCAACCCTTGGCTAATTAAAAAATTGTCACTATGTGAGGCTGTTTAATGAGCTGCAGAACAGACCGAGTATTCCCGGGCAGTGGAGTACAGGACCCTCCAGGCATCACAGAGACCAAGTAAGTCTAGCAGTTCACGAAGTGCCCTCTGAGCCAGTGTCAGACCTGATCAGCACCTGTCTGATCTAGCTAAGGCTGGATCATACGGGAGATTCCAATCCTCTCCCAAGATCAGAGGGGTAGATCCAAAGAGTGACAGGGTGGAGACCAAATCAGTAAAGAAGGAGGGGGAGTTAATATTGGGACCATAGATGCTACCCAGCATGATATCCGTCCTGTCTAGGGTACCATTAACTAGAATACATCTTCCCTGTGGATCACTAACACAATGAGTACACATGAATGGGAACTTACAGGGTATTAAAATTGCTACCCCCCTCTTTGCATGCTATCACCTGCTGCAAACACGTGCCCTATGCATTGTCTATGGAATTGTACTCTCTCACACTCCTTTAAATGGGTCTCCTGAAGTAGGGCTATGTCCCCCTTTATGTTTCACAGGTGTTTTAGAATTTGATATCGTTTCCCATTCTGCCTTTTACATTCCAAAAAATTATATTTAATGTGCTAGCCATTATTAAGGATTTTGGTAGGTGAACACAGTGTGAAATTACTTACAAGTTTATGAGACCAATACAAAGTGTTGGGTGCCCTTGAGAGTAATAGAAGCCACTGATAATGGTGTTGATGGAAACAATGCAAACTCCTTAGCATCCTTAAAGATAAGAGAAGCCAATAATAAAGGTGTCGCCCTTTACCACCCCTCCCCATAACTACTAAAAACCCCAAACTAATTTATCTGCTAATCTTCTTTTTCTGACATCCCACCCATTCCTCCCAACCAAAATAACAATGATACAGCCCGTGATAAACAGTTCACCAATTGCTACCTTCTATCTCTTGTTCTCATCACAACATGAATTTAGCAAATCAACATGACAGTGAAAACACAGCCTAAAAGGTGAGCAACTCCATTCAGCAACCAGCTGCCCCTGAAAAGAGGAGCAGTATCCTGTCTACAATACAGGTAGTGAAGTGAGAGTACAAACAAAGTCCATCTAACTAGAACAACATCCCATATGGTGAGGGGAGGTGCCCTGCTCAGGGCCACTCTCTCCCCTTAAGCAAAAAAGAAAAAATATACTGTCCTCCTGTTGTGACATAGAATTAGAGTCCACAAGGTGCCTAAAGAAAAAGAAAGGAATCATCCGGATGAGGTCCTGAACTTAGGATATAATCCACTGCCTGTGGTCCTGGAACTATTTTGTGCATTGTCCCCAAAACGTCCTTCTCTCTCCAGCAGGGAATCAGGAAACTGAAGTAATGTCCTGTAGAAAATAAGAAAAGGCAGGTCCTCAGTCAGAGCTTAACATGCCCAAACACAACAGTACCTGGGCAGCAGGAAAACCAATGTCTTGTCAGACAGACAGTTCGTGAGACCTTAACCCCTGGCTGCAGACCTATCAGTAAATGCATGAAAGGCCCTCAAGTCCAAAGGGGGGGGCACATCTCACCCTGAAGATATCAACATATATGAGCCAAGGCTCCATCACTGGATAGGATACGTAAAGTGATCTCCATACTATCTACCTTAATCCAGATCAGCGAAGTGGAAACAGGTAGGGGAAAGCCTCCATTAAATCCACTTGTGCAGTCCTGACCTCCTCAAAAGTAGACGAGCCAGCTATTTGGACCTGCAGCCGAGCTGGGTATCCCATCCGGAATTTAACATCCGCAGCTATTAGCTTGGTTACTTTTGGGTGTAACTGAGTTTGGCGCTGGTGGACTGTGGCTGGCAGGTCTTGTGTTACATGAAGCTTCGAACCCTCCCACTGTATTTCTTGGAGGTCTCTCATCTTGTCCCAAAAAATGTTGCTTCTCTAAAAAGTTCAGGAACTTGAATATGAATGGTCGTGGGGAGGTCCCGGGCGATGGCATGGGCCTGAGGGCTCGATGAGCGCGCTCGATAATATAAATGGAGCCATATGGGGAGGAACCTGCTAATTTCTCCAGCAATTTCTGTGTGAACACGATGGTATTAGTTCCTTCTTCTTTCTCAGATAAGCCAATTAGGACCACATTATTCCTCTGGCTCCTAGGTCCTCTATTTTAGCCTCCAGCTTCTTAATGTGTTGCCCCCCCCAACCACAGTGTCCTTATCAAGTTTGTTGGTCCTCCTCTCAAGGGATATCAGATGCAACCCGTTGTCAGTGGTTCGTATTGAAACCTCCTCCATTGTCACAACCATAGTTGTTAATTCAGCTGTAATGGAGCGTAATTCTTCCATGAAGGGGTGGAATTTGGCAAGAAACCACTCTAAGGTAAGCAGTGAGGCCTCCTGGCCAGTGGTGCAGGTAGGAGTACTGGAGCATCTGCCTGGGATTGGCTCAGCCCAGACAGAACTAATTTCGACTCCATCTACACCGCTATCAGGAGCACAAGATTGCTGGTGAGTGCAGACGACTATTAAAACAGACTCTTTAGTAAATAAAGATACAAATTTTGTTAAATCAGGACCAGGAAGCAGGAGCGTGCTCAGAGAGCTGCTATTCGGTGCTCTGCATCACGTGATCCCCGGACTGTTTATTTATGCCATAGTGACACCATTACCATGACCTTACCTTCATAGCCCTGGACTGTACCTGATTGTGAAAATGAAGCAGGGCAAGAAATACTGCCTTCATCTTCAACACATTCATCTGAAGTTGTAGCTCCTGGGAATTTCAAACCTCATGGACCTGGACTTGGTCCAGGTCTGCTCCTCAGCCTGATAGGCTGGTGTTGGTCATCTGAATCAGTTCTGTTGAGACTTCCAAGAGAGACTGGAACTCCTGAGGTTCTCAAGATTCCTCTACCATGCTAGTGACTTCAAAACCAATTGAGATAGCAGGATAAGAGCCAGGTACTCTTCCGAGGTCAGCAACCAGTCCTCCAGCTTCCTGTTCTGGAGAGTTAGCATATGCAGCTGAGCCCATAACACAAGCTCTATAGCTGCAGTCATCAGATCTAGAATCCAGAGAATCCCGTGAGCAGAAACCATTGACTGGCTTCTCAGCCACAGAACCTCTTGCTTCAGGGTCTCACTTCCCCTTGTCTGTGCAGAATACCACCCTCAGGGTTTTCCAACCTCTGAGATCTTCTCCTAATTGATGACCAAACCATGTGTCTCTAGAACCTCCAAGGTTCTTGACACCAACCTTTCCACCATCAGTGAGTGGAGCTCAGATGAGCAAGTCATCCAGGTAGGAGTACATGTGATGTCCCTCCGGTTTCAACTGTGCCACTAACACAATCAGGATCTTCAAAAACACCCAGGGTACTGTTGCCAGACCACAGGGAAGCACTCAGTACTGGAAATGCTGTCCCTGAATCATGAACCTCAAAAACGTATAGTACAAATGGCAAATGTGAACGTGGAGATAAGCATCCTTCAGACAGATCTATGGATGCTAAATAATCTGCTGGTTGGACAGCTCATATGGTGGATCTCAATCTCGAAAGTTGGGTGGCAGACAAACTTGTTTAAATGTTTCAGGTCCAAGATCAATCAGAACTCCCCAACCTTTGGGAACAACAAAATAAACTGAGTACAATCCCAGGCCTTCTTTGTTTGGGGGGGGGGCTGGGACAATTGTCTCAATCTGTATCAAGTAGTCTAAGATTTGACTAACCGCCTGCCTCTCCACCTGATTACGATGTAACAGAGAATTGCAGGGAATACCTGTCATGGACACCGAGGAGAATCCTATGGCATAGCCCCTAGCCAGGATCTCCAGCACCCACATGTCCAACATTAGTTGGGCCCATCACTGGTAAAAGATCTGCAGTCTTCCGCCAAGTGAAGAAGGACAGAGATGGGCTTGCGTACCTTCATTGGGAGGTACCTGCTCACCTACATGCAGCTCCATTACGTTTGTGGGCAAAGAATCCTCTGTTACCGTTAACCCTTGAATCTGGAAGAGGTTCCGCTATTCCTCTAGCTTCTGAAATTCCATAAGGGTTAAAAACCACCTCTGAACTGTCACTGCCAAGCAAACCCACACCATCTCAATGCTGGGTTGGTCTTTGTTGTGTTCTGGACACTGGTAGCTGCCTCATCTCATCCTGTCTTTTAGAATATCATCCAGGTTCAGGCCAAATAATTATCATCCATTAAAGGCCAGGCTGATCAGCTTCAACTTGGACAACTAGTCTGTGACTCAGTTTGATAGCCAGACACCCCACAAAGCCATCATGACACAGTAAGCTCAACGGGCTGACATCCATAAACTGTCTACCACTGCATTGTCCAGGGAGGTGGAAGCCATGGATATAAGCTGCAAAATGTTTGCCCCCTCCAACTCTGGATAGACGTAGCTGCACAATACTGCGACTCATGATTTTAATACTCTGGAAACAATAAAAGATGCATAAGATGTCCAGAGATTTACCTCATTCAAGGCAAATGCCCTTCTGCATGAAGTGTTCAGGCTCTATCGTTTGAGTCAGTTAGAGCTGTTAAACCTTTGAAAAATACAGTTGTATATTTAACAGAATTGTGCACAACCTTGTCTGCTAGTGGAGGAACCTCCTACTTCCTGACGCTTTGCTCCAGGAATGGGTAACATCTCGCCTTAGGCCTAGGGAGCTGCTTGCGTTTATCTGTCCCAGCCAATTCCTGTGCAATAATTTGGTCACAGTGCGCAAAGGCTGGAAAACACTTTGGTGCAGAGGCCAAGGCAGAGAGGATAGGATATACATCAAAGGACTCCATGACCTACACCTTCTTCAGCTGCAATGTGCAACAAGCTTCCATTATAAGATATGACAAAGACTTTTTATCAAACAAGGGAGGGATTAGAATCTTTTTCTTGGGTTCTTTCCACTCTCCCTCCTCCTTGGAGGGATCTTCTTCTTCATCTGAGAGTGCTGTCGGGTTACGAGTTTCCCCATGCCCCCTGTATCCTCATCTTGATCTTCCATGTTGTCAAAGTTGTGAGTTGCCTGCAAATGTGAGTGAGCATTATCGCTGTGCTCTGGTGCACCTGGACATGCCTGTATGGGTCCCCCTGACCTGAAGCATCTGCCTTGGATTTGGGTGTGATGGTAGAAGTGCCCTGTGGGACACCAGAATTCAGCTACTGATTTAAGAACAAAAAAAAAGGGATTTGTGTAACTCAGCCTTACCACTGCCAGTTGGTACACCAGATGCACCACCTAGCTTGGGGGCTCGGCTAGGGTGGAATTAAATAGACATGCTAGATTACATTACGCAATTAAGTTGGCGTGACCCTTAGGATCTCAGGGTTCTGAAAAGCCATGGTATCACTTCCTAATAGTATCAGAAAAGACAAATACCGTATGCTTTAGCTAGAAATGCAGATGAGAAATATCTAAAAGGCCCCCATGGTCCTATACAGTCCAATATTGCAACAATATGAGTGAGGTCCTTACAGTTGCAGCGACAACAAATGGGGGAAGGCTACTGAGAAAAACTTTCCCCTGTGCCTAATGCCACCCCCCTAAAAGCTGAACACTGTGTGGCTCACTCACTGTATACAAAGTGCTCTCCCTATCTGAGTGCTGTCCCACTGTGACCCACTACTGCCTGTGTCTCCAACAGAACTCACCCCCTGCACTCCCTTTGTGGAAACAGTAGAGACCCTCTCTGCTGTGGTGTACCTTGATCTAATTAAAAAATAGCAGCCACGCTAAGGGAGAGGCTCTGCCTCAGCTACTGTGCTGGGCAAGCAATGCAGTTCTTTCCTGTTTGCATGCTGACACGATGATGTCACTATGACGAACGTGACCTCAAGATGTTGGGTGGGAGTGCAACGTGGTAAGCAGCTAGAGTCACAAGTACCTTAAGGAAGGTGCAAATATGGGCTGGCAATCTATGAGTGTCTAGGAGGAAGGCAAAAATGCATGGTGGCAAGCTGCCAGCAATGGTGTGGAGGAATCACATGGTTTGGGACGGCGCGGGAAACAGATGTGCTAGTAAGCGTTTCACTTTAAAAGTGTCCAGGCTATGAAAACACAGTTTACCCTTGGAGAGATTTTTGTTTCCCCAAATAGTCCCACTGAACAGACCCAAAAAGGGAGCAGAGCAAGATCAACAACCTAATGCCGCATGTCACTAAGGACACAGCACTGCTCAGATTCTTTTTAGAAATGCTCTACTCAGTCTATTCTAAATGCCAGCAGGAAGAGAGAAGATGGAGGGAAGGTCCATCACTAGTAGTACATTAGGGAGAAAAGAGAAAGATGATCACTAATTGCCTCACAAGCTAGATGATGAACTCCCCAAAATAAGTTAAAGGGAAACGTCCACCTGCGACCGAGTCATGCCTTGGTGTGAGACTTGTCCCAATTAGCATTTTCACAAAGTGGTTTCATTTCTGTAACTTACGGTTTATGAGATGCATAGAACACTGTCTACTTGATGCTGCCTCCTTCCTGCCGGCATGTTTAACTGCTCGGTGTGCCCACAAACTCCAGCAGCTGTCCCAGGGTGACATATGAGATGGGGAGCAGCCACGGGAGCATCCACAGATGGAGTAAGTAATGTGAAAGTGGAGCTATTGACAGCTCTGGCTTCCAAAATAAATGTCCCCGTGCTATACTGAGACCAGGTATAGACTAGCAGTCGACAGTCCAGTCTATACCTGGTCTTGATATAGCACCAGGATATGAATTTTAGAAATGGGAGCTGTTGATAGCTCTACTTATACAGGACATCTATGGACACTCCCAAGGTTGCTCTCCCTCTCATACGTCACCCTGGGACAGCTGCAGGAGTTTGTGGGCAAGCCAAGCAGTTCAACATGCTGGAGGAAGGGAGGTAAGATAACCAGATAATGCTCTATGTATCTTATAAACCGTAAGTTACAGAAATTAAACCACATTGCGAAAATGGTAATTGGGCCATGCTTCACACCGAGCCATGGCCCGAATGCAGATGGACATTTCCCTTTAAATCACTTACCTGAGGCACCGAGCTGATGGGATCGTAGACCTCCACTGCACACCATAAGTACAGTACAGTGGCACACAGAAACATAGACTTTGACGGCAGATAAGGACCACTTGGCCCACCCAGTCTGCCCATTTCCCTACCTATTGGATAAGCTGCAGATTGTAGTTAACCAACAGCCTACTTCCTGCAACCCCCCACTATAATTGCCTTATATCTGTCCCATGCGTGTTTGAATTCCCCAGTTTTAGACCCCACAACCTCTCCAGGAAGGCGGTTCCATGTGTCCACCACTCTCTCTGTGAAAAAGAATTTCCTCACACTACCCCTGATTCGTCCCCCCTCTAACTTTAAATTGTGCCCTCTTGTTCTTACACATCTCTTTTTCTGAAAGATTCTACCCTCCTGGACTTTGTTGATTCCCTTGAGGTACTTAAAAGTTTCTATCATGTCCCCCTGTCCCTCCTTTCATCAAGGGTATACATATTAAGCTCTCTCTCTGTCTCTCTTCATATGGTTTCTGATGTAGACCCTGCACCATTTTAGTACCCCTCCTCTGGACTGCTTCCATCCTGTCTATGTCCTTGCGTAGATGAGGTCTCCAAAACTGCATGCAGTACTCCAGATGGGGTCTCACCAACTGTCTGTACAGAGGGATAACCACTTCCTGTTTTCTACTTGTGATGCCCCTCCCTATGCATCCCAGTATCCCCCTGGCTCTCCTGACTTCTCACATTGCTTACCCACCTTTAGGTCATCTGATATGACTACACCCAGATCCCTTTCCATTATTGTTGTCGTTAGTACCTCCCCTACTACTGTGTACTCTTCTCCTGGATTTTTATTTCCCAGGTGCATTACTTTGCACTTCTTTGCATTGAATCTAAGTTGCCATATGTCTGACCATTCCTCCAACCTTGGCAAGTCCCTTCTCATCCTTTCTACCCCCTTGTGTATCAACTCTGTTACAGATCTTGTGTCATCCCAAAGAGGCATACCTTTCCTTCAGACCCTCAGCAATGTCATCTATAAAAGGCGTTAAGAGGACTGGACCCAGTACTGAGCCCTGAGGTACTCCACTGGTAACCCCCCTTTCTTCAGAATGTGTTCCATTCACTATTACCTTCTGTGTCCTGTTGTGCAGCCAGTTTGCTACCCAGGCTACCACCCTGGGACCCACTCCCAGGCTGGCTAACTTGATTATTAATCTTTTGTGTGGGACTGTGTCAAATGCCTTGCTAAAGTCTAGGTAGGCCATATCCACAGCCCCTCCCTGGTCTATTACTTTGGTCACCCAGTCAAAGAAATCGATTAGATTAGTCTGACATGACCTTCCTGCTGTGAATCCATGCTGCTTTGGGTCCTGTGCCCCACTGGCCTCTAGGTACTCAACAATTCTTTCTTTCAGAAGTGATTCCATCATTTTCCCCACCACTGAGGTCAAACTAACAGGTCTGTAGTTTCCTGCTTCTGCCTTGCTCCCACTTTTGTGAAGGGGAATCACATCTGCCCACCTCCAGTCCTCAGGTACCACCCCATCTTCCCATGATTTGTTAAAAAGTGTGGTTAGTGGTGTCACTAGGTCCTCCCTTAGCTCTTTTAGGATTCTAGGGTGAATCCCGTCAGGCCCCATTGCTTTGTCCACCTTGAGTTTTAGGAGTTCTTTCAGTACTCTTTCTTCTGTAAATGGACTGGTGTCAACCCCACTATCCAGAGTGCTTCTACTGTTTGGTTTAGGTAACTCCTCCTCTTCTTCTTTTGTGAATACTGAGCAAAAGTATTCATTCAGTATCTCTGCCTTTACACTGTCTCCCTCTGCCCACCTCCCCTCTCCTTTATTAATCTTTACTATCCCTCCCTTAACCTTTCTATGCTCCCTAATGTACCTATAAAAGATTTTATCCCCCTTCTTAACTGAGTTGGCTATCTTTTCCTCAGTTTGGGCCTTTGCTTTTCTGACTGCCTTCCCCACTTCTTTCTGCTTTAATTGATACAGTTCCCTGTCGTGCTCCGTCTGTGATTCCTTATACTTTTTGAATGCAGCCCTTTTCTCCTTAACCTTCCCTGACACCTCTTTTGAGAGCCATAGTGTTGTTTTATTCTGCTTTGTTTTCTTTATTTGTTTCACACAAAGGCTTGTTGCCTCCATGATGGCAGTTTTGATTTTTCTCCATTGTTCTTCCACCCCTTCTTTCTGGCCATTTGCTAATGCATTCCCCAGGTATTCACCCATTATGCCAAAGTCAGCCCTTCTAAAGTCCAGTATCCTTGTCTTTGTATGGCTTGTCTCCATGGTTGTGTTTATTGTGAAGCACACTGTGCAGTGGTGCTTTTCCCAGATGTCTACTGACTTCTAAGTTTGTGATCCTTTCTCCATTTGAGAGTACCAGGTCTAATATTGCTCCTCCAAGTGGGTTCCACCACTAGCTGTCTAAGGCATGCTCCCTGTAGGGCATCGAGAATGACCCTGCTCTTGGATGTGGCTGCAGTCCATGTCGCCCAGTTAACATCTGGCATATTCAGGTCCCCCATCAACAGTATGTCCCCTTTTTCAGCCATTTTGAGAATGCCCTCTATCGTTTTCTTGTCCATTTCCTCCCCTTGAGATGGGGGTCTGTATACAACCCCTGTGTGGATTGTGATGCCATTCCCTATCTCCAAGGTGACCCAGAGTTCCTCTTGTCCTCCCCCTTTACTTTTTAGTTCTGTAGCTTTGATCCTTTCCCTTATGTAGAGAGCTACTCCACCTCCTCTTTTACCCTCCCTGTCCCTTCTGTAGATTGTGTACCCTGGTATGTTGACATCCTAGTCATGGTTCTCCATGTACCATGTTTCTGTGACTGCCACAATATCCAAGTGTTCCTCTTCCATCAGGGCTACTAGCTCTGGAAGCTTGTTTCCCAGACTACGGGCACTGGTACTCATTGCCCTTCATTTAATGTTGGCTTTATCCTTTTTTACCCCATCCCTGCTCTTATTGCCCTTGTCCATTTTTCCATTTGCCTGTCCTGCCCTCTGTCAAGTTCTGTACCTCAGTGTTTACCCTACTACCTGCCATGTTTTGTGGGGGGAGGCTTGAACTTTCCTGTTTCCTATCAGCAACTCCCCCCTTGGCTAGTTTAAAAGCTTGCCAAGGAAGCCTTTAAACCTGTCACCTAGGAGCGTGTTTCCCTTCCTGGACAGATGCAGACCATCATGCCAGTGTAGACCTTCATCTCTCCAGGTGGACCCCCAGTCCCCAATGAAGCCAAAGCCCTGTGCTCTGCACCAGTTTTGGAACCGTTCATTAAACTGCATGGTGTGCAGTACCCTAGCCTCACCCCTGCCATAGACTGGCAGCCCCTCTGAGAAGGTTACCATGCTTGCTACCTGTCTGAGGCCCCTCCCCAACTCCACAAATTCATCCTGCACTGCACTGATCTCACGTCTAGTTAGGTCATTTGTCCCGAGGTGGACAATGATATCTAGTTTCCTCTCCTGTGATGCTGCTTCTGCAATCCTGAGGATTCGCTTCCTGTCCCTCCAAGCCATGGCACCAAGCAGGCACCTTACTTCCCTCTCCTCTCCCTTCCCCAGGTCTACACCCCCTAACAACTGAGTCCCCTATCAAAAGCTGTTTCTTTCCCCTGTGGTGTCCCTTGCCACTCTTTTGTGGGTCTCCCTTGTGGATGTCCCCAGCATTTTTCTTGGTCTCCAATGAGGGTGCCATCATAGAGGAACCTTGATTTGCCAGGCTGACATATGATTTGTGTAGAGGTGCAACTCGGGGGCTACGCCTCTGTTCCACCACCCTCACCCTCACCGAACCTACTGTGGTCCATCTGCTCTTCACACATGGCAACCTCTGAGGCAGTGGTTGTGGAACTGGTGCTCTTTGGGTGGGAGAGGCCTCCTTAGTCCTTGCCAGTTCAGCCTGGAGGTGGGCAACCTCCTCCCTCAGAGCTGACAGCTGTCTGCAAATAGGGCAGCAACGCAGGTTCTAGAATGTCTCCCGGAAAATTGTTGCCCCACAGCCAGTGCATTGCACCACTCCCCACATGTCCCTCTTCCTTATAATACACAATGAGTAATATATACTTTTTTTTTTTGCGTGTACTTACCCTGTATGCTCTGTGCTGGTAATTAAGAATATGACAGTTGTGCTCCAAGATCTGTTGAGGAAGTGATGTCAGAACCTTGGCTATAAAGAAAATGCCACGCCTGGGGTGGGCAGGGTGAGGGGAAGGTGGGTGGGTAGGCCACAACCACTGGTGACTGTTAGAAACAATCAAATACACCACTGCTCCACCACCCTGGTGAGTACTGCCCTTTATAGTAAGTCAACCAACACCACAATGTACTAGACCACTGCTCCTACACAAACCACTCTACTGAGTCCAGGGATAAAACGAACTCACTGTTCAGCCAACAGGACACTTCTAAAATATTGCACAAATATCCTTCCAAATCCTATGTGTCTAGCAAAGAAATCAAGCAACTTCCGTTGTATTTTAACCCCTCTGGTTATAAAATTACTGCACTTTAATGGAATCCTGCAATTCTTAATGCCAATAAGAAAATAATGAAACTTTCTGTAGAAAGTGTAGCTTACCTTCCTAGTCCCCTACAATATTATGTTTTACCAAGTTCCTAGTTCCTCAAGTGTGTTCTAGTTTGTTCTCTGCAGTATAGCAAGTTTCTCAGCTTCCAACATGAGCAGGCAAGTCTTTTCTGACTGGCTTTTCTCTGTGTAGTTTGATTAAGACAGCAGTGATAAAAGCCCCACCCAGAATCAATTGATTGACTAGTGACACCTGTGATGCACATGCTCCTCAATTCATGCACAGAAGGCACTAAAATAAGAGGGATATGGCAGGTTAGTCAGTTTTAAAGCCGGAGCGTAACAGAAACTATTTCTACATT
The DNA here is from genome assembly GCA_016271365.2 of Neoceratodus forsteri. NCBI lineage: Eukaryota > Metazoa > Chordata > Ceratodontiformes > Ceratodontidae > Neoceratodus > Neoceratodus forsteri. The sequence goes on from CM028133.1 coordinate 67,152,667, forward strand.
TTAGGGAGTTCCTTGTTACCAGGTAGCTCCAACCTGCCTCCTAGTTGCACAATCCTTGTTAGAAATAACACATTAATTACAGACAGATGCTTGTAAGAGAGACCTCCATACACGCCGCCTACCCTTTAAAGGCACAGCAAACCCTGTGGAATTGGTGATCTCGGAATGCTCCTGGGTTCATGATTCTATGCCAGTGGTTCTCAAATGGTGAGGCTAGCCTCCCAAGGGAGGCCCCCAAACTGTTTCAGGGGAGGCCCAGTCAAGTCTGAGAATGTACACTATAAAGTTTTGGCTGTTTTGTGTGAAGGGATGAAGGAAACTAAAAAGGATAATGACAGATGACTTTCCTTAGTTGTGCACAACTTGGTAATCGCGAATGGCCCACTGAATTAATTCTTGCTACTGGGTGTGTATTTAAATGTAAATTGGGGACTGGCAAAAGCACATGGAGTCAAGGCTTGTTACTACAACAGGTGCCCATTTACATGTAAACTGGTGACTGAGAAATGCACACTGAGTCCAGGCTTGTTTTTACAGTAAAAGAAACCAGAATTGTGCTGTGCTCAATGGATAGGAGTGGGTGCTAAAGGGGGTAGCTGCCACAACGTCCACATAACACACCAGAAATTCCATCACTCTTCAAGACACAAACATACAGTGGCACTCTGAGGAGAAAAATCATACAAATGATGAAGTTATAAATAGATTTAATTACCACAGCTTCACAGCAGATAAACGCCACTGGTGTACAATAACACCGGCAGTATGACACACACTTGCTTTTTACTCCTGCACTTCGCTCTTTCGAACCTCCTCAGGGAGTGGCTACAATACTCCATTCTGGTCTTTTTTATCTATTACAGTTCATCACATCTTCACTGACATCATTACTTAAAACAACCAATTACATCACAGAAAGATTATTTTGAATTCATACCTTTAACCAAATGCAATTACAAAAGAAAAAAGTTATGTCATATAACAGGGTTATTTTTATTTATATTATTAAAGTTCCCCATAACACAAAAATACATACTCATTCTCAAGTAATGATGTCAGTCAGCGTCAGGAATGAGCAGTAAGTGTGTGTCATACTGCTGGTGTTATTGTACACCAGTGGCGTTTATCTGATGTGAAGCTGTGGTAATTAAAACCATTTATAACTTCCTCATTTGTAGGATTTTTCTTCTGGGAGAGCCACTGTATGTATATGTCTTGATGAGTGATGGAGTTTCTGGTGTGTTTGGTTTTTACAGTAGGTGATTATATGAAAATTAGTGACTCAGAAAGGCACACTGAGCCAACGCTTGTTTTCAGGTATGACGTAGGGTAAGCGTACAGGAAGTTGCTTAACAACAGGTTAAGAGGGGGAGAGAGATGAAGGTGGCTAGGACGGTTGTTCAGACAGAGGTGAAACAGACAAAGTAACAAGGGTACAAGAGTCAGAAAAGTGGAATGATAAGGATAACCTGGGATGTGGGGAGAATAATAGGTTGAATAAAAAGAACATACTCAGTCAAATTTATTAGTCTCACTTTATTTCTGATGTGCTGTGGAAAGTACAGTGAAGCCCACCAGGATGAAGCACAGAGTAACAGTTTCCACAGGGTCCGAGCTACCTGCAAAAGCTTCTTTGCCCCATTTCCCCCTCCATCCCCACTCCACTTCACAGATGGGGGATTGCTAGAGGTTCCCAGGGTTAAACTGAAGAAATCTGGGGCCCGTTCTTTTGCATTTGCAGCACCCACCCTGTGGAATTCTCTATCTTGTTGGGTTCGAGACTGCCAGACTGTGGAAAGCTTTGAAACGGCACTGAAAACCCATTTATTTAATTTTGCTTTTGCTACTACTGGATTGATCAGCTGATATGATGTGTCAGTACTTTAATTGTTATTCGTTTTTAAAGTTTTTTATGTTTTATACTTCTGTAAAGCACTTTGACATTTTGAATTGTGCTTAACAAATGAAGATTATTATTACTGTTTATTCCATGGGGAGACCCACGATTATTTCCAAATTTGAGGGAGGCTCAAAATCTTTAATGGCTTGGGAAGGCTCACTATAACAAAATGTGTGAACTTATGTTCTATACTGATTGACAGCTTTGGCCTGTACCACTACCCCAGTAGAGGTGTTCGTTACCCATCTGTATTAACTCCCCATTGACAACGTGCAGTCAATCAGAAATTACCCTTTTAAAAGATGTGTACTGATTTTGGCCAATTGTCTCTGATTTTAATAAAAACATAGAACATTGAAACATAGAACATATTGCAAGAAAAGGACCGCTTGACCCATCTTGTCAGCTCAAGTGTTCCCTGCCTAGTCCATGTCCTTGATTTGCAAGGAAGGAGGTTGTAAGGTAATGCTAGGAGGTTGTATGGTATGGATCTATATTTCCTAGAGTTTAAATATTGGCATTCAAAATATGAAAGGAATTTAAAACTGAACAAAGCATATTAATGTAAATTTTTTTTTTACATTTTCGTTATACTCAGAATAACCTACTACAACATAATGCCTGCTATACAAGTCATCCTTCTTTATAAGATTCTCATTTCAACTGCCTTACACTTGCCAGTGGAACAGGATGTAAGACATAGTAATGCTTTTAAGGTAGAAGCAATATTTTACCTCATGCCCTGTCCTTCTACAGTCAGCCAATGTTTATTAGTCCAAAAGTTGTGCACGATGCAAAAATGGAACCTTACTATTATTATAGAATTATGTCTGGCAACAATGTTCAGCTCCCTAAATCTCAGAGGTTCTTGGCTGCTATATTAATGAAACTTTCAAACTGTAAACTAAATGCAATTTGAATAACGTGTCAGCCACAAAAGTCTTAGGTTCAGTATTCGCATGTGTGGCAATCTTCCCATATGTGCCACTGTTAACCAGACCAGTTTTATCCCACAGTACAGTCCCATATTTTAGTCCGCATCTGTTAAATTTCATCAAAAACAAATAAGGGACAGAAAGCAACAGCTTTACATTCAGACACATCTGTAATACTGAGCAGGAAGATGTAGAACTCCAGCAATCACTGCCTCAGTGCTAATATGTATCTCAGAGATAATCACTTGTAACAAGATGGGTAGTTATTTTATTTGTTTATTGAGATGTTTCACCATGAACGCACGCTGAGCAACAAGTTGCTCATCTCCCGGTGCGACCTGGGGGTAGAGTGTGACAGGATCAAGTTTCCACAGTGCTCAATAACTTCAGAAAAAAATGCACCATTCTATGCTTTGCAGCAACACAGTAAAGATTGTACAACAATCCATTCAGCAAATATACTCGGGCATGTTTGCAGTCCTTATGGGTTTAGTATAGGCAGTGATGCAAGTGGTAGACAAGAAGTAAAGGAACTCAAGACGCTGGCAAATATGAAACGCAGAATGAAGATCCTCAATCTGAAGGATAGCTGTGTCAAGACACATCGATCTGTTTAGACATAAGTAGACTCACTTAGAGATAGTGAAGTATTTCTAGGGAAACAGAATTGTTGTACGAGTCAAATGTTGTTATGGAACCCCTGATTTCAGATCTCAGGCCCAGAAACTGTCATTATGTTGCTGGTTTAAGAATTCCAGTTCTAGTGTCAGTGGGAAGAAGTACAGGAACTCCGTTCCTGCTACAAAAATGGTACAGGAACTCAGTTCCGGTGCGTTCCTGTTAACTTTCATCACTGAGTATAGTTCTTAGAGTTCTTCACGCAAAACTAGAGCCATTAACAGTTATTTTAAATAGGATGTGGCTGGTAGAATTAGAAATACAGTACCCAAAAGCTGTGCTTTCAATTCTTCATGTTAAAAGCAGCAAAAATGCAAGGATTCAGGAAGGATTTTAACAGCAACCACATGTCTGGGACAATAAATGTTCAGGTGGTGAGCAGAGTCCAAAACCAACATTTTGAGAACACTTCTATCAAACTCTTGCTAGAAGCTGATTTTCCTAATGAGGTGTTTTTTTTTAACAGTATAAGGGCACTTTTATAATACTGTCATCCTTCGCCTTCAGTTACTTATTGCCTTCTTCTCTCTTTTTACTTTTATTCTGTTTATGCATCTGAAAGTACGTCCCATTCTTCCAAATCGGGATCTTCCAGTAATTTCTCTTTTGAGTCTTCTGAGTTTTCCTGAAGAACTGCTAGGGAGACGAAAAAAAATAATTTATAAACATGGCTTACAATAAATCAAGCATTACACACACATACAGGTGCATGCAGTACACATACAGGCAAAAGACACATAAGTCACAAAAAGCGACATTTTAGCCTGTTGAAAATCAATGACTTAAGTAAAAAAAGAAATTTTTTTGACAAGTCATAACAAAAACATCACTGACATGAAAAGAAACAGAATGTGCCACCACAAAAAAAAAAAAAAAAGAGGTTCATCCAGTCTGCACATTTCCTTTCCTTGCCTGGCTTGATGTGAGTTGACTGCAATAACAATGCCTTATTTTTTTTTTTTTCTGTTTGATGTGGGGAGGTTGGGATTACATTTTCACTGTATTTTTTAAATTATTAAAATAAAGAAGACTGTAGATTCAAACAGTTCAGGTGAGAAAAACATGCTCCAAGGCACGGTGGTGCCTTGCTCCAAAACAACTACAGTCTTAGTTTAAAAGGAGACAGCACTCACCTCCCCATATGGGTTGCTCTATAATTTTATATTTAAAATTATGTACACTCAGCACTTCTTAACACTGCGAAATTCCTCAATTTGTTGCAGAAAATGTGCAAAATAGGAATACACATCATACTGAGAAGTACTCTATATTAGATGGCTACAAAGATGGACCAAGCCGGCAATTACCTAACTTTTCGTGCCTCTACTCCAGACACTTTGCCAGTGGTTACCCTTTTAAATGGAGTACTTGTGAGTACAATGTGTAGTGCTAATCTGCATGTTTTCTACAATAAATGGAGGAATTTCAGAGCATTAATTAGTACTGAGTGTGCATAATTATTTTACAGCCACAAGGGCAGGTGAGCACTGTCTACTTTCAAACTGAGATAACACTGTAATAACCTTGGATGCCTGGGGCCCAATTCTTACGTTTCAAAGTTGGGCAGAGGCCCCTTAGATACTGCTCAATGTGCTACTCACTGACAGGGTCACAAACATTTCTTGAGCACCTGCAAAGATGTTCTCAAGTGCCCCAGAAAGGGGGTGGGACAGAGACACAATACTAATGGCTCACAGGGTCAAGCCCATGTACAAAACATTGCAGCACCCACATACAAGGTTACCAGTTAAAGTCAGGTTCTACCGAAAAACAGGTGCCAACCACTGCCTGCAAGCATGCGACACAAACAGCCAGGAAAGTGCAGGGGGGAGAGGAGACACCAGGGAAAGGATGATCGAATGGAGCAGGGTGGTGATGGTGGACAACTGAATACTAAGGACTGGGTCTACAAAGGTTGGGATGATATGATTGGTCAGATAGGATGACTGTGATAGATTGGGTGAGTGCCTTACTGGTCAGGTTGGGGTAATGCAAGGAACCACGGATGCTTGTTTCAATGTGCTGGGGGTGGTGGTGGTAGGTGCTATAGAACAGTTGCTATGTATACTGCTGCACCATGCGTATCCTAGTCAGTCCTACACAGCACTACTTTTTGCCCTTTTTCCCTATTTACTGGGATGTTAGTAGGTGCAATCTCCATTACCATCCAGGAACATCCGGAATAGTGCATACTAAGGTGGGTAGGAGCAGAGAAGGCGGTGAACCCATAAGTGCTCCATTCCGTTATCCATCATAGGAGATAACATTTCCATTCAAGGGGTATGTATTGTGTGTAAAAAGCCTTCCCCATATTAATTAATTTTTGGGGCCTTATTTGTAATGGATGGCTTCTAGTTCCTTTCGTGCCATTCTTGAATTCAAAACCAAATTTGTTAAATAAATAACTATCCTGCATGATGTCATAACAATAACGGATCTCTTCTTAAACGTCTAGCCTCTAAGGACATTGGATTCAATTGTGTAAGGTGTTCCTTATATGTCCGATGTTTGATAGCCACCTGAGTAGTGCAGTGTGATACAGAGGTCAACTTTCTGTTTACTATAATGCACAAATCCTTTTCTTCATTGGATTCCCAGACAGCTATACCCCCTACTAAATATGTGTGTTTATTAACCTGGTTTTCTAGCTGCATAACACAGCATTTGTCAATATTAAATTTCATCCCCTTGTCAGAAGCCCATCTATGAATTCAATCAAGGTCAGCCGGCATTGAGTTTCTTGCTTCCCTCGTCTACCACACCTGCAAGTTTCGTATCATCCATGTACTTCCTGGTCCAGTTAGCTAATCCCACACCCATATCAGAAACAAAATCAGGAAAAGCACTGGTCCCAACACAGATCCCTGTGGTACCCCACTGGTCACAGGTTTAGATGTACAATTAAAAACATTTATACAGACTTTCTGTTTTATGTCCCTTAACCATTCCTGTATCCACCGTACAATTCAGTGATCAGTTTCCAGGTTAACCAGTTTCTGGATTATCCTGTCACGAGGAACACTATCAAATGCCTTGGAAAAGTCTAGATAGGTACAGTCTACTGGCAATCCGTTATCAAATGCTAATGCAATTTTTCCATGTAAATAGTGATTTACACTGCACCTGTTCAGTGGGACTCCCACCCTCTATTCTGTGAAACTGCATTTGTGTATATTATTTGTGGGTGGTGTTGCTACTGATTGACACAAAGAATACTTTTTTGTTATGTCCATATTAATTAAAGTATCAGGCCCCTAGAGTTTTTAAAGTGACATTTTCAGTCATTTTTCAGACTTTCATTCTATTGGGCAATCATAATTACAAGCGCACCAGATTTTCACTGGTATTTAAAAAAATCATTTGGAACTATACAGTAATAACTGGCAGAGCAGGTTAGTGGTCAATCTCCCTGCTGACTGTTTATCCATAATAAATTCAACACACTTTAATAAAGTAGAACAGAAGACCATAAACCAATAAGATTAGTTTCACACTTATTTCCTAACTGCACTCCAGTGTTGTTACCTGACAGGGTGTGATCCAACTAAACAAAGGACAAAACATGAACCAATACTGAAACCACTGGCTGGTCATTTTTATCTGATGGGAAACACAAACTTCTATGGGTTCAAACTTTGGAAGACTTTCCATTTCCTTTAAGTCAATTTTTTACTTACAAGTCAAGAAAACGAAAGAGAGATATGTTGGTATTTTTTAAAGCATTCCTATAAACGCTGTATTTGTTGTGACTATCAACTACATGTAAACACTGTAGTGATTATGGTGAAGCATAATGCCGTATAACTGACATTTTAAAACCATCAACATCTTTGATGCATCACTCACTTAAAAAAAAACACATCAAATACATCCTCGCCAACATGGCATAGAAATTCAGCTACCTGCACAGGTCCAAACATAGCTTCAGTGTGCATGTAAGAACACAGTTGGGCTACCATTTAATGCTACCTAACACTGAATATGGGGATTTATCTATTGTTCAGCAAATAACTCCACACTGTAGGCGATAGATTGTCTGCTCAATAAAAGGTGCAGATTTGCCTTCTCCTGTAAATTCTTTACCACTACTGCATCCTTTATGAGCAACTCAACTTGTTAAGACCTATAGGAAGGCAGGATTTCCACTGGCTATCTATGCTGTTGAACTGCATGCATAGGATGCTACTGACCATCTCACGACTCACTTCACACCAACAGACACTGCCTAGTGGTTCTAATCCACTATGGTGTGCAACTTCAAAATGCCAAGAATGAAGCATGAGCTTGACAGAAAAGCATTTTTGTTCTTTGCACTGGGTGCTGGAAAAAAGCCATTGGAACAACTCTTAAATGCCTTCTGCCTGCAAGCTTTCAAAGAGTACCTCCCATCACCTTAGAACCCCATGTAATTGCAAAATCCTGGGACCCTATTAACAAAAAAAGTACATACTGGCCACCTCATACACTGCTGCTTATAACAGTTAGTATTACTGCTGCACATTATCTGGGTGGGTCCTCTACTCCCTTTGCATGAACAGAAGAGACATACATCATGTTTTAGAAGAAATAGCCACAGCCATATGTTCATAACCAACAAGTAAACGTGTGATGTGTGCAGCTTGGTAGTGTAACCAAGCCTCTTTTTAGATGGTCTGAACCTTCCATCAGTCCATCCATTTACCCACAGGGAACCCTCTGGGGGATCTGCCATTTATTAAAATAAGGAACAGCCTTTGGAATGATTATGGCCGCTGAGGCATAAGGAGTGGCTCCAGAGCCATGTGCCCTCCCCTGTCAGAGACTGTTATACAAGCAGGCCAAAACGCAAGGATGTTACTCCCCCAACTTGCCCACAGAGCTCCTCTTCATCAGGGCCTCATCTCCTGTCAGCCTCAAAAGACTGTCTGTGTCAGTGCCGGGTTCCCCCTGTGTCCTCTGCTGTACTCTACTTGTGAGACTACCATGCCACCACACTTACATGATTGTGATATAACTACATTACATCCCCAACACGATCCTGTTAGAGTAGGTGAAAAACCCACAAAAAACCTAATGGGAAAACAAGGAAAATTCCTCCTCAGCCCATAAGGTAATCCCCTTATTGAGATAACAGGCTCCCTAGCTGTCCTCAGCCCTCTGTTTCCAGGGTGAGTGGGAGGGAATTCCATCAGGAAGAAGTAACAACGTGGCTGGACTTCAGTATCCTAGCCCTTATATAGCCTCTTTGTTCCTCCTCTCCAGACCAACTTCCCCCGTGACAATGGGCAGCCCTAACTTCCTAACCTACCCTCCCCTTTTTTTATCCCCCTCCTATCTCCCTCCTACCCACCTTCTGTCAAGCACTGTACTTTAAGGGGCTTCTTTGCCAGCTGTCTATTGTCAGGAATCATATCTATTCGGTTTTACAGTGGACTGATTTTCCTATTGCTATGTACTTACTCTTTTCTATGAAACTTTCTGCTGCTGGAGCTAAGCTGTTTTTTGTTGTCTGCCAGTGGCCTCTCTAGGACCACCATAAAAAAAAAGATAAAAAGACAAAGAAGCTCAGCCCAAAAGTACCAAGGCAAGGGTTACACAGAAAGGGCACTGTCAACAAAGCTCGGTTTCAAAGAAATAATAGAATCACATGTACCCACATAATGCAGTGCATCATGAGACATCTATGCAAAACACCATGAACATTTAGGCTGGTTGCCAAAGAGCATCTCAGGCTGAGATGAGAAGACACACACATGTGTTTTGTTCTACACAGGACTCATCAGTGTACCTTACTGGAATCTCACCCCAAGGGAAAAACAGACCAGCCCTAATGTGGTCTTAAGGGTTTGGGTCATGGTGGGCCCAACATTTTATTTATTTAAAAAATGGTAACCAAAAGAAAGACTTTTTATTTATTTATATTTATTTGTTTTTTGTTAACTGGGTAGGTACACTAGACAGTATAGCTGCCTATTTTCAGGTACGACCCGAGAGATTACGACAAAGGGTATGCAGACAACAGAAATCCAAGAAATATCATGGGAACAAGTAGAGGTCAGACATAGTACACTTATACACAATGTTTAGCAATGACAGTACATTTGAAGGAATCTACAGTACATGTAGTAACAAAACAGGAAAACAAGTGCAAATAAGTAACAGTCATAAGTCATACAACTAGTGAGTAAGTGCTAGAAGAGAGGAAATAGCAAGATTTCCAGGCAGGTTTGAGAGTAGTAGAGGTTGGAGCCAGTAGGCAACTAGGAGGAACCAGTACAGGAGTGGGTGGATAGAGAACATGAGCAGGGTTGAGAGCTTAAAAGAGCCCTACGAAACTCCTGTTTGAAGCTGCGTGGAGAAGGGGAGATTCTTAGATTCAGTGGAAGGGAGTTCCATAGTTTAGGGGCGCAGATAGAGAAAGCATTCTCCCCCATTTTGGGTTTTACATCTTGGTTGGACAAGAAGGGATTTGTCAGCAGATCTCAGTGGGTAGGCAGAGGCTGCAGGTTTGAGCAGTGAAGTAAATTTGTCAGGTATCTGGGAGGAGATAATATTCTTTATAAAACAGCAGGAAGTAAATTGATGGAAGACTGAGGGGGTAAACCATCCCAAGCTGGAGTATAGTGTGCATCGCTGAGTAAGTTTGAGCCAAGGCTCATTCCCAGTTGTGGCATGGGAGAAGCACAATTATAAACAAAATACAGCTAGTCAGGTGATGTGGTTACAATGAGGATTACATAAATAGAATAAATTCAGTGCAGTACAGACAAAATGGCAAAAAGCTGTACATAGAGGACAAATAAATTAGGGATACAAATCATTTGTGTGGACTGGGCAAACCGAAAAGGCGCACAGTGCTAGAGTGATGGGAGACTGAGATGGTGCTGAAAGTAGGAGTCAAGACAGGCTGATAAACTTCAGCGAAGTTGCCAGAATTATGAGTTTTGGGGGGAGGAAGAGGTAAGAGGTGGTCAAAAGTCAGGCAAGGGTAAGGAAGCATTCAGTAAGAGTGTTGGCAGGACCAGGATGAGGGGATAAATATGAAAGCCAGCGAAAAAGACAACAAACTTCAGCACAGAATCACTGAGGCAAGGGTTATCCAAAAAGCACTTTGGCAACAACAATGACAACCCAGTGCGGCATCTCATGAGGCTATCATGTTTGGAGAAATTTTAAACAAATACACTTGAAAAGGTAGTGCTCCTTGATGGAATACCATTAGACTTTTCCACATATTTGGCACCAGCTATTTAGGGACTTGTCAGTTTTCTATTTTTGGCAAAGGATCAAGAAAAGTTCCAGGTGGTACAGCTATAGCATCACTTTTACGAGGATATATGTATCAGTATAGAAATAATACACTTTTGTGAAGCACACATTAAGCATAGGGCTTAATGTTAAGCTGCTGCCCCTTTAAGAACACTCAGAACCTGCATGTAGCTAATTGTTGCACTGCCTGGCAGTGCCATGTATGCCTGCCAGTCAGAAAATTGTCAGTCTGGGGCTTGTCTGCATGAAGAGAACATTTGCCATACAGAATAAACCTGTATTCTTTATTTTATGCGTCCGTCCAGTTATTTGCATGGTCCAGATGGGGTCCTCACCAGCAGCAACAGGTGGGTCTGGCAGAACACAGAGAAGGTCATGGGTCCTTTAGTGGCAGACCAAATACCAAAAACGCCACACATGGTGGAGAATGTGGCCCTTCTTCTGTCCCGACCCCATCTCGCTTGCCTGTGTCGCTTGGTACCCCAAAGTCATCATCCCAGTATGCCTGAATGTTATCTGCATCACAGCCTGGCTGCACAGAACAGAAAAAAATGAACTGTCTCCAGTTTGTTCAAAAGCCTGCAGCCCTTCTCCAACATTGCTGGCTGTGAAGAAGAAAATACAAATGTTCAGCATTGCTGGCCTCTGTTAACCATGAAAGACCAGTCAGCAAGTTATTTTTTTTGCTCAAGTCCTCTGCCCCCACGGAGTGCCGCACTGTAAACCCCAGCTCCTACCTCAATGCAGGGCTCCCCTTCAACTGCTCCGGTTGCCTTGCAATCTCCCTCTAGCCCTCACAGCTGCAACTGCAGTGCCTCTACCAGTGGCGATTGCAGAGAGAAACAACAAATGTTCAGATCTGCCCTCCCTGATACTGCCTCTCACTTGTGGCTGCAAAGCAAACAGCTGCTCAGAGCTCTGCTCTCCGAAATGCCATTACTGTTACAATGGGGTCTCTGCTCCACAAACAGCCCCACAACAAATAAATCAATGAATGAAGCACAGAGCACACCTTTACCCACTTGGCCATACGCCAACGACCCTCAGACAAGTAACTAACTGTACAAGGAATGCAAACAGCGAGCCGCTCCCCGACTCACTAGGCAATACACAAAGCTGCACGGAGCTCTGCTACTTCCCGACTGTGGCTTCTTTTTGGGCCTACACTCACAAAGCGCTCTGCTCCCTAACTCACCAGCTGCCCTCCAACAACTGTAGTGGACTGTGGGCTCCACTCTCCCAAACAGCTGCAGCGCTCCTCTGGCCCCCGCTGCCAACAAACCAGAGCCTCTGCTCACCGCTTCGCCTTCCTGCCTCTTGCTGTACCGTGGCTCCACTCCTCACGATGTACCACTGCAGCCACATGGAGCCTCAGGTTTCCAGACCCGGCCACGCTCCACGAGGAGACACAAAGAAGAAAAAAATAAAATAATAAACAAACTTTCTTCCAGCCCAGCGATCCTCGCTCCCTGATCCACCACTGCTGCCAAACAAAGCTGCCGCTTGACCACGCGCCACAAAAAAAAAAAAAAACACATGTACCAAAGACAACCCTGGTAGGCATAAATAATCGGGGGCAGCTACAAAAGAGAATAAAATACAGCACAACCCTGGGCTACAAACGGAAGGGGCAGAACAATAAAATGAAGGTAGCCATTAACAAATACTGGGGACAGAATATAAAATAAATGAAAAGCCTGGGAGACTACAGAAAAAAAAAGAGAAATACGGAAGGCACCATTTTAAAACAGAGTGCAGCATATAAATGTGGAAATTTCCCAGCATTTGTCACTCACCACAAGAAAACTCCCGCCATTTTCAGTGGGAAAGAAGGACAGCAGGGCGGCAATCGCCATTTTGACCATCGCAGAGTAGTAGGCAGCCTTGTGGAAAGAATCCTCCATCTTGTCTTGAAAAAACAGCAACAAAGGAAGTGAACCTTAACCCCCCCCCCCGCTGGCAGCCATCCTGCTACAGTCAGGACAGTCAAAACCCACAGGAAATGCATGTCAAAGTTCGGTGGCCGTCTTCTGAAGGGCACAAATTGACCTCACTCCATTGAAATAAATGGACACTGCAACAAATAGATTTTTGCAACAAAACCTTTATTTAAATAACAAACAACACAGAACTGAGTGGGAATTCTTTATTAAGACGTTATTTTGATGAACTTTGCTACAAAAATGTTTACTTTTGTCTACAAAAATAATTTTTTGCTCGGCACTTCATCCACGACACATCCCATCTCCTGCATGATGGCAACTCCTTCTCACCCCCACGACTTTCGTTCGGTGAAACGCAGCTCATCTCCCACCACAATATCCGACGACGACACAGATATGGGTGCCAGAGTGTCGGGAGTTCTACCTTCACCCACCTCAAGAGCGTGGGGCTACAAAGTAGAAACCATCCTGCATGACATCCAGTTGTCCATCTGAGCTCAAGAAGCACCAGCTATGCAAGCCATTCAAGACCACCTGGCATACATTAAAGCTATTTCACCACAGTCCACAGTCCATACCAGCCTACAACCAGTGCACTTTTCAGCTTTACCTCATGAAGATACTATCGACTGGCTTGAACAATTCCAAGCCTGGATTTCCTTACATGGTTGGACTGATCCTTTGTGTATTTCCAATGCCTTGCACTGGTTTATGAGAGGGACTGCCATTTCCTGGTTCAACGCACTTACAGAACAAGTCAAAAGAGATACTGCCACCCTGTATGCAACTTTCAAACACCAATTTCTCCAAGTACATCCATCCTGGTTATTGGAACAACAGCTGTGGGAACGTACCATGCAACCCACTGAATCTCTTGAAGCCTTCATAGTGGACACTGAGTCTCACTGCAAACATCTGCAGAAACCTGAGAAAGAGCAAATCACAACTTTTGTCTGGGGACTGCTTCCTCAACTCCATCTTTATGTAATCCAACAGAAACCAACAACCTGGATGGACACAATCCAAACTGCACGACTTGCACAAGAGTCCATATTAATGTCCCAGGCCACTAGTGTTGTATAAGAACCTCAGTCGTCACAGTTAGACGCACTCGCAACATGTGTCCAGCAGCAGCAATCGATAATAGATACGCTCACAATTGTCAATAGTCTGCATCATAGCTCAGCTGCTTCTTCTGCTACCTCTGTCAATACTCTTCGACCATTTCGACAGCGACCTGATCCACCTTTGCCTTCACGACAGCCTGGGACCTGCCAGTGGTGTGGATTCAGAGGACACACTGCCACCATCTGCCGAAAGCTGAAGTACAACAGAAATCAAGAAAACCAAAGGCTCTCACTGATGCACAATCAGCAAGATAACCATAACTACTCCCAGGATCAGGGGAACACAGCAACTGACTGCCCCTCTGACTCTCACAATTCAAACAAAATGCATCCAACTTCATACGCAGGCACACTCTCGCCTCCAGGGGCAAAAGTAGCTGTCATCTGATCACCCCTCCTAGCCAACTATGTCACCGTAAGCATCGGAGATTGGTCCACGCACGCCTTGGTCAACACTGGAGCAGAAATATCAGTTATCAACAGCAGTATTCTGAACAACCAAGTTACTCGTCACATACCTAATGTCTCTCCAGCCAACCTAAAGTACATTATCACAGCAAGTACAGCTACAGTACCTATCACAGGCGTGGTCCATCTCAAGCTCCATTTTGGCTCACAGCAAGCTACTGCCAAGTTTTACACAGTGTCTGATCTTCAACCTGCAATAATTCTTGGCCTGGACTTCCTCAAAGCTCATAAAGCCATCCTAGACTTTGCCTCAAACAAACTGTCACTAGATCCTCGGAGGCAACTTGCAGCTATAGACTCAGTCACTGTGCCTCCTCAGTCAGAGATGGTTTTGATTGCCAAAATTCGAGATGAACCACTTCCAAAAGGTGTTGTTAGCATTGTCATAGGATCCCCCATGCTGCATTCATCAGGTCTCCTTCCAGGAAAAACCTTATCAGTGGTGCATGGTGGTGTAGTCTTCCAAAAATGCTTCAACTTCACAGATGAGTCTGTGGTAATTTCAAAGGGTGCCAAGGGACTGCTAGCTAGAAATTTTTCCATGGGGTCCTGCCGCCTGCCAGTGTCAGTCCTATATGTAATTACCTACTGCAAGAGCCCTCTCGAAGTAAGATCCTCAGCTTGGTTCCACCAACTCTAGTCTTGTCAGTACTATCACGACCACTCAAGCTTCAACAGAGTTACCCCTCAGTCAGCGACTATCCTCTTCAAAACTTCCAGCATCTCCAACAAAAAAGCAACAACTTCTGAAATTCCTGGAGATTACCCAGATGTCTTTGTAGGTCCAGATAACAAGCTCGGATGCTGCAGTATCCTGCAACACACCATCGAAGTGCAGGCCAACCAGAAGCCAATCTGTCAGCGAGCCTACAAAGTGGGACACAAACAGAAGCAAGTTCTCGAGGACATAATCAAAGACATGCTTGATCAAGACATTGTTGAAGAGTCTATAAGCCCCTGGGGTGCACCTTGCCTGCTGGTGGTAAAGAAGGACAAAGGGTATCACTTTGTGGTAGACTACAGAAAACTTAATGCCTACACGGTGCAGGATGCTCATCCCTTACCTACAACTGAAGATGCTTTAGAGAGTCTTGGTGGGGCCAGCCCTGCTTACTTCACCACTCTAGACTTTCAGAGTGGGTTCTATCAAGTTTCCATTGATCCAGCTTCTCTTCCATACACAGCATGGCACTGCCACTTGGGACTTTTTCAATTCAAACGTCTGCCTATGAGACTTCAGAACAGCCCAGCCACATTCCAATGTGTCATGGAAGCTGTACTACATGGGCTGTTTTGAAAATCTTGCCTAATCTACCTGGACGATGTGATTGTCTTCAGCAGAACTTTGCAAGAGCACCTCCAAAATCTCAAAGAAGTGTTCGAACATCTCAGACAAGTCAATCTCAGACTTCGCCCAGAGAAATGAAAATTATGCATCTACCGTAATTCTTGATCTTCTTGGACGAAGTCTCCACCACTCATTCACACTAATGGGACTACGCCGGAGGCACTAGGACTAAGCGAGAGCCAAAAATCTTCAAGAGGGCTGGCACTGATGTGGGCAGCGCTTCATGCGGCCAGTGAGACTGGTCTGCTGTATAGGCTACCTCAGCCTCTACCCTCCAACTGCCTCAGTACCTTTTTTACCAAGGCGGTTCAGCGTAAACTAACCTAGTGAAACTAGCCTATGTCAGATAAAGATAGTCCGAATGACCCATATAAGAAGGGTCAACACAACAGAGTCTTCACAGCCCAGCCATCGAGGGAGTAAAGACCAGAAGCAAGATAAGTGAGCTTGGGGGATGGAAGGTGGGCATTTGAATGAGTGGTGGAGACTTCATCCAAGAAGATCAAGCATTACAGTAGGTACGTAATTTTCATATCTTCCTGGACATAAAGTCTCCACCACTCATTCACACTAATGGGAGAATACCAAGCTAAAATAAACCCCCGAGAAGGGCGGCAGGAGAGAGGAGCTTACTTAGGACAGGAGTCCATTACGGATTGTCCTGCCAAAGGATTGATGTTGTCTGGCATGGACATCCAAAGCGTAGTGCTTCACAAAAGTGTGCACAGAACTCCAAGTAGCTGCATTGCATATGTCTGCAATGGGCACATTTCGAATTTCTGCCAGAGATGCTGCGACTGCCCTGGTAGAATGAGCATATACTCTGCTGTCCAGTATAACCTGTGCCATGGAGTAGCACTGGCAAAGACATGCCACTAGCCACGCCGAAATACATCTGATAGTAACTAGCTGACCCAGCTGGGCCATGCTGAAAGAGACAAATAGTTGTTTAGATTTGTGGATCTCTTTAGTTCTGTCTAAGTAGAACTGCAGAACCCTTTTAACATCCAGAGTATGCAGGCTATGCTCCCCCTCATTCTGGAAGTTTGCCAAGTAGGTCAGAAGAACAAATGGCTGGTTCAGATGGCATTCTGAGACTACTTTAGGGAGAAACTTAGGGTGAGTTCTAAGAACCACCTTGTCTTTGTGAAATACAGTATTGGGGGGGGGGGTCTGTGATCAATGCATGTATTTCAGACACTCTGCGAGTGGAGGTAATGGCTACCAGGAAGGCGGTCTTCCAGATCAGGAACTTCAGGTCACAAGTTGCTAGGGGCTCGAAAGATTTATGGGAGAGCATGTCTAGCACAAGGTTAATGTCCCAGGTGGCTACCGGTCATCTGACTGGTAGCCTAGTGTTAAGTATTCCTTTAAGGAACCTCTTGACCAAAGGTAACTGAGCCAGAGACATGCACTGTACAAGCTCATGGTACGCTGAGATCACGCAGAGGTAGACCTTCACAGTTGAGTATTGTAGTCCTATGTTTGACAGGTCCAGAAGATACTACAGGACTTTGCTGGGTGGGCAGGAGAAGGGATCCAGAGAGGACTTTGCACACCAGATGGAGAACCGCTTCCACTTTGCTGTGTAAGTTTTCCTAGTAGCTGGCATGCGTGCTGCTAGGAGAATGTCTGAGACCCTCTATGAGGCATCAGATCTACCCATCTCTATCTCCTCAGGAGCCAAGCGTGGAGGTGAAGGGATTTCAGGTTGGGATGGATCACTGGGCCTTGGGTCAGTAGGTCCATTTGAAGTGGAAGCTGCCTCGGTGAGGTTTCCGATAATCTGTTGATTGATGGAAACCAAATCTAATGAGGCCAGAATGGGGCAATGAGGATCATTCTGCTCCCTTGAGCCTCCAGCTTGAGTGGCACCCTCTGAATTAAGGGAAGAGGAGGAAATGCATACAGAAAGAGTCTTGTCCACCACAGTCTGAATGCATCCTGACAGAAAGTGCCAGGTTCTGAATTTCTGGAGTAGAATAGAGGCAGTTTTGCATTGGGTGGAGATGCAAAAAGGTCAGTTCTGGAGTTCACCACTCTTCAAAGAGCGATTGCATGATGCTTGTGTTGAGAGACCACTCGTGAGGATCCGTTACTGTTCTGCTGAGATGATCCACTAGATCGTTCTGCACTCCCAGGAGGTAAACCACTTGGATCAGGGCTTTGTGCTCCAGGCACCACTCCCACACTCTCATCGCTTTCCTGCACAGGGGGTAAGAGTATGCTCCACTTTGTTTGTTGATGTAGTACATCACTGCTTTGTTGTCTGTTTGAAAGAGCATGATCGTGTGACAGAGAATGTCCTTCAGAGCTCGGACTGCCTACAGGACAGCTCTCATTTCTAGGATATTTATGTGGAGTTGAGACTCGTCCTGATTCCATCAACCTTGGGTGTGGAGATCTTGATAGTGAGCTTCCCATCCGAGTACCGATGCATCTGTGGTGATCTAGATCTGAGATTCCAGTGGGGCAAAGGGAAACCCTTTCAGAAGGTTGTCCTCTTGAGTACACCAGGTGAGTGACCATTTTAGAGGTTCTGTCACCTTGATGTGAAAGGACTGGGGATCTACGGTCAGGGACCACTGAGTACTGAGTAGTCCTTGTGTGAAGACGAGCCAGAGGCACAGTGAACACTGAAGATGCTATGAGACCAGGCATCAGCTGCATTGAGAGGGTTCGAACGGAGTCGTTCTCTCTGATGAAGTGGGTCATCTGAAGGATGTTGTTCCTCCATCCACTGGAAGAAAGGCTTTTGCGATGGAGGTATCCAGAAGGGCTCCTATGAAGAGGAGTTGTTGGGAGGGTTGTAGTTGCAATTTTTCCAAATTTAACAGAACTCTCATGGATGTGAAGAACTTGGAAGCAGTAGCAATGGCTTCCAGAGTCTCTTGTGTGGAGGGGCTTGCTAGTAGCCAGTCGTCCAGATATGGGAACACCTAAATTTAGAGTTTCCTGAGATGTGCTGTGAGAACTGCAAATCACTTTGTAAAGACTCGAGGCTCTGAGGATAGCCCAAAGGGCAGGACCCTGAATTGGTAGTGCTGACCCAAAGCCACAAATCGGAGATACTTGTGGTGGTTTGGGTGCAAGAGAACATGTTGGTAGGCGTCATGCATGTCCAGGGAGGCCAACCAATCATTCTGATGAATCAGAGGTGAGTGCTGAGTGATATCATCTTGAATTTCTTCTTGTAAAGGAATTTAACTTCCTTAGGTTGAGAACAGGGTGCATGCCACTGTTTTCTTTGGAATGAGGAAGTCATGGGAGTAGAAACCTGTGTTACATTGATCCAACGGGACTACGTCTACTGCCCTGTTGTTTAGCAGGTCTTGAATCTCGGAAGCAAGAAGGTCTGACTGAGAGACAGACAACTTGGGCTGTCATTTGGGTGGATGATCCGGAGGGGTTTCTGAAAGATATAGAGAGTAATCCATGTGGATTATTCTGAGCACCCATCTGTCTGATGTGACTGACTTCTACTGGTTGTAAAACTGAGTCAGATGCCCTCCTACTGCCGTGAAAGAGTCCCCTTCGGACAGCTGAGGTGGGACTTGGGCCGGAATCTCAGAGGGTGTAACTAGGAGCTTTTGGGGCCTGTGCCTTCTGCTGCATTTTCTTTTGTGGTTGGGGGCCTTGATTTTTGTTAAAGCCCCCTCTGCCTTTGCCATGAAAGGACTGACAGTTATGAAACTGCCGCTGGTTTCCGCCTCATTGAGGGGCAGTAGAAGGGGGCCTGGTCGTTCTAATAGCCCCTCTAGTTTTCTGTGTGGTCTGTAGTGCCTGCTCGACTTGAGGGCCAAAGAGATAAGTTCCATCAAATGGTAAGCTCATAACACTCTGTTGGGCATCATTTGTGAATCCCGATGTTCATAACCAGAGTGGCGCTGGGTGCAAATACCAGCTGCTCCTGCCCTGGAAGCAGTGTCAAAAGCATCCACAGCAGCTTTTAGTTGCGGATTGTTGGACTCGATACCTCTAGTAATGGTCTGGAGAAGCTCTGAGCTAACATCAGACTCCGGAGGAGCTTCCACAGTGGCCTTGAGCGAATGCCAGAGGGTATAATCATACTGAGAGAAATAACCCTGGTAACTAGCAATGTGCATACCCAGGGTAGAGGCAGTGAAATCTCACTTCCCCAAGGTGTCAGTCTTACGAGATTCCTTGTTTACTGGACGTGCCATAGACTATATTCCTGAGGAAGGATGGCTTTGTCATATTCTGCCAAGACAACTATGGCATCGGCAGAGTCTTGATTGGCCAAGATAGTCGATCCTCGGGGGGGTGTTCTTCCTGTCTATGGATTTAGCCACGGAAGAAATAAACGCTGGATTATCTCACATAATTTGTGAGAGAGTCTCAAAAGAAGGCTACACTGGAGGAGTCAATTCCACAGGAATATCTGGAATGTGCAGGTACTGCAGACACAGTAATTTCCCCGGATCAATCTCAGAAGTCTGGAGAGAGAGAGAGAGTGGAATTCATGTTCTTTAGCAGAGTCTTAAAGGACAGGTCCTCGACCAGAGGCTCTTCTGAAGGAGAGGGTTTACTTGCCACTCTGAGAGAAGAGTCATTGTCAAAGTCGTCTCCTAATCGAAGATCAGGATCAGGCTCAATATCATCTCCTACTAGCCCTGGAGAGATAGTATAAAAAGGAAAAGGAGGAAAAGAGGAGGAGGCGCCCCGGGAATTGGAGTCAAAAATCCCAGTGCCCTAGGTGGCGCCGAATGCTCAGATGGCACCAGCACAGGGAGTGGTGCTGAAAGACAGGACAGGGCCAGCCCAGGGAGCGGTGCTGGGTGCGGCGCCAAGACCAAAGTCAAAGTCGGCACCACCCTGGGTGCGCAACAACACCAGAGGATCCCAACCCAATTTTTGGAGTCAGGGAGGAAGATCTGAGAAAATCAGTAGGAGAAAATGGCACCAGTATTGGCCCCTGTGCCACAGCCATATGAGGGGGAAAAGCACCACAGCGTGGCATTGATGGCAACGGAGAAGGCACAGCACGACTAGGAGGTCCCAATTGCCCTGCTTGCAGGTTCAAAATTGTTAAGACCCGAAGGCCCTGGAGACAGATCAGCAGGCTCAGACAGGCAGGACAATCGCCGAACCCATTGCTCCATAAGAGCAGCCCAATGATGAAACTGCTCACCAGAAGACCCCCCCCAGGGGACAGGGAGGTACTCTGGAGTGGAGGATGTCGGTCACGAGAAACAGAGGCTGTAGGGGATCCTGGAGGAGTCAGAGTTGAACCCCTGCCCCTCACCACCGACGATCAACGCGCAGCCATACCAGAGGGTGACCTCGAGCAGCACCGTTTCTTCTTTGACCGGGGGCTTTAAGAACAACTCAAGGTTGAGAAGTGCAGAGTCCTCAACACAGATGGAACCGCTTCTTTTTGTGCTTTTGGGAGGATCGCCCATCCCCCCCGAGCCGAGCACCGGACTGCCTGTAGTCAGACCCCCCCCCCCGTGCAGAAGGCGGCAGACCAAACCCAACCCTGCTGAAAACACAGCTTTCATGTGAAGTCTCCCTACCATCACTGGCTCCGTTCACAGTAGACTTCGTCAAAGACAGGCTGAAGAAAACTTCTTCGTTGACGAAAATTTCCTTTTTTTTTTTAAAACTGAAGTAAATAAAAACTAATCAATACTGAACAACTATAGCTGCTGTCGTACAGACGTGAAGATTTGACTCCTGGCAGGTGAACGTCGTCGTCACTGAAGCGCACTCAATGGCAGGAAAAAAGGAACTGAGGCAGTTGGAGGGTCAACACTGAGGTAGCATATATGGCATGAGCCTGTCTCGTGGTGCCACGCATGCGCGGCCCTACCTCGGCACCAGCCCTCCTGAAGATTTCTGTCTCCCGCTCGGTTCTAGTGCCTCCAGCATAGTCCCATTAGTGTGAATGAGTGGTGGAGACTTTATGTTCAGGAAGATGTGTTGTTTTGCACCGCATCAAATTCATTACCTGGGACATGTGGTTAGTTCTCAAGGCATCTCTCCACATCCAGACAAGCTCAGCAGTCAAAGATTATCCAGAACCTAACAATCTTAAGGACCTTCGAGCTTTCCTGTGCTTGTCTGGCTACTGCTGAAAGTACATTTGCAACTATGCCAAGATCGCAGCTCCACTGTATGCCCTCATCAAAAAGAGATGTGACCATAATTGGACTTCTGAATGTAAAGAGGCCTTTGAAACTTTAAAACAAAACCTAATCTCTTCTCCAGTACTGGCCTACCCAAGGTTCGACCAACCCTTCAAACTCTACTCAGATGCTAGTTCCTTTGCAGTGGGCGCTGTGCTCTGTCAAATTCAAGATGGAACAGAACAAGTTCTCTCCTATGCCGGGCGCTCTCTTTCCTCAGCTGAACAGAACTATAGCATCACAGAAAAAGAATGTCTAGCCATGGTATTTGCCATAAAGAAATTTGACTGCTACCTTCATTTTTCCTCCTTTACAGCTATCGTTGATTACTCTGCCCTCAGATGGTTATTCAAAATGAAGGAGCCAGTAGGTGAGTTTGCATGACGGATCGCCATGTTACAGAGTTACAACTCTGAAATTCAGTACAGGCCATGCTGAGTTCACTCAAATGCCTATGATGTAAGCCAGAGACAATATCCCTCCACATCATCCTCAACAGATGAAGAATCCTGCTTACTAGCTCTTCCCTTCCACACCACGGATGTGCTTCCTGTGGTCACTCCTACAGCACCTCAAATTGCTTTGCTGCTACCAACCGCTTCTACAGAAAGACACACAAATCCTCAGTTACTGCAAGCAGCTGAAGAGCTTCTCATCTCCTCTACTTCTGATCTGTCTCTGGCAACTGTTAAAATGCAATAAAGAACTGACACTCAAGTTATGGACATAATCATCTACTTAGAGTCTGGAACCTTACTGCAACAAAAGGTCCCCCATCGATCATGCGCCTAATATTGAATGCCAGAGGGTATAATCATACTGAGAGAAATAACCCTGGTAGCTAGCAATGTGCATACCCAGGGTAGAGGCAGTGAAATCTCGCTTCCCCAAGGTGTCAGTCTTGCGAGATTCCTTGTTTCTTTATAGAGGGCTTCAACAAGATTTGTGATATCTTTGTACCACTGAGGAAAAGAAAAATTCAGGGTCAAGTTAATGGTTGGATCACAGGGGATCTCCTCACCCAGATGAAGGAAAGGGACAACCTCTGGGAAAAAGCCAGGTCCTCTCACAGCAAACACAACTTCCAATGCTATACAGCTGCAAGAAACCACTGCACCAACCTTATCCGCCAAGCAAAGACCAACTTCTACAAGGAGCAGCTTAATAAAACTTGGGGCAATGGGAAGAGTTTTTGGGAGAACATCAGGAACCTTCTTGGGAAGAATGAGAAGAATATCCCCCACTCGCTCAACATTAACAACGTCACGGTTACTGACCCTCGGCACATCGCGGATTCTCTCAACACAGCGTTTACTGACCTGACTGGAGTGCTACTCCCCCAGACTACCTGCACCCTGCTGGGGAACAAACCAACTGCACGTCTCAAGGGGGCTCAATCCCTGTCTTCTACTTCAAAAAAGTGTCAGTGAAGGAGGCTTACAAACACATAAAAAAAAAATACTAGGCAAGACCATAATGGGGAGTGATGGAATCGATATGAAACTCCTATACCCAACACTGGATGTCATCATCGTGCCAGTTACAAAACTGTTTAACAAATCGCTGGCTCTTGCACAGTTCCCTGGGATCTGGAAACAGGCTTTTGTGATGCTGGTGCACAAGAACGGTGATATGACATGCACCGCCAATTATAGGCCAATATCCATCCTCTCTCCCTTATCTAAATCCCTGGAAAAGATTGTGGCCGCCCAACTCACAGATTACCTCAACAAATACAACCTGTTATGTCCCAACCAACATGACTTCAGGCAGAATCATAGCACCTCCACAGCTTTGCTGGACTACACTGACTACTCGCACAAGGCACTAGACGAAGGAAAGCTGGTGGGGTCAGTCTTCATAGACCTCACCAAAGCCTTCGACACTGTCAATCACTTTCTCCTCCTGACTCAACTACAGAACCTGGGGGTAGCAACCAATGCTGTCTGCTGGTTCAAGGACTACCTAACACACAAAAGCCAACGTGTAAAAATTGGGCACACAGTATCTAGCTCCAACGAGGTATCTTTAGGGGTCCCACAGGGGTCAATACTGGGGCCCTTACTATTCAGCCTCTTCCTAAATAATCTTCCTGAAGCCTGTGGCACTAAACTGATACTTTACGCAGATGACGCTGTACTTCTCTCCAGCAGTTCATCACTAGTCGCCCTCCACTCCGAGCTGCAGGCATCCTTCTACAAGCTGGAAGACTGGTTCTGTAGCCATAAACTTCTATTAAACTACAAAAAAACCAAGGTGATGCTCACAGCCAGCTCACAGCATAAAAAGAAGCTCCCTCCCCTCACCATCTCCAATAAAGTCAGTGAGCCGCTGGAACAAGTTCAGACCTTCAAGTACCTGGGGGTCACCACTGATGACTGCCTCATCTTCACCCAACACATCGACACAGTGGTAAAGACAGTGAACACAAAGCTGGGTGTACTATATAGGCATAAAAAATATCTCACTCCAGAGGCACTCCGTCTCTCAATCTCCAGCTCCATCCATTCTACCATCGACTATGGATTGGTGGTCTACGGAGCAGCAACAGACACTGCACTAAAAAGGATTCACATTGCCCTCAACAAGGCATGTAGGCTCACAATGGCTGCAGACTGAAATACCCACACCTGCTCCTTATACGAGGAGACCAACTGGCTGCCACTAAAGAACAGGATTATATTCCAAACATGTCTCCTTGGAAAAAAGGTCACATGCATTTCTAGCATCCTAACACCAAGTGCTACCAGCTATACCACCAGAGGCAGGATGAGGGGGGCCCTATCAACACCTTTCCGTCGAACTGTGCAGGGACAGTGTCCTTTTAGCTATAGGGTCCCCCAATGGCTCAATGAAATCCCAGTGCACATTTTAAACTCCCAATGCATCTCACAATTCAAAAATGGCCTAAAGCAACACCTTCTTACTAGGACAGTTTGTGACTGCCATTAGGACTCTAACACCCATAATGCCCACTCATCCACATTCTCCTTCCCCTTCCTTTAACCCCCACTCTTCCCCCTTGCCCTATCCCTCTGTCTTCCTCCCTCCCCATGCCTTTTCTCCCACTGGATCAACCTTAAAACCAACCTACTACCACTACCTCCCAACCTCCTAGACAAAGCCACTTCTTTTGGCCGCCCACTCTCCCCTCCCCAGTCTCCCCTCCCCTTGACTCCTCCTTGGACTCTCACACTAGGTGTCACACCTCTTTATCTCCTTCGCTACATATAAACACTGTCCTTTACGCTAGCTGAATGCTCCTGACGCTGTACTATCACCATTGGTACTATGAATGAGACTGTAACCTTATTGTATACTAGCTACCTACTATTAGAGTATTGTATGTAAACTGTGTGTTATTGCTGTCATTGTCACTGTCTGACGTGGAAGCTTTGTAAAAAAGAGCTCTGAGCTCAAAGGTATGATCCGAATCCCTAAATAAATAAAAAAATAAAAAATAAAAAAAGAAGCATCGCCAAGATGCACTTTTCTTTGCTTCGCAATACTTCCTCAATGACGGTGTGCTTTTTCACATTTAGACCAAAGAAGGCAAGGGTCATCACATGGATAGAACTCGTGTACAGCTAGTTGTGCCAGCCTCTCTAATCCCTCAGGTTCTTCTCTCCACTCATGCCTCTTCACTTTCTGGAGGTCAGATGGGAATACACAGAACTCTCAAAAAGATGAGGCTTCACTTCTTCTGGCCTCATATGAACAGGGACATTGTCCAATTTGTAAAATCCTGCCAGCCCTGCTCCCAAAGAAAACTTCCTGCCAAACTGATAAAGACACACATCATTCCAATGCCTGTAGCCACTGAACCCTTCCAAAGAGTCAGCACTGACATTCTTGGGCCCTTACCAACATGCTCTGTCTCTGGCAACAAATACATCCTTGTTTTTGTGGACGACCTAATGAAGTATTTGGAACTCATTCCCCTAAAATACATTAAAGCTGCCACTGTGGCAAATGCCTTTCTCAACACAGTCATTTGTTGTCACGGTACAGCATCGTACCTACATTCAGACAGAGGCACTAACTACCTTTCCACTACTGTCCGAGAAACATGCACACCTCTCAACATAAAAAAGACACACTCAAGTTACCATCCACAATGAAACGGACAGAGTGAACAAATGATATCTACCATTCTCAGCACACTCTCCAAGTACCTGGATAAGACTCTCGACACTTGGGATTGTTTTGTCCCCTTTGTGCAATTTGCCTACAATACCAGCCCTTGTGTTGACAGCACAGAATATACACCATTCTTTCTAGTCCATGGACGTCACCCAAGAACTCCACTGGACAGGGATCTCTTGCAGCTAGAGGTTCCTAAGTCAACTTCTTTCATTGTTCCAATGCTGGAACAGCTTGAACTTGCCAGACATGTTGCAATCACCACATTGGGCCAGAGAAAATCTGCAATGCAGAAAATGTCTGCAGCCAAGTCACAGGAGCCTTCATTTTCCATTGGGGACATTGTGTATTTGTATCGACCTGTCCTTGTTTCGCATGCCACCAAGAAACTGCTTCGCCCCTGGATTGGTCCCTTCTACATCGTAGAAAAACTTCCTCCTGTCCACATTCATCTGCGACGTAAGTTGGATGGAAAGCTGCACACAACAAAGTCCATATAAACCGACAAACATGGGTACCTGAGTAACAACCTTCCAGACTACCCCAGTCCACCTAAGAATGAAGCTGCACTTGAGCCTGCCATCCTCTCTGAAGCGGAGATCCCTTCAGACAACTTGCAACTAATTCCTACAGATCTTCCCACTCCTGACACTCTCCAGCTGGATTCCGTTTCACCAGATGATTTGCCTGGGACTCCCTCTTCTTCTCAATCTTCTTCTTCTTCTCAGGACTCTCCTGTACACACATCAGTGTACCAGATCGAGAAGATCTTAAGAAAGAAGTTTGTCAATGGATCCTGGACTTATAGAGTCAAGTGGTGCGAATTTGACAGTGGGCAGAACTCCTGGGTCGCTTTTGAAGACCTGACCCCGTCCTGCAAGGAACTAGTGCAATCTACAAATGCCTCCATTCCCACTGACTGGAAACGTTGACGGAGGTCTTGAACTTTTATGCACCAGACTCAGTGTTGATTTAAATACTAATGCTTTTCCCCCCTTAGGAACGTCTTCCAATGGACAGTTCACCTGTTTGTTATTGTTATGCAGCTGTTATTAAAGTGTGAGCCTGCATTCTGGGTATCCTCCTGCTGTTACCCTTCCCTCTCTTCCCTGTTCCTCCCTCTGCACTTTACTGCTTGTGGCATGTCCAAGCCTCGAATACTATTGTGTTCTCCTCTCTCTGGTGCTACTCTGACTGGTCCCCAGTGTAGTCCAGCCCCCCCCACACACACACACACACACACACACACACTCTCCCTGCAGTGGAGTACTGTTTTCAATGTAATGCCTTGAAATGCATGAAAAACATTCTGGCCCTTAAAACTTACTTAAAAATATTTCTTACTTAGCAACTGTTACAGTTTTATTACTTGTTAGAGTGGTGCTTACAGTCCCTGTGCCAGAGGTGATGTGAAGCACACATTAAGCATGGGGCTCAATGTTAAGCTGCTGCCCCTTAAAGAACACTTAGAACCTGCATGTAGCTAATTGTTGCACTGCCTGGCAGTGCCATGTTTGCCTGTCAGTCAGAAAATTGTCAGTCTGGGGCTTGTCTCCATGAAGAGAACATCTGCTGTTCAGAATAAACATGTATTCTTTATTTTATGTGTCTGTCCAGTTATTTGCACAGGTCCAGATGGGGTCCTCACCAGCAGCAACAGATGAGTCTGGCACCCCACAGAGAAGGTAAGAAGTTCTTTACTGGCAGACCAAATACCAAAAACGTCACACTTGCAACCATAATGTTATGGTTAAAAGTGTACTGCTAAACATTACTGATAGAAAAAATCATGTTGAAAGGACAGCAAGCTTTTTTTTTAAAATACATTCTATCAGATTACCATAATTTATTTTTTGTTAGCTCCAGTGCTGTCAATGGGAATAAACAGCATATGGGTAAGATGCACACCTGAATAAACTGATGTAGACAACTCGGGATAGACATGATACGATAAAATCTATTGCTTCAACAGAGACTCTGCAGACTGAAAGATTAAAATGTTCAAATCTGCAAGGCATGCACACGATTATTTTAGTATCTCAATAAACCAATTTGTCTATTTAAAAAAAAACAACTTCTAAATCTAACAGAATGCCACTCTACTGAATCATATCAGTAATATTCTCCATAAGAGTTTGAAACCAACTTTTAAGCCCAGTCCGTGTGAGACACTTGAAGCAAACAGAAAAACAAATTACAGTAAGGCTAATAGAACTTGTTCTTTCTATAGTGCTCCAGCTTGTCACTGAGAATGTATAACATACGGGTTCTAATAAGCAGTACCCATCAAAATGGGAGGGGGGGGTACTGCTGTAAATCTACTATCTGAATGCTGCCCACAGCAGTTTTAAAGAGCTAGTGGAGCCAAAACAGGCAGATAGGAAAATGATAGAAATTTTAAGGAGTAATCAGTTATAACTTTTTATTTCTGACGTATTTTTCTTTTTCCTTTTGCTGAACAGAAAGTCCTCTGTGTGATAATACTGTGCTGGATGTGTGGAACAGCTCTTAGCCTGGCAGCTGACATATCTATCTCTATCCCCCCATCAACTACTCCATCAACTTTGTGATTTCACCGACTGTGACATCACAGGTGACTGACATGCCAGCTACTGCATGGCTGTTCCTAAGCAGTAGTGACGTCACAGTCAGTGAGGTCACAATGCTGATGATGTAGTGGGGGGCATAGAGATAGCTATGTCAGCTACCAGGCAGGGTGACGTCCCACACATCACACCTACAGTACTCACATCAGGAAAACATTCTTCTAATTAAACAAAGGAGAAAAGAGACAGTACCTTAGATATAAAAGGTAATGGTTGACTGCTTTTAAAAACTAATATTAGTTTTAGGCAGTACACTGGCTCTTTAAACCCAAACATCAATGTTTGAGAATGGAGCCAGGGATGCTTGAAGAAAATGTGTAGGGTGAATCACATCGCTGGCCTGCAAAGCTATGGGATCAAGGCCCCCGATCTTTCAGCCCAATATGCTGTCATGTCCCTGGATGACTGCACCTTAATCCAAGCCAGCAGAATAAATTTCTACCCCACACAACCTTTGTCAAATACAGTCTGAACAATCTATGCAAGGTGGCCTTCAAAATTCTGCCCTCATTTGACCACATTGGGTGGGACCACCTTTCTCTGGTGCTTAAGGGCATGTAGTTTGGGGATTCTTTTATTACATGGTTACAGATTATTTACAAATTTCCTAACTTGAGCATTGAGAGTAAAATGCTATTGTCACAGCCCTTTGCTTTAATGGAGACAAGCCAACAGTGGTGTGTTACCCCTCTTGTTCTCTGATCTAGCCCTAAAACCCTTGGTGATTGCTTTGAGAGCTCACCCATTAATTTCAGGGATACCATTAGGAGTAACTCTCTGGCTACATCTTTATACAGAGATGACAGGTTGGTATTGCGGCAGAATCTAGAATACTTAGTACATGGGTTAGTGGAAGTAGTTGATCACTTTGGAGCCAGTTCTAGATACAAGATTAATTGGTGAAAGTTGGGGGTTATGCCACTGGACAAATCTGATTATTCGGCACCTCAAAAGCATTGCCCTTTTAAATGGTCAATGCATGGTTTAAATATATGGTGGTAAACATTACTTGTTCTTATTTGGAGTTATTTAAAGCTAACTATCTCCCTTGGAGGCTATGAAATAATTTTCCCCTCTCCTTTCTTGGTAGGATGAGTGTCCTAAATGTGGCTATTTTACTGATATTTTTCTCTCTTTTTAGAGCACTCATTGTCTGGATCACAAATTATTTTTCTAGAGAAATGGAATTTTATGACGAGTCAGTGGATTTGGGCTAGAAAAACTCTGTGAACTGAGTTATCTGCCCTGATGCACCCTTATAGTAAGGGTGGTGGTAGGGTTCCCAATTTCCAACTTTATTAGTGGACTGCACAGATATAGTCCCTGAAAAACTGGCTTGATGGTTGTCTGGTTCCAGGGACACAACTAAAACAGAACAGCCTACAGTGTGACAATAGTCAGGATATTCTTTACTGTGCCTCTTTACAAATATGGAAGTGGACAGTGCATAACAAAATAGTAGTCCATAGCTGTAGAATTTGGTACACGCTGCATCTCAAATTACTTTGTAAGGCTCCATTATTAATTTGTACCCCTTTGTGGGAAAATTAATGTCTCCAGAGATTTTTAAGGGATATGCACTTTCATTGTGGAAATCCCAAGGAATACATTATGTGGGACAATTAATACAGGTCAGTAAATGTATTTCTTGTTTTCATTTTTGTTAATCGGTTTAATTTACCATACCCACATTTTTAAGAACATTTTATCAGTTGAGGCACTTGTGTTCTGGTCTTTTGCAAACTCGACAGGCATTACCAGCACTGCTGTACCACTGTTGGAGAGGCCTCTCAGTGCTCCCTACATGAGAAGGAACTGTATCCCTGATATATAACACTTTAGTTAGGTCACATGGGAATGCTTTCAAGAAGCTTAGGAGGCAGTATTGGGTAGTGGTTAAGTGCACTGAGCTGCAAATGTGGAGACCTGGGTTGAATCCTGTCAGCTCCCAGTTGCATACTGTGTGACCCTGAGCAAGTCACAACTTCCTTGTGCTCTCAGGTCACACCTGGAAACAAGCACTGGCTTAGTATGCCTTTCCTGGCTAAACAATTTCACATTTGCCTTTTGGCTTATATGGGATTCCTTGGTGGTTTCCGACAAGGCAGCCGAAGATTCGGAGCAACTTCTGATGGATATGTTTAATTTCTCAATTCAAATGAGTCAGAAACTAACTCTCAATATCAAACAGTGTTTCAAACATACAGGCATCCAGCCTTCTCACTACATGAACCCCTGTTGACTGCCCCAGTATGAGTTGGAGAGGGGAGGCCTGCTACATATGGTTTACGGTTGTCAACGTTACCTGTTTTGGCAGGGCAGTGAGACAATGTTGAGATTTATCATGCAAAAACCTTTTCAGTACTCAGCCACTCAAGTACATTTAGGAGATTTTGATATTTTGATTCATACTAACATCATGCAACATCTATGCGTCTTTTTTTTTGGGAAGGCGTTTAGTCTGAAGTTCAATGAGGGGGGAATAGCTCCTCCCCCATCCCCTTCATAAACCACAGGCTTCCGCTCGCTCAGCTTCGAGCGTTTCGATATGCTGGGAGCTCCTGAGCTGCGTGGCTGGTGCGGTTTTGTTTTCTTGTTCTGCTGCCTCTGTGTCTGCCCTCTGCTCTCTCTTTCCTTCGTTTTTCTCCAGTGTCTTAATTTCTGTGGCCTGCTTTTCTGCCCCCCCACCCATGTCTCCCTGTACCTCTCTCTCTCACTCTCAGTTTTTCTTCTTCTGGTTTTCCAGCTCCTCTGTTTCACCAGCTGTCGCTCAGTCTTTGACTTTCGGCCGTGCTCTGCCCTGCTCTGTTCCTGCTCCTGGATCCGTCCCCTCCTGAGTGTTTCATCCGCCACCACCTCCTGGCCACCAGCCCCCTCCGTTCTCGGCTGTCCTCGCTGTTCTCCCTGGTGGCCTGTTCCTCCACCTCACTTTCCTGGCTGCCTCGTTCTCAGTGGCTCCTGCTACTGGATGCCTCCTCTGCTGTCATTTGCCTGGTGTTCGCTGTGTGCTGCCTTCTGCTCTGTGCCGCCCCACTTGCAGGTCTGGGTGCCTTGTGGGACGGCTTGCCAGCCGTTCCCCATGATGTGGGCCACCGCTGTGTATCATTTGTGCCCCGTCGGGGCATTTCTCTTCTGGACCTTGCTTCAGCTACTGCTGCTACCCTGTCTCGTAGCAGCAAATAACCAAGGGACTGCTGCTGCCTGAGTTACCTTGGGGTTTCCTCGTTTGCCTCTTTGACTTTTGGCCGAAGGACTAGTGGGCTATGGTTTCATCCAGATTCCACCTCTGGGCCTGCTGTACCTCTGCTTACTGGTTCAATCGGGCTGGGCCCTAAGTGCATACTGGGAAATGCCCTCATTTGGAGTTAGGTATCTTCAGCACTTGACTTACTACCATTATACTTCCATATTACATCTCACCCACTCCCTGAGTGCAACACTTTCTCCGTGAGATGTCTGTGGGACAGTGCAACTGCTCCTACTGTATGCTGTCCCAGTGGGTCTGTCCTCTCCTGACTGCCTTTACCTCATTTCCCAATCTCTACAATACCTGGCACTGCAAGCATTTGGTTGTTACCCTAGTCTGCCATTTTGCTCATCTTTGTTTTTAAGTCTACACCTGCTATGACCTGCCTAGCTTCATACCTCTCAACTGTCACATATTATGAGGTACGTCACTAATTTTGACCCTCAGAAATCCTTTGTCCCACATCAAGGTAGTGATATTTAGCTTAATCGGTTCAAGGTCAATTGGCATTCATCTGTATCCCCCTCCCCTGGGTCGTGCCTGAAAATAGGCAGGATTTGTCTAGTGCACTTACCCAGTCAACAAAAACTAAATAAAATAAAATAAAAAATATTCCACAATTCTCACAGAGGTTTTAAAGCAGAAATTCATAATTATCTATTGTGCTCAATTATCAGCAAACATTATGAAAACTAGTGCACTGATAGTCATAGTGTTCTGAGCTAGCAGTGCTGTGTTTGAGGATATGTCCCATATTTTGCTCATTTGTCACAAATCTTGTCACACATATTGGTGAAGAAAGGATGAGAGGTATGCCTAGCTTCCATGCTCACATGCAGGTGGGTCAGCTCGCCACCTGCTGGACCTGGGTGTGGGTCCTACTCCAGCTTGACCTCCATGGGGGCCTGCTCTACCCTTTGGCCTATCCAATCTTCAGTGACACTGCCACTCTCAATCAAGTGCTTCTCTTAGTGGACTATGATCGCAAGTGTTTCATTTCATCCCATTATTCAGTACAATAGTAACCTCACATCGGGTGGTGCTTCCTCTACCACCTTCTACTTTACACTTCTGCAGCATCTTCCTCCAACTGGCCTAAATGGTGGCTGCTATCCTGCCTACCTGACTCCTAATGTTCCAGCTAGCCTACGTGGAGGCCTAGCTTACCTTTTTCACTCCACTCTTCCTCAGGCGGCCCTACGTGGGGGTCCTGCCAGCCTACGTGGAGGCCTAGCCCAACTTACTCACTTCTACTCCTCCTCAGGCAGACCCACGTGGAGGTCCTGCCAGTCCAGCTTGCCTACGTAGAGGTCTAGTTCATCTCACTCACTCTACTACTCCTCTGGCAGCCCTATGTGGGGGTCCTGCCACTTCAGCTAGCCGTGGGGCCCTGGCTTGCTACTTTCGATCACTGACACGCTGTCCTCAAGTGGATCTCCATGGGGTTATGCTTTGTACCACCCCGGAAACTTCATGACACAAGTTAATGCTGACCTTCTAATCATGCAATCCTGTGGCCATGGTGGACAACCGCACATGTACATTCTACACCTTCCTCGCTACCGTGGTGTGGTGTGTGGGGGTACTGTTGCACCTGGGGTTACTGTGCCATGGTTGAATAGTAATTTGGAAACAGTTCAGACCAGCAGTCTGCGAAACTGGGGCCAGTGAATGCTACATAAGGTAAACTTGCTTCTGCTCAAAACCTCCTCACATACACTTATACTTCTTTGTGGACAAGTATGACAAAGGCACAGGAAGAACTTGCCATCAGGCTCCCAATAAAAGTGTGTAATCCTTTAATTTGTGCACAAGAATCCAAATACAAAATCCAAGAACATTCAAGGTAAAAAACATAAACCAGACTGAGATGGTGATAATCAGCACTTCCTGAAACCTCCCGCTCCTTCGTTGAGTGTTGCTATGTCACCATGGGTCACCTAACATGTTTCGCTTCCACTAAGCTTTCTCAAAAGTACAAAGAAAGCTCAGAGGGAGCGAAAAATGTCAGAAGGTTTTGAGCAGATGCAGGTTTACCTGCGTAGCCTTCACTGGTGCTTGTTTCCCAGACTGCTGGTCTGAACTGTTTCCACCTTCCTCGTTATACCTTGCAAGGATTTCGGCTTCCAGCCTGTCTACTTCAATGGCTCCTGGCATTCCATTCAACTTGTCCAGTCCTACTGCATAGGAATTCCAGTTCAGGTTAGCCTGCGGGGGCCTTGGAATGCTTATGTTCATCCACGCTTACTACATTGATGGCAGACCAGCGGAGGGGGTCCACATCCCGGCCAACCGTGCCTGTGGGGGGGCTTCTACTCATCGCCCACATCTTACTTCCATACTACAGGTGGACACATTTGGGGTCTTGTCCTCCTTACTTTGGACTATGCCTACTTCCGCATGGCAGACCGCAGGGGTCCTTCCACCCTTAATTCAGACAATGAATATTATGGCAGTAGCGGACCGTGGCCGGTCCCCCCATCTCAAACATACACACCCCACAAGGAGGCCCTATTCATAGCTCATAACGTACTTCGTTGCATTACAAGCAGACTGCCACAGGACATAGTATACTGTAGTGATGGCAAACCCATAGGACGGTCTCGCCATCCTGAACTCATCGTGCCCACGAGGGGCATTTCTCAGTCCTTAAACATATTCCATCTTCAGTAAGGCAGACCCGTGTGGAGATCTTGTCTTCCTTGGACTACCAACTGAGACCTGCTTGCGCTCTAGAGCATCGATCACTGCATACTTCGGACCTCCATGGGGTCCATGCTCCAGCTAGCCCACATCTGGGCCTACCCTACTCATCATTCCTTTATGCTTCTACTGCAATCCACCTCCCTTCTGGTCCAGTTCCAACCAAGATTCTACGCTGGACATCTCCGTAGAGTAAACCTCAATTTCTGGACATCTCGAGACGATTCCCTCTTCTGCAAAGTACTCTATCATACCCTAATGTTCTGGATTTACACAGCTCTATGCAAGCCTCCTAATCACATAGACACCTACTCATCTCTGTTCACTGCTGGGCAACACTCCTGACCATTTCACTCTCTACGATGTCTACTTTGTCAAGTATTTGCAATGTTGGCACTCATTCCTCAACTATGCTGACTGTACATGTACGCTTACAGCTGCTTCGGTCACAGCTACCTCAGTCACAGATTAACCATCGTCCCTCATCCAGACATCATTCCAAGCTGGATCTCTTCAACTGTCGGAACCTTCATCTTCAGCATTGACTTCCTGCTCACCATTGACCTCAAAAACAAGACTTTTCGACCAGCAAATGGACTGAATCCTTGGACATAACCTTAAAACAGCAGTATTAACCATCCAGGTAGTGATTAATTTCCATTTTCTGTAGATCTACAGAAAATACGACGCCTGCCTGCCCATCTTTTACTACAGCTGTCAACATGGTGGGAGGTAGAAATGTAAACAAAAACAAAAGGACAACTAAGCAGATTACGAGGTGATAGTACAATGCCGGTGGGAAAGAGTACCTCAGAGTACATGTTCAACACAGCACAGGGAATAAACTGTTGAAAAAGTACAATTCTATTTACATAGTACTGCTGCTTTAACTAACCTCAGCCCCCATGTAGGATTATTTGTCCTCTTAGTATGCCTAGAGACAGGCAGGCTCCAATATGCCATGGGTCCTTGAGTGTTCCAAGGTGTTTTCCTCCCTCTGTAGTTACTGGTCACACTCTCTGAGTTGGACGAGATAATCATACACTAACTCTTTTTGAGGCTTCAATCTACACCTACCCAGTATCCCTCAGAGGATGGGATTGAGAGAAATGCTAAATCTCAAGTAATAAACATCGAGCACGCTCCTCTCAGCTCAGAAGTATACACAAGCACTGAGTTATGTACCACACATTGAACTGGAAGGCCTTAGCCTGAGGCTCAATGAGAGGGCCATAGCTTCTCCCACTTCCCCTTCATAACCCTCAGGCTTCCGCTTGCTCAGCTTTGAAAGTTTGGATATGCCCTCCATCCTCCCCAGCCTCCTCCTTCTCCAGCACTCTTGTCTCACTCTCCATGCTGGGGCTTTAATCTTACACCTACCCAGTATCCCTCAGAGGGTGAGATTCTGAGAAACGTCAGAAACTCAAGTAATAAACGTTGAGCACACTCTTCTCAGCTCATAAATATATGCAAGCATTGAGCTGTGCATCACACATTGAATTAGTATAAAGGTTTTTATCTTCCTTTTGGTCAGACCGGTAAGTCAGTCTTGTCCTCAGATGCTGTCCATCACCCCATACCTCCCTTTGTGGTCCAGGGTTGGATCCCCCCATGGATTGCGCTCTGCAGAAGAGCCAGGGCAGGAAGGCCATCCCCCCCAAATTCACCCTCAGGACCCCTAAGTAGGAGGGTGGGCCACAACACTTCAGGTGAGGCTTCAAGGAGCCCAGGTCTGCCATTTTCCTCCCTTTTCTCACCATGGCCCCAGAGTTGTGGCAACACGGAGGACACATATATAGAAACACAGTATTTGTCAGCAGATAAGGACTGCTTGGCCTACCCAGTCTGCTGATTTTTCTCCACCTACAGAATCATCGTAGACCCTACTTGATATCTTGGAGGTGGAAGACTAGGTCTGCTGGCCAAGGCACATAGTTTCACCCGAGCTCTTTTCTTCTAGGTTGCTTAAAAGGACAGAGCAAAGAATCTTACCAGACCAAGGGAAAGAATTAAGGCTTCTTTTGGCTAGGCAGATTTACTGTGTGTTATTTTTATTTTGTACTCACAGGGATTGTTACTGTTTGTTGCTAAGATTTTATTGCTTTATTTTTCTCTGATTCAAACAGTTGTTGCTGGGTATACCTTCTGCTGCATTATTATAGGGTGTGCCTACAGGTGTGTGCTAACAGATTACTGCTGTAATCTTCTGATTCAAATTGTCTTTTGCAAGGTATATCTTCTGTTACTGCTTTATTTTTCTCTGTAGCAAAGTGTTTCTTACAGGGTACATGTTCTGTGAAATTATTACAGGTGGTGCTTTACAGGTCTTACAGTTTTATCTATCATTAGGATAAGCTTTCAGGGCTACTGCATTTGTTGCTGACTGATTGTTTCTGCTCTTACTTCCTTGCTTCTTTCGTCCGTGGTTGTTCTTTTTCGGTAGGGGAAGGGCCCTGCTACCCACCTCCATCCTCAACCACTCCACACTACACTCCTTTTATAGGGTAGCACAGTTGTGACATTTTGTGGCAAAGCAGGAAGGGGCAGACCAGAGGGATATTCACACAGTGACCTCACTCACAGGGGCACTAGTAATTTAACTTGTTATAACAAGTTAAACAAAAACAAACACAAAATCAAACTTTTGCTTTCATGTTCCTCCTTCTAATTACTCTGACCAGGGTATAAACCCAATAACTTATCTGGAATGGCTATCATTAACTGCAGGTACTGTGGAACACTTTTCAGAAGGGCAGTTTTACAGGATTTAGAACACTGTCCTACATGTTGGGCCATTGGAGATCTAAGGGCTCAGCTCCAGGCAGCATGGGCAGAGACTGCTCACCTCAAATTGCATATTCAAGAGGAAATATATTATAGGAACAGCCCGCCATTTCCCCAACATCCAACAGAAGCACCTCGATCGCAGAGGGTAGTTGGTCCAGGAGGTTGGCAAATCGGGGGCCCAATCACTCAGTGCTCTCCAACATATTACCTCTGCAAACCATATAAAAACTACAAACAGGTATCTGCCTCTATCTCCAAAATCAAACAAAGGGGCAGAGGACACTGCAGAGCAGGAGCTAGCACAACAAAACTCTCCCAAAACAGCAACCAAAACAAAAAAGCAAAAAGGAAATCAAAAAAATGTATGATCATAGGAGACTCCATGACACGGGGAGCTGATACCCATCTCCATCCAGGGGTAATGGTCAGATGTCTCCCAGGTACATCAGCATAGACAGACACTGACCGCATTGCTAAAACTGTTCAGGAAGCAGGAGAAAACATTGACGTCCTGCTTCACATAGGGACTAACGATCTCGCCAGCTGGTCAGTTGTGGAGACCAAGGAACACCTGACCAGGCTGGGAGACAAACTAACATCCATTTCGTCTGGCATCTCCTTCTCTGAGATCCTGCCAGTCTGGAAGAGGGGAGCAGATGGATGGAAAGTCAGAGAAGGGGAGATAGGGGCGCTGAACATGTGGCTCAAGGGCTGGTGCCAGGAAAAATGACACACATTTGTAGAGAACTGGCAACAGTTTTGGGGGCAAAAGTTCTTTAAAATTGATGGACTGCATCTGATTAAGGATGGAGTCAGTGCTTTGGGGCAGAAGTTTGACGTTTTTGCAGAATATTTAAACTAGCAAATGGGGAGAGCGGTGCAGCACCCCATACGTCGAATGGGAAGAACACCCCTCCCACCTCAGCTAGTGGTCAAACAGGAGTTCAGCATGTTTGTAGTTCATTTGCATCACCAAGTAAGGAAAAAGGTCCGGCTCCTCATACGACGCACAGGGGAAATGCTAAACCTCACCCAACAACTAATACACTGAAATCTGGCCAATGGAAAATCATGTACACAAATGCTCGCAGTCTGGAAAACAAGATCCCAGACCCGCAGGCAATAATGACAGAGGCTAAACTGGACATTGTAGCAATTCGCAAGACATGGATTACCAGTAGCTACACTTGGGACACTTCAGTACCTGGCTATGTACTGTTCAGAAGAGACCAAGGTGCAAAGGGTGGGGGGCAGGTGGAGTGGCCCTGTACGTCAATGAAAATATCAAAGCTACAGAAATTCAGAATACACATAAGAAGCCAGAAGAACTGTGGGTCACCCTGGAAGCAGGAAATGGGACAGCCATACGAACTGGGTTTGTCTACAGGCCTCCAGATCAGGGGGAGGACACAGACACATTATTGTTAGAAGATATACAAAACATGACAGCTAAAGGGGAGGTTTGGATAATGGGAGACTTCAACATGCCAGATACAGATTGGTCAATACCAGAAGGAATACCTGCCAGAACAAGACACATTGTGGATTCCCTGCAGTGGGAGGGCCTCAAACAACTGGTACAACAACCCACAAGAGACAGGGCTATCCTAGATCTAGTACTGACTAACAGGGAAAGGGTCACAGATCTCCAGGTAGAGGTCACCTGGGTGCCAGTGACCATCACATGGTATGGTTCAATTTGGCCACTAGAACTAAATCATCCCATTCCAAAGCAACAATATGGGACTTCAGA
This sequence comes from Neoceratodus forsteri, assembly GCA_016271365.2. Lineage (NCBI taxonomy): Eukaryota > Metazoa > Chordata > Ceratodontiformes > Ceratodontidae > Neoceratodus > Neoceratodus forsteri. The sequence continues at coordinate 67,191,702 of CM028133.1, forward strand.
GGAGCTGACTTTGATAAGATGGCAAACAGATTTAAGCTAGCCCTGACAAAAAGAAATACAGGTGAGGGGGTACAGGCAAAGTGGGCAAGCATTAAGGATGCAATACTTGAAGCAACATTCCATTGTGTTAGAAAGAAAAGAAATTGCAAAAGAAGAAGGAAACCACTTTGATTCTCAAAAACAGTAGCAGAAAAGGTCACAGCCAAAAGGTTGGCCTTCAGGAAATAAAAGGGAACGCAGTGGAATGAAGACAGTGAGGCATGCCAAACTTCCCTAAGGGAAGCAGGGAAGGCAGTAAGGCAGGCAAAGGCCAAAACCGAAGAAACACTAGCACGAACAGTAAAAGAATGTGACAAGACTTTCTATAGATACATTCGTGAAAGGAGAAAGTCCAGAGGGGGTATTGCTAAGATAAAAGGGGATAAGGGGGCATGTGAGGAGGAGGAGGAGGAGGACCATGTAAAAGCATCTATCCTAAATGGATACTTCTGCTCAGTATTTACTGAAGAGAAAGTAGGTCAGGGCCCACAGCTCAGCACCATGTACACAGGGGAAGGGAGGTGTGCACTAGTCCCTTCACAAGAAAGGATCTTACAAGAGCTTGATAAGCTCAGGGTGGACAAAGCAATGGGACCTGATGGCATACATCCCACGGTACTAAAGGAGCTAAGGATGGAACTAGCAGAGCCATTATCAGAACTGTTTAGTGAGTCTCTGAGCACAGGAGAGGTCCCAGAAGACTGGAGAAGGGCTCATGTGATCCTGCTCCACAAGAGTGGTAGCAGGGAGGAGGCAGGGAATTACAGACCACTCAGTCTTACCTCAGTAGTGGGCAAGATTATGGAGGCACTCTTTAAGGAAAGGATAGTGCAACACCTGGAATCCATAGGAGCACAGGATCCAAGACAGCATGGGTTTACAAAAGGAAGGTCCTGTCAAACTAATCTCATAGATTTCTTTGACTGGGTAACCAGAGTAGTGGACCAAGGGGGAGCAGTTGATGTCGCCTACCTTGATTTCAGCAAAGCTTTCGATACTGTTCCACATAGAAGATTGATTAATAAGCTGGGTAGGCTCGGGGTGGGTCAGAAGTTGGTCAACTGGGTGGCAAACTGGATGATGGGCAGAAAACAGAGTATTGGTAAATGGTATACAGTCAGAAGAGATGCAAGTCACAAGTGGGGTACCTCAGGGTTCAGTTCTGGGGCCAGTCCTCTTCAATATCTTCATCGGTGACATTGCAGATGGACTGGAGGGTAAGGTTTGTCTGTTTTCAGATGACACCAAGATCTGCAACAGAGTAGATGATCCAGATGGCGTGGGCAGAATGAGAAGAGATCTGGATAAACTAGCAAACTGGTCGAAAGAGTGGCAACTGGAGTTTAATGCAAAGAAGTGCAAGATAATGCACATAGGAAAGAGAAACCCTGAAACCACCTATAGGCTGGGTGTGGAGTTGCTGGCAGTCACAAGGGAAGAAAGAGACTTGGGCATCATCATCACCGAAGACCTGAAATCATCCAAGCAGACTATTAGCAGTAGGTAAGGCTAGGGGGATGTTGGGGTGTATTAAGTAGGGGTATCACAAGTCGGAAGAGTGAGGTAATAATCCCCTCTTTACAAGACACTGGTTAGGCCCCATCTGGAGTACTGCGTGCAGTACTGGAGGCCACCTTCACAAGGACATTAACCAAATTGAGGCAGTCCAGAAAAGGGCAACCAAAACTGGTGCAGGGACTGCATCAGAAAACATATGAGGACAGATTAATGGAGCTCAATATATATACCCTAGAGCAAAGGAGGGAGAGAAGTGATATGATCGAAACATTCAAACAGCTTAACGGCATTAACAAGGTGAAAGAGTCCAACATGTTTTAATATAATAAAAATAGCAGGAAAAGAGGACACAGCATGAGATTAGAGGGAGGCCCGATTAAGGGGTAATGTGAGGAAGTTCTTTTTCACAGAAAGGGTGGTGGATGCATGGAACGGCCTACCTCAGGAAGTGCTGGATATGAATACAGTGCAGGGCTTCAAACAGGAATGGGATATGCATAAGGGAGCAATACAGATGAGTATGAATAGATAGGCCATTGGCAGAGCAAACGCCAATGGCACATTCTTAAGGTAGAAAAAGAAATGGGCAGACTGGATGGGCCTTGCGGTCCTTCTCTGCCGTCAACTTCTATGTTTCTATATACACAGTATTTACAGTGTTAGAAGCACAAGAACAAGGTCGTAAGGGAGGAGGCTGGCAACTACAGGCCAGTCAGCCTGACTTTGGTGGTGGGGAAATTAATGCAATCACTACTGAAGGAAAGGATTGTGAAATATCTTGAATCCACTGGCTTACAGGACTTGAGGCAGCATGGATTCACTAGGAGGAAGTCATGCCAAACAAATCTGATATATTTTTTTGACTCAGTGACCAGGAAAATAGATCAGGGTGGAGCGGTGGATGTGGCCTACCTAAGTTTCAGTAAGGCCTTCAACACTGTTCCACATAGAAGACTCATACACAAGCTGGGAAGCCTGGGAGAGAGTCCTAAGGTGGCAAAATGGTTGGACTTTGGTTGAGGGATAGGAGACTGAGGATGGTAGTAAATGAAGTGCACTCTGAGGAGGGGAGAGTGACCAATGAAGTGCCACAAGATCAGTACTGGGGCTAGTCTTCTTTAATGTCTTTATTATTATCATTGCAGAGGGATTAGAAGAGAAGGTATAGGGCTGAGGTGATGGACTCCACACCTCGCGCCAAACCAGTGACCCAGGTTCAGTGACAGACTCTGGTAGCCGGGGGTCGGCAGGGGAGGGAGAGGATGGAGTGTCCGGAGGACATCTCTTTTCTCCAAGGGGAGGGATCCAGGGATGCTCAGTGTCCTGACAACCCCTGATGGAGAATGGGGGCACTGCAGGTACACCAGCCAACGTAAGGGGTGGAGTGCGGCAGATGCCAGCAGGGCAGCCATCATTGCACACCGCACTCTGAGAGGGAACCGTAAAAACAAGAAAAAACCCTGGCAGCCAGGTGAGGTGACAACTGGTCTGCCGGGGCAGACACCCCACATGCTCAGTGCTGGCCATGATCCTGATCCCACCCTTTGGGGATCCTTGGCCGCCTCCTGTATGGACCAGCAGGAAAGATGGGGTGATCCTGATGCTTCGGTTGGAGGAGTAGTTCAGGTGAGCGGTTAGGGGTGGAGACCGAGCTAGCCAGCCTGAGAGATGCCCCAGATTGTCAGGTGAGAAACAAAGTTAAAAAAAAAAAGAAGGGGGGTATGCCTTTTTGCAGATGTCACAATGCTCTGCAACAGGGTTGGCACTCCAGGGTATGTGGAAAAAATGAAGCGAGATCTAAGTAAGCTTGAGGAGTGGTGGCAACTAAGATTCAATGCTACGAAGTGCAAATTCATGCACTTGGGGCATAGAAACCAAGGGGCAGAGTACAGGATAGGAGGTGTAGTACTAATGGCCAGCAAAGAGGAAAGGGACCTAAGGGTAATTATATCTGATTACCTAAAAGTGGCAAAGCAGTGTGACAGAGCAGTTTGGAGAGCCAATGGGATGCTGGAATGCATAAGGAGGCAGAAAGAAGGAGGTGGTGATACTGCTGTACAAATCACTGGTGAGACTCCATCTAGAGTACTGTGCCCAGTTCTGGAGGCCACATTTCCAGAAGGACATAGAGTAAAGGTGGTCCAGAGGAGGACAACTAAAATGGTGCATGGTCTGCACCAAAAGCCCTCCAAGGAGAGGCTGAAGGACCTCAATATGTACATACTGGAGGGAAGGAAGGAGGGGAGGATATGATAGAGACTTTCAAATACCACAAGGGCATAAATAAGGTACAGGAGGGAAGCATTTGTCAAACAAAAAGATGTTCAAGAACAAGGGGTCATGATATGAAGCTGAAGAGGGGTAGACTCAGGGAAACTGAGAAAGTACTTCTTCACTGAAAGGATGATAGATGCATGGAACAGCCTCCCAGCGGAGGTAGTAGGGGCAAAAAGCGGTAATGGAATTCAAAAATGCAAGGGACAGGCATAAGGGAACCTTGGTGAATAGAAAGGGGGCATAAAGCTGGAGATCAAGTACAGTCTGCGGTATTGCAACAGGTAGGAAAAATGGTTAGACTAGGTGGCCAAGTGATCCTTATCTGCCATCAGTTTCTATGTTTCCATGCATAAAAACTGTTTTTTTCCAATAAAAATGTATCTGAAAACAACAAAAAGCACATTAGGGAGAGTAGAGGGGTACAGTCAGCTGAAGTTCCCTCTCTCTCTCTCCCTCCCTCTCTCTCCTCTTTCACTTAGCACCAACCTCAGACAACCAAATGGGCAGGACCTGTGAGCTATGAAAGCAAAGTCAAGTTTTTCCCACATCCATTTTAAGTCTCTCTCTCTCTCTCTCTCTCTCTCAGCTAGCGGCCCTCTGCACTAAATACAACAGTGCAAAGGACATCAGAAGACTGTGATAGGGAGAGTCAGCCAGAAGAAACAGCCAGCAGCCAGGAACTCTGCTCACTGCATCACAGGTGAAACTGTTTAAAAAGTTAACTGCATTGTTTACCAAGTATGCTACAACTAGGTCCTTGCTGCTACCTATCTGGGTGAGCACTGCTGATTAATGGAGTAGGTTGCTTCTGCTATAGTTGTACTAATTGGTAATATAGGTGTACAACTACACCCTATCAGAGTGAGCACTACAAGGCAGGTTTATTCCTGTCTTCTGTAGTATAGCTCAGCCTTATAGCTACAAACTATCTGGGTGAGCATTATGAGTTAATTTAGTTATCTGTTTAGTACTTTAGCTGCTAAGCTTGCCGACTTCTGTTTAATATCATAGGACAGGTGGATACCACACACTGTAAACTGAATCTGTTGGAAATCCACATCAGCTATGTTTAGCCTCATTCATGGTCATTATGTGGATGGGATTCAGAGAGGAAGTAGTCAGTTGTGGAGGCTGTGGGGCACTTTCAGTGATATGCTCTAGAGGAGGGGGCACTGCACCATCTACAGGATCATGGGCAGGATCCAGGATCAGCTGGTGGCAGCAAGGGTAGAACTATCTCAGCTGCATCACCAGCTCAACTGGAGTACCCCCCCAACTTCCTCACTCCCCTAGAGGCCCACTGATCAATGGGGGTGGAGAGTAGTGGGGATGGGGCAGAGGTGGCCATACGGAGGCTGTCTAGTCCAGCACCATCCAGATGGTGAACCACTTCAAACCCCATGAGGAAGCTAAGGAACTTGACTTGACTGGGGTACTTGGAGTCAGTCGATGGGAAAGGGCAGGACAATGTGATGGCACCTAAGGGGAGTAAGTTGACCAAGACAGTCTTAGTGGTCAAGGACTCAATGATTAGGAAGGTGGAGTAGTCGGGGGGGGGGTGGAGTAGTCGGGGGGAGGAGTGGGGGTCCAGAGACTTCCTGGTGCATCGTCCATCCAGGATTTATACAGGATAGGGAGGATGGCAAATAGGGACCAGGGGGTGCTAGTACCCCTGGGTACCAATGATCTGGTGAACCAGTCAGAGAACATGGTGAAGTAAAACTTTCATTAACAAGGACAAATTTGTGGCACACTCCGCCTCCCTGGCATTCTGTAGATTGGGGGACAGATTGGTGGCATACATAATCTTCCTGACCTTTTCTGATATCCTTCCTGTGTGGGGCAGAGAGGGGAAGCAGGATAGGATAATGAGTGAAGTAATAGGGGTGTTTAACTAGTGGCTTAAAGGATCATATCAAGAGAAGGGGTACCACTTTGTGAGGGACTGGGGGAACTTCTGGGACAGGAGGCTCTTCAAGGATGGTGGACTTCACTTGATAAGAGAGGGGGCCTTTGTGCTAGGGCAGAAGCTTGACATCTATAATAAACATCTAAACTGACTGCCGGGGAGACTAGGACTTGGGAACTATGGTGGCAAGAAAGAGGAAGGAAATCCTAGCTAGCACTCCCTCACATCTGAGGGCAAAGAGAGATGTGGCCCTAACTGGACTAGCTAAGATGACATTAGTGAGGGGAACACAAAACACACAAACACCAAGAAAAGCAACATGATGAGAGGACAAGGAAGGCACAAGAGTAGTAGAAAACTAGGAGCAGGGTCAGAAGGACCCTTAATGCCAGGAGCCTGGGTGAAAAATCAACTAGCTCCAGGCAATGATGACCAGCACTGAGGCGGACCTTGAGGCTGTCACAGAAACATGGGCTTCAGAAAATAATGACTGGGACCTGATGGCCCCTCGGTACTCAGTGTTCAGGAGGAATAGAGGAACAGGCAGAGGGGGAGGAGTAGCCCTTTCTGCACGAATGGCATCAATTCATGACAGCCAGGAGTGGCATCGGAGCTCCCCCTGCCCCAGATGGAGGAAGCAGTCTGCACAGGCTCTCCCATTGCACAGCACAACCACCAGGCGTGGCATCAGAGCCCCCCCACCCAGATGGAGAAAACAGCATACACAGGCTCTCCTGTTGCACAGCACAACCACCAGGAGTGGCATCGGAGCCCCCGGCCCCAGACGGAGCAAGCAGCCTACACAGGCTCTCCCATCGCACAGCACAACCACCAGGAGCGGCACTGGAGCCCCCTGCCCCAGACAAAGCAAGCAGACTACACAGGCTCTCTTGTCGCACAGCACAACCACCAGGAGCAGCATTGGAGACCCCTCTCACCCTAGATGGAGCAAGCAGCCTACACAGGTACAGCATATTGCAGCTTGTTGGGTTTGTCCGTCGGCACTGTGCACCAACTACCCCACTCACCCTTGTCTGTCATTTCCTTTATCTGCCTCCATCGGTCATGAGACTTGTCACGTGAGGCTAGGCTAGTTTCCAACACCCCATTTTTGCATCTGTTCCTTATACTATTCTACCACTAGGAGTCACTATTGATCTTTCATTTCCCTGTAAATCCCCTATCCTCTTTCCACCTCTATTAGGAACCCGCAGACCTAAAACTCACCACTGCGCTTCTCAGTACACCTCCAGTACTATACTCCCCATAAGTGTTTCTTTTTCACCTCTACCCAGGATTCAAACATCACACTCTGTGCTCCAAAGGTGGTTACTTTAACCATTACTCTATCCTGTCACCCTAATTACTGAGCATATCTTGATAACCCTTATTGTAACTCAAGCTCATTAAATCCCTGTTCACTCTCCCTCAGTTATCCCATGACTCTCTCCCCTGTCTGTAAATAAGCGTCTGCATCACCCATGGCTATATTTCTTTCACTCCTTCTACTTCTGCAGTAGCTCCACTTTCCTTCCCCCTTAGTCCTGGCCCTCAAGGTACCCTATGCCCTACCACCACCCTCATCGATTCACCCCTCCCAGGCCACTATACCCTTACCCTAGAGCCAACACATTTCTACACCCCGCCACCCTCTGCCCAACCCCCCTAAATGACCCTCTGTCCCTTCTCTCTCTCCCCCTGCCTCTCCCTTGCCCCTTGTGCCTCACCTTTCGTGCATCCATCACCACCACTAAATGCTCCAGACCTAGAAAAAATAAATTACTTACTCTCAACTCATTCTTTTCTAGGACCCTCCTCCTCCTCCTACTACTACTACTCTCCGGTACCATCAACCCAAACCCTGGCAACACCAGCACTCCCATCCATCCAAACCCCTGCTCCCCACCCCACTGCCTCTGCTCAATAAGAAAAGAAACATTAGCATAGTTCACATCAACATACAAAGTCTCCCTGTGAAACTCCAACAAAATCTCGGATGGTGAAAATGCGCTCAGTGACTACACTTCTGTCAGAAATGACAGATTGGGTAAAAAAGGGTGGGGGTGCGTGCTCTACATCTCTAATAGATTCTCTTTCACAGAACACACCCAAAACACCAGGCTAGCCCTACTTGAAACCCTCTCAATCAACCTCCTTGTGGGCCCCAACAAAACCTTCACACTCACCACCACATATGTCCCCCCAGACATTCCACACTTGGACCTGGAGTCACTGCTTGCCCTCAAACACCCCCTTCCACTGAACAGAGAGTGGATCCTCCTCTTGGATTTTAACATTAACTGGGACTCTAGCTTGGCCGACATCACCAAAGCCTGTATTGCAAACCTAAGTCTCCTCCAGCTTATAGCCACACCAACTAGATCTAATTATAAAATTGGCACGCATACTCTTATTGACTGGATCATGGCCACTCACCCCTTCCGCATCATTAACTCTGGCGTCCTGCCTGACTGTATCACTGGCCATTGTGCAGTTTTTTTTGTCTGTGGTCGGTCAGGCTTCCCAACCCCCCCACAAAATTAATTTACACCAGGAAACTATCCGCCCTGAACATCGATCTAATAACCAATGATCTAGGCCTTGTCGACTGGTCCTTTGCCAAAGAGTCAGGTGACCATGACTCTAAACTTGAAAAATTCTCCAATATCCTCACTGGTGTCACCGACAAGCACACCCCCTTAAAGAGAATTAGAACCAGGGGCCACATGAATAAATGGATCTCTCCCAATATTATCAAACTTATGAGAACCCAGGACAAAGCCTGGACCCATTACAAAAAGCACAGCAATCCTGCCCAGCTCTCCCTCTACAGGTTGCTATGAAACAAATGCAAGTCAGCTGTAAGAAAAGCAAAAATAGACTATCTACAGGATAAACAGTTCAGTGAATCCTCAAATCTACGACGGCTTTGGGGAACCCTAAATTCACTGCTCAGCAATAACAATAATTCAGACCCCATTACTTTAACCCACGGCAACAGACAGACTAATGACCCAACCAAAGTAGCCAACATCTTTAATACTTTTTTTGGTGACCTTGAAAAATACAAACCCACTCCCTCCTGTCCCCGCCCACAGCTCCACCCCCACACCGCCTCTGCCCTAACACTAGGGGTAGGCTGACCCCAATTTCTATTTTAAGGCACTAAATCCCACAGATACCATCAAGCTCATCCACACGAACAACCCCAAACCCAGCATAAGTGCCGATGGTATTGACTTCAAAATTATGAAACTCTCCATCAGTGCCCTGGCTGTCCCCCTTATTAACCTTCTAAATTGCTCCCTATCTTCTGGCTAGGTCCCCACCATTTGGAAAACTGCCATCAGGCCTTTATTCATGTTTGGGTCCAGAAATGAAGCCGGTAACTACCGTCCTATCTCCCTCCTCACCCCTCTCTCAAAAATTATTGAAAAAGTGGTGCATACTCAACTCACTAACTACCTTGAGTCCAACAACCGCCTCTCGAGTGCCCAGCATGGGTTCGGATCTGGGCACAGTGCCAAAACAGCCCTGGTCAGGTTCATCAGTATCATCCTCAAAGCCAATGACAAAGGTCAGTATACAGGCTCTGTTTTTTGTGGACCTGACCAAGGCGTTCGACCTTGTGGATCACACCTTTCTTCTAAACACCCTCAAAGGCCTACGCCTGTCAGACACTCCCATCAAATGGGTCAGTAGCTACCTCTTCAGAAGATCCCACAAGATGTCAATTGATGGCCATTTCTCCTCAGACTATTTGATTCAGTATGGCGTCCCCCAGAGATTGATCTCAGGCTCTCTTTTCGTATTCTTCCTTAACAACCTCCCCTCCATATGTCACTCCACTTGCACTCTACACTGATGCGGCTCTGTACTGCAGCGATACTGACCCCACTGCTATGTTCCAGAATCTGCAATCTGATTTTAGGAAGCTGCACCACTGGTTCTCTGGGAACAGCCTGGTCCTCAATGCCAAGAAGACAAAGGTCATGATCTACTCCGGCCCAAGGAAAGCCCCTGTCACAGGCCTTAAACTTTCCAACAACTCTGGCACTCCCACTGAACAAGTCCTTGAGTTCAAATACCTGGGCATCCACCTTGACCCTCACCTCTCCTTCAACCTCCACAACCCAGGAAAAACGGAGGAGTTGGTTGTGGACCCAAGTCATTGGGGTGTGGGTTTGTTGGCAGGTTCACCTTTGGGTCTGTGGCTTGGAGGTGTCCAGCTAACTACCTCAGACTAGGTGTGGAACCTGGGCGTTATATTTGGAGACTGCCTGACCCTAAATCACAGGTGTCAACAGTTGTCAAAACCTCTTTTTATCATCTGAGGAATATCGCCCGGGTAAAGCACCTGGCCCCCCCCCCTCCCGGACCCATCCCATTTCAACTCTGGTCCGTGCCTTCGTTACCTCCTGCCTTGATTACTGCAATGCCCTTTATTTTGGGCTACTAGGGGTTCATATCCGCCATCTGCAGCAGTTCAGATGGGCAGTGGAACTAAGGAGCTGAGAGTGGGAGCCCGAGAGATGCCCCCGGTAGGTGGAAGCAGTAAAAATAGTTAAAAAAAAAAAGAAAAGAAAAGTCGTGAAATCTGAAAACACAACATTGTAGGTTAGTCTTACCTATGGTATCGTGCTACATTTGGTAGGAAGCAGGGATTTAATACTGTAAAACTTGAAATTTTCACTGTCAAATAATTTTCGGACTTTTTGCTCACGCACTTATCTGCGTGAAAAGAAATTTACGCTAATTAGGCCTGGTATTAAATGATTTTTTTTGCAATGGCTGTTATTAGGGCTAGTCGCTCTGCAGCACTGCTAATTCTGTTAAATAAATTTTGCCATGGGTTGGTTTCTCACACTTATTGTCAATTGGCTTTATATTTAGAGGAACAATGTTTGCAGCTGAAAATTATACAGTGAGCTGAAAAACACCATTATATCTTAATTAACAGGAATAGGTGGATTAGTAAGGGGTGATTAATTACGTGCCTGTCGCAATTCATTCCTGGCCCTGCTAATACTCTAGCTGTGACACTCCCAGTACCAGGTTCATATTTCACTATTTATTTATTCTTATGACGTTAATGTTGGGAATATACCTCAGTGATATCATTGTCTGTCAAGGCTATTTGTTTTAGTGTTTGGAACTAAAGTTATTAAATGAATAGGTTGCACTGCTTCACTTTCATTTGGGTGTGTCAAAATAAGGGTCATACAGTATTTAAGTGCTTATTAAGAAACAAATTCCAAATAGAGAGTTTATGTGCTGTGAGTTATGCAATTTTGCCTGTTTCATATACTGTGGGGATTGTGGTAACGTTGTTTTTACTTTCTGTGGATGGTACTGGGTTATATTATAGGAGAGAAATATTAGAGTTACTAGCTTACGGTCAGAGTACTAATTGTTTTAGAAGATTACAGTGCTGGGAATCTCATATATTAGCTTGTTTTTACATTAACTTTGGGATAAGAGCTGTTATATATTTAAACAATGTCTTCAAACAAAGATTCTTTAAAGGTTGTTTCATGGAACGTTCAGGGTTGTAACAGTCCAATTAAAAAGAACCAAAATGTTGGCATATCTTAAATCTATGAAGGACGACATTACGTTTTTACAAGAAACGCATTTAACACCTGAAGAGACAGCTAAACTAAAAAGATCCTGGGTAGGGTCAGTTTATGGAAGCTCCTTCAGCTCTAAAAGCAAAGGAGTCTGTATTCTATTTCAGAAAACTTTGAATGTTATGATTAATTCCACTTTTCAGGACACTGAAGGGAGATATGTTATAGTTAATAAAAAGACTGAAGACAAAGAAATGTCATTGGTAAATGTGTATGCTCCCAATAGCAACCATTCAGTTTTCTTTGCGGACTTAGCTGAGTCAATAAATAAATTTGCTACTGGCGATATGATTCTTGCTTGGGATAGATGTGTTTATGGATAGTACATATAGCAGTCCAACAGGTCATAATATTTCATCTAAAGCTTTAAATTCATTTTGCAAAGAGTTTGGGTTGGTGGATGTCTGGAGAGTAATGTACCCAAAAGGCAGAGACTATACTTTCCAGTCAAATAGACATGGGTCTTCTAGCCGACTTGACTACATTTTCTTAGCCAAAGTATTACTGCCGGGTCTTACTAACAGTCATATTGGTACCATGGTTTTATCTGACCATGCTCCCATATCCATGGACATCACTCTGGCCACATTATGCCCTCAGAGAGGAATTAGAAATTCAACAGTAGCTTATTAAACTGTAAGGAGTTTCCTAATTGGTTGAAGGAAGAGATTAAATTGTTTTTTGAGATTAATGATAATGGGGCGGTGTCACTCTCAACTCTTTGGGATGCATTTAGAGCATTTATAAGAGACCATATAATCTCTTTCGCATCACATAAAAAAGAGATCTGTACTGTTTCCTGACTGTCTATCTCCCGACATTTACTTTCCCCGACACTGATCTCCTGACTACATCACTGTCCCGTAACATTTTCTCCCGACTCGTATTATCCCGAAATACATTGTCTGCTTCATAATATCTTTGTTGAGTTCTATAAACTTAGTAAGCTTATATTTGCACTCCTTAAGCCAAGTTTGACCCTTAGATCTAGTTATTTTGCACTCTCCTTCTATATCAAATAATTGATTCCCTAATTCCAGTCTCTGTTTTACAACTGAACACCGAATAGCAAGTCTCTGTTTACTTTTGAGACTATCAACAAGTAGCCAGAGATTTGAGAGTTGAGATTAACAAGTGAGAAAAGGCTTTAAATGTTACCTCACTGCCTTTTCTTAAATTAAGTGTCGATGCTCCTACCAGGGATTAAAAAGCAGGCAGAGATCTGTTTTTGTTAAATGTAGTGAGCAGTTTTCGTAAACACGCTGTTACTGTCACAGCCTAGATCAGTGCCTGGAAGCCCGAAGCATAGCCAAATCTCCAAATGCTTGATGATTTTATGTGAAGCTACCCAGTAGAGCCTATTTATAGAGGTGTAGTTTGCTTTGGATGAAGCAAAGCTTTCCAGGGATGGAACGAATGCTGCAGTGTGTCCCAGCCCAACTCGTTATGATCTGCCTGATATGGTTAGTAAGTGTACGCAAAGCATAACTATAGAAAATAAAGTAAAACATGACGGGATAAAACAATTCGGCCTTCAGTACTAGTCGGGAGTATTGTGGATGGGTAAATGGGGTCAGTACAGTGACAGACGGGACACCAACAATCGGGAGATTGTACCTAACCCTATAAAAACAGAACAAGAGAGGCAGAACTAAAGGATCTGGAAAATGATTTAAAGTTAAAAATAGAAGCATTCAATGCAGCTGGGGGCAACAACTTTAAAATGCACAAGGAGATTATAAAGATTAAATATGAAATAAACACTATTTATAACCACAAAGCTGAACACGCTCTTTTTCGACTCAAACAGGAATACTGGGAAGCTTGGTGACGCACAAGGGAAGTTGTTGGCTCATAAATTAAGAAACATATCAGAAACTACAAAAGTTGCTACCATTAGGAACAAACACGGTTTACTGTTACATAAATCCAATCTTATACTAGAGGAATTTCGGTCATTCTACTCCAGCTTGTATGTAAGACAACCTAATAAAGGAGAGTTAGATTCATTCCTGCAAAATATTAAGATACCAACTATCTCAGAACAAGATAAAGCTAATTTAAATAAACCCATTACACAAGGGGAAGTCAGTAAGGCCATCCTCTCCCTTCCTTCTGCTAAAGCTCCTGGTCTTGATGGTTTAACTGGGGAATTTTACAAAGCCACTAATTCTCTGCTGGGCCCCATTCTTCATAGAGTATTTTGTGATGTTATTGATACAGGGGCATTACCCCCTGCTATGATGGAGGCCTCTATTGTAGTGCTTCCAAAAAAGACAAGGATCCTACCAAGTGCGAGAATTACCGCCCTATTTCTCTTATTAATGTGGACTGTAAAATTTTGGCCAAGGTTATGGCAAACAGACTGAACTCAGTTATACAAAAATTGATACACCATGATCAAGTTGGATTCGTGCCTGGTCGATGCAGTTCGGACTTGTTTAGGAAAATTATCCATATTATTCATGCAGCTAAAAACAACCCTTTACAACCAACATTATCATCCCTGGATGCTAATAACACATTTAATAGAATAGAGTGGTCCTATTTGTTTAACATTTTAAATAGATATAACATAGGGGAATACTTTAGTCGATATGTACAAACTATTTATTCAGAAGTTTATACAAAAGTTAAGATCAATGGGTTTTCCTCATCCAGATTTCTGATTTATAGGGGTACTAGACAAGGTTGCCCTCTATCCCCTCTGTTATTTTTACTGGCTTTAGAGCCTTTACTTAATAAGTTTCGGTCTTCTAGTTTAATAATTGGTATAAAAATTGGAAACTACCAAAAGGTTTTGGCTTATGTGAACGATGTACTACTTTCTATTACTAACCCTAAATCCTCAATTCCAGAGATACTTGAAATCATTAATGATTTCTCGTATATGTCAGGTTTCAAAGTAAATCTAGACAAATCTGAAGCTCTTCCCTTGTCAGAACAAATAAATAACTCTTATCTTTAAATATTATGTCATTTCAATTGCTAAACAAGGGATCGAATTTCTAGGCATTATTTTAACACCCAATTATTTCCCAGATCATTTCTATTAACCTAAAAACAATTCTTGAAAAAATAGATGTGGATCTTCTAAGTTGGGGAAAAATGTTCCTATCATTCTGGGTAAAATACAAGCATTTAATATAATTTTGGCACCCAAGATATATTATATTTTATAACACTTACCGGTTAATATTCCTACATTCTTCTTTGATAAAATGTATGCTCAAATTAGAAATTCTTGTGTGATAATAAACCTCCAAGAATCTCCATAGCTAAATTACAACAACAGAAGTCTAAAGGAGGGTTCGGACTGCACAATTTTAAACTTAGACATGATGCTTTTTTAGCAGCACAATGTATCAAAGCTTTGTGGTTATTGAACGATCAGGATGTCCCAGGGTGGGTCCAGGTTGAAAAAGCTCTTCTTATAGGCAACCATCCTAGGATTTCCATATTTACAGATTCGACTAAAGTTTTAAATTCAAATCCTATTCTATGTCAAACTAATACATCATGGAAATCTGTTGCGAAGGCACTTGAGTGGAACCCCAAATCTTCTCCACATTGCCCATTATGGGGTAACCCTGCTTTAAAAATACATGGAAAGTGTCTCAAGTGGGAAGGTTGGAAATCTAAAGGTATTATATACTTGTCTGATATAGTGGACCCCACAACATCTTCCTTATTATCCTTTTCTCAGCTATCTACCAAATTTCAAATACCCAGAACTGAGTTTCATAAATATCTACAGTTACGAGAACTTCTCAGGTCACAGATAAATAAAGATATTACATTTCTCCCAACACATGCTTTAGACCTTATCTGCACAACCAAACATGGTCACAAAAAACTGTATAAAATGCTATTGGAGGCACAAATGGATCCAATGGCATCCAATATTCAGATATCTAAGGAAGAATGGGATGAGCATGAGACTTAAAGCTTGTAGGGAAGCAAAAGGCCGTCTAATTCAATATAAGATAATTTATAGGTGGTATTATACTCCTTGTAAAATGGTTAGCCTGGGGTTGTCAACAGATGATACATGCTGGAGATGCTCATCTAATAGAGGCACTCTGTCACATATTTTGTGGTCTTGCAATGAGATATCATCCTTTTGGAAAGGCATTAAACAAATTTGTGAATGGGTAACTGGATGTAAAATAGGTTTTACTGTTGAATTTGCAATCCTGGGGATGTGTTCAGACCTAGTTCTCTTATCCCACTTTCAAAAATATTGGTTGATTGCGGCCTTTATTACTGCAAAAAATGTTTTATTGAGACATTGGAATACTACAATATGTCCGTCTGTAGGAGAATGGTTACATGATCTCTATACCAGGGCAAGCTATGAAAGGGTATCATATGTGAATATGCATAGTCTGGATAAATTTATAGAAATATGGGATCCCTTTCTAAAGCATATAGCAGTTTAAATGAAAGCTAGATTATTAGGTTTTAGTCCCTAGATATGAAATGTCATATTTGTCCATGTGAAATTCATAGTCATATTATATAAACTTATTTTAAAAATATGGTTAAAGATATGTATTCACTGTATCTACATGTTATCATATTGATTAGTTGATACGTATGATTTAGATTATCTTATCTATAAGATGCGTAGGTATGATATGTAACACATTATTAAGATAAGTGGTTTTGTTTAACAGAATCCTTATGACTGGCGGATTCTAAATAATATGTATTTATATGTTTAACATAATGTTTTATTGTTAAAATGTTTTAATATATAACCAATAAAATTTGAATTATAAAAAAAAAATACGCTAATTAATGCTATTAGCCATTTTTCCATCGTAGTGAATGTGGTGCTAATGACCTGGCGCTAAATTTATTTTACATAATTATGGTGGCATTTGTGTTTGGGCTAAAATTATTTTGCGTGAAAATAAGTAGTTTTACTGTAATGTTTCATCAGATTTTAATTATGTACACAGATTGCTCTATCAATTCAAAAGCCCCACTCTAGTAGATGCCTAAAATGACTAGGATGTCCTTGTGCAATGATGTCAACAAAGTGACTATGCTCCAGCACATAGTAAACATACTTATGCTGTCACCTTTAGATTTTGTTTCTCAATAAAATCCTTTACTGTGCATATGTCAAAAGGCTGTCACACATGCACGTTAAAGGATTTTGTTGAGAAATGCAATCTGAAGGTGACAACATAAATATAAGACCTCTATACATGCTGAATGATAGCGCCAGAGCACTGTCACTCAAATGACGTCACTGCGCAGTGATGTCCTGGCCATTTTAGGCATCTACTGGAGTGGGGCTTTTGAATAGATGGTACATCATTTAAACTGGACAAAACATTATTTGATGGCAGGTAAGGATTGCTTGGCCTACCCAGTCTGCCCATGTTCCCTACCAACTGTCACACTGCAGACCCTGTTTGATCTCTGGCTTTACCTTCCCTTTTCTTGCTTCTAAGGTTCCCTTATATCTATCTCATGCCTTCTTAAATCCCATTAGTTTTTGCTCCCACCACCTCCTCAGGGAGGCTGTTCCAGGCATCCACCACTCTTTATGTGAAGAAGTGTTTCCTTACATTTCCCCTCATTCTACTCCCATCCCAGCTTCACTGCATGACCCCTTGTTCTTGTGCATCCTTTTCTCTGAAAACTCTAACCTATAATAAGACTGTATCTATAATATATTAAAAGGGCACAGTCATGCTCCTATAGTTAGGGTTCAAACTTCACTTCTATGTTAAACTCGAAATTTAGCACTTTAAAAACTTTTAAACCATTTCAGCAATTTGCAAAACATGCTGCATGCGCCATCAGGGACCAAAGATCTCTTGATGTGGCAAGTTTCATTCTGGTTGGATGTCTGGGTGCAGAGAAATGGAGTGTCAAACAAATGTGAAAATTACCATGTTTTGTAAAATTTTTTGTCACACGCTGTGCAAAAACATTGTGGAATTTTGATCTGAAATGTTTAGGAGACAAAGGTATTTGGTCACAAATGTGCCATTTGAAAATTTGGTGAAAAAATATTAATCCATTCCAAAGTTATTCAGTTTTAAAATGTCCCTTTATTTTCAATGAAACATAGACTTTGACGGCAGATAAGGATGGCTTGGCCCACCTAGTCTGCCCATTTTCCTACCTACAGGATAAGCTGTAGATCCTATTTAACCAACAGCCTGTTTCTTCCTACCACCCCATAAAAACTGCCTTATATCTGTCCCATGCGTTCTTGAATTCTCCCACAGTTTCAGACCCCACAACCTCCTCAGGAAGGCTGTTTCATGCGTTCACCACCCTTTCTGTGAAAAAAATACTTCCTCACATTGCCCCTGAGCCATCCCTCCTCTATCTTCAAATTGTGTCCCCTTGTTCTTGCAAAACTTTTTTTTCTGAAAGATTCTTCCCTCTTGGACCTTGTTGATTCCACTGTGGTACTTAAAAGTTTCTATCATGTCCCCCCCCCCTCCTTTCCTCAAGGGTACACATATTAAGCTCCTGTAGTCTCTCCTCAAATGACTTCTCTTGCAGACCCTTCACAATTTTAGTTGCCCTCCTCTGGACTGCTTCCATCCTGTCTATGTTCTTGCAGAAATGGGGGTCTCCAGAACTGGATGCAATACTACAGATGGGGTCTCACCAACTGTCTGTACAGAGGGATAACAACTTCCTGTTTTCTACTGGTGATGCTTCTCCCTATACAACCCAGTATCCCCCAGCCCTCCCTGCTGCCTTCTCACATTGCTTGCTTACCTTAAGGTCATCTGATATGATTACCCCCAGGTCCCTTTCCATTTCTGTTGTTAGTACCCCTCCCAATTGTGTAATCTTCCACTGGGTTTTTGTTTCCCAGGTGCATTATTTTGCACTTCTTTGCATTGAATCCAAGCTGCCATACTTCTGACCATTCCTCCAACCTTGTCAAGTCCCTTCTCATCCTTTCCACGCCTCCTTTGTATCAACCCTATTGCAGATCTTTGTGTCATCTGCAAAGAGGCATACTTTTCCTTCTAGTCCCTCTGCAATGTCACTTACAAAGACATTAAAAGAACTAGATCCAGTACTGAACCCTGCGGTACCCCACTAGTAACCCCTCCATCTTCAGAGTGGACTCCATTTACAATTACCTTCTGTGTTCCGTTGTCCATCCAATGTTTTACCCCGGCTACCACCTTGGGAGCAATTCCCAGGCTGGTTTATTTGACTATTAATATTTTGTGTGGGACTGTGTCAAATGTCTTGCTAAAGTCTAGGTAGGCCATGTCCACAGCCCCTCCCTGGTCTACAACTTTGGTCACCCTGTCAAAGAAATCAATTAGATTTGTCTGACATGACCTTCCCGCTTTGAACCCATGCTACCTTGAGTCCTATGCCCCACTGGCCTCTAATGGGAGCAGTTAAATGTCTTACTCGAGAAAGGATCCTTTGTCACAAATGGGCAATCCTTTTCTGCAAACAGGTGATCCTGTGTCTCAAATGGGATATCTTTTTCATACAGCTGCCATTTTGTTTTAGAGTTAGTGAGGGAAACAAAACCAAATAATGCAAAAAATTGAAATGTTCAGTAAAAAACAATTCAAGTACAGCAGCTTGCTTATCGGGACCTCTCAGCTGGATTCTACATTTAACCTTGTAGAAATGCCCTTGAATTTTTTTTTTCACATTATATGTCTTTTTCATAACTAATAATACGAAAAAAAAAAGATTATTTTTCGTATCACAAGTCACGAAAAAGGATCCTTTTTTGTGATGGGAAAATCCATTTCCTGGTGTCTAGTGGCACCCCCCACCCTCCGATTGCCATCCTCTTTGATGATGCAAGCACACGCTCCTTCAGTTTCAAATAAACTGTAGTCCTGCTTAAAGGAGCAGTATTCATAAGAAAAGAAATTTACCAACCTTGTGTATTTCAACTTAGCATCTTTACAACAGAAAACAATTCCACTTTCTGTTGGTGTTTGAACGAGAATAATCTGTTGTATGTAAAAATATAATTTTTATTTTGTAATTAGGGACTCAAGTCACAAAATTTGTCTGCTGCCATAAGAGCGAGCTGAACAGCTGGTGTGTTCATCATTGAGTTGTGCTCATTCAGGAGTTGCTAAGGGTTTGACTAACATGCTCTCATTCACAGTCTCTAACAGTTATGTGAAATACAGGAAGAAGCCTATAAATACTAACAATGCTGTAAATAGCTTGGTTTTTCACCGAGTTTGGATCCCTTTCATGTAATTTAATAAAGGGTTATCTCCAGTTTTGAACTATTTTAAAAACAATGAGAAAGATAAAGATTATTATTTTTTTTCCTAATGGCAGTTCTTTTATCATTGTGTACAAGACACAGCCACTGCCATGTATATATTCTGTTCACTGGGGATGGGGACGAAGCTGGCAAACTGGATACGGAACTGGCTGCAGGGAAGGTTGCAACGGGTGGTGGTGGTGGGGGAGCTCTCGACACCTAGACTGGTGACGAGCGGTGTGCCACAGGGCTTGGTGCTATTTGGGCTCTTTATCTCCGATACTGCACATGGAGTTGGGAGCAGGGTTAGTCTGTTTGCAGATGATACCAAAATGGAGCAGCAGTGGATGAAGAGGACAGATGGAAACAATTACAAGTGGACCTAACCAAATTGGAGGAATGGTCAGAGGAGTGGCAGCTGGGATTCAATACAAAAAAGTGCAAGGTTATGCACTTCGGGGCAAAGAACCCAAAGAGGGACTACTGGTTGGGAGGAATGAGACTGGGGATCACTGAGGAAGAGAAGGACCTAGGGGTGTTGGTAACAGGGAACATGAACAACTAGGCCCAATGCATGAAAGCAGCACCTAAGAGGAACAGGATACTGGGCTGTATCGCAAGGGGTTTCTCATCCAGGCATAGGGAGGTGATCCTGCTCTTCTACAGGTCAGGCCGCACTTGGAGTACTGTGTGCAGTACTGGCAGACACATCTGAAGAGGAAAATTAATTTACTGGAAGGTGTGCAATGGAGGGCAACAAAAATGTTACAAGGGATGAAGGGCAAGGCCTACGAGGACAGGCTGAATAAGCTGAATATGTATACTTTGGAGGAGAGGAGGGATGGGGGATATGATTGAAACATTCAAGTAGTTAAGGGGGATTAAAAAAGCTAGCACTGATGGGGTGTTTAAACTGAGGAAGGGTAGGAATACAAGGGGGCATGGACTAAGATTGAAGGGTGGGAGATTTAGGAGGGAGTTGAGGAGGTATTACTTCACGGAGAGGGTGGTGCCCAAATGGAAGGCTCTACTGTGCGTGTGGTATCATGTAGAAAAGTAGGAAGTTTTAAGAGGGCGTGGGACAGAGCATGAGGGAGGGTCTGGGTGGAGGGGGCTGAGGATGTCATGGGAATGACAGAAGGGAAGGGGGTTGGGGCAGCTGCAAACTAGAGGGCTAGCTGCACACTCGGGCAGACACTGACAGACCAAGAGGTCTGTTTCTGATGGCAGATTCATATGTTCGTATTGTTAATATAATGTTATTGCTATGCTCACATTAGAAAATCTGCCGCCGTGCTGTTTTAGAATAACTGGTTTGATATTTGTCTGATATTCATTTTTAGCTACATGTCTGCAGACTGATGCATGGGTTGATTCAGTAGATGAAATAAGATCTGTGGCCAGATTCACAAAGCTTTGCCTAGGTGCAAACCCAGATTGACTGGGGCAAACTGTATTTTGCCTGGAGTTGGTATTCACAAAGCCCAGTTTGCCCAGGCAAACTTTGTTTGCACCCGGGCAAAGTTGAGAGGGGGGCACCTGCATATCCCCACAGTACTATTCAGAAAGGCTGTGCTCCATGTAATGTCCATTTCCAAAGGCCCTTGTGTGCAGAAATTACCTCAGATAAAAACCTGGCAGGAATCTATGCAACCCTAGTGGTTAGTGGAGGTACTGTGAGCCCCCCTCCCCATCCCTGACTACCCACCCAATATAGTAAAATAAATTTCCATAGTGTAGTGGTCCTTCCCCAGTCCCCAATATCCCACTCGATATTGTTAAACTTTTTTTCCACAGTGTAGTGGTCCCCCCCAGTCCCTGATCTCACACACAATAACATTTTCCATGGTGTAGTGGTTCCTCCATCTCCACGGTCACCGATCACTAACCCCAAATGCAAAAACCCCATGCCCTGGTAGTCTAGGGTCCCTTCTCCCACCACTCCAGGGTAACCCACTACCTCGCTCCCTCCCTATCCCAATCAGTTGAGGGCTCAGTCGGTGGCCAGCCGCAGTGGTGTGAGGAGGTCTTTGCTGGTCGATTGGGATGGGACAGCAGGGTGGTGGGTCACACTGGACGAGGTGGGGGTTGGGGGTAGTGTTCATGTTAGAGCGAGCAGGTTGGCGGTTTTAATAGAGTAGATGCAAGCATAAGCGAGTGTTGCTGTAGCAACAGTTACTTGGGCTTGTGTGTACTCTCCTGCAGCTGCCGACTCGCTCGCTCGCTCTCCTCCATCTAAAGTCAACAAATTCTTTTCAAGAGAGCTAAGTGATCTTAATGAAAATAACAAAGTTTACTTTCTTTTTTGGCTACAGCATATCTCATTTAAAACCACTGCCACCAAGTTCTTTACTACCATTAACACCACTAACACCACTTGGTCTTACTACACTGGTTCTCCTCTCTCTACAGTCAGGGAGAAAGATTTAAGCAATCTTAATATAAAAAACAATGTTTGCACATTTTTTTGCTACAACATGCCTTCTTCTAAACCTCTATCTCCACACCCTTCACATCCATTAACACCGCTTGGTCACGCTACAGCAGAACAACAAAAGTAAAAGCCATTCAAGTGTAAGATGATCTATAAAACACAGGAGCAACCAGATACATTCTTAATTACTTTTTCTTTAAAAATCATTGCAGTATCAACCAGATAAGTACCACCTAAAATCTTTAAACCTATCACAATTATGGCAGGATCAACCAGATCACATATAATACTGAAAATTAAACATTTATTTGTGTAGATGGACTACTTTTTAACCCCCCCCCAAAATAAACTATGAGGCCATTTTATAAGACAGATAACCTACTCGGGACTTCCGGCGTGATGGCTGCCTGATAAGGTGCTCTACCTAGCAGCTCCCTTGTTATCCCCACTCAAACCGTTACATCTCATCGAGCTTTATCGCCCCATCAACGAAGGTCTACGGGGAACAGCATAGCACTTCTCCTGGTGTAGGCTATTCGCACGAAATAGGCGAGAATGGACGTGGAGACGAAAAAAGTGGTGTTAAAACACACCCTGCCAACAACGCCGATTAAGGACAAAATGGCTAAGCGGGCCAAGGTGCAAACGGACAACCCGGTCTCACACTCCCATCACCAGGATGTACTCACCGAGAAGAAATTCCTGGAAGAACTAGTGCCCATGAAAGACACCCTGTTAATGCTCGCCTCGGAATTTCGTAGCATGAGGGCTTCTGTAGACCAGCTTACTACTCGGACCTCAGATAATGAGGCCCGTATATCGTCACTAGATGACTGGAACCAGAAGTGGTGCACATTAGGCAAAGGCTCAAAAAAGCAGAGGATAAGCTGGAGGACCTCGAGGGGTGTCCGAGGCGAAATAACCTAGTTGTGCTGGGCTTGCCTGAGGGGGAGGAAGGCACCGTGCCTATATTGTTTGCCCAAAAGCTCTGTGAAAAATTAGTAGGGCCTTCTCCTAATGGCCCTGCATATATTATTGAGCGGGCACACCGCTCCTTATGGCCTATGTTGCCCACAGGTTCTCCTCCTAGGCCTTTTTTATTCAAAATGTTAATTTCCTGGAAAGGCAGCATATACCTGCAAAACTTAAGGATCTTCAAGAAATCAAATTGGGAGGATAGGAAGATAAGGGTGGCGCAGGACTTACCGTACACAGTGCACCAAAAAAGATCAGCACTCCATCCCGTGGTCAGCAAGCTCATATCTGCCGGCATAAAGTCAGGTACCCAGCAATCCTGCAAGTACTCCAAGAGGGCTGTTGGCATTCTTTTGAGACTGTGAAAGCTGCAACTGAATCCTGCAAGTGCATGTTTCCGGATCTCTTCAAGTGAAAGTCAGTGGCAACATCCTGTGGCCATCTGGTGGTACTACAAGTGCCTAGCTTGATAGTCGAGCTCGATAGTCTTTGCATGCATCCTTTTGGTTAGGAAGGAGTGACGTTGTGCACTGTTTGTATTATTCCACAGTGTGCTAATGTCAAGTTGGGAGTGCTCTAAGAGCCCCAGAGTACGATGGAAGGTTCCCATCCACACCATATTAAAAGGGGCTTTTTCATGTTTCATGTTTTATGGGGAATTAACCTTACAAACAAGTTATCTGTTAGAATTTCGGACTGTTAGGATTAAATATAGATTTGTAACTGTAATAACTTGAACCTTTAGTTCAGTGTTATATGATTCTATCGCTGGGTAACTTCGCCCTGAATCAGGCAGATCAGCCTGGTCGTATTATATAGCTATTATGAGGTTATTAAAACAGTGTGTCATGTGGGGAGTGCTAGCTCTCTACGTCAGTTTACTTAATAATTTTTGTGAATCACACTGAATGTTGATTTTGACTTTGGTTTCAGTAGGGGGGGTAGACATGGTAGGAGTGTTTGGCGGGCAGCATGGTCGTCATCATGCCAAGCAAGGTGGTTGGAGTACAGTCAATAGGACAGGGGGAAAAGGTTTACATGCTACTGTTTGGGGTTGCCTATATGTATGGGGGGGGGATAGTTTGGGTGGAACAGGAAAGGGACGGATAATTAAGATTTCTTATGTTTGTGTCAGGAATGGGTGGAGCGAAGGAGTACTGGGGGGGTGGGAGCCAGAGCCATCTCTATCACAACCACAAATGGTGCACTTAGAAAATACTGCTACCCAAGCAGATATCCAAAATAAGGTATCTCTTTTATGAAAATCGTATTCTGGAATGTTAAAGGAGCCCGGTCATGGGTCAAAAGGTTTCAAATACTCAAGCATTTGGCTGTGTTGAAATGCCATATCGCATTTCTGCAGCAAACACACATGCTGGAGGCAGATAATCTGTTTCAAAGAGGCTTCATCGGGGCGGCGTACACTGCCGGGACCTCCACAACACAACGTGGAGTAGCGATATTGGTGGCCAGTTTTTAGTACTGTAAAAGGTTATGGACCCACATGGTAGATTTATTTTCTTGAGGTGAATATTACACCACACGGAGGTACTCATTGGCACGATTTATGGCCCTAACAAGGACTCTCCCGAATTTTTTTACTAACCTTTACCTAGCCTTAGCTCCCGTTAGTGGTTTACCCATTATTCTAGCAGGGGATTGGACTCTAGATAGATCCTCTTCAATGGGATCTAACCTTTCTCCGGCCCAAAGATCTTTACGAGATCTCATAGCCACTTATGGACTGAGTGATCCCTGGCATCTACTGAACCCTTGTACTAGGGCCTACACCTTCTATTCGCCTGTACAAAAAAATCCCTCTCCCAGATTGATTTCTTTCTGGTCAATCAGAAGGTGATCACAGGGCTGCTGGGGTGTGGTATCACCTCTAGAGTGCTATCTGATCACTCCCCCATTTGGTTGGAAACCAACCTAACCCCAAATATCCAAAAAGACACTATTTGGAAATTGAACTCTCAGCTCCTTGCCCAAGAAGATACAGTAACTCGGATTAAAGATTTTATAGAGCAATTCATGGGACATAATGAAGGTTCTATTTCAGCTTTTGACCAAATATGTTGCACCTTGAAATGCGTTCTGTGGGGGGAGTTTATTAGAATCTCAGCCACCAGAAAGCGTAAGCAGGCTAAAGAATCCAAAGCTCTCTTGGAGGAAATTAGGGTCCTAGAGGCCTCATTGTCCATTCTCCCACTGGACGAGGAGATGTTGCACCTGGCGGTGCTGAGAAATAAGTATGCAGAGATCCTAAGAGATAGAGCAGAATAGGCTGTTTTCAAAACTCAGGCTAAGTACATTTAGCAAGGGGATAAAGCTAGTCACCTCCTGGCGATGAGGCTTCGGAGACAAGAGTCTCACCTTATTGCTTCAGTGTCCTCCCTATCCTCTGATGCTATCCTAACCACCCCTAGGCAAACTGCCAAAGAATTTGAGCAATATTATACACAGCTTTAT
Organism: Neoceratodus forsteri; assembly: GCA_016271365.2. NCBI lineage: Eukaryota > Metazoa > Chordata > Ceratodontiformes > Ceratodontidae > Neoceratodus > Neoceratodus forsteri. The sequence continues at coordinate 67,217,204 of CM028133.1, forward strand.
AGTCCCCCCGACTCTGCCCCCCCAGCCAGCGAAGTTCGGGATTATCTGTCAGCCATTCTGCTACACTCACTGAATATAGCCCAACAAAACTCTCTGGCAAGCCCCATTTTGGAGCAGGAGGTCAGGGAGGCTACCAGGTCCCTCCCCAAAGATAAGGCCCTGGGCCCAGATGGGTTCCCATCCAATTTCTATAAAACCTTCGAAGTAGACCTGATCCCTATTCTCCTTCGCTTGTTTAAATTCATCTGTGAGCATGGGGTTACAGACTCGTCCCTTTTGGAAGCAATTATAGCGGTGCTGCCAAAGCCAGGTAAGGCAAAAGACAAGGTCACGCATTACCGCCCCATCTCACTGATATACTATGACATTAAAATCTTTGCTAAGATCCTAGCATCCAGGGTGGCCAAAGTCTGGGAGAGGCTTTTGAGCCCGGAGCAGATTGGATTTGTGCAAGGGACAGCTTTGTCAGATCACATCCGCAAGTTGACCCATATCTTCTCCGTATCCAGGGAGGCAGACCAACCAATGGCCCTTGTTTCCCTGGATGTGGAGAAGGCATTTGACAGGGTTAGCTGCCCTTTCCTTTTCGATACCCTGGCTAAATTTGGTTTCCCAGCTCCTTTTATATCCCGTTTTAGATCCTTGTATTCCTTTCCTAGTGCAAAAGTTTACTGCAATGGTGTTTTCTCAACCACTTTTCCACTAAAGTACGGTACTAGGCAAGGCTGCCCACTATTGCCGCTATTATTTAATTTATACTGAGAGCCATTGCTACGCTAACTGAATGCCTCCCCACTATTACAAGGTATTAGGATAGGGCCGTTTTATCTGAAGCTATCAGTTTATGCAGATGACATTCTCCTACATGTCACCGATCCCTGTAGATTCACTCAAGCTGCCCTACAGATTGTCCAAAAGTTTAGTAAGGTCTCTAATTATAAACTCAATCTCAACAAAACAGAAGTGATGCCCCTTAATTCTCTGTTTTCCAAAAAAGAGATTGCCCTGCTAGCCATGGCTTGGACAACCCGTCTTAAATATTTAGGGATAATACTGTACTATCCAGCTCAGTATCGTTAATGAAAAAACTGAATTTAGACAACCTAGTAACGGGGATTAAGCAAGATCTAAACAGATGGGCTTCTATGTATCTGTCCCTCCAAGCAAGGGTTAGTGTAATTAAAATGAATGTCCTGCCGAGAGTGTTCTATCCACTTAACATGTTGAATGTTCCTCTCCCCTTAAGTTGGTTCGGTGGGCTCCACAGTATAATTTCTCAATTTTTATTTCTTTATTTTTATTTAGATTTTGTTTACCAGGTAAGCCCTCTGAGACCAGAGATCCCTTTTTCAGGGGCGACCTGGGGTTGAGTAAAACCACCCAATTTACACTGGGATACAGTAAGACAGCTTCAAAATATATATCCAGTTTGTACAGGAGGCAAGGGAACAGTAAAACAGTGTCAGAGAACATACAGTATGGAACAGAGACAGTGCACATACATTGCCAGTGGGGTACATTTGCCTACAGACTTCCAAATACACACAGTTTGTACAGGAGGCAGGGGAACAGTAAGACAGTGTCAGAGCACATTCAGTAAGAGACAGAGTCAGTGTACGTACATTGCCAGTGGGGGTATAATTGCCTACAGAGACATTAGTCTTTAGAGGTTAGCTAGTCCAGAGGAAGCAAGGAGTTTTGTCTGTTGCCATTTTAGTGGGATGAGGTAGGGTGAAATTATCTAGCGGTTGCAGCAACAGTGGCTCAATTCAATGAGACAGACTTTAAGACCAGCCTTGAACGAGGGGAGGGAGGGTTTGTCAAGCAGGGAAGAGGGGAGCGAGTTCCAGAGGTGTGGGGCTATGAACTGGAAGGAGCGCTTTCCTTGGTTGGTCCGGATGCGGGGTTTGTTCAGGAGCCGACTGGAAGTAGACCGAAGGTTACGGAAGGAGACTTTAGGGGTGAGCAGGTCGCTAAGGTGAGGCGGGTGGTGCATGGAGAGGAGTTTGCAGGTAAGGCAGGCAGAGGAAAAGGATAGTTTATGCCTGAGTGTTGGCCAGTGAAGGTCCTCGAGAGCCTCACAGTGATGCCTCCTTGGGGAGGAGTGGGTTGCGAAACGAGCAATGCAGTGGTAGAGGGTGGATAGCTTGTTTAGCTCGGTCTCTCTGAGGGACTGTAGTAGTGGGGAGCCGTATAGCAATGAGGGAAGGAGGTTGCAGTTGGCAATGGCTCGTCGTGCTTCTCCAGAGAGGGAGTTTCCTAGGCGGTATAGGAGGCCCAGCCTCAAATGGCAGCATAAACCCCCACAAAGGGCGTATAACTACTTAAGCGCTCCAAAACACTTAGGGGGCCTCATACTCCCTAATTTTTATCATTACTATTTAGCCAGTCACATTGCTAAATACATGCGCTGGATTGTCACGCCTCCAGGCGTAGAGAGCCTCCCCAATATTCCCATCTGGCTACAAGTGGAGCAATACTTGCTAGCTGGACTCTCCCCAGATTTTCTTCTGTTCTTAACTCCAGGTAAGCTGCCTAGCGCTGTACATGGCTTGGTTATATATACCTCATTAAAGGTCCATTTACAGCTCTATAAATCCCTGAAATATAATAACCAACAGGACCTATTGCAGCCCAGTTTTGGTAACCCCAATTTTAAACATTAAAACCCCAATTTTAAAATTAAAGGAGGCAGTATAGCGCAGTGGTCTATGGCTCTGAGCTGCAAATCTGGTGACATCCAGCAGACTAGACCTGGGTTTGAATCCCACAGCTTCCACTTGCATACTGTGTGACCCTGAGCAAGTCACTTAACCTCCTTGTGCTCCCAGGTCGCTCCTGTAAAAAAGCTTTCAGCTTAGTGTGCTATACCTGGTTAAACAACAAAATAAAAATTAAAAAATTGGGAGATCGAAGAATTACTGCTCCAAAAGACTGTGCTGCCCCTCAAGCCCTAGTTTGTGATCTAGTAGTGAATGGGAAGTTAGGGGTGATGCCAGAGTTGCTGGAACACTTTCAGCTTTCCAGTGAATACTCTTTTCTCATGTTCCAGATTAGACACATGTTGCTAAAATGGTTCAGCTCTGATGCCTGGAACACACAAAAAGTGGCTCCTTTCCAGGAGCTTCTTGCATGTGTGAAGCAGCCCCATGCAGTCTCTCATCTGGTTTCGGTATTGTTTGGGAGACTTAATCCTGATGTATCGGGTTACTCTAGCTATTGGGCCCACACTTTTCTGAATGATAGTTTCCCTTGGGACAAAATATGGAAAGGAGTCTGTTTATATACCACGAACGATCACCTAAAATTAACACAGTTCTACATATTGCATAATATATATTATGCCCCTGTCAAAATGTATGGGATGGGCAGGCTGCAGAATCAAGCATGCTTTAGGTGTGGTCAGGAACCAGGGACGCTACTTCACATACTATGGGATTGTTCCAAAGTGGCCCACCTCTGGAGAACTATCCAGGAAAAGGCCGACCCATTGCTGGGACTGCAGGAACACTTTTCACCACAAGTTTGCATTATAGGAGATTATACCACCGTCCCTGTTAGAGAAAGGCAGTATCACATGGCCATTATATCTTTGTCTGTTAAAAAGCTTGTCCTCCGTTACTGGAAGGATCAACATGTCATTTCCTACCTCGAGTGGGTGAAGGAGCTATCTTATAACTTAAGGATGGAAAAAGCAATTGCGAGTCTTCACGGTAAACTCCCCCTGTACAGATCCAGATGGAAGAATCTGCATACGCTTTGGTCTCTGCTCCCAGTCTCTCCAAGAACATCTCAATAAGACAGAAGTGACTGGGGTTAGGTAGTCAAGTAGATAATGTGGTATATGGTAATGTTACATGGTGCTCTTTGATGCATTAAATTATATATACTCTCACAGGTGGTTCCTTTGCCCTTTTATTGTTGTGCACTGGGGTAGTAGAATTATCTAGCAGTGGTGAGTTGCACCCTATTCGCTGGCAGATATGGCTCCGGGAGGGTGGGGAGCTAGGGTTAGTAGACATGGGGAGGTCGGGGGTGTGGGGGAGGGAATATTTGTTGGTTAGGGTGTATGGTTAATTTAATTTCATTTTCTGCAATTCTTACACTGTAATATCAACCTGTGTTGTATGTCTCGTCAATGCTCCATGGACTGTACTTCATGTGGATTGTTTTGTGTTTGTTTTATTATTGTTGTATAAAGTGAATAAAGCATATTCAATTAAAAAAAAAGACAGATAACCTACTCTAGGTTGTGTGGTCGCGCTCTGATACTGTATATGCACACCTTGGGTGGCTGAACGCACACCAACGTGTGCATATATCAGAGTGTGACCGCACACCCTAGAGTGAGTTATCCATTACCGTGCCACTATGGTTAGGGTTGCATAGCCATTTCTATGTTAAACCTCAAATTTTGCACTTTAATAGCTTTTTAACTGTTTTTCCGATTTGCCTGAAATTTGGAATGTAGAAAGATCCATCATAGGTCTCCGGATCTGGAAATGTTCGTGTTGGTCAGATGTAGAGTTGCAGAACTGTAGCGCACTCAAAAAGTGAAATTTCCCCAAAGTTGAAAATTCTTTGTCCACCCACAATGCACTGAAGAATGCATCTGAGTGGGTTCAGATTGGGTTGTCTACATGTGTCATGGGTTGCACTGGTGCCTTTTGAAGATATGGTGAAAAAATATTGCTCCGTTCAAAAGTTATGCCACTTTTTCATGTCCCATTATAGCCTATGGAAAAATTTATATGTGCACTGTGAAAACATCTGTGATCAAATTTTGTAGTCGAGCTTGCTGAAAAATTTTGGCGTACTGCCGCCATCTTGTTTTCAGTTAGTGAGAGAGAAAAAACGCCGTAATTCAAAAAAATACTGCACTTTTGAAAACACCAACCATTGGGTTTACCCAATCAGGCCCCAGGCAACATGCCCCGGTATTAGTTTTGCAGCACCTGGTCCGTAAATATGTTTTTAAAATTTTTTCTGATTTTTGATCGCACTGACATTTTTGTTTGCGTGCAAACACTCGTGCTATCTCCAAAAAGTTACCACGCTAACATTTTTTTGTGCACGCTAACATTCCCATTATAGAGATAGGAGAATCGCACAAACATGAAAGTAATCCCACCAACACTGCACAATAAAATTTTGCTAAATGCTGTTTTTCATTGTCACTTGCTTGTGGCAAGCTGGATTGTGATATTGGCCTGAAACTTTTAGGGTGGCAAGTCCTAGTCCCACAGATGTGCCTTTTGGTGGTTTGATGCGGCAATATTGAACAGGATCATTGTTACACCATTCGGAAATTCAGACATTTTCCCCATAGGAAAACACTGCATCAGGTGTTTTCTTTGTCACTTCACTGTAGCAATGTGGATTGCACTACTGACCTGAACCTTTCAGGGTGTAAAGCCCTAGTCCTACAGGTGTAACTTTTGGTGGTTTGTTATGGAAACATTGAACAGGTCCATAGTTACAGCATTCTGAAGTTCAGAAATTGTCCCATAGGACATTTTGGCACCTGTCGCACCTTTCGGAGCCTGTATCTCAAAAACGGTTCGGGATATGGACTTTTTGTCACAAAGAATCGTAGTCCTCCCTGGGGGACTAAGCACAGAAGTAGGTTGGAAACCCATGAAAACCACGAAATTTGGATTTTTCTTTCTACCTTGTAAAGTTCCTGAGATATTTGCGAATTAGTGTTCCAGTTGCTCATTTTCATGTGTGTAGGCCACTATTATGCCTTCAGAGTTAGCAGTCACATTGTTTTTTGGTGTGCGTATCTCAGAAATGATGCAAGATATGGACTTGGTCTACTTATGTTGTGCGAAGCACTCATTCTCACGATTACAACACCTGAATTTATTTCTAGCTGCTACAGTTCCCGAGATGTGGGCAAATTACTATTACAAGGGCTCTTTGCCTTATCGGGCTGCTGTGTGGCTCCATACTTATGTGTAAGTGGGAGCGCAGGGCCCAGAGGACCCAAGCTCCCACAGACACATATCATTATGCACAACTGGGCAGCTTGGTGGGAGCATGGGCCCCTTCACCAACACATTCCATTTACTACTTACATTACACTTTTAAAACAAACAAAGGAAAGTCTTTGCAAAAACTTTGTTAATGCATCAGTTAGGGTTGTTTCCACACCAACAAAAGTGATGAAATTCCACGTTGGGGTTACCACCCCACCACTCCCACGCCCCCTCCTCAAAACCCTAACTCCGCATTCTCCCCCAACCCCCACACAGAAACACACACACATGCAAGACACATGCAACACTGTAAAACGCTATACCACTCCAGCACATCTGTAAGCACAATAATCACAGCACTTTACTAATTTCACATAACACTGTAATAGAAAAACTAATACAGTATAAGCAACTCTATACTTCCAGCACAGTATGATTACACATTACTGCTGGCAAATCTTCCTAATACAATCACAGTCTGTACACATTTTCAAAATATTGATTTATATGTGTCCTAATCCAACAATTGGGTCACTGCAAGTATCGTCGCTACCACACAGGCATGTGGTTGCAGGACAGATGCACCTGACACTTACACAATACTTTGGAAATACTGTTCTGTTGGGAAACTACCACCAACACATGATGTTATGCTGCTGCATTACCTGGAAATATTAACAGTATGTTATGGTTACCTTTACATGTTACAACTGTTGCTTTTATATCTTACTTGTAAATTGTACTACAAAACATTACTTTTATTACTACCACTGTTTGTTATTAGGATTGACACACTGTATCACAAAACAAAATGCAAACATACAATGACAGTTTCTAGGCTCACAGAAACTGTCATTTGTTTTTTTTTTTTATATACTTTGTTTTTATTCATTTTTCCACTGCGTAATACACACAATAAAAAATACATCTGAGTAATAGCAAGCTCCAGTATGATAACATTAGTAATGCAAATAAAGGATTTGAGTACTATCACTTGAGTTGCATCATATGGTGGGGTCTCTATGCACAATATAAAAGCAAATTCTCAATTAAATTCAAGAAGAGACCATTGCAGCATGCACATGGACTAGAAAACTGGAATTATTATTCTAATAATTACCTAGGTGCAAAGCACCCACTAACACATCTAGTGCTTTAAGAGTCCATGCAATACTCAATAATACACAATCCTATGAAGTACAGGACTATACTTATACAGGATTTACTCCTATAAGCCCCTCAAAACTGAAGTAATTACATAAAACAGCACTTCCCAAATTTTTTTAGTAATAAAACTTCTTATCAAATGTAAGCAACGAGGGAAATTAAAAAGAGCATTAGGCACTTCGGCAGTGTAGTAGTAATCAGCAGTTATACAAAATATGTAATTAACTTCCCAAATCAGAATTGAAATAACTGATTGATTACTGTGTGAAAATTTTAACCAACCTTCAGCAACTGGTGAAAGCAGTTGTAAAACTTGTTATGCTAGACTTTTAATTGTAGGCATACATAGCCCCCTAACAGTATACCAACTGTCTATTAAACTTTTATATACTATTTAAACATCCAAATGCAGCACTACCCTGAGAAGCAGTAGTTTTATTTAACCACCAGAAGTACACAAAGTCCTCAGTCCCCAGCATCATCATCGTCTAAGGCCCTAGGTCGGTGGACAAAGTCCTGTTTTATAGCTTCAAGCCTTTTTCCTGCTTCAGTAGGTTTGGTAAAAATGTAAGTCTTACCCGCATAGTGGACTCTCAATCGAGCTGGTAGTTGCAGCGAGTGGTTGATACCCAGGGTACTGAGCCCTGCTCAAACAGCATTGACACTTTTACGCCACTGCTGAGCAGCGTAGATTTGGCATAGCTCAAATCTAGGAAGAGACAGATTTGGTCTCCATTCTCTAACTTCAACGGGCCTGATGATTTTGCCTCATTAAGTACCATGTCCTGAATATGGGCTCCTGCCGTAACAATCATGATGGTGCACGGCACGTCAGCCACCGGTCTCCTTCGTGGGTTTAAGTGATGAGTTTTAACACTTTGCCCCTGTAGGTCCAAGCTGAATTGTTTATACAGTAAGGAATGGATATATTCCAGCAGATCTTCTCCCTCTTGTGCTTCCAGGGCCCCCAATAGCCGTAGATTACTAGCCCGCATATTGTTCTCCAGTAATTCCAGCCAGTTGTATGGTCTTGTTTTCAGCCAGGATCCCAGACACAGCTGCCACCGATGTGTTTGCTGAGTCCATCACCATTTTAGCATTCAAGGCTACTGCATCCAAATGGGACTCCATAACAGTAAATCGAGTGCTCAGGCCATCCACTTTTCAATCCAAATCTCGGATAGCTTGAAGAACCGCAGTGATGGAGGGTTCTGAGGTTTTATTCCCCTCTGCTGCTAGGCCACTACCATGTGGTGTTTCTGGATGGGCTGTCTGTTTGTTAGGATCGTGCTCGGTCGTCGGGCGTGTTTTACCCATTGTAACTGGCCAAAATGACCTCCGGTACAGTCTGCAAACACCAGATTCCAACTTTTGAAAAAAAAGAAGAAGTTTTTCTCTTTAAAAGTGCCTTTTATTATGAAAATAGGCAGGAGCTCCTGTATAGTGCATCTGCTCTGTCGGACTGCTGGACACACTCCCCCCCGAAAAGTACAGCTACGTAAGAACTTACCGCAACAGTAGATCTTCGAGAGGAGCTCTTGCAGCAGGCTATTACAATCAGGACTATGCCACAGGCACTAGGATCCTCCGGTGAAACTTCTGCCAGCAACAGACAGCAGGGACCGCCCCCGACACTGGCCCCGTCCCGACGTCGGTCAGGGTACAAAAGGGGGCGGACCCAGCTCCACCTCAGTTCTTCCGCCAAGACCCAGAGGAAGGCCTGACAAGAGAAGGAGACGAAGCCTACTATGAATAGAACTGGAGAAGAAAACGAAAATGGATCTGCACACCTTGAGGGGGAAGGCGGGGGGGAAGTAGCGCTTGCTGCAAGAACTCCTCTCGAAGATCTAATGTTGTGGTAAGTTCTTACATAACTGTACTATCTTACTTCGAGTGGGAGCTCTTGCAGCAGGCTATTACAATCAGGACTGAGTCCCAAGCAGTCCCACAGCAAGGACGTAGATGACCCCGGGAGGTGGAATAAGCCGACTCCAGAGGCCTCAGGACAAAAGCTCTTGTAATACAGCTAGGCCGAAGCCAGCTCGGCATCTGGAGAAGACATCCAAGCTGTAATGCTTGACAAAGGTATGCACCGAGTTCCAGGTTGTGGCCGCACAAATGTGCTTTAAGGCGACATTTCACAGGGCAGTGAAAGAAGCTGACATTCCTCTGGTGGAGTGACCCCTAACCGGGCCCGGTAGGGGCTTATTGTGTTTCTCGTAACAAAACGAAATACAACTAACTATCCATTTAGAGACAGTTTGCTTGGACACCAGTCGACCCAAGCAATGTGGTGCAAATGCCACAAAGAGTTGCTCCGATTGACGGTGCTGAGCCATCCTTTTGAGGTAATACCTCAAAGTCCTGTGGACATCCAATGTGTGGAGGACAGCCTCCCTTCTATTGGAAGGGGAAGGAAAATAAACAGGAAGGTCAATCGACTGGTTGAGGGTCACTTCTGAGACCACTTTCGGAAGAAACTTAGGATTCGTTCTGAGGGAAACCCTTTCCCTGTGGAAAACCAAATAGGGCTCTTTACACATCAGAGCCTGAAGCTCGGAGACCCTTCGAGCTGAGGTAACAGCAACCAAAAAACAAACCTTCCAAGAAAGGTAACGCAGCTCACAATCCGCTGCTGGTTCAAAAGGAGGGAGGGTGAGTTTCTCCAACACAAAAAGGAGGTCCCAGGGTGGGATAGAGTCCTGGATGGGAGGTCTCATATGTAGAATTCCCCTAAGAAAGGTGTGGGCTATCCAATTGTGCCAATGCTCTATCTCCCATGAGAGCATGATAGGTGGAGAATGCCCACATGTGCACCTTGACAGAGGAGTAACTCAGACCCTTATCATACAAGGAGAGGAGGTACTGTAAAGCTGAGTTCACAGGGCAGGCAACGGGATCCAAACGCTGCGGCAATGCCCAAAGACAAAAACGCTTCCACTTCATAGCGTAGGCGGAGCGAGTAGAGGGCTTTCTTGCTGACACTAGGACCGCCACCACTTCCGGGGAAACCCTGTATCTATGTTGAGCTACGTCTGAAACAGCCAAGCATGTAGGTGTAAGGACCGAAGATCTGGATGGACCAGTGATCCTTGGTCCTGGGACAGCAACTGCGAGCATATGGACAGAGGAATTGGAGGTTCCATTGATAACCGCTGCAGTAGTGGGAACCAAATCTGACGAAGCCATTTGGGGGCCACTAGGATCATTCGGGCCCCTTCTGCCTGTAACTTGAGCAACACTCTCTGAATGAGAGGGAAGGGCGGAAAGGCATAGAGAAACCTCCCTGCCCAGCAAAGGGATAATGCGTCTGGCCAGAAAACTCCAGGCACATGCTCTCACGAGCAGAACGTTGGCAGTTTGGCATTGCGTGGTGACGCAAAGAGGTCCAGCTCTGGAAGACCCCACCTGTCGAAGAGCTGGTCCACCACGGACTGTAGCAGCTCCCACTCGTGTGCTCTGGAACACTACCTGCTGAGGCTGTTGGCCAGATCGTTTAGGATGCCTGGAACGTGCACTGCGGACCGCAGAATGCCCCGCTCCAGCGCCCAGTACCAGACTCTCATTGCCTCCCTGCAAAGAGGATACGAATGAGTGCCCCCTTGCTTGTTGATGTAAAAGACGACTGCCATGTTGTCTGTCTGAATTAGAAGAGAGCCTGGCACCAGGTCCTATTGAAAAGCCTGTAGGGTGTAGAGGACCACTTGCATTTCCAACACATTGATGTGAAGGGACTGCTCCTCGGGTGACCGAACCCCTTGTGTTCGACAAGCACCCAAGTGCGCTCCCCCACCCCAGGTCTGAGAAATCTGTAGTCAGAGTTTGACCTGGTGGCTCCGGATGAAAGCTGACCCCTTTCTCTAGATTGTTGGGGTCCATCCACCAAAGCAGAGTTCTCCTGACTAGCTCAGAGATCTTGACCAGGGAGTCTAGATCGTCATGGCTCTGGTCCTACTGCACCCTGAGCATCCATTGCGGGACCTTCATGTGGAGACAGGCCAAGGGAGTGACAGGAATGGCTGCCACCATGTGCCCCAGTAAACTGAGGAAGTTCTGAGCCGGAACTCGAGAAATTATGGAGATCCGTTCTGCCATCTCTCACAGGCGAACTCTCCTGTCCTGGGGAAGGAAGGCCATGCCCTGGACGGAATCCAGGATCGCTCCTATGAAGGCGAGCTTTTGGCTGGGCTCCGGGGATGATTTTTGTAAGTTCAGGGTGATCCCCAGCTCTTGGAACAGAGTATAAGTGTCTTCGAGAGCTCGTAAAAGGCTTATTCTTGATGGGGCCGTGAGCAGCCAATCGTCTAGGTAGGGGAACACGTAGTGCCCCATACGCCTTAGAGCCGCAGCCACCACTGCTAAGCACTTGGTGAAGACTCGTGGAACGGAAGAGAGGCCGAACGGAAGCACTCAAAACTGAAAGTGCTCCCCTTGGAAGTGGAACCTCAGAAACTTCCTGTGGGGAGGATAGACCCTGATATGCATATATGCATCTTGCATGTCGAGAGAGCAGAGCCAGTTCCCCTGGTGCATCAGGGGAAGGAGTCCTTGGAGAGTCACTATCCTGAACCTTTTGTACTCAATAAAGAGATTTAGAGGACTGAGGTCCAGAATGGGACGAAGGTGCCGAGTCTTTTTTGGGACCAGAAAGAAGTGGGAATACAACCCCTGCCCTTGCTGATGCAAGGGGACCCTCTCTATTGCTCTCTTTTGCAAGAGGGTCTGGATCTCTCCTTCTATTAGTGGGATGTGAGAAGGAAGATAACGGGAGAGCTTTGGTGGAGTGTGCGGTGGAAACTCTGAACTCCAGCGTGTGTCCTCTCCTGATGATATCCAAGACCCACTGGTCTGCGGTGATTGACTTCCACCCTTCAAAATGAAGGGAGAAGCGGCCCCCAACCGGCTCCCCTGGATCTTCCCACGGAAGGGGGGGTAGAAGGGAGTCACTGGGCAGAGCCGGGAGTAGGGAGAGAGGCATGGGAGGTCTTGGGCCCACGGGCAGGAGGTCCACCAGATTGCTGGTTTCCGGATCTCCTGTGAAAGCCTCCTCTCTGCCCCTGTTGGTTGCCACGGGCTGGACCTTGACTGCCTGAGGACTTACGAAAAGGCCGTCTACGGTGTTGTCGTCGCTGGTCACTATGGTACATCAGGCGAACTGACCAGATCGACTTGCCTGACTCCTGGAGGTGGGAGATCAAGGCCTCCTTCTCCTGCCCAAACAGCACAGTACCCTGGAAGGGCAGATCCTTGATACCGGCCTGCAGATCCTGGTGAAAGCCTGAGACTCTCAACCAGGCATGGCACCGAAGGCACACCCCAGAAGCGGCTGCCCTGGCTGCCGTGTCTGCAGTGTCATACGAGGCTCTCAGGACATGGGAGCCTACGTCTGAGCCCAACTGGAGGAGGGCCAGGAGCTCTGCCTTTTGGTCAGAGTCTGGCATGGTCTTCATCAGCTCTAGTCTCCTCTCCCACAGCGCATTCTGGTACTGTACCACATGCATCAGAAAGTTGAGGGAACGGATGGATGCAGCATATACTTTTTTGCCCACCTGGTCCAAGTAGCGAGACTCTGGGTCAGGAGGCTGGGAGCTGAGGTGCTTCAGTTGCCGGGACTTGTCATGGGCAGCCGTGATCACCGAATAATCAGCCTGTGGGTGTTCCGCTAGAAAGGGTTCTGCTCTCAGGGCCTTATACAGCCGGTCCAACTTTTTTAGAACTGCCGGGATCAAGGCCAGATGCATCCAGGTGGTTCTGGTAAGGTCCTGGAATGTATCGACCAAAAGAGGGATAACCAGAGGCTTTGGCTCCTTTTTCCTCAGGTACTTGGCCAGTCTCCGATGTTCCGGATCCAGGTCCTCTGTGTCCCACTCGGAGGCCTGGATGTGCCTCATGACGTCCATAAAAGTAGGATCATCTGGAGGCGAGTGAGGCTGGTCCTTCTCTCCCGGGGAGCGCTTGACACTGAGAAAGGAAGAGAAGGTAGATGTCGGTGAGGAGGATCGACTATCCGACTTGGAATAGTCTGACCCTGTCCTATGACCATGCCTTCGCTGACGTCGGTAGCTAGGGGACCGACGTTGGTCCAAAGACCGACTCCGGTCCCCGGACTGGCAACAGAGCAGTGAACGACGTCGGTTAGAGGACCAATGTCGGGACCGTTCTCGCCTCGAGCGAGAAGGGATCCTGGAGCGTGACCTACACCGACGTCGGTCACCCGAGTCCCGGGAGCGACGTCGGTGGTCCTGAGACCCTGTGCGGGAATGAGCCCTGGAGGAAGGTGTAGGCTGGCGCTCCGGTGACTTCCTCGGGGAAGACTCACCTCCTGGCTGTGGTTTCTCCGCAGGGTCCAGGATCTGTGTCTGGGCCAGGGACGGGGAGGACCGCTTATGGACCTGCCCCCACCTAAAGGAAAAAAGATCCTTGAGCTCATCCTTGGTGAATATTTCAGCCGCTCATTTCGGGAAGGAAGTCTCCGAGATGTGAGAGCATAAGGAAACTCCCTAGGGCCCAGAGGAGGAGGACTTGAGGCGGCGGGGGCGGCGGCTCTTCCTCGACCGTTCCCACATCCTTTGCCCCTTTGACCAGCGTCGGTGTAGGTACTGATGATGGGGTGCCGCCGGGGGGCGCCAGAGAGTCCTTGGGCTCCGGAGGCGTGTCTTTGGCAGGCGGCGTCGGTGCCTTAGCAGGTGGAGATGAAGCAGGCACCTCTAAGGGCTTACTGATAACCCTTAGCGGGGTCACCTTTGGCTTGGGTGGCTTCTCCCCCGACGGGCCGGCCTTAGCCTGAGTAGTCTTCGGAAGCTCTCCAGAACCTGAGGGATGGGCCTTTTTAGGAGTGGGCATCGAGCGCGACCGCGGTGACAGTGACCGGTGTCGGGACAGACTACTGAAGGCCGCACCTGCACAAGGACATTAACAAAATGGAGGCAGTCCAGAGAAGGGCAACCAAATGGTGCAGGGACTGCATCAGAAAACATATGAGGACAGATTAACGGAGCTCAATATGTATACCCTAGAGCAAAGGGGAGAGAGAGAGAGAGAGGTGATATGATCAAAACATTCAAACATCTTAAAGGCATTAACAAAGTGAAAGTTTAACATGTTTCAATATAAAAAAAATAGCAGGACAAGACGACACAGCATGAGATTAGAGGGAGGCTGATTAAGGCGTAATGTGAGGAAGTTCTTTTTCACAGAAAGGGTGATGGGTGCATGGAATGGTCTACCCCAGGAAGCGGTGGATATGAATACAGTGCATGGCTTCAAACAGGCATGGGATAGGCATAAGGGAGCAATACAGATGAGTATGACTATATAGGCCATTGACAGAGACAAAGCCTATGGCACATTCATAAGGTAGAAAAAATGGGCAGGCCTTGCAGTCCTTTTCTGCCGTCAACTTGCATGTTTCTAAGTTATTTACATGATTTATCTTGTTTAGCTGTCCTTTAACCCTAACATATGCATTAATGTAGTTTTTCATGATAAATTTCCTTTCTTGTTGTGGCAGTGGTATCACACCCTCATTCACACAGATCTCAAAATAGCTTGCACAAAATAGCGTAAACAGAATATCTGACATATGTCAAGCTCTACGTCATCATCCACCTTCATACCAGGATACACAGGGCCCTTCAGGTCCTGTGCTAGTATTCAGATTGCCCTGCTGTCTGCAGAGCACTGTGCAGGGCCATACATCAACCCCTTTGATGCCAGGACAAGCAGGGTCCTTTGGGCCGTGTGTCAGAACAGTAGTGTGTCTGACTGCGTACAGGGCCCTGTGAACAGCCAGGCTCCAGCCACATTCATGCTAGGAGGTACAGGGTCACCAGGAGCCCTATGCGCAGAAACAGAAACATACCAGCCACCTTCATGCCAGGATGCACAGGGTCCTTCAGGTCCTGCTTCAATACAACCATCTGTCTGGCTGCCAACCGCTCCACTCAGGACCTGTGGATGCTACATAAAAACAAACTAACCTAACCAAATCCGACATAAAAACAAACTAACCTAACCAAATAACAAGCATATTTTACTGAGACAATAAAAAAACTTCCTTCCAAAAACCCTCGTAAAACCAAAACCCTCATAAAATCAAATCTGTCTCAAAAAAAATCAAACTTCTTTTTGGTTCTGTTACTCATACCTCAGCAAACAACCATTTTTTGTAACAAAAAAAGGGGGCTGTTTATCATCAAAAAATATAAAAAAGAATCACCAACACAACTTAAACTCTGAAACACACAAGTTGCAGCCATGAAATGCACCTCGGTTTCAAACTGCTACAGCATGTCACTGCGGGTCACGTCCTGTTCAATAATATCAGATAACGTGGATATAGAATGGGTTTCTCAGAGCTATAGCCACAGAACAGTTTTCTTTCTTATTAATAATTTACTTAGTAGTTTAAATACTGAAAAACATGTCATTATGTGGAAATGATGCTATTTATGCAAGTTCAACATCCATACTATAAGTCAATGTGAAAATCATGTAATTTGTAAACTTTAATCCTGGCTGAAGGATTGTAAGTTAGTATAAAAACCAAACAAGTAAAAAAGAACATGCCTTACTATTACCAGTTCTAAATTATGGAGGCTTTATTATTGGTCATGGAAAATGGTCACAGACTACTCTGAGAAAAAAAATGAAATTACCTCCTCACTGTAACTTGTTTTTTTTGGTCCATCTTCACCATTTATTCACACTGATGGGTTCTGAGCCAGAGGTGCTAGGACCCTGCAGAAACCAAAAATCTTCAGGAGGGCCAGCACCAAGATAAGCTGCATGCGCGCGCAGCACTGCGAGAGTAGCTCATGCTGCATAGCCTATCTCGGCAATGGCCCTCAACCGCCTCAGTACCATTTTTTACCAAGGAAGAAGAAGAAGAATCAGCATTTATAGAGCACTTTTCATACACAGTGTATCCCAAAGCACTTTAAAGCAAAGCTAGACTGGTAGTGAAGTGACTGAATGTGTAGTGGCAGCCATATCGCATATCAACACCCACACACAGCCTGGACAATTGCATGAACCAGTTTATGGGAAGGGGAATGTTGGCCAGGACATGGGGAATGTCCCCTACACTTTGCGAAGAGTGCCCTGGGTTCTTTTACTTCCAACAAAACTACAATAAATAAGCACTCAAATACGCCAAAATGAAACATGTAGAGACTCAAGGTAATGGAGCAATAGAAGACCGCAGCACACTACCCCAGCGCTTCATGCCCACTCCGGGACACTTCGTCAAGAGGCAGGGATCTGGTGCTCAAGGTCTTCCTTTTATCACTTTAAGGTTTTTTCAAAATAAATCACATACATATTTTTAAACATATTTCTTTTATATGTATATAGAGCAACTCAGTATCCCCAAATGCCAAACACCCTATGTGAAAAAGTGATACAAAATCTACTTTATAAATAGAATAACAAAAATCCATATCAAAATTCTTGAGCACAGCATTTTACATGGGAGGTCAGATAGAAGTGCCAAAGGTCAAACTCTGCAAATAATAGAATGGAGTCAAAATAGAGAAGTAGATAAGTATCCATCAAATGTAAATCTAATCAAGTAGATATAAATAATCATTTTATATTGTTTTATATATTTTTTTATCTCTAATATTTTCACTTCATGTTTAAGTTCTTTTGTAAAAGATACAGACCAACAAAAAAAGGTGGGGGGGGGGGTTACTTATTTCGATCGAAGGGAAAAAATAATATAATGCTTGTAAATTTACTGTGTTTGTAGTAAAAAAGTCAAAAACAGAGTGTGATCTCAAATTAGAGTCCCACCAAAGCCACTGGCTAGAGGTACATATTCAAAAGAGAATATATATGAATAATTTCATATAATGGATAGCTATTTTAAGTAATTTTAGGATCTTAAAAGAAGGTTTTACCCTAAACTTTAGCTTTTATCCTTTATGTTTCTAGTAATAAAAGGATTTTACGGAAGCATCAAGATTACCAAAACATACTAGAAGTATTCCCAAACTACAATATCTATGTAATCCAAGGGAAATAAAATTCAGAATGACTACAAATCAGAGAAAATTGTGTCCAGACAATCATTAAGCCCTAAAGGGGCTAGAGTTTTAAAACTATAAATCCATCTCGACTCTTTCTGTAACAATAATTTAAGTCTATCACCACCTCTTTTTAGAGGTTTTATATGTTCCAGACCCATAAAAGAAAAGCCAGTAAGGTAATTTTTATGATGCAAGGCAAAATGAACCCCAATTGGTGTATCTGGTTCTGTTTAAGAATTGCACGGATATGCTCCTGCATACATTCCTTTAAAGGTCTTTTTGTACGTCCAATGTAAAGTTTAGGACAAGTACATCAAATTACATATACAGCAAAACTTGTTGTACATGTAATGAATTCCCCAATTAAGATACTTTTATTAAGTTCTGGGTGCTGAAAGGTGTTTCCCTGAATACAGTAGCAACAGATATTACATCTGCCACAATGAAAATTACCAGATGGGGCAGGTGGTAGCCATGTAGAGCGATTTTCCTGTATCACTTTTGAGTAAAGGCTGTGGATTGGTATATCCCCTAGATTTTTTCCTTTTTATATACAATCAAAGGATTTCACCCAAACTTGTCAAATTGGGTGAAAATCCTTTGATTGTATATAAAAAAGGAAAAAATCTAGGGGACATACTGACCCACAGCCTTGGGCAGGGCAGTAGGAGCCAGAGCTCACTCAGGTTAGAAGTCCATTTAGGACTGTCCTGTCAAAGGAGGCATGCTGCCTAGCATGGACATCCAGGGCATAGTGCTTGATAAAAGTCTGCACTGTGCTCCAGGTAGCAGGTCTGCAGATGTCTGCGATGGGAACAGAGTGAATCTCCACCAACGGAGGTGACCACAGCCCTAGTGGAGTGGGCATGAACTACGTCTTCCAACTTGACCTGTGCCATGGAATAACACTGGCAGAGACAGGCCACTATCCATGCAGAAATGCATTTGATCATAACTGGCTGACCCAACCAGTTGGGGTTGAAGGAGACGAAAAGCTGCTTGGAATGCTGAAAGTCCTTAGGTCTATTGAGGCATAATCTGATGGCTTTTTCACATCCAGAGAGTGAAGGGTGCATTCCCCGTCATTCTGGAAGTTGGGAAATTAAATGGGCAACACCAGCGAACACTGGTCTAAGGTGTGCAACACTGACACACCTTAGGCTAAAACTTGCGGTGCCTGTGGAAAACCACAGTGTCTTTATGGAAGACAGTATATGGAGGGTCTGTGGCCAAAGCATGGATCTCAGAGACCCTGTGGGCAGAGGTGATGGCCACTAAAAATGTAATTCTCCAAGTTAGGAACTTGAAGTCACATGTTGCCAAGGGTTCAAAAGGCTTATGGATGAGCATATCTAACACAAGGTTGAGGTCACAGGTAGCAACAGGTTTTATGACTAGGGGCCTTGTGTGTAGAATACCCTTCAAGAACCTCTTAAAAAGAGGCAGTTGAGCTAGGGTGAGGTTCTGAACTGGCTTGTGGTAAACTGAGACAGTACATAAATGGATCTTGACTGAGAAGTACTGTAACCCTGCATCACAGAGGTCCAGCAAATGATCCAAAACTTTGTCTGGTGGGCACCGGAATGGTTCCAAACGGGATCTGGAGCACCACTCAGAGAAACGTTTCTGCATGGCTGTTTAAGTCTTTCTGGGAGATGGCTTGTGAGCAGCGATGAGAATCTGAGACCCTTCGGGAGACTTTGCACCTGCCCACTTCTATCTCTTCCGTATGCGAAACAGCTGCCTCTCTGAGATCAAAGACTGGATGAGCTCCAGTTGGTTGAGATTAAATCCGGATAAGACAAGGTGTTGGTGGTGGATCCGGGTGGCCCAAGGGTGGGTCTTGGAGATGGGGTCATGTCGGGCCTATGGCCTGATGGTGTCCAGCTCACTACCTCAGATCGGGTGTGTAACTTGGGTGTTAATTCTTGACGGCTTGACCCTGACGTAGGCATCAATGGTGGTCAAATCCTCATTTTACCGTCTGAGGAATATCGCTTGGGTGAAATACTTGATTCCTCCGGGCGACCTTCCAACATTGATCCATGCTTTCATTACCACCTGTCTTGACTACTGCAATGCCCTCTATCTAGGGCTGTCTGGGATTGACATCCACCGCCTGCAGCTAGTGCAGAATGCTGTGGTCAGGATGTTGACTGGTTCCTCCAGGACCAGTCACATTATGCCTTGTTGTGCGTATTGCACTGGCTGCCAGTTCAGTGGTGGATCACCTACAAGGTAGGCTTACTTACCTTTAAAGCCCTACATGAACTGGGACCCGACTACCTGAAAGATCTCCTCCCTACTCCCCCAGTCGCCCTCTCCGATCCGCCGACGAGGGATTGCTAGAGATTCCCAGAGTTCATTTTAAAACATCTGGAGCTCGTGCCTTTTCATTTGCAACACCAACCCTGTGGAATTCTCAACCTCGTCGGTTAAGAGAATGCCTTACTATCAGCAGCTTTAAATCGATGCTGAAAACATTCAGTTTCTTTGGCTTTCCCTAAGTGTTTATTTAATTGACTGATTTTAAAATGTTAATATATTATTGCTTTTATTCTAATTTATATTGTGTACAGTGCCTTGACTATGAAAGGCACTATATAAAGTTTGCTTGCTTCAGGAGCCAGGCTGTTACTTTGATGGGGTAAGAATGAGAATGCGTTATTGGAGACCACTGAGTGCTGAACATCCATTGAGTTGTCCTCATGTGCAGGCATGCTACAGGGATTGTGAAGACAGAGGAGGCTATGAGGCCAAGCATTATCTGCATGAAGTGAGCACATAAGGACTTGTTCTCCTTCATGAAATGTGTCATCTTAAGGATAACCTTCCTTCTGTCATCTGGGAGAAAGGCTCTCGCTTTGGTTGTGTGCAATAGGGCACCAATAAAGAGCAGCTGCTGAAAAGCTGTTGAGTGAAACTGGTTGGGTCACTGTGGGCTCTGCACTACTTTGCATGCTCTGTGAACATTTCAAATCAAATCATAGTTTATTTCTTTTGCACTTTTTAATTATCAAAGCACAGCACGTATGAACGTACTCAATAATGAATAAGAAAACAAAAACACAATTTAAAAAGACACAATAAAAGACAGCAAGGGGCTAGTCAAAGGCTAAAGCAAACAAAAAACTCTTAAGAGACGCCTTAAAAGATTCTGTGGACGGGCACTCCCTAATCCGACGAGGTAGAGAATTCCACAGGGTTGGAGCCGCAAAGGGAAAAGCTCTGGCCCCAGAAGATTGAAGATGAACCCTGGGAATCTATAGCAATCCCTCGTCAGCAGAACAGAGTGGGTGGAGAGGGTGGTAGGGCTGCAGGAGATCTTGCAACTAGCCCAGTCCCTGTCCGTGTAGGGTCTTATAGGTCAGCAATGCGACCTTGAAGGTAATCCTCCAATGTACCGGCAGCCAATGCAGTTTGCGCAGAACAGGTGTGATATGGGAAGTTCTTGGTAACCCAGTCAACAAACTGGCTGCAGCGTCCTGCACCAGATGCAGGCGGCGGAGGTCTACCCCCGGCAACCCTAAATATAAAGCACTGCAGTAATCTAGACATGAGGAAACAAAGGCATGAACCAAAACAGGAAGGTCATCATGTGGAACAAGGTGCTTTATCTGGGCTATATTCCTCAGATGGTAGAACGAGCACTTGACAACGGCCGACACCTGCAACTTAAGTGTCAGCTCGCAGTCAAATATTACCCCCAGATTCCGCACCTGTTCAGAAGGTCTCAACTGGTTACTCCCAACACTAGACCAGAGGGAAATCCAGGAGTCAACTTCTCTGCACGATGACCAGGGTCCACCACCAACACCTCAGTCTTGTCCGGATTTAACCTCAGCCAGTTGGCACTCATCCAGTCCTGGATCTCAGCGAGGCAGTTGTTAAAGACCGTGAGGGCGTCATTCTATTCAGGTACAAAGGACATATAGAGCTGAGGATCATCTGCATAGCAGTGAAAACTCAGTCCATAACACCTTATAATGTCTCCCAACGGTAACATGTACACTGTGAACAACATGGGAGAGAGCACAGAACCCTGTGGCACCCCACAAGGCAGCACAAAGGGAGTAGAGGAAAAATTCCCTGATACTATCCTCTGAGATCTGCCCATAAGGAAAGAATGAAACCATCTAAGGACTGTCCCTGACAGTCCGCAGATCAGTCGCAGGTGTTCCAACAATATCCCACGGTCCACGGTGTCAAACGCAGCGGAGAGATCAAGAAGAACCAAGATTGAATGACTCCTGCAATCTCTTGCAGTTAGGAGATCGTTAAGTACCCAAACCAAAGCCGTCTCGGTACTATGCCTCTTTCTGAAACCAGACTGGAGAGAATCATAGATGCCATGGGTGGTAAGAAAGTCATCGAGTTGCAGTGTGACTACTTTCTCAATAACCTTACCCAAAAAGGGTAGGTTAGAGATCGGTCTGTAATTTGCGAGACAGTCTGGGTCAAGGGAAGATTTCTTCAAAAGGGGTGTCACGATAGTATCTTTCAAGGACTCCAGAAACACCCCTTGGTCCAATGAGCACCAGACAATCTCAGCAAGGAATGGTCCGATCACATCGACGCAACCCATAAGGAGGCGCTTAGGACTAGGATCCAAATTACAGCAAGTCGGCAGCAAACTCTGGATGATCTTCATGAGATCCATGATTGTCTGCCGGTCGAAATCCATCCAGATAGACCGAGGGCCTGTAACCACACATCGATCTCCGCTGTGCTTGTTTGAACACGTTCTTCGGATATCAGATCTGATCGTTGACACCTTATCATCAAAGAACTGAGCAAACTCCTCACACTTAAGTTGTGACAAAGCTCTCCGGCCCTGCAAACAGGCTGGACTGCATAGTCTATCGACAGTCCAGAAGAGCAGAGCTGGTCGATTCCTTGATGCAGCAATCTCCCCGGACAGGAACTCTGCCTTCTTACGGGAGATTTCTAATTGAAAGCTTGAATAATGAGCGATCAATCTAAGCTTGTCACTCTCAAGACCAGACTTCCGCCAGCAGCGTTCCAATCTTCTCCCCGCTCTCTTCGACTCCCTCAATGTCCCATCAAACCAGGGGGACCAAGGGTGAAGAGAGAGGGGGGCGAACTCCTACAGGAGCTATGGAATCCAAAGCTTCAAGCACCACACTATTATAGTGAGCTACTAAGGTATTTGGATTCAAGCACCCCATAGGACAACTCGAGTACTTTTGAGTACTGGATGCCTGTTGTACCTGTAAATTGTTTTAAATCTATTTCATTAAAGTGATTTTCCAACTTAGCTGAGAGCAGCTACCACTCACATACTGTGGTAGCAGCCCTCAGCGATAGTCATTCCAGCCTGGTTTGAATAATTAATATTACCCCATACCGTAGTTGTTTCTCTCATAATTTTAGTATTACGGTAGTCAGCCTGATCCTTTCAGATAGCTCCGGTGATGGTAATACTGACACCCCCTGAGCTCAAGCACTTAATGACATGTGACCAGGGAAGATGTGGGGGTACACCCCATTGAAATGAATGGGGCTAGATTTCACTTACATTTTTAAGCTTAAGGATGGCCAGCTAGAGATTAATGAAGGTCGCCGCTCGACTAACAAAGGGTATGTATTAAGGGAATTTTTTCAAATTGAGCTGAGGTGCCAAGTGGGGTACCCCAGGGACCCATACTGGGGCCTTGCCTATTTAATATTTACGTCTTCTCTTTACAGTCCGATCATGAAAAAAGTTGGATAACAAAATTGGCAGATGACTGAAGTTTGGGGGCTATTATTCAAAACCAAAATGATGCTTTAGCACTCCAGCAGGGCCTGGATTACATACAGGATTGGACCATTAAGCATAAACTGCTACTTAACCATGGTAATGCACAAGGGGAGGAATACTTATAAACATTCATATCATTAAATAAAACTAATCTTACAAAACAAATGAAGAAAGGGACTTGGGAATAATAATTTCACATGATCTCTCATTTAAGTCCCAGTGCAAAAATACTGTTCAGAAAGGTAACAGAATACTAAATTGTATATTCAGTCACACAGAGAGAGAGTAGGGACAGAGAGGTACTGCTATCTTTCTATTCATCCCTGGTGAGGCACATCCTGGAATACTGGAGTATGGAGCCCAGGTTTGGTCCCCCTACAAGAAATGTGAAATACAGTCAATTGAGAAAATCCAAAAAAAGAGCAACTAGGGCCATTGAGGACCTCGAAGAGAGGGGCTGAGGACAGTCTGGAGGAATTGGACATGTTCACCCTGGAATATGGAGAATAAGCGGGGAAATGTGCCTATTACTGTACATAGAGCTTGGACAGATAATGAGCTTTGAGACATCTTGGGGCTCCAAAGCAGGAAACAGCTTTATACTACCCGGTCACATCCTCTTCTGCTGGAAGACAGATGGTGTAAGCTGGTGAAAAGTACAAAGTGTTATAATCAGAGGGTGGTATCTGTGTGGAATGCACTTTCCCTAGTAGTCGTAAGCAGTACTACAACTAACCAGTTTAAGAAAAAGCTAGATAAACACTTTAGGAGAAATAGGTAACTGTTTATGCGAGCACAATGGACGAAAGCCTGATCTGTAGTTCTGTATTACCTATGATACCTATGAACAGGGTAGAGGCTTTGCTGATAACAGGCAGGCTTGCATATTCATGGCATTTCTCTCAGATCTGCTTAACTATTTCAGCATAAATGTATGAAGCAGTTTGTTGCCCAGTGAGGTCACAGAAACATAGAAGTTGACGGCAGATAAGGACTGCAAGGCCCATCCAGTCAGCCCATTTCTTTTTCTACTTTATAAATGTGGCATCGGCCTTTGCTCTGTCAATGGCCTATCTATTCATACTCAGGGGTCACATAAAAACACCATAGTTTATTTTTGGTTCTGTACCTAAAACAATATGACCTACCATCTTTATCATCTGTCTTGTTCAGTGATTCCTCTTCAGTGTTATTGAAAACATGTTCCATTTTGGATGGTAATGTGTCACCACCTACATTCAAAAATATACATAGCAGTTAGTTCTAATGTTTCTTAGACCAATTGGAATGAGATCCTCTGAAAGACAGAACAGAAGTTTATACTCTAACCCCTCTCACAAACATGAGCTATAAACTCACTAATATTCAGATATTGGACTCGCTAGGGAACAGTGACTACTACTCAGTCTTGTTTGAATTAACAGGAGAACAACACAGTCTAAAAAAAAGACAATGTACGGGAACTATGATGGTGCTAATTTTAAAGACATTATCAACAAAATCAGTAACACTCAGTGGGAAAAGGCTTTCTATGGACTCTCAGTGAATGAGTCATGGATTAAACTAAAAAACATGATTCATAAACTTGAGGAAAATCATGTACCTGTAAAAAATAAATATAACAAAAAGGACAGGATACCAAAATGGCTAAACAAATCCATTAGCACACAAATCAAAAAAAAAAATTTTTTTTATAAAACTCAAATCCAGTCAACCTATGGACAAAAGCATAGTCTGTGGAAATTACAAAAAAACTCTATAAAAACTAAAAACATGATTAAGCAAGCCAAAATGAATACAGAATTTAAATTAGCACACACCAAGGATAGATACAAAGCCCTTTTTTCCTATTTAAACAATAAAAAGGGAAACTCCAGAAAGGTAGGGCCAATCACAAGTAATGGTAACATCGTGCAGTCAGACATTGACATAGCCCATTTTTTTCACACTTACTTTTGCTCGGTCTTCTCAAATGAAAGTTTCTATGCCCCCCAAGTTGATTCTAGGGTGAGTCCTAAATCAAGTCACATTTATAACATCACCACTTCAGATATCAGGGTTTTAAATAAGGATTTTAAATTGATTAGCACTTTCGCGCGGAAAAGTGCTAATCAATGTTGCAAATGTGTAGCAGTTGGATCGAATTGATTAGCAAAATAAAAAAAATGTCATATTTACTAGAGACAGGTATGAGTGGTGTTATTTCTCACTTGATAAACACTTTTTTTGATTTCCTTTGGTGTGTGGAGCAAAAGGGGAAAAAAAAGACTCTGGTACAGGAGTGTGTGCAGTCACTGAGTCACTTTATTAATTTTTTTCATCAGTGTCTCCGAGTGAAATTCACAGAATTCATAATAACTCTGACATGAGTTACTAGTATTAAATATTTGATTCTTAATAATGTAGTTTCTACTTGCCAACCTTCCCAAGCCTGACTACAAGTGAACAGTCAGCTACAAATTTCAGAATAAGGTGCAGCTGCAGCTGCATAAAAGTAATAAAACAGGCACAAGTAGTTACAACTGACTAGTATTCCCAACCTCCCATTTGCACTTGACTGAGCCTCCAACTTAAATGGTCAGAAAAGTAATGGGACGGTGGTACAGTAGTCAGTTGTCGGAAGTCTAGTGAAACAAAATTTAAAGAGCTCAGTAGGTACCGAACATTTTCTGACCCCAGTCTTGTTAAATGTGGTTTCCACTTGCCAACCTTCCTAAGCGTGACTACAAAAGTAGCAGTAGAATAAGCAGCTGCAGCTCACTAATTTATTACACAGACAAAGTAGCACAATTGACTAGTGTTCCCAGCCTCCCATCCATTTGCACTGAGCCTCTAACTTAAACGGTCAATTTTAAATGGATGTCGGTGGTTAGGAACAGTTGTCGGGAGTCACTGTGTCCAAACAAAATTTAAAGTTCAGTTAGTATGCAGTAACGAACATTTTCTGACCTTAAAGTTTCCACTTGCCAACCTTTCCAAGCGTGACTACTTTTGTGATGGACCCAACAGTGAACAGCTAGTAGGGTAACTGAGAATAAGCAGCTGCAGCTGCACCCAACAGACACAAGTACAACTGACTAGTGTTCCCAACCTCCCATCCATTGTGCACTGAGCCTCTAACTTAAACGGTCAATTTTAAATGGATGGGCAGTTGGGAACAGTAGTCGGGAGTCTAGTGTCTCAAACAAAATTTAAAGTTATGTTCAGTACCGAACATTATCTGACCTTAATAAGCCTAAAGCCTGTGGTGCAGTCATGACTTGTGCTGGCACGGAAATTTAATTGCGGTGGCTGGGAAGCAATGGGTAACTGAGAATAAGCAGCTGCAGCACCCTAACTGACATGAGCTGTTATTATTCTTGGACTACTACTACAGTAAAGTTCCCAACCACTATCCAGATTTGGATTGAGCCTCTAACTTAAACGGTCAATTTTGAAGGGTGGTTCAGAAGTCAGTAAAGTTGTCTACTCAGGCCTGTAGACCCAGTTCCCGACGGCCAGATCCCACTTTTTCAGTAAGTGCAGATTTACAGTTTTGATATTAAGAACAGCCAGTTTAAGGCTGCCAGCGCAGCATACACTGTCAGACTCACTGTGGCATTTAACTTCACTTTTTACTTATTTCCATGACCAGCCAGAGAGCTCAGCACAAAAGATGATGATGGCTTTTGTGTACCCACCTGAGAAGCCTGCTCATGAGTCTCCCCCCACCAACCCCACAATTGAGCGAGATGGGATTTTTGATTTGTTTAGTCACAGTGACAGTGCAAGAATTATTATAAACACTTCTAGCCACTATATCATTCTTATCAACAAGAAATTTAACTGTGGTCTTCAACTTGAGCCACTGAAAAAAATACATATGGCAGTGAGCGTCTCCACCAGCCAATGAACCTGAGGACTTAAATGCCCTATAAAAAGTTTAACTTGGAAAACTTAGACTACTTGCTTTTACCATAAGCTGCAGCACTTTAGTCAGTGCTAAATTTTAATATGAGACTAAGGTGGTGTCCCAAATACCACACAGGCTTCTGAGAGCTCTGTACAATTAGTAAAGTTGTGATGAAGTCAGCACAAGAAAAAAATGTAATTTGAAACAAGTCTAACTCAGACATCTCATGGCATGGTTGGTGCCCCAGCATGTACAAACTTAGTGCACACATTGCTGAACTCAAGACAGGTGCAGCCCATTTGCTGAAGTGAGCAAAGTCCTGACCTGTGTGGACTGGTAAACGAAATTCTGAAACAGCTGAGTTCCCATGGCCAGCTGGGATTCCGAGTGTCCACCTCCACATCTGCCTGCCTGTGCCAATCCCCGTAATCACTGAGATCCAGACTGCTAAGTAGGGAGAGAGTGCAAAGGGCACTTCATAATTGTGTAGGTGCACTTCCTGCTTGAGATCTATCTGGACGCCTAAGCACGGGAAGGGGCTGGCAGGCAGACATGAAGAGAGGTGCTCTGCTGACTGGCGTGGATTCTCAACTGACCCACTTCCCTCCGGTGACCAGCTACAGACACTGAGGATCTGAAATTTTTCCCCATGGCACTTACTGCCACTTAGGCTAAAAGTTATAAGCCAAAAGTGTACTTCCCGCAGTTTACAGGGGTTCGCTACTGATCAATCATGTCGTCACTGTCTGACTTGGAAGTACTGTAAGACATAATGCTAGTACTACTTGCTGCATCTTCTGAACTAGTTACATTTGTGGTGTGGGATGAATCTGACCTTTTTGCTTCTGACTGCCTTTGTTTCGCACAAACTCTTCTAGGAGTGCTGAAGAATTTATCTACAACTGGAAAAGGATCAAATGTCTCTGGACTGTCACCCTCAACTGAAATTCTAACCAGGTGTTCCAACATTACTTCACTCAGTCTGTTTCTCCAGTCAGTTTTGACACGCTGCATTATTGAAAATGACCTTTCCAGCTTTGCATTGGACACTGGAATAAGCTTACAAATAACGACTAACGTGGTAGAAGTTTGAGAACTGTTCTCTGTAGGACTTCAGAATACAGTTCCAAAAGTCTTCCCTTGTTTAAGTGACTTAAAAACTTATTGTATAAAGTTTTAAGTTCGGACCATTCTCCTGGCAAAGCAGCAAAGTCAACATTATGTTTTGTGAGTATCTGTCCATAGTAATTAACAAATCCGTCCAAGTCTACGTTTCCAAATATTTCTAGCTCATCAGCACTCCTAGGCCACTGTTTCACATCTAACAGTTTTAAAGTCCTAAAAATTGGGTGTTGGTCCTGAGAATCACAGTCAGGGATATCTGAAAATCTATCAGAAATGCACTGTTGTATACTACTAACGTAATTAGGTACCTGTGTTATAAGGTGCCTGATGCCGTTAGCATTCGAGACCATAACATCTTTAAACACAACTGGTTCAGAATCGTCAGACTCATCATTGTCAGTAACGTCATGATCATGTTGCTGTAACAGTGTCTTAAGTTCAGAGTTGCATGTTCCAAGAAGATTATCTGCGAGATGCTGTAGTTGCCGTAAGGTTGCGGCAACACAAGCCAAAGCTAAGATCAAGTCAGCAGAAGAACCCTGTAAACTGAGGGAGAGTCGTGACAGTGGCCTTAGCAGGTCAATATAGAACAACAAATGAGTGACACATTTGGCAGTTTTCAGTTTGGTCAAAATGCCCTTAACTCTGCTTTTCTCTGTTGGTGGTGTAGTGGCAGTTTCTACGAGATTTTCAAGATGATGAATCGTAACTGTGTAGGATTTTACCAGTGTCTGAGCGGCACGAAGTTTGTGATCTACCCACCTTGTTCCAAATGCTCTTTCTGGTTTGCTGACTTCACCGCCCACTATTTTAGCTAATTCTCTGAGCTCGCGAAGTTTCTTTGGACTTTTTTCGTAAAGGTAGTACAATGTCATGAGATTATCATTGACTGGATCAAAAAATGTTCCTTTCAGTGCATCTCTAATTGCCAATTCAAGTCTGTGGTTTAGACAATGAATAGACAGCAACCATGGCATTTCCACTTTTAGCAGAGCTGCTAGCCCTTTTCTTTTCCCCAGGTTTACTGCAGCACCATCTGCACACATAGCAACCATGCGACTGTTCAAGTCTAAAATGCCAAACTCTAAGAAGGCTTCTTGAAGTGTTTGTAACAAACCTTCTGCACTGGCGTGCTGAACGTCTTTTAATCTGAAAAAGGTCATCTCCGTTAAACAAGAACTTTCGTTAAAATGCATAATATACAGTAATTCTTTTTCAATACAACTTTCATCTGTTGCCCCATCTAGAAGAACTGCAAAATACAGACTTTTCTGAAGGGCTGTGAATAGATTTACCTGCAACAATTCACCAATAACTGACGTGAACATACGACAACCGTTAATATTTGCATATGCACTTCCGAGATCAACATCATGTCTTTTTTCAAGTTTAACAAATGATTCAAATTTAGTAAATGAAAGCTCTTCTTTAGTGAGCAGATAAGCGATTTCAATCAGACGGCGAACTACAGCTCTGTCTTTTACTTCTGCTCCCATAGTGCACGTCCTAGTGGTGTAGTTTTGTATATGGAGGCAATTGATTCTGGTTTTCGGTTGAGTGTAACAGCTCGTTTATGAGCATCACATTGACTGTGTTTTTTGCAACATTGTCCTTTTCAAAGCTGTACCTGGATGCCAACAATGAAACTTTCACTAAAATTTCTGCAGTACTTTAACTGGTCTGCCCATTTTTCACACAGGGAACATTTTACCCGGTCTACAAACTCACCACCATTGTCTGTTTCATACACTAACCATTCATTGCGGTGATCAATCTCCTTTTTCCATTTTTCTACAGTGTGCCTCCTTACTTTTTTGGTGCTGGTTGCCATGGTTGCTGTCTGTTCTCTAGGTTCACGTAGCCGTGTGTGACACTGACTGACTCACTGAGTATCAGTATGTAACAATAATAAAACAACTTGAACAAGAATATGTGTGCGCTTTTTTCCAGTGTGTATAATTTGTTGAAAGACATTTGACAATAAACATCAGGCTTCTCAATCCTGTCTTGTGTCGCTTCTTTCCTACAGACACCACCCAGTGATTACTTGCAGCTGAACAGTTGTCGGAGGTGGGGGGAGACTGACTTACCCTCTAACTTAAATGGGAATCTGGGACAAATCTGTAGTTACCGTAGCAACACCGGGTCTGAGCCCTCTAACTTAAACGGTCTCAGAACCCGCGTTCCTACACAACATTTAAGAGCTCAGCTGTGCAGGGCAGAAAATGACCATGGGGTGGGGGCTTGATTGACTGAGCCCTCTAACTTAAATGGACCAGTCAGTACCCATGCCACACAGTACTAGTAACAAGTCAGAGCCTCTAACTTAAATGGTCACTGACAAGAATCACTATCTGCTGCTGTCTGCACAGCTCTGCAGAGCTGATGACCAAATCTTGGTTTTATGGGGGGCTCAGACAACAAAAATACTAATAGACTGGACTTAAACACCAGTCATCAATATGGCCGGCCCTAGAGACACTACTTGTCTCACTCTGTCATAGCTGCTGGTTTTTGAACGTTGCGGTGCAGCCAGACTGTGGGCACCCTGAGCACAGCAAAGTGACTCATTACAAGTTTCAAATGCCAAAAGTGTAAAAGTCTGTTGCTACACTGACCAAAACCCCCAAATATTTTCAGGCAGAGTTAGATTGCTAGCCCTACAGGCTCACCAAACAACACCCCTCATTCCACTGACTTCAAATATAATGTTTAGTACAACTGTTGGCTTTAGAATTTCACACAATTACTGTAATATTGTTTTTTTAAGTCCAAAGTGTGTCAGCCTGCTTTTCCTGGCTTCGTTCTTCCTCCCTCAGAGCTTCTATTCCTGGCACTTTTTCTTCCCGACCCTCCTCCTCCTGTTCCTGAGTCCCAGTCTACCACCGCCCAGTGGCTCCTTTTGGCTGCGCAACTTCAGTCCGCGTGCAGCTAGCTCAGTTTGAATTACCTACAAACACAATGACAATTTGTCGGTGTTTGTATACTCACCTAATCTGATTAACTTTACAAGCTAGCTTGCCAAATAACCCCAAATGTAAGTTACCCTACCTTTCTGGAAAACTGGATGCAACTGCTCAGCTGGCATAGACTGGCCAGGCTGGTAATCAATGAACCACTGCGGCAGCGAGCCCCTGCAAAACAACAGGACATTACACTCAAGAGACTCGTTATTCAATCCATTTTTTCACTGAGGATGAGTAACACACCAGTAACTTACTGAGGTCCACCAGTTGGCGGCTCCTCTTTCACTCTCTTGTTGTGCCACCGGAACAAGACAGTCGGGTCTAGTCACACCAACCTAAAAAAAAAGTTAAACCAAGATCAGACTCAATAAATTTGACCACCTTCCCCCCATAATATCCTTCACCAGCAACACAAAAATCCCCAAAACACCAGACGATCGGATCACTAGACTGTGCTCTACAGAGTAGCTCACTGGTGAGCTTGGTTCAAAATTAGTGGGAGTACCTGCCAGCACCGGCACAAATCAAATGCATGCATGGACCACATTGGCTGGGCTGGAACTCTCACAACAACTCACTCTGTCTGAGCTCTTTTAAAGTTTATCCCAGAAAAAAACTTGAGGGCCAAACTTGCCCTTCGAGCATCACAGCCCACTGACAGCCCAGCCAGGCAACCATGGTGGTGAGTTCAAATGGCATTTTTATTCTGCCGGTCAGCAAAGTACTCCACTACTCCCACCCCCGGGCCTAGGTCATCAGGAGCTCATTCATCTGTGGGACAGAAATGTACAATTGATTGGCAGGGCAGAGACAGACTGCGACCAAGGAAGGCTCACTGAAATAACCACATCCACGACCCCCTAGGCCAGCGGGCCATCCAGGAATAGAATCAAGACTCTGCCAATACAGATTGCCCCCTCAGTCTGGAGTGGTATCTAGGGAAAAGTCCCCCGTGCCTTGGCTCCCCCCAAGGACCAGCTAGCCTGTTCATGCTTGGCTTCTTGATGGAGCAGTGAATTGTGCCCCCCTTCCCAGGTGGGTGGCATGTGGGCTCGTCACGTATTTGGCAGCCTCCCACCCCTCACCCCCAGGCAAGGGCTGGAGAAACTTACTTCCCAAGAGGAATTTGAACCACAAAGAAGCCTGTGTCTGAGCACACACAGATTCTTAATGTGTGTGCCCAGTGAGATTAGACCCCCCCCCAGATGTGAGGCCCAGCACGCAGAAGTACACTGACCTAAGTACCACCTCCCTATCGCAGACTTTGACTGTGTCACAAATGTGGGTGTCAAAGCTGCAGCTAGGTAGGCTGGTGTGGCACACAGTCTCTCTCTCTCACCCTCACCCTGCACTCATCATCATTCGTCGGAGCGAGAGCAAGTTGGATTGGAGCAAGAGCAAGCTGCATCACTGTCACTGCACTCATGATGAAGGAGGGCGAGGCCGCGTGGGCAGTGATGGCAAGCCAAGGGTAGGCTGCTGCAACTCACTAAGCGATCTCACGGAGGGCAAGGACTGCAGTCATTTACACTGTCTGGGAGATCCTGGACAGCACGGGAGTGGAGGACATTGCTTCAGGAATGATGTGGACTTGAGAGCACCCAAAACACAGGCCTACAGCAAGCACCCCCGCTCTCGGATCTATTAGCCATGCTCTCATTAGCCCAAACCAACCCGATCGGATCCTGAGCAGCAGCAAGCCCATACAAGAAGGCATACAAGGAGGGCGGGTAACAATTGGGGAACCCTTTGGCCACCCAACACATTACAACACAGGCCTTGACCTCCGCTACTCACATTTGCTGCCGCTGTCAAGTTCATCACTTTCTGGCATCCCGACAGTCCTCCCACACACATAATAATGAAATCAGCGCACTGTCACAAAAAAACAGTGTTTTCTCAGAAAACCCACCTTATGTTCTCTCGATTCGACTTCCTCTCTCCGGACCACGGTGTTCAGCTGGAAACTCTGCCAATCTCAGCAACTGCGCCACACTGCCGGAGTCACGTTTTTGCATCTTTCCCTCTTTGGAAGCGCGGTATTATGCAGCCAATCACAACTACAGCTGGGCAGAGCTAAGGGCACAGTGACGCCCATTTTAGCATGATGCATATGTTCGGAGGCAAAATCATCCCTAAAATGACATCTGATGGTGTACAAACACGGAAAAAATGGATCGCACTTTTTTGCGATCCATTCCACATTTTGAGTCGCATGACCTGTCGGATTGCATCGCAAAATGCGATGCGATACCGACTATTTAAAACCCTGGATATTGCTCTACTCCTCAAATCTTTAAAAAAAAAAAAAAACACTAGTCCAGGGCCTGATCTAATTAGTGCCAGATTTCTTATTGAAACTGCAGAAGCAATTTCAATTCTGTTAAAAATAATATTTAATAAACCTTTACAAAAGCAGAAATTCCCATAGACTGGTTAATAGCATCTATCACCCCTATACGTAAGAAAGGAAGTAGATCTAATGTTCAGAATTACGGCCCCATAAGCCTTACATCGACCGTCTGCAAAACCATGGAAAAAATGATTAACATCACTACTCGAGAAAGAAATGAAGGAATTAAATATTGAAGACAATACGCAGCATGGGTTCAGAGCTGAGCATTTCTGCACCACAAATTTGTTATTCTTTTACAGCAATATTAGTCGGGGTCTGGATAACAAACAACAAGTGGATGTTATTTTGCTGGATTACAATAAGGCCTTTGACAAGGTCCCTCACGGTCATCTCATTAAAAACCTGGAAACTTTAGGTTTTTCCTATAATTTAGTTAACTGGGTAAATGTATGGCTGACCAATAGAACCCAGACAGTCGCCATAAACGACAGCTTTTCAAACCTTGGCACAGTCACCAGTGGGGTTCCTCAGGGCTCAGTGCTTGGCCCCATTTTATTCAATATTTAGATTAGCGACATGCAAATAAGCACCCACAATTGGCTGTCCAAATTTGCCAAAAAACTCAAAACCTGGGGGACTGGTGGATAATAAACAAAATTCTGATTCACTTAAATTAGATTTACAAAATATTGAAAAGTGGGCCCTAGATAACAAAATGGAATTTAACACTGACAAATGTGTGGTCCTGCACTTTGAGACACACAACCCCAAAAATAACTACTATATAAATAGTCTGCTTAAATCTACCAACAAAGGAAGGGACTTGGGGATATTGGTTAATTCCAGACTCACATGCACTGACCACTGTTTAAAAGTGGCTAATACAACTAATGGGTTACTTAGGCAGATACAGCGCTCCTTCATTACAAGATCTGAACAATGTCCGATTCCTCTTTACAGGGCATGTGTCAGACCACTCATTGACTACGGTTCACCACTCTGGAGCTCTCATCTCAGGGGAGATACTGACAGACTAGAGAGGATCCAAAGACGGGCAACTAGGATGGTCCCGAAACTATCAAATAGCTCCTATCACACCAGACTCCAAGCAACAAGTTTAAACTCACTGCATAACAGAAGAATTAGAGGGGACCTACTTTTAGTATACAAGTTACTGAAAACCCCAGATCTCATGAATAAATGTGGGCTTACTTTTACCACCAGGTGAATTGTCCCTAGACGCCATAACAAGCAACTTATAGTCCCTCAAACTAGAACCAACCTTAGACTCAACTTCTTTTCAGTAAGGGTACCTAGACTCTGGAATAAATTGACACAGGAATTGGTCGATTCTGGTACTACTGAATCATTCAACAAGGGTCTCGACCATTGGCTAAACCAGAACCTAACAATATAAATTGCCCACATTTGTGTGGGGGAAAATCTAGATGGGCCTCTGCTTTCTTTTTTCCTACAAAAACCTAGTAAATAGATCCAGGGTGTCAGGCATCTTGAAGTGAGGTGTTATTACAATTCTTGGTTTCAGTGTAACTGGGAGGCAAGCTACAGCAGCCTTATATCAGAGGTAGGCCTATAACAGTAGCTTACAGTAAGGGTCCTGTGTACGAGTAAACAAAGTACACATTTTTATTTTATTTATTTATTCGGAAACAAACCTTTGAGCAAGAGCTCTTTTACAAAGGTTCCATGTCAAGCAACATTATACAGGGTACAAACTTCAAACTTAAGATACAAAAAGACAAGGGTACATCAAAACATTTGCAAAAGGAACATTATAGACAGCTGTACTTAAAGGAGAAGCTTGTCAGAGAGGA
This sequence comes from Neoceratodus forsteri, assembly GCA_016271365.2. Classification (NCBI taxonomy): domain Eukaryota; kingdom Metazoa; phylum Chordata; order Ceratodontiformes; family Ceratodontidae; genus Neoceratodus; species Neoceratodus forsteri. Next base: position 67,252,321 of record CM028133.1, read on the forward strand.
GGGAAGAGAGAAGGAAGCAGCCTCAAGGCAAGACCTTGTCGTCAGGAAGGTTGGGTGGGGTGAATTGTGGACAGTGCATGGGGACAGATGGTAGCAAGAGGAAGGGGAGGCAAATGGGGGGAGTAGTAGGGGACCGGGTTAAAGAGAGTGGAGAGGGAACAGGTTGGGTGAGAGAGTGGTGGAGAAGACAAGTTGTGGAGTGAAAGAAGGGTGGGGCAGTTAGGGGTATGGGGATAATTAGGGGGAAATCTGCGAGACTGAGGAACAATCTGAGGGGAAGACTTAAGGGGCAGGGGGCTGCCGAGGGGGACCTTCAAGTGCCCACTCGGTAATCACAAGTGCTTCTGGATAGGAAGTGCTGTTTGAGTTTGGATTTGAAGGCTGGTAGACTTGTTGTATTCCGCGAGATGTCAATGACCTCCTTGAGCCAGAGGGGGGCTCTGTAGGAGAAGGATCTTTGTCCGAGTACTGTTCTCTGGAATAGGACAGCGAGGGCTCCTTGTGTTCTGCACCTGGTTTCTTACTTAGTGCTGGTCGGGGAGACAAATTCACAGATGCAGGGGGGAGACCTGCTCAGCAGTACCTTCTTGCCGAGGAGGCACGTTTGGAACTTTATTCTGTTTTCAAGGGATAACCAGTTTACCACTGTATATAGAGAGCAGGTGTTGGTAAGGTGATTTGATGCGGCGGTGAGTCTGCATGCCTTGTTAAGAGCGGTCACATGGCACATGATAGTCCTAAATAACTGTCTCCTTAGGGAAAAATGAAGCAAACTGCAGCACTAACTAAACCAACTTTTGTTTTTTGAGAATCTGAACAATTAGTGTAATCACTTGATTTAGGGTCTTTAGGATGACTATATCTGAACAATCCACCTGTAGAAAACTGAAGCAATAGACTAAAACACTTTACAGTGTCAGTGGCTCAGTAGGTAGCACACTTGCCTCTGAGGCTGGGAGATCAGAGGACTGTGGGTTCAGTTCCCACATCTGGCACTTGGGTTACTATCTCAGTACTGGCACTGTAGTGCAGCATGAGAGGGGTGCTGCACTTCTGAGGTGCCGTCTTTTGGATGAGACGTTAAACCAAGGTCCCATCTGCCTGGACTGGTGCTAGTTCAGGTGGATGTTAAAGATCCCAAGGCACTTATCGAAAAGAGTACGGAAATTTCCCCGGTGTCCTGGCCAAATTTCCCTCATTCACTAAAAAAATACCACCAACAGCTTAATCTGGTTCAAGGTCAGTTGGCATTCATCTGTATCCCCCTCCCCCCGGGTCATGCCTGAAAATAGGCAGGATTTGTCTAGTGCACTTACCCGGTCAACAAAAACTAAATAAAAAAAACAAAGTACTCATGGCCCATAACAGTCCTAAATAACTGTCTCCTTTAGGAAACAATCCAGTAAACTGTACCATCAGCTAAATTAACTTTTGTTTTTGGAGATTCTAAATGATTAGTGTAATCACACTATTTGGGGGCTACGGGATAACTAAGATCGGAACATTCTACCCATAGAATACTGAAGCAACATACTGTGCATTTCCAGACGAAATGGAGGACAGCTACTTATGAATTTTGCTGAACGTTTATGAATGGTTCATGAATATCCATCAAGGTTCACCAAATGTTCTTCTACTCAATTCATGAACCAAGTTCACAAACTCTTCAGCAACACAAAATTCATGAAGCTGATGAACCTTTAAAGACCATGATGGACCGGTATAAAAATCAATGTACATAACTAATTTGCAAATCAGAATGCATGGTTTCCTAATGTAAGCATCTTAACGCATCACAAACTTAGAACTTTTTCAGTTTAGGAGTGGAAAGGGAAAATTGTTTAAACAGGAAAGGCACCCTAAGCAGCAGTTTGTTTCCAGATGTGACTTGGGGGCACAACAAAGTAAGTGACTTCCTCAGGGTCACACAGCATGCAAGTGGGTAATGATGGGATTGAAACAAGGTCCCCAGGTGTGCAGCTCAGTGCCCTTAACCACTACACCATACTGCCTTCAGTATGTGTGTTTTGCAAGGCAATAACTGTTAGAGCACCCAAAAGGATTAACATTTGCAATCAATACATTTTAAAAGAGCTTCAGAGTCTTCTGCTAAAAACAGAAATTGGGCCTTTCTGTATATTACAGGAAGGTGAGCAGTGATTCAATTTAAAAGAACATTGGAAAAAAGTAAGTACAAGGTAAGTGAGTAATTGTAAAATGCATCTCATAAAAAGCCATTCTTTGGAAAACGTAGTTTGTTGAAAGAATTTGACTATCATGGTTAATTGTTTCATTGTGTGATATAACAACTACAGGTTAAATGGATCTGCTTCTGATTCGTACAACGTGTACAAATATTTTGAGAATAGGGCTAAAAGGGTTGCCTGATGGATTAAAGAATATTATAAAAGGATGGTATTTTTTGTCCCATGCAAAACAGATGGACTTTGTCCATAAAAGTTCAGTGTAGGAGTTTCATGTACCTTTATGAACATTTGTGTTCATGAACTTAGGCATGACATGTAATCTTCATACATATTTCATAAACGCTCATGAACAATTTGATGCAAGCTAGATGGATATTCATTAGCTGAATTCATGAACAATTCATGAATATTCATAAATGGTTCATGATCAGTTCAACTGGGAAAACAGAGTGCAGCATATTTAAATATTTTGCACTACACAGATAGTGTGTACGCTGTGATTTGCGATCTCCGGTGTATGACTGCACATAAAGTGCCACATCCAAAGGCACAGTTAGAATTATGCAAAATTAATTACTTGTGAGAGATAACCTGTGCCTAGACTTTATGCAAATGACTGTATTGGTGCTGTATACAGTTACCATGGCATACTGAAAGGATTCAAGGTTAAAGGACAGAGCATATGTGGACTGTTTAAGAACTCAATATGTACTCTCTTGAGGAATGGAGGAAGAGAAAGGACATGTCTGAAACCTTGAAGTACCTAAAAGGGATACAAGGTTGATATCAGGGACCTTTTTTGTCTTAGTGATAACATAACCATAAGGGGCACTGTTACAAATTAGCAAAGGATGGTTCAAAAAGGAGATCAGGAGTCACTTCTTTACAGAGTGGGTGATGTTAGGATGGAATGACCTCCCATGAGTGGTAGTCAAACAGAAGACAGTAGGTGGTTCAAGAAAGGTGAGGTGCAGTGGATTACACTGTAGTGTAATCCCAGGATCAGGGGTGCAGCAGTCAAGAAGACCAGACAGATTAAACAGCCTTCTTCTGCTGGCTAAGTCATATGTTCATATTATTCCCTCTCTCTCTCTCCCCCTAATATCTAAGGCGCCATTTTATTTATTTTATTTATTTTTTGTTGACTGGGTAAGTGCACTAGACAAATTCTGCCTATTTTCAGGCATGACCCGGGGGAGGGTGATACAGATGAATGCCAACTGACCTTGAACCAGATTAAGCTGTTGGTGGTATTTTAGTGAATAGAGGAAAATTTGGCCAGGGCACCGGGGAAATTCCCCTATTCTTGCTGCAGGGGGTGCTGAAGCTCTGCAGGAAAGATGGACGGTCTCAGTCAGCAACAGACTATGGAAGGAGATGGTCAGGTTTTAGGAGCTTCTGAATCTATACCAGATCAAACTGCGGAGGTTCGACTTGAAGCAACTGATCTTTTACAGGATGTTTTATTAATACAATCTGAATCATTACCTTTGGATACCAGGAGGATGACTGATGAGATGGACGATGCAGAAGCAAAATTAAAGACTGAACTTGAGGAAAAAAAGCAGCAATTACCGAAACTGATAACAGTGACTGAATATGAGTTTCAGGTTAGTAGAACTAAATTGGAAGAAAAAAATAAAACGTTCCACTGCTAGTCCGAAACAAGGTATGAGCAAAAGAATGCCTTTAGACTATCCACCAGAATCCAGCCTGGAGGGCTCAAGCCAGGATATCACGGATGGTTTGGCCCAGGGTGTAGTTGAGCAAGAGAAGAATTTGCAAGAGGTTTCGGAAGAATGGACTCCTGAAAATGTGTTACAAAGAGCAGGTTGGGAACGGCGGGGAAATCAGTGGATTCCCGATGCTTCTGTACCCATTCCGGGCTCCCCAGAAAGTTTTTCATTGAGAGAGAGAGAGAGAGAGGCTACAATGTTGCAGCTTCAGGAAAAGCAAACAGTATCATCTCAAAATTTTAAGTCTGACTTGTCTTTTACTACAGCTGCGCAGAATGGAATTGAGGCAAACACTGTCGTTGCTAAGCTAGGCTCAGAAGACTTTCCACGAGAAGTTGTGGATGTTCAACAATGAGTGGAAAAAAATACAGATTTTGAGAACAATGTCCCTCTACCTCTTTCAGAACAGGAACAGGCAAGAGGGGGGGATTATGTTTTTTCCAGTCCTCCTCGGCCTGCCCAAATAATAACTGGTCAGTGGGAAGGGACAGATGCAGACACGAACACAGATCCAAAGCAAAAACCAGGGCCCAAACCATATGTGGGACTTTTTAGAAAACCAACTGAAGCAGCAAGAAGACATTTCTTAGTTCATCTCTGCTAAAATGGTGCGACTCCCATTCCCCCTGATAAACTCTGGGTGGGGACAACGTTGATAAAAGACTCATTAGGGTTTACTCCAACCGGAGGCTATGCACTTATCCATGTACCTGGGGATCGTAGCTATGATATCAGCTTTTGTACTATGCCCCTTTTAGATATGTTTTGGGAAACTTTACTATGAAGTTAAAGACTTGGAAGTGTGGCGAGACTTTGTAGCTATACCTATGACGAAACCTACAATTAAAACTGTTACAATTTTATTTAGAAATGAAGAAGTGGATGTGACTGATACAGTGTTCTGGTTGGAGAAGAGATGCACTGTTTCAGAACATCCAAGACCCATATTAGATGATAATGGGTTTTGGACTGGGGGGTGGCATTTTCGGGTGCAGCTTACACAAACTGAATCAGGTATATAGCATTTGCCCAGTTCCTTTTATTTGGGAAGGGACCATGGGATAGTTTTCTATGCTGGGCAACCCCGAAGTTGTTATAAGTGTGGCTCCTTACAACATTTGAATTCAGACTGTGACAGCATTAAATGTTATTTGTGTGGGGTATTGGGTCATCCAGCAGCCCAGTGTATAGCTTCCCCTATTTGTAATTTATGCGGAGATGAAGACCATGCTTTTCAGGATTGTCCCTGGGCTGCTCACAGTACTGCAAAAATCTCTGATCAAGACTTCATTTTGTCTCAGGCCCGTAGATCCTTTAACTCCCAACAAAGGGAAGTGGGTACTCCCTTTTACCAACCCAGGCACACAGGGAGGGGAAGGGGAGGTTATCAGGGGTCCAGAATGAGAGAAGGAGCTCCTGGAGGTAGGCCGTTAGTAGACAAGAGACATTTTAATACAGTAATCAGCAATATGAATCTGGGGACCAGAGGAAGAGAAGAGGAAGGGGAGCTGGAAAATATAAATGATACTCCCTTTGTCACTCCTCAGGGGTCACAGAAAAGAGTTTCCTCCCATGCCTCTATAGTAAATTTAGAAACTACTTCTACACACTTGGGAACTCCACAAGTGATAGCTCCAGGGGAAAACCAAGTAGATGCAGCCCCCCCCCCACACCCCAAAAGCAAATTCACAAGAAGTGCTATGTGGAGAGTGTCAAAGGAGGTTTCCTACACTAGCTTGCTTCAGGACTGGCAATCTTTATTTTTCTTTTATTATAAGTCTGTTGCGCATAGCCCTAAAAGTCCCTTGTTTTCTCGTTTGTTGTTCTAAGTATGACGTGTAGATTGGCCACCTACACATCACACTTTTCTTCCATAAGGTTATATTGTTTTAGTTTGTACGCTAACTCCTGAATTCAAAGCGTACACCCCCTCTTTCGTTCTTCAAATATTACAGGGTATTGAGTATAGTATGAGCTTCAGGTTTTCCTGTCTCCGTTTTGCAAGGAGACATAAGTTTTACATACTTCAATTTTACCGGAGTTTGTCCCCGAACATGCGTAGGTTCGAGGAGGAATCTCCGTTAATGAATTTTCCCATTTTCCCAGTAACTCTGTTCGCCCTGGTGCGCTGCCCCTTTTGAATGTGCGAGAGGACAGTCATCTCTCTCGCAGCATTAGGACCGAGGAGTGAGGACATTTTTTTTCCTGTGTTAAGCAACCCTCAGTCCAAAGCGCTAAAAATAGGCTCACATCTAGATTGCAACTCTGCTTCTGCTGTTACGCCACCCAAGATATGTAAAAGTTGGCGTTTTGCAGTGTGAAGTTCAGCTCCCATCCTTTGTTAATAAAATGCCATATTGAGCCTTGCGTTTTTAGATAAACAAAGCAAAATTAAATGAAGGGACAATTTATTCCGGAAAACAGGACTGCTTAAGCTCATGTTGTTAAATAAAAACTAGAGAGTGATTTGAGTGTTTAAAGTACATATGTATAAAATTGTAAAGAGCTAAAAACCTATGGATAGTCGGAGTTAAACTCTGAGTGCATTAAGTTATGTTTAAAAAGTAGTTTTTTTTTGTTTACTTGAACTGTTTCAGCTTGCTTCCTTTCTCTTTCCTGCTTCTCCTTCTTCCTTTCTGAGCCGGCCGGCCCCTTTGTGTTCATATTTATGACTTATTTTAATGTGGGAGGAGTTTAAAATGTGAAACTAGTTTCTTATGTTGTAAAAATGGAATTTAGGGTAATAGATATGATTTTATATAATATCTAAATATAGCTGATGTATGTAAGACTAAAAGAAATCTAGTTTAAACAAAAGATTTGTTACTGTTGAACCCAGGGGAGGGGTTTCGAGTCACATGACCACTTCTTCCCTTAAAATGAGCTCAAAAGTCAATTAAAGTCAGTCTTGTGTTGGTCTTCCAGACAGCAACATTGCTCTAGCTGTTTTCTGGAGCTGTATCTACATGAATTTTTGGAATTTTGTCTTTATTTTGTCATTAGACGTTCGTTGTTATTTGAGCCAGTATTTGGTTGCTTTAAATAAATACTTGGACGTCTGAGTTCCTTCCAGCACTTCTGGAGTTGTGTTTTGTCTACTATCCCAACACTTCCACAGAGAGGCATTATCGCCTTTACCCCTATCAAACAGTTATTCGGTGTTCTCCTCATAGGGTGACCAGGTAGAAACAGAGACCCCATGGATGAGGAATGCCCACCTCCAAGAGAAGGAAATATTCCACAACCAGAGGTACAAAAACCAGGGACAGAAGTGCATTTGAAACGGGTCATAAGGTCAAGTAGGAAGTTGATGAAACCTCCTCCCTGAGCAGATTTATTTAAGACTTGCAAGCTTAAATGTTAATAGCATTAAATCAGAGATTAAAAGAAAAATGACATTTAGTAGTTTGCAGCAAACTGAGTTTGATGTTTTCATGTTACAAGATATCAGGCTGCATACACTGGCAGAGGTTGTACAGGCTACTGATGAGTGGAAATGGGGAACATCAGTTTGGTCTATCGGTGTGGAGACCTGTAGTGGGGTAGGAATTCGTTTCCACTCAGATGTTTCAGTTATAGGATTAGTAGATATAGACCCCAGTAGGGCTTTGTTATTGGATGTACTTATAGATTCCCTATACTACAGACTTATAACTATCGACGGGCCACAAACTAAGGCTTTACAGATAGACCTACTAAATAAAATACAGCCTTACTTATACACAAGCAGCCAGATATTTTGGGGTGGGAATTTTAATGTAGATATGCAAAAAAGTAATTCAAAGCAGTGCTGTGATAAAACATTTTTACAACAAGTGGTGCGGCAAGCAAGTTTAAAAAATGCACATTGTGGGGGGAAAATAAAGTGCAGTCTACTTATTTTAAAGGAATACTTTCCTCTCACACAGACTTTCTGTTTGTAAAACAGCCTCTGCCAGTGTTTCAAGCTGTTTCTTTTCTGACAGAAACATCGGACCAATTTTTAATTGGAGTACATGTAGCTGTACTGCCCAGTAGGGAAAAGGGCAAGGGGTACTGGCGTATGAATGTCTCATTACTGGAGAATCCTTTAATCTTAAAATAACTTATGTCCTTAGTTTTGGACAAAACAATCAACGATTTTCTTATATGAGGATATTAGTTTATGGTGAACGGATTTAAAATCTTTACTTACGAGTTTTTTTTACAAGTTATTAGTAAAGAGCAGGCAGAGACTACACACCTGACATTACGGGAAAAACTGGGTTACTTATTGACAAGACAAGTATTAGAACAGTTTGATCTCAAAGAAGAAATACAGGAAATTAAAACTGAAATGAGAAATTATCAATATAATAGACTGACTTCCCTAATGAAAGCGCAGAGTTTTGAAACACAAGGGAAAACTGTGAATATTAATCCATTTTTTAATTGTTACCAAAGGTGTGAGAAAACACATATTAAAAATCTGATTTCAAATTCTGGGTTGATAGAGAAAGAGAATGAAGGAATAATGAAAGTATTGGTGGATTTTGTAATGGATATGTTTGGAGAACCTGTGGGGGGATTCTGAATTTACTTCTCAGATTTTACAAGCAGCAGACCCTCCAAGTTTAGACTCAGGAATAGGGGAGTGTATGATAGTCCCCATTTCAAATTTGGAAATGACAGAGGTTATGACTTACTTGCATAAAGGAATATTGCCAGGGTCAGATGGGTTACGTGGAGAGTTATATAAATTTTTGTGGGGTATTATACCAGGGGAACTGCTTATGCTTTATAATTGTTTTCTTTCAGAAGATTTTCTGCCTACGGCCCTGTATGAAGGATTGACGTTTTTTTAATTTAAGTCAGGAGATTCTCAAAAATTAAATAACTGGCGTCCAATAACTTTATTGAATACTGATTTTAAAATGTTTGCAAAATTATTACGAAACAGGCTAGCCCGGGGTGATGAAAGAATTGATTAGAATGGTACAAATTTGTTCAGTTCCGGGAAGACAAATAACAGAAGCATTACTTTTTATAAGGGAAATAATAGAAGGAGATAAAGGGTATGAGCAGGGTAAACAAAAAGGATTTCTGATTAGTTTAGACCAAGCCAAAGCCTTTGACAGGGTGTCTCACAAATTTTTGTAGCAATGTTTAGGGAAGTATGGGATACCTGTGGAATTTATAAACTGGTTACAGTTATGTTACACATTGGCTTATGTGAGGCCATGTGAAAATGGTTTTCAAGGACCTAAATGTTTGGTACGGAGGGGGGTTAGCTAAGGTTGTCCACTAAGCCCCCTTTTTTAGGTCTTTATGCTAGATCCTTTATTACGGATCTTACAGAAATCTCCTAGAATTGAGGGTTTGACTAGGGAAGGAATACAAGACTGTAAGCTGTTTGCTTATGCTGACAATCTCTGCCTTTTGCTCAAAAATGAACAATCCTTTGAGATAGCAAGGAATCATATTCAGGAGATAGGGAAGGTTTTGAATATGGGGAAAATGAAATGTTTAGATCTCACAGGGTTTCCAGAAGGACCAAGATTGATGAAAGGGTGTTAAGTAGGAATGGCCCCTTGTAAAATTCTGGGCATATATTATGGAGGTAACGATATGGCACATTATAACTGGAATAAGTTAATCACAAAAGGGAAAGAGATGGTAGGACGATAGAACCATTGGAAACTGTCTAAAAAGAAAAGGATATATTTGATAAAGCCTTTCTTAACCCACATTTTTTTTATATATTAGTTCAGTTTTTTTGGTCCTCAAGAATTTAGAAACTCCTTTTGGGATGTTTTTTCTCTCCTGTTTTTGGGGGAGTAGTCTGAACCCAATAAAGCATAACATGTTGTATCAAGACTTTAAAAAGGGGGGGGGTCAATATGATTAATCCCATTTTATTTTTTTTATACAATATTTTTGTATAGTAATTTTCTTCCATTACTTAGAGAGTCGGTGCCAATGTGGGGGAAATTGGGTTATTCCTTAGTACAAGGGGTGTTAGTGGAATGGCAGAAATGCTGTTTTTTTTTGTTTTTGGTTTTTACACACAAGAATAAAAGAAATCCCATGACTACTTAAAAGATGGGAAGGGTTAGTGGATGGCTTAATTAAATGGGGCATAAAAGCAGAAATGGTGCTTCGCTGTACAAGAAAACAATTGTATTTGGAAATTTTGACCACACATTTTATGGAAAATCCAGTTACAAGATTTTTGGAACATTGGCAGAATAAGATTGCTCAATATATAACCGATATTAGGCTCCCAGATAACTTATGGGACACAGTGTGGTTGGGTCTGCATAGAAAAATAAATGTTACGGGAAATCATAAACATAAATCTTTACAGGACAGGTACTGTCCTAGAGAGTTTTGTATTCTTCAAGAAGAAACAATGGATCATTTATATTATAACTGCTCCTATGTTATTGAGTTTTGGGATATCTTAAAAAAATAGGTGGAAGGGGAAGTTACAAATTCCTCCAGATCACCAGCTACTGTATTTTGGGATCATTTCTGATTCGGCGATACAGCTTCAGGAGAGTACTCATCACATACTTTATGCACATGTATTATATCAGATATGGATTGGGCAATGCTGATTAACTTTACAGCAACAAAGTATTTCACCATTTGAGCTTACTCAAATACTTACTAGTGATTTACAGCAGTGGAAATTTGAAGAAAAGGTGCACAGAGACCAAGATAGTTGGTCTTCATGGTGGTTAGGAACAGATTTTCTTTAACTTGGAAAAAAAAACTCACAGTGGGGAGGGGGAGGGTTAAAATGGTTTTCTAACGTATTAAGTTACTGTATGAATTTAGACCTAACTTTTTTTTGTTTTTGTATTCTTCCTTTACAAGATTTTTGTATGATGGAATATCAATCTGTATATATTTTGTCTGAAATTTGTTTTCGAAAAAAAAAAGAAGTTTATGTGGTTATATAGTTTAAAATGTTTACCTTAAGTTTAAAAGTTTTGAAGGAACCGATATTTATTTGTTCAAATTTTCTTTCAATGAATCTGTATGACATAATACTGATCTGTATATATTTCGTTATAAAAAATTTTTCCCTACTCTTTTAGTGAGGCAATCAGCATTTATTATTAAGTTATTGGACTCTGAATAACAGAAAATTTGTGTTGAATGTATGGTGAAATATTTATGTTCATCGTTTTTGCATTATGATTTTGTGTGTAGTAACACTGTTGTGTATATGTTTTGCTTTCAAGTTTTAATAAAAAAAATTCCCCTACTCTTTTCGAGAAGTGCCACGGGATCTTTAACATCCACCTTAACTACCACCAGAACAGGCAAATGGGACCTTGATTTAAAGTCTCATCCAAAAGACTGCACCTTAGGAGTGCAGCACCCCATCATGCTGCACTGCAGTGTCCGTACTGGGATATTAACTCAAGTGCCTGGTGTGGGGCTAGAACCCACAGCCTTCTGATCTTCCGGCCTCAGAAGCAAGTGTGCTACCTGCTGAGCCACTGGCACTGTCATATTACTGAATGTAACAAAACAAAAGTGTCTGCCGCTCTGAACCCTGTCCAAATCTCTTCACGCTTGAGGGACATCCTGTAGGTCTTGTATTGATAGCCATGTGCGATGCTGTCCATCAATACTAGATTTGCAGGCAGCTAGTGTTCAGCTGTAGAGGTGACCAGAGGCTAAGTGCTGGCCAACGAAAGGGAATTTGGTGTTACTGGTTTTGGGGTGGCAGTGGGTTTGGCTTGGGGGGATTATTGACAACAAATAATGAAGGTGGTGGTTTCACTATACTACCAGGAAACAGACTTTAAGCAAGTTGCCAGTGGGATCAAGGGAAGGGGGGGCCACTAGACTACCAGGGAACAGAGTTTGTTTAACATGCTGAAACTGTGACAGGGGAAGGAGGAGGAGGAACCACTACATAACCAGGGATTCTTGTATCACACCAGCATATTTCTAAAAGGGATCAAATAGGGTGAGGGGGTTCTACGCTTTGCCTCCGTGCACACAAGTATGAGGGCATTGCATAGAGATGAACAAGGCCACATAATCAAAATCAAATCAAAAAACATGATGTTTGTTACAAACAGTAAATGTACATATGAATATACAAAGAAGCCAGCAGAAAGCCATCCTGTCTATTCAGCCTGCTCATACTGTGGGGTCCTCGACTTACATTACTGACCTTGCCCCTCCCTCCCAGGTTCTCCCTCCTCTCCATCTGCCCCCCCCAAGCTCCATATTTGCCACTGATGCCTATCCCAGCCTCTCTTGAAGCTCCCTATCGATGTCACCGAGACCACGTCTCGGGAAGAGCATTCCAACTGCCCACCCCCATGAAGAAGTGCCTCCAAACCTCCTTCCTAAACCTTCTGCCTTCCAGCTTTAGACTATGCCCCTTCATAGTTCAGCTGACACTGAGCTTGCAGGGACCCTCTTTATCCACCCTATTTATTCCTTTCAAGTACTTGAAGGTCTCTGTCGTGTCCCTTCTCTCCCTCCTCTCCTCCAGACAGTACATATTCAGGGCCCCCAACCTCTCTTCATATGTCTTACCCTGCTGATCTGCAATCATCTTAGCTGCCCTCTTCTGGACTGTCTTCAGCATGTTGATTCCTTTTCTTAAGGTAAGGACACCAATGTCTTAGTCCATACTCCAGGTGTGGTCTCACCAGTGACTTGTACAAGGGCAGGATGACCTCCCTCCATCTGCTGCTGATTCTTCTGGCTATACACACCAGCATCTTGTTTGCCTTTGCTACTGCTTTCTTGCGCTGCATGGAGTGCTTCAGGTTACTAGTGATTATCACCCCTAGATCCTTCTCCTCCTGCACTGCTGCTACCCGGACTACCCCAGGTGGTACTCAGTTCTTGGATCCCTGGCTCTAATATGCATAACTCAGCATTTCTTGGCACTGATGCCAAGCTGCCAAATCTCTGACCACCTCTCAAGTTTTCTCAGGTCCTCCTTCAGGTCCTGGATCCCTTCCTCTGTGTTCACCCTCCTGCAGAGTTTGGTGCCATCCACAAATAGGCAAATTTTGCCCTTGATGTCCTCCCCAATGTTGCTGATAAAAATACTGAACAACACCGGCCCCAGCACCAAACCCTATGGGACCCCACTGGTGACTTCCCTAGTGCTAAGTAACTGTCCCTCTACCATCATCCTCTGTGTCCTCTTCCTCAACTACCTTTATACCCATCTGGTCATTTTCTCCCCTACCCCAAAATGTACCAGCTTCCTGATCAACCTCTTGTGGGGTACAGAGTCAAAAGGCCTTGCTGAAAAGTTAAGCTACGATCAAAGACTTGAGCATCTAGCATTGTACTCTTTATTATATAGACAAACCAGGGGAGATCTTTGTTTTGTCTATAATGCTATTAAAGATGATTACCTTATGGAAACTTTAGGGTTAGCAAGATATACTGACATCTTTACCACACGATCCCATAATTTAAAATTAAAGGGGAATACTAACAGGATAAACAGGTGTAATAACTGGTTTACCCAGAGAATAATTTCTGCATGGAACACATTACCATCTAATGTTGTTAACAGTGAGAGTATGGTTATTTTCAAAAACAGACTTGATCATTATATGGGACAAAGAAAGACTTATTTTATTAAAAAGATGTCTTCAATTTCCACCTACGGGTGGCGAGTTTCCTATGGACCTTTGGTCCCCTTAACTCATACACAACCTATGAACCTATAAAGTCCAGACAAAGGAAGTCCACTGCCTGGCTCCTGTCCACTACCTTAGTGACCCAGTCAAAGAAGTCAATCAGATTTATTTAACATGATCTCCCTCCCACAAACTCATGCTGCCTCATCCTGGAGTCCACTCTCCTCTAGATACCCTATCAACTTTTCCTTAAGTATGGTCTCCATAAGCTTGCACATGACTGAGGTCCGACTGACCAGTCTGCAATTCCCCAGGTCAATCTTGGAATCTTTGTTATGGAGGGGCACCACATGTGCCATTCTCCAATCCTGCAGCACCACACCTGACTCCAGGGAACAACTGAACAGGCCCGCCAGTGGTCCTGCAAGCTCCCCTGTCAGCTCCCTCAATACCCTTGGATGTATGCCACCCAGGCCTGGTGATTTCTTCACCTTCAGTGCTAGCAGCCCCATCCCTCACTCTATCCTCCTCCAGCATCACATCTGTGCTCCTTCCCCACTTCCCTTCCCCGTGTCCTTCTTTTTCCCACTCATGAAGACAAAGCACAAGTATTCATTCAGCACCTCAGCCTTTCGTTCTCTTTTACCTATTCATATCCTTTCCTATGCCTGACAATCTCATTCTTCTTGTCCCCTTTTTCACTTATATAGCAAAATAAGACCTTCTCCATTTTGATTCCCCCAGCTATCTGCAATTCTTTGTGTGCCTTAGCCTGACGCACTACCTTGCTTGCCACCTTGGCTAACCTTAGGTAGTTTTCCCTATCCTCCTCTCACTTGGTCTTCCTATATCTCCTGAAAGTTGACCTCTTGTCCCTCACCGCCAGGTCAACTTCTGAGCTGAGCCAAATCGATGCTTTGGCCCTCGAGTTCTTCTCCCTGATCCAAATGCACTCCTCTGTGGCAGCCAGTATCCCTTCTTTGATGGTTAGCCATTTTTGGTCCACTCCTGTATCCACTCTTGATGTCCACCAGGTGACTCTTCATCACCTCGCCCCTCCTCCTGCGGTCCGTCTTCTTGAAATTCAGGATTTTGGTGTTGGTGAGGATGCTTTCCCTGCCCATATCCAACCAGAAACACACTGTGTGATGATTGTTACCACCTAGGGGCTCCTTGACTGTTATCTCTTGAACGTGCTCCCCATTTGTGAGCACAAGATCAAGGACTGCCCCCTCCCTGGTGGGTTCTGCAATTCCCTGAGTCAGGAACCCACTCTGCACTGCTTCTAGGATCACCTGACCCTTGGCACAGCACATAGCTGGTATGCTACAGACCACCTTGGGCAGGTTAAAACCCCCCCCCACTACCACCACTCCCTTTCCTGCAACAATTGCAAACTCAGCTCCCTGCCCCTTTCCTCTTCTTGGCTGGGTGGTCTGTAGACCGGCCCAACCTCATCTTTCTTCCTGTATTGGAAGGGATTAGTAAGGCTTACACAAACTGCTTATGCTTAAACTGGCTGAAAAACACACTACAGTCAGTGCTCCAGAAGAGGCAAGTACTGGCCTATTTTACTCCCCAATTTTTAAGAAATACTCTTTAAAAAAAAAAAAAAAAGTACCAGTTCTCATCCCATCCCTTGGAAATGCCCCATAAATACTTCAAAAAGAGCAATTGTTTTCTGAATGTGAAGCACTTTTACTCATCAAGATTACAGTTTACTCACCTAATGTGAAAAATGGTGAGTACATTACTTTTGAATTACAAATTTTCTGAAGCACTGACTACTGTAAAGGGACATCTTAGGCAACTATTACCTAAAGCAACCGATCAGCAGTCCAACCAGACTGAATAACAAAACAGGAATAGTCCTCTTCTGCATTGGCTGCCTATCAAGAATGAGGATGGACTTCATATGCCTGGCAAAGTGACAGACTCTGTTAGTGAACATTTAGCCATTTTCTATCTTTGGTGTAATGGGTTTGCCTGACCACCCATACCAAAAGAAGTCACTTTCCGCAACTGCTCAAATTTTGTTTTAGATAACTTCTTGTGTGAACTTGATTTAATCGACTGGTCCTATCTGGTTTCCATTCCAGACATTGTTAATGCCTTACATAGTTTCTCCAATGAGTTCCTACTATACATGTACTAAACCAACACACCCTAACACTAAACTCAAAATCCAAAGCAAATCATTGCCATGGCTTAGTAAACTACAGTCTCCACCAGATCTATCGTCCATGGATAACAAGGAGCAATCGGATAATGCGGGCAATTCTGTTACCATTTCTCATTTACCCTTTCATAAAAATCCCTGGTTATTGTGGTCATTTGCCACCGTACATGGCAGGCATTTTTAAAGCACATTAACGAGTTGTGAAGTGTCTGTCAAGCTGTCAGTATTTTCGGTTTCTGGATCAAGTGAAATCCTAGGTGTGGCATTTTCACAGGTACAGTACTGAGGTGTTATCTGACAAGGGATTATATGCTCAGAGTAGACTGCAAGGTGATTGCTATGTTAGTTTCTCTGTGCGAGCACCTTAGACGCCACCAGAATGTCTGCTAAACAGAAAGCTTTGAGCCTTTCTGAGACGGTTGAACTGTTGAATAAAATGGCTCAGTTACCCAAGATGAGCCAGTGGGAGATCACGGCTCAGTTAGGACTTGTGAAGTCAATAGCTGCTGATCTTCAAAAACAGCAAGATCAGCTAATGGTAGAGTGGAACCAAAACACAAACCCCGATCTCAAGAGAAAAAGAGAAGGTAAAGATGGGGAGATAGAAGATGCCCTGCTGCGGTGGTTCCCAAATGCACGGGGGAAAGAGGTACTTATCAGTGGTCCCATTTTAATGTAAAAGGCAAAGAATTCCTGCCCACGGAGCAGCAGTGGGACCTCACGCCGTGTAATCCCAGCACTCCCAATTTCTCTGGGGCATTCCTCTCCACGGAGCAGCAGTGGGACCTCCCGCTGTGTAATCCCCAGCACTCCCAATTTCTCGGGCATTCCTGCCCACGGAGCAGCAGTGGAACCTCCCGCCGTTTAATCTCCAGTACTCCCAATTTCTCAGGGGCATTGCTGCCCACTTAGCAGCAGTGGGACCTCCCGCCATGTAATCCTCAGGTAATGGGAAAGGACAGCGTCTGCCCTGATTTCAAGTTTGGCACCTTTTTCTCTGTGGCTTTGTTTCAGCAGCTTTTACCGAATCTCTGCTAAGTGTGCTTGCTTGAGTACATGAGGGACCTTATTTTACACAACTGTACCTGGTGAAATGAATTTAACTGTGTTAAGCCCTGTAGACATTAAGTTATCCATTTTTTAGCCTGCTGTAAATGAAATTACCAGCATTTAGCCCAGCCAAACTAAATTTTCCTGCTTTTCACCCTGCTGAAACAAAAATACCTGCTTTCAGCCCTGCCTAAATTAAATTTATTGTTTTCTGCCCTGCCGGAATGAAAATACCTGCTCTAACCTTGCCAATAAGAAATTTATTTTTTGCTCTGCTGAAATGAAAATCCCCGCTCTCAGCTCTGCAGAAGCAATCGCATGCTGTTTGCCCTGCTGTAATGACCTGCTCCTGATTCAGACCTATCTGAAAGAATTTGTGGTGCCTAAGAGGCACTGACCCTCGTTCTCTCCTACCTGAAAGCGGGAGTGTGAGGGAGATTCCTGTGGGCTGCAGGCTCTACTCCTCTCCGAAACTCGGAGCAGCGCTCTGCTGGATCCTTATCCTCGGGCTGCTGAGACTCTACTCAGGGCACTAGCTCCCCACAGTCGTCTTGTGGCTGCACCCGCCCACCCCCAATTACCTCCACCCTTGGTAGTGTCCACTTATATAGATCTTGTGTATTGTGTGATTCTCCGTGAGTTCTATACTCTATCTGTGAGTAATCTCATCTGGAGGTTATCACCTATCTCCACTAGGTGTCATCCTTTAACTGAAATAGCCTATGCTCACATTTCTTTCCATTTTACCTTCAGTCTATTGTGGTTTTAACTACCTATTCCAGTAGTCCTCCCTGCTGTTTTCCACTACTTCCCTACCTGGCCCAGTTTCTCTCTTTTTACCCCCCTTGGTTGCTACTACCTTGCAGTCAGAACCCCCTGCACTCTATGTCCACAATGTTGTTTAGGCTAGCTTTGTATCTCCTTGGGTCATCGTTCCTTGCAGTAATTGCCCTTTTCTCCCTATCCCTTGCGGTAGGCCCACCTCTCCTCACTAAGGAGTCCACTTGCAACTTTGTTTACTCTAACCTGATAGCCGAAGGTTCCGCCACACCTCCACGTCTAGTTTACCTTAGCTACAAACTTCATGGCTCCCTTATTAGGCATTTGGTGCTCCAGAGGATTACCTCCTCAACCACTGTCTCCTGTGCTCTAGCCCCTGCTTTTCTTTGGGTCACTATCCTAACTCTCACATTAGCTGGGGATACTGAAACCAATCCTGGCCCATCGCTCTACCTTAATCAAACCCACCCCCTCGCCTCTCACCGGCTTCCTCAAGCTTCTGGCCTATGCTTTAGATAGAAACATAGAATTTGATGGCAGATAAGGACCGCTTGGCCCACCCAGTGTGCCCGTTTCCCTACCTACTGGATAAGCTGCAGATCCTAGTTAACCAGCAGCCTACTTCTTCCTACCCCCACCCCTAGAATGGCCTTATGATTGTCCCATGCATGCTTGAATTCCACCACTGTTTTGACTCCACAATTCTCCGAAGGCTGCTCATGCATCCGTAACCCTCTCTGTAGAAAATACTCCTTAAATTACCTCTGAGCCGCCCCCCCATCTTCAAATTGTGCCTTGTTCTTGTACACCTCTTTTTTTGAAAGATGCTACCCTCTTGGACTTTGTTGATTCCCGTGAGGTACTTGAAAGTTTCTATCATGTCCCCCCTCCCTCCTTTTCTCGAGGCTATACATATTAAACTCCTTTAGTCTCTCTTCATATGTCTTCCGGTGCAGACCCTGCACCATGTTAGTTGCCCTCCTCTGGACAGCTTCCATCCTGTCTATGTCTTTGGAGACTGGGTCTCCAGAACTGCACACAGTACTCCAGATGGGGTCTCACCAGCTTTCTGTACAGAGGGATAATAACTTCCTGTTTTCTACTGGTGATGCCTCTCCCTATGCATCCCAGTATTCCCCCAGCCCTCCTTGCTGCCCTCTCACATTGCTTGCCCACCTTTAGGTCATCTGATACGACTACCCCCAGGTCCCTATCCATTTTTGTTGTTAGTATCTCACCCCCCATTGTGTACCCAGGTGCATTACCTTGCACTTCTTAGCATTGAATCTAAGCTGCCATGCATTTGACCATTCCTCTAACCTTGCCAAGTCCCTTCTCATCCTTTCCACCCCACCTTGTGCATCAACTCTGTTGCAGATCTTTGTGTCATCTGCAAAGAGACATACTTTTCCTTCCAGTCCCTCTGCAATGTCGCTTATAAAGACACTGAAGAGGACCGGTCCTAATACTGAACCCTGCAATACTCCACTAGTAACCCCCCCTTTCTTCAGAGTGGACTCCATTTACTGTTACTCTCTGTGTCCTATTCTCCAGCCAATTCTTTACCCAGGCTGTCATCCTGGGACCCACTCCCAGGCTGGCTAACTTGTATATTAATCTTTTGTGTGGGACTGTGTCAAATGCCTTGCTAAAGTCTAGGTAGGCCATGTCCACAGCCCCTCCCTGATCTACTACTTTGGTCACCCAGTCAAAGAAATCTATCAGATTCATCTGGCACGACCTTCCCGCTGTGAATCCATGCTGCCTTGGGTCCAGTGTCCCTCTGGCCTCTAGATACTCGATAATTCTTTCCTTCAGAAGTGAATCCATCATTTTCCCCTATCACTGAGGTTAAACTAACAGGTCTGTAGTTTCCTGCTTCTGCCTTGCTCCCACTTTTGTGAAGGGGAATCACATCTGCCCTCCTGCAGTCCTCGGGTACCACCCCATCCTCCCATGATTTGTTAAAGAGGGTAATCAGTGTGTCACTAGTTCTACCCTTAGTTATTTTAGAATTCTGGGATGAATCCCATCAGGCCCTATTGGTTTGTCCATCTTCAGTTTTAAGAGTTCGTTCATAACCCTTTCTTCTGTAAATGGGCTGGTATCAACTTCTGTATCCAGAGTGCTTCTACTGTTTGTTTTAGGTACCTCCCCCTCTTTATTTGTAAATACTGAGCAAAAATATTTGTTTAGTATCTCTGCCTTTTCACAGTCTCCCTCTGCCCACACTTCCTCCCTTTATTAAGCCTCACTATCCTCCCTTGGTCTTCCTTCGCTCCTGATGTACCTATAAAAGGTTTCATCCCCTTTCTTAACTGAGTTGGCTATCTTTTCCTCGGTTTGGGCCTTTGCTGTTCTGACTGCTTTCCCAGCTTCCTTTTGCTTTAACTGATACAGTTCTCTGTCCTGCTTCCTCTGTGATTCCTTATACTTCCTGAATGCTTTCTTTTTCTCTTGAACCTTCACTGTCACTTCCTTTGAGAACCATAGTGGTTTCTTACATAGTTTTGTTTTGTTTATTTGCTTCAC
Organism: Neoceratodus forsteri; assembly: GCA_016271365.2. NCBI lineage: Eukaryota > Metazoa > Chordata > Ceratodontiformes > Ceratodontidae > Neoceratodus > Neoceratodus forsteri. The sequence goes on from CM028133.1 coordinate 67,272,404, forward strand.
ACAAAGGCTCACCTAAACATCCGCAGTCTACCTGCTAATCTCTCTGAGCTGGAAGCTTGGATTCAATTAAATAACCCCGACATCCTTGTTCTGTCCGAAACATGGTTAAAACCTACAGTCCTGACAAACAGCTGTGCCCTACATGGCTATAACATGTATCGCGTTGACTGGGCATCCTCCAAAAGAGGGGGTGGTCTGGCACTATATTACAAGTCTCACCTGAATCCTGAATGTCACACTGCTGCCAACTCCTTGCCTGATCAACTGTGAGGTACTGTATTGTCTCCTGCTCCTAGGGGGTGCCAAGAAGTTGTACATAATTGGTGTGTACTCACCCCAAAGAAATAGCAAACTTGGACTAGAGGAGTTTACTGGTCTAATTCCTACCCTAACAAAGAAAGAGGTGATCTGTCTGGGGGATTTCAATCTTGACTGGCTAGGTCCCAACTCTGCCTCTCTAGCTTGGACATCACTGCGTTCCTAAGTGATTTGAAACAAACTGACTGGTCTTCCTTACTCCACACCAATGACATCAACCTGGCCACTGACTACTTTAATGCCACTCTGGTAACCTTATAGTCTAAACATATCCCAGTTTCAACACGGAGGATCAGAGGAAAGGTGACCAAGTGGCTGAAGCGGCCTCTCCTTCAATAACTCAAAGAGCATGACAAGCTTTGGTCTAAATGGAAATCCTACTCTATTCATACTGACTTTGTTGCCTATCGGACTCTACGAAACACCTGCAAGAAAGAAGTCCGAGTTGCCAAGAGCAACTACTACTGGAGCCTCCTCCGGTCTATGGCCTCTGACCCAAAGTAGTACTGCAGTCTGATAAACGAGATCCTGGGGAACTCCAAGCCACTTCACTCCCAAGGAGATGCTAACTGATGATTCTCTGTGCAACAATCCCCGTACCATAGCGAATGCTCTCAACTCCCTCTTTACTGAGGCCCATAAACTCCTCTCCTCAGCATCCAGTGGCCCTATCCCCTTCTCGCCTACTACTCCACCTCTTATTCTCTCCAATATTACCCAGTCAGATGTTCTCAAGTTTCTTCAGTCTATCCCCCCCGCATGGAAGCCCTGGTCCTGACAGCACTGAACCGTGGACACTTAGACTAGGAGCCCATCTCCTTGTTACCCCTATCACTAGGCTGATTAATCTGTCTATCTGCACCTCTACTGTGCCTTCAGCATGGAAAACAGCCAGGATTATCCCTGTTTTTAAGAAAGGGGGCCCCAAAGTCCTATCTAACTATTGGCCCATAGCCTTGTTACCAACCCTCAGTAAGATTTTAGAGAAACTTATTCACCTCCAGGTCCCTGCTCACCTACTGAACTTTAATCTTCAGTCTCCTGCTCAACACGGTTTTAGGGCTGGACATAGTACCACCACCGCCCTCACTCTACTCACCAGTGACATTAAGTCCAACATGGACAAAGGTCTACTCACAGAGGCCGTGTTCATAGACCTCACTAAGGCATTTGATCTGGTTAATCATCCTCTTCTCCTAAGCAAACTAGATCTTTTAGGCGCTTCTGAACTCACCCTATCATGGTTTAGCAGCTACCTTACCAACTGAACCCAATCCACCTCTTTTGGCAAAACTCTTTCATCCCCAGCTCCCATCTCCTGTGGTGTCCTGCAAGATTCCATCCTGGGACCACTACTCTTTTCTATATTCACTAATGACACTACCTCCTCTCTTCCCCACTGTCGCTCCATCATGTATGCGATGATCTGGTTCTCTACGTCGCCTCTCATTCTGCCTTGGACATTAGTGCCCACCTGTCCTCCGCACTCAAACAGATCCATCACTGGCTCTCCTCCAACTCACTAATTCTTAACCTACCTAAGACCCAGACCATGCTGTTTGGGTCTGCTAGGAAAGTCTCTGCTAAGTCTACAAAGTTTCATGTACTTAGCTGTGACGGGTTTAAAGTGACGGCTACTGACTCCTTCAAATACCTTGGAGTTACCCTTGATCCCGTTCTTGATTTCTCCTCACATATGAATGAGGAATGTAACTCTGTCAATGCCAAACTAGGAGCTGCTTACTGTGTGCGCCACTCCCTAACCCCTGCTACCAGAATCTCCGTGGCATGTGGGGTACTACTTTCTCGGCTTCTGTATGCTCTCCCAACTCTCTCCCAGTCTAATGCGGGAATCCTTCACAAGTGGGACATCTCATATAACATCTGTAGATTCGCCCTCTCTGTCCCTTGACTAATTCACCCCTGCCACCTTTACTCCACTTTGCATGGGCTGTCCACCCATCTCAGAGCTCCTTCTCGCTGGGTTGCTTGATTGAGTCCATGAACCGGACCACCCGCCCAGGCAGCATAGGTGCCATGCTCACTCCGGTGACATATTCCTGCACACTAAGGTCATCTGATCAACCTCTGTTCTCCATGCCTCTCTGCTCGACCAAAATGGGGGAGCAAGCCTTCTCCCATTTTGCCCCTAAATTCTGGAACTCCTTACCAGCCCATTTAAAGGGCTCCTTATCCCACTTCGCCTTTGAATCAGCATTTTTTCCCCCACATTCATGCACTCAACTCCTGCCACTGTAACTAAGTATTCCTGTATTCCTACTATTCACCCTTACTTCAGCGTTACCTCGTTGCTACGATACCAAGCTGTAAAGAACTGCCTGACCGTTCACTGGTCCTACCCATCCCTCCGTGGATGGCCACTGCTTGTTGTGATACCTGATCTTCTCTGTGGAATTCAACCCTGTTATATAATTTGTAACTTGTGCTTGCTTGTATAATTTATTCAAATTATTGTCTGTTCCTCTCGGATGTCTGTTACTGCTAATGATCTGTACTTGTTTTTGTGCTAATTCTCTGGTTTATGTAATGTACTCTCCTGGGTCGTGCTTGAAAATAGGCAGGTATCTTGCCTAATGCACTTACCCGGTTACCAAAAGCAAATAAATAAAAATAAATAAACTTGCCGATGCCCTTGGGAAGCCTGATTTCAACCCATCTGAGGGATGGTTGCAGAGATGGAAAATCGGCAACATCAGCTTCCAATGTGGACACGGTAAAAAACTAAATGCAGATGCTGCAAGTGCTGACTTATGGCTTAACTATGTCCTGCCTGGGCTACTCCAAGGATACGAGCCATAAAACGTATTCAGTGCTAATGAGACTGGCTTGTTTTTTTGATGCGTAGGTTTTGGAACTTTGGCGTTTAAAACAAAGACAGTCCAGGGCAATAAGCATGCCAAGGAGTGCATTTCTGTGCTAGCGTGTTGCAATACGGACGGTTCAGAGAACGTGACCTGCTTGTGATAGGCAAATCACAGACCCCAAGGTGCTTCAGAGGAATAAACCATTTGCCAGTTCTTTACAAAGCGAACAGACCATCTTGGATGACCGCAGATATTTTTTCTGAATGGGTCCATAGGTGGGGACACAAACTACGCAGTCGTAAGACTGCCCTTCTGATAGACAATTTCTCTGGGCACCCACACGAGTGGTCTATGGAACTCTGATCTCATTTTCCTCCCCCCCAACACTACCTGCCTCATCCAGCCCCTTGACCAGGGCATCATTTATTGCAGGAAACAGCATTATGCTAGGACTATGAGAGAGCGAGTGCTGTCAGACCTTGATTCAAGCCCTGAGTTAAACGCTCTACAGTGTGCCAAGAAACTGAACCTGCTGGATGCTGTACACCAGCTAAAGCAAGCTTGGGACTCCATATCGCAACTCACCATTCAACGATGCTTCCGTAAGAGTGGCTTTGTGGTTGCTAACACTCGGCTGCTTGATACAGAAGAACTGCAAGAGGAGCAAAACACTGTCTGCTGGCACCAGAAGACATGTCTCCTGAACAGTTTGATGAACTGTGTTGCCTTCACAACAATAAGGAGCAACCCAGTGTAGAGGATGACATAGCAGAGGTCATGAACTCCATCCTGCCTGTTACAGACATAGATGATGACGCAGATTACGAGGCAGACCACAGTCAGGAAGAGACCATCGTAATGCCAGACAATGTGCGGTCAGCAATCCTAACGCTACGGATAGCGATGGAGCAACATCCCGACATAGAACCAGATTGGGACACAATAACGAGGGTGGAGTGCATGTGGAAACCACACTGCGAGACCAGAAAGGTGCAGAAATGGATATTGGAGTTCTTTGATGCTCAAGTAGGACTACCTGAACATTTTCAGTAAAAGCGCTGTAATACACTACTGTACTGAATTCTTGAACATAGAAACATAGAAGCTGATGGCAGATAAGGACCGCAAGGCCCATCCAGTATACCCATTTCTTCTATCTTATGAATATGCCATAGGCCTGTACTCTGTCAATGGCCTATCTATTCATGTTCATCTGTATTGCTCCCTTATGCCTATCCCATGCCTGTCTGAAGCCCTGCACTATATTCATATCCACCACTTCCTGAGGTTATGCCGTTCCACGCATCCACCACCCTTTCTGTGAAAAAGAACTTCCTCACATTACCCCTTAATCAGCCTCCCTGTAATCTCATGCTGTGTCCTCTTGTCCTACTATTTTTTTATACTGAAACGTTAGACTCTTTCAACTTGTTAAAGCCCTTAGGCTGTTTGAATGTTTCGATCATATCACCTCTCTCCCTCCTTTGCTCTAGGGTATACATATTAAGCTCCATTAATCTGTCCTCATATGTTTTCTAATGCAATCCTTGCACCATTTTGGTTGCCCTTCTCTGGACTACCTCCATTTTGTTAATGTCCTTGTGCAGGTGCGGCCTCCAGTACTGCTCGCAATACTCCAGATGGGGTCTAACCAGTGTCTTGTAAAGAGGGATTATCACCTCCATCTTACGACTTGTGATACCCCTACTAATACACCCCAACATCAATCTAGCCCTACCTACTACTTTAGTGGTCTGCTTAGATAATTTCAGGTCATCTGTGATGATGATGCTCATGTCTCTTTCTTCCCTTGTGATTGCCAGCAACTCCCAGCCCAACCTATAGGTAGCTTTAGGATTTCTCTTCCCTATGTGCATGATCTTGCACTTCTTTGCGTTAAACCCCATTTGCCAATCTTCCAGCCACTCTGCCAGTTTATCCAGATCTCTTCTCATTCTGCTCATCCCATCTGGACCATCTACTCTGTTGCAGATCTTGGTGTCATCTGCAAATAGATAAACCTTACCCTCCAATCCATCGGCAATGTCACTGATTAAGATACTGAAGAGGACTGGCCCCAAGATTGATCCCTGAGGTACCCCACTTGTGACTTGCATCTCTTCTGACTGTATACCGTTTATCACCACTCTGTTTTCTGCCCACCAACCAGTTTGTCACCCAGTTGACCAACTTCTGACCCACCCTGAGCCTATCCAGTTTATTAATCAATCTTCTGTGTGGAACAGTATTGAAAGCTTTGCTGAAGTCAAGGTAGGTGACATCAACTGCTCCCCCTTGGTCCGCCACTCTTGTTATCCAGTCAAAGAAATCTATGGGATTAGTTTGACAGGACCGTCCTGCTGTAACCCCATGCTGTCTTGGATTCTGTGCTCCTATGGATTCCAGGCGTTGCACTATCCTTTCCTTAAGGAGTGCCTCCATAATCTTGAAACACTGATGCGCTTTCCATTTTTTGTTTATTTTTCTTTGTTGCTTTACTTTTTCATCCAGTTTTAATGAGTATTTAATAAAGTATCACTTTTTAGCATTTAAACCCTGACCTCGCACTGAAAATACTTTAGATGGTTTAACCGTCCACTGAATATAACGGGCAAAATGCTGCTACACAAAATTGCCTGTTATAAGCGGTGGGGACTGTACTGTTCAAGGAGATGAAGGACAGGGTCTTGGCCTGTTCTAAATACAAAGAATCCAACATGCAAGCTGAGTGGATGGCATATAGAGGACACAGAAATAAATGCAAACAAATCTGTCAATAACGACAAAAGCATTATTTAAAAACTCAACAAGCAGAGAACTTTAGCGATAAAAAAAATTGGAACATCAAATCGCTCCAAAACCCTTCTGTTGAAACTGCCCTCCCCCAACCACAGAACTAGACAGCACTAAATATTCAGAACCTAAGGCTACTGCAAACCTTTTCAATAATTGTTTCTGTAACCTCAGCAAATACAGAAAACCCATAAACATGGGAGCTCCCCTGATGCCTCCCCTAGTGAATGTATCAAAATCCAGCATTCAAAATTTCACCTCACAAAAGTAACTATCAGGGAAGGCCTAGCTATGCTTAAATCTGTATAAGTAGACAAGTCACCAGTCAGCGATGAACTGGCACCAAAGTTCCTAAAACTGGCGGCACCCAAAACTGCAGTTCCCATAGCCAAAATTATGAATCTGTCCTTCGTGATACAGCAAGTTCCTGACATTTGGAAGCTGCCTTACATCATTATTTTACACTAAATGGGCAGCTGAACCTCTCTCAACCTTCCAACTACCCTTCTACCCCCTCTCACCTCCCACCTACCATTCCACCCCTCCTCTCCTCCTGTCTCCTCCTCCATATCACCCTATCTCTTGTTGCTCTACCCCAGACCACCTAGCACTTATCTTTCTGTTCTTGCACTTACTACAATGTCAAATCCTTGACTGCCTATCTCCCTTCTCCCCACCCTCCCCTCCACCTCTTAGCCCCCACCTCTTGCTCCACCTATATCACCCCAGGATGGTTTTAATTTGAATCTGTGTCTTGCTATCTATACATACACCTGTATTGTTAATTGTGCATTGCTATCTGCCACTGATTGTTTGCTACTGTGCTAGTTTTGTCTTGTATTGCATCTTATCACTGCCTGCTTCTGTGTAAACCTCCTGACCTTGTATTGTATCTTACCACTGTTTTGCTTGCACCCATTGCTGATGCGGAACCTTTGTAAAGGAACTTTTGGTTCAAAGGTATTTGTAATCCTAGTAATTAATAAATAAATAAAATAAACCTCACTTGATAACTTTAGACAAATATCCACATTATCTGCTGTAGCCAAGTTGCAGGAGAAATTGATGCATAATCAGTTAACTGGCTACATGGACCAATACAACCGGTTATGTGGTGAACAACACGATTTTAATAAAAAACATGGGACTAGTACAGCCTTGGTAAGGTTTTAGGACACAATCTGTTAAGCTACAAACAAAGAGCTGGTTTGTCTGTGTAGCGGTAAGGCTACCGTTCATGTCTGTGACCCAAGTTCAGGAATGAGCTGGGGTTGTTGGGGACCAGCCAGGTGGGAGGAGGACTAAGCAGCCCAGAACATGCTTTTCTCCTCCAGTGAGGGAGGATTGCCATCCCTGCTGCAATACTGCCACCTTGGTAACCACAGGTGGTAGTGTAGTCGCGGACATTTAGGGAGGGGAGTACGCAGGCTGAGATACGGCATGGCAGTACACCTTGGATCTCCTAAAGTGCCTACATCCTCGGGGTGGGTATGGCAGAGTTAGGCTACACCCTGAGCTGTGACTGATGGACCACTTTTCTATCTCATTTCCTAGCTACCAAAATTCCTGTTACGCTACAGTTAACCCTTTTCTCTTTGCTTTTCTTCTTTTTCCCCTCTACCCTAGGTTGGCCACCTAGCATAGCTCTTTACTATTCATACTAAACTTCCTACTAGTTCTCTCTTCATTCTTTTTCCATTTCCACCCATCCAGTCCCTGGAATAATGCCAAACACCCAGAGAGGTGCTGTGTAAAGTGCATAAGTGCATTTTTGTGTACAAAAACCATGAAGGTTATTTTAAATAGGAATGAATACAGTTAATAAAGCCTTTTTAAAGAAAAATGATTAGAAGCCATATAAAACAATAATAGTTCTGTAAATAGTACAGTTATAAGAAATCCTTAAAGCATTTTCATAAATTCACACTATAAACCTGTTACTGTATAAGGTTCTATGTATAAAAGAGGCTTAGTCACTGTGGATCAGAGATATAAAAAGTCAATATCTGTGGATATATACACTGTACCTTTAACTGAACCAGGAAGTTCCCTGAAACAAACCCTTCCCTCCATGGTTTTGAAACAACATGTTCAGACATGAAACATGTCCAGACTTGTAACTAGAAGAGGGCTCGGTCAGGTGACCCCCCACCAAAATATATAAATACCTCTTCACAGAGTCTACTTCAGTTCAGCCCAGAGGGGCTCAGTCCTAGGAGAGGAGAAGAGGTTCTACTGTTTGTGTAGACAAGCTGTTGAACGCAGATGAGAAGGGTCTTAGGAGCTCTAAGATCCAGGACTGTATTAGGGGAGAAACTACTGATGTTAAGTAGTGATTTTCTTTGCAATTTTTGTGTTTTCATTTATTATTTTTCGAATTTTTGAAAAATAAATATCACACCACGGTGTGTGTGAAACCTGTAAATTTGCCTCGTCTGAAGTTTATTCCCACACGATGTGACAGTGGGGAAGGAAAAACAAAAATAATGGACCCTGCAGTCACAGCCTGATGACAGCCTCTGGTAAACCAAAGACCAAACCGGAACCCTCAGCAGCAAGCCTGACAAAGCATGGTGTAGGTAGGAGGGGGAGGTCTCCTTCCTTCCCCATCTGGGGGAACTAATTCCAAGGCAGCATGGAGGCTAGGCTCCTGTAGGGAACTAGGAATAGGCTTAGCTGTGGCATGTTGGAGGACCCTGAGGAATAGGTCTGGCTGTGGCATCAGTGGGGCTTTAAAAAAAGCTATGGACAAAGGACAAATGTAGAAACATAGAAAGGTGATGGCAGAAGGAGACCAAAGGTCCATCAAGTCTGCCCTTGAGATCCTAGGTGATCCTGGATCCTAGCTGGTAGATTCTCTTGTGGATTTGATTCTAGCATACTCCTTATTCCGACCCCATTTGAATGCTGATACAGTCTTAACTCCTACTACCTCCTCAGGTAGTTTGTTCCATGGCTCCACAACTGTTTCCGAGAAACAATACTTCTTAAGATCCCTCCTGAAACTCCCATCCCTCAGTTTCTATCCATGCCACCTCATGTTTGAGTTGGGAGCCTTGGAAAATAGTCCAGCGTAGAGTACTGAATTTAAACCTCTCATGTACTTAAAGGTTTCTATCATATCCCCCCTTTCTCTCCTAGACTCAAGTAACTACATGTTTATCACCTCTAGCCACCCCTCAAGTCCCTGTATAATTTTGGTTGCCCTTCTCTGAATGGTCTCTATCCTGTCCCTATCCTTCCTAAGGTATGGTCTCCAAAACTGTATGCAGTATTTTAAATGGGGTCTCACCATAGATCTGTACAGTGGAAATACCACCTCCCTGTGCCTACTGTCAAATCCTCTCCCTATGCATCCCAGCATTTTGTCGACCCTACTATATGCTGCACTGCATTGGCTGGTTTGTTTAAGGGTGTCACTAATAACTTCTAGATCCCTTTCCACTTCTGAGTCACTGAGTTTAACCCTGTTTAGCCAATTGGTTGTTCTAGGGTTATTCCTGCCAGTATGCATCACTTTACATTTCCTGGCATTAAATTTCAGCTGCCAGATACTAGACCATTGTTCTAACTTTTTCAAATCATTTTGTACAATTCTCACTGCTTCTTCGCTGTCCGCCCTTCCCCCTAATTTAGTGTCATCCATGAACAGTGCAGTCTTGCCCTGGATAACGATTCCTATGTTGCTGATGATCGGGCCCAAGACTGAGCCCTGCAGGACCCAACTCATCACTTCTCCCTCCTCTGACATTTCCCCACTGACCACCACCCTTTGCCTCCGTCCATTCAACCAGTTTCCCACCCATTTAACGATGCAGCTTGCTATGCCCAGACCTTATAGATATGCTAATGGGAGTAGTGTTGGCAGACCTTACTAAGCCTCTGACCTTGTCAATCATGAGTTTCTACTTTCTAAGTTGCATGGTCCAGGGGTGGGTGTTCCCTCAATCTCCTGGTTCATGGATTATCTAACAAGCAGTAGGCAAAAGGCCAGGCGTGGTGCTGTTCTCTCTGAGGCCAATGATATTAAATGTGGTGTCTCCCAGGGATCTATATTAGGACCCCTGATGTTCTTAGTATTCATCAAAAACCTGCAGTTCAGTATGCTTCTTAACGCTGATGATGCGGTGTTATTTGTACAGGACAGTGACAGCAATGCTATCAACAGCAGCCTCCTCACACTGAAAGACTGTTTTTTATAAGAAATGTTGATCCTTAATATTCCAAAAAGACAGGTAATATTGCTTGACTCAGCCCATATGGTCAGGAAGTTCACACCTGATTTTCATATTACCACCAAAGATAGTGATCGGTTAGAGATCACAGCGGCCTTCAAGTATCTGGAAATCCACACTGATCCTTGCTCCACTTTCGATGTCCACCTGAACCCTGTCAGCACCCACTATTTAGCGCCGACAGGCAGACTAGAGGTGGAGGTGTGGCAAGCTATATCAAAGACACATTCACAACATACTGTCTTGACTCATCCTCTGTTCCCAAAGAATATGAATGCCTGTCCCTCAAAGCTGAGTTCCTAATTCCATTGCGCTCTGTGTTATAGGATGCTACAGACCCCAGTCCATGGGCTTACAGCTCCTGTTGCATCTCCAGAAACAGTTCCTAAACAAAAAGCTCCTTCACAATGCCCACAAAACTAAGGCTATGCTTTTTTCTCCCTCCTCCCATACGATAAACACAACCACGAATGGATCAGTTCTCCAAATCACCACTATCCTAGGAGGAAATTTGGAATTTGATATGAAATTCAAATACTTGGGAGCATGGCTTGACCGTCTTTCGTTCATGGAACATACTGAGGAATTGCTAAAAAAAAATTGTGGCAGAGACTAGGTCTCTTCTATAGGATTAACCACTTTCTCACAAGGGATACTAAGCTGTAGTTAGTCCAAGCAACATTCCTCTCTTTAGTAGACTATGAAGACTTCCTGTATAGTCTGTACCCCATCGCCTCCCTTGCAAAATGGGACATACGCTCTACCATAGAGCCCTGAGGTTCATAACGGGTCTTCCCTTTGCCGTGCATCACTGCTCCTTGCATGGGGCCGTGGGGTGGACGTCTCTCCAGTTTAGGCAAGATAGAAATGTTGCACTCTGGACCTATAGGGCTATTGCCAATAAACTTCCCCAATATATCACCGACTGCCTTCCGGTAAGCAGACCTGGTATTTACGCATCGAGAAGCTACTCCTTCATCGCACTGGAAGTACCCAAAGTTAAATCACGCATTGACAGAGCGGCCATTAGTTTCAGGCTGCCCTCCCTCTGGAACAAACTACAAAGAACACTGAAACTGAGCATCTCCATCAGCCTGACAACTTTCAAGACCCTATACTCCCATTCCGTAAAGGAGCTGTGCAACTGCTTCCCACTTCCTTAAGCTTCATCAGGCACTGCTGTGACACCTTATGTTGTCTGGCTCCCTTTATGATGGCTAAGCCTCTGCCGCCAGTCCTTTCTCCTCTCTACCTCTTTTTTTCTGTCTACTTCTCTTCTTGTGTATCCCCTATCATCCCTATGGTGGTGAGATCTCTCAATATACATCGAACAACCCTCTCATTTTTTCCCTGTCTCCATTATATGGAGGACGCCTCCGTAACAGTTGGTTGAGACCATCCACTGTCCTGTTCTCCATCGCACTCCCATAATCGTTATGTGGGTACATACCTTACTCCCGTTCCTCACTCCCTTCTCCCCCTCCCATCCCCCCTGCTTACTATAAGCAATCAGGTATCCCCCGGGTAGTCTGACTTTCCCTTCGCCCTGCTGTGGATAAGTGCAGTCTGTACCGACATGGTCTGTTATTGACCATGCAGTAAGTAATGGCGTTTCTCTTTATTAAGTATGTACATATTCTCATATTTGTAAAATGCTCTTTCTGTTGGAACACCACTGATAATATATTCTTGTTACCCTGAAATTTTTATTGTATCCCTCGTCTTGACTGTAGATATACTACTATGTATTGGCATTGTACTTTGACCTTCACCATCCCAGGCTCATCTTGTAAATGAGCCTCGCTCAATGGTGTTCGCCTGGATAAATATTTTGATTGATTGACTTCACTGATTGACATTCATCAGACATTTGGTTCCCTGTGCAGCGTACGCAAACATCTTAATGTCGATATCAGATTAACCATCACACAAGGCAGTCTACTGCCCTTGACTGACTATAGGGCCATAGTAGCTAATGCTGCCCCAGAATCTGCTGCTAAATGCAGCCTTTATTGGTGGCTAGATTGGTTACATCCCGCAGGCCTAGAGCCCACTACTCCTGCACCCTACATACAATAGGTGAAATGCTCCAGCCTGATGATAAAGCCCATTGGACACTTGCAAAACTTGTCTATAGTTTATTTCTTTAAAAAAAAAAAACTCCTTGCCTCTCCTTGTCTGTACAGCTCACCGAGATTGATTAACTTACCTGGTTCGTGCTCTGTAACCAATAAATCACTTAACTATTTCACTGTTTTGAACTGCGAATCTCTTTGGTTATTAAGAAGCTCCTCTTTGGAACAAAGCACCTCAATCAATCAGTCATCTACACTCAACACATGCTCTTCTAGCTACGAGGTTATATGACCTACTGTATGAGCACGTTTGTACTTGTTCAGCTAATCTATGCAGCCATAAGCAGACTACCTATTTTTCTCGTCTATTCTATGCAAACTAGCTCTATGTCTACCCTGTGTGCATGTATAGCGTCATACTGTGAACCTTTGCATGCACTGTGATCCTTTGTATTTGTATTGGCACTTTGTGCTTTATTGGTGCTCAGTCATTCCTGAAAATAGAGTCTTTGTGTCGCCAGTAGGCATCTCATTGGAACAAAATACCTCAACCAGACAGTCGTCTACACTCAACACACTGTCCTCTAGCTACTACAAGTGTTATCTGACGTGTGCGCATGTTTATACTTGTTCAGCTAATCTGTGAGGCCTAAGTAGACCACCTGTTCTTCTATGCAAACTATCTCTATATCTACCCTTTGTGGATACATTGAGTCGTACTGTGAATCTTTGAATGTACTGTGAACCTTTATATTTGTATTGGCACTCTGTTTATTATTGGTGCCCGAAGCATTCCTGAAAAAGGTGCCCTTGTGTCACCAATGTACTTATCAAGTTAACAAAATAAAAAAAAAAACAAAAAAAAAAAAAAAAAAAACAATTATGGGGGCTTTCTTATTGGCCATGGAAAGGGGTGATATGCTACTCTGTGAAAGAGGTAACTTCTGCTAAATAAAATTGCAAGATTTAGTTTGATGGTACATCATTGCCATTTGACTGAAACATTAAACTATGACACTGCTGAGGCCTCCCTCAATCTCTCTGGGCTGAGGGAGGCGGTTGCTCATCATCAGGCTGGGTTAGCCAGGATTCAGGGGACCTCCTCTCCTACCCAGGGACCACCACCACTGCCTCAGAGGTTGCCAAGAAAGAGGAGCGGCTGGACCGCAGTGGACTCAGGGACAGTGAGTGGTGGAACACAGGCGCATCCCTCCAGCTGTACTGCTCCATAATTTGTATGCCATTCTGGCAGAGTGTGGTTCCTCTGTGGAGGCACCCACAGTGGAGACCAAGGAGGATGCTGGGAACCTCCACAAAGGAGACCCACAGGAGATCCCACAGGGGAAAAAAACAACTCCTGGTGGGGGACTCGAATGTTAGGAGGGTAGAACTGGGGGAGAGGGAGGCAAGATGCCTGCCTGGCGCCATGGCTTGGAGGTACAGGGAGCGAATTCTCAGGATCGCAGGAGCAGCTGCACAGGGGAGGGAGCTGGATGTCACTGTCCACCTAGGAACAAATTATCTGGCTGGGAAAGGGATCAGTGCAGGAGGAGGAGTTTGTGGAGCTGGGGAGAGGCCTTAGACAAGTAGCATGCACGGTAACCTTCTCGGAGGTGCTGTCTGTCTATGGCATGGGTGAGGCTAAGGTGCTATGCACTATGGGATTCAATGAATGGTTGAAAAACAGGTGCAGAGCTCAGGGTTGTGGCTTGACTGGGGGTCCACATGGAGGGATGCAGGCCCATACTGGTGTGATGTTCTGCAAATGTCCAGGAGGGGAACCAGGATCCGAGGTGATAGGTTTAAATGCTTCATTGGCAAGCATTTAAACTAGCCAAGGGGGAAGGCACTGAAAAGGAGCAGGGAAATCCTAGCCCCACCCCCAAATATCAGGGTAGTTAGTGAGGTAAACTACAAGATAGAGAAGTCAATAGGGAGAGGGGTAGGGGTAAATGGGAAAAAAAGGCAGCAAGGACAGGGATGGTGCAAAAAGGGGTAAGGCCATCAAAAAATGGAGGGTAATGAGTACCAATGCCCATAGACTAGGAAACAAGCTCCCTGAACTGGTGGCCTTGATGGAAGAGGGACGTCTGGATATCGTGATAGTGACAGAAACATGGTACACAGTGAACCATGACTGGGATGTCAACATACCATGGTACACAACCTACAGGAGAGACAGGGAGGGTAGAAGAGGAGGAGTAGCTCTCTATGTAAGGGAAGGGATCAAAGCAATGGAACAAAAGGGTAAACAGGGAGGAGAGGAGCCACTGTGGGTCACCCCTGGAGACCAGAAATGGTAACACAATCCGCACAGGGGTAGTATACAGACCCCCGTCTCAGGGGGAGGAAATGGACAAGGAAATGATAGAAGGCACCCTTAGGGTGGCAGAGAAAGGGCAGATATTGTTGATGGGGGACCTGAATATACCAGCTGTTAACTGAAGCACCTTTGCTGCAGCCACATCCAAGAGCAGGGTCATTCTTGATGCCCTACATGGGGCATGCCCAGGGACCCTGGTTTTCAATTTTTACCGGTAACACCGGTAACAATCACGGAATCCTGCTTGGTTTGTGGATTTTGAATTCTTGTACAGGTGCCTCACGGAAATTGCATGTCACTGCACAGAATCTCTAAGATTTCAGTATCTTTTAAAAATTTTTTTATTTTCTCTTTCTATGTCCCCGTCTCACAGCATCGGTATCCCTTAGCTTCACCCCAGGTGATGCTCAGGAGCTCCTGTGGGCCTGCCCCTATCCTGTCTGGGTTGGAGGGAAGGAAGGGGACTCTAGGTCACCCCTCCACACTCCCTTAGTGTGTGTCGGGCAGCCCAGTGGGTCCCTCATGGAGCCTGGTTATGAAGTCTGGGGCACCTGGGTCCCTTCTGCCAGTGGCCAATGTGGGGTGATTGTTCCTGGTTTTCTGGTCTCTGTCCCCGAGGGCACCGGCACTAGAGATCCAAGGAGGTAGGTCACATGGAGACATGCCATTGCTCCAGATCCTGGCTAGTGTCCTCCCCTCCTGATCACTCTGCAGCACCATTGCACCACCACCTGTGTTCACACCGGTGGTGGTAAAGCAGCAGGACCTGCAGCCCACCCTCCCCGGAGGAGGAGAGCAGTCCTCCAGGTGCTCGATCCTACTCCCCTGGCCAGACCTCCAGCAACCCAAGTTTGCTTCTGACACTGGGTCACTGGCATTGCAAGCAATAGTGCTACTGCAGCACCAGCGGGCTGACCCAGATTTCAGCATCTTAAAATGAATGCTGTGGTGCTTTGCATTCTTTCTGCTTTGCTGCATATAGAAACAGTAAGGAAATCACCCACACTGCTTTGTGTAATCAGCCATTCAGTTTAACCACCCATGTTTAGTGGTTAGAGTAACAAATGGTGATTGAACTGGGTACATCTAGCAGACTTGGGTTTGAGTACCACAACCTCCACTTGCATCCAAGCAAGTCACTTAACCTCCCAAGTGCTTCTAGGTCACTCCTTAAAACAGACAGTTCTGTCTAGTGGGCCTTACCTGCTTTACAAAGAATATAAAAAAAATACCAATATATGTTTACTACATCATAGAATAGTAGTCAGGGTGCCATGTAATTTATTTGAGTTTTACTTGGGCTGAAATGATTTTGTATAGGTAAAGATAAATATTCAGATACGTTTCAAAAGCTTGTTTTTAGATTTTAGTCAGGTTTTTATTGTGTTCTTTACATATAAGCATCTATGTTGTAGATTGCTAAACACAGGATCACTGTTACCAACTAACTTATTCAAGTTTATAATCAGTAGGGCCATTCAGAAACCTCAGTTGTATGAATGAAAACTAGTCTGAATGAAAGTATGTTCACACAGAAGAAACTGCCTTACTACTTATGAAAAGACTTCACAGTTAGCACCCCATTTAGGTGAACTGGATCATTTGCACCTTTTCTTCCACCTGCTGGTTCTGTCTCTGTGACAACAAAATGTTTTCTGATAGACTGCTTCAACAAAAAGCAAATGTTAAGTATTTAAGAGTACTTATGTTTGGCCAGTGGATTTTGAAAGCACATTCAATGACATACAGAAGGTAAGACCCCAGGGGCTGTATGATGCTGGTGGGCAGAGTAGTGCTCAATTCACATCTGAACAAAGACATGAAAACTGGGAGACACCCTTTTAATGGATGCCAAGTAGAAAAAAAAAAGCATCCACATGTCTGGGAGATGCATGAATCCATTTGAAGGTCCTCTACTAATCACTTGTGGATTTTTTAGGTGAAAACACTTTATTTCAAAGAAGCAAATTCAAGCAGGTTTTTTTTTGCTCCTCCTACCCCCTGGCCATCCACTCCTTCATGCCTACCAAGGCCCCCTACCACCACTGCTGAGTCCCGACCACTATCCACTGACCCTTACTGCTGTGCTACCAGGTAACCCAAAGTAACCCTTCATTGAGTGGGCCCCTAACCCTCTGGGAGGCTACCAGGGGAGGAAAATTGCCCCAAAGAGCTTCCTATGTATCCTGGATATGTCGGAGGTCAGAACGGACACATGTCTGCAACGCCCTTTACTTTGGGCTTTCTGGGGTTGAAATCCGCCACCTGCAGCTATTGCAGAATGCGGCAGCCCGGGTTTTGACTGGGACAAGCAGGTCCTGTCATATTACCCCGGTGCTCCGCGAGCTGCACTGGCTCCCAATACGGTGGTGGATCACCTTTAAAGTCATTTTATTGACTTTCAAAGCCCTTCACGAGCAGGGTCCAGCCTATCTGAAAGACCTTCTGGTATCTCATTGCCCTAGCCGATCACTCCGCTCGGCCGACATGGGGTTGTTAGAGATTCCAAGAGTGAGTTTGAAATCTTCCGGCAGTAGAGCTTTTTCCTATGCCGCACCCACTCTTTGGAATTCTCTACCTTGCCGGTTATGGGAATGCTCCTCCGTGGAGACTTTCAAAAAGGAATTAAAAACCTTTCTTTGGAGAAAGGCCTTTCTTGAAAGTTAAACGCACTGTCTAGTGTGTGTAATTTTACTGTAATTTATTATGCTTTTAGAATATATTTTATAATTTTTATGGTTTGTCGTTTGTATTATTTGTTGATGTTTGTATGGACTTGTTCAGCACTTTGATATTATGAAAGGCGCTGAATAAATAAAATTATTATTATTATTCATTATGTCTGGGGCTTCTGGTGTATGGTGGGACCAGCAGCCATACTTTGGTTGGCCAGTGGGTGTTTTCCCATTTTCTTGGGAGCTTGACAGGCTGCATGATGTCAAAGCACAAGCCGACATCCGTCACACTCCTCCCGCAGTGAGGACTGACATGTTGTCGTGCCTCTGACCTCCACCAGGGGCCAGCAAATGCTGAGCCGTGAACCCACCCTCCCTCTCAGGAGAAGGGGAGTAGTCGCTGGACACTCAAACCTTCATCCACCAGCTGGCCCTCCAGCACCCAAGTCTGTTCCCTAACCCTGGTCAGTGGTGTCACAGACAGCTATCCAATTCAGGCAGTTAAATTATAGATAGGAAAACACAAAGGTAGTCCACCTTAGCAGTGATCGTTCAGATTAATTCACATCTGAGTTCTAACAAGCATAGAGATCAAGTCATTTGTAACTTGTGCATGTGGGGTGTGAGTGTTGAAAGAGGATCATAGTGCTGTCACTACTGCCATCACCCCAGAGGGATGTGTACTGCCTTGTTGCTACTGCCATCACACCGAAGGGGTGGGGGCGATAGTGCTTCTGCCATCACCACTGGTGGATGGGGAATGTAGGCCTGCTGCCGTCCCACCTGAGGGATGGGGCCATAGTTCTGATATTGCCATCACACATGAGGAATGATGACCGTAGTACTGCTGCCATCACACCTAAGGGATGGGGGCCATAGTGTTGCTGCTTCTGTCACACCAGAGGGATGGGGGCCGTAGTGCTGCTTCCATCACACCTTAGGGACGGGGGCTGTAGTGTTGCTGCTGCCATCACATCTTGTACCTAAAATAACTTTAAATTGGTACAAGGATGGAAGGATGTGTAATAGTGGAGGTCAAAATTGCTAAAATGCATGTTAACAGAGTTAAAAATTTTAAATAAAGTACACAAAACCAAACACCGGTAAAACCGGATTTTGGCTTAGCAGACACCGGTGACAATACTGTTTTTTACAATGTGCAAAATGGAATATACCATTTCTCAATCCCGGTAAACCAGTGTCCCTGGGCATGCCTCTAGACAGCTAGCGCTGGAACCCACTCAGGAGAGAGCAATCTTAGACCTGGTACTCTTAAATGAGGACGGAGAGAGGATCTCAGACTTAGAAGTGGGTAGCCATCTGGGAACAAGTGACCACCAAACAGTGTGGTTCACGATAAACTCAGCCGCAGACTCAAGCCATACAAAAGTGAGGGTACTTGACTTTAGGAGGGCTGACATTGTCAAAATGGGAGAGTGCCTCAGAAAAACACAAGCAAACAGGCAAGAAGGAGGGGTGGAGGAACAATGGGGAAACATAAAAACTGCCATCACAGAGGAAACAAGCCTTTATGTGAAGCAAATAAACAAATCAAAACGAAAGAAAAAAACGCTATGGTTCTCAAGAGGTGGCGGGGAAGGTAGGGAGAAAAAGACAGCATTCAGGATGTATAAGGAAACACAGAAGGAGCAGGACAGAGAACTGTACCCGTTAAAGCAGAAGGAAGTGGGGAAGGCAGTCAAAATAGCAAAGGCCCAAACCAAGGAAAAGATAGCCAACTCGGTTAAGAAGGGAGATAAAACCTTTTATAGGTACATTAGGGAGCAAACAAAAAGAAAAGAAGGGATAGTGATGCTTAATAAAGGGGAGGGTGGGTGGACAGAGAGGGAAAGTGAAAAAGCAGGGATATGGAACAAATACATCTGCTCAATATTCACAAAAGAAGAGGTGGGGGAGGTACCTAATCCAATCAGTAGAAGCACTTTGGATGGGGGGGTTGATACCAGTCCTTTCACAGAAGAAAGGGCTCTGAAAGAACTCCTAAAACTGAAGGTGGACAAAGCAATGGGGTCTGATGGGATTCACCCCAGAATTCTAAAAGAACTAAGGAGAGAACTAGTGACACCACTGACTACCCTTTTTAACAAATCATGGGAGGATGGTGTGGTACCTGAGGACTGAAGGAGGGCGGATGTGATTTCCCTTCACAAAAGTGGGAGCAAGACAGAAGCAGGAAACTACAGACCTGTCAGTCTGACCTCAGTGGTACATAAAACGATGGAATAATTCCTGAAGGAAAGAAATGTTGAGTACCTAGAGGCCAGTGGGGCACCGGACCCAAGGCAGCATGGATTCAACAGCAGGAAGGTCATGTCAGACTAATCTAATAGATTTCTTTGACTGGGTGACCAAAGTAGTAGACCAGGGAGGGGCTGTGGACATGGCCTACTTAGACTTTAACAAGGCATTTGACACAGTCCCACACAAAAGATTAATAAATTAGCCAGCCTGGGAGCGGTTCCCAAGGTGGTAGCATGGGTAAAACATTGGCTGGACAACAGGACACAGAGGGTAATAGTAAACTGAGTCCACCAAGAAAGGAGGGTTACTAGTGTGGTACTGCAGGGTTCAGTGCTGGGTCTGGTGCTTTTTAATGTCTTTATAAGTGACATTGCAGAGGGACTGGAAGGAAAATTATGCCTCTTTGCAGATGACACAAAGATCTGCAACAGGGTTGATACACGGGGGGGGGTTGGAAAGGATGAGAAGGGACTTGGCAAGGTTGGAGAAATGGTCAAAAGTATGGCATCTTAGATTCAATGCAAAGAAGTGCAAAGTAATACACCTGGGAAACAAAAACCCAGGGGCAGAGTACATAATGGGGGGGTAGTAACAAGAACAAAAATGGAAAGGAACCTGGGGGTAGTCATATCAGATGACTTAAATGTTAGCAAGCAATGTGAGAAGGCAGTAGGGATGGCTGGGGGGATACTGGGATGCATACAGAGAGGCATCACCAGTAGAAAACAGAAAGTTGTTATCTCTCTGTACAGACAGTTGGTGAGACCCCATCTGGAGTACTGCATGCAGTTCTGGAGACTCCATCTCCGCAAGGACATAGACGAGATGGAGGCAGTCCAGAGGAGGGCAACTAAAATGGTGTAAGGTCTGCAACAGAAGCCATACGAAGAGAAACTAAGGGAGCTTAATATGTACATCCTTGAGCAATGGAGGGAGAGGGGGGGATATGATAGAAACTTTTAAGTTCCTCAACGGAATCAACAAAGTCCAAGAGGGTAGCATCTTTCAGAAAAAGAGATGTGCAAGAACAAGGGGACACCATTTGAAGAAAGAGGGGGGACGGATCAGAGGCAATTTTTTTTTCCCCAATTCTTTTTCCTTGCCCTCCCAGCCGGAACTCTCTCGGGCTGCCTTTCTCACCATGACCACTCTACTGACCGCTGTGTTCAAACCATCTTCAAGTTCGTTACAACCCCCCCCGGAGGCTTGGGAGGGGCTGCAACCCCCAGGGAGGTAGAGGGGGCAGTGGTGAGGAACCAGCATTTGTAGTGTGGTGGCGTTGGCACTGGAGGAGCCGTCTCCTGTCTGGCGGGAGGGGTGTTTTCTTCCCTTAGTTATGCCCCAGAGGTGGGACGTGCAATGTTGTTCAGTCCACTACACGGGTGCTCCCACTCACATCCAGAAGACAGCCGCCCATGTCTTCCCCATTTTCCAAGCCACAGTGCCGCCGGTCTCCACCGGGGGTCGGTGCTGCGCCCAGCTATCCCAGGATCCCTCCTCGAGAGAGAGAGAGGAGAGCAGTCCTCCGGACGCTCGATCCTCTCTCTCCCCTGCCGACCTCTGGCACTCCAGGTTCGTTCCCGAACCCGGGTCACCGGCGTGGCACGAGGTGTGGCATCCAGTGCCTCAACCCTCATCGCCACCAGGCCGGCCCAGCTCAGGGGCAATGTAAAGAAGTATTTTTTCACAGAGAGGATGGTGGACGCATGGAACAGACTTCCTGAGGAGGTCGTGGTGTCAAAAACAGTGGGGGAATTCAAGAATGCATGGGACAGAAATAAGGCAATTCTATTGGGGAGGAAGGAGGAAGTAGGCTGTTAGTTAACTAGGATCTGCAGCTTATACATTAGGTAGGGGAAATAGGCAGACTAGATGGGCCATCAGAGTCTATGTTTCTATGTAAGATTTATGCATTCTGATTTATAAAATTCTGCAGTCAGAACTGGCAACTGTGCTGCACAAAATTATAACCAAAGACATTGTCTAAAAATTTTTAGATTTATTCACATTTTTTTTATTTTTGCCAAAAATGAAATCTTCCACTGTCTAGCTGTACTTCTGTTTTTCTGGACCCAGGTGCTGGATGTACTGCCACAAGCATTAAAGATGACTTTAAATTTAATGTACAATATTTAAACCTTATTACAAGCATTTTTATTTTCCATTTGTTTATTAAAACATCAGTATAAGAACATTCAAAGACAAAACTATAACACAATTTTTTTTTTGTTAAACTTTTGTTTGGCAAATACAAAAGGTGAGTTCTCATATTTTCCCTCTAATTACATTTCTGTTTCCTTTTTATATTACCTTTTTGTATTCCGTTTGTATCCTTAACCTTCTGTAACGGTTGCCGAATTAGATTAGATGATCTGTTGTAAGTTAGTGTTCTGTAATAAGTTTTTTCAATTGTCATACATTCTATCAATTGACTCTTCTAAAGTAAGTATATTGGTGGGGTTGGGGTCTTTCCATAACTTTGTTTACCATATCTAGCACTGACTAGAGTCATACAAACATATGAAGAAGCCAGCAGAAGAAGAAGGCCATTTGGTCTATCATGTCTGCTCATATTGCAGGGTCCACAGCTTGAGCTAATGTCCTGCCCTCCCTCCTCCCCCCACCTCCCAACCTCCCTATTCCTGATTCTTATCTTACCACTATGCCTATCCCATCCTCTTGTAAAGCTGACCACTGTCTTCGACAAGATGACCTCTTCCAGCAGCGCATTCCCAAGTTTCCATCACCCTGTCTATGAAGAAGTGCTTCCTGACCTCCCTCCTAAACCTCCCACCCTCCAGCTTAAGACTGTGCCCCCTTGTGTTATGGTTGCCACTTAGCTTAAAGAGGCTCTCCTTATCGACCTTATTTATCCCTTTCAAGTATTTGAACATCTCTATCATGTCCCCCCTCTCTCTCTCCAGTCTTCCACAGAGTACATGTTCAGTGCTTTCAACCTCTTCTTGTATACCTTATCCTGCTGACCCACTATCATCTTTGTAGCCCTCCTCTGGACCTTCTCCAGCAGGTTAATGTCCTTTTTGAGGTGTGTGGGCACCAGTGCTGAACTCCATACTCTAGATGCAGCCCTACCAGTGACCTGTACAAGGGCATTATAACCTCTCTCTCCTACTACTGATCCCCCTAGATATGCTTCCCAGCATGTTGTTTGCCTTTGCTGCCACTTTCTTGCACTGTGTAGAGTGCTTCAGGTCACTAGTGATCATCACTCCCAGGTCCTTCTCCTCCTCTGATGCAGATGCTCAGTCTCCTCCCAGGTAGTACTCTGTCCTTGGATTCCTGGCTCCAATATGCATAACTTTGCATTTCTTGGTATTGAAGCCAAGCTGCCAGATCCTGGACCACCTCTCTAGCTTTTTCAGATCTTCCTGTAGGTTCTGTATCCCTTCAGCTGTGTCCACTCTCCCACAGAATGTTTCCCCCAGGCTTTTTGGCAATAATAGAAAAGATGAGCCTAAAATAATATAATTCAGGTTCAAAATGAAGAATGGGGGCCAGTCTGATAGTGTGGAGAGCTGAGGTGGTGTGTGCCTCATCTCCTGTCACACTGGCAAGCTGGGTTTGGGAATGGACACGGGTCACTCATGGGCTGGCTGGGAGAGAAAGGAGTTTCCCAAGGGCAGCCCCCCCCTTCAGGAAGGGGGGTTACATGCATCTCACTAGGCAGCTGCCACCTGGAATATGTGGATGTCTGTGAAGAGGAACGTCAGAGAGATTCACCCACTTGACACTAGGGAGGGGCTGACACTGTGAAGATGAAGCTCACAAAATGCATCACTGCGCATGCTGTAGGTCCTGGTATGAAAAAAAGGAGTAAAACCCTTAACCATGGCAGACTGAAGGCCCTGTCCCCTACAGGTCCCACATCAGTGACTAGACTTTCTAGTCCATGTAGCTGGTCAAACAAATTCCACACCTCTCCACCCCTAACCATCTACAACCGAATGTTAAAGTGTGGGCATCTGGATCTACTAAAGCACCAACTCCGATCCCACAACTAGTCTTTCTTGGACTCAGTCAATGACATCAATGCTGCTCTTGATCACTTCATCAAGGTCTTCAATACGGCCTGTGACACCCATGCACAATTTAGAAAGATGAAGGTCCATGGAACTATCAACTCCTGGATCATGCCAGAACTCGTTGCCACAATGAAACAATGGGACCATCTCTGTCTCATTGCCAAGTCAACTGGGAGGCAGCAAGACTCTCAGGCATACAAATCGGCTAGAAATGCCTGTACAAGGGCAATTCGGCATGCAAAACAAAACCACATAAAGAGATTTTATCAAACTCCTGGGGTGACAGCAGGAAATTCTGAGAGAACATAAAAGATTATTATACAGACTACGAGTTACAGCAGCGAACACGAGTGTTGTCTAAGCGCTCCTGGCTGTTCCTTATATACCATTACACTGTTGTTTGTATATTATAACCTGCTGTCTATGTTGTAGTCTCTTTTGGAGCCCTGTTTAGTTCTAAAAACAGGAGAAGGAGTGGTAGGGTACTGTATACCGAACTACCGACTCAGTTGCAGCAAAACATTGCTTTGGCTACACACTGTAACCTGCAGGATTATCTGCAGCAGTCTCAGCATTTTACTTAATTTTATTTTTATTTTAACTTTTTCTGCTGGCAGCTAAGCTGTTGCTGTGGCAACGGATTGCACTTCCGGTAACTGGGACATTTGACTCGCCCTGCGGCGAGCAGTTTCTTCATTATACAGACTACGAGTTACAGCAGCGAACACGAGTGTTGTCCAAGTGCTCCTGGCTGTTCCTTATATACCATTACACTGTTGTTTGTATATTATAACCTGCTGTCTATGTTGTAGTCTCTTTTGGAGTCCTGTTTAGTTCTAAAAACAGGAGAAGGAGTAGTAGCGTGCTGTATACCGAACTACCAACTCAGTTGCAGCAAAACATTGCTTTGGCTACACACTGTAACCTGCAGGATTATCTGCAGCAGTCTCAGCATTTTACTTAATTTTATTTTTATTTTAAGTTGTTCTGCTTGCAGCTAAGTTGTTGCTGTGGCAACGGATTGCACTTCCGGTAACTGGGACATTTAACTCGCACTGCGGCAAGCAGTGCGAGCCGAGCAGGGCGGCGGCTTTCGTACGAAGACTTGCTGCAAAGACATGTGCATCCAGTGCGTGTTTACGTGGTTCAGGATTCAGCGGCTCAGCAACCTATTTGTGGTAAAATTGGATTTTTGATCAAACCATAATATACGTAGGTGTTAGTTTCCAGTTACTTTGAATATCACTTTTGTGTTGATTGCTTAAATCGCATATCCCACATACTAATATGGAACATAATAATCATGTTAACCCCACTATTATGACTATTGAAGGGGAAATTGGTTTAAAATGTCAAACATGTCTTATGTATAAATTAGTAGATTCATTACCTACCATGGTAAATACTTATCAATGTGAAAAATGTTCAGTCAATAAAGCCATGGAAGAAGAATTAAGTACTTTTGGGAAAAGACTAATTATATTAGAAAAAAGTCAGGCAGACATTTTGAGACGACACAATGAACTGAATGAAATTTCATGTGTACCTACAATAAATACTGACCCTTTAAGCACCGTTAATCAAGAATTATACTTGTTACAAGAACCATTAGTGTCCTTAATTATCACAACAGTCAAAAAACAAGATGTCAGTAGACAAAGGGTTAGGGATGAGGATACAGAGGACCATGACTGGGTGACAGTATCAACAGGTAGAGCAATTAAAAAAGGACGAAAAGCTAACAAGTTTGAAATTCCAATTAAAAACCGCTATCAGATACTCTCTAATGACTCAAATAACAGCACTTCACATTCACTTTTATCTTTAGATGTATCTTATTTAGAGACTGACAAAGCTGTAACTGACCAAAACACACAGGAACCACTAATAATCCTTGATAACTCATTGACTGCAGTTTCTAAATCAAATCAACGACTTAACAATCAATCAATAAACATGGGAATTGACAATTTAATGGATACAAACTCGTCAGTGCCATTGAGTGCCATACCAAGACAAACTTTTGTACTAGGTGATTCAATGATTAAGCACATTGATAGGGCAATCTGTAATCCTGATAAATCCAACAGAACCTGCTTAAGTTACAGGGGGGCTAAAATAGCAGATATCACCAATATGTTACACCCTAAACTATCCCAAGCAGGACATAACCCACTAGTAATTATCCATGCAGGGATTAATGATGCTTGCCAATCTGAAAGTAACAAACTAGAGGAAAACTATGTGGCACTAAATAATCTTCTGGTTGAAAAAGGATGTACTGTCTGCTTTTCAGAGATACTACCAGTACCCAGGGCTACTTATGCCATCATAAATAAAATAAAAAAAAACAACAACTGGTTAAGACTGTTGTGTTTGAAGCAGGGGATCAAATGCATTCAGCACTGGGAAGAATTTTGTGGAAAGGACTCACTTTTTTGCTGGGACGGACTCCATCTGAGTAGAAGGGGTAATACTATACTGGGTAGAAAAATTGCAGCAGAAATAAATAATTTAAACTAGACTATGTGGGGGAGAATTGGAAAAGTCTAAATTCTCTAAAAGGGACAAACACCAATGTTAAACAATCAGTAACTAACTATTGTAAAGTCCTTAGCTTTAATGCGAGATCTCTGAATAATTTAAGCATGGCGGAATTGGAATGTAAATGTAAACTGCTGGATATTGGTATTAATTGCTATAACTGAAACATGGTGGGACTCATCATCTAAATGGGTTAAGGAAATCCCTGGTTACAGGTTGTATCATAAAGATAGATTGAATAAAAGTGGAGGAGGGTTTGTCTATTTGTACATAATGATTTAATTTCTTCGAAATGATTAATAACTCCAGTACTGAATCATTTTGGGTACAGCTGCAGTTTAAGGGACTATCCAAATTAGTTATAGGAGTCTGTTATAGACCTCCATCGTCTGACTCTGAATATACAAACGAGTTAATTATTCAAATATCTGACATAGTACAAAAGAACAATGTTATTATTATGGGTGATTTTAATATGCCAGGAATAAACTGGGAAATATTTACTGGAGTAACTTTATAGGAAAAATTGTTAACAGACTTACGTATTGATCAAGGCCCTGAGCAATTAGTTAATGACCCCACTAGGGGAAACAATATATTGGATCTAATTATTACTAATTCAGGAAGTTTAGTATCAGATATAGATAGTGCTGCTCCCATTGGAATGATCATAAGGCAGTAGTTTTTAATATAAGTATTACAAAAAGCGAAACAACTTCAGGAATATTGCAAAAAAATTGCAACAGAGCTAACTTTAAACAAATTAATGTTTTAATCTACCAAATAAATTGGAAAAATGTGTTCCTAAATAAAACTATAACCCAAGCATGGGACCTATTTAAATATAATATAAATATGATAGAACAAACCTATGTTCCCTTAAAATCCAAATATAACAAAAAAGGTAAAAAATACCGATCTGGTTTAATAAAGATATAAACAGACAAATAAAATTAAAACAGCGTCTCTTTAAGAAATTAAAAATAAATGGTACCCATGGTACTAGGGTCAGATATAAAAAATCAATAATTCACCTAAAAAAACTAATTAGACAAGTTAAAAACAAATTAGAATTGACCTTAGCACATTCAAAATCAAATAAAAAATCACTTCATTCTTATATAAATAGTAAAAAATGTGACACTAGAAAAATTGGACCTATAACTTTTGAAGGGAAATCAGTTAATGATGATCAAAAAATTACCAATATATTTAATCAATATTTTTCTTCTGTCTTCTATAATAAAGATAATTACTTTCCAGGTGTAATTTAAATCCATTATATCCAATAATTAATGAACAAGAAGTAAAAATGTGCTGTCAATACTAAAAAAAATCTACCCGCTCGGGACCTGATAACATTGATGCATGGTTTTTAAAAGAAACTATTGACTTAGTTACTGTTCCTTTAACTTTATTATTTAATAAATCATTGACTGAAGACAGTATCCCAAATGATTGGCGTTCCGCAATTGTGGTCCCAATTTTAAAAAAGGGAAACAAAACAATGGTTAAAAATTATAGACCAATAAGTCTTACTTCAATAATTGGTAAGGCCATGGAAAGAATAGTTAAATCTCACATTGACTCCGAAATTCAGATTCTTGGGGTACAGGATTTAACACAGCATGGCTTTAAAACTGGATCTTCATGTACAACAAACCTGATTTCCTTTTATAATAACATTAGTAGGTATCTGGATAACCATATCCCATCTGATGTTATACTTTTGGACTACAGTAAAGCTTTTGATGAAGTGCCCCATTCATTACTCATCGAGAAGATGTGTAAATTTGGTTCTTCAGGATATATAATAAACTGGGTATCTCAATGGTTATATGGTCGAACTCAGATGGTTAGGGTCAACAATTTCTTATCTAAACCACTCATGGGGACCAGTGGTGTACCCCAGGGCTTGGTCTTGGGTCCAACATTGTTTAATTTATTTATCAGTGACCTAAATATAACTTCTAGTAATTGTATCTCTAAATTTGCTGATGATACTAATCTGGGAGGGAGAGTTGATACAGCTTTAAATGGGAACATTCTTCAGAATGACCTAAAAACTATAGAACAGTGGGCAAAAAGAAACCTTATGGATTTCAACACGGATAAGTGTGTGGTTTTACATTTTGGCAATAGAAACCCCAAAAACACATATTGGTTAAATAAACAAATCAAATATTCTGAGTGTGAAAGAGATTTGGGGATTC
Organism: Neoceratodus forsteri; assembly: GCA_016271365.2. Taxonomy (NCBI): domain Eukaryota; kingdom Metazoa; phylum Chordata; order Ceratodontiformes; family Ceratodontidae; genus Neoceratodus; species Neoceratodus forsteri. Next base: position 67,300,710 of record CM028133.1, read on the forward strand.
TAATAAATAATAAATTATCAGCAGATTCCCGCTGTAATAGAGTGGCAAATACAGCTAATGTTATGTTGAAACAGATTAATAAAACATTTGTCAATAAATCTGAACAGTGTTTGGTCACCTTATATAGATCGTAAATTAGACCCTATTTGGATTATGGATCCCCTTACTGGAATCCATACCTTAGGAAAGACATTTATAGAGTGGAAAAGGTACAGAGAAGATTAACTAAGATGATTCCTAGACTCAAAAATGACTCATATAACTTACGTTTAACTAAAACAGGTTTACACTCTCTAAAACTAAGAAGATTAAGAGGGGACTTATTATTTTTATTTAATATATTAAAATGTCCATTGCAGATGAAACAATGCGGATTATCATATACTAAAAAACGCAGTCAGTAGACTACATAACAAACAATTAATTGTTGAAAGGGTTAATACTAATAAAAAAGACAACTTCTTTAGTGTTAGGGCCCACGGAAATGGAATCAACTTCCTGAATTCATAGTAAATTCAAAAACCTCTGAATCTTTTAAAAATAAATTAGATATTTGGTTAACAAATAAGGAAGGAGATGGACCTACTGTTGTGGGGGACAATCTCGATGGGCCGCAATGGCCTTCTTTTGTCCAGTATAACCAGTATATCGCGGGCAAAGATCAGAAGGCCTCTCCGACTATGTTAAACCTAGATGGTAATCCCATTACAGACCCTCTCTCAATCACTAATACTTTTAATACTGCCTTTACGCATCAAATGTCCTCCCAAAAAACTTCTTTGAAGATGCTCCTCCATCGGCTGCCTTGTGCTTGGATATAGAGAAATCTGATCACCTCCCATTCTGCTTCAAACAGGTCTCTGCTGCCCAGGTCAGGAAATTATCTAAAGTACTGGGAAAAAACAGACATAGTGGGGACTTGCTGGACCTCAAACTTCTTGCACTTACCTTAGAAAAAGTTCTCCTGCCTATAACCAAAATACTTAACCTATCCCTCACTCTATCCCAGTTTCCTGAAGTCTAGAAAACTGCACTGGTCACACCAGTGCACAAATCGGCTGATCGCATGCAACATAGCAACTACAGGCCAATATCCATCCTCCCTCCACTGTCAAAGGTTCTGGAACTCACAGTAACCAACCAGCTTGTGGACTATCTCGATAAGTACTCACTGCAATGCCCACAGCAGCACGGCTTTAGGAAAAAACATAGCACAACTACAGCTTTGCAAGAATTCACTTGCTTCATCCAACAGTCCGTCGACAAAATTAGTCTGGTAGGAGCGGTGTTCATAGACCTCTCTAAGGCCTTTGATACCATGAATCACAAACTCCTCATTGACCAACTCACAACTACTGGTCTCTCACCTAACGCACTAAAATGGTTCGGAAGCTACCTTGCTGACAGGTCACAAAGGGTGAAGATTTCAAATACTATCTCGGAACAGCTCTCTGTCAGATCAGGTGTACCCCAAGGGTCCATCCTGGGACTCCTTCTATTTAGTATCTTCTTACACAACCTACCACATGCCTGTCAACTAAGGACACTCCAATACACAGATGATGCTGTCATCTTTGTAAGTCACTCGGATCCCACCATGCTTGAAAACAACCTACAGCATGGATTCCTTGAAGTTGAAAGATGGTTCCAATCTCACAAGTTAGTCCTAAACTACAAAAAAAAAATATATATATGCTGTTCTTATCCTCTTGCCATAAACTCAGGTCACACACACTGACAGTTAAAAATAACCAAGGAGCCCCCCTTGAACAAATCTAGCATTTCAAATACCTTGGAGTTACTTAGGACTGCCACACACACAGATAATGTTGCCAAGAACATTAACGCTAAACTTGGATGCTGTACAGACACAAAAGGAGTCTTACCCCCAGAAGCACTTAGTACCAAGCTGTGGATAGCATGTTTATCTGTTATTGACTACGGCTTGGTGATGTATGAAGCTGCCCCAGCCACATCTCTCAAAAGACTAAATACTGCACTAAACAAAGCCATTAGACTTATCACTGGTGCTGGCCACCTCACCCACACTTGTGATCTATTCGCCCTAACTGGGTAGCTCAAACTACAAGACTGGATCAAGTACCACTCATGCATATTTGCCAAGCAAGTGCTGCTTGGAGCCCTGCCAACTGGCATTGCCAGTCTTCTATCGAAATCCCACAAGTCGCATCACTCCCGGACCTCTGACTCTGAACATTTTCACGTTCCTAGGGTTCGGACCACCCAATGCCAGCAATCCTTCCCCTACAGAGCTCCTAACTGGATGAATGGCCTGAGTTGTGAACCGACTAGCATACCTCATCTTACCTAGTTCAAGCATCTCCTGCATCAACACATCTCGAAGGAAACTGCTTTAATTAATCGTGCTACATGCACCTCATCTGACACCCAGCATACACCAGCCTCCAAGATGAGGCCCCGGGCTGCTTCCATCCTCCCCTTTCTCAAACACCACTCCCACCCTCTCCCCCCACCTTTCATGCCTAGACCCTCCAACTCTGTCCTACAAACTCACCTGCTATGCCTCTGACTAACTCTTCTCCACGTCTTTCTTTCTCCCCCCTCTCCCATCCTCCTTCCTTCCCCTCCTTCTTGTCACCTCCCTCTTGTATCTGCCTCCCCAACCCATTCTATCCCTTCCTGCCTCACTCATTATGCTTGACAATGCCACCCGGCTGCATTCCCCCCCCCCGTTCTCCGACCTGCTCCTACTCTTCATCACCTATCTCCTCCTTCCCTTGCTATTCCCAAGCTGGATAAACCTCCTATGTTGACCAACAGAGTCTTCAAAATGCCAACTATGTAACTAATTGCAACAACAGATTGATAGTTCTGGGGGACTTCAATGCCTCGGTCGACGATGAACTCTCGCACTTTGGTCAAAATCTCCTCCAGCTGATGATGTCGCTGGGCCTAACACAGGTAGTTACCTCCTCGACCCATGTATGGGGTCATCCACTGGATCTGATCTTTCTTTTGGGTATGGAGATTGCTGATTTGGGGATGGAGCCAGTCAGCTGGTCTGACCATCACACCATAAAGTTCAGCTTCAGGGCCTCCCCGAATAGGTCTGCCCTACGGAGATGTTTCAGTACCGCCTTTTAAGGGGTATTAACCCCAGTGACCTAATGGCGGTGCTGGATCTATCGGGCTTGTTGGGTGAATGTATGAGTCCAGATGATCTTGTGCTAGCCTATAATAAGGCTGTGGGAGATGCTCTGGACAAGATTGCTCCTGTTCATGTTCAGCCTCTCACCCTTCGTTCAAGGAGCCCTTGGTTTGATGGCTCCTTGAAGGAGTTAAGGCAAGTTGGCCGAAGGTTGGAGAGAGTCTGGCAGAGGTCCGCTCATGATGCTGACAGGCTTAGGTTGATGGCACATTATGATGGCTATCAATCAGAAATCACCCGTAAGAAAGCAGAATTCCTGTCCAGGGAGATTTCTGCTGCACAGAATCAACCATCTCAGCTTTTCCAGACTGTTGACAGATTGTGCAATCTAATCTGTCTCCAGTCCAGAGAAGCTTTTTCTCAGCTGAGATGTGAGGAGTTTGCTTGTTTTTTTGCAGATAAGGTTGCAAGCATCAAGTCTGGCACTGGTCCGACCTCTCCTATGAGGGATTGCAGTGGTCGACAGGAATTGGCATGCACTCGGTCTGTCTGGTCAGATTTTCGCCGGCTGGAGTTCACTGACATTGTGAAGATCATCCAAACAATGCTACCAACCAGCTGTAGTTTGGATCCGGGTCCTACACCCCTTCTAGCGGAATGTGTAGAAGTTATCTGCCCGATCCTTGCTGACATTGTCTGGAAGTCTTTGGAGAGGGGGGTCTTTCCTGACCCCCTCAAGGAGGCGGTCGTTTGACTACTCCTTAAAAAACCCTCCTTGGACCCAGATTGTCTAGCCAACTACCGGCCTATCTCTAACCTGCCTTTTGTTGGTAAGGTTATTGAAAAGATGGTTGCATTGCAATTGGATGATCATCTTACAACTCACAAAGTCTATGATACTCTCCAGTCCGGTTTTAGGAAGAAGCATAGCACGGAGACTGCCCTTGTCTGGGTACTGAATGATCTCCTAATGGCTAGAGGTCAAAAGGCACGTACCATTCTGGTCCTTCTCAATCTCTCTGCTGCATTCAACACTGTAGACCATGGTGTGCTGTTGGAGCGCCTGTAGTTCTTTTGTGGGCTGTCTGGTACAGTCCTCAAATGGTTCCATTCTTACCTCACGGACAGGTCTCAGAGAGTTGCCACTGGAATTTATTCCTCTGGCGCTCACTCCCTGCCTTGTGGGGTACCACAGGGTTCCATTCTGGCCCCCATGCTGTTTGCAGTGTATATGCTGCCATTGAGAGATATCATCAGGCGATACAGTCTGGGTTTTTACTGCTATGCAGATGATACTCAGCTGTATTTGTCCTTTCTGCCCAGGCAAGATGATGCACTCTCCGTGCTAAATAATTGCCTTGCTGAAATCAGACTTTGGATGAGTTCCAGCTGGCTGAGACTGAATCCGGATAAGACTGAGGTGCTGGTAGTGGACCCAGGTCATCCGGGGGCAGGTTTGGGGGCTGGACAACCATCAGGTTTATTACTGGGTGGTATGTCGCTCACTACCTCCGATCAGGTGCGTAACCTGGGTGTTATTTTTGATGATGGTTTGACCTTAAAATCTCAGGTATCAGCTGTCGTCAAATCCTCTTTTTACCATCTGAGGAATATCGCCCGGGTTAAACACCTGGCTCCTCCAGGTGATCTTCCAACATTGGTCCATGCCTTTGTCACTACCCATCTTGATTACTGCAATCCCTCTACCTAGGGCTACCTGGGGTTGATATCCGTTGCCTGCAGCTGGTGCAGAACGCGTCGGCCAGGCTTTTGACTGGGACTTCTAGAACCAGTCATATTACACCTGTGCTCCGTGAACTGCACTGTCTGCCTGTTTGGTTATGGATCACCTTTAAGGTTGGTTTACTATCCTTTAAAGCCCTACATGATCAGGGACCCGGTTACCTGAAAGATCTCCTGGTACCCTATTGCCCCCTCCGTCCTCTCCGTTCCACCAACGAGGGATTGCCGGAGATTCCCAGGGTTCGACTAAAGACATCAGGATCTCATGCCTTCGCTTTTTCAGCGCCAACCCTGTGGAATTCTCTACCTCATTGGTTGAGAGAATGCCCAACCGTCGATAGATTCAAAACGGAGTTAAAGACTTATTTATTTAGTTTAGCTTTTCCTAGCTACGGATGATTTGTTTTATGCTTGTTTTAAAATTTTATCTTTATGTGTATGGTTTTTATGCACAGCACCTTGATTTTTAAAGGCGCTATAAAGATATAGATGTGTTGATTTGAACAATGTTACTATGTTTTATGCTGTTATTGCTGTTCACTGTATTTGATACTGTCTGTACACAATGTTGTTCTCGATCCTTTGTCTGTCTTGCAACCCCTCCCATTAATGATGTGGAACCTTTGTAAATGAGGTGCACTGTGCTTAAAGGTATTTTCTAATCCTAGACTTGAAATAAATAAAAAAAAAAAATAAAATGGTGAGGACAGACAGAAAAACTTCACATCCCAAGAAAGCCAGGTGATGGGGCTGGGGGACTGGTCCAATGGGTGGGGGGAATACTGATTTAAAAAAAGTATGTTAAATGCTTAGAAGATGAGTTGCCAGAATGTTTGCAAGTGTCCACAGTTCGTCATACCATGTAATATATTTACAGTTTCTTACAAACATCTATTTTTATTTAATACATAAGGTGAATGATACATTTTATGCAAAGTTTAGCAATGTATTTGATTTAAGCAATTGCTTTTCACCATATGCCATGCTCGGCAGACTTCAGTTCACTTTTGTTAGATAATTATTTAATTCCTTCTACAATGCCAAACTCAGTTTATTTAGATCTTAGTTATTAATATTTTGTATTATGTTGGAATCACTTTGTTCTTTGCCAGGGACCTATGTAGGGTATTATATATTTCTGAAATAGCTATCTATGGCAAAGCTTGAAACCTGGTCAGACACCTGGCAACTGGGCTTTAATGCCAAAAAGTACAAGGTGCTGCATTTTGGGATGAAGAACCCAAGGAGGAGTTACCAGCTAGGGGGAGTGCAGCTAGCCCAGACAGAGGAGGAGAAGGATCTGGGTGTGCTCATTACAGGGTCAATGAACAACTCGGCACAATGTAGGAAGGCAGCTGCAAAGGCCAACAAAATGCTGGGTTGTATTGCAAGGTGTATATCCTCGAGGAGGGAGGAGGTGATTCTGCCACTGTATAGGTCATTAGTTAGACCACACCTGGAGTACTGCGTGCAGTACTGGCGTCTGTATCTGAAGAGGGACATTAAGTTACTGAAACGGGTGCAGCGCAGAGCAACAAAGATGATCAAGGGGCTGGGGGACTTACCATACGAGAGGAGGTTGAAGGACTTGAACATGTACTCACTGGAGGAGAGGAGAGACAGGGGTGACATGATTGAAACCTTTAAATACATGAAAGGAATAAACAAGATGGGTACAGAGGGGCTGTTCAAAGTAAGGAAGGGGAGGGCCACCAGGGGCCATGACATGAGACTGGAGCGAGGAAGGTTCAGGAGGGAGATGAGGAGACACTTTTTTACAGAGAGGGTGGTGGCTGGGTGGAATGCGTTACCTGCTGAAGTGGTATGCAGTAGAACAGTGGACTGCTTCAAACGAGGATGGGACAGGACAAGGGGGAGGGTTAATGAAGGGGAAGGGTGGAAGGAAGGGGCAGCTGCAGAATAAGGGGTGCTAGCTGCACATTCGAGCAGACTTGATAGACCTCTAGGCCTTTATCTGCTGGCAAATTTCGTATGTTCGTACCTTATAGCTCTGTGAACACAGACCTAATATATAGCTGCCAAATGAACTGTGGCCTGTCTAAATTATATTTTCATGATGCTGGGGGTAAGACATCAGAATATTATTTTCATATAAATGTCCAGTAGTACTGATTTCCTTATTAATCCAGTTAGTGAGAAAGTTTTGTTGAAAAATTGGACTAAAACCATTTCCCTTCAACAGACTTTGTGAAGAAATCCAATTTGGATCACCCATGATTTCATGATTCTTAGTCCTGTAAGTGTAAAAACCATGGGGAGCTTCAGGAGGAGGTGCACAAGTGGAGGAACCCCAGGTAGTTTACCCATGCACTCTGGCCAGTTACACTCCTGAGTCAGCCTCCCTCTACTGACGGTCTCAAACTTCCCCACACCTAATGCTACCTCACAAACTTCATGCCACCAAAGGAATGCTAGGTGACATCCCAAGCAGTCAACCCTGCATCCCTGAGGTTTCTCTACTGTCTGAAGCCAAGAGACTTGTCTCTAGACCAACAGAGCTCTAGAGAAAAGAAACAAACAAACAAAATAAAAAAACAAAGCTGCCTATGCACCCGACAACATTACTGATGCACTGCAGAGGAAAAGGGTGGTGGAGGGCTGTCTTTTGAAATACCCAGAATCAGGCATATGGATGCAGCCACTGCCTAATAAAAACCAAGTGCTGTACATACAGTATGTTTACTGCTCTGGGGCCCCCACCACTGCAGCAACCCCATCCTGGTTCCCAAACAGCATCCCGATAGGGCCCACGATGAAGTGGAAGCAACAGGGTAGGGGCTGTCCTGATAACAATGGTCAGGCTTGCAGATTCTTGGCATTTCGCGCAGATCTGTTTGATTATTTCAGCACAAACTTACAGGCCAGTTACCCAATAAGGTCACAGAAACAAATCACATTTTTTTCTCTTCTGTACGTAACCAAGTCACCGTGTAAAGAACAGTTACGTAAGAGCATCTTTGAAGCACTCTGTGTCATCAGGTCACACCTATGGAACTTAGCGGTCAGGCATCAGGGTCCCATGGGAGCTTTCTCTGCAGCAGTCTGTTAGGGGCTGCACATGCCGATGTCATGCTCTGACGTCACTTGCCCTATATAAGTTCAGGCAGCCTTGCTCCCTCCTCAGTTCTTTCCCTAGTTGGAGGCCATGAGAGATAGGAGTCTTACCAGGGAACTGAGGAGAGACAGAAGGGCCCAGTTAGCAGAAAGGCTGGAGCAACAGGACAGCGAGCTGTAGAGAGAGAAAGAGGGGGATGGCGGGAGAGACAGCACGACCTGATGACAGAGATTCCCTCAAAGATCTACTGTTCTTATGTAACTGTTCTATCTTCTTCAGGGATATCTCTGTCATCAGGTCACATCTATGGAATGAGTCCCAAGCAGTGCTGAGAGAAAGGACAGTCTGGGTGAAGAGAAGCCAGAGGCCTAAGAAAGAAGGTCCCGAAGCACAGCTAGGCCAAAGCCTGCCCTTCCTCCGGAAGCAATGTCCGGACTGTAGTGCTTGGTGAAAGTGTGAATGGTGCTCAAGTTTCAGCAGCACAAATCTCTCCTACAGACACGCCCCTGAAACAGGTAACTAAAGTGGCCATACCCCTGGTTGAATGGCCCTTAACAACCCCAGGAGGCTCCAAGTCAAAACGGCGAAGCTTTAATAGCTACCATCAAAATGACAAAAACATAAAAGTGACTTCAATAATGGCTATAGCAAATTACAATGACCGCCAGATACAGCGATTTCAGAGAACTCCCGGCACCAACACATGAGCCATACTACACTTGAAACTGAAAATTGTAGGCGAGCCCTCTCAGAATGATCATGAACTGTGTACTCTGCAAGCACCAACATCCATAAAAGAATCTCTCATGAAGGAGCAGTTGTCTACCCTTTTGACTGAAAGTATTGTGTTGCCATTCTCTCCATTCACAATATCATACTGCTGCCATTGTCCCGCCGTTATTAATGTGGGGGGGGGCTCTATCTCCCACACTCCTCATGGTGGCTGTGCCCCCGGACTCTCATTTTATTATATCTAACACCGAGGTGCAGTCACAATGGGATTGCATAACGGGGGATCACACGCTTTTGCATTCATCCTATATTACTAGTCACCTTTAAATACCATTGTTGTAATCACTGTTATAACTTTGCCGTTCTTGAGTCACCCTTATTGAATCGCAATTCTTACATGCTCCCCCCACCCCACCCCCGGGAAGTTCCTTACTGTACTTCCTGTAACAAAAAAACAATACAGTTGGCAAACCATTTGGACAAGCACTATTTTGAAACTCTGCCAGTGGAGAAGGAAACTAACTGAGAGGACTTCCTGCAGTCTTTCATATGGTTTGTATAGTAACACAGAATTCTTTGCACATCTGAAGTATGGAGCAATACTTCTCCTGGGTTGGCATGCTCTGGAATATAAACAGGCAGGTGGATGAATTGATTTAGGGTAAATTCAGATACAATCTGAAGAAACTTAAGAGTTAGTGCGCAAAGAGACCCTGTTATTGCGGAAAATCAAATAAGACTGCTCACACATGAGAGCCTGTAGCTCTGAAATTCTTCGAGCAGAAGTAATGGCAACTAAAACTAATGCTTTGCATGTCAGAAAATGTAGCTCGTAAGACATAGCTGGCTCAAAAGGAGGCAGGATTAGCTTCTCAAGCATGAAATTAAAGTCCCATGCCAGGACCACATTATGAATAGGAGGCTTCAGGTGAAGAATGCCTCTCAGAAAAGTACAGGCCACATCCAACTGGGCCACCGTACAGCCATCTGAAGGCACATGAAAAGCTGAACTAGCCAGCAGGTGCACCTTGACGGATGAATATTTTAGTCCTGCATCCAGTAAGGACAGGAGGGTCGAACTTGGTCGACTAGACAAGTAAAAGGGTCTAGGTGGTGGGAAGCGGCTTAAATAGCAAAGCGCTTCCACTTCATCGAGTAAGTGGCCCTGGTGGAAGGTTTACTTGCAGCCACCAGGACATCAGCCACCTTCTGCGACATCCCTAACCAAGAAATGGTATGTCTCCAGGAGCCAGGCATGCAGACGGAGGGACTTGAGGTCTGGATGGACCAGGGTCCCCAGAGCCTGTGTCAATAGGTTCCAGCAAAGAGGCAGAGAAACTGAGGGATCCACAGCCAATTGCTGCAGTAATGGAAGCCATATCTGATGAGACCAGCATAAAGCCACCAGAATTAGGATGGTACCCTCCATCTGTAGCTTGATAAGCACCCTCTGAATCAAGGGAAAGGAATGGAAGGCATAAAGAAACCTCCCTTTCCAGGAGAGGGACAATGCATCTCACCAGAAAACTCTAGGCCGTGGAGCTAACGTGCAGAAACGCTGCAGTTTTGTGTTGAGTGGGGATGCAAAATGGTCCAACTCTGGACGACCCCACCTGTCAAACAGGTCTTCTGTGACTCAGGACCACAGCTATGGACTGTGACCTGTTGAGGCTGTCCGCCAAGGCATTTTGGGTGTGCGACACATGGACTGCTGAGATTTCTAGGCCGTGATCTACAGCCCGGTACCAGACCCTCATTGCTTAATGGCACGGGGGTAGGAATGAGTCCCCTTGTTTGTTAATGTAATATACCACTATGAGACTGTCTGACTGCACCAGCTGAGGGGCCTGGGGAGGGATGGTTCTGGAAGGCCTGTAAGGTATACAGAACTGCCCTTATTTCTAAGATGTTTATGTGGAGCCGAGCCTTCAACTGGGGCCAGAGGTCCTGGGTCTGATAAGGACCAAGGTGGGCTCCCCAACCCAGACCTAAAGCATCCATGGTGAGGATCTGCTGAGGAGCGAGGATAGGAAAGAGGAACCATTTTAGAAGACTTGATTGGATCCATCCACCAGTAAAGCTCTCTATGGACTGGGGGAGGAGACAACGACCAGTTGATCTAGGTCATCTGACCACTGATCCCACTGGACCCTGAAGGCCATAACAATGGCCATAGCCATTAGGCCTAGAAGCCACAGATATGTCCTGGCTGGGACATATTGGCTCTGAACTACCTCCTGGGCCTGGGCAATGAGGAGGTCTGCCCTGTCCTGGGGGAGGAAGACCTTGCCCAGAGTAGAATCCAGAACTGCTCTTATATATTGCAACCACTGGGATGGGGTCTGCACAGACTTGGGCCAACTGACAGTGTTGCCCAAGGACTGGAACAAGTGCAAGGCATGCTCTAGAGTTAACAACAGGAGCTCCCTGGACTGGGCTTTCAGTAACCAGTCATCAAGGTATGGGAACACACAGAGGCTTTCACACTGGAGGGCTGCTGCTATAGCTGCTAAGCACTTGGTAAATACCCGTGGTGCAGAGGATAAGCCAAAGGACAATACCCTGAACTGGTAATGCTCCCCCTTGGAACAGGAACTGCTGATACCACCTGTGAGAGGGCAAACCACAATATGCAAATAGACATCCTGCATATTGAGGGAGCATAGCCAGTTGCCCTGTTTGATTAGAGGAAGGAGGCCATGTAGGGTTACCATCCATAATGTTTTGTACTGGATGAAAAGATTTTGATCCTTGAGGTCTAGAATGGGCATCAAGTCCCCTGTTCTTTTGGGAACCAGGAAAAACCTGAAGTAGAACCCCCTTGTTCCTTTGATGCCTAGGCACTGGTTCTATGTCCCTTTTTCGTAGCAAGGTGAGCACCTTCTCCCTGAGCACCCCTGTGTGGTCTGGAGGATAAAAAGGTGGGGACTGGAGGAAGATCTGGAGGCTGTTCTAGAAGTTCTAGAGCATGGTCCTTCTCAATTATCTGTAGGATCCAAGGATCTGTAGTAATGGTTCTCCATTGTGGTGACACTCCACTGAGGGAGAACCAACCACCGCCTCCTGGCTTGGAACGGGGGGGGGGGTCTGGCAAGAAGTCAGAACTGAGGCTGACTTGGCAGCCAGAGCCACACCTCCTCTTCTGGATTGCTTAGCGAAGAGCCAGGGGTGGAAGAGGGGGCAGGCAGGGCAGAGCTGGCCCTGCACTTACCATGGAGCTTGGGTCCAGAACCAGCCTTGTGCGAGGCCTTACAAAAGGATGGCCTCAGTCTGCTCCTGGGCCGAATATGATAAAGGGAGTGGACAGACAGAATAGCCCTACTTGAGGCCTGCAGGTCATTAATAATATCCTGCACATCAGGACCAAAGAGTTTGTGACCCACAATGTGGCATTCAGCACCTTTTGCTGAATGTAAGCTGCAAACCCCGAGACTTGGAGCCAGAAGTGCCTTCTAAGGCAAATGCCAGAGGCAGCCATCATGGCAGTAGTATCAGCAATATCATAGGTGACTCTGAGGAGATGCTTACTAACATCTTGTAAGGCCTGGAGAACATTGAGAAGCTCATTTTTGAGAACTCTCAGAGAGGGCTAGAGCAGCAGCTTTGCTCTTCCCACAGAGGGTACTCTGGTACTTTATCAAATGAGTCAAGTAACTGGAAATCCTAAGGCCTACAGTGGCAGAGTCAAAAGTCATCTTGCTCAAGAGGTCTAGCCTCCTGGATCCCCTATCGGGGGCAGGGAACTAAGGTGCTTATATGCCTTAGTCCTGTCATGAGCGGCCTTGATTACCACAGAGTCAGTTTCCCGCTGGGTTGTATAAAAGGGCAGCCCGAGTTGTCTGGTAAAGCTTGTCAGTCCTTCTGGGCATGGCTAGTAGGCCTGTGCCAGGCAGCAGTGGCAGCATCATTCAGGGCTGGAAGCAGAGAAGGACTAACCATGGGTGGAGATTCTGGAATCTCAAAGAAATCCATCAGATTCCTCCTGGTTATACCCTCTTCCTCAGTTTGGAGGCCCATAGTGGAGGAGATCTGCTTCATGATGCTGAACAAAGAGGGGTCATCTGGGGGGACCTGGGGGTATGTCTGACTGAGCCCTAACTTTTGGAGGGCCTTGTAGGTTAGAAAACCTACCTTAAAGGTGATGCACCAGTGCACCGGCAGCCAATGCAGTTTGCGCAGCACCAGAGTGAAGTAGTTGAACCTCGAGTGTCCAGTCAACAACTGGGCTGCCACATTCTGCAGAAGCTGCAGGTGCTGCATCGCACCTCCTCTGACACCAAGGTACAGTGAATTACAGTAGTCAAGCCTGGAGGTGTCAAAAGCATGCACCAACATAGCCAGGCTGTCAGGGGGAATATTTATTTATTTAAGTTTCGGATAACACCATTGAGAACAAGATCATTTTACAGGTTCCACGTCAGACGAACAATACATATTGGGAAAGTATGAGACGGAGAAAAAAACAAAACAAGGAATTATACAAGACATTACAAGAGTGTATAACTGGAGAAGTTCCAATACATGTGGCATAGTACAATGTATGCCATGGTGCATATCTGATTAAAACCTGGAATTCAAAGGGTCATATTAGAGGGGGTGGAGTCTTATGAAATGACCTTTTACATAAAAAGGAAAACAGACTCAGCCTAATATCTAATAATCAACAAGGTAAGGGATGGCATCAGCCCAGGGGCCTCATCAGAGGTGAGATGGTATGGAACAAAGAATTTTAAAGTGAGCAAGGGAGCTCAGGAGATATAACAGGGGGAAGGGGGGAAGCCATAGTAGGGTGAGGGGAAAGAATGGAAGGGATCAAGAGAAAATGTGAAGGAGAATGATTAGCAACTTAGAACAGTTATTTACATAAGGGACTTAATTCGGGTGATGTTCCAGAGATGGTAAAACCTGGTCTGGACAACAGCCAACACCTGAGCATCAAGTGTCAGCTCACTGTCCAAAACAACGCCCAAATTCTTCTCCTATGGGGAGGCCTCCAGTTTGGTCGCCTCTATAAAAAGCCCCAACCCATTCCCAGAGGCCCCCATTTCTCCCCTTCATCCTGGTTCAACCACAACCACCTTAGTCTTCCCTGGGTTAAGACCCAGCCAGTTTGACGAAGTCCAAACCTAGATCTCGGCCAAGAACTCATTTAGCACATCAATCCCCTTAAGGTCTAATGGGTGCAAATTGACAGGTAGAGTGAAATTATCATCAGCATAGCAATGAAAGCTCAGATCATACCACCTTATAACCTCACCCATGGGCAGCATGAACACTGCAAACAAAATGGGGGAGAGGACAGAGCCTTGGGGAACTCCACAGGGCAGGTCCATTGGGTCTGAGGAATAATTCCCCAGTATTACCCTCTGAAACCTACCCCGGAGAAAGGACTCAAACCAGCTGATGACCTTGCCGGTGAGTCCTACATACTCCACCAGCCTGTTCAACAACATCCCATGGTCCACAGTGTCAAATGCCAAGGACAGATCGAGGAGAATGAGAATCGTTCGCGCTCCTCTATCCCTCTCCCTGAGCAAGTCATTCAACACCCTGACCAGTGTGGTCTCCATGCTGTGCAAGGCCCTAAATCTGGACTGGACTGGAACAGTTTGTAAATCTGGAAGTCTATGAGGTGACCCTCGTGCTGTTCCTCGACTACTTTCTCAAGAACCCTTCCCAAAAAGGGGAGGTTGGAGACAGGTTGGTAATTCGCCAAGATGTTGGGGTCCAAAGATGTTTTTTCAGCAGGGGCTTAACCAGAGTCTGTTTAAGATACTCCGAAAAGACCCCCGTCGACAAGGAACTCCCAACAATCTCTACAAAAACAGAACCCAGGACCTCGACACATCCAGCTAGTAGTTGTGTTGGGCCCGGGTCAAGGTCACAGAACATTGGAGTAAGCCCAGAGATCACCCAACAGACATCCACCGTCATCACCAGCCGGAACTCTCCCCAGGGCAACCAAGTACGTCCATCCAGTCAGGAACCGCCACCGTTTGAGAATGGTATTCCACTTGGAGAAATCCCTGCTCTCACGGAACACACTCTGTCTGAGAAGAACCGAGCGAACTCCTCACATGTGTGAGCTGAAAAAGCTCTGACAGGTTCCAGACAGGCTGGATGTAATAGGCAGTCTACAACCCGAAAAAGATAATCATATTGAGTAATCAGAACCAGCCTGTCCTCCGGAGACCTGGTCTTCATCTAATGCCTCTCCAATCTCTTCCCCCTGGTTTTCACCATCAAACCATGGCGAGCCAAGGCGTGACACCAGGGGGTGTACATGGACCGGCACCAGGTGGACCAGGGCCTCAATGACAGCCCTGTTTCAGGCTGTCACAGCATTTCCCGGACTGTCAGTGCAAGCCTCAAGCACAGATGAAATGTCCAGTTCCGCCATCAGTCCCGCTTGCTGTAAATGTTTCAAAGGGTGGAACTGAACCATTTCCACAGGGGAAGGGAGATTCAGGGGGGCTTTGAAGCTGAACCTGATGGTGCAATGATCCGACCAAACGACCAGCTCAGTCTCGATGGTATCAATTTTGAGCCCCAGGGGGAAAACCAGGTCGAGCACGTGGCCAGAGCGGTGGGTCCCGGATGTGGTCACCAAGGTGAAACCCAGAGCTTCCATATTTGAAAGGAAGTCTCTGGCCCCAGATGACACCTCGCCATCCACCCAGGTGTTGAAGTCGTCGAGAATGAGCCATCTCAGCAACTCCAACATCCACTTGGTAACAGAGGCCAGCATCTCCTGTAGGAAACTTCGATCCCCCCCACGTGAATAGTAGATCAGGAGAATCCTAAATTCCACTCCAGAACCCCATTGATGACACAGGCATTACATAGAAACATAGACTTTGACGACTGATAAGGACCGCTTGGCCCACCCAGTCTGCCCATTTCCCTACCTACTGGATAAGCTGCAGATCCTAGTTAAACAACAGCCTACTTCCTCTAACTCCCCACTAGAATTTCCTTATTTCTGTCCCATGCATTCTTAAATTCCCCCATTGTTTTTGACCCCACAACCTCCTCAGGAAGGCTGTCATTGACGGAGGGGTTGGGGGGCTCAGCTCCAATGAACCACCACTTACTATAGTAGAAGTGGTCTGGCCCAGTACCTGAGGACCTTGAGATTCAAGAGGTCTCAACGGTGAGGCGGGTGGGGGCCAACAAACCAGAGGCAGACGGCCCCTCCACAGCCCTGTGAAGGCCAGGAAAGCTCTCATCCATGAGGGGCTGATAGGAGCAGAGACATGTATGGAGACAGGCATCAATGCAGAAATGGTCGATAGAGTGATCCCAGGAGAAGAGGACACAGAATCCAGCAGGGACCAGGATTGCCGTCGGTGGGGGCGTGTGTGTGGGGGGAATGGTCTTTGTCCTGATGAGTGTTTCTCCTGAGGACTTG
This sequence comes from Neoceratodus forsteri, assembly GCA_016271365.2. Taxonomy (NCBI): domain Eukaryota; kingdom Metazoa; phylum Chordata; order Ceratodontiformes; family Ceratodontidae; genus Neoceratodus; species Neoceratodus forsteri. The sequence goes on from CM028133.1 coordinate 67,316,802, forward strand.
AGCCAGGCCTTGGTGGCCTGAGAGCCTGAGGAAGATGCCAGTGAATAGGTGGCAGCCCCAAAAGACCCCTCCTCTCCGCTAGCTGCTTGTTGCTCCATGAAGAACATCTGCAGGGCTTTCTTGCATCAACACTAAGCGATGAGACTGAACTTCAGCCAGGACTCATAGGCATGAACTTTGTGGGTAGGCCCAAGACAACAGACACAGAGTTTGTGTTCATCACTAGAAGAAATCTTCTTTCTGCAGCAGTAGCAATGGAAGAGGGCCAATGAAGGATTAGTCCTCGACATACAAATACAAAAGGAATCACTTTAAAATAAAGTGATTCAAAGGCAAATACCAAAACCAAAAAGTAAGTAGTTATGGCAATCGAACTAAGTGATGACGCTTCCTTGGAGTCCGTGTGTGAGTGGTCGATAGTAGGAAAGAACTGAGGAGGGAGTGGGGCCGCCTGTGCTTATATACGGCAGGTGACATCGGAGCATGACGTCACCATGGGCGGCCCCTAATAGTCTGCTGCAGAAAAAGCTTCAACGGGATCTTGATGTCTGACAGCTAAGTTCCATACGTGTGACTAGAAGACAGAGATATCCCCTAAGAAGATCTTTCAGATACTACCCCTGCCTTGCAGGCTCAACAAGGTTGAGTGGCCTGGGCTTTGTCATTCTGATGGAAAAGGGGGTGGGTCTTTCCCAGAAAAAGAATAAATGGTACGGTGTTTCCACCCAGAGTAAATTATAGTGGACCAGTTTTCTGTATGGTAAAACCCCCGGGATGATGCACCTACCCCCCCCCCACAGTGACCCCACACACAGATTACCACTTCAAACTATAACATTGTACGGTACATGCAGGTAAAGGCTATTGCTGATAATATACTCACAGAGAGTATTGAACATCAACAGTACAAGACTTACTAAATAACATTTTAGTTTAAGTGTCCTTAACTACACTATAACTACTGTATAACTATGCTGTAACAGCACTGTAACTACTGTGCAGTTACATGTGACTACTATATAGTGTTAACTAGTTTCACATTTGCATGTTGTGTAGTTACACACTATTTGCATGCAGTAACTACACTGTAACTGCACTGTAACTACTGTGTAATTACATGTAACTAGTTTCCTGTGTGTGTTGTGTAGTTCCACAACTTGCATATATGGACAATTCATTCTGACAGGTGTAACTACATATGTAATAGCTGTTGCAAAGTGTAACAGAAAATTTATTGTGCAACTACCACGCTCTCTTCTGGCATTATGTAATTTGTTCTTATAAGGGCAACTACACATGTAATAGCTATTACAAATTGTAACAGCAAATCTGCTGTGTAACTACTATGTCACTACTTTGGGCATTATTAAATCTGTTCTTACAAGTGTAACTACATATAAATGCAGGTCTTGTGCACTGTTTGAACTATGTCTATCTGACAGTTATTTATTCATTTGTTTTTATTTGCTTATTTTGAACTTCTGTTTACCAGGTGTAAACAATGAGATGAAGGCCCTTTTTCATGTGCGACCTGGGACCAAGGTCCGACAGATGGTACATAACAATGACAAAACACAATACTCAACAATCAATAAATAAACTAAAGTACATACAATTTAAGAATAACATGTACATTATAAATTATCAAAAAGGTGCTTTCTTAAGAGCTTTTTAAAACGATAATGACTACAGCCACTCTGGATGGCCACAGGATTTGGCTGCCTGAATTGAAAAGGCGTAGTCACCCATCTTGGTTTTAGTTTTAGGGAGACAAAAATTCTTGTTTCTCTGGAGCGGAGGTCTCTACTTGAATTACTGAACTGGAACATTGAAAATAATGGAGAATTGTTTTGCTGCCTCAGGACATTGTCCAAAGGACAGTTTAAATTATAAGGAGAGTTCTGATTGGATGGCAGCCAACCAGTATTCTGATAAAGAAGACAGTGATGTGTATGATAAGGCAATTTATAGGCAAATCTACAGATACTGTGAAATGTGATGGTCACATTTAAAAGGTAGTCACACAGAAAAATGTTAAAAGTGTAATCGGAGCGGTAACTAAAATATGACTACAATGCAACTTCAGTCTGCTACAGTTACATGCACTGACTGAGAACTCTTTAGATGATGTTCCATGTCTGCACTCCAGTTTTTCATGAACTTACAGGTTAGCAAACATGCAGATTAATATTGTGAATTGATAGGTAACTGTACACAAAAATATTTCATTCGCATAATTACTAATTGGCACTATAACAATATTGTGGCTGAGAAGTAATGGTACTGTTTGCACATTTAATGCCCATGTAACATGTACTTGCATTTGCACACAATTACATTTACCAAATATCAGTACTGTAGCCGTGATGCAAGTTCTCATTCAGCAGAAATCAGTCCCTCATGAACCTACTGCTTATTAAACATGCTATCTAATACTGGACCCTATTCACATGTGTGGCAGGGAATGTCTCAAATGTGCATTATCGAGCCTGGTGATCAACAGCAGCCATCCAATCAGATGGACTGACCAGGAGCAAACTGGATCCTGCACTGTGTGTAGAATGGGGAATTGTAGGTCATGGGTGGTCTTCCTATTACTGCTGTTTTCGACTAAGGGGACCTACTGGTCTTCCTATGTTTACTGCCTTGCCCCCAGCCCTCATGGTATAGTCAGAGGGCTGGGGTAGCTTGATGTAAAGGATGGTACTATGTCAACTGCACCATTCAGCCAGTTGGAAGGGCAAGAAATGGCTAAAGAATGGTTCCTGCCTGTGTATCCGGTGCCACTGACCACCACTCCACACAGCAGATTGGTGATAAAGCATGATATGTGGCCGTGCCCCACCCCCAGCCACCCACCCACAATAGATTTTCGTTACACTTTGCAATAGCTATTACATGTGTAGTTACACTTATCAGGATGAATTGATTTGTGCTGAAAGGAAGACAACAGTAGTGGCAATGTATGCAAATTGTGTAACTACACAACACGCACATGTGAAACCAGTTAACAACAACACAGTAGTTACAGCATAGTTATACAGTAGTTACAGTGTAGTTAAGGACACTTAAAATAAAGTGTTACCGGGAGGGAGAAAAGGGATGCAGAAATGAACAACAACTCGACAAATTTGATGCAAAGAAGAAACACAGAAACCTAGAATTTGTCGGCAGATAAGAACTGCCTGGCCCACCTAATCTGCCCATTTGCCTACCTACTGTATAAACTCCAGATCCTATTAATCTGCAGCCTATCTCTTCCTTCCTTTTTTTTTTTAATTTAAATTTATTCTGCCTTTTGCTGTCGGCTGCCTACTCCTTCAGCTCATTCCTGAGCAACTTGCCTCACTCCCTACTGATGTACCCCTGCCAATACCCCCTGACTTACCCCTCAGGGTGGGGCCAATGCTCCGATCCAGCCCATCTACGACGGGAAAGGTGCCGTTAGCGACCAACAGTACCTACCTGGATTGCCCCCCAGGGTGGGGTTCAGGGCAGGTTGACACAGTGGAGCCGTATTAGGTCAGCGGAGATGCCGGAAGCCATTAAGACCAGGTGCCAGGCCCACATCATGTTTGGTGGCCGACGAGATTTCGAGCTGCCCCAGTGGCGGGGACATGCAATGACGTCCAACATCCACCCTGCCTCTCTTATATCTAGGCGTCGGTTGTTTGTGGTTCCCCCCAGCCTCACCACCCATCCTTCCCCCCGGAGAAGGGGAGCAGCCCATGGGGCACTCAATCCTTCTCCCTCGGCCAGCCCTCCGGTTCCCCGAGTCCATTCCTGAATCCAGGTCGCTGGCATTGCAAACAGAAATCCAACCGCTGCGCCAGAGGGTACTTCCTCCTCCTCCTTCCTACCTTTAGCCTTCTGCCTGTCCCATGCATTCTTGAATTTGCCAACCATTTTTGCTCCACAGTCTCCTCCAGGAGGCTGTTCCATGCATCCACCATCCTTTCTGTGAAAAAATATTTCCTCACCTTGCCCCTGAGTCTTCCACACTCGTCTCATATTGTGACCCCTTGTTCTTGCCCATCTCCTTTTCTGAAAAATACTGCCCTCTTGAACTCTGTAGATCTCTATCATCTCCCCCCCCCCCCGTCCTCCAGAGTTCTTCATATAGTTTCTGGTGTAGCCCCTGCACCATTTTTGTTGCCTGTCTCTGGACTGCCTCAACCCTGTCAATGTCCTTTCAGACATGAGGTCTCCAGAATGGCAGGCAGTACTCTAGATGAGGCCTCTCCAACTGCCTGTACAGCGGCATCACCACCTCCCATTTTCTACTGGTGATACCTCTCCCTGTGCACCCCAGCATCCCACCGGGCTTTCCTCACCACCTTCTCATATTGTTTGGCTACTTTCAGATCATCTGTTATGACTACCCCCCGGTCCATTTGCATCTTAGTTGTTGTTTGTACCCCCCCACCATTGTGTATTCCTCCACAGGATTTTTACTCCTCGAGTGCATGATTTTGTACTTCTTGGTATTGAATTCGAGCTGCCACACTCTTGAGCACTCCTCCAACTTGTCCAAGTCTCTCCTCATTTGCTCCACCCACCTCCCGGAGTTTCAATCCTATTGCAGATCCTGGTGTCATCTGCAAAAAGGCAAACTCTTCCTTCAATCCCTCTGCAATGTCACTTACAAAGACATTAAAGAGGACTGGCCCCAGCACTGAACCCTGTGTCACACCATTGGTTACCCCCTTTTCTCCAGATTGTACTCTGTTTACCACTACCTTTTGTGTCCTGTTGCTAAGCCAATTACTGACCTAGTTTACCACCTTGAGACCCATTTCCAGATTGCCCAACTTGTTAACTAACCTCTTGTGTGAGACTGTGTCAAATAAGCAACAGTGGTAATAACCATGCAAACCCCCAAACACACAACAGTTAGCCCACCTCCTCACTAGTACCAGTGCCCCCTGAAGTCAGTCTGGGTACCCAGGTGGATAAGTTGCAGACCTAAGCCTTCCTCAACCTCCAACACAGCCATTCCTTCCGTCCCTCCCTCTACCCCATCCCCCCCTTATTTTCAGGCCCGTCTCTAGAAATGATGTCCTATGGATCCTCAACACTATGTCTCCTCATGGCAGTGCTGGCCTGACGATCTGGAACCTAGAATTCTCAGATTTGGTGCCTCCATTCTTGCTACCCCTATCTTGCGCCTCTTCAACCTCTCCATTAGCTCTGGCACTGTGCCCTGCTCCTGGTAACAAGCCAGGGTTATACCTGTCTTTAAAAAGGGTGATCCTAAAAACACTATGAACTACCACCCTATAGCACTCCTGTCTACCCTTAGTAAACTTCTAGAGAAACGTATTCATCGTCAGGCGTCAGACTTTGTAGCCAACTATGACCTGCTATCTCCTGCTTAACACGGCTTCAGACCAGGCCACAGCACCTCAACTGCCCTAGCGCAATTCACTAACGACACCTCAACCACCATGGATAGAGGCCAACTTACGAGGGTTGTTTTTATTGACTTAACGAAGGCTTTCGACTCGGTCAACCATTCACTACTCTTGCATCAGCTAGGTTCACTGGTGCCTCCCAGTCCACTACTGCCTGGTTCTCCAGTTGCCTGCACAATCGCACCCAGTCTGTCTCCTACCATAGAGTCCTCTCCTCCCCATCTATCCACTGGTGTTCCAAAAGGTTCCCTCCTTGGGCCCCTGCTCTTTTCTATATTTATAAACAATCTACCTACCATTCCCACCCACTGTCACACCTTACTCTGTGCTGACGACCTGGTCCACCATACCTCCTCAAGCTACATCGCTGACATTAATTCCCACCGCTCTTCCGACCTGCAACAAATCCAAACACGGCTCACATCTTACTACCTCATATTAAATGTTGCCAAGACCCAGGCCATGCTCTTCGGGTCCCACGGGAAGCTCAGTTCCCTAAACTCATTTCTGAATTGTTGTCTCCTTCAGATAAGTAGGGGTCACTCTGGATCCATGTCTCAGTTTCTCTCTCTCTCTCTCTCTCCATGTCAATGTGGTATGCAAGTCTGTCAATGCCAAAATTGTGTTGGCTTATCGTGTCTGCCATGCCCTGACCACTGCCGCTAGGATCTCAGTCACCCAAGGACTTCTGTTCCAGGTCTTTCTTATGCACTGCCAGTCTTTGCACAAGTGCAGACAAACGTCCTTCAAGTGTGGGTTGTTGCCTATAACAATCTTTGTAGATTTGCCTCGTCTGCCCATCAGATTAAACACTGCTGCACACTTTACTCTGACCTCCGCTGGTCATCCCCCTCCTCCCAGCGTTTATACACCATAGGCATGTGGTTTTTAGCCTTGTACATTAACTAATGTAGAACCATGTACCTGTACTGTTGTCTGTTCTGCTACTGTCTACTGTACAGTATTTCTAATGATGTCTTTATTCAATGTAATTAATCCCGGGTCGCCCCTGACAAAGGGACCCTGTTTGTCTCAGTGGGCTGACTCGGTTAACAAATTTCAATAAATAAATAAAACAAATAAATAGGCTGCCTGACCGTCGATATAATTTGTTCTTCTCTCCCCTCCTCCCTTGCAGCCATGTTCACCCGAGTTCAATGCCCCAACTCCTCCAGTCCTTGACTTCAACTCTGGTCACTGTCCCAACTGCTCCACCAAAATGGGTGAACTTGCCTTCTCTGTCTATGCTCCCAAATTCTGGAACTCCCTTCCATTTTCCCTTAGAAGCTCCAGTTCTCACCCTGCCTTCAAGCATGCACTCTTTAATTACCTCACCTCCCTAGATGCATGTAAATGTCTTTAGTTCATGTATTACACCTCTTTACTTGCCATAGTTCATGGAACATACCTCTTTACTTGCCGTTGCACTACTATCCCCTTCCCTGTCCCATACCCTCGTCCTATGCCACCAGCACTGCTGTTATGCACTTATGTTATTGATCTCTGCAAGTTGTTTTGATCTCTTTTGTACCGTAATGCTTATGCTATGTATGACATCACTTTCGTGCGGAGTAATTCTACTGTCATGTAAGGCTGTCAATCTCGTTATGTACTGCACTGAATCAGCTCCTCCCTGTACTACTATTTGTAACTTGTTCGAACTATAATCTCCTGGGTCATGCCTGAAAATAGGCAATCCTGTCTAGGGTACTCACCCTGTTACCAAAAGCAAATAAATAAAATAAATACATAAATAATCGGTGCAGCTGGGTGGCTGACGTTGGTGCACTTTTAAATCAAAACAGGAATTGCTGGGTAATGGTAGTTCACTCCCCAGATCAGGACAGGCCCTGTGTTACTCATAGTTCTGTAGATAATCTCGCAGGGTCTGATAACATCAGGTTCAGTCAGTTGAGCTGGGGGCCTCGAGCTGTGCAAGTAGATGAGCAGCTTGCTTGATTGGAGCAGGATTCTGGCAGCTTATCACCTTCTAGGCTGCTTCTTAAAGGATGCGTATCAGGCCAGTACTGGGTTACAGGGCCACATGCTTAGCCCACACATCCAGGCATCTAACTCCCTGGGGTAGATGATGGGTAAAATACCCAGCTATGGCACCACCTGGCCGATTCCCCACAGGTGGAAGAAAGCTTTTGGCAAATCTCCTGGAATTCAGCTGTGGAAGCCTTAGGCATTTCCATACTTTTTCCTTGGCTTACTCTGCGCTCCTGTATTTCACTCAGAGTACCTCAGGCAGAACTCCCACGAGTCGAACCCTCCTTAAATAGCTGAGGAGAGTGAATGACAACATCTATTGGCTAACACAGCTGTCCATTCATAAAATTAATATGTATAAGATTCAACTGACACCCGACTGGCTGACACTAAAGGCACCAAGAACTTTGTCCAGTCCCCCTTCCCAGGAGCCCTAGCAGCAGTCCTTAGAGCTCTTCGAGTACTGATTGGGCAGGAAAGAGTCAGGGGTTACCAAAATGGTGTTCATATACACAGTTTATAGGGGGTCCCAAGTTGAAGTCTCTTTGTAGGCAAATAGAGCAGCTTTAGCAAATAACTGTCCCACAGTACAATTGCTGACATTCTGCCCTGCTATCTCTGCTTGTGGAATTGATACTGTGAAAGTCTCTACCTGTCTGTCACCAGTCCTGTAGCACTAAGTCCCCCCAGTGGCAGGCAGGTACACACAGTCCCAGTGCAGCCACGACTGCTCTTAAAGCAACAGTACACACATACACTTGAACATTAATACAAGAGTTACTTCTTTGACTTCCTCAAGGGTACTTCCCAACCCCCCACTTGTGTTCTGGGATCCCAAAGGTTGGAAGAGACACGGGAACACTTGTCTTGAACTGCAAAGGCAGATTTTAAGACGGTTGCCACAGCACTAACAGAGTGTGCGAGCAGTCCACTAGCTCGCACATTCAAGCAGCAGCCAACGTGAACGTGCACACACTGAGCTGTGTAGCATTTTACTGCTAGCTGCGCTGTACCACCGGCTGACAGTTTTACCTATTTACACACACTCCTTCAAACCTCAGCAAAGCAGGCACACAGGAGCTGGCAAGAACAATAAAAGGGAATCACTAAACCTGGGACTGGCAAGATCACACTGCTGGGAGGTAGACCAAGTAAGCCCCACCCGTGGGGGGGGGGGTTTACATATATATTAAGTAATACAATATGACCTACCATCTTCCGTTTCTGTCTTGTGCAGCAGTTCCTCCTCAGGGATACTGAAAGCGTGCTCTCTTTTGGATGGGGATGTGTCACCACCTAAATTAAACAACCATAATAGTAGTTAGTGCCACTGTTTCTCAGACCAACAGGAATGAGATCCTCTGAAAGACAGAACAGAAGTTTATACTCTAACTCCTATCTGCAAACTAGATCCAGGGTGTCAGGCATCTTGAAGTGAGGTGTTATTACAATTCTCGGTTTCAGTGTAACTAGGAGGCAAGCTACAGCAGCCTTATATCAGAGGTAGACCTATAACAGTACCTTACAGTAAGGTTTTTGTGTATGAGTAAACAAAGTACACTTGGCACATGATAGTCTTAAATAACTGTCTCCTTGGGGGGGAAAAATGAAGCAAATTATTGCACCTGTTAAACCAACTTTTGTTTTTTGCGGTTCTGAACAAGTTGTGTAATCACTCTATTTGGGGTGTATGGCTAACTGTTTCAGATCTGAACATTCTATCTATAGAAAATTAAAGCAATATACTGTGTGTACCCAGGCGAAATTGAGTACAACAGCTCAAACTCTGCTGAATCTCGCTCCTGAATGCTGCAGAGGTCTTTTCTGAGACCAATTCTATTTAACATGTATGTTTCCTCAGTGAAATGTAGTGAGGGAGTGTGGTTAGTGAAATTTGTAGACAACACAAAAATTGGATTCATTGTCCACAAAGAACATGAGGTAAACATTCTTCAGAATGAAATATATAACTTAGAATCTTAGGCATAGATATACAAGCTTAGTTTTAACACTGACAGATGTGCTATAATGCACTTGGGAAGGTCGAATTTGGAAGCTCAGTATCTTTTAAATGGACAGACTCTTAAGGTATCATCAGAAAAAAGGGACTTTGGTATAGTGGTGAATATCAACTTAAAATTTAAGCAGCAAAGTCATTACAGTGTCAAGCAAGCTAGTACAATCTTACGCTGTGTCAGAAGGCACATCAGAAGCAGGGACAGTGGTGTGATTATGCCTTTGCATGTTTCCCTGGTGAGGCCCCATTTGGAGTACTGCTCCCTATTCTGGTCTCCAAACAATAAGCAAGAGATCAAAGCCCTGGAGAGGGTACAGCAAAGAGCTACCAAAATGGTGTCAGGCATTAACAATCTATGCTATGTGGACAGGCTGAAGGCCTTAGATTTATATTCATTAGAATACTGAAGGCTGCGTAGGGATCTCTGCATTTTGTTCAAATCATCATAGAATAAAGATCTAAACACAAAACTATGGACATTGGGGGGCTCCCACCAAGTGGAGATGTTAGGTGCACATACCTAAGTGATGCTGTATGTTACAAATGCAAAATTCCAACACTGCGTTGAAACTGATCAGTACATATACTGAAAAGAACCGGGCCAATGTAGTCTGTGGTAGTATTTCAGAGCTCTGATGATGACCTTAACGTCAATACGTACGCACGTGACATATGCTCACTTACTCTATTTCCTGGTTCAGTGGCATCTGTTTGGATCAGCAACTTCTTTAGTTTGCAACGGATGTTACCCTCTTTGTTTTTACTATGGAAAGCAAAATACTGTTTACTACCACAGACCGTGTTATAGAAACATAGAAACACAGAAGTTGACGGCAGATAAGGACCGCAAGGCCCATCCAGTCTGCCCAGTCTGTGTTGGCCTGGTTCTTTTCAGTATATGTGCCGACCAATTTCAACGCAGTGTTGGAATTTAGCATTTGTATAGTAATGATGTATGGGAGTGCCTGGGTTTTAACTTCATTGAAGAAAATTACATCACACAAGTACATAACCTGCAGCTTAAGGAGGAGGAAGCGCTATATAAATAAAAATATTATTATTATTATTATTAACATGCTCAACCAAGAGAAGAGCAGGTAGGTACAGTCAGAGAGTCAACAGTGTTTGGAACAGACTTCCTATGGATGTAATCTCTAGCAGCTGTATGACAGATTTTAAAACTAGACTGGATGAGTACTTCATAAGGGAAAGAATGTCTGGAAATCTCTATGCATGAGGACGAGCTTTTAACGAGCCTTTGGCCTAATGAGCTCATATGTAACGTATGAAACCTATGAATCTTCATGAAGGTTTCATGAACATCCATCAAAGTTCACCAACTATTGTTCAACTCAGTACATGAACCAAGTTCACAAACTGTTCATTAACACAAAACTCATGAAGCTGATGAACCTTTAAAGAACCATGATGGACCAGGACGAAAATCAATTTGGACGACAAATCTGCAAATCAGAATGCGTTGTTTCTCAATGAAAAGTAATAATGCATCACAGAAATTAGAACTTGTTCAGTTTAGAAGTGGAAAATATGTCTTCTACAAGGCAAGTAACTATTAGAGCATCCAAAATGATTAATATTTAAAATCTTCTGATATAAATAGCAATTGGGCCTTTCTACTTCTGAAAGGGAGGGCAGCAGTGACTCAATTTGAAAGTAGAACATCAGAAAAAATTGCTAAGTATATGGTAAGTCACTCATTCTAAAAACAATTCTTAGGAAAACTCAAAGTAAGTGTAACATTTGTTAAAAGAATTTGACTATCATAGTTGATTGCTTAGCTGTGTGATAAAACAACTGAAGGTTGAATGGATCTGCCTCTGATTTGTACATCACATGCAAAAATCTTTTGAGAGTAGGTGTAAAACAAGGTAGCCTGACAAATTAAAGGAATATTATGAAAGCAGGGTATTTCTGGTCACCAAAACTACAGACCGTCTTTGTCCATAAATGTTGAGTGTAAAGGTTTCATGAACTTTCATGGACCTTTATGAACCTTTATGTTCATGAACACTCATGTATGCAGACATGAAATGTAATGTTCGTGCACACTTTATAATCATTCATGAACTATTTGATGCACACTTGATGAATGTTCATGAGATGAATTCATAAACTGTTCATAAAACATTCATGAACATTCATAAACGGTTCATAATCAATTCAACTGGGAAAACCAGGGATGGCAGGCAATGTGCATTAATGATCATAACCTACCAAACAAGATACTAGAGCTTACAGCCATGCTGGCAGAGACACAATTAGACTTGGTTGCAGTCACGGAAACATGGTTCACCGTGAACCACACCTGGGATGTAGTCATACCAAGTTACATGCTCTTCTGGTGAGACAACGAGGGAAGGAAGGAAGGGGATCAATGCAACAATGGGGAAGAATGGGTCTATTCCCAAGTCTCTGAATACTTACTAAAATATTATTACAACTAAATGTAAATTCCTAGCTTTGAATGCAAGATCTTTAAACCAACTCAAATTAGCAGAACTCGAAGCCAAATGTAAAACTTTAAATATAGGTGTGGTGGGAGTAACTGAAACTTGGTGGGACGCATCCTCAATTTGGTCCAGAGAAATTCCAGGTTATAAGTTATATCATAAAAACAGATTAGATAAGCAAGGCAGTGGAGTTTGTATGTACATACGAAATGATATTCCTTCTTTTGAAGTGTGTTCTCCCTTTCCTTTGGAAAGTATATGGGTTAAAATCTTATTGAAGGAGCAGGCCTATATAACTACTGGTAACACCTATCGACCTCCATCTGCAAATTCAGATTACACAACTGATATGTTTAAAGAAATTACACATTTTTCAGAATCTCAAGATACTGTAATATTTGGTGACTTTAACCTCCCTCTAATTAACTGGGACTCATTCTCAGGACAGTCCTATGCCGAGAAAGGACTAATAGATGTGGTAGTTAGTACTGGATTACAACAACTTGTTATTGAACCCACTCGAGGTCCTAATATTTTGGATCTATTATTTACTAACATAGAGCAACAAATCAGCAATTTACAAATTTGGGATCCACTTGGGACCAGTGATCATTCATCTATTCTTTTTGAAATTCAACAGTTTAAAACTACACAAAGGAAGTTATACTGTATAAAAAATTATAATAAAGCAATTTTTTATAAAATCAATGAATACTTACAAAACATACACTGTGAATCTAATCTTCTTAATTGTACAACATAACAAGCTTGGGACTTTTTTTAAAAACATTGTACATTATTTGGAAAATACCTTTATTCCATCTAAGAGTAAATTTAATAATAAAGGAAAAATTCCCCCCTTGGTTCAACAAGACAATTAAAATTCAGATTAAAATAAAAATGAAACTTTTAAGGAAACTTAAGAATAGTTCTGTTCCATTTAAAACTACTCTATTACATAAATACAGACTATCTGTGAAAAACTTAAAAAATTCTATTAAATTGGCAAAAAATAAGCTAGAATTTAAACTAGCTCACACAAAAGACTGTCACAAATCTCTTTTCTCCTATATAAATAGTAAAAAAGGTGAATCAAGGACCATTGGTCCCATTATAACCAATGACTCTTCTCTATCTGATATAGAAACCTCAAATCTCTTTAATAAGTACTTTTGTTCTGTCTTCTCTCAAAAATCACCTATTAGTACATTTAAAGTTCACCACGTAGATTATCATAGGTTCTATCCAACTGACATTATACATGCTATCAAAAAACTAAAAAAAAAAATATATATTAGTCCGGGCCCAGACGGTATTCATCCATGGTTTCTGATCAAAACCTCTATAAATATTTCTATACCTTTGTCAATTATCTTCAACAAATCCTTGCAAGAAAGCATTGTACCAAATGACTGGCGTCCAGCAATAGTTACTCCCATATTTAAAAAAGGCAATAGAGGTTCTGTGCAAAATTATCATCCAATTAGCCTGACCTCAGTGGCTGGTAAATTAATGGACCGAGTAATGAAGTCTCTAATAGATCAAGATTGTAAAAAATTAGGAATTTATTATTCAAATTAGCATGGGTTTACTCCCAAGTATTCCTGCAGCACCAATCTGACATCTTTTTACAATAATGTAAGTACTCTACTAGATGTGGGTATCCCTACTGAAGTAATTCTTTTGGACTTTAGTAGAGCTTTCGATAAAGTCTCACATGAAAAACTCATTACTAAAATGCACAATCTAGGTTTGTCACCTGATATTATCAACTGGACTTTAAACTGGTTGACAAATTATTCTCAGAGAGTCAGAATTAATTATATCTTGTCTGATTTGGGTAGTGTGACAAATGGTGTACCACAGGGGTCGGTCTTGGGACCAACATTATTTAATCTCTTTATCAGTGATTTACAAACAGGGCCAAATAACTTCACGGTTAAATTTGCAGATGATACTAAATTGGGGGGCAAGGTTAATAATCAAGAAAATATTTCTGCATTAAAGAAGGATTTGGAAAAATTAACACTTTGGGCAAATGAAAATCATATGCAGTTTAATCAAGACAAATGTTTAATAGTGCATTTTGGTGTAAATAATCCAAAAACGATATATTATATAAATGGACTACCACTTCACTCATCAAATTGTGAAAAAGATTTAGGGATATATGTTAATAATAAACTTACATCAAATGATCACTGTGTTAGAACTGCTTGCATGACCAACAGACTTTTGAGGCAAATAAAACGCACTTTTGTTAATCGCACTGAACAATGCCTTATTCCATTGTATAGGGCATACATTAGACCGTATCTAGACTATGGCTCAAGGAACTGAAGTTGTACTCACTAGAACAGAGAAGAAACAGAGGTGACGTGATAGAAATGTTCAAATACGTCAAGGGAATAAACAAGATGGAGAATGTCTTCCAAGAAAACAAGGGAGTGCGTACAAAGGGGCACAACTTGCATCTGGTCGGAGGCAAGTTCAGGAACAACTATAGAAAGTACTTCTTCATGGAGAGGGTGATAGACCCATGGAATGACCTGCCAGCACAGGTGGTGGCAGCTAAAACAGTAAGAGAATTTAAACTAGCGTGGGACAGAGGTGAGAACGGCTTGGCTGGAAAAATTAAAGGGGAGTGGGTTAGCCACTTTGGGCAGACTAGATGGATCAAATGGTCCCCATTTGCCGACACCATTCTTATGTTCTAAAACACAGGGCAGCATACTCAAGTGGTCTTTGTGTTGTGCTGTGATTTGCATCCTCTAGTGCATGACTGCAAATACAGTGCCACACTCAAAGGCACAGTTAACATAATGTAAAATTAATTGCTTGTGTAACCCCCTAGGTGGCGCTATCCCAAGGGCTACTACCCCTGCCTGCTTGGCTAATTGCAGATTAAGGGACCTCGGTACTGAAACAGGTACTTCCACCTGGAGGACAGGGTTGTTGGCAGCAAGGCTAACCTGGGTACAGCATTCCGGGACACTGTAACCCCCCATCTTTCCCTTCTGGTGGCCTAGACAATATGCAACAAACACTTTCACAGTAGCCCCTATTCAGCATATAAATCCCCACTCTGTCTGCACTTACCCCCAGGGCTGGTTCTTCTGGCTCGACCCTGGAGACCCCCTGTAAAACAAGCTTATGCACAGCAAATAGCAACAGTACAGTACTTTTGACACAAACTGGAACCACGGTCAGGTTAAATGCAAAAGTTAGATCTGATTTGTTTAGGGGACTTGAACAAGGGAGGGGCTTACTCAGGTTGACTGGCTTAAAGGCTAAATTGATCAGGCAGTCATGCATGCATTTCAGAGTCCCTACACAGTCACTCGCTCTGGGTACCCAGGTGAGAGTAAGGTGGGCTAGCCTGGAACGTTTCCCGGGGTAGGCCGGCATTGCAGCTGTTTGGGGCCCTGTGATGGAAGGAAGAAACATGCACAATCACACACAATTTATAATCTGGAGCCGGATGACTCAGTTTGTGACAAGAAAACAACAAGTGAATTAGATGACAACACTTCTGATTTAGCTGATGCTGCAGGGAGCTACCCTGGTGTTTACTCACAATACCCAATACAGGACACAGGAGGGATGAAATTGAGACTGCAGGTTGATGAGCTGGAATGCCAAGAGAAGCAGGGCCCACACGAATCACTGAGGCGTCGCTCCTGTTCAAGGCATTGAGCAGGGGGCTGATCCCCAGGCTAGTCTCTCATCGATGGTTTTCTCTGTGGTGTGAGTAATCTGGCTGGGACAGTGTGACAAGGCCCAGACCGAGGAACAGTTCGGAGGTGAGTCCGAGAAAGCTGGATGCAGCCTCCAGCAAGCAAGGCACAGGCAAACACACAGTGGGGAACCAAATCGCGACCCACTAGCAGCACACAGCACTTTTATAATAAAACAATCACCACTATAACAGGCGGATGACAGTTGGGCTGCAATCACAGATTCTCTGCGCAAAACTGGGAGTTCAGCGGTAAATGAAGGTCTTGACAGGTCAATCGCGTTCAGCAAATCTTCGGTCTTCTTCAGGTTTGAAGCCTGGTCACCAGTTCAGTGGCTTAAATCTCCCTCACAACTTCGGATGCAGTCTGATTCTTTGAGGAGCTCCCTCACGAAGGACAGCAGACAGGCAGGCCAAAACTCAGCCCTTCCACAGTTCTTCCGTGAGAACTACGCAGAAGCTGCTGCTCGAATATCTCGAGCTGTTCACTCTTTTGATTCCCAACTCAGACTGACGCACTGCTGCAAGCAGCCTGGGATTTTCCCCAGGATCCGAAAGGTTCAGTTGACTGATCCATATGTCTGTCAAGACAAGGGCTCCCCCTCCAGGTCCAGTTTGGTGCCAAAGTCTCACAACTACAATTCCTACAGAATTTTGTTCCCACCAGATCCCTGGGGACAGACACCATTTTAGGGTCCCCAAAGGCACTGATTGGTCCACAACAGCAGTACAGAACCAAGATGGTGGTGCAATATCGAAATGTCCATGCTGCAAAAAAGAAAGGTTAGACAAACTTCTATAACGAACATACGAACATACGAAATTTGCCAGCAGATAAAGGCCTAGAGGTCTATCAAGTCTGCTCGAATGTGCAGCTAGCACCCCTTATTCTGCAGCTGCCCCTCTCTTCCACCCTTCCTCTTCATTAACCTTCCCCCTTGTCCTGTCCCATCCTCGCTTGAAGCAGTCCACTGTTCTACTGCATACCACTTCAGCAGGTAACGATTCCACCCAACCACCACCCTCTCTGTAAAAAGTGTCTCCTCATCTCCCCTGAACCTTCCTCGCTCCAGTCCATATCATGGCCCTGGTGGCCTCCCTCCTTACTTTGAACAGCCCTCTGTACCCGTCTTGTTTATTCCTTTCATCTATTTAAAGGTTTCAATCATGTCACCGCTCTCCTCTCCTCCAGTGAGTACATGTTCAACTCCTTCAACCTCCTCTTGTATGATAAGTCCCCAGCCCTTGATCATCTTTGTCGCTTTGCTGCACCCTCCAGTAACTTAATGTCCCTCTTCAGATATCGACGCCAGTACTGCACACAGTACTCCAGGTGTGGTCTAACCAATGACCTATACAGTAGCAGAATCCTCCTCCCTCCTCGAGGATATACCCTTGCAATACAACCCAGCATTTTGTTGGCCTTTGCAGTTGCCTTCCTACATTGTGCCGAGTTGTTCATTGACCCTGTAATGAGCACACCCAGATCCTTCTCCTCCTCTGTCTGGACTAGCTGCACTCCCCAGCTGGTAATTCCTCCTTGGTTCTTCATCCCAAAATGCAGCACCTTGCACTTTTGGCATTAAAGCCCAGTTGCCAGGTGTCTGACCAGGTTTCAAGCTTTGCCAGATCATCCTGCAACCCTGCCATCCCCTAGGTCATCCACCACGCGCCTACCTTGGTATCATCAGCAAACAGACTGATCTTGCTCTTGATGTCCCATGATATGTCTGCAATGAATATCCCAAACAACACTGGTCCCAACACGAGCCCTGTGGAACACCTGTCAGTCACTGCCCTTGGGTGTGAGAGGTCCCCACCCACCACCACCCTCTGTTGCCTTCCTTGCAGCCAGTTTCCTACCCATCTCACTAGCTTTGCACCCGCCCCTGTGCCTACTAACTTCCTTCCCAGCCTTCCATGTGGCACTGAGTCGAATGCCTAACTAAAGTCCAGATACACGACATCCACTGCATGGCCCCTATCCAGTTGCCTAGTTACCCAGTCATAGAACTCGACCAGGTTGGTTTGGCAGGATCTGCCACGAGTGAAGCCATGCTGTCTGCTGTCCTGTAGTCCTTGGCCTCTAGCAGGGCCACCAGCCTCCTTCAGGATAGTCTCCATTAGCTTACCCACGATGGATGTGGAGGCTCACTGGTCTGTAGTTTCCTGTTCATCCTTAGGCCACTCTGTGGAGGGCACCACATGAGCCATCCTCCAGTCCTGAGGTACACACCCCAAATGTAGTGAGGCATTAAATAGGTCTGCCAAAGGTCCTGCAAGGAACTCTGCCAGCTCCTTCAGTACCCTGGGTGGATGCCATCTGGGCCTGGCACCTTGTCCACCCTCAGTGCCTTCAAACCCTCTCGAACTCTGCTCTCCATGATTTCCCCATCTGTCACCACTTCCCCTGCTTCTGCCATTTCTCCCACCTTGGGTGTCACCCCACTCTTCTCTTTAGTAAACACTGAGCAGAAGTACTCATTTAGTGCTTCCGCCTTATCGCACCCTGCTTCCACCCAACTCCCCTCCTTCCTAATCCTTACTATGTGGTCCTTACGGCTCCTTTTCTCCCTGATGTACTTAAAGAAGTCCTTCTCCCCCTTCTTAATGCCTTGTGCCAGCCTGAGTTCCGTAGATGCTTTGGTTCCCCTTACTGCCCTTGTCACCTCCTTCGATTCTGTCAAGTACTCCTCCCTGTCCTCCCCCTCCCTGTTTTCTTGTACTTCCTAAAGGCAGCTCTTTTCCTCCTTACCTTTTCCATGACCTCCTTGCTCAACCAGATCGGTTTCTTAGCCCTGGCCTTCTTGCTCTGGGCTTTGCAGCAGGTTTTGGTTGCCTCCACTATTCCCAGCTTTATGAGCTCCCACCTCTGGTCAGTGTCCATACTAGATTGAATTCTGGCCAGGGTACCCTTTTACCACTTCCCCCATCCTCCCAAAGTCGGCCCTCCTGAAGTCCAGCACTATTGTGCCAGATGCCAGATAACATTACTTTTACAATAGCTACTCAGCAAATACGTATAGCTTCTAACAGAGCTCCCTCTGCGCAACTAGTGATGGCAGAAGGGAGTGATTATCTGGCAGCCCGGGTGGGATTCGAGCATAGAAACACTCAGCCCCCTTCCCAGATTAAATAAGTACCATGTTATAGGCAGCTCCTAAAGAGACAGAGCACAGAGGCTATAAGAGCACTCACAAACAATATCTTTTAAACGGTTAATACACAGGATACCTGCCTGGCCATGGGCATTTAGGCACACCCAAGAAAGACTTTTCGGGAACCCCCATTTGTACGGGGGTTACACTTGTGAGCACTAACCAGTGCCTAGATCTTATGCAAATCACTGTCTTGGTGCTGCATATAGTTACCATGGCATTCTGAAAAGATTCAGGTCCATAGCACGACAGGGCACATGACAACAGACTGAGAGAACTCAGTATGTGCTGTCTTGAGAAAAAGAGTGAGAGAGTGACACATTTGAAACCTTTAAGTACTTAAAGGGGATAGACAATGTGGATATCAGGGCCCATTTTTGTCTTAGTCATTACACAGCTATAAGGGGGCACTGTTACAGACTGGTGGGGGATGGTTCAAACAGGAGGTCAGGAGACATTTCTTTACAGAGTGGTTGGTGTAAGGGTGGAATGACGCCCCAATGTGTGGAAGTCAATGAGAAGATGGGGGTCAAGACAGGGTGTCACGGGGGACAGGCCTCCCCCCCTGAAATTTCTGGATCGGGGTGTAGCAGTCGAGAAGACTAGATAGACCAAACAGCCTCCTTCTGCTGACTAAGTCATAGGTTCATATAATCCCTCCCCATATCTATGGTGCTATGTTATTGAACGTAACAATAAAGTGTAAGGTCCATGCCCCATACCCTGTCCAAATCTCTTCACACTTGAGGGTCCTTCTGTAGGTCTAGTTTTGATAGCCTGTATTTATGTGCAGTGCTGTCTATTGATACTGGACTTGTGGGCAGATGATGTCCAGCCTTGGAAGTGAGCAGAGACTAAGCGCTGGCCAACAGAGGGGAGGTTGGTGTTGGGGTGGTGGTGGGATTGATTTGGGGTTTACTGATAACAATCAATAAAGGTGGTGAGTTCCACTATACTGCCAGGGAACAGACTTTGTTGAACAAGCTGGCAGTGGGATCAAGAGGTAGGGGGGACTACTAGAGTACCAGGAAACAGGTTTAGTTTAACAAGTTGAAACTGGGAGAGGGGAAGAAGGAATAAGTAGATAATCAGGGAGTGTTGGATCTCATCAGCATATTTCTAAAAGGGATCAAGCAGGGTGGGAGGTACTGAAGGCCTCTCTTCACTTTGCCTCCATGCACAGAAGCATGAGGGCATTACGTTGAGATGACATGGCCACAATCAAAATCAAATCAAAAATCATGGTGTTTGTAACACAAAGGAAATGTAATGCAGATCAAGGCAATTTTGTGGTGAAAAACATATATTGTTACTCCTAGAGGAATTTACTTACAGTACTTCAGGTACAGTACCATTGTACATGGCTGGATCTCAAACTTACTTTTGAAAACCACACTGACAGAGTTACTAAAACTATCATTCCTAGGTTAGGAATGTTACTGTATGCAGAAAAGAAATCAATAAAATAGTGATGCCAGAAATAGTAGTGCCCATGACGTATTATTACCAGTTCAAAATTATGGGGGCTTTCTTATTGGTCATGGAAAGGGATCTCAAGCTACTTGGAGAAAGAGGTAACCTCTGCTAAATAAAACTGCAAGATTTAGTCTTATGGTGCAGCATTGCTATTTGATTGCAACATTAAGCTATTACCTTGTTGAGCCCTCTTCAGATTGTGATTTATGCATTCTGATTTATAAAATTCTGCAATCAGGACTGCCAACTGTAATACATAAAATGATAATGGCAGACATTTAAAAAAAAAACGTGAAAATGAGCTCAATCTTTTGTTTTTGCCAAAATGAAATCGTCCATTGGCCAACTGAACTTATATTTTTTTGGACCCAAGTGCTGGATGCATTCTCACATGGACTGTGTAGTGACTGTAAATTTAAGGTACAGTACTTAAACCTTATTACAAATGTTTTTCATTTGTTTTTTGATACATCAACATAAGAATATACAAAGAAAAAATATTCTTTTTTTATTATGGTTTCTTTAGTAAGTGCATAACTTCAGTTCTCATTATTTTCCCCCAATTACACTTTTTTATTATCTTTTTATATTCTATTTATATCCATAAGCTTTTGTAATAGTTCCCAAATTAGATTTTGTGGTCCACACGTAAACGATACAAAGCAGACAGACAGGACGAACGAACATTAGGGTGGCAGTATAAGCGAATTACAGCCCCTTCATGCTCTTTTGTTTTTTGCAGGTTCAAGTGCAAAAACACTTGTTAAAACAAACTTCATTTTATGATTTTTAAAACCAGTGTTCGAGATGCTGACCTCCCTCGGGCATTTGTGAACCACAAAAGGAGTGCATCCTATACCTCACTATCCTTCTCCTTCCTCTTCCTTTCCGGGTTTTGAGTCCCATGACAGTCTGACAACAAATTCTCCTTGTTTTTAAGCAGATCAGAGATGGTGGATTTGGGGATGGAGAAGTGGGTGCTTAACTCTCTGATAGAAAGGTTGGGGAGTTTTTCCATAGACTTTAAAATGTCCACTTTTTGCGATAAAGTAAGGCATATTTTCTTACCAGAACCAGAACCAGAAGTCTGAGCCAGACATCTCCTGGAAGGGGGGGGGGAGAGCGATGTTCGGCAGGACTGCAGAGCCACACACTCGCACAATACAGACCAAAAAAAAGTTAGCAACTGGGATCTAATGCTGGCACATGCTTAAGAAGACCTATAGTTAATTAAACACTTAAAAAAGTAATTAACACTCATTGAAATTGGCAGGCCATTACCAAATGCAGCTGAGAGGTCTATTGTGTCTAGGCCACTGATGGATCAGTGCACTAATTAGGTGAGAATGATTAGAGAAGTGAGCAAGTTAGAAGCTCTGGCAGCCACTACAAACTGAGTGCAAGGTTCACATTATTAGCACATTTTAACACTGCGGGCATAGTGAGTGGCAAATGGCAAGAGTGGTTTGTCCATTAAAACCGAACATCTGGTACAATCATATCCAGTACAGTTGGTGCATACTGTATGTAATTTGTTATATTTAACTGTTTTGTAATACGTTTTTTCAATTGTCATACATTCTTTAACCCCAACCACCCCCCCCCCAAGTAGGGAGTTTATCTGGGACATGACATGGTCGTACAACTGTTTTAATCCTTGCGCCAGTAAGTCAGCTTCGATTTGCCCCCAGCCCGCTTCTGGACTGCTAATAGGGCTGGGGAGCAGACTGACTTTTGCTGCAGTGCCTCCTGCGGCGCCTGATCCATGCAGCCAGCAAGACGCTTGCTTCCTTGCTCTCCAGCCCTTTCCTGGAACACGCCATAGGCCGAGGATCACCTGAACTTTTCTTGGGCACCTCCATGTGCCTGATGGTTGCAGCCAGTGAGCTGCATCCTTGTTGTGCTTTCCGGCCCCCTCAAACTGCTGCACAGTGGGGTGGGAAGCTCCACAGAAGGCCTCAATTGTTTCGGCGCCCAGAGCACCTGATGATACTGTGGGCAGGAGTGCCGCTTACAATACCATCTCCCCAGCCCCATCAGACACTAAAGGGGGCTGGGGGGAACTGAATAAACAAAAATAAAAGCATTTAAAAAGCTCCCGACCTGATCCAGGCTTCCAGTGAGTCGAAGAGTGAAGGGGACAAGATGACGCCAGGGACTACAAGTCCCATGATCCTCTGTGGCACTAGAGCCACTTTTGAGAGACTGCTACTTCTGGGGAGCCCTACAAATGGAGCTCCCAATGGAGCTCCTATTCCCCCCAAAGTGCCCCCTGGCCCTAGTGACAACCAGATGGGACCAGGAAGGTCCTAACCCTGTAGCCAGATGCTGCCAACATATTTTTATTCTTATAATATTTAATAGACATGAACTAGACTGTATGGGGGTGGCCATGTTGGATGTGATCTGCCTGAAGACAGCAAGGACCGGATTGGTAGCTGCAGTAGTCCAATCAGAGGCAGAGCTCGAACCTCCTTTCTAGCCAATGAGACATCAGAAATTCAAAACCAACATTCTAGGGTTGACAGTTTAACCCTGAAGAGACTGTGTAGTGCTTCTGGACAGAAAGCATCTGAATTTGACAGATCCCTGTGCTGTTACAACCGGAAACTTGGAGGTTTGTAGCTAAACAAACTGGAACTTTGGAATTTGTTGCTAAGTGCCTGGTAAATCCCAGAAACAAGGGGATTTACAGGATTTATGTAACAGGGTCTGTAACCCCCCCCATTAATGTTTCTATACGCCCGGATAGCGTTTAGAATCCTGGAGTAGTAGTGGATTTATAGGCGGAGATTTTGTTTGGTTACTGGGACTATAAATATCCTTCAAAATCTGTTGCAACAGTAACTCCTTTTCTCTCTGTCTGTACTTTCCCTGTTGTCTCCTTTATTCTTTGTTTCCCCTACCATAGGGTGGCCTCCTATGTGTAGCCTTACTATCACTAGCTTTTTCTTTCTTTTCCTGCGGTATTTTAAGTCCCATGCCACTCAAACTTGGTTTAGTTCTCAGAAAAGCCATTTTCAGTAAAGCTGCACGATTGTATTATGATATACGTCGTCACGAATGTGCTGTTTGTGTGATCGTGCACAGGCGCGAAATCGCATCAAAACACCTCTTTTGTCAAAATAATGAAAAAGAAGCAGTTCTTGCTTTCCCTGGCTAGCGCTAGCATTTTTAGAAAAAATAACACCCCTGGTGCCTTTCTTTGAGGGCTACAAGTAAAAGTACTACAACTGTAAGCCCTATTTCTGTAATTCAATTTAAAGCAGTGTCCTGTTGTTTTAAAAGTGTAGACATTATGCCCAGCTGCATAGATAAGCCTGCAAGTAGAAATATAAGCTAGTTTAGCTTTCAAAACTTCATTATTTCAGCTTAGTTGCTGCAGCACTGAAATGCAGTCTTGTACTGCTGAGTTGTTTGGTGCATATAATGTCTCTATTGGGATAAAAGTAAAGGATAAAATGTACTTTCTGTAGGTATGTGTAGCAGGCTTCCAGACCCTTCCCTGAGCATTCCATGTTTGTTATAGAGCCGGCCGGCCCTCTCTTTCCCTTTTTTTTATAATGAATGCTGTTGGGAGGTGCCTGGGATACACAGAAATGTTGTAAATAAAAGATATAAAGGTTTTTTATGTTTGCTTTAAAGCTGATTATGAGTCATCTAACTAAATAATGTTTATTTTAGTTTTGTAATTGTATTTAAAGCTGTATAAACAAGTTAAAGTTCTGTTAGGGAGGAGTTAGCCCTGTCATGTGACCCTCCTTCTGAATAAAAAAGAGAGGATTTCAAGTGAACAGATCAGAGTGTGACTGGAAGGAGTTCCTGCCAGATGCCTAGCTACCTTCTAGGTATGGTTCCTGTGGACATGAAAACTGCTGAAATATTATAGTTTATGTATTTTTATTTATTTTCCGTACTAAGTCCGTTCATGTTTGCCTGCTTAAAGGAATAAATTTATTTTGGTTTCTTCACATCCTGACTGCTTTCTGGACTCCTTTTTGATCCACGTGTACATTTGGTGTCAGAAGTGGGATTAAAGGAAGGTGAGCCAACCTCCGAGTGGAAGTTGTCCAGTATCAAGCATGGAAGAACCTAAGAAGCAGGGGATGACGGACGCACCTGTGCCTGAAGGTACATGGACACAGACTATGGTCGATAAGTTTCAACTTCCATTGTCTACCGGGCTTGGTGTTGTTAAGACAGAAAGAGACTGTGAGACATTTGAAAACAGAGGGTGCCTCCAGAGCTGAGGACACTAGTTCCACAGAGGAAGAAAAAGTGCTACAGGAGGAGGCGAGACCTATGTGATGGAAGAAGAAGAAGATACATCTCCAATGAGATGCAGGACCTTCTCCAATGGTTGTGTTTAAAACAACTAGACCTGGAAAAACAGAAAGAAAGAGATAGGCTTCAGTATGAGGCAAGATGGGCAGAAACCCTTAAAGCCATAGGGACAGTCAGACCCATCCCAACTAGTGGAGGACCAAGGAACATTAAACTATCGAAATCGATGGACACTGATGAAACTGAAGCCTGTATCACCACATTTGAAAGGGTGGCAACTGTCTGTGGGTGGCCCAGAGACCAATGGGTGATACGATTGGCTCCATACCTCATTGGTAAGGCACAGCTAGCCTACAGCCATGTGAAGACCCAGAATGCTACTAATTATGACCATGTGAAACAAATAATTCTGAAAAGATACGACATCAGTGCAGAAACATACAGGCAACGGTTCCGGACATTCAGGTATCACACTGCTGATTCCCCCCAAGAAGTTTGCGTTCGACTGCAAGACCTCTGCATGAAGTGGCTCCAACCCACAACAGGAACCATAACTCAAGTAATAGAAGTAATAGTACTTGAACAATTTATTAAAATACTACCTCATGAGGTCCAAATCTGGGTTTGAGAGCACAGGCCAGAAACTGCAGAAAAAGCTATCAGCCTAGCAGAGGATTTTATAACAGCATGTCCCCAACGTCAGAAGGGATTTCATGGGCCTTCCTCCACCACCAGCTCTACGGTAAGACATTCTACTACTGCTTCTACTACTACCATTCCTAGTGTAAATGAAAAACGTGTGTCTCATCCTTACAACCCTGACATAATTTGTCGGGAATGTCAAACAAAAAGACATATTGCCCGATTCCGTCCCAAAAAGAAAACTGACTCTTCTCATTTGGCCTTAATGAACTGGGGACAATATACTGTGACCATCAGCATAGCAGGAAAGGAAGTACTGGCCCTAATTGACTGTGGGAGTAAACAAACCCTAGTACACACTGAAGTGATGAGGGGGATTCCTCAGAGTATAAATGTGGGACAGACAATAGTGACTTGTGTACACGGGGACAACCATATATATCCCTTGCAAGAAGCTACCATCATAGCTCATGGTTTGGAACAAAAGATGAGAGTGGGTGTGGTACCTCGACTGCCTATACCGGTAATACTGGGACATGATTTCCTTGGGTTTACAAGTTGTTATCCTCCACTATTTGTGTAGTTTCAACACGGGCTCGGGCCCAACAAGAACAGTTAGATGCGGATCTTTTTCCCCTTGAAGAGACAGTGTTTGAACCCCCGGGTAAATCCAGGAAACCCAAGAAACAAAAGAGACTGGAAAAATGGTCTTGGACTAAGACAAGGGACTCATGTATCGATGAACTGTTACATAATGCTAAAAATATACAGTCATTTGCAACTGACCAAAAAAATGATGAAACACTAACAACTTTGTATTCACAGGTTGTTCCGGAAGGGAAAGAAGGTACACCACCTATGTACAGAATCCATCAGGAAAAACTATACAGGGTGTGTGTAAATCCAAAAACAGGAGAACGAGTGGATCAATTAGTGGTCCCACAGAAATGCAGAGAGCAGCTTATTTTTGGCCCATGATGTTCCTTGTGGGGTCATGCAGGAAGGGACAGAACATTGCAGAGACTCCTGTACAGATACTTTTGCCAGGAATCCTACACGCAAGTGGCTTGAGTACTGTAAGAGTTGCAATGAGTGTCAAAAGGTAGCCCAGTGACAAAAAGGATAAAGTTCCTGCAACCATTACCATTAGTTACAGCACCTTTGAACGATAGCAATGGATATTATAGGACCCTTCCCCAAAAGTTCCAAGGAAATAGGTTTGCTCTAATCATTTGTGATTACGCTACCAAATACCCAGAAGCTATTCCTTTACGTACTGTAACTGCTGATAAAATAGCAGAGGAATTGCTTAAAGTATATGGGAGAGTAGGCATTCCAAAGAATATACTCACAGACAGAGGAACTAATTTTTGCTCTGCTTTGTTAAAGCGTCTGTACCAGGCTCTGGGGGTGGAAGCTGTGTACACCTCACCTTATCATCCACAAACTGATGGCTTGGTCGAACGCTTTAATAAAACCCTGAAAAAGATTATTCAAAAGTTTGTAGAGGATGAAGGAAAACAATGGGATTTACATCTACCATTGCTTCTTTTTGCCTTTCGGGAGGTCCCTCAGGTGTCAACTGGATTCTCACCATTTGAGTTGCTTTATGGTAAAAATCCTAGAGGCCTCTTAGATGTGGTGAAAGAACAGTGGGAGGATACCACTGTATGGAAAAATCCAACTACCCTTGAATATGTCAATCAGCTGCGAGAAAGGGTAGCCCGGTATTCTCAGTTAGCCCATAAACACAATCTAGCAAAACAAGGTTACTAAAAAGAACAGTATGACACAGGGGTTAGTGACAAACAATTTAATGTTGGAGATCGTGTGTTACTCTTATTACCATTTACTGACAATAAGCTGACCATGAAATGGCAAGGTCCTTATGTCATTCAAAAACGAACTGGTCCTGTCACCTATCTGGTAGAAATTCCAGACAGAAGAAATAAGTTACAGATTTATCATGCTAATTTATTAAGGAAATGGAATGAACATCTCAGTAATGCTATGTATGTGTATTCTACTACCTCTGACGATGAGTTAGATGTAGCATACACCCACTTAGAAGGTGATCATGCACTTACTGAATTAGTGATAAATCCATTGTTAACAAAATACCAAAAACAGGACCTAGCTCGAGTAATAAGTCAGTTTCAATGTGTATTTACAAGTAAACCTGGTAAAACATCTGCCATAACTCATAAAATCCAGGTTTCCCAAACTGCTCCCATTAGGGTGAAGCCTTATCGAATCCCTGAGAAGGTAAAACTGAAGTTATAAGGAGATAGAAAAATGAAAGAAATGGGAGTCATAGAAGAGGCAAATAGGAATGGGGTTCCCAATGGTTATAGTTCCCAAAAAGGAGGGCGGGGTGTGTATTTGTCTAGCCTTCCGCAAACTAAATGCCATCTCCAAGTTTGACGGGAACCCCATGCCCCGAGTGGGTGACATAATAGATCAGCTTGGACAAGCCCAGTATGTCAGCACACTCGATCTGACCAAAGGTTATTGGCAGATCCCATTAGAGGAAATAGCCAAAGAGAAAACTGCCTTTTCTACCCCACTAGGATCATTTCAGTTCACCATGATGCCTTTCGGACTTCATGGTGCCCCCGCAACATTTCAAAGACTAATGGACAAGTTGTTATGACCACATTTGGGCTATAGTGCAGCCTATCTAGATGATGTTATTATTTATAGCCCTTCTTGGACAGAACATATAAAACATCTAACACAGGTACTGGATACTATTTCACAAGCCGGTCTTACTATCAACCTAGCAAAATGCTCCCTTGCTGATGAAGGAAGCAAGGTACTTAGGTTTTGACTGAAATGGTCCAGGTAAAACCTGAGGTAGGAAAGTTAGATGCAGTAGCAAAGAGTCCCTGCCCTACCACTAAAAAACATGTGCGTTCTTTTTTAGGACTTGCGGGGTATTACAGACGCTTTGTGCCCCAGTTTGATACCCTAGCCAGTCTTTTGATTGAACTGACAAAAAATAATAAACCCACTAAAGCTATCTGGACCCCTGATTGTGAAGAGTCTTTTCTTGCTATAAAAGCTGCACTGTGTTCATCTCCTGTGTTAAAAAGTCCTAATTTCGATATACCGTTTATTGTACAGACAGGATGCTTCCGATGTGGGTATAGGAGCAGTGTTATCCCAAATTCAGGATGGAGAGGAACACCCTGTACTTTTTATCAGCAGAAAACTTCATGCTAGAGAGACTAAATACTCAACAACAGAAAAAGAATGCTTGGCCTTGAAGTGGGAGATGGAGTCTCTACGATTTTACTTATGGGGACATCGGTTTGAAGTTTGGACTGACCGCAACCCTTTGTGCTGGATAAATAACATGAAAGACAATAACCCAAGAGTTATGCGGTGGTACCTAACACTACAACCATACAAATTTACCATGAAACACAGAGCAGGGACAGCTAACAGTAATGCGATTATATGTCCCATTTGTGGCAGATATAATGACAGGGATAGAGTAGACCTTGGGGTATTTGTATGCTTATAGATTAGAGGGCATATTGTCTTCTCCGATGTTTAATAAATTCTAGTTTATAAGGGACCCCGAGGTGAAGCTTTGGGAGTGGGTGGGTTGAAGCTCCATCTCTGGTAGAGAGATCTACGCTTCTGTCTCTGGCAGTAAGGATTTCTGTTGTTTATATTTTGCTTAGAAAACCCAGTGTTTTCTTGAGTGGGGAGGACTGTAGTAGGGTCTGTAACCCCCCCTTAATGTTTCTATACTCCTGGATAGCGTTTAGAATCCTGGAGTAGTAGTGGATTTATAGGCGGAGATTTCATTTGGTTACTGGGACTATAAATATCCTTCAAAATCTGTTGCAACAGTAACTCCTTTTCTCTCTGTCTGTACTTTCCCTGTTGTCTCCTTTATTCTTTGTTTCCCCTACCATAGGGTAGCCTTACTATCACTAGCTTTTTCTTTCTTTTCCTGTGGTATTTTAAGTCCCATGCCACTGAGAAACTCGGTTTGGTTCTCAGAAAAGCCATTTTTCAGTAAAGCTGCACGACTGTGCGAATGTGCGATCGTGCGACTGTGTG
This sequence comes from Neoceratodus forsteri, assembly GCA_016271365.2. NCBI lineage: Eukaryota > Metazoa > Chordata > Ceratodontiformes > Ceratodontidae > Neoceratodus > Neoceratodus forsteri. Next base: position 67,346,069 of record CM028133.1, read on the forward strand.
ACTGTGCGATCGTGCGCAGACGCCGAAATCGCATCAAAACACCTCTTTTGTCAAAATAATGAAAAAGAAGCAATTTTTGCTTTCTGGCTAGCTACTTGTAGTTTTAGAAAAGTGAACACCCCTGGTGCCTTTCTTTGAGGGCTACAAGTAAAAGTACTACTGCTGTAAGCCCTATTTCTGCAATTCAATTTAAAGCAGTGTCCTGTTGTTTTAAAAGTGTAGCCATTATGCCCAGCTGCTTAGACAAACCTGGAAGTAGAAATATAAGCTAGTTTAGCTTTCAAAACTTCATTATTTCAGCTTAGTTGCTGCAGCACTGAAATGCAGTCTTGTACTGCTGAGTCGTTTGGTGCATATAATGTCTCTATTGGGATTAAAAGTAAAAGATAAAACTTACTTTCTGTAGGTATGTGTAGCAGGCTTCCAGACCCTTCCCTGAGCATTCCATGTTTGTTATAGAGCCGGCGGGCCCCCTCTTTCCCTTTTTTGTACTGAATGCTGTTGGGAGGAGCCTGGGATACACAGAAATATTGTAAATAAAAGATATAAATGTTTTTTATGTTTGCTTTAAAGCTGATTATGATTCATCTAACTAAAAAATGTTTAGTTTTGTAATTATATTTAAAGCTGTATAAACAAGTTAAAGTTTTGTTAGGGAGGAGTTAGCCCTGTCATGTGACCCTCCTGTATAAAAGAGAGGATTTCAAGTGAACAGATCAGAGTGTGGCTGGAAGGAGTTCCTGCCAGATGCCTAGCTGCCTTCTAGGTATGGTTCCTGTGGAGATGAAAACTGCTGAAATATTATAGTTTATGTATTTTTATTTATTTTCTGTACTAAGTCTGTTTATGTTTGCCTGCTTAAAGGAATGAATTTATTTTGGTTTCTTCACATCCTGACTGCTTTCTGGACTCCTTTTTGATCCCACGTGTACAATTTATTAGGACAATAGGAGGCTAATAGCCCATTGAGATTGTCCTCCCACAAATGTGGGTCAGAGAATTCCCTGGTTTATCGTCCTTTTAGAAAGTAAATAGGTATCTAGACTCATTTTAAATGTCTCAAATGTACCTTGCTTAACTAAATCGTATGGTAATCCATTCCACTCTTTAATTGCGTGCACTGTAACATAATTATCTCTTTTAGATGTCCTAGCCCATGGTACTATTAATTGTTTGTTATGGGAGCATAGATTCTTACTTCTTATATTTGGCTGAAGCCCACATATAAAAGTCAGATGTGTGAAATTTAAAATTTTATACATCAATAAAGAATCTCCACATTTTCTTCTTTCCTGGAGTGAAAAATGGCGAGTCACAGCTAGTCTCTCGGTGTAAGATGTGTTTTTTAAATACAGAATTAGTTTAGTAATCCTTTTTTGTACCCACTCTAATAGTACAATATCTCCCTTTAAGTATGGGCTCCATTAAAGGAGAACCATAATCCAAATAGAGTCTGACGTAGGTCCTGTATAGTGGAATAAGACATTGTTCTGATCTACATACAAATTAATGCATAATCCTTTTGCCAGTGGTCAGAAGGGGACAGTCTATTGTTTATCATGATCCCAAGGTATTTTTCAGATTCTGAAATTTGGATTAGTACATTATTGAGTTAATACGAATAATGTGGGCTATTTTTCCCAGTAGTGCATGACTACACATTTGTTCACATTAAATGGCATTCCAGTTTTGACTGCCCATTGTTCTAATGGTAAAAAACCATTACCAATATATAAATGTTTAAGAAAAGTATTGACTGCTCCCTCTAACTTGGTGTCATCAGCGAATTTAGTCATACTACTGATTGTATCTTTATCCATATCGCTGACAAAAATACTAAGCAATGTTAGGTGCAGGACAGAGCCCTGGGGCACTCCACTGGTAATAGAACCCTTCTGTGCGAAATCGAAAAATTCCACCCAGCTAAATATTTTGCAAAATATTTTGTGGGGCAAAATGTGAAATTTCACCCCTGAGGCTGCCGGCCATGAAGGTGAGTGGAGGGCTGTGCTGGTGGCCCAATGGGAGCGAGACTATCACTGTGTGACTGATGAGAGGGTGGAGGAGTGGGGGTTCAACAGACACCAGGAGTGGTGATTTGATTTTTTCAAAAGGAGGACATGTGGGTAACGGGGGCTTTATTCAATTTCGGTTCATGATCAGGCGGGGGACCACTAGACACCAGGGAGTGGGGATTTGATTTTTTTTTCCAAAAGGAGGACATGAGGGTAATTGGGGGCTCTACTTAATTTTGGTCAGCTGATTGGTCGCTGGGCACTAGTTTTACATTTGGGCCAGTGAGTGGCGGGGGAACTACTACACAATCAGATGTCCATTTGTTGGGGTAAATTTCGCATTTCTAAAAAATTTGTGCAGAGAAATTGAATGATTTCATGGACAACATTTTATTTCGCAACATCTCTAGAAGCAGCCATTTATTTTAACATGCTGTTTCCTATGAAGTGGCCAATCCTGGATCCATTTGACCAGGATTTTAGAGAAGCTCATGTTGACCAGTTTTTCTGTAAGTGTATGGTGAGGCACAGTGTCAAATGCATTTCAGAAATCTAACACCATAACATCATATGGTAGATTATAATCCAACCTGGAACTAACATGTTCATAAAAAGTTACCAAATTTGTAGTTGTAGAATGATGTTTTTTAAACCCATGTTACTATGGATCATATACTGTAGTACAAGTTTGTTAAGCTCAGTTTCTAAGCAAAGTTTGATTAACATTTCCATCAATTTACAATATACTGGGGTAAGGCTAATTGGTCTGTAGTTTCCAATGCTACTTCTGTTCCCCCTTTTAAAGGTTTCTTTATTTAGTGACTGGGTAGGCGCACTGATCCAGAGGACCATTTTCAGTCACGACCTGGGCTAAGATAGAGATAATGGTTGCGTTCCACCAATTGACTGGCACTTGTCCTTCCTCTAAAGAGTAATTAAAGATCAACTTAAGTGGGTATGCAACTTGTGCAGCCATTTCCCCTTAAAAATCTGGGGTTAATGTCATCCAGTCAAGGGCTGGAGTTTTTCTTAATTTCACCAAGTACTCCGAGAACTTCCTCAAATGAGAATGAGTACTGGGATTCACAATGCTGTGATCTAAGAGATTCATTAAACTGACCTTCACTCAAGAAAACTGAACATAAATATGAGTTAAAGTAATTAGCAGCTGCTTCGTCATCAGTAATAGTTACCCCATTTTGTATTAATGCTCCAATAACCAGGGAAGAATTCCTATTATAGTTTATATATGAAAAGAGGACTTTTTTTTTCTGATCAAGTCTTTAAGCCTTTTTAACTTATTCTTATAAATAACGGAGTTTGAAAGAGAAGGTTCTGATTTCATTTTTTTGTATGCTTTTTCTTTGGACCTCATTTGTTTTTTTTTTTTATATCTGGTGATAACTAAAGAGGTACTTTACCTTCATGGTTGTACTTCCTTTTTAGCAGTACAAACTCACTTTTAAGTTGTAATTTTCTTCTTTTTAGTAATTCCCATAATTGGTTTACAGTTTTATTAGCAAATGCACAATTCCAATCGATGGTAGCAAGAATACCTTTAATCTGAGATAAGTTTGCTCTATTATAGTCCCTCACTAAGGTTGATCCATATTGCTTTAGTCGTGAAGCCATAATTTCAAATGAAACCATATTATGGTCACTGTTGCCTAAGGGTGACAGCATTCTAACACTGGATATTTCTGCCTCTTAACTGGTGATAATAAGGTTCAATATGTTGGAACCTCTTGTTGGTTCTTTTACCATCTGATCAACCCCAAGGGTAATCAGAGTGTTACCAAAATTGCATTCAAACTCATTGGATTCAGTGTGGTTCTCAAAATCAATTCCAGGGAGAGTATAGTCCCCAACTATTAAAATATTCCCCAGACTTTAAGCATCTGTAATCTCATTTAGGAGCTGCATGTTATATTGCTGATCTGAAGATGGGGGTCTATAGCAATTTCCTAAAATTAGTTGCCCTTAAATAGGATGCTCACCCAAATGCTCTCAATAGGCTTATTCGGAGATTCAAATGATGGGAGTAGCTGGAACGTAATGTTATCGTTTACGTAGATACAGACTCCACCCCCCGACTTTGTCTTTTTTATTATTGTGGTACAGTTTATAGTTAGGTAGATTATTTATCCATTGGACAGAATTATCCCACCAAGTTTCTGTGATAATGATAATGTCCATGCTATCCTGGTCAAGGAAAGCTGTTAGTTCAGCCATTTTAGTTAAATTTAGGCTTCTAGCGTTCAACATCAAGATTTTACACTTGTTGTAATCACTGGTGAATGTACCACCCATTGTAAGAGTAGGACCATGTAAGATCCTCTTCCACCCCCATTTGTTAGTTTAAACGGTCACATATTAGCTTCTCACTTTGGCAACCCAGCATAGTACTACCTCTCCTGCTAATGTGCAGGCCATCCCAGCAATGAAGATTATGTCTGCCATCGTAACGTTCCCAATTAGTGATGCATGTATAAGCATTTGTTAGACACCACTTCCTAAGCCATTCATTAACAGCCATTCATTAACAGCTTTAATCTTAGTTGTCATTGAATAAGTGTCTCTAGGGACTGGCAGGATCTTGGGATCTTGGAAAAACAAATCTCATACCCTCTCTCTTTTACAAGATTACTTTGTGCGATAAATTCTTGTTTGATATTCTCAAGTCCCTGTGAGTTAATGTTATTAGTTCCTGCACGTATTATTACTAATGGGTTTACCCCTCCACTTTGCAATATGGTGTTCATCATTGCTGTTAAATCAGAGATTTCAGCACCTCTGTAACTACAGCATGCAATGTTTTCCTTATCTTGATGGCAGACCAACCTATCATTGTGTTTGATCATACAGTCTCCTAGGACAAATACCTGACATACTGTTGGCCGGGCAGTGGTGACATTAGTATGGCCAATCTGAGTTTGTGGAGGAGGCAGTATTGTAGTGTTATTGTCCTGTTCAATATGAATTAACTCATTACCTCCAATAGCTCCATATGAAGTCCGAACAATCCATTGTTTACCTGACACAAAAAGGCCACCCAGGAAGTAATGAGTTAAGGGTGTGAGGGGATTTATACTTAGAAGCATTTCTGGGTTACACTGCACCATGCTAGAATCAGTGGGTGAAGGAATGACTAAAGGAGTACTTTGAGGTGGGGAAGAAGGGTCCACTGTAGATAAAGTTGAGGCAACAGGTTCCACATCCATACTAGTTGTGAAATTATTAGGATTAGCCTCCTGTCTTTCGATGTCTTTAACAGTTTTTTGTCCAGGTACACCAGATTTTCCAACAGAGTTGACATTACTAGGTAGTAAGATTTTGTCATCAGATGTAAAGTAAATGAGGTCGTACTCCAAAGGACCAAAACTATTCGTATGGGGTAGGATAAACTTTTGTGCTTTACGTCCCTTTTTAAAGCTGCATCTATCTTCAACCTAGGCCCATTCTAAATCATTGTCTATAAAGTCATCTTCCTCTCTATTTCTTTTTGTGAGGCCTGCAATCCATTTATACAGAGGTCCACTCCACAACACATTAATGTCAACAGTCTTATCAACTCAGATAAGTTCAGGCTTGTGCAACAATCACTGCTTGTATAACATACCTACAGTGTCCCTATGATAAAAACTATTAAAACCCAGTTATATATAAGGTCATAGAGGCTGGTCAAAAATATTAGTCTGCTTTACATACTGGGTCTTTGATCCCTGCCATCCCTGCAGACATTGCTGACATGCTTGTCTCAATACGCATCTCTGTGCGCCTAGATGCGCGTTTGCCCCGCTTACAGAGGGGCCCAAATTAAATATCCCATGACCCAGAAGTGCTCTTCATGGGTCACCCTAACAGAGCTGTGCTCTGTCACAGGTTTAAAAAACAACTAAGGTATTGCTCCACAGCACAGGAGAGATTATTTGCACGCGTAAAAACCTGAGAAACGGCTGCACCATAATTCCCAATTGGCCGCAGAATGTGGTGTGTAGTTCCAGGTGCTCGCCTGGAACTACAGTTCCTAGAGTGCTTCCTGGACTGATGTCTCATACGTCAACTCACTCCCATACTCACAATCGGAGTGTGCACAATAATAAAACAAAGACTTAAAAGGTGCACAAAACAGACCCTGCGATCTCCCTTGTACTGTCTCACAGCAGAAACACTGTCTCAGAGCATGAGGAAGAGACCTGCAGTTTCTTAATGCCCTGCTCGCAGAGGAGCCCAAATTAAATATCCCGTGACCCGGAAGTGCTCTTCGCAGGTCACCCCATCAGAGCTGTGCTCCGTCACAGATTAAAACAACTAATAAGGTATTGCTCTGTAGCACAAGTAAGCAAGCTTATTCACCTAGGTAAAAACTTGAGAAACGGCTGCACTATAATTCCCTATCAGCCACAGAACGTGGTATATAGTTCCAGGGGCTCGCCTCAACCTGAGTGAATTACCTAGAAATTTAGCAACAAAGAGCAGAGATTGCTGTGAGAAAATGTTTATTGTTCTGTGAGGTGAAAGATCCACTGCCTCTCAGATCCTGACACAAAAGACTGTGATTTGACAGGGAACAAGTGCTCTGGGGTCCTGCCTGCCTTCCTAACTGCTAACCTTCTCTGGTGGGTAAAAACAAGCCCCTCTGTGGGGTGAAGACAACTGCCAGCCTACCTACTGAGGAGGGTGAAGACAAGTCCCTCTCTGTGGTGAAGATAACTGCCAGCCTACCTACTGAGGTGGGTGAAGACAAGTCCCTCTGTGGGGTGAAGATCCATTGTCACTGCTGACCTACCTACTGAGGTGGGTGAAGATAACTGCCAGCCTACCTACTGAGGTGGGTGAAGACAAGTCCCTCTGTGGGGTGAAGACAACTGTCAACCTACATTTTGAGGTGAGTGAAGACAAGTCCCTCTGTGGGGTGAAGAGGATCACTGTCCTCATCCACACCAGCCTAACTGTTCTGCCCAACTGCCAGACAGGGGAGACGTCCCCCAACGCCTGCACCACCTGGTCATCTAAAGGTCGTGAGTACTGGGTTTACCCAAACAATTGCTTTTCTAACTATCCAGCTAGCTAGCTAGCTAGCTAGTTTACCACCTGAGCTTCCTGCATGACCTTAAATTAAGCCCACAGCAACTGTTACAGCCAGGATTATCTGTGTGTTTGCATCCACTGGTGTAATTAGTATTTTGCAACTGCAGCATCCACCAACTGCAACGGTGCTGCACCCAGTGTCCACTCATCACTGGCCTGCAACTCCCCGTTATGTGCACACTAAGGTATTTGGGAGCTCCAACAAGGACTGTGGGGTTAACTGGTGCACCAGTGGGGGGAAGGGACTAATACAGAGGGAAATCTGTGTTGTGATTTGTTACTGTGTTTATTCATATCTGATTGGTGAATGTTTTGCTCCCACTGTTTCCTTTGCCCCCAATCTTGTTTCCAGACCCCAAAATAAACCCCTTTGGTTATTTATCTGTAACTGTTGAAGTATTTGCCATTATAGTGCAGTGTAATATTTGCATGCTTAGAGTGACAAGTGGGAAGGGGAGTGTGTTACTAATCTACCTGTCACTGAGGGAGGGGGCTGTATTCATTTCCTGTGGGGAAGCACCCTGTCAGTTTGGTGCTATAAGGATCCCCATAGGTGGAGGCAACGCACCATTTATAAATCCAATTCTAGCCACGAACCCAGGTGTCAACCTACATCCTTTTGGCAGCACAACTTGCGAGTGGTTGTGCAGACAGAAGGGTAGGGATGGTTACACTTGTATCAAGAAACTCTTCCAAAGTTAGTAGGTTGGTGGGGTTTCCATAACTTTGATATACCACATCTAGCACTGACTACAGTCATATCTAAGAATATTCCCTCCTATTTTTTGGCAATAATAGAAAAGATGAAGATACTTTTTTAAATATAATTCTGTTTCAAAATGAAGATTGGGGGCCACCCCAGTGGGGTGATGGGCTGAGGCGCTTCACCCCTGTCACACTGGAGACCAGAGTTTGGGAATCAACGTGGGTTGCTCGTGGGTGGGATAGAAGAGGATTTCATTTTCCCAAGAACAGCTCTCTTCCCTCGGGGAGGGGGTATGTGCATTCCACTAAGTGACTTCCACCTAAAATATGTGGATGACAGTGAGGTGGGAAGTCAGTGAAGGAGTTCCACCCACTTGATGCTGGTGGGTGCTTCCACGGAGGCAGAGCTCACACAACACAACACGTGACTGCACCCACTATGGACCCGGGAAAAAAAACAGGAGGAAAATCCTCAATCATGGCAGAATTAAGTGCCCAGTTCCTTGCAGGCCCCACACTGGCAACTAGGCTTTCCAGATCCTATAGCGAGGATGGATGGAAAAATCATAAGTCCCAGGGAAGCCAGGTGGTGGAGCCAAGAGAATTGGTCTGAAGGGGGACCACAGGGGAAAAAAATAAAGGTTAGACTCGAAGATGATGTTACTTGTTTGGAAGATGAGTTACCAGAATGTTTGCAAGTGTCTGAAGGTTGCCATACCATGTGATATATTCCCCTCCCTTTTTTTTTTTACAAACATCTGTTTTTATTTAACAAATAAGGTGAATAATATACTTTATGCAGAGTTTAGCATGTACATGATTTAGGCAATTGTTTTTCAACATGCACGATACTCCACAGATTTTAGCCCACTTATCTTCTGGTAGATAATTATTTAATTCCTTCTGCAATCCCAACCTCAATGTATTTAGATCTTAAATAGTTATTATTTTATATAATGTTCCTTGCTGGGGACCTATATAGGTATTACATAATTATGAAATTGTTATCTAATTTCAAAGTATTATCTAATAGTTCTGTGAGCACAAATCTAATTTATAGCTACCTAAAGAATTGCGGCTTGTCTAAATTATATTTTCATGATGCTGGGGTAAGACATCACAATATTATTTTCATATCAATGTCCAATAATACTGTTTACCTTATTAATCCAGTTAATGAGGAAGTTTTCTTAAAAATCTGGAATGAAGCCATTTCTTTTCAATTGACTGTGGGGTCCATTCACAAATGATGTGAAGTACGCACGAATCGGGCATATCCTGCCCACACTGCTCTGCACCTGCACCCAGGTGAGCATATGCCAGCATGCATGATCGCAGGCCGTAAGAATGTGCCCCACAACCAGCATGCAGCTGTGTGGCAGAGGAACGTGGTGGCGCAGGGGCGAAGTGCAGGACATTGGCGGGCAATCAATAGGATGCCTGACCCCTGTTCATTAGTGGATCCCCTGCATGAATGGGCAGGGGAGCCTGGAATGGTGCATGGCCTGGCTAGAATAAACAACGTTCATTTGCCAAATGGCCACCTCCCACCCTACAGATATCTCAGTGGGCTGTGGCAGCTGTGTGCGGCGGGGTCCCGATGCTGCCATGCCCTGACAGTAACCTTTGGGCGGACATTTAAATAGTAGGGCAGGAGTAAATGGAGAAAAAGGCAAAGGCAGTAAGGACAGGGATGGGGCAAAAAGGGGTAACGCCATCAGAAATGGAGGGTAATGAGTACCAATGCCCATAGTCTAAGTAACAAGCTCCCTGAACTGGTGGCCTTGATGGAAGAGAGATGCTTGGATATCATAGCAGTCACAGAAACATGGTACACAGAGAACCATGACTGGGATGTCAGCATACCAGGGTACACAATCTACAGGAGGGACAGGGAGGGTAGAAGGGGAGGAGGAGGAGGAGGAGTAGCTCTCTACGTAAGGGAAGGGATCAAAGCAATGGAACTAAAGGGTAAACAGGGAGGAGAGGAATCACTGTAGGTCACCCTGGAGACCGGAAATCGCACCACAATCCGCACGGGGGTTGTATACAGACTCCCGTCTCAGGGTGAGGAAATGGACAAGGAAATGACAGAAGGCATCTTTAGGATGGCAGAGAAAGGGGAGATATTGTTGATGGGGGACCTGAATATGCCAGATGTTAACTGGAGCACCCTTGCTGCAGCCACATCCAAGAGCAGGGTCATTCTTGATGCACTACAGGGGGCATGCCTCAGACAGCTAGTGTTGGAATCCACTCAGGAGGGAGCAATCTTAGGCCTGGCACTCTCAAACGTGGATGGAGAGAGGATCTGAGATCTAGAAATGGGTAGCCATATGGGAACAAGTGATCACGAAATAATGTGGTTCACAATAAATACAGCCACAGAGTCAAGCCATACAAATGTCAGGGTACTGGACTTTAGGAGGGCTGACTTTGTCAAAATGGGAGAGTGCCTCACAAAAACACTAGCAAAAAGGCAAGAAGGAGGGGTGGAGGAACAATGGGGAAACATAAAAACTGCCATCACAGAGGCAACAAGCCTTTGTGTGAAGCAAATAAACAAATCAAAACGAAAGAAAAAAAAACAATCTGGTTCTCAAAAGAGGTGGTGGGGAAGGTTAGGGAGAAAAAGGTAGCATTCAGGAAGTATAAGGAAACACTAAAGGAGCAGGACAGAGAATTGTACCAGTTAAAGCAGAAGGAAGCAGGCAAGACAGTCAGAATAGCAAAGGCCCAAACCAAGGAAAACATAGCCAACTTAGTTAAGAAGGGGGATAAAACCTTTTATAGGTACATTAGGGAGCAAAAAAGACAAAGGGAGGGATAGTGCGGCTTAATAAAGGGGAGGGTCAGTGGGCAGAGAGGGACAATGAAAAAGTAGGGATACTGAACAAATACTTTTGCTCAGTATTCACAAAAGAAGAGGAGGGTGGTACCTAATCCAATCAATAGAAGCACTCTGGATATGGGGGGTTGATACCAGTCCTTTCACAGAAGAAAGGGTTCTGAAAGAACTCCTGAAACTAAGAGTGGACAAAGCAATGGGGCCTGATGGTATTAACCCCAGAATTCTTAAAGAACTAAGGGGCAAGCTAGTGACACCACTGACTACCTTTTTAACAAATTATGTGAGGATGGTGTGGTACTTGAGGACTGGAGGAGGGCAAATGTGATTCCCCTTCACAAAAGTGGAAGCAAAGCAGAAGCAGGAAACTACAGACCTGTTAGCTTGACCTCAGTGGTAGGGAAAATGATGGAATCACTTCTGAAAGAAAGAATTGTTGAGTACCTAGAGGTCAGCGGGGCACAGGACCCAAGGCAGCATGGATTCATAGTGAGAAGGTCACGTCAGATGAATCTAATAGATTTCTTCGACTGGGTAACCAAGGTAGTAGACCTGGGGGGGGGGGGGCCTGTGGACGTGGCCTACCTAGACTTTAGCAAAGCATTTGACACAGTCCCACACAAAAGATTAATAAACAAATTAGCCAGCCTGGGAGTGGGTTCCAGGGTGGTAGTCTGGGTAAAATATTGGCTGGACAATAGGACACAGAGGTTACTAGTAAATGGAGTCCACTCCAAAGAAAGAGGGTTACTAGTGGGGTACCACAGGGTTCAGAATTGTGTCCGGTCCTTGCAGAGGGACTGGAAGGAAAAGTATGCATCTTTGCAGATGACACAAAGATCTGCAACAGGGTTGGTGCAAAGGGGGGAGGTGGAAAGGATGAGAAGAGACTTGGCAAGGTGGGAGGAATGGTCAAAAGTATGGCAGCTTAGATTCAATGCAAAGAAGTGCAAAGTAATGCACCTGGGAAACAAAAACCCAGGGGAACAGTACACAATGGTGGGGGGGGGGTACAGTAGTAACACAAAAAAATGGAAAGGGACCTGGGGGTAGTCATATCAGATGACCTAAAGGTAAGCAAGCAATGGGAGAAGGCAGTAGGGATGGCTGGAGGGATACTGTGATGTATAGGGAGAGGCATCACCAGTAGAAAACAGGAAGTTGTTATCCCTCTGTACAGACAGTTGGTGAGACCCCATCTAGACTACTATGTGCAGTTCTGGAGACCCCACCTCTGCAAGAACATAGACAGGATGGAGGCAGTCCAGAGGAGGGCAACTAAAATGGTGCAGGTCTGCAATAGAAGCCATACAACGAGAGACTAAAGGAGCTTAATATGTATACCCTTGAGGAAAGGAGGGAGAGTGGGACATGATAGAAACTTAAGTACCTCAAGGGAATCAACAAAGTCCAAGAGGGTAGCATCTTTCAGAAAAAGAGATGTGCAAGAACAAGGGGACACAATTTGAAGACGGGAGGGCGGCTCAGGGGCAATGTGAGGAACTATTTTTTCCACAGACAGGGTGGTGGACGCGTGCAACGACCGTCCTGAGGAGGTTGTGGGGTCAAAAACAGTGGGGGAATTCAAGAATGCATGGTACAGACATAAGGCAATTCTTGTGGGGAGGTAGGAAGGAGTAGGCTGTTGGTTAACTGGAATCTGCAGTTTATCCCATAGGTAGGGAAATGGGCAGACTAGGTGGGCCAAGTGGTCCTTATCTGCCGTCCAGGTCTATGTTTCTATGTCTATGTTTCTAGAGTCCCCTCTCATGTACAATTTCAAGCCCCATCCTGGTGCGCAATGCCATTGTGCAAAAGTGCAGCATGGGTCACACCCCCTGGCATGCCCCTGGCCCACCCCCAGTCGACTTGCCTCAAAGCCGTCTGGGGAATCCACACCTACAGGGTGCTAGTGCGCTATGGCAATGCCACTGTGATGTGTGCAGGTCCCCGTATTCACGTGGAATGCTTATGCGCTGGCCTTATGCAGCACAAAGGCATTCAAGTATAGCACCCTGTGTGCAGAAATCCAATCTGAATGGCACATGATTTCATGATTCTTAGTCACATAAAGGTAGAAACCATTGGGAGCTTCAGGAGGATGTGCACCTTGGAAGAACCTCAGTAAATATTTCCTTTCAATCTGGCCAGTCACTCACCTCATCCTTCTCTCTCTCTACTGATGGTCACAAACTCCCCCACACCAACTGCTGCCTGATAAACGTGATGCCACCAAAGGAATGCTTGGTGGCATCCCAGGCAGTCAACCCTGCATTCCTGGGGTTTCTCTACTACCTGAGGCAAGCAGACCTGTCTCTAGATCAAGAGAGCTCAAGATTAAACAAAAAAACTAAAAACCCAAAGCTGCCTATGCACTGGGGAACCATGCAAAATTTCCAATGCATGGCAAGGGGGTTATTTTCTAAAGTACTCCAAATCTGGCATAAGAATGCAGTCAATGCCTAATAAATAAACACATGGGCTCATTTCTGTCAGGCCCCCACTACTGCCATAACCTCTCCTGGTTCCCAAACAGCATCCCCATGAGGCCCAAGAAGTGTTGCAAATAACAGGATAGGGGCTGTGGTGGTAACTAAGAGGTGGCCTACACCTTCTGGCCCTTTCACTCAGATCTGTTTGACCATTTCAGCACAAAGTCACAGGGCATTGTGATGTACAGTGATGCCACATAAACACATAACAGGTTTGTTTCAGTTTCTATACCTAAAGTAATACAATATGACCCATTACCTTCCTCGTCTGTTTTGTTTAGCGGTTCCTCCTCCGGGATACTGTAAGTGTGCTCTGTTTCGGATGGGGATGTGTCACAACCTAAATAAAACAGCAAACATAGTAGTTAACCCTACTGTGAACCAGTAGGAATAAGACCATCTGAAAGAACAGAAGTTGATACTCTAACCCCTCTCTGCAAGACAGATCCTGGGAGTCAGGCATCTTGAAGTGAGGTGTTATTACAGTTCTTGGCTTCACTTTAACTGAGAGGCAAGTTATTGTAGCCTTATAGGCCTTATAAGTGCTGAAAATCAATCAATACACAACAAAACTTCAAGCGAACAACTATATGCTGCTCAGATTCATCCTCAATATTCCCCCCCTTTAACTACCCATGAGAAATTAGTTAGTAAAAAGAAAGTATTTTGTCTTGGGTGACTCCATCACAAAATATATAGACCGTGTGGTCTGTAACCCTGACAAAGAACATCGTACCTGCTCTAGTAACCGGGGGGCAAGGATTTCAGACATTACCTCAATGGTTAATTCAATTCTACAACCAGCTGAGAAAACCCACTAGTGGTTGTACACGTAGAAACAAATGACATCTCCAAACTACCTCTGCAACAAATAAAGCAGGACTATGTTTCCTTGTGTAACTCACTAGTGGAATGGGGTTGTAACATATGCCTATCTGAAATTCTGCCAGTTCCAAGAGCTACAGAACATAGCACAGCTAAAATAAAAGCCTTAAATGAATGACTTAGGAAATGGTGTCTTAGACAAAATATTTCCTGTCTGACACACTGGGAAGAGTTTCATCATAATCCATCCCTCTTTTGCTGGGATGGTCTACACCTCAGCAGATGGGGAAGCACATTATTGGGACGTAAAATTGCTACCTTCATACATTCCCATTTAAACTGATGGTAAAGGGGGAGTTTGGGCTAACTACCAACACTCTTAATACTGGGACCCATTTTTCAAGCCAAAATCACCTAAACATTTTATCTCTTAATGCTCGATCTTTAAATACTGCAAAACTTGCTGAGCCGGAACTTAAGGCTCAGTCTCTTGATCTATCCTTACTAGCCATAACAGAAACATGGGGCAATGCTGATAGAATTTGGACCGCTGAAATTCCGGGATATAAACACTACTTCAAAAATAGACCTGATAATAAGATAGGTGGTGGGGTCAGCCTTTACGTCAGAGATAACATCATTTCTTATAAATCCTCAGTGAGTGTTCAGTCTGAAAGTGTATGGGTGTATATTCAACCTAAAGGTTTTTCCCAAATTTTAGTTGGGACTTGTTATCGTCCACTTTCATCAGATTTTAACCAAAGCTCACAGTTAACTGATGAAATTTCCCAGTTAGCAAATAATGGCTCAGTTCTAATCTTGGGCGATTTCAGTTTACCAACTATAAACTGGGAAACTTTAATGGGCTCGAACCACTACGACCACAAATTTCTTACAACCATTATTGATTTGGGGCTCTACCAATTGGTTAAGGAACCTACCAGGGGTAGTAACATCTTGGACCTTGTCATAACTAACATAGCTATCCCTGCGAATGACTTATTAATATCAGAACCTCTTGGTAATAGTGACCACATGTCCATATTTCTATCTCACTATTACAATGCCCTGTAATAAATAAGCAAAAAATTAAGCAGTACGATCAAGCAGATTTTCAAAAAATAAATAATTACCTAGGAGCATTTGATTGGGACAATATTTTTTCTTCACTTAATACTGATGAAGCATGGGATTTCTTAAAAACACCAATTCAAGTACTTGAACAGTAGTATGTCTCGGAAAAATATAAGTACAATAACAAAGGTAAAATTCCACCATGGTTCAATAGGTCTAAAAAAACCCAAATCTGATGCAAACAAAAGTTATTTTCATTATTAAAAAAATGTCCCACTAATCAAAACAAAGAAATACTAATTAAATATAGGGAATCGGTTAAAATATTTTAAAAAAACTAATTCTGCAAGCTAAAAGTAATTTAGAATTTCGTATTGCACACACTAATGATTCACATAAAGCATTGTATGCCTACTTAAACAGCAAAAAAGGTAACAGCAGAACTATTGGCCCACTAAATATAAATAATACAATAATAACCTCCGATTCAGTAACTGCCTCTGCTTTAAATAATTATTTTTCATCAGTTTTTGTACAGGATCCATCTCAAATCCTCTCTGATAGATCTTCCTTAAGTAACACAGAATATAAGGTTTTACAGAATGAAATCCACAAATTATTAATAACATTAAAGAAATCAACAAGTCCTGGCCCAGATGATATATGTCCCAAATATCTTTTGGGAGTTAAAGACACCATTGCCCTACCACTCACTATTATTTTTAATAAATCTCTTCATGAATCAAGGGTTCCCTCTGATTGGTTAACTGCAATAGTAACTCCCATTTTCAAACAGGGTTCCCACTCAAAAGTTGAAAACTATCGCCCAATCAGTTTAACCTCAATTCCTTGTAAATTATTGGAAAAAATTATTAAAACTTTTCTTGAAAAAGAAATGGAATCCCTAAACATAATTGATATAACTCAACATGGATTTAGAACAGGTTTGTCTTGTACTACAAACTTGCTATCATTCTACAATTATATTAGCATGAATCTCGACTTAAATATTCCAACTGATGTCATCTTACTGGATTACAGTAAAGCATTTGATAAAGTGTCACATGCCATTCTGATTAAAAAAACTCATTAATTTAGGATTCTCATCAACACTAGTCTCATGGATAAAAAGTTGGCTGAGTAATCGCACTCAGAGGGTTCGGGTTAATGGTACCTTGTCAGACTTGGGTAGGGTGACGAGCGGTGTTCCCCAATTTGTTCTTCTAACATCCTTATGAAGTTTGCTGACGATACTAAACTAGGGGGTGCTGTGAACAACGCATTTAAAAAAACATTATTAACTGACCTTGCATCAATCGAACACTGGGCTCTTATAAACAAAATGTACTTTAATGTAACAAAATGTGCAGTCTTACACATGGGTAAAAATAACCCCAAACAGGTATACACTTTGAACAATATAATTATTAGGGTTTCTTACGTGTAAAAAGATCTGGGGATTCTAGTAAACAATAAACTTTCCCCATCTTCTCATTGTAATAAAATGTCAATCAAACTAATGCTCTTCTCTTGGGATAGATAGTACATTTGTCTCTAAGTCTGAACAGGTGTATTCGACCCTGTATAGATCTCATGTCAGACCTTACTTGGACTATGGCTCCTCTTTTTGGAGTCCTTATCTAGTATCGGATATAAATAGAATTGAACAAATTCAACAGAGGGCTACAAAAATTATTCCATATCTTGCTCACTTAGATTATGATTCCAGATTACAGAAGACAGGCTTATATTCACTCAAACAGAGAAGAACAAGAGGTGATCTTTTACAACTATTCAAGATTATGAAATCACCTGCTCTGATGGAGCAATGTGGTATAATATTATCCTCCAGAAAAATTGTAGCCAGGTTACATAACAAACAATTGGATATTAAAAAATGTAAAACAAACAAAAGGTAAAATTTCTTTTCTAAAAGAACTCCTAGGTTATGGAATACTAGACCTCAAGATATTGTTGATTCACCTACTGTTATGACTTTCAAAAACAAACTCGACAAATGGTTAATAAAATAGTATCATAAATAATGATCCACACATGTGGAGGACAATCTCGATAGGCTATGGCCTTCTTTTGTCCATCTAACCAAGTAACCAAGTAAATATCAGAGGTAGGCATATAACAGTAGGTTAGTAACGGTGCTAGAAGCCTGATCCACCTACTCCCCAAGAGATAGATAAGGTGCCACTTGCCCCCTCGGGCAGCGGTCAGGATCCAGCCATAGCACCTCTACGGTACAAGCAGCCTGATCCACCTACCCCCAAAGAGATAGATAAGGTACCACTTGCCCCCTCCGGCAGTGGTCACGATCTAGCCATAGCACCTCTACGGTGCAAGGAGCCTGATCCACCTACCCCCCGAAGAAATAGATAAGGTACGACACTTGAAAAATTGCCACGATTTCTCTGGGCTGTGTGAACGCTGAACCGGATCATCACTTGCAATTTGCTGTTTCAATTTCAGGCGCCTTCTCAGGGTAGCACTATTGGCTCCACGCCTGTGTAGAGCTCCCTGACTGGCTGGTCTCACTCACCTGAGATAGGAGCACCTTAGACGGTGGCTTAATGTGCCTCGCATCCCTGTACTCTGCTTCTAATTTATATATTTTAATTTAGCCTGTTCTGCTCAGCCTGTGTAAAGTAACTTACCATTCCCCCCGCTGCAGTTTCTCTCCAACTATGTGCACTGATTCAGTGCTAGCTCTGCAAACTTCCCCTTGATTTTTCGTCCCCCCCCCCGGCCTCCTTTAAATGCACAAAGTCTCCGCCCACTCCTATCTGATGTTTCAATTTATTGGTTACTTACTGTCAACAACTGCAATTCCTCCCATCCCTTTTCGCAACTAAGCCTTCTAGCAGCTTTATCTCATTCTGTCTTGCTGAGGCATACCATTTGGTAGCTTTTAGGTTTGCTTATTGCTGACTAGCATATCCTGTCTTGCTAAGGCACTGTTTTACTTGAAAATTGTACTACAAATTACTGAACTGTGACTGATTTGCCAAAAACTGTGTTTATTGTCTAAAAATGTTTCCGGCAACCAAGTGTTACAGCCCCTTCGTGACTTTGTAGCTCTCTCCAGACTGCAAGGCACCAAGGAAATCGCAGGCTTTTCAGCTGCTAACTGAGCTGTTTTCACTAAGAGTGCTAGCCTTTGTGTTGCCCCACTATTAATCTGAGTGCCTCTCTCCTTTCTCTAGCTGAGAACCCATTAGCGATTCCAGCTGAGACGTCCTCCGTGTGGACCGTGGACACTGGGCAGTCGGCGCTTCGGAAGCCGACGCCCAAGACCTCATCAGACTCCACCGCTTGAGAGTTACGGCAAAGCCTCAATTTTTCGCCCACCCGCTCATCCCCCCTCCTGTGTGCTATTATATAGACCCGTTAGCACCGCCCACTCCCATCCCTGATGAATCTCCTGCCTTTTCTTTCTTACTAAAACAATTTGTTATTGCCAGGGTTCCGCCAGGGGAATCCTGCAACCAGCAGCCGGCGAGCTACCCGTGTTATCAAAATTCCCTCATTTACCCAACTACTGCAATTATGGCAGCCTCGTGGCAATTCCTCCTCCTGACTACACTGTGTATCATACCCCTTACTGGCTTATTATCTGAAAAATTTGAGACTGGGGGTACACCACATCCTCATCCTGAAGACTGCTCGCCCAATCTGACTCTACACATCACATGTTATGCCAAGGCTCCTTGCCAACTGGTCCAGGTGGACTACCTTCCTCGAAGAGCAACTACTGCAGGTTTGTCTATGCCTCCTTCCTTATCTCTAATTAATTTGAGTTACTCCCACTGGCATTACACAGCCAGAGTATTAGCCTCAGTGTCCTTAGGCTTGCATAAATTAAAAAACAAAGCTTGGCACCCCGGTTTCTCCTCCATGCCAAGCCGGAAAAAGCCTCGAGCTCATTGCCTTTCACTTGAATCCCTGAACAAATTGCTACTCCTCCTCTTACTCTGCTCTGGCTACTAGAAAAAATAGTAAATGGCCAACTAAGATCCTTCATCGACAGAGAAAAATTACTAAACCCCCTTCAATCCAGATTCAGAGCCAACCACAGTACAGTCTCGGCATTAGCTAAAGTAACCAACGACTGGCAACTGGAGTTGGAGCATAAAAAGTCAGTATGTGCTGTGTTTCTTGACCTCAGCAAAGCATTTGACACAGTCGACCACAACCTGCTCCTCGACTCGCTAAAAACACTAGGATTGGATGCTACTTCTCTAAACTGGTTCTCTGAATATCTGACAGACAGATACTAGCAGGTGAAAGTGGATGGCAAACTATCTGCCCTAAAACTCTTACAAAGATCAACAACATTGATGAGGGACTCAACGATGCAAGTATTCACTTATTCACGGGGGACACAGTGCTGTACCTGAGTCATCCCACACCAAAGGAAGCTTGAACTGACCTACAAAAAGATTTCAACCTCCTGCAACTCCAACTAATCAATAAAAAACTATTAAACGCTAAGAAAACTAAAGCCATGTTATTTTCCCCCTCAAACTACACAAGCACTACTGACTCCCTCCCTTCAATAACCACGATGCTGGGAGAGTGCTTAGAGTACATTCCGAAATTTAGATATCTTGGTGTCTGGATCGACTGTAAACTCTCCCTCACTGACCACCTGGAAGACTTGCTGAAAAAATTAAGGCAAAGACTTGGCCTTTTTTTACAGGATAAGAAGACTTCTTACGGCAGAAGCAAAGAAACGACTAGTCCAAGCCACATTTCTGTCCTTAATTAACTACGCAGACTTCATATACAGTAGTTGTGCGGCTTCCTATCTTGGAAAATTGGATACGCTCTACCACAGAGCTATACGCTTCATCACTGACCTCCCCTTCTCTACCCATCATTGCACACTATATGCCGCCATGGGCTGGACCTCACTTCACTACAGGCGCAACTTTAATGCAGCACTCTGGACACTTAGAGCCCTCAGTGGCAAACTTCCTCAATACATAGTTGACTGTCCGTCTCTGACTGTGCCCAGGAATTATTCCCTTAGAAGCTGCTCACAACTCCTGCTAAATATAGCCAGGGCACTCACACGAGTCGGGAGAGCCACCTTTGGATTCGCACTCCCATCAATATGGAATAAAACCAAAAAAATACTTACGCTGAGAACCCCAGTAAGTACCCTTTTGTTCAAAAGGCTTTACCGTGATGGCATTACGGAAATTTGCAACTGCTTTACTAGACACTAACTAACCTCCCTCCCTCAAACGGCGGCCCACCCCCAAGCTGAAATGTGTGCCTCTGCCTCTAGCATGCCCACCAAGAGATCCACAGGATTTATTGTCAAACTCCCATATCTTATTCTTTGATGCTCTGAACAGCTGCAGCCTGATTCTAGCACATGCTACCGCACTTGGGGATAATTATCGTCTTTCGCCCCAAAAAATATTCGGTCCCCCGTCCATCCAACACCTCCCTCTGCCCCAACCTCCAGGACCCTCTCAGTTATGCCCTCTACTATATTCCTTCTCTTGCTTAGTACAACAAGCTTTTCTCCTCCATATGTTTGCGCATTTTGGGGCAAAAATCGCTCTGTCACCTTCTAGATGGTCCTCCGCCCTCCCAATCCTCACTCTGCTCTAACAATTGGGTCCTCTTCATTGGTCCCCTATTCCCCACCTCTCCCTACATTATGCGCTTGATATCTTCTATCTGGTATGCCTACACTCTCCCTAACATTTCCCACTACAAAATGCACAGTTTTTGGGCTTGGATCCAGCACAAGTTCATTATCCACAACTCCTTGTAGTTCTATGTTTAATGTATATTACCTGTAAATGTGCATTTTTACTATAATAGCAGCTATTTTTACTGTGTGTACTACTGTAACTTGTCTTTCTGTATTATTACTGTAGGACCACAGGTCCTCCTTGTAAATGAGCTTGCTCAATGGTGCCCACCTGGATAAATAAAGATATTGATTGATAACAGTACCTTACAGTAAGGGTCCTGCGTACGAGTAAACAAAGTACGCGTGGCCCATGATAGTCCTAAATAACTGTCTCCTTAGAGAAAAAATGAAGCAAACTATTGCACCAGCTACTGTAAACCAATTCTGACTTTTTGAGAATCTGAACAATATGTACTATTACTCTATTTGGGGTGTATGGCACAACTGTGTGATCTGAACATTCTACGTATGGAAAATTAAAGCAGTATACTATGTGCACCCTGGCAAAATGCAGTACAACAACTTATAAACTTTGCTGAACCTTCATGAATGTTTCATGCACATCCATCACAGTTCACTAACTGTTTGCCAACTCAGTTCATGAACCAAGTTTACGAACTGTTCAGCAACACAAAACTCATGAAGTTGATGAACCTTTAAAGGACCATGAAGAACCAGGACAAAAATCAATTTGCATAACTAATCTGCAAACCAGAATGCATTGTTTCACAATGTAAGAGTCACAACATATTGCAAAATCAGAGCTTTTTCAGTTTAGTAGTGGAAGAGTTATGTACTTATTGTAACACAGAAACGTAGAATTTGATGGCAGATAAGGACCGCTTGGCCCACCTAGTCTGCCCATTTCCCTACCTAACGGATAAGCTGCAGATACTAGTTAACCAACAGCCTACTTCCTCCTACCCCCCACTAGAATTGCCTTATGTCTGTCCCATTCATTCTTGAATTCCCCCACTGTTTTTGACTCTACAACCTCCTCAGGAAGGCCGTTCCATGCATCTACAACCTCTCTGATGAAATACTTCCTCACATTACCTCTGAGCTGTCCCCTCTATCGTGCCCCTTGTTCTTGCACATCTCTTTTCTGAACGATGCTACCCTGTTGGACTTTGCTGATTCCCTTGAGGTATTTGAAAGTTTCTATAATTTCCCCTCTCTCTCCCTCCTGTCCTTGAGGCTATACATTTTAAACTCCTTTAGTCTTTCTTCATATGTCTTCTGGTGCAGACCCTGCACCATTTTGGTTGCCCTCCTTTAGACAGCCTCTACCATGTCTATGTCTTTGTGGAGATGGGGTCTCCAGAACTGTACACAGTACTCCAGATGTGGTCTTACCAACTTGTCTGTACAGAGGGCCAACAACTTCCTGTTTTCTACTGGTGATGCCTCTCCCTATGCATCTCAGTATGCCCCCACCCTCCTTACTGCCTTCTCACATTGCTGGCCCACCTTTAGGTCATCTGATATGACTACCCCCAGGTCTCTTTCCATTTTTTTTGTTGTCAGTATCTCCCCCCACCCCCACCCTTGTGTACTCTTCCCCTGGGTTTTTGTGCATTACTTTGCACTTCTTTGCATTGAATCTAAGCTGCCATACATTTGACCAATCCTCCAACCTTGCCAAGTCCCTTTTCATCCTTTCAACCCCACCTTGCATATCAACTCTGTTGCAGGTCTTTGTGTCATCTGCAAAGAGACATACTTTCCCTTCCAGTCCCTCTGCAATGTCACTTATAAAGACATTAAAAAGGACTGGCTCGAGTATTGAACCCTGCGGTACCCCACTAGTAACCCCCCTTTCTTCACTGTGGACTCCATTTACTATTACCTGCTGTGTCCTGTTGTCCAGCCAGTGTTTTAACCAGGCTACCACCCTGGGACCCACTCCCAGGCTGGCTAATTTGTTTCTTAATCGTTTGTGCGGGACTGTGTCAAAGAAATCAATTAGATTTGTCTGACATGACCTTCCTGCTGTGAATCCATGCTGCCTTGGGTCCTGTGCCCCACTGGCCTCTAGGTACTCAATAATTCTTTCCTTCAGAAGTGATTCCATCATTTTCAATACCACTGAGGTCAAACTAACAGGTCTGTAGTGTTCTGCCTTTGTCTTGCTCCCACTTTTGTGAAGGGGAATCACATCCGCCCTCCTCCAGTCCTCATATACCACACCATCTTCCCATGATTTATTAAAAAGGGTAGCCAGTGGTGTTACTAGTTCTTCCCTTAATTCTTTTAGAATCCTGGGGTGAATCCAACAGGCCCCATTGCTTTATCCACTTTCAGTTTTAAGAGTTCTTTCAGAACCTTTTCTTCTGTGAAAGGACTAACATCAACCCCCCCCCCTGAGTACTTCTATTGACTGGATTAGGTATCTCCCCCTGCTTTTCCATTGTGAATACTGAGTAGAAGTATTCGTTCAGTATCCCTGCTTTTTCACTGTTGCTCTCTGCCCAACCACCTTTTCTCTTTATTCAGCCTCAGTATCCCTGACTTAGTCTTTCTTTGCTCCCTAATGTACCTATAAAAGGTTTTATCCCCCTTCTTAATCGAGTTGGCTATCTTTTCCTCAGTTTGGGCCTTTGCTATTCTGACTGCCTTCCCCACTTCCTTCTGCTTTAATTGGTACAGTTCTCTGCCTGCTCCTTCTGTGTTTCCTTATACTTCCTGAATGCTATCTTTTTCTTCCTTACTTTCCTCACCACTTCCTTTGAGAACCATGGTGTTTTTTCTTCCATTTTGATTTGTTTATTTGCTTCACACAAAGACTTGTTGCCCCTGTGATGGCGGTTTTGATGTTTCCCCATTGTTGCTCCTCTTCACCTTCTTGCCTGTTTGCTAGTGCTTTTCTGAGGCACTCTCCCATTTTGACAAAATCGGCCCTCCTGAAGTCCAGTACCTTCACTTTTGTATGGCTTGACTCTACAGCTAAGTTTATCGTGAAGTACACTGTTTGGTGGTCGCTTGTTCCCAGGTGGCTACCCACTTCAAGATTGGAGATCCTCTCTCCGTCCCCATTTGAGAGTACCAGGTCTAAGATTGCTCCCTCCCGAGTGGGTTCCAAAACTAGCTGTCTGAGGCATGCCCCCTGTAGTGCATCGAGAATGGCCCTGCTCTTTGATGTGGCTGTAGCAAAGGTGCTCCAGTTAACATCTGGCATATTCAGATCCCCCGTCAGCAATATCTCCCCTTTTTCTGCCATCCCAAGGATGCCTTCTATCATTTCCTTGTCCATTTCCTCACCCTGAAACGGGAGTCTGTATACAATCCCTGTGCGGTCTGTGGTGCCATTTCCAGTCTCCAGGGTGACCCACAGTGCCTCCTCTCCTCCCTGTTTACCCTTTAGTTCTGTTGCTTTTACCCCTTCCCTTACATGGAAAGCTACTCCTCCTCTTCTTCCCTTCCTGTCCCTCCTGTAGACTGTATACCCTGGTATGTTGACATCCCAGTCATTGTTCTCTGTGTACCATGTTTCTGTGACTGCCAAGATATCCAGGCATCCCTCTTCCATCAACAGAAGATATTTGAGAGAATTGCTTTCATCAGGCCACACCTTTGAAACTTACGGCACTAGGACCACACTGAAACTTTTGTAAGCAGTCTGCCACAGGTTGCCCACACTTACGTCAGGCGTCAGCAAATACATAAACATGGGCGGCCCCCTGTCGAAGGGTTTGTTGACATGAAGCACCAGGCACTGAGGCAGTGGATTATCTCTGTACACACTTTGTATTGGCAATTAAAGCACTTCAAAGATGAATGAGTCTGGTGTGTGCATGAATGATCTCTAGCCACTTCTGGAGTGCAGATTTCTCTGGAACGGAATCTGATAAGGACAGCAGATACTCTACATACTCTAGAATCTGCTTAACTGGACAAGTGAATGGATCCAGGCGGTGGGAAGCGTCCCACAACTCAAACTGCTTCCACTTCGCAGAGTAAGTAGGTGTGGTAGAGGGTTTCTAGCAGTCATCAGAACATCCACCACCTTTTAAGAAACCCCAAACAAGCTATGGCTATGTCTTTAAGAGCCATGCATGCAGATGAAGAGATATCAGGTCTGAATGGACCAGGTTCCCTGTTTCTGTAATAGTAGACCCCTGCACAGGGGTGGATGTACTGGGAGTTCCACTGCCAGCTGCCGCAGCATAGAAACAAGTTCTGATGAGGCCCTAGTGGAGCAATGCGTATCAGAGTTGCCCCATCCATTTGCAACTTGAGTAACATTCTCTGAATTAGAAGGAAGGGAGGAAAGGCAAACAGAAACCTCCCTTTCCAAGACAGGGACAACTCATCTCACCAGAAAACTCCAGACCCTGGAGTGAATGAGCATAAAATCGACAGTTTTGCATTGTGTGAGGACGCAAAAAGGTCCTACTCTGGGTGACCTCATCTTGAAAAGAGGTCATCTACCACCAAGGCCAGCAGTTCCCACTCTTGCATCCTAGACTAAGACCTGCTTAGCTTGTCTGCTAAGACATTTTGGATGCTTGGAACATGTACTGCTGATAGTTCTAGACCATGTTCCAGAGCCCACTATCACACTCTCATTGCTTTCCTGCACAGTGGGTAGGAATGAGTCCCTCCTTGTTTGTTGATGTAATGCATCACATTGACACTGTCCATCTGTAGGGACAAGGGATTCTAGAAGGCCTGGAGTCTGTACAGAACAGCCCTAATTTCCAAAACACTGATGTGCAAAGTGCACTCCACTTGGGTCCATGTGCCCTATGTTTGATGAGGCCCAAAGTGAGCCCCCCAACCTAGTCCCAAGGGATCCATGGTGAGGATCTGAAAAGAAGAGGTGATCAGGAATGGCCACCCCCTTGAGTAGGTTGCTGAGTTCCATCCACAACTTGAGCACTTTGCGCATAGGGGGAGATGACTTGAACCATCTGTTCTAGATCGTCTGTGAGCCTGTTCACTGGACTCTTTGGGTCCACCAGGGAAACATACAGATCTTCCCGACAAAGTACTGCGACCACCACTGCCAAGCATTTTGTACAGACACGTGGTGCAGAAGATAAGCCAAAGGGCAACACTCTAAATGTATTTATTTATTTAAAAGTTTTAGCCAGGAAGGCACACTGAGCAGAATACTGCTTGGGTCCTGGGTGGGGAGAGACAGTGGAGATAAAATATATACAATATACAATCAGGACGTATAATACAGGAGCAGAACAATTAAGTTTGATACATTAGTAATACAAGGATCTTGAGACAACAGTAGGCAAAATAAAATAAAAAAATCAAGCCATGCTTCAAAATTGGTAATGTTCTTCCTGAAGCAGGAACCTCAAGTATTTTCTGTGAGGATTCTGCATCTCAACATGGAGGTATGCATCCTTCATATCATATACATACATACATAGACAGTGTCGGCAGATAAGGGCCTATGGCCCACCCAGTCTGCCCATTTAAGTTTGTAAGTTCAGTTTATGTTTTCCAGGAAGTCTGTTGCCCCTTACCCCTGACCTCCAGAATTCCTTTATGTCTAGCCCATGCATTCTTAAATCCCGTGATTGTTTCAGCCCCCACCACTTCCTCTGGCAGGTGTTCACTTGTCCACCACCCGCTCTGTGAAGAAATTCTTCCTCACGCTTCCTCTGAATCATCCTCCCTCCAACTTCATCCCATGCCCTCTAGTCCTGGAATATCTTTTTCTTAAAAATAGTGTTTTCCTGCACCCTGTTCCTCCCTGTAAGATACTTGTATGTCTCTATTATATCCCTCTCTCCTCCTCTCCTCCAGGAGTACATGTTCAGTGCCTTCAACCTGTCCTCATAGGACTTGTGATGCAATCCATGCACCATCTTTGTTGCCCTCCTCTGAACTTCTCTACCCTGTCTATGTCCTTACGTAGGTATGGTCTCCAGAACTGTACACTGTACTCAGGTGGGGCCTCACTAGTGTCTTGTATAGCGGAATTATGACCTCCCTTTTCCTGCTGGTGAATCCCCTACGTATGCATCTCAGCATCCTATTTGCTTTACCTGCTGCCTGTCACACTGTTTCCCTACCTTGAGGTCATCAGAGATGATAACTCCAATATCCCTTTCCTGCTTGGTGCATGCTATATCCTCACCCCCCAACCGATATATTGTGCCAGGGTTTTTGTGCCCCATATGCATTATCTTGCACTTCCTTGCATTGAATTTCAACTGCCAAACCCCTGACCATTCTTCAAGTTTCTGCAGGTCCCTTCTCCTTCTGTCTACACCCTCTGGTGTGTCTACTCTGTTACAGAGCTTTGTGTCATCAGCGAACAGTGAAATTCTGCCTTCTAGGTCCTGTGCAATGTCACTGATGAAGATATTGAATAGTACCGGTCCCAGCACTGATCCCTGTGGTACCCCACTGGTCACTCTTCCCTCTGTGGAGTGACAGCCATTTACCACCACCCTCTGTGTCCTGCTGTCCAGCCAGTTACCTACCCACCGCTACTATCCTGCCCA
This sequence comes from Neoceratodus forsteri, assembly GCA_016271365.2. Classification (NCBI taxonomy): domain Eukaryota; kingdom Metazoa; phylum Chordata; order Ceratodontiformes; family Ceratodontidae; genus Neoceratodus; species Neoceratodus forsteri. The sequence continues at coordinate 67,373,317 of CM028133.1, forward strand.
CACCCATATTCCCCAGTTTGTGCAATAGTCTTCTATGTGGCACAGTGTCAAAGGCCTTGCTGAAGTCCAGATAGGCCATGTCCACTGCCCTCCCCTGATCCACCTCCCTAGTCACCCAGTCAAAATTCAATGAGGTTGGTCTGACATGACTTCCCTGGTGAAACCATGCTGCCTTGGGTCCTGTAGTCCACTGACAACCAGATGTTCCACCAATCTCTCCTTCAGTAGTGCTTCCATGATCTTCCCACTACTGAGGTGAGGCTGACTGGTCTGTAGTTCCCTCGCCTCTTTGTTCCCACTTTTGTATAAGGGGACTACATCTACTATCCTCCAGTCTTTGGGTACCTCCCTGTTTCTAGTGATCGCTAAACAGGATAGCAAGAGGTTCAGCCACCACTTCTCTTAGTTCTTTAAGGACCTGGAGTTTCCCCATCTGGCCCCATTAGCTTTATCAACTCTTATTACTTCCAGTTCCTTCAGGACCCTTTCTGGTGTAAAGGGACTTGTGTCCATTTCTGCACCATTCTCATCCTTGTACTCCATTCAGACCCATTACCTCCTCTTCCTCAGTAAGACTGAGCAAAAATACCTGTTCAATATGTCAGCTTTACTGTTGTCATCCTCCACACAGCCCCATCCTCCCCTTCAGTCTCACTATCCCTCCTTTGCCTTTCTTTTTCACTTATGTACCTGTAAAGGTTTTGTCCCTCTACCCACTGATTTTGCAATGTGTTCTTCTGTCTGAGCTTTGGCTTCCTTACTGACCTCCCTGCCTCCCTTTGCTTCTCCTGGTACTTCTCCCATCCCTTCTGCTGTGTCTTTTTGTATTGCCTAAATGCAATCTTTTTGGCTTTTCACTTTCTTTGCTACCTCTTTGGAAAACCATAATGGTCTCTCTTCCTTTTCCTCTTGCTAACCTGCTTAATACATAATTCTGTTGCTCTTGTAATCCCCATTTTAAATACTGCCCTTGTTCCTCAACCTCTGAATTCTGCCCCATTCCCCTTAATGCCTCTTTCAAGTATCTAGCCATTTTCCCAAAGTTTGCCCCCTAAAATCCAGGATACGTGTTTTGTGTGGTTTGGTTCTGCTCTTTCTGTGATTTCAAACCACAGTGACTGGTGGTCACTGTTCCCCAGGTGCTCCCCACTCTTACCCCCATCACACTGTCCCTGTTTGTGAAACAGGGTCCAGTATTGCCTTCTGCGAGTTGGTTCCATGACCAGTTGCTTGAGGAAGGCACCCTGAAGGAGTCCAGGATAAATCTGCTCCTAGTTGATGCTCTGCTGGGATGCTCCAGTCCACGCCTGGAATATTGAAGTCTCCAACCAGTACTGCCTCACTCTTGTCTGCCATCCTCTGGATGGCTAGCATCAACTCCCTATCTGTTTCTTCCTCCTGGGCTGGTGGTCTATAGACACACCTGTGTGGATGGCTGTCCCCATTTTCCTTTCCAGCTTAACCCACAGTATCTCTCCCCATTTTGTTCCTCCTGGATCTCTGTGGCCCTTATGTCATTTTTCACATACAGTGCCACCCTCCTCCCTTCCTGCCTGCCCTGTCTCTTCTGAATATGTTGTAGCCAGGTATGGCCAACTCCCAGTCGTGGTTATCATTACACCAGGGTTTCAGTGATGGCCACAATGTCCAGGTCTGACTGCACCCGTGACAGCCTCCAGATCTTCCATCTTGTTGCTAAGGCTCCTGGCATTTGCACATGACTTTCCATGATTTGACCTCCTAGACTGTTTTGCTGTTCTACTCCAGCCCCTTCCTTGGTTGTCCTTTATCCCTGGTTCACCTTGCTGTCTGCCTTTCTGCTGAATTTTGCCCCTATTCTGCCTATCCACCTCCTGGGCGCTAATTTCCATCTTTTGCACTTGGCTAACCTCCACATCCTTTCCTTCCATTTCTCTGGGTACCTCTATTTGGTTGTCCCTGTTTGGCAGTGTGGCATATGAGTTCTTGAGTGGAATAGGATCTGGGATGTGCCTCTGCCTGACTGGTCTAACCTCCCTGAGCCCACTGTCATCCAAGTACTCCTCGTCTCTGCATCCTTTGAGGCAGCTGCATTGGACTGAGTGGTCTCTGGATAGGGGTGATGGTACTTCTGACCCAGTTTACTTCCGCTCTGAGTCTGGCTACCATCCCGCGAGTCCAGAAAGATGCATGCAGATAGGGCAGCACCTCAGTGTCCAGAAGATCTGCCTGAATATGGCTGCCCCACAGCCACTGCATTGCACCACTCCCCACATTATACTGCAGTTATACTGCTATTCCACTACTTGTCTGCTACTGAAGCTCTCCTAGTTCCCTTTTTATTAATTTACTGTCCTAAAAATCCTGCCACTGTTCCTCTATAATATTTGAAAATAATATCCAGGGAGCATGTCCAATCCCGTTTGTGATAACGGAAGGAGACCCTGCAAAGTGACCATTCTGAACTTCTTGTATTCTATAGAGAAGCTGAGACAGCTGAGATCTATGATAGGTCTCAGTTCCCCTATTCACTTGGGACAGGAAACTACAGGGAGTAAAAACCAGTGCTCCTTTGTTCTAGATGCACAGGTTTTACGGCCACCTTTTGCAGCAGGGTCTGCAGTTTCTCCAGCAACAGGGGCAGGTGCCCAGGGGGGAAAAGTTGTCACAGGTGGGGGATGAACTTGGTTGTCCAGAAGTCCCAGAGCATGCCACTTTTCTATGATCTCCAGAACCCAAATATCTGTAGTCACCTCCCTCCACTGGTTTAAATGAAGGGAGAAATGACCCCCTATGACCACCCCGAAGGTAAAGGTGTTTGGGGGGTGTACATGGAGTCAGGCTGAGCCAATGGGGATGGCTCCACTGACTCCACCACCTCTAGGTGCCTTTGAATGGGCATCTGGGGCCATGGTGGGGTCTGGCAAGGCCCCAGCTCCTTTACCCCTGCCCTGCTGTCTGGGACTTGGGCGCTATCCCCTAAAACCAGCTGGGTGAAAGGCACCTCTACTCCTACCCCTAGGTTGGGTATGGTAAAGGGAGTGGACCAACATCAAAGTCCTGTCTGAAGCTTGGAGATCTTTAAGAGTCTCCTGTACATCACGCTCAAACAACTTCTGTCTTCTGAATGGGGCATTAAGAATTGTTTGTTGGACGTCTGTGGCAATGCCTGCCACTTTAAGCAACAACTACCTCCTGAGGCAAATACCAGAAGCTGCAGCCCTGGCATAAGCAGTAGAAACATCACATGCTGTACGGAGCAAATGTTTGCCCACCATCAGCCACAGCCATCAAAGCTTTTAGCAGTTCTTGCTTTGAGGTGCTCTCAGGCAAGGCCTGTGTAGCAGCCTTAGCCTTCCTCCAGAGGGTGTTCTGATATTTCATCATATGTGCCTGGTAGTTAGCAATACAAAGGCCCAATGATGTTGAGGCATACGCCCTCTTACCTAGGACATCCCACTTCCTATATTCCTTATCAGAAGGAAGGGAACTCAGGCGTTTAGGTGCCTTAGACCTGTCATGGGCAGCATTAATGACCACTGAGTCTGCTTCAGGTTGTGTGGCACAAAAAAGTTTCCCAGAAGGGACAAAATACGTTTTATCTGCTTTCCTGGGGACAGCTGGTATATTGTTTGGTCTGTACCTAGCTGCATAGGTGGCATTCTCCAAGGCTGAGAGAAGAAGAGGCACCACGATGGCAGCAAATTTTGGGGACTCCAAAAACTCCAGCAGGTTCTTTTTAGTGGTATTCTGCTCTGCTAATGCAAAAACCTACGGCAGACTGCATTTGCTGCATCATGGTGAAAAAAGTAGGGTCTTTTGGAAGGGACATTGATGTGTTCACCACACAGTCTTCACTGCATGTGAAGACCATATAGTTGGTGCTCAGTTCATATTGGCTCTCAGCATAATATTTAGCCTCATCCTCCTCTTCCTGCATCATTACATTAGGACTGTACTCATATTCATTGTTGACCTGGTCGATGAGAAGGAGAGTCTGCACTGGCGATGTCGGCAGAAGGACATGAGGTGGATGTGGCACAGGAGTTCCTTGCAGTGTTGATGGGGGATTGGCAAGAGTCCCTGTCAACGGCCTCCTGCAAACAGGAGGCCAGACAGTAAACATCTTAAACTGCCTGAGGGTTGGCACACCTTTGATTGATGGGTGCAACTGGAGGAGTCGAAGGGGGAGGCTGAATCCTTGACATCGATGGCAACACGTTGGCCTTAATAGGCCCCATAGTGCCTATCCCAAGCCCCAACCCTGGTGTCGTGTCAACAGTCTGGGGGCTGGTCAGTATTGCCACAGGAGCGGATGGTGTTAAGGAGAAGGTCATACCTGTATGGCACAGGGGCGACCAGTATCCTGTCTTCTCCTTATCCAGGTGCTTGCTTTTGCTGCTCTCAGAGGTTTTCACCCAGGACTTTGACCGCTGAGATTGGGTTGACTGAGGCGGTGATGTGGATTTCTGTTGGAGGTACTCCATTCTTTCCATGGTCTTTTGGACCAAGAATTTCTCCAAAGCCCTTTTTTTGGTGTTACCTGGTTGCAGAGTTAGAGCCCCCAGTAAATTTATGTTATTCTTTTGTTTGGAAATTACTTCATTCCAAACAACAACAAAAAAGTAACACTGCAGTAAAATTAAAGAATATCAATAAAGACAATGCATAAAGGCAGAGAAGACCCCATTCAGTAAAGATTACAGATATATAGGCATACAATATATTCAAATGTATTCTTATTCTTCAACTATCTATCCATGTTTCAAAATCTATAATATGATGCAAGGGATTAAGTTAATACTGAAAGATTTATGGCTGGGTTTTACAACTCTCCAGTAAATACAATTTAGTGAATGAAGCCCAGAGTTTCTCGTAAACATGGTGAGATTTCCTAATGCAGTAATGAATCTTTTCTGTTTTAGTCAGTTCTATCATAAGAGTAATCCATTGCTGTGTCAGAGAATTTATGCTTTTCCAATTCATGAGTATAATCTTGTTGGCTAGAAAGTCCCAGGCAGATTTTGCAGGCTTTCAAATTGTGGTTTAGCAGACACAGACATCATGGGAGTTGCCAGTGTAGAATTTTCTCTGCACTCACAGTACCAGAAAAGTTTAGACAGTTCTTTCGACAACACACAGGTCACCAAAAATCACTCTAAAAGTGATTACTGTTCAGTAAAAGAAATAAAATGGTGGCAATATGTTGCAAAGTTTCCTCAGTGGTCCAACAAGTTAACAGCAAGAAAGGAGCTGAGGAGAGGCCACCCACGTTTACATATACGGTGACATCTGATGTCGTCATGGGTGGCCCCTGGTAGACTGCTTGCAAAAGGTGTCTGTGTGGTCCTAATGCCTGGCAGCTGTAAGTTCCAAAGGTGTGGCCTGATGAAAGAGACATCCTCGAAGAAGATAAATATGTTCTGCAAGGCAACTAACTATTACAGCACCCAAAAGTATTAATATTTAAAATAGCTTCACATTCTTCTGATATACAGTTAATTGCAATTGGGCCTTCTAGTTATGAAAGGAAGGAGAGCAGTGATTTGATTTGAAAGAGGAACGTGATCCAGCTGACAGAGAAAATGGGACTGATCCTGCCTGTCATTGTGCTTAGTCTCAGTGACAGAACAGACCGCTCTCTTTAAGCATTGTTGTTTTCCATGTTCTCATATGTTTATGGTTAAATCATTTATGCCCTGTTCACATCTGGCTTGTTAAAATGTTTTAAACACAGTACATGACAGTGTGAACAGGCTTTTGTGGTGAGTTTAAAAACGTTTTTAATAACGGTTTCTAAAATGATTTTCAACAGTGTGAACAGGGCATTAGTGGGTTGCTAATTATTGTGTTTCTGATGGGGGGGAGAGTAACTTTCTCACGACATTCACTGCAGGGATATTTTCAACTTGGCAGTACCAAACTGTGCATCTTAAACTTGCGCTGATATTTTATTTAGTAGGGAGGGAATCTCTACCACACAGAAGAGACTTTAAGTTATATACAGTATATGGCACCCATTTACGCAACTTTAGAAGACTTTCAGACAATTATTTAGGATTTTTTGCCACATACTCATGGGCTACAATTCCACAGATGACATCTATATACAGATTTCAAGATTGTACATTTAAACTGTTAGGTCAGCCTCCTCTCTTTTAGTAATTGCCTGGAGATACTCTGTTACAGTATAATATTGGCATGATTTGTACATGACCATCTGTTTTGTCCTCTTGATGTTTCCAGGATGAGCTGTGAATGCTGTAATGTTTTTCACTGTGAAAATAAAAACTATAATTACAAAAAGACAAAGAAAATAGTAACAGCTAAATACTATAATTACAAAAAAAAAGACAAAAGTAAGTTAACAGGTATTCATTTATTCTAAAAAGATTCTTAAGAAAAGCCATTCTTTTGAAAATGTATAGTTTGTTAAAAACAATTTAGCTATCATGGTCTGAGTTTTAATGAGAGTTTTATGCATGTAATCATTTAAAATAATTACTTCTGCTGCAGACTTGTCGCTCTACTCTTCGCTGCTTTCCCACACAGATAACGTACGGGCAGTAAGTGAAGGGGATCACAACCTGGCTGATTCTCGAGCCGTAGCAGACATGCTGTAAAACTTCTGACTGCTTCACTATGGCTCGGGATAGGTGTATCGGGCTGATTTTCTTCTTCATCCTCTCTCGATTCTGGCTTCTGTTCTTGTCTGGTTTCACGCACTGCATCAACTATGCAGTTGTCAGACAGCTGCACACATGCCTATCCTCCTCGGCGTCACACTTCTTGCAGTCATGCAGCTTGACATCGGACAGGTATAGAGGAAATTTCTGCCGCAAGGTCAGTCAGCTCCACCACATCATCCCCTAGTTCGGGGATCAGAGTTTGGGAGCCAGGTGGTGAAGAGTCAAGAATTTGGGAGTCAGGTAAGCCTAACACTTCACTGCTTTCATGTGTTACATCCAGTAATTCATCCTGTGGCAATTCAGCCTTAGGCTTTTCCCCGATTCTGTATTTTGCCCATTCTTTTCAAATAGTGCTTGGTAGGACTGCAGTCCAAGCATCAGCTGTCATGCACACAGTATCTTTGAGTGTTCATGCTTTAACCATGTCCTAGAGGGTGCTGGTTTCATTTGCCTCATGAAGGATTGTCTGTAACAGCCTCTTCTGATAACTGCACTTCATAATCTCTAAGATGCCCTGATCACATAGTGTTGGGTAGCAGAAACATACATCGAATCTCACCATCCCTTGTTTTGACTGCTGGCAATTCAAGGTAAGCGGGCCCATTACTGAGGAGCAGGATAGCTTTTACCACAGTGCAGATGGCGCTTAATGCTGGGTACAAAATGTGATTTGTACCAGCGGAGGAAAGTTGAGCTATTCATCCAGGATGATCTCTGATTTTCGTAGAGGACACGCAGGTTTGCTTTACTGATACTGCGGAAGCAGCGAGGGTCCCTGGACTTACCGATTATCAAGAGAGGGAGTTTACTGCCTTTATTTTTTTTTTTTGTGACAAGAGACTCAATGCTCACTCCCATGAGGAAACTTCTTACTGGGGAGACAGTGCTAGTATAGGCCTGTCTCATCAGTATTGTAAATTTGTTCCACAAGAAAATGTTCAGCTCTTAGCATGTAATTTAACTCATGGATAACAGGAGGGATACCCTGGTCAGCTGCACATTTTCACCACACAGACAGAGCTGTCCAATGCCATGGCGTTTTTTAAACCTGTGTAACCAGCTGTCACTGGCAACAAATTCATCGCAGCTGCCTATTTTCTGGTGAAACTGGAGAGCTTTCTCCTTTAGGACTGACCTCAATACCAGGGTTCTCTTCTTCCTGTCCTGTCTGAACCAGAGGTAGATTGCAGCACCCCTCTCCTCATCGTGACAGTGCTGCATGTTGTTCCGGAGCACAGTACCCAGAGTACCCTCCATGGTCATCATCAACTCCCTCAGCTTGTTTTTTTGCCTCCTTCATGTCTGACACTGTGGATTTGCCAGTGCTATACTCCGCTGCCAATGCCACTACCGACCCTCTCACCATTCTTAAGCCTCTCCAAAATTTGCAGCTTTTGGGCAACAGTGAGTAAGTTTTGTGTGCTGTTTCTTACACTACTGCTTGGCTCCACTGTGCCACAAGCTCAGAAACAGCGCTACCTACCAGCAGACATTTATGAACTGCAGGTGAAAGTAACTGACTGATTAAAACTGACAGACTGACAGCTGTTTACTGAATTACTGTATCAGCTGTTATGTGGGAGACATGTGCCTAGGGAGGCAGTATAGTGCAGTGGCTTAAGGCTCTGAGCTGCAAATCTGGTGACATTCAGCAGACCAGACCTGGGTTTGAATCTCCCACAGCTTCCACTTACATACTGTGTGACCCTGAGCAAGTCACTTAACTTCCTTGTGCTCCCAGGTCGCACCTGTAAAAAAGCTTTCAGCTTAGTGTGCTACTCCTGGTTAAATAACTTAAAAAAAGACAGAAAACTGCAATGATGATAAAATGTCTGCCGAAGTCCGTGCTACTGCGTACAGTTCGTTACACAGGCGGTTTTAGAAAAACATGTTTGAGTTAGCAGGTTCTACAGTATTGCTGCATTTCAGGTAATATTTGTTGGTACTAGGATTATTTTATATTGTTGTTGTATATATATTTTTTTTATATCTTTCATGCTAATTATTAAAAAAATAACATTATTTAAAATAAAAGCTTTAGCTATACCAGTGAGACCCTGATTTTAATGCACATTACCCATACTGTATATAATTCCATTGACAACATCAAGCCACACAGACAGTATTGCCTTGCCTAGTAATAAAATGCTGAAATCCATTCAAATCTCTGTTGTATTCTCAATAGACTAAGGTGGGGCTCACTGACAACACTGTGTAACCTGGGCACCATGTATCAACAGGCTACTACCGCTGCCTGATGGCCACAAAACAGGTTCATACTAAGGTTCAAAGTAAGGAGCATAAGGTGGTGGCCCATGTGAGCGCCTGTCAGTCACCCATAATATGAGAAATTTGTACCAGCCAATATCAAGCTGTCTAGCACATTTTTAAAGGAATTTTTTGATTCGCTAATAACAACCTCCAGTGAAAGAGAGTTCTGTGAGTTCACCACTCTCTGGGATAAGAAATACTTTCATTTCTCTGTGTTAAATTTCTTCCATTTTAACTGTAATGGGTGTCCCCCTAGTATCCAATATTGTTTGTTGAAAATCCACACATATTTCCATCATCAAACAAGGGTTGTGTAAAATATCCCATGTTAACAACAGGTCACCCCTCAGTCTTCTTGTTTCCAGTGACATAAGACTGAGTGAATTTAATCTATCTTTGTATTCTGAACCTCTCATACCACTCATACCATGAATCTGCCTAGTAATTTTCTTCTGTATATTCTCCTCATAAATTTTATCACCAAAACTGTGAAGAAAAATCCATGTGTGGGTGGATACAAGCTCTATATAATAGATGTATAACTCAGCAGTCTCTTGATCTGATGTTTCTCCTCACGGTCCACCAAATTTTGTTTTACTGGCAATTTCTGTTAGTTGTTTATTGCAACTCAAATCTTCAGTTATGATATCTGCCAAGTCTCTTTCATAGCTTATGTCTGTCAGTATCTCACCACACAGATAGTACTGCTGTCTAGAGTTGGCCAGGCCAAAATGCATAACTCTGCACTTACTGAGGTTGAACTTCATCTCCCATTTAGATATCCACTGTGAGAGTTTACCCAGATCAGACCAAATTCTGGCTGTTTCTACAGGGTTACTACAAGTGTTTCTCAGTTTGCAGTCATCCGCATACTTCATCATGCAACTGTCCAAATGTGCAGACAAATCCAAAATAAATATTTGAAAAACAAGGGGGCCCAGGACCGACCCCTGCAGTACTCCACAAGCTACAGCACCCCAATGTAAAAATTACCATCTATCATCATGCATTGTATTCTGTTTGTTAACCAACTTGAAATACAGTTTATATACCTTGGATTAATCTGCAGAGCATTAAGTTTCTATAATAACTGATCAGCAATTTTTTGCATTGCCTGACCAAGTTTTAATTTCCCGTTATAACTCGCAAGTTATAACGGGGAACACACGCTGAGTCAGTCACGAAAACCCGCTTCCTGATTGGCTCTGAGTGTGGTCCAGGGCGGGCTTTCAGTTCCAAAAAACATGGCGGCTCCTCACTTGCTTAGCGAGCAGCTGCCAGAGCTAGCGTTCTCCTCGCTTTTCTTTTTTTTACAAAACAAACGAGTTTATCTTGTTGAGCCTACCATTTAAAAACGGAAGCATTTCTGACTCACTCGCTATCTGGCTGATCCTGTCGTTCGTCGGCCACACAAAACAGGAAGTGACAGCAGGAAGACAACTGCGGGAAGATCACAACCACAAAATAAATGTAAAATGTAAACCAAAAAAATTCTGACCAGCAATTATATATAATAAGGGATGGGGAACTGTGTAAAATTCGAAATTAATAGTTGCCCTTGGTGTGGGATGCCTTAATAAACCTCTTGGGCTTCGCCCTCGGGGTTTATGTAGCATCCCACACCTCGGGCAACCATTAATTTCTCATTAAGCACACTTCCCCATCCATTATTGTATATATAATTACTGGTGATCCCCTTTATCATCCTGTTTACAGCTACCTCTCAAACAACGTAATAACTTGAAAAAAATGATTACGACATTTTGCTTTACATTTCATGTCACTTCTACAGCGTTTTGTGTCAATCAATTGTAGGGCACCTCCTCATTGACTCTTAGTTAGTACGTGGGTGAGCCGTACGTCTCGAACAACATCACAGCTCTGTTCCTGCATTACCAAGCACCCGGCTCAATCTCTTCCTTCTAGCTGAAAGCTCAGGACCTTTTTTTTTTTTTTTTTTTACATTTTTTAGTATCTATCTGGTTGATCCTGCCATTACAAACTTTAAAATATATATAGTTGATCCAGCCATTTATACATCGGGTGAGTCTGTTCCAGCGCTTTGGGGCACAGCGGACAAACTGCGAACGGACCATCCATAAAAAAGAAACATAACTCTTTTTGGTGGCAGTGTAATTAAAAAGACAAAAAATAAAGAAAAAAGCCTGTACTGAAACAAAGACAGTGGCTGTGTGTGTGTGTGTGTGCGCATGCATGTGTATAAGACATACTGTACCAGTTCTCCATTAACTTTCATGTTTCAAAGGACAGAACTCCCTGTACCAGTAATTATAAAAAAGAATGTCTACGCAACTGTTTATTAAGGAATTTTTTTTATACACCCTCGGTGTGTGATGACCTTATGGGTCATCACACACCTCAGGTGTGTGAAAAAATTCCATAGCACAAGTTACATAGTCGTTTTTCTCTATCTATTAAAGCCCAATGTGGGACTAAATCAAATGCCTTACTAAAGTCTAGAAAAATTATGTTGCAAGGTATTCTCATATCAAGGTGTAAACCATTTCATAAAAACAAAGTAGATTCATGGTACAAGATCTTCCTCGAGTAAACCTATGCTGATTCTTATCAAGTTCTCCCAATAGTAACATTGACATATCTTTAATAACACTCTCCATTGCCTTACACAAGGTAGGGGTAAGACCTATGGGTCTATAATTTTTTAGTACTTATTTGCTACCTTTTTTGAACAAAGGAACAACATTAGCTGATTTCCAGTCCTTTGGTATACAATTATTATTGATACTACGCTCACGGGCTGGCAGTATAGCCTAGAGGTTAGAGGAACGAGGTGTGAATGAGCTTGGTACATCCAGCAGACCAGACTGGAGTTTGATTCTCACAACCTCCACTTGCATACTGTGTGACTCTGAGCAAGTCACTTAACCGCCCAGTGTTCCCAGGTCACCCCTGAAATTGTGCCTAGTGGGACTTAATCCGGTTACCAAAGACTAAAGGGGAAAAAAAAAAAAAGAGTAGCTCAAGAAGTGGTGCCAAATGTTTGCTCATAATTTTAATCATTGCACTAGTTATGCCATCTGGACCAAAGGATGAACTTATCTTAATGTTGGTTAGTTTATCCTTGATTTCCTTGCTAGAAATGACAATTTCATTACCTGAACTAGTATCCACTTGAACAGGATTTTTCTTGTGTTTCACAAAAACATCACAGAAATGAAGCAGCAGCAGATCTGAGGGGAGAGGTTTGCCTTTGTCCCAACTAGGGACTCCCTCTTCTCCTCGCAATCCGCTGGCGGCCAGAGGAGAAAGGATTCAGCAGCAGCCAATCAGCTGCAAAGGAGAGGAATCCAGTGGCTCCAATCAGCCGCAGAAGAAGGCCAGTGAGTGGGGTCAATCAGAGCCATCTGCAGCAAGTTCGTAAGCCATGCAGCCTTTGAAAAAGCACAACTGGTGCTTCTGGAACAAGAAGCAGCAGCAGATCGGAGGGGAGAGGTTTGCCTTTGCCTGACTATTGACTCCCTCTACCCCTTGCAATCCACCAGCGACCAGAGGAGAAAAAAGCCCACCCTCTCACCCCCACCACCTCGACTTTTTAAATACTGAAAATTCCCAACAGGGATTGGGCAGTGCAGGAGGGGAGGAGTGCTGAAGCAGAAGAGAGTGACAGGAGGGTGTGGAGCAGAGAACAGGAAAAAACTTTCACCAGGCAAGTGAACTAAAGCATAACAGAGTGCCTTTTTTATTCTTTAATGGGACAAACTTTTAAGCAGAGTGGGAAGCAGAGAAAAGTGACTTTTTTTTATCTTTTATTGTTTAAAGGGACAAAACTGTAACTACAGGAGGGCGTGAAGCAGGGAAAAGAAAACACTTTCACCAGGCAAGGAAACTGAACGGGACATATAACTCAGACATGATTGACATAATAATGGCAATTACAAGTGTAACCCCCCTGTTCCCTGGGGTTAGTAGAATCCCATTAGTGTCAGTGTTCAGTAGGGAAGGCAGCTGGTGAATATCTAGTTAAATGATTTTCACCATGTCCTTCTCTGCTGCTTGGTCACTGCTGAGAGCAGAGAGGTGATGTCATTTAGAACTCTCACAGCAACACAAATCACAGCTGTTGGTGTGACTGGGGGCGTTTCAGAATTCTGAAGTCAGCGTCATCCAGCAGCTGAGAGAGTGAGCAGCTCAGTGCGTGGAGTATCTGTATTTCTCACCCTAGTGGAGGACATCCTTTCCTGACTTATGAAGTGGTGGAAACTGTCTCCAGGGGTTCCTGTACCTTTATCCAATGTGGGATGAGAGGGACTGCAGAGGATCTGAGGCGCAATCCCCTGATCCTACCTTGAACTTTTGTGAAGCTGCCTTTGTGTGCAAGAACTGTGAGTAGATTCTGTCTGAGTTACCCAGGATATGTACCTGCCTTTTTCTGTGGGGTGACGCTCTGATAAAGGGATCCTTTCACCCAGTTCTGTGAGGATTTTCTGTTTTAAAGTTTGCTGACAATAGTGGATGTCCCATATGCGACTTGCCTTTTGTTCAGGACTTTTACCTTACTCCCTAGTGGTATGCCTGATGTTAAATGTGCTAAACATTTCAAGATAGCATAATTTTCTACAGTTTCAGTATTTGTGAGGTGTAACTCTGAAAGAATGACTGGGTATGGACGTAGAAGCAAAAGGTGAGAGACCCCCATCTGGAGTGACCAGTTCAGCGCTTCATGTTCTGTAAGGGCGCCGTCTGTTTTCTGTCAGTGCATGTAGCCAATTCCTGAATAAGTTTACCCCTTGCATGTGGGTTTTCCTAGTTTTGAACCTTTAGTGCTCCGTTGTGGCCAGGGTGCCACATTCTTATCCTATGCCATATGTGAACTTGTTCTCAGTCAGGTCTAGTGCCCTTTCCAGAAGGTTTTGTGCATTTTCAGAGCGGCTAGTTCCACATTCCAGATTTCTAATCCTGTACCATATGGGAACTGTTCTAAGTCTGGCCTAGTGCCAGTTCGAGTAGAGATTTTGTGAGTTCACCGTGGCTAGTTCCACATTCTAGATGTTTAATCCTATGCTATATGGGAGGTCTCAGACTTCTGCTTCTACAGATGTGTTCTGCATTACTTTGTGCCACGAAGTGTAAACCCTTGGGGGTTCATGTTTGCTTTTGTGTTTCCAACTTTGTTTTGGAATAAAATCACACTCTAGAATCCCAACCTGGTATGGACAATCTAGTTACTGCTTCCGGTGTGGATTTACTGGATACCCCTGTCCAGAAGTGCAAACCTAGCATAGCCCTTAGCAAACATTCTCTCCTCAGGACCTGGGTTTTGGTATTGGTCCGTTTGTGTCTAGTACACACACATTTTGGGTTTCTTCTGCATTGCAATTGCTTTGTACCCCAACCCCTCTCTTTTCCCCTACACATGGGAGGTGTGCCTACTAGTTAAATAAGAGGCCGATGGGGGGGTGGTTAAAAAAGGTAGAACGTTATTGTGTGATCTAAAGGGGAAAAACAACTTAGTACATACTTGTAAGGGTAGTGCCTGCGTGACGGCTGTCAAAAGGGGAACAGAAGGGTACAGTAACTGTTGTAATTGTGTCAGAGGTAGGGGCTAAAGCCAGGTATTAGTATACTGTACACAGCACATAAGACAGAAACAGAAGTGGCTTTGAATCGTAAGTATATACATGCTCTAGATGATCAATGTGGCTTAAAGGAGTGGGTAACAAGGAATACTGAGTCACAGTGTCTTAAGGGAAAGGGAGTCAAATACTGAGGACTGCATTAGGAAGGCAGAGGAGGGGAGAGTGTAAGCAACAGAAATGAATTATTATTATACAGGAAGTTGGGGAGAGCAGGGGCAGGGGTCTCTTAGGATGGGGAAAGGAGCTCCGAGAATAAACTGGAGAACAGGCAGAATAGTGGGGTGCAATGGATGTGGGGCAGTGGTGTTCCTAGAAGCACTGTGGAGGATACAGAGTTGTCTGATATGTAACAGAATGGGGCAAACAGAAACAGAGAGAAACAATCTAAGGGGGAACTGGTGAGGAAGTGGGATGGGAGAGTAGAGGTGTGGGGGGAACTACAGTGGCAGTAGGGGGATATGGGGGGCTCCAGAAATGGAAAGAGGGGAGCCCAGCTGGGAGGCATGGAGTAAAAGGCAAGGCAGGGAGGATCGTGAATGACTGGGTCCCACAGCAAGCTGTGGCAGAAGCAACAGATGGCAGGAGGTGAAGAGAAGGGGGAAAGGGGAAGGAGACTCCAGGGGCACAGGGAAGGGCACATACCTCATCTTCAGGGGGAAGAGAAGCATCCACTGGGGGTAATTACAGTGGCCAACAGGTTCATACCTTAGACTGATAGGATAGTGAAAGGCGTTCTGGAAGGAGTGGAGGGAGAAGCATGTATGGGCCAGAGAATTGGGATGGGCAGAGAGGAGGGAAGGAAGGGAGAGTGGCATGGTTAGGAAGGCAGCCAGTGAAAAAAGGCTAGAGGGGGAGAGACAGAAGAACAGTGAAAGGGGATGCAGGAGGGAGAATGAACAAGGAAAGGGTACAGAAGGTACATGGGGTGCAGGGAGGCAAGGAAGGGGAGCAAAGGGAAGAACAGGGGATGGGGTAGCATAGGAGGAGATAGGAGGCAATAAAGGGGAAACAGGAATGCAGGGGAGGTCACGGAGGTGCAACTAGGGGAGAAGAAGGGGAGAAGGGAGGTTCAGCAGTTAAGATGCCGGACTCTATCGACAGGGGAGAACATGTGGGGAACTCGGGGGACAAGTAGACAGTTCAGGACAGGGGGATGCAACTGGGAGGAAAGAGACCGGAGGGAGTGCCCGCCAGGAACAGGATCATATCCGTTAGCTTTGGAGGTGGAGAATGCCATGGTATTCAGGGACTTCATCATTAAGGGGATACACTGAATCAGGAAGGGGCCTACATACAGGCAGAGATCAGTCTTTTGTGAACGGGGGATGGCAGCTGGGAGGGCAATGCAAAAAATCAGGGAGTGTGCAAGGGTGGTGGGGAAACCACACCTAATCATTCATTTGGGGACAAATGAAGTGGAGGAGATCCAGAGGAGGTTAAGGCACTAGCAAACGGATGCATGGAGGAGATAAGATCCTTGGCATTCTCAGAAGTCTTGTCAGCCCCCTGCACCAGTACTGCTAGGCAAAAAAGAATTAGAGAGTTCAACAAATGGCCCTGGGAATGGTGCGGGAAGGAAGCGTTCACCTATATAGGGGAGTGGGGCGACACATGGTAGGATGAAGACTTACATTAGAATAGACTTCACCTAAGTGAGATGGGGGAAGGAGTGCTGGGGAGGCTACAAGAATATATTGATAAGGCCTTAAGGAGGGGTTTAAACTGGTGGGGGAGTACAATGCTAGAAAGGGGAGAGTTTGACAGGAAGAGAATGGACTGGCTAGCACTCCCCCGCAAAAGGGGGCAAGGAAGGGAACAGGCAGAGAAGGGAGGGGTAGCGGGGGGGCTAAATGGTGGAAAGGACTTTTTGCAAATGCCAGAAGCTTATGGAACAAAATGGTGGACTCAGAGGCTATGATGGTGGGAGAGGGCCTGGATATTGTAGCCATAAGAACCAGGTGGTCTGAGCATCAGACATGTAGGTATCCCAGGGTACAGGCTTTTCCGGAAGAACAGGGCTGGCAGAAAGGGGGGGGGTTGCACTGTACATCAGAGAGGACATTAAGGCTACAGGAGGGCAGGAGAAGCAAGGGGAGGCAGAAATCTTGTAGGTCACGCTAGAAAAATGGTCTGGGGCATCAATAAGGATGGGGTGGCTTACAGACCTCCAATGCAGGGGGAGGAAGTGGATAGGCAGGTGTTACAGGAGGTTCAATGGATAGTGCTCAAGGGGGAGATTCTGCTGGTGGATGACCTTAACATCCCAGATGTGGACTGGGATATCCATCCCATCAGTTACGTTGGCCGGGAGCAGAGAGATCCTCGAGTCCCTCCAGGGAGCTTTCCTGCAACAGCTGGTTAGGGAACCCACTAAAGGGGGCAGCAAACTCAACGTGGTCCTCACCAATGGGGATAGTGTGGAAGGAGTGGGAGTGGGGGTCAATCTAGGTGCCAGCGACCACAATACAATGACCTTCAAGGTCAGGATGGGGAACAAAGTGAGACAAACCATCAGCGAGGTCCTGGACTTCAGGCGGGCAGATTCTGCCAGAATGAGGGAGATTTTCAGGAACAAAATGGAGGGGAAGGAGGAAATAGGGGAAGTGGAGGAATTATGGAGTTCAATTAAGGAGGGGTTACTAAAAGCCACGGAAATATGCATAGGAAGGTGAGGAAGAACAGAAAGAGAAGGAGGCCACTTTGGTTCACCAGGGAAGTGAGGGGGCAATACAGGAAAGGAAAAGGGCACTCAGAGCTTCAGAGGACACAGAGAGATGAAGACAGGGAAACTTACAGGGAGAAGCTGAGGGTGGTGGGGCAGAACATTAGAAAGGCGAAAGCAGAAACAGAGGAGAGAATTGCTAAGCAGGCCAGAAGGGGTGATGAAACCTTTTTTTTCAGTATACAGGGGAGAAGAGGAAAGCAAGGCAGGGGATAATAAGGGGGAAGGCGGAGGGGGGACTACAAATGGAAGGGGACTTCGAGAAGGTGGCGGTACTAAATAGGTACTTCATGGTGGACGGGGAGGGAAGGGGGCCAGTGTTAAGGGAAAGGGTAAGGGATGACATAAGGGTGGATCCTAACCTGATCAATGAGGACAAGGTCAGAGAGGAATTAAGTAGGTTGAGGGTAGACAAGGCTATGGGTCCGGACACCCTGCATCCTTGGGTAATCCGGGAACTAAAGAAGGAGCTGGCGGCACCCCTAATGAGGTTGTTTAACTTGTTCCTGGATACAGGGTGGGTGCCAGAAGACTGGAAAAGGGCAGATATGGTACCACTTCATAACAGTGGCAGCAGGGAGGAGGTGGGCAATTATAGCCCTGTCAACCTCACCTCGGTGGTGGGTAAGGTGATGAAGGTGATAATAAAGGAAAGAGTGGTCAGCTGCTTGATGGAAAGTAAGCTGCAGGATGTCCATCACATGGCTTCATGCAAGCGAGGTCATGCAAGACGAACCTGATCGAGTTCTCTGATTGGGTGACAAGGGTGCTTGATCAGGGAGGGGCTGTGGATGTAGCCTGCCTGGACTTCAGGAAGACTTTTGACAGTTTCCCAGAGAAGGCTGGTAAATAAGCTGGAAAGTTTGGGGGTGGGACAGAAAATAACAAGGTGGGTGGAGAACTGGCTGATGGGTAGAAGCCAGAGGGTTGTAGTAAATGGGGTGCATTCCAGGAAGGTAGGGGTGATGAGCGGGGGGTTCCCCTGGGGGTTAGTGCTGAGGCCCATCTTGTTACAACATATATAGCAGCGACATAGCAGAAGGGCTGTGGGGGAAGGCCTGCCTATTTGCAGATGTTGCAAAGATTTGCAATAAGATGGATACCCCAGAGGGAGTGGAGGCTATGAGGGAAGATCTAAGGTTGTTGGGGGGTGGTCACAAACATGGCAGCTGAAATTCAATGCCAATAAAATGCACATGGGGCGGAATAATCTGCAAGCTAATCACACACTGGGTGGGGGGTGAAGGCAACTGAGAAGGAGAGGGATCTGGGGATCATAATTTCAGATAACCTTAATGTAACCCCCCCAACAAATTGGGGTTTACTATAATGTCTGCCTGGGCTCCTAAATGCCCACTGTCAGGCAGGCAGTCTGCAGTAGTTCTATCTGTCTGTGTGAGAGTGCTCTAGCAAGTCTCCGTGCCTGTCGCTTTAGGAGAGCACCTGTTCTGTATTTGGAAATCAGTCTGGGCAGGGTCTGAGTAATTAAGGCTTGTGACCAGCCAGACCATCTGTTCTATGGCCCCATTCTGCAGTCGCTATATGTGCAGAGGGAGCCCTGTAAGAAAATGTGATTATTTATTGTTTAAACGTTATAGTAATAATGATAGAGGAGTTTGTCTAATCTGCTTTCAATTGCAGCTTGAGCTTTTGAATAGGAGCCACCATTTTCGTTCTGGACTTCCAGTGTTGGACCAATCGAACCTCTGGGGACCTAAAATCCGGACTGTCCCCAGAGGTCTTGTGGGAAGGAAATTCTGCAGTATTTGTAGTTTTAAGAGTCTGGCACCTAAATGGACCTGGAGGGGAAACTCTTTCCGTGACAGTTTCCTCAGCCAACCGAAACTTTTGGATCACCAGGAAATCCCCAGAGCTACCGGAAGCAGTGGTCAGTCAAGAGCTGGAGTTTGAAGAGTGAACAGCTCGAGATGTCGAGCAGCTGCTTTTATTTAGGAGTATTGGAGCATCGGCTGGAAGGTTCTACTGGCCTGCTTGCCATGTTCTCCTGCCTCTGAACTGCCCAGTGCAGTAGTCAAACCATTCCATTTGCCAGTGTACTTTGGCAGTGGAAGGAAGGAAGGAAGAACAGACTTGTGGTGGCGACTGAGGTTTTGGACCAAAGACTTGCTCTAGTGATCGGTTCGCCTGATGAGAGAAAATAACCTCAGAGAGAAAGGTTAGTGCAGTGAAGCTGTAATTAGCAACCGGACTGTATCTGAACTGTGGCTTAGAGAAATAGCTGATTTAAGTGTGCTGAATGTGTTTCGTGGGTGGCCATTTGGTTCCCCATGGTAGATCCTGTTATGCTTGCTGGAGGCTTTTCCAGCAAAAGATCATGAATGCTTGCAGAACTGTCAATCCTGCTTGAGACTTGCCATCTCAGCGTAAGCCGATGCCCCCAGTTCAGAGATCATCGCAGCAAAAGACCCACTTGGGGATTCAGCCCCCTGCTCAACACCATCAAACAGGTAGCGACCACCAGGAGGTGATCGTGTAGGCCCTGCTTCCCTGTGCCAGCCAGATCAACGCCATGAGGTCTTTATCTTGCCTGTCTTACTCCCTGGCCTAGGCAGCGTGCATACAAATCAGGGTAGCTCCCTGCAATAACAGCTGTAAATCACTGTGCATCATCTGATTGTTTTGTTCTAGGTTATTGCAAATGGACAGAGCCATCCGGCTCGGGATTACAATTATTTAGGTTATGCACATGCTAACTGTTTTCCCTCCTAAGGGCCCCAACAACAGCTGCAACACCAGCCACCCTGGGCAATGATTCAGGCCAGCCTGCATAACACACTGGGTGTCCAGGTTTGTGGTACTGTTAAAAGGGGACTTACAGTGCAAGCTGAACAAACCTAGACTAAATCAAAGTGCCAATCATTCTATTAGATTCATGCCCCTCCCTTATTCATTCCCCCTGAATAAAGCAGATTACTTTGTTTCACGTTTAACATGGCTAGTGTGCATATTATTAGTTGGGTTACAGTGGAAATATTGTATTGTTGCATTGCTGACCATATTTTCCAGGGGATCTCCAGGGCAGTTGCAGCTGATCCCACCCTGGTGGTAAGTGCAAAGGGCATGAGCATGTTATTACGGTTATTCAGTGGATGTGAATGTTCTATGGTATTACTGTTTAGGCCACTAGAAGGGTAGGTGGGTGGTTATAGTGCCCCGGAGGGCTATACCAAAGCAGTTAAGCTACCCCAATATCATTCCTCCGGGTGGAGGCACCCGTTCATAGAACTCAGGCCCCTCAACCTGTGCCTAGCCACACAGGCAGGGGTAGTAGCCCATAAGACTGCGCCACCTAGGGGTTACATCTTGGAGGCACCGCTGGGATTAGCACCCTCTCATGATCAAAAGTTGAAATTATAGCCAACTGCAAAATTGAGACAGGAATTGAAATGGAGGCGCTTGCTACGTCAAAATGAAAAATTTCCCCTCACAACCTGGTCGTGCATCACATGATGAGGTGGAATGAGGCTGAAGGGGTAGAGCCCCACCAAGCCATGTTACTTCTTGATATCCCTGTGGGGACCACTAATAAAACTATTGAAGAAGCAGTGGGGAAGGTTAAATGCCTAGGAAAGGTTAAAGTACGGGGGCGACTCAGAGCTATTTGACTAAACCTTGGTGGCCCTCCTGTCTTGTAGCCTTCCCACAGACCCCAAAATGGTACCTCTTGTTATCATGCCAGAAGGATCCCAGAAGGGGTGGAGAGTTAGTCACAGGCATAGTGACCCGTCCTCCCCTGGGGGGGGGTCCCCGAGGATTGAGGGGTTTAAAGATAAATGGATGAGACTTCTAGCTGCAGAAGGACAGTCAGCTAAAGAGTTGCTGAAGGCTTTGAAGGATTCCAAGGACACCACTCCCCTGCAATCTCTTCCGGTCTCTCCGACCACTCCCAGGGCATCCTCTATTGTGACCTCCCCCACTGTGATACCTTCTGTACACCTGGACTCTTATTGCAGGCTCAGATCATTCTATGGTGCAGTTCCTATACCCGTGCGGGAGGACGACTTAGAAACATGGATGGACTATGCTACTCCCTTGGTTCAGGAATGGTTATGCTCTGAGGGAGAGAAGAGAAAGAGACTCATGGAAAGTTTAAGTGGCCCTGCACTGGGAAGCTATCCGATTCCTCTGATCCACAAACCCAGAGGCCACTGCAACAGAGTACCTCTCTGCTTTAGAGCAGGTGTTTGGTAGCACCGAGTCTGGGGAAGGCAATATGGAAGTTCAAGTCTGCTAAACAATGGAAGAATGATAAGTTGTCTGCTTTTGTCACTTGGATTGAACGGGCCCTGCCGAGAGCCCATAGAAAAGGGGGTGTCCCAGCCAGTGAGCTGACTCATGTCTGGCTGGAGAACATCCTAAAATCTGCATGTTACTCTAGTGTGCCCATGCTAAAACTGAAGGTTCAAGATAGAAAGGCTAACCCTCCGAAATACTACTGGCTGATGAATGAGATTTGAGAGGCTGAAAATGATGAGGATGGGAGGGAACCCTATGCTGGGGCTGTACGCACCCATCCAACCTCAGACCAACCTGAAGAGATATAGGAAGCTCTTGAGAAGAATCAGGTCTGAGAGCTGCTGAAGGATCTGAAGGAGAGGAGAACTAGCCGCAGCTGAAGTGACCCAAAACTCTAATTCTTGCCCACCTAAGACTGAGACTAGAGTGAGAATTCACCTGTAGGTGTGGGGGCTCATGCTTGGCCCCTGAACCTAGAGCCAAATCCAGAATGGTGGAAGAAATGAGGGAGCTGCGAGCTTTAGTGGGAGATCTTATACACACCACCCGAGCTTCTGCCCCCTGGTGGAGTCAGGGAACCTGAGTTGAAACCCAAAGAGGACAGCAGAACTCCCTCCTCCAACTGGCACAAAGTTCGGGAAGAACCCAACCACTCCAGTGATCCTAGGGAACAGGTGTTCTGCTACAGGTGTGGAGAAGACGGGCATACCTGACGAAGTTGCAATTCTCCAGAAAACCTGCGGAAAGTCACTGCCCGACTGCTTAATCTGGTTTGACAGAGCAATATAAAACCCAGCCGGGCCCACCACGAAAATCTTTTTCCTCTAAAACTGCTGTGGGCCAGTCTGCCAAAGAGACATCCCCAGAACCGGTCCGGTGGCGCTGAGGGTTGAGGAGCTGGAGACCACACCTCATGCCGCATCGGCGGCCCATGTTTGGGAATCAGCTTTAGCCATTGTGGGTCAGCAGGGAGGAGATGGCTCGAGCATCCGACAGACTGCTCTCCATCTCCAGGAGGGGGGAGACCTTTGGCTGGTGCACGCCTGACCCCTAGCGGAGGATGGGGCTTGACAGCACGGCACCGCAATAATGTGGGGCAGAGCGTGGCAGACGCTTGATGAGGGTGTGCACAGGAGCATGCAAGGCCCTATCGCAGGCGTCATTGCATGCCGCACTTCTGCAAGGGGAGATAACTGAAAAAGTGGCAGCCAGCAGGTCGTGGGGCTTGATGGCCGTCCACTGGCACGTGCTGTCTCCTTGGGGGGCACCACCTGATCGGGATCTGTGCCAGGTGAGGGAGTTGAGGGACTCCCTCGCCTCCCCACCATGGGGGAGTACAAGGTGGTGACCCAGGATTCTGGAGCGGGCGGATGGCGGACGGAAGTAGAGGAGAGGAATAGGAGCCGACTGGAGGCCACACAGGAAAAACATTTGAGAGAAGAAAAAAAAAAAAACAGACATCCCAGGATTGGTCTGAGATGGTGGGACCCTCTATGGAGACTACAGTAACAGTTAATGGCATCTCCACTCGAGCTGTGCTGGACAGTGGCTCACAGGTCACCATTATATTTCAAGATTGGTATGACCAGCACTTATCTGATCTCCCACTCCTACCCCTCGAGGGACTGCATGTATGGGGATTGAGTGAAAAATCTTATCCTGACCAGGGGTATATACGAATTTGGTTGTCTTTCCTTACTGCTGTGGCTGGCATAGATGAACAAGTGGAGACCCTGACCCTGGTGTGCCCACCGACTGTAAGAAAGTGTCCCTTTACTGACTGGTACCAACGCCCATATGTTTGGCCGGTTAGCCCAGCTCTGTCAGGAGAAGCAAATTAAATGAACCGGAAGGCCCTGCATATTCTGGCCTTAGTGCACTGGGCCTATGATTTACAGATAACTTTATTTATTAGGTCTAGGATTACAATACCTTTGAGCCAGGGCTCTTTTACAAGGGTTCCACGTCAGGTTACAATTCAAAACATAAGACATGTAAGTCAGATTACAAATTCAATACATAGGACGAGGTTACAAAAGTGTAAGCTAAACAGAGTTACAAAGCATCTGAGAAACAAAACAAGTTTTGGAGGCTAGGTTACAAGGAGATAGTGGATGAGGTGCAGAGAGGATAGAGGACAAGAGCGAGAGGAAGAGTAGAAGGGCGGAGAGCTATAGAGGAGGAGGAGGAGTGCAGCCAGAGGCACTGTCGTAGACATAACATGGGGGAGTGCGTGCAAAGGGGTAACCAAGTGCTAATAGGAGAGAGAACCGCATAAGGTTAGGGAAATATTCATGGGGTCAGCTAGTGGAGGCAGTCACAGGAGCTAGAGGCAGTGAGAGAGAGGCGTAGCCTTGATTTAAATGCACCAAGGGTAGGAGTGGAGGAGATGTAACTGTTTAGACCATTTAGCCAGCTGGGTGCCCTGTAGGCAAAAGATCTTTGACCTTGTGAGGTACGACAACGCGGAACCTGCAGAAGCTGTGATTCAGACCCCCTGTTTGAGCGGGGGTTATTGCTAGGGTGCAGGAGTGCACACACTCCAGGGGGTGCAAGGCCCATAGTTATTTTCTTTGCCATGGTGCAGGTTAGGTACTTAATCCGATTGGTGAGTTGCAGCCATCCAGTCTCTGCATAGAGGTCGCACGTATGTGTGAGGTGGTGGGATCCAGTGAGAAGTCAGCAGGCCTTATTGAGGGGGTGGATATGCGTCTAACAGCGGTAGCTGGGGCAGAGCCATAGATGATAAGCCCATAGTCAATAATGGAGACAGCAGAGCTCTGAATGGCGACAGTCAGGGCTTCTGGGGTAAGAGGTTGCCTATGCTGGAAGAGAAGGCCAAGGCGAATATTTGCTGCTTTGGCTACAGAGTCAATGTGGGCACTGTAAGTTAGATGAGGGTCTAGCGTGATCCCAAGGTACTTAAAGGCTTGAACCTGTTCCAGGGTGACTCCATGACTGGTTTTGATGGATAGGGGGTGCAGCTTATGCTTGTCGTGAGAGCTGCCGAACATCACAGACTTTGTTTTCTTATTATTGAGGACCAGACTGTGATTTGAGAAACAATTTTCAACAGATTTGAAGCCAAGCTGAAGGTTGTCTTGTAGAGGCTTAGGATCCTTGTGGGAGGCAAGAATTACAGCATCATCTGCATAGAGGATTGTTTCGGAGCAAGAATTTGGAAGGGAGTTTAGGAAAAAGCTGAATAGTAGGGGGCCCAGAATGGATCCCTGGGGGACACCTGAGTGAACAGGCCTGGCATCAGAGAGGACATCTGCAATTTTTACTCTTTGAGACCGGTTCTCCAAGTAGCTTTTGAACCAGGCAGTGGAGTTGGGACAGAGCCCAGCTTTCAGAAGTTGCACAAGCAGTAGGCAGTGATGGACAGTGTTGAACGCCTTAGTCAGATCGATAAAGACAGACCGAATTAACTGACCATTGTCCAGTGAGCTGTGAAGAATGCCGGAGAACTCCAGTAGGGCTGATGAGATGCTATGTCCTTTCCTGAAGCCATGTTGTTGCGAGCACAGGATATTGTAGTTGTCCAGTATGTCTGTGAGTTGATCTGCTGCAATACGTTCAAGGGCCTTGCAGAGGGGTGGCAATATAGAGATCGGACATCGGTTTCCATGAGTGGCCCTGTCACCACTTTTACGGACAGGGGTAACAGTGATGGATTTCCATTTGTCAGGGAACTGGCTGAGCCTAAGTGAGAGGTTAAAAATATATGTCAGTGGCTAAAACACCTCAAGGGTGAGGGACAGTTTAAGGTCAAGTGCATCACTGCTGGATTTGGATTTGGTGATGGCTTTGGCAATGTATTTGCGGGCATCATGCATCTTGATTGCTTTGGAATACAAAGGAGGGTGGTTAGAGGAGGAGGAGGCATTGGGGGAGGAGAGGAAGAGTCATAGTCTTTGAAAAAGTCAGAAGGGAGAACACTGCTGAGATTGGTGAATGCAGTATTTAAGGTATTTGCTATGATTTTAGGGTCAAGTGTAGTAGACCCATTTATGTTAAGCAAGGTAGAGGAGTTTTTTTGGCTGCTTCCCAGTGACCTCTTTAATATTGTTCCAAAATGCCCTCCTTGACTTGGTATAACTAGAGTAAGACAAAGTAGGCACAGGCCCATTTAATTGTCTCCCACTCTTAGTGGGCTTACGTCTCTGGGCTGTGGTTTAGTAGGAACTCGTCTAAAAGTTTTTTAAAGATCTCGATGGTGGAAGCATTAACTATTGCATTTGGCAGTTTGTTCCAAGATATTGCAACATGTATATTGTGATAATTAAGGTGTTTGACAGTGTGTACCTTAGGTATAATGATTTACTTATTATGGGATCTAAGTGATTGTTTTCTCTGCATCAATTGGAATCCAAATTGATTTTGAAGAATATCATAATGCATAATTTTGTACAGGAAAAGGAGATCACCACTTACCCTTCTAATCTGTAAAGGGGAAAGTTTTAATTTCCTTAACCTTCCACTGTATTCTATATTACTAAGACCTTTAACTGATTTGGTAAATCTTTTCTGAATATTGTCCATTAATTTTTTATCCTTTTTACAATACAGACTCCATAGAGGTGAGCCATAATCAAAATGAGGAATAATGTATGTTTTGTACAGTTTCAGAATACAACCACTATCCTTGGTAAGGAAAGCTTTCTTAATTCCCTGTGCAAGTCTAGCAGCTGTTGAGGCAGTATTACGACAATGGGTCGAGGCTGACAACTCGAAGTCCACCCATATTCCAAGATCTTTTTCACTTTTTATTGCTCTAAGTGTTTTGCCATTTAGTTGGTATTTGTATCTCATATTTTTACTTCCAAAATATAGAACACCACATTTATTTTCGTTGAATATCAATCTGTTTAAAAGTCCCTATTGTTCAATTTTATAAAGATCATTGGATAATTCTTGATATTTTAACTCCGATGATACCTCACCACCAATTTTAATGTCATCAGCAAATCTGGATACAATATTGCCAATACCTATGCCCGTATCACGGATGTAAAGTTCAAACAATATGGGTCCCAACACCGAGCCCTGGGGTACCCCACTAGTCACCTTTATATATTCAGAATGAACAGAATTAATCCTAACAGACTGTTTTCTGTTTGTAATCCAATTCTGAACCCACCTAACTATGTATTTATTTATTCTCATTAGTGATCGTTTCAAACACAATATATCATGAGGTACTGTGTCGAATGCCTTACCAATATACAAGTATATTACATCAATAGGTACCCCTTTGTCCACTTGGTCACAGGCATAATTATAAAAGGGGACTAGGTTAGTAATGCAAGGTAGATCTTTCCTAAAGCCACATTGCGTGGAATCCTGAAGACCCAGCCTAACTACTCTATTATCAATAATAGTATTTAACAGTCTTTTCATCAGTTTGCAACAGACTGAAGTCAGGCTGATTGGTCTATAATTGGCAACATTGGCCCTGTTTCCCTTCTTGTGTATAGGCACTACTATAGCCCTTCTCCAATCCAGGGGCACAAGTCCCACCAGCAGTGACTCATTAAACAACATGGTTAAGGGCCATACTAGGACATGGGCAAGATGCTTTAAGACAAGTGGGCTAATACTGTCTGGACCAGGAGAGGCTGAAGTTTTAAGGTTCTTTAGTTCAGTCAAAATCATATCCTGACAAATTTATATATGCGAGGATTTATCGCCAGTGGCAAGTAATATACTGGAATTTTTTATTTTATCAACAAACACAGAAGCAAAATATTTGTTGAAACAGTCAGCTATCTGTTGTCATTTGTGAGAATACCATTTTTATTTATAGCGTTTATTTTTCCATTGGCCAATTTATTATTAACATAAGCATAAAAACTTTTGTTATTCTTTTGTAATGCTAGTTTATTTTCAAACTTAATTTTTTCTTGTTTTATGATAGATTTAAGAATTCTTTGCTGTGTCCTATACTTCATTAAATTTGTTGTGGAAGGTGATATTTTATGTTTTCTAAAGGCCTTAATTTTCCTTCTAAGTTGTTTTCTGATTTTTGTTGAAAACCAAAGAGGTATGGGATCTTTACTATTAGCCTTTCTATATTTAGGAATATGTTGTTCTATAATAGAATGTAACTTTTCTTTGAATTTTATCCACATTTGATCAGCATTTAGTCCTAGAAAGTCCTGGGGCTAATCAATTTTAGTTAAGTCATTTGCTAACTTATGCTAATTAGCTTTCTTAAAACTAGGCAAGATCATAGGGCCTTTAGATTTAGCCCTTGAAATGTTTAAGACACATTCTGTCATTTTATGATCGTTTGTACCCAGATGTACCCCGACACTAGCCTCAAGAATGTGATCATTACTATTAGTAATAACTAGGTCCAGAATGTTACTACCTCTGGGAACCCAAGAGGTTGAGAGAGATGAACCCGTGGGAGTAGTATCAAAAAAAGACCCAGACTCACTGGTATTACCTCCAAATGCTCAGTGTACCATTAGTGGTGAAGTGTGCCTGAAAAAGGAATTCAAAATTAAAATCCTTATGCTGGATGCACCAGAAGAGGGGAAACTGCCTGAGGGACTACTGGTCAAACCTAGCATTCTACCTGCCTGGGCCATGCCTACGCTCGCCAGGTAGTGATGCAAGTTCATAACATGTCAGATCAAGAAGTTTGGGTGAATCGAGGGTGCTCCCTAGCCACTGTGTATTGTGCGGATACTGCTGTGCTGCCCAGCAAGAAGTGCCCTGGAGAGACCGATGAGGTGACCCCTGACCTGTTTGACTTTGAAGAGTCACCCTTTCATAGAAACATAATAGTTGACGGCAGATAAGGACCGCAAGGCCCATCCAGTCTGCCCATTTCGTTTTCTACCTTATAAATGTGCCATCGGCCTTTGCTCTGTCAGTGGCCTATCTATTCATACTCATCTGTACTGTTCCCTTATGCCTATCCCATGCCTGTTTGAAGCCCTGCACTGTATTCATAACCACCACTTCCTGAGGTAGGCCATTCCATGCATCCACCACCCTTTCTGTGAAAAAGAATTTCCTCATATTTCCCCTTAATCGGCCTCCCTCTAATCTCATGCTGTGTCCTCTTGTTCTGCTATTTTTCTTATATTTAAACATGTTAGACTCTTTCACCTTGTTAATACCCTTAAGGTGTTTGAATGTCTTGATCATATCACCTCTCTCCCTCCTTTGCTCAAGGGTATACATATTGAGCTCCGTTAATCTGTCCTCATATGTCTTCTGATGCAGTCCCTGCACCATTTTGGTTGCCCTTCTCTGGACTGCCTCAATTTGGTTAATGTCCTTGTAAAGGTGTGGCCTCCAGTACTGCACGCAGTACTCCAGATGGGGCCTACACAGTGTCTTGTAAAGAGGGATTACTCCCTCTTACGACTTTATGTACCTTTTACTAATATGTACTTAACATCCCCTAGCCTTACCTATAGCTTTAGAGGTCTGCTTGGATGATTTCGGGTCATCGGTGATGACGATGCCCAAGTCTCTTTCTTCCTTTGTGACTGCCAGCAACTCCCCTCCCAGCCTATAAGTGGCTTCAGGGTTTCTCTTCCCTATGTGCATGATCTTGCACTTCTTTGCATTAAATCCCAGTTGCCACTCTTCTGACCATTTTGCTAGTTCATCCAGATCTCTTTTCATTCTGCCCACCCCATCTGGATGATCTACTCTGTTGCAGATTTTGGTGTCATCTGCAAACAGACAAGCCTTACCCTCTAGTCCATCTGCAATGTCACTAATGAAGATATTGAAGAGGACTGGCTCCAGGACTGATCTCTGAGGTACCCCACTTGTGACTTGCATCTCTTCTGACTGTATACCATTTACCACCACTCTCTATTTTCTGCCCGTCAACCAGTTTGCCACCCAGTTGACCAACTTCTGACCCACCCTGAGCCTACCCAGCTAACTTATCAATCTTCTATGTGGAACAGTGTCGAAAGCTTTGCTGAAGTCAAGGTAGGCGACATCAACTGCTCCCCCTTGGTCCACCACTCTGGTTACCCAGTCAAAGACATCTATGAGATTAGTTTGACAGAACCTTCCTTTTGTAAACCCATACTGTCTTGGATCCTGTGCCCCTATGGATTCCAGGTGTTGCACTATCCTTTCCTTCAGGAGTGCCTCCATAATCTTGCCCACTACTGAGGTAAGACTGACTGGTCTGTAGTTCCCTGCCTCCTCCCTGCTACCACTCTTGTGGAGCGGGATCACATGAGCCCTTCTCCAGTCTTCTAGGACCTCTCCTGAGCTCAAAGACTCACTTAACAGTTCTGCTAATGGCTCTGCTAGTTCTACCCTTAGCTCCTTAAGTACCCTGGGATGTATGCCATCAGGTCCCATTGCCTTGTCCACCTTGAGCTTAGCGAGCTCTTGTACGACCCTTTCTTTTGTGAAGGGAGTAGTGCTCACCTCCTTCCCCGTGTCCATGGTGCTGAGTTGTGGACCCTGCCCTACCTTCCCACTGAATGGAAAGCTAAGATCAAACTGAAGTTGACTCAGAGAAGCCAAGTGTTCTCCTTGAAAGAACGGGATGCTGGTTGTGTCACAGGGGCCGAACACTACATTAGACTTCATGATGGGAGGCCATTCAGAGAGAGATCCCGTCGCCTTGCACCGGCTGCCATTGATGATGTTCAATGCTTGTATGCCTCCCCAATTGTGGTAGTTCAGAAGAAAAATGGATTGGTGAGGATGTGTGTGGACTACCGGATGTTAAATCGAAGAACTGTCCCAGACCAATACACCATGCCCCATATCCAGGATGCCCCCGACTGCCTCAATGGAAGCCAGTGGTTCTCGGTACTTGACCTTCGGAGTGGGTATTATCAAATCCTGATGGCCCCAGAAGACAGAGAGAAAACAGCTTCATTTGTCCCCTGGATTTCTATGACTTTTTATGCATGCCTCAAGGTATTTCAGGAGCACCTGCCACCTTCCAGCAGTTGATGGAGCGAGACATGACCTTACTAGAATGCCTGGTCTATCTGGATGCCATAATTGTGTTTGGCTGGACCCTCGAGGAACATAAAGTTCGTCTGTTTAAGGTTCTTGACCGATTACAGGGCTTTGGACTAAAAATTATTGACAGACAAGTGTCAATTCTTCCAAAAATTTGTGAAATACGTTGGTCACGTAGTGTCAGCTGATGGGATTCAGATAGACCTGAGCAAAGTGGAGTCACTGACCACCTGGCCTCAGCCTAACAATCTTAAGGAGCTGCAAAGATTCTTGGCGTTTTGTGGCTATTAATGCCAGTTTATAAAAGACACCAAAGTCATCCGCCCTTTGCTCAATTTAACCCAAGTCTACCCACCTACCAGCAAGAAGTATAAGAAAAATGCAAAGAGAAGGAAAATGTGTATTTTTGGACTAATGAACCTTTTGGAGACAGGCTGACATCTGAGTGTGAGGGGGCCTTCTATGATATTCATCAGCTCACCCATGTGCCTGTGCTTGCATACACAGATCCTGCTAGACCCTATGTGTTGCACACTGATGCCAGTTTAAGGGGATTTCATGTTGTTCTTTATCAAGAATGCAAAGAAGGGCTGCACCCAGCGATGTTTGCTAGTCGGAGTCTAACCCCATCTGAAAAGAACTACCCAGTGCATAAACCTGAATTCCTTGCATTGCAGTGGGACATGGTAGACTAATTTCATAAATATCTTTATGGCACAAAGATGCTAGAGAAAACTGACAGCAATCTCCTCACCTATGTCCAGACTTCAGCTAAGTTGGATGTCACAGGGCATCGCTGGTTATCTGCGTTGTCCACTTACGATTATTCAGTAGAATATAGTCCAGGCCTGAACCACACTGATGTTGATGCCCTCTCCAAAAGACCGGACTTTAATGCAAATTGAGTGAGAATGTCTGAACAGAATGTCAACGCCCTCTGTCAAAAATTCGATAAAAATGAGCATCCCTCCCCCGAAACAGCTGGCCGCCGAGTAGACTGCTTAGGTCCTCCTGACACTTGTGTTCCTACAGCTTACTGTCACCTGGCAGTATCTGATCTCAGCACATTGCCCCAGCTCACCCCAGATAATATACAGTGGACTCAAGCTCAAGACTCCATGATCAAACCATTACTGGATGCCATTCATGCAGGAAAAAATGTGCCCAAACTTCATTCTTCAGATTCACGAACTGCCTTGTTGTTCAGGGAGGGACCCAAACTAAAGCTGCATAACCAATTACTTTTTAGAGAGACCACAGATCGACAAGGGCAAATCATCAAGCAGCAATTAGTGTTACCTACAGCTTTCAAATGGGTGGTGCTATGTGCCCTTCATAATCAAATGGGACATCTAGGCTATGATCGCACTACTAACTTGGCCCGTGTTCGGTTCTACTGGACAGAGATGGGAGCTGACAGAGACTCACATTAAAACTTGAAGTTGGTGCCTGCAGAGGAAAGCCCCACTCCAGAGGGCTACTCCTTTAGTCAATATTTCCATTAATGCACCCATGGTGCTTGTGTGCATTAACTTCATGTGTCTCACACCAGATCAAAAAAATACTGGCAATGTGCTAGTGGTTACAGATCATTTTACTCGTCACGCCTAGGCATACCCAACTAAGGACCAGAAAGCATCCACAGAGGCAAAGGTCCTCATTGAAAAGTTATTTGCCCATTATGGTGCCCCTCACAGAATTCACTCCGATCAAAGGAGAGACGTTGAAAGCCGCTTGATCAAGGAAATTCTCTCGCTCTGGGGAGTGCGAAAGTCTAGAACTACCCCCATCACCCCAAGGGGGAGCCATAGCCTGATATGCCTGGCACCCTTCATCCTTAGGACAAGCCCAAATAAAGGCAGCAGATAAGTACCTTGGTACATGCCTATAACTGCACCAAAAGTGATACCACTGGGTATTCTCCCTACCGCCTGATATTTGGTTGGGAAGCCCAGTTGCCAGTAGACATCTATTTCGGAGTGTCCCCTGATGGAGTCAGAGCTGAAAAATCACCTTCAATATGTTCCAAAGCTAAAGGCCCAGTTGAACCACGCCTACCAACTAGCACACACCATGGCAGCAAAGAGGACCTTAGCCAATAATGAACAGCATGACAAGCATGTCAAGGCCCAAGAACTGCAACGTGGAGACAGAGTTCTGTTGCAAAATTAGGGACTGCAGGGAAAACACAAAATTGCCAATTGGTAGCATCACACACCCTGCACTGTTGTCAGCCAGCTGGAGGGTCTGCCAGTCTATAAAGTGAGTCCAGAAAATGACCCACGAGCTGTCAAGACAATGCACAGAAATCACTTGCTGCCCATTGGTTAAATTATTATTGATTCTGCACCCCAAGACACTGCCCCTCCTGGGCCTGTAACCAGAGCTGCAGCTAAAAAAAAACAGTTAGCCCCCCTCTCCAGTTGTCAAAGATTCAAGACCTTCCCCAGTCAGGCCCTAAATGACAATGATTGCCAGTCTGAATCTGATGACAGTGAGTGTGAAGCCCCCTGCTACCCATCTTATGAACCGAGTCAGTTGTTCCAACATAACCCCAGGTATAATTTCGGAGATGAAGCTGGACATTCAGGACTGTCTAACCCTCCAGCCTTCTCCACTGAACCTATGCCCCCTGAAAGTGAGGTGCAAAGCGTGACTTCCAACATAGCTGATCCTTTGTGCCTAATGGAACCAGCTGAGCTTCAAGAAAGAGAACCAGAGACAGAAAGCACCACTGGAGACATACCAGTAAATACGGAACTGTTTGAAAACAATGAACCTGGCAGTGTTATGGGAAATTATGCTGAGAGTACTAGTCAAGTGTTGCAAGATTTAAATTCCATGGACCTTCCTCTTAATGACAAACCTGGAATTTCTTCAGTGACAAATATGGATAGTAACGTTGCTGAACCAGAACAAACAGAGTCAGGAGCTGAAAGTGTTTCCAAAAAAAAAAACAGACAAGAGTGCAGAGGCAACCCTTTCTACTGAAGCAGACTTGCTGAGAATAAATGAACCGGGACTGAGAAACCCCAATGCAAATGCTGACAGGCCAGAACCAGTGCCTGTTCCTCCTCGAAAGTTAGGAACAGTCACCAAACCAGTGATATGCCTCAGTTATGACTACCCGGGGAGGCCTATAGATCTTCCCTTACATGTAGTTCACAAGGGGGTGTATATCTCTGAAAGCTCTCTTCCAAAACTTAGTTTTTCTGCTACTTCTAAGTTGATAGTTAAACCTTCAGATCAGTGTACCGATCCCCTTGCCCCATGCAGCTCTAATGTAGCTGACAGGGACATGCCTCAAGCCATGTGAGTTAAAGTACAGGAGGCGATACAAACTAGAGTCACAAAAGTAATGTGCTTAACTGTTTAAACCTGCTATGTTTATAAAACTGTATAAAAATGTATTATTGTGGAAATATTATTGCAAATGGAAAAAGTATAGTGATGCTTAGGACCAAATTATTTTACTGATGCATCAGTTTAATTTTGTCGTATATCAAATTAAATATGCATGTATTCGCGTATAGTGTTTTTATATGAGCTTATAGTATGTGTAAACTTGACATGGATGCCAAGTATTTCCAGGCAGGGAAGAGTGTAACCCCCTACAAATTGGGATTTACTATAATGTCTTCCTGGGCTCCTAAATGCCCACTGTCAGGCTGGTGTCCTGTCTGCAGTAGTTCTGTTTGTCTGTGTGAAAGTGCTCTAGCGAGTCTCCGTGCCTGTCTCTTTAAGACAGCGCCTAGTCTGTGTTTGGAAATCAGTCTGGGCTGGATCCAAGTAATTAAGGCTTGCGACCATCTGTTGTATTGCCCCGTTCTGCAGTCACTATATGCGCAGAGGGAGCCCTGTAAGGAAATGTGATTATTTACTGTTTATCCATTATAGTAATAATGATAGAGGAGTTTGACTAATCTGCTTTCAATTGCAGCATGAGCTTTTGAATAGGAGCCACCATTTTGGTTCTGGACTTCCAGTGTTGAACCAATCAAACCTCTGGGGACTGTCCCCAGAGGTCCTGTGGGAAAGAAATTCTGTAGTATTTGTAGTTTTAAGAGTTTGGCACCTAAATGGACCTGGAGGGGGAGCCCTTTCCGTGACAGACAGTTCCCTCAGCCAACCGAACCTTTTCAATCACCAGGAAATCCCCAGAACTGCCTGAAGTAGTGGTCAGTCGAGAGATGGAGGTTGAAGACTGAACAGCTCAAGCTGTCAAGTAGCCGTTCCTAGTAAGGAACATTGGAGAATCTGTGAGAAGGCTCTGCTGGCCTGCTTGCCACGTTCTCCTCCCTCTGAACTGCCCAGTGCAGTAGTCAGACCTCTACATTTGCTGGTGTACTTTGGCAGTGAAAGAAAGAACAGACTTCTGGTGGCGACTGAGGTTTTGACCAAAGATTTGCTCCAAAAGCGATTGGCTCACCTGATCAGAGAAAACAGACTCGGAGAGAAAGGTTTGAGCAATAAAACTGTAATTAGCACCTGGACTGTATCTGAACTGTGGCTTACAGAAAAAGCTGATTTAAGTGTGCCGAATTTGTTTTGTGGGTCGTGATTTGATCCTGTTATACTTGCTGGAGGCTTTTCCAGCAAAAGGTCACGAACACTTGCAGAACTGTCACTCCTGCTTGGGCCTTGCCATCTCAGCCTAAGCCACGCTGTCCCCAGTTCAGAGATCATCTTGGTGAAAGACCCGCTTAGGGATTCAGCCCCTGCTCGACACCGTCGAGCAGGTAATGACCACCAGGAGGTGAGTCGTGTAGGCCCTGCTTCCTCATGCCAGCCAGATGAACGCCATGAGGTCTTCATCTAGCCTGTCTTACACCCTGGTCTGGGTAGCATGAGTACAAATCAGGGTAGCTCCCTGCAACAACAGCTGCAAATCACTGGGTGCCATCTGATTGTTTTGTTCTAGGTTACTGCAAATGGACTGAGCCATCTGGCTCGGGATTACAGTTATTTAGGTTGTGCACATGCTAACTGTTTTCCTTCCTAAGGGCCCCAACAACAGCTGCAATGCCAGCCACCCAGGGCAACGCTTCAGGCTAGCCTGCATAACACACTGGATACCCAGGTTTGTGGGACTGTTAAAAAGGGACTTACAGCGCATGCTGAACAAACCTAGACTAAATCAAAGTGTCAATCATTCTATTAGATTCACACCCCTCCCTTGTTCATTCTCCCTGAATAAAGCAGATTACTTTGTTTCATGTTTAACCTGGCTAGTGTGCATATTATTAGTTGGGTTACAGTGGTAATATTGCATTGTTACATTGCTGACCTTATTTTCCAGGGGTCTCCAGGGCAGTTGCAACTGATCCTGCCCTGGTGGTAAGTGCAAGGGTTGGGAGCATATTATTACGGTTATTCAGTGGATGTTAATGTTCTATAGTATTACTGTTTAGGCCACCAGAAGGGTTGGTGGGTGGTTACAGTGTCCCAGAGGGCTATACCAAAGCAGTTTAACTACCCCAATACCATTCTTCCTCATGGAGGCACCCATTCACAGAACTCAGGCCCCTCGACTTGTGCCTAGCCACACAGGCAGGGGTAGTAGCCCATAGGATAGTGCCACCTACGTGTTACATTAAGGTAGGGACCCACTGTAGCAAGGCAGTGGGCAAAGCAAATAGAATGCTGGCATGCACAGAGAGAGGTATACTGTAACAAGCAGGAAGAGGGAGGTGCTGATACCACTTTACAAATCCAAGGTGAGGCCTCACCTGGAGTACGGGGTTCAATTCAGGAGACCTCACCTACACAAGGACGTAGATGGGATTGAAAGGGTACAGAGAAGGACTACTAAGACGGTGGATGGGATGAAAGGGAAGCCCAACGAGGAGCGGCTGAGGGAATTGGACTTTTGCCCGCTAGAGATAGAGACCAGACGGAAGAGGTGGAACATGATAGAAATGTTTTAAGTATGTGAAGTGGATTAACAAAGTGGGGGGAGCTTATTCACAGGAAAGGTAGGTGCTAGAACAAGGAGTCATAGTCTAAGGTTGGATGGAGGAAGGTTTAGGGGAAATGTAAGGGGGTGTTGTTTCACTGAGAGGATGTTGAGCCCTGCAACAGTCTGCCAGAGGAGGTGGTGGGGGTCAAAATGGTGGAGAGATTCAAGAAGGCATGAGACAGACACAAGGGGTTGACCGGGGCAGAGGGGAGGATCTCTGGACAAGGGGGACCCGATGGGCCAAGAGGGTCCTTTTCTGCCATCACATTTCTATGATTCTATGAAATGTTTGTTTAGGACATTGGCCATGTCATTTGGTCTACTACTACTATCTTTGTTTATCAATAAGGGACCTACTTTGCACTGTTGCTTTTTAAGTGACTTAATATAGCTATAGAAGATTTTGCTATTATTATTCGTTGCTTGTTGAGCCAGTAATCTTTTCTTTTAGATCTTTCAAATTCAGGTTGAGGGGCCTGGGTTCTGTTCTGACAGTGACTGGGGGTTCTTTCCCAAAAAAGAAATAAGTAATGCGCGGTGCCTACATCCAGAGTGATGGTAGTGGGACAGATGTTTGTAGGGTACAATCCCGAGATGTTGTACCTAACCACCTCCTCTTCCAGTCACTCCCTACACAGGATACCGATAACCAATTTAATACTCTATGATGTATGTAATTAATAGCTATTGCTAATAATATGCTCACAGTCAGTGTTAACAGTAACAACAGCTTTATTATGGGGAAAGGGGAATGGGAGATGCAATGTTATAGCAGCTGCTTGACTCTGCTAATTAAAACAGCAATAAAACATGTCAATACCAGTGCCCACCTCCACAGCAACACCACACACCAATAGTCCTCCTCCTCCTCCTCACTGGTACCAAGGTCTCTCAAGCTTGTCTGGTTACCCAGATTAGGGTGCAGTCCCAATTGTTGCTGTGGGGCAGCTGCTGTTTGTGCACTTAACTTTAGCAAAGAACTCAAACTATTGAGGCCCTGTGCTTACTCACAGTTCTGTAGCTCACTGCGCAAGGTCTGAGCAGAATCAGTAGATGGCAGTTACCTTTGATGATGATGGGACCTTTGATGAGAAGAATGGCAGCATTCAAGGCTGGCAGCAATGTCTGGCAGCTTGTCCCCTTCAGGTAGTAGCAAGCTCTTGTAATTTGTCATCTTCGGGATGTCCTTCTGTAGATGCTGGATTAGGTCAGACTCAGAGACCAGGGCCACAGATTTATTCCACATGTCCAGGCTTCTGACTGCCAGTGACAAATGTTCAGCAGTGTCTGACACTAAAAGTATTGGGCTGACTCCTCATACCAACTTGAGTACATGCAGTCTTTTCTCATATTGTGATTCAAGAAGCCTCTAGCTTTCTGCAGAACAGAAGCACAGTTTGGTAGCAACTTTGATACCTTTTGGGCCAGCGGGCATACAGTCTCTTAGCAGGACATCACACACTTTGGTTACAGCCAGACTGGTTCTCTGGCATTGCAGGCTGTTGGACCCAGACAGACTTCCTCCTAGGTGAAATGCTGTCACTGGATACTGGGAACATGCTCCGAGCTCTGGAAACACAGTCCCAGGCCCATATTGGCAAGGGGCTATTTTACAGAGTGCCACAATGCTTTCTTTGGTATGCCTGGGACTCTGGCTCTCCCAGACTGTGGGAGACATCTTCAAGTCTCTTGATAGATGCCACCAGAAGCTGTGGGCCAACTTCACACAAACTCTCTTTCTTTCTCAACTCTCAGCTTCCCTCTTTCCTCAGACAGCTACAGATGCCAACTGCCCCCAAGCAGCTTTCTCCCAAACTCCCTCAAGGGAAAAACTCCGCTCATTATTGGGTAATATAGCTGTCCATACAGACATAAATATGCATTAAGCTTTTCTTGTTAACAGACTGGATGATGGTAGAGGCGCCAAGAATATAATTCACACCCTCTATCCAGGAGCAATAGCTATATGTCTTCACGCGCCTCGATCACTGATTGGAAGAAAGAGGGTCAGAGGTCGCAAAGATGGTGTCCATAAAAACAGTTTATAACAAATATAGCTTTGCAATCCTGCTGCAAGAAAAAAAAAACTATATCAACACATGAAAGTCTTTGGATTTAATGACTGCAGATGTGTACTATCCTCCGGTTGTGAAATGGGCACTGATAAGAGTCCTTTGTTGCCTGTCACTAGCACTGTAGCACAAAGTCTCACAGTGGCAGGCAAAACATACACAGAACAATCTTTAACATTTAAAGCAACAGTACACACAGTTTACAGTTTACCCATAAGCATTAATCCATGAGAAAGGATGCATCTACTGTAGAATTAATCCCTGGTTTTGGGGGGGGGGGGCACGAGCCAACCACCCAACCATGGATTAATTCCACAGTAGACCCATCCTTTCAAGTGGCTTAATGCTCTTGTAGCATGGCAAGAGATGTATTCGTAATATGGTTTTTGTGAAATAAAACAGAGATGGTGATTGAAACAGTAAATATTTTAAGTTTTCAGTTAAAACTGTGATGTAAAACATACAGAACATTCGCTGAAATATCTCTAAAATATTGTGGGTGTTACAAGCTGATTTTCAGAACAGCTTCATTTCAACATATACATGTTACAATTTTAGAAATAGTTTTACAGTTCGTAAATAACTTTTTTTTAATGTTCAAGGGATCGTGCAGCTTACTTTTTTTTTTTTTTTTATATTTCTATTTTGTGCTCCTCTGGTCAGCTGCCCGCATCCAACCGACCCCCCCCCCAAGCCCTGTCACCCAGAATCGCTGGTGCTTACCTTGTACCCAGCCCAGGAGCGGAGCCTTCGGGGAGTCGGTCATCATCCTGCGTGCCACCGGCATTTTCTGCCTCCGTTTTTTCGCCCAGGAGCCCCAGGAGTAGGGCGCGCCCATAGCCCTGTTACGACCCCTTCCCCCACCCCATGGTCTAGCGCCCGGCCCCTGCTGAGCCTGTGTAACCTCTAGTCTCCACTAGGGGTCACCATTGGTTGAGGGATGCTGCGTCACCTCTCCGAAGAGGAGAGCCTGCCTGTCAGCAGGTCAATCCAGCTCCGCCCCCCCCCCATTCCCGAACCCAGGTCGTTGGCATGCCGCGATGTAAGGCGTCCAGCACCTCAACCCTCAGCGCCACCAGGCCAGCTATTCTCCTCTAGATTCCACCAGGCTTTCCCTTTAGAACAGGGGATGAGGAGGAGGGGGAAGTTACTTATGCTGCTTACTTTTTCATGCTGGTGTGCTGCATTCTGGGATGGCTGATGTCAATTACATCATGCACTTTACCTTTACCCTCAACCAGTTAAGTAAACCGTAAACAGTATTCTGATATGCACAGTCTGGCAGTATCAAAATGTAAACATTTAAAAACATTATGCAGGCTGCATCTAATTTTTAACATTTAACTAACACTTAAAACATGGTATCTAATCTTATAACTTTTGACAACATCGGGACAAGACATTGGAGAAGAAAAAGGTAAGTTTGCAACAATGGTTACTGAGGTGGACGACAGGGATGGAAGGGAATCAGCAACACGAATCTCATTTTTAACATTTTTAAACATGGTATATAATGAAGGAAAACAGTAACACAGTAATGAGACGGATTATCGGGAGCATACTGGGGTTTCTCAGGGGCACCATAATAGCTGAAATTAACAACCACCATTTATGGTAAAGTTATTCAAGTTAAATGGGCTCCAGTTATTGGAACAGCTGCAATCTGGTGAATTCATGTTGCTGCTGCTGGTACTAGGAATTTCGGCTGTAGGGGATGCTTGCTGGTGAAGTAAGGTTGCTGGTGCTGGTTGTACCTATTCCAATTTGTTTTCTTCAGTCTGATTTGTCATTGTTGGACAAGGGGAAACAGCCTTATGATCTGGAGTGTATTTATTTGCTGTAGAATTGGAAGATGTGCAAACATTGTTAGACAGGATTGATGACCATTTCTGTCAGTCATTAACAGAGGGAGAGTAGTAGTTTTGTAAGTTAGTGAGCTGTATTGTTT
The DNA here is from genome assembly GCA_016271365.2 of Neoceratodus forsteri. Lineage (NCBI taxonomy): Eukaryota > Metazoa > Chordata > Ceratodontiformes > Ceratodontidae > Neoceratodus > Neoceratodus forsteri. The sequence goes on from CM028133.1 coordinate 67,413,802, forward strand.
ATAAAAAGCAACAGGGCAATTGTCACTTCCTGGTTGTGCAAACACAATTCCACATAGGGCATCACAGTTCTGTTCAGTAGCTGAGTTATGATTTTTCATGCATTCATTGAATGTAATGGAAATGTACTCTGCCTGACTCATCTACCTTGATTGAATAAGAATCATGCTTCAGTTTACTTAGTCTCTCTCTGCCTCTTTTAGCAAGCCCCAAGTGTAGTTCAAACCACAGTCTGCATATTAGGCCGTACGCAGACTGTGGACTCTATTTAGGACAGTTGCGGATTGCGTTGGAGATCCGCGTCAGTAATTCATGGATGCTGTGCAGCCACATCTTGGCTTGCATGGCGATATTCCTTTAAGAGGGCGACAAAGATGTTATTCGCCACTCTGAAGTCAGAATCAGTGCTGATATTTACCTTTTGGTTTATCGCAACACTACTGAGGTACCTATTTAGTCCAGCTCGAATACTTATAGAACAGCTCATACTGACTGCTTTCCATCTCCACTATGGATCCGTAGAAAACATCTTAGTAGATAAGCAAGTTTTTCAATCAGAATAGTTTAAAGAGCTATATTTTAATTTACAGATTGGATCCAGTCAAAGAAAACGTTAACTGACCAAGAAGTGTACTTGTGAGTATTTTTTTTTTATTTTTCTTCTGCTCTAACTGGTCCAAATCTTAAGTGGAAATATTTACATGACGGCTACTTGTTTGTAAGCTACAAACGTTTAAACTACAACTTTGATTGACCTCATCAAGGCAAGGCAACTTTTATTTATATAGCACCCTATCCAAAGGCTCAGAGTGCTTTACATAATACAATAAAAAAGGTAAAATAAATTAACACAACTCAGCACAAAAATTTAAATAAGATCAAATGCTTTTTCAAATAAATAAGTCTTAAGAGGCTTTAAAGGCCTCCACTGAGCTGGCCACCTTAATATAAGGAGAAAAGGAATTCCATAGGAGTGGGGAAGCCACTCCAAAGGCCCTGTCTCCAGATCTTCTCAAGTGGAGGATGGAACAACTAGTAAGCCAGCTTCGACAAGAGCGAGTGGCCGGATCGGAGAGTACGGGATCAGGAGCTCTTTGAGGTAGTCAGGTCCCAAACTGCATAGGGCCTTGTAAGTCAACAAGCCAATGTTGAAGGTGATATGCACACTCACAGGCAGCCAATGCAGAGAGCGCAGAACAGAAGTAACATGGTCCCTCATAGAGGTGCTAGTCAGCAACATGGCTGCTGCATTCTGCACTAGCTGCAGGCAACAAATCAAGCCTCCAGATAACCCTAGGTATAGGGCATTACAATAATCAAGTCGACTGGTGACAAAGGCATGAATGACCATAGCCAGGTCAGGGGGGTTCAGGAATGGACTGATCCTGGTGATATTTAGAAGATAATAAAAACCAGCTCTGACAACCGATGCAACATGATTTTGAAGGTCCAACTGATCATCAAGATCAAAACTTTCATTTCACTTGTGTTTTTCTCTGTGAAATTGTTGGTTTACTTATTACAGTACTTGTAGATTTATTTCCGTACTATGCGTCAACCCAGCGTATGATTCCAGCAACTCCATACACTGCAAACGTTGTACTGAACTGCTCCATTTTAAATTTCGCTTGATCCACAGATTTTGCTGCTGTTGTATTTAGTGGTTTTAAAAGACACTACATGAGCAAGCATGGGTTACTTGGAAATTAGAGCATGGTTGCTGTACTGTCACATGTTGTGTTTCCTCCAACAGCTTACCTCTATTTCAGTTTCCTCTTTAATGCCATGTTAAAATTCATTTGCTCAACATTTCTAGTTGTTCCCAATAGCTGTGTCTGAATTCCTACATATGTTTTAGGGAGTCCAGGGGTCAAAACACACTACGAGCATACCCGTAACACAGCAGGAACTGGGCAGCATCCCCAGTGGAAATGGTACTGTACTACCAAAGGCAGCACATTAACTATTTACAAAGTTCCTCCCCCAATTCGTGTATGTATCCCATCCCCTGTCTCCTTTTTCATCCGAGGCTGCCTTGAACCCTTGTCTCTGCTATCATATTATGAGGTCGAGGAATCCCTGATTGAAGTACTGCTTGACTGAAAGATTCCCTCCTTTTCTTCCTCCTCCCTCTGCTTGTTAGAATGTATGAAACTGCCCTGGCTATGTCTGACGTTGCAGCTGCTTGTCCGCTTGAGGAGAGTCGGGGGGGAGGGGTGTAACGGCTGTTTCTTATCTGAATCCTATCTATTTTTGCTATTCCAACCTGATCTCCATATAGGATGCTGTCCACTTTCCATCAAGAGTGAGGGACCTCCATATCATATCTTGTCTCCATGGGGGTTGTGTGTGCCAGCCTGTTTCCACCATCACAGTAGAGCCACCTGCCTTACTATGTGAGCTGGAGGGGAAAATAACATGAAGCAAGAGCAGAGGTGGGGGGGAGGCGGAAGTACCCTGAGCTCCTCTCAAAGGAGCCACTGATCTGAATTGGAGTGTGCACAGCTCTGCCTCAAATCAGGGTGATGCTTTACTGCCTTTCTCCGCACATCTCATCTGACCCATGCCCTCACTCATTCCTTCTGACTCCTAACTATCCTCATATACTGTTCACATCTGGTGATGTGTGCATTGTGTATCTTCATCTTAAATTTAAACAAGGCTTGTACTCCAGGCGCAGTCAGAGTTAATGTGCAAAGAAGGGCAATGTTTGTCACACTGCCCCAGTACCCATCCGTTCCCATCTTCAGATACTAGCAGACATGCTGCGAGTTAGAGCCATGCAGACAGCCCCTGTATTTTCCCCTTGCCCACCCCGTACTCACAGCTGTTACTGTTCTTGAGGCCAGGGTGCAAAATTCATTCAGACAGATGGAGCATGGCCAAGGCTGCCCTGCTCTGCTTCTCCTCTAGATTCCACCAGGCTTTCCCTTTAGAACAGGGGATGAGGAGGAGGGGGAAGTTACTTAAGTGACCATTGCAGAGAGTACGCCTCATCCGCTGTCTCACTTCCTGTTGATGTCCCCATCTGTGGTGATTCCCATCGTCAGATCAGTCAGCACCAAGCGGGCTACTAAAACCAGAGACACAGTGAGGGTTTTCTGTGGAAGGGGCGGTTGCAGCCATATTGCTGCCCTGAGGAACTTGCACTACAGTTGATCATAACTACTTTTTGAAGCCCGTAGGCTGTGAGCTACATTCCTGGATTCAGTTCTTATCATTTACTCTATTTACATATATATATATGAGCAAATCCAGCCACTTAATGCTGGGCACGTCAGTTTCAGTTGTTAGTTTTAGTGTGCCAGTTGTTAATTTAAGTGTCAGCAGGTAGTCCATAACATTGCACCGAGTGTATCAATGTTCTGTTTATTTGTCCATGTTCAATTATGCACATCTGCCCCAAGTCCTGCTTCCACCTGGATCACCTCCAGTTGTCGTGCCTACTGTTGTTGCTACCACTGCTCTGTCAGCCAAAGTTCTACAGTCTTCCTTCTCAAAGGGTTGTGGGGCCATTTCAAAGGCTGTGTGTGTGTGTGTATGTGTGGGGGTTCTAGATTGATTTTTCATCGATGAATTCTGCATTCCAGCCTTCTTTGGAGCAGGTTCCCCATTAGAGTCCATACTGGCACAGAAGTTTCACAATTCCCCACTCCTGTCTCAGGACCGTTGAGTGTTGTTTGCCTACCACATTGCTCCCCACTCCTGTCTCAGGACCGCTGAGTTTTGTTTGCCTACCACATTGCTCCCCACTCCTGTCTGAGGACCGCTAAGTTTTGTTTGCCTACCACATTGCTGCCCCTCTCTTCCCCTTCTCTGGGATCTTCCTGTTTTGTTGTCTGCCACTTCGTATCTCTTGCTGTTGTTCTGGAGATGGCTGGAGCTGGGCTGTGTATGTTCTTGGTTACTTGGCGAGTATGGACAAAAGGGGGCAGTAGCCCATCGAGATTGCTCCCCCTCCCCACAGTTGTGCGCCATTTATTTTAGGGGGGGTTGAATGAAAGCCAAATGTCTAGATGTTTTTTGAAACTGTTGAAGTTATTACAATCAACTAAATCTTGGGGGAGCTTATTCTGCAATCTTGGGGCCAGGATGGTGTAGAAGTGTAGTGTTTTATTTGTTCGTACCTTCTTGACATTAAGCTGCCTATTGTGTAGTCTTGGAACAATTTTATAATAGGCATAACTGATGCCACATTGTTTCATCAATATAGGTGATTGAAGGATTTTGTATAGTAGCAGAAGATCACCTCTGCATCTTGTTTTAGTGAGTAGAGCCCTGTTTTTTCTAATCTACCATCATACCTAGTATGGGTTAGATTGGGGACCATTCTAGTTGCTCTGCGCTGTATACTTTCTATCCTGTCTATGTCCTTAACTAAATATGGGCTCCAGAATGGTGACCCGTAATCAGAATATGGTCTTATATGGGATCTATACAAGGAAACAATGCCTTCTTCACTTTTTGAAACAAATGTATTACTGTTCCATCCCAATTTGCATTGTGAACTTTCCTGTTGCTGTTGGATGCTCATGCCAGGCTGTTACCAGGTGGTTGATAAACCAGGCAAGTTCTTTTCAACATAATACACTGCCTCCCGTGGTGAACTGAAGGTGTGTTGGACCCACTCCTTCTGCTGATGCAAAGTTTGGCTGGGTATTGCAGGTTGTATGTGATACGCTGTACTTGCAAAGCCTTTTTTACTGCTATATATCCCTTCCTGCACAGGGACAGCTCCGTGGAATAGTCCAAAAAATATAGATTCTCTATCTATGCCATTTCAGTGGACCTCCTTCTCTAACCAGGGTGAGGATCCATTTTTTTCCTTGGGCAATTTGAGAAATTTTGCAATAACTGTCCTTGGTCTATCTCCACGTCTGGGGATCAGTCCTGGACAGCAGTGTGCCTGCTCAGCTTCTAGCAGAGGTTTCTAGTTGTGCCTCAGAAGCTGTGGTAATTCTTTTTGCAGAAATCTGGCCACATCTCTATTCTTTACTGGAATCCCATAAATCTTAAGTTATTTCTCCTACTTCTGTTTTCAGAGCTCTCCGACCTATCCCATAACAAAGACACTAGCCTCTCGAGTTCATGGATACATGCCTCGTGGCACATATCTTTGTCATGTATATATGACAAGTATGTCTCTGTTTCCCGGAATTTCTGTTGCAATTCCTGGACTTTTTTCTCAAGAGAAGCAACCGAGGTCTTGAATGTAGTAATTTATTGGAGGACCTGCTGCACCATTCCATTAATCACCTGTACATCTGTCACCAGGGCTGGGACTGCTGTACTTTCACCCATTCCAACAATGTTCATAGACAGCAGCAAACTATCTGATGTAATATCTCCATTTTTGTTGCAGCTTTCATTCTGCTACTTGATATTTCATTGTAGATGATATTTTAATACCGCCTCACCAATTTTGAGCAATACTGCCTCCATTTTACATGAGATACTGAATGGATTTACCACCGGGTGGCACCGAGCTTTGTAGTTAACCTACTTAACCTACCTTCCTATACAGCAGCTCGCGCATGTGCTCCTCCTCCGTCCTTTACTTCCTGACCATGCTGGTGCTTGGTACTGGGAACACCATTGAGAATCTGGCTAACCCTCTGCAGGTCTTCCCTACCACCCTGAATCTTTCCTATACTACCTCCACCTCCTCCCCAGCTTAGTCATTGGTACCTAGGTGTATAAATATGTGTGTCCCCCCCCCCCCCCAACTCCCTTCATCAACACTGTGATCTTTAGACAAACTCTCTCTGCCATCATCCATTTTTGTTATTTGTTTATTAAAAGTTTGCATAATAGAACAAAATACACTTAAACAGTAACATAAGTGTCTTACATATAGGCTATGAGTTAGAACTTGCAATAATTAGTTTGCTGTCTGTCTTAAAAGCATTTCAAGGAAGGAATCCCAGTTCAGGGTTTAACATATAATTTACCCATCTTTGCCATGCCAATTCAAATTGTGTAGTTGTGTGATTTAATTGTGCAGTTAATTTTTCCATGTCATATATTTATAGCATTGTATCATGCCAGCAATCAATCGTAGGGACTGCTGGAGTCATCAAGAGTCTGGTAATTGCTTTTTTTTCTGCCAGCAGGTTACTGTAATTTGAACCAGGTTTCTCATAAGAGGATGCCTGTGCCATGGGAGTGCACCAGAAAAATCACGTTTACTGTAGACAAAGTAAAGTCAGTACCAAAAATGCTTTGAAGAGCAATGAGCAACTGGGCCCAAACAGGGGCCAGCATTGGGCAGGACCAAAAATGTGCCCATGTGTCACACTGACTGTGTTGTACCCTCTTCAACAAGGTGATCCCTGCATATGCTGGAATTTAGCCACTATATGTGGCATGCAAAAGAAATATATAAAGGATATCCAGAATTCCTTTCACATGTGCGAGGAAGCTGGCTGATGGACATAGGAACTATATTGCTTTCATTCTTTGTGGTCTATTTGGATTTGTAAGTCCTTTTCCAAGCAATCTGGATGATCTTGAGTGTTAATTAGAGCTTGATATAGGGAGGATATAAGTGATGTGAGAGACTGTCCCGTCATTATCACGATCAGCTAGTGATGACACTGTGGTAGTTCCATGTCCATGGGCTATCTCCAAAGCGCTGCATGCAGAAAAAGTATTTCCTGTATGTATCTAAAGCAAGCTGTAGGTGGCAGGGGAAAAGGCCTTAATCAGTTCCAGAAATTTATTTATTTGTTTTTTGTTGATCAGGTAAGTGCACTAGCCAATAAAATGCATATTTTCAGGCACAATCTGGGAAATTACAAAGTGGTGAGGAAATGACAAAACAGCATGGTTGATACATGACCCCGACTTTCAATAAACTGCACCAGTATAAGTTGACCTAAACTTTCCCAATCTGCAAATTTGTGGTCAAATTTACCAGGCAAGAAAGCACTGTTTTGGGCACTTTTTTGGAAGAGAGGGGTTACTAAGGATCTCATTGCCTGAAGAGCCTTATGAGCCTGCCATCATCCTTGGCATGCAAATCACCTTCGTTCTCATATTTGGGTAACTGGGGCAGCTTCTGGGACAGAGGCCTATTCAAGATGGATGGATTCCATGTGATACAGCAGTTGATCAGTGCCCTTGGCCAGAAACTAGATGTCTAAGTAAACAGACAATAACTGAGCAGAGGTGATCTGAGGCTGGTTTCATTACATCTTGAAGACAGCACTGATTTCCCAACCAAAGCTCCCTTGCAAGTAGGGGATAGGATGACACCACCATCGGGAACATCATCGTTACCCCATCTACTGTAGCATTAGGTGGGGGCTCTAGAGGACTGACAGTCAGGACCTCAGGGGAGGGCATGTCAGCTACAAAAGATCAGAGAAAGGGAAGGAACAGTGATTGGAGGGTTGTTTGCCTAAGTGCCAGGAGCCAAGCAAAGAAAGTTAGTGAACTACAGGCCTTGGTAGCCAGCGCAGAACTAGATAGAAACAAAGAAACACAGATGTTGAAATCACATGGCCCACCCAGTTTGCTCTATTTTCCCTGCATACATTGTCTTTAATGTCCCTACTCGGCCTGCGATTACTTCCTCTCTTGTCTTCTTTCTACAATTCTCTTATGCCTGTCCCACGCATTCTTTAACCCCCTCAACTGTCTTTGTCCCTACCACCTCCTCCGGAAGGCTGTTCCAAGCATGCACCACTCTCTCAAAGAAGAAGAACTTCCTCACATTTCTCCTAAGCCTCCCCCTCCAGCCTCATAGGATGACCCTTTGTCCTCAAGCATCTTTTTCGATGGAAGATGCTCCCCTCCTGCACTTTGTTTATACCTGTGAGCTATTTGAAAGTCTCTATCAGGTCACCCCTCTCCCTCCTCTCCTGCAGTGAGAACATTTTTTAATTCCCTAAGCCTTTCCTTGCAGGGTCTATGAATCAGGCCCTGCACCATTTTGGATGCCCTCCTTGCACCGTTTCTACCCTGCCTATGTCCTTTCTAAGGTGGGGCCTCCAGAACTGGACACAATACTCCAAGTGAGGTTTCACCAATGATTTATACAGTGGTATAATAACCTCCCTCTTCCTGTTGGTGATACCCCTGCCTATGCATCCAAACATCCTGTTTGCCTTACCCACTGCCTAGCCACCTTCAGATCATCGGATATGATCACCCCAAGTCCCTTCCCTGTTTTGTTACTACAAGCTCTTCCCTACCCAGTTGGTAAGTTACCGTCAGGTTCCTGTGACCCAGGTGCATGATTCTGCACTTTTTTGCACTGAAATTCAGTTGCCATACTCATGACCAGTCCTCCAACTTCTTCAGGTATTTTCTTATACTTTCCACCCTGCTGGGCATGTCCGCTCTGTTGCAGATTTTTGTATCATCTGCAAACAGGCATTCCTCCCCTTCCAGACCTTCTGCCATGTCACTGATGAAGACACTGAAGAGAACTGGGCCCAGTACTGACCCTGTGGTATCCCACTGGTCTCTTTACCCACCACTGAGTGAACACCATTTATAACCACCCTCTGCCACCTGTAATCAAGACAGTTCTCCACCCACCTAACTAATATAGGATCCACTCTCAGACTACTCAGCTTGTTCACCAATCTTCTGTAGGGAATGGTGTCAAAGGCCTTACTGAAACTGAGGTAGGCCATGTCCACTGTGCCCTCCTGATCCACTACCTTAGTAACCCAATTGAAGAACTTAGTCAGGTTAGTCTGTCAAGACCTTTCCCCCATGAAGCCATGCTGCCTTGGATTGTGCAGTCCACTGGCCGCTAGGTATTCCACCAACCCTTCTTTCAGTAGTGATTCCATAACTTTCCCCACTACCGAGGTCAAGCTGATGGCCTGTAGTTACCTGGCTCCTCGCTGCTTCCCCCTCTGTGGAGAGGAACTACATCTGCCCTCTTCCAGTCCCCTGGAACCACTTCTGTTTCCTGTGATAGGTTAAACAGGGTTGTCAGAGGTGCAGCCAACCCCCCCTCCGCGCTTCCTCAATACCCTGGGGTGCACCCCATCAAGTCCCATTGCTTTATCCACTTTCAACTACGATAACTCTCCTAACACCTTCTCTACTGTGAAATGGCATATGTCCATTCCCATTCTCTTGATGGCCATTTCCTTGATTACTGGCCACTCCCTGGCCCTTCCCCCATGAACATACAACAGAAATATTTGTTCAGTATTTCTGCCTTTTGGTGGTCCTCCTCAGCGCAAACCCCTCCTTCCCCTTTTATCCTAGGTATCCCCCCACCTTAAGTCTTTCTCTTGTCACTTATGTATCTGAAGAATGTCTTATTCCCCCCATTCACTGATTTAGCAATATTTTCCTCTGCACAGTGTTTACTTAAGAGGAAGGAAGGGGATCAAAACTAAAGGACACAGCCTCAGGCTACAAGGAAAAAGATACAGGGGCAACGTGAGAGGGCATTTCTTCATGGAGAGGGTGGTGGAGCCCTGGAATAAACTACCAGATGGAGTGGTGGGGCTAAATCAGTGGAAGTTCAAGAGGGCAAGGGACAAGCATATGGGGTTGAGTATAGGGGGAGGGTGGGGGCTGGCTGGGAGGGGGGGTGTAGGGGAAAAAAAAGGGCAGACTAGATGGGCCGGTATGGTCCTTTTCTGCAGTCAAGCTTCTATGATTCTATGATATGCTTTGGCCTGCCTAACTGCCATTTGTGTCTCTTTTTGTTTTTCTAGGTATTTTCCTCTGTCCTCCTCCTTTTCGGTCATTCTGTATCTCCTAAAGGCACACTTTCTTTTTCTCTGTCTCTTACCTTTTCTGCTACCTCCTTTGAGAACCATATAGTCCTTTTCTTTCCTATACTCTTACTGATCTGCCTGACACATAGATTTGTAGCCTTTATGATGCCCTCCTTAATCTATGCCCACTGCTCCTCAAATTCCCCTACCTTAGCCAGGGCACCTCTTACACATTCTCACATCGCCTTAAAGTTGGCCTTTTTGAAGTCTAGAACCCTAGTCCTAGAGTGGCTCAGTTCTAGCCCAATCTTTATATAGAACCATACAGAACAGTGATTGCAGCTTCCCAGGTGGTCCCCCATCGTGACATCTACCACACTTTCCCCATTTGTCAGTAACAGGTCTAGTATCGCCCCTTCCCAGATGGGCTCTATAATTAGCTGCCTGAGGGACACGCCCTGCTCCTGGTAGACGATGCAGCGGGGAGGCTCCGGCCTAGGTCAGGAGGCTAGAAGTCCTCCATCAATACCACTTCCCCCTTTTGTGCCATCCTGAATTTCTTCCATCAATTCCTTGTCCACAACCTCCCCCTGTGTAGGAGACCTGTTAATCACTCTTGCACAAACTATGCCTTTACTTTTTTCCTGGGTGACCCACAGTGCCTCTGCCTCAGGTATCCTTCCCCGCACCTCCGTAGCCTTTATGCAATCTCAAACATAAAGAGCCACTCCGCCCCATTACCTACCCTCCCTGTCCTTCCTATATAGAATATAACCTGGTATAGCCAATTCCCAGCCCTGGTTTTTGTTGCACCAGGTCTCTGTGATGGCTACAAAGTCCAGGTCTGCCTCCAACATGGTGACACCCAGGTCTGATATTTTGTTCCCAAGACTTCTGACATTAGCGCACATGGCCTTCCAGAATGCGTTCCCTTCCCCACTCACTGTGGCTGTTTGCCTTTCCCGGTCTGTCCCATTCCTAAACTTGATCCCCCTCCTTCCTTGTACCCCCCTGGTTTTCTTCACTTCGGAAATTTCTTTCCGAGTCATTTTTCTCCAGAGCCAACTGCTTGCCCTCCTGATCCTGTGGTGCCCCACTGCCAGTTTAAACACTTACCAATGTAGCCTCTAAACTACCCACTGAGGACCTCGGAGTCACTTCTAGACAGATTCAGGCCATCCCTGCTGTACAGGCCCTTATCCCTCCAGGTGGAGCCCAAGTCCCCAATGAAACCACATCCCTCCTCTGCACACTACTCCTTCAACTAATCATTGAAGCTTTTGGTGTGAAGGTTCCTATCTTTCCCCCTGTTATACTAGCACCTCCAAGTAAGTGACAGATCATGCAACCTGCTCACGACGCCTCCTCAGTTTCCTAAACTCCTCCTGCATTGCTGCTGGCTGATTCCTAACTAGGTCACTAGTCCCAAGGTGGATAATAATGGCCAGCTCTCCCTCCTTACCGACCTGCAGCCTCAGTTATCCTTAGGATGTTCTCTCCATCCCTCCACACCATGGTACAGCGAAGGCACTGGACTACCCCTAACTCATCTCTGCCTGTCCCCAGCCTAACTCCCTTTGCAACAGAGTCCCCCAGCAGGATTCACTTCCTCCTCCAGGGTCTTTCTCCCTCCATAGGGTCTCCACTGGGAAGGACTCCCTCTATCCACTGCCATAGGATCCTATGTTGGACCTTCCCACACCACTAGGGTGGCATATGGCAGTATAGCCTAGTGGTTACAGTAACAAGCTATGAATGAGCTTGGTACTTTAGACCTAGGTTTGATTCCCACAAACACTACTTCCATACTGTGTGACTCTGAGCAAGCCACTTAACCACCCCATTGCTCCCGGGTCACCCCTGAAAACAGGCACATGTGCCTAGTGGGCCTTACCTGGTTACCAAAGGAATAAAAAAAAAAAATAACTAAATATGAGTTGTGTAGTGGAACTGGCTTTGGGATGTACTTGCTGTCCACCACCCTAACCCTCCCCTGAGCCCACTGTCGACCAACTGCTCCTCTGCCTGGGCAACCTCTGAGGCAACGGTGGAGGACTAGGTGTTACCTGGTGGGGGGAGAGGGTTTTCCTGACCCAAGCCAACTCTGCTCAGTGGCTGACAACCTCCTCCCTCAGCTCAGAGAGATGCTTGCATACAGGGCAGCAGCTTAGTCTGCAGAGGATGCCCTGGAAGACAGTAGCCCCACATGCACTACATTGCACCACTCCCCACATCCTAACCTGCCTACTCCCTCTTGCTACCCTTTCTTTATTTTTTATTTAACTAATGCTTGAGTGCAGATATGGTGGCCATCACAGAAACCTGGGCATCGGTTAACAATGACTGGGACCACACACTCCCAGGGTACACTCTGTTCTGAAAGGATAGGGAGATAGGCAAAGGAGAGGGTTGGTCCTTTATCTGAACATAACATAAAGGTTAAGGAAGAAAGGTAAATTAGGGGGGCCAGTGCTGAGACAGCGTTCCTGTGGGTAAACCTGACTACTCCATCTAGTAAGTGCACAGGCATAATGGTGGTTTACAGACCTCCAAATTAGGGCAAGGAGACTCACAGGGAAAGAATGGGCTTGCAGTATAGCCACGTGGTGGTGATGGGGGATCTCAACAGCACGGGGTCAAAATGTTGAACGGAAAACAGCGATGAACAAACACCGTGAAATGGAAAACAGTGCCCACCAAAAACACTGACTACTATAACAGTGCCACAAAAAACAGCATGCCAGACTATGTGCTCATGGGAGGTTCTTCACCTTGCACTCCCCGAACCCCCACATCTAAATATAATCCCTTCCGGCGGGGGGGGGGCAACTCAGGGATGGGAAGGAACCGCGGGGAGGGAGGAATCCTTCTGGAGAGGAGGTGGAGCCCAGCCCTGAGTCGGGAGCAGGGAGACAAAACAAACTAAGTGCCACAAAAGGAAGAAAAAAATTCACTGACCACGGGACTTGAACCACACAGCAATCTCATTTTGCTAATCTCCGCTACCTGTGTTCTACCCACCATGCCACGGGGCAGCTGGTTAGCAGCACAGCCCACAGCAGAAGCTTTCTCCCTGTTCCCGAACAGCTACAGTGATAGCACTAAACTTAATCTACGCTATTATGTCCCGTAGCTGTTTTGCCCTGTAGCTGTTTTTGTCTTCTCTATTCTTATTTTGCGGTTTTAACCTGCGCTGTTTTCCATTTGACATTTTAACCTGGTACCAATCTCAACATACCAGACATGGACTGGTAGACCTTTGCTGCTCGCAGTGTCAGAAACCAGGCACCATCTGACAGCACTCAAGGCTCCCTGTTGGACCAGCATGTAATGGAACCTACAAGACAATCAGCCATCTTGGATGTAGACCTCAACACAAAAAGGATTATGTGACAGGGATCCACTGGGGTCCAGAGACCACAACACCCTGTGGTTTGAGCTGGCACTGTATAGTAGCACACCAGAACTGTGGCAGTGGACTTAAGGAGAGACGATTTTGGAAGGATGAGAGATATTGTTAGGAGCAAGCTACAGGAGGGAGCTATAGTAGTAAGTGTAGTGAAACAATGAGTTATTAAGGAGTCAGTTCTCAAGACAACCAAGACTTGAATGAAAAGTATCACCAAGGGTAACAAGCACAAGAAGCCCCTTTGGTTCTCTAGGGAGGTAAGAGAGGCAGTAAGGACAACAGTGCAATCAGAGGGAATAATCCTGGGAGATACAGTGGTAATCGTGCAAAGTTTACCGGTCGTGTGGTATACTGAGCATTGCGCAAACGCAGTACCCACTGGATAACATGTATGCCACTACTGCACAATGACGCACGGTGCACGGTACTGGTATACTATTGTGTGACTACCACTGTATATCAGAGCACAATGAAGGAGGCAAAGAAAGTGGTCTGAGATGCCAAGTCTGCCACGGAACCATGTGTTATGGAAGGGGTGAAGGATGGAGAAAAAACTTTCTTCCACTACATCTGAGAAAAACAGAAGACAGAGGGTGGGACTGTGAGACTGTCAAAGGTTGGGGAGGTGATACAGGAGAATGAGCAGAAGATACCAGTTTTAAATGACTACTGCTGCTCAGTATTTACAGAGAAAGTAGACAGACCCCTGCCAGACAGCAGAATAAAGCTTCAGTCAGGTGCATTCAGTAACGGGAATAAATTTAATTCACTGCTGATAGAATCCAGTAGGGGCTGGCAGCACGGAAGATGAACAAACCACCGGGGCCTGATGGTTTACACTCAAGGGTGCTCAAAGAACTGTCACTAGAGCTGCCAGAATCCCTAGTGGAGCTACTCAACAACTCACTTTGGACTGAGGTGGTCACTGCACATTGGAGGATGGCCAAGATGGTTGCACTCCACAACAGATAGGAAAGGGAGGAGCTGAGTAAAGTACAGTTACGTAAGAACTTACCGTAACAGTAGATCTTCGAGAGAGGCTGTTGCAGTAGGTAATTACATATCGACTGGCCCGGCGGGCGCAGGACCCTGAAAAATTTCTAGCTAGCTGTCCCTGGCGAGGACCGCCCCATGTCAGGTGACCGGCGTCAGGAGACGTCGGCTATAAAGGCGGTCCCGGATGCCCGCCTTCCAGTTCTTTCCCGCCACAGGCCAAAGAAGGCCGGACAAGAGAGGAGCGGATATTTTCCCCAATAGAAAAGGAGCTGAAAAAGCCTAGGGGGATGGAGGGCGGGAAGGTATTACCTACTGCAAGAGCCTCTCTCGAAGATCTACTGTTATGGTAAGTTCTTACGTAACTGTACTATCTTACTTCGAGAGGGCTCTTGCAGTAGGTAATTACATATAGGACTGAATCCCAAGCAGTCTGGAACAAAGAGAGGCACCGGGAGAAGGAAAACTACTCCAAAAGGTAGTTCTGGTTATGCAAGTCTCAAGACAGGAGGCCTTGCAAAACAGCCAGCACGAAGCCTGCTCCATGGCGAGAGGCAACATCCAAACTGTAGTGTTTCGTGAAGGCAAGGACGGAAGTCCAGGTGGTGGCAGCGCAGATGTCTGCTGCAGACACATTCTTGAAACAAGCTGCAGAGGCAGCTACTCCTCTTGTGGAGTGGCCCCTGACTTGACCCGGGAGGGTCTTGTTGTATTTGTCATAACAGAAAGTGATGCAATGAGCCAACCACTTAGACAGGCATTGCTTGGAAACAGCATTGCCTTCCCTTTTGTGAGCAAAAGAGACGAACAACTGATCAGTCTTTCTGAGATCCTTCGTCCTGTTGGTGTAGTATCTCAGAATCCGGTGAACATCCGTGAGTATGGAGTAATACTCCTTGATTAGAGTACTGCATAAAAAGGCAGGTAACTCTATGGACTGATTTAAGGTAGACTCTGCTACCACTTTAGGTAGAAACTTAGGGTTCGTCTTGAAGAGCAACTCGCTCCTTGTGAAAAATCAAGTAGGGATTTTACACATCAGGCCTGGAGCTCAGAGATTCTTGAGCAGTAATGGCCACCAGGAAGAGTGTCTTCCAGGAACGGAACTTCAAATCTGCAGAAGCTGCAGGTTCGAAGGGAGGAAGAGTAAGTTTCTCGAGAACAAAGTTCAAGTCCCAAGGGGGAGCAGGAGTACGGATGGGGGGCCTCAGGTGGAGGACCCCTCTGAGAAAAGTCTTAGAGACGTCCAGTTGAGCAAAAGCCTTGTCTGCGAAGGAAACATGATAGGCTGAAATGGCTGCCATGTGAACCTTCAGAGAGGAATGGCTGAGACCCAGGTCAAACAGATGACGTAGATACTCCAGCAGAAGCCCCGCTGAACAGGAGAAAGGTTCCACGTTCTTAGAAGTGGCCCAAATAGTGAATCTTTTCAACTTCATGGCATAAGTGGATCTGGTGGAGGGTTTTCTGGCCTCCACTAGACTCTCCGCCACTTTGGGAGACACTCCAAAATGGGATTGGGCTAGGTCTGCAGGAGCCATGCATGCAGATGAAGGGATTTGAGGCCTGGATGGACCAGGGTCCCCTGATCCTGGGTCAACAAACCTCGAGACAGAGGAAGAGGAAGAGAAGGATCCTCTGAGTACTGTTGTAGAAGAGAGAATCAGACTTGCCTGGGCCAGAAAGAAGCGATCAGAATAATTTGCGCTCCTTCTGAAGCTAGTTTCTGCAAGACTCGTGGGATAAGTGGAATTGGGGGAAAGGCATAGACGAATCTGTCCTTCCAGTCTAGAGACAGAGCGTCGTTCCAAAAAGCGCTTCGCTCTGGAACGAGTGAGCAGAAGACAGGAAGTTTTGTGTTTAGGAGGGATGCGAACATGTCAACCTGTGGTGTTCCCCAAAGTTGGAAGATATTGTCTAGGACCCCTTTGTCCAGTTCCCACTCGTGAGTCAGAGCAGAAGAGCGACTTAGCTTGTCTGCCAGGGTGTTGTCGACTCCTGGAACGTGAATCGCTGTGAGGTGAAGGTCGTGTTGTGTTGCCCAATCCCAAACCCTCATTGCCTCCCTGCATAGAGGGTAGGACCGAGTCCCTCCCTGCTTGTTGATATACCACACCACCCACATGTTGTCCGTCTGGCCAGCCTAGGTACAGGAAGGATGGGCTGGTGAAGGGCCTGGAGAGTGTACAACACTGCCTGAAGCTCGGCACTGGATGTGGGAGGAGCTTGTTCTAGCTTGGACCAGGAGCCCTGGGTCCGATGAGGGCCTAGATGGCTCCCCAACCTTCAGAGAGGCATCTGTGGTTAGAGTCTGGGAGGGGGAGGATAAAGAAAGGTCCTCCCGGAAAAAGGTTCTCTCGAACCATCCACCACTGCAAGTCTCACATCATCGGTGAGGAGATCAGAACTGAGCGATCTAAGTCGTCCACTAGCTGATCCCACTGGGAGCGTAGAGTCCACTGAGAGATCCTCATGTGGAGTCGAGCGCGAGGTACCGTCGGGATAGCAGCTGCCATGAGCCCGAGAAGGCGAAGGACCGACCTTGAAGAGACCATCCTGCGATCGGACAACAGACTTATTTGAGTCTAAAGGGTGGCTGCCCTGTCCGGAGGCAGGAAGGCCCTGCCCATGGTCGTATCGAGGATCGCACCAATAAACTGTAGTCTCTGGGATGGGTCCAGATGAGACTTGGAATGGTTGATGGTAATGCCCAGGCAGGCAAAAACCTGCTGGGTAAGGGAGAGGAAACGCAGGAGTTTCTCCCTGGACGAGGCCGCCAGGAGCGTCGTCCAGGTAAGGGAAAACCTGCACTCCCTTGGTACGCAGATGGCGCCACCACTGCCAGGCATTTGGTAAATACTGGGGCCGAGGATAGACCAAATGGGAGCGCCTTGAACTGGTAGTGGTCCCCTTGGAACACAAAACGAAGGTATTTGCGATGAGACGGGCGAATGGGAATGTGCAGATAAGCATCCTGCATATCCAGGGCACAAAGCCATTGACCCGGCCGGAGGAGGGGCAGGAGGCTCTGCAAAGAGAGTATCCTGAACCTTTTGTACTCTACATAAAGATTCAGGGAACTGAGATCTAAAATTGGTCTGAGATCTCCTGTCTTCTTTGGGACCAGGAAGAAATGGGAATAGTAACCCGTCTCCTGAAGATGAAGGGGGACAAGCTCTATCGCTTGCTTCAGCAGAAGAGCCGAGATTTCCTCCTGGACCAAAGGAAGATGTTCCCATGAATACGATGACTTCAGAGGGGAGTGGTGGTTTCTGAAGAAACTCTATGGAGTGTCCTTCTGCTATGAGCTGCAGCACCCAAGAATCTGTGGTGATCCTCTCCCATTCATTCCGGAAGGTGGAGGGAAAACCTACCTCCCACCGGTTCTCTGGGGAGTCCGGAGGCAGTGGGAGAGGAAAGGTCAGGTGGTGTGGGGCAGCCCGGCTGAAGCATCTGCTGCTTTTGGGCGGGGGGGGGCTTGGCAGCTGTGGGGGCCTGGCATTTTGTGGCCCTCCTTCCCTGGGGTTTCGCCTTTGGCCGATTCCGTCTGCGAAAGGGACGACGCTGCTGCTGATGGGGATGGTATATGGAATCAACTGAATTCAGTGCTGTCCCCTTCTCTTGCAAATCGGTGATGATGTCCTTGACATCACCCCTGAAAAGCACCGACCCCCGGAAGGGTGCTTCCTGGACAGCAGATTGCACTTCTGGGATCAAGCCTGACACGCAGAGCCAAGCATGACACCGTAGGCCTACAGCGAAAGCTGAGCTCCGCCCAGCAGTGTCCACTGCATTGTATGTTGCACGTAGCATGTGTCGACTGGCCGAACGAGCAGAGCGGATGAGATCAGTCAACTCCTGCTTGACTTGGGAGTCAGGCAGAGAGTCCAGTTTGGCTTCCGCCTGAGTCAGGATGGTCTTCTGGTAGTCCCCAATGTGGCCGACATAGTTCAGGGCCCTGATTCCCAGTGTGGAGGAAGCGTAAATCTTTCTCCCATACTGGTCCAGAAGGCGAGGTTCCTTATCAGGAGGTGACAAGCTAAGATGTTTAGGGTTCGCCGATCGGCCGTGAGCGGCGCTAATCACAACCGAGTCGGCACGAGGGTGAGAATCCAGGAAATCAGCACCCTCTGGAGCCTGATATAGCCGGTTCGACTTCCTAGGAAGTGGGGCTAAGGCTGACAGCTGTTTCCATATTGTGGTAACAAGGTTGGCGTGAGGCTCTAAGCAGGGTGGCAACCAAGGTAGGAGCTGTCACGGGCAGATCCAGATGTTCAGCGAGTTTCAGACACTGAGGATCTGGTTCCAGGGAGTGCCACTGATGAACCTCCTGGATTTTCCTAAGCAACTCCGTAAAAGAAGGATCCTCTGGAGGAGACTTCGGAGGAGTCCTTGGCCTGGGCTTTGTCGGAGAGCGAGGCTCGTCGTCTCTCTCGGAGCAGCCGTCGGAAGAGTCGAGAGTCCGAGGCGAAGAGAAGGATGAGGAAGAGAAGGCTCCTTCTCCGACCTGGGGAGAGACGGACCCCATGGAAGTCCCGAGGCGTGTCTGCCCTTCTCTGGATCAGACAGAAGAACCCTGGAATCCGGAGGTGGTGAGGGAGTGTGCTGCCTGAGGCATACGGGAACCTGGGACGGCACTGTCGCCGGAAGGCGGCTCTCGACCTCTTTGGTGAGCTGAGCCTTGGCCTCAGCCCACCAGGAAGCCAGAGTCTCCTGCAGGTCCACCGGCAGCCGTGAGGGCGGTGGAGGAGGAGGAGGAGGTGGGGGATAAGGATACGGGTTATAACCGTATGGAGCGTATCCAAAACCCGGCTGCGGGTAGTCCAGCGTCGGGTATTGTGGTGTCGAGCACTGAGGTGTCGGGAAGCCCGACATCAGGTACTGTGGCACCGGATACTGCATTCCCGGGTATGCCGGGCGAATAAGACGGAGGATACCTGGGAGCCGGGGGGGGGCTGCCGGAGCAGACGGCCCGGCTGGAGGCCTCCGGGTGGGTCCATAGTGGAGAGCCCTGAGGGCGGAGGGCCTGATGGGAGCAGAATATCTCCCGGAGTCGGTAAGGCCGATGTCAGGGCCGATGGCAGAGGCCCTAGCGCCGGAGGTACCGACGTCGGGGGGCCGGCATCAGGTCCGGCGCTTCAGGTGGAGGAAGGACTGACTGAGGCAGAAGATCCCCAGCTTCGCCCGGGGACGGAGGGGAAAAGTCCCCAGGATCAGGTTGGGGAGACTCTGGTTCCCCAGATGGCAGTGAAGGCTGCAGGGAACCGGGAACGACGGACAAGCCGACGTGAGGCTTAGTGATGAGCTCTCGGCGTCCGACTTATGAAACCGTCACGAGGCAGCGATGAAGAGATCGACCTGGTCCGGTGGCGAGGAGGCGCGCATCGCCCCAGAGGTCAGGCGTCTTACCGGCCTCTCTGGGCAGGCGTCAGAGAAGCCGGACGCCCGGCTTACAGAGTCGCCCACAGTGTAGGCCGCGAGCCTGCGGCGAACCGGGTGGAGTCCTCCAACTGCCCGAGGCGCCCGCAAGGCCCAGCGTGAGCCAGGCGGGCGGCCGGCGCTCTTCAGAAACCTCCGAGGCAGCCGTTGAGGAGCGATCCCCTGGAGGGGATGTTATCTGCATCCCGGCGGCTCCCGAGGGAGACGCGGTGGAGGAGCCCTTGTCCTGCTGCCTCTCCTTCTTCTTCCGATGTCCTTTGGGGGAAGTGGACACCTGCCTCAGTTTTTTGAGTTCTTTCTCCATAGAACTCATTTTCTTTTTTAGAATATGGGCTTCCAGGGATTGCTGCCACCTTTTCCGGGTAGCCGCGTTGAAACTGAGGCAGTGCTGGCACTTCTCGACCGGGTGATCAAGGCCCAGGCAGAACAGGCACAGGGAGTGGCTGTCATTGTGCAGTAGTTGGGTGCCGCATGAATCACACTTATTCTTGTGCTCGGAAGGTGTAGGGGACGACATACACCGACGCTTAGTACTGATGTTAGTCGAAAAATAAAGATTTTTTTCAGTAAAAAATGTTGAATGTAGGGCTGACGATGCACGAACTTTTCCGCGAGGCGCTGCATGAGCTAACGGCGGGAAAGAACTGGAAGGTAGGTGTCCGGGACCGGCCCTTTATACTGACGTCTCCTGACGCTGGTCACCTGACATGGGGGCGGTCCCTCGCCAGGGACTGCTAGCTAGAAATTTTTCCGTGGGGTCCTGCCGCCTGCCAGCGTCAGTCCTATATGTAATTACCTACTGAAAGAGCCCTCTCGAAGTAAGATCTTCAGATCCATTCTCAGTTTCACCTTGGTCACGTGCAGGTGGATGAGTCTCTAGTCAAGGAGAAGTACTTGGAAAGTGGTGGTCTTCAGGATAACAAAGAGTATACATCTGTGGTGGTAAGGTCCTTATAGACCAACCTAAGTGTTTTGTTTGACTGGGCTACTCGAGCTGTAGACAAGGGGCAGTTAGTCAAAATACTCTACTTTGATTTCAGCAACATTTTCAGATTCTGTGCCACAAAGGATGCTGCTGAGAAAACTAGTGGATGTGGGAGTAAGAGGGGAACTAACTAGATGGGTGGTCAACTAGCTAGGAGGCCATAAACAAGAGTAGTGGTCAATGGACACAAGTCAGGAGACACAGACGCAGTGAGTAGAGTGCCACAAGTGTCAGTCCTGGGAGTGGTCATCTTCAACATGTTCATTTGTGATACTGGTGAAGAAATACAGGGAAAGCTGAGTTTCTTCATGGATGACACAAAACTCTATGGTAGAGTGGATAGCCAAGATGAGGTGAAGGGGACGAAAGAGGATCTGGATAGATGGGAGAGATGGTTCAAGGTCTTGCAGCTTAAATTCAATGCAAAGAACTGTAGAGAGTCCAGGTTGTCTCCACTTCTAGCTGAGGCTGCTGTTGGAAGGCTCCAAACTACATTAAGCAGGTTGACGTCCCCCACCAGCAGCACCTCCCCCTGTTCTGCCATCTTGCCTTCCACAAGTATCTTAACTAATTCCTCTCACTGTGCTGAAGGTCTGTAAATCACTCCACTGCAAATAGTGGCTCCATTCCCCCATCCACAGAGTGATTCACAGTACCTCTGTTTCCTCCTGTATTCCCTGTACTGTATCTCTTGACACTGTTATGCTTTCCCTCACATAATGCACCATACCCCTCCTTTCCTTCCCACTCAGTCCTTCCTGACAGAGTACAGCTTGGTATGGCCATGTCCTAGTCACAGTTTTCCGTGTACCATGATTCAGTAATAGCCCCAATATACAAGCTGGCCTCTGCCATGATAGCTTCTAGGTCCAGAATCTTATTTCCTAGACTTCTAGCATTCACACATATAGCCTTCCAGATTCAGTTTCCACTCTGCTTATTGCCCCCCTTTTTTACCTTTTGCCCTCCCTCCTTTTCCCCTCACTTTTTAATGCTCCCATTCCCTTCTCCCTTTATCTCTACCACCCTGCTTCCTTTATTAATTTGCACCCTGGGGGATTCCTCTACCCTTGGGTTCTCTTTACTCTCTACTTCAGCCTGTGGGGGGCAGTTTCTGCCTTATCAGTTCCTTCCACTACCCCTCAGTTAGTTTAAATGTTCATCGAAGTAACATTTAAACTGCCCACTGAGGACTGCAGTTCCCCTCCTGCATAGATGCAAGTCATCACTCCTGTACAGGCCTTTATCATTCCAGGTGGATCCCCAGCCTCCAATGTAGCCAACCCCCTCTCTTTACCACTCCTTCAGCCATGAGTTAAAGCTCCTAGTGTGGAGATCCCTCTCCCCCCCCCATTGTAGACAGGCAGCACCTCAGTGAAAGCCGCTAAGCAAATTACCCAAGATCCTTCCCCATCCCCCTAAGCCCCCCTGCACTACTGCAGCCTGCTGCCAGCTAGGATATATTAGTCCCCAGGTGGACAATGACATCCAGCTCTTCCTCCCACCCTGCTGCCCTCGTGATCCTCAGGATCTCTGAGCAAGTTACCTGTCTAAGACTTTCCCCATCCTACTAAGTCCCCCTGCACTACCACCGCCCATTGCCAGCTAGGATATTAGTCCCCAGGTGGACAAAGACATTCAGCTCTTCCTCCCGTCCTGCTGCCCTCATGATCCTCAGAATCTCTGAGCAAGTCACCTGTCTAAGATCCCTCCCCATCCCATTAAGTTCTCCCTGCACTACCGCAGCCCACTGCCAGCTAGGATATTAGTCCCCAGGTGGATAATGACATCTAGCTCTTCCTCCCATCCTGCTGCCCTCGTGATCCTCAGGATCTGCTTCCCATCCCTCTGAGCTGTAGCATACATAGGCACCTAACCTGCATCTCCCCTCCTATCTATACCCCTCATAATCGAATCCCCAACAGAAGTTGCTTCATCCTCCTTTGAGGTCCTCTACCACTCTCCTTGGGGTCTCCACTATGGAGAGTCTCCACATCCTTCCAGGTCACTACCACTACTGCCTCCTCCCGGCAGTCCTGTCCCACCACAGCAGCACAGGGATTATGTAGTGGTACCAGTTGAGGAATGTGCCTCTGTCCTACCACCGCCACCCTTTCAGAGCCAACCATAGTCCAGGCATTCCTCCTCCTTGGCATCCTCTGAGGTAATGGTGGCAGATGTGATGGCCCTTGGGGGGGAAGATGTCCCATGAATCCTAGCCAACTTGGTCCAGAGTCTAGCAACATCCTCCCTCAACCCACAGAGCTGTGTGCAAATGGGGCAGCACCGAAGTCTCCAGGAGGTCTCTCTGAAAACTGCCACCCCACAGCCACTACACTGCACCACTCTCAGCATTCTCAACTTCTGTTCTCCTTGTTACCTGGAAATAATTTTTTACCCTTACTCTTGATAAGGTGCTTCTGCTTTCCCGGTTTTTGTCAGTTTTTATTTGTGTACCCTGTGCCTTGTTTAAATTTCTTTATACACAGGTTACAATGAGCTCAGGAGGCAGAAAACTGCCCTTATAGAGCTAGCCACCAGTGTGGTGGTTGAAGTTTTATCTTAGATAAGATGTTTTTTATCACCCATAAAGATGTCTAAGTTGTTTTTAAAAAGATCCATGGTGTTACTCATTACTATATCCTTTGGTAGTGCATTCCACTGAGATACAACTCTCTGAGTAAACCAATGGCCTCTTTTATGGGTTTTATAATTGTCATCTTTAATTTTAAATTGTGTGTCCTGGTAATAGTGCTTGTAGTATTTCTTATTAAACATAGTGTTTCAAAAAGAAAAGGATCCTGAAAAGCTTTATATGTTAAACATAGATCACCTCTTAATTGTCTATATTCCATAGAATAGAGGTCTATAGCTTTTAATCTTTCCTCATAATTCAAATTATTCATGTCTTTTATTGTTTTGTCACCCTTCTTTGTATTCCTTCGACTAGTTTATTTCCTTGAATTGTGGCAGGCACACAAAATTGAGAGCAATAATCCAATTGTGATCTTACTAAGCTTGTATACAGCGGTAAAATAACCCTTGAATCTCTACTTTTTATATGTCTAAGAATGCAACCAACAATTATTTGGCATTTTTTAACCTTTAGTAGGGTGTGTGTGTGTGTGTGTGTGTCAAAGGTTAATTTGTTATTCACTATCACTCCAAGGTATTTTTCATTTATGGTTTCAGTAAGTTGAACATTGTTTAATTTATATCTGAAATTCAAATTATTATGTCCCAGGTGCATTATTTTACATTTTTGTTCATTAAAGAATATTTTGGTTTCGGTAACCCAAGTGCTGATCTTATTTAATTCAATTTGAAAGTCCTTTGCAGCTCGTACATTATTAATTATACATCCTAGTTTGCAGTCGTCTGCATACTTGGCCATCCAGATCTTGCTAGATGGTTGCATTGTTGATACCAGTAAATTAAAGAGAACAGGGCCCAGAACAGATCCCTGTGGTACCCCACTGCTGACTGCTACCCACTGTGATTGATGGCCTGTAATGACCACACGTTGGCGTCTATTGTCTAACCAAGATGTAACCCATTTAATAATATCTGAAGGAAATTCAGACTGATATATGTGTTTTATTAACATTTGATGTGAAACTCTATCAAATGCTTTTAAAAAAAAAATCAGGAAAATCTATATCCACAGGAAGCCCTTTATCAAAGGATACACTAACATTCTCAAAGTTCAATAAATTAGTTAAACAAGATCTTCCCTGACTAAAACTGTGCTGTGTAAGATCATGTATATTATAGTTTATAATATGGGCTTCAATTCTGACTAGTAATAATCTTTCAAATATTCTGCCAACAACAGATGTAAGGCTGATGGGTCTGTAGTTAGAAAGAGATTTTTTACTACCAGATTTATGTATTGGAGTAACGAATGCCTCATTCCACGATTTAATGGTTTCGCCTAGATGCAAAGAGGCACTAAATAAATAAGCGAACGGGCCACATATAACATTGTTTCTTTTAGAAATCTGGGATGAACATTGTCAGGCCCTGGGGAAGAGAAGATTTTAACATTTTGTATTAGTTTATATTCCTATTCTAGATAGGGTGTTGCACCTATTCCCAGTTTTGGCTTACCCTTGAACTTTTGGAACTTTTGCCCTTCCCAGCAGTGACTGTTAAACAGTAGTGAACAGGTGCCTTGCCTTACTCAACCAGGAAAGTCCCCTGCTTCTACACTTCCTTGTGCTGATGCCTACACCTACGTCAGTTACCTGTTCTACTCCTTCGCTGTTCCACTCACTAACTAGGACATGAACATGTTGGCCATGTTAGAGTCGAAGTGCATTTATGGCGCTTTTGTAAGAAAGTTCAGAACCTTTGTTAGCTCAATCCCCCCAGTTACACACCTGATTCACAGGGCTTCCTGAATCCACTCCGCCCCAGATTAATCTCCTGAGCTAGTTTCCCCCACACCACCTGTTTCAATTTTAAAGACAAGTTAAGTTCCCCAAATGTTGCCTAAAATCTCTTTTTTTTTCTCTCCACGTATCCTGCAACTTTCAGTATGAACAGAATATAAATGAATATAAATATACCTTTAATGTAAAGCTACTGTAGGTGCTTTGTCTGCTCTCTGTTAGCAAAGTTCACTCTTCATATCAGATTGTTAAAAAAATGTAATATAAAATGTATTGATCAATATGCAAATTATAAACTAACGGTGCAAGTTTGTGTATCACATAGCAGTAATAATGCAAACTGAAACAATTACACTCCAGCTGTGGGACTGACAATTGACAGCAACACTGACCGAAGTATGCAGGGATTTGTTAATATGTTTCTAAGCTATATTGGCAATAAAGGTACTCACAATACTTGCTTCACTGGAATAGAGTTGTTAGGAAAGCAGATGCAGATTATTACACATTGCAGCATAAGAGTCACTATTTCTTAAACTGAATGTTCCTTCTTGGAAAAATATTCCATGGATTTCAGGGATGGCTACTGATGGAGCATCTGTCATGTGGGGATGTGGTGGTGTAATAGCAAAGTTTAAAAGCAGTGGTCTGTCTACGTTGCTTGTCACCCACTACATTGTTCATCTTTTATAGCTTCTGTACGCAGCGTGAGCTTGTCTCAAAATTAATACTCCCCTTGTTTGATTATGCAGACGTGGTTTATAATCAGCCCCCTCCTCTTCTCTCAGTAAGTTTGACACCTTGTGCAATGCTTTTGCTGCTTCACCACTAATCCCCCCTTTCTCACCACTGTTTACTTACTCTGCACTCTGTCCTTCCTCTTCCCCATCACTGTTAACTGCATGGTGCATCCTTTATAGCTAAATATCGGTTTAACTCTCTTCCAGCATGTCTCTCCTCCCTCCTCTCACCAGCTGGTGCCTCTGATTACCCCCTCTGCTCCAGAGACTCACACATTTTTTGCACCCCTCTGGTGCACTCCTGAGATGTACAATCTGCCTTCCTTACCGCCTCTCCCTTCTTTGGAATCAACTCCCATCACTCCTACAGTCATCTCCTTCCTTTTCCTCCCTTAAACACCAGTTAAAACTCTCTCTCCAGCCCTCATGCATCCCTGCCCAGTCTCCCAGCTGATACCCCCCCCCTTCCCTCTTCACCTGGCTGGTGCCCCCCCTCCAAGCTAGCTTTCTAGCCCTAAGTTCAATGTCTACCTGAACTTCTTCTCGCTGTATAGATCCTTCCCTCATCTCAGTCAACCCATCCCACACATCCACTGCTCTTTATTTCTGCTCATTCAATACAAAACGTATTGTTTTCCCTTATTATTCCTTGATATGCAACTGTAACATGGATCTTTTATTCATGTCACTGTTTTTGAATTGTAAATATCTGTATATTCTTCACCATTTTGTTCACTGTAACTCTTTTTGGACTGTAAATATCTGTATATACTCCTCTTAACCTTCCCCCGGGTCACACCTGGAAATGAGCTCCAGCTCAGTGTGCCTCTCCCAGCTACCAACTTTTAAATAAATAAATACACGAGAAAAGGGACAAGAAGGATGGGATTGTTAGGCTTCAGAAAGGGGATGGGTGGGTGGAGGAGAATAGAGGGAAAAGCAGAGGTACTAAATAAATACTTTTGCTCTGTCTTCACCATGGAAAAAGAGGGACTGGTGCCAATGGGGGGAGAAGAGAAGCATGAATGTGTTCATAGAGGGGGACAGAGTGAGGACAGGGCTGCTAGCATTGAAGATGGACAGATCACCAGGCCCAGATGGCATACACCCAAGGGGACTGAGGCAACTGGCTAAGGAGCTTGTGGTGCTACTGGCCTGTTCAATAACTCAATGGAGTTGGGCATGGTACCGCAGGATTGGAGAACAGCATATGTGGTGCCCCTCCATAACAGCAGTCCCAACGATGACCCAGGGAATTACCGACCGTTTAATCTGACCTCAGACATGTGCAAGCTCATGAAGACCATGCTTAAGGAAAGGTATTGAGGATGTGGGATTGAAGACACGGACACCAGGATCAGGATCCAGAAGAAGGGCTAGCTGCCCTATTTTTATTTATCAAAATAAAATAAACTGAACAAACTGCAAACGACAAAATAAAACTCCAAAGGTACAAAAATCAAAGAGCAAAAATATAAGCTTCTCTAGTAAGAGCTGGAGAGGAGTTAGACCTTGTGCTGTCTAACACACACTGACTCTTTTCCCCAAACGGTACCAACTTATAGCCCAGTGGTCTATCATGTGACCTGAAAACTTCATCCATTTAGTACAATGTAACATTAATCTACTGAATAACGCTTTATTTTTCTGTCATTTTCACCATACTAATACAGTAATATACTAAACACTTCAATTCAGCTATCTATAGCAATTATATACAGTTCTGCAGCCATTTTTATTCACCTCTCGCTCGCAGGACTCCTCCCTCACTATTCTGCATAATAAATAAAGGAATGAAGAGGCCGGCCAGCTCTTAGAGAGGTGCAGAGATAGTATGCGGCAAGCTCCTTGAATGTGCGAGAGAGAAATGAGGTAGACACTGCAGAACTTTTGCAACGCTGAGCTGCAACATTCTTCTGGGCCAGGCATTCTCAAAACCATGGCTTGCTTTAATCAGGTAACAGACCCAAATCCCAAAATCCAGTTTTTCTTAGCTTGCAGTCTAAACATTTTATTAGCATACTTCTAACCAGGTAATGCAACATTCTGTAATTCGAGCAGACCGTTAAAACTGGGCGCTTCTGCTGTGCCAAGATTTGCGTGTCCAGCACTAACATTCCACATGCAAGGGCTTTGTTGTTAAACCAAACTACAAGCTGTAATGCCTTTAAATGTATTTGTCAGTCTGTTTCTTTTGGCTGGATGAGTGCAGCATAAACCCTGCACCGCCACTGCACCAGCGGTACACATTAAGCGGGTGTCTTACTAAGCAGGCTCGAATCACCTTTCCCAAACAAAACACCACTGAACTGTGGGCAAAACCCAGACGCTCTTTTGTAACTTCTCTCCCTCCAGCCTTGGGTAGTGCAAAGCAACCTTTCCCTTACATAAGAGAGAATTACCAAACAAAATAGGGGGAGGGATCTTTTCAATGCTTACAGCCCCCTTGGAATATATAGCGAGTCCCACTCTGCCCCTTGTTGACATCCGTGGACCAGAAATTAATAGAAAAAAAAAAATACAGAACAACAGGTGGCCAATCTGTCTTTTAAACAATGACAGATACAAACAAAGTAAAGAAAAAAAGAACAGGATAAAGACATGCTTTTACGCAACAGGCTTAATAGAGGACAGGCAAAGGGTAAATACAAGAGGTCTGAAATACCTTCACGGAGTCCTGGGGTAAAATGGAGCTCCCATGACAAAAGGTTGGTAGAATATCTAGAGGAGCATGGTTGCCAGGATGTGAGGCAGCACAGATTTATGGGAGGGAGGTTATGTCAAACAAATCTGACTTTTTTCACTGGGTCACTAAAACAGTAGACCAGGGCCAAGTGGTGGACATCCTTTACCTGGACTTCAGCAAGGCCTTTGACTCTGTACCCTACAAGAGGTTGATCTGGAAGTTGGCGAATGAGTTGGGGAGAAGATGACCAGATGGGTGGAAAACTGGCTGAGGAACAGGACCCAGAGGATGGACATGGGGGAAGAGCCATCTAGCACCAGGGAGGTCACTAGAGGGGTCCCAAAGGGCTCGGTGATAGGACTAGTGTTGTTCAATGTCTTCATCAATGACACTAGGGATGACGTTAAGGACAAAATGTGCCTATTATGGATGACAAAAAGCTCTGTGGGAGGATGGACACAGCCGAGGAGATACAGGACTTATAGGATGATTCTCAAATCTTGAGAGGTGGTCTGGGGTTTGGCAGCTTGGCTTCAATGCAAAGTTATGCACACTGAAGCTAAGAACCCAGGACAGAGTATGAGCTGGGATGGGTCTGGGTATCTGCAACAGAGAAGGAGCAGGATCTTGGAGTGATGATCACTAGCAACCTGAAGCACTCCAGACAGTGTAGGAAAGCAGCAGCAAGGGCAAATAAAATTTTGGATGCACAGCCAGGGGAATCAGCAGTAGATGAAAGAAGGTTATACTACCCTTGTACAGGTTATTGATGAGGCCACAACTGGAGTAGGAAGTACAGTACTGGTGCCCACACCTTAAAAAGGACATTAACCTGCTGGAGATAGTCCAGAGGGAGGCATCGGAAATGGTCATGGGACAGCAGGGTAAAACATATGAGGAGAGGTTGGGGGCCCTGCACATGTACTCCCTGGAGGAGAGAGAGAGACAGGGGACATGACTGAGACCTTCAAGTACTTCAAGGGGATAAACAGGGTGGATAAGCAGGGTCTCTTTAAGCTAAGTGGCAGCTGAAACATTGGGGGCAGAGTCTATAGAGGTTCAGGAGGGACACTAAGAAGCATTTCTTTACAGAGAGGGTGGTGGCCAGTTGGAATGCGCTGCCAAAAGAAGTGGTCTTGTTGAAATTGATCACAGTCTGGTCTGTCTGGTGCTCAGTAAGCTCCTGGCAGCTCTCCTCCAGCTGGTGATGTGTGGCTCTTCATAATTTTCTCATAGTTGTGCCTTCCCTTTCCTTGACTTCTTTGTTCGATAGAGATTAGGGAAGGACCTTCCATTTGTATTTGATCATGGTCCTGTCTGTCTGGTGTCTCAGCCAGCTGCTGCTGGTAATGCCCCTTATTATCTTCCCATAGTTATGCCTTCCCTGGCTTCTTTGTTCAGATGGGAAGGATTTCCCATTTGTAACTGATCATGGTCTGGTCTGTCCAGTGCCTCAGTCAGCTCCTGGTAGCTCTCCTGCTTGTGATACTTAACTCATTATTTTCTCATAGTTCTGCCTTTCCTTCTTCAGACTGGAAGGGCTGTGCATTTGTACTTTACAAGTTCTGCCTCCTGTGTGATACTTCTGATGCTGCTTTGCCCGTATGTCTTATCAGGTCTTGAATGGAATTTCCAGAATCTAGAGACATGATTTCAGCTGAAAGACAACTATAAAACTGAATTGGCTACCAGCTTTCAAAATTGGATGGCCATAAAAAAGTAGCCACACAAAAAATGTGGCCACTAGTTTCTGTTGTACGCTGGCAAGCTGCCCGCCACACCACAAGGTGAACTGTCCCACCCTAGCTGGGATTTAATAAGCAGCACCCACCACCAGTATTTGGGAGGGAGAGAATATTCTTCCATCTTTAACTGCCTATCGTTTTACTGCTTCTTGAAGCACCTTACACCCTAAGGCTGTATCAGTGGAGTTCTGCATGCACAGTCTCCAATATTTTATAAATGTAAACAAGATCAGGTTCCCCCTTTCACAAGATGGAAGCTAAGGAGTTTGCCCTTTTTGTTCAAAAGGTTGCCATAGCCCTGGTGAAATGCACTTTGATCAAAGTTGGTGGTGTTCACTTTGTTGTCATTCCTATACATCTTCTGCTCTATCTAGCCAAGGTTACATAGTAAGCCTTCTGGACCATTTTTTGGTGCTCCAAATAGTACAAAAAGGCAACCAGATTCCAAAAAGTACTGTGTATAAAGTATGTTGTAACTGCTATGTAAATGTCTAACTTGAGTAACTATGCAGTATGTGCCTGGGTTTTGGGCAAAAGAGAGAATTTTTTCTTGGTTAACATGAAACTCAGTAGGAACCTTAGGAAGGACTAATGGGACTGTATGTAATACTACTGAACCTGCTGACAGATCAGATATGGTTCCTTGCAGGAGTGCCTGCATCTCTGCTGTCTAGCAGAGCAAATTACTGCTAGAAAACCTCTTAACTCAGTCTTCTCTCAGATGACCATTTTGGATTAAGGTTAAGTAATGAGACTCTTCAGACTTCAAAAAGTGCTATGACAGAGGCTTGCATGAAGGATCACAGAGTGCATGAAGATCCCAGGGATTCATACTGAGGTCTCTGGAGCAGAAGTCCATGTAACACATCGAGACTACCCTCCAACTGCTCTGGGGTAGGACTTTTTAATTCCACTGTCATATAGTTTTCTGTGCTAGCTTTAAAGAGAAGGAGGCAGTATAGTGCAGTGGGTTAAAGCTCCAAGCTGCAGATCTGGAGACCTGGGTTTGAATCCCACAGCCGCCTAGGTGCATACTGTGTGATTCTGAGCAAGTTACTCAACTTCCTTGTGCTCCAAGGTCGCATCTGGAAACAAGCTTCGGCTTAGTGTGCTACTCCTGGTTAAACAATGTTGCCTTGCCTTTCCCGGTATCATTCCCTTTAATGACTTCGCTCCGGGCAAAGGAGAACTTTCCCTTCTCAGATGCAGATGGCTTCCTTCTAAGTTATGTCCTCTTAGATGCTAATTCAATACTTCAAATTCAAGATTCATGCCTATCATGAGATCACTATCCCCAATTATACTATGGTTGCTAATATAGGTGGAGGTAGAAGAAGGCCTCAATACCCACCAAGTCTACCTCCCTACTGCTAAGTGGTTGTACATGATACTGTCTGCCCTGTCCATAAAAGCATCCAGTAATCCTTTGAATGTCTTTTTGTCTTTTGCCTTAATAACAGAACTAGGCAGTCTGTTCCACAGCCTAACCACTCTCTGCGTGAAACAGTAATCCACTAGTAGCTTTGCAATTACTCTGCAAGCTGCTTACTGTGACCTCTTGTATTGTGATTATTTATTCTGAATTCGAAACCTAGATCTAGTTTATAAAATGGGTAGGGAAAATCTTGTATTTTGACTGGTTGCTAGCAGGGGTCAAAATAACTACCTATCAGCCTGTCCCAGACACCCAGTTTTCCCTAGGGACAGCTGGTTTCACTTCTCTGCCTGTCCCTGGGACAGGCACCAAGTGAAAAAGCATTAGCAGCCACTAGGAACCAGGACATGCCGTCACCTGTAAGGCTGAGCTATGGACAACCCAATATTATGGTGTCACATGTTGAGAGATGTCCATTCAACCTAACATCCCACAGTGGGCAGTTTTGACAAGCAGCAGAAATGAGAACAGTGCCATGGTAGTACTAGGCTGTGCATGTGTTCCTTGTCATCGTGCACGTGCAGCTGTCTGCCTTCCTTTTACTTTCTGCACTGCATACCTCATTTCTCTGTGTGCTGTACTTGCAGTAGCAAACTAAGACTAGCTCTTGTTCACAGGCAGCAGAGTTTTCGGGATGCATATTAAAAATCATTTTCAGGACTGTCTACTATCTAAGAGGGGGTAGTGCTATTTGAAAACACGTTTCAGGGCAGACAGTCAAGGCAGAAAGAGGGGAAGATTCAGTATTTAAAGATTAGGAGAGGAGCTTAAAAGAGCGGAGACAACCACATAAAACCACATAACAGAAGAAAGGCTCCAGAGACAGGACATGGAGAGGCTGATTAAAAGCCGTCCTTGTCAGGGTTATTAAGTGGAGGTAACTTTTAGTGTCCAGGCTATACAGTAATACAGGAGCAGAGGAAGCGGACTGTCTTGTCTGGGAAGAGGAGGAGGGAATTCATTAAGGCCCTTGTGTGGCCTACTACTGGGTGGGGTGGTAGAGAGAGAAAACTGAAAGCCCTTATCAGGGCAGTGAACTGTGGGCATACCTGTGTGCGTTTTAAGGCCATATACCAGCAGTGGGTGATATTTACTAGCCTTTTTAGGGCACCTTACAATAGGCACCATCAGTGATTAACCCTTTTCAGGGCACAGTGCCATCTAGGGAGGTATTCGCTTGTATTCAGAAACAGAAATGTAAAATTAGTAAACAAACATCAACAGGACAGGCACAAATTCTGTGGGACAGTCAAAATAAATACTGCACCTGCCCCTTGGACAGTCACCCACAAAAATGTATTTCTAGCCCTGGTTGCTAGCCATGCATTAGAAGTGTCTACTGCACGGCTAGCAGCACATTCAGTTACCCACAGCTGCATTTTAAGAATTAGAAATTTTGAAGCCAAACAGAATGTTCATTTTTCAATCACCGCCATTTTTTCCCCCACTGCAAGCCACAAACTTGCCCAAACCTTAAAAATTCACATAATGTCACTTGGCACTGCACAACTTACATATCATATGTACTTTAATACAGACCAGCTTGTTTCAAGAATCTCTCACCCATCCCCTGAAACTGTGGAGCAGCTGACAGTCAGTGAAACCGCACCACTCACTGAAGAAACTACAGGACACTGAAGTTTGTTTTTCACTACACTTCCCTTTTAGCTGTTATCTGTGCTTCTGCTGATGTGCAGATGCTCTCCCAGTCTATGTAGTGTGCTCTTCCTCCAATATAAAACAAAAAATGAAAAAAAAAAATTGAAAAAAGTACAGTTACGTAAGAACTTATCGTAACACCAGATCTTCGAGAAAGGCTCTTGCAGTAGGTACTAACAGATAAGACTAAGCCGGCAGGCGTCAGGACCCCACGGAAACTCTTCTAGCTAGCAGTACCTGGCGAGGACCACCCCTGGACGTCAGGTGACCGTCAGCGGACATCAGCTAAAAGGGCGGTCCCACGCTCGTCCTCCAGTTCTCCTTCCGGAGGCAGCTTGTGGCAGGAGACAGAATCGTGGCCCATAAGAGAAAAAGAGAAAGAAAAACAGGGATGGAGAAAGGGAATACAGTACCTACTGCAAGAAACCTCTCTCTAAGATCTACTGTTAGGGTAAGTTCTTACGTAACTGTACTATCTTACTTCAAGAGCGCTCTTGCAGTAGGTACTAACAGATAGGACTGAGTCCTAAGCAGTTCTGAATAAAGAAGCCAGAGAGGAGGACTGATAGCAACAAACTGTCCACAGAAAGTCTGGTAGGGAAATCAAGAAACAACCCTCTGCAATACGGCGAGGTCAAAACCTGCTCTGTGCCTGGAGGTCATGCCCAGACTGTAATGTTTGGTAAAGGTATGGACAGAGGTCCAAATAGCGGCGGCACAGATTTCTGCGGCCAAGACACCTCTGAAGTATGCAGTCAAGGCTGCCATGCCTCTAGTAGAGTGCCCTTTCACCTGGCCTGGAAGGGGCTTGTTGTACTTATTGTAACAAAAGGTATTATAGTTAGCTAACCATTTGGAGAGACACTGCTTAGAAACAGAGTGATCATCCTTCTTGGAAGCAAAGGAAACAAACAATTGGTCCATTTGCCTGAGGTCCTTCTTGCGGTTGGTGTAATACCTTAAAATACAGTGCATGTCCAAAGTATGAAGGAGGTGCTCCCCTTGATTAGAATAGCCAGGGAAAAAAGTAGGCAACTCAACTGACTGGTTGAGGGTGGATTCAGCCACAACTTTCAGGAGAAACTTGCGGCTGGTTCACGTGGCCACCCTATCTCTATGAAAAATCAAATAGGGAATTCGGCACATCAAGGCCTGGAGCTCAGAGATCCTCCGAGCGGAAGTGATAGCCACCAAAAACAGAGTTTTCCAGGACAGGAAACGCAAATTCGCCTCCACTGCAGGCTCGAAAGGGGGCAGCGTGAGCTTTTTCCAGGATAAAATTCAGATCCCGGGGGGGGGGGCAGGATTGTGTACAGGAGGTCTGAGGTGAAGAACTCCCTTCAGGAAGGTCTTGGAAATTTGTAATTGGGCTACCGACTTGTCTTCCAGAGGAAGATGGTAGGCCGAGATGGCCGAAAGGTGGACCTTGCGAGAAGAATAGCTGAGGCCCAAATCAAAAAGATGTTTAAGATAGTCCAGAATCTTGACCATAGGACAAGAAAACATCTCCAAGGATTGAGCTTCAGCCCAAATGGAGAAGGAAGCGCTTCCACTTCATTGCATACATGGACTGAGTGGAAGGCTTCCGGGCTTCCAGCAAGATAAGGGCCACGTCAGGAGAAACGCCAAAGCGGGAAGCAGCTAAGTCTGCAGAAGCCATACGTGCAGATGTAGGGACTTGAGACCTGGATGGACCAGGGTCCCGTGGTCCTGGGTCAACAGATCCTGAGACAAAAGAAGAGGGAAAGGCAGAAGAACTGACAGCTGGTGCAGGATACTGAACCAGGCCTGCCTCGCCACAGAGGAGCGATGAGGATCATCCTCGTGCCCTCTCCCTTGAGCTTGAAAGGGACGCTGGGGATTAAAGGAATTGGAGGAAAGGCATAGACAAATATGCCTTTCCAGGATAGAGACAGCGCATCCAGATAGAAAATGCCTCGCCCTGGAACGAGCGAGCAGAAGAAGGGAAGCTTGGTGTTGAACGGGGATGTTAACAGATCTGTGGCATTCCTCAGTGGGAAAAGAGATCATCTACGACGTCTCGCTTTAACTCCCACTCACAACCAATTTGTCACAATCCCACTCAGCAGGTCAGGCCCTCTTCTTCCACAATGCCAACCTCTGAGAGCAGTATTGTGAACAGGTAACAGAAACAGCGCAACCCTCCTGCCTGTTTTGTGGGTTCGAATCACCTTTGGTCTCAAGTTCTGGAGGGATTCAAACTGTGAACCTTATGCTAGCGTACCCCAAATGTATAGGCTCAGATAATTCTGCTCTTTGGGGATTGCCAGATATCTTTCGCCCAGAGCACCTAACCAGGTACAAAATGAACCCTAAAAAAACTAAGAAAGACCATAGGAAAAATTCTTACCTTTTCCCAGTTTGGTATTACCATTAAGCTATTGCACAGTGTCAACTTTAACCATATATGCTTCACTTGTCAAAGAAAGAATTTTGAAGGCACACCAGTCTCTTTAAAATAGAGGTTTACTTATAAATAGATAAAGAAATATGCAAAATATAAATACAGAACAATATATCACAACGCATACAATCACTTAAAAGAATAAGGTTTAAAAAGTGCAAATTCCTACCACCAGACAATTAGACTCATCTATCTAATGTATATCTTCTAACAGTGCTAGAGTAGATGTTTCTTCTTCAGAGTCCAAACATGTATGTCCCCAGTGCCCTGGCCAAATTTCCCCCCATTCACTAAAAATACCACCAACAGCATAATCTGGTTCAAAGTCAGTTGGTATTCATCTATATCCCCCCTCCCCCGGGTCGTGCCTGAAAATAGGCAGAATTTGTCTAGTGCACTTACTCGATCAACAAAAGCTAACTAAATAAATACATTTCTAAGATCAACGCAGCATGTGACATCTTTGCTCCCTCACGTAAACGGTAAAATCAAGGGAGTCCACAATTACTGGATCTTCTCAGCCCTGCT
Organism: Neoceratodus forsteri; assembly: GCA_016271365.2. Taxonomy (NCBI): domain Eukaryota; kingdom Metazoa; phylum Chordata; order Ceratodontiformes; family Ceratodontidae; genus Neoceratodus; species Neoceratodus forsteri. Next base: position 67,449,933 of record CM028133.1, read on the forward strand.
GAATCTTATGGTCACCAGAGACCATCTCTGGCACAGAGCCAAGGTCACCAGTCGTCAGGCCGATATCCAGAATTACAAAGTGGCTGGAAACCTCTGCACCCAGGAGGTCAGACTAGCTAAATCACATTATTTCAAATAAGACCTCATTAACACATGAGGGAATGGTAGAACATTTTGGGAAAACATGAAAGACCTAATGGGGAAGGACAGTAAATTCTCACCCTGCATGCTTCTGGTGTCATGTCAGATGAATCTAATCGATTTCTTTGACTGGGTGACCAAAGTAGTAGACTAGGGAGGGGCTGTGGACATGGCCTACCTAGGCTTTAGCAAGGCATCTGACACAGACCCACACAAAAGATTAATAAACAAATTAGCCAGCCTGGAAGTGGGTTGCAGGGTGGTAGCCTGGGTCAAACATTGGCTGGACAACAGGATGCACCAGGTAATAGTAAACAGAGCCACAGTGAAGAAAGGGGGGTTACTAGTGGGGTACCGCAGGGTTCGGTACCGGGTCCAGTCCTTTTTAATGTCATTGTAAGTGAGATTGTAGAGGGACTGGAAGGAAAAGTATGAATCTTTGCAGACGACACAAAGATCTGCAACAGGGTTGATACACAAGGTGGGGTGGAAAGGATGAGAAGGGACTTGGCAAGGTTGGAGGAATGGTCAAATGTATGGCATCTTAGATTCAACACAAAGAAGTGCAAAGTAATGCACCTGGGAAACAAAAACGCAGGGGAAGAGTACACAATGGGGGGGTAAGATACTGACAACAACAAAAATGGAAAGGGACCTGGGGTAGTTATATCAGATGACCTAAAGGTGGGCAGGAGGAGGGCTGGGTGGATACTGGGATGCACAGGGAGAGGCATCAATAGTAGAAAATAAGAAGTTGTTATCCCTCTGTACAGACAGTTGGTGAGACCCCATCTGGAGTACTGCACGCAGTTCTGGAGACCTCATCTCCACAAAGACATAGACAGGGTGGAGGCTGTCCAGAGAAGGGCAACCAAAATGGTGCAGAGTCTGTACCAGAAGACATATAAAGAGAGACTAAAGGAGCTTAATATGTATACCCTAGAGGAAAGGAGGGAGAGGGGGGACATGATAGAAACTTTCAAGTACCTCAAGGGAATCAACAAAGTCCAACAGGGTAGCATCTTTCAGAAAAAGAGATGTGCAAGAACAGGGGCCACAATTTGAAGAAGGGGAGGGGATGGCTCAGAGGTAATGTGAGGAAGTATTTTTTCATGTAGAGGGTTGTGGATGCATGGAACAGCATTCCTGAGGAGGTTGTAGAGTCAAAAACAGTGGGGGAATTCAAGAATGCATGGGAAAGACATAAGGCAATTCTAGTGGGGGGGTAGAAGGAAGTAGGCTGTTGGTTAACTAGTATCTGCAGCTTATCCATTAAGTAGGGAAATGGGCAGACTAGGTGGGCCAAGCAGTCCTTATCTGCCATCAAATTCTGTTTCTATGTTTCTGTGGTGAATGGGAACGTAACCCAGGCTCCCAAAATCATCGCCACATTTGATGATGCCTTCACAGACCTTAGCAGTATACGCCAACAGATCCCCCTGATGACCCATTTTCTAAGTCTCTTGACCCTAAGACCACTATTAATGAGTCCCCTTCTAGCACCTCTCCTTCTACCTAAAAGCTATCTCCAAGTCTGACGCCAAAAATACCTCCAACAGGTGCTTGGCAAATCTCGTCACAGCAGTGATACTCTGGACCTAAAGTTACTTGCCCTCACCCTAGATGTAGTGTTCTGTCCTCTAGCTGCGCTCCTGAACCTCTCTCTAAGGTATCATAGGTACCATAGGTAGATCAGAGCCAAGAAGACCGTAGTCCATAATGCTCGCCAATATAATTAATCATAACCCTTTATTGATTTATCTCTTAAGAAATTATCTAATCGTGTTTTAAATAAATTCATAGTTTCACTGGTCATCACAGAGAGTGGCAGTGCATTCCAAATTTTAGACACTCTAACAGAGAACCAAGAACTTCTCTATTTAGTTCTGCATCGTTCTACCAATAATTGTAGTGGGTGAGCCCTAGTTTCATAAACTACTTCTCTAAAAACCAGTCCCAAAGAATCCCATAAGGTACTATCATATAGGGCTCTATACACCAGACACAAATCTCCTCTTAGTCTGCGATACTCAAGACTATAGAGTCCGAGTTTTATAAGTCTATTTTCATAATCTAGTCCCTGAACTTCGCTGATACTCTTAGTTGCCCTTCTCTGAATATGCTCAAGGGCATTTATGGAACCCCTGTCACCAGGTGACCAAAACTGGGCATAATACTCAACATGAGGCCTAACCAACGAGGAATACAATGGGAGTAGAACCCTGCTACTTGTATTTGTAATATGTTTTTTAATACAGTGGAGAATACCCCCTGCTTTATTAATAATTTGTTGACAATGTAAGCCAAATTTTAGATAATTTTTGACCCTAATTCCCAGATCTCGCTCATCTTCAACAACTTTAAGAACTTTATTACCCATAAAGTAATTAGCTAATGGGCTATCTTTCCCAAAGTGCATTACAACGCATTTCTCAACATTGAACACAAGTTTTTTTGTTAATGCCCAATCTTCAAGTTCATTTAATGCGCTTTGCAAAGTACATATATCCTCAAGATTATTAATTTTGTGGCCTATGCGAGTACCATCAGCAAATTTTGTTAGCCAGACATTAGATGATGATATTAATGAGGAGATATAAAGATTAAAGAGACAGGGTCCCAATACAGAACCCTGTGGGACCCCACTAGTCACTGGTTCATATTCTGAATAATAACCCTTTATACAAACTCGCTGAGTCCTCTCAAACAGCCAAGACTCTATCCATTTAGTTATGTTCCTATCAAGTCCCATTTCTATTATGGAGTCAATAAGTTCACCATGCGGCACCTTATCAAAGGCCTTAGAAAAGTCCAGTAGAATTACATCCACAGCTTCACCCCCATCCAAAGCCAAACTAACCCCACCATAAAACTCAAGCAGGTTAGTCATACAAGAACGGGATTTGACAAATCCATGCTGTGTTTGGTCTGGTTGTATAATAGTTTCTATATAATTCTTTATTATACCCTCCATGATTTTACTCAGAACAGAGGTTAAACTAATGGGTCTATAATTTGTAACATTATGTTTAGATCCTTTATTTTTATAAATGGGAATGACAGTAGCCTGTCTCCATTCTTCCAAGACCTCACCTTCTGTAAGGGATTTTGTAAATAGAGCAGCCAATGGACCAGATAGAGGAAATGCCAGTTCTTTCAAAATATGGGGGTGAATTCCATCAGGTCCAGCCGATTTATTAGGATTTAGTCCCAAAAGTAATTTCTCCATTACCTTATCCTCAATCTTATATTGTGTGATAATAGGATGGATATTGTGATTCTTAGTGGGGGTTGTTTTATTATTAAAGACTGAAGAAAAGTAGTTGTTACAAATTACAGCCATGTCTGTTTTATCAGTTTGTATTTCACCATTTTGATTTTCTAATGGGCCAATAACATCGCCTTTTACTATTTATATAAGTATAAAAGGCTTTATAGTTATCTTTAACATTTGCAGCTAGCCTATATTCATGATCACTTTCTTTTCTAATACTTTTTTAGATATTTTTAAGCATTGTTTATAGTCAAGCCAGTTCTTTGAGAGTTACTTAATTTAGCTTTAATGAATGCCCTATTTTTCTTTTTAATTTGTTTCCTAACTGTTTTATTCATCCACGGTGTTTTAGGTTTATTATTGTCCATTTTCATAATTTGGGGGATATATTTATTGGTAGTAATGGTCAGTTTAGCATTTAAAGACTGCCATATTTCTATAAGTGATTTATGGTTAAATTCCGATTTCCAGTCCCATTGGGACAATTCGTTATGAAAATCCCCAAAATTAGCCTTATTAAAATTATATACTGAAATAATACTAGGATCAATTTCATGGTTCACTTTATAATTAAAGTATACCATTGAGTGGTCACTAGACCCAAGTGGTGGAATAACTTTAATGTTTGTTAAGCCAGCACCCGGTAAGGTCAGTTTCCCAGTTATAGAAAGTCGCTGTGGTCACACCAGTCCACAAAAGTTGGGATAGAGCTGTTCACTCAAACTACTGCCCAATTTCAATTTTGGGCCCCCCCCCCACCCCAAGGCATTAGAAAGAACGGTCTCTGATCAGTTGGTTGACCATTAGGAAAAAATATGGCTTACAACAGCAACACGGGTGCTGTAAGGGACACAGTACCTCTACTGCCCTATTGGAGTACTCTGGCTTCCTGCAAGGAGCCCTTCACAGCAGTCAGATTGCAAGGGTAATTTACATCAACCTAACAAAGGTCTTTGACATGGTCAACCTTAACAAATTACTTAACGAGCTTCTCTCATTAGGCATCTCACCAGAAGTGGTAGGTTGGTTACAGAGCTACCTTAGTAGTAGGTCCCAAAAAGTAAAAATTGATGGCACCCTCTCTGATAGTCACCAGGTCCTCACTGGCATTCCTCAAGGGTCAATTCTTGGCCCCCTACTATTCAGCCATTTTATCAACAGACTCCCTTCAGTCTACAAAGAGCATATTCTACTATATGTCAATGACTCTGTCATTTACTCTAAAAGCCCTGCCCCACAATTCTAAGAATCTCAGTTACAACAAGATTTCACCACAGCAAAAGCTTGGTTCACCAAATACAAACTCCTACCGAACTATAAAAAAACTAAAATAATGCTATTTGTCAACTCCCATAATAAACATGGAGACTTCCAAATGACAATCCTTAATAGCCTACACTCCCCACATTAACTAAGTGCAATCTTTCAGATATCTTGGCATCATCCTAGACTGCTCCCTATCCTTTGTGCAGCATGTAGATCATATTGTTAAAGTTGTAAACCCAAGAATTGGCTTGCTCTATAGGCACTGTCATTACATGATCCAAGAGGCCTTGTCATTGGCCATCTAAAGCTCCATCCTGTCCATTACTGATTATGACTTGGTGATATATGGTGCAGCCTCTGAATCAAACCTCAAAAGGGTAGGCGTGGCCCTGAATAAGACATGCAGACTGCTCCTTAGGTTAAATGGCCTAACTTACACTTGCAACCTCTATGCACTTTAAAATTGGCTTACACTGCAAGTGTGTCTCCTTGTAAAAAGACCTACCTAGGCCTTTCCCCATCCGCCATCCAGAGCCTTCTCTCCATCGCACCCACCCCCCACTGCATGAGGAGTCTGACCCGGCATTTACTGCTTGTCCCTTTTGTTCGGACATCACTAGCACAAAGCTCTTTTGCATAACGGGCACTGCGATGGCTCAATGAGCTCCCCACTGATATTGCCTGTGAAACCAAGCTAGGTCCATTTAACAGAAAGCTCCATCTATACATGTCCAATCTGAGCAGCTGTGACTGCTAGCTCCCCCTCTCTCACCTACCACCCTCCTCCTGCCCTGTCTTTTTGTCCTGTACCCCTCTCCCCTTTACTCCCTTACCTCCCCATTCCCTGAGCTATTTCTAGCCCACCCCTCTTCATTCAATCCCTGTTGTATCCTGAAAATCCAAGTGATCTACACAGGGAACTTCTTTAGGAACTGCAGAGCTTTATTACATGCTTCTAACAAGGCAGCTTTCTTCTGAGACAGAGAGAGAGAGAGAGAGATTCTGAATCTTTCTAACAACAACACTACTACCGTTCAAGATCTATATTCTCTTAGAGTTTGTAAAGTCCATGCCACCCTCTAGCAGCATCTCATAATACTGCACTACAGCTGCATACAGTATATATCATCCACCCCAAAAAGAGGCTAGCACTTTTTTTTAATCATGATTAACATTCAAGTCCTTCAAATATAAGGAGGTGTTCTGTTCCTTGAAAAGCATCTAAGCTCTAAATCTGGTACTGAACTATCTACAGGTGAGGAAGTAACTTCTTTAATTTTCGGTGCAAACGGTACAGGTGTCATGTTAGTGACTGATGTTTCTGGATTACTTGGGACTTCTGTGGTAAGTGGTAACTCTCCTGATTTCCATGAATCTCTAAGGAATTGGGTTGGTTATGGAAATTGGCCCCTTTCACAGAGTTATCAACCTCTATGTCCACAGCTCTGTCCTGTTCGCTGTACCTCCTGTGGATTAGATCCCCATGACGGCGCACTACTCTGCCATCTCCCAGCAACACTTTGTAGGACAGAGGTCCTGTCACTTCATGAACAATTGCAGGTATCCATCTCTTTCCTTGACCAAAGCTGTGACTGTGTACTGAATCTCCCATCACAAAATATCGTGCTTTTGCATGCTTATGCTTTTCCTTGGTTTTTAACTGTTTCTGTATAACTTTTCCTTTAAAATCAGGCTGTAACAAATCCAAGGCTGACCTCAATTTCTGACCCATTAACATCTTGGCTGGTGACACTCCTGTTGTTGACTGTGGCGTTATTCTGCAGCTGAACAATGCACAAGCTACTTTTGTTTCTAAGGTACCTCCAGACATTTTCTTTAAATATTCCTTGAATGTTTGCACAGCTCTTTCTACTAACCCATTTTATGAAGGGTGACATGAAGCAGAAGTTATGTGGGTAATTCCATTCCTTTTCATAAACTTTTTAAATTCCAAACTAACAAAAGCAGTTCCATTGCCAGATACTATCATCTCGGGTATGCCATTGTTATTGAAGCTCATTCGGAGTTTCTCTACGGTAGCTGCTGACATCGCTGAAGTCACTGGATAAACATCTATCCATTTGGAATGTGCATCCAAAATAACTAGGAACATTTTTCCAAGGAATGAACCAGCACAATCAAAATTTAATCGCCACCAAGGTTTCTCAGGCCACTCCCATGGGAGGAGTGGAGCAGTGGCTGGAGGTTTCCTATTTTCCTAGCACGTGTCACAGCTTTGAACCTTACTTTCAATTTCTTCATCCATCTTGGGCCACCACATATAACTTCTAGTCAGTCCTTTCATTCGTGTCATTCCAGGGTGGCACTGGTGCAACTGCTCAAGGACAAGTTTATGATCTTGGGGCAGCACTACATCGCGAGCCCCCCATAAGACACATCCATCCTGCACTGAGCTCAGTTTTCTGGAAGTATGGTGTGAACTGAGTTTCCAGGACTACTTTGGGCCATCCTCGCATGACGTACTCCTGGACCTTTGCCAGCACAGGGTCTTTTCCAATCCAGAACCTGAACTGAGCAGCTGTCACTGGTGAGGCATCCATGTGTTCCATTAACAACACTCGCTCTTCACAAGGAGCTTTGGTTGGGCCCTCCAGTAGGGGAAGACGACTCAAGGCATCAGCGCTACCATGGTCCTTACACACCTTCTACACTACGGTATACTCATAAGCTCGAAGTGTGACAGCCCACCTTTGGATTCTTGGTGAGACCATCTGTGGTACAGCCTTCATCTCACTGAACAGAGAAATCAAGGGCTTGTGGTCTGTGCAGATGACAAAATGTCGCCCCTAAATATACTTGTGAAATCTCTGCATCCCAAACATCATAGCCAATCCCTCCTTGTCTAGATGTAATTTTTTTCAGCAGCTGTTAAAGTCCCTGACACAAATCCAATGGGTTTTTCAGTTCCACCAAGCATACGGTGCAACAAAACCGCACCAACACCATATGGTGAAGCATTACAGGAGAGAATAAGGTCTTTGTCTCTGTCATAGTGAACCAACACATCTGATGATTGGAGTAATTTCTTGGGAGCCTCAAACGTTTTCTCTTGCTCGGTTCCCCAATGCCATTTCACTCCTTTCCTCAAGAGCTGATACAAGGGCATCAAAAGGGTTAATAAGTTGTTATAATAATTAGACAGTCCCAGATATGCTTTCAATTCGGACACATTATTGGGTGAGGGGGCCTTCTGAATTGCCTGTACTTTTCCTTTTACAGGCCATAGTCCTATTGCATCTACTTTATGTTCCAAGAACACCACTTTCTGGCATGGCTTGGTTAGTAATGGATGGCTGAAGAATAGCTCCGGACGAGGCTCTCACTTAAAACAGGAAAATTATACTTAAATCAACAACAGCAATTTGAAAAAGAGTACACATAATAGATTAAGGTACAAACTGGTGAATCTGTAAAAATGGGACCGTTCTACTCAAGTTTGAGTGGTCTTTCGGACGTCTTTTTTTACTTAGGATGAGCCACGATGTCGGACGCAAACCAGAGGTACGGAATTAATATAGCAGCATCTGTGAGTCGGGCAACCTCCCCAAAATCTATGCCCTGCTCAGAACTTTCTGAAATATGAGAGATGTTTCAGGGTCTTAAAATATACATAGTCGAGATGAAAACCTTTATGGTTCAAATTCACAATGACCTAGATGAGTTCAGACAGAGGTTCGAGACTTCTGAGGGGAGAGTAGATAAATTACAACAGGAAATCATCACTCTACAAGACAGCTCTGAGTATTATGATAAAAAAACTGGCTTAATTTTGGACAAACTGGGTGATCTTGAAAACAGAGGAAGGAGGAACAACTTAAGAATTACTGGGGTACCCGAAGGAGTGGGGGGGGGACATGGTACAGTTCCTACAAATCTTTTTTGCTGACATTTTTCAGAAAAAATGAGATTGGCCATTAGAAATAGAAAGGGCACACCGTTCGCTTGCCCCCAAGCCACAGAAAGGTGCCTTTCCAAGACCAATTATAGCTTATTTCTTAAGGTTCTCTGTCAAAGAAGAGCTACTTAAGTTGGCAAGGGAGAGTCATAACTTGCAGTGGAAAGGAGCAAAAATATCCCTTTATCAAGATTTTCCCACAGAGGTTGTTCAGAGGTGGAAAAAGTTTGTTGAGGTAAAAAGGTCACTACAGCAGAAAGGCTTAAACTATTTCATGATGTACCCTGCAACACTGATAGTTCAACCTGTCTGAGGACCTAACATTAGCTGTGCTACCCCAGAAATGGCATGGGATTTTATTAAAAGGTATGAAACTGAGAGTCCTCAAGTAGATACTAAATGCCAGCTTGTGGAATTAGGACAGGCTTTCAAAAAAACTAATTGGGGACAGTCATCGGCCTCGAAATCTTTGTCACATGGCAAGAATCCTGAAAGCCCTCCTCATGTGATGTTAAGGCCTGCGCACAGTCGAGAGGGTAAACAAGCTTCTCCTGGCTCATACAGTGTAAATTCTACCACACTAGACAGCCCTTCTGCTCACTTGATTTCCAGAGTCTCCAGTCGATTACCTGTTAGGAAAATTTCACCACACATTGAATGGAGGAGTCGTGCACAAAATAAAGGGACAGCCAAGATTAATCCCAAAGGCAGTGCTGGAGCAGGAAGACAGACAAGAAGCAGAAGCAGAAATCGCAAGGAATCTATGAGCTCACATTCATCCCCTAGCCAATCACCAATGCCCTTACAGGAAGAGTGTCATCAGGAAGAATAAATTATTTTGGAATAAACTCTTTTAGAGGTTGATTATCACGTGGAATTACTGGGCTGTCTGGATTTAATCCTTAATTTGGCTTTTTCATTTTTTTGGAAGTTGTGGGTCTCCTGTATGTTCAATCAGCATCTTGAGGAGACAGTAAAGTGTTACAAGGCATTCATGCAGCCGATTGATTCAGCAACTGAAACCGAGAGAGTAAACCTTTTGCTGCCTGCTCATATTTTACTACAGAGATTTCAACACTGCACAAGAACTTTATTACGTTTTGCCCACAACTCCTAAAGATCTCATTTACGTCTTATATCATTATAACCATCTTGTCGTCTTATGACTCTGCTCCAGCTACTTGGACTGTGGTCAAGCATGTATGTAGTGCTGTGTGGCTGCTTGTTGGAGGAAGAGGGGGGTAACATAAGACTTTGTGATGGTCAAGGGTAAGTTTATTTTAAAAATAAAGGATTAAGAAGCTTTATATAGAAGGGTTGCTTCTTGAATATGCCTTATCTTTTTCTGAAGTCGTTGTTATTTATATCCCTATACAAGGTTTTGGACTGCTCTCATGTTATATGCATATAGCTTTCAACCATTTGTAAGTATGCTGTACTCAATTTTTTTTTAACAGTTTCACTGCTCCCTCACCTCATGGATGCTATGTAATTTGAGGTATGACAACGCAATGTGAAACTGGTAGGTAGAAGCACTTAAATTATTTTTTTTTCTTCTACCTGTCACGGGGCACATATTCGTTTTTTGGGGTAGTTTCTATCGCCAGTAGGTTGTGAATAGTGTGAAAATGGGAGTCGAGGTTTTTTTTTTTTACATGTTAAAAGTTTTATTAGATAATTTTATACAGTCCGTGAGTTTATCTTATGTAGGTGTTCTATTAATTATATAATTATATGATTCCACCTGTTATATTAGAAATCAGCTCAGAATTGATTGATAACCAAGTCATGGGACGGAAGGGGCACAGGGTGATCATTTTACAGATTTTGCTGGCTCTCATTCTTATATCTTATGTTTACTCATGGTTTGTGAGACTGCTATTCTAAGGGAATTCAGAAGTGTCAAAGGTGAAGTTGATTCAATAGACTGACTTCTTCTCCAATATCTTAATATATCAACAATTGACTTCTAGTCATCTTGGTAAGAACTACCTTCCACCTTTGCCAGACATTCTTAAGTGGTGATGTGGACTCAGTGTAGTATGCGGGAGACATTCAGTAGATACAAGGAGAGAGAGCTTGTCTTATTTGGTGGCCACATAGTGGCAGGCTGTTATAAGAGTGACAGTGACTCTGCAGCGCAGCAATTATTTATTTAAAATTATTATTTTGTCTCCACATGCACTGGCTAGCATGAGGTTATACGCGGGTCTAGTGGCAATATGAGCCCTAGACTTAAGTTTAGCCAGAAAATTATATTACCTCTTGGAGGTAAGTTGTCATGTCTTATATAGGACAGTCAATGTTAAATAAGCTGCACTTTTTCACATACCCATATATTTGGCTGTGTAAGGGGTTGGAGCTGGAGTTCTGGGGGATAGGAGGGGGTAGAAGTATGTGAAAAGATGGTTTTAGAAGTTTCCAATCACCTTTGGAAACATCTGTTTTTTCATAGTTTGGAATAAGATTTTACTACTAAGTATTAAAAGCCAGCTTGTCTGTATGTGGATTCTCTGTGCAAACTCCTTCCCATTGCTATTATTTTCAGGTCACAGTCTGGCCTAATTAACTACTTTATAAACTCTGTGATGTGTTGAACCAATACTGTGAGTCTTGAGAATACACAGGTGTTGTTTTGATCTGTGAGCTATCAAAGGAGAGTACCACTATTTGGAATCTTAAAGCATTACTAACAGTAAACTTAGAGTTGCATAATTTATTACTTTTTTTAAACAAGTCTATGCCCAAGAAAGCTCTTTTTCACAGATTTAGAGTTATAGACCAACTGCTGTTGTTACTAGTCCGATTGTGAAAGTAGTAGTCAATTTAGCTAAGTCTGTTAGAGAATATTTACTTAAGTTTGTGGACACCTTGAAGACTTTTTAGGTGTCAAGCAGCTTGTAGCCTGTAGGCTATTTTTTGGTATTAATTTGTTTTTTATTTATTTTCCTTTTTTTTTCTTCATCTTCTTTTCTTTCAATTTACATTATTGTAATATGTTAGTCAGCTTGGGTTTACTTTTCCTTTCCACCTTTTTTACCTCAAATAAGTATAATTTGTTGTCTCAAACCATTAATTCAGTGTATCAATAGTTGCTGTGAACATCTCTAAAAATGGGTAAACCAATCTTATTATAGGAACATGGGATGTTAAAGGTTTAGGTTCCAAGTAACGAGGAAAAAAAATACTCTCCTCTCTGCAAATAGAAAAAGTAGATATAGCCCTATTGCAGGAAACACAGCTCTCAATAGAACAATCTGAGAAGTTAACTAGGGCATGGGTAGCTCAGGCGGAGTTTAGCATTTTTAATACTAAAAATAGGGGGACTGCAATTTTAATCAGGAAAGGGATAAACTTCACAAAGACCTCACACTTCGGAGATCCAGAAGGTAGGTTCCAGATCTTGACTGGAACACTAGAGGGAAGGGAAGTGGTAATATGTAACATCTATACACCCAACTCTGGTTGAACAGAATTTTTTAAAGATATTAACTATAGATTGAGCACAATTAAGCACAAAGATATCATTCTGGGGGGTGACTTTAATGAAACACGTTACCCTGTCCTGGATAGAAGTGGAGTTCCAGCCTCCGTTAAGCTCTCAGGATCTCAAAGAGCCTTAAGGTCTTTGGTAAAAGATCTAGATATGGTAGATTCTTGGCACCTGCTTAACCCTCAAGTTAGGGATTACACATTTTACTCACATAGACACTTTTCATATAGTAGGTTAGACATGATTCTAGTCTCTAAAATGCTAGCTCCAGATTTGTTATCATCACAAATTGGTAATATAGTCCTTTTGGACCATGCAATTTGAAAAACAGTCCTTTCTCTTGGGAGCGAGAAGAGTAAAACCTCTAAGTGGAGATTTAATGTTTCACTTTTACAAGATCCGGAATTTATCAAATGGATTAATCAGGAGGTTACGGGGTTTTTTGAAATAAATTACAATGGAGAAGTGGGTTTTGGTTATTTGTGGGATATCTTTAAAGCTTTTATAAGGGGCAGGATCATCAGCTTTTCTGTGGGAAACAAAAGAAAACGATAAAAGACCTTTTGGAAAAGGAAGCTCAGTTATCATTCATGGAACAACAATTTAAAGATGGCCCACAAATCAAAAAAAATCTCCTAGGTCAAATTACCAAACTTAAATATGAGATAAACAAAATCCTTTCAGCTAAGGTCGAATATGCTATATTCAGAGTCAGACAGTCATTTTGGGAATCGGGTGAAAAAACTGGTAAACTGTTGGCATATAGACTTAAAAAGAGGATCTCCCATAATAGCATTGCTGGCATTAAAGATGTGCAAGGTAAGGTAGTAGTGGCCAATAATAAAATATCAAAGGAATTCTGATTATTATAGACAGAGCTATATCAAAGTAGACAGAAAGGAGAAGTGGATGCAACTGAAGCATTTTTGTCATCTGTAGATTTACCCAAACTGTCTGATCTAGACAAGGAATTATAAGATAGACCCATATCTGACGGGGGAATTCCAGAAGGTTATTCAGGGACTGTCAATAAATAAAACTCTAAGTCCAGATGGCTTGCCTGGGGAATTTTACAAGTCGCTAAGCCCTGACAATCAGAACTACCTTCTACAAACTCTTCAAGCTGCTTACTACACGGTGTTTTTATCAGATTTGATGAAAAAAGCTTATATTTAACTTATTCCAAAGAAAGATAAAGATCCTCAAAATTGTGAAAGCTATTGTCCAACTTCCCTATTGAATGTTGACTACAAGATCCTGGCAAAGATCATGGCTAACAGATTCAAAGGATTAGTAGTCAAATTGTTGGGGGAAGAACAGGTCAGGTTTGTTCCAAATAGAAACGGTTATGAGAATGTTAGAAGATTAAGTTGTCTTTTCTTAGCAAGCAAACTTAAAGACACAGCTTTAGCACTCGCCCTAGACTTTTTTTTAAGGCTTTTGATTCCTTGGTGTGGGAATACCTAGTTGCAATGTTGGACAAGTCCAATATAGGCAAGGGGTTTATTTCAGGTATTAGAACCCTTTATACCAATCCTTCAGCGCGGGTGATTACTAATGGTTTTATACCCAATCCTATTAATATGTTTCAGGGGACAAGGCAGGGTTGTCCACTTTCCCATACCTTTTTATTTTAGCTCTTGAACCCCTAATTCGGAAACTTATGGACAACAAATTAATAAAAGGTATCAAGGCAGGTGCAATAACGAATAAGGTATTCGCTTTTGCTGATGACATTCTGCTCACCGTCTCAAATCCTCTATCGGCTATAAAACCAATAGAAGACATTTTAGAATTGTTTGCTAAAATAGCAGGGCTGGAGAGTAACTGGAAGAAAACACAGGCTTTGTCACTGAATAATATTAAGGAACTGGACACAGTATTTGGCAACCTTGGAAAAGAAGCATGGTGTCCCGAGTATTTGACTTACTTAGGTATTAAAATATCAAAGGACAATAAAAAAAATCTTAGACCTGAACCTTACGTTACTGTTAAATGAGATTGAGAGAGACTTTAAAAAAGTGGATAAAGCTGACTCTTTCTTTATGGGGGAAAATTAATTCTGTTAAGTTGTTAGTAGCTCCCAAATAGTTTTTTCTGTTTCAGAATATCCCTTTCATAAACTACAAAATTTTTTTTTAAGAAAATGAATGCTATGGTTAGGAGGTTCTTATGGGAAGATGCTCTGCCAAGGTTGTCATTAAGTAAGTTGAGGTTAGACAAATCAGTGGGAGGCTTTGGACTACTCCACTGGAAAAAATATTTAGTGGCTTTTAGATTCAAACAAGCGGCACTGTATATCACTCCAGATAATAGTTCTAAAGGGCCCCTATGGTTTAGAGTGGAGAAACAGATGATTCTTCATTACAAGCCTTCTGATCTTCCGTTTTTGTCAAGGCCTGGAAATTCCTTTGGGATTAACTAAAATTTGGAATTACGCCAAATTACTCTATAATGAAAATATTTTAAAGGATCCAGGTTGGGGAATATTGGGTATCACAAATTTTAATGATCTTTTGGATCAGTCAGGCATACTGCTGTCCTTCGAGGAACTGAAACGGAAGTTTGGATTACATACATTCCACTTTGTCACTTATTTACAACTCAGGAAAGCTCTGTCTGAATCAGTTCTAGGCACGAATCTCACCCTTCCAGAAAATAAACAATGGGGAACCATCTTGTCTGTGACAAACCTCAGAAAAGGGGTAAGCTTAGGTTATAAACAACTAAATAAAGCTACAGAGCATTCATTGTTAACATGGTCGGCTAAACAGAAATGGGAAGAAAACATGGGTTTACGCATTTCTGAACTAGAACGGTTCTCTGCTTGGAAAAGTGCATGTATAGCCAGCAAAGAGGTTATAGGGAGAACTATACAATACACGATTTTGCATTATTATTATGATTATTCCCCAATGAGGCTGCATTCAGTGGGTTATCTTCCAGAAGGGCCTTGCTAGAAATGTAAACAAAAGCATGCCAATCTATTGCACATGCTCTGGGAATGTACACACATATTTCCCTTATGGAAGATGGTGCATAACTTTTGTACATCTGCTTTTGAGGTCACAATATCATTTACCCCAAAATTTCTGCTATTGGGCATAGATTCGGGAGACACAGCTCTCAATGTGCAGCAGACGGCAGGAATTTGGGCCACTACTCTAGTATTCAAAAGAGTGCTGCTTTCTAATTGGAAGATGAACTGTGCCCCTTCTCTCTAAGAATGGTATAACAAATTAAGTGAGATCATCAACAATTTTATTTATTTGGTTTTTGTTTACCGGGTAAGTACACTAGACAATAATGTTGCCTATATTCAGGCACGACACGGGAAAGTACAGACAGGGGAGACCAGAGTCAACATTAAAGAGTATTTCATGACACAGCATGAGGTGAGAACAAACATTTGAACAGTATACAGCCAGGTACAGTCATTATCAGTGATGACAAAGAGAAACAGATAACATTACATTAATTATTTTCATCTGATGATACATCAACGACTAAATTGAAATGACAAACAGCAAACAAAACTTAAATGAAGTAGCATTATCAGTAGCAATTGAGTGTATAAGCTCATGTTATTGCAGGCAAATTCCATCTCTTTGAGAATACTTGGCCACCGATATTGGCCATGTTGGAAGGAAAGTGATAAGATGCAGCTCACATTATTATTAAATTAAATAAACCTCTTTTGTGTACCAACCTAAAGGATAACACTATTGGAATGTGGTTTCGAGAGGTACAGGCAGTAAAAAGTTTTTCATCTATGTGTGACAGATCTTTTTTTTCATCCATAAGAGGTTTATATGGGGGTTATAGAAGTGGTTAGATTGAGGTAATTAATTACAGCCCAATTGTATGTAGAAAGAAAATTAATTTACTATATGTGTGCTAATGATTGTACAAAGGGAAACTCTTATGTTCATGTACTGTTTTCTTTCTATTTAAAAAAAAAAGTCAATAAAATCTTTACTGGAAAAAAAAAAGAACACCACTTCCTTACCTAGGAAAGTGCACTTGCTCCATTTTAACTGAAGTCCTGTATTTTCTAGTCTAACACTTCTTCCAAGTTTTGAAGATGCTCCCCTTCTGCCCGGCCTATTACTAAAATATCATCTAGGTACACTGCCACATGGGGGACTCCTTGCAACAACCCATCCATGGTTTGTTGAAAAATAGCAGGAGCAGATGAAGTACAGAAGTGTAAACGGTTATACCTGAACAAACCTTTGTGGGCATTCAAAGTAACATACTGCTTGGAGTCTTCATCCAGCACAATCTGTTGGTATGCATAACTCATGTCTAGCTTTGTGAACTGTTCTCCTCCTGCAAGGACTGCAAACAAATCATCAGTTTTTGGAATCGGGTACTGTTCCAAGCATGACACCCTATTCACAGTTTACAATCTCCACATATTCTCACAGAGCCATCAGGCTTCAGTACAGGAACAACGGGTGCGGCCCAGCTTGAAAACTGGACTGGTTCTATAATCTTCTCACAGAAGATGATCAAGTTCAGCCTCAGCCTTGGGTTTCACTGCGTAAGGTTCAGATCTCGGTTTAAAGAAACGTGGAGTTGCATCACTGTCCACATATATTTTTGCTGTGGTACCCTGTAAAGTTCCCAGACCTTCCTTAAATACCGCTTCATGCTTTGCAAGCACCTTCTGCAGTGTCCACTGCTGTAACGGAGTCACCTGATTGACTGTTCTGCAGTCCACGGCCAGTTCAGCAATCAAGCCTCGGCCTAACAAGTTTGGGACTGTCCCCATTGCCACTACCAATGGCAATTCTTTAACTGTCTCTTTATATGTCACTATTACTCTTGCTGACCCTAGTATCTCTACAGGTTCCCCTATATAAGTTTTCAATTTAATTGCATACCTCTCCAGCTCTGGGACTTCCTTCCTATTCTACAACTCAAGAGTATTCTGCTTGATTCATGATGGTGACACTACATCCGGTGTCCACCTCAAACTGTACAGTTTTGCTATTAATGCCCAACATCTCAATGATCGGTGCTACTTTGGGAATATTTGCCTCCTTCATACTATGCATAGCATAAGCCTGCTCTTTGTCCGTGTCCTCGCTTTCTTCCTCTCCATGCAAGTGGAGGGTACACTGGAAGCTTTTGGGACTGCTCTTACTCTGTTTCCTTGTCTTTCTTGGTGTGTGTGCTTCCCTTTTCTCTTTAATCTCATTTCTGCATGATTTACTGATATGGCCTTTCATTCCACATATGTGGTATATTTCATATTTAAAAAAACTCTCCCGCAGGAAATGCTGGCCCCCAGAACGGAAGCTATTTTTAGTTATGTTCTTATTCTGCTGCTCTTTGTTCCTAAACATTTTGTTCAGAGAGTCTTGTGGCTTTTGTGAACTACAACTGGGCCCAGATATTTCTCTCGACTGCAGCTGTAAATCTTTCACATTTTGACTAGCAGATTCCACAGCTTGCGCCAACTTCAATGCTGTTTCAAACATTGACTCTGTTTCTAACAATAACCTTCTTTTTATTCTATCATAGTTTATCCCACAAGCCAGTCTATCTCCCAGCATTTGCTCTAAAGTTTCTCCATAATAACAGTCCTGAGCCATTTTTCTCAACTCTGCCACATATGCTCCCACAGTCTCTCCTGCTTTTCTATTTCAGGAATTAAATTTGAACCTTTGTACAATTTCACTCGGTTATGGGTTAAAGTGATTTTTCAACAATTTTACTAAGCCTTCATACGATTTGTCAACAGGCTTATCAGGGCTCAACAAATTTCTCATTAAAATGTAGGTTTGTGTACCCACTCCACTTAGTAAAATGGCTCTTTTTTTACTAGCCTGTGTGATATTATTTGCAATAAAGAAATGTGACAAGATTTCACAGTATTCCTTCCAGGTCCGAATTTGAGGATTAAAAGAAGCCACAGTACCTACCGTGCCAGCCATTTCCCCTTTGAATGTTGACAGCCACTTACTGTATGCGTAGTTCCCACTACTTTCTTTACTTTCACTCTCTGAATAATTTTCTTTTTCTCACTCTGGGTGAAAACGACCTCTTTCTTTAGTTGCTCACCGACTCTTTTATCCTCTTTGCCAAATATGTTGTATCCTGAAAAACCAAGCGATCTACACATGGAACTTCTTTAGGAACTGCAGAGCTTTATTACATGCTTCTAACAAGCCAGCCTTCTTCTGATACAGAGAGAGAGAGATCTTTCTAACAACAACACTACTACTGCTCAAGATCTATATTCTCTTAGAGTTTGTAAAGTCCATGCTGCCCTCTAGCGGCACCTCATAATACTGCACCACACCTGCATACAGTATATATTAATCCTCTACTCCTCTTTTTGGCACTCACCTCCTCTCCCTTTCTCTCCTTCCAACCCTCCTACCAGACTGATATATTAATCCTGCTTCAGCTACCTTTGTCTTAACCACTATACTTGTTACATTTAATGTGCCTATTCTCCTCTATAGTTTGCCTTCCCTTGTTTACGCTGTGTTAACGGACCTTAATGCACTCTTATTTCTTTGCTGACATTGATTCTATGTTGAAATATATTATGACTGTTTGCTATCCTGAATTGCTTGACGTGGAACCTATGTAACTTTCATGTCCCTACCTTGAACTGCATGCCTTGTTCTCCTCATTTTGACATGGAACTTTTGTAAAAGAGCTCCTAGCTCGAAGGTGCTATCCGAGACTTCAATACAATAAAATAAAAATGAAAGTCATTTTAAAAGACTCTTAAGTACATGGTTTATGAAATGAATCAAATCACACAAATTGCTCAAATAGTCAGGAGCAGCAATAGAAAAAGCTCAGAATTCATCTTAGTTTTGCAGATTCTGGTTTGCAAAGACATATCATTTACAGAAAGCAAATTATAACTAATAGTTTTTAAAGTTGAAAGGTCATCAAGAGCAGATGATTCAAATAAGAAAACAGCTTTATAAAGAAGTCAACCAAAAAAAAATAATAATCTGAGACACAGAAAATAACCAGCCTAGATCAGAATGTAATGGTGGGTGTGAACAGGGGCAAATGGAACAAAATAACAAATATTATAAACAACTGTAAGATTGTGTAACTCCTTCATGCTCAAATTACAAATTTGTTTGAGATATAATCAGAGAGTGGTAACAATAATCCAACAATAATGGTTTTGTGGGTTTCAATTCAGTTTACCAAGGGCTCAATTCACAAAGGTTGGCACAAGCTGCACCAACTGCAGTGTGTGCCAATTGCCATTGTGCCAGGGACTCAGCACCTGATTCACTGTAAGGTAGGGTCCCAGTGGCAATGTCCCACATCTTGCGGGAACTGTGGCTGTGTGCCAAACAGATGGCCCATCTGGCAGGTTTGCCGCAAGCTGTGTGCAGCTGTGCACCACTCTAGGATGTCCCTGCTGGCTAGCACCCACCCCAGCCCTGATCCCTATTTAAATGGAAAAAAAATCACATCCCTGATGACCAAGTGGACCCTCTCCCTATCCCCGATCTGCCCATAAAATTTATGGATATCTTTCCCTGGTTGTCTAGTGGACCTCCCAAACTGGCAGGCAGTGCCCCACCACCCTGTTCCGCCTGGCACATCCCTCTTGTCTCCACCATGGCCGAGCACCAAACTGAGCTGTCAAGGAGCACATACTGCATAAAGTATACACAAGCTGTCAATCAATGAATGTGTTCTGTATACAATATGCGGTCCTTGACAGGTCAACCAGTGCTCAGCCGTGGTGGAGAGTGGACAGCTGTGCTGTATGCCAGCTCTTATAAGGGAAGGGGGGAGACCAGGGTGGTAACGCACTGCCTGCAGGGTGACTAGACCACCACAGAAAGATATCTGTAAATTTTATGGGCAGATCAGGGATCTGATAGACCACCATGGATGTGATTACCTTTACTAAAAGGGGATCAGGGCTGAGGGGGTCTGCTAGACATCAAGGAATGTGATTTTTTCTGTTAAAATGGGGGATCAGGACTGGGGGTGCTAGCCACTAAGGACATGAATTTTCATACAGTGGGGTCGGGAATGGGAAGGGGGCACTGTGACAGATTGATGCAAAGTTCCCAACCCTCCCAGAGGACACATTTCTAAGTACCCTTAGACCAGCCCTGCCTGCTCTAATGGCACTTAGAAATTTGGCCTCTGGGAGGGTCGTGTGAATCCCGAATTAGGTGATATGGCAGCCCCTACTGCCACGATGCAGCCCATTTTGTGCTGTACAGATGGCGCAAGCCCCTTTTAGTACACGCAGCCTGCATTTGATGCAAGCTGATTTTGTGAACTGCTCTGGGATGCACCTTTTGGCACAAGGTGCACCTTGCGCCATTCCGCCATTCCCTGTTGCCCAAGCCCCTTGCGCCATTCAGGAGGGTTTTGTGAACCAGGCCTCAAGTTTTTGCTTTATATTTTTTGCAAACCGACTGAACATGAGAAGAGAATGATAATGTAGGGCACAGAAGAATACTCAGATATTTAAACTTCTGAACTTCCTCAATTACATTATCCAATCAGCCATTTAACATGAAGAGGGAGGCTTCCATTCAGAATTATCCTGGATCCAAATAGCATAGACTTTGTTTCCTTTGCATTTAGGACCAGAGAATTATGAGTAAGAAAAATGACAGACTGCACAAAAGTCGTTACCAAACAGCTAGAAATCCCAGTAACATCCCTAGAGCTGGAAACAATTATTAAATTGTCAGCATATAAAAGTGCATCACAGATTGTGCAAATTTTTAGACTATAAATAAGAAAGACAGTAAACATCAGGGGCCCAAGAATGTATCCCTGAGCGATCCCTCTATCAGCATTTTAAGACTGGAACAAAAAACAGAACCAGTTCCCACAAACAGTGAATGCTTGGATAAATAATCCTCTTAAGAAATGACGTTAAATGACAATACAAATGTTTTAAGTATATCACAAACTAGACTGTGGCCAATGAGGTCAAATGCCTTTGTCAAGTCCACGAACATGGCCCAGTGAGGAAATCAGCCTCCATACCATGAACCTGATCAAGGCAGTCACTGTCCCACAGCCCTTCCTTAACCTGTGGTGTTGAGCACAGAAAAGCTCATACCCTTTTAAATATGAAATAAGTTGAGTAGAAACAATCTTCTCCAACATTTTACTTATTGGAATTAAGACTGAAATAGGACAAAAGTTATTTAAAAATGAAGAATGATGAATTTTTGGAACAGGAACTTCCTATGCACACTTCCCAACTGTAGAAATGTCCTGCATAACAAGAGACAAAATGAGAACGACACTCAGTGGAAATGCTGAGGGGCATCAAGGTTAGGATATCAAACATCGATACCATCCCCACATCACCATTTTTAGACGAAATTGAGGAAATCAGTTTTAATACATCACCTGCTGCAGTGTTTTTTAAATAACATGGGTACTCAGAGAAATTAGAACCATCATCATTAAGGGAAATCATATTAACTGACGATTTTAAAATATCAGAAAAGTTAAAGCCCGCAAGATCAGTAAATTTACAGTTTAATGATTTAGCCATCTCATGAGCATCACAATTTTTAGAATCTGACCACCAGTTTTTTAATACTGCGAGAGTTTGGATTTGGCAATGCATTTACATAGTCCCCAAACTGTCTAGAATCAGTTCAATGACCGTCAATGTTTTTTTAATAAAATTTAATGTTTGAGGACCTGATTGGATATTTGCAGGCATTTCTAATTCTATGATACTGTATTCAGACAGTACTGCACTTAAAGAAGTCTTTCTACATTCAGCCCAAGCTAATTCCTATTTCCTAGTCATGTCCTTTCTTTCACCAGAAAACCACCTGTTATGAGGACCTCTAAACCCCTTTTTTTGGACTGAGAAGAATGTCTCTTGTATGGGAAGTAACTGTGAGTAAAAGAAATTTGATGTGCAGTCAACAACGGGAATATGGTCTAAACAAGACAAGTCAATGTTGTGCTTGTACAGCAATAGGGTCAACGCCTCCAAAATGTCAAGATAAAATAGTTTGATGTGGGACTTTAGGAGTCTTATTTGGAAGAATATAGTAAATAGGAAAATGATCACAGACAGCATCATCAAGAATAGCAAAAAAGAAACCATATTTGCTTTATTAGCAATGATCCTGTTTAAAAGGGAATTATATGAACTACAGGAATTTAGTCATGTAGGAGATTTAATCAGTTGGGTCAGATGGAAAGATTGCAATAATGTCTCATAATTCATTCCTTTGCCCTGTACCCAGTTTAGTGTATATCCCCAATGATAACCAGATAATGATTTTTAGAGAATGGATCCATTTAACCAAGAAAAAGCAGATAGCCCTTCCGTCCTTCACACCTCCTAAAGGGCGGTTATAAAGACAACTTTAAAAAAATATGTTTTTGTGAGGCTGTTTGCACTGACTGTTCCCAGTCTCTTTATCTTCTATTTATCTCCCATTGTGATGCAGCTACCCTTCCTTCCCACTATGTGCCATCAGCAAACTTGGCAATCCAACTACTGGTGCTCACCTTGCTGCGAACTGTTCATTTTCTTTTAACTGACTGACTGATACCAGATTTTAGAGCCACAAGTGATACCAGGCCAACTCAAGTCTGGCACCTTTAGGAATCCAGAGAAGCCCAGAGGCTCTAAACCTGGGTAAAAAACAGAACCCCAGTGAAAACAGGATACCGTATCGCAGTTGGGCTATCCATGGTAAATAAACTCTAAAACAAAAACATGAATCGAGAGCAGAGAGTCTCTTTTTTCAGTGTCAGTGGCTTAGCAGATTGCTGAAAGATCAGATGATTGTGCGTTCTAGACCCACACCAGGAAATTTGGGTAAATGCAATACTGTCACTGCAGTGTTATGGTCCTCTGGTTCCGTATTTTGGGTAAGAAGTTAAACTGAGGTCCCAGATACCTGTTCTGGTGGTTATTCAGGTGGAAATTAAAGATCCCATGACACTTCTTGGAAAGAGTAGGGGAAGTTTTATTGTGAAAATCATACAATACTTACGGAAAATAGTTCACTACCTACATATAAAACTATAATACAGTCTCATGAAAAGTAAAAAAAAAAAAAGTGTCAAATTTAGAAATTAAAGAACTAACAAAAATAAACTGCAATAATAAAGAGATGCAAACCATAATTCATAAAATAACCAAGTATAAGAGTCATACATTACAGTATTTCCAAGTTGCAGTCAAATGTTGTGTAGAGAAAGTTTGTTCTTCATAAAAAATAAATCCTCTTTACCTGTGCCACTATAAGCTGGATAATCTCATTCTGTACTATAAAATTATTTCACAATATTAATTGGCATCTAGCTTTCCATATATTATACTTAATAATGCCATAAATAACTTGTAAGGTACTTGGGTGGTATTTTCTCCAGATTTCAGAATAGAGACCCACCATAAGCACCTCATATGTCATATAACTACATTCTGGACTGCCAACTTTATGGGCTATCATATTCCAAAAACATGTAACAAATGGACACTATAAATAGGTGGCCCTGTGTTTCTAAGAGCATATTACAAGTGTCCTTAGGACAAAATCTTTCTGTCATGGGTTTATGTTTATGATTATCTCTCAGTCTGAGTCTACCATGGCATGTCAGCCAGATGGTTATCACATGGATTGCTTAGAGATTCTAGTGTCTGTGCGAAGTCTGATGGTATCCTGAGCATTCCTAACAGTGCCTCTAGGGAGCTGCAAAGTCTAAGAAAAATAATTTAATAAAATCCTGTAATAGAGAGGTTTTGGTGTATCCATTTTAAGCTGTTCTATGGTAACTTTCTCGGTTCGAACCTTCAGTAAAGTGGTAACTACATATTATGGAATAAGGTGTTTATGTAATCTAAAGTTTCATTTGTTCGTTGACCACGAGCCTAAGGACAGGAGTAAACCATGTCCTACTCCACACGTTCCATGGTGTATCTGAACCATTTAGCAAGGGGGGTAAGATTAGCCACCCAGAAGATAGAGTGGAAAAACACTAAGGGGTTCACCATTCCTAATCCTCCTTGAGTAACTGGAAAGTATGTAATCTGCGGTTTAACAGGACTGAGTCTGCTGCCCCGAATTACCGTAAAGAAAATACTAAGTTTAGTAATATGTTGATTTTTCAAGGTAAAGAGTCATCTTTCACAGCCTGCAAGTTTCTGCTTCCAATTAACTGTATCCATATTAAAGGGACCACACCAAGTACCTAATATAGTAATTAAATATATGGATACCCAGTAATAATACTGCTGAAAAATATACATAACATTCTCAGTAATACCATAGTCCCAAAAGCATTAATACTACAGTTCAGAAGTGATAACACTATTATCCAGATGTGGTAATACTATTGTTTGGCCCCTGAATGATAGTATTATCACAAAAACACCACAGTGCAGGTGAAAGAATGCCTCGTGCAGGGTGGGAGCTGGCTATCAGTGTAACTGTTGCCAACAGTAAAAGCCAATTCCCTGCTAACTGAAAACACAAAAACATCAAACCTGTGACCACATATTTCAAAACAGAAACAATTCACCTCCATCGCCTCTCCACCACGTTTACTGCCCTTCCGACTGGATTGCTGTTCACTTCGCAGACTGCTCACATAGAACCGCCACCATTTTCTCAACTTAATTATTCAAGGGAGTACAGCAGAACCAACAAAAACACAAGCTGTATATTTCAGAGGAATCTCGACATTCTGGCGCCCACAGCAATGCCTACCAAGCACCTCCATTTAAAGATACATACATTCATTCATACTACAGCACTCTGCCTCCTTAGCACCAGATTGCCACAGAACAGTAAAACTTCTCAGATCCATATATTAAAACATAACAATTAGAGGAGTGTGTATTTCAAGGCTACAATGCCATCTCGAGGTTCTGGGGACATGAAAACCTCTCGAGCTTCACTCTCGAGGTTCCTACATCCCCAGAACCTCTCGATGGGATTATAGCCTTTGTAATACATACTGCCCTATCTATTATTCTATTTTCAGTGACTACTGGTATCTCATATAATTGTAATAAACCCAACTGCTGAGTAATACCACTACAAATCCTTTTGCTTTTATGGAGATTAACTTTTAGTCCAGCCAATTGAGAATAGTGACTAATTACTTCCCTGGCTGTTTGGCATGCACTTTCAGTGGCCAAAAATAAGCCGAGGTCATCTGCATAACACATTATTTTTAATTGAAGGGGTACATGGAGACAACTGCATACCTTCAAGGTCCAGGGTATGAAGTATTTCAGGAAGGCTTTTGAATCTGTCCCACAAAGGAGGCTGATAAGCAAGTTGAACAGTCTGGGTATGGGGGCTAGGCTTATAAAGTGGGTGGAGGACTGGCTGGGTGGGAGTACCCAGAGAGTGGTGATCAATGGGGAGCACTCCAGGGAGCTAGGGGTGATGAGTGGGGTGCCACAGGAGTTGGTGTTGGGGCGCATACTATTCAATGTGTATGTGAGGGACTTAGCAGAGGGTCTAAATGGGAAGGCATGTTTGTTCGCGGACGATACGAAGACATATGACAGGGTGGACACTGGGGATAAGGCAGGATCTAGCCAGTCTAGAGGAGTGGGCAGAAAAGTGGCAATTGTAATTCAATGCAAAAAAGTGCAAGATAATGTACACTGGATGAAATAACCCAAGAGCCACTTACAGCCTGGGGGAAATCACTGCAGGTCACAGAACAAGAAAAGGACTTTGGATTTGGATCACAGACACAGTAAAAGCAAGGAGTCTCTGTGAACGAGCAGCTGGGAAAGCAACAAGAGTGTTGGCATGCATTGGGAGAGGCTTCACTAGTAGGATCTGTCCAGGAGAGGAACCAGGATCCTAGGCGATACGTTTAAATGCTTCATTGGCAAGCATTTAAATTAGCCAAGGGGGGAGGCACTGGAAAGGAGCAGGAAAATCCTAGCCCCCTCAACAAAATCAGGGTAGTTAATGAGGTAAATACCAAGACAGAGACGTCCACAGGGAGAAGGGCAGGGGTAAATGGAGAAAACGACAAAGGAAGTAAGGACAGGGATGGGGCAAAAAGGATAAGGCCATCAAAAAATGGAGGGTAATAAGTACCAATGCCCGTTGTCTGGGCAACAAGCTCCCTGAACTGGTTGCCTTGATGGAAGAGGGATGCCTGGATATCATGGCAGTCACAGAAACATGGTTCACAGAGAACCATGACTGGTATGTTAACATACCAGGGTACACAACCTACAGGAGAAGCAGGGAGGGTAGAAGAGGGGAAGGAGTAGCTTCCTATGTAAGGGAAGGGATAAAAGCAACGGAACAAAAGAGAAAACAGGGAGGAGAGGAGGCACTGTGGGTCACCTTAGAGAATGGAAATGGCACCACAATCCGCTGGGGGTTGTATACAGACCCCCATCTCAGGGGGAGGGAATAGACAAGGATATGATAGAAGACATCCTTAGGATGGCAGAGAAAGGGGAGATATTGTTGATGGGGGACCTGAATATGTCAGTTGTTAACTGGAGCACCTTTGCCGCAGCCACATCCAAGAGCAGGGCCATTCTTGATGCCCTACATGGGGGCATGCCTCAGGCAGCTAGTGGTGGAACCCACTCGGGAGGGAGCAATGTTAGACCTCGTACTCTCAAATGGGGACAATGAGAGGATGTCAGATCCAGAAGTGGGTAGCCATCTGGGAACAATTGACCACCAAACAGTGTGGTTCATGATAAACTCGGCTGCAGAATCAAGCCATACAAAAGTGATGGTACTGGACTTCAGGAGGGCTTTGTCAAAATGGGAGAATGCCTTAGAAAAGTACTAGCAAACAGGCAAGAAGGAGGGGTGGAGCAACAATGGGGAAACATCAGAACTGCTATCACAGAGCCAACAAGCCTTTGTGTGAAGCACACAAACAAATCAAAATGAAAGAAAAAGCCACTATGAGTCTCAAAAGAGGTGGTGGGGAAGGTTAGGGAGAAAAAGATAGCATTTAGGATGTATAAGGAAATACAGAAGGAGCAGGACAGAGAACTGTACCAGTTAAGGCAGAAGGAAGCAGGGAAGGCAGTCAGAACAGCAAAGGCCCAAACAGAGGAAAAGATAGCCAGCTCAGTTAAGAAGGGGGATAAAACCGTTTATAGGTACATTAGGGAGCATAGAAAGACAAAGGGAGGGATAGTGAGGCTGAACAGAATGGACGGTGAG
The DNA here is from genome assembly GCA_016271365.2 of Neoceratodus forsteri. NCBI lineage: Eukaryota > Metazoa > Chordata > Ceratodontiformes > Ceratodontidae > Neoceratodus > Neoceratodus forsteri. The sequence goes on from CM028133.1 coordinate 67,477,205, forward strand.
TGGGCAGAGAGGGACAGTGAAAAAGCAGGGATACTGAACGAATACTTCTGGTCAGTATTCACAAAAGAGGAGGAGGGGGTGGTACCTAATCCAATTAACAGGAGCACTCTGGATAGGGGGTCAATCCCAGTCGTTTCACAGAAGAAAAGGTTCTGAAAGAACTCCTAAAACTGAAGGTGGACAAAGCAATGGTGCCTGACGGGATTCACCCCAGAATTCTAAAATAATTTAGGAGAGAACTAGTGACACCACTGACCATCCTTTTTAACAAATCATGAGAGGATGGTGTGGTACCTGAGGACTGGAGGAGGGCGGATGTGATTCCCTTTACAAAAGTGGGAGCAAGACAGAGGCAGGAAACTACAGACCTGTCAGTTTGACCTCTGTGGTAGGGAAAATGATGTAATCACGTCTAAAGGAAAGAACTGTTGAGTACCTAGAGGCCAGTGGGGCACAGGACCCAAGGCAGCATGGATTCACAATGGGAAGATCATGTCAGACAAATCTAATTGATTTCTTTGACTGGGTGACCAAAGTAGTAGACCAGGGAGGGGCTGTGGACATGGCCTACCTAGACTTTAGCAAGCCATTTGACACAGTCCCACACAAAAAAATTATAAACAAATTAGCCAGCCTGGGAGTGGGTCTCAGTGTGGTTGCCTGGGTAAAAAACTGACTGGACAACAGGACCCAGAAGGTAATAGTATACGGAGTCCACTCTGAAGAAAGGGAGGTTACTAGTGGGGTACCACAGGGTTCAGTACTGGTCCAGTCCTTTTTAATGTCTTTATAAGTGACATTGCAGAAGGACTGGAAGGAAAAGTATGCCTCTTTGCAGATGACACAAAGATCTGCAACAGGTTTGATACACAAGGGGGAGTGGAAAGGATGAGAAGTGACTTGGCAAGGTTGGAAGAATGGTCAGAAGTACAGCAGCTTGGATTTAGTGCAAAGAAGTGCAAAATAATGCACCTGGGAAACAAAAACCCAGGGGAAGAGTACACAATGGGGGGGGGTCATAACAACAACAAAAATGGATAGGGACCTGGAGGTAATCATATCAGATGACCTTAATGTTAGCAAGCAATGTGAGAAGGCAGTAGGGAGGGCTGGGGGGATACTGGGATGTATAGGGAGAGGCATCACCAGCAGAAAACAGGAAGTTGTTATCCCGCTGTACAGACAATTGGTGAGACCCCATCTGGAGTTCTGCAACCAATTCTGAAGACCTCATCTCCTCAAGGACATAGACAGGATGGAGGCAGTCCAGAGGAGGGCGACTACAATGGTGCAGCGTCTGCAAGAGAAGCCATACGAGGAGAGACTAAAGGAGCTTAATATGTATACCCTTGAGGAAAGGAGAGGGGTAACATGATTGAAACATTTAAGTGCTTCAGTGGAATCAACAAAGTCCAAGAGGGTAGCATCTTTCAGAAAGAGAGATGTGCAAGAACGGGGGAACACAATTTGAAGAAAGAGGGGGGACGGCTCAGGGGCAATGTGAGGAAGTATTTTTTCACTGAAAGGGTGGCAGACACATGGAACCTCCTTCCTGAGGAGGTCGTGGGGTCTAAAACTGTGGGAGAATTCAAGAATGGGACAGACATAAGGCAATTCTTGTGGGGGGGGTGGGAGGAAGTAGGCTGTTGCTTGATTAGGATCTGCAGCTTATCCAGTAGGTGGGGAAATGGACAGACTAGGTGGGCCCAGCGGTCCTTCTCTGCCGTCATTCTATGTTTCTATGAGGGAGATGATTATGCCACTATATAAAACATTGGTCAGACCACAACTGGAGTATGGAGTTCAATTTTGGAGGCCCCATTTGCAGGGTAACAATGACAGGCTGGAAAGGGTACAGAGAAAGACAACCAAGATGATCCAGGAGATGCAAGGGAGACCATATGGTGAGAGGCTGGAAGAGCTTGGTCTCTATACACTGGAAATGAGACGGGAGAGGGAGGACATGGTAGAAACCTTCAAGTACATGAAGGGAATAAATAAGGTTATGGGAGATAGCATCTTCATACTGGGTGAAAATTAAACCACCAGAGGGCATGCATTTACGCTCGAGGGGGGCAGATTTAAAGGGGATGTGAGGAGGCATTATTTCTCAGATAGTGTTGTACAACCATGGAACAGGTTGCCGGTGTGCGTGGTGGAGGTGGATACAGTGGAGAAATTCAAAAGAGCATGGGATAACTACATGGGACTAGGAAGGGAAGGGGAGAGAGGGCAGAGGGAAGGGAGATAAAAGGTGGGGGTGGCTGTCTTGGGAACACTTGATGGGCCGACTGGGCTTTTTCTGCTTGCACGATTCCATTTTCCTGCCTGAAATGTCTATGCAAAAGACATACAACTGTGGGCTCAAGGGACAACTTTGTCTCACCCCTCTGGCAATATGTATTTTTTTAGTTATTGTTCCATTAATAAGAGGATGAAAATGAGCCTTTAAATAAAGCAATTTAGGCCATTCAATAAAAAACTGTAGGAATGCCATGGTATTCCAAAGCCTGAAAAGATATGTATGAAGTACCAGACCAAAGGCTTTTTCCTAGTCTAGTGGAAGGACAAATCCATGCAATGTGTGCAAGTTACCCCTTGAATAAACCTCTCTGGTACAAATCAAATTACCCCTCATGCACATACCAGGTATGGCGCATGTCTGATTCTAGGCAATGATCTTTCCAGCTATTTTACTTGATCTATGGCATAAAATTAATGTCAGCAATTTAATATCAGTATTTAACAAGGAAACAGGCCTCCAATTTTTTACATCCAGTTCATCACCATTTTTATAGAATATATCACCATTTTTATAGAGTGAGATTAAAAAGGCTTTTGTCATATTCTCTGACAAACTTAAGTTTACAAAATATCATTAAAGATTTTCAATAATATGGGAGACAAAATATCAATGAATGTTTTATAAAAATTAGTACCAAGTCTGTCAGGCCCAGAGGCTGTGTTCAATTTAAGTTGTTTAATAGCGTTTTGGACTTCTATAAGGTGTATGGGTTTAGATCACTCTGATTCTTCCACAGAGGTCAAGTGATTAATATATTTTTGGAAACGAAAACCATCAATTGTGCCTAATGTTTCCACTGGATTCCCAAAAGTAGACTGTAAAGCACCAGTTATTACTGCAGTAAAATCTTGAAAATCTGTATGTGTCTTGCCATGTGAATCTTTCACAGTAGTCAATGTTTTATTATTAACCCTATCTTGACATTCTTTAAATATATCTAAGGAATGTTTTGTGCCCTGTGTGCCTAATGACTGCTCGGCTTTGAAAGATTTAGCCCTATCATAGAGGCACATTCTCATGTCTTGCTTTACTTTATTAATTTGGCCTGTATAGTACAAATGTTCTGTATTTTGCAAAGAAATACGTTTATAAAGATGTTGTCTTAAAGTTAAAAAACTAACATATGCATCTCTACCTGCAAATTTACCTAATTTCTGGTATAATTGTTTAATGTCTCTTTTGGTATCCTCCCACCAGTCTCCAATACAATCATACCACAGTACCACTGTGGCTCTAGCCTTTAAATGTTCCTCAGTTTGTTGCTTAACTATGGGGTCAGTTAGCATGGAGTTATTAATCTGCCAGTAACCTTTTCCTATGTTATTTTTTTGTAAGTTCCCCAAAGTAACATGCAATTCCAAATGGCCTTAAGTAGCTGTGGGGATGGTAAAGGCTCGGTGCACTATCCAAAGTTGGGAAAGGAAAAGACTGTCGATTCTACAGGATAAAGACCCCCTATGATAAGTATGACCACCCATTTCCCAGAGTGTTCTATAGGCATCCTGCAGTGCTGCAGTCCGAATAATTTGTTTCAGTGCATTAGAGTCGCAGTACAATTTTGCTGTACTCCCAGTTTTATCATTAAGCTCCAGTGGGGAATTAAGATCACCCCCCCAAAATAACTTTCCTAGTGGTATGTAGGTAAGGTTGTATCAATCTGAAAAGATGAATCCGGAATGTTTTATTTTCTGGGGCATAGAGGACTCCTGTCCTAACTGCCTGTCCACCCAGGCTAACATCAAGAAACAATGCCCTGCCTGGGTCAATGTCCATCACTTTCTGTATCTGAACACGGCAAGAGAAGAGGATCCCAATGCCTGAGCAAAGATCCCCACCTAGGGACCACACAGAGGACCCAAAGGACAAGCTTTTCAGGTATGGTATATATCTGAGGTGGTCTTAAGGTGATTATCCTAAAAATGGATAAGCTGGGCATATGAGTGTTGTAGCGCACTAAAAGTAATGCTGCATCTCTTATGATTTAAAGATATTATTTTAACAGTGTCACCAAAGGCGGTATGCATAAGAGGTGTATGACAGAAAAGTAGCCCTATTTAAAACAAAGAAGCAAGACTGTTTTCTAGTTTTCATTTTAAGTTTTGGTTTATCCACAATGTCCCCATCCACATCTGAAGTTTCCTTCTGCGAGGAATTCAGAGAGGAAGCTTCTGAGTCACCTTGCTCTTCGGCAGACTGTTCGGGTAATACCATTTATATATTTTTTTGAAGTCAGTATCATCTTTCTTGGCAAGTTCTGATCTTGGTGTACTTCTGGTGAAGCGTTGTTTCCCCTTAACCAGCTGATATTCTTCTTGTGTGGGTGGGGCAGGGACATGAATGTGCACTTGTCTGATATGGGGTAGGCTGTTCCTGTATGGGGATGACTTCCATCTGCAATTCAGAGTCCCGTGTCCACAACCTGTGGGGGGGGGGGTCATCCACTATGACAGTGTCTGTAGGTCGAAGGTAAGCAGCAGGAGCAACGGGGGGCAAATTCTGTTCAGTTCGGTGATCTGAAAGTAAACTTGAGGAGTGTGGGTATAAATCCTCTGTTTGCTGGTGTTGTCGTGCTTGTCTTTTTTGGGTGAAATGGACTACAGTAGTAGCCACAGACACTGCCAGCTATTTCATAAAATTTCTGTGGTATTTCCAGAAATATCTGATGCTTTTTGCATTTAAACAGTAGGGGCAGCAGAGAGAAGCTCTTCAGAAATTTCGCGAAATATCTGAAACTAGCTGGCAATGTCTGTGGCTACCACTGTATATCATCCTGGTTACAGAAGATGCCTCTTCTGTGCACCGCCCGGGAGCACTGAAGAAAGAGATGTCCAGTTTCCTCACATAGGCTACATTTGGGAGGGTTTGGACAAAAGGTATTGGCATGGCCAGTCTGTAAACAAAACCTGCAAACTATGATGTCACAGGCGTTACTGAGATGGGAGAGAGAACTACATCTATGGGAGGTTTTGGGCTGCCCAGGGCAAAAGCAAAAGCCACGGTCTTGCCCAATATAAAAACAACTTGGCAGGTACATAGGCCCAGTGTCCGTCATGCGTAACTTGATTTTAATCTTCCAGCCGCCTGTCCAGATATTCTCCATGTCCAAAATGGGTTTAGGTTTATCAATGACATCTGCCTTTTGTTCACCCAGTGCAAAATACTGGAGATATGCACACTCTCATATCTGAACAAGATGGTGATAGTTTTCATAGCAGGTCGAGTAAGTGGAATCACTAGAAAAGTGGCCCAAAGAGGGGTATTTTTAAGCTGGTAGAAGTTGTTCCAGAAACGTTCTAATTGTAGTGGAGTGTTAAAACTGACATCAGAAATACTGTCCCCCTTGAGATGTGAATTAAGGCAAAAATATCTGAAGCTACGGTAGTAACTGCATTGAATCTTTAAGTAATTTCCTAGCTACATATAGAATCATAAACTGATATGAGTTTGCAGCCAAGGGCCATAATGACTCGTCCCATTCACCTAAGAAAGGCAAATTTCTCATCGCTCATATAGTCATTGCAGAGATGACTCGAATTTCTCAAAGGTAGAACTTGTTCCTATATCTCTTGGAAGCGTCTTCCATACCTTCACCACCCTCTGACTAATCCAACCCCTTCTCAAATTAGTCCTAAAGAATACATACACCCTATCTGGAGGTGTATCCAGACCGCCTTTATATTTGAGCCGTACATTATTCTGTTTCATTGTGGGTTTCCACAAGTTAGTAAACAAATCAGACAGTTTGAAATGGGTCGGGGGTTGATTTATTCTGTACCAGGACATTAGGTGTGGTGGTGGTGGTGGGGGGGGGTGTCTGTTTTTGAGCCTCAGCAGAAGTAGAAGGGGAAACACTTGTAGCATTGGTATAAGCAGTATCCGTTAATTCAGCCCAAGAAGTAGAATTCAATGGTAGAGGCTGTTGGACAGTGGCATCAGGAACAGTAGGTTGTGTTTCCACCCCAGTATCTGAAGGTGCAGACTGACTAGACAAAGGATTTTCAGCAGAATGTAAAACAGTATCTTGCGGAGTCCTGTTCTGTGCAGCAATATCCCCCCAAATCTCCTCAGCATCCACAGACTGAGTCAGCAAAAGGTTTTTCAGTGCTAGTACCTGGAATGGGAGCATCTACCCTCTGTCCATTTGCTGCTTCTGACTGTGCAGTGATGGTAGCAACTGCTACAGCAGGCACAGGGGAGACTGGAAAGTCTGGACATTGGTTATCAAGGTTTTTAGGTAATCCAGAAAGTTTATTGGCAACAGAAAAATGTCAAAAATTATGGCAGCAGGGGATGGTGCTGCACCCGGGAGCCAGTTTTTGCCATCATCCAAGTGCTGCCACCTGGCAGCAAGCAAAGCATTCTCGGGAGACCACGGGCTCTCCCTGTCATCCAAAACATGATCCTTGGTAGCAGTACTCCATTTCTGATCTGGTCTGGTACATTCCAAAATGGAGACTGGTGTCTCTGGGAGTCTCACAGGGTCAAGTACAGCCATACTTGCAGAAGCGACATCATCCATTTCTAGTAAGCACAGCAACCACGTTCTCCATGCAGTTGGATTAACGGGCATCAGTACTTCAAGACAGTCGGGAGCAGCTGCACATTCCGAAGAAGTGGACACCTTAAGTAGGTGTCCAATATCCATCGAGCAAGGAGCCATCTCAGTAGGTAAAGTCGATTTTTCTGTATAAACAATGTCTGGGTCAGGTATGTCCATAGGACTGGTGAAGATAATAGCATCAGTGGAGTGCTGGGCTCCAGAACCTCCTCCACCTCCTCTGGTGTGGTCGACCATCTTGCCAACCAGGATGGGAAACAGCACACACTACCATAAGGGTTGGGGAATTTCACCAGTGTTCTGGCCAAATTTCCCCATTCACTAAAGATACCACCAACAGCTTAACCTGATTCAGTCTGTCAGTTACATCTGTGTCTCCTATTCCTCCCCCCACCCAGGACAAGGTTGAAAATAGGCCGAATTTCCTAGCCCTTCTTTCCCAGTCAAAATAAGTAAATAAATAGAAAAATAAATACACACATACATACATAAAAAGAGGGCAAGCATTTGCTGTGAAATAATCCGATTGAGTGATGCCACTACGTCAGGTTCAGGTATAGAATATATCTCTGGGATCAGAAATTCAGACTTTCAAGGCAAAGGTTTGTCTAGTGTCTAACAGTCTGATTTGTTCTTCTAGTTCATTAAAGCTCTGGGAAATATTTCATCATGGACTCGCAAGACACCTCATAATCTAATCACATAAACAATATCCATGAGCAAAACGCAAATAAACAGGTTCTGTTATAAATGTCTGATGGAACAAGGTTTAAATGAAGAGTAAACAACGTACCTCTTTTTGGTTCAGAAATGTGAAATGTTTCCACTGGAGACATAGGTGGTTTAGGGCTCAGACCTAGAGAATAAGAAAAACAGATTGTAGCAATGGACACTTAGGAACTGAGTAATTTTTGAGAAAACCGAACAAGCTTTACAGGTTTATTGCAGCTCTAGTAAGCATTTATACAATAGTAATACATGGATAAGCCCCAATAATACTATACTAAGTTGATCAAAAATTTCCCAGTAATACATCACTACTCTCAGTAACACTATCCTGAAAAGTGATAATACTATCATTTTTCCTCATACTACTACAGTTCAAAGGTCATCTCCAACTGTAGTATTATCAATGGATCCATATATTACAAAAATAACAGAAAGATTAGTGTTTTACAAGGCAGTAATACCATCTCGAGGTTTTGGGGACTTTAGACCCTCTTGAACTTTGCTCTTGAGGTTTCATGTCCCCAAAACCTCTCAATGGCATTACTGCCTTGCAATACACACTTATAGAAGAGTACAGACCCCATCATGTCCAATTCCCTGCTAGTCTAGCAGGCATTTTCATTAACTCCCTCCTCCTAGGCATGTCCAGAATACAGTATATGTGCTTGAGCGATATGTTTATAGTATGTCTTTTCTTTTTTGCTACCTGTTCTGTATGATTTTATTTATATATATATATATATATATATATATGTTACTGTACTTTTAATATGTAACTTATATTGATTGCAACTTAGGACCCCATTGTAAACTAGTTATGGCTAAACTGGGTTATCCTTTTTCTGATGTCAGAAATAAAACCTTTTACTACTTACTTACTAGTATAATACTAGAATCAGAAGAGTGTGGAACCCATCATGACTGATTCCCTGCTAGTCTTGCATACATTTTTATTAACCACCTGCTCTGAGGCATATCTAAAATACAGTATAATGTCAGAATCAGAAGGGTGCGGAACCCACCGTGTCCAGTTTCCCACTAGTCCAGCAGGAATTTTCATTAACCCTCACTTCCTCCTCCAAAGCATGTCCAAGAATTTTTTAAGGACTGAACATTCACAGCATTCACTGCTCCATTAGGTAAACTGTTTCACAGTCTCACCACTCCATTGATAAATATGTTTTTCCTAACATCGGTCCTAAACACCCCTGCATTAATCTTCATACTGTTACTATTTATTTCTCCTTGCTAGACTGTCCACAAATCACCTACAGATACTCTTACTACATGGTGTAGTATTTTAAAGCAGCAGTACAATGAAACTGAGCAATTTGATCCTACCTTTTTTTCACAATAAATGATTCAAGACATCTTTCACTTTTATTTTGTGGTTAAATGTTCTAGTTCCACCAAAATCTGAGTATTTTATAGATGTTTTAATTTTATTTTTTCCTCAAGAAAATAGATGGCTCCACATTTAGCTTGGAAATCACATTGTAGTCCTGGCAGGGGTTAGGGTCATGAAAATAAAAAAAAAAACTCTCATGGTGCCCAGTATAGGAGGTACCTAGAAAAGTAGATTTGACAGGTATGCCAATATTCTTACTAACAGTAGCTTTGACTAGCTTTTCGAAAAAAATCATTTTTCATTGCACTTGTGTTTTAAATACCATACTCATGTCTCCCCACAGCCTCCTAAAATTTAAGAAGCACAACCCCAACCTCTCCAGTGTTTGCTGGTAGTCACAACCCCTAATTCCTTTCACCATCCTCAAAGCCCTCCTCTGTACCCTCTCAATTACACATCTCCTTTCATACAAGGTGCAGCTCCAGAATAAGGGGTGCTAGCTGCACATTTGAGCAGACTTGATAGACCTCTAGGCCTTTATCTGCTGGCAAATTTCATATGTTCGTATGTAGGTGACCACACCTTGACTCAATACTTTGTATGCATTCCCACACAGCTCTGATGTAAAGCAATCATCACTCTATTCCCTCTAACAAATGACACAGAAGCATAGAAAATTATAGCAAATAATGGCCTAGTGGCCAACACACTCTGTCTGAGCTTGTCTAATTTTGGGAGTGTGCCCCTGTCAGTCTCCCTACCTCCCCCTCATTGTCTGCCACCTTATGCACCATTCCCTTGTGATGGTCTCATCCCTTTTTAACCTTTTAGCCCTGATGATCTCTGCTGGAAGACTGTTTGAGTCTGTCATCACTCGTTTGGTACAAAAAGTATGTTCTAACATCCATCTTGATTCCCCCCCCCACCGCAAGCTTACCCCTTGTTACCACTCACTATGAACCGCTTGCTGCTGTCCACCTTGTGAATTCCACAGTCTCAAGAGGTACCTCAATTTCTCAATAATCCACCCCCTTTCTCTTACTTTACATGTTGGGATCCTCCTTACAGGACCTACTCTATATCACCTGTATCACTTTGGTGGCTCATCTTCATATTACCTAATACTCTATTAGCTGCTGCTGTCACCTTTGTACAATGCTGTGTTCTTTTCATATTCAGCGATGTTATTACCTCCAAATCCCTCTCTTCCTCCACCTTTTCTAGAACTGCACCATCCAAGGGGTATTGGTGCCTGTTAGTTTGACAGCCAAAAAAAAAGAACTTTGCATGTCTTTATATTAAACATTATCCCACATTTTCTGCCCAGTCCTGCAATATGTTTCAGTCTTTCAACAATTCCTGTACATCTGCCTCTGATGCTACCTTCACAGCAGTAGGAAAGGTACTTAACCAGAACTCCAGAGCTTCAAGAATGTCTTCTCCATAGAGCCATTAGAGTTAGGGCTGCAGACACTAGGATCCCGTGGGAGCAAAAACCTTTTGGGACAGCACTCACCAGCGGAATACATAATGGTACTAGACCCAATCTCCTCCATTTCTTTTTGTCAAGAAGAGAGAAAGCGAAAACTTATCACACAAAACAAAAAAGTCCTGATTTTTTTTTTTTTAAACAAATGTTTAGAAAGTAACAAAACAAGGTCTGAGGAACCGAATGCCTCTGTAAAAGAATCATGAGACCTGAAACAAGTAGAACCAGAATGGGATTAGGACAATTCTGAAAGGGTTCCTGATGGAAAAAAAAAACTGCCAGGACTGAAAGGGAAGGAGGATGCAGCAAGTGGCTCAACTGAACCGTCTCAATATAAGAAAAGAACTCTGAATCTGGAGTTCTATAAATGGGAACTGAAAAGAGAATTTCAAGAGATTTGACAAATACTTCAATGTTCGCTGAGAACGGGCAAACTTTGGGGTCTGCAACCTTTTCAGGAATGGGAGCCCTGTGTCCACACACCATGACAAATCTGAGCACGAGAGAGACATATGAATGCATGCAAAGCAGATGTCTTTTGTAGTGCCTAATTTTCCTCAAAATTGTCCCAATATGCTATCTGAATAAAACACATGTTAATTACAAGGAACACTACACAAAGCAAAACATTGAAAAAGGGGTAACATCTATTCTTTTCAACAACAGTGAGGCATTTATCATACTGCACAGATGTGCAAATCTTTCAACTAACAGAATATGCAAGTGTTGAGGTTACAGTGTACCCCACTAGGTCGCTCCCCAAGGTCCTAACGTCTGCCTCACTTGGTATGGACTGCCATATTAGGTGAAAAGTCTGTGCAGACATTAGCATGTTTATTAATGGATTGCTTCTCATTCTCCAAACCCTCTTTGAGAGAACGAAAAAGTTTCAGCCCTGATTCCATAGTTACAAGGGCAACTGGTTAGTAACTCATCCTTTATTCCTAATACCTTCATACAGTAGAACAGACCACAAATGCCAGCTATTCTGTATCTTTATCTATAGGTTCATCAAGCACGAGAGAAACATAGCAAGTTAACCTCATGTCATAAAGACATAATCCATATTCCACAACATGTTCTTTGCATGGTCTTGTGTATAACTGTCGTGTGTGTGTGTGTGCATGCATGCGTGTGTGCTCCTATTTACTGTGTTTTTAATTCACTGATCCCTCAGCGGTAAAAGGAATTTTGATTACCACTGACTCACAGAGCAGCAGTTATAAACTGAGCTTTATAACTGACTCTTGCCTTGGGGCCTCAGCTTGAACTGAGCTGTGAATAAGGAAACTATTCTCATGCCTTGAGTGGGTAGTATATGCTACACGCTGCAGAGTTTGTGGAGTAGGCTCTGCATACAGGGTTACACTGTGAGTTTAAATTTTTTTAAAGGTATGCCATCATTGCTATGAAAGTGTAACCTTTCCAGAAGACCGTATTGTATGCACTACTCAACTGTTTTGGGCTCCCTCTGTTTTTTCTGCTTACCTTCAGGGTTCAGCTCGAGATGGTGAGTATGACCAAGTGGTGGTGAAGTCACTGATAAGGAGTTTGTAGCATGAGGAAAAGGTGAAGTGGTGAAGAGCCGAGAGGGGAAGTGAAATAAGAACCACCATGTTTCAGAACTGAGGTTTAGCAGAGACGCCAGTCGGATCGGTGAAGAGGTTTTCCAGTATTGCAAAAGACTTGTGGGGTTGTCATCCCAAATCAGTCTAATCAGCCTAAACAAGGAGAGTATCTCAACCTTGTGATTTGTTTCTTCTTCTTCTCCCTATTATTTTAAACGTTAAGCATTGAAATCCCTGTTGTGGTTGGGCAGCATTTTTATTGTTAGGATTTTTAGTTAATTTACCATTTTGTGTGTTTGAGATAAGAGATAGAATATTTTTTCTCTTAAGGACAGCTTTTTTCTTATTTTCTTTTTTTAATTTTATTTGATTTATATTTTGTGCGGTTTTCTGGCCGCTGCTCATGTCACCTCTCACTATAAGTACTGTGCATGGTAGGGGTTAGCTAGTATTCCTGCACTGCAATCATGTAGCTCAACTGCAAGCTGCAGCATACTCTGAATAGCTGCCCGCTACTTGGTCTCTCGAAAAAGCAATCAGATGCCTTGTTTACTCTTACAGCAGAGTCAGGCACCCAGGATTGCTAGTACGATTTAACACATGGTCTTTATTTTATAGCGTTTCTTTTTTTGGCACAATGTACTGTGTGGTTAAGAGAATGCAGCACTGGTACTTCGGTATCCTGTATTCTTGAAAGATTCCAGAGTTTCAGTGGTGAGAGTTGGATTAACATCAGGAAGTAAGCCAGTTTTTAAATATCTTTTAAATGAGTATGCTGACTGTTTTATCGATTTAGCGCTTGGCCTTTTTTTTTTTCCTTGGTTTTTGTGTATCTGTTTAAAAATTAGAGTTCTTTGGATCTAAGCTGACTGCTAAATTGCTATAAGTTAACTAATACCTTATGACAACATTCTTGGATGTGGTGTTTGTAGTCCTGTTTTCAAAAATATTCTCTCTTCGTTCGCTGTTATAGTGAATTATCAAGAAAGAAGCTTGTGGCCTGGGTTGTATGTAAGAGGCCTGTCTCTGACTTCGCTCTGCACAGCTCAAGAACTCCTAGAGGCCTTTTTTACAGAGACAAACTTACATCTTGGACTGTTAGTTTCAAGCGGGGTTACCCAAGAATTAAACCTAACTTTGTGTGCATTTGTTATTTACTATGAAGACAGCTGTTTTTTTGCAATGACTTCTGCTTTGAAGAATTTTGGCGCTGAAATTGTGGAGTAGTGGATATTTGCGTCTTTGCACAGATTGCATAGACTGTACAGACTGCAATTCTGCACTTCTTTACTTATTGTTCTCCTGCAATATCCTTTGTCACTCAGTGGGCTATAAGACTAAAGTTAAAGGCCGGACATCCCCAAATTGACTTGATTATCAAGGCTTTGAGTCTTTGTTCTACTGTTAACATTTGATTTTTTTGACACCAAGGCTTCTTTATGTAACTTTCCTTGTGATACAAAGCGAGTGTTATAGAGTGTTACAGACTGGATTCACATACACTTGAGCTAAAATGGTCAATACCAGAATGCAAAGATCAAAGAGCAATAATTCTTCCCCCTTATTAGAATTAGCAGTGAAAGGACAAACAAGGGGTACTAAGCAAACCAAAATAACAGATTATTTAATTAAGAAAAATATAACCTCGATGCCAAGTGGGGCTGTAGCCTTACAGAAAAGTAATTCAGCAGTATCAGATGCTTTAAATGACACCAGGTCCAATTCTTTGGTCGTATTAGGGGTAGACTATTGTAATATAGATGCTTCTGACTCTGAAATATATGAAATCAATAAAAGCGTGAATGCAAGAGAGAGCAAAATTGATAGCCATGTGGGAATTACAGAAAGTTTAGAGCGCTCGCCAGATCTGTGGCACAGAGAGGTCTCAAAGACCAGTAATGAATCTAGCATCGAACTGAAACACTCTATGACTCCCCTCAAAAAATGGTGAACTGAAGGTAGCACTTGAAGAGTTACAACAAACAATAGTGGGTCTTAGAGAGTTAGAGGGGAAGACTATTTATTCTAAGCATTGTATCCATTGTGGTAGGATTAATATACTTGATGAATTGGAAAGTGACAATTATATCCCAGTGAGGTTGAGCGAGGAATTAATTGTCTTACTTAGGAACTCCAGTAATGCTCCATTGATTTTAAAGGAACAATTAATAATTAACAAGGATGCAATTGATGATATGAGAGCGCATATCGCCTATAATGAAGCAAAGATTAATCAAATCCTGAAAAAGCTAGATCTAATTGAAACAAATGATCCCTGTGAGGAGCAAAGATCAATTCACAAGAGAAGTATCAATTGAGACCCGAGTTTAGTACTGTTAGTTTCCCAGAGACACCGATGAGGGAGGAAAAAGTAAAAAAATATAAGAAAAGAAAGAATAAAAGTAAAATGAAAAAAAGTGTAAGCAAACATCTGAATGTAAAGAAAGGGAAAAAGGAGAAAGTTCAGTTAAAAGACAGACTTCGGTAAAAGTAGTTGGTCCCAGTAATCATACAGACAGTGTGAGTTTAGCTAAGCAACATAATGAAATAATACTGTCTTCTGGCTCTGATACACCTAAAGATACAATTGATCATAATTTGAAAAGTCAGCTTATGAACTTGGAAAAGAGATCACGGAACTAAATCATGAATTGAAGGGCATACATACTAGCCCTCAGGAAACATTAAATATTAATGAACTCAGCAGCCTGCAGGAAAAGTTAGTTAAGCCTAGAGAAGTGGAGGAAAAGACCCTATGGCCTTATGAGCTTGAAAGATTTGCCAATAATTAGATTATATTTTTTTTATTTATTTAAGAGATTAACCAGATAAGCATGCTGAGCGGGGACCGCTCGTTTCTAGATGCGACCTGGGGTGTTACATAGAATACAAAGCAAGCATAAATACATGGTGCGACAACAGCTCCAGAATAGATACATACAGGGTGTGACAACAGGTCCAGAATAGGTACAGGCTGGACTACATATTAGATTCAGTTAGCGAATACAAGGTTTAGTCTTAAGACCACAGAGTACACAGTTTGCTATTCCATAGTTAGGTCCTATGACCGCAGGGTATAAACAGGCAGAGGCAGTAGGTATACAGTAAGTTTTCTGGGCCATTGATACTGTCAAGGCACGTTTAGATGCCCCTTGGTAGCAGGTCTGGGTAGTTGGTTGCAGTTGCATATGTCTGAGAAGTGGGCAAGGAGGAGCGGTTTAAGGAGCCTTGGGGTGGGGGAGAGCCTAATAGCTACAAGGAGGTCGTTCCAGAGTTTGGGCAGGCGATATTTGAAGGCGGATTGGCCCTTCGATGTGTGCATGAAAGGAGCTTGGAATAGCTTTGAGTCTGAGCATCTGAGAGAGTATGCCGGGGGGTGGGTTGTGCTGACAAGACGGAGCTGAGATAGGGGAGAGGGAATTGGTCCATAATTTAGCAATGAGATTAGCACAATGTTGTTGACGTCGAGACTCCAGCGAGGGAAGAGCTAAGGAGCTATATAGTTCACAATGATGGGTGGTAGGGGGGCATTCCAGGATGAACCGACAGAAAGAGTGAAAGAGGGAGTCCAAGCTGGCCAGGGTGGATGAGGGGGCTGCGCTGCAGACCACGTCGCCGTAGTCAAAGATAGGGAGGGTCATTTTGTGCACTAATTCCCTCCTGACTGTGGTTGGTAGACAGCCTTTATTGTGATATAGTGCACCTAGTTTGGGGTGGAGTTTTTTGTGTAGAGAGTCAGTGTGGACAGCGAAATCTAGGTGTTGATCAAGCTATACACCCAGGTATCTAAAGGAGGTGCAGGACTCCAAGGTGGACCCGTCCAGGGTATGGAAGGCGGGGGGAGCAGCTACACAGGAGAGTCTAGGTTGTGTGCCGAAGGTTAGGGAGACGGTTTTCTTTGAGTTTAGGGCAAGTTGGTTGGACCTGAACCATTTCTGAATGGCATCAAAATCCTGTTGAAGGGCTGAGTTTACATCCCCAGTGGAGGGGCTGGAGGCATACAGTACGGTATCATCTGCATACATTTGTATAGCTGAGTTAGAGCAGGTCAGTGGTAGATCATTCAAAAATATGGAAAAAAGTAGGGGGCCCAGGACAGAGCCTTGGGGAACCCCCATAGTGACTGGGAGCGGGGGGGATACGTGTGAGCCAATTTTTACTGCCTGTTTTCTGCCAGTCAGGTAGGGGGCGGCAATAGTAGGGGCTGATAGGTATAGAAGTTTGGCGTCCAGTCCTAAAGGGCATTTTCCTTTGTTGGGGTCAAGGGAACGTAGGGCATCTAGAACTTCTGCTGTGGAGACTGGACGGAAAGAGAACGTGGTGGCGTGGGGGGTATGCTGGGGTTTCGCGAAAGGGCTGGGTGTGGGTGTGGTGTTCCGGCGGTTTGTTAGGAGAGATGTAGCACAGTTGGTAAAAAAGGTGTTGAAGGCTGAGGCAACTTCTGGGTCTGATACATTGTTGCCCTGTATGGTTAGGGTAGGGGTGGGCGGCTGGGCAGGGGGAGTGAACAGGGTTTTGATGGATTTCCAGAATTTGGAAGGGTGGCTAAGGTTAGAGGAGAGAGCCGCCCGGAAATAGTTCTTTTTTGCCTGTCTTATGGCTTTTGTGCAAGTATTGCGGAGGGTTCAGTTATGCAACAGGGATTCAGGGGAGCATGTTTGCCTGTGTTTTTTTCAGGCCTGGTCCCTAGCTCGACATCTGCAGATGATAGTGAGACCCCATGGAGATGGTTCCCCAATCCCTATTGCTTCTTAGGCGTGATGGTCCATACAGTAAGAGCACGCTGTTTCTGAATATGTCGAAAGTACGGTCGATAGAGGGTGCCAGCTGAATGAATGACCAGTCGACGAGGGCAAGGTCATTTAGTAGGGAATGTAGGCAGAGGGATTTATATGCTCTCGTGAGGAGTGTCCTGGGGGGGGTGGTGGTTAGTAGATCTATGCACCTTTCTGATCATATAAACCACATGGTGATCACTCAGGGAGTCAGGGAGGAGGCCAGCTTTAATTATCCTGTTGGGGGGTGTTGTGAGGGTCCAGTCCAGGAGAGAGTGGTTTTGCGTTTTTGGGTTTATGCGGGTGGGTTGCTCGATTCGTTGGGAGAGGTTTAGGGATTGACTCTTGCTTCATAGTTTGGAGCAGTCTTTTGCTAGCCAATTGTAGTTTAAATCCCCAAGGATGTATAGCTCTCCGGCTACAGCCGCAGCTTTAAAAGTGGTTAAGTGGTTTATGACGATAGGCGCAGGGGTAGCAGGGGCGCAGTATATCCCTGCTACGTACACCAGGGAGGAGTGCGACAGGGCAAGCTTAATCATCATAGATTCTATTTGGGGAGTAAGTCCAGGGAGCTGGACAGGGGTGAACTGGAAACTATTGGATATGTACATGCCGATTCCTCCACATTTCTTTTTGCTGTGTCGGTCCTGCCTAATTACTGTGTAGCCAGGGATGGCTATTTCTGAGACAGCAAGATGTGGTCTCAACCATGTCTCAGATATTATACAATGTCGGGTCAGAGGGTTTGGGCAGTGATTTGCAGCTCCAGTACTTTGTTCAGGAGGCTGCGGATGTTAAGGTGAATTAGACTAAGGCCCTTGGGGAGGGTTTGGGGGGTGGAGTGGGACAGTGGACCAGGGTTGGTTTCAACATCCCCCACCAAGAGGAGCAGCAGGGTGAAGTAGTGTATGGAGGTGTACCATGTGTTTCTGGATTTAAGCTTGGGGCGGGTGGTTTGTGAGGTGTGGAGGGAGACCCAGGTAACTAGGCTGCATAGGGCAGATAGGCGCAGGGGAAGAGGGAGGGATGACAGAAGAGCTTATAGACCATAAGTGGGTGGGCATGTGTATCTGGCGCACAGTGGAGGTTGATAGGGGGCGTAGGAGAGGCGATTCAGAGCAAAGGGGGTGGAGGTTAGGGTCATTCTGGGGCTGGGTTGCTGGGGGTAGAGATGCAAGAGGAAAAGCAATGGAAAACAGTGCTGGAGTATTTGGAAACGGCCAGTTTAGAACTCTCAGTCCTTGAGTATCTATGTAAAAAGTTAGATATTGAAGCCTCAGAAGATGACGTGGTCGACATTAGAGGGATGCTGATAAGAGGAGCAACTATAATTGACCTTACTCTAATCTCCCCATGAATAGCATATTACATTTGGGTCAATAGAGAAACAGTGCATCATAACAATGAAATACTAATATTTCACCCAAACAAGGATACATTTGAAAGTTGGGAGGAAATCCAAGGAATGTATGATTGGTAGTAATACAATATCCTTGTTTGGAATGTGTCAAATGGTGCAAGAAACATATTTACAATTGACACAGATTCTAATGGTCTTGTTGACAAACATGTTGCAAATCCCAGCTGAAGATTTGGGTTGTTTTATGGCCAGATGAGTACATGAAGGGAGCCAAGTTGATATAGTATTTGATAATGAGGGTCTAAAAGACTTATTAGCATACACAGGAAAATTGGATTGGCTGGGACTACACTTTGTGGATCCCAGTGAACTATTTTAATGAGAACAGAGAAGTTGGAGGGTCAGTTGGAACAAAGACCCCAGTTTCGCTGGCAAACAGATTCATGCTTTTAGCTGGGTATAAGGATGTTTGACTAGTCTCTAATCCAGCCAATAATGGAGTGAGTGAGATGCAGACTCCTCATGGAAAACAATCTATTATTTTTATTAATTTTTTTATTTTTATTTATTTAGGGATTCGGATCATACCTTTGAGCTCAGAGCTCTTTTACAAAGGTTCCATGTCAAACAGTGATAATGACAGCAATAGCAAACAGTTTACGTACAATACTCGAATAGTAGGTAGCTAGTATACAATAAGGTTACAGTGTCATTCATAGTACCAATGGTGATAGTACAGCGTCAAGAGCATTCAACTATTACTTGGAATATAGCTGGCTGGTAGCATATCTGGGCTGATAGAGAATGTTTTAATTACTTAACAGGGTTCGAGGTGATTTGTCTGCAGGAATCGTGGTATATGAAAGACTCATTTGTTGGTTTGAATGGATGTGAGAGCTTTCAGATTCCAGGTTCCAAACTTAAGGAAGCAGGCAGGCTTTCAGGTGGAATTATTACACTGGCCAAAAATGGAACTGGATATAAAGCATGGACATGGAAATCCTCTAATAACTGTTTGGTTGTTTTCCTTAGGATAGAAAAGTGTGAAATACTAGTTGTAAACTGTTATGTTTCCCCGGATAATTCTCATTATTTTTCAGATAGGATAAGGTGTGAACTCTCAGAGATTTTAAAAGATGCACAGCAAACATTTCCAAAAGCTGAAATATTGATATTAGGGGATCTAAATGCATGAATAGAGACTTTTGATGGTCTCCTTGAATATTCTTTTTATACCTATAATTCTTATTTAGAACAACCAAAGAACAGACACTCAAAAGATAAAACTACAAATAAAAGTGGTCAAGTAGTGATAGAAATATTAAAAGAAAACCACTTATATCTATTAAATGGGAGATATGAAGGAGATGGTGAAAGTGAATTTACTTTTGTATCCACTCGGGGAGCCTCCACAGTTGTTTTTGCTATCTGGTCTGGCTCACTGGGTTTTGGAAAAAGTGTCAGGTGCAAATTAGAGCAGAAAGTGATTACTACCCTGTAGTATTGGAATTAAATGAGGGGAATGAGGAAATGACGGTAACAAATAATATTTTGTTCTCTGAAACTAGGGCAGCAAGTAGAATTATTTGGAGACAGGATTCTGAAACTGATATCATATCATTAACACATGCTTCTATAGTGGCCGCAGTGACAGAAGCTATTAAATCATTGGATGTGAGCAACATTCTCAGTTAGGTTAACAAGCCTTTGCAGAAATAAAACAACGTTTAGAATGCCCCATTACAAGACTGAAGTGTACCTCACTGAATTCCCATTATGATGTAGGTTTCTGATGACTTTTTATAACAGATGTACAGTATCTCTGAGAAAACTTTCCCGGACACATGGACAGGTGCAAATATTGTGCCGCTGCATAAAAAGGATCCAAAAAAGTACCCTACTATGTATAGGCCGATAAGCCTGTTAGATACAAACCTTAAAATATTTTCTCAAATTTTGTTAGGACACCTCCAAGTTGAAGTAGAGAAAACTGGGGGTATTTCCTCCTATCAATCAGGGTTTAGACAGAATTTTTCCACCACTGATAATACTTTTGTCTTATTTCATTTTGTTGAAAAGTATATAAAGTTATGGGGCCAGAAAGTATACACTGCTTTTATCGATTATAGTATGGCCTTTGATAGTGTTTCAAGAAGGATTCTCTGGCAAATCCTTACAGACAGAGACACTGAGCCAAACCTGGTGGCAATAATTGCACACTTATATTCAGATATGTGGGCAGTATAAGATTAGGGTCAGCCGGCCATTTGTCTGGTACCTTTAAAAGTAACAAAGGAGTAAGGCAGGGGTGTGTGCTAGCGCCACTTCTGTTCACCCTATATTTGGAAAAGATGTTGAAAGACAGTGTGACTATGGACCAGGATTCCCCAAAAATACAGAATCTCCCATCTTCTATTGGCATATGCTGACGATATCATCTTACTGTCCCTTACAAAAGGAGGACTACAAAAAAACATTGTAGTATTTGGAAGATGAGTCAAGAGCACTCAAATTAAAAATCAACATGAGTAAAACACAGGTATTGGTTCCGAGGAGTAATAAAGATGAGGGATCCTAGTATATAGGAAATGATAAAATAGATGTGGTGTCCAATTACGTATACCATGGAGTTAATAAGCATAAAAACTGTAACTGGAACAGACACACAGACATGCTTGGGGAAAGTTAAAAAAAAACTTTAGCCAGTCTATATAGATTTAACTGTAAATATGGAGGTATGTCTATAAAACCTCTAATTCAGGTGATTCGAGCTAAACTTGAAACCCAAGTAACATATGGGTGTGAAGTATGGGATTTGAAAAATACAAATAAACTGCTGAGCCCCTTGTATAAATTTGTAAGAAGCACACTCAGATTGGGCCATTCTTGCCCTCATTCCTATATTAGATCTGAGTTAGGCTTATCAAATATAAAGGTGGTAATGGGAGTCAAGAGAATTAATTTTTGGATTAGAGGTACCAGACAAAGTGAAGACACTCTGGTCAAGAGGTGTCTCAAGGAAAAAGAATACTGGCAATCCATTGGAAGCATATGGGATTTTGGTTGAAATCGGTTATTCTGGATTTAAGAAAATATAAGTGGTTACACTTAAAAAAGACAGTTGAAAGAGAAGTAATGATAAGTGTTAAATATAAAAGATATGTCACCAAAAAAATTAGGAATATTTGGAATAAGATCAACCTGGAAGAGATAAGTGTATCCCGTTGTTCAAAGTGGTTTGCTGTTAATAACTACAACCATGATTATAAGAAGTATCTGGATATTTTAAGCATTCCTGGTTTGAGGGAGAATTTCCTAATTTATAAATCTGAACAATTTCCTAGTAAGGTACTGGACTTCAAAAAAAAAAAAAAAATGAGGATAACATCTGAAGAATGTGATTGTGGGATTGGTGGAAATTAGAATTTATTCCATGTCTTGTGGGACTGTAGATGGTACGTGAAGCAATGGGCATACTGGCTGGCCCCCCTTTTAAATGACCTTTATCCTGATATCCATGCAATCGCTGAAACCTGGCTGTCACCCAAAATTCCAAACACGGCTATTGCCCTGCCAGGGTATAATGTCTTCAGACTTGACAGGAGTACAAAAAGAGAGGGAGGCTGTGCTTTATATCTCAAAGACACCCTCTTGGGTCACTGCTTACCTTCCCCCCTCTCGGATTCTTCTACGCAGTTCCTACCTATTAAAATTCTGCTGGGGGCTCACAACAAAGCACTGACTGCTGCTGCTGTTTACATGCCTCCAAAAGAACAAGGTAAAGGCCTCAACTCAGTCTTGAACCTCGTCTGTGCCCAACCCCGAGTCAGAGTCGATCCTAATGGGTGATTTTAATATCAATTGGCTAGCTACTGACACAGGGGGCCTCAAGAATGTCATCGCAGCAACCAACCTGGCACAGCTGGTAGTCCCACCCACTAGACATAATTATAAAACTGGCGCAAGCACTCTTCTAGACTGGATACTGACCAGCCATCCCTCCTGCATCTCGGATGTTTCCGTCCTTCCAGATACACTAAGTGACCATTTCCCAGTCATCTGCGAATGGTCACATAAATTCTACAAGCCCCCTAAATTAATCAATAGTAGAGTCCTCCTACGTGGTCAGTTGAAACACCTCAAATCCCACCTCCGACAGCTTGATTGGTCTCCTATATTCAACACTTCTGATGCCAACTCAGCCTTGGATTTTTTCATCAACTCCTTCAATGCTGCCTGTGACACCTATGCCCCTTTCAAAAGGTGTAAAATCAAAGGCCTTTGCAATCCTTGACTCTCCGCTGAACTACTCAAGGATCTGAAAGCATGGGACCTCCCCTCCACTCCTCTCCCATACACCCATTCATCCTCCCCTTCCCCCTCCTTCCCTACCCCGTAGCACTTTAATTGATATTTGACAAGTGCCTATGGTCGCACCCCACTGGTGTCTCTCTCCTCCATACCGTGTCAACCCTGTTACTAGACCTCCTCCTGGCATTTTTGCCACTGTATTGATCGTATAAAACTGTATGTAACTGCCTGTAACCCACTGTTATACTGTTATTCAATGTCTTGTTTGAATTGTACCTCAACTGACATGGAACCTTTGTAAAAGAGCCTTGGCTCAAATGTACCTGTAATCCTAGAGTCAAATAAATAAATAAATAAAAATAAAATGGAATTAACTAGTATTCTGATGCATACGGAAGACCCCATGGACAATCAATAGATTGGCAAATTACTTCTTAACGATTAAGAACATTAGTAGTAAAATAAGAATCATTTAAACAAACTCACTAGTACTGTGTAATCCTATAAAATAGAAAGTGACAAGAGGTAGAAGTCAGAATGTGTTTTTTATTACAATGATGCACTTTAATGACCGTGCTGCTTTTTCTTTTTTTAAGATTTATTTCTATATGGAATGATAAGCCCAACCATAACAGCTTGGTTATTTATGATGTATGTGTACATTTGTAATTGTATTTTATTTTATGTTGTGAAGGCTTCTTAGCCATACAATAAAAATGATGATTGAACTCTTAGTCCAGCTGCTACAAATGTAGCTCTACAACTGAACTCCTAGCTCAACTAGAACTCTCAATTAAGAACTTTTGTTTTCTTATTTACCGAGTTTTTTAATTTATCGGCCCCTAAACTGGAACTTTCATTACTACTGATTTTCAGACAAACAGCTTAAATTGAGTTATACAGTGATAGTTTACTCACCTGGTAAAGGTGATTGTGTTACTTTATATCCATGGAACTCCATTTTTTACATCATTTATTTATTTATTTAAGATTCAGATTAATACCTTTGAGCCAGAGGCTTGTTTACAAAGGTTCCATGTCAGGTGACACAATATACAGCCACTGATTTACATCAGTGAAAACACTGTACAGAGAGAGAAACAAGGGTGGCACTAGACAACAATAAACATACGGAAATGAAGCAGCTGGTGGCTACATAACAAAAAACACAGGTTACTAAGTGCAATGAACAGGTTTCTAACCACAACTGGGCAGAAACAGGCAGAGCAATTAGAGAGTGCATGGCAAAGCAATCACCTGTCTGCGGTGGTGAGGAACTGCCGCATAGGGGAATTAGAGGGTCTAGACAGATCCAGGACAATGACAATATAAGTTTGGGGGGGGTGCAACCAGGAAGGCATTGTCAGGGGGTGGATGAGGTGGGTGGGAGAAGGGGAAGGGAGAGCTGTTCAGGGCAGTGTGAGGTGCTGGGGAATGTGGAAGGCCCTCACATGGCACTGATAAGGGCTAACAGTTGCAGGTGGTCTCATGTGCCAGCAGGTTGCGGAGTCTGGATTTGAAATGGCTGATCTTGCTGGACCCAAGGAGTTCAGTAGGTAGGTCATTAAGCCATTTAGGGCCCCTGTAGGAGAGGGATTGTTGTGTAAGTGTGGTATGCTCAAAATGCACTAGGAACACTCCTTTGGTAGCACTTCTGGTGTTCAAAGTTGGTTGGGTGTAGTTGTACAGTATAGTCTGGAGGTGGACTCAGGCATAAGGTCAAGCAATGACCCCCCCCCCCAAGTAGACAAGCCTGGTATTTTATTGTGTGATGAAGGGGAAGCCAACTGGTGTCTGAATACAAGTTGCATGTATGTGTCTGATAATCAGCACCCAGGACCGGGTGGCAGGCCTTGTTGAGGAGGGTTATGATCCTCTTTAGGGCGGTGTCAGAGCCAGCACCATAGATCACCAGACCATAGTCAATGGTAGATAACACAGAGCTGCATGTAACCAGTTTTACAGCCTCCAGGGGCATAGAGAGTCTATATTGGTGGAGAACTCCCAGTTTGGTGTTAGCTGTTTTGACGACGTGTTCAATGTGTGTTGCGAAGGACAGTGTGTCATCAAGTTATACTCCGAGATATCTGAAGGTGCTGACCTGCTCGAGCAGCTCACTTTTTTGACTTGTTACGTGTGGGGGCCCATGCTTTTCCTGTTTTGTGGCACCGTGAAGAGCATACACTTGTTTTTTTTGTAGTCAAGTAACAGTTTATGACGGGAGAACCAAGATTCTAGCCACTTAAAACTGGCCTGTACATCAGCGGTTATAGTGGTGATGTCCCTACCAGATGCAGAAATGACAACATCATCAGCATAAAACACCATTCTTGCCAGGCAGGAAACAGGTAGTGAGTTTATGAATAGACTAAATAAGAGTGGACCCAGTTTGGAGCCTAGGGGGACTCCAAGGCTAACCTCCCTAGGCTCACAGAGAATGTTAAGGATCTTCACACATTGTGTTCTATGTGAGAGGTAGCTTTCAAACCAGGTAACAGTGCTAGATGAAAGGCCTATGGAGAGGAGACACTGCAGTAGGAGTTGGTGGTTAATGGTGTTGAATGGCTTAGTGAGGTAAATGAATATAGATTTTACTGCCCTTCCATTATCCAGAGCCTCGTAGACCTGTGTAGTGTACTGTATCAGGGCTGTTTGGGTGGAGTGATGTTTACAGAAACCATGCTGCTGCGTACTTAGCAGGTTGTATTTCTCTAAATGATCAGTGAGTTGGTCAGATACTGCACATTCCAGGGCTTTGAAGAGAGGTGGTAAAATGGAGATGGGGCAGTAGTTAGAGAGGCACGCTCAGTCTCCACTTTTGTGGACCGGGGTGACGTGTGTTGCCTTCCACTTGTCTGTGAATACGCCCATTCTTAGGGAGGTGTTAAAGATTTTTGTAAGTGTTCCAGCTATCTTATTTAGTGTTAGGGCTGCTAGCTTCATGTCAATGGTGTCACTCCCCATCCTGGCCTTGTCCAGTACCCGCTTGATGTACCATTTGGTCTCAGCCTTGGAGAGGTGTCTGAAGTAGAAAGGCAGTGGGCCGTTGGGTGTAGTAGGAGGCGGG
Source organism: Neoceratodus forsteri (assembly GCA_016271365.2). Lineage (NCBI taxonomy): Eukaryota > Metazoa > Chordata > Ceratodontiformes > Ceratodontidae > Neoceratodus > Neoceratodus forsteri. The sequence continues at coordinate 67,502,715 of CM028133.1, forward strand.
CTCAAGTTAGGGGGCTGTCCAGACTGGGGGAAGGGGAGGTATTCCCAGGAAAGCACAGCACTTCAGTCCATGAAAGTAGTATTAAATACATTCGCAATGTCACTTGGATCCTGGAGTGTCACTGATGGGGTAACTAGAAGATCAGGGTGTGCCATGGTGGGCCTGTCTGTAAGAGATTTCACCGACTTCCAGAATTCCTTTCCGTTTCCCCAACTCCTGTTTAGAAGGTCTTTGTAGTAGGAGTTCTAGGTGTACCTGATACGCTGTTCGATGCACAAGTGACCTAGGATCAAATTTCTGTAGCTTACTTAGGTTGCAGAAGCTCCAACTGTCCCCAGTTAGATACTTCCCCTGCTATGATCTTTTTAAAAAGTAAACCACATGGCCTGTGGCAAATATATATATAACTCTTAACTCTATATAATTGGCATTTATTAACCTACTACTACATTGGTTAACTCTAGTTCCAGAAGAAGTAAAAAGTTACTTCCGTGTAGAGTACATATTTTATATGAAATGGTGACCCACAGGACTTCAGGTTCTGTAGTGAGTTCTCATGTAAGGGTGGGCTGTGGAGTGTCATGGATATACACCAACACAATCACCTTTACCAGCTGAGTAAACTACCACTGCATTGTGCTTATATGGCACGCCATTCCTTACAACATCGGTTTTGTTAAACAGCAGTGTCCCATTAAATGGAGGGATAGAGTGGTCAGTTTTGGAATCTGGTGAATATGCCACTGTTACTTTTGCCCCAAAGGAGGCTTTTTGCCATGCAATAGTCTCAAGTCTGTAATGCCAGACAAAACTAGGGATGGAAGTCCATATTGCCGCTTTGCAGATGTCTTCAGTGGAGGCGCTGTTCCTTTCTGGCAAAGAGGTGGCCATCACCCTAGTAGAGTGCACCTTTATGCCCTTGGAGTGAGTCAAGCCCTTGCTCTTGTAAACCTTTTATTTATTTATTGGCATCACGGATAACACCTTTGAGCTAAAAGCTCATTTAAAAGTTCCACATCGTAAGGCAACAGACGAGGTACGTAGATATTACAAAACAGATACAGATACAGATATTACATGCAGATACAGATTCAAGCAAGTACAGTTAAAATACATCAGGTAGGAGAGGTCAACTTTATTGCAACAGTACTAAGAGCATACCTAAGGTGGACACGCAATTTATAGTGGTAGCTGAGCTTTAGAGCGTGCAGGTAGAGTTATGGAGGGTCAGAAGTGGTGGTGACCAAAGGAGGGGGAGGACAGAATAGATGACAGCAGGGGGGGGCAGAGGCAAAGGGGTGATAGAATGAGGGGTTGAGTAGTCAGAGGGGTGGGATTGGATAGCAATCTACTCAGGGTTATGTAAAAGGTGATAGGGCAGTGCTGGGTAATGTGGGGACAGAGGATAAGAGAAAGGGTTTTAAAGTGGGGGGTGAGGTAATGAGGAAACCAAGGTGGGAAGGGGTGAAAATTTGTGAAGAAAAAGCAGGAAGGCAGGGGGTAAAGAGGAGGCGTGGGGTAAGTGCTCAGTGGGGTCACACCAGGCAGCGGAGGAAGTGGGGGGGGTGATGGGTGCTATGCAGGACAGATAAGCTATTAATAACAGTAGGATTAGGCACAGGTGACGCAGTCGCAGTTACTAAGAGTGGCCAGGTACTGCAGCACCTTGGCCTTAAATGGATGTAGTTTCATTTCCTCAAACAGCTCAGAGCTAAGGGAATTTAGCCAGCATGGGGCCCTGTATTCGAAGGACCACTGCCCTAGTGAGGTCCGGCGGAATGGGATAATGAAGGCAGCTTTTGGACAGTTCTTTTTAACTATGCTGCGATAGTTGACACTGATGTGACCATACCTCCTTGTGCCCTAGAGATATCACAAATAGTCTTTCTGAATACCTTTGTTTTGTTGATGTATATGGTCAGGGTGTTTTTGACATCAAGGGCGGGCTATTCAAAAGGGTTGCGCATGGCACAACACAGTTGCACCATGCGCAACCCACTGATGCACCCCGGCGCGATATTCAAAGGGGGACTGAGCCTGGCACAAATCCCGATGCGCCAGAGCGCATCAGTAATGTATGTGGCGCAGGTGGGAGGGTGTGCCCATGCATACTCCGCACATCCTGATATTTAGCCCGGGATGTGCTGAGCCCATGCATGCGCAACCCTTACCTGCGCTGCACACAGGTGAGCCCCAAAAAAAAAGGAGCAACAGCTGGCCACCCACAGGTGAGCTGCCGTGTTGCAGGGCACAACACAGTGTGTAATGATGCAGGCTGCCACGTCCATTAGCTCACGCTGTCGACCAATGGGCGTACAGCCCTACCGTATCAGACTCAGTCAGGTGGGAGCAGCCACCGCTGCTGACCGGGAGGGGGGAGCGGGCGGGCTCAGTGGCGGGGGTACCACTGGACCACCAAGGTTGGATTGGTGTGTAATTATTTATTACTGATGCCCGCGATCGGGCTACGAGCGGTCCACTGGACCACCAGGGATACAGGACTAATATTTTCCTACATATGCCCGCGATCAGGCTGCAAGCGGTCCACTGGACCACCAGGGATGGAGTTAACTGTTTAAAACATACTTATGCCCGCGATCAGGCTGCAAGCAGTCCACTGGACCACCAGGGATGGAGTTAACTGTTTAAAACATACTTATGCCCGCGATCAGGCTGCAAGCGGTCCACTGGACCACCAGAGATATTGGACGCGTTCTTCAATTTACACATGCCCACGATCGGGCATTGGGGCACTTGGCCGCGATGTGCAGGGGGTGTCGGTCCCCCACGGCTGCAGCCTGGCAGGGCGCCAGGTACAAGTCGCCGGGGATCGGCGCACCTGCATGCAAATGGGGCCATAATGACATGCAAATGGCCCCATTTGCGCCTTGCATTTATTATGGCCCCATCTGCATGTGTACTTTTGAATATCGCAGTGGTTGCACCTATCGCAATAGCACTTGCGCTTGCACATCCCCCTGCTCCACTCTGGCCACTTGCGCTGGCGCAGTGCCACTGTGCCATGTGCACTGCGGGTGGCCAAGGAGCGATATTTAATGATGCTGTGCTATGGCGCAGCTCCGTTGAATATCACCCTGTCAACACCCCTGCGCATCCAAGTTGTGCTGCGCCCAGGCTTGCGCCACAGCCTGGCGCAGTCTGAATATCCCACCCCTAGTGTATGTACGTCTCTTTATTCCTTTTGGAGATTCTGTGTAGAATACAGGTAGTTCAATAGTCTGGTTGTTGTGGAAAGTGCATAGTACTTTTGGTGTAAAGAAGGGGACTATTCTCAAAGTGACCCCCTCTAGCGTGAAGACTGTGTACGGCTCTTTGCATGATAGTATCCCCAGTTTGCCCATTATTTGTGCTGAGCAGATTACTACAAAAAAAAGCAAGTCTTTAGTCCCATCCAATATAACTTCAATTCACTGATGGGTTTGAATGGTTTTATTGTTATTGAGTCCAATTATTCATATCAACATTAGGTTTAGGTATGGATGTATGGATCAGCAAATATGCTGATGATACTAAAGTTGCATGGGTTGCTGATTTTGATTCTGATATAAATAAATTACAAACAGCTTTAGATAAGATAGCAGAGGAGGCTATGCATTTGGGCATGTGCTTTAACATAGAGAAATGCTCAGTGATGCATTTCGGCAGACATAATACTGAAGCAAATTATCTTCTGAACAATATCTCTCTCAGAAAAACAACAGAGGAAAGAGACTTAGTAGTCATCATATCTACTAAATTGACATATGAAAAACACTGTCAAACTCAGGCTATTAAAGCTAATAAAGTACTCTGGACAATTAAAAATCATTTTAAAAGTAGGAACACAAAAGTGATCATGCCTCTGTATACAGCCTACACAAGACCATCATTGGATTATGGTAGCCCATTATGGGGACCACTAAAGGGAATTATTAAAGATATAATTGAAAAAGTACAGAGAAGAACTATAAAAATAATCTATGAATGCAAAGAACAGAGTTATGAAAGCAGGTTGTCTAAATTAAATTTAATGCCTCTTCATACGAGAAGAATTAGGGGAGATATGATGTTATGTTATAGTCTCTTGCAGGATCCTACTTTATATACAGAGCTAGACTTAAGCTTTAAAACTCATGATAAAGGCACTAGGGGACATAATAGACAGTTAAAACAAATTCCGTACGGAGAATAGGAGAGCATTTTTCACACAAAGAGCGATAAAAATTCATGGAATGCATTACCTTCACATGTTGTTAATAATAAAAATAAACAAGATTTCAAAACGAAATCAGATTGCCACATACAAAATGTTCATTATTTAAATTACTATAATTAATTTACAAGAGCACACATGGGCCAAAAGTCTTCTCAGGTCCTCTGACCTTAGTATGAACCTTAGTATAATACCAGTGCCAGATACCATGGGACTACTGTCATCCTATTTCATGGCCTTATGAGATTAGCCACCTTTAGGAACCTCAGTATGTCTGGGTGGGACCCTGGGAGAGAGTTACTGACATCCTAGGGCAGCTCCTATCGCTGAGAGTTGTGACGTGAGTAAAGCCGGTGAGGGCCCTTTCTCTTGGCCCTCTTGCATATACAGCAAGATGAGCAGTATGTCCACCACTTCCAGTTCCATTCCTTTTGATCTGGTCCATGATGCAAATATTTTCCACCATCTACAGTATGTTGATGACTTTTTGGATTGAAGTATAGTAGATACACTACAGTATTACTAATTTGTGGTAGCCAGCATTTAACAGTCTCTTCCTTTCAGGAGCCAGGCCATTAGCTTTAGCTTGTACAGTCTTGGATGATGTACTGGTCCCTGTGGCAGCATGTCTAGAGCCATCATCACCACTGTGGCGAATCATGCCCTCCTATGCCAGTATGGTGTAATGATGATTATCAATTTCTTGTACTGTCTCACGTTTGTTAGAATTTGAGGGATTAGTGGTACTGTTTTGGGGGAACACATGACTCATCATGGCACCAGTCATACGACAGTGCATCTGCCCTCAGGGCCTGCTGTTCCCTGAACCTGGAAAATAATTTGTTGACCTGTCTGTTTGTCTTGGAGGCCATGAGGTGTATTGGAACTGGTCCCTATCTCTTGTTTATCAACTCAAAATTGTGTCTGTGTAGTTGCAATTATCCCAGGTGTACCTGCTGTCTGTTCAACCAGTCTGTTATTGTGTTGAGTTTTCCTGCTATGTGTATTGCATGTACTGTATGTGCACCAGATTTCTTTCTACCCAAGTCAGAGCCTTTGTTAACTACCTCTGCATGGTCCAACTACTGGTTCTACCTTGTTTGGATATGTACTGTATATTACTGTCACCCCGTTGTCCAGTTTTATTAATATTGATTTCCCCTGCACTGTTGTCTAAAAAGCCCACAGTACCTTGAAGTTCACCCTCATCTCTAGCACATTTATGGGTAGTTTGGATTCCGATCTTGTCCAGGGTTTTAAATAATTGATTAGCAGTTTTTTTCTTGGGACTATACTAACTGTACAGAAAGTATTTATACAGATTTTCTAGAAGTGCTGTGTTTGTTAAACACAGTGAGGCAAGAGCTATGCATTTTCACAAAGATTTAGCACTTTTATGAACAAAACGCTAATCAATTTTTAGAGTTAAATAAATCCCTGTTGTCTATCTTCCCTTTGCTAAGTTGTTGTCCATGGATGCTCCCCATCTTGTGAGACCTTCATCCATTTATTTTATCACATCATGTGATAATAGGTTGCCCATATTGGTCCACCACAGCAGTGCCTATTTTACTGACTCAGTAAGAATCACTTTCATTTGCAGATTGTGCTCGGATGGGGAGTTGCATTGTAATAGGAAGTTCTGATGAGGGCGCATGTTTCACCTGGCCCATAGTACTAGGTTGATGCATGAGGATATACACCCTAGTACTTTCACCACCTGCATTATCATTGTTGATTGGCAGGTGCTGAGATGCCGGGTCAGGGTTATGGTACTGTCGACCCTCTTGGTAGCAGGTCTTACCTTGTCGTCGGCTGTGTTAATGTCTACACTGTTCTACTGACTGTATTGGTGCAATGGAATTCTTGGATTCATTCACTACCCAGTTGTGATCCTGCAAGGCTGATAGAACCATCTGTGTTCCTTTGAAACAGAGGCTGAGTTTGTGCACATATTAGCCAGTCGTCCAAGTAAGGTATTACACTGATGCCCCTGCCCCTTTCCCTAAGGCTTTCTGCCAGTACTATTGAGAGCTTTGTAAACACCCGTGACACTGACGCCAGGTCACATGGCAGTGCTTGATGTTGGAAGTGTTGTCCTAGTATATGGAATCTTAGTTACTACACTTATAGTGTCACGGTCTTATGGGTATGTGTTAATAAGCGTCCTTCAAATCGACTGACATAAGGACGTCGTCTTTTCATATTGCTCTTAGATTTGACTTTAGTGTTTCCATTTTGAATTTTTGGGCAAAGACGTATTTGTTCAGAAACTTTAGATCTAGTCTCAAATCTCCTGTTTTCTTTGGGAGTAAAAAGAATACTGAATGTACAGGATTCCCTTTCCTCTTTTTTCCTCCGATACTTTTTGTATTGCATTATTGTCAATGAAGTCATGAATTATCTCCTGTATCTGATGTACTGTTGCCTTTTTTTTTGATACTGAAGACAGTACTACTCTGTTCCTAACTGTTTTTTCATGTCATTCTACAGTGTAGCCTTTGCTGACCACTTTCTGGGCTCACCTGTCTAATGTTGTGTTCTGCCACTATTTTGTGAATGATGTTATTTATTGCCCTACTGGTACCGATTCAGTCGGATTTGTCACTCTGTAGTGCTTGTGTGCTGGTGGTCAACTGTAATCACAGGTTTTTGGATGTACCCCTTCTGCCTCTGTTTCCATATTTACCTCTAGAGGATCCTCTGCCTTTGAACTTGTGTGATGGTTGAATAAGGATCTGTCCCTTTTTCTAATGCAGAAGGAGTTAAAAGCAAGGATCTGCTCTGTCATCTCCTTTTCTGTCTGTCTTACTGCAAAATCAAATTTTCTTGTGAGACCTAGGAACTGATCCCTCTGATCTTGTCATTCTCCATCTCCTGCTCTCTCTCTCTCTCTGCCTTCACTTGCTGTTTCTGTCTTTTCTTCCTCCTTGCTTATCTGTGGTTGTAAAAATATATGTGAATCTGTATGTGTGACTTGGATCCCTTTGTTTGCCAATGTATATAATCATATTGTTGAAATGATTGTGGAAAGCTATTTGGAACTCAGAGGGATTAACCTTGAGATGCAGCACTAGCCCATTTGTAGAGCTGTCAACAGGAGATTCATTTTAGGACATCATGTTCCATTTTGTTCACCAGCAGGAAAAAAAATGGACAAGAACTCTGAAACATTTTGTATGAACACTGGATATATCTTAACATGCTCAGGATGCAGAAATGAAATGCCAGGCAGAGACTTCTTATAAAAAGAGCAATCTTTTGTTAGAGACAGAGAGACTGAAACTTAGAATTAGACATGCCCTCAGAGGGAGGACTTTGTTTTGTTTGGATTGCTTATGTTTAAGAACCATTCTGCACATTTTACTTTATTGTTTTATTGTTATTGGAAATAAAGTACTACTTGCAAATTTTATAACTGCTCCTGGTTTTCCTATGCTTCCTGACCTATGCCTCAATAAAAGATGGTGCAGAAGTGGGATTTACACCGTGCATACTCTAAGCCAGGAGTTTTGTGTGCGGGTATTAGACCTGGTAGCAGGGAAGCACAGAAGAAAGGTATTGATTCTGCAGCATTAAGCCCAGGAGTGATTACCAGAAGATTGGCAGCCAAACTAACAGAGACAAAAGTCCAAACTGAGACTGTACAGCAAGAACCTGTGATGGAGGAAGAACAGAAAGGGACAGAACCTGAAAGCCTGTCTGTCTTCTTTGAATGGTGGTCTATACAACAAAGAGAGACAGAGAAGAAGAGAAGTGATACAGCGACAGGAACAGCAATGGCTGGATGCCTTGCAAGCTATCAAAGCTGGAGGATCTTGCACAGGTCCAGCAGGGCAACAAAACATAAACAACTTAAAAGGCATTAAACTTACAAAGTTGTGTCCCTCGGATGGTACCGAAGCATACCTAGCAACTTTTGAAAGGGCTGCCACAGACTGCAAGTGGCCAAAGCAGCAATGGGCAATCAAGCTGACAACTTGCCTAACAGGTAAAGCCCAACTTGCCTACAACAATATAGACACTGCACAGTCAGAAAACTATGACTGTGTGAAAAGTGAAATCCTAAAAAGATATGACATCTCAGGAAAGGCCAACATGCAAAGACTCCAGTTCCTGAAGTACCACTCAGTCGACGATCCTTCACTCAAAGAACTCCTCATTAAACGACTCCAACCAGATCATTGACATATTTGAAATGGAGCAATTCATCAACATCCTGCCTACAGACATGCAGCTCTGGGTAAAAGAACAGCAACAAGAAAGTGGTAAAAAGGCCATTACTTTGGCCGAGGACTATCAGATGGCCAGACAGACCATGCAGCAGCAAAGTAACAACCAAAAACAGATAAGACCCCCCTCAATTTAACTCCAGGTCAGATAAAAACTCCTGTGGGGGCAACAAATCTACATCCAAAGGCTTAATTTGCTATAATTGCAATAAGCCAGGCCATACTGCAAGAAACTGCCATACAATGAGGTGAGTAACACTGGAGCAGATCTGGCCTTAGGAAATTAGGGCACAAATTTAACAGATGTCAAGGTGGGAGATAGGACTGTGAAGGGACTTATTGATTCTGGAATCAAACAGGCTCTAGTGCATGAGGAGGGAGACAGTAGATATGATAGACATACATGTACCTTACAGGGTGCAGGAATACACATCCTCCAGCGAAAAATATGTTCCAGGACTAGAGGGCATGGGATGAAGCTGGAGGAAGGGTGATTCAGAGGAAACACGATGAAGAATTTCTTCAGAGAAAGGGTTGTGGACAAGTGGAACACCCTGCCAGAGAAAGTGGTGGGGGCTGAAACAATCATGGGATTTAAGAATGCATAGGATAGACATAAGGGAATTCTGAGGTCAGCAGTAAGGGGCAACATACTTCTAGACAAACATAAAGTGAACTTACAAGCTCAAATGGGCAGACTGGTAGGCCACAGGCCCTAATCTGCTGACAGTGTCTATGTATCTGTGTTGAAGCAAAACAGTTTCTGTGTAATCCTAATGCCTGACGGCTATAGTTCCATAGGTGTGGCCTGAGGAAAGAGATATTCTTGAAGAAGATCTGAGTTCTGCCATATAGCACATGATAGTCCTATGGCTGGATACTCAGGGAGGGATCATACCCTTGCCAGATTGCTGTACAGATTTTACTGGCCTGCAACTCATGAAGACATAGCTACCCATTGCAGTTCTTGTGCTGAATGTCAGAAATTAGCCCCAGTGACTAACACAAGACAAGGTGTTCCTGGTGCCCCTACCCTTGATAGGATCATTCTAGTAGTATGTGACTATGCTACTCGATACCCACAGGCTGTTCCAATGCGTAGTCACAGCCCCAAAAGTGGCAGCAGAGCTTGCCAAACATTTTAGCAGGGCAGACATACCTAAAGAGATTATTACTGATCAGGGTAGTAATTTTGGTGTTGTATTACTGAATGAGCTGTACAAACTACTAGGTGTCACTGTGAACCTCCCCTTATCACCCTCAGACAGACGGTCTTGTTTAGCATTTTAATCAAACCCTAAATCACAAATTAAAAGGTTTGTGAAAGGGGAAGGAAAAGATTGGGACCAATATTTACCTTACCTGCTTTTTGCTCACAGAGAACTGCCCAGGCATCTACAGGTTATTCACCATTTGAAATGCAACCTAGAGGGTCGCTAGATGTAATAAAAGAAACATGGGAAAATCACCCCACTCAGAAAAAATCTATTGCATCTGGTAAGTGTGCCCTGAGAATGAAACTCGTAAAACATGTTGAAATTGCCAATAGTAATCAGGAAGAAGACAAAAACCAGCAGAAGGTGTATTATAACAATGGGATAATAGAACAAGTTTTTTGAGCCTGGTGAAAAGGTTTTGTTACTGTTACCCACTACAAAAAATAAACTGTTAATGAAGTGGCAAGGGCCTTATAAGGTGCTTAGACATAATAGCACAGTCAACTAGGAGATTGAGACCCCGATAGGAAAAATCCTACCAAGATATACCATGCTAACCTCCTTTAGAAATGGGTTGAAAAAAAACACCAAAGGTTGCTTTGTTAGTTTTACCAGAAACTTCTACAGAAGTTATTGATATAGTTTATGATAGACCAGAACAAACTGTAACTACTGATTCTGTAATAGTGAATACTTCCTTAATCTCTGCACAAACCGCTGAAATTTGTAACTTGGTAAAGACATTTAACAGGCCGAGCAAAAGGGCTCGAGCATGTAATAGTGACAGGGAATGCTCGCCTTATTATACAAAAAACAGAGTGGTTAAGAGCAGATGTGTTTAAGTAAATACAAAAAATGAAACAGGTATCATAGAAGAGTTGAGAAGTACTTGGTCATCACCACTGGGGACTGTAAATAAAAAGGAAGGGGGTGTAAAAATCTGCCGTGATTCTAGGAAACAACCAAGTGTTCGAATTTGACAGTTATCCTCTGCCCAGGGTACATGATTTAGTGGACAGATTAGGAAGTGCCAAGTACATCACTACCCTTAATCTCAACAAAGGTTACTGGCAAATTCCCCTAGGTGAAGAATACAGAGACAAAACTGCATTTGCCACTCCTATTGGATTCTATCAGTTCACAACAATGCTGTTTTGTTTACATGGCCCACCCGCTACATACCAGCAGTACATGGATGCAATTTTAGCTACTCACACTGGTTACTGTGCTGCTTACCTGAATGATGTTATGGAATACAGTCCTGACTGGAAAAGCCACCCGGAACACCTAGGAGTAGTTATCCAATCTATCAAAAAGACAGGTCTGGCAATTAATCCTAACAAAAATGTGCATTGAACATGCAGGAAACCAGATATTTGGGATATGTTTTGTGAAATGGAGAAGTAAAGCCAGAGATTTCTCAGACAGAAGCTGCAGCTAACAGTTCTATCCCTAAAACAAAGAAACATGTCAGGTCATTTTTAGGGCTGGCTGGTTACTATTGGAGATTTGTTCCCAACTTTGACCAGTTAGCTACTCCTGTCACTGAACTCATGAAGAAACAATTCCCAAATATGTGAAATGGTCTCCAGAGTGTGATGAAGCTTTTCGGGCCATCAAAGTGACATTATGTTCAGCCCCTGTTTTACAAAGCCCATACTGTGAGAAACAATTTTTGTTACAGATGCATCAGAGGTAGCCCTAGGTACAGTCTTGAGTCAGAGTATAGATGGGTAGGAATATCCCATTCTATGTATCAGTAGGAAATTGCATGACAGACAGAACAGGTACTGAACGACTGAAAATGAAGGCCTTGCGGCAAAATGAGTCATGGAGACCTTTAAGTTTTATTTGCTAGGAGCTGGCTTTGTACTTATAACAGATCACAATTCTCTCTGTTGGCTTAACCAAAATGAAGGATAACAATTCCAGAATCACAAGGTGGTACCTGGCATTACAGCTTATAGTTTCATAGTTTGTTTTTTCAAGTCCTATCAGCCATAGGCCGTAGATGGACTTGCCACGTCAGCTATTTACATTTCAAGTGATGCAAAAATCTGGAAAATAGAAAGTCAATGATGATTTCCTGTCACGATATGAATCAGGAATTGAGAATTTCGAAGGTTGAAAAAAACAAGGTTTGGTCAGAGCCAACATGGCTGCTTCAGAGCAGTGAGCCCAACTGAAACAGCATTCGGACCACCCATTGCAGCTTATGTTATAGTTGTGCACTACTCACACATGCACTTTGACAGATAATTGCGCATGCAACAGAAAGAGCCTGACATGCTCAACATGGCTGCCGTGACAACAGTGCACATGTGCGATTACCACTGACTGTGCATGCTACGATATTCAGGCATGTGCAATGAGCTCATGGCGGCCAGCTTGGGCACGGTGAGCTTTTTTTTTTCCACCTGCAACTCTGGATGAGACGGGCAGAAACAAAATAGTGCCACCTTGGGGGGGCTGCACCTTGAAGTGGGGGCAATGGAGAACAAATGGGATAGCACCAACTGCAGCACTGTGGAAGCACAGAGGAGAAGTATCCAGTCACTTGCTTCCACAGTCCCTTTTCTCTCCTAGCCTTTAATACTTCAAAACTGCAGAACTGTAAAGGTTACAAGGTAATGTTAGAAGAGAACTAAACAAAAGTTTTAGAAACCTGTTTTTAAAAATAGGTTCCCTCTTAAAGAGGGAGGTATGTGACAGGGTCAAAAAGTCCCTGTAAATTTTTTTTTCATGTGGAAAGGGAATTAAACGCAAAGATCTGTTTTGTTTTACCCTTTCCTTTTCTGTCTCTTGTCTGTCTGATTGAGCAAACAAATTTTCCTGTAAGACCTAGGAAAATACAGTTATGTAGGAACTTACTGTAACAGTACATCTTCGAGAGAGGTTCCTTCAGTAGGCCATAACATGTCAGACTAGTGCCATCTGGCGTCAGGACCCAATGGCAGACTTTTCCAGCAATACTCGACGGGGACCACACACCCGACGTCACGTGATGATGTCACCGTGAGCCTATATAGTGCGCAGTACCCAGGCCCACCCACCAGTTCTCCCACCGGAGCCCCAGAAGGAGAGGAAGCTGGTCTGGAGACCCAACAGAAACATTTTTGTGGGGAAGAAAAGAGGGAAAACATGACCTACTGAAGGAACCTTTCTCAAAGATCCACTGTTACGGAAAGTTCCTACGTAACTGTACTTCAAGAGGGTTCCTTCAGTTGGTCATAACATGTAGGACAGTTTCCCAAGCAGTCCCTCTAAAGAGAGACCGAGAGAAACACAGGAGAAAGAACAACTGAAACACAGAAAGGAGCATGCTTAGGACAAAATACCCTGCAGGACAGCTAGGCCAAGACCAGCCCTTTACCTAGAAGCAATGTCCAGACTGTAACGCTTGGTAAAAGTATGGATGGAACTCCAGGTTGCTGCTGCACACATCTCCGCTGCAGAAACGTGATGGAGAAAAGCTGCAGAAGCAGCCATGCCCCTGGTGGAATGAGCCACGACAAAGGCAAAGGCTTCTCATACTTCGGGTAACAGAAGCGGATGCAACTGGATAGCCACTTCGAGAGGCACTGTTTAGAAACAGCCTTACCCAAAGACCTCGGTGCGAAGGACACAAAGAGCTGATCGGCTTTGCGCATCTCTTTTGTATGGAAGGTGTAACACCTATGAATCTGGTGCACGTCTAACGTATGTAACAGAGCCTCACCTCTATTTGTTGGGGCCGGACAGTACACCGGGAGCTCAACCGATTGATTGAGGGTGAGATGCGATACCACTTTAGGAAGAAACCTAGGATGAGTGCGAAGGACCACTTGGTCCTTATGAAAAATAAGGTACGGCTCTTTACACACGACAGCCTGAAGCTCGGAAATCCTTTGAGCAGAAGTAATGGCAACCAAAAAGAGCACCTTCCAAGAAAGGTAGCGCATATCATAGCTCATCGCTGGTTCAAAAGGAGGGAGAGTGAGCTTCTCCAGCACAAAATTAAAATTCCAAGGTGGTGTAGGGCTGTGGATCAGGGGGTTTCAGATGCAGAATTCCTTTCAGAAATGTTACACAGATACATAGACAATGTCGGCAGATAAGGGCCTATGGCCCACCCAGTCTGCCCATTTGAGCTTGTAAGTTCAGTTTATGTTTTCCTAGAAGTCTGTTGCCCCTTACCCCTGACCTCCAGAATTTCTTTATGTCTATCCCATGCATTCTTAAATCCCGTGATTGTTTCAGCACCCACCACTTCCTCTGGCAGGGTGTTCCACTTGTCCACCACCCGTTCTGTGAAGAAATTCTTCCTCACGTTTCTTCTGAATCGTCCTCCCTCCAACTTCATCCCATGCCCTCTAGTCCTGGAACATCTTTAACGCTTAAAAATAGTGTATTCCTGCACCCTGTTCCTCCCTGTAAGATACTTGTATGCCTCTATCATATCCCCTCTCTCCCTCCTCTCCTCCAGGGAGTACATATTCAGTTCCTTCAACCTGTCCTCATAGGACTTGTGATGCAATCCTTTACCATCTTTGTTACCCTCCTCTGAACCTTCTCTACCCTGTCTATGTCCTTATGTAGGTAAGGTCTCCAGAACTGTACACTGTACTCCAGGTGGGGCCTCACCAGTGTCTTGTATAGTGGAATTATGACCTCCCTTTTTTCTGCTGGTGATGCCCCTGCCTATGCATCCCAGCATCCTATCTGCTTTACCTGCTGCCTTGTCACACTGTTTCCCTACCTTGAGGTCATCAGAGATGATAACCCCAAGATCCCGTTCCTGCTTGGTGCATGCTATATCCTCACCCCCAACTGATATATTGTGCCAGGGTTTTTGTGCCCCATATGCATTATCTTGCACTTCTTTGCATTGAATTTCAACTGCCAAACCCCTGACCATTCTTCAAGTTTCTGCAGGTCCCTTCTCATTCTGTCTACACCCTCTGGTGTGTCTACTCTGTTACAGAGCTTTGTGTCATCAGCTGAACAGTGAAATTCTGCCTTCTAGGTGCTGCGCAATGTCACTGATGAAGATGTTGAATAGGACCGTCCCAGCACTGATCACTGTGGTACCCCACTGGTCACTCTTCCCTCTGTGGAGTGACAGCCATTTACCACCACCCTCTGTGTCCTGCCGCCCAGCCAGTTACCTACCCACCACACTACTGTCCTACCCACACCCATATTCCCAGTTTGTGTAATAGTCTTCTATGTGGCACAGTGTCAAGGCCTTGCTGAAGTCCAGATAGGCCATGTCCACTGCCCTCCTGATCCACCTCTCTAGTCACCCAGTCAAAACATTCAATGAGGTTGGTCTGACATGACCTCCCCTGGTGAAACCATGCTGCCTTGGGTCCTGTAGTCCATTGACAACCAGATGTTCCACCAACTCTCCTTCAGTAGTGCTTCCATGATCTTCCCACTACTGAGGTGAGGCTGACTGGTCTCTAGTTCCCTGCTTCCTCTCTGTTCCCACTTTTGTATAAAGGGGACTACATCTGCTGTCCTCCAGTCTTTGGGTACCTCCCTGTTTCCAGTGATCGGCTAAACAGGATAGCCAGAGGTTCAGCCACCACCTCTCTTAGTTCTTTAAGGACCCTGGGGTGCACCCCATCTGGCCCCATTGCTTTATCAACTCTTATTACTTCTAGTTCCTTCAGGACCCTTTTCGTAAAGAGACTTGTGTCCATTTCTGCACCATTCTCACCCCTTGTACTCCCTTCAGACCCATTACCCTCCTCTTCCTCAGTAAAGACTGAGCAGAAACACCTGTTCAATATGTCAGCTTTACTACTGTCATCCTCCACGCGGCCCCCATCCTCCCCCTTCAGTCTCACTATCCCTCCCTTTGCCTTTCTTTTTTCACTTATGTACCTGTAAAAGGTTTTGTCCCCTCTACCCACTGATTTTGCAATGT
The DNA here is from genome assembly GCA_016271365.2 of Neoceratodus forsteri. Lineage (NCBI taxonomy): Eukaryota > Metazoa > Chordata > Ceratodontiformes > Ceratodontidae > Neoceratodus > Neoceratodus forsteri. The sequence goes on from CM028133.1 coordinate 67,518,291, forward strand.
GTTCTTCTGTCTGAGCTTTGGCTTCCCTTACTGACCTTCCTGCCTCCCTTTGCTTCTCCTGGTACTTCTCCCTATCCCCTTCTACCTCTGTCTTTTTGTATTGCCTGAATGCAATCTTTTTGGCTTTCACTTTCTTTGCTACCTCTTTGGAAAACCATAATGGTCTCCTCTTCCTTTTCCTCTTGCTAACCTGCTTAATGCATAATTATGTTGCTCTTGTAATCCCCATTTTAAATACTGCCCACTGTTCCTCAACCCCTGATTCCTGCCCCATTCCCCTTAATGCTTCTTTCAAGTATCTCCCCATTTTCCCAAAGTCTGCCCCCCTAAAATCCAGGATACGTGTTTTTGTGTGGTTTGGTTCTGCTCTTTCTGTGATTTCAAATCACAATGACTGGTGGTCACTGTTTCCCAGGTGCTCCCCCACTGTTACCTCCATCACACTGTCCCTGTTTGTGAGCACAAGGTCCAGTATTGCCTTCTGCCGAGTTGGTTCCATGGCCAGTTGCTTGAGGAAGGCACCCTGAAGGGAGTCCAGGATAAATCTGCTCCTAGTTGATGCTGCTGCTGGGATGCTCCAGTCCACGTCTGGAATATTGAAGTCTCCAACCAGTACTACTTCACCCTTGTCTGCCATCCTTTGGATGGCTAGCATCAGTTCCCTGTTTCTTCCTCCTGGGCTGGTGGTATATAGACCACACCTGTGAAGATGGCTGACCTTATTTTCCTTTACAGCTTAACCCACAATATCTCTCCCCCATTTTGTTCCTCCTGGATCTCTGTGGCCCTTATGTCATTTTTCACATACAGTGCCACTCCTCCTCCTTTCCTACCTGCCCTGTCTCTTCTGAAAATGTTGTAGCCAGGTATGGTCATCTCTCATTCGTGGTTATCACTGCATCAGGTTTCAGTGATGACCACAATGTCCAGGTCTGACTGCACCATGACAGCCTCCAGATCTTCCATCTTGTTGCTAAGGCTCCTGACATTGGCACACATGGCTTTCCATGATTTGACCTCCCCACACTGTTTCGCTGTTCTACTCCAGCCCCTTTCTTGGTTGTCCTTTATCCCTGGTTCTCCTTGCTGTCTGCCCTTCTGCTGAATTTTGCCCCTTTTCTGCCTATCCACCTCTTGGGCGCTAATCTTCATCTTTTGCACACTGCATTGTAGAGATAGCCACTCCTCCGGTTCACTGGTTCCACTGCTAGCTGTGGTGGATAAGCAAGTAGGTACCCTTCTTGCTGGTTTAAATGATTGTCAATGTAGCATTTAAATTTATCATTGAGTGCTTGGATTCTCCTCCAGGATGGATGCAGGCCATCAGGCTTGAACAAACCTCCATCCCTCCAGGTGGGTCCCCAGTCACCAATGAATCCAAACCCTTCCTCACAGCACCAGTTCTTCAACCATGAGTTAAAGTTCCTGGTGCATGCACCCCTATGCTCTCCCTTGCCTCTAGCAGGTAGTACTTCTGAGAAACTGACAGAAGTAGCTACTTGCTTGAGACCCCTCCCCAATTTCCTAAACTCTTCCTGAACTTCCTCTGGCTCCCCATTTGTCAAGTCATTAGGACCTAGGAGGATAATGACATCCAGCTCACCCTCCTGTCTTGCCTTCCCAGTGATCCCCAGGCTCTTCCTTTCATCCCTCCATGCCGTGGCACCTGGTAGGCACCTCACCTCCTTGTCCTCTCCCTCCTGTGTTCCTAGCTGGATCCCTCTTATGATGGAGTCCCCCACCAGGATTTTCTTCCTCCTCCTCCTCTGGGGTCCACTGCTCTCCCCGCTGAGGTCACCTCCTTGGCTAACCTCCACATCCTTTGCTTCCACTTCTCTGGGTACCTCTATTTGGTTGTCCCAGTTTGCCAGTGTGGCATATGAGTTCTTGAGTGGAATAGGATCTGGGATGTGCCTCTGCCTGACCGCTCTAACCCTCCCTGAGCCCACTGTCATCCAAGTGCTCCTTGTTCTCTGCATCCTTTGAGGCAGTTGCATTGGACTGGGTGGTCTCTGGATAGGGGTGATGGTACTCCTGACCCAGTTTGCTTCCACTCTTTGTCTGGTTACCTCATCCCACAGTCCAGAGAGATGCATACAGATAGGGCAGCACCTCAGTGTCCAGAAGGTCTGCCTGAATATGGCTGCCCCACAGCCTCTGCATTGCACCACTCCCCACATTATACTGCTATTCCACTACTTGTCTGTTACTGAAGCTCTCCTAGTTCCCTTTTTATTAATTTACTGTCCTAAAAATCCTGCCACTGATCCTCAGATATTTTTCTTTAAAAAAAAAAAGAAAAGAAACCAAAAAATAAATAAATGAGTCAAAACACTTGTGCTGAGGGTGGGCTTCTTCCCCCTTATGCCCCTCCTACTCCACACCCCTTACTATCCCCTGTGTTTAGCTCCTGTCAATCAGATTTAACAGGGCATATAATTAAGAGTTGGGGGAAGGGGAGGAAGGGGGGAGAAAATTTGCAGCAATTAAAGACAGCAAAGAAATATACCATCACTACGTTTTAAATTTTCAACAGCCCAAAAACAATTCTAAGTAAAGACAGCAAAGAAATTAGTGTCACTAAAAGCCCACGATCTAAGTTTAATAGAAAAATAGCAATTACCAGTTACTGTAATTAATGTAGTTAATTCACAAAAAAAAAAAAATACCACCAACAGCTTAATCTGGTTCAAGGTCAGTTGGCATTCATCTGTATCCCCCCTCCCCCGGGTCGCGCCTGAAAATAGTCAGAAATTGTCTAGTGCACTTACCCGGTCAACAAAAGCTAAAAATAAAAAAAAAACAAAAAAAAAAAAAAAACTGTAAAGCACTGAATTGAATATGTTTCCTTCCCCTTCTGGCTTCTTCTGAGAAAACAAAACTCACTTGCTACCTTAACTCTGACTAAGCCCCACCTCCAATTATCACATAATTGAGGTTAGAGGCCAGACAATTAACACCCATCACCCAAACTACAGGGCAAGTCACACAAGCCAAGACTAAATTTGCAGCAATTAAAGACAGCAAAGAAATACACCACCACTACGTTTTACATTTTCAATAGTCCAAAAACAATTCTAAGTAAAGACAGCAAAAAAATTACAGTGTCACTAAAAGCCCACAATCTAAGTTTAATAGAAAAATAGCAATTACCAGTTACTGTAAAGCACTGAACTGAATACGTTTCCTTCCCCTTCTGGCTTCTTCTTGAGCCACGGGTTTACCATCCACCAGCACATGGTAGGATGAAATAGCAGACAAGTGAACTTTCAATGAAGAATAAGAAAGCCCAGAATCTGACAGATAAAGTGGGTATTCCATTAAGTGAGGGGCCGAACAAGTAAAAGGGTCCCAACCCTTGGAGTGCGCCCAAATGGAAAAACGTTTCCACTTCACAGCATAAGTGGATCTCATGGAAGGTTTTGGGGCCTCCATGATGACTTGAGTGACACTCAATGAGACCCCAAAGTGGGAAATCACTATGTCTGAAGGAGCTAAGCATGAAGATGCAGGGTCCTGATCCCCGGGTGCACCAGCCGGCCCGTGTCCTGGGTTAAGAGGCTATGCTGCAATAGAAGTTGAACTGAGGATTCCCTTGATATCCAAAGAAGTGGGAACCATATTTGTCTGGGCCATAGAGGAGCAATTAGAATCATTTGTGCTCCCTCTGACTGAAGCTTGAGGAGCACCCTCTGAAGAATGGGAAATGGAGGGAAAGTGTGTAAGAATTTCCATGTCCGAGAGAGACAATGCATTGTGCCAGAAAGCACCATGCTCTGGAACGAGCAAGCAGAAGCTGGGAAGCTTTGTGTTAAAGAGGGAGGCGAACTGGTTGAGTTCCGGTCGCCTCCATTTCTGGAATAGTGACTCCGCCACTTCCTGATCTAGCTCCCATTCATGATCGAGGGTGAACAATCTGCTTAAGCTGTCGGCAAGAACTTTTTCCACTCCTGGAACATGCACAGCTGTGAGTGCAAGACCGTGCTGGAGTGCCCAGTCCCACACCCTCACCACTTCCCTGCAAAGGGGATACGAGTGGGTGTTGCCCTGCTTGTTGAGATACCAGCCAACTGTAGTATTGTCCGTCTGAATGAGTAAGAGTCCCTTTGGGAGAATGGTCTGAAATGCCTGAAGAGCATACAGCACAGCTCTCATCTCCAGAACGTTGATGTGTAAGGACATCTCTTGTCGGGACCAAAGTTCTTGTGTCTGATGGTCCCCCAGATGAGCTCCCTATCCCGTTTGAGGCGTCCGTAGTGAGGACTGCCACAGGAGCTGGGCTGCAAAATGGATGGCCAAGAGAGAGGCTCACGGGATCCCTCCACCATGAAAGATCCTTCTGGAAGGCCATGGAGATGAGGACTGGTTGATTCAGCTGATCCTGAAGCTGATCCCACTGAACCCAGAGGGACCACTGAGAAACTCTCATGTGGAGCCTCACCATGGGAACCGTGGAGATTGAGGTTGCCAACAAGTTGAGAAGACGGAGGATCTCCCGGGCTGGTAGGTACCTGGAAGAAGCCACCAAGGTGGCCTGCTCCATCACAGTGTCCCTCTGGTCCGGAGTGAGGAAGGCTCTGCCCTGAACTGTATCCAGAATAGCTCCAATAAACTGAAGTCACTGAGATGGAGCAAACGAAGACTTTGGGACATTGACAGTAATCCCCAATCTGGAAAACAGGTCCAAGGTAATCTGGAGCACCTCTGCAAGGGACTCCCCTAGAGGGGGCCAAGATCAGCCAGTCATCCAGGTACGGAAAAACCGCAATGCCCTGGCGTCTCAAGGCTGCAGCCTCCACCACTAGGCACTTGGTAAAAACCTTGGGTGCCGAAGAAAGGCCAAAGGGGAGCGCTTTGAACTGGAAGTGATCCCCCTGAAAGGCAAACCGCAGGAAGTGGCAGTACACTCCATAAGATCGGGATGTGCAGGTAAGCATCCTGCATGTCCACAGCACACAACCAATGGTTCTCCTGCAATAACAGCAGCTGACTCTGGAGCATTAGCATCCTGAACTTTTTTGTACTCCATGAACAGGTTTAACCTGCTGAGGTCGAGTATGGGTCACCTGCCTTTTTTGGAACCAGGAAGAAATGGGAGTAAAATCCCCATCCTCTCTGATGAAGAGGGACTGGCACTATTGCTTGTTTTTGTAAGAGAGCTTGTACTTCCTCCCTCATTAGAAGAACCTGGTCTCTGGAGTAGGCAGACCTTCGAGGAGGAGAATCGGGTGGAACCTCCAAGAACTCTATGCTGTGTCCTATGGACACTAATTGCAGGACCCATTTGTCGGCGGTAATACACTGCCACTCCTGCGCGTGGCGAGTGAACCCGCCCCCACCGGTTCCTCTTCCAGGAATGGAGGAGGAGGAGGAGGAGGAGGGGCCAAGAAGTCAGGAGGTGGCAGGTTGGGCTGAAGGAGGTCCTCCACAGCAACACTGGGTTTTGGAGGCGGGGGGGGGGGGGTGGAAACGCTTCCCATGGCCTTATGCTTACCCTGTCCAAATTGGGTGTGTCTACATCTCTGCCTCCAGGTCTTTCTCCAAAAGAGTTGCTGAGGTTGACCCTGTTGGCTGCCCTGACAGTACACAGACCTAAGGGCCTGGCCACATTCTTGGAGGTCTTTGATGATGTCCTTGGCATCCCCACCAAAGAGCACTGAGCCCCGAAAGAGGGCATCCAAAATGGCTGACTGGACCTCATTGACGAGGCCCACAATGTGGAGCCAGGCATGCCACTGAAGGGAGACAGAGGTCGCTGAGGTTCAGGCCACCGAGTCGACAGAGTCGTAGGTGGCCTGAAGAGCATGCTGACAAGAAATCTTGGAGAGTTGGATGTCCTGAAGAGTTACTCCTTAAGGTCCAAATTCGGCATAGATTGAATTCGGTCCTCAAGCCTGGCAAGGTTGGCCTTTTGGTGGGACACCATATGGGCTACGCAGTTCAAGGACCTCAACACACACGTAGCTGAGGAAAATACCTTTTTCCCGAACTGGTCAAACTGCTTACACTCTTTGTCAGGAGGAACAGAACTCAGGTGCTTAGGAGCAGAAGAATGGTCTTGAGCAGCAGAAATGACCACACAGTCTGTCTTAGGATGTGCAGAAAGGAAGGGGGCATCCTTAGGCACCCAGTATGTCCTGTCAGCTATCTTAGGGACCAACCGGGATAGAGTTAGGCAGTTGCCAGGTTGTCAAGGTGAGGGCTTGGTGAGGTGCTATCCATGGAGGAACTGGAATCGGCGATAGCACCTCCAGATCCAGATGCTCTGCAAGCCTCTGCTGCATCAGATCTTGTTCCTCTGTCTCCCACTCATAAAAGTTTTGGACAGACCTCAATAGATCTGCGAAGGAAGGGTCCTCCAGGGGAGACTTGGGAGAGACCTTCCCTGGGATGGGAGATTGAGGACGCAAAGATTCTCCTGAAGAGTCCTCCCCCCGAGCCTGGATCACCTTCCTCTTATAAATCTGGCAAAGAGATGTCCACCCTAGCCATGCCCCGGAGGTGGACTGTGTCATAGTCAAAGTCCACGGAGGATTCAGACCTGGGAGAAGGATATGGGAGCCTGCTCTCCAGATCCATAACTAGCTCAGCCCTTGCATCCTTCCACCAGGACTGTATGATTTCCTGAACATCCGTCTGTGGGGCTGGGGGGTGGAGGAGGAGGGGGGAGTAGGTGTAGACTGAGAGGGGGAGGAGAAGAAGGAGGGGGGTAAGCATGTGAAGGATATCCATGATACCTTGAGAGTAGCCTGGGTAAGGGTTATAACTCAGGTAGTAATGCCCCAAATTATGTCAATCAGGCAACGGCCCAGCCGGGGTATACTCCGTGAAGTACCCTGAGGGGTACTGAGCGGCATAGTGGGATCTTCCAAAAATACCGGACGTCGGAGGGGCTGACATCAGAGGCATCCACGTCGGACCCGGCATGGTATAAATACGCGCAGGGTCTGGCATCAGATAGGTCGCGTCAGGACCACTGTCGACAGGACCGGTGGAGCCGATGTCATAACAATATCTGGCATCTGGGGTGCTGGCATCAGCACCTGTCACAAGGTATCCAATGATGGACCCACTCCTGCCGAAAGGTCCAGCGGGCGGTGGCAGGCGAGCGGGTTCTGGCCGGGAGACTGTGGTCAGAGGAGCCTGTGACAGAGGAGGAGGGACCGGGTCCAACCAGAGAGAATGGTCCAGTGAAGGCTGGCCAAATGGCTGGGAAGGGCTCCCTGAATCGGGAACAGAAGAGACAGCCATAGGGAGCTCCAGAGGAGGAGAGGCCTCCTGGTCCAAGACCCCCAAAGGGGAAGTGACCCTGGAGAAAGAACAATCTCCAAGGGACCAACGCTGTCTCCGGCCAAAGAAGTGGATTAGAAGAGGCCGAAACCAGTGGAGAAGAAGGGGGAAGAGAGGCTATCTTCCCCTGGCTCTTTCGGACGTTGGACAAACAGACGTCAGTCCCCGATGGGAGAGCCGCGTCCGAGAGATCCTCCTCCGGGATCATCTGACTGGACAGTTGCACTGATGAAGTTGAGAAGGTGCCCCCCCCCCGACTTAGTGACTTCGGCTGGGTGGGACCCTGCAGGACAGGGAACCGACTTAACAACTGCCGTGCGGTCCCCAGAGGAGCTGGGGAGTGGCTTAGTAGCAGTCACAGCATGGTCTGTGGAGGAGCCATGGACCGACTTATTTGTCACTGAAACCGGGAGAAGTGTTTTGGATTTAGCATCCCTGGACATGGCCTGGATCTTGACTGGAGGCGGCGGGGAAGCAGCCTTGCTAGATGCAGGCCTTGAAGCCTCGGACCTACTCTCTGTGGCGTGTTCCTTCTTCCGATACTTCTCCTTCTTTTTGTGCTTGGAGGGTGAAAGAGAAAAAGTTGAAGCCGAGTCTCTGATCTTCTCCATATGTTTTTCTAATGAAGCCAGACGGGTCTCCAACAGATGGACCTCAGGGCCTGCTGCTTTTGCTTCTGTGCGGCCTGGTTAAACGGCTGGCAGTCCTAGCAGGTGGCCACCGGGTGGTCAGGGCCTAAAGAGATCATGCACCATCGATTACCATCTTTGTGCGGGATCTGAGTGCCACAGGATTCACACTTCTTTTTCGGAGACGACGTACAGCAAGAAACAATCGATTGAAAAATGGACATTTAAAAAAAAAATGATAGAACTACCGCCGATCACTGAAGTGAGTCTACCAGAGGGAACTATAAAAGGCGACGGCGTGAAAGAACTGGAGGGTGGGCCTGTGGACCGCCCACTATATAGGCTCACGCTGATGTCATCACGTGATGTCGGGTGGGCAGTCCCCCATTGGGTACTGCTGGAAAAGTCTGCCGTTGGGTTCTGACGCTAGATGGCGCTAGTCCGACATGTTATGACCTACTGAAGGAATCCTCTCGAAGTAAGATCTGATCCCTCTGACTGTCTCGTGATTCTCTGCCTCCTGCTATCTCTCTGCCTTCACTTGCTGTTACTGTCTTTTCTTCCTCCTTGCTTATCTGTGGTTGTAAAAATATATAAGAATCTGTATGTGTAACTAGGATCCCTTTGTTTGCCAATGTATATAATTGTATTGTTAAAATGATTGCAAAAAGCTATTTGAACTCCGGGGGTTAACCTCGAGATGCAGCACAAGGAAGGACTTTGTTTCGTCTGAACTGCCTATGTCTAAAAACTATTCTGTACATTTTTTTTTTTTATTTTATTGTTATTGGACATAATAAAACACTGCTTGCAAATTTTATAACTGCTCCTGGTTTGCCTATGCTTCCTGACCTAAGCCTCAATGACAAGTATTTGATGTTAATGGGGTATGTTGGAGTAGTTTTTCCCCTGAAAACAGCAGCTTCCTTGCCTCCGGTTTTGATTGAATTTGTTCCCATGAAAGTGACGTTAGTCAGATGGTAGGTGTATAGATCTCGGCTTGCCCTTAGACAGGTCATTCCCTTTGTCTGCTTAAGAAACTCTTTCAATCTCTCTCTGAACATGTGATTTTGTTTCAGTGGTAGTCACTGCAACAATGATTTTGATTTATCTGCCTTCTATAGTTTTAGCCAGAGTGACCTTCTTGCTCTAGTAGCTAGTGCCACTTAGCTTGAGAGCATCTACTGACATGTCTCCCATGTATTTGGCTATAAGAAGCATGCGCATTTCACCAACTCTGCCTCTTGGGATTTGGGTGTTAATTTATTTGACACCACTTCCAAACAACTTATTTGCGATCTAGCTGCATACAGAGAAACCCACCAAGATGAAGCACAGTGTGATAGGTTTACTGCATGACAAAAGGGATTAACTCCCATTGAAATTGCACTGTCTACTGCAGTAACTCCACTGTAGAATTCTGCAGCGCTGTGCTTCATCCTGGTGGGCTTCACTGTATATAGTCATAGTGGTGGCCCTGTGACATGCCCTCCACTTTGTCGGTGGGATTTTAGGGCTATGGTACCCTCTGCCAGTAGAATGGTCTTTCTTCTTAACATGGCAATTTGTGGGTCTATAATTGGAGCTGCACATCATAGTTTTAGTTTATCTTCCTGGATTGGGTACATCCTATCTGGAGCCCATCTTTCTGGGATGTAAAATGGATCAATCATTTCCCACTCTTTACTTGGTTTACTTGGTATTTAAGGGACAAAAGAAGGCCAAGGCCCATAGGGATTGTACCCCATAATTCATGTGGTACATTAGTTTAAATCCAGATTTACTTCCAACCATTTATTAAGCCTTAGTTTAAAAATAGGAAAGGAAGGTGAATCCACAAGTTCTTGTGTCAAGGTATTCCGGAGTCTAGGTGCTCTCACTGTAAAGAAGTTTAATCTTTTATTTGTATTGGCTTTGGATACATTGATTTGCTTACTATGCAATCTGGGGATAGTACGTCTAATTACTAAAGTGTAATCTAAATTGCTGCACTAATTATGATGATTGCTGGACTTTATGAAGAAGAAGGAGATCCCCTCTAATTCTTTTTTTCTGTAATGAATGTAATCCTGTAGCATGTAATCTTTCAACATAGTTTTTAGATGCCAGGTGAGGAACTAATCTAGTTGCTCTCCTTTGGATCTGTACCAACCTCTGTATATCCGGCACCAACTATGGACTCCAAAGCGTGGATCCATAATACATATAAGGCCTAACATATGTTCTATATAAAGGGATGATGCATTCCTCGCATTTAGTGACAAAGGTGCGCTTAATGCGCATTAAGTAGTTGGTTGGAGGTTTTAGCTGCTTTAGTGCACTGGTCTATAAGAGAGAGTTTATTATTAATTAGTATTCCCAGATCTCTTTCACATACTGAAACTTTCAGAGGAATATTATTAAGGGTGTATGTCTGTAGAGGATTAGCTCTACCAAAGTGTAACACAGTGTACTTGTCTACACTGAAGTGCATTTCGTTTATTTGAGCCCAAGTTTCAATTTGTTTCAGATCATTGATTACTGAAGATCTGTTTATTGGTGAATCACCCCCCCCAACTTCGTGTCATCGGCGAATTTGGAAAGATGGTTTGCAGAGCTGATCTGCATGTCCCAAATAAAAACATTAAACAGTGAGGGTCCAAGCACAGACCCCTGAGGGACCCTGCTTGTCACTTATCCTTCTTCAGATAAGGTGCCTTGTATGTTGACTTGCTGGCGTCTATTAGATAGCCAGTTATTTACCCATCTAACTAAGATGGGAGAGAAGCCTGCCGATTGGAGTTTAGCAATGAGTTTGTTACTTGAGACCTTATCGAATGCTCTACTGTAATCCAAAAGAATCACATCTTGGGGGCAATTAAGGTCAAGACCCTGACTTATCGAGGAAAGGAGGAAGGGGGGGGACATGATAGAAACTTTCAAGTACCTCAAGGGAATCAACAAAGTCCAAGAGGGTAGCATCTTTCAAAAAAAGAGGTGCGCAACAAGAAGGGGCCACAATTTGAAGACGGGGGCAGCTCAGAGGTAATTTAAGGAAGTATTTTTTCACAGACAGGGTTGTGGATGCATGGAACGGCCTTCCGGAGGAGGTTGTGGAGTCAAAAACAGTGGTGGAATCCAAGCATGCATGGAACAGTCATAAGGCAATTCTAGGGGGTGGGGGTAGGAAGAAGTAGGCTGCTGGTTAACTAGGATCTGCAGCTTATCCATTAGGTAGGGAAATGGGCAGACTGGGTGGGCCAAGCGGTCCTTATCTGCCGTCAAATTCTATGTTTCTATGTTTATGTTTTCATAGAAGGCTATTAAATTTGTAGTACATGAAAGGCCTTGTCTAAAGCAGTGTTGTGTTGGATCATTTAAGTTTTATTAAATACATTTTTCTTTCAAGAAGTGTTTTAATGATTTTCTCCATTAGCTTGGAGAGAACAGATGTTAGACTAATAGGTCTATAGTTTTCCGGTTTAGATCGATTCCCTTTTTTGAAAATAGGTACTACAATGGCCTTTAGCCAGTCACTGGGAACTACACCCTCTTGAAGTGATATGTTAAATATAAGAGAAAGAGGGAGCGTTAAGAAGAAGAAGAAGAATCAGCATTTATATAGCGCTTTTCATACACAGTATCCCAAAGCGCTTTACAAGCAATGCTAGACTGGTAGTGAAGTGACTGAATGTGTGGTAGTGGCCATATCGCACATCATCACCCACACACAGCCTGGATAATTGCATGAACCGGTTTATGGGAAGGGGAATGTTGGCCAGGACACCGGGAATGTTCCCTGCTCTTTACGAAGAGTACCCTGGTTTCTTTTACTTCCATCTGGACACCCACCAGGACAACACCAGGATGGGCAGTAGGGACCTCGGTTTAACATCTCATCCGAAGGACGGCACCCCCCAGCAGTACAGCACCCCCAATTCTGCACTCAGATGCCAGCGATTTTTAGGTGCAAGTCCATCCCGGTGTGGGACGAGAACCCACGACCTTCTGTTCCAGAGGCGGATGTGCTACCAACTGAGCCACGCTGACACCTAAGGCTTTAGATGCTGCATGTAGAAATCTGGGATTAATATTGTCTGGTCCAGGACTTGAGGTTTTATTTAGGGATGTAAGTGCTGACAGCGTATCTGCTTTGGAAATTTGTATTTATAATTACTAGCTACAGTGGAAGAGGCCAGAATAGAGGTTACCTTTGGAGTAAATACAGAACAAAAATAGTTATTAAAAGAGTTGACAATATCTACTGTATGTCCGTCGTTACTAAAGAATTGTCTACCATAAGTGGACCGATTTGTCTGATGGAGCCTTTTTTGTCATTAAGGTATGAAAACAGGAATTTATAACTATCTTTAGAATATTCTAGTCTAAATTCCAAATGTCTTTTTGATAATAATATAAGGTTTTTTAACTCCTTAACTGCATTTTTGTATTTAAGTGTAAGTTCAACATTACATTTATTATTACACTTCTTTAGATTTCTAAAGAGTTTTTCTTCCTTTCTAATCAGTTTTTTTTATATTTTTTTTGAACCATAAAGGTATCTTGCCTTTTGAGTTATATTTCTTTTTGGTTGGGACAAAAGTATTTTCTAAGTTTAAGATCGTGGATTTTACATAAGGCCATGCTTCTTCAAGTGGTAATGGTGATACTATAACACACCATGCAATTTTGTTTAGGTGTTCACTGATTAATTCAAAATTAGCCCGGTCATAATTTTTAAACATAGACTAATTGTGGGGTGACTGATATTGATAAGTCAAGGAAAAAAGAGACGGCATAGTGATCACTGCTGCCTAGAGGGTCATGTAGGGAAATACTAGACATATTTTCAGATGGGTTAGTAATCACAAGGTCCAAGATATTATCTCCTCTTGTGGGTTCTTTAATGATTTGTTCCAACCCTAGTTCAATTAATATAGATGTAAAGTCTTTCTCAATACGAGTTTTACTAGTGAGGTTATCCCAGTTTATTAAAGGCATGTTTAAGTCACCCAGGATAATGACATGTCCTTTGTCAGCCAATATTGAAATATATTTTATTAATGTGGCTGAATATTCATAGTCAGCTGAAGGGGGCCTATAGCAGGTACCTACAACAATTTGAGGTTGCCCTGTAAATTGAATGTTAACCCAAATGCTTTCAGTGATAGTATCATGTGGGATTTGATTAGATGGAATGTCGTTTCTGACGTATAAACAAACCCCTCCACTAATTTGACCTTGTTGGTCCTTGTGGTAGAGCTTATAACCTGGAATTTCTTTAATCCAAGCTGAGTTAGAGTCCCACCATGTTTCAGTAATGGCTACAATGCCATAATTAAAAATCATGGATTTGGCTTCTAATTCAGCAATTTTAGTTACATTTAAAGATTGTGCATTTAGAGAAACACTTTGGAGGATTTATGATTATTTAGGGTGCATTTCATGTCGAGAGACCTGGGAACGTTCCCATTCTCCCCCTGGAGTACTAGTTTAAATGTTTATCAGTTGCAGATAAAAAGCTTTTTCCTAGTAGGACACTACCTTGTCTGCTAAGGTGCAATCCATTCCAGCAAAACAGAGAGGTTATATTGCGAAAGTTTTCCCAGTGTGTTATACAGATGATTCCCTGCTGGTAACACCATTTCCGTAACCATTCGTTTAAAGCTTTGATTTTATTGGAAATGGCAGGAGTAGCTCTGGGTACTGGTATAACCTCAGAAAAACAAACTGTACAATCTCTTTCTGCTAGCACATTGTTAAGGGCAACAAAGTCTTGCTTTAAATTTTCCAAATTAGTCCGATTTATGTCATTAGTACCAACATGTATTATAATCAGGGGATTTTTACCTGCACTTTTATGTTCTTTTTTAGCAATATTTGTTATATCAGCTACTCTAACCCCCAAGACTGGAACAAGTACAGTTAAGTTTGGATTCATATTGCTCAGTCAATATGTTTGATCATAGAATCCCCCAACACTAAAATCTGCTTAACATCCTGTGTAGTAGGAGAGCTGGTTTTTAATATAGTGGGATCTAGGGACCCAGAAGTGGAAGTCATAGACACTTTTGTCATGGGGCTAGAAAGAGAGTTAGTTATGGGTTGTGCAATGGTTTTTATTACGTTTCCTATCCTTTTAGGGCTTTTGGGTAGTGTATTGGGAGACTCATTCTGGGGGGGGCGGGGAGTATCCTGAATTGGTAGGCCATCATATCTATTATGTATAGGTAGTGTGGGGGTTTATTAAATATCTGACCTCCCCTTCGCTTGGTTTTATGTTTAGAAACAATGGACCAGTTGTCCTCGACATGTTTAATCGTAGGGGGACAGGGATCTCCTAGAAGAATACCACTCACTTCACAATTGTTAATTTCAGACTTGGATAGGGCACTTGTAGAGAATAGTGATTCTGAAATTTGGTCCATGAAATGTTCAAGGGCTTCAATTTCTGGATTGGGAGATGTTGATACCTGTAGCCTAGAAATCTCTGTTTGCAGAGTCTGTAATAATATACACCTATCACAGATGAAATCAACAATTTGGTTACCCCATCCAAACATCTGACAAGTGCTACAGAAATTCTTAAGGACTTCCATAGTTGCTATAAGGATTATTACAGTTATATACTACCTTGTACTGACTTATTGTAGGCTTACCGTTTGCTTTTGTGCTAGCACACTATCGCTGCCCTGTACCACTGCTTCCCCCGCCCCGCTCGCTAGCGTGGGCCAGAAGTACTGCCCAAAACTGGAAGCGTCTGTGTAACTTCCAATTTCACGTTGGGGTTTAGCGCTGCAGAAAGTACTGTTAAAATTACAAATAAAACAGGCTAATAAGCCTGATGTGACCAAGCAAAATGTTTTAGAAGTAAGGCAGCCTGCTGTTCTCAGTAGATCTAATCCCGAGACAAACATAGCAAATTCAGGACCAGGATAAACTGGGGAAGATCCATCAGTATCCCAGAAGTCTTCACTTTCCCCACCAACAAAGTAGGCAAAGCAGAAGGATACCCAGTCCTGACAGAAATTCTCTAAACACATACGTTAAGTCATACAATAAAACAACTTTCAAGTTTTATACGGTATAGTGCATTTAGATACTGCCTCTCACCAGAGGCTCGCAGGAAGACAGCTTTCTTTTCAAAAATACTTCCTCACATTGCCCCTGAGCCAGCCCCCCTCTATCTGCAAATTGTATCCCCTTGTTCTTGCACATCTCTTTTTCTGAAAAATGCTACCCTCTTGGACTTTGTTGATTCCAGTGAGGTACTTAAAGGTTTCTATCATGTCCCCCCTTTCCTCAAGGGTATACATATTAAGCTCCTTTAGTCTCTCCTCGTATGGCTTCTCTTGTAGACCCTGCACCATTTGAGTTGCCCTCTCCTGAACTGCCTCCATCCTGTCCATGTTCTTGTGGAGATGGGGTCTCCAGAACTGCATGCAGTACTCCAGATGGGGTCTCACCAACTGTCTGTACAGAGGAATGACAATTTCCTGTTTTATACTGGTGATGCCGCTCCCTATGCATCACAGTATCCCCCCAGCTCTCCTTACTGCTGTCTCATACTGCCTGCCTACCTTTAGGTCATCTGATATGACTACCCCCAAGTCCCTTTCCATTTCTGTTGCTGTTAGCACCTCCCTCCACCGTTGTGTACTCTTCCCCTGTGTTTTTGTTTCCCAGGTACATTACTTTGCACTTCTCTGCATTGAATCTAAGCTGCCATACTTCTCTGACCAGTTCTCCAACCTTGCCAAGTCCCTTCTCATCCTTTACACCCACCATTGTGCATCAATCCTATTGCAGATCTTTGTGTCATCTGCAAAGAGGCATACCTTTCTTTCCAGTCTGTCTCCAATGTCACTTATAAAGACATTAAAAAGGACCAGCCCCAGTACCGAACCCTGTGGTACCCTGCTAGTAACCCCCATTTCTTTGGAGAGGACTCCGTTTACTATTACCCTCTGCATCCTGTTGTCTAGCCAATGTTTTACTCCGGCTACCACCCTGGGACCCACTCCCAGGCTGCCTAACTTGTTTAGTAATCTTTTGTGTGGGACTGTGTCAAATGCCTTCCCAAAGTCTAGGCAGACCATGTCCACAACCCCTCCCTGGTCTACTTTGGTCACCCAGTCAAAGAAATCTATTAGATTCGTCTGACATGACCCGCCTGCTGTGAATCCATACTCCCTTGGGTCCTGTGCCCACTGGCCTCTAGGTACTCAACAGTTCTTTCTTTTAGAAGTGATTCCATCATTTTCCCTACCACTAAGGTCAAACTAACAGATCTGTTATTTCCTGCCTCTGCCTTGCTCAACTTTTGTGAAGGGGACTCACATCCAGTCCTTAGGTACTACACCATCCTCCCATGATCTGTTAAAAAGGGTAGTCATTGGTGTCACTAATTCTCCCCTTAGTTCTTTTAGAATTCTGGGGTGAATTCTGTCCGGCCCCATTGCTTTGTCCACCTTGAGTTTTGGGAGTTCTTCCAGGATCCTTCCTTCTGTGAATGGACTGGTATCAACGCCCCCATCCAGAGTGCTTCTATTGTTTGGTTTAGGTATGTCCCCCTCCTCTTCTTTTGTGAATACTGAACAAAAGTATTTGTTCAGTATCTCTGCCTTTTCACTGTCACCCTCTGCCCGCACCTTCCCCTTTATTAAGCCTCATTATCCCTCCCTTGGTTCTTCTTTGCTCATTAATGTACCTATGAAAGGTTTTACTCCCTTTCTCAACTGACTTGACCGTCTTTTCCTTGATTTGGGCCTTTGCTATTCTGACTGCCTTCCCCGCTTTCTTCTGCTTTAACTGCTAAAGTTCTCTGTCTTGCTCCTTCTGTGATTCCTTATACCTTTCTGAATGCTATCTTTTTCTCCCTAACCTTCCCCACCCCCTCTTTTGAGAACCATAGTGTTTTTTTCCTTTGTTTTGTTTATTTGCTTCACACAAAGGCTTGTTGCGTCTGTGATGGCAGTTTTGATTTTCCCCATTGTTTCTCCACCCCTCCTTTCTGCCCTTTTGCTACTGCATTCCATAGGAACTCTCCCATTCTGCCAAAGTCAGCCCTCTGAAAGTCCAGTACTCTTGCTTTTGTATAGCTTGACTCTATAGCTGTGTTTACTGTGAACCCCGCTGTCTGGTGGCCACTTGTTCCCAGATAGCTACCCACTTCTAAATCTGAGATCCTCTCACCATCTAATGTAAATATTGTTTAGTGGGTAATGGTTCTCTTCTAGGTTCTTCGGCCCCCAATCTAGGATTTCAAATTCAAGAAAAAATACAGGAAATTTTGGGGCGCCCTTTGAAGTAAACACTCTTCGCCCAAGTTATTGTTCTTCAGTCTTTCTTTTTATTTCTCTCCCCCCTACGTTTTGCTCAACTTGGAGCTTGTTCACGGGGTTTATTCTTTGTTACACATCTATAAATACATTTATTTTATGTCATTGATCAGCATTTTTTTTTATATGATAGTTACATTTTTAATTCTTTGGTGTATACACATACCATTCAATAAAGATTATTGCTTGTGCACCTTCGTACTGTATAGATTCTTAATTTTTCACAGGATTAATTTATTTGTATTTGTTTAGATCCTAAGTTGCCATTCTAAGGATGCCTCCCACCATTTTCTTATCCATTTCCTCCCCCTGAGATGGGGGTCTGTATACAACCCCTGTGCAGATTGTGGTGCCATTTCCTGTCTCCAAGGTGGCTCACACAGTGCCACCTCTCCTCCCTGTTTACCCTTTAGTTCCATTGCTTTGATCCCTTACCTTATGTAGAAAGCTCCTCCTCCTCCTCGTTTACCCTCCCTGTCCCTAGATTGTGTATGCTGACATCCCAGTCATGGTTCTCTGTGTACCAGATTTCTGAGACTGCCATGATAGTCAGGCGCCCCTTTTTCATCAAGGCCACTAGCTCAGGAAGTTTGTCACCCAGACTATGGGCATTGGTACTCATCGTCCTCCATTTTTGGTTGGCCTTACCCCTTTAAGCCCCACCCCTGTACTTACTTACTGCCTTTGCCTTTTTCTCCATTTATCCCTGCCCTGCCCCCTACTGACCTCTCTACCTTGATGTTAACCTCGCTAACTACCCTGTTTTGTGGGGGGAAGCAGGGAATTCCCTGTTCCTTTTCAGTACCACCCCCGTGGCTAGTTTAAACACTTGCCAATGAAGCAATTACACCTATCACCTAGGATCCTGGCCCCCTCCCAGACAGATGCAGACCATCATGCCAGTATAGGCCTGTATTCCTCCAGGTGGACCCCCAGTCCCCAATGGAGCCAAAACCCTGTGCTCAGCACCAAGTGTTCAACCATTCATCGAATCCCAGGGTGTGGGTACTCTAGCCTCCCTCATGCCATAGACAGGTAGCACCTCCAAGAAGGTTACCATGCATGCTTCTTGTCTAAGGCCCCTCCTCAAGTCCACAAACTCCTCCTGCATAGTTCTGATCCCATTCCCAACAAGGTCATTTGTCCCTAGGTGGACAATGCCATCCAGCTCCCTCTCCCATGCGGCTGCTCCCACAATCCTGAGGATTCACTTCCTGCCCCTCCATGCCATGGTGCCAGGCAGGCACCTTACCTCACTCTCCCCTCCCTCCCCCAGTTCTACCCCCTTATGACTCAGTCCTCCAACAGGAGTTGTTTCCTTCCTCTGTGGGATCCCATGCCACCCTCCTATGAGTCTCCTTTGTGAAAGTTCCTAGCATCCTTCTTGGTCTCCACTGTGGGTGCCTCCACAGAGGAACAACCCTCTGCCAGAAAGACACATGAATTGTTAAGAGGTACAACTAGAGGGATGCGCCCCTGTTCCACCGCGCTCACCCTCCCTGAGGCCACTGTAATCCAATCACTCTTTATTCTAGGAAACCTCTGAGGCAGCAGCGGCCCTGGTGGTCTTTGGGTGGGGAGGAGATTTCCCAAACCCCTGAAGGGGAAGAGGTTTCCCTGCTCTGTGCCAGGATAACCTGGAGACAGGCAACTTTGTCCCTCAGAACAGAGAGGTGTCTGCGAATAGGACAGCATCGCAGCCTTCAGAATGTCTACTGGAAGACTGCCATCCCACAGCCAGTGCATTGCACCACTCCCCACATGTCTCTCTGCCTCCCTGTTGAAATTGCATTTTGTTTTTTCACCATTAGAGAACCTCACTTCCCCTTAGTAGTGTAACCCTTGTCCTACGGGCTATGTACTAGAACCCCCAAAGTTTGTTTTTTTACAATAGCAATTACAAGAAGATATCCTCCCAGCTTATGTAACAGTGCATGGCTGCCTTCTGTGGCTCACCCCACCCTGTTTTGTGTCTGAGCAGGAAGTTGTCAGACCTTCCTGCCTAACCACATAAAGCTAGGTTAGCCAGGGGAGTGCAGGATTTGGGCAATCCACATGTTCTGTGCTGCGAGGACAATCAGAGCAATCCAGTATGAACCTTCTGAGGTTTTGTCTGGCTCTAATATACAACTTGACTGACTGCAGGAATGAAAAAACACACCAGTGAAAACTTTAGTGTTTGTTGCAAAAAGTGACCAAAATACTATCAAGCTACAAATAAGGCACCAGATTCACAGAAAAAGTAAAAAATCAGCAGTATTTTGTTGTTTAATTTTGTTGACCCGGGAAGCCCACTGGGCCTAGAATTCCCTTTTTCAGGGGCAACTGGGGGAAGGGGGGATATAGATGGCGAGCAACTGAAACTGAACCAGATTAAGCTGTTAGTGGTATTTTTAATGAATGAGGAAAATTTGACCAGGATGCTGGGGAAATTCTTCTACTCACCTGTAGGTGGATGGCAGTCTCTGTGACGAGATGGCTACTCTGGGGGAGTTGTCGAAGGAGCTGGATGCCAGTCTAGTGGTGAGGAAGGCCTCACTATTAGCTGAGGAAAAGCTTTTGGAAAGTTCTTTGATCACGCTGGATTATGAAGGAGATGAGATTTTTCATGAAGCTATGTCGATACCAGAGCAATTGGTACCTGTAAAAACTACTAAGGATACAATGGATTTAAAAGGACTACAACGCTCACAAAGTGCTGAAAAAGAGCCGATGGAGATAATTTCAAGTATAGCGCCACTCTCTCTGCAATGCTTTACGTCATCTGCTATTTTAGCTGAGCGGTCTGACAAGCCGCTTGCAGTTGTTGACAGAAAGAATGAGGAAGTTGAGAGTCGGTTACCACTGAAGGAGAAGGGTGAGCGCGCTACGGATATCCTTAATGCTCTTGCAACTGAAACTTTTCTACCGGCTGGCAGTGTAGTCACTGGGCATAGTGAGTGCCAACAGCTGAGTAAACCTCCTGTTATAGAAGTTTGTTGTGAACAGGTACCTGTTAATTCAGAAGATTTTCAATGCCCTACCGTGGTTTCCTTGCAAAAGCAATCTGCCCCACAGTTCAAAGAAGCGATTACCCTGACTAAAGAGTCTGGGTTTGTATTTTATCCACAGCCAACTTCTGGTACTGCATGGACTGAGCCCGTTTTGATAAAATATCAAACGGGGCCTTCTGACCAGAAAGGAGTCACTGAATTCAGTTTTTCAAAGCCTGTAACCCCAAAACCCCAGGTTCCATCTCTGAAGGGGGCTAAATCTTTATTGCATGAGAATGAGCAGTCAAAAGCATGTGCTATTATTTCAGAGGCTGTTCCAAATAACCAGGGGTTAGGGGATACTGATATACACAACGATTCTTGGTCTCCCCAAAAAGCGCTGCAGGGAGCAGGATGGGAGAAGGGGCCATCAGGTGTTTGGACCCAGGACTCGGCCTGGGACTCTTCATTAAATTTTCAATCTGTATCTCCTGAGTGGCGGCCTACATCTGATTTGAAGATTATCCATACTGCTGCCAAACTGGAGTTGGCTGGGGGGACTACAGCTATGCCGAGACAGTCATCAGATTCTGAGCCTAAATCTCTTCCAGGGGCAGACATTTCTCCTGGGCCACAGTTTATAGAAGACAGAGAGAGAGTTTGGAGGCTCCAGAGCCTACAAATAAGCCCCTATTATCTGAACTTTTTTCAAAATCCAGAAGGGAAGCTGCTCCACGACGGAACGCTGTGAGAATACGCTACAAAGGCGGGCTGGAAGTGAGACCCGATAGACATTATGTGGGGAAATATTTAATTAAGGATTCATTAAAGTTATTACCAAGGGATGTGTATGCATTCATTAATACTTCCGGGGAAGATCATTTCTACATTAGTTTTCACTCAGCTTATAATTTAGACCTTTTTTGGGAATGCTATGGGCAAGTTAAATTCTCTCGCATATGGACCCCCTTCTTGGTGATACCACTCACTAAACCTTTAATTAAAAATGTTACGGTTATGTTGCGAAATGAGGGGGTCCATGTGGAAGATATTACCTACTGGCTTTCCAAAAAGTGTGACATTCAAAGTGATCCAGAACCTATTTTGGACTCTGAGCAGTTTTGGACGGGTTGGGGGGTGGAAATGCAAGGTAAAGCTCAGGCAATCAGACTCAGGGATTGAACATATTCCTAATGCTTTTTTATTGGGGAGGGACCATGGGGTTTGTTTTTATAGTGGGCAGCCCAGGGCATGCTATAAGTGTTGGGCAAAAACTCAACTTTCTAGTGTGTGTGACCAGCCTAGATGTGATAATTGTGGTGAAGTGGGCCATATAACCATGCAGCGTGCTAACCACACTAAATGTGACTTATGTGACGATTTTGGCCATGCCTTCAGAGATTGTCCATGGGCAGCTAGGAACAAGGCCTCTTGTGGAAGTACAGATTTAATCATTCAACAAGCCCAAGACACTGTTTCTAAACAAGTGGGGACTAAGGTAGATGCTCCACTACCCCTTCTGGACCTGGCTAGGATTCGTGAAACCTCCTCCCCCACCCAGGGACCACCAGGGCCAATGTCACTACCTCAGAGGTTGCCAAGAAAGAGGAGAGGCTGGACCAGGGTGGGCTCAGGGAGGGAGAGGATGGTGGAACAGAGTTGCATCCCTCCAGCTGTACCTCTCCACAATTCATTCGCTCTTCTGGTGGATAGTGGTGCCTCTATGGAGTCACCTGCAGTGGAGACCAAGGAGGATGCTGGGAACCTTCACAAAGGAGACCCACAGGAGGGTGGCATGGGACCCCACAGGGGAAGGAAACGACTCCTGGTGGGGGACCCAATCACTAGGGGAGTAGAAATGGGGAGGAAGGGAGGGAGTTAGGGTGCCTTCCTGGCACCACGGCTTGGAGGACAGGAGCGAATCCTCAGGATCATGGGAGGAGCTGCAAGAGGAGGGAGCTGGATGTCATTGTCCACCTAGGGACAAATGACCTGGCTAGGAATGGGATCAGAGCAGTGCAAGAGGAGTTTGTAGAGTTGGGGAGGGGCCTTAGACAAGTAGCGCATACAGTAACCTTCTTGGAGGTGCTGCCTGTCTATGGGAAGGGTGATGCTAGGGCACTCCTCACCAGGGAATTCAATGAGTGGTTGAAAAACTGGTGTGGAGCTCAGGGTTTTGGCTTCATTGAGGACTGGGGAGCCACCTGGAGGGATGCAGACCTATACTGGTGCGATGGTCTGCATCTGTCCAGAGGGGGAACCAGAGTCCTAGGTGAGAGGTTTAAATGCTTCATTGGCAAGCATTTAAACTAGCCGAGGGGGGAGGCACTGAAAAGAAGCAGGGAAATCCCAGCCTCCCCCAAACAAAACATGATAATTAGTGAGGTAAACACCAAGGTAGAGAAGTTATTAGGGATCAGAACAGAGGTAAATGTAAAAAAAGGCAAAGGCAGTAAGGACAGGAATGGGGCTAAAAGGGGTAAGGCTATCAAAAAGTGGAGGGTGATGAGTACCAATGCCCATAGTCTGTGTAACAAGCTCCCTGAACTAGTGGCCTTGATGGAAGAGGGCTGCCTGGATATTGTGGCAGTCACAGAAACATGGTACACAGAGAACCATGACTGGGATGTCAACATACCAGGATACACAATCTACAGGAGGGACAGGGAGGGTAAAAGAGGAGGAGGAGTAGCTCTCTATGTAAAGGAAGGGATCAAAGCAACAGAACTAAAGAGTAAACAGGGAGCAGATGAGGCACTCTGGGTCACCCTGGAGACAGGAAATGGCACCACACTCCGCATGGGGGTTGTATACAGACCCCCGTCTCAGGGGGAGGGAATGGACAAGGAAATGATAGAACACTTCCTCAGAATGGCAGAAAAAGGGGAGATATTGTTGATGGGGGACCTGAATATGCCAGATGTTAACTGGAGCACCTTTGCTGCAGGCACATCCAAGAACAGGGTCATTCTTGATGCCCTACAGGGGGCATGCCTCAGACAGCTAGTATTGGAACCCACTCGGGAGGGAGCAATCTTAGACCTGGTACTCTCAAATGGGGACGGAGAAAGAATCTCAGATTTAGAAGTGGGTTGCCATCTGGGAACAAGCGACCACCAAACAGTGTGGTTCACGATAAACACAGCCATACAATCAAGCCACACAAAAGCAAGGGTATTGGACTTTAGGAGGGCTGACTTTGGGAAAATGAGAGTGTGCCTCAGAAAAGCACTAGCAAATAGGCAAGAAGGAGGGGTGGAGGAACAATGGGGAGTGATCAAAACAGCCATCACAGAGGCAACGAGCCTTTGTGTAAAGCAAATCAATAAAACACAACGAAGGTAAAAAAAAACGCTATGGTTCTCAAAAGAGGTGGCAGGGAAGGTTAAGGAGAAAAGGATAGCATTCAGGAAATATAAGGAAAAACAGAAGGAGCAGGACAGGGCACTTTATCAGTTAAAGCAGAAAGAGGCTGGGAAGGCAGTCAGAATAGCAAATGCCCAAACCGAGGAAAGGATAGCCAATTCTGTTAAGAAGGGGGATAAGACATTTTATAGGTACATTAGGGAGCGAAGAAAGACCAAAGGAGGGATACTGAGGCTTAATAAAGGGGAGGGAATGTGGGTAGAGGGTGACAGTGAAAAAGCAGGGATACTGAACAAATATTTCTGCTCAGTATTCACAAAGGAAGAGGAGGGGAGGTACCTAAACCAAACAAGAGAAACACTCTGAAGACGGGGGTCGATACAGTCCATTTACAGAAGAAAGGGTTCTGAAAGAACTAATAAAACTGAAGGTGGACAAAGCAATGGGGCCTGATGGGATTCACTCAAGAATTCTAAAAGAACTAAGGGTAGAAACTAGTGGCAACGCTGACTACTCTCTTTAACAAATCATGGGAGGATGGGGTGGTACCCGAGGACTGGAGGAGGGCAGATGTGATTCCTCTTCACAAGAGTGGGAGCAGGACAGAGGCAGGAAATGACAGACCAGTTAGTTTGACCTGAGTGGTAGGGAAAATGATGGAATCACTTCTGAAGGAAAGAACTGTTGAGTACCTAGAGGCCAGTGGGGCACAGGACCCAAGGCAGCATGGATTCACGATGGGAAGGTCGTGTCAGACTAATCTAATAGATTTCTTTGACTGGGTGACCAAAGTAGTAGACCAGGGAGGGGCTGTGGACATGGCCTACCTAGATTTTAGCAAGGCATTTGATTCAGTCCCACATAAAAGATTAATACACAAGTTAGCCAGCCTTGGAGTGGGTCCCAAGGTGGTAGCCTGGATAAAACATTGGCTAGACAACAGGACGCAAAAGGTAGTAGCAAATGGAGTGCACAGTGAAGAAAGGAGGGTTACTAGCAGGGTACCGCAGGGTTCAGTACTGGGACCGGTCCTTTTTAATGTCTTTATAAGTGACATTGTAGAGGAACTGGAAGGAAAAGTATGCCTCTTTGTAGATGACACAGAGATCTGCAACAGGGTTGATGCACAAGATGGAGTGGAAAGGATGAGAAGGGACTTGGCAAGGTTGGAGGAATGGTAAAATGTATGGCAGCTCAGATTCAATGCAAAGAAGTGCAGGTAATGCACATGGGAAATAAAACCCAGGGAAGCATACACAATGGTGAGATACTGACAACAGTAAAATGAAAAGAGACCTGGGGTAATTATATCAGATGACCTAAAGGTGGGTTAGCAATGTGAGAAGGCAGTAAGGAAGGCTGGGGATACTGGGATGCATAGGAAGAGGCATCAATAGTAGAAAACAGGAAGTTGTTATCCCTCTGTACAGACGGTTGGTGAGACCCCATCTGGAGTACTGTGTGCAGTTCTGGAGACCCCATCTCCGCAAAGACATAGACAGAGTGGAGGCTGTCCAGAGGAGGGCAACCAAAATGGTGCAGGGTCTGCACCAGAAGACATACGAAGAAAGATTAAAGGAGCTTAATATGTATACCCTTGAGGAAAGAAGGGAGAGAGGGGACACGATAGAAAGTTTCAAGTACCTCAAGGGAATCAAAAAAGTCCAAGAGGGTAGCATCTTTCAGAAAAGAGATGTGCAAGAACAAGGGGGCACAATTTGAAGATAGAGGGGGGACGGCTCAGAGGTAATGTGAGGAAGTATTTTTTCACAGAGAGGGTTGTGGATGCATGGAACAGCCTCCCTGAGGAGGCCGTGGAGTCAAGAACAGTGGAGGAATTCAAGAATGCATGGGACAGACATAAGGCAGTCCTAGTGGGGGAGGGGTAGGAGGAAGTAAGCTGTTGGTTAACTAGGATCTGCAGTCTATCTGTTAGGTAGGAAAATGGGCAGACTAGGTGGGCCAAGCGGTCCTTATCTGCCGTCAAATTCTATGTTTCTATATTTCATCAGCAGGAGTCGTCTATTGTGGCTTCCCCTTTAGGCCCCCCTCCACCTCCATATTACCTCTCTCTTCTGAGGTTCCTGTAAGTATTGTTAAAATTGAATCAGAGGTGGCAAACCTTTTGGAACCGGTTTGCTACACTAATACTACAGATTTAGAAAAGGCAAGGATGGATAGCTCAGTTGCCCCCCTCCCTCCACGACAGTCTAATAGGCACATGAAGGCTGTGGTTGCACTGAAGAGTGAGTCTATTGAATCTCCTAACTCGTATGCCGCTCTGTTTACCTCTTGGGGTGATTCAGAAACGGATGTTGGAGACTCAGACTCCCAAAAATCCACACACGGTAGCATGGGCACCCTAACAGAAGAATATAAGGAGAAAAAGAAAAACGGAGGAAAAAAATAGATTGAGGATTTTTCTTCTTGTTAACCTTAATGGCTGATTTCTTACGGGGTTAACTTAATACACATAGCTTACTACATTCTGTTAAAAGACAAGCGGTCTTTCAGTTTCTTAGGGACCAGACCTTAGGTGTAGTTTTTCTTCAAGAAACCTGGATGTTTGCCCAATAACAAATAACTTCATTTCAACAGGATTGGCCATGAGGGCCATCTTATTGGTCTTTTGGTAACGATAGCGCAGATGGGATTGGTGTTTTAATTCTTTTCATTTTGTTTTACGCAAACTAATTGAACTAACTCCGGGGATAATTCTAATTATTGATGGTCTATGGCATTCTAGATCTTGTAGGTTTATTAATACTTACAATCCTCAGACCACAAGCCATTAGAACGGAGTATATGAGACACCGAAGGAATCCAGGGTCCGTGAGGGCTTAGGACGCCTTCCCCCACCCCCCGAAACTCCAGACAGACACCGAAGGAATCCAGGGTCCGTGAGGGCTTAGGACGCCCTCCCCCACCCCCCGAAACTCCAGACAGACACCGAAGGAATCCAGGGTCCGTGAGGGCTTAGGACGCCCTCCCCACCCCTGAAACTCAAGACAGACACCGAAGGAATCCAGGGTCCGTGAGGGCTTAGGACGCCCTCCCCCACCCCCCGAAACTCCAGGTACGTCTGAATCTCGATCGCAATCCTGTTCGTTCAGAAAGGACTCGGCTGGACTTTGGCGCCTTTTTCCAACTGTATCTTTTATTTTTAAACAAGTTTCCCTACACGAATGCAGATAGTCTCTTTTTGCCTTAATGCTTGCTTGTATGCCTGCTAGTTTTAAACACTGAGACAGACAGGCTGCACCTTTAACCTGGATCTGCAGCACAAGTCATAAACGGCTGTTTTCAGTGTTGTACTGCTCTGTTTTTTCAGTTGTTCCCCATGCCTGCTTGCAATTTTCAAAGTTAAGTAGTGTTTTGCTGTAAAGTTAACTATATTCTGCAGACTCCCCCCCATACAGCCCCCCCCCGAAATCCTACCTGTATTTCATCTCGCCCTGTCTCTGCTTCCTCCTCAGACAGACACCGAGGAATCCAGGGTCCGTGAGGGCTTAGGACGCCTCCGAACTCCAAACAGACACTGAAGAAACTAGGGTCCGTGAGGGCTAGGACGCCCTCACCCCCAAAACTCCAGACAGACACCAAAGAAATCTAGGGTTCGTGAGGGCTTGGGACGCCTCCCCACCCCAAACTCCAGACAGACAATCAAGGAACTAGGGTCCATAAGGGCTTAGAACGCCTCCCCCACCCCCAAACTCCAGACAGACACCGGAGGAACTAGGGTCCGGTGGAGGCTTAGGACGCCTCCCACCCCCTAAAACTCCAGACAGACACCAAAGAAATCCAGGGTTTGTGAGGGCTTAGGACGCCCTCCCCACCCCCCGAAACTCCAGACAGACACCGAAGGAATCCAGGGTCCGTGAGGGCTTAGGATGCCCTCCCCACCCCCCGAAACTCCAGGTACGGCTGAATCTTGATTGCAATCCTGTTCATTCAGAAAGGACTCGGCTGGACTTTGGCACCTTTTTCCAACTGTACCTTTTATTTTTAAATAAGTTTCCCCACACGAATGCAGATAGTCTCTTTTTGCCTTAATGCCTGCTAGTTTTAAACGTTGAGACAGATAGGCTGCACCTTTAACCTGGATCTGCAGCATAAGTCATAAAGGGCTGTTTTCAGTGTTGTACTGCTCTGTTTTTTCAGTTGTTCCCCATGCCTGCTTGCAATTTTCAAAGTTAAGTAGTGTTTTGCTGTAAAGTTAACTATATTCTGCAGACTCCCCATACAGCCCCCTGAAATCCTACCTGTATTTCATCTCGCCCTGTCTCTGCTTCCTCCTCAGACAGACACCCAAGGAATCCAAGGTCCGTGAGGGCTTAGGACGCCTCCCAAACTCCAAACAGACACTGAAGAAACTAGGGTCCGTGAGGGCTTAGGACGCCTCCTCACCCCCAAAACTCCAGACAGACACCAAAGAAATCCAGGGTTCGTGAGGGCTTGGGACGCCTCCCCCACCCCCAAACTCCAGACAGACACCAAGGAATCCAGGGTCCATAAGGGCTTAGAACGCCTCCCCCACCCCTAAACTCCAGACAGACACCCAAGGAATCTAGGGTCCATGAGGGCTTAGGACGCCCTCTCCCACCCCCTAAAACTCCAGACAGACACCAAAGAAATCCAGGGCTTGTGAGGGCTTAGGACGCCCCCCACCCCCCGAAACTCCAGACAGACACCGAAGGAATCCAGGGTCCGTGAGGGCTTAGGATGCCCTCCCCCACCCCCCGAAACTCCAGGTACGGCTGAATCTTGATTGCAATCCTGTTCATTCAGAAAGGACTCGGCTGGACTTTGGCACCTTTTTCCAACTGTACCTTTTATTTTTAAATAAGTTTCCCCACACGAATGCAGATAGTCTCTTTTTGCCTTAATGCCTGCTAGTTTTAAACGTTGAGACAGATAGGCTGCACCTTTAACCTGGATCTGCAGCATAAGTCATAAACGGCTGTTTTCAGTGTTGTACTGCTCTGTTTTTTCAGTTGTTCCCCATGCCTGCTTGCAATTTTCAAAGTTAAGTAGTGTTTTGCTGTAAAGTTAACTATATTCTGCAGACTCCCCCATACAGCCCCCAAAATCCTACCTGTATTTAATCTCCCTGTCTCTGCTTCCTCTCAGACAGACACCGAAGGAATCCAGGGTCCGTGAGGGCTTAGACGCCCTCTCTCACCCCGAAACTCCAGGTATGGCTGAATCTCGATTGCTAGCTTGTATCCTGTTCGTTCAGAAAGGACTTGGCTCCTGCTCGCTGCGCTCCGCTCCCCACCGCCCCCACCACCACCCTTGGTCATCTCTCCATTATATAGCTAGTGAAGTGACACATGACCATCGAAAACCAATCAGTCCACTTCTCCATCTGCAAGCTACCAAATTCCACCACTAGTGGCCACTGCAATTAAATATCCTCCAAACTTGTAAGATAGCTAGCTCCACCACTAGAGGCCACTGTAAAGTTTCCAAAAAAAAAAATAAAAAAAATAATCCCTATTGACCATGTCACTCTCAGTATTATTTGTTCTTGCTCTACACTCCTGGATGCCATTTCACTCACCCCCCTCACGCTCTAACATCTCCACCCCCAACTCTCTCTCCTTAAACCCACCCTCCCTCTGCCCCAACCTCCCTCTTAGAACCCTCCGCACATCACCTCTACTCAAATCCACGACCCTTCTCCCCTGCAAAGAATCCTCTTCTCCCCCATCAACCCTCCCCACCCTTTCACCCTTTCTGCTCCACCACACATGCTAAACCTAGAGGCCCTTCTCCGGTGCCTAAACTTACGAGCTCCACCCACAAGGCACTCAAATAGCAGGCAAAAAGCACACTCGCCTCTTCCTACCCCTGCTACTCCTACTCCTGGCAGGTGATATACATCCACACCCTGGCCCCACAACAACAAAAGTTTCCCCAGCGTCATCTGCCCCCCAACTCAGTTTCTCACCAAATTCACTCCCAAAGGGCCTCCATATATTCCACATAAACATCAGGAGCCTCCTCCCCAAACTAGACACCCTCTCTGTCTGGTCAGCACAGTACAAACCGGACATACTTTGTATCACAGAGACTTGGCTCTCAGGAAAAATCTCCAACCTCTCACTCGCCATATCTAACTATATCTTGTTCCGCCAGGACTGTGGCAAGCGTGGCGGGGTAGCACTGTATATCAGACACTCCATTAAGTGCTCGGTAATTTTCAAAGAATCGCGTCCATGCTCCCATGAATCCTTAGTCGCTCACCTATCCTTCCCCTCATCCACCCCTCTTTATATAGGTGTTCTATATACTCCTCCAAAACCCTCACCTGACTCCCTCATCTCAGCCATCTCCTCCATCTCTTCAACCTCCTCAAATGGCGAACTCATTCTATTAGGCGATTTCAACCTAAACTGGCTCTCCTCCTCCACAAAACCATCAGCCCTGAGGATCGAAGCCCTAAATCTCACCCAGCTAATCCAGAAACCCACCCATCTAAATCACCAATCACAAAAACACACCCTACTTGACTGGATTCTAACCTCCCACCCTCATAGGATCACCGCCTCAGGTATCCTTTCTGATGCCCTTAGCGACCACTGCATAACCTATTGTATCCGGAAAATCCATTCACTTCACTCCAGCCCCAGATTCATCGCTACCCGCCCCTTACACCTCCTTGACAAATCTGCCCTTCTACGCAACCTGTCAAACACAGACTGGCTCCCTGTCCTTGCCTCGCCTGACATCGACACTGCCCTCTCCTACTTCTGCAGTATCTTCCTAAGCATATGGGACCACCACGCTCCCCTCAGGAAAGCCAGAGTTAGGAAAAACCACCACCCCTGATCACAGCCTACCTAATCTCCCTGGGTCGCATCAGAGATAAGGCCTGGAGGTGTTACAAAACCTCTTTAGCTTCCAGCGGCCCATCTTATAAAATTCTTAGAAACAACTGCGCAAAAGCTATTCGACTATCAAAAGCCCAGTACTTCAAGGCCCAGCTCACCGCTCACCAAGCCTCCCCGGCGTCTTTCTGGAAGGTGATAAACTCTGTTATCAATCCACGCTCCAAGCAAGCCAGCCCTAGCCTAAACATTGACAGTAATATAGCCTCCGATCCGGCCATTGTATCCGAAGTCTTCAACTGGTTTTTCATCCCCTGCGTCAAGCCTGACTCACCCCCCCCAACCTCCTCCACAAATCCCTCAACCTCTCACCACGGTTTCCACTTTCCCCCTTTCACACCCCTGGAAGTCTACACTTCTCTCACCTCCCTAAACCTGTCAAAATCCAGCCCAGACGGCTTGCATCCCAGTCTGCTCCGCATCTCTGCAGTTGCCATAGTCGCTCCTATTACCCACATACTAAATCTCTCGATCGACACAGCCACTGCCCCCTTCGCCTGGAAACTTGCCAAAATCCTACCTCTCCTTAAAGGTGGCGACCCCTCCCTCCCTGGAAATTATAGACCCATCTCTCTCCTCCCCTCCCTTACCAAAATCCAAGAATCCCTCATGCTATCAAAGCTATCCCCTTTCAGCTCCCTCTCCCCTTTTCAATCAGGGTTCAGAAAATCTCATTCCACCACCACCACCTTACTACGAGTCACCGACTCCATTTTCTCCACCATGGACGCCAGGCATACCACTACTGCCATTTTTATTGACCTAGCCAAAGCCTTTGATTTGGTCTCCCACCCTCTACTGCTAGGCAAATTGCGCTCCTTCGGCCTCGGCAATCAGGCCATAAACTGGTTCCATTCCTACCTCCAAAACAGGATGCAGCAAGTACAAATCGGGGACACCCTCTCTAACCCTCGACCCATCCTCATGGGCGTCCCCCAAGGCTCCATCCTTGGCCCTATCCTTTTCTCCCTTTTTATAAACGACCTCCTCTCAGCCTGTCTCACCTCAAACGTGCACCTATACGCTGATGATACCATTATCTACGCCTCAGGCCCCTCCCATGGCAGCGTTCACCCAAATCTCCAAAGCGATTTTAACCGAGTACAAGCCTGGCTCCAGAAAAATCAGTTAAAACTAAATGCAAAAAAGACTGTCTCCATGTTTTTTGGCACAAGACAAAAACTCGCCTCCCTGCCTGCCCCCCCTCTGATCTACACCCTGGAAGAAATACCCCTTGAATCTGTACCTACTTTTAAGTACCTGGGAGTCTGGCTGGACACTAACCTCAATTTCTCCACCCACGTCGACGCCACGTGCACCAAACTCTGGCCCAAACTTGCCATCCTCTACCACCACAAAGCCTGCCTCCCCCTCCCTACTCGGAGTGAACTCATACGAAAAACCATCCTACCGGTACAGGACTATGCAGATGTCATTTATGGCACAGCCCCTTCTTCCTCCCTTGCAAAACTTGATGTCCTGCTAAACTCCTTCATGCGCTTCGCCACTGCCTCCCCACTCACTCATCACTGCCAACTACTCTCAACTCTATCCCTGATGCCACTCTCACATAGGCGGACAACCCACAGCGCCTCACTCACAGCGAAATATTGGTTTGGCTCCTTTCCCCTCTACCTCTCCACCCGCCTCTCTCAAACCAGCCCCTCTGGCTACTCACTTCGCCACAGACATGCTCGTACCTTCCACCTCTCACATCCCCTCTCAGCCTCTGGGCAAGCTGCCTTTTCCTACTGGCTCCCACTCCTATGGTACAAACTCCCTCCCAACCTCCACCTGGCCCCCTCCCTATCAGTCTTCAAACAGCTTCTCAGGCTCCTCCCTCCCACTCCCTGCCGCAGCTGTGCACCCAATCCCTCCCTACCCGGACCTAGTGTAACCCACGACGGCCTCGCCAGGTAAAAAAATAATCTCCTCATGCCAGCCATTACCGCTAAATCACCCCCCCACCAGCACCCTCTCCTCAAAAAACTCAAGTTTTTGAGAAGTCCACTGCAGTAAATAATGAAATATACTCGTATCTGAAATTTTAGGGAAATTTATGGTCTAGAAATGAAATGAATAAATTTGTTTTTTCCACTCTACTGCTCTTACAAAAAGTGTAACCTCACCACCAAACTCCATGTAATTTACTATACTGTACCATTTCATCTGTTACTTGATATTTTTGCTGTATCTCTATATCTATGTCTCCCTGTTGTACTACTTATCCGGGTCGCACCTGGAAACGAGCCTCGGCTCAGTGTGCCTTTCCCAGTCAACAATTTTAAATAAATAAAATAAATAAATTCAGCCCTTTTTAATTGCTTCCCTTCATATTTTTTGGGGAGGGGATTTTAATTGTAGTTTCAACATAAGAGGTGGGCCACATAAAAAAAATTACTGCGATTCAAATTGTTTTGCATCGATTATAAAGACAGGGGATATGGTTAATTGTAATGGTTATGCAAAATTAGACTCTAATTTCACTTTTTTTTTAAAGGGAAAGTAGGTTCATGAATGACTATTTATTCCTTTCAAAAACTATTATAATGGGAAAGTTTAATATCGTCCCTGTGGAATTCTCGGATCACCTATTAGTACTGGCTGAAGTTGGAACATCTTTCTCTGCTGGGAGGAAATCTACCAGATGGAAATTAAATACCTCCATCCTGACAGAAATTGTGGTAATAAATTCTATTTCCCTTATATTACGGGCTAGATTATCAGTAGCATTTTTATATTCTGACTTAGGCCTCTGGTGGTTGGAAACAAAGCAAGATTGTTGCACCTATTTTAAAAAATATGGAATAAAAAAAAGGAATTCAGTTTTTTTTCATATTTAAAAGTAAGGTCCCATTTGCAATATTTGATTTCTCTAGCTAACACATCCAGGTATGATTATTCTGCTCAAATTGAACATATTAAAAATCAAATGAAAACTTGTCAATATAATAGATCTCAGACCTTACAAGCCATTTTAACTAATCATTCTTCTAAAACAGTAGTTGGGGATCCTTTTGAACTATGTAAAAAAACTCAAAGATTCTATAGCTTTGGAATACCTCATGTGGAATCAGATTAAGGTGGAGGACTAAAGGGGTATCAACTCTATGATAAAGGACCATTTTGGTGATCTAAAACCAAATTTGGAGTCATCTGTTTCTGATATTTCAAGTTACTTAGGGGTGTCTTCTGATCTGCTAGAGCCCTAGGAGATTAACAAATTGGTAGCACCATTTTCTAGTTTAGAAATAGGAAAGGCTATTCAAAAATTAAAAGAAAATGCTACGCCGGGTTTGGATGGTCTTCCTAATTCTTTTTATAAATCTTTTCAAGCAGACATTACTGCGTGTTTGCCTCTAGTTTTTCAATGTTTTGTGTCTACAGTAGGGTTTCCAGACAGACTTTTTTTTTTTTTTTTACAGAGGGGCTATTGATTTATATATTTAAATCAGGGGATAAAGTGGATATTAGGAACTGGAGGCCCATCACCATTTTAAATTCAGATTATAACATTTTTACTTCATTATTAAACAATAGGTTACGACTACTGGCTAATAAAGTCATATCTCCACTGCAATATTGTGGAGTTCCAGATAGACATATCCAGTCGGCCTTAACAATAATTAGAGAGGTAACAGAGTATTTATCCTTAGAAGGGAAATCAGGTTATCTGTTATCAATAGATCTGGAGAAAGCCTTTGACAGGGTTGACCATGTTTTTTTTATTTCAGGTATTAGAATTTTTAGGCTTCCTACTTCATTTATATGGATTATAAGGGCGTTATATAAATCACCTAAAGTCTATCCAGTGATCAAAGGGAACATAACAAAAGGAATAGTAATTAACACAGGGGTCCGTCAGGGGTGCCTACTTGGCCCCTTGTTATATGTTTTTTCGCTTGAACCTTTACTACGAGCTTTAACTTTACCTCCTAGATGGGAAGGGTTACGTAAACCACTATCCAATAATCAATTACTGGTACAGGCTTACACAGATGACATTTGCCTCTTTTTTAATTCTCAGGAACAGATAGCAGACTTTTTCGAAGAATTCACTCTCTTTTCTACTCTGTCCAATGCTAAAATTAATCATAAGAAATCTAGAGGTTTACTGATGGGGAGCATTACTCATGTATCTTTTTTATGCAAATAAAATCAATTTCTCAAATGAGCCATTAATTATTTTGGGTATTCTTTTTGGGCCCCACAACCTACCAGTAGAAAACTGGGATTTGGTATGTACAAAGGTTGAAACAAAAATTGCGAGGTGGAAATTTTCAAAACTCAAAAGAATTCAGGTTCTTAAACAATTAATTTTACCCTGTTTTCAATATATTGCACAAATATTTCCTGTACCCTCCCATTATGAAGCTAGATTATATAGTTGCTGCTTTCAACTGCTATGGGGGAATAGACTGAATCCAGTGAAGAGATGTTATACGTATTTGGCTAAAGAAAAGGGCGACTTAGGTATGTTGGATCCAGTTATTTTTTGCCATGTGCTGTTTATTTCACATAATTTAAGAAAATGTTTATTATATCCAGAAAGTCGAGATGGGTATTGGATTAAGCAGTCTCTAGAGTGGTATATGACGGCCTGGATTAATTATGCTCCAAAAATTCATCCACATATTCCTTTTCCAGCATATTTTAGATCAACAGCTCAGAAGTTGTATAAATGGCAAGTGTTAAAAGAACACATTACTTCTAAGGTTACGAAACATCTATATAAGATTATAATGTCTAGTGTTTATCCGAAGGACCCTTGTTTTAAAAATTGTCCCTTAGCTTGTAATAATAATATTTTAGCCCAATTAAATAACCCCAGACCCCCTATACATATGTGGGAAACTCAGTGGTTCATCATGTATGGCCGTTTAAATGTTAGGGGTACGGCTAAATATAAAGCTAGAGAAGAGAGGAACTGCCCTTTTCCTGATTGTATAAACCAGGAAGAAACCATGGAGCATTTTTTCTTGTATTGTTCATTTTTGAAATCAATATGGAGCTATGCTGCTAATAGATGGAATATGTCTTGGTTGTCTCTTATTAACTATGACACCTTAATTATTGGAATGGTGTCACCTGGCCTTTGGATTTATGATAAAAACACTTTGCTGATTTTTTTTGCTTGTTTAAGATTTTGTTTACGGCAATTAAGATGTCAATGGGTCATTTATCAGAAAATGAGTACGGCTGAAGGGTTTTGTTGCTATGTCAAGAATGAATTGCTGAAAGTTTATTTAAAAGATAAACAAATGTATAATGTAGATAAAGTCAAATTCTGGTGGTGGGGATTTTCTCATAACATTAAATATAAATAACTTGGATATTAATTCCCCCGTGGTGGGGTGACTTTTTTGGGAATGATACTGTTTGATTTGTGGGATTTCTGTTTGTTTTTCCTTTAATGTTTACAGTCTTTTTTTTGTTGTTTAGTATGTTTGATTATATGACTTCTCTGTATGCACTATTGTAAATAAAAACAACCCTACCCTTTTCGATAAGTGCCATGGGATCTTTAACATCCACCTGAACTACCACCAATCCAGGCAGATGGGACCTCCTCGGTTTAACGTCTCATCTGAAAGACGGCACCTGAGAAGTGCAGCACCCCTCTCATGCTGCACTACAGTGTCAGTATTGGGACATTAATCCAAGTGCAAGATGTGGGAACCGAACCCACAGCCCTCTGATCTCCTGGCCTCAGAGGCGAGTGTGCTACATACTGAGCCACTGACACTGATTTTAATCCCTCTGTATGTAAAGTAGCAATCTACAAAAAGACCAGCAGTACTGCAAACCCCTTCTTGATTCAAACAAGCAAAGACCACTGTAAAATTAAAAGTAAGGCCCACTTCCCTCGGAATTCAAGTAATACTATGCCTTCCTCCAGTTCGTAGTTCCTAGTTCAAGATTGTGTGTCCTTCCCAGATCCAAGATCAGTTTTGCAAAAGGATCCTTTACCTTCAAAAGATAAGGCCTTTCTATCTGAATCTTCTTACATACGTGCGGCTTGTATAAGTCACACATGTCTGCTTACATACGTGTGGCTTATACAAGGCAGTTGTAGCAAACATCTGAAAAGAGAAAACTAACACTGGGTGGATCAACACATGCACTTCCATAATGTGTAGATGCACGGTACATTACTTCAGAATGTGACAGGGGGGTTGGAATACAGACGCAAACATGGCTTTAGAATGGCAAAGTTGTGTGCAATTTCTAGAATACTGCAGGTATCGAATTTTGAAATGTCACCAGATTGCAATTGTGGGATGCAGCAATGACACAATCTTAGAAAGTAGCTGGAACACATAATTTCAGAATGCGGTGGTGATGTACAATTTCAGAATGCGGAGGTGACGCACAATTTCAGAATGTTGTGATGGCGCACAATTTCAGAATACAGTGGTGACACACAATTTCGGAATGCGGTAGTGATGCACAGTTTTGGAATTTTTTTTTTCC
Source organism: Neoceratodus forsteri (assembly GCA_016271365.2). NCBI lineage: Eukaryota > Metazoa > Chordata > Ceratodontiformes > Ceratodontidae > Neoceratodus > Neoceratodus forsteri. The sequence goes on from CM028133.1 coordinate 67,555,235, forward strand.
TAAGTCTTTGGTAACTGGGTAAGGCCCACTAGGCACAAATGCCTGTTTTCAGGGGCGACCTGGGAGTACTGGGTGGTTAAGTGACTTGCTCAGAGTCACACAGTATGCAAGTGGAGGTTGTGAGACTCAAACCCAAGTATGGTCTGCTGGATGTACCAAGCTCGTTGACAGCTCATTACTCTAGCCACTAGGCTATACTGCCAGCTGTGGTGATGCACAATTTCAGGAATGTGGTGGTGCAGCACAGGTTCGGAATGCGGTGCTGGCGCACAATTTTGGAATGCCGTAGTCACAGAGAATTCCGGAATGTGGCGGTGATGCACAGGTTTGGAATGTGGCAGTGATGCACAGGTTTGGAATGTGGTGGTGACGCACAGGTTTGAAATGTGGTGGTGACGCACAGGTTTGAAATGTGGTGGTGATGCGCAATTTCAGAATGCAGTAGTGATGCACAATTTCAGAATACGGTGATGATGCACAGGTTTGGAATGTGGTGGTGACGCACAGGTTTGAAATGTGGTGGTGATGCGCAATTTCAGAATGCAGTAGTGATGCACAATTTCATAATACGGTGATGATGCACAGGTTTGGAGTGGTAATGCATAGGTTCCTAATGTGGTGGTGACGCACAGGCTCAGAATACGGTGGTAACACACAGGCCAGAATGCGGCAGTGATGCATAGGTTCAGAATGTGGCAGAGACACACAGGTTTGGAATGTGGCAGTGACACAATTTTGGAATAAAGTGGTGATGTGCAATTTCAGAATGTAGCAGTGATGCATAATTTCGGAATGCAGTGGTGATGCACAGGTTGGGAATGTGGTGGTGATGCACAGGCTCGGAATGCAGTGGTGACGTGCAGTTTTGGAATGTGGCAGTGACGCACAGGTTCGGCATGCGGCAGTGATGCACCGAATGCGATAGTGACACACAGGTTTGAAAGGCAGAGGTGATGCAGAGATTTGGAATGTGTCTGTGACATACCATTTCGGAATGTGGTGGTGACTTACAGTTTTGGGATGTGGCCGTGAGGCATAGTTTCAGAATGTGGCAGTGATGCTCAGTTTTGTAATGTGGCTGTGATTCTCAATTTCAGAATGTGGCGGTGAAGTATAATTTCAGAATGTGGCAGTGATGCACAGGTTCAGAATGTGGTGGTGATGCACAAGTTTGGAATGCGGCAGTGATGCACAAGTTTGGAATGTGGCAGTAACGCACAGGTTTGGAATGTGGTGGTGACACACAGGTCTGAAATGTGGTGGTGACACGCAATTTCAGAGTGCAGTAGTGATGCACAATTTCAGAACACAGTGATGATGCACAGGTTTGGAGTGTGGTGGTGATGCACAGGTTCTGAATGTAGTGGTGACATACAGGTTCAGAATATGGTGGTGACACACAGGCTCGGAATGCGACAGTGATGCATAGGTTCAGAATGTGGCAGAGACACAATTTTGGAATGCAGTGGTGATGTGCAATTTCAGAATGTAGCAGTGATGCATAATTTTGGAATGCAGTGGTGATGTGGTGGTGATACACAGGCTCGGAATGCGGTGGTGACGCGCAGTTTTGGAATGTGGCAGTGACTTACAGGTTAAGAATGTGGCAGTGACGTACAAATTCAGCATGCGGCAGTGATGCACAATTTCAGAATGTGACGGTGACACACAGGTTTGGAAGGCTGATGCACAGGTTTGGAGTGTGTCTGTGACATACCATTTTGGAATGTGGTGGTGATGTACAGTTTTGGGATGTGGCTGTGAGGCATAGTTTCAGAATGTGGCAGTGATGCAGTTTCAGAATGTGGCAGTGATGCTCAATTTTGGAATGTGGCTGTGATTCTCAATTTCAGAATGTGCCGGTGACGCATAATTTCAGAATGTGGCAGTGATGCACAATTTGGGAACGTGGCAGTGACAATTTTGGAATGTGGCATTAAAATACAAGTTGGCCAGGATGTGCAATTTTGGAATTTGGCAGGGATGAGCCAATTCATAATGTGGCAGGGATGCACAATTTGGGAATGGGGAAAGAGATGCGCAATTTCAGAATGCAGGCAGAGATGCATAATTTTAGAATGTGGCTGGGACACGTAATGTTGGAATGTGATGCACAATTTTGAAATATGGTGGGTGTGTACAATTCTGGAATGGGGCAGAGACAGGCAATTTCAGAATAATATGGTATGTCCTGTCACATTCAGACAGCATGCATCCCCGCTATATTCCAAAATTGCCGGTCCTCACCATATTCCTCGATGTGTGTCCCTGTCACATTCTGAGACCGACTGTCCTACCACATTTTGAGATGGCACATCCCTGCCACATTCTAAGACTGCATGTTCCCCAACCCCCCAACATTTCAAAATTGTGCACCACCTTGACATTTTATGCCTTGGTTCTGTGCTACATTCAAAAACCACCTCCTGACATGTTCTAATGTACAGTGCCATGCATCTGAACATTCTGGAAACGCAAGCACTGCAGCCAACCCAATGTAAATTTTTTTTTAAAGGACTACTATAGTTTAAGTTTCTTAAACTTTGGAGAAACAAGTCCTATTAGGTTGCTGACTATGAGGATTGGACTGTGAGTTCAGGAGATTACATTATCAGTGGCTCTTGACTGAAACTGGCTTTTTTAAATAGGTAGTGAAATCAGGGTTACAAAACAGCTAGTAACTTTAAAACTAAGTAATGTAGAAACCTAATTTTTGGTATGAGATTTATTGAGGGTACGTTTATTCTAATTCTGCAATGTAGCACTTTTAGTGGAAGTCCCTCTTTAAATGTTTAAGCCCCTGCCAGGATGCTCAAGCATCATTTTAATCAGGGTGCCACTGTACATACTTCTCCATGGTGTGTGGCTCTGCTGTTTGCTGTGTACAAGATGGTCGTGAAATTGCTTATGTATGGCTGCCTAAAAAGGCTGTCTGGTACTGCACATTCACCGCCACATTCAAGATGGCAGCTGAAAGGCTACATGGACACACTGGTGAACTGCACATGTGCAGTCATTCTAAATGGCCAGTCTTAGTGTACATGCGTGTTGCTGTTCAATATGTGAAAGAGAAGTTGCCAGTAATAATGGCACAAGTTTGGTGAGACAAGAGAACAAAGGGTGAAGATTGCCACTTTGCTGTTCTTAGTAAGATGGTGACCAACCACACCCACTTTCATTTGTTGTGGGCACTGATGGGCTGTCCCATGCTGGGAGTATGGTTGGGGCTTGAATCACCGTTCAGTGGCATGGTATGTCTACTTCTTTAAAAGTTTCCCCAGGTTATAACTGATCTATTGGGTTACTGATGGCAACAGTTAATTTGGTGCATACTGCGCTGCAACCACTGAGGTACACCACCTGATTCTAATCGTGGCTGTGATTCAGTGTACCTCTTTAAGTGCTTTTTTATCATTTTGGGGGCTCTACCAGCCATTCCTTCAGGCTGCTCATGAGGAGCCAGACAGCACATAGCTGTTTAGAGATTGAACATCCTGCTATGTAAGGGTGGGGGTGAACAGGCAGCAGAATAGCTTTGAGGGGGTTTGTTTCTGCTTGTAGCTGGCCCACACTGACCACTTGCTTCTGCACTCGAAGCAATGAGTGCGTACACACTATGGTGACCCTGCTTGTGAGGGGGGATGCCCTGTGTGCTCAATGCATATTCCAGCACCAAACCAAAAATTATGCACCTGCTGTGCAGAAAAAATGTTGCCATATTAGGAATGTATATCAGTATAGTCTAGCCATTCTGTAATCTGCCCTGTGATTACCTGCAGAGCCATGCCCAAGGGTGAGGCACAGCTATGTTAATGTCTAAGAATATTCTGACTACCTGTTAGAATACCAACAGCTCAGATTTTTTTCAACAATTAACCAATCATATCAAATCTGCTAGTGTGGTTCACATTAAAAAAAGGGGTAAAGGTCTTACCCTACATTCTGAAAATCAGCTGATCTACACACGTAGGAGCTCCCATAGTGTACTGGAGCCTTCTCAGATACACAAGTTAAACTGCAGACAGTGGAAGCTTCTGGAGCCTAGGTAAGCTACAGAAATGTGATCCTAGGTCACACGTACAGTACACATTGAACAGCCTATCAGGTACATCTAGAACCCATGATGTAAGGAATGGAGTGCCATGGATATACATATGACACAACTGACTCCTAGACCAGCAGCTACAAATAGAATGTTTTATTTACTACTGCTTGTTAAATTTACCTGAGAAATTACTGTTCATTGCTAGAATTTGTATATCTTAAGATTTCTTTTTCTTATTTTTTTTTTTTATGATTTTTAGTGTTTGTTGCTTTACAGTCTAGGTTAACAGTGGAAGTTTGCTCTGTTATTTTGCCAGTAGTAAGAGAGTTTGACTAGGTAAAAGATCCTCTTGGCAACTGACATTGCGTGTGTGATCCACAATATAATTAGGCCAAGCAGTGACACAAGATGACTAGCACATGTGAAGTGGCAAGATACAGTACCTCAGTGGAAGTGTATCTTCTGCTAAGGGATAACAGTTTTTCTCTGGGCTAGTTAATAGACATGGCACAAAACTGTGCTGTAGCCATGGGGATGGGAGGATACTGGAGCAGGGATGTACAAAACAGAAGCCCTGTGGTGAGCTTGTTGAAAGTTAGGCTTTTTTTAGGCAAGGAAAGGCAACTTTATTTATAAGGCGCCCAATCTCGGAGGCTCTGGGTGCCAAACATAAACAAGGACATACAGCAGTAAATAAACCATAATAAAACCTCATTTAAAAATGTAACAAGATTAAAATTCAGTAAAACTTAGGTTTCCAGAAGTCAGTTTTCAGGGACTGGCCAAAGCTAGAGATGGAATCAGCAATCAAAAGCCAGGCTGAAGAGGTGGGCCTTTAGCCTCCCCTTAAATACCTCAATTGAGGGAGCCTTCCGGACAGCAGATGGAAGTGAGTTCCACAGGGTTGACCCAGAGACACTAAAAGCATGATCTACCGAGGTCTTGAGCCAAACCCTGGAAATGTCCAGGAGGCCCCTCAAGGAGGAGTGGAGGGTGTGAGCAGAGGACACCGGTGTCAGGAGCTCAGACAAATAACCAGAGCCCAGTCCATACAAAGCCTTAAAGGTGAGAAGACCCACCTTGAAAAGGACCCTCTACCTGACTGGCAGCCAGTGCAGAGCACACAGAACCAGGGTTACATGACTGGACCTCGAAAGGCCCATCAGTAACCAGGCCACTGTATTCTGCATTAGCATGACGCCGAAGTACAATGCATTACAGTAGTCGAACCTAGAAGTCACAAAGGCATGTGCTAGTGTCAGCAGGTTCTCAGGTAGAATGAGGGGCTTATTCCAGGCATGTGTTCCACAAGTAGTAAAAACCACTGCTGACTACAGCTGACACTTGATCTTCAAAAGTCAATTGCAATCAAGGATCACACCCAGATTTCGCACCCTTGGAGAAACCACCAATGGAGTAGATCCCAGAACAAGCCCAGAATCAGCCCTCGGGGGCAACCCATCATGCCCATGACCAGGCTCGATCATCAGCACCTCAGTCTTAGCTGGGTTAAGTCTCAGCCAGCTGGAAGCCATACAGTAACTGATTTTAGCCAGACAGCTGTTAAGCATGTCAACCGCTTCTGATGTTTCAGGTGCAAAAGACAAATACAGTTGAGTATCATCTGCATAGCAGTGAAACTCCACACTGTATTGTAGGATGATCTCATCCAGGGGAAGCATGTACACTGTGAACAACATTGGCAACAAGATCGAACCCTGAGGTACTCCACAAGACAGAGGCATTGGGGAGGAGGAGAAATTCCCCATCATCACTCACTGCACTCTGTCTGAGAGATAGGACTCAAACTATTTGATGACAGTGCTCACGCGTCCACAAAAGTCACAGAGTTGATCAAGAAGCACGACATGATCCACAGTGTCAAAAGCTGAGGAGAGATCGAGCAACACAAGAACTGACCTGTCTCTTCTATCTCTAGCCCTAAGCAGATCATTATGCACACTCACTAGAGCAGTTTCAGGGCTGTGTCTGGCCCTAAAACCCAACTGGAATGGCTCACAGATATCTGAGGACACCAGGCGATCCCCAAGTTGATGTGCCACCAATTCCTCAACAACCTTGCTCAAAAATGGCAGGCTGGAGATCCGACAGTAACTCGCCAGTACGTCTGGGTCAAGGGTTGATTTCTTTAGGAGGGGCTTCACCAGTGCTTCTTTCAAAGCAACTGGGAAGACCCCCTCCGCCATCGAGCACCTGGCAATCCTGGCAAACACTGGGCCACTGGCATTGGCACATCCCATTAAGAAACGTGTCGGTGGTAAACAAGGAGAATCCTGCAACCTGAACCTCCACACACATGGCGACACACTAAAAAGATCACATGCTGCCAACTGGGTGCACCGAGAAGCCGAGAATGGATCAAAAAATGATGGCCCTCCCCCACCCCTGCGATCCTTCCTTGGAAAGTGCACCATGGTATACCCAGCAGGGACATCGGCCTCAGAAACAGGGCCTGCATCGTCATCCAGCCATTTCTTTGTGATGCAAGCCAGGTAGACAGAAGAAATCAAATCCACAAAAATAGCGGTCTTGTTCCTCACTGACCTGGCATTGCAAAGCACTGCCCAAGGAGGATTAGAGAATGCAGCCGGTCCTCTAGCTAACATCCCACTCGGTCTGGTGAGAACCCTGGCTATGGAGACAAAACACGTTGGGCCTCTCCCTAGGCTCCATTTACACTCAGGGTGTCTCCTGCACCGGACAACCTCACTGCTGCTCACAACCCCCTCCTCAGCTGCCCTCGGCACTTGACGAACCAAATGCCTCCTAGTAATACTGACCTCCCTGCAGCACTTTGCTGCAATACCAGAAACTGGGAGGTCAGCAAAGGGGCAACAGTCATGGAGCCGAGAGGCAGTGTAGGTGATATGGGGAGGGCTACGGCACCACACATCTCCAAACTGGTAAGACCAGTCCCAAGAGGACACTAAAAGATAGTACAAAAGTGCAATGACAAAAAGAAACACTCAGATTAACACTAAACACACGACAACCACACAAATAAATGTTACAATCAAGTAACAGCAGCACACTATTTGTGCCTCTTAAAAATATAATCATTCACACCCATACACACAATTAATGCATGAAAACAGCTAGACAATCACCACAAACCACAACACACACGCACCACACACACAACTTAACCAGCTAAAAATCCCCCCTCACACACGCAGCCCCCCCAACCACCCCACACACAGCAGAACATGAGACAAGAATCTTAAGTTTCCTATTGCTGGAGAGCTATTATGCAGGCCACTAATTAGTCAAACAAAGCCCTACAGGGCATGTCCAGTATAAGTGGAATAAGTAGGAATAGTTGCCAAGAGAAAACCAATTAAGTTCCAGGACCCAAAACTAGATAACCAGGGGTCCTCTCACAGACCCTGGTCACAGCTGGGCAGTTTGTGAAGGAACACAAACACACCTAAAGGAAGCACAATTGAGGGGAGCCACCTTTAGTCAAATCGGAGCCTCTCTCACTGTCTCTGAAGACAAGGGGCTCATACAAGTAAAAAAAGAGGGTTTTACAAGTAACTTGAACAACAGACCAGCTCACCGGTTCTTCAGTGCAAGGCCAGTGCCTCTCTCACTGGCATGGCCAGCACAAAGCGATCCTTCACCTCTGTGGGGTGGGATGGCCCCTCCGATTGTTCAGAGGCGGCCTCTATGAAGATGGAAAATTAATGACCCATTGAAGTAAAGACAAGCCAAACATTGTCTCAGTAAAACTGACCGGCAAGATATAAAAACCACGGTCTGTCAGGCGATATCTCCTCCACGCAAGTCTGCTCTTGTGATGACCTGGGAAGCAGAACACAGACGCTGCTGTTCCTAGCGTCCGCACCCACCCAGGAAACAATCCATCCAGAAGTTATTTCCAATTCAAGAAAGACTGCTCCTCTGCTGATGGCTGAAGGACACCTCCGAATCTGAAATCAGAGTACTAGTTTCTGGCATTGTAACTGCAGGGGAAGCCGACCGGGAAACAATCTGTCCAGGAAGAGGACCAGCTCACAAAAAGTCGGCCCCTCAGCTGATGTTTGAAAGGCACCTCCAAATCCAAGCCAGAACACCCATTCTGGCGTTTTGCCACAAGATATGTTATCTATTGATCGAATGGTGGATGGCTGTTCTTGGGGAGCATTTCAGGAATTGCCAACTCACTGGGGCCCCTCAAACTCGAAGGGTCCCGCCAGGTAAGCAAGGTGATAGTAGCCTGCAATAGTCCTTTCCTAGAAAATGAAAAATCTGGCTCCTAAACTGCTTCACTGTCCCAGCCCTGCCTACACTATGGGACCCTATACCTAAAACCTAGCTAAAACCAACTTTAAAAGATTCCTGGGTCATGATGAGACGTGACCACAAGAAATGAGCACACCGAATTAAGCTCTCCTTGCTTAGTTATGCTAGTAGCATGGGAGGACACAGCATATGGAGTAGTTGCTCTCTAGCTAGAGAGCTTGCAGACAGCAACCCAAACACAGAAATAGATAGAAACATAGGGCCTATATCACACTAAGTTTGCTACAAAGTGAACAGTAGCCCAAATCCCAGCCCACTGGCTTGTAATCTGAAAAACATGAATGGCATTTTATTTGTCCACTCTAATGTAAGAAATATCCTTCCTAAAATCGAGAGTGTCAGACCATGGAGAGCTTTAAAACAGCCTTAAAGACCTTTTTGTTCTGCCAGGCATTTGGTGATTAGTTACGATACATGCTCCTGCTTGGATTTTTGTATTCTTTCATTACTTGATTTTAACTGTATTTGACATTTATGTTCTTCAATCTTTTAACTGTTTTATGGATTGTACAGCGCTTTGATTTTAGATATTGTGCTTCATAAATAAAAATTATTATTATTAAAATCGATTTATTTATGGATTTTGCAGTAGACTGTGAACCTGAATTTGTGATTTTTACTGAAACATGGTTATGCCACAGATATGAGGATACTGCCTTGGTTGGTTGTTCGATATGGGCAGACTGGAATTAAAAAAAAGGGGGGGGTTATTATCAAGGTAGGTTTATGCCCAAACAGTTTCAATTAAGAATTGATTCCAGTTGCTGTGAATACCTTGCATTAGAAATTAAATTACAATTTGGAAAAAACACTTTTGTTGTTTGGAGGCTATAGACCACCAAGGTTTTCAATGCACAACAAGCTGTCAGCACAGATTCTACTCCCCTTCTCTTCCCCTCATGAGTTACTGCTGATTGGGGATTATTTTTTTGAAATTCTCTCTTTATTCGTTTTACTTGACAACAGAGTAACAATTATTAACACGGACCAAATGCAACCAAATAAACAGATGATAGCGAGAAAATACATAGTATATAAACCACGAAGTGCTCCTACCCCCTCCATCCCCAGAAGGTGTCACCGCTAAAGGGAAAAGAAAAGAAGGAGAAAAGAAAGGGGAAAACAGTTTCTTACAACGAAACCACAGCCTGCTCATGAATACCAAGGTGGTTCAACTCCAGTGGAACTTAGCCTCTGATTAGAATTACCAAGGCATGAGGAGGGAGGACTATCTAACTATGATATTTTGTATCTATGTGATCACGGAGTTGAGGTTCAGTGAAGATATAAAGTATAAAGCTTACCCCATTTCTTTTGGAAAGTGGGAAGGGTATGTCTGGAACTAGCTATCAGTCTTTCCATTTTAAAGCAAAGGGACATTTCTTCCACCCAGTCAAAATAGGAGATCTCTGAGTGATCCAGCCAATGGCATAACACTAATCTTTTGACCGCCATTGAGATGAGAGCCATGTGGTATTTCCTTTCCTTGATTCTGATACTGGAACAGTTGCCCAGTATACAGATTTCAGGAGTGAAAAATTCTTGCAGACCTAGGGTAGGATCTAAGTTGTCACAGATAGTTTTCCATAGTGAGGCTAACTTGAGACAGTACCAGAACATATGAGGAATACTACCCAATTCCTTACCGCATCTGATGCAGTTGGGGGAGCTAGAACTGTCAAATTTCGCCTTTTTCAAAGGTGTATAGTACATATTATTAATAATATAAAATTGAATAAGCCTATTCCTGTCTAGGGTATTATATATATAGGTCTCTCAAACTTGGGCCCAAGAGAAGGAAGGTTCGAAGTCATAGAGTCCAGATTTTAGAACCTGCTAACACCTCTGGGAAATTGGAGTGCATGAGATGTAGATATAGGTTAGATACCCCATGGAGTTTAGCCGCACAGTCTTTAAGCTGGGTCAGGAAAGGACTAATCCCCGGAGTTGACAAGTGAGTGCCAAATTCCTTATTTATGAAGTGCCTCAATTGATATAGTTTGAAAATCTTTTGTGAGGGGATGTTTAAAGCTGTCAGCAATTCGTTCGACGTACCAAGACGTCCTCGTATATATAGGTCTTCAACCAGACATCCCTGAATTTGGGGTAGCCATAACGGTGTCAGCCAGCTAGTCCCAATCTTGATATTGGGATTAAAAACCAGTGGTTGCCCTAGGTCTTTGGTGTGTCGGATTTTAGCAACAGAATAATATTGATTCAGAACTTTCACCGATACACCTACTGCCGAGGTAAGGCCGAAAAGTTGCAGTAAAAAATACTAGAGGGGTCTATGTTGTGTTTCGTCATGAGTTTAAGATCTAAGTTAAGCCATAGAGGTACGGAGTTAGCCTTACGGTCGCCAAGCCATGTACCCATTTTAACCAGATGGCTAGCCCAGTAGTAGTATTCAAAATTTGATGGAGACCACCTTTGCCTTTGGGCAAGCAGAGTTTGTGAAAGCTCGCCTGAGGTGCTTTTGGTTCCAGATAAATCTAATCAGCATTGAATGTAGTTTTGAAAAAGACTTTGGGAAGCCAAATATCTAGTAAATTCAGGGATAGAATAAGCGCGGTAGGACATTCATTTTAACAATACTAATTCTTCCCCTAGGGATAAAGGAAGTTTATCCCATCTATTTAGGTCGGATTGGATTTGTCCACTAGGTCTTCCAAATTAAGCTTTTGACTGTCCTTCCTCCCGGCCAAATGAATACCCAAATACTTAAGGTGGTGTGGGGCCCATTTCATGCCAAATTGGGTTATATTGGACTGGAGCGTGTAAGGATTGAGGGGAAAGATTTCAGATTTAGATAGATTTAATTTATAGTTTGATGCAGCACCGAATTGCTCTACTTTATCTAAAACTTCTTGCAGGGAATCCACCGGGTTGGTCAAATGCAACAGAATATCATCTGCAAAGACTGACAGTGTTAAGGCTTGTTGAGCAATGGTACAGCCCAGGATCCCGGGAGCTGTTTTGATACGTATTAATAGGGGCTCTAAATAGAGATTAAAAAGATATGGTGAAAGGGGGCATCCCTGCTGAGTACCCGAGTACAAATGGAAACGGGGTGAAAATACCCCATTGCAGTAAATTCTAGCCGAGGGGTCTCTGTATAATGCCTTGATCCACTGAGTAAAGTTATCTGGGAAACCAAACTTATCCAATGTGGCCCACAAGAAATCCCAATTTACACGATCAAAAGCTTTTTCGGCGTCCAAGGCAACTAAGGCCATGAGTATTTGAGTGTTTTGGGCTTCTTGGAAAATATATGAGAGAACTCTCATGTGGTCGGCTGCCGATCTACCTTGGACAAAGCCCACTTGCTCTCGGCTTAAAATTGTTTGCCACACCTGCTTGATGCGCAATGAGAGAATCTTGGATAAAATTTTAACATCACAATTGAGTAATGAGATGGGTCTGTAATTGGCTGGGTCTAGGGAGGATTTATTTGCTTTGGGAATCAAAACTGTGGCTTCTAACAGGGATGGATCCAATGAGTCGGAGGAGAGGATATAGTTATAGAGATCCAAAAGAGCTGGTGCCAAATCACTGCGAAAGGCCTTATAAAAATTAGAAGGTAGGCCATCAGGGCCGGGGGTTTTATCTGGAGTAAGACTGCAGATGGCATCCTCTACCTCTCTCAAAGATATGGGAGCTAAAGGGAGATCACATTGCTCCTCCGTGAGGTGTGGTAGGGAGATTGGCTCTAAGAAGGCCTTGATCACAGGAAGTGAGGAAGGGCCTGTTCTATTCCCATAGAGGTTCTGATAGAAGGTACGAAAAACCTCCACAATATCCCTGGGACCTGTCTTGATGGAGCCGTCACTTGCCTTCAAAGCGGGAATCAATCTGGAACTTCCATTTCTGAGAGTGAGGGCCAATAACCTACCCGGCTTTTCCCCCTGGTCCAAGTATTTTGTTTTGGATTTCAACATGGCAAATTCGGTCTTTTCTTTAATTAGATCTTCATATTCATCCTTAAGTTTGTACAGGTTTTCAAGACTCTTTTGAGATTTGGAAAAGACAAGGGAATCTTCCGCCGCTTTAATCTGACTAGATAGAAGGGCCAATTTTCCTACTCTGAGTTTCTTTCTCCTAGCGGATATTTTAATGAATTCCCCCCTAAGGAAACATTTTAGTGAGCACCATAATAAATCATATCTAGAAACTGAGCCCCGGTTAGAATCCAAGAAAAACCGGATTAAAGTTCTGACATGGGCATTGGACTGTTCATCTTTTAAAATCTGAGTATTGAGTTTCCATGTAGTGTTGCCCTGGAGAGGTTGGTGTGAATCTGATCCATACTAGGGTGTGGTCAGAGATCACAATAGGTTCAATACCTGTGAGGGATATGTTAGCTATGAAAGTGGCGCTCACCAAAATGTAGTCCAGCCTTGACCATGAGTTATGGACCAGAGAAAAGAAAGTATAACCCCTGGTAGAAGGGTTTAACACTCTCCATGGACCTGCCAAACCTACCATGCCACACAGTTCCCGTAGCGCTAATTGCACTGGTGATGGGGATTTCAAGGGCCTATAAGTTTTATCCAATTCTTGTGATGGGGCAATATTCAAGTCACTCCCTAGGATGAAGGGTGCTGGTAAGAAAGCACTTAATTTGTCTGTTAACTGCATCAGGAAATCAATGTCACTCTAACGGGCCATATGGCACCGAGAACTATAACTGAATTATAGAGAGACCCTGTACAACTACGTATCTACCCCCGGATCCTGGACGATTTCCTGGTGTAAAAGGTACACTACCTTTATCATAATGGCTACCCCTTTAGAGTCGGTGGATTTGCCTGCCAAAAAACCTGGGAAAAGCCTCTAATTTTAAGGACTTGGCCTCCTGTTACTGTGATATGGGTCTCCTGTAAGAAGAGAATGTCAACTCCAAGCAAGGAGCAATTTAGTAGTATCTGATTCCTCTTGTTCGCCTCCTGATACCTCTAATATTCCAGGTAGCTACTTTAATATATTCCGGGACCATCTGTTGTTCTGGTAAAAAAGTTGGAACAGGCTGAATCATAAATCCCCATAGGTAATTTAAACAGTGGTGACACCTTCTTTTTCCCCCGACTCCACCCCACTCACTCCCAAATAGTAACATATATAAAAAGTCCACTGCAGAAAAACTAGCAAATCGCGTATTATTACAATTAGACCAAAACCAGACAAAGTTTCCAGCAATGTTACCTAAGCACTTGACAGGCGCATCCTCCCTCTTAACCACTTCATTTTTGCCCTTTAAACTCACAAAACTATTTACAATCAAATCCCATAACTCTAGGAAGAATAACGGTAAAAACTAAACCAGATTGTCCCCCCAACTGGGTACCATGAATACTCCCAGAAGACCATGAAGACAACATTATAAGTGAGCTCGATCCTATCCGCAGTTATTAACAGCCAACCAAGGAAAGAGGAAATAACCCCTGTAGCATGTACCAGATCAGGTACCCCCCAAACCCTAACAAGGTCGCAAAGCAGGGCTCTGAGGCGACTCATCTGCCAGAGCTTCCCACTCCCTTTCCCCTCCAAGAGATGGAGATTATAAACTTTAAGTGGGGAAGTGCAGTTTTGAAGGAGGCCTCCATATCGGGGTATGTCTCCGGGGAAATACTAACCCCAATCACTCATCTTTCGGTCTGAACTGGGTCCCCAGTAGTAATCACCAAATTAAGAAATCAGAAAGGATACCTGGGAGGAATCCCGTTGACTCAGGATATCCATATTTCGTCAGGAGGGCCGCCCGAGCTCCGACCGGAAGCCAGGGGATGTGAAAGTATGGGAGAGACACTACCGTCCGGACCAGGCGGTCCGTCAGTAAAAGCGCCCTCTGAAACACATCCCTGATTGACAGTGCCCAGGAAGGAATCCAAGAGAGGTGCAGACCCGAAGACGAATGGCACGATCAGGCCTCGCTGCCTACTTCTACTCAAACGCCTCCCTCCGGAGATCCTGCAAGCTGTAAACAGGTAACCAATGACCTAATCTGGCTATTAAACCTACGAATCAAAGGAGGCATTTATGACTAGATAGCTAAAGTCCGTTAACCTATAGGAGCCAAACAGATAGGGGACCAAGCAATAATAAAGAAAAGTCATTTAAACAAGTCCGGAAATGCTTGGACAGCTCAGTCGAGGCAGACTCCGGATTTTAAGTATCGTGCCATGTGCCATCAATCTGGACCAAGAGTTTGGCAGGATAATTCATTTTAAAAGCTTTCCTGCGCGATGAGCTTCTTGACAGTCGGATGGGCATGATACGTCTCTGTCGGACTTCGTAGGAGAAGATCTTGGGTGATCCTTAGTTTGTTGTTATTCCAGTGGATAGCTTCCAGTTCTTTAACCTTCGTAAGGACGTGTTCTCGTTCCAAATAACTGAGGAATTTGACGATAATGGGTCTGGGAGGAGCGCCCGGAGGTGGTCTAGGTCTGAGGGATCTGTGGGCTGTTTCAATGTGGTACTGTTGGTGGATTGGAGAAGGGCCCACAACTTTGTTGAAAAATTGTAAAATGAAGCGTAAGGTGTCCCCCCCTTCCGACTCCGGGAGGCCTAAAATCAGCACAGTGTTCCGTCTGCTCCTACCCTCGAGATCTTCTGTTTTCATTTGCAGCTTTTGGACTTGCTGTCTTAGTTTGATGATCTCTGGTTCCATTCTATGTTGCCACTGTTCAAGGGAGGACGTTCTAGCTTCAGAGTCACTTACTCTCCTCGAGAGATCAGCAAAATCAAGCCTCAGCGATCTGATCTCCTTAGAGATCTCCTGAAGCATCTCTCTAAACGGGGACAACTCTTCTAAAAAGCGCTCCTCAGTTAATAGATTGCCTGATGTTCCGCTGGATGGTCCGCTGGACGATTGTTTCGCCGGTTGGCTTGGATTGGTGTTTCTGGCTTTTTTGGAGGCCTTTTCTGGTGAAGCTGGGGGAGTGTGCTTTACCCCTGCGGCCTTCATTTCTGATTCCATCATCGTGATCGTTTTTAAGGGCACGCCGATCGCTGTACCAAATCTCTTGGGTAGTCTTGAGGTAGTCTAGGGTGTTTTCTACTTACTCTTAATCTAATAAGACGATTTTAGCGCGGGAGCGCAGCAGCAAGCTGCTTTTCAGTTCCTCTGCATCACGTGACTCCCTGATTGGGGATTATAATGCAGATTTGATAGATTAACTGAAATCTAAACACATTTGAACACTTGCTCCAAGTCTTCGGCTGGAGCAACTGATTTCAGATCCAACCTGCATAAATGTTAAAAATCCTGATGACATTTCATTAATTGATTTTGGTTGTAACTAATCATTCACATAATTATAAGGAGGCAGGTGTGATGGCCAATTTATTTAGCAACCACAATGTAGTATACTGTATTAAAGGCAGAAATGGGGCCACAGGACTGCCGGCATTTAAACTTGGATCATTTAAAGCTTTTGATTATCTGGTGTTTGTGTCAGACCTGAAACAATTAAATTGGAAGAGACTAAAATTGATCCTGGACATTGATCATCATCTTATGATTGATTTATTTATTGACTGATTGATTTATGATTGATGAGGAGTGGTCATGCTATGTCTCGGAATTAATGGCAATTTACAATAAACACCTTCCTTTAAAGACTAGAAAAATCAACAATAAATCAGCCCCGTGGTACTCACATTACTTAATGAAATTAAAAAGGGGTAAAACAAAGCATGGAGAGGGCTCAGATTTTAACTGCTGGATTAGAGATTTATAGGAAACTTGGGAACAAATATGTGGCTGGGGTAAGAAATGCAAAAACAAAAGACTTGTAGGGATAAAACAAATGGAGGCTGCAGGAAACCCCCCACAATTCTGGTCCATTATTAGGGACCTAAATGGTCTGACTAAATGCTGTATAAACATTCAAATTTCTAATATAAAGAATATGAAAAATCGATTCCGCTTGCAGGTAGATTCAATACTTTTTTTCTGGAATCGGGGAATTTTGGGAGGCAGCTGGTGCAGAAATGGCAAAATCGATAATACTGTATAGATTTAGAAGATAATACCACTTTTCATTTAGTATGATAGAACCGAATGAAGTACTTGAAATACTATTAGATCTAAAAACTAACAAAAGGTGAAGTTCTTGAAATCTTGTTGGATCTAAAAACTATTAGAAGCTGTTGTCTGGATAGACTAACCCCTACTATACTGGAATACTCAACTCTCCATATAGATGTACCTCTTACTATTTGTTTAATTGATCCCTTTCATCTGGTTTTATTCCCAAACTTGGGAGTTGGCCAGGAGCTGTCTCAATTTTTAATGGAGGCAGCCCTGTTGATTGACAAAAAACTACTGGTCCCTAACATAAACACTGTCAAAAGGCAAAACTTCTACACCATACGAGTAGCAAGATTGTGGTATTCACTCCAGAGTAATTTGGTAAATACTACATCAACTGATACTTTCAAAAAACTGTTTGACATATATCTTTTGGAAATACAAAATACTTGATATCCTCACTGAGTAGTGGCAGACAATTAAATGAGCCAAAGGCCTACTTTGTTTTACATAATCCAACTAAAAACTATCACCCTATTTCCCTACTTTCCTTAGTCTCCAAGTTACTGGAAAGGTCGTTGTTTAAACAATCAACAGTCCATCTACAGAATCACTGTCTGTTTGATGACTTCCAGATGGGATTTCACAGGCATCATGGCACAGTGGTCTCCATGTTGAGGGTCTTAGAAAATGTCAACAAAGCGAATAACTCTGGGCAGTTTACTGGGGCCATCCTTGTTGATTTCTCTAAGGCCTTCAACATGGTTGACCACCACATTCTACTGCACAGGCTAGCTGAGGTAAGCCTAAATACAAAAGCATTAAATTGGTTTTGTTCATATTGGTCAATACCAGCAGGAACATCTGCCAGAACTAGATAGGCAGTAGATTTCCTGCAGGGGTGTGGCCTCAAACAACTGGAACAACAACCCACAAGAAACAGGACTATCCTAGATCTAGTACTGACTAACAGAGAAAGAATCACAGATCTCCAGGTAGAAGGTCACCTGGGGGCCAGTGACCATCACATGGTATGGTTCAGTTTGGCCACTAGAACTAAATCATCCCATTCCTAGGCAAAAATATGGGACTTCAGAGGAGCTGACTTTGATAAGATGGCCAATAGAGTTAAGCTAGCCCTGGCAAAAAGAAATACTGGGGAGGTGGTACAGGCAAAGTGGGCAAGCATTAAGGATGCAATACTTGAAGCAACATCCCATTGTGTTAGAGAGAAAAGCAAGTGCAAAAGAAGAAAGAAACCACTTTGGTTCTCACAAACAGTAGCAGAAAAGGTCAGAGCCAAAAGGCTGGCTTTCAGGAAATATAAGGGAATGCAGCCGGATGAAGATAGGGAGGCATACCAAACTTCCCTAAGGGAAGCAGGGAAGGCAGTAAGGCAGGCAAAATCCCAAACCGAGGAAACACTAGCACGAACAGTAAAAGAAGGTGATAAGACTTTCTATAGATATATTAGTGACAGGAGAAAGTCCAGAGGGGGTATTGCTAAGATCAAAGGGGATAAGGGGCGTGTGAGGAGGAGGAGGACCATGTAAAAGCATCTATCCTAAAATTTTTTCATTTATTTATTTAAATCTAGGATTAAAATACCTTTCAGCTGAAGCTCTTTTACAAAGGTTCTACATCAAACAGGACAGTACCACAGAATACAACAGAGCAAATGCAGTTTCAGGCTGGATAAACAGATTAACACTTAGTTATACGTAAATATCCCTAACTATGCCTGTACCCATGCCTGCATCCACTGCTTTTCTTTTACCGTGCCTGTAAGTCATACCTGTATCCACTGCTTTTCTTTTACCATGCCTGTAACCATGCCTGTATCCACTATTTTTCTTTCTGTAACCACCTCATGATGTAACTCACAATGCCTCAATGTTCCTTATGTCCTTGTTAATTGTTCAGTTGTTATCCCTCTGTACAGACAGTTGGTGAGACCCCATCTGGAGTACTGTGTGCAGTTCTGGAGACCCCATCTCCGCAAAGATATAGACAGAGTGGTGGCTGTCCAGAGGAGGGCAACCAAAATGGTGCAGGGTCTGCACCAGAAGACATACGAAGAAAGACTAAAGGAGCTTAATATGTATACCCTTGAGGAAAGAAGGGAGAGAGGGAACATGATAGAAACTTTCAAGTACCTCAAGGGAATCAACAAAGTCCAAGAGGGTAGCATCTTCCAGAAAAAGAGATGTGCAAGAACAAGGGGGCACAATTTGAAGATAGAGGGGGACGGCTCAGAGGTAATGTGAGGAAGATTTTTTCACAGAGAGGGTTGTGGATGCATGGAACAGCCTCCCTGAGGAGGTCGTGGAGTCAAGAGCAGTGGGGGAATTCAAGAATGCATGGGACAGGCATAAGGCAGTCCTAGTGGGGGGCAGGAGGAAGTAAGCTGTTGGTTAACTAGGATCTGCAGCTTATCTGTTAGGTAGGAAAATGGGCAGACTAGGTGGGCCACGCGGTCCTTATCTGCCGTCAAATTTTATGTTTCTATGTTCATTCTTATAACTTGTATTGTTATCCTGGGTCACCCCTGAAAAAAAATAATAAATAAATGGATACATTTAGGATCAGACAGGCAGGGGTGCAGAGGGAATACAATTGGGTTACAAAAAAGGGAAAGACATTGGAAGGCAGGAGCATGCCAGGGACCACTGTCGCAACATCTAGAAAAGTGCAGGTAATGGGGCTGGGTGGGGGGTGAGAGAGGAAGAGGGAGGAGGAAGGATAAAGGGAAAAAGAAAGTGCAATGTGATTACCTTTGGCAGGAACTGTGGAATAGAAATGAGGGCTGGTTAGATGAGGCAATCACAGGAGCTGAGTGCACATAGATTGAGTCAGAGCCTTGTTTTGAATAGGCCATGATTGGGAATGGAGGAGAGTTCAACATTCAGGCTATTCAACCAACTGGAGTCCCTGTAAGCAAATGACCGTTGTCCCAGGGAGGTTCTGCAGTGTGGGACCAGCAGGAGTTGAGTTTTGGAGCCCCTAGTAAGGCGAGAGTTACTACTTGGACAGAGGAGGGCTTGGACCCCGGGGTGCAAGGCCCATGGTTATCTTTTTTGCCATAATGAAGGTTTGATATTTTAGATTGTTTAAGAGTTGTAACCAGCCAATTTAGGCGTAGAGGTCGCACGTATAGGTAAGTCGATGAGATCCAGTGATGAGTTGGCAGGCTTTGTTGCGTGATGTTGAAATGCGTCTGAGGGCTGTTGGAGTTGCCGAGTCAGATATGATGAGGCCATAGTTGATAATGGAGACAACTGAGCTTTGAACAGCAACACTTAGAGCTGATGGGGTTAGGCATGACCTGTGCCTATAGAGGAGATTGATTTGTGTATTGGCAGCCTTGGCGACGTTGTCGATGTAGGCCCATAGGACAGGTTACTGTCAAGATTGACCCCCAGATATTTAAAGGATTGAACCTGTTCGAGGGTCGTACCAAGACAGTTTGTGATGGTCAGAGGAAGCAGCCTGTGCTTGCTGTGGGAGTTACAAAATAGCATAGTCTTTGTTTTTTATAGTTGAGAATGAGTATCTGTTTGCTGAACCAGTTCTCAACTGAGGCGAAACCAAGTTGGAGATTATTTTGCAGCGATAGTGGATCCTTATGAGAGGTGTGAATTATGGCATCATCAGCATAGAGTATAAATTGTTCTGGGCAAGACTGAGGGAGTCTATTCAGGAAAAGACTGAAAATAAGTGGGCCCAGTATGGATCCCTGGGGGACTCCACAGCGGACTGGCCTAGCATCGGAGAGAACACCAGCAATTTTTTACCCTTTGTGATCTATTTTCGAGGTAGCTTTTAAACCAGTCCATGGAGTCTGGGGAGAGCCCAATAATTAGGAGCTGTTCCAGTAGCAGTCGGTTATGGACAGTATCGAAGGCCTTAGTTAGATCAATGTAGACTGCCCCGACTAGGTGACCGTTGTTCAGGGAACAGTGGATGGCTCCGGTAAATTCCAAAAGTGCAGAAGAGATACTGTGCCCTTTTCTGAAGACATGCTGTTGCGCACAGAGAATATTGTATTTGTCTAGGTAGGCAGTTGGCGAGTTGGTCAGCAACAAGGTGTTCGAGAGCTTTGGAGAGGGGAGGCAATATGGAGACGGGGCGGTAGTTTCCATGATTGGTCTTGTCTCCATTTTTATGGACCAGAGTGATGGTAGCAGATTTCCATCTGTCAGGGAATTGCCTGAGGGAGAGGTTGAAAATCCTGGCTAACAGTCTAATCACTTTGTCAAGGGTGAGGGACAGCAGTTTTAGGTCAAGTGAGTCCCCATTATTTCCTGAATTGACAGTTGCTTTACTGATGTATTTGTGCACATCGTGCATTGAGACTCCTTTAAACTAGAAAGGAGGGTGGGTAGAAGAGGGGGGAGTGCTGGTAGGATGGGCAGAGGGGACAACATTGAAGAAGTCGGGGGGGGGAGGACAGAGCTGAGGTCTGTGAAAGTGGTATTGAAAGTATTAGCGATAGTCGTGGGGTCCAGTGTAATAGCCCTATCGATGTCTAGCATAGTTGGGGAAGTTTTGGATGCTTTCCGGTTCCTTCTTTGATATTGTTCCAGAACACTCTCCCATTGCCCCATGAACTGGTGAGAGCTTCCCTGTAGTAGGTGCTTTTGGGCAGTCTGATTGCTTTTGTGCAGTCATTCCGTGCATGTTTATAGTTCTGAATGTCGGTTAGTGAGCCGGAGGCCTGGGCCAGAAACCATCAATGGTCCCTAGATTTTAGCTGAGCTATTAGGTCGGTGGTGAGCCAGGGGTTGCAAAATGCTTTGACTTTTCACTTTTTGAAGGGGACATAGGAGTCATAGGCTGCGTTGAAGTTGGAAATGAAGGAGCCCAGGGCCGAGTTGACATCCGTCACATTGTAGATAGGGGACCAGTCCTGCTGCCTCAGGCAGGATCTGAGGAGGTTCAGTTTCCAACGGGGAAGGATTCTGCTGGTGATGACTGATGGTGGTGGTTTGCAGAATTTGTTAGTCCATTCACAGATGACAGGAGAATGATCACTAAGTGAATCCGGGAGGATGGAGATGTTGGAGATACAGGCAGGGTGGTTGGTTAAAACCCAATCCAGAAGGGTGTTAGTGCCAGTTCTGTAGTTGTGTCTGATAGAGGAGGTCACCAGTTGTGTAAGGTTAACAGAAGAAATAGCATCTTTGAGGCCTTCAATATCTGGGGCAAGCCAGTTTATGTTAGTCTCCAAGCATGATTAACTCTGAGCCAGGGGGTTGCATTCAGGTGAAGTCCAGGACGGCATTGAGGCTTTTCACTTTCTCCTTGGGAGGGATGTAAACTGCTGCAAATGTGAGGGCTTTGCCGTGTGCTCCTAGAATGATACGGATAGGAAGGATCTGTGCAGATGAGTCAGAGAGTGGGGTGGTTAGGGGGTGGCCCAGGAGGGATTCTTTGAGGTATATAGCACAGCCCCCTCCTCTTTTCGCCTTCCGATCCAGTCTAAAGATAGTGTAGCCAGGTAGGGCAATTGCCAAGTCAGGGACTTTAGATGTTAGCCAGGTTTCGACTACCGCAGTGATGTCAGGTTTGTGCTGGATTGAGAAGACTTGCAGGGCATCAAGCTTTGAGAGAAGGCTACAGATGTTTAGAGTCGCAAAGGAGAGTGCTCCAGAGAGTTTCCCTTGGTACAATGAGCCTTTAGTTATAGGGACATGGTTAGGGTGAATGTTGCCGGACAACAGTAGTAGAAGGAGCAGGAGCTTCAGGGTACACAAACGTAGGTCCCTGATGGAGAGTTTACGAGACCGCGCCATGCTGATAGGCAGTAAGAGCTGCTGATCCTAGTCCCAAAGAGTCGCCATGTGTACCATGAGTGAGAGATGGGTGGGGGAGCCAAAAGTCCTGGGACAGGGGCTCCTGTGAGCAGCCATTTGTAATCAGCAGGGTGTGCGGGGGGGGGGGGAGTGAGGCACAGAGTGTTGAGTGCCTGGGTGGTAGTGGATGAAGTCGAAATGGTAAGTGGATAGAGGTGAGGGCTAACAGGCACCAGGAAGATAAAAGAGAGGAAGTAGTGACGAGAGAATAAGGAGTTGAGACAGCATAGTGGATTGTATTAAAAACCTCCTGCACCCATGGGTGGCAAGCAGGGTGAGGGCTGGAGGGAAGTGCAAAAATAGGTGGCAGAGAAAATGAGGTGGGATACTAGATGGATGGGAGAGGTGGGAAACGGTATAGGTAGGAGTAGGGGTCTAAGGCACTGCAGGGAGAGAGGGAGGACGGGCAAAGGAGAGCGTAGACAGAGAAAGGGGAGGACCTTGCAAGAGGACCTATAGAGTTTAGGTGGGGAGGAGACTTAGGCAAGGGGGAGGAGCTATGGTCTGTTTAATGAAGGTCAGAGGGGAGGGTGGGGGCAGGCACAAAATGACAGCACTTTCCAACACAATACAATGGGCGCTAAGCCCAGAACAGCTCGGAGCCAATGAAAAAACACCAGTCCAATCAGATGCAAAAGCGTAAAGCACAAGTCCAATCAGAGGCAGCAGTAGACAGCGTTGGCCAATGGGAGCTTCTCACAGCTTTCCCAGACGGTCTAAGGTCTTACTCGGCTTTGTCACAGAAGTGGTGTGGGTGGTCGGCTGGCTTCTTGAGCCGCGGCTGCTCCAGCGGCAGAGGCGAGTCCGGTCAAGGGCTGGGATCCGGCTTCATGGAGCTCCTGTGCAGGCACAGAACTGGTGTGTGTGGGTGGCTGGCTTCTCAGGCCATGGCTGCTCTGGTGGCAGAGGCAAGCCCGGTTGAGGACTGGGATCCGGCTTCATGGAGCTCCTGTGCAGGCACAGAACTGGTGTGCATGGGTGGCTGGCTTCTCGAGCCGTGGCTGCTCCGGTGGCAGAGGCAAGCCCGGTCGAGGACTGGGATCCGGCTCCGTGGAGCTCCTGTGCTGGCACAGAAGTGGTGTGGGTAAGTGGCTGGCTTCTCGAGCCACAGCCACTCTGGCGGCAGAGGTGAGCCCAGTCGAGGGCGGTGATCCAGCTTTGTGGAACTCCTCTGTGAGCACCGAAGTGGTGTGGGTGAGCGGCTGGCTTCTCAAGCCGCTCCTGGAGCAGAGGCGGGCCTGGTCAAGGGTTGGGATCTAATAGATACTTCTACTCAGTATTTACTGAGAAGAAGGTAGGACAGGGCCCACAGCTCAGCACCATGGACAAGGGGGAGGGAGGTGTGCACTAGTTCCTTCACAAAAGAAAGAGTCCTACAAGAGCTCGATAAGCTCTGGGTGGACAAGGCAATTAGACCTGATGGCATATATCCCAGGGTACTAAAGGAGCTAAGGTTGGAATTAGTGGAGCCATTATCAGAACTGTTTAGTGAGTCTCTGAGCACAGGAGAGGTCCCAGAAGACTGGAGAAGGGCTCATGTGATCCCGCTCCACAAGAGTGGTAGCAGGGAGGAAGCAGGCAACTACAGACCAATCAGTCTTACCTTAGTAGTGGGCAAGATTATGATTATAGGAGAACAGGATCCAAGACAGCATGGGTTTACAACAGGAAGGTCCTGTCAAATTAATCTCATAGATTTCTTTGACTGGGTAACCAGAGTGGTGGACCAAGGGGAAGCAGCTGATGTTGCCTACCTTGACTTCAGTAAAGCTTTCGATACTGTTCCACATAGTACTGGCAGGGTTCTCAACATCTTGAAGGGGGAAATCAGGAAATGGCTACCCCTTCTCTTCATATTCAGTTCTTGCCTCTTCCCCACTCTTGGGTCACCAGTGTGCACAGCCTAACCCCATCCTTTTTACTCCAACAGCACTTTCGTACTACCTCGAGCCTGCTCCTGGTACACTCATGCACTATAAATGGTTTTATCACATTATTACTGTTTTGTACATTCATATGTTCTTTTGTATGATTTTGGACATGTAATTTACCCAATGTTCCACTACTGTTTACTGCACAATACCTTGTGTTCCAACTGTTGCACAATCTTACAATGTTATATTGTTTGTACTACCCAAATACTATTGAAGCTGATCATCCTTCACAACTCTATGTAACCCCTCCCCCCAGGTCACACCGTGAGATGAGCAACTTGTTGTTCAGTGTGCCCTCCTAGTCAATAAATAATTAAATAAAAACATAGAAGATTGATTAATAAGCTGGGTAGCCTCAGGGTGGGTCAGAAGTTGGTCAACTGGGTGGCAAACTGGTTGACGGGCAAAAAACAGAGAGTGGTGATAAATGGTACACAGTCAGAAGAGATGCAAGTCACAAGTGGGGTACCTTAGGGATCAGTCCTGGGGCCAGTCCTCTTCAATATCTTCATCAGTGATGTTGCAGATAGACTGGAGGTTAAGGTTTGCCTGTTTGCAGATGACACCAAGATCTGCAATGGAGTAGATGATCCAGATGGGGTGGGCAGAATGAGAAGAGATCTGGATAAACTGGCAAAATGGTCGGAAGAGCAGCAACTGGGGTTTAACACAAAGATGTGCAAGGTCATGCACATAGGGAAGAGAAACCCTGAAGCCACCTATAGGCTGGGAGGGGAGTTGCTAGCAGTCACAAGGGAAGAAAGAGACTTGGGCATCATCATCACAGATGACCTGAAATCATCCAAGCAGAACACTAAAGCAGTAGGTAAAGCTAGGGGGGTGTTAGGGTGTATTAGCAGGGGTATCACAAATCTTAAGAGGGAGGTAATAATCCCTCTTTACAAGACACTGGTTAGGTTCCCATCTGGAGTACTGCGCAGTACTGGAAGCCACACCTTCACAAGGACATTAACCAAACTGAGGCAGTCCAGAGAAGGGCAACCAAAATGGTGCAGGGACTGCATCAGAAAACATATGAGGACAGATTAATGGAGCTCAATATGTATACCCTAGAGCAAAGGAGGGAAAGAGGTGATATTTATTTATTTATTACAAGTCGGATTTACAACCTTTGAGTCAGAGACTCATTTACAAAGGCACCTCGTCACAGGGAGGGCAGACAATAAGACATAGTGCAGGTTACAACAATGGACAACATTACAGGTGCAGTAAAGAAGAAACATTTAACATAGATACACTTAGGTTACATACTGTTGCAAATTGTATATTACAACCATAGATATAGTAGGTCCACGAGAGGACAGCAGGTTACATCCTATAAAGACCTAGTAGGGTGGGAGGGTGGGTCATGGGGAGGGGAATGACTTTGTCGAATCAGGGGGCAAGGTGGGCGGTCCTGCAGGATACAACAGGAGAGATGCCAGGGGTTAGTTGCACCTACAACAGTGATATGATCGAAACATTCAAACATCTAAAGGGCATTAATAAAGTGAAAGAGTCTAACATGTTTCAATATAAGAAAAACAGGACAAGAGGACACAGCATGAGATTAGAGGGAGGCCGATTAAGGGGTAATGTGAGGAAGTTCTTTTTCACAGAAAGGGTGGTGGATGCATGGAATGGCCTACCTCAGGAAGTGGCAGATACAAATACAGTGCAGGGCTTCAAACAGGCATGGGGTAGGCATAAGGGAGCAATAAAAATGAGTATGAATAGATAGGCCATTGACAGAGCAAAGGCCGATGGCACATTCATAAGGTAGAAAAAGAAATGGGCAGACTGGATGGGCCTTGCGGTCCTTATCTGCCGTCAATTTCTATGTTTCTATATAGGTTTCATAGTTTTATAGGTAGTTCAGAGCAGAGAAGACTAGTAATCCATATTGCTCACTAATTTAATATCCCATCATTTTTGCATTAATTATTTATCCAATCTATGCTTAAATTCCTCAATAGTTTTATTGGCCACTACCTCAACAGGGAGGCTATTCCAGATTTTTGATACTCTAACAGAGAACCAGTATTTCCTTCTGTTGTTGCAATATCTGTTACCTTTGATCTGCAGAGGGTGTGCTCTTGTATAGTGGCTTTGATCCCTAATGTCTAGACTCAACATATCCCACAAGTCTGGGTTAGAAAAGGCTTTATGCACCATACACATATCCCCTCTGAGCCTACGATACTCTAGACTATACATACCCAAGTTCTGCAGTCTTTCCCTATATTCTAGATGTTGTACCCCTCTGATTAACTTGGTCGCCCTTTTCTGTACCCTTTTCAGTGCTCTTATTTCAGTTTTCCCCCCCTGGTGCCCATAACAGTGCGCAATATTTCATATGGGGTCTGACCAGAGAAGTATATAGTGGAATGAGGACATCTTTGTGTCTACTCTTAATATGCCATCTAATACAATTTAGGATTCTGCTTACTATGGTAAATGGAGTTGAGTTTTCCCAACTGGTTATTTTGAGAGGGGTACCCCAGGGCTCAGTCCTGGGTCTGCTCCTTTTTTTAATTATTTGAAAGGTCTGGAAGTTAGTGTGTGTGGCTCTCTCTACCATTTGTATACAGATTATACAGTAGTCTACACCACAAGCACTTCAGTTTTGGAGGTTAAGACAAGTTACTGCGATGTTTTAATGGGTTACATGCCTTTTTTAACAATTCTAAATTGAAGCTGAACTCATCCATGACCAAGCTTTTGGTTCAGTTTCTAAACTTAGAGATTGCAAAAATTTATCTGTAAGGGATGTAAACAGGACTCCGCTGACATTTGCAGACACTTACAAATACTTGGGATTTAGGCTAGATCCAACAGGGTCAGGAAATAAGCACCTGGATACAATAATTTAATTGTGCAGGTGGATAAGAGGGTCAGGTTGTTGTACAGCAACAATTGTCTGGACACTGTAACAAAAGAGTCCAGACACGGGTTTTTCCATTGTCTGATTATGTAGATGTTTTGTATAATTATGCCATAAATGATAAGATACAAAATCTTGAGGTCCTGTACAACTACCTTGCCATATTGATCCTTAAGTGCCCTAAGGAGGATACATAAGTTAATGTTAGCATATAAGAGTGTGCTGGACCAAGTGCCAGAATATCTGAGGAACAGACTCTCCTAAGACAGTCAATTTGTCGTTGAGGAACTGGAATCTTTGGGAAATGGTGGTCCCAAGAACAGACACCCAAAGGGTCTTATATTTTTATGGTCAGTATATACCCACTCTGTGGAATCAACTCCAGGCTAAATTTCATTCACAGGACTTAAAACCTCCATCAGCTAAAGTTTTAAAACATTGGATTCTGAATTCACAGCACAGGGAGGCTGTCATTGTAATGCACTTTCATCTTTTACATAACTGTATAGTTAAACTGTGTAATTGTATTACTAATTGTAGTTTCTTATGAATGTCTACTGCAGCACGTTTGTTTGTTATATGCTTTTCATGGGCCACCACTGTAAATGAGCCATGCTCAATGGTTACAGCCCTAAATAAATGAAAACAAAAACACTAGTGCTAACTCCAGCATAAATCAAAAATCTGCTTTGTTCCTTAAAATCTGGAAGGAAGCATAGGCCTACTTTGAAAACATCATCCTTCGTAAAGTCCCCATTTGTGAAACGTTTGCCTCTACAAAACAACTACAGGGCTCTAAGGAAGCTGGACAGATGCAAGCCGAAGTAATGTTTTCTTGGCCCAGTTTATTTTCAAGCATAGAAAATGGTTTCTCACATGCCTCTCTCATATTTTCTGGCATTTTGTACAATGTTTTATTTTAGCATGCCCCTGGAATTAAACTTCTTATTTCTTGCAAAGATATTCCCTACAAATTATACATATCCCTGTTGATGAAACCAAAATCACTCTAATCTTCAAGAAATGTGCTCTAATCTACTATTTCTCTTTTTTTGCTGGATGTGCCATTTATCATAAACTATACAGTTGATTCACTGGTAGCAAACCCATCTTAAGAATAAAGGACAGGCTTTTCATAAAACACTATTGCAGTTACATGATTTTAGATGTCTGGACTCTGTCCTCCTATCTTCAAGGTTTCCTGTTCCACCTACAGAACCACTGCCTTCCTCACGCTCCAATTTCTACACAGCATCATACATACATAGATACTGATGGCAGATAAGGACCTCCAGGCCCACCCAGTCTGCCCAAGCATCCTGAAGTAACTATGGCTGCCCCCCCCCATTCACCTCACTCCCCACACACACACATATATGGATAACTGATGTTGGGTGGACGATCCTGTGTGGTGGATGTAAGGCTTCATCTTACTGGCTAATCCTGCTACAAACACACAGGAAAGTATATGGAAACCCGACTAAATATGCAGGTATAAAAGGAGAACCAGCATGAGAGAACAGGCGGGATAACCACCAATCATCTGACAATGGAGGAAGAAGGGATGGAGAGCTGTGGCTCAATGGAGGAGATTCTCTTGAACATCTACTGTTATGGTAACTAACTATTCTATCCTGTTCAAGGAACTGTCCCTCCATTGAGCCAATCATGGAATGATTTCCAAGCAGTACCAAGGCAAAGAGGGAGGGAGGAAGGAAGGAAGGATCTAAAGACCCTGAGTAAGGCAGTCTTGCAGGTCAGTAAGGCCAAACCCCACACACCTACAAGAGACGATGTCCAGACTGTAATGTTTAGTAAATGTATGAGCA
Organism: Neoceratodus forsteri; assembly: GCA_016271365.2. Lineage (NCBI taxonomy): Eukaryota > Metazoa > Chordata > Ceratodontiformes > Ceratodontidae > Neoceratodus > Neoceratodus forsteri. Next base: position 67,584,140 of record CM028133.1, read on the forward strand.
CACTCTAAGTGGCAGCAGCATAAACAGAAACACAGACGTTGTTGGCAGATAAGGACCTCTTGGCCCAATTAGTCTGTCCTATTATCCCTATCTACAGTGCCGCCACAGACCCAACTCGATCTCCAGTCCCCCCCTTTCCTTATTTCTAAGGTCTCCTTGTGTCTATCCCATGCATGCTTGAATCCTGTTACCATTGTAGCTCCCACCACCTCCGCTGGCAGGCTGTCCCAGGCATTCACCACTGTGAAGAAGTATTTCCTCACATCTCTGTTGAGTCTCCCTCCTCCAGCTTCATAGTGTGACCTCTTGTCCTCAAGCATATTTTTCTTTGTAAAATGCTACTCTCATGTACCTTATTAATACCTGTGAGTTATTTGAATGTTTCTATCATGGTCCCCTCTTTTTCTTCTTTCATCTAAAGAGTACATATTTAATTCCTTAAGTCTTTTGAGATAGGCCCTGCATCATTTTGCTTGCTCTCTTCTGTACTGCCTCCACTCTATCAATGTCCTTCTGGAGGTGGGGCCTCCAGAACTGGACAGAGTACATGAGGTGAGGACTCACCATCAATTTATACAGGGGTAACATTACCTCCCTCTTTCTGCTGATGATATCCTTCCCTATGCACCCACACATCCTGCTAGCTTTCCCCACTGCCTTATAACACTGATTTGCTACCTTCAGGTCATCAGAAATGATTACCACCAGGTCCCTTTCCTTTTCTGTGGTTGCCAGTACCTCCCAACCCAACTGGTACATTGCCCCCAGGTTTCTGTGCCCAAAGTGCATGATTTTACACTTCTCTGCATTGAAACCCAGTTGCCAAACCCTTGACCAGTCTTCCAGCTTTTTCAGATCATCCCTCATTTTTTTTCCACCCACCTGGGTGTGTCCACTCTGTTGCAGATTTTTGTGTCATCCATGAACAGGCATACCTTCCCACATAGCCCTCCTGCAACGTCACTAATAAAGACATTGTCGAGGACTGGGCTTAGTACTAACCCTTGTGGCACCCCGCTGGTCACCTTGTCTTCTTCAGAGTGAGCACCATTTACCACCACCCTCCGAGTCCTGTTGCTTAGCCAACTTCTTACTCATTTTACTACTTTTGGACCCACTCCTAGGCTGCCGGGCTTGCTCACTAGTCTCCTGTATGGAACGGTTGTCAAAGGCCTTACTGAAATCCAGGTAGGCCACATCCCCTGCTCTGCCCTTATCCACTTCCCTGGTCACCCAGTCAAAGAACTCAATCAGGTTTGTCTAGCAAGATCTCCCCCCTGTGAAACCATGCTGTCTTGGATCCTGTAATCCACTGATCACAATTGCCAATCCTCTCCTTCAGTAGTGATTCCATTACTTTATCCACCACTGAAGTCAGGCTGACAGAAGTGTAATTGCCTGCCTCCTCCCTGTTACCACTTTTGTGAAGTGGGCCAACATCTGCCCTCCTCCAGTCCCCTGAACTTCCCCCGTATTTAGTGATAGGTTGAACAGGGATATCAGAGGTGCAGGCAGCACCTCCTTGAGCTCCCTCAGTATCCCAGGGTGTACCTCGTCAGGCCCCACTGCCTTGTCCACTTTTAGTTGTGCTAAATCCTTGAGGACTCTCTCCACTGTAAAAGTACTACCGTCCACCTCCTTTCCTTTAATGCCATTCTCCCTTATCTGTGGTCTATCACCTAGCCCTTTCTCTGTAAACACTGAACAAAAATATTTGCTCAACACTTCTGCCTTTCTTGGTCCTCTTCCACATGAAACCCTCCTTCCCCTTTTAGCCTTACTATCCTTCCTTTGTTCTTCTTCTTTTCACTTATATACCTAAAGAATGCTGTATCCCCTTTTTGGCTGACTTGGCAATATTCTTCTCTGTTTGCGCCTTTGCTGCCTTAACTGCTTTCCCTGCTTCCCTTTGTTTCTCCGGCTATCTCTCCCTATCCTCGTCCTTCTGTGTCATCTTGTACCTTCTAAATGCTAGCTTTTGTGCCCTTAATTTCTCTGCTTCTTCTTTAAAGAACCATAGCAGTCTCTTTTTTTCTCTTGCCCTTGTTAACCTGCATGACACAGTGGTTTGTTGCCTTCTCATTGCCCTCCTTTATTTTTGCCCACTTTTCCTCGACTCCACCCAGTTTCCCTATCCCTGCCAGGGTATACTTGAGGCATTCTTCCATTCAGAGCTGGCCTTAAGGGGTTGCAAACTGTGCATTCGCACAGGACCCCAAGAGCAAATGGGCCCCTCAAAAAACCTCAGCTGTCCAGTTGGCCTTTTTCCTTACTCTGTATGTACTAATTTAAGTAAAGTGCAAAAATGGCACAAAACTAGTATAAAATTAAGGTACAGGGAGGCCATGATAGGGATAAGGATGTTCCTTGGGGGCTTCACGACTTCTGATATGAGACCCCAGCAAGGAGGTTCGCACAGGGCCCCAGAATAGCTAGGGTCAGCGCTGCTCCCATTTTCTTACAATCAGCCCTCGTGAAGTCCAGGACCCTCATTTTAGTGTGGTTTGCTTCTGCCCCAGTTCTTATACTGAACCACATCGTATAATGATTAGTGGTCTCAAGATGGCTACCTACTGTGATGTCAGCAACACTGTCCCCGTTTGTCAATATCAAGTCCAGCATTGTCCCCCACGAGTGGGTTCCTTGACTAGCTGCCTGAGGAAAAACCCCTGCAGGGAGTCCAGAATGTCACTACTTCTAACTGTGGCCACAGCTGGGAGGCTCCAATCCACATCCAGTAGACTGACGTTCCCCACCAGCCATACCTCTCCCAAGCTTGCCACTCTTTGGATTGCTTCCAAAATATTCTTTTTTTGTATTATTTCTTTTATGCTCCCACCCGCATCCTAGCCGGTCTCTCCCTCATGCCTCACATTTACCTTACTCACTCAGCAGCCCCACCACCCCACATCGCAGCCAGCCCAGGCAACCCCGATGTATTCCTGCATTGGGAGGGTCCCTTACCTTCATAGGGGAAGAGCCTGTATGGCTATACCAATGCTCCTGGGTGCTGCTGAGGTGGTGATAGGAGTCCGGGAGCTCCGTAGTGAGGGTCTGGGAGGCCATCATCCGACCCAACCAAGGCGCCATTTCTCCTGTTTTCTCCAGAGAAGTGGCATGACACAGACATCATGGCTGGCGCCGATGTCCGCCACTCCCCGTAGACATCTGGGGCCTGATGTCTTGACATGCCCCCAGCCTCTGCCAGGGGCCAGCATGCACCGGGCCGTAACCCCACCCTCCCCTCCGGAGAAGATGAGCCGTCGCTGGACACTTCAGCCTTCTCCCCCGGCCGGTCCTCCAGCGATCCGAACCAAAATATTCTTATCCATCTCTCCTCCCTGTGCTGGAGGTCTGTAGGTTACTCCTGTGTGAATAGTGGCTCCCTTCCATGTCTCCAGGATGACCCATAGTACCTCTGCTTCTAATCTGCTCCCCCTGTATTTCCATAGCTTTCATGTTTTCCCTCACATAAAAAAACACTACTCCCTCCTTTTATCTACCCTGTCCCTTCTGAATAGAGCATAACCTGAAATGGCTACATCAATCAATCAATCAAAATTTTTATTTTGCCAGGCGGAACATCATTGAGACAAGCTCATTTACAGAAAACGAGGACTGGTACAAACTGTAACCATATCCTTGTGAAAAATATAAAAAGGATCTGCAACCATAGCCTGCAGTTCTGAAATGTGTCAAGCAGACATTATAGCCACTAGGAATAGTGTCATGCAAGAGAGGAAGCGCAGCAGGCTCCAAGGGAGGCATAGTAAGGGTCTCCGAAATTAAATTAAAGTCCCCCACTGGAACCAAACTGTGGACGGGGTGGGGGTGCAGAAGCAAAATGCCCTCCAAGGAACTTGTGAGAAACCTCAAGTTGGGCCAGTCTCTTGCCATCGGTTGAGGCTTGAAAAGTCAACACTGCGGCTAAGTGACCTTAACCAAGGAATACCTGAGTTCTGAGTCTGTAAGGGACAAGAAGTAGTCCATCACCAGACTGACTGGACACTTAAATGGGTCCAGCCAACAAGAAGAAAAACTACTCACCTTAGTAATCTTATTTCTTCCAGTGTATTCTTCTATATTCGTAACTGTATGCAGTCTGCCTCCTAAGTACAACGGCCCGGAGAGAAATGGAACTATATGCAAATGATAGAACCTATCATTGCTCGAGACACACATTCAAACTGCTGCCCTCATCTACTGCAACATTCCATCAACGTCTCAGATTTCGAAAATAGCCTACAAGGCAGAAATACTTGTACCTATCTAAAACTATCTATACATACCTAAAAGGGATAAATTCTATAACAAAATTATATTATGAGGCACGAAAAGTACTTGGTTAGGGTTGAGCAGTCTTTAAGGTTAAAGGGTCAAACTTCTGGATCAATTTCTGTTCCTCCTTTTGCAAACAGCTTGCCCTCCAAGAGGGAAGCTGGTTTGAAAACTCTTGATTTCAGAGGGGGAAGGGATCTGAAACATAGGGACAAACCCTGACTTACCACTTCCAGAACCCACCTGTCTGTGTGGTGATGGAGGACCAGTTCTGGAGGAAGTAGGTCAGCCTGCCCCCTACTGGCACTGGGGGGGGTGACCTGGACAAACTGGTCAGGGGTTTTGTTTCGGGGATGCCTGAGCCTGGGCAGATTGGGAGCCCCTTCTGGAACCCCTCCTGCCCCTAGATCTAAAATACCCAGTCAGCTGTGGGTAGGGTTGTTGCTGAAAAGCAGCTTGGCCCTGATAAAAAGGCCTCCCATAAGGGAACCTTCCCCTGCCCTCCTTCCATAAGGCCTATAAAAAGGGGTAGGCCTGTCCCTGGAGGAATTACTCTTGTAGGTGGCCTTGTATTCAGCCACCTTTTTCATGTATTCCTCGTGTGCTTGCCAAATAGGGAATTGTTTTCTACAGGAAAATCCATGGCCTTTGCCTGGGTATCCTGGGTGAGATTAGTGGCCCCAAGCCATGCCAGTCTTCGTAGGGCCACCGACAGAGCCATGCACCTGGCAGTATTATTAGCATCAGCTGCCATCTGGAACTGATATTTATCAGCTTCTAGAACAGATCTAGCTGTTTCTGCCAGGTCATCAGAGAGGGGTGAGGGAGCCTTCTCTGACATAGCCAGTACTGACTGCCACAGTATTTTCTGATACTGTGCTGCATATGCTTGGTAATTAGCCTGCCTCACACCTAAGGAGGCAGCTAGGTACCCTTTCTTAGACATACCGTCCAATTTCCTGGAATCCTTCTCAGGTGGATGGGAAGAGAGAGGAACCCTCACCTTTCCACAGGCTGCCTGCTGCACTATGCCTTGGTGATCAAGGTGAGAGTATAAAAATTCTGCTCCCTCTCTGTCCAGGTGATATTTCTTGTCAGACTTCCTATCTATAGGAGGAATAGAGTTAGGCGTTTGTAAAATTTTTAATAAGTCTTTTTTAAAGAACTTGCTGATTGGTAAGTATACCTTTTTGTGGGGGTTAACCCCATCATCTCAAGGTATTCGGCCTCCTCTTCATCGTCGACCACTTCAGTGGTAGCTAAGTCCAGAGCATCCACTATTTTTCTCACAAATGAAAAGTGAGAAGAAAAATCCTCAGGTCAAGGAGGGGAGCCAAACTCCTGCTCAGGTGAGATTTCGGGCTGTATAGGTTCATCTGGTTCAGGATCCATCTCACCATAATCATCACATTCCAGTTCCTGTGATTCAGGGGCAAGAACTGTGGCAGGAGCCCAGGGAGGAGCAGGTTGAGCAGGCAGAATCCCTTGTAAAGCCTGCAGAACCCTCATAGCCTGAGCTATCTCTTCTGCAGAAGGCAGGCTGTGAGACACAGTAGACACCCCTTGAGGAACAGAAGCCTGGGGTTCTAAGTGTTTGGTTTTCTTGGATTTCCTGGAGGGGGCCGGAGAGTCAGCCAGACCACTCCCCTTTTTTAAAGTGCCAGAAACACCCTTCTCAGGGGCGGTAACAACAGACAAAGCGGTTTCACCCACAGTTTTTGGTGGCTAGTTAGAGCCTGAGGGACCACCAACCACTTTTTCCTTCAGCCTTTCCATCCTTTTCTCAATTGTTTTAGGAGGAAAATTTAAAGATGGCATAGTCTGCTGAAAAATGATCACGTCCCTAGCAGACTAAGCAGAGGTCATGTTTGTCAGCTTTAGCAAACACTTCCCCACATTTTGTACAATTTTTAAAACTTGTGGCACCAGTCTTTTTCTTTGGTTTTTCTTGTGTTTCCATTTCCAGGAGAAAAGCCAGTAACCGCTTACTAGTATTCAAACTAATGTTTTTTCTTTCTTTTTTTATTTTTTATTTTGTCGGTTCAGGAACCAGTTAAGGATCCGAAAAAGAACCGATGAAGTACAGTTACGTAAGAACTTACCGTAACAGTAGATCTTCGAGAGAGGCTCATGCAGTAGGTAATTAAATATAGGACTGATGCCGGCAGGCGGAAGGACCCCACGGAAAAATTTCTAGCTAGCAGTCCCTGGCGAGGGACCGCCCCTCGTCAGGTGACCGGTGTCAGGAGACATCGGTATAAAGGGGCGGTCCCGGACGCCCGCCTTCCAGTTCTTTCCCGCCACAGGCCGAAAGAGGCCAGATGACAGAGGAGCGGACATTTCCCTCAATGGAAAAGGAGCTGAAAAAGCCTAGGGGGGTGGAGGGCGGGAAGGCATTACCTACTACTACTATTCGTGTGAAGAGCAACTCGTTCCTTGTGAAAAAATCAAGTAGGGGATTTTACACATCAGGGCCCGGAGCTCGGAGATTCTTCGAGCCGAAGTAATGGCCACCAAGAAGAGTGTCTTCCACGAAAGAAACTTCAAATTCGCAGAAGCTGCAGGTTCGAAGGGAGAAAGGGTAAGTTTCTCGAGGACAAAATTCAAGTCCCAAGGTGGAGCAGGAGTACGGATGGGGGGCCTCAGATGGAGGACCCCTCTGAGAAAGGTCTTGGAGACCTCCAGTTGAGTAAAGGCCTTGTCCGCGAAGGGAACATCATAGGCTGAAATGGCCGCCATGTGTAGTTTCAGAGAGGAATGGCTAAGACCCAGGTCAAACAGGTGACGTAAATACTCCAGCAGAAGCCCCGCAGAACAGAAGAAAGGTTCCACGTTCTTGGAAGCGGCCCAAATAGTGAATCTTTTCCACTTCATGGCATAAGTGGATCTGGTGGAGGGTTTTCTGCCCTCCACTAAAATCTCCGCCACTTTGGGAGACACTCCAAAACGGGATTGGGCTAAGTCTGCAGGAGCCATGCATGCAGCTGAAGGGATTTGAGGCCTGGATGGACCAGTGTCCCCTGATCCTGGGTCAACAAGCCTCAAGACAGAGGAAGGAAGAGGAGGATCCTCTGAGAATTGCTGTAGAAGACAGAACCAGACTTGCCTGGGCCAGAAAGGAGCGATCATAATCATTCACGCTCCTTCTGAAGCCAGTTTCTGCAAGACTCGTGGGATAAGTGGAATTGGGGGAAAGGCATAGACGAATCTGTCCTTCCAGTCTAGAGACAGTGTCGCTCCAAAAAGCGCCTCGCTCTGGAACGAGCGAGCAGAAGACTGGAAGTTTTGCATTTAGGGGGGATGCGAACAGGTTGACCTGTGGTGTTCCCCAAAGTTGGAAGATATTGTCTAGGACCCCTTGGCCCAGTTCCCACTCGTGAGTCAGAGCAGAAGAGCGACTCAGCTTGTCTGCCAGGGTGTTGTCGACTCCTGGAACGTGAATCGCCGTCAGGTGAAGGTCGTGTCGTGTTGCCTAATCCCAAACCCTCATCACCTCCCTGCAAAGAGGGTAGGATAGAGTCCCTCCCTGCTTGTTGATATACCATACCATGCACATATTGTCCGTCTGGACGGCAAGGTGGCCGGGAAGGATGTATTGGTGAAGGGCTTGGAGAGCGTACAACACTGCCCGAAGCTCGAGCACACTGATGTGGAGAGCCTGTTCTAGCTTGGACCAGGAGCCCTGGGTCCGATGAGGGCCTAGATGGGCTCCCCAACCTTCGCCTGAGGCGTCTGTGGTTAGAGTCTGGGAGGGGGGGGGGATGAAAGAAAGGAACTCCCCGAAACAGGTTCTCTCGAAACATCCACCATTGCAAGTCTCGTATCATCGGCAAGGAGAGCAGAACTGAGTGATCTAGGTCGTCCACTAACTGATCCCACTGAGAGCGTAGGGTTCACTGAAAGATACTCATGTGGAGTTGAGCGCGAGGTACCGTCGGGATAGCAGCCGCCATGAGCCCGAGAAGGCGAAGGACCGACCTCGCCGCGACCATCCTGCGGTCGGACAACAGACTTATTTGGGTCTGAAGGGTGGCCGCCCTGTCCGGAGGCAGGAAGGCCTTGCCCATGGTGGTATCAAGGATCATCCCGATAAACTGTAGCCTCTGGGATGGGTCCAGATGAGACTTGGAATGGTTGATGGTAATACTCAGGCAGGCAAAAACCTGCTAGGTAAGGGAGAGGAAACGCAGGAGTTCCTCCCTGGACGAGGCCGCCAGGAGCCAGTAGTCCAGGTAAGGAAAAAACTGCACTCCCTTGGTACGCAGGTGGGCCGCCACCACTGCCAGACATTTGGTAAAGACTCAGGGGACCTAGGATAGACCAAACGGGAGCGACTTGAACTGGTAGTGGTCCCCCTGGAATGCGAAACGAAGGTATCTGCGATGAGATGGGCGAACGGGAATGTGCAGATAAGCATCCTGCATATCCAGAGCACAAAGCCATTGACCCGGCCAGAGGAGGGGCAGAAGGCTCTGCAAAGAGAGCATCCTGAACCTTTTGTACTCTACATAAAGATTCAGGGAACTGAGATCTAAAAATCGGTCTGAGATCTCCCGTCTTCTTTGGGACAAGGAAGAAATGGGAATAGTAACCCGTCCCCTGAAGATGAAGGGGGACAGGCTCTATCGCTTGCTTCAGCAGAAGAGCCGAGATTTCCTCCTGGACCGAAGGAAGATGTTCCCGTGAATATGACGACTTCAGAGGGGGGTGGTGGGGTGGTTTCTGAAGAAACTCTATGGAGTGTCCTTCTGTTATGAACTGGAGCACCCAAGAATCCGTAGTCATCCTCTCCCATCCCGGAAGGTGGAGGGAAAACCTCCCTCCTACCGGTTCCTCCAGGGAGTCTGGAGGCAGTGGGAGAGGAAAGGAGTCAGGTGGTGTGCGGCAGCACTGCAGCTGAAGCACCCACTGCTTTTTTGGGCGGGGGGGGGCTTAGCAGCCGCGGGGACCGGCATTTTATGGCCCGCCTTCCCTGGGGTTTTGCCTTTGGCCGATTCCGTCTGTGAAAGGGACGGCGCTGCTGCTGATGGGGACGGTACATGGAATCTACTGACTTCAGAGCCGTCCCCTTCTCTTGCAAATCAGTAATGATGTCCTTGACATCACCCTCGAAAAGCCCCGACCCCAGGAAGGGTGCTTCCTGGATAGCAGATTGCACCTCCGGGACCAAACCTGACATGCGGAGCCAAGCATGACGCCATAGGCCTACAGCAAAAGCTGAGCTCTGCCCAGCAGTGTCCACTGCATCGTATGTCGCACGTAGCATGTGTCGACTGGCCGAACAAGCAGAGCGGATGAGATCAGCCAACTCCTGCTTGACTTGGGAGTCAGGCAAGGAGTCCAGTTTGGCTTCCACCTGAGTAAGGATGGCCTTCTGATAGTGCCCCACATGGCCGACATAGTTCAGGGCCCTAATCCCCAGTGTGGAGGAAGCATAAATCTTTCTCCCACACTGGTCCAGAAGGCAAGATTCCTTATCAGGAAGTGACGAGCTAAGATGTTTTGGGTTCGCCGACCGTCCGTGAGCGGCGCTAATCATGACCGATTTGGCACGAGGGTGAGAATACAGGAAATCAACACCCTCTGGAGCCTGATATAGCCCGTTCGACTTCCTAGGAAGTGGAGCTGAGGCCGACGGCTGTTTCCATATTGTGGTAACAAGGTCGGTGTGAGGCTCTATCCAGGGTGGCACCAAGGTAGGAGCTGTCACGGGCAGATCCAGATGTTCAGCGAGTTTCAGGTGCTGAGGATCTGGCTCCAGGGAGTGCCACTGATGAACCTCCTGGATTTTCCTAAGCAACTCTGTAAAAGAAGGATCCTCCGGAGGAGTCCTTGGCCGGGGCTTCGACGGAGAGCGAGGCTTGTCGTCTCTCTTGGAGCAGCCGTCGGAAGAGTCCGAGAGTGAAGAGGAGGATGAAAAAGAGAAGGACTCCCTTTCCCGACCCGGGGGAGGAATGGACCCCTTGGGGAGTCTCCAGGGAAGCGTGTCCTGCCCCTCTCTGGATCCAGATGGAAGAACCCTGGAGTCCGGAGGTGGTGAGGGAGTGTGCCGCCTGGGGTGTACGGGAGCCTGGGATGGCACCGTCGCCGGAAGGTGGCTCTCGACCTCTTTGGTGAGCTGAGCCTTGGCCTCAGCCCACCAGGAGGCCAGAGTCTCCTGCAGGTCCACCGCCGGCCACGAGGGCGGTGGAGGAGGAGGAGGAGGAGGTGGGGGATAAGGATACGGGTTATAGCTGTATGGAGCGTATCCAAAACCCGGCTGCGGGTAGCCCAGCGTCGGGTATTGAGGCGTCGAGTACTGCGGCATCGGGAAGCCCAGCGTTGGGTACTGTGGCACCGGATACTGCGTTCCTGGGTACACCGGCGTCGAATAAGACGGAGGATACCCAGAAGCTGGGGGGCTGCCGAAGCAGACGGCCCGGCCAGGAACCTCATGGGCGGGTCCGTAGTGGAGAGCCCGGAGGGCTCGATGGGAGCAGAATATCTCCCGGAGTCGGTAAGGCCGACGGCGGAGGCCCTAGCGCCGAAGGTACTGACATCGGAGGCCGCGCCGGAGCCAGCGTCCGAAGCCAACGTTAGGTCCGGGCGCCCAGATGGAGGAAGGACTGACGGAGGCAAAGATCCCCAGCTCGCCTCAGGGATGGAGGGAAAAGTCCCCGGGTCTGGTTAGAGACTCTGGTTCCCCAGACGGCAGTGAAGGCTGCGGGGAACCAGGAACAATGGACGTTGGGGGGGTCCGTCGTCGGTTCCTTCACCGGCCAGACATCGGATGAGCCAATGTGAGGCTTAGAGGCGCGTTCTCGGTGGGTGCTGGAGGAGCCGACGTCCGACTTATGAGAGCCGTCACCGGAGACAGGCTGAGAAGAGTGATTGGCCTGGTCCGGTGGACAGGAAGCCACGCATAGCCCCGGAGGGTTGGACATCTTACCAGCCCTCTCCGTGCGGACGTCAGAGGAGCTGACGCCCGCCTTATCGGAGTCGCCCACAGTGGTAGGCTGCGAGCCTGTGGTCGAACCAGGGGCGGAGGCCTCCAACTGCCCGGAGGCGCCCGCAAGGCCCGAGCGCGAGCCAGACAGGCAGGCCAACGCCGCCTTAGAAACCTCCGAGGTGGCCGTCGAGGAGCGATCCCCGGAAGGGGATGTTACCTGCGTCCCAGCGACTCCCGAGGGAGACACGGTGGAGGAGCCTTTGTCCCAGTGCCTCTCCTTGTCCTCCTCCTAATGGTCTTCGGGGAAAGTGGACGCCTGCCTCAGTTTTTTAAGCTCCTTCTCCACAGAACTCATTTTCTTCTTTAAAATATGGGCTTCCAGGGATAGCTGCCGCCTTTTTCGGGTAGCCGTGTTAAAACTGAGGCAATGCTGGCACTTCTCGACTGGGTGATCGGGCCTAGGCAGAACAGGAACAGGAGTGGTCATTCCTGTGCGGGGTAGTTACTTTGATGAACGACTTATTCTTGTGCTCGGAGGGTGTAGGGGATGACATACACCAACGCTAGTACTGACATTAGTCGAAAAAATAATAATAATGATAACATTTATTTGGTTAAGCGCCTTTCAAATATTTCAAGGCGCTTTACAGTCTCATACACTTATCATAATCAGAAAACAAATATAACAATACAACAGATAAAAATAAAACAATTTAAAATACATCAGGGAAGGCCTGAATCCATAAAAATTATTTTAAGGCCTTCTTAAAGCCATCGACAGTTGAACTTTCTCGGAGCTGGCGGGGCAGAGAATTCCAAAGGGTGGGAGCCACAAAGCCAAACGCACGGGCTCCAGAGGACTTCAAATTCACCCTCGGAATCTCCAGCAACCCCTCGTCAGCCGAGCGGAGCTGTCTCAGAGGGGCGCTAAGGCACCAGAAGCTCTTTAAAATAAAGAGTTTTTCGGTAAAAAACCGACAAAGAAAGGGCCGACGAAGCACAAACTTTTCCGTGAGGTGCTGCACGAGCAACGGCGGAAAGAACTGAATGTGGGCGTCCGGGACCGCCTTTATACCAACGCCCTGGCCGCGTCACCTGATGGGGCGGTCCCTTGCCAGGGACTGCTAGCTAGAAATTTTTCCATGTGGTCCTGCCACCTGCCGGCATCAGTCCTATATGTAATTACCTACTGCAAGAGCCCTCTCAAAGTAAGATCTTGATATATTGAACTGGGTCAGTGGTTCACAGGGACCGGAGTATCCGTTCAGAAGAACTGATCGCTCGGTTACAAAGACAGAGTTTAAAACACAAAAATTTATGCAAATAACAGAAATTATGACTAAAACTTCAGGTGAAAACGGCAAATAAACTAGAAAAGCTCCAGTTCCTCAGCAGTTATTCCGAACCACGAGGAACCGAGAAATAATAAAATTTTACCGCTAAACTAAAGAAACTTAACTTTTTAAAATTAAACAATAAACAGACAGCAGTTTAAATATTATGCTAAATAATACTTATAACACTGGAATCAGCTCGAACTGACAAGAGGGAGATCTCCAGGCATCTGACTTGTCAGGTGGAGTGAGAAATCTGAGCCGTTGATGGAATGTTGCAGTAGATGAGGGCAGCAGTTTGCATGTGTGTCTCGAGCAATGATAGGCTCTATCATTTTCATATAGTTCCATTTCTCTCTGGGCAGTTCTACTTAGGAGGAAGACTGCGTACAGTTATGAATATAGAAGAATACATGGGGTTAGAAGCACACAATACCGTAAAACATTTCCATTTTTGCAAGTAGGTATACAAAGCAGACAGTTTCTGACCCACCAGCAGAACAGCTGAAACTGCCAGGGAAAACCTAAAGTGGAAGTGCTCTACATCCTCAGGAGCTAGGCATAGACATGCAGGGATCGATGATCTGCATACACTAGACCACCCTGCTCCTGCAACAGAAGTCCTGCTCACAGAGGGAGCAATACAGTATGTTTCACTGCTAACTGCTGAAGCAGAGTGAACAAGATCTGCGTGGGACAGTACGGGCCACCAAAATCAGGCTTGTCGACTTAGCCATCAACTTGACCAGAATCCTCTGTATGAGAGGGAATGGTGGAAAGGCATACATGAACCTCCCTTTCCAAGAGAGGCACAATGTATCTCACCAAAAAACTCTAGGCTCTGGAGCAAGCAAGCAGAAACATGGCAGTTTTGTGCTTCAGGAGACACAAAAAGGTCGATGTCTTGGTGATCCCACTTTAGGAACAGGTTGTCCTCAATGGAGTCTGGTAACCCCCATTCATAGCAGAGTGCCTCAGACTAGATGATACAATCTGGCCAACAAGAACATGTTGTGTTCCACTGCCCAGTAGCAGACTCTCATCGCCTCTCTACAGAGGGGATACTAGTGGACTCCTCCTTGATGGCTGATGTAGTGCATAATCAAAAAGTTGCACAGACCAGCAGCTTATGAACCAGGAGGGTGGGGAAGGCCTGTAAGCAAAGCAGAAAAGCCATCATCTCCAGAGTATTTCTGTGCCAAACAGTATCCAAGGGGCACCACTGCCCTGAGTCCAGAGGGGGCTCAGATGGGCACCCCATCCTGAACCCAAGGCATCTGTCATCATCACCAGAAGAAGAGACAGATGGAGAAAGAGGAATCCTGTTTTGAGGTCTGAGTGGTCCAACCACCACAGCAGGGAGTAATGGAGTGGAGGGATCACTTCTATGAGACACTCCAGCTCATCAAAATGTTGATTCCCCTGGGCACAGAGGAACTATTGTGGCATTCTCATGTGCTGATATGCCAATGGGACAATCAGAAGGGCATCAGCCATGAGGTCCATTAGATGTGAGAGGCATCTGGCAGAGACGCAATTACTGGAAGAGGCCAGCTGACCCTGGTCAATCAGTGCCATAGCACAGTCCGAGAAAAAGAAAGCCTGACCCAGCTCCAAGTCCAGAACCGCTGCTATGTACTGGAGATGCTGGTACAGACTGAGAACTGATTTTAACTAGTTCACCAGAATGCCCAACTGATCAAAAAGTTGTCTGGTCTGCAGTAGATGATTGCTTCCCTTAACAGGGCCTTTAAACCCTGTCACTGATATATGGGAAGACATACAGGCCTTCTCAATAGAATATGGCTACATCCAATGCAAAGCATTTTTGGTGCAGATGACAAACCAAAGGGCAAGACAAAAAACTGATAGTGCGAGCCCAGGAGCATAAACTGCAGGTGCCCTTTGCAAACTGTGTGAGAGGCCTTTTGGCACCATGCATTTCTGCTTAAAGTTGAACCAGCATAATATTCTGTGATGATTTGCATATGCAGCCCATGATGCTTTGCATTGTGGGAGCATGTGTGATTTTGTATTTCTTTGAAACTTGGCTTCCCAGCCAAATGCCCTTTGGGGTAACCATTGCCTCAGTGCTTGCACACAGAGGTTCTTTGTCTTTTAAACTGTTTTTGTTTTAATTGGGTTCACCACAACATAACCCAGATCGACCATCTTAGGGTAGCTGGTTCATTCCACTGGGGTGTCAAACAGATGAGGCATACCAATGAGTCCTGGTAGGACGAAACACGTGTCTATGTCTTCTGTTGGCACCCTTTGCAAACTGTGTGAGAGACCTTTTGGCACCATGCATTTCTGCTTAAAGTTGAACAGCATAATATTCTGGGGTGATCTGCATATGCAGCCCATGATGCTTTGCATTGTGGGGACATGTGTGATTTTGATTTCTTTGAAACTTGGCTTCCCAGCCAAATGCCCTTTACGGCAACTATTGCCTCAGTGCTTGCACACAGAGGTTCTTTGTCTTTTAAACTGCAGGTACTGTTTGTGAACCTTGTAGATTCTGATACTGAGGTATGCATCCTTCATATCCAGTGCAACCTCCATATCCAGAGCAACCTTTCAATCCCCCCTTTTAGGAGCAGGGAGAGGAGGAACTGCATAGAGAGCATTCAGAATTGTTTGTATGCCACAAACAGCTTGAGCCCTCAGAGGTCTAGGACAGGTCTTAAATCCCTGGTCCATTTGGGTACCAGGAAGTACTGGGAACAACAACCCAGGTTGATTTCTGCAACTTGGATAGGCTTTATGACCCTTTTGGTGAGGAGGTTTGAACTTCCTTCAGCAGGAGGGCAAGATGTACTGCAGAGTAATGATTGGGTAAGAGACGGTGTACTGGAGGGGCAGAGAGGAGTGCTAGGGTGTGTTCGCGCAGAACCACAGCTAACGCCCAAACCTTTGTAATGATCTCCCTATACTTTAGCAGGAAGGAGATCTGTCCCCTTACCAGGACTCCTTGAACAGTCAAGGCCATAGGAAGATGGGGGAAGTCAGAAGGCGTTGGGGTAGCAGAAGTGCTGCTAATACTTGCACCTTGGTAAGCCTGGCATGGGCAACTGGAAGCAATTTGTTTTGTTTGCTTTTTAGATTTTGTTTATCTCCCAGGCAATGGGCAGGGGATATACCCTCTTCATCTGTGCAGTGCCCCGCCACCTGGCATCCCCCCCAGGCTACCCAGGCTGGGAGACCCACAGCTTACCCACTGTGGCAGGGCTCCAGAGGGGAAGAGACCGTGATCAACCTGAGGCTCCAGCCAAGGCTTACACCTCGGGTGTCAAGTGAGAGTCCCAGGGTTTCACTGTGTGCTGGCCTAGGAGTTTTTCCGTAAATTCCCCACGCAGGCGGTGTGGATGTGCAATGACATCAGCAAAGGTTGGATGCGCTTCAGCCCCCGACCTACAGACATCTGTTGTCACCTCCACCTGCTGCTTTTTGGTCCTGGTTGTTGCCCACCCCAGTCTCCGCTGGGTGTCGCTAGCATGCGGGGAGCCATACTCCTACTCCCTGGAAGAGGAGAGCAGTCCATGGCATGCTCATGCTACCTCCCCCCAGCCAACTCTTCTGACGTTCTATGTTCGCGCCCGAACATGGATCGTCAGCGCCGCAGGTGGTAGTGCTACCACTCTGCCAGCGGACTGGCCAGCTGGAGGCAAACTGATCTGGTGGAGGCCTGTGGGCAATGGAAGCCAATGTCAGGACCCCTAGAGTAGCCTTACCAGGACATGCATAGGTTCTTCAAAAGGAACCTTGGCCCTTATCTCGGGGTTTAGGGTGTGCAGAGATTGCACTGTTATTTTGGACATCTGACAGTCCTATATGGCAGACTCAATGTTGGTAACAAAAGCTACTTTCTTCTAAAGGGAGCATTAAAGATTGACTGTTGGATATCAGAGGCAAGTTAGGAACATGCAACTAGGAGAGATAGCATAGGCAAATGCTGGAGGCAGCTGCATAAGCAGCCACATCTGAGGCATCATAGGCAGATCATAGCAGGTGTTTTCCAGCCTCCAGCCATTATGAAAAGTCTGCTGGATCATTAGCCTATCAGGGTCATCAGGTATTGTAGCAGCCTTTAATTGACAGTTCACAGCTCAAGAGATGTCAAAGCAAATGCTCTTTTTCTCCATGACATCAAGCTTCCTTGATTCTTTATCAGGAGGGAAGAGAGCTCATGTGTTTTGCAGCCTTTGATCCATCATGGGCAGCCACAATCACCACTGAATCTGTTTCCAGTTCAGAGGAATAATATGATGTACCAGAATGCACTGGGTATTGTTTATCTGTCTTCCTTGGGACTGCAGGCAGAACACATGGTCTGTACCAGGCAGCTAGAGTGGCATCCTCCAGAGCTGAATGGATTGGAGAAATAAGTATTGTAGGGGAGGCAGACACCTCTAAGGACTCACAAGATTTTTCTTGAGGAATCTTTCTCCCTTCACAAATCCCAGTTTGAACTGGACCTCCCTGAAGAAAGGGTGAAAGATGCATCCTCAGGATAGACCTTAGAGTGGTCTTCACACTTTCCTCACTCGAGGAAGATACAGTAGAACTGGAACCCACTACACCCAGGGAATCCAGATCTTCCTCTACATCTTCATATTCCATCTTCGTACATTCTCGATTGTATTCCAGTCCAGGAGACCCTTAACATCCCAAGTCATTGGCAGCAGTTCGATGATCAGAGCAGGCTGTTAAGAAAGAACTGTTGATGGCCTTATTGTCAATGGAGGGTGATCCATGCCTGGCATAAAGGAAGGCAGAAGGAACTCCTGCATCACCAATGAGGTCAACAGTGGAAACTCTGCTGGCATCAGCGAAGACTGCATCAACGACAGAGACAAGGGCATAAGCCTTTGAAATAGCTTGGACATCATCTGATAAAGGAGCTGGGTGTTGACAGGCCCCATCGTAACTGTCAATGACAAAACCATTGCATGGACAATGCCCAATTGCGGAATTAACTGAATCCCCTGGCAGGAGATTAGAGCCTGTGCTAGACCCCGACCTTGGTGTCAAAGATGGTCAGGGGGGCAGCACAGCTGGAGACCTTGGCCTGCGTCCTGTTTTTTTTTGACTGACTGACCTCTTTTCAGAAGAGATCAGAACCAGTCTTGTAGAGGTATTCTTTTCTCTGTACCTCTTCTCCTTGTCTGAGTGGCACTGTTTGATGGTTGATTTAGCAGATGTGTCCTTCTTTTTAGCTGACTCAGTGCTGGATGCTGCTGACCACAGAGAATGGTGGGTCGAAGGCGAACTCAGGAGAAAGGGAGTGATAGATGACGGTGAAGCTGCCTTCCAAGCGCCTTGTTTCTCCTTCATTGCCTTGCTTTTTAAATATAATTCCAGGCCTTTTTTGCAATGTCTGACTGTGGAGTGGTTAAATCTTTGGCAAATGCATGTGGAGTGGTGGTCATCTTTGTATATCTTTATGGTCCTGAAGCTACAATATTGGAAGAGCAGTTTCTTTTCTTTCGATGGCAGCATAAAAGTAGCAGCAACATTAATGAAATTTCTAAAGTTCAATGACATTCTTCAGCAAGGGTGGACTGACCACCAGGTGATTGCAAGAGAAAGAAATGACGCATTATGGGGACACCCACATTACATAGGCAGCGATGACATGGGCAGCCCCAGATAGCAAAATTTTACAGGTGGTCCTGATGCCCAGGTTTACAATTCTATGATGTGGCTCAATAAAAAGAGATATCCTCGAAAAGGATTCTATATGTCTAACAACATGGATATAGTTCACTATCCACATTCTGGCAGACTTCAAGCAGTCTTCTAAGAAGAGGGGGCAAAGCACAGACCCCTATTTGGCGAATAGTGATTGGAGGACCAAGAACCCAAAAGCAGCATTCCAAGGATTTATAATGTTGATGCTGTAATGGGAGATGAAGGTAGTGCTTTAGTTCAGGTTGCAGACCTGCATATCTCTGTAGTGGGAATGTCCCTGGAAGCAGCCACTGAAGCAACAGTATGTCTGGTGGAATGAGCCCTAAACCCCCTTGGTGTCTCCCTACTAGTCAACCAATACTGTAGTGGTAGTTAATGCAGGATGTAATCCACCTGGCAATCATCCTTTTCATTACCTGCCTGCCAGGCATGGCATCGATGTATGTTACAAACAGCTGACAAGCTTCACCCTGAACTTCAGCCATGTACTCTTTATAATACAAGAATGCTCTCTGCAGATCCAGGGTATGAAGCCTGCAATCAGCTTCTGAAGTCAGGCTGGTAAAGTATACAGGCAGATAAATCATCTGATTAATGTGAAATTAGGATACAACCTCTGGGAGGAACTCTGGGTGGGGGCAAAGCATGACCCTGTCCTTGTGGAAGACCAGGTAAGGCGACTCGACCAAGAGTACCTACAGCTCACTAATCATTCAGGTTGATGTGATGGCCACAAAGAAGGTGATGTTCCATGACAGGTGTGACATCTCACATCTGAGCATTGGCTGAAATGGCCTGCCCATGAGCACTGTCAACACCAGCAGTAGATCCATGGAGACAGAGTTTTGTGCAATGGATAGGACAGGTGATCCTGGCCTTTGAAACAGCACAGCATCACCTTCTCCTTGGCCACTGTCGGTGTACCAGCTAAATCCTGGTATACAGAGATAGCTGACAAGTGCACCTTGAGGGTGTCACTTGCAGGCTCGACTGAGAGAGGCACTAAGGTAGTCAAGGATGCTCACCATGGAACACATAAGGAAATCAAGCTCCTTAGATTGGCAGCACATTTAGAACCTCTTCCACTTAAATGCACAGCATTTACAAGTTGACTCCTTACGGGCCACTTCACAACATAGAACATGTCATCCAAAAGGCCCAGAGCCAGTCAGTCCAGTGGTGAACAGGGCTGAGGTGCAGCAAAATGCCTTTCCTCAACCGTGCCGATGACTTGAGTTCAGGAATGAGCTCGGGTCAGCCAAGGGGGAGGCTGGAAAAGACATGAACATCTGTCCTGCAGCTCTCCTCTCTCGGATCAGGGATGTAAGCTGTTCCAGCTTTTGACTGCCACTGGGTGGAGGTCCGGTGGCAGCGCCACTACTTGAGTGGCTGGCTATACACCTGGCGGGTGGAGTGGGGCTGGTAGTTCCACAGTGCATGTGTGCCTCCATGCGCATGCGTGACCATGTTTGTCGAAGTTCCGGAGGCAAAGGAAAAACAAGAGGAAACTGGACAGGGGGACTAGGCTCCATGAAACACTGCCCAAGGCACTGCAACATGCCCTGCCAGAATGACAGGACGATGGAGAAGAGCTAGGTGGTCAGTTGACAGCACCTGTGGACAGGGCTGATAGCTATCCAGTCCCAGTCAAAGGAACATAAAAACTTTATTTAAAAAAAAAAAAGGCAAAAGGCCCATAGCCTGGAACTCTACATGCTCAAGAACAAAGCTGAGAGGTACAGGGATTGAAAGGCCAGATGCAGGACCTTCACCTGTTGTCCTGTCAGCAGATCCGGGTAGACAGGCAACCACCATGGAGGTGTGCTGCTGAGACTAGGGAGAGACGGTTACCAGAACCACCTGGAGTCATCATGATCATCTCTGTCGTGTTCTTTAGAGACTTGTTCACAATCGTTTGAACCAAGTGGGAAGGGAAAGAAGGCGTAGAGAAGGCCAGGGGTCCAGGGCCTTATGAAGGCATCCACCAGCAGTCTCCACGACTGTGGAAGGGGCCAAAAAACAGCCCCAGCTTTTTCTCATGAGGCAAACAAGTCCACCAGAGGGGTGCCTCACTGGAAGAATAGGTGGTGTATCACCTACTAATGCAAGAACCACTAGTTCAATGTTACTCTGACCCAGCTGAGAGCGTCTTCCTGTTGATTATTCTCTGCCAAAGTGTGAATCACCAGGAGATCTGCACCTGGCCTGCACATGACTGTTCAGATGTGGAGAGCCTCCTGACACAATGGAAGTAAATGCATGCCATACTGCCTTTTTGAACAGAACACAGTGAGGGCGTTGTCTGTCTGGACCTACATGACCTGACCACTGATCAGAGGAGCAAACTCCATCAGAGTCAGGCACACTGCATGGAGCTCTAGTAGGTTAATATGGTGACAGGACTCCCAGGGTGACCAGAACCCCTGGGCTCTGTGGTCTCCAAGGTGTGCTCCTCACCACACCATAGATGCGTCCATCATGACTGTGATGGCCTGCTCTGGCAGACAAATGGGATTCCCTCCAGATGATCTCACACAGCTGGGTCACTATGACCAGCTGGTCCACGTGACCTAGGCACTGGGACCACTGGAGGCCCAACTTCCACTGCAGGTAAGGTCCAATGCCTAGTCTGCATGGAATCTAGTTCTGCCCCGATGAAACTGATCACCTCTGAGAGGACCAGCTCGGACTTGGCTATCAGGCTCCAGTCCCAAAAGGTCTTGGCTGGGTTGACCAACAGACCCCAGTCCCAAAAGATCTGAAGGGCCAGATGTCTGGATCTCTCTGTGGCCTCCTTGAACAGCCCAGCTATCAGCCAGTCATCCAGGCAAGGATACACCCTGATGCCCCTGCACCACAGAAAGGCTGGCACCACTGCCTTTCATTTGGTGAAGACCCTGGATGTGGATGAGAGTCCAAATAACATGATCTGGAACTGGTACAGGATCCCCTCTGCACAGAACCAAAGGTATTGGCAATGGAGCAGATGGACTGGGATGTGGAAGAACATGTGCTGGGGGTACAACGAAGAGAAACACCAGCCCTGCTCCAGAGAAGGAATGATCTGATTCAGAGTGACCATCCAGAACTTGTGCTTCCATGTTACCTGGTTCAGACTGTGGAGCTCCAGAATGGGGCATTAGTCCCCCCATCTGATTCTGAACCAGGACGTACCTAGACATACATCCCCGAGTGGCCAGAGCACCTGAGATAGGGGCTGTCAAGTGATGCTGGATCGTGGGTCAAACAACATGTCCTTGGACACCCTGGATTCCTGAGGAGCTCAGAGTCAGTACAGCAGGAGAGCCTCAAAGTCCAGAGGCAACCCTCTGCCCACCACTTCTAGAACCCACTTGACTGAAGTAATGGTGGACCATTGTGGCAAGAGGTGGAGAAACCGACCCTTGACCAGGGACTGTGACAGGAACTGAATGGGGGGGGGGATGATACCCCACAACTGCACAGCTCCAGAGGTGGCTCTGGCAGTGGAGGCACCACCACCTCTGCCCCCCCTCCTTTTTGCCATGGCCGCCAATCTTGAGTTTTGGACGGTAGCACATAATAGGAGTGCAGAACCAACAGCATGTGCTGGAGGGGGAGAGGCAAGCGGAGCGGTTGCTGAAAGGGTGACAGTACTGTTAGGCAGACTGACAGTACATGAGTGAAAAGGGCAGCCGCACCACTACGGCGAAGCCCCAACTAGCACAACCACAACAGGCGACCCCAAAACACCAAGCCGGCTGGGAAGCGAGCGCCAGAAGCGAGCAACATGGAAGGGACCTGCTGGAAGACAGATACCCACCAGCGCACACACACGGACAGCCTCCCAGCACAGCACTACAGCTGGAGCAGAATAACCCCCCTTAACAGAACTCACCATATGGACCACGGCAGCACAACAGGTGATGTCCTCAGGACCTGGGGTGGGGGGGCCAGACGCCAGAACAGGGAAGATAAGATGCCACCAGGTAACACCTCCTGGCATAGCTGCCACCTGCTGAGCACAGACCGCTGTCCTGCGCACAGTCCCCCTCCAGCCTGCCACCTGTTGCCATGTGGCTTGTGCACTGCAGGCAACACTTGGACCCAACAGTGGAGCAATGCAACCTGGTATGGGTGTCCACTTATTTCCTGCAGAGCTGCTCTTTTGACCTGCATGCCTATTCTTCGCCACTGCCACCATGGTGGGTGGCTCTGTACATGCCCCGTTGGCTGCAATGCCTGATGCTGAATTTCTGACTGTTACACCCCTGTAGTGTGCACAGCCTGTCCTGTGCCCCTCCCCACCCCGAACGCTGCCCCCATGGGCTGGCTGCCTGCTCCTGTCACCCTTGTCCCTGGGCCCTTGGCACTGCACCACGTTCTGTGTGCCCTGTACCTGTCGCCCAGCCAATGTTGCCCTTGTCCATGGGCCCTTTCCCACGGCCTTTCGGTTTCGCCCTCCTGACTGCGCTCTCACCACCAGTCACCATTCCTGGCTCTTCGCCCTTCATGTACTCCGCCTCCTGTACTCACCCACTGGGGACTTGCGCAAAAGATGTCACCCTTATCACATAAATCCATTTTGCACACCACCACTGAAACTGTCTCTTCTGGGGCTGCTGTGGCTGATATTGGAAAGCCTTCTGTTTAGGTTTCTGGTTCTTCTGGGATGAAGCCACGGAATCACTTCTTGATCCTCGTTGGATGCTCTTCCATCCTAGGGTAGAAGAGGTCAGTGCCAAAGTAGGGGACATCAGCCAGCTTATGCTGAATGTTTGCCATAAAAGTGGAAAGCTTCAGCCAGGCCTCGCAATGCATGGTGATGGCCATTGCCATGGCATGGGCACAAGAGTAAATCATGTCCAAAGCCATCTGGTGCTGCTGTTTACTCAATGTCTGACTCTGATGTCTGGCCATCTTAACTGGCAATTACAGGCAGATGGGGAGGAGGTACCCTTGCACTCCCAGCAGGAAGTGACCAAAGTTGGCTATAATGACAGAGACTCAGTGATACAGCCACGTACACTTTCTTTGCTGCATGGTCCATCTTTTTTTTAACTCCTTGTTCAGAGGCTTGTCCTTGTCCCCTTGGCCACCTGATCTACAGAAGGTGGAGTATGGAACTAGTCCCTCTGCGGGGGGGCGGGGGTTGTAGGGTAACTCCAAAAGGTAGCAGTCGGGACTGCTACTTCTGGAATATACAAGTGGAAAGTACTGGGAAGGATGCTGAATGCTGCCAAAGCTCCATGGCTGGTCCCAAGACGGCCTCAGCTGAGAGAAAGGTAACACCTGGAGAATTGTCCTTGTCCAGTATGTTAATAAATGGATATTTAGCCTAGTTATGCACTGGTTTCACGGGCACATTCACAGATTGTAACATAAATCAGACCAAAGCCCCAAAAGACCCCAGCCAGTAGTCAGTCGTCAACTCTTCAGACAATTCTTGGTCGAATATGCGAGTCCTAGTCGAGGCATGGATAACTCACCTTAGGAATAGAAAGATTCCTCAGAAATGGCCCTCAGTCACTTGTGACCAGGGGCCACCCTAGTATATTAGGACTGAATGATCTCCACTAACAGCCAGCCTGGAAAGTCGGCACGAGCATGGGACTCCTTGGTCGGAGCTTCAAACATGGGCTGTGGTAGAGGTGGCTCCAACTGAAGGGATGGAAAAGTAGACACAGGAGACAGCTCTGAAGAGTGAACTAAGGTGAGACAAGGGACCGAAGATCAAGGCAGGCAGAGCCCTAACCCTTCCAGCATTGGTTCCACTGTTCCCAGAGGAGCTCCTTGTAGAACTGACACATTTTTTGCTGATGCCTCTACTTGGCTGAGGATGAAAAGCACTGATGATGGTGCCTACTGGTAAAGCGAGATTGAGAGCACATGCGGCACAACGACTTTGACCTTGATCATCGACCTGAGGATTGATGTTGATGGGTTATGGAGAAACCACCTGCCTCAACATGTTGAGCATAAGAGGCATCAGAAGCATGACAACCAGTGAAGGCTGCTCCCAAGGCAACCCAGCAGGGGGCACCCACTGGGCCACATCCTCCAGAGTGAAGACCAGGAGAACCACTGTCTGGGAGACCAGCTAATCCTTGTCAATATCTCCTCTAAGAGCCAGTCTACAGGCTTGAGAAAGATCTTGGCTGCCTGTTCGACCAAACAAACGCTGACATACCCAATACCATCAAGTCTGCAACCTCACCCTTGACTGAAGGGAGCTCAACCAAAGTTGACCAGCTGGAGGAGCTAAGGGAGCAGGAAGAGCGTGATGTTTCCTGGTCCCATAATCTGCAACTGCGGTGCTTGTATTTCCTGCTGCAGTGATATGGGCTCTCCCCAAAGGTCCAAAAGTCCAGCAGCCAGGAGTACCAAGAAGTTAGGCCCTGCTGGATACACTGCAGGACTGCCTGCTAATGTAGCTGGTTAAGGAACCCAGTAAGCAGGCCACCATTCTCAATGTGGTGTTCACCAACTCAGACGTGTTTCAGTTTCAGTTTATTTTATATACTGGAAAGGCATGAGCAAATCTGCCCGTTTTCACAAGCGTCCAGTTAAAGGCAATCAGATGGAGATTACAATATATATATATATATATATATATACATACACACACACACACACACATATACATATATAAAGTGCATTACATTGAAAAAGCATTACAAGGAAAAAAGTACATTCAAATGGTGCATGATACAACAAGCAGTCATGGAATACAAGGTCAGGTGAACACAGCATCATATTAGGGGGAACCCTTAGATTAAATAAGACAATTGCTGGGCCAGTCATAGCCTGAGGCACCGACATGCCAGAGCAGTAGAAAGGTGACCCTTAAGGTTGTACTTGAATGAAGCAGTTGAGGGATACTGGATGACAGAAGGGGGGGGAGACTGTTGAAGAGTTTAGCACCTTTGTATTAGAGGGTGTTTTGGCATTGGGAGGTGCGACAGGAGGGGATGGTAAAGAAATGGGATGAGGATCATCTGGTGGACCTTGTGAGGGTGGACTTGGGGAAGAAGGAGATGATGCTGGTAGGTAGAAGTCCCAGTGTGAGTTTGTGGAAAAAGGGAAGAATTTTGCAGTCAAATCTGACCTCAATGGGGGGCTAGTGGGCTGATTTGTAGAGGTCACAACTGTGGGTTAGTCTGGCAAAGCCAGTGACAAACCGAATTACATTGTGGTAGGTGCTATTCAGCCTGCAGAAGTTTTTTTTGGAAAACGAGGGGTAGTAAATCAGAGCTCCAAAGTCACAGAAGGGGATGAGGAAACTGGTGGCAAGTAGAGTTCTAGATTCAGGAATTAGGGAAAGGTCTAACTCGATATGACATGCCGTGTCTTTGGTGTGCTTTCTTAATTAACTGGGTGATGTGCAGATCATAGGTCAAGTGGCAGTCAAGGAGCAGGCCAAGGTATTTAAACTCTGTGACACACTCACCGAGGTCACCATCATTGTCCAGGAGTGGGCAATCAAAGGCTGCTGGTTTTCTGGAACCAGAGAAGACCATGGACTTATTTATGTATTTTTTAGTTAAGGATAAGTCCTCTGGATGAGAACCTGGAGTGGAGCCTATGGAAGTCTTCCTGGAGTTTGTCATGAAGGCAAGTAGGGGAGGTAGGAGAGTGAGTGTAGGGAAGCCACTAAGGTCCAGCGCCCATAACTCTATATGTCTAGACCTGGCCCTTGGGACAAAGTAAGTGTTTATTAAAGGCAGAAGTCCCACATTTCAAAATGGCATACTTCAGTCGAAAGAGGGAGCCCACTAGTTGGTTGGAGTGGACAGCATCAGGGATGTGGAGAAAAGACGGGGGGGATCAGGGGACCATTCTTGAGGCAACAAAATCTTACATAACAGAAATCAAAGGAAGCAGGTACAAGAGAAACCATACAAAGAACTCTAGAGGACAGGAAGGGGGGTGGGGATATGACAGAGACATTCAAATACCTCAATGAGATCAACAGAGCTCAAGAGGGCAGTATTTGTCAGAAAAGGAGATGGGCAAGAACAAGGGGTCACAATATGAGGCTGGAATGGGGAAGACTCGGGGCAATGTGAGGAAATATTTTTTCATAGAAAGGATGGTGGATGCATGGAACAACCTGCCGGAGAAGGTTGTGGGTGCAAAAATGGTTGGCGATTTCAAGAATGCATGGGACAGGCAGAAGGCTAGAGGTAGGCTGAAGAGCAATAGGATCTGGAGTTTATACAGTAGGTAGGGAAATTGGCAGACTAGGTGGGCCAGGCAGTCCTTATCTGTCGACAAATTCTATGTTTCTAAGAGACCAATATGGTTTTCTGGAAAGCCCAGGGGTGCAGCGATAGCCAAAAAGAAGGCCTTTCATTAGGTACAAGGAAAAACAAGAGAAGGAAGAATGGGGAGTACACCCAGACTTTCATACCAACTAGGTAAGTAATATTGTACATCTCCTTAAGTGGTTTAAAGGTTTATACAGTATGATTTCAAAATTTCTCTTGGTGAACAAACCATCCTGCCTCCCATATGACAAATTCCCCACACACCACATCGGCTCAGGGCTCAGGACCACGGCCCTCCCCCCCGGACTACCGAGAAGACTCAGAGGCTCCCAAGGGCTGGAGGAAGTGCTGCCCGCTCTCCCCACACACTGCATCGGCTCAGGGCTCAGGACTTGGGGGGGCCCCCCCCCCCCGGACTACCGAGAAAGCTCAGAGGCCCCGGAGGTCGGAAGTGCTGCTCTCCCCATACACCACATCGGTTCAGGGCTCAGAACTCGGGCCCCCCCCGGACTACTGAGAAAGCTCAGAGGCTCCCGAGGGCTGGAGGAAGTGCTGCTCGCCCTCCCCACACACCACATCAGCTCAGGGCTCAGGACTCGAGGCCCCCCCCCCAGACTACTGAGAAAGCTCAGAGGCTCCCGGAGGGTCGCGAGGGCTGGAGGAAGTGCTGCCCACCCTCCCCACACACTGCATCGGCTCAGGACTCAGGACTTGGGAACCCCCCCCCCGGACTACCAAGAAAGGTATGGAGAACACGCGGCTGCAGGAGCAGCACCTGCCTGCAGTTCAAGGCGCATTGTTTACTTTGGCGCCAAAACTTTGTTTGAATAGCTGGACCTTTTAGCAAGCTGTCTTTAAATTCAGGAAAGTCGGCGCAGCACTGCAGATAGTTTTTCTGTGCTGCACTTTCCCATAGAGACTTAATTTAATTACAGTGGAAGAGTACTTTAAGACAGTTTACTATAATGCCGTTTATAATTACAGTCGCTATAGTGTAAGCTGTGTTGCATTGTTCTTACCTTGCCCCGCCTCTTACAACTCTGCTATAACTCTCTCTCCCTTAGCTCAGAGGCTCCGGAGGTCGCAAGTGGAGGAAGTGCTGCCCTCCCACACACCGCATCGGCTCAGGTCTCAGGACTGGGCACCCCCGGACTACCGAGAAAGAGTACAGTGAACATCGGCTGCAGGAACAGCACCAGCCTGCAGTTCAAGGTGCATTGTTTGACCCACCGGCACTGTGTGCCAGCTCCCCACCGCCCCACCTCCACCCTTGGTCGGCTCTGTATTATATACGTGGTGTCACGTGAGGCTGCAGCCCACTTTCCCACCTGCAGGTTATACCCGCTGAACACTAGGGGGATCCTGCCTGCCAACACCTATTCCCCTTCATTTATCCCATACAGCAATAAGTCTCTCTTAGGTCTCTGTATACTCACATTGCTCCTCACTATCCTATCCTCCCCCCACTATCCCTGCTAAAAATCTCTCTAACACCTCTGTATATGCACATCTGCCAGCATCTCAGCCACCCCAAGCTCACCCCCCCACTGCTCCTAGCCCTCCCATCTGCTTTCCGCTCACCACTAGTGCACCACACACACACTGGACCACCCTACTGCTCTCCCACACCCACCACCGATGCCCACACCCCGCCCAGTACACAGTGGTCGGTGGTCCCCCTCTGTCCTAGCCCTACCCATCCTTAACTTCCTACCCATCCCCTGCACTTCCCCCCATCCTCGCATCTGCCCAAGCACCCCTACCACTACCGCCGTAGTCCTTTTCTCCGACTCATCATCTTACTCCTCCTGTTCTCTGGGAATGTCCACCCAAACCCTGGACCGGGACATGCTGCATCGCCCCCTACAGGTCATGGACTCCGCATTGCCTCCATGAATATCTGCAGTCTCCCAAGGAAGACTGCTGCACTCCAGTGTTGGGTCTCTCAACACAAGCCCAACATTTTTGCCATAGTGGAGACCTGGCTCTCCCAATCAACTCCAGACTCTACTGTCTCCCTCCCTGGCTTCACCCTCTTTAGAGAAGATCATGTGGGTAAGCGTGGCGGCGGATGCGCAGTCTACCTAAGTAAATCCCTCCTGGGTCATGTACTACCTACCCCCAAGCTCGACCACGGGGCCCAAGCCATCACCCTAAAAATCCCCCCTGACCCAGGCCATGGCCCTCTTTACCTCACAACCACCTACACACCCCCACGTGTACAAAATCAAGCTATCCGCTCCCTCACCGACTATCTCTCTACCCTGCCACATAAGGCTGAACAGCTCATCCTAGGAGACCTCAACATCAACTGGCTTGGCGCCACTTCAACACAAATTAAGGGCAACTTCACAGCCCTTGATCTATCTCAATTAGTCACTCAGCCCACCAGATTTAACCAATTAAGTGGGACCAGCTCCCTTCTAGACATCGTGCTCTCAAACCGCCCACACAAAATAAAGGCTGTTAATGTCCTAGCCAACTCCCTTAGTGACCACTCACCTATTCTCTGCTTCTGGTCCTCCCCCACGCTCAATCCTGCGTACAAAGCCACCCCACGTCACCGCTTCCGCCTCGGGTGCCTTAATAAGCTAAAGCAGTACCTTGCCCAGCTCGACTGGTCCCCGATCTCCCTTGCAACGGACACAGATACTGCTCTAGCCTTCCTCACCAGTGCCTTCTGCAAGGCCTGTGACATCTTGGCCCCTGTCACCAACACCCACTCCAAGAGACACAATGCTGCCTGGATTTCCCCCTCCCTGATCCAACAACTGAAGCAGCGTGATAACCTATCGAGACTGGCAGGACAGCAGACAGGCAAGCCTATAATGCAGCTCGCAACCAGTGCACCTGGGCCATAAGACAAGCCAAAGCCAACTACTATCAAACCGCCTTGACCTCTTCCTGGGGCTCTGCCCGAGCTTTCTGGGATAACATAAAGGAGTTAAACGGGAAGACCCGCTCTCCTCCTCCCTCACAGATGGCTATTAATGGCACAATTAATACTGACCTACCACGTGTTGCTGACTGCCTCAACACAACATTTTCTGACCTAAGTGCAGTCCTTCCTGCCCACTTCTTTGACCCCATCCCTGTAGCCAACCTCCCAGCTATTTCCCATCCCCCTTTACTCTTCAGGACTATCTCCCCCCCATGATGCTAAACCACTCCTCCAAAAAGCCCTCTCCTCCCACAACCCCAGTTGCGACCCCCTTGACTCCAGGATACTCTGCCTAACACTTGATGTCATGCTAGCCCCCCTCACTGACCTTCTTAACCAATCCCTATGCCTCGGCCAATTCCCGAGTGCATGGAAACAGGCTGAAATCACCCCATCCATAAAAATGGAGACCGCACAGTACCAAACAACTACAGACCTATCTCCACCCCCAAAAGGCTCTGGAGAAAATAGTATCCACACAACTCATGGATTATCTATCCAACTACAACTTACTGTGCCCAGAGCAGCATGGCTTCCGCCCTGGTCACAGCACCACCACAGCCCTATTGGAGTTCTCCCACCAAATACACTCTGCACTTGACGCCGGGGAGATCGCTGGAGCAGTGTTCGTTGACCTATCCAAGGCCTTCGACACTGTGAGTCTCCCATTAATGCTCGACTCCCTCCGTCAGCTGGGCTTCTCATCTGGCCCTCTGGTCTGGTTCTCCAGCTACCTCTGGGATAGATCCCAACGGGTCAAATTAAATAGAATCCTATCAACTGCACTACCTGTACGCTCCGGGGTCCCACAAGGCTCCATCCTGGGCTTTACATTGTTCAGTCTCTTTTTAAACACCCTTCCCAGCTCCAGCACAGGAAAATTGCTTCTATATGCTGACGATGCAGTCCTAGTTGCCTCACACCCCGACCCACTCACTCTCCAGAGCTCCCTGCAACTCACCTTTAGCCAAGCTGAAAAATGGTTCCTCGACCATCGCCTGGTTCTGAACCTCAAGAAGACAAAATCTATGATCTTTGCACACCGACAAAGTAACTCCAAAAATGCTCCCCTTCGCATCATTCCCAGCACCCTCCACCCCCTTGAGCAGATATCAACATACAAATACCTGGGCATCACCTTCGACTCGGCTTTCTCCTTCCATGCCCATGTCAGCGCTTTGTCCTCTGCCATGAATGCCTGGATTGGACTCCTCTACCGCCACAAAGACTGCCTCCCTGAGTTCGCCTTACGGCTGGCTATCACTTCCTCCATCCTGTTGTTGGTTGACTATGAACTCCCCACCTATGCAGCCGCTGACCCCACTGCCCTCACCAAAGTCTAGACCTCTATCAACAAAGCCTGCAGGCTCCTGACCGGTGCCCCAGCAGAACTCACAATGCCAGCTCTACTCCACCTCAAATATACTCAATCTTGAAGAACGCCTGCAATACCACACCTGTATACTGGCAAAAAAGGCTCTACTTGGGCTATGCCCCCCAGGAGTCGCCACACCGCTTCTACGGGCCTCCCACTCGGTCGCCAGCCATAATACTACCAAAGCCACCTTCCAGGTGCCTAGAGCCAGGACCTCACTCGCCCAAAGGTCCTTTCACCACAGAGCACCTTCCTGGTATAACTCCCTCCCCAGGCACATCACAAACATCTCCAAAATCGGCCTCTTCAAAACTGCCCTATGCAAACACCTCACTAGCACTCAGAGCTGTATATGCCCATCATAGGGCTTTCCGAGAGCGCCGTTCAAAACCAACCTGTCCCTATAGTATTACGTATGCACTAGTTTACTCGATTCGCCTGTTTTTAGTCTGTACACCACACACTGTATCTTGTGTGACCCACTGGGACCCCAAATGACTTAGTTTTTGTGTGCTCTTCTGCAACTTGTCTATTTTTGCTCTTTGAAATGCCTGCTATGCATGCTGTTTGTATCTCACCTGTACTGTTCCCCACCGTCTTGCTTCACAAATATATTGTCTCCCCTCCCTGCGATGAGGTGCCTTTGTAAATGAGTCTTTGACTCAAAGGTTTGTAAATCCGATATGTGAATTAAATAAAAAAAAAAAAAAAAAATTAATACAGCCTAAGAAATATAGTGGGCTACAGCTCCCTCACTTCTCAAGGTACTATTTTGCCCTACATGGCTCCAAATATTTTTATTGGGAATTTTCAGAGTTTGCAGCATTAGCTAATTACTGTCCTGCCTAGCTCCTAATTGAACAGGATCTCTGCCTTTAATATCAACTAAATATGAAATCCCTACTATATTTCCCTCCTCACAAGCTACTCCATAATCTTAAATCTACCCCATTACATTGGTCCCTTCAAACTCACGCACAGCTCTGCAAACATTTGAAATTATCATATGTTAAAGATTCCACCTGGCCTCTTCTTAATAATCTTAATATTACTGTTGGCAACTTGCCTTTAAGAGGAACATATTGGTCACACCTGTAGAAACTGGTTTCTAGTGATTTAGTGAACAATGAAGTTTTTATCTCCTTTGAACAATTCTGTACTAAACTCATTGCTCCTGGTTTATGATTTTTTTAGTTCTACCAATTACGGCATTGCATTACTAGCTTCCTATGGCTTCCTCCATGGCCTAGTGTTGCTGGATCTTTATTTTCAGCATGGTCAGCCTTGGTATACCAAGACCGCCCAATCTCTCTACTCTACAGTGTTAGCAGTCAAGTGATATGGGACTCCACATCTCCAGCTGCATACTACTGGAGCAATGCTTTAAGCATGGACAATGATAGTAAGTGTTGGTTTCGTATCTGGCTTGATATACATAAATACGTAAAACAGGACAGATTCCGATTGCAACAATTTAATTTACTTCATAACCTATTTTACTGCTACTAAGATGTACAAAATGGGAAGGTCTGAGTCACCTATTTGTACCAGGTGTAAAGAAGCAGATGGTTCCTTAATACACATGTTTTGGTCCTGTCCCTTGGTTACCTTATTATGGAAATTTATACAAAATAAACTTGATCCGATACTTGGTCTCCAAGATGCTTTCACTCCATAAGGGGGTGTACAAGGAGCAATCAGGTAACTACAGACCTGTTAGTCTTACCTCTTTTGTGGGTAAACAGGAGACAATAGTCAAGGAGGACCTCATGAACTATCTGGAGAGCAATGGACTCCAAGACAGTAAATAGCATGGTTTTGTGACGGGGAGTCTTGTCAGACCAACCTGATAGTATTTTATGACTGAATAACGAGAGTGGTGGATAATGGCCATGCTGCAGATTTACTCTGCTTTGAGCTCAGTAAGGTTTTTGACTCAGTTCCTCACAGAAGATTACTGAAGAAGCTAGAGGATCTGGGTGCAGCAAAGGACATAGTTAAATGGGTGAGAAACTGGTTGGGAGACAGTAGAGGGTTGTGGTTAATGGAGTCAAAACAGAAGAGAGATAGGTCCCCAGTGGGGTACCACAAGGATCAGTGCTGGGTCCATTCCTTTACAATATGTTCATTAGTGATACTGTAGAATGAATCTAAGGCAAGCTGTGTCTCTTTGTAGACAACACTAAGCTATGTGGCACAGTAAACAGCAAGGAGGGGGTTAGTGAAATGCAAACCGACGTGCAAAGGTTAGAGAGGCTGACAAAGATTTGGCAGTTGAAATTCAATACCAAAAAGTGCAAAGTAAGGAATATATGGAAGAAGAAGCCCAGAACAGAGTGCTGGATAAGAGGTTAAAGTTGGGCACAACCTCTGAGGATACAAACCTAGAGGTCATCATCAGTGACTCCCTAAAACAATCTAGCCAGAGTAACAAAGCCAACAGTAAGGCAAACAGGATGCTGTGGTGTATAGGAAGAGGTATTAACAGCAAAAGGAAGGAGGTAGTACCTCCTCTCTATAGATCGCTGCTAAGACCCCACCTAGAGTACTGAGGCCAATTACAGAGTCCTCACCAAAGGAAAGATGAGGATTGGATGGAGATAGTTAGGGTTACCATCTGTCCTGATTTTCGCAGGACAGTCCTGATTTGGGCAGCTGTGTCCTGCAGAAAAACATGAAAAATACTACATGTCCTGACATTATAGTGGAGAAAAAGCTGTCCAACTTTCCTGTAAATGTTGCAAAAAAAACTACAATACCTTTAACTAAAATACCTTAAAATGATAAGAAACACTAGAACAACTAAAAAATTGCAACACTTAATCTTAATTGTGATCATTTAGAGAAAGTCTGTTGCATTGATTGAGGTTACATACTGTCCTGCGAAAAATCACATTTCAGTAAGAAATGTCCCACTTTAGGCTTCTTAAAAGGTGGTAACCCTAGAGATAGTACAATGAAGGGTGACCAAAATGATACAGAGCCAGCAGGGCAGATCTTAAGAGGATCGCCTCAAGGCACTGAACATGTACTTGCTGGAGGCCAGACTACACAGAAAAGATATCATAAAGACCTTCAACTTCTTGAAAGCAATGAACAGGTAAATTGTGAAAAACTATTTAGCATAACTAGTGAATTGAGAACACAGGGGCACGAGTGGAAACTGATGGGGGGGGGCAAGAGGGAAGTGAGAAAGTTTTATTTTACAGAAATGGTGGCGGAGTCATGGGACAATCTGACACCTGCTGTTGAGGGTGCCAAAACTATCACTGGTTTCAACCACAGCTGGAACAGAGTAAAGGGCTAAGTGGTTGCTCAGGGTTGTAGCAATAGGGCAGGAAACAGGGGGTGACTAGTGTGGGTTAGAACACTGTATGGACAATAGGTCCTGGGTTTGTTATGGTCTTATGGGCAGAAGGGATGGATAAATAAGGGATATGCAACAGTTCAGTATGTGATAATGCATTTATCTTGTACTGTTTCCAGTGACCTCAAGCAACCTCACGAGTGCGGAAAGATCACTGGAAACTGTACAAGATAAATCATCATCACACTCGAACGCTGCTATTCATTAATGCAACAGGTTTAGATGTTGTGTGAGAGCGTTTTGATTTTAGTAGGTGTCAATAATTTGTCAAAAAAGAGAAAAGAAATTTGAATTTTACGCTGTTTTTTGCAAATTATAAAAAAAACAAAATGGTATCTATAATTGAAACACCACTCATTTTGTAGATATTTTTGTGCTGAACATTTTTCGTGCTCACAGTACCATGGTATCATTTTTTGTTTTAAAGTTATTCACTTTGTCAAAAAAGTGAACAAAACATTACATTTTCTTCTGTTTTCTTGTTAATTATAAAACATACATAAGGTACTTATAAATAAAACACCACTCATTTTGTAGATAATTTTGTGCTGAACAATTTTCATGCTCACAGCACCATGCTATCTTTTTTCATTTTTAAAGTTATTCCCATTTGAATATGGATAGTACTGTTTCTGAGGCTGAACATTCTAAACGTATTCTGAAGAGATTTGTGACATAGTAACTGTGTGGATAAATGGATACTATGGTGATAAATAAATGTATCACCATAGTATCATAGATAAACAGAATAACAGAATAATAGATAGGTTCTGGTGTATTACAAGGCCGTAATTCCATCTCGAGGTTCTGGGGACACAAGAAACCTGGAGAACGAAGCTCAAGGGGTTTCTTGTGTCCCCAGAACCTCGAGATGGAATTACTGCCCTGAAACACCAGAAACTATGTGCTATTTTTTGTAATATATGGATGCGAGGAATTTTCAACTTCTTACTTGTTTCGGCTATACGGCGCTGCCGTCTACAGAGTTAGACTCCGAATCTTGTTCCTTGCTCCTCACTCGCACCCCCCCCATTCCCGTCCCCACTTCTTTCTCTCAGAAATAATACAAAAAAAAAAAAAACACTGTTTAGACAGTAGTCGTGTCGGTGATCCCAACGATACTATTACGAGGACCGGAAGTATAGTATTATTGGGCCGGAAGTATAGTATTACGAGGACCGTAAATATACTATTACAGGACTAACTAAGATATTACAGGGATTTTTTTTTATATGCTTTTTGGGGGTATTATTTTAACAATCCATATATTACAAACAGTTTTATTCTACAGTTTTTATCATGACTCCTGTTGCATAAATGGTCTTTTTTGCCATAATGTTCTATGTTTCTACGTCTGGAGGGCCAAATACACTCTTCTGAATTCATCAGAGAATGAGCCTCTGACAATGGCCCTAGCAAGGAACTCACTGCAGCTGTTGCCTCCTCTTCCATTACTGCTAGATGTGCTGCCAACCTGGGAGCCACAGGAGGCTTCCTGCAGTCTTTCAGATGACCAAGGACCAGTCAACCCTTCTGGTCTTTGAAAGATGAAGGCAGCATGGCCTGGCACAAAGTGCATCCCTCGACATTGTGCTGACCACCAAGGCAGTACAGATGCATCATGCAGATCCGTGATCAACATTTTCTGCCAGCACCAGGTGCAAAACTTAAACCCAGGTTTCTTCCTCTCCATCATCAACTGCCACTGAGAAGTGGAGCACGAAGATGAATGGAGCTCCTGAGGTAGAAAACAAACTTGAAAAGTCAAAGAATTGCCATAAAAAACATATGAACTTGCCAGCAGATAAAGGCCTTATGGTGTATCGAGTCTGCTCAACTGTGCAGCTAGTAGCCCTTAGACAGCAGCTGCCCCTCCTTCTCCTCCCCCCTCCAGTAACCGACCCCCTTACCCTGTCCCATCCCCTTTTGAAGCAGCCCACTTTACTACAGGATACCACTTCCTCTGGTAATGCGTTCCACCCTGTCACCACCCTCTCCGTAACGAAGTGTCTCCTCATTTCCCTCCTGACCCTTCCCCCCTCTAACTTCAGACTGTGCCCTCAGGTGTCCCTACCCTTTCTTAAATGAAAAAGCCCCACTGTGTCAGTCCTGTTTATCTCCTTCATGTACCTGAAGGTTTCAATCATGTCCCCCATCCCTCCTCTCCTCCAGGGAGTACGTGTTCATCTCCCTCAGCCTACTTTCATAGGGCAAGTCCCCTAGCCCATGGATTATTTTAGTTGCCCTGTGCTGCACCGACTCCAGCAACCTAATGTCCTTCTTCAGGTACGGCCACCAAAACTGTACACAGTACTCCAGGTGTGGTCTAACCAGTGTCCTACTGTATATAGCAGTAAGATCACCTCCCCCCTTCTGGAGGAAATGCCTTTGGCAATACAGCCCAGTGACCCATCAGGCTTTGCAGCTGCCTATCTACACTGTATGGAGTTGTTCACTGTTCCCATTATGATCACCCCCAGATCCTTCTCCTCCTGCATCTTGGCAAGCTAAATCTCCCCTAGCTGGTAGCTCCTTCTCAGGTTTTTTGCTCCAAAATGCAGCACTTTGCATTTCATAGCACTGAACCCCAGCTGCCAAGTGTCTGACCAACTCTCCAATTTTGCTAGATCATCCTGTAACCCCTGTTACCCCTCTAGGTCATCCACTACTGCTCTTATCTTGGTGTCATCCGCAAACAGACTGATCTTGCTCTTGATGCCTATAGAAATGTCTGCTATGAAGATCCCAAATAACACTGGTCCCAGTACAGATCCTTGTGGCACCCCACTTGTTGCTGCCCGGGGTGACAAGAACTAATCTCCCACCACCACCCTTTGCTGTCTCCCCTGTAGCCAGTTTGCTACCCATCCCGTGATCTTTACCCTGGCCCCTGTGCCTTCCAGCTTACTACCTAGCCTCCCATGTGGCACTGAATCGAATGCCTTACTGAAGTCCAGGTACAGGACATCTACTGCACAGCCCCTGTCTAACTGCCTGGTTACCCAATCATAGTACTCCACCAGATCGGTCTGACAGGATCTGCCCAAGACAAACCCATGCTGCCTGCTGTCCTGCAGCCCATTAGCCTCAAGAAGGGAAACCAACCTCTCCTTCAGGACTGTCTCCATCAGCTTTCTCAAGATGGATGTGAGGCTTACTGGTCTGTAGTCACCCGGCTCATCCTTGGGGCCGCCCTTGTGGAGGGCCACCATGTGTGCAATCATCCAGCCATGCGGTACACATCCTGACACCAGGGAGGCATTGAACAGGTCTGCCAGGACTTCGGCTAGCTCCCTCAGGACATCTGAACACTGAAATCCTTTCAATGCTGCAGATCTGCAAAGAAGGAAACAATACCTTGCAGAAGAAGGAAAGATCTGATAGTATGGGGCACAGCCAGAGGATATACCACCCACGTGGTGGGAGGAGCTTAGCTTGAAGACTTCCAGTGACTCACCTGTCTCCAGGAAGACTGCCAGAGTGTGGATAGTGAACTGTATCTGTGTTGTTAGAAAGAAGAAATCCCTTCATACTTACCATAATTTCCTTTTCTTTTCGCTCCAATGTTGTCAATGGGGAGTGTCACTTTTGAAATACCTAATCTGCAAATTTTTCCTCATTCTTAGTGCCTTCTGTGCGTAGATTGGGGACCATGTGCCACTGCAACATTATAGGGTGTTTCAGGTCTCTGACCTCCCCCCAACCTGGTGCCTCTGGTAAATGATTTATTAAACCCCCCCAGTGGGGTAGTGGCACAGTTCAAAGCTGTCAATCAGCACAGAATCCTGGACAGAACATTCCTATAGTAAAGATTCCCCACTCACCTTTGTCCACACAGTACCTATAAAGTCCTATGTAATCAAGAAAACTGCAAAATGCCCAGATCAACAAATTCTCTTCTTAGACTAACAACAACAAATGCACATGTAAAGGAATCCGACATTATAAAAGGAATAACTTGATGTCATACCTTATTCTGGAGAGCTAGATGATGAAGTGTTACTGACCAAACTTGCCTTTCTTCTAAGGTGCTCAACCACTGGTCTCTCAACAGGGTTGGCATACTGCTGATAATGCTTCTGACATAAAGATGTATTAACAGTAATAACAGTAAGCATGGCTGTAGAAAACAAGATAAGTGCTAACCTGTAACAGAAAGACACTATCCAATGTTCAGAAATGTCAACCTGTCGATATTAGTGCCTATAATCCGATATGCTAAAGGTTTTCATACAGTTGGAATAACATGCCAAAAATACTTACTTACCATTTTTTCTGAAATGCAAAATCCCTATATATACATATAGGGTATTTTCCAGGAAGTGCCACAGGCTCCCAGGAGAGGCCCCACTGACAATGTTGGAGCTAACAGAAAAGGAAATTACAGTAAGTATGAAGGAATTTCTCCTTTCTGTATCGTTTCACGTTGTCAGTGGGGTGTTAATATGTATGATATGTGTTCTAAGATGTAGTACTCATTTTCCAACTGGGTGAGAGAGAATACTGTCCAATACATAATCCATAGAGGTAATAAATAATCATTATCTGCTGACCATCACCTGCAAAACTCTGCGAACAAAGGCCACATTTGTTTTAAATTAAGTTTATTTTATATTTTCAACAGTACAAATTACAGCATTGGCAGAACTTTGAATATCCAATCTGTAGTGCTTAGCGAATGTATGAACAGCTGACCATGTCACCAGCACTAGCCCTAGCTATCCTGGGGCCATGTGGGAACCTCCTTGCTGAGGCCCCATATTAGAAGTTGCGAAGCCCCCAAGAAACATCCTCATCCCTACCGTGGCCTCCCTATAGCTTCATTTTCATCAAGTTTTGTGTCATTTTTGTACTTTACTTGAATTAGAACATACAGGACCAGGAAGAAAGGAGCCAAGTGGACAGCTGAGGCATTACGAGGGCTCCTCTACTCTTGGGGCCCTGTGCAAATATACAGTTCGCAGCTTGCTAAAGCCAGCTCTGCTGACGTTGGTGCCTTGCACAGTTCTAACACAGGTGGCTTCCACTCTCTGCCCAGGAAGCTGCCAAACTCCTGATGAAGTGGGCTTTGATGAGGACCGGAGCTTTCTTCTTCTCTGCTACATAGGCCTTGGTGATGCAAGCCCTCGCCCACCTAGCCAAGGTGGCCTTGAAGGCATTTTGATCCTTTTTCACTGCTCAAAAAATAACAAACAGACTTTCGGACTTCCTGAACTCTGCTGTCCTTTTAAGGTACGTCCTGACTGCCCTGCACAAATCCAGATTGTACAGCTCACACTCCATGGCATTTTCCAGCTTAGGACAGAATGATGGCAGACAGATTTCCTGATTTACATAAAAAACTGCAAGTACTAGCGACAAAAAACTGGAACCGTCCTCAAGACCAACTTTTACTTATGAATGATAAGGTAAGGTTCTTTGTGTGACAATGCCTGAAGTTCACCAATCCTTCTGGCTGAGCAGATTGCAATTAAGAAACGCACCTTGTATGACAGGATGCTCAGTGGCACTGATGAAATTGGCTCGAAGAGTGCCTTACAAACAGCACTCAACACCAGATTCAGGCCCCATGGAGATACAGGAGACTGAAACAATGGTCTGCTTCCAACTGCTCTTGGAAAAGAATTCCCTATTTGTCCCCAGAGACAAGCACAAGGGAAAAAAAAATTCACAGGGCTGCTCCTACTGCAGATACCTGACCTCTCAGGGTACTCAGTACAAGCCCTCTGTCCACCCTGGTCTGCAGAAAATCCAAAATCTGTGGAACTGTACCTTTAGAAGGCCTGATACCTTTCTCTCTGGCCTAAGCCAAGAAAGTATTCCACACAGAGTTATCACTTACAGACACAGACACCTTCCTGGTGGTCATTAAGGTATCCACCACTTTTCTGGAAAACCCCTGTTTTAACAATCTCCTCATCTCAGACGCCAGGCCACCAGCTGCATCGCCTGTGCATCTGGATGCAGAATGAGCCCTTGGAGAAGAAGGCTCCCCCTGGGAGTGGAAGTCAAAAAGGAACGTGCCAAGCAAGATTTACAAGGTCTGAGAACCACAGCCTTCTTGGTCACTCTGGTGCTATCAGAAGACATTTCCCTTTGAGCACCTTATTTTAGGAGGAACCTTGGGAAGGAGAGGCAGTGAAGGGAACAAATATGCTCTGAAGAAATCCCACGTCTGGGACACAGCATCCACCGCTTTTGCCTGAGGACACCAGTACCAACTGAAGAACCCTGGTATCTGAGCATTTTCCCATGATGCAAAGAGGTTTATCTGAGGATGACCGAAACTTCGGCACAGGAGCTTGTCCACTTCTGGGTTTAACATCTATTGCCCTGGATGGACTGTCTCGTGACTCAGCAAATCAGCCTGGATGTTCAGTTCTCCTGCCAGATGAACCACTGAGAGAGAAGGTTCTTTTCTGCCCACAGTAGCATTTTGACTGCTTCTGCCAGTATCTCCTTGCCTTTTGTGTCTTCCTTGGTTGTTTATGTATGCCACCACAGTGGCATTATCCAACCTTAGTTTCAAGGCCTTGGACAGTACCAGATTGTGAACATGAAGAAGAGCAAGTCATACTGCCCTCATCTTCAATACATTTGTCTGTAGCTGCTGCTCCTGAGGGGACCAAACACCCTGGAGCAGGACTTGGTCCAGGACTGTGTCCCAGGCTAGCATCAGTTGTCAAGATCAGCTCTGATGGTGCTGCCAAGAGAGACTCCTTGCTGAGGTTCTTGGGATTTTTCCACCAAGTCAGCAACTGTTGAATGATCATGAAAGCATGATTAGGACTTGGTAGTCTTCTGAGGCTGAATTCCAAGCTGCTAGCACCCCATTCTAGAGGGTCTGCATATGCACATAGGCCCACAGTATGAACTCTATCGCTGCAGTCATCAGCCCCAAAATCCAGAGAAACCTGTACGCAGAGCCAATGACTGGCTTTTCAACTACTGAACCTCTCACTTCAGGGTCTCCTTCATGGACGAAGAGAGGAAGATTTTCTTCTCGTCTGTCTTGAACACCACACCCAAGTGTTCCAGTCTCTGTGTCAGGATGAGGGAGCTCTTTTCCAGTAGTGGAAATGCTGCCCCCTGAATCACAAAACTCAGAAACTTTTGGTGTGAATGGAGATGTGGAGCTATGCATCCCTCAGGTTTATGCATGCTAGATAGCCCCCTGGCTGGATATCCCTGCTGATTGATCATAGAGACTGCATCTTGAAGGTCATGTGGTGTAAAACTTGTTTAGGGGTTTTGGATCCAGAATTGGTTAGAAACCCCCAATCTTTTTGAGAACGATGAAATAAACTGAACAGAATCCAAAACCTTTTTTAATGGGGGGCACCAGGAGAACTGCCCCAATTTGTCTTAGGTGATCCAAGGTCTGCAACAACGCCTGCCTCTGCCTCTTCACTGAGTCTTTAGGGACTAGGGACTGCAGGAAATGACCCATTGTGGGTACTGTTAAAATCTCTATTGCAAAACCTAGTGCCAGTATCTCTAGTGCCCACGTGTCTGATGTAATTTGGACCCATCTCTTATAAAAGTTCTGTAGTCTTCCACCAAGGGAAGGGAGCAGAGATGGGCCTGTCTACCTTCACTGGGAGTCCTCTACCCTTCACCATGAAGCCCCATTATGCCTACAGGTGAAGGATCCCATTACTGTTGCTCTTAAAGCCAGAATAGGCTACCCTATTCCACTGGTTTCTGAAATTCCAAAAGGGATGAAAACCACCTCGACACTGCCACTGCCAAATAAGTCTTCATCCTCTTGATGCTGAATTTGTTTTCTG
This sequence comes from Neoceratodus forsteri, assembly GCA_016271365.2. Classification (NCBI taxonomy): domain Eukaryota; kingdom Metazoa; phylum Chordata; order Ceratodontiformes; family Ceratodontidae; genus Neoceratodus; species Neoceratodus forsteri. Next base: position 67,626,096 of record CM028133.1, read on the forward strand.
TTGCTGCTTTGACACGTAGGTTGTCCGTTCTTAACCTGGGCATGCTTTAAAATGTCACGCAAGCCAGAGTCGAATAAAAGTCCTCTCTCAAAGGACAGGTTAAACTGCTTGGCCTTCGATGCCTGGTCTGCAACCTAATGCTTGAACCAGACACCCCGCATCACTGCCACAATGTGACAAGTGCAGCACACTGACATCCATAAATTGTCCAATGCAGCATCCCCTAGAAAAGCAGATGCCATAGATACCAGCTGCAAAATGTTCATCCGCTCAAGCGTCCTGGGGAAACAAAACTACCCAGGCCATAATCCACGAGTTCAATGCTCTGGAAACAATAAAAGATGTATAGGAGGTGCAAGGATTTACTCCATTCCAGGCAAAGGCTCTTCTGTGTGCAGTGTCCACTCGCTTATCATGAGTATCAGTTAGGGCCAACAACCATTCAATAGGTATGGTTGTGTGCTTAACTATACACAGCCTTATCCGTCAGAGGAGGGATCTCCCACTTCTGGGAGCCTTCCTCTAGAAATGGACAAGATCTCACCTGCAGCCTAGGTAGATACCTGCGCTTATCTGTGTCGGCCTATTCCTGTTCAATAATCTGGTTGCAGTGCACAAAAGTTCAGAAAAGACTTTGGTGTGCAGAAGGATGCAGACAGAATCGGATTCACAGACAGAGACTCCAGGACTTGCACCTCCTTCAGCTGCAATAGCCTACAAGCCTCCATTATAAAGTAGGACAGAGATTTTGTGTCAAACGGGGAGGGGTCAGAATCATTTTCTTAGGCTCCGTCCACTCCCCTTCCCCTTCAGAGGGGTCCTTCTCCTCCTCATCAAATAGCATGGGTGGGTCAGGATTTTCCCCTTGGCTCCATAAATGCTCCTCTTGACCCTCCATATAGTCAAGGTTGGGTTGCCTGTGGATCTGGGTCAGCAATATTGTCCTGCTCTGGCACAGCTATATGTGCCTGTATGGGTCCCCCAACCCGAGAGGCCCACCTTAGGTTCAGATGTGTTTGTGGGGGTGTCCTGCAAAACATCACAACTTGGTAGCTCATTTAACAGCAACAAAACTCTGCCTTGCCACTGCCAGTTGGTACCACACATGCACCTGCCCTCCAGCTCGGGGGTTCAGTTTGGGGCAACCAAAACATTTATTTTAGACTGTGTTACACAATAAGGGCAATATGGCCTTAAAGGGGAGGGTCTCAGATAGGCCATGATGCTAGCCATCTTATAGTTAGAATCCCACAATGCAAAATAAAAGACAAAAACTGTGCAGAACTAACTGTAAGGCTCTTAAATGCTTTTCACTTCAAATACTGTACAGTTACTGCCTTTTGCCTCCTTATCCCCCTCTTAAGCTGACCGAGAGTAAACCCAAGTTGAGTTACTTGATTTTTGTAGCTGCCTGTCGAAGTAGCACTTCCTAGCTGGGAGCATGTAAGAGTGTTCTGGCTCACTAAACAAGGATGCTGTCTAGAAAAACCAAAGACATTGTCTGGATCCAAAAACTAAAAAACACTATAAAAATAGAAAGTTTGGCTCCTTGCAGAGCTTCACCTCAGTGAAAGTGCTGGCAGGAGTGTGCAGTGATGCACATGAAATGGGTCCCGTCACGCTGATACACATGACATCACCACATCAGCGTAAGTGCACATGGACACCAGGGGCATGAATCGGTGAGCCAGTGAGAAGGGAAGGCACCTAAGCAATGAAAAAAGGTACAAATCTCTGCTGGCAGATTGCTAGCAATTGCCAACCAACTGAGCAGCCCTGAGGAATGCCCTACAAGGTGCGACTTGAACATTTTTTTTTTAGCCAATTATTTAACCAGGAGTGGCACACTAAGCTGAAAGCTTGTTTACAGGTGCGACCTGAGAGCACAGGGAAGTTAAGTGACTTGCTCAGGGTCACACAGTATGCAAGTAGGGGCTGTGGGATTCAAACCCACGTCTCCAGATTTGCAGCTCAGAGCCTTAAATCACTGCGCTATACTGCCTCCCAAACTGCAGTGCTATAGTAGTAGATGAATTTTATTGATCAGTATAAAGCCGTTTACTATATAAAAAGACTTTTACAGATACAAAAATAATTTTACAGATACAAAAATACATAAATAATTATAAAGCAGCGAGCTTAGACATCTTCATAAATATCACTCTTATACAATTCAATGGCACAATAATAATATTTAAGCATATGTAGTGTCTCAATTGAAATTACATACTCAAATTATGATAGTGCAAGTCTGTATTTCACAGATGAGTTGTCAAAAGAAATGCTGCCAAGTTTTCAGTTGTTTTCTTGTCTTTAGTTTTAAACAGATAATCCAGAAAGTCAGAAGGGGGGAGACTGATATCACCAAGCAACCCACCCCAACCATTTTTTCCTGGTTGGTTCATAAAGAGGACATAACAGAATCACATGTTTTAAGTCATCTATGGAGCCAAGTCCACATTTACAAAATGGGGAGGATAAACCCTTTCTCTTCTGTCTGAAGAGTATATAACTGGCCATATAACTTTCGGTTCTAAATCTTGTATAAATTCTCCTACGTTTAGGGCATATTAGGAGAGAAAGGTACGGCTCAAAACCACATGAAGTTTTAAGTGTTTTATAAAAATCATGGAGCTTGAGCATAGAAAGTTGAAAGAGCAATTTTTATCCCAATCACCAAGTCTCAGTTTAACATCCTGCTTAATTTCTACAAAATATCTGGAATAAATTTCATAAAGGAGGTATCCCAGACCTGCTGGCATTATTGTTTCCTTAATAAGCTGGATGCAGGGATGTACTTTTCCCAAACTGGCCAGTCTGATACTCTCCTCCAGACACATTCTTAGCAGGGTTCGACAAATACGATAGCCCGACGTCCCGGGCTATTACTTCCCAGTCAGGGACAAGTACTGTTGTAAGGAGCCACTTGTCCGTGGGCAAGCATTAAAATAAAAAAAATATATATTGGCTACAATACCAACTTTGCAACAGCAGGGTGCGCGTCACGCGATACGCAATACTGCAGCAGTCCTGCCCGACCTGTCTTGTGCTGGTGGTCATCAGCCCACAGAGCAGCACTCACGTGATATGGCAGGTGGCAGCAGAGGCAGAAACAGCGCCTGGGCCGGGTACAGCGCCTGGGTAGAGTACGAGCAGTATGCCAAACGGAAATGCCGAGGAGGAGCCAGCCATGAGACTGCATGTGTGGCAGTAAATCCATCCGAGGCTCACCAAAGGGTAAGGCGACATTGGCTCCAGCGTAGGTTTGGCGAGACTGATCTGGGGACTGATGCACTGACGCACTCACTTTCTCTCATCTTCACAGAGAGAAGGACGTGCGTACTGTTCCCAAGAGCAGTTTGTTCATGGAGAAGTTGATTAGGCCTACGAGTCGAGGGGCACTGCTTGTAATAAAAATAAAAGCCAGGGAGAGTAAGAGTTAGCGAGGGAGGTTGGGGTTGGTGTGAGCCGAGGTCAGTGATCGGCGCGCTGTGGCAGGGGGTGCGGAAGCCGCAAGCTGGACACAAATGAAGCTGCCATCAGTTTGCTCACACAAATAAAAAAATAGGGGCTGGAGAGAGAACATTGTTGAAGCCAGCCTTTTGCTGTCTGTGTTTTACAGAAGCCAAAAAAAACCGAGAGAAAACACAAAGTCAATAAGGGGCAGTATTACAAATAAGTGAATTGAATTTGTTCCCATATTTTATATATTTTATATAACTTAATTGAAGGAACAAGGAAATCAGGAGGGGTATACTAACCAAAATAAACAGGAAGGGAACTTACTAGTGCAGTGATCCAAGGAAACACAGTGCATTGTAACTTTTTTAGTTTGAACTGCTGTCTGGAGCTAAATTGTCTACTAGGTTGAGACTGTGGAGTCAGTGGTGAGCCTAATAAGGGAAGGGAGGGGAAGATCAGCCACTGAGACAGCAAGAGCAGTTTGTGTTGTAAGTTAAATGTAGTAAATGTCTATCTGTGCCAAAATAAAATTGTAGCAGTAAGGAGGAGGAGAAAGAAAGCAAGGAGGGCTTAAGGCCAGGGCTATAAATAAATAAATAAATCAAAAAGTTGATTGGTTGATATTTTGAGGTTAACACCCGCTCATTGTAGTGTCCTTCTGATCTAGTGTCACCGTCTGCCACCCAGTCCACCAAACCCCGGCACCCAAAGAAACTCACACAAACACACTATATATATTTTATTATTTTATTTTATTATCACTGGAGGAAGAAAATAAGTGCCACAATATGCAGAACAGGAGTAGGAGGAGCAGTAAACAGCAGACTCTTTTTTCTCTCTGGTCAGTAGCCTCACGAGTATCAGCAGTGACAGCAGACTCCATCAGTAGCAATACACCACCTGAAACTGAAACACAGTCCACCTCTGTGTCTAGTGCAGATAAGAGTAATAACAATGACAATGAGCCTATATCTGTGTAGGAGATATAACTGCTGATCATCAGTGTCTTGAATTAAGCAATGAAGGCTTAACTGAAGTTTACATCCACTCCTAAAAAGCGTGCTTTAGTGCTCCATGAGCAGGATGAGGGCCAGAGAGCCAAATAAAGATAAATACGATCGGGAGAAAGGGCCAGATTGTTTCAAAGGCATTGGTTAACCATTTATAACAGCTGAGATATGATGAAAAAAGAACTGATGTATTCCACTATATGCGAAAAATATCCAACCATTGCAGTACCAGCCTTTTCAAAGAAACCTAATGTTTTTGCCACTGGCTCAAATAATTTTCGAATTGAGTCACTACGTGCTCATGACAAGTCCAATCCACATTTGCTGTGTATGAATCAACATATTGCACACAGTGGTCAGCGTGTGGTACATTTTGATATCACTGAGTCCCCACTGTATCAAGCATTTACGCAGTTGGATCAGGGCACTAAGGTCAAGATGCAACGCCTGTTCAACACAGCATATTCCATTGCCAAAAATCTGCCCTTTCTCGGACATGGAGTGGCTCTCGAACTGCAAAGAAAAAATGGGAGAGCAGCTTGGTTCTAATTATACCAATGATAAATGAGCCAGGGACTTCTGTGGTGCTATATCAGCAGTTATATCCCAAACCCAGATGCAGACTCTTATTGATGTTAAATATGTGACAGTTCTTGCTGACGGTAGTACAGATTCTAGTATAACTGAGTGGGAAAATGTTTTCATACGGTTTGTTGACCAAACTCAAAACTGGTGCGACAGTGCTTATCCAAGCTGTGCCACTGGAACATGCACATGCAGAAGGTGTATTTCACGTTAATAACGACTCGCACTTGAGTCAGTAAATCTTCTCTAAGTAACCTACAAATGTTCACAATGCAGGGCCATTCCTTGTTTCAGCAAATTTTGATGGGGCCAGTGTCATGATGGGTGAAAGAGGAGGAACCATAGCAAGTTCATGGGAACACTGTCCTCAAATAATTGCGATGCACTGTGTTGCCCATAAGTTAGAGCTGGCAGTTCTTGATGTGGTAAAGAAAATACATTTGTGTCAAAGCTTGAAAGTACTCTTAAGGGAATATTTAAGTTTTATCATTACAGTCCCAAAAAAATGAGAGAACTAAAAGAAATTGCAAATGTCATGGATACTGATCTTGCTCACTTTAGTGCTATAAAACAAGTGAGATGGCTTGCCAGTAGGTCACGGTCAGTTCATGCAGTTCAGGTTAACCTACCCACTGTCGCTCAACACCTAGAACATGCATCTTCTGCTGCTGGTGATGAAGGTTCTAGAACAAAGCCCTCTTAAAGGAAGTACGAGTGTACAATTTGTAAAATCCTATATATACTACAAGACTTCCTGCCAATACTAAAAACCTGTCACTCCAGTTTCAAAGAGATGACATAGTAATACTGGAAGTTCCACAACTTGTTGAGACCTGCCTACTCCAGCTACAGGCTGAAAACATCACCAGGGAAATACATGGCAACTTTTTTAGCCATTACAAACCTGAACAGAAATGGATGGAGTATGTTGTGTCAAAGAGGGAGGGGGAGGAGGAGGAGGAGGAGGAGAGGACTGTTCCTTTCCCATTCAGAGGCAACTGCCCAGAAGTCAGTTTTGTAAGAGATCGCAATTGCAGAATTTAATAAATGCAGCAATAACGTCATATAGACGAGAGGTTTAAAAATTTCTCAGAGGTGCCTCTCAAATGGTTCAGCTGTTTAGATTTCAAGCAGTTTGATCTGCCGAGAGACCAGCTAGCGGTGTTTGGGACCTGTGAACTGGCAAACCTGGTTAAATACTTTGATTTTTCACAGAAGAGCAGCAGGAACATATAAAGTCTGAGTATGCTGCATTTAAAATGCTGCTTAAATCTTCAGCTGACAAACCCGTGTTGCAGGTCTACACAAAATTACTAAAGAAAAACCACCACAGATTGGGCACATTATTCTTGACTTAGTTGAAATACTAATAACTATGAGTGTCTCAACTGTTAAGTGTGAAAGAGTTTTTCTATTCAGAACCTTATCAAAACAAAAACGGACACGGCTTTCTGATGACACACTACAGTCTCTCCTGCAGATAGCGGTAGAAGGTCCTGAACTGTATGAATTTAATCCTGATCCTGCAATTAACCACTGGCTGCTCTGTGGTCCAGGAGCGAGACATGTTCATGGGCATGCTGCTGTTACTGCTGCTACATCTACTGCTGGTGGTGCAGCTGCTGCTTCCGTTTCTTCTCCTGATGAGTGATGATGATCCAATGCAAAGTACTCTAGTAGTGCTCCATCATCATCTTCCTGTCTTCCCAATCTCTAGTCAGTCGACCCTTGATGACAGTCATGCTATATTCACAGAATGGCTTGTTGATTGATGGCCTTGGCTTCACTTCACTACAATTATCCAATCTCTTCTGAAACAGACTTCAGCCTGCCCTGCATGCACACATGGTTAGTTAGGGTCACCACCAGATGTCCTCTTTTATGAGCACATGTCCTCTTTTCCAGCTGCCAAATATTCTTCATGTACCTTCAATTCAATATCCCGTATTATTATTATTATTTTTTTTTATAATTTTTTTTACTCTCAGTCTCTTCTCCTACCGTACCTAGGACCTCCCTTGTATATAGAGCTGTGAAGGAAGTGGAGATTTTAAACTTGTTTACTCAGGGTCTGGCACCAGGGCTCATCGGGAACTAGGTGTCCTCTTTTGGCATCCCAAAAATCTGGTAATGGGTAATGGTACTCCTACACAGTACACGTCCCACCCTGGACCTGCCATATTAACATTCAGAAAAGAAAGGAATTGGATGGACAGTCAGTCACTCAATATTGTTTTTCTCGATTTACACAGTTCTTCTACATCTACATCCATCCTAATACAATAGTACAACCCCAGACACACCATGTAATTTATTTCTACAGATGTTTGGTTAAAATTTTCATGTAAGCGTATTGGACTACCACTCGGAACTCTGGGACTACCATTTTTGACCAGACCAGTTGTCCGGGACTAGCATTCCATTTTGAGATTTGTCGATCCCTGATTCTTAGGTATCTATTTTCTGGTAAAAGAAATAGTTTTAGCAAGAATAAAATGTATTGCTCTTGTACAAGAGAAAGCAAACAGTGCTGACCTAACTCCAACGCTAGAATGCAGTTTGGGGTTCCTTGGGGTATAAGAACGTATCTGTAGAGTTTATTTAATATTGTTTGTTGCCTTCAGACCTAAGTGTATCCCCATATCTCAGAAGCATATAGCATGCTCGTTCTTATTTTTGGCATTAAGCACTTTCATAATTCCTTTTACTGATGATTTCCCCATTTTATTATTGAACATTTTTAAAGCTTTTCCTGAGGATCTCATTTTATTTTGAATAGTGTCCAAATGTTTGTCCAGGATAAACTATGGGCAAATTGTACCCCCAGGTAGTCATAATGCTTAACCCTTTCTATACATATACCATTAATCTTAAAACTTGACTTATTTCTAATTTGATTTCCAAATAGAACAATATTTGTCTTACTGAGATTAACCTTCATCTTTTGTTGGGCACAAAGAGATTCAAACAGAGCCAATTTCCTTTTTAGTCCAAAAGCTGAAGGTGAAAGCAGGACTAAATCATCCGCATGAGCGAGACTATCAGTCCAATCCTGCAGTCATTTACCTTGGGAGCATGAAAGTCAGGGTTGCTAATCTGATCCAAAATTAGATTAATATATTTGTTGAATAGAGTAGGTGTTAAAATACACCCCTGCCTAACCCCCCACGTTCGTGGAGAATATTTCAGTTAAATGTCCATATTGGTCATATTGGATTCTAGCCCAAGTATTTTCAAGAAGTCTGATAATATCAAGCAAGGAATTCTCCAGCTTCAAATCCTTGAGCATAGCCCAAAGGATTTTCCTACTAATGCTATCAAAAGATGAAGAATAATCCACAAAACAGCAGTATAAATTGTATTTCCTGACTTTGACATACTTCCAAATCAAATACTGCAGTACATAACAGTGTTGAACTGTAGAGCGGTTCTTCTGGAACCCTTTCTGTAACTCATTCAACACTGAATTTTCCTCAGCCCATTCGAGCAATCTACCCAAGATTATTCTGGAGAAAACTTTCTGAGATACATCTATCAGGCTGATAGGCCTGTACATTTCAGGATTATTAGGATCCTCTTTTTTAAAAAATAGGGTATATAATGCTGCCTGCCCAACTAGGAAGGCACTGTAGGCCTTGAACCAACCCATTAAATAAAAGGAAAAGAAGAGGAGGCCACCAAGTAGGGAACGTTTTGTATAGATCACCTAAGATTCCATCCGGTCCCGGAGCTTTACTGGATTTAAGTGAGTTCAGGGCCAAACGGAGTTCATCTTCTGTGATCATAATAGGTCGTGGAAAAATCATCTGTCCCTTGGATTTATGATAGTCAAGCATTTCCATCTCTACTTGAGAGTAGTATAGCTGTGAAAAGTATGAGATCCATGCTTCAGGTGTACTATGTACGTCAAGCTTACCGGAGTACCTACTGTATCCCTGAGACACCATTTTCCAAAAATGTCTACCATCCCTGTCTAAAACTGTCTGTCTTAATTTTTCCCAAAGACCCTGAGTATATTTATTCCTTACACTTTCAAGAGTTGTCTTGTATTTTTCTCTTTCTTTTTTCAACAATTTATAGTCTGTTACTGTTTTATTTCTTTTATTCTTGTGTAGTCTTAGCATTTTTCCAAATGATTTTTGTGCCCGCATTCTTCATTAAACCAAGACTTTTTAAATGTGGATTTACCGTGGTTTTTTGCACCATGGTTTTAATAATATATGTGAATCGTTTCCCAGTTTTCTAAAATATTAGATAATCCATTTTGATTAACAATAGTATCATGTGTGTTGCCCAATTCTCCAGTACTCAAAATAGCCTCAAAATGTGCCTGATGTATTGGTCCCCATATAATTCTCCTCTCATTAATAATCTCCAGATTTTCTATCAAGTGTCCCTCTTTCCTAAGTATTCTAAATAGACATTTCAGAGGAAGGACAATAGGAAAATGAGCAGATTCCAATCAGCCCTTAACCTCTAACTTCTGTACCAGCTGTATTGCCTCCAGATTGGTCCAAAATAAATCCGGTGCTGATGCACTCATGGTCTCTCTAAAGGTAAAAGCCCCAAGACAGTCTCCCTGAGTTCTACCATTCTAGAGACAATCATTCCTGGATACAAGAGCATTCAGGAGTTCCCTGCCTCTGGAATTGGACACTAAATCCCAGGAATTCCTCTAATAAGAGACATTTGAGTTAAATAAAGGGAGAGTGCATATCAAATCAGTATATGTATCTTCCAGAAATCGAGAGGGAATTCTGGAGTTAAAATCTCCCAAGATGAATACAGGACAAACTGTATTATTGTCAGCCAAGGCATCGAGCAAGATTTTCAAGTCCTGGATATAAAGATCCACAGCATCGGAGGTGTTAGCTCTAGGGGAAAGAACAGGTTACTCACCTGTAACAGTAGTTCTAGGAGTGGTATATGTTGTTCATCCACACACTCTGGCATGTCCCTTTCCCCTTTAAAACTTGCCGGAAGTCTTAAGCTGGATCCTCCCACCCACCCAGGTGGTAAATACCTCGGCTCCACCCCATGACGCCAGATCTTAGCCCACTGGAAGCCAGGTTGTGCGCCTAAATCTGGGGATGTCAGGTGGGTGCGTGTGGATGAACAACATATACCACTCCTAGAACTACTGTTACAGGTGAGTAACCTGTTCTTCTAGGAGCGTGGATATGTTGTTCATCTACACACTCTGGCAGACTCCAAGCAGTTCTACAGGAGGAGGGAGGCAAGGTGCACACCCCCTACTTAAGTAGGAGAGATTGGAGAACCGAGGCCCCAAAACCAGCATCCTGGCGTGACTCAAGGTCGATGTGGTAGTGGGTAATGAAGGTGTTTGCTGACTTCCAGGTAGCAGCCCAACAGATTTCCTGGATAGGGATGTCCCTGGAAGCAGCCACCGATGCAGCAGTATGGCGGGTAGAATGAGCTCTTAGCCCTTTGGGAGGCTCCTTGCCCGCCAACTCATAGCACAGACCTATGCATGATGTAATCCACCGAGCAATGGTCCACTTCGCTGCAGATCTGCCAGAAGCAGCTTCAGCTTAGGGTGACAAACAGCTGGCGAACCTCTCCCCGAATTTCCGCCGTTCTCTCATTGTAATAGGAGACAGCGCACCTCAGGTCCAAAGTATGGAGCCTGTACTCAGCGTCCGAGGTGTAATTAGGGTAGTAAACCGGCAAAGTCAACACCTGGTTAAGGTGAAACTCTGACACCACCTTTGGGAGGAATTTTGGGTGGGGGTGTAGGACAACTTTGTCCCTGTGGAAGACCAGATAAGGGGAGTCCACCAAAAGCACCTGGAGCTTTCCTGTCCTTCTAGCTGATGTGATAGCCACCAGGAATGCCGTCTTCCACAACAAGAGTGAAAGCCCACACTTGTGCATGGGTTCGAATGGCTTGCCCATGAGCTTTGCCCAAACCAGCAAGAGATCCCACAGAGGCGGAGGTTCACACACCGGAGGGGATATGTGATCCAGGCCTTTGAAAAAGCGCCCGACCACTGTCTCCTACACCAATGTCGGCTGACCGGCCTACGCCCGGTAAGCAGAAATGGCTGCCAGGTGCACCCTAAGGGTCGATGACTGTAGACAACCTTTGGACAGAGACCAAAGGTAGTCGAGAATGTTAGCCACAGAACAGGATAAGGGGTCCAGACTCTTACCCTGACACCAAATGGAGAATCTTTTCCATTTGAAGGCATAACATTTCCTAGTCGATTCCTTTCGAGATGCCTCCACAACAGTGTAGACATCCTCAGAAAGACCCAAAGCCCGGAACTCTAGCCGCTCAGGTACCAGGCTGTCAGGTGCAGGGATTGAAGGTCTGAATGGAAAACTGTCCCCTGATTCAGAGATATCAGGTCCGGGCATGTACAAAGCCGCTCCGGGAGCCTGCAGTTGAGGCTGAGGAGATCTGGGTACCAGAATTGGCGCGGCCAGTCTGGGGCTACCAGGATACATAGATACATAGACAGTGTCGGCAGATAAGGGCCTATGGCCCACCCAGTCTGCCCATTTAAGTTTGTAAGTTCAGTTTATGTTTTCCAGGAAGTCTGTTGCCCCTTACCCCTGACCTCCAGAATTCCTTTATGTCTATCCCATGCATTCTTAAATCCCGTGATTGTTTCAGCCCCCACCACTTCCTCTGGCAGGGTGTTCCACTTGTCCACCACCCGTTCTGTGAAGAAATTCTTCCTCACGTTTCCTCTGAATCGTCCTCCCTCCAACTTCATCCCATGCCCTCTAGTCCTGGAACATCTTTTTCGCTTAAAAATAGTACATTCCTGCACCCTGTTCCTCCCTGTAAGATACTTGTATGTCTCTATCATATCCCCTCTCTCCCTCCTCTCCTCACCTTCACCTTGTCCCTGCTCACCTTGAGTAACACCTTGTGGATTGTGAGAAGGCGTACAGGAGGCCTGGGGTCCACGGCCTCAAGAAGGCATCCCCCTGCAGCGAGCCCTGCTGGGGGGGAGGGGCGGGCATGATACAGCCTCAGCTTGGTGTTTTCCCTGAAGGGAAACAGGTCCACCATCAGTTTGCACCAACGGGAGGACAAGCTGTAAGCTACCTCTGGATGGCGTGACCACTCATGGGATGTCTGGCCTATGCGGCTGAGAGCATCCGCCAGCTGATTCAAGACTCCTGCCACATGGATGGCTAGGAGATCCACCTCCAACCGGCTGACAAGGGTCCAGATTCGAAGCGCCTCCTTGCATAGCAGACGGGAGTGCGTGCCGCCCTGTTTGTTGAGGTAGTATATGGTCGTGGCATTGTCCGTCTAGATTTGAACCACTTGACCTCGGAGCTGAGGAGCAAAAGCTGACAGCGCCAGTCAGACTGCTCTGAACTCCAATAGGTTGATGTGGCATTGGGACTCCTCGGGGGTCCAGAACCCGTAGGCTCTGCTGTCCCCCATGTGGGCTCCCCAGCCCATGAGAGAGGCATCGGTTGCAAGAGCGACCGTCGGCTCGGGGCAGACAAACGGGATCTCCTCCTGCAACCATACTGGGGCAATCTACCACTGGAGAGCATCCCACATCTTCTGGGTCACAGTGATCAGCTGGTCGAAATGACCATGGCGCTGAGTCCACTGAGCGGCCAGCTCCCATTGAAGGGGATGCATGTGCCATTTGGCCCAACGGACCACTGAGGTGCATGCCGCCATGTAACCTAGAAGGCGCAGGAAGTCCCAGGCAGGGTGCAAGTGCCCAACCAGAAATGATTGGGCAAAGGAGGAAAGAACCTCCACCCCGTCCGCCGGGAGCCGAGCTCTGGCTTAACGAGAGTCGAGCTCCACCCCCAATGAAGCCCATCACCTGAGAGGGCACAGTTCCCGACCTGGCCTCGTTGACCAGGCCTAATTGGGAGCAGGTTCGGAGAGCTAGATCCCTGGATCTCTCCACCTCCTGAAGGGAGGAAACTGCCAAGAGCCAGCCATTGAGGTAAGGGTAGATTCGAACTCCTCGACGCCGGAGATGGGCGGCCACCACTGCAATGGACTTAGTGAAGACCCTTGGGGCCGATGACAGGCTGAATGGCATGGCTCGGAACTCATACAGGGTTCCCTCGACCCTGAAGCAGAGGAACTGCTGATGGGATGGACGGATTGGGACGTGGAAGAACATGTCCTGCAGATCCAGTGAACAGAACCACATGTTTCACTCCAGGGATGGTATGATCTGGTTCAGAGTTACCATCCGGAAGGTACGAGACCTGAGATATTAATTCAGGTTGTGGAGATCTAGGATGGGGCGCCAACCCCCCATCCGCTTGGGCACCAGGAAGTACCTAGACACGAAGCCTGGGTCTGTAGGAGGATCCGGCACTGGAGCTACCGTCTCCTTGTGGAGGAGCTGAGCAATGTCGTCTCAAAGAGCCAACTGAGTGCAAGCTGAGATCCTTTCCTCTCGAGGGGCGCGGGCTCAGCTGGGAGGGAACTACTCAAATTACAGAGGCAGTCCCTGGCCGACCACTTCTAGAACCCACCTGTCCAAGGTGATATCGGACCAGGCGGAAAGAAAGTGGCGGAGCCGGCCCCCCACGGAAGGACCCAGAGCTGGCGTGACGGGTGTAGGGGTGGAAAACCCCAACCCGTCACTGAGCAGGCTTAGAGGAGGAGGAGGCGCCTGGACCAGCACCTCAGCTGCCTTTACGGAGCTGTTGAGGACCCTGCTTGGGCCTGGGGCACCAAGCTTGAGCCTGCTGCTGCTCTTGCTGCTGACCTCCTTGATAGGAGGGCTGCCTAACCGCAGGGGGAAGAGTGCCAAAAGGGCTTCTTCTTGCACTTCTGCTGGTTCTTGCCCGAAGAACCCTTTGCAGAGGTAGCATCCAAGGTAGCACTGGACTGCTCTATGCGCTGGAGGTGACCGATCACTCCTGGACCGAAGAGGTTGGTGCCTAGGAAGGGCACGTCAGCTAACTTGTGCTGGGTATCTGCCGGGAAGGAGGACAGCCTCAGCCAAGCCCTGCAACATGTGGCCACTGTGGCTGCTAAGGAGCGGGCACAGGAATCTCCAATGTCCAGGGCCATCTGGAGCTGCTGTTTTGCAACAGCAAGGCCCTCCCTGATCCCGGACCTGCTTGACAGTAGTCTACATGTCCGCTGGGAGATGAGGGAGGACTTCATCTAATGACCCAAGGAGGGCATGAGAGAAATGTGCCATAAAAAACAGCTGAGCTGGCCTGACAAAGGCCTAAGGAGGAGGCTGCCTAGACCTTATGGACAGAATGGTCCATATTCTTGGACTCCTTGTCCAGGGGTCGGTCAGTGTCAGCTGAGCTACCAGTACTTCTGAACACAGAAGCAGTCACTAGGCTCTCGGCAGAAGGATGTTCTGTGAACCCGACCAGGGATCCCATGGGCGCCGTATACTTGCGGGCCATGCGGGCAGACATTGCTGGGCAGGAAGCAGGATGCTGCCAAAGCTCAAGGGCCGGGCCAACGATGGCTTCGGCCACTGGAAAGGCCTCCGTTGGAGTATACCCCTTTTGAGGATATCTGTAAGGGGGTACTCCACTTTTTTTCTGGATGGGCTCCAGGGGCATTCCGGTGGATTCGGAGATCAGGCAGAGGATGCCCTGAAAGGAGGAAGGACCTTCCTCCAACCCTGCCACTGATGACTCATCATCCCCAGGATGAGCGTGTAAACCAGTGTCGTCCGAATCAAAAGAGTCAGGGTACAAAGATTTCCCACCTAGGTCTCCCTCGATATGCCAAGGGCGATCGGGGACGACCATGATCGGCAAGCATCGGGGAAGCCCAGTGACTTGTCAGTCCTCTTTCAAGGGAGCCCCTCCCTGAGGCTGCTTAGGCGGTGGTTCCACCAAAATCTGTGGAGGGACCGTAGTAGGCCGAGTCGAGATACAGACCAGCCCCATGGGTGAAGGAACTGAGCCCTTCGGTTCCGGAGGGGTCAGCGTCGGCCTAGGAGGCGGAAGCCAGGTGATGGCCAGTGCGGCCGGCAGAGCCAGCTTCTGCCTGGTCAAAATCAGCTGTTGCCAAATAAGATCCTCATAGCGTCGACGGAGCCTCCGTCAAAGCTTCTCCTCGTCCGAGGAGAATGAGGATCGGTGGTGGCACCTCTTTCTGGAGTGTTTGTGACCCTTTTTTGAACGATCGACTGAAGGGGTCCTACTCCTCGATCGAGACCGACGGGGTTGGTTCAGTCGATCAGGAGTCACCGGAGTTGGTGAAAACCGACGTCCCGGTACAGTTTCCTCGATCAGGACACCTGAGGGCAGTGTCTCCTCATCGGGAAAAGAAAGAACCGGAGTCCTTTCTAAGGAATCATCAACTGGAGTCGGCGATAAAGGCTCAATTGGGTCGAGTGTAATTTCGTCCGGTTCAGCCGTTTCCTCGGTCTCAGTGCCTTGGCCAACTGGAAGGTCTGTACAGCCGGCGGCCGAGGAAGCGATCTTGACCGAAGTCGAGACCGCAAGTTCCTGGGACTTGGATCTCTCTCTGTCCCAGGAGCGTCTCCATTTCGACAAAGACTTAGGGTCCTTGTCCCTCTTCCGAGGGCAGGAGGAGTGCGAGCCCGTGGGCACCTCACCCCTGGTGGGGAGAAGCTGGCACAACTCCTTAAAGGAGCCCGTAAAGGTAGAGCCAAGGTTGAGTGGAACAAAAAAGCTTTGACTGGCGGAAGCTTGAGCCGCTTCCTCCTCGAATGCCTTCATCTGCTCTAACTGCTCGGCGGATCCCGCGGCCGCGGAAACCGCCCACCTCGCCTCTTTAGATTTCACCGGCGGGTTCCTTTTCTCCGGTCTCCCCAATTTTAGGCGCGCCTTGCGGTCTTCCAGAACGTTGGAATGGAAGGCTAGACAAAAGGTACAAGACATGGTGTCATGACCGACACCTAGGCAATAGACACACGAAAGGTGGGGATCGGTGCACGACATCTTCTGGCTGCAGGTACACTGGCGAAATCCGGAGGATGATTTGTCCTCCATGTCCGATGCACTGTAATTGGAGTCGCCAACTCTAATGAGTTTTAGAGTAAGTTGCGGCAAAACTGACGTTTAGAAGCCAGGGCCTACGAACTGCTAAAGTAGCATGAGGGAACCTGAATCTTTCAGCGAAAAGGAAGATCTGGTGTCATGAGGTGGAGCCGAGGTATTTACCACCCAGGTGGGTGGGAGGAGTCAGCTTGAAAACTTTCGGCAAGTTTTAAAGGGGAAAAGGACATGCCAGAGAGTGTGGACGAACAACATAGCCACACTCCTAGAAATAGATATTACAAAGAATTATTTTCTCCAGGCCTTTGTTAATCGTTAAAGCTAGGATGCCCTCTGAATTAGACGGAATTCTAGTTATCCCAAGATCTGAGTTTTGACAAAAATGTAAGTCTCCCTTTGAAGCTGCCATATTTTTTATCTCTGGTGGAGGAGAGAGTTACATCAGAATACCCCGCCAGCCTAGGAGTGGTGTCTTCCGTACACCATGTTTCCTGTATACTAATAATGTCAAAAGACTCCAGAAATCCCAGGACCTCAGAATCTGTTATTTTAAGGTAGATGCCCTCCACATTCTAGGAGAGGATGAAGAGAGCATCCATCTCAATCAGTTTTTCTCCTCTATTAACGGGGGTCCAAGATTCAGATATTTTTCCCCTAGATTCTTGTTGTGGCTGCAACTGTCAGGCCAAATCAATAATCAGTAGTGGCGAAAAGGTATTAGGATCTGTTAGGTTTTAAAAATTAACTAATGGAAAATCTGCCTCCAAGACTGATTCTTGAACAGCCCTTGCTTGGTTCCGCCTGATAGAACCTGCCCCCAATTATAATGGGTCAAAAAGGTGAATTCCCTGTGGGTCCAATTTACCAGCCAGTAACTGTATTTTGCTAGCCAGATTAAGGTTTTTGAATGTGATGTCAATATGTGATGTAAAACCTAAGTCATAGATTTTTATGGAATCAACCATATTCCGAGAAATATGTACCCCTAATGCTCTCTCCAGGAAATAGAGATATCCCCTAACCTTCCTTTTAGAGTAATTTTCCATAAATTTCCATCCAAAAATGGCAATGGTTCTTCTTAGCCATAATTTATTCTAATTTTCGAGATGTTCATTAATTGCCCCTATAATTTTCCTCTGAGATTCCCAGGCTGACTCATTCTCTTTGGCTGCAATACAGGTCCTATTAGTGGATAGACTGGGTTGTTCATTTTTCCCCCATTCTTAGGTGCCTCTGAAACATATTTTGGAACTAACATCGGGTATGAAGTACCTTTCCTGCCCATAGACAGTGTTTTCTCCAGAATAAGATGTGCTGTGGTTAAGAATGAGCAATAAAATAATAATGTATTCTTATAATCTGAGTTCAGTGGTCGAAGGACTGCTACCTTATCTTTTAAGCTGGTGTGATGTAGTCCAAAAAGGTCTAATATCCTAGGAAGGAGTAGCTGTTCTCTTTCATTCTCTAAAATAGGAATGTCTTGTACCTCAACCATAAATTCAGCATTGTCAAAACTCTTTCTAACAATAGAATTCCCTATGTCTACCACCTGGAGTTTACTATTAGATACATTTCTGGTGAGTGGGTCATACCTCTCAACCTTTTCTCCCCCAAATGTGGAACATTGCTTGTCAAAATGTGGAACAAACAAGCAAAATGTGGAACACTTAATCAAATCTTTACCCAAGAAGCTCAAAACACTGTTAAAATCTTGCATTTATGTTCAGAAAGTCTGTTATTAATTGAATAATACATTTGTTGCATCATTTATTATGGATTTTCGCTTTAAAATGTTGACTTTGAATGTGGAACAAGTCCTGACATTGTAGAACAGGGAGCTTTTGTGAAGTAAAATGAGGAACATTCCTCCTAATGTGGTACAGTTGAGAGGTATGGAGTGGGTTGCTGGTGTTCTCAGTCTCCCCCTGAAAACAGTCAGTGACTCTTTACTCACAATTTCATCATAAGAAATTTCAATACATTTGTTACTGTATAGACAGGGCTTCACCTCCTGTGTGGATGCCTGTATTTCAGGGCTGGGCACCTTATGTGTCTCCTGCATCTCCCATGTCTCCTGAACAATGGGCATCTCCAGGGCATCACAAGCATTTTGTTTGTGATTTTCATTGGCAGTAAGCTTACATGCGGTCCTTTAATTTTTTTGTTTTTGTTTTAATTCTCCTTATTTTAGGTTGTTTGTGGACTGTTGATCTGCCCAGCTCCCTTTTATTGAGGCTTTCTAAATCAGGATTCCATATATAGCATGTACATACCTTATCTTTATCAAAAGGTAAAGAGAGCTGAACCTATACCCTTAGTGGCTTTACTTACTGCCAATGATTCGTCTCCAGACAAACCTGAATGTTGATGTTTGCTACTGCTCAGGATTCTTTCCAAGAGTGTTCTGTTATGAAATACATCTGCTCTTAAATTACAAATCTCATCTTTGAATATAGTAATGTTTTCCAGAAGAATTATGTCAGCAGAATATTTATTTTTTTAAATTTCCAGAGTCTATTTGGAGACAGTCGAACTAGCCACTAAATGCATCCTATGTGGACACTGTATTTCATCTATAATAATACTTGTTTCCAGAGAAGTCCTAGCCCCCTCTGTCCCAGGGTTACTCACCATTTCCTTGGCTTTTTTGTGAGTTACTTCTGTAACCCCCCTACAAATGGGGGTTCCTAAAAGCTTTCCCGGAGCTTGTTTAAGTGCTCCATGCCTGGCTGGTGTTCGGCGTTTAAGCCGTTTAAATGCTGTAGCTAGTGAGCGCTTTTAAAGCCTCCGTGCACTGTCTCTTTAAGGGCTGCCTGTCCTCAATCATAATTAACTGAAATGGGAGGAGGGCTGTGTGGTTCTACTCCCGCCTGGGATGTTGAGTAAGCGCTCCATTCTGCCAACGCTAGAAGTGTCAAGGGAGCCTATCTGAAAGATGTAACTATTTGCTGGGGATAGCTTAGAGTGGTAATGATAATGTAGTTGTTCTAACCTGCTTCCTTTGCAGCAAAGACTGTTTTGATTATCTCCTCCATTTTGGTCCCGAACTGCCGACTTGGACCAATCAGTACCTCGGGACTCTCGAGGAGCCATCTGACCAACAGAGGGACTGCTTGTAACTTTGGAAAAGGCATTATGGGCTATGGCGCTTTTTCAGGCCACTGAGGGCCAGAGTAATTGACTGGCAGGTGGCGCCAGCCCATGGAATCGGGTAGCGCCGAACTGTAAGGAATGCCCATGCTGCTGGGGGCAGATTACGTTGTGCTGTGAAGGAGGAAAGAGTTCTGAGCTTCTGCGCGCGTTTTGGTATTGGCGGCCTTGAGGCGCTATGAAGGCCTGAAGGCGGCCGTTTTTGCCTCGTCAGTGCTTCGGATTAAATCCGCCGGCGTGCGGTCGGAGGAGGCTGTGTAGGGACACAGCAACCTACCAGGCTTTACCTGAAGGGGACTGGAGAATCTGCTGAATCGCGCTCGGTCCATTAGGACATTTGGAGTGGCTGCTACTGCCCGAAGTGGTCGTGAGTTCGTTCGGGTCCTGAAAGCCGCTGCCTGGTATGGTACCCTTCTGTGTTTGCCATATAAATGTATGAGGAGGCTTGTGAAGCTCATGGTTCAGGCCTGCCAGTGGTGAAGGAAGGGTATCTGCTGGAGTCATGAGTATTGGATCATGGTAGTTCCCTGTTAAGCTTACAAGCAGTGGCCAAGATCTTTTTGTTATACTGCTGCCTGCATTAACTGAGCCTTCTGCTCATTCTGATCCTCTCGGGACAGTAAATGTTCATTTGTGTCAGGACCCCAACCAGCTGCAACGAGGGACTAGCCATTAGGGCTTGGGTACCCAGGGACAGTAACTATTAGGTTTAGGCCTGTGCACAGAGCCCTAGGTAGATAGGTATAGTGATAAGCCAATCACCTTGATTTCCCCCTAGCCTTGTTATCCCCCCCTCCTTAAATAAATCAGATTGTTTGTTTTGCAACTACACTCGGGCTGGATTGTGTTTTACTGAAGATATACTGTACAGTGAAGGTGTAATAACGGTACCTTACTTTTCAGGGGTTCCCCGGCGTGAGCTGAGAGATCTGAGCCGGGGGGTAAGTGTACCAGGGAAAAGTATTGTCATTACCTCTTGTGAGCCACTAGTGGGACAAAAAGGGGGGTTGCAGTAACCCAGAGGGCTGTGACCGAGTCAATCTTGACTGTCTTGCCCCCAACCTCTGGGTGGAGGCACCCATCAACGGATCTGGGCCCCTCACCCTGTCACAGTCGGGGCAGGCAGGGGTAGTAGCCCTAAGGGTAGCGCCCCCCCGGGGGTTACACTTCTATCTTTTTATGTTTGCTTGCACGCATGTGCAAGAAACATAGTGCGATGATCCAAAATGCAGTGCCGTACAGTTGAAAGGGAGAGCACCGCTTGAGTGAGCAGCGCTCCCCCTCCCCACACACACACACACATTGCGTGCTCATGCACCCTACCTCCCCCACGCACACACTGGCGGCCGACGGGGTGCCCAATCCCTGTCCAGCTCTACTGCCTCCCCCGCAGTCTGTATGGCCGACAGGGTGCCCAACTTCTGTCGGCTCCACTCGCCCCCAGACTATCGGGTGCCACGCTGGAAGCCCACCCCAGCGTGGCAAGAGGTCCTATGGCCAATGGGGGTGCACAATCCCCCATCGGCTCCACTGCCCCCCCAACAGCCTTCCAGCTGCCATGCTGGGAGCTCACCCCAGCGTGGCAAACATCCCGCGTAGTCCAAATAAAAAAAAAAGCCTGAAAGAAAAAAACCTTCCCTCGCTGCTGTCTTCACCCCCTTCTCTCACCCGCGCCCACCCACTGCGCACCCTGCTTCCCCATACCCCCACCTTACCCCATACTTACCTCCGGAGCTCGGCGCGATGATCTTCGGTGGACTAGGAACACATCTGCACTCTTCAAAGCCTACCGCGAACTGAGGAACTGCCGGTAAGCTGTATAACGTAATAAATAGGGTTTTTTCAACTTTGCTGCATATCTCAGGCATTTTTTGGAATTTGGGCACCAAATTTTCAACATGGGGTTTTTGGGACCCCTCCTCATGAATTCTGTCACTGGCATGGCGTTACTCGGGCCCGAAGGGTGATTTCGCGGTCACTGCGCGAAATCACCTTTCGAGACAGATTAACGAAATGACAGTGCCAGTGTTCATAAGGTGGGCTCTCAAAAAGCCTATGTTGAACATTTTGTGAAAAAATTCCTAAAAATGACTGTTTTACGAGCGTTTGTTGCGCTGTTCCTACGCATGCTTGTAGGTTCGCGAATTTTCAATATTTTCACTCCAGATTTTCAACATTGTCATTTGACCACACTTCCTTATGAGTAGTACAGCTGTCATTTTTCACATCTCACCCAAAATGTGTCTCCGCGCATGTAGCGCACAATGGCGCATTCGGTGTGTGAAATCAATGTTCGGGACACAGTAAGAAAATCACAGTGACACTGTTCATGAGCAGAGGTGTTAAAATGGCTATGTTAAAAATTTGGTGAAAAAATTCCCAAAATTACTATTTTATGAGCATGCGTTGCGCTGTTCCTACGCACGCTCGTAAGTTCACGAATTTTCAATATTTTCACTCCAGATTTTCAACACTACCATTTTACCACACCTTCTTATGAGCAGTACAGCTGTCATTTCTCACTTCTCACCCAAAATGTGTTTCCGCACATGTAGCACACAATGGGCTTAGATGTGTGCAAACTCAATGTATGGGACACATTAAGAAAATCACAGTCACACTGTTCATGAGCAGAAGTGTTAAAATGGCTATGTTAAAATTTGGTGAAAAAATTCCCAAAAATGACTGTTTTACAAGCGTTTGTTGCGCTGATCCCACGCACGCTCATAAGTTCACAAATTTTCAATATTTTCACTCCAGATTTTCAACACTGCCATTTTACCACACCTCCTTATGAGCAGTACAGCTGTCATTTTTCACATCTCGCCCAAAACATGTTTCTGTCCATGTAGTGCACAATGGGGCAGTCGGTGTGCAAAATCAATGTATGGGACACATTAAGAAAATCACAGTGACACTGTTCATGAGCAGAGGTCTTAAAATGGCTATTTTGAACATCTGGTGAAAAAATTCCTAAAAATGACTGTGTTACGAGTGAGCATTGTGCAGTTTCCACGCACCCTCATAAGTTTGTGAATTTGTAATATTTTCAGTCCAGATTTTCACCAGTAGCATTTTTCCACACTTCCTTATGAACAGTACAGCTGTCATTTTTCATAACATGGCCGAAATGTGTTTTCACACTTTCAGCACAGAAATGTGTGGTCGCTGTGGGAAATCATTGTTCGGGACAGATAAAGAAAATCACAGTGACACTGTTCATGACTGGAGGTCCCAAAATGCCTGTGTTGACAATCTGCTGTAAACAATTCCCAAACTAATTACATTACGGGTGCACATTGCACAGTTTCTACACACGCTCGTGACTTCGCCAGTTTTTTTAATATTTTCACTGCAGATTTTCAACATTGCCATTTTTTACACCTCCCCATGAACAGTACAGCTGTCATTTTTCACATCATGTTCAGAATGTGTTTTTGCACCTGTGGTGACAAATGCCGTAGACGCTGTGCAAAAGCAGCTTTCAGCTAACAAACTGATATTGCCACTGTTCATGAGGTGGGGGTCACAAAAAACCCATGTTGAAAATTTGGAATGAAAATATCAACGAATGCCTGAGGCGTTAGGGTTTCCGACCATAACACCCCACCCTGTCGAGAATGACAGGCATCAGGGCTGTGACATGGGATTGTCACCTGCAATGCTCACACCATTCCACCCCCACCCCCACCCACACCCAGCAGCCACTGAGAGGCATCGAGGTGTGCCTTGGACTCTTCTGGCCCCAAAGTTCACCCCATTCTCCTATACCGCACCCATCTCACAATATTTCCTGATGGAATGGGGTGCGCATAAGGCCAAAGACTCCAAGGCACACCGTGACACTTGTCGGTGTCTGCATGGTAGGGTGTGGTGAAATGGCGTGGCCATTATGACTGATGACCCAAAGGCACACCCCAATGCCTGTCACTATCTGCAGGGTGGTGATGGGGTTGGCTTCAGTTCAATACTTCACTGCCATTCCTATTATGTAGCTCTGTAACTCCTACACTACCAATGCCAGCAAGCAAACATTCGGCATTGACAAATGCTTGTTTAATCCTTCAATAGTAACACTCATTTCCCAGATTATGGACCTAAGGTCTAAATTATCTCCTCGATTTTCAAAGGATTCCAGAGCTGGAGTTTTACGTCTAGAGTTAGTCTTAGCTAGCCTTTGTTCTGTGGCATGTTCTATTCATCCAGGGGCAAGCCTCGGGGAAATAAAGGCCTCCTGATAAAAATAATCAAGAGATGGAGCCGGAGAAAACTCCAACTCAGGGCAATCAGACCCTTATTCAATACTTGAACAACCATATGTATCCCATACATACTGGTCATAAGAAATAGATTCTGCTGACTGTATGGGGCTATCCAAGTCAGGATTGTCAGAAAAGTCCTCAGAATATTAATCCCCAGGACCAGTTAAATGATCTGACATCTTAACCGAGGCCTGGACTGGAGCTGATAAATAATTTGGGCCTATTTCAATCCCTTTTTTAACCCAAAGATCAGTTATCTTAAGTTGTTTCTTCTCTCCCAGGGCATGGGGGGGGGGCTGCATTTTCCCCTCTCCATATAAATTATTTCCCCTCAAAAGTTTTTCTTTTGCTTAAGATTATTTTTCTTCTGTTTACCCCCTCTAGGTTTTGAAGTATGTGTTACAGGGGTAGCTTCCATGGAATTTTCCTGGGTTTCAGTTATATCAATCACAAGAGGGACGGCCTCTCCTGCTGCTTCGCTTAACTGGGAGCTACCCTTTCCACTTCTAGTGACTACCACCTTAGTCTAAACCCACAAGTTAGGTGAAGCAGCGCCAAAGAGCAGCAAAAGTAACTAAAAAACAGCTGAGAACAACTATAAGCTAGAAGCAATGAACTATGATAGGCTGTCTTGATAATACAATATTGTATAAAACTGATCAATATCCAGCCAAGGTTGTTCAGGGGAAGCTCAAAGACAGATAAGACGGAGAAAAACTATTAGTCCAGCCAGCATTCTTCCAGCTGGATCACAAGTTACAGATCACGAATTACTGGACTCGTACAAAACACAAATTATTATTCCAAATGTCTTCTTGAGATACTTCAGAAAAAGTACCACAAAACCTATGTATATCAACCACCCAGAATTATTTCAAATGGCTTCTCAGCTCCCAGTATAAAAAATACTTAGAATCCAGAAATTGTTTCTTGCAGCAATCCAGTCCATGTGTAAATGTGCTCTCTAATACTTTTGTTACTCTTACCAAAAATCCATGCTATACAAAGTCTCAACAGAAGCTGGATTTAAGGCAAAAGCCGGCAAAATGCAGATAATGCAGATAATCTTCTCCTTCTCCTCCTCCTCCTCCTTCTCCTCCCTCCAGGCAACACTGATGAGAGGGAGAAAAGAAGAGAAGAAAGAGAGTTCAGTCAACGCTCAGACTAGCTGAGTATTTTAACAATATTTAACAATAGTTTAACAATTCCCACAGGCTAGACTTGTTCCTAAAGTCCTATTATTATAGAAGTACTTAAATAAACTCAAATAGCAACACACATGATAAAAAGACGAGGTAAGAACCCTTCATTGGTTATCTTAAAATTCTATCAGTAAATAGTCAGAATAAAATAGTTACACGGTGCTAACAAATGTCTTAAAAAGGTTCTGCCAGTTTGAATTTATTCAAAATGTCTTAGAGAGGCTTACTTATACAATTACTGTTCTTAAAGGGCCGAAAAAGTACCCCCAGGAGGACAAGCCCAACTGGCGCTCTGCTGTTCTCTTTTCCTTAAGCAGGAAGATAAGGAGCTGCCCCGGCTGTCTCAACTTGTTTCAGAGAATCCGTCAGTTAAAACAAAACACCAACGCCTGAAAGGGACTGAAAAAAGCCAAAGGAGCCAGAACACTAAGCTCTAAGTACGCTGTGTTTGGAGTTCAGCTAGAAAATAAAGCCGCCAGCCCGTCGGGAGCACAGCTGGTAAGGACGCCAGCTGGCGTTCTCATTGGGGAGAAGGCAGAGCATGCGCACTTAAATATGCGATCTCGTGTGCGACCACCTCAAAGAAAACTGTGCCAAAACTTAAACTGAAAAAAGAATTAGCAAATCTTACAGATCATAAAAATCACTATGTAACAAGACTTTGTAATAAAGCATAAATGATAAGGTCCACTAAAATTAAAAAGTTCCCTGGGGACCCACAGGAGGTCACCTTCAAGTATCACCACAATGCCTGAATCCCAGCGAAGAAATTTAAAACAATTTTACAATCAGCAACGCAGAACAGCATGTAACTGTAGTAAAGCAGGCTAGGAAGAACTCCCCTGAGTAAAATTGTAGCTCATTAAAGTATATGGAGTCTTGGAGAGAGACAAAACTTTTTCTTAGGGATGACAGCAAATACTTTATTTTCTTTCTTCGTTTTCTTCCTTCTCCCGTTGCAACTGTTCGACCGGTCTCCCCAAACTCACAACAGCTCCACCCACCGGCATCTACTCCAAGGCTCTCCTCCTTAAAAGTAGATATTCAAGGAAATCTCTTTCATCAGGTCATGCCAACCCATCTTCCATCCCTTGGGGACATAGTGCCTTTTTTTAACTCCACTAGCTTCCTCCTGGATCTTTCTCTGGGAAGGTCTTTGGGCTGCTTCCAACCGAGCCTGATAGTTGCAATCTTTTGTCCTCTCCTGGGTTCCCTGAGAGGACCCCTTGGCGCATGTCCGTCTTGGGGTCTTAAGGCTATACAAGAGTTACTCCTTTATTTCCAGGGGCTTTCCTCCTCTTCTCTGCCTTGTCTGATGGGCTGATCTCCTGTTGGGCTCTTTCTCCAGGAGATGTAAAGACTTTCTTAACTGTAATGGCCTTTGCCTGGCTCTTTCTCTGGGATGGTCTCTGGAGTGCAGTAAACAGGGTGAGGGAGTCGGCCAGGGACAAAAAAAAAATAGATCAGTGAGAATACACTGAGCCCAGGATGCATCTCAGAAGGTCACAAAGCAGACCCCAAACTACAGTCCCTAATTAATCCAGCACTTGAGAGCTCAGGCAGCCCAACAGTCCTACAAAAAACACTGCTCAGAATTAGCAAATAAATACACAGACTAGTAAACAGTCCCGGGACTAAGGGAAGGATGGAGGGTCCCTTGTTTAGGAGAACACTGTGGGGAGAAAAGTTAAAAGGATCCTCTACCAAACTAGCTGTACCCTTGATAAACAAAAATAAATCACTTACCCGAGGCACCAGGTTAGCGAGGTTGGAGACCTGAAACACACTATATCGCTGCAGTGGCACGTGGTCCCCAATCTGTCACAGAAGGCATTAGAAAATGGGGAAAATTAGCAGGTTAGTCAGTTTAAAATCATATATGACAACTCCCCATTGACAATGTGGAGCGATACAGAAAGGTATGTTTCCATATGAAAATATATTTAAATTTCCATAGTGCTGTGTAGTTTAGTGGTTAGGTGTGAACCAGGCAATAATCCCACTGCAGCTACTTACTGAATGTGTGACAAGCCATCAAGTATGACAATGCTCCAGTACTCCAAGCTGTAACGAAAGACTCAGAACCTAACTGGGAAATATTTTACCTGCTATCGTAGCAAAACAACTGCATCATTTTCATCAACTGCTACAAAAACTGTTAGCACTTATTAAACATCAGACTTCCTCAAAAGTGTGCAAATAGTTGTCACTCATAAGGTTATGTTAAAAAGGATACACATATTACAGATGTTGAACTATCATTTGCATCAGTATTCAGGCATTTGTGGGAACATTTTTAGTGTGTTACAGGTTTTCAAGTTGTTATAAGGTGCTGATCCCACAGTCCTGAACCTGCGGACAAACACTACGGGGAAGTTGCATCAGGATTTACCTGTTTGTCTCTTAATGAAGTAGACAGCAGCAGCAGCAACTACAGCAAGCACAAGTAACACCAGTATAATGATCCCAGCCACCGCAGAAGTACTAAGACCTGAAATATAGAAACAAATACATTATTTTATGTTTCTTACTGCACATATTGTCAGAATCTCTTTGCTATATAAAAGAGCCAACAAGTGTCCAGTTCATGATTTGAGAGGGTCTTCTCTTACCCTCATTAAGATGCAGACTTCAGCAATGGCCCAAGACCAATTATTATTGACTTAGGCAAGAGGATCTCTTTCAGCACTCATGGAGACCAGGAATATTAGTGAATGCGTTATTTATTGTGGCTGTTTGCCGAGACAGCTCCCTACTACCCCAGCACTTCGACCCAACACAGGGTCTTCCTCAGGGGGTGGGTCTGAGGAGTAACAGACTCAGTTCAAATTTATACATTACAAGTAAAGTGACACACATCCTTTAAGTGAGAAAAAATGTGAAAAAAACTACAAATGTCAACTTGCATATAATGAATGTAACCACATCTCCAGTTTCTGATTTCTTCTCCTAATTACCTACCCTTGCCCCCTCCACTACACCTCTGATATTTTTACTGTCTACTCCCTCTCCATACCTTTAACTTTCCTACCTTTACTTGCATTCTTCTTGCTTCCTTATTTAAAACCCTCACTATTCCCCATTCATTTACTCTCACAAAGACAATGCACCGGATCACGTTGGAATATGTTTAAAATTAATCCTACTAGGATGTTACTGAGTTACATAAAATAAGAATACCTGGGATTGTTAAAACTGTAAAAGTTAACTTGAGACATGAATTGTACGCAACTTGAAATGTGTACGTTTTCACATTTTTTCTCATTTCATGGGTGTGCCACTTTGATTGCCATGTAGAATTTTTTTTTTTGCCTCCTCACAGCCACTGACCTGATATCCTCCAGCCGCTGATCTCTTCCCCCTGACGACCACGGGACACAGCCGCCCGGGCCAGCTGGCATACGCAGCTGTACCCTCGAAGGGGACCCCTTCCTCGGTCCCCACGCCAGGCCAGGAACCAGAACCAGCCCCGGTTTCTGTGCCCACGAGCCCCATCGGGCTCTGGAAGAGCAGCCATCAAGCTGCCATGGACAGTGCTGCCATTTCCACCGACTAGATTCCCCAAGAGTGCAGACATGCAATGACATCAAGCAGTAACGTGCTGACGTCTGCTGCACTCCTCCCTCTGTTATACAGACTCTGGCAGTGCCCCCAGGCATCCCAAGGGGCCGCTGCAGAGCGGTGTAGTCACACATCCCTCCCCAGGACAGGAGAGCAGTCATCTGGATGCTCAATCCTACCCTCCCCCCTGCTGACCACTGACAACCCGAGCTCACGTCCAAACCCAGGTCACCAGTGTGCCGTGAGGTGTGGCATCCAGTACCTCATCCCTTAGCACCACTGGGCTGGTGCCATGTATAAATTTTAACTAAGTTTGTTACTCCTCGCACCCACCACCTGAGGAGGACCCTATGTTGTGTTGAAGTGCTGGGGTAGTAGGGTGCTGTCTGGGTGAACAACCACAATAAATCACGCATTCACTAATATTCCTGGTCTCCATGAGTGCTGAATACCTTTTTGACCACTGTTAGTTTGGGCTGGCAGCCTTTTCCAGCACCGACTGTTTCTCCAGTGCGCAACTTTTCCTTATTCAAGAGGATC
This sequence comes from Neoceratodus forsteri, assembly GCA_016271365.2. Classification (NCBI taxonomy): domain Eukaryota; kingdom Metazoa; phylum Chordata; order Ceratodontiformes; family Ceratodontidae; genus Neoceratodus; species Neoceratodus forsteri. Next base: position 67,654,836 of record CM028133.1, read on the forward strand.
TCTTTCACTGCTGGTCCAACTGGCCAGCATCCTTAAGAACCACCGAACTGAATCAGTTGGGATTTGCAGATGTAGAAGGGTTACACATTGCACATAGAAGCTGGTGCTGTAACTCCAAAATCAGTGCCACTTTATGGAAGTCAGAATTGTGAGCATCACCCGTGCAATGACAACTGCGTACAAAGGCACAATCAGAAGCCTATTGACGGAGGCTGAATGAGGGTATAAGAAAGCTCCTTACATTCCCAGATTTACTGATGAGCACTGGCAGCACTCATGATTCGAACAGAATTTGCAGGGACCAGGTCATGTCATACTAGACATCACATGACCACTGGGATACAGAGTTGAGTGACTGATGTTTTGGGCTTTTGTATGGACAAACTGCTATATACTGATTAAACAAATGGCTCAGCAAGGTGGAGGAAGAGTTCAAAGAAGTGGAGAGAGTTGTGTGTGCTCCTTCAGACATAGTCATCTGACAAGGGAGAGTGGGGTATCACACACTGCTACAGAAATGTATACAATTGTTTATGTTCCTTCTCTCTGACCTGGCTCCCACCTACTGTCTTGACCACCCATACCCCCGTGGAGCCTTAGATTGCCCCATACAGGAAGGGGGTGGGGGATAACAAGCTTGGTAAACAAGATATTACATTTTTTTAAATACTGCCCCAAACATGTCCATTTTCAGGGAAGCTACACATGAGACCCTTGACAGAACAAGAACATCTCACACACAGAGAAAAGGAGCACTCTGATTTATCGCAGTATATGAGATTCATAATAGGATGCTACAAGAGAAGAAATAACCAAATAGCATCTGTGCATCTCTTCGGATCATACACATACTCTCAACACTCATTCCAAGGGAAGAAATAATGGGTATAGAAATCTTTGTGCAAGTCAGGCTGACAAGGCTTTGCCAGAACAGACACTGCCATTTTATTTATTTATTTTTATTGCATTCATATAAAACATTATTTATTTGCTTTTGTTAACCGGGTAGGTCACACTAGACATCCAAGTGCCTATTTTCAAGTGAGACCCGGAAGGGGTACAAAACAGGTTACAGAGAGCTTACATACAATCATGAGTGAAGTTTACATCGAGAAGCGGGATGAGCATATACGGGGAGAGAAAGTTGAGTGCAACAAACAGTAAGTTTTAAGCTAAGGTTTACAACAGTATACTTGACAGCTTGAACAGGGCTGTCGTGGAAAGCTAACATGTGGAGACAATACAGTACAGGAGAACCTACAGTGCAAAATAACAGAGATACAGTTCCCTGAGGGGTAAGTACACTGGAGGAAACAAAGTTTGGATATACCACATTGCAGGTCGGTGCATGGGGGGGGGAGGACTGACCTTACGCCAGACAGTAGATCTAAACAGAGTATAAGTGCCAACGGTGGGGGGACCATACCACCCGAGGGTATAGCAGGCTCAGGTGAGGCATGTTGCAATTACAGGGCTCGGGTCAGGGGTTAGATAACATTAATAGTACCCCTTGGCTATGAGGTGTGGTGTGGTGAGGCATGTTCACTTGCAGCATGGTCGTGACAGTGCACCGCTGCCGCATGGTGTAAGCGGGGCCCTCACACAGTACTGTGCATAGGGCCATGGCAGTGTGAATCCAGCTCTGATTTCAAGAGGGCCCGTGTTGGCATTCTGAGACTGATTTTGGTATGCCAAGTGTGCCAGAATACCAATAAATTGGAGCCATGCTTTCACTTTTAAATGGATTAAATATGGTTTAACTGTGGCTGTATATGTTGTGGATAATGATTCCTTTTTATGTCCTTTTAATGCCTTACTTGTGGAATGGTTGGCATTTTCTGCACAAGTATTACTGTAATCTGATTTCTTTTACTCCCTCCACCACTCCTTGGTGTAAAGCAGTATTGGTTGCCTTTACTGTGAGCTAACATTTAACCGTAACTGACATGTGAATACCTATGCTGATGTATTTCTTAATTGGCTCAGTTCATAAGAGGGATAGTATTCAATATCATCTTCATTATCTTCCGACACCGATTCTTGATCATCTCCTTCTGCAGGGTTTGGACAAGGCTCTCTTGGTTGGCTTGCTGGAGGATCCACGGGTTTAGTTCTTTGCTTGGCAGCAGATCTAGTCACAGGCCGGGAGGAGGCGGCAGTTGAGGGTTCGGCTTCAATCAGGATTTGCCCGATTGGCAGCAGATGATTTCGGTGAATAGTCTTCACATCTTTGGAATTGTTTTCAGGTCACACTTTATACACAGGCAAATCAGCCAGTTGTCCCACAACAATATGAGGGAGGTGATGCCATCGGTCAGCAATCTTGTGTTTTCCATGCAGCCCTAGATTTCGCAGCAACACTCTATCCCCTTCTCTTAGCTCCAATGTCTTCATTTTCTTGTCATACCTCTCCTTATTGGCCAAGTTTCTTTTAGCAGCCATGGTCTGGGCCAACTGATGAGCATGGTTTAACTGGGCCTTCAGCTTCTGTACGTATTGTAGATGATTTTCTGCTTGCACCCCATCAGGAGAAACTCCAAAGCACACATCCACGGGCAGCCTAGCCTCTCTCCCAAACATCAGTCGGTACAGGGAAAATCCCGTGGCATCACTCTTGATGCAGTTATAGGCGTGAACCAGGGTACTGATCTGCTGGCTCCATCTCGGTTTGTCTTTGGGTTGCAACGTGCCCAACATGTCAAGCAATGTGCGATTAAACCTTTCAGGCTGGGGATCTCACCGAGGATGGTAAGGGGTGGTTCTTGACTTTCACACCCCCCACAAAGACAGCATCTCTTTAATTAAGCAGCTCTCGAAGCCCCTCCCCTGGTCAGAATGGATTCGCTGGGGGGCCCCGTAGTGGACAAAAAAGTTTTCAACAAGTATCTTAGCCACCGTGGTTGCTTTCTGATCCTTAGTAGGGAACGCCTGTGCGTACTGGGTGAAATGATCGGTAACCACCAATATATTACTGATATTTCTCAGATCGGGTTCCAGGCTTAAGAAATCAACGTAGACTAGTTCCATAGGGGCGCTAGTAGTAATGTTGACCATAGGAGCAGCTCTCTGGGGCAAGGCTTTCCTCTGCAAACACCGACTACAGGTTTTGACATACTGCTCCACATCTGCGCTCATTTTTGGCCAGTAAAACCGGGCTCGCACCAAATCGAGAGTTCGGTCGATGCCAAGATGTCCCATCTGATTATGCAAAGACTTTAAAACCAGTTCTTTTAACTCTGAAGGCAGCACCAGCTGTTGTTTGACGATCTGGTCCTCTTTATGTACAGTCTCTCGGTATAGTAGTTGGTTAATCAGCCTTAATTTGGGCCCTTCTTTATATAACAGGGTGGCTCTTAAGTCGGTAGAGCGCAATTTGGACACATCTCGCCCGGCCTGCAGGGCTTCCACCACCAGCTTTATCAGAGAATCTCGGGATTGAGCCTTTTGAAGACTAGTATTGTCAAACTGAGGCAGTGAACTAGTATCCAGGGCGGAAAAACGACAATAGGCAGCAGGTATACAGTTCTCAGAGGGCCCCAAGCAATCCACCATACAGTTCACAGCATCCGAGGACACCTGATCTTCCCTGTCAAACTTCTGGCAAAGGGCTCTTATGTCAGGCTCAGACAACCTGACCCAATCAGCTTGGGGCATAGGCCTCCGAGAAAGTGCATCCGCATCTATATGGTTTAAACCGGCCCTGTATTCAACAGCATAGTCGTAGGTGGCTAAGGCAGAGAGCCACCTGTGGCCAGTGGCGTCCAACTTAGCTGAGGTTGGTACATAGGTCAGAGGATTGTTATCAGTCTTTACTAATATCTTGGCACCGTACAAATAGTCATGGAACTGATCAACAATGGCCCACTTCAGAGCCAGGAACTCTAGCTTATGCACGGGATAGTTTTTCTCTGTCGGAGCCAGACTTCTGCTGGCAAACGCTACAGGTCTCAGGCCATTTGAGTGCTCCTGATGCAACACAGCCCCCAATCCTTGAAGACTAGCATCGGTATGGAGGATGTAGGGCTTGGCCGGGTCAGCATAAGCCAACACGGGGGCATGGGTGAGTTGATATATAATGTCATAGAAAGCGTCCTCACACTCAACAGTCCAACGATCCTCAAACAGCTCATTCGGCTGGAAATACCTCTTCTCGGTCTCGGATTGCACAACTTTCTTATACTTTTTGTGGGTAGGAGGGTACCCCTGAATGAGGTTGAGGAGGGGACGAATCACTCGAGAACAGTCCTTGACAAATCGCCGATAGTATCCGCAGGAACCCTAGAAACCAAGGTAAACTCTTCTGTTCTGTGGCTAGCCAAGAACAATCTTCAACTTTGCAGGGTCTGTCTCTGTGCCCTCAGTAGACACTATGTGGCCCACATATTTTACGGAGGTCTGGAAAAATTGACATTTATCTATAGACAGCTTGAGGCCGAACTCCTCCAGCCGATCCAGGACCTTGAATAGTCGCTGCTCGTGCTCTTCCAACGACGTCCAAACACTATGACGTCATCTAAATAGACCAGACACTCGAGCAAATTCATATCCCCCATGGCTCTCTCCATCAGGCGCTGAAAGGTGTCTGGGGCGCCTGAAATCCCTTAAGGCATCCGAATGAATTCATAGAAACCTAGAGGGCAAATAAATGCAGTCTTCTCTCGGTCCCCTGGGGCCATCGGGATCTGGTAGTACCCACTGCGAAGATCCAACACAGAAAACCACGTACTGCCATTTAAACAGTCCAAAGCTTCCTGTATTCGGGGCATGGTGTACTGGTCGAGGATGGTCCGCCGATTCAAAGTGCAATAATCTACACACATCCAAACCGTCCCATTCTTCTTCCTTACCACCACGATGGGGGAAGCATAGGGGCTCCTGGACTCTTGTATCACACCAGCAGCCAACATCTCTTGCAGATGCCGCCGTACATCATCGATGTCAGCCGGGGCCAGGTGCAGGGATCTCTCTCGGAAAGGCCTTTCACCAAGCAGCCGAATGTGATGCTCAGCCCCTGGCACACATCCCACATCCCATTCTTTCAGGGAGAATACCTGGTCCCTTTGGGCAAGCCTCTCACTGATCCTCTCTTTCCATTCAACTGGCAACGGAGAGTCACCAAATCAAACAAATCAGGAGTAACTCGATCGTCTGCCTCGGGACCCTTGCTACTTGACAGTACTGCGGTATTTGCACGATGGACACTTGCCAGGGTGCACCTTCTCCTTATTCGAATCTCTTTGTCAGACACATTATGCACTTAAACCATCATAGAAACATAGAAACATAGAATTTGACGGCAGATAAGGACCGCTTGGCCCACCCAGTCTGCCCATTTCCCTACCTACTGGATAAGCTGCAGATCCTAGTTAACCAGCAGCCTACTTCTTCCTACCCCCACCCCCCAGAATTGCCTTATGACTATCCCATGCATGCTTGAATTCCACCACTGATTTTGACTCCACAACCTCCTCCGGAAGGCCATTCCATGCATCCACAACCCTCTCTGTGAAAAAATACTTCCTTAAATTACCTCTGAGCCACCCTCTATCTTCAAATTGTGCCCCCTTGTTCTTGCACACCTCTTTTTTTGAAAGATGCTACCCTCTTGGACTTTGTTGATTCCCTTGAGGTACTTGAAAGTTTCTATCATGTCCCCCCTCTCTCTCCTTTCCTCAAGGCTATATATTCAGCTCCTTAAGTCTCTCTTCATATGTCCTCCTTTGCAGACCCTGCACCATTTTAGTTGCCTCTCTGGACAGCTTCCATCCTGTCTATGTCTTTGTGTGAGATTGGGTCTCCAGAACTGCACACAGTACTCAGATGGGGTCTCACCAGCTGTCTGTACAGAGGATAGTAACTTCCTGTTTTCTCCTGGTGATGCCTCTCCCTATGCATCCCAGTATCCCCAGCCCTCCTTGCTGCCTTCTCACATTGCTTGCCCACCTTTAGGTCATCTGATATGACTACCCCAGGTCCCTTTCCATTTTGTTGTTGTTAGTATCTCACCCCCATTGTACTTTTTCCTGGTTTTGTTTCCCAGGTGCATTACCTTGCACTTCTTAGCATTGAATCTAAGCTGCCATACATTTGACCATTCCTCTAACCTTGCCAAGTCCCTTCTCATCCTTTCCACCCCACCCTGTGCATCAACTCTGTTGCAGATCTTACTGTCATCTGCAAAGAGACATATTTTTCTTCCAGTCCTTCTGCAATGTCACTTATAAAGACATTGAAGAGGACTGGTCCTAATCTGAACCCCTGCGGTACCTGAGTAACCCTCCTTTCTTCTGAGTGGACTCTATTTACTATTACCTCTGTGTCCTATTCTCCAGCCAATTCTTTACCCAGGCTATCATCTTGGGACCCACTCCCAGGCTGGCTAACTTATATATTAATCTTTTGTGTGGGACTGTGTCAAATGCCTTGCTAAAGTCTAGGTAGGCCATGTCCACAGCCCTCCCTGATCTACTACTTTGGTCACCCAGTCAAAGAAATCTATCAGATTCGCCGGCATGACCTTCCCGCCAGAATCCATGCTGCCTAGGGTCCGTAGCCCTTCTGGCCTCTAGATACGCGACTATCCTTTCCTTTAGAAGTGATTCCATCATTTTCCCTATCACTGAGGTTAAACTAACAGGTCTATAGTTTCCTGCTTCTGCCTTGCTCCCACTTTTGTGAAGGGGAATCACATCTGCCCTCCTCCAGTCCTCAGGTACCACCCCATCCTCCCATGATTTGTTAAAGAGGGTAGTCAGTGGTGTCACTAGTTCTACCCTTAGTTCTCTCACTCTCTTGACATAAGCATGAGCTCTAGCCGGCAAGATACTGGGCTTTATCAACAGTCCCCCAGGCAATCTTCCCTCCCCAGGCACATCCAACATCAACAACTTATTCTTGACATCTGTCCTTAATCGTACATCTCCATGCAAGACACACTGGGAATTTGGGGTGAGTATCACTGGAGCTGGATCCTTTTTCCACACCACCCCCACCGGGCCCTCAGGTTCCTCTTGCAATCCAACCCTCCCTGGGAGTGCAACTGCTTTTTGAGCACAGCTGGTATTTTTGAGCTCGCCTAGTTTTGCATGCCTGTTTTCTGAGCACAACTTGGGCCAATAGTCCAAACATATTAGCATTCGCTCCAATCAACAAAGGCACCCCATCATACAGTCCAGTGGGTGGGCAAACTAAACTAAAGTTTCCACCTGCTCATCCATTCCAGCCAGAGATGTCGAGAATGATAACCAAACTCGATATACCCCAAATATGGATATGCCTTGTCGCCAAACCCCACACATGTAGACCATTCAAGGGTTGCAGGGGCACCTCGGGTAAATGTGCCTGGTACCAATCTTGAAACATGATGGTTACCTGAGAGCCACTGTCCAATACAGCCAGAGTGGGAATCCCATTTACTTGCACCAAGGTCTCCATAGAAGGCCCGACCACATCAGACCAGTCGGGGGCCACAGCATTGAGGGTCGACTGAGCCTGGGCCAGAGTCACAAAACTTTTCCTAGGGGGTCGAGACTGGGTCCGGCGATGCCAAGTGATCAGTCTACTGTTAACTTTCCTTAAGTTCTCAGGCCTTTGACACTCAGGTTGAAAATGCCCATCTTCTCCACAATGGTAACAGAACTTGGGGTCCCGAGATCACTGTTAGGCAATAGGGCCCTCGTGTTGTGTGGGGCCCTGAGAGGGTGAGGGGCTCCTTGGGCTGTGGGTCTGGGTCGGTTTAGCTCTGGGCCCCGGACCTAACAGGGTACATAGCAGATTGCTTTAATGTCCCTCACCAGTTCCCATAAATTCCTGACCTCGGCACTCAACTCACTCTCCACATGGGGGTCAGAGGAAACAACTCACATTCCCACAACACCAGGAAAATCTGGGGATCCCTCAGACCCTCTGGACAGGCTGACCTCCTCAGGGGTACTAGGCTTAGGGGTCCCACTAGGGTTCGCCGCCCCCACATAGCTCCCACCCTCTTCATCAGTCTCCACCTCTCTAATTTCCCTCATTAGCTGACAATATTTCGTATGGGTGGCCACGATCGCGGCAACTTAAGTTTCAGCAGTATTATACTACAGAATCTGGCAGATTTTAAAACATGTTCCAACCTGACCTGATTCAGGGCTGCGGCAGTGATTCCCCATTCTATAGGCTCTCTGCAAGGCCCGCCCACCTTCTAGTGACGGCTACGGACAGTTTCTCATTCCTCCACTGCCTAGCAGACCTGAATTTCCATAGTAAATCTTCACCAGTCTCTGTACTCCCAAACACCCCTTCTAAAGCAGAGAGGTACTCTGTGGCGGTGGCTTCCGGGCTGGTGGCCCGCAAAAACCTAATGGCTTCTAAAGCGGGACCCGATGGTGCCAAGGGAGTCACGTTATGCAGTGTGGCTGAGAGCAGCTCTCTCCCGGGCTCCCTTCCTCCACCTACAAAAACAACCTTTTCTAATTGAAATATCGACATCTTCTCCAGTAATAGCGACCCTAAAGGCTTGCTGTCTACCTCTAGCACCTCTAAGCTGATTTTTTAGGGTGCTTGAAGAGTTCTTAGTGTTATTGCAGCGATGGAAGCTGACATGAAGTCAGCCAGTGAGACACACTCCACCAACGACGCCTTGGAAAAGGCCTCCAAGAAGGCTAGAAATGCTAACCTTCACACGCCCAAACAAACTGCTCCTGCATCTCCAAATACCTTACTGACAGAGGATCGCTTATGCAAGAAATTCTACCCTTCAGAGAGACTTTACAGGAGATATCTAGTGAGATTAAATCTATCAGAGGACTCTCAGACCTATCATGGCAAGTAGGGATCTGGAACTCAATGTCACATCTTTGGACCGTTGGAGAACAAAACTGACCCGAGATTACCAAACTGAAACAGCAAATCAGAAATTGCAGGCGTAAAACAGAAGATCTTGAGGGACGGAGCAGACGGAATAATGTCCTTATTTTGGGGCTTCCGAGGCCGAAGAGGAAGTGAGCACTACTAAGTTTGTCCAGCTTTTCTAAATAAAGTGGTCGGTCCTTCCCGATTAATCAAGCTTACCATAGAGAGAGCCCACAGATCACTGAAGCCCAGGCCCCCACCGAACTCTCCTCCCAGACCACTTATCATTAAATTTCTGAGCTACATTGAACGCCAACACGTCTTAACCAAAATCAAGGAGTTGGACTCTCTGCAGTGGAACCATGTAAAGTTGAGAATTACTCAGGACCTTCTGTTTGAAGTTCGCAAGAGGAGAGCTGCCTATCATCCAACTGTCAGAAAATTAATTGCCGCTGAAAATCGGTTTAAAATGGTGTACCCAGCGAAATTGGTGGTTACCCTGGACGGCAATGGACAGTCCTATGAAGATCCGGACCATGCTCTTGCTGACCTTACTAAAAAGACTCCCTAGCTTGTTCAAAGGGGACTGATGTAATTAGTCGAGCCTTAGATTCTGAGGCCTGCCCTTAATTTAGTTTATAGCCTTGTTAGTGGGCCGGGTTTTTCTATTTTTCCCCTGCTGTATGAGACCTGCTATGGATTTGGTTTACCTGGTCCGCATTGGTCTCGGCCGACCTGGTGTAGCTGCTCAATTGAGCCCAAGATAGGCCGCGAGGCCTGTGGTGTTGAGTAGGCCCGAATTCGAGAGGCTCCTCGTGTGCTGGCTCTGTTTTGGGGACCGAAACTCAAGTACAGGGTTGTGTTTCCGGAGGAACGATCAGCGCCGGACCATTTAGGTCCGTCCCGGTGTTTTCCGACCTGCGCTTCCTCCCGACCAGCCCGTCCCGGAGCCTGAGCCTCACGGAGGATTTCTTTCAGGCCATCTCGTCTTGGGGGTCGTTTTTTCAGGTAAAACCCCACTTTTATTTGCTCGGTTCAGCTACCATCAGTCTTGAGATTTAGCTGCTCCTTGTTGGAATCTATGGTCTAGTCGATATGCCTTTTTCCAGACTAGTCAGCTGTTTGTCCAAAAATGCTTTTTCTTCAGGGGTATTTGATGCTTGGTTGTTGTTGGTGGGGGGAGTTGGGAGGCAAATCTCTTTCTGATCTTGCCTCACGACTGTAGATGGGGAGTTGGATGCCATGGCCTACCCTTCCTAAGACCTGACTGTTGTTATTCTAGGTCTGATGATCTGGCATCTGGTTTTGTACACAGTTCACCTTTATATGTTCAGACAGTTAAGGACCAGGCCATGGTATTGCAGGGGCGGATTCTGGAACCAGTTAGTGTTCTAGGGCATTACACTGCTACCTGCTGTGGAGGTTTGTATATAGTTGCGATGGGTTAAAGAAAGGGATTGGGGAGGGTGGGTTTGGGATTAATAAGGTTAACCCAGTATCTTTTGTATTATGGCAGCCTCGGCCTAGGACTCCGATGATTTTATGTTTATTTGGTTGGTTCTATACCCTTTTGTGTACTGTACCTAATATCATCATGTATCATAGGCATTTGGGGTTGGTCGAGGCTGCTGTTTCTGGAGGGGGGGGGATGTCGCCACCAGTCAATTCCTCAGGAAGTGCCAATCCTCAATTCTATTCTCGAGCTTAATATCTACTGGTAATAATGGCGCTAAGTCACGTTAAGTTTGCTACCTGGAATGTGACAGGGCTGAGGGAAGCAGCCAAGAGGGGTCAGATTTTACTCAACTGTTCCCTAGCAGAAGTGGATATTCTCTTTCTCCAGGAAACTCACATCATGGTGCAGGAATCTAATTTGCTAAGATTTAAAGGCTTCTCACACATCTTTGCTGTGGGTCAGACCACCAACAGTAGAGGGGTTGCTATTTTAGTCAAACGTAATATCCCCTTTGTGCTGAAGAAATGTGTTCAGGATGCAAATGGTAGATATGTTTTCGTTCACGGAATGCTCTATAACTCTGAGGTTGTCCTAGGCTCTATATACGGTCCTGTAGGGTGACGCTGTATTTTTGATGGTCTGGCTGACCTACTGAGTACCTTCTACCATCTAACTTGTGTTGGGTGGGATTGGAATATTGCTCCCTCACAGGCGTTGGATCGGTCTGCTAATGATACCAGAATCACGCCACCAGCTCAGCTAGCCCTAGCAGATTTATGTTCACTGTTGGGATTGGAAGATCCATGGAGACTTCTGAACCCTTCTACCAGGTCCTATACCTTCTATTCACCAGCCCATAACTCCTGGTCACGGATAGACTACATCTTGGTGAGCACCAACCTTTTGCCTAATGTTTCCTCCACCAATATTGAGCCTATTGTTATTTCGGACCATGCTATGACATGGGTCAAGCTTAAGCCTAGGCCTCCGGTCAGCGTGGACACTACCTGGAAACTTAATAACCAGATTTTGAAAGATGATCAGACTGTCTCGCTTCTCAAAGTACTGATTTCATCCTTCTTAGAGAGATTAATCAAGACTCAGTTTCCAGGTATGATTTGGTTGGTGCTCACTGAAATGTTTCTCAGGGGTGAACTTATTAAAGAATCATCTAGACGGAAAAATTGAGGCTGGGGAGAACCAGTCTTTTTAGCCAACCAGATCAAAGTGGCTGAGGAGAAACTTTCTGCCTGCTCTCCCAAGGCAACCTTAAAATCTGTACAGGCTTAAAGATGAGTATGAGGACTTAATTCGGGAGAAAACAGAATACACCATCTTGAAAGCCAAAGCGAAATACCTTGACTAAGGGCGAAAAGCCAGGTAGACTACTAGCTCTTAAGCTTAAAGAAGCGGAGAGTTCGAGATTAGTTCCAGGCATTATAGCTAATGACGGTTCCATTAAACCAACCCGAGGGATATCGCTGGGGTTTTTGAAACCTTTTATAAGAACCTGTACGGGACCAAAACTCCCCCTTCGATGCTTCCTAGCATAATGGAGTTTCTTGAGAATATCCCCCTTCCCAAGCTTCATGTTAGTCACTGTGAGGCCTTAACCGCTCCCATCACCTTAGAGGAAATCACAGACGCTATCCATGGTCTCGCCCTGGACAAGGCCCCTGGCCCAGATGGGTTTTCTCCAAATTTCTATAAATCTTTCTGTAGTGAACTTGCGCCTGCTCTGCTAAAACTGTTTAATTATATTCTTACCTCAGGGCCCTTAGGTCCCTCACTATTAGAAGCAGTTATAATCTTAATACCTAAACCTAATAAATCAACTTTAGATCCCACCAACTATAGACCAATCTCCTTACTTAATTGTGATATTAAGATCCTGACCAAAATTCTTTCACTGAGAATTAAACAAGTCTAGCAAACACTCCTAGGTATGGAACAGGTAGGCTTTGTCCAGGGGAGATCGGCATTTGATCACACAAGAACCCCCTCACACATTTTTTATGCTGCCCAAACCTCTCATTTCCCCATGGCCTTAATAGCCTTAGATGCCGAAAAGGCATTTGATCGTGTTAGTTGGGAATTTTTATGAGCTACCCTGAACATGATGGGTTTTCCAGCACAATTTATTCAGTGGATTAAAGCGATTTATAGCTCCCCCTCCGCGAAAGTGTACTGCAATGTGGTGTTTTCTTCCAGATTTCCTTTATACTCTGTACTGTCAAGGATGCCCACTTCTTACGTATTTATTTAATCTTTATTTGGAACCTTTATTAGTGTTATCAAATCCTCGCCTGTTATTACCGGATGTCTTGTTGGCCAACAAGTACTCACTATGTCGGTATTTGCAGATTATATTTTGTTACACCTAACGGATCCAGTCAGTTCCATCCAAGAAGCCCAAAGATTATCACTCATTTTGGGGAGGTATCCAATTATAAGTTGAACTTAACTAAACCGAAATATTCCGCTTAATCCCTCTTATTTCATCGTGACGAAGCCCATTTCGAATGAAATGGGCACCTGATCACCTCAAATATCTAGGTATCTACCTTAGCCCGGGATATCAACACAATAAGGAAACTCAACCTAGATGATTTGTAGACAGGGTTCAAGACGATCTTAATAGGTGGGCAAACCTCCCCTATCTATAGGTGGAAGAATAAACATAATCAAGATGAATATACTTCCACGATATTCTACCCTTTAAGCCTTTGAAATATCTGGCTACCTAAGTCCTTTTTTCAAAAATACACACTCGGTTACTAAATTCATCTGGAAAGGCAAGCAACCAAGGAGAGCCTTCTTCAAATTATGTCTGCCTAAGCATAGGCCGTATGCCCAATTTTGAATTTTACTATTAGCCAGTCACCATAAATGGGCAGGTGGCTCTCCCCTCCCCAGGATATTTACCGGCCTAACTGGTTGCAGCTCGAAATTAACCTGCTGAAGTCCCACAATATTTATTTATTTATTTAGTTAGTTAAACATCAGTTTAGAAACCTTTGAGCCAGAGGCTCATTTACAAAGGTACCTCGTCACAAAGAGGACATCAGAACAGTAGTACAAGGGACACAGTACTTACAAACAAAAAAGTTACAGTTCAATTACAATTTTGTAACAACAGAGTACAATCTCCAACGAGCAAAAGATAACAAAAGGTGCAAAACTTATGGTCGGGGGAGAGCTGGTGGGGGTAGAAGGGAGGGAGATAGGGGAGGAGGAATAAGTAGGGAAAGGAAGGGGGGAGCCACTCAGTGAGCATTGTCAAACAGAGCATATATATATATATATATTTTTTTTACACTAGGCTAGCGGCAGTTGCATTTAGTAGAGCTAGCAGGAAGTTTCTGACCCTGGGCTTAAAGCAAGCTAAGGTTAGAGAGTTTGATACACTGGCAGGAGGGAGTTATACCAGTGGGCGCACGTAGGGGAATGCCCTCTGACCTTGTGAGGTCCTGGCTCTCGGAATAACTAGGGTAGTTTTGACTTAGCCAAAGGTGATCAGGGTCGGTGCAGTACGGCGAATGGAGTTGGGATAGGCTTATGGGGGATAGGCCATACAGGGCTTTTAAAGGTGAGCTGGCATGTCTGATACATGAGTCGCTCTTACAGGTTGAGTAGGGGTAGCCAGGGTGTACAGCTCACATGTGTGAGTGAGTCTGGGAGCACCAGTGATAAGTCTGCAGGCCTTATTTACTGTGAGACTAACCTTGTTGAGGGGCAGTCTGATCTGCTGAGCCATAGACCGGAAGGCCATAGTCAATGAGAGACATGACAGAGGAGGTGACAGCCAGGCAGAGGGCATCAGGAGGGAGGCATTTCTTGTGCCTGTAAAGAATGCCTAGCCGTGAGTTGGCAACAGAATTTAGGGCAGATATATGTCCATGGAATGAAAGTGCAGGGTCAAAGGTTATACCAAGATATTTATAGGATTGCACCTGGTCAATGACGAGATTGGGTGTGGAGTGGACAGCTAAGGGAAACTTGCTGTACTTATTTTGGGGGTCCTCACTCCACATTTTACTGCAATCTCTCATCTCTACCCACCCAAATAGGTGGATCCGTAATTGGGACCTCAATTAAGGTTTTCAACCAGTATTGTACCTCGGCTAGAATACATAATTCCAAGGACCCCTGCCCAACCGCTGGTTCTTAACCCCAATATCAAGCTGGGTTCACACTGGTTACTCCCCTCTTGGTTACCGTGAACTACTGATTGTAGTGGATGACCTCTATCTCCAGGACTCAACTGGCTCCTCTCGGAACTGATGTCCAAATTTAACATTCCCTCTCAGGCCATATTCAAAGTATTCCAGCTGAGACACCTCATAGTCAAGGATTTTGGTCTGGTGAAAAAGCTATCTAGTATCTATCCTCTTCTAGACTTGCTTAAGTCCCAGCCAATGAACCCCACTCCATTGCTAAGCTCTATGCACACCTCCTTCTCAGTAAAGCTCCTGAAGTTCTCTCTGGCTCCAAGGTGTGGGACACTTTGCTTGGTAATTCCCCCCAATCTTGGAACCAGGTGTGATCAGACTTGCACCGATTTCTCTCACTAGACAGAAATAAACTTACACAGTTTTATATAATCAACAATATGTACTATACCCCGGTAAACTTAGTCAAATTCTGGAAAATTAGCTCTCCTAATTGTATCAGATGTGGTGTTGACAAGGGAATATCCTCCATATTTGGGCTTGTGATAAAGTTGCCTCTGTGGAACATATCCGGGATAGCTTGAATCCACTTTTGGGCCTACAGGATTTATTTACACCTGAAATGTGTGTGTTGGAATCTATTCCTCTATCAAAGTTAATGAAAGGAATATCACATGGCCCTCATTTTGATGCCTGTCAAAAGACTAGTTCTTCGTCACTGGGTTGATCAATCCAAATTTCTTATCAGGAATGGCTGGCAGAAATGTCACAGGGTTTTAAAATCGAAAACTGATCGCCAGTTCTAGACATGACTTATCTGCCTTTCATAAGAAATGGGGTAAACTTTATGCCCTGTACCTTCATTAAGACCCCATGTGGGGTCTTTATTTCCCCTTTCCTGGTGACATGATATTATTGTGTAGCTCGCCTTGGCTGCTTCTCCTTCCCCTCCTTCTTCTTTTCCGCTTCCTTCTTTTTCTTCTCCTCTCTTCTTCTCTTTTGGTGGTGGCATCCTCCGGGGGAGATGGGTTGTTATGGCCTTTTCCTTACATGTCTTACCATGTCTCTTAGCACGTTTGTACTTTGCTTTGCATAATAAAATAAATAAAGTGTGAATTTCAAAAAAAAAAATAAAGCAGGACCCTGCAAGCTCTCCATCAGTCTCTTCCTTTTCTCTCCCTCAAAGCATTGCCATTCCTGGACTAAGGGGGTGGCATAGTCCATCCAAGCTTCCAGGTCATCCTCCCCTGGAGACACTGGCACCGTGTCAGAAAAAAGTTTTAACTTACAGTAAGAATCGAGCTGTATAGGTGGGACCACTAGGGGCAGTGAAGCCAACACAGAACTCTTGGGGGGACAGGGAGAGGTGCTGGGGGAGCCCTGAGGGGTAGCATCACTGGACAAATCCAATGCTTGCAGCAGTTCCTGAGTAGTTCTCCCCTCCACAGCCAGCAATTTAAGCAGTTTGTCTTTAAAACTATTCATTTGGGGAGACCCCCCAGGGGTGACTGACCCACTTCGGATATGAATTAGCCTCCATCCCTGTGAGGCACCCTCCGGATAAATCATGGGAGGTACCTTCTCGGCGTCGATGGCCACACTGCACAGGAGTAGCACCTGCAGCGTCTGGTCGAGCAAGTCAGCCATACGCCCTTTTACCTCCACTTTGCCTAAATATTTTACTCGCTCTGCTGTGGAAATTATGTCAGCAGTTGGGGTTCCCAAAGGCACATCGAGCAGTAACACAATTTTCTAGGAGTCCAGCTCTTCGGCTTCACCCCACCCCATCAGTCTGTGTACATGGTCTTAATAGGTCCCAACTTAATTTTTCCCAACATGTCCCCTTCCACTTTTTCCATCTCTTGTGTACTTCCCCACTTGGCCACTAGGGGACGCTGATCCCAGCGGTGCCTCCAATTTGTAACCCCCAGGGAGTGCTACCCTTAGGGCTACTACCCCTGCCTGCCTCCACGGAGACAGGATAAGGGGCCCAGATCCATTGGCGGGTGCCTCCACCCAGAGGTCGGGGTTAATACTGTTGAGATTGCCTCGGTCACAGCCCTCTGGGTTACTGCAACCCCCCTTTCATCCCACTAATGGCTCACACGAGGTACCAGCAATACTCTTCCCCAGTACACTTGCCCCCAGGCTGGTATCTCTCAGCTCACTCCAGGGACCCCCTATAGAGTAAGGTGCAGTTATAATGCAGTAGTTCACCATAAATGCACAAACTAGCCAGGGTGCAGTTGCGAAGCAAACAATCTGATTTATTTAAGGGGGGAAGTAACAAGGACAGGGGGAGGATCAAGTTGATTGGCTTATCACTATACTTATCTACCTAGGGCTCTGTGCACAGGCCTGACCCTAATATTTACTGTCCCTGGGTACCCAAGCCCTAATGGCTAGTCCACCGTGGCAGCTTGGGGCCCTGACACAGATAGTCTTTACAATACTGATAAAAGTCAGGATGGAAAGGAGATTTAGCTAGCCAGCCAGCAGTAGAATAAAACAACTTGAAACCACTGTTGCAACTTAGCAGGGAGCTACCCTGGTTCAGTACTTACAACTCCAGCAAGCAACAGTTTCTGCACCACTGGCGGGGCTAAGCCAGAGTTTCACCAGCCTCCTCACACATTTATATGGCAACTCCAGAGGGGTACCACACCAGGCCGCAGGCTTACACGAACTCTCAGCTGGCTAAGGTGCTGCAACGGCAGTTTCAGCTTTCCCGAGGACCGAGCGCGATTCAGCAGATTCTCCAATTCTCCAAACAGGTCAAGCCTGGTGGGTAGCTGGGCTGGCACCAGCTTCCTCTGACCACACGCAGCGGATTTAGTCCGACTCACTCAACGGCCAAAAACGGCCACTCAGGCCTTCACGCGCTTCCCGCACGAACACTGCACCAGAGCAGAAGCACACAGTTCCTTCCTTTTCCTCAGCCACTACGCATCTGCCCCCAACAGCAAGGGGCTCTCCCTTCAGTTCGGGCGTGACCCGCCCTTATTGGCCGACGGCACCTGCCAGTCAATCGCTCCTGTTCTCGGTGCTGCAAAAAAACCACCATAGCCCATAATCCCTTTCCCAAATTACAAACAGCCCCTCGATTGGTCAGACAACTCCCTTAAAGTTCCAACGTACTGATTGGTCCAAATCGCCAGTTCGGGACCAAAATGGAGGGGAGAATCAGAACAGTCTTCGCTGCAAAGAAAAAGCAGGTTAGAACAACCACGTTATCATTTATTACCCTAAGTTATTCCCAGCAAGCAGCTACATCCTTCGGAGGAGTTCCCTCTGCACAACTTAGCGATGGCAGAAATGGAGCAATTATCCGGCAGCCCGGCCGGGACTCGAGCATGGTAACACTCAAACTCCTGCCCAAATTAAGCATGACTGCGAATCAGGCAGCCCTTAAAAAGACAGGACCGGAGGCTTTGGTAGCGCTCCTGGCGATCACAGTTAAGCTGCTGAAATGCAGGACACCAGCCTGGCAGGGGGCACTTAGGCAAGCTCTGGAGAAGCTTTTAGGAACCCCCATTTGCAAGGGGGTTACAAAGGCAAATATAAAATTCAATTCAGCATAAGAAAATAATACAAATTATAATACTAATGATAATGTGTATGTGAGGTTGTGAGCTCACCTCCCTGTCTGTCTGAGTTACTTACTTGGCCAGGATGAGAGACTGGGATGACGGGGACACAGTAAAAAAGTAAATTAAAAAAATTAAAGATGCAGCCTGGAAAGCACACTGAGCTGATTCCGAAAATCCACCCGACCGTCACCACCGCAGGCTGAGGCTGCAATCAGTCTCAAACTGTGCAAGTTTCACACTCAGTCTCTGTGTCTCCACTTTCTAGCAACCTCTTGCACATTAGAGCCGAGCTGAAATGGTGGCAGACGAAAAATTGAAAAGGCGCTTAGCTGCTGCTGGCTGCTCCCGCTCCAGCTCCGCCCTCCACGCATGCTCCCCAGCATCACCTGGGTATGCTAATTACACCAGGCAGCCTCAACTCATAGGTCGATCGGGTGAAGGAAGGCGGGTTGTGTGTGCTCACTGTTCCGAAAGAATATTACTGAAAGGAAGCCGGGGGATGGGGAGAGAGAACCACTGAGTGCTAGTCTCTCTGTAGCAGTAGCATGGGCACGCAGATGCAGGCATGATGACTCAAACTCAGTAGTTCATTTTTTTTTTTTAAAGTCTGAATACAACAATTTCGTATAGCATTACACACTTTACTGTTCCTGCCTCTGAAAAAGTTACCTAAAACTTTGAGGGATTCCCCTATTGGTTGGTCACTTAGGGCCCATCAACAACTCTGTCTTCTCTTTAAACTTCGACCTTGACTTGACTCGGGAAAACCCTTTTATTATAATCCTCATATTACTATTGGGCAGGTAACTATTTCCCCTTCTTCATGGAATAACAGTGGAATAACTTCAGTTGCTTATTTTGTAAAACTGGATGGTTGTATTACCTTTCCTGAATTTAGGGATAGATTCCATCTCCCAACAAATGACTTTTCATGATCTGCCCAGATCAAACATTGTTTACAGGCGTCAATAAGTAAGCCACCATGGTATTCAGAATGCAGTCTCTTTTTGCAACATCATCTCAAAGAGCAGTCTCCAATAAGCCGATCTCAAAGATTTATCAGGAGTTGGGTTCTATCCTATGGAAACAAAGTTCTCCATAGGCTTTTTATTGGCAGCAAATATTGAAAACGAATTATGACCACACCATTTGGACTTCTATATGGAACAATATTTTTACTTACACTAAACAAGATAAGCTCCACCTAGTGCAATTCAATACGTTGCATAATTTACATTATACGCTATATAGACTGTTTTACATGGGTGAAACTGCTGATTCCAGATGGCAAAGGTGCTTCCTGGAAGATGGTACTCTTTTTCATATGATGTGGACTTGCCCTCAGGTGCAAGATTTGTGGTCTAAGGTCAAAAACATGGTTTCTCCCTTGTTTGGATATGGTGCCTACTTTAGACCAGAAATTTGTAGTTTGGGTAATTTTGCAAAGATTGATTCCCAATCAGAGAGATCACAAGAGGCAATCTTTGCAGGGGTTACCAAACTTCTCATTATGAAATACTGGGCACAGGAGTCACTACCTACTATTACAGAATGGGTTCAAGAGTTATATACAACTCTGAATGCTGAGAAGGTGTTAGCCTTGTTCAATCACACTTTGCAGAATTTTTAAGAGATTCGGACTCTGTTTTAGCAACATTTTGATGGGAAGTGAGATCTAGTTTCAATACTACCTTCTCTTCTTAAGATATGTATATGGAGAGTGAGGTCCACTTTTCAGTCAAGTTATTTTCAGGTCTTTTTTGTTAATTGCAATCTGATGTTTGCCCTTATAATCAAAAGCTAAATTTGTTATCAACCTGAGGGGGGAGGGGGGTGTTATTTAGGCCTTTTTTGTTTATACTTTTATTTTTTAATTATTGTTTGTGTGATGTAAGTTATTAAGCCTATGGATCCCGAGGTGTTTAGAAAGCTGTATTTTTTTGTCTGTTTGTTTTTTGCTCTTTTTCTTTTCCCAGTACCTTTACGATGTGTTGTATTGGACTGTTATATATTTGGTGGACTTTTACTTATATCAAGCATTGTTATATATTATTTGTCAGACATGACTGAAAAAGGACTGTGCCCAGTCATTTCTCCTGGTTAAAAATAAAAAACAGGTAAACAAAATAAAGCTTGATTAATTGCAAAAAAAAAAATCTGGATGCAATTACGGATCACGTGGTGAGACGGTAACGGGCCCCTGCTCTTTTAACACAACCCCCCCCCCCAAGTCAGATATGTGGGTGGCAGCAGGTGAAAAAAAAAAAAAAGATTTAAAGTGGTGGCTGCCGGCACCGAGAATCTGGGTCCCCCTAACAGCTTGGGCCCTAAGCACAGGCATACTTGGCACTGTGGTAAATCCAGCCCTGCTTGTTGTACTCTCCCAGGTCGTGCCTGAAAATAGTCATTTTATGGCTAGTGTACCTACCCAGTAAACAAAAACTAACTAAATAAATAAATAACAATTTAGATTGCCAATTTTGCTAGAGGTGTTGGCTGCAATTACAGGTTCTGACCAGTAGGGGAGACATGATTCAAGTGAAGACTGCCGTAATTGATATCAAGAGCCACTGAGGACCTGAAGCGCAGAGTGAAGATGTGCGGATAAAAATGACACTGCAATTCTGAGAATCCCTATTCCCAGAGGAGAAGATTGCTTGACTGCTGTGCTGATTTAGCTGAAGATGGCTAAGTGAAGCAGACCTGAGGACCATGAGAGGATGAAGATTTCTGCACTAAGCTTGCTGCCTATCAGTGAGTTATACAAAGATGGGTAGGGGTTAGATAAGCTAAACTGGAAGCCATCGGGAGAAGCAACAGACAAGTACATTAATCTGAATGCCAGCCTGGAATGGCACATAACAGCGGCAGAGTTCAACAGAGGACCAAACAGGGGAATGTATGTGCTGGGGTAGAGTGGAGCTGAGGAACTGCTATCCCAGATAGCTGAGTATAATTAGAAAATGTTGAATAACAGAGTAACAAGCTCCTTGTTAGTTGACCAGTGCCCATGTTTCATCACCAAGTAACCACTGCAGTATAAAACAAACTCTAGCCAGAGCCGATAAGGCTGTGAAGAGCTACCAAGTGACAAAAGTTGCACATGTACGTAGGAATTATTCAATGCCCATCAGTAACGTGGCCATTTTTTTGCAGTGTTGCACTACATTTTTAACATGGCCTTTTGGAACCCCTCCTCATGAAGAGTGCCAGTGTCATTTTGTTCACTTGTCCCAAAAGGTGATTTCACAGAGCAAACACGCTATTCTGTGCCACAGGTGCAAAAAACATTTTTGGACGCAGGTTGTGGAAAATGACAGCTATACTGCTTTAAAGAGTGTGCAAAAATGGCAATGCTGAAAATGTGGAGTGAAAATATAAAAAATTGGCAAAGTTAGGAGCATGCGTAGAAACTGCACAATGCATGCTCGTAACACAGTCATTTGTTTGGAACTTTTTCAAGAAATTTGCAACATGGGCTTTTTGGGACCCCACCTCATGAACAATGGCACTGTCATTTCGTGACTCTGTCCCAAAAGGTGATTCCACGCTGAGACGGCGAAATCACCTTTCACGACTGAGTAACAAACTGACAGTGACAGTTACCACAAGGTGGGGTCCCAAGAACTCCATGTTGAAAATGTGGGGAAAAAATTCCCCAAAATGGCTGATTTATCAGCATAAGTTGAAAACCCCACTGAATGGCATTATAGCATGCTTACCTTAGATTCTTCAGTTCATGGTTCAGCTTTGAAGAGTGCAGACGTGTCCCGGTCCAGAGAAGATGGTGCCGACCTCCAGAGGTAAGTACGGGGTAAGGGGGATGTGTGGGGAGGTGGATGCTCAGTGGGAGGGTGTGGATAGGGATGGGGACTGGACTAACGACAAGGGACCGTTTTCTTGTTTACAGGAAAAAAAAGAGTGGAGCAATGATGAAGGACCGTTTTCTTGTTTACAGGAAACACAAAACATTTCTGCACACTGGGGTGGGCTCCTAGTGTGCCTCATGACTGGGGGGGGTAATGCAGGATGCTGACACAGGGATTGGGTACCTCGATGTCAGCAGGGGGGTGGGGGGAAGAAGAAAAAAAAAGGCAGGTACTCTTGGATGGGCTCCCAGTGTGCCACATGAGTTAGGGGGGCACAGACAAACCTTTCAGCACACTGGTTGGGGCAGAGGGTACAGAATGCCACTGAGCTGGCAGTGGCAAATCTTTTGGCACACTGGGGTTGGCTCCCAGTGTGCCACTTGAGTTGGCAAGGGTTGGGGGCACAGAATGCCATGGAGTTGGTGGTGAATCTTTTGGCACACTGGGGTGGGCTCCCAGTGAGCCACTTGTACTGGCAGGGTGTGGGGGCACAGAATGCCATGGAGCTGGCAGTGCCACAACTATGCATGCGTATCACTCGCGCATGTGCAGTTGCGGTGGATGGCATTTTGCCTTTCACATGACAGCGCCAGCTAAACTGTGCATGCACACAAGTCGCACATGCGCAGTTCATGCACTGGAATGCAGAAATAACAGCCAAAACAGTGCAGCTGTTATTCCGTAGCAGTCGATCAATGGAGGAGGGGTTCAAGCTCTGTTGGACTTTCTGAAGGATACTTCCAAAAGTCCAATAGTAGGTTCCAGGGTTGGCCATTTTTAGAGCTATGATCCGATCCCAATAGGGTTGTAGGCTCCGACCACAGCCCTAAAAATGATCGGAAAGCTGTTTCCCATTGACTATAATGGAGCACGTCACCACACTCCCCCTAGGATCTCGTCATAAGTTTGCTGTGTGCGGGGGCGGAGCATGGGCAGCTCTTCATTCCAGAAAGTCCTCAGGACCCGGTGCTGGCACTTTTACGAGTAATCGTACATTTAAACTAATGGGGCATTTTAGGTGAAATATGGATAAAAAGCTTCTTGCAGAGGTATGGAACCTACTGTATTATATGAGGTGCTAATCTTAATTTAGTACCCTTGGTGAATCTCTAACTTGGGCTGTGCAATACAGCTACCATTCAGGACAAACATACACAGATGGCGCACGTAGTACAAATACAAATGTCATGCTTTGACACCTGAAGTTGTGTAAGACCACATAAACTGGACCATGACTGAGGCTGGTGTTACACACATATTAGTACTGCAGCTCAAAACATGAGCTTTTTTTTATTGACACTTCTGTATATTTTTATTGAAACTCTCAAATGCTTGGCCTTGTGCCATCATTTACAACAGAAACAGGTCTGAACAGTAACAATGGACCCTGCACTACCACAGCAAAACAAGGATACTGAAAAATGATGGATCAATAGGAGTGCAGGCAGCAGAACAAAGATACTGCAAATGATGTATGTATGGGAGCGCAAGGTCAGGAGGACCCTGTGCTCCCACAGCAACCTAAGTATGCCATTATACTATCTCAGAGAGGAAATAAACTGCAAAAAACTTTGCTATTGCACTAGTTAGGGTCAAAGCGACATCCAACCCTAATATCCCCCCCTCAACCAGGCAGCACAGCAGGTGTGAGGTGTGCCTTGGGGTTCTTAAACCTAACACTCACCCCATTCTCATAGAGTCTACACATCTGACCTTATTTACAGATGGAATAGGGTGTTAGGCTTGAGAAAGTCAAGGCACACCCCACACCTGCTGTGCTGCCCGGTTGGGGGGGGGGTGTTAGGGTTGGAAATCCTAATGCCACATTTCCCAACTTTTGTTACTTTGAGCCTAACTAGAGCATTAATGAAGTGTTTTGTCACACACCCACACCCACACCCACTCCACTCCACTCCACTCCACTCCTCTATACTGTGTGAGTGCCATGTTCAGCCCAGGACCCCACAGTGAAACATTCACACTGGCTGCTCATTTAGAACCATGAGCCCCTCATAGTGCCCTTACCCTGGGTACTGGATCCCTTCCATCCTCTAAGGTGATGTGGCAGGGATGAAGTGGTGGTGTCCCAGGGCAAAGCAGTGGTGTTTGGAGGTGCACTTGGTGGGTGGGGATTCAGACTTCATGCAGTGTCCAATCCTCTTGAAGAGCAGTTTAAAAGAGATGGGAGAGACAGAGGGCAAACAAAACCTCCTGGGCAGGTGGCCAAGAGTCCTAAATAGGAGAAAACCTCATACATATTGAGGGAAAAAAAAAAAAAGAAGAGTTCACTAGCACCACCAGACAGGTGATGTGATTGCAAAGTGTAACCCCTAGATGGCGCTATCCCAGGGGCTACTGCCCCTGCCTGATTTGCCACTAACAGGTTGAGGGGCCTGGATCCAATGGCGGGTGCCTCCACCCAGAGGTCAGGGTTTGCAATAGTTAAACTTACTTGGTCACAGCCATCTGGGACACTGCAACCCCCCTTTCTTCCCACTAGTGGCCCACACAATATATCAGAATTACCTTCACAGTATACACTTACCCCCAGGGCTGGTTCAGGCACTGGGACCTCCTGTAAAATAAGATACAGTGCAACAATCACAGTACAATACTTTAACATAGACAAATACCTCAGGCAGTATAACTTTGCTGAAACAAGCAGCTCTGATTTATTTAGGGGGAATATAACAAGGACAGGGGGAAATCAGGTTAATTAGCTTATCACTTTACTCATCTACCTATGGCTCTGTGCACAGGCCTATCCCTACCAGTTACTGTCCCTGGGTACCCAAGCCCTAGTGGCTAGTCCAAACCGTGGCAGCTGGTAGGGGCCCTTTCCCACAGAGAAAAGAAAAATTAGTTTAAACAGTCAGCAGTACAGTGATTCCATTTGGATTCAATGTGGCAATTCAACAGGGAGCGACCCTGAATTAGTACTCATGACCTCCAAACAAGATAGGGTCCTTCAATGTCAGCAGGGCTACTTTTGAGCTCCACGAGACTCCTCACACATTTATATGGCAAACTGCAACAGGCAAAGTCCTTTAATGGCAGCAGGATTCACTTGAGGTACACAAGCCTCTTCACACATTGATATGGTAAACAGAAAGTACTATACCAGGCAGGCTGCTTCTCTATCCCGATCGCAATTACTGCACAATACCCGGGAGAACACAGCAGATTCAGTTCCTGACAGACCGAGTGCAATTCAGCAATTTCTCCAGTCTTCTACAGGGTGAGCCTGGTTTCTACTCTTCAGATATCCTTTGATTCTCTTCACAGGACTGATTCAGTCCTAACAAGCAGTTACAAAGCTGCAGACCGGAACTCTGGGCCTATACATTCGCTCGACTAAAACTGCACACTGTAAAACACAAGGCTCCTTCCTTCTTCACTGCCAGAGCTAAAACTGAAACTCCAACAGACAAAACTGCGACTTCCTTTGAGTTCCTCCCAGTTCTTGACTGGATTGGCTGTCACTCACAATAGACTGCTCCTGTTGGTCCAAAAGGCGCAAGTCTAAACTACATCTCCCAGAGTCACTGCCCATACAATCCTCTTGTGGCTGGCTCAGATTATGAGTCCAAGTTCTGATTCTGTCCAAGGCACCATTTTAGAGCTAGCTTACCCCACACTGATTGGTTCCAGTTCAGCAGTTCAAAACCAGAATGGGAACTAGGCAGACAGTTCTGACTGCAAAGAAAGCAGGTTAGACAAACTGTAATTTCATTATTACTCTAAATGGTTTCTGGCAAACAGTTACATCTTTCAGATAGGTTCCTTTGCACTCTAGTGACTGCAAAATGGAGTGAATTGGCAGCAGTTCGAGTGGTACTCAATCAAAGAAACACACAGTCCCCCTAACAATCTAATTATGTCTGCAAGCAGACAGCTCTTAAAGAGACAGTACCAGAGGTTCTAAAAACACTCACTGATAAATGGCTTAAACGCCAAACACCATTCAGGCTTAGAGCATTCAAGCAAGCTCCTGGAAGTCTTTTGGGAACCCCCATTTGCAGGGGGGTTACAAAAGTAAATCTGGTAATAAGTTTTTTCTCATTAGTATTATGTCCAGAGACATGCTATCGGGCATGATGGAGTATGTTTCTGCTTTCTCACTTACTGAAGGCTAAATTTCTTCCCTACCTTATCTATTTTTAAAATCTTAACTCTACTGCAGATGGGGTTAAGTCCACACAGTGAAAACCAGGGAATGAAAGAAGGCAATTTAGACTTAGTCACACATCAAGGAAGACTGAGACCATGGTTTCCCTAAATTAAATTCACCTTTTCTTTGTAAAGCTTTTTATTTGTACTGTTTGTTTATCCTGTACAGCCCAGCTAAGATGCAGCACCTTATTTCCAAGGAGATCCTGCTTTTATGTGTTTCTGTAGCAGGGATGACTTGGGCACTGGAAGGTGAAGGTCACATAGTAAGTGTTTAGATCTAGTGAGGTTTGAACCTGCAATCTCATGCTTCCTAAGCTCTGACAACAAAACCTGATCCATCTCCTGTGCCCTACTAGGACAGCCAGACTGCCTCTCCAATCTATGTAGGTCACACTGTATCGCACTAATTCCCATATTACTGTCTCCCCCCACCCCCCAAGAACTTTTGTGTCATATGCAAAGAAACACAACCTGTCCTGCATTCTTTCTCCAACATCACTGATGAACACTTTGAAGAGGACCACGCCCAGGAAAGATCCCTGTGGCAACCCATTAGTGACCTCCCTCTCTTTTGATTTGACCCCACTTGCCACTACCCTTTGCTGCCTCCCCCACAGCCAGTTTCCTACCTATCTTACTATGTCCCTTGCCACCCCAAAGCCTCCAACTTCCTCAGCCAGTGACGTGCAGAGTCGAAGGCTTTGCTGCAATCAAAATGGAGTTTATCGAATATTGTAAGGTAATTTCAGAAGATTAACTTTTTATCCCATCATACAATGATCTGACTGTCTCAATATGGCGAAGACTAGGACTGGAACAGGTGTTTCAGTTCCTGGGTCCTAATGGGATATTATCATTTGAAGATCTAAAACTTAAACTCAACCTCTGATATGTTGACCACTTTAGATATCTCCAAATCAGAAACCACATATTACGTAACCAAATCATTCAGGTTAAACGGTCTCCCCCAATCTCTCCTCTCCTAAAATTATTCTCTGAACACTCCCAGGGACACCACTTGAATCATTTAATTGGAAACCTAAACAAAATAATGCAAGCCCTCACCAAAGAATCAACAAGTTCAATATTGATAAGTTGAAACAGGGATTTAGACCTTGGCGTCTCTAAAGAAGAGTGGTTCTCTTCAGCTCTACGAGTGGTCAAAAATCACTCAATCGCATATTTGGAAAGAATACTCATGGAAGTGTAGGTCCAGGTTTTTCAGGTCACCGGCGTGTTTGTCGAAATATCTTCCATTTGAATTTGGGGGTTGTTGGAGGGGTTGTGGGGGTAAGATGCCTGATCTCGCACATATCATGTGACAGTGTACACGTTTGATGCCCTTCTGGATAAATCTACAAAAAAGAAATTAGTGACAGCCTAGGAGATAACATTGAGCTTACAGGTGAAGTGTTACTTCTGGCTATCTACCCGAACCATCCCCCGGCCCGGACAAAAACCCTGCTGCCCATTTTTTTTGCTGGCTGCCAAAAAGTCTCTAACAAAAAAATGGATGACCAAAGACATCCCTAAAATACAAAATTGGAGGTGAATAGTGATGTCTATATATCAGGTGGAAAACATCACTGCTTAACTTAATAACCAATCTAGTAAGTTTGCTATTCTTTGGCAGAAACTAATGATCTGCAAATCTTTTTGATTTTAACAAGGAATATTTAACTTTATTAATGCTTGACTGTATTAACTACAAAGAACTATATTTTAACTTGAACAAAGTATATCTGAAATATAACAAAACTGAAGTATGTATCAGAAAAATCAATGACTGTAAGATGTCTCCTGATTTAAAAGAAAAGTTTAATAAAAAACATATTTAAAAAAAATGGAGTTTATCTATGGCCTGGTCCCCATCCATAGTCTTCCTCACTCAGTCGAAGAAGACTATTAGGTTCATCTGACAAGACCTCCCTGCCACAGACCCATACTGCTTACTATCCTGGAGGCCACTGCTCTCCAGGTAGCTCTCAAGGTCCTACTTGACTAGTGACTCCATCAGTTTACCTATAATGAGGTAAGACTGACATGTCTGTAGTTCCCTGCCTGTGCCCTGTGCCAGCTCCCCCCCCCCCAGTGGAGTGGAACCACATCCACCACCCTCCAGTCCTTGGAAATTACCCCTGACCATAACAAGCTATTGAACAGTCCAACCAGGAGTTCAGCCAGTTCAGCCGCCAGCTCTCTTAAGCACCTCTGATGAATCCCATCTGGTCCCTGGGCCTTATCTATCTTAAGGGCTGCTAGCCCTTTCCGGATTCTTTCACTGGTGAGTACATGGCCAGAACTCCTTTATCGGCTGCTTTGATGCCACTGTCTGGTGAGGCCCCTGTGACAGGGTTAGCTTTCTGCCTGTTTTAGTGTTGTTTGAAGAGAAGCCTTCCTGTAGTATACCTTCTGTACCTTGCATTATCTTTCTCAGAGTTTTTTGCACAGCAGTACTCCTCATTTTTCTGTCTGCAGGATGGCTACCTATTGACAATCTCTCTAATAATTATATACTTTCTTGTTTGTACTTTTTCTGCTATGAAATGCTCTTAAAGAGTTAGTGTACTGAACTATTTTGTAAACACTTTTAAGTTACCTCGGTCTGTAAACACAGGTTATGCACCTGTAACAGTAGTTCTAGGAGTGGTATACAGTATGTTGTTCATCCACACGTATTGGCATGTCCTTTTCCTTTAAATATCTTGCCGGAAGATCTCAAAGCTGGCTGCTCCCACCCACCGGGTGGTATAACCTTTGGCTCCATCCTATGACGCCAGATCTTGCCAGCTGGAAGCAGAGGCTATGCATTGAAGCCGGGGAGGTCGGGTGGGCCTATGTATGAACATATACCACTCCTAGAAAGTACAGTTACATAAAAACGTACCGTAACAGTAGATATTTGAGGAATGTCTCTTGCAATAGGTAATACTTTTGGGTATCCAGCAGAGGTCGCTATGGTGCATGGCAGCTCTTCTAGCAGCATTTTTGTTTTATTTCTTTTTATTATATTTTTGACATAAGGACACAGGAGATGCATAGACTTTCATTCTGGTTACAAGTGCAATTACACAGTCCACATCTAATAAATAAATAAAGGTACCTTTGTATGAACATTAAGGATACAATTTATAAATTCAGCTAGCCCCTATCCCCCATCCTGGAACTATTATTTCTTGTATTCAAGGACAAAAGTCCCACTTTACCACCATTTGGTAAATAATCCATCTTTGCCATCTAGTTCGAAATTGTTGTTCCTGATCCTTCATTCTGGCTATCAGAGTTTCCATTTTGTAAATGCCCACCAGGATCCCTCTGTATTCCTGTACTGTGGGAACCCTATGAGCCATCAAACATCTTGTGACGGCTTTTTTTGCACCTAGTAGGTAGATGGGGAGCAATGTTCTGGTCCAGGGTGGGGTATGTTCAGGATACATATGTAGCAAAAAGAGTTCCACTGTGAGTTCAACTGATTCCCCTATACACTCTGATATATAGGGCATTCCCACATAATACGGCCTAGATCAGCTAAAGCGCACCCACAACCCCTCCAGCACCTCCCATAACTCTTCGGTAGGTATTTAATTAACCTAGCAGGTGATCTAAAATATCTATAGTGGCACTTCCAGAAAAGTTCCCTCCACACATTTGCAGAAGTAATCTTTACCACTGCTAGGACTGAATCATCCCATTGTTCCCCTGAGACTTCAAGGCCAAGGTCCTTGTTCCAACTCTACCTAAGCGAGTCTGTAGACTCAGAAGTTAAGTCCCTCATGATTTTATACAGAGACCCTATAAGGTGATCCCAGTGGTTCCCCTGGATATGATCCATGTATAACTTAAGCAGGGAAGGGGTCAGACATCCAATCCTAGCCTGGATCCCCCTACTTCGTAAAATGTAATTTCTAACTTGGAAATATCTAAATAAATCAGAGCTCGGGATGTTGTATTTAAGAGATAACTCTTCGAATGTCAGGACCCCGGAGCACCCTAAAAATTGGAATACGTGATACAGACCAAGACGGTGCCATTTGGCAAACATCAAGTCAGACCTAGACAGAAGAAATAAGTCATCTTCCGAAAGAATCTTACAGTATTCGTATGTAGAAAGGAAGGCCTGGGATCTACGGACCCTAAACCATATATTTAACACCTGTGCCATTGTGCTGGAAAAGTCTTTCAGGGGTAAATACTGCCAGGAGGAGGAAAAGAGTATCTTCTTAATATCATGAACATCATTAATGTGAAACTCCAATGTCTTCCACTGTGCTACATAGCTTTGGGATAGCCATAACAAGTGTAAGCTTAGAAAAGCTGCCTCTGTATATAGGCGCAGATCCGGCATATTTGTTCCACCCTGTTTTAAGGATCATTTTATTAAACTCAGCCTTATGCGAGGTCTACTATGTCCCCAGATAAAGCCAGGGATCATGGTATCCCAAGATCGGAAAAGAAATGTAGATGGGAAGCAGAAGTAAGTGTTAACTTCCCCCATCTCTAAGTCCTTCTGAATCATCTTAGTTACTGGTTCATAATTCAATACATCTAGGACTCCCAAATCCAGAGGGGATGTGAATTCCCAGGTACTTTATTTTAGTGGATCTCCATTTTAGTGGGAGGGCTTGTTTCAATGAGGGGGGAGAGTAATCATACAAAAGCACCGTGGTTTTTGTAATGTTTAATTTAGATCCTGCTACTTGCTCAGACTGCTTTAGTATTTTCCACACCGTTGGGATTGAATGGGTTGTTGAAAGTAGGGACAAGAGGAGGTCATCAGCAAATAGACTGAGCCTATACTCACTCTGGTGGAATGAGACACCTTCTAGGTCTGAGGCTGATCTCAGGGCAGCCGCCAAGGGTTCTATGTATAATGCAAAAAGTAGGGGGATAGTGGGCAGCCCTGTCGGGTGCCCTGGGAAAGTGGGAAGGGGAGGAAATACCACCATTGATCAGGACATAAGCTTGGGGCGTCCTACAGATAAGCTTGAGACAGGTGAATAAGATCTCTGGGAATTGAAACACCAGCAGCATGTACCAAAGAAAATTCCAAGACACCCTGCTGAATGCCTTGTCCGCATCAAAACTAAAAAAAGCTGCAGGGATTTGTCATTGTATATATTCTATTAATATTAAGGTTTTTCATATATTGTCTGTCGTGCTTTGTTTTTTTATGAACCCCGCCTGATCTGGATGAATTATTATTGGGAGGATGTGTTCCAGTCTCCCCGCCCAAATGGCCATATAAATTTTATAATCATTATTTAATAGAGAAATAGGGTGATAGGATGATGGTTCAATTTTGTTTTTATCTGGTTTAGGTATGGCAGTAATCATAGCAAAATCCCACGATGGTGGTGGGGGGCCTCCTTCAATTAGTTCCCTAAACAGCGGGTGGAGTCTAGGGAACAGTTCTGCATGGAAACATTTAGACCATTCACTAGTGAAGCAGTCTGGCCCAGGGCATTGGTTAGTGGCCTGGTTCTTAAAGGCAGCTGCAATTTCCTCCATTGTAATAGGGGCCATCAGCCGCTGGGCTTGTGTTTCCTATAGGGATGGGAGCTTCAATTGCCCTAGGAAGCTTTGCCTCTGCTCAGGGGTAAACTGGTTTTCCTGCTTTTATAAATTGTAATACTGCAAAATAACTTGCAAAGATCTGGCGTATATCATCCTCCATAAAAGTGGTTTGAGGGGTTTTAATTTTAAGTAGTATCTTACAGGGAGAAACAGGGTGCAGGAAAACACTAACAAACTGAACTTACAAGCAGGGGCATCACCAGCAGGAAAAGGGAGGTCATAATTCCGCTATACAAGACACTAGTGAGGCCCCACCTGGAGTACAGTGTACAGTTTTGGAGACCATACCTACGTAAGGACATAGACACGGTAGAGAAGGTTCAGAGGAGGGCAACAAAGATGGTGCATGGATTGCATCACAAGTCCTATGAAGACAGGTTGAAGGAACTGAACATGTATTCCCTGGAGGAGAGGAGGGAGAGAGGGGATGATAGAGACATACAAGTATCTTAGAGGGAGAAACAGGGTGCAGGAAAACACTATTTTAAGCGAAAAAGATGTTCCAGGACTAGAGGGCATGGGATGAAGTTGGAGGGAGGAGTATCAGAGGAAACATGAGAAAGAATTTCTTCACAGAACGGGTGGTGGACAAGTGGAACACCCTGCCAGAGGAAGTGGTGGGAGCTAAAACAATCACGGGATTTAAGAATGCATGGGATAGACATAAAGGAATTCTAGAGGTCAGGGTTAAGGGGAAACAGACTTCTAGGAAAACAAACTGAACTTACAAGCTCAAATGGGCAGACTGGGTGGGCCATAGGCCCTTATCTGCCGACACTGTCTATGTATCTATGTAAGTATTGTGGCCGCTTTTTTAGGGGCCCGTAATTTACGAGCCAGCCTTTTCATGCCCCTTGCCCCTCCTTCATAGTCCGGTAATTTCAAGTAGGTCAGAAATTTCTGAATCCAGGTGTCAAGTATTCCCTGGATTGCCGCTTTCATGTCCCAAATTTTTATTTAGAGGTCCCTGTCCCCTTCCGTATACATTAGTTGGTAGTTTTAGAGAAGAGTCGGTAATTCCCTATTTTCACCCTCTTGTTTTTTCTTTCAGTGTGATGTATATGAAATAATCTCCCCCCTAACAGTTGCCTTCATGGCATCCCAGCAGATAGCCTCTGAAGTACCCGAAGAAGCATTCTCCCTGAAATATTATGCAAGTCTATCTTTCATTTTTGCAACACTATCTTTTAAAATTAGGGGACTCAGTCTCCAAAGTGTATTTTTAGATTGTTTACCTAGCTCAAGTTTTAATAAAATGGGATGGTGATCCAACAGTATTTTGGGATGGACAGTAATATCACAAACCGTAATTAGATGCTCACAGGTTGTGAAAAAATAATCCAGCTTGGAATAGGTGTGAAATCTGCCAGACTGGTAGGTGTAACCCGGTGAGGAGCGAAAAAGCTTCCACCAAATATCCGTAAGTCCCAGATGTTCCAACTGTACCTTAAGGTGTTTAGCTATATTTGATTGCCGCTGAATTCTCAGATTAGAGGAGTCCAAACTGGGGTTAACTCGCCTCCCAAAATCAGTTGACCTTTAAGGTGGTCCAAAACTTCAGCTGAAACATGTCTCAGGACTGGCAGTTTTGTTTGGGGTGGAAGGTAAACATTCACTAGGGTCTCCTCTTTCGAGTATAGTCTACCTTGGATAATTACATAACGTTACATAACATTCCTGTCCATCCCTACATACCTCCCTCACTTCCTTCTGTGTGGTTGAAGGTATTAAAATGGCTACCCCTCTTTTCTGTTCCCTAGGGTGTGAGGAAGCATGAACTGCATATCTCCCACCTCAACTTAGTTTCTGGTGCTCCAGATCAGGAAGATTAGTCTCCTGTAAAAAGAGGACTTCTGCTTTTTGTCTCTAAGTGTTGCATTAGACAAGCATGCTTAACAGGACCGTGGAGTCCATTAATATTTTGAGAATATATTGTAACTGGGTGTGTCATCATTTATTAATCTTAATATATCACATAGCTATATTAAATGCCAGGGTTAACACCTTCCCTTCTTATGTTGGTGCGCTTGCGCAGCCAACGACTTGGGGTAGTGCAGATTTGGAGGAGCGGTTGCTGTTGGGCGAATGCAGGGCACGCACCAGTAGGTGCATCCCTCATTCCACAATCAGCCTGCATGCCGGCGCCATACCACCCGGACGAGCACATCTAAGGAAAGGTCCGCTGCAATGCAATGCGGGGGTGCCCAATCCCCTAATCAGCGTACCCTGCCCAGGTATGTGCCGACGGGGGAGCCCACTCCCCCTCAGCAGAATGTGCCTCTCCTGCTTTCGTTGTCTGTCGACGGGCTGCCCAATCTCCATTGGCATCCATCCCCCTTTCCCCAGTGACAAAGCCGACGGGAAGCCCACTCCCCATCAGCATAATGTCCCCACTCTATCAGGCAGATGGGGGTGCCCAATCCCCCTGTCGGCTACTGTACCCCCAAAAAAGAAACCACCTGTAAAAAAAGAAAACCATCCGTGATGTGTTTTTTTAGTATCTGTAAGCAGAAAACGGTCCCTCGTAGTCTCCCTACCCACCATCTGCACCCACCCACTGTGAACCCTGCCTCTCCACACCCCCCCACCCTATACTTACCTCCGGAGCCCGGCGCAATGATCTTCGATTGATCGGGAACACGTCTTCCCTCTTTAAAGCCAACTGCGAACTGAGGATATGCCGGTAAGCTGTATAATGGAATAAATAGGGTTTTTTTCAACTTTGATGCATATCTTGGGCATTTTTTTGAATTTCTGCACCAAATTTTCAACATGGGGTTTTGGGGACCCCTCCTCATGAATTCTGTCACAGTCATGACGTTAATCGGTCCTGAAAGGTGATTTCGCAGTCACTGCGTGGAATTACATTTCAGGACCGATTAACGCAAGGACAGTGGCAGTGTTCAAGGTGGGCTCTCAAAAGCCTATGTTGCAAATTTGGTGGAAAAATTAAAATGGTTGTTTTATTGAAAAGGTTTACAGCTTTGCTATGCATGCTCGTAAGTTCGTGAATTCGGCAACATTTTCGGGCGTCAGATTTTCAACACTGTAATTTTTCTACACTCCTTGTGAACAGCACAGCTGTCATTTTCCCACATCCTGGCTGAAATGTGTTTCCGCACTTCCGGCGCACAAGCGGTCGCTGTGGGAAATCAGTGTTCGGGGCAGATTATGAAAATGACAGTTACACTGTTCATGAGCAGAGGTCCTAAAATGCCTATGTTGAAAATTTGGTGACGATACTCCATACAATGACTGTGTTACGAGCGTGCGTTGCGCAGTTTGCACGCACGCTCATAGTGTTGTGCATTTGTAATATTTTCACTCTGGATTTTCACCACTGGCATTTTTCCATATCTCTTGATGAACAGTACAGCTGTCATTTTACATATCCTGCCCGAAATGTGTTTTCACACGTCCAGCGCAGAATAGTGCAGTCGCTGTGTGAAATCATTTTTTGGGACAGTTTGAGGAAATGACAGTGACACTGTACATGAGCAGAAGGGCTAAAATGCCTATGTTGAAAATGTGGTGCCAGAACTCCACAAAATGACCGTGTTACAAGAGTGTATTGCACATTTCCTACGCACTCTTGTAACTTCGCAAATTTGCAATACTTACATGCCACATTTTCACCACTGCCATTTATTTTGCACCTTCTTATGAACAGTACAGCTGTCATTTTTCACATCCTGCCAAAAATGTGTTTCCGCACTGCACCACCAAAGCCAATGCCAGAGAAGCAACATTCGTCATTGACAAATGCTTGTTTAATGTCTTGCAGGCTGGGAACACCCAAGTACCCTAGGTCCCATCGCTTCGAGCTACAGTAATGCCTTTCATCGTCCCCAGCACCATGTCCATACATCCTCTGCAAACAATTCTGTGGACTCTGCTGAAACAGGTCAAGTGAAAGCCCACCGTTGGATGACCAGTGGACCCTCCATTCAGTGCTCCTTATCTAGTAAAGTTTTGTTATTACACCATGGGGGAGAATGGGTCTATTCCCAAGTCTCTGAATACTTACCAAAATATTATTACAACTAAATGTAAATTCCTAGCTTTGAACGCATGATCTTTAAACCAACTCAAATTAGCAGAACTCGAAGCCAATTGTAAAACTTTAAATATAGGTGTGGTGGGCGTAACTGAAACTTGGTGGGACGCATCCTCAATTTGGCCCAGAGAAATTCCAGGTTATAAGTTATATCATAAAAACAGATTAAATAAGCAAGGCGGTGGAGTTTGTATGTACATACAAAATGATATTCCTTCTTTTGAAGTGTGTTCTCCCTTTCCTTTGGAAAGTATATGGGTTAAAATCTTATTGAAGGAGCAGTCCTATATAACCATTGGTAACATCTATCGACCTCCATCTGCAAATTCAGATTACACAACTGATATATATATAGAAATTACACATTTTTCAGAACCTCAAGATACTGTAATATTTGGTGACTTTAACCTCCCTCATATTAACTGGGACTCATTCTCAGGACAGTCCTATGCCGAGAAAGGACTAATAGATGTGGTAGTTAGTACTGGATTACAACAACTTGTTACTGAACCCACTCGAGGTCCTAATATTTTGGATCTATTATTTACTAACACAGAGCAACAAATTAGCAATTTACAAATTTGGGATCCACTTGGGACCAGTGATCATTCATCTATTCTTTTTGAAATTCAACAGTTTAAAACTACACAAAGGAAGTTATACTGTATAAAAAATTATAATAAAGCAATTTTTTCTAAAATCAATGAATACTTACAAAACAAACTGGGAAACTAATCTTCTTAATTGTACAACACAACAAGCTTGGGACTTTTTTAAAAACATTGTACATTATTTGGAAAATACCTTTATTCCATCTAAGGGGAAATTTAATAATAAAGGAAAAATTCCCCCTTGGTTCAACAAGACAATTAAAAATCAGATTAAAATAAAAATTAAACTTTTTAGGAAACTTAAGAATAGTTCTGTTCCATTTAAAACTACTCTGTTACATAAATACACACTATCTGTGAAAAACTGAAAAAATTATATTAAATTGGCAAAAAATAAGCTAGATTTTAAACTAGCTCACACAAAAGACAGTCACAAATCTCTTTTCTTCTATATAAATAGTAAAAAAGGTGTATCAAGGACCATTGGTCCCATTAAAACCAATGGCTCTTCTCTATCTGATATAGAAACCTCAAATCTCTTTAATAAGTACTTTTGTTCCATCTTCTCTCAAAAGTCACCTATTAGTACATTTAAAGTTCACCACGTAGATTATCATAGGTTCTATCCAACTGATATTATACAGGCTATCAAAAAACTAAAAAAAATATACTAGTCCAGGCCCAGACGGTATTCATCCATGGTTTCTGATCGAAACCTCTATAAATATTTCTATACCTTTGTCAATTATCTTCAACAAATCCTTACAAGAAAGCATTGTACCAAATGATTGGCATCCAGCAATAGTTACTCCCATATTTAAAAAAGGCAATAGAGGTTCTGTCCAAAATTACCGTCCACTTAGCCTGACCTCAGTGGCTGGTAAATTAATGGAACGAGTAATGAAGTCTCTAAGAGATCAAGATTGTAAAAAAATTAGGAATTTATGATTTAAATCAGTATGGGTTTACTCCCAAGTATTCCTGCACCACCAATTTGATATCTTTTTACAATAATATAAGTACTCTACTATATGTGGGTATCCGTACTGATGTAATTCTTTTGGACTTTAGTAGAGCTTTCAATAAAGTCTCACATGAAAAACTCATTACTAAAATGCACAGTCTAGGTTTATCACCTGATACTGTCAACTGGACTTTAAACTGGTTGACAAATCATTCTCAGAAAGTCAGAATTAATGATATCTTGTCTGATTCGGGTAGTGTGACAAGTGGTGTACCACAGGGGTCGGTCTTGGGACCAACATTGTTTAATCTCTTTATCAGTGATTTATAAACAGGGCCAAATAACTTCATGGTTAAATTTGCAGACAATACTAAATTGGGGGGCAAGGTTAATAATCAAGAAAATATTTCTGCATTAAAGAAGGATTTGGAAAAATTAACACATTGGGCAAATGAAAATCATATGCAGTTTAATCAAGACAAATGCTTAGTAGTGCATTTTGGTGTAAATAATCCAAAAACGATATATCATATAAACGGACTACCACTTCACTCATCAAATTGTGAAAAAGATTTAGGGATATATGTTAATAATAAACTTAAATTAAATGATCACTGTGTTAGAACTGCTTGCATGACCAACAGACTTTTGAGGCAAATAAAATGCACTTTTGTTAATCGCACTGAACAATGCCTTATTCCATTGTATAGGGCATACATTAGACCAGATTCAGACTATGGCTCCCTTTCTGGAATCCAAACCAAAAAAAGACTGAATAATTCTTGAACAGGTTCAAAGGAGAGTAACTAGAATGATTCCAAGATTAACAAACTTGGATTATCAGAACAGATTAAAAGCTACTGGTCTCTTCTCTCTTCAAACTAGAAGATTAAGAGGTGATATGCTTATGGTTTTTAATTTAATAAATTCACCAGATCTAATGGAAAAATGTGATCTAACACTCTCCAAAAGGAGATATGTTCCGAAACTGCATAATAAACAGCTTGAAGTAAAAACTTATAAAACCAGCAAAAGGGGAAACTTTTTTCCAATAACGGCATCCATTGTATGGGACACCTTGCCACAGGAATTGGTAGAGGCAACTAGTGCCACTGTCTTTAAAAACAAATTAGATGTTTGATTGAGGGATAATAGATAAATAATGTCCCACATAATGTGGGGAACAGTCTCGATGGGCTCTGGCCTTCTTCTGTTCTTTCATACCAAGTAATACCAAGTAATGTGCCCTGTCTCCCATGTCTTTTTAACTTACTCAAACTAATCAGTTTAACTTTCAGACTTTCCAACCTTTTTTTCCAGCTTTGGTTGGAGTTAACTATATACACAATAAAATACAAAAAAATTTGAAGTAGGTAAAATCCTAGAATAACATCAACTTTACATCTTGTAACTTCCAACTGTGAGGAAGCAAGTGCCCGCCACCTCCGGATACTCTCATCCCAACTCCCTGACATGAGCGGGATGGGATCAGGGGTTACCCTAATACTCAGGTGGGTACAACAACCACCCAAGAGTAGGAGGAACCCCAAAAGGACTCGGAGCCCTATAAGGGGTCCGGTCTGTGACTGGTCCTGCCTGAAGCTTCTCAAACCCATCAATCATCTTCAATGGGCTCCCCCACAAGTTATCACAGTAATGACATTCCTACCTTAGGTTAGCTTTCCTCACGCTACCTTTATGTTTTCCAATTATTAGGTCAGTGGGTGGGAGGGAAGAAAAGAAGTGAAAGAGGAGAAGGCCCCACCTCAAGCCTCCATTACCAAAAAGGCTAAAAATGATAAAGATAATAATGATTACTGTTATATTGTATATATTATATCACTCCACCCCCTCCCCGACAAACAGCACTCCATGATTCCACAATCCAGCAAGGCTATTATATAACATAGCCCATTTTCTGTATCCACCTCTCACTTATCTGCTTTCCAAACAGCATTACCCCCTTCCCCCATGTGAATTAGGTAATGTCTCTCCACCGGCATCTTTTAGTCCATCCTTTCAGCAGTCTTATACTGAGTTATCTGTAAAGCTGGATGTCTAGTAATTAGGGCTTACAAAAAAACCCTTTACTTTAGTGTCTCAGTTATGCAGTAACTCCAAATGTTCCTCCGGCTCCTTCTCATCACTCCATAGACCCCGATCAGCCTGCCCAGGAGACCAGCACAACCATCTAAAAAGATGGAGCACCTGAGTTAACAGAAGAAGAAGGGCGGAGTGAGAGGAGCACAAGGCGTGGTGCCAATACCCTAGGAATGTCACACAGGGAAATCACAGTTCTGTGGCCTTCTAGCCAGACCCCCAGTCCGCCATCAGAAGACCACTTATGCCATCAATACACCCAAAATTGCAGCACCTCTCCTCAGAGGAATAGGAATCCATATATTTATTAGGATGTAATCATGCCACTTGAGTGATAGAATTTCCCATGTCCTCAGACCCAGTAGGCTTCCCCACCCCACAACCCCCCCCCCCAAACATCCCCCCAGGGCAGCCGAGTAGGGAGGAGCATAGCGATTATTGACAGAAAAACACTGCTTACTGTATTTAGGACAACAGTGTTGGATTCCTTAGGTGGTTGATTTTCAGTAGTATGTCTTCAAGGGTAAGTCCTGAATATGCCTGTGGGTCTTCTCTTTCCTGTCCACTCGATCCAATGCTTTTTATATTGTTTAGTCCTCGAGTGCCCACTGGTATAATCCCTCGCTTAACTAGATCCTCTGCTGCTTCAGTCGCCATGGTGTAAGTGGTCTGGCCTGTCGGTAGGAGAACTGTGAGCCTCGCTGGCTACGGGGTTCTGAAGTTAAGCTGCTTAGCTCTGAGAAGTGGGAATAAAAAGGCATATTACCTCCATTGCCTTTGCGTATATCTAACACATGACGCCAGGATCCCAGCATGATCGTCCCCTTTTGCCAGGCCTTCAGCAGGATTATGTCTTTGGTTTGGTAATTCAATAATCTCACTACAAAAGAATATGGCCTGGCTTCTTTAGTGGTAGGCCCGGGCCCCAGCACCCTGTGTGCCTTCTCAAAATCCAGCTGAAATTCAGGCTCTAAGTCCAAAATAAGACAAAACAAATAGTTAGCATAGGCCAAGGGATCTTCCCCCATCCTCACCCTCTGGGATCCCAAAAATATGTATATTTTTCCACCTGCCGCGATTTTCGGCATCCTCTTGCCTAAGTGAAATTTACAACTGGGCGTTAGCAAGAGAGAGGACAGATGTCTCCAGCGAATCCAGTCTGGCTTGGCGGGGAGTCGTGGGTTATTAAGGCTAGGGAGTTGTGGGATGATAAGATAGTTTATTTGGGGGAGTGCCTGTATGGCATGATGGGAGCCGGGAAGGGAAGCTTGTCGACAGGAGACTTAAAGTACTGGCCATCTAAGTACAGTGAATGGTGTGACGCTGATTGGAAATGGGGCTTTCACGCTGCTGTAAGATAAGATGTGTAGTGATTTTTTTCATGTTATTGTGTCATATGTGTGTTGGGACTAGATCCATGATGTTATACTGGGATAACAGAACGGGTCCAGTCCCAGACTGATCATTAAGTGCCCAGTATTCTTTTCTGGCCATTGTACAATTTAACGTACACTCAGACACCACCTTTGGTAGAAACTTAGGAGAAGTATGCAAAGACACCCGGTTTTTGTGGAAAATCAAATAAAGAGGCTCACACATTAGAGCCTGCAGCTCTGAAATCCTTCAAGCAGAAGTGACTGCAACAAAAAATACAGGTTACTCTCCTGTAACAGGAGTTCTAGGAATGGTGTATGTTGTTCATCCACACTTATTGGCAGGTTTCTTGCCGCTTTAAATCTTGCCGGAAGGTCTCAGCTGGCTCCTCCCACTCACCCGGTGGTAAAACCTCGGCCCGCCCCATGACGCCAGATCTAGTCCGCTGGAAGCCAGGTTGTGCGCTCTTCGAAAGCCGGAGGTCAGGAAACAGGGATGAACAATATATACCATTCCTAGAACTCCTGTTACAGGTGAGTAACCTGTATTTCTAGGGACATGGATATGTTGTTCATCCACACTGTCTGGCAGACTCCTAGCAGTTCTCCGGGAGGAGGGAGGCAAGGCGCACACCCCCTACTTAGATATAAAGACTGGAGAACAGAGGCCCTGACCAACATCCCGGCG
This sequence comes from Neoceratodus forsteri, assembly GCA_016271365.2. NCBI lineage: Eukaryota > Metazoa > Chordata > Ceratodontiformes > Ceratodontidae > Neoceratodus > Neoceratodus forsteri. The sequence continues at coordinate 67,696,298 of CM028133.1, forward strand.
TGACCCAAGGTCGATGTGGAAGGGGAAATGGAAAAGCCTGCTTCCAGGCAGAAGCCCTGCGGATAGCCTGAACAGGAGTATCTTTGGAAGCAGCTCCTGATGCAGTGGAAGGGCGGGTAGAAAGAGCACTTATCCCTCTGGGAGGCTCCATGCCCGCCCACCTATAGCGGAGACCTATGCAGGAGGTGACCCCACCCACTCGTCGTCCACTTGGCTGCAGGTCTGCAAGGTGCGGCTTCAGCGTAGATGACAAACAGCTGGCGAACCTCTCCCGAACTTCAGTCCTACGCTCCCTGGGTAGGCGAGCGTTAAAATAGGGTCCCAAAGGAACCTATATCTGACCACCGAGGGTGAATGGGGGATGAACCCGGCAGAGGCAATACTCAGATAGGGGAAAAACTCTGCCGCCAATGGAAGGAACTTGGTGGGGCGTAGGACAACCTTTGTCCCTGTGGAAGACCAGATAGGGGGATTCAAAAGAGCGCCTGGAACTCTCCCCTCCTTCTGGATGGCAAAGTAGCCCCAAGAAGGTGTTCTTCCACAAAAGGTGGGGAACTCGCACCTGTGCAAAGGTTCGAACGGCTTGCTTGTGAGCTAAGCCGATACCAGTGAAGATCCCACAGAACTGGGGATGCTCTCCCTAAAGGGGAGGTGTGGTCGAGGCCTAGAAAAGCGCCAGACCACCTTTTCTGCGCCACTGATTGCCTTCCGGCCCACGCCCCGGAAGACAGGGGTGACCAACAGAAGCACCCAGAGGGTCGTCGGCCGAAGCCTTGGTTCAAAAGAACGGAACGCAGATGGTCTGGAATGCTCACCGAGGGACGGGAGAGGGGCCCCAGGCCCTGTCCCAACATCAAATGGAGAAATCTACCATTTGAAGGTGAGCAAGTTAGGCCGAATCCCGGCAGGACGCCTCGAGAACATCGAGGACCATGCCGAAAGACCCCAGGCCTGGCCCCTAGCCGTACAGGGACCAGGCCTTTAGGTGCAGGGATCAAAGGTCCAGAAGGAAAAACCTTCCCCTGAAATCAGAGATCAGGACCAGGCGGGCTGGAAGCCGCCTTGGGAGCCTGGGGCTGAGACTGAGGAGAGCTGGATACCAGAGTTGGCCAACCAGTCTGGGGCTACCAGCATCGCCTGCGCCTAGTCCCTCCTCGCCTTGCCCATGGGTCAAGGGAAATGGGGGAGAGGCGTAGAAGAGGCCCGGGGTCCGCGGCCTCGACGGCATCCCCTACAGCAAACCTTGCTGAGGGGGCGGGCATGAGACAGTCTCGGCCTCGTATTCTCCCTGGAGGGAAGGAGGGAGAAGATCCTGTGCTACCTCCGGCAGGAAAGACCACTCGTGAGGCGCAGCCTATACCCGGCTTAGGGCACCAGCCAGGGTGCTGGAGGCTCCTGCCATCGAATGGCTAGGAAACCGCCTCCCAGCTGCGCGAAAGACCCAATATGAAGAACCTCCTTACGAGCGGCAAGGGGCTCATCCGAGCCTGGCGGGGTAGGTAGCACATGGTCGTGGTGTTGTCCGCCTGGACTTAAACCACTGGACCCCGCACAAACGGAATGAGCGGTGCAAGCAAGCGGACCGCTATGAGCTCCAGCGGGTAGGAAAGACATCGGGACTCCCGAGAGGACAAGAGGCGGAGCACTCTGTATTCCCCTTGATGGGCACCCCAACCCATCTGAGAAGCATCGGTCAGAGCAGACCGTCGACTCAGGGCAGACGAACAGGATGTACTCCTGCAAGAGTTGGAACGGTCCGAAGGAGAGCATTCCCTAACTCCCGGGCCGTAGTCACGAACTGGTCCGAAGGAACGCAGCACTATGACCGCTGGCTGGCCAGTCCCCCCAAGGGGAACGCATGAAACAGACCACACCGGGCCGGCCGCCATGAGGCCTGGGAGGAGCAGGAGGTCCCGGCAGGGCGCAATTGCCCAGTCAGACCTGACCAGGTAAGGGAGGAAGAACCTCAGCCCTGTCCGCCCGGAGCCGAGCTCGGACTCAAGAGTCGAGCCAGGTCCCGAAGAAGGATCACCCACTAAGTCACGAGTTCCAATGTGACTCCGATAACAGAAGACCCACCTGAGACGCAAAACTGTGGATCGACCCCTTCGCCTGGAGAGGGTTGAAGTCAGGCCGCCATCCGGGTGGGGTTACGCCCGGGCCCCTCGCTGCCGCAGAAGCAGCTGGGTCGAGACCGAAGGGCCTGGCCTGGAACTCGTAAGGAGATCCCCTGCTAGGAAAAGGAGGAGTCTCCCTGGAAACGGACGGAACGAGGAGTAACAGCGTCCTGGAGGCCCAGGAGAGAAGCTACACGCCCGTTCTAAGGATGGGATATCTAAGACAGAGAGACCATCCAGGCGTGCAGAAGAATGGGGCGCAAGCCCCCTGTCCGTATGAGACCAGGAATACCTGGACACGAACCCAGGGTCAGAAGGAGGATCCGCAGTCTTCCTGATTACCTCTATTTACAGGGCCAGGCCAGTTGGCTCAGCAGGCCGACGAAGAGGCTGTGGACCCCAAGATCCCCGTGGGGCAACGGCTCGAGAGGGTGGGACCTGCTCGCAAATCTGAGACAGGGCCTTCAATAAACACCTCCGACCCTTAAAGGTCTGGGAAGCGGACCAGGTGGAGGAGGTGTGGAGCCGTCCCCCCACGGGGGAACCCGGGTAGTGGCAACGGGGCCAGGGACAGCGCCCCTAGCCCATCACTGAGCAGGCTTGGGGAAGGAAGAGGCCGAGGGAGCTCTCGGACCTTTACCTCCCTGCTTCCTTTTAGAGGAAGACGCTGGTTTGGAATCAGGCCGCCCAGCGCATGCCTGCTGGCCCTCGTGGTGGGCCAATCGAGCCGCAGGAACCGGGGGGAAAGGGGCTTACGCAAAGGCTGTCAGCTGCCCTTGTCCCTCCTGGCAGGAGTGACCGAGTCCGGAGTGGCATCGGACTTCTCGGACCCCTGGAGGTGTCCCTCCACTCCAGGGCTGAAAAGGTCAGTCCCCAAGAAGGGGATGTCCGCCAACTCGTGCTGGGTTTCCAAAGAGAAGAAGGATAACCTCAGCCATGCCCTGCGGTGCATGGCCACTGCGGCCGCCACCGATCTGGCACAGGAGTCGCCTAGATCCAGTGCCGTCTGGAGCTGCTGCTTCGCCACCGCCCTACCCTGGTCCTGCACCCGCCAGACCGTGGTCCGCAGGTCAGCCGGGAGATGAGGGAGGACCTCGTCCAGGGAGCCCAAGAGGGCGTGGGAGAAATGTGCCATCAGTGCAGCCGAGCTGGCCTGATGGAGGCCTAGGGAGGACGCAGCGTAAACCTTAGCGACATAGTCCATCCTTTTGGACTCCTTGTCAGGGGCCTAACCCATCCCTAGCGTTTCCAGAACACTGGAAAACATTGTCGGTAACTAACCCCTCAGCCGAGGGGTGTTCCAAGAAACCGGCAGAGAACCGACAGGACAGAGTACTTCCTGGCTATCCTGGTCGATGGCGAGGGCAGGAAGTAGGCCGCCAGAGCTCCAAGGCCGGGCCTACAATCGCCTCAGCCACCGGGAAGTTCACCGAGGTGAACCCTTTGGTCTAGAATCTCCATATGCAGGCCCATTCGAACGGGCTCGCTGCATCCCAGGAATTCGAGATGAGCTGGAGCAGACCCATAAAGGACGATGGGCTGTCGTCCATGGAATGTTCCGGAGAAGACCCTGGGTCCTCCCTGCTAGGAAACATAGAGGAGTCAATTTCGGGCTCCAAGGGGTCTGCAAAAAGCTGCCTCAGGCCTGAGTCAGTCTTCGTCCGCCGAAGGCGGGCGGGAGTGAGGGGAACAGATAACCTGCGGGACAGGTCACGACCCGGACTAGGTTCCACCGAGGACGGTGGGTTAGCAGGGATCGGACGAGCAACCGGCCCCGGAGAGGGCACCTCGACTGCCTCGAGCGGTTGTGTCGGCCAATCGGGCGGCAGCTGCCTACTAGCCGGAGAATGAATCGGGGTCAATTGATTCCCGGACAACAACAGCTGCTGCCACATAAACACTCAGAACGCCGACGCCATCGGGTATCGAAGCCACTCCTCATCCGAGGAGGGACGAGGAAGAACGGCAATGCCACTTGACTCGGTGCCCGACCGAGAACGCCAAGGTCGGGCGTGAGCGGCTAGACCAAGAGGGAGGAACAAGACCAAGACCCAAACTCGGGAACTGAGGGCGCTCTGGGAAGGAGCGGGCGCCCGCCCTCCCTCGGCCTGGAAGAAAGGGCCGAGGTCTGTCGACCAAGGTACAGGCAGAACCTCAGCCTCCACCGGGGGAACCGGCGAAGGGATGGCGGCTCCAGCAGAAGACAGCCCAGATGACGGGTCGAGAGACTCGACAACGTCGATGGGAGTCCTGGCCGGCTGACCTGACGGGGACACCGTGAGGCCTGCGGCCAGAGCCGCATCCTCGACCGAAGTCGAACGTCGGCCGGTAGGGAAGGGGGAACTCTCCCACTCCCTCCAGCGCCGACGAAGGGACTTAGCCTGCGACTCCTTGGACTTGGGCCGAGAGGCAGGTCCCGAAGGTCCCACTCCCTTCGAGGAAAGGGACTGGTGAAGCTCCTTGAATGAAGCTGCATGAGGAGAACTCAAGGAGAGCGGGATGAGTGCCGCGACCGAGGAAGAGGAAGGGGCGGCCGCCCCCTCCCTGGAGGAAAGAAGATCGAGCTGCTCAGCCGAGACAGCCGACGCGGACACTGCCCGACGAGTCTCCGAGGAATCTTCCGGAGTGGGAATAATTTGCAGTCGCCCGAGCCCTGAAAGGGCCGCACGATTCTCCAGAGAGCTGGCTGAAAGGGCACAACAAAATCGCAAAGTTGAGGATTGTGATCCAAGTCAAGGCAGTAAACGCACGTGGAGTGCGGGTCTTTCCTGAAGGAATTTGCCGGGCGCTTCCGAGAGCCGGAAAACGAATGAGCCATCGCCGCAGCGAAGAAGAAGAAGATCGAAGTTTCAGAAAACTTCCAATTGATTTTGAAGACCAAAATTTCCAGGAACCAGTCGAAAACGCAGAGTGCTAAGGAGGGAACCTGAGCTTCCAAGCGGTAAGGAAGGTCTGGCGTCATGGGGCGGAGCCAAGAGTTTTACCACCCGGGTGGGTGGGAGGAGCCAGCCTGAAGACCTTCCAGCAAGATTTAAAGTGGCAAGGAACCTGCCAATAAGTGTGGATGAACAACATATTCATGTCCCTAGAAATAACACTTTCCAAGAGAGAATCCAGAAGTCACAAGTCACGGCTGGCTCAAAAGGAGCCAAAGTGAGCTTTTCCAAAATAAAATTCAGGTCCCAAGCTGGGTATGGACTAGGGAGCCTTAGATGTAAAACGCTCCTAAAGAATGTATGGGTTACCTCCAGCTGAGCCACCCTATGGCCATCAATAGATATACTGTATGGTAAGCTGATATGGCAGCCAGGTGCACTTTGAGCAAAGAATACTGCAGGCCTGAGTCTGATAAGGACAGCGGTACTCTAGAACCCAATATCATGCTCTATTTAAAAAGCATAAGAAGCATAATATTAAAGGCCAATGTAACCCATGGATCACCCCTGACCTAACTGAGTGCCTACAACTCAGGGACCATCTTTGGCACAGGGCCAGGGCTACAAGTAAACAAGAAGACCTACAGGCCTATAAAAAAAAAAAAAATAAACAAGAAATGACTTCACAAGTGCTATCCATGCAGCAAAAAGCCAGCATTACAAAGAAGCTCTCTCTTGCTCCTGGAATGATGGCAAAAAGTTCTGGAGCAATCAGAAAGAAGTCACAGGGAAGGACCCCAAGTTAGTTCCCACGATGCTCAGTATCAATGATGCCCCTTCCCTTGACCCAAGTGTCAATGCTAACACATTCAACAAAGCATTCAGTGATCTCAGTGGCATCTTCCCCCGACTTCTTCTGCCACATAGCTATAAAAAGAACCTCAGGAACCTTGACTGTGCTCCCACCAAACCACCATTCCACTTCAAAGTCATCTCGCAAAACAAAGCCAAAAAATATTTCCTTAAGGTGCTAGGGAAAGGTAGACTCATCGGGGATGACCTTGATCTCAAATTTGTTACCCTTACTCTGGATGAAATCATGGCCCCATTTACCCATATAGTTAACCTACTGTATCTCTTAGGTACTTGCAATTTCCAGAAAAATGGAAGTCTGCTACACCAGTGCATAAGAGTAGGGACATCATGGTAACTACAGACCTATTTCCATTCTCCCTCCACTATCAAAAGCCCTGGAACAATTAGTAACTAACCAGCTGATTGATTATTTGGAAAAATATCAACTTCAATGCCCGTAACCAACATGGGTTTAGGCATGGGCACAGTATCACAACAGCTTTACCTGAGTTCACAGGCTTCATATATAACTCCTTTGACCATGGTCATCGCATTGGTGTGGCATTCACTGATTTAACCAAAGCCTTTGACACAGTGCACCATGCCCTCTTGGTTGACCAGCTTGCAGCCATTGGCCTCTCCTATGATACCGTGGCTTGGTTCAGAAGCTATCTACATAATTGAACACAGGAAGTAAGAATAGAGAATGTTCTGTATGACAGTAGGTCCGTCCATTCAGGAGTACCACAAGGATCCATTCTGGGACCACTCCTGTTTAGTATTTTCCTCAAATTACTCCCATACACCTGCCAGGGTCACATCCTGTTATACGCAGATGACGCCGTCATCTTTGCCAGTGATCCTGACCCCAAGGCACTACCCAGCTTCAACAACACTTTGCTGACATTAAAAAATGGTTCAGTAACCACAAACTCATAATGAATTATAAGACAAAAACATTGTTGTTCACCAACCCCCAAAATAGGCACAGAACCTACCCTCTTACTATCAATAACGATGTGGGCTCCCCCTTGGAACTAGTTCCACATTTTAAGTACCTGGGGATCACTACTGACAGTATCTTATCTTATGCTCCCCACAATGACAATATTTCCAAGGCAGTCAATATGTGAATTGGACTGCTCTATAGGCATAAGCATTGTCTATTCTCAGAGGCTCTTAATCTTGCTAGCCACAGTTCAGTTGTCTCACTCATTGATTACGGTTTGGTCACATATGGGGCAGCACAGGACACAGCCTTCCATCGCATCAAAGTAGCCCTAAACAAAGTCTGCCGCCTCCTAACCAACTCTGCGTGTTTGACCCACACCTGGGACCAGTACACTCAGGCTAACTGGCTCCAGTTCAAAGGTAGACTTATGTACCAAATCTGTCTACTGGCAAAAAATGTCAGCTTAGATCTTGTGCCACCTGAAGCACAGAAGCACCTCTCTCCTTCTGACAATCAGCATCGCACTAGAAGCTCCGATAGTCAGATCTTTAAGATCCCTCACTGTCGTACCTCCCAAAGTCAAAGGTCATTTACACATCGAACCCCACTATGGTTTAACTCCCTCAGTTGTGATATATCTTCAACTGCCACCCTAGGCTCATTTAAGTGGCATTGCGGCAACAACTAGTAGCAAACACCATCTGTGACTGCTTTCACTAACCAGGACTATCCTCAGCACCTTGCACCTAACTTATCTACTCCATCCCCATCGCTACTTGTCTGATTTTGTAAGCACTTCATCCCACCACCCACATCCCCACCCTCACCGCTCTCCTTCACTCCCTCACCCTTCTCATCACTCTCCTTCAACCTTTTCCTTCATTTAACTGAACTGTTCGCACTCCCACCTGCATTCCTCAATAGCTCCTCCCTCCCCTCTCCTTCCCACCTCCTCTGCCCTCCCTTTCTTCCCACCCCACCTTTCCTCTGTAAACCATGCTGACTAGGCCTCTTGTGCTGATCTTCTCTTCCCTTGTAGTAGTTCTTCAGTCCCAGTGCTGTTCTCCCCTTTTGTTGTTCATGCCTTATACTTCATGTGTCAGACTAGGCTTCATGGTCTGATTCTCCTTTCTCCTTTGCTGTAATCTATGTTTCCAGCTGTTTATTTGCATTACTCTTCAGTGCAATCTATTTACTCTGTAATGTTTGATTGCTCTATTAGCTGCTTATGTTAGCTATAATGATTGACTGTAATTGCTATTTCCACTATAATCATTGTAAATGTTGTCAGCCATCTGCTGGCTAGGTACTCCCACCCGACTGCGACGTTTCAACAGTGAGGTCCCCTACAGCGACTACAGCACCATGTCGCTGTAGGGAACCTACTGGAATCCGGCACTGTCTGTTGGGGGTCCTGCACCCCCCCAAATCAGCTCAGACTCGGAGCAGCTAATCCTAAGTGGGGGGGGGAGGGGCAAAGCCCCTAAAGAAAACACTTAGTTCCACTGGAAACTGGCAGCTGGCTGCAAAATGTAGTTGACTTGCTGGTTTCAGTGTTGTGGCATTCGACAAAAATTTTGTTGAACACCCGTTGTGGATCCTGTTGGCTACACAACCTTTCCCTCTTCTGCAACTCATCTGACATGGAACCTATGTAAAGAGCTTTAGCTCAAAGGTATTTTCTGAGACCATAATAAATAAATATAATAAATAAAACCTGATTAACTGGACAGTTTAACAGATCCAGGTGGTGGGAAGTGGTCCATAATGCAAACTGCTTCCACTTCATGGAGCAAGCCATTCTGAGGGAAGGCTTTCTAGCAGCTACCAGAATATCCACCACTTTTTGGGAAATCCCCAAATAAGCTACGGCTATGTCTTCAGGAGCCATGCATGCAGATGAAGAGATTTCAGGTCCAGATGCACCAGTAGTGTTCCCTGTTCCAGTGAAAGTAGACCCTTGCATGGGGCATAGGTAATGAGAATACCACTGCCAGCTGCTGCAGCAGAGGGAACCAGATCCGCTGAGTCCATAAGTATCAGAGTGGCCCCCTCCATCTGCAACTTGAGTAGCATTCTCTGAATTAGAAAGGAGGAAAGGAATACAGAAAGCCCCTTTCCAAGAGAGGGACAATGCATCTCACCAGAAAACTCCAGGCCCTGGAGCAAGTGAGCAGAAAAGCAGCAGTTTTGTGTAAGGATCCAAAAAGGTCCTACTCTGGATGCCCACCAGCTTTTCTTAATCATGCATCCTGGCCTGTGTCCTACTTAGCTGGTCTGCTGAGATGTTTTGGACACCGGGAACATGCACTGCTGATAGTTCTAGACCATGTTCCAGAGCCCAATACCAAACTGTAATTGCTTCTCTGCACAGCGGATAGGAATGAGTCCCCATTTGCTTGCTGATGTAATGCATCACACTGACATTGTTCATCTGTGTTAGCAGAGGACCTGGAGACAAAAAGTTCTGGAAGGCCTGGAGTATGAACAATACCATTCACATTTCCAGAACAATGGTGTGTAAAGTACGCTCCACTTGGGTCCACATGCCCCGAGTTTGATGAGGGTCCAAGCAGACCCCCCAGCCCAGTCCAGAGGCACCCATGGTGAGGATCTTTAAAGGGGAAAGGATCAGGAATGGCACCCCCTTCAGTAGGTTGCTGCATTTCATCCACCACTTGCACTCTGCACACAGGGGGTATGACTAGAACCATCTGTTCTAGACTGTCTCTGAGCTAATCCCTCTGGACTCGTAGGGGCCACTGGGGAATCCGCATGTGCAACCTGGACAGTGGCACTCTGAAAATGGCTGTTGCCATAAGGCCCAGAAGATGCAGAAGCGTCCTTGCTGAGACATAAAGTACAGTTACGTAAGAACTTACCGTAACAGTAGATCTTTGAGACAGGCTCTTGCAGTAGGTAATTACATATAGGACTGATGCCGGCAGGCGGCAGGACCCCACGGAAAAATTTCTAGCTAGCAGTCCCTGGTGAGGGACCGCCCCCACGTCAGGTGACCAGCGTCAGGAGACGTCGTTATAAAGGGGCGGTCCCTGATGCCCGCTTTCCAGTTCTTTCCCGCCACAGGCCAGAAAGGCCGGACGAGAGAGGAGCAGAAATTTCCCTCACTGGAAAAGAAGCTGAAAAAGCCTAGGGGGATGGAGGGCGGGAAGGCATTACCTACTGCAAGAGCCTCTCTCGAAGATCTACTGTTACGGTAAGTTCTACGTAACTGTACTAACTTACTTCGAGAGGGCTCTTGCAGTAGGTAATTACATATAGGACTGAATCCCAAGCAGTCTGGAATAAAGAGAGGCACCGGGAGGAGGAAAAACTACTCCAAAAAGCAGTTCTAGCTGTGCAAGCCTCAAGACAAGAGGCCTTGCAAAACAACCAGCCTGAAGCCTGCTCTACAGCGAGAGGCAACATCCAAACTGTAATGTTTAGTAAAGGTATGGACGGAAGTCCAGGTGGCGGCAGCACAAATGTCTGCTGCAGACACATTTTCGGAAACAAGCTGCTGAGGCAGCTACCCCTCTGATGTAATAACAGAAACTGATACAATGAGCCAACCACTTAGACAGGCATTGTTGGAAACAGCATTGCCTTCTCTTTTATGAGCAAAAGAGACGAACAACTGGTCAGTCTTTCTGAGACCCTTCGTCCTGTTGGTGTAGTATCTCAGAATTCGGTGAACATCCATAGTATGGAGTAAATACTCCCCTTGATTAGAGTACTGCATAAAAAAGGCAGGTAACTCTATGGACTGATTTAGAATAGACTCAGCTACTACTTTAGGAAGAAACTTAGGATTCGTGCGAAGAGCAACACGTTCCTTGTGAAAAATCAAGTATGGGATTTTACACATCAGGGCCTGGAGCTCAGAAATTCTCCAAGCAGAAGTGATGGCCACCAGGAAGAGAGTCTTCCATGAAAGGAACTTCAAATCCACAGAAGCTGCAGGTTTGAAGGGAGGGAGAGTAAGTTTCTCGAGAACAAAGTTCAAGTCCCAAGGGGGAGCAGGAGTACGGATGGGGGGCCTCAGATGGAGGACCCCCTCTGAGAAAGGTCTTAGAGACCTCCAGTTGAGTGAAAGCTTTGTCTGCGAAGGGAACATGATAGGCCGAGATGGCCGCCACGTGTACCTTCAGAGAAGAATGACTGAGACCCAGGTCAAACAGATAACATAGATACTCCAGCAGAAGCCCCGCTGAACAGGAGAAGGGTTCCACGTTCCTGGAAGCAGCCCAGATAGTGAATCTTTTCCACTTCATGGCATAAGTGGATCTGGTGGAGGGTTTTCTGGCCTCCACCAAAATCTCCACCACTTTGGGAGACACTCCAAAACGGGATTGGGGTAAGTCTGCAGGAGCCATGCATGCAGTTGAAGGGACTTGAGGCCGGGATGGACCAGGGTCCCCTGATCCTGGGTCAGTAAACCTCGAGATAGAGGAAGAGGAAGAGAAGAATCCTCTGAGTATTGTTGTAGAAGAGAGAACCAAACTTGCCTGGGCCAGAAGGGAGCGATCAGAATAATTTGCGCTCCTTCTGAAGTTAGTTTCTGCAAGACTCGTGGGGTAAGTGGAATTGGGGGAAAGGCATAGGAATCTGTCCTACCAGTCTAGAGACAGAGCGCCGCCCAAAGCGCACTCTGCCGAAACCAGCGAGCAGAAGACGGAAGTTTTGCATTTAGGGGGGATCCGAACAGGTCGACCTGTGGTGCTCCCCAAAGTCGGAAGATATTGTCTAGGACCCCTTGGTCCTGTTCCCACTTGTGAGTCAGAGCAGAAGAGTGATTTAGCTTGTCTGCCAGGGTGTTGTCGACTCCCGGAACGCGAATTGCCGTGAGGTGAATGTCGTGTTCTGTTGCCCAATCCCAAACCCTCATTGCCTCCCTGCAAAGAGGGTAGGACAGAGTCCTTCCCTGTTTGTTGATGCACCACACCACACACATGTCGTCCATCTGGATGGCTAGGTGGCCGGGAAGGATGTATTGGTGAAGGGCTTGGAGAGTGTACAACACTGCCCGAAGCTCGAGCACACTGATGTGGAGAGCTTGTTCTAGCTTGGACCAGGAGCCCTGGGTCTGATGAGGGCCTAGATGGGCTCCCCAACCTTCGCCTGAGGCATCTGTGGTTAGAGGGGGGAGGATGAAAGAAAGGAACTCCCCGAACAGGTTCTCTCGAACCATCCACCATTGCAAGTCTCGAATCATCGGCGAGGAGACCAGGACTGGGTGATCTAGGTTGTCCACTAGCTGATCCCATTGGGAGCATAGAGTCCACTGAGAAATTCTCATGTGGAGTTGAGCGCGAGGAACCGTCGGGATAGCAGCCGCCATGAGCCCGAGAAGGCGAAGGACCGACATCGCAGAGACCATCCTGCGGTCGGACAGCAGACTTATTTGGGTCTGGAGGGTGGATGCCCTGTCCAGAGGCAGGAAGGCCTTGCCCGTGGTCATATCGAGAATCACCCCAATAAACTGTAGTTTCTGGCAAGGGACCAGATGAGACTTGGAATGGTTGATGGTAATACCCAGGCAGGCAAAAACCTGCTGGGTAAGGGAGAGGCAACGCAGGAGTTCCTCCCTGGACGAGGCCACCAGGAATCAATCGTCCGGGTACAGGAAAACCTGCACTCCCCTGGTATGCAGGTGGGCCGCCACCACTGCCAGGCACTGGCTAAACACTAGGGGGGCCGAGGATAGACCAAACGGGAGCGCCTTGAACTGGTAGTGGTCCCCCTGGAATGCAAAATGAAGGTATTTGCGATGAGATGGGCGAATGGAAATGTGCTGATAAGCATCCTGCATATCCAGAGCACAAAGCCATTGACCCGGCCGGAGGAGGGGCAGAAGGCTCTGCAGACAGAGCATCTTGAACCTTTTGTATTCTACAAAAAGATTCAGGGGACTGAGATCCAAAATTGGTCTGAGATCTCCAGTCTTCTTTGGGACCAGGAAGAAATGGGAATAGTAACCCGTCCCTCGCAGATGAAGGGGGACGGGCTCTATAGCCTGTTTTAGCAGGAGAGCCGAAATTTCCTCCTGGACCAAAAGAAGGTGTTCCCGTGAATACGACTGCTTCAGAGGGTTGTGGCGGGGTGGCTTCTGAAGAAACTCTATCGAATGCCCCTCTGCAATTAGCTGGAGCACCCAAGAATCTGTGGTTATCCTCTCCCATCCTGGAAGGTGGAGGGAAAGCCTCCGCCCTACCAGTTCCTCCGGAGAGTCCAGAGGCAGTGGGAGAGGAAAGGAGTCAGGTGGTGTGGGGCAGCGCTGCAGCTGAAGCACCCACTGCTTTTTTGGGCAGGGGGGCTTAGCAGCTATGGGGGCCTGGCGTTTTGTGGCCCGCCTTCCCTGTGGTTTCACCTTTGGCCAATTCCGTCTTCGAAAGGGACGGTGCTGCTGCTGATGGGGACGGTACATGAAATCAACTGACTTCAGTGCCATCCCTTTCTCTTGCAAATCGGTGATGATGTCCTTGACATCACCCCCAAAAAGCACCGACCCTCGGAAGGGTGCTTCCTGGATAGCAGATTGCACCTCCGGGACCAACCCTGATACACGGAGCCAAGCATGACGCCATAAGCCTACGGCGAAAGCTGAGCTCCGTCCAGCTGTGTCCACTGCATCGTATGTCGCACGAAGCATGTGGCGCCTGGCCGAACAAGCAGAGCGGACAAGATCAGCCAACTCCTGCTTGACCTGGGAGTCAGGCAAAGAGTCCAGTTTGGCTTCCACTTGTGTCAGAATAGCCTTCTGGTAGTCCCCCACATGGCCAATATAGTCCAAGGCCCTGATCCCCAGCGTGGAGGAAGCATAAATCTTTCTCCCATACTGGTCCAGAAGGCGCGATTCCTTATCAGGTGGTGACAAGCTCAGATGTTTGGGGTTTGCCGACCGGCCGTGTGCGGCGCTAATCATGACCGAGTCAGCACGAGGGTGAGAATCCAGAAAATCAACACCCTCTGGAGCCTGACATAGCCTGTTCGACTTCCTAGGAAGTAGGGCTAGAGCCGACGGCTGTTTCCATATTGTGGTAATGAGGTCAGCGTGCGGCTCTATCTAGGGTGGCACCAAGGTAGAAGCTGTCACAGACAGACCCAGATGTTCAGCGAGTTTCAGACTCTGAGGATCTGGTTCCAGGGAGTGCCACTGATGAACCTCCTGGATTTTCCTAAGCAACTCCGTAAAAGAAGGATCCTCTGGAGGAGTCTTTGGCCTGGGCTTCGACGGAGAGCGTGGCTTGTCGTCTCTCTCGGAGCAACTGTCAGGAGAATCAGAGGAGTCCGAGGGCGAAGAGGAGGATGAAGAGGAAAAAAGACTCCCTTTCCCAACCCGGGGGAGGAACGGACCCCTTGAGAAGTCCCCGGGGAAGCGTGTCCTGCCCTTCTCTGGATCCAGATGGAAGAACCCTGGAATCCAGGGGTGGTGAGGGAGTGTGCCGCCTCAGACGTACGGGAACCTGGGATGGCACCGTCGCTGGAAGGCGGCTCTCAACCTCTTTGGTGAGCTGAGCCTTGGCCTTAGCCCACTAGGAGGCCAGTCTCCTGCAGGTCCACCGGCGGCCGCAAGGGTGGTGGAGGAGGAGGAGGCGGGGGATAAGGATATGGATTGTAACTGTATGGAGCGTATCCAAAACCTGGCTGCGGGTAGCCAGGCGTAGGGTACTGTGGCGCCGGATACTGCGGTCCCGGGCATGCCAGCGTCGGATAGGACAGGGAGTACCTGGGAGCCGGGGGGCTGCCGGAGCAGACGGCCTGGCCGGTGGCCTCACGGGTGGGTCCATAGTGGAGGGCCCCAGAGGGCGAAGGGCCCGACGGGAGCGGGATGTCTCCCAGAGTCAGTAAGGCCGGCGCCGGAGGTACCAACGTGAGGGGCCGGCGTCCGGGAGCCGACGCCAGGTCCGGGCGACCAGGTGGTGGGAAGGACTGACGGAGGAGGAAGATCCCCAGCCGCCTTGGGGCTGGAGGGAAAAACCTGGGTCAAGGTGGTGAGACTCTAGTTCGCAGATGGCAGCCAGGCTATGGGAACGGATGCAACGGGCGTGGGAGGGGTCCGCGCTGGTTCCTTCGCCAGTCGGACGAGCCGATATGGCTTAGGGGCGAGCTCGGGCGGGCGCCTGTGGAGCCGGCATCCGACTGATGAGAGCCATCACCGAGGCAGGTCGAGTAGAGGCATCAGCCTGGTCGGGTGGAGTGAGGCGCGCACGCTCAAGAGACGGACGCTCATCGCCCTCCCGGCGGACGCCGGAGAAGCAGACGCCCGGCTTACCGGAGTCGCCCACAATGGTAGGCCGCAAGCCTGCAGCCGAACCAGGGGTGGAGGCCTCCAACTGCCCGGAGGTGCCCACAAGGCCTGAGTGCGAGCCAGATGGGCGGACCGATGCCCCTTCGGAAACCTCTGAGGCGGCCGTCGAGGAGCGGTCCCCCGGAGGGGACGTTACCTGCGTCCCAGTGACTCCCGAGGGAGACGCGGTGGAGGAGCCCTTGTCCTGGTGCCTCTCCTTCTCTTTCTTCTTCCAATGGCCTCCGGGGAAAGTGGATGCCTGCCTCAGTTTTTTGAGCTCCTTCTCCATTGAACTCATTTTCTTCTTTAGAATATGGGCTTCCAGGGATTGCTGCCACCTTTTCCGGGTAGCCACGCTGAAACTGAGGCAGTGCTGGCATTTCTCAACCAGGTGATCGGGGCCTAGGCAGAACAGGCACAAGGAGTGGCCGTCCTTGTGTGGTAGTTGGGTGCCACACGAATCGCACTTATTCTTGTGCTTGGAGGGTGTATGGGACGACATACACTGACGATTGTACTGACATTAGTCGAAAAAGCAATTATTTCGGTAAAAAACAATGAAGATAGGGCTGACGAAGCACAAACTTTTCCGCGAGGTGCCACATGAGCTAACGCCGAGAAAGAACTGGAAGGCGGGCATCAGGGACTGCCCCTTTATACCGACGTCTCCTGACGCTGGTCACCTAACGTGGGGGCAGTCCCTCGCCAGGGACTGCTAGCTAGAAATTTTTCCGTGGGGTCCTGCCGCCTGCCGGCGTCAGTCCTATATGTAATTACCTACTGCAAGAGCCCTCTCGAAGTAAGATCAAGTGTTATGCACTAATTGTACCTGGGCAATCAGGTGGCTGTCCTTATCCACAGGCAGAAAAGCTGAGCCCTAGGCTGTGTCCAGGACTGCCCCAATATACTGCAGTTTCTAGTAACGTGTCGACACTGATTTTGGCATGCTGACTGTCACCTTCAGAGCATTGAACAACTGTCTGGTTCAAGCTGAGGTCTTCAAGAACTGATCCCTGGAGTGGACTTTCCATAGCCAATTATCCAGGTAAGGCAAAACGTACAGACCTTCCCTGACAAGGGCTTCTGCCACCACTGTCAAGATTTTGATAAAGACCCGTGGCACAGAAAACAAGCCAAAGGGCAACACTGTGAATTGGTGATGTTCCCTTTGAAGCAGAACATCAAGTATTGTTGGTGAGGTTTCTGAATCTTGATATGAAGGTATGCATCCTTCTGTGGCTATGTATCTGTGCCATCTTTATGGACGGGGCCGTGTCTGAAAACAGTCCCTGAGACCAGTCTACCCACCCGGTTAACAAATAAATTAATAAATTAATTAAAAATGAATAGCTAGGGAGCATATCCACTTCCCTGTTTACAGTAACAGAAGGAGACCCTGTAAAGGTACTCCAAGGTGAAAAGGTACCTTTGTAAATGAGCCTATGGCTCAAAGGTTTTCCAAACTGCTGTTTAAATAAATAAATAAAATAAAGTAACCATCATGAACTTCTCGTATTCTATAAAGACATTTAGATCCCTGAGATCAAGGATAGACCTTAGGTCGTATTCTATAAAGACATTTAGATCCCTGAGATCAAGGATAGACCTTAGGTCTCCTGTTCACTTTGGGACAAGGATGTACCGGGAGAACAAACCTGTGTTGGGGGGTAGCCACCTTGGTCAGACTAGATGGACCACACAGTCCCCATCTGACGACACTTTTCTTATGTTCTTATGTTCCTTTGTTCTAGAGGCACAGGGTCTATGGCCCACTTTTGCAGCAAAATCTGAACTTCCTCCAGCAACAGGGGCAGGTGCCCTGGGGGATATGTTGTCACAGGTGGGGGATGATCTTGGTTGTACAGAAGTCAGTAGCATGCCCCTTTTCTATGTTGTAGTAGTAGTAGTAGTAAATCATTTTTTCATTCAAATACGAATAATTGGATACTATCAATTGAGCATAGCTCATTTTCAATTAAGTTCCAAATGTCATTAGGAGATTCCACATGAATTGACAATACAGCAAGATACAAAACAACAAGTAGAAACAACTAACAAACAATAAATAAAATTAAAAATGAAAAAAAAAAAAAATTCCAAAAACATAACAATCAAACTTTAAAGTGCTATGATCTCCAGAACCTATGCATCTGTAGTCATCTCCCTGCATTGGTCTAAATGAAGTGAGACTCGATCCCTTGCATCCATCCCTGGAGGTAAAGTTGAATGGGGGTGTACAAGGAGTCAGGCTCAACCTGTGGGGGAAGCTCTCTGGCTCACCACCTCTAGGTTCTTTTGAATGGACATCTAGCACTGTGGTGGGGACTGGAATGGTCCTGGCTCCTTTTCTCCTGCCCTGCTGTCTGGGGGTTGGGCGCTGTCCCCTGACACCAACCAGGCAAAAGGCACCACTACTCCTACCACTAGGTTGGGTATGGCAGAGGGAGTGTACAGACTTCAAAGTCCTGCCCGAGGCTTGGAGAGCTTTGAGAGTCTCCAGTACATCATGACCAAACAACTCTCGCTCTTTGACTGGGGCATTAAAAATGATTTGTTGGACATCTGTGGCAAAGCCTGCCACCCTGAGCCATGTGTATCCTATGAGACGGATGACAGAAGATGAACCCCTGGCAGACGTATCAGAAAAATCACAGGCTGTACAGAGCAAATGTTTGCCCATATCAGCCCTAGCTGTCAAAGCTTTCAGTAGTTCTTGCTTTGAGGTGCCCTCAGGCAAGGCCTGTGCAGCAGCCTTAGCCCTCCTCCAGAGGGAGTCTGGATACTGTAAAACTTGAAATTTTCACTGTCAAATAATTTTCGCTATTTTCGGCTGAAGCAGTAATCTGTGTTAAAATAAATCTGCACTGTAGATACATAGATACATAGACAGTGTCGGCAGATAAGGGCCTATGGCCCACCCAGTCTGCCCATTTGAGCTTGTAGGTTCAGTTTATGCTTTCCTAGAAGTCTGTTGCCCCTTACCCCTGACCTCCAGAATTCCTTTATGTCTATCCCATGCATTCTTAAATCACGTGATTGTTTCAGCCCCCACCACGTCATCCGGTGGGATGTTCCACTTGTCCATCACCCGTTCTATGAAGAAATTCTTCCTCATGTTTCCTCTGAATTGTCCTCCCTCCAACTTCATCTCATGCCCATCCCATGACCAATTATAACTTTTTTCATTATAGTGAATGCAATGTTCATGACTTAGCGCTAAATTTAATTTATGCAATTATAGTTGCATTTCTGCTTACGCTAAAATTAATTTGCATGAAAATAACTAGTTTTACAGTATTTCATCATATGGGCCTGGTAGCTAGAAATATGAAGGCCAAATGATGCAGAAGCAGACGTTCTCTAACCTATGACATCCAACCTCCTAGATTCCTTACCAGGAGGAAGGGAATGTGGGTGTTAGGTGCCCTAGACCTGTCACGGGCAGCATTAATCACCACTGAGTCAGCCTCAGGTTGTGTGGCATAAAAAGGTTTTCAGGAAGGGGCAGAAAGTGGCCCAGTGGCGCAGATGGCTGAGGTGCTGGATGCCTTACCTTGTGCCACACTGGCAACGGAGCAAGCACAGGCTACCAGGGGTTGGCAGGGGAGGAGAAGGATTGAGTGTCCGATGGACTGCTCTCCTTCTCTGGGGAGGGGATCACCATCTCTCAGTGCTCTACCTGCTCCTAACGGTGGCTGGGGGCAGTGCACTGCAAACTTAGAAGGGGAAGCAATGGGGCAGACATCTGGAGGAGTGCGTGCAGACATGTGCACGCTCTCTCCGCCAGCATCAATGCATACCCCACCTCCTAGGGGAAGAAAAATGGAAAACAGGTGCTGGCTGGGCTGAATGAAGCTGTCCCTGGAGGCGCTGTCCCCGGGAAGGTGTCTCCCTGGTCGGATCCATGTTGGGTGGGTCAAGTCGCTCCCCACCACCCTGCCATGAAGGGTAAGTCATGGGGACTCGAGGGAGGGAGGGAGTCTGACCTTCGCAGGATGGCCCTGGGGGACAGTGGATAGGGAGTAGGAGTGCCGGCCAGCACCGCAGGGAAATATCAAATCAAAAGGGGGGGCAGAATACATTTTATCTGCCTTCCTTTGGATAGCTGGTATATTGTTTAGTTTGTACCAAGCTGTATAGGTAGCATCCTCTAAGGCTGGGAGCAGAGGAGGCACCACAATGGAGGGAGATTCCAAGAGCTCCAAGAACTCTAGCAGGTTCTTTTTAGTGGCATCCGTCTCTTCTAATGCAATGGCAGCCTGCATTTGCTGCATCATGGTGAAAAAAGTACAGTCCTCTGGAGGGGACCATGGAGTCTTCACTGCATGTGGAAACTGTAGAGCTACTGCCAGGTTCATACTGGCTCTCAGAATAATCCTCAGCCTCATCATTCTCTTTCTGCATCATTGTACTCAGATTTGTCATCAACCAAGTCAATGGGAAGGAGGGTCTACACTGGCAATTGCAACGGCAACATAGACTGTGGCAACGGAGTTCCTTGTGGTGTCAGTGGGGGATTGGCAGGAGTCCCCATCGATGGGGCCCCTGAAACAGGTGGGCCAAGTGGTAGATGTCTGATCATGTCTGAGAAACACACAAGAACTGCCTGAGCATCTATGCCCCTTTGATCGACAGACTTGACTGGAGGAGTCAGTGGGGTTGGGGGGGGGGCTAATTTCCCGACGTCGCTGTACTGGCTGTAGTAGGCCCATTAATGCCTAAATCAAGCCCTGACCTTGGTGTTGTGCTGACAGTCAGGGGGTGGTTGGGGCCACCACCACAGCAGGCAGCATCAAAGAAGAGGTTATACCTGTATGGTGCACGGGCAACCTGGAGCATGCCGAAAAAGGATGACTTCTTGTCCTGGTGCTTGTGTTTGTGACTCCCAGATGTTTTGCCCCAGGATTTCAATGACTGATTTGGTCGACAGAGCCAGCGGCATGGATTTCTGTTGGAGCCCCTTCTCCATTCTTTCCACAGTCTTTTGCAGCAAGAATTCTCCAGAGCCCATTCTCAGCATTGCCTGGTTGCAGAGTTAAACCCTTGGCACATTTCATAAGCTTTTATGTTGTGGCTTAGGCCTAGGCAGCAGACACAGACATTGTGGGAGTCACCAGTATAGATTTTTTTTCCTCGCACTCGCAGTACTAGAAAAGTTTTGATGGTTCTTTCAACAACATAAATGTCATCGACAAGCATTCTAAACATGATTACTTTAATAAAGAAATAAAACAGCATTAATAAACAGTGACATTTCCTTAACAGTTTGATGAGTTCAGATCAACAGCAGGAAGAGAACTAAGGAGAGAAGGGTCCGCCCACGTTTATGTATACACAGATATTGAAGTCATTGTGGGTGGCCCCTAACAGAATGCTCCAACATTTCCATGTGGTCCTAGTGCCTGCTGGCTGTAAGTTCCAAAGGTGCAGCCTGATGAAAGAAGATCAAGATTCACATCACCTTCCAAGTAATTGACAATGTTGCCCACATGAGGCCCCTGTGCTCCCCTCTCCTGATGCTGTATCTCGACCCATATTGGGGAAAAAAAAGACACTTTATAGGTTTGTTCCAAGTCTTGTCAGTTATATAGGCCATACATGACTTGCCACTAACAGTGGATGTATTCTAACTTCCTTTCCCCCATTAATTGATCCAACTGATATTTGAAGGAAGCTGCCCCCACAACCATCCCTGGCAGTGCATTCCATGTTCCCACAACCCTCTGCTGAAACCAGTTCCCTCTCCTTGTAGTCCTATAAAATTCTCCCTTTAGTTGATACTGATGATCTCTTACCTCCCTATCTGCCATCTCTTTTCTACGTAGGCCTGATACCTCCCAGGTAATATCATTAACTGCCCTATAAGCATAACATAAGTGCCCTCTTGTTCTGCGATATGCCATTGAATACAATCCCAACTCTCTCATCCTATCCTGATGTGTCAACCCCTTCAAACTTCTAATTTTTCTGGTCACTTTCCTTTGCACTCTCGCCATGGCCACTACACATTCTCTATTTTGTGGGGTACTTTAAATTTAGAGTCCTGACAAATTTGTTAAGATCAATGACAGTCTCGAACCACTTTAAACTATGAGTTGGGACAAACTTAAATCCTCTTTATTCAAAACAACCCTCTTAGCATCTGTTAATCTATACTCAGAGAGGTTCATAACTTTGTCCTCATTTACCAATGCTTCTTCCTCTGGTTCTTCTGAGGTTGTTTGCCTTTCCCCCTGCCCCTGCTTTTTCCTTGCCCATGAATGAAACCATCTCCTGTTGCTGCTATGGCCCTGACATGTGCACCCGTTTCTCTGAAGCTGATCCTGGGGCAGTGGCATGGGGGTTGGTTCAGACTGCCATCCAAACTGTAGCTGTCCTCTAAAAATAATGCTTGAGGCTGCATCTGATTCACTGTCAGCTTTGTTTACTGGGCTCCTGCCTGTGTTGCCGCCTTTTTCTGCCAACAAAGAAATCTACAGCAGTCACGCTAGAGCTCTGTTGAGCTCGTTCACTCCCCCTCTCTCACTCGCTCGTTGTGTTTCTCCCGGTCCTGCAGGCTGCCCTTTTGTACTGGGATCCTGCCTGCATTGGCACCTTTTTCTGCCCACAAAGAAATCCACAGCTGTCCCGACAGAGCTCCGTTGAGGTCGCTCACTCCCCCTGTCTCACTCACTCATTCTGTTTCTCCTAGTCCTGCAGGCTGCCCTTTTCTACTGGGCTCCTGCCTGCATTGCCGCCTTCTTCTGCCCACAAAGAAATCTGCAGCAGTTACAATAGAGGTCCGTTGAGCTCGCTCAATCCCCCTCTCTCACTCACTTATTCTGGTTTTCCCGTCACAGTAGGCTGCCCTTTTGTACTGGGCCCCTGCATGCATTGCTGCCTTTTTCTGCCCACAAACAAATCTGCAGCAGTGCCAACAGAGCTCCGGTAAGCTCGCTCACTCCCCCTTCCTCACTCACTCGTTCTGTGTCTCCCGCCGCTGCAGGTTGCCCTTTTGTACTGTGCTCCTGCCTGCACTGGTGGCTTTTTCTAGCCAGAAAGATATCTGAAGCAGTCCCAACACAGCTCCATTGAGCTCGCTCACTCCTCCTCTGTCACTCACTCATTCCACTTCTGCCGGCGCTGCAAGCTGGCCTTTTGTACTGGGCTCCTGTCTGCGCTGCTGCATTTTCTGCCCACAAAGAAATCCACAGTAGTCACAATAGAGCTCCGCTGAGCTCGCTCACTACCGCTCTGTCACTCGCTCGTTCTGTTTCTCTTGGCGCTGCAGGCTGTGTTTTTGTACGGGGCTCCTGGCTGCGTTGGCACCTTTGTCTGTTCACAAAGAAATCCGCAACTGTCCCGACAAAGCTCCACTGAGGTCGTTCAGCCTCCCTCTCCCACGCTTTGATTCTGTTTGTCCTGGCACTGCAAGCTGCCGGTTTGTACGGGGCTCCTGCCTGCATTAGCGTCTTTTTCTGCCCACAAAGGATTCTGCAGCAGTCCTGATAGAGCTCCGTTGAGCTCACTCAGTCCCCCTGTCTCACTCGCTTGTACTGTTTCTCCCACCGCTGCAGGCTGGCCTTTTGTACTAGGCCCACAAAGAAATCTGCAGCAGTCCTGACAGCACTCCGGTGAGTTCGCTCACTCCCCTTCCCTCACTCACTCTCTCATTCTGTTTCTCCCATTGCTGCAGGCTGCCCTTTTGCACTGGGCTCTTGCGATGGGGCCTTTTTCTGCCCGCAAACAAAACCGCAGCAGTCCCGACAGAGCTCAGTTGAGCTTGGTCACTCCCCCCTCTCACTCGGTCGATCTTAATCTGTCCCAAACACTGATTTCACACAGTGACCGTGCTATTCTCCGGCAGGAGTGCAAAACATATTTTAGCCAGGATGTGAAAAATGACAGCTGTACTGTTCATAAGGAGGTGTGAAAAAATGCCACTGTTGAAAATGTGGCGTGAAAATATTACAAATTTGCAAAGTTGCAAGGGTGCGTGGAAACAGTTCAGTGCATGCTTGTAACACAGTCATGTTAAGGAGTTTCATCACCAAATTTTTCAGCATAGGGATTTTAGGACCTCTGCACATGAACAGTGCCACTGTCATTTTCTTAATCTGTTCCGAACACTGATTTCCCACAGCGACCGCGTTATTCTGCCCCGAAACAGTGAAAACACATTTTGGTCAGGATGTGAAAAATGACAGCTGTACTGCTCATAAGGAGGTGTGAAAAAAATGCCACTGTTGAAAATCTGGCATGACAATATTAAGCAAATTCATGGTTAAGGCAGTGGACAATGCGTAAATTCACACCTGTAACAACACAGTCATTTGATGGGTTATCACCAGATTTTCAACATAGGTATTTTAGGACCTCTGCTCATGAACAGTATCACTGTCATTTTCTTAATCTGTCCCGAACAGTGATTTCCCCAGCGACCACTCTATTCTGCACCAGAAGTGCGAAAACACATTTCGGTCAGGATGTGAACAATGACAGCTGTACTGTTCACAAGGAGGTGTGAAAAATGGCAATGTTGAAAATCTGGGTGAAAATATTGCAAATTTGCGGCGTTATGAGCGATATAGCAACTGCATAGCGCCGCGCTCATAAAACAGTACTTTTTGGATTTTTTCCACCAGATTTGCAACATAGGCTTTTTGAGAGCCCACTTCATGAACAACTGGCATTGTCGTTTCGTTACTCGGCCCTGAAAGGTGATTCCGCGCAGTGACCGCGAAATCACCTTTAGGCCGATTAACGCCATGACAGTTTCAGAATTCATGAGGAGAGGTCCCAAAACCCCCATGTTGAAAATGTGGTGCCAAAATTCCAAAAAATGACTGAGATATGCATTAAAGTTGGAAAAAACCCATTTATTCCATTATACAACTTACCTGCATTTCCTCAGTTTGCGGTTGGCTTTGAAGAATGCAGACGTCTTCCCGGTCCACCGAAGATCATCACGCCAAGCTCCGGAGGCAAGTATGGGGTGAGGGTGTGTGTGAGGAAGCAGGGTGCGCAGCGGGTGGGCACAGGTTACAGGTGGGGGACAGCTTCCTTTTTTATAGGGGAAAAAAAAGACGTTATGGGACCGCTTTATATTTTATAGGCATGTGGCACACTGGGGTGGGCTCCCAGCGTGCCACCAGAGCGTTTCTTTAGGGCGGGGAGGTAGCTGTAGCTGTAGCTGACTGGGGATTAGGCACCCTGTCGGCACACAACAAAAGGGAGGTATTACAATATGCCAGCGGATTGGGCACCCTGTCGGCAGACAATAAAAGTACAGGGGTTACATAATGCCAACGGGAGTGGCTCCCCTCGTTGGCAAAGTGCAAATACTGGGACACTGGAAGCCGACGGGGACTGGGGCCTCCCATCAGTAAATACACACAGTGGGTATGTTGTTTGTGAACATGACGGCAAGCTGCCGCCATGTTCACAAAACAATATCAGGGTTTCTAGATCCTGCTCTGCAATGACGTGGTCGCCCCTTATTGCAGCGGATGGCTGATGCTGCAATGACGAGGCAGCCCTGATTGCAGCGGCTACATTTCACAAGTTGGTGGCACGCTGGCTCGAACTGAATCAGTGTCAGCAGCATGCCACGCATTGGGGGATGTGGGACACGCCTTTACAAGCTGTGGGGGCATTGGCCACAACAGTGCCGCGCCTCCACAACCTACTTGTGGAGAAACCTGCCGCACCATGTTTCTTGCGCATGCGCGCAATCAACATAAAAAGACACCGTAAACAGTTATCCAGCAAAACTGCTTCACTCCCAAGTTCATAGTGCTCTATCTGAATCTGCAGCATCTACATCAGGCATAGTCCCAAATGAATGTATATTCTGCAAATCATACAAGAAAAGGAATCCTAAGGAGTCAAAGGAGACTTTTGAAT
This sequence comes from Neoceratodus forsteri, assembly GCA_016271365.2. Taxonomy (NCBI): domain Eukaryota; kingdom Metazoa; phylum Chordata; order Ceratodontiformes; family Ceratodontidae; genus Neoceratodus; species Neoceratodus forsteri. Next base: position 67,721,273 of record CM028133.1, read on the forward strand.
ACTCTACAATATGTGTAACTTACGGGGCAGCAGACAGCATAAAAAACGCAGCAAAAGAACTGGACGATCGACAAATGGATATGATGGTAGGCAGTACTGATCTCATAGCCAAAGAAGTGAAGTACCACAACAGCTATGAGAACAAGTATGTAAAAAAGGCAGAACGAATAAAGGGCACAGGTACAAAATGTGAATACAAGTCAGATGAGGGACAGTCAGCAGGTTGCTTTTTCTAGACTTGTTAAGTATGTGCAGTGCATCATTGTTAATGGAATGCAAGAAGAAATCCTTGCTATCGCTACACAAAAGGTACATGGACATTCTTATGGAGTGTAGTGGGCATGAAACAAATTACAACCCACAAAGCGTGCGGTCAAAACTGGCGGATTATTTCAAAGATGGCATCATATTTGATACCAAAAGTAGAAAAGCGGGTACAATCATCAGGTCTGCTAATAAACAGACTGATAGGAGGGAAGCACAAGCAGCTTAACATATAAGAGAACAGTTGTTGGAACTCCTGAAGGTACAGCCACATTATAAAACCAAAGGTAAAGCTGAAGACTTCATAGAAAAAAATGTAAAACTGCCACCCCTTCTTCAGACATTCCTACATACTGTACTCACGGGTTCATCAGAAGTGGGGAGTGAATGACAGGATAGTGTGGTTCAATCTATTGCAGATGACAGTGTTTGCAGTGTCAAGGGGAATAATCAAACCACAAAAACACCTCTTGCTGGGTATGGGTATTAAATCCATGACAGGTAGTAAGAAAGTTGTAACTATTTTGAACATGTCTGGTCACTGTGTCAGCTACCATGTTGTTCAGGAACTCAAAACTAAAGTCACAACCAATATAACGGAGAAGAATATGGCTACACCAAATGGATTGCTGATACAGCCAGGTTTAGCCACTGCTTTGGCTTTCGATGATTATGATGAGATGACAGAGACACTTGACGGTCATGACACTTTGCATGACACTATGGGTCTAGCATGCCAAAGTAGCCACCCCGATGCTGTAAATGCCACTGAGGTTGATGCCACTGACCAGAAGTCTTACAAACCTGACACCAACATTCCACGGTGTGGCAAAAACCATCCTGTCTCTTGTTTGCTGTACTTCCACAAATAAAGTCCACCTTGTCAGTGACTGTTACAAGTCACCATCGATCAAAGGTCTTGAACAAGAGAAGACAGAAAAGCATAGCATTGCTGCACTCTCCTGTCTCATAACTGGTCCTGACCAAAGCCAACCAAGAGACTTTGCTGGATCCATCTTCATCTTCATTCAAGATGGCACTCCTAGGTTTTCTTGCTACAGCATGGAATTCCGATGTGTACCATGAAGTTCTAGGTGATAAAAAGCTCATGTATGTAGTAGGAGAAACGTGTTACTCATACAAAGTGGAAGCTGGACATATGCTCACACTAGAGTGCAAGGCCTTAAAAAACAAACACACAGAAGCATACACAAGAATCATGTAACAAATACACTACATTTGTAGTGAAAATGAGAGTGAAGATGTGCATGTAGTGGTCAGGGCAGATGATACTGATATTCTGGTCATTCTGCTGTATCATGCAAGTCTAAACGATAATCTCAAACTGCACATGGACGTTGGCCATTCAGGGAATAACACAAGAAGATTCATAGATGTAACCCGCTTGTCAGCAGAGTTAGGCAGACCTCTGTGTGTGTGCAGCTATACCAGTCTCCATGCACCGACAGGGTGCAACTATTCACCAGCGTTCAAAGGCAAAGGGAAGGTTCAACCACTAATAAGTATGGAAAAGAATACAGAGTACACACAGGCATTTGGAAAACTGGGGTGTCCACACTTGTTTAAAGAAACTGAGGATACAATTGAGAGCTTAGTATGTATCTTGTATGGACAGAAAGTAAAGCGTGTCAACACAGCCTGCTATAGTATGTTCAACGTCAAGTATCGACCGAGTGACAAAGACGCACCCTTAGAAAAGATCAAAGGAGCAGACACAAGCTCACTGCCACCATGAAGATCAAATCTGACACGACACATCTGCCGTGCAAATTACATTTCATTGTTATGGAAAACGTAGACAAACCAGAAATGAGACTACTGAAGCCAGAGGACAATGGCTGGACCTATGAGGATGGCAAATACAAGCCAACGTGGTTTATATGTGAAGCTGTACCACCAGCCTTAAGTGAACAACTGAACGAACATGACAACAATCCAAATGAAGAAGATGATGACAGTGACTATGATGTCAATATTGATGAGACAGATTTGCTTAACATGTCAGATAATGAAGACAGTGAACAAGAATACGGATTGTTCTACTTAGGTTCATAAAATGTCATAAAAAGTTGATTGTTTCAAGTTAAAATATAGAATAAAATAAATAACATTAATATTAAACCTTTGATACATATGTTGCTGTATGTTACAATGTCTGTAGTATTTCAATAAAAGCTTATAGAACTGAATTTAAAGAAAAACCATTAATTAAAACATATACAATTTTCACCAACAGTTCATTTTTTCATTGCAGAAGTGCATTTTTCAAGAAAACGTTCAAATCTGAGTGAATGAGAGTTGTAAATCTGGATTCTACACACTTTTTTACATAAGAAACAGTCATCAAACCTTTCGGACCTAGACACATAGATAAATGCACCTGGCTCCTGGACTCTCTATTTATTTATTTGGTAATTCGGATACAGCCTTTGAGTATACATTCTTTTACAAAGGTTCCATTTTAGGATGTAAAACAGCAGAAACATAACAAAAGCTAGACAGTTAGCACAAAACATAAGATTGCTATCTAATACAGAAAATAGACAAATACATTTGCGTAACCTAGACAACTGAAATAAAACAGCGGGAGGAGATTCCCAATTAGCAACAGATGGCATAGCTGCCCCAGGGGGGCCTGTCAAGGTATAGTATCGGAAAGGGTGGGAGAAAGAAAGGGGGAGAATGTAAATGAGGGGTAGATTAGAGAGGGAAGGGGGAAGAGAGAGAATATTTGGGGGAGTGGATGGAAAGGGAGGTGCTGGGGAGTAATGGAGGAAGGGAGTTGGAGGGGGCTAGAGAAGGGGGGGGTGGCAAGGGATGGCAGGTGGGGGTCCAGGGTAGGTAAAACAGGAGGAAAGCTCAGACAGATGAGGGGGGACTTATCCGCTTCAGAGAATTCTCGGTAAATGAGGTTTAGATAGTTGTATTAATAAAGGTGAGGATAATACTTTTGAGACAGACATAGCCCATGGACCATAATACATTCCTCCTAAATAGCTTCTGCCATCCTCTCCATATCATCAAGGGTATACCAACTGGACAGTTTACTAGGATATGCCACAGCTGTAGCACACAGGCTGCCTTCAACATTAATGCGACTGGCCTAAATGAGAGATTTGCAATGAGGAGTTATTGCCATTCTTATATTTCTAGAGCCAGGTAGAGGGTGGCGGATACTCAGAAGCACACCCTTTTGGAACAACAGCAACAAAGGGTGTCTGACTACAATAAACTCAATTTTATTACCACCTTTAGCATTCAGGTTAATGCCATTAGTAGTATAATACACAAGAATTGGTATATTTTACAAATGGAGTTGAAACTGAAGTAGTATGTTTTGGAGTAACCCCGTTTTGTATTCCCCCACTCTCAAAACATTGCAGAAAGGGTGACATGCAACCTACAATTCAGTACAAACACCCTTAACTTTGCTACCTGCTCTACCAGTGGGTTGTCATAAATGTCAGAGGTGTAAGTACTGTAATGTGATCCAAAATACATATATATTTGTCAATCCCTATGATGGTGAACTTCTTGAGATTATGCATTTCATTAACTCTGATTCCATCCACGTAGTTTATCTTGGCACTTGCGATTGCAGTGCCTATAATGTGGGAAGGATGAAACACAAACTCAAAGAGCAAGTTGGTGATCACATGGAGGTTATTATTAATTGCAAACTTGATTATGTCACTACAGCCCATACTCTTGATTTGTAAATATAGTCTTTATTAACCAGTTTTTCATTAACAACAGGGTACAAGCAGTCACAAATTCATCCTTCGGAGTCAGTTAATGTATACAGGAATACAGGACATAGGTATCTCTGGCTCAGAGTTCATATACATACATAGATACATAGATACATAGACGGTGTCGGCAGATAAGGGCCTATGGCCCACCCAGTCTGCCAATTTGAGCTTGTAAGTTCAGTTTATGTTTTCCTAGAAGTCTGTTGCCCCTTACCCCTGACCTCCAGAATTCCTTTATGTCTATCCCATGCATTCTTAAATCCCGTGATTGTTTCAGCCCCACCACTTCCTCTGGCAGGGTGTTCCACTTGTCCACCACCCGTTCTGTGAAGAAATTCTTCCGTGTTTCCTCTGAATCGCTCCTCCTCCAACTTCATCCCATGCACTCTAGTCCTGGAACATCTTTTCGCTTAAAAATAGTGTATTCCTGCACCCTGTTCCTCCCTGTGAGATACTTGTAGGTCTCTATCATATCCCTCTCCTCCTCTCCTCCAGGGGAGTACATGTTCAGTTCCTTCAACCTGTTTTCATAGGACTTGTGATGTAATCCATGCCCATCTTTGTTGCCCTCCTCTGAACCTTCTCTACCGTGGTTCATGTCCTTACGTAGGTATGGTCTCCAGAACTGTACACTGTACCCAGGTGAGGCCTCACTAGTGTCTTGTATAGCGGAATTATGACCTCCCTTTTCCTGCTGGTGATGCCCCTGCCTATACATCCCAGCATCCTATCTGCTTTACCTGCTGCCTTGTCACACTGTTTCCCTACCTTGAGGTCATCAGAGATGATAACCCCAAGATCCCTTTCCTGCTTGGTGCATGCTATATCCTCACCCCCAACTGACATATTGTGCCAGGGTTTGTGCCCCATATGCATTACCTTGCACTTTTTGCATTGAATTTCAACTGCCAAACCCCTGACCATTCTTCAAGTTTCTGCAGGTCCTTCTCATTCTGTCTACACCCTCTGGTGTGTCTACTCTGTTACAGAGCTTTGTGTCATCAGCGAACAGTGAAATTCTGCCTTCTAGGTCCTGTGCAATGTCACTGATGAAGATGTTGAATAGGACCGGTCCCAGCACTGATCCCTGTTTTACCCCACTGGTCACTCTTCCCTCTGTGGAGTGACAGCCATTTACCACCACCCTCTGTGTCCTGCCACCCAGCCAGTTACCTACCCACCACACTACTGTCCTGCCCACACCCATATTCCCCAGTTTGTGTAATAGTCTTCTATGTGGTACAGTGTCAAAGGCCTTGCTGAAGTCCAGATAGGCCATGTCCACTGCCCTCCCTGATCCACCTCCCTAGTCACCCAGTCAAAAATTCAACGAGGTTGGTCTGACATGACCTCCCCTGGTGAAACCATGCTGCCTTGGGTACTGTAGTCCACTGACAACCAGATGTTCCACAATCTCTCCTTCAGTAGTGCTTCCATGATCTTCCCACTACCGAGGTGAGGCTGACTGGTCTGTAGTTCCCTGCTTCCTCTTTGTTCCCACTTTTGTATAAGGGACTACATCTGCTGTCCTCCAGTCTTTGTGTACTCCCTGTTTCCAGTGATCGGCTAAACAGGATAGCCAGAGGTTCAGCCACAACCTCTCTTAGTTCTTTAAGGACCTGGGTGCACCCCATCTGGCCCCATTGCTTTATCAACTCTTATTACTTCCAGTTCCTTCAGGACCCTTTCGTAAAGGGACTTGTGTCCATTTCTGCACCATTCTCACCCCTTGTACTCCCTTCAGACCCATTACCCTCCTCTTCCTCAGTAAAGACTGAGCAGAAATACCTGTTCAATATGTCAGCTTTACTGTTGTCATCCTCCACGTGGGCCCCATCCTCCCCCTTCAGTCTCACTATCCCTCCATTTGTCTTTCTTTTTTCACTTATGTACCTGTAAAAGGTTTTGTCCCCTCTACCCACTGATTTTGCAATGTGTTCTTCTGTCTGAGCTTTGGCTTCCCTTACTGACCTCCCTGCCTCCCTTTGCTTCTCCTGGTACTTCTCCCTATCCCCTTCTGCCTGTGTCTTTTGCATTGCCTGAATGCAATCTTTTTGGCTTTCACTTTCTTTGCTACCTCTTTGGAAAACCATAATGGTCTCCTCTTCCTTTTCCTTTTGATAACCTGCTTAATGCATAATTCTGTTGTTCTTGTAATCCCCATTTTAAATACTGCCCACTGTTCCTCAACCCCTGATTCCTGTCCCATTCCCCTTAATGCCTCTTTCAAGTATCTCCCCATTTTCTCAAAGTCTGCCCCCCTAAAATCCAGGATACGTGTTTTTGTGTGGTTTGATTCTGCTCTTTCTGTGATTTCAAACCACAATGACTGGTGGTCACTGTTCCCCAGGTGCTCCCCCACTGTTACCCCCATACATGTAACCCCCTACAAATGGGGGTCACTAAAAAGCCTTCTTTAGGTGAGCCTAAATGCTCTCAGCCAGGCTGGTGTCCTGTATTTCAGCTGAATTAAAAAAATAATTAAGTGAGAGTGCCTAATGCCTCCATGTACTGTCGTTTTAAGAGCTGCTAAACTGCACTATAATTATTTTGAAATGGGGGTCTGTGTGTTTCCCTGCTCGAGTCCCGCCTGGGCCACTGAGCAAATCGCTCAATTTCTGCAGTCGCTATATGCACCGAGGGAGCTCTTTCAGAAGATGTAATTGTTTGCTTGTAACCTGTTAAAGTAATAATGAAAATGCAGTTTGTTCTAACCTGCTTTCTTGTAGCAAGGACAGTGCAGAGTAGCTCCCTCATGTTGGTTCTGAACTGCTGAACTGGACCAATCAGTGTGGGGATCCTTTAAAATGGAGCCTGCTCTGGGTGAATCAGAACTTGGACTCTCCTCTGGAGCCAGCCACAATGGGACTATATGGCAGATGCCTCTGGGAATTGTAGGTTGGACTTCGATGCCTTTTTTGCACCAACAGGGGGAGTCTAATTGTGAGTGACAGCCAAACCAGCCAACTGAAGTGGGAGGAACTCAAAGGAAATGCCCGGCTCTGTCTACTGGAAAGATCAGATCAGTTTGGGCTGTGAAGGGACAAGGAGCTGTGTGCTTCTTCGGTGTGTAGTTTTAGCGCAGGAATCACATGTAAGGCCCTAAGTTTCAGTCTGCGGCTTGTGCAAGCGCCGGTTCAGACTGAATCTGACCTGTGAAGAGAATCAAGGAGATGTGAAGAGCAGAAACCAGGCTCACCCTGTAGAAGACTGGAAAGATTGCTGAATCGCGCTCGGTCTGTCAAGAACTGAATCTGTTGCGTGTTCTCCCGGATATTGTGCAGTAATTGCGATCAGGATCGAGAAGCAGCCTGCCTGGTATAGTACTTTCCTTTTACATATAAATATGTGTAGTGCTTGTGGGGAATCGCATTTCAAATCCCCTGTACAGTGAATAGAGTGCATGAAGCTGGAAGTAAACCCCAGCTTAATCCAGACTACATCCATTTGCTCTAAACTGCAGTGGGGTCCAGTCACAAGGACCTTGTCCACATGATCTGCTCCTCCTGGCAATCCAGGACAATCTGCCTTCCATCCAGTTCCCAGCATTGAGTTGTGAGTACAAAGTAGGGTAGCTCCCTACCATCTGTTTGTCGAACTGCAAATGTGTCATCTAATTGTTGCTTTTTTCATTTCTTCACGAACTGAGCCTTCCAGCTCCGGATTACAATTGGGTATTGTGCAAGTGTTTATCCATCACAGGGCTCCAACCAGCTGCACCGATCCTGGCTAGCCCCCCCTCCATCCTGGATACCCAGTGAAAGTGACAATTTGGGACTCTGAATATGCGCACAGTACTGTGATTATTAATGTGTTTAACCTAATTAACCTGATTTCCCCCTTCCTTGTTACAGCTCCTTAAATAAATCAGATCTGTTTGTTTCAGCAAAGTTACCCTGACTGAGGTATTCGTTTATATTAAAGTATTGTACTGTGGCTTTTGTTCTGTATCATCTTGTTTTACAAGGGGTCCCCAGAGTCCAGTCAACAGAGCCAGTCCTGGGGGTAAGTGAATATTGTGAAGATATTTCTGATGCACTGTGTGGGCCACTGGTGGGAAGAATGGGGGTTACAGTGTCCCAGAGGGCTGTGACCAAGTTAGTTTAACTACTGCAAACCCTGACCTCTGGGTGGAGGCACCCGCCATTGGATCTAGGCCCCTCAACCTGTTAGTAGTTAAGCAGGCAGAGGTAGTAGCCCTTGGGATAGTGCCACCTAGGGGGTTACATCTTGGAGGCACTGCTGGGATTAGCGTCCTCTAGTGGCAAAGTGAGGAAAAATACCTCGATATGTTTAATTTAAGGGAAAAAATGGAAGGGAGTACCACGTTCAGAGTAAAAATTCACCCCCATACATTGATGGTGCGCAAAATGGTGAGGTGGTGCGAAACTGAGGGGGTAGACCCCCGAAAGGCTATTCTGTTGCTGGATGTCCCCTTAGGGACCAGTGACGCTGACATTATATCCGCTGTGGAACAAATTAAGGGCGTGGGCAAGGTTGAAGTAAGGGGACGAAGTACTGATTTATTTGGGCAGGCTATGATAGTACTGATCTCGTTTAACTCCCCAGTGGACCCCGACAGGGTACCCCTGTCATGATGCCTGAAGGTGCCCAGACGGGATGGAGGGTCATTCATTTACATTGTGGCCCAGCCACCCCGGGTGGGTCTCCTAGTGTAGATGGGTTCAAAGAGAAATTACTCAAACTGCTAGCTCTGAAGGGCGACTGCTCAGGAACTGGTAAAGGTGTTAGACCTCTCAGGTGACCGCACGCCCCTGCATTCCCCAGGTACATCCCCAGTAGCCCCTACCCTGTCATAATTCCCCCGATCCAGTTGGACTCTTATAGCAAGCTCGGACTTTTCTCTGGCACAGTTCCAGTGCCCTCGGGGGAGGATGAGTGGGAGACCTGGATAGATTGTGCTGCCCCTTTGGTATATGAGTGGCAGTGTGCAGAGGCTGAGAAACGGAAAAGAATGCTAGAGAGTCTGAGAGGTCCCGCTTTGGGTGCCATTAAGTCTTTGAGGTCCACAAACCCTGATGCATCTGCCCGGAAGTATCTATCTGCACTTGAAGGCCATTTTGGGAGTATTGAGTCAGGGGAGAGCTTGATGTGGAAGTTTCAGGGTACAAAACAATGGCCAGGGGAAAGGTTGTCCACCTATGTTGCTCGTTTAGAAAAAGCTCTACAGAAAGCTTACCAAAAAGGTGGGATAGCCGCCAGTGACTTAAATCGTGTGAGATTGGGGCACAAACTGCAGCATGCAAAGTATTCTAAATTGCAGCTCCTTCAATTAAGGCTCCAAGAGAGAAGGGGTAATCCATCGGACTATTGTGACTTGACAAAAGAACTCTGGGAGGTGGAAGATGAAGAGGGGGATTGTATTTCTAGGGTGAGTGCAGCCAAAGTGATCATGCCACCGGAAGGCCCTTCCGAAGTGGGGACCAGTGAGGGTGTGCCGCCATGGGACGAACTGCTGAAGGAGATCAGGGAAATGAAAAACAGTCTCTTTAGGAAGACCTCTCCTGCGAGCACAGGCTCTGACCCTACATATGCTATGGGGGTGGGGGTGCACCCTCTGGCCTCCTGTGACGAGGTTAGCCCCCTGGTTGAGCTCAAAGAATTGGTTGCCACTCTAAAGGAGCTGTTGAGACATGTTACGCCCCTGTTACTGCCGTCAGCAGGTATGGGACCCCAACCCCTTGCTACCACTACAGTTCCTCATGCAATGTTTTCCCCAAGGATGCCTTGCGGGCCTGTCATCTGTCATAATTGTGGGGAGGATGGCCATATGAAAAGAGAGTGCTGGTCTGAGACGGACATGGAGAAAGTGGTGAGCCGGCTTCGAGGGGAGATCCGAAAAGCAAAGCGATGGACGAGGAGTGCCCATAACGTTCACATTGAGAGTCCCAGGAATGCTAACTCAAGTCCTGTTGTGGCTAGACTATCTACTCAAGCCCTTGCTACAGCCTTTCCCGATTGGTCCAGAAAAGTGGGCCCTTCAATGGAGACAACGGTAAGAGTGAATAGAGTGTCTACTAGGGTTGCTGCAAGACCGAGACAGAGAAGGCCTGTTCCTGTAGTTTCTGACCTAAGGTTTCCTCCACAGCAAACCCCGGCTGAGAGTCAATCAATCAATCACTTTATTTAACCAGGCATAAACACCATTGAGCACGCTCATTTTCAAGGTGGTCCTGGGCATAAATACAATACAGTACACTTCATAAGATTACAATTACGGTGGACAACGGTGCAAAAAAAAAAAAAAAACATTGTGAAGGTGCCGGTCAATATGGGCCTATACATACCGTCAACATAATTAACATGCAAAGGTACATAATGATAAGCTTTACTGAAATGAGAAGAGACAACAATCCCATATAGTCTCCATGAGTAAGAGCTCATACCTAAATGATAAAAAATAAGGAGGTATTAAGGAATAGGTAGAAATCGGGGTGAAAGAGTAGGCAGCCAAAAGGAGACCAGAATAGGTAAAAGGTAGAGAATAGGCAGGGTCATCTTGGATTAAGGGAACTAGGCTTGTAGGTCCTAGGTTTCTGTTGTTAGGAATGTGGGTGAGATACTTAGGGTAGGATTTGAGAGTGGCACCCGAGGTTTAGGGGTCATCAGCATCTGAAACAGTTGCATGATTCCTTCAGATAATCCGTTAATAGAGCTTTGAATGTGAAAATGCTTGGAAGTGAGGATAATTTTAATGAGTCTTGCATAGTGTTCCAAAAGTGATGGAAGTGAGAAGTTTATTGCTGCTGAGCCAAGGGTAGTTTTCACTCTAGGAATCTGGAAGCAGATTAAGGAGAAGCGCCTCAGGCCATAGGAACCTTTAGCCCATTTGAAGATGTTTGAGATGTATGCAGGGAGGTTATCAGATAATGCTCTAAAAAAACAGAGGAGAGCATTCCTTTTTCTTCTAGCTGAGAGTGAGGTCCATCCCGAAACCTAGTATGGACGACAGTGATGTGTACCACCGGGTAGATTTAGGATAACTCTTAAAGCCCGGTGGTAAAGGGTGTCCAGTTTGTTTAGCATCGTTGATGGGCAATGACTGTAAAGGAAGTCAGCAGTAGTCCATGTATAGGTAGGAATGTAGTTTATACTAGTCTCATTCTGGCTTCTAACGTAGTAGGTGTTTAATGCGAAGAATAAACCTAATCGCTGTCTTAGTTTCTTCAAGGTTTCATTTAAGTGGCACAGAAAGTTAAGCTTGTTATCCAGCCAGAACCCTAGGTATTTAAAGGTATCAACTACTTCAAGGGGTTCATCTAAGAGTGTTCGGATCTGTGTGATATGTGGACATCCGTAAGTAGACTTTGGTGAGAGAATCACTGCTTCAGTCTTTTTGGCGTTGAGGAGGAGCTTATGAGTGAGAAGATTGTATTGGAGGGTGACGAAGTCTTTCTGTAAGTACTCATGGTCCAGATTCAAGGATGAATTTGTGGTATAGAGTACAGTATCATCTGCGAATAAGTGCACATTTGCTGTGCCCAGCTGCGAGTCCAAATTATTGATGTATATTGCAAAGAGGATAGGGCCCAGGATGGAGCCTTGTGGGACTCCTTGTAACAAAGATTTTTGTGGGGACAGATTTCCTATGGCTTTGAGAGTGATTGTCAGTCTACTTCAGGTGAAAGTGAGTGCAGCCCTGTTTACTACCCTTCTTATGAACTAAGTCAGTTGTTTCAAGGTAACCCCCTGGTCAATTGTGGGGACGAAGCTGGGCCTTCTGGACTGTCTAAGCCCCCAGCTTTGTCCCTGGAGCCAATGTTCCTAAAGAGTGAAGTGCAAAGCATCAAGTCAGATGAAATGGAATCATTGTGTATAGTTGAACTGTTTGAGCTTTCAGAGGAGGAAAATGATGGACTAGGACAAACTGGTGACATACCAGAATGAGAAGAGTGCGTTGAGTGCCCTGATGGTTCACTGCCAGTGTCAGAAAACTCCCCATGTAAGCCAAGCGTTGTGGGCTCTAAGATTGTAAATCATGGAGCTGAAAGTGCCCCAGGTTCTAGCCTCTCTACCCCAAGGGAGACTCCCCTGGCAAGTAAAGACAGTGCTGCAAGTGAGCCTAAAAGTGCAGAGACTGTACCAGGTCCCCCTAGAAAGACTGGGTGAGCTGTAAGGCCTGTGGTGCGCTCCAGCTATGATTCTCATGGGAGGCCTGTAGACTTGCCTCTCAATGTGGTCCATAAGGAAGTGTATGTGACCCCGAGCTCACTACCCAAACTGAGCATCAGTGCTAATGCCAGGTAATTATTTTACCCTCCAGGTATGGTGCCCCTGCCCCATCTAGCCCCAAAGTAGCTGATAGAGAAGGGCACCTTCTCTTCAGGTTTCATGTGCAGGAGGTAATAACCTGAGCTAAGGTACAATGTGTGTATAATGCTGTGTAACAAGTAATGTGCTGAAAAGTTATCAGAAATGTGTTTATGGCGGGGGCACTGCTGAGCACTTCTACTGAGAAGACGTGGATCTCAATAGCTCTGCAACTGCTATTAAATAATTCCAAAATTATTTGATTTTTGTAGAAGTGCAGTCAGACAATAAAGATCCTTGGATTCCTGAAGCTCGGCTGAGTAGTTTGAGACTAATATTGAATATGGGTCGAACAAATAAAGTGGCACGGGTGGAATGAAAAATCAGCCTTCAACAGAGCAACAGGCCGTGCCTACCCCAACTGTTACTGCTTCGAGTGAGCCACCATGGAAGGCCCTGCAGGCGGCCATGCAGGTCACTGATGGGAAAATTGAATCGGTCCTCCAGTGACTGGGAGAGCAAGATTTTAAAATAGAGGCTGCTACAAAAACAGCCTCATCTGCTGAAAATCAGACAATAAAAGCCTTATCGACTGCAGCCAAACTCATGCAAGAGAACGGGCAACTGAGATACCATTTGGAGGCATTGGAGAATGCGAGCAGAGCACCTAATGTGCGCCTTATTGGGCTACCAGAAGGCTCAGAGAACCCTGATCTACTACATTTTTAAAATTCTGGCTACCTAAAGCTTTACAGGTGGACTGATCTCTAGGGGAAGAATTCATTAAAGCCTACCGTATAACACCGCGCTCCGCTGGGGCACAGAAAGACTCCCCTCGTACAGTTCTACTGGTGACAATGAGTGCAAGTGTAAAGGAGCAGATATTCCAGGCAGCCCGCAATACTGAATGTCTGAACTACGAGGGACATACCTTACATTGTTTCCCAGACCTTTCTTATGCCACGAGAGCCCGAAGAAAGAAATATGATGGGGTTCGTGTATCTTTAAGAAGTCTGGGGATCGCTCACACCCTAATGATGCCGGCGCAACTGAGGATTTACTACGGGGGACACACTTTCCAATTCACGGATCCAGAGGAGGCCGGCAAGTGAGTTCAGCAAATTCAGAAGGAGTTCGAGGTTTCTAATGTTAGAGCCAGAGTGGAATCGGAGCAAGAGTCAGAGGAAGAAGACACCTGACTGGGTTACAGTAATCAGTTTGAACTTTAGTAACAACCGTTTTAATTAAGACTCTAGACAACATCAGCCTTGCCAATGAAGGGCTTCCCTCTGGCTATACAACGATTATTGATTTAATTCGAAAGACTTTGGATGGAACCTGAACACTGTATATTAGTCTGCATACTGTACGACTTAATTTTCTTCCTGTAGAAAGTTTTATCCATGACCCTTTAAAAGCTTTAAATTACAAGGGAAATCTTTTATGTTTAAACAGCTTACTTAATTCTTTGTACTGTACATTTTGCTAAAACAGCTATATTACTACAGTTGCAGGGCTGCAGAGAGAGCCCACTAAGCTTTTGTTTTCCTATGTTTGGTAAGGGGAACTCATCAACCTAGGATGTTGAATTTTCTTGGTCTCTTTTTAATTTATTATGAGGACTGACCCCATCTCTTGTAGCAGTGCAGCTAATGGGACTTATTTTGGTTAATGTAATAGATAGAGTTGATATACCTCCAAATCCGAAAACAAAACACCTAGACTGCATTATACTGTCTTAACTTGAATTGTCTTTGTATTAAATTAGAAATGCCTGGTGTCTGCATTATACACTATGTGTTTATGTGAAACTGCAATAAACATAAAGTTTAAAAAAAAAGAAAGAAATGTGTTTATGGCAAACGTGAGATGCTGACTGATGATTACACGTATAAGCTTAATATGTTAGTGATGTAAATGTATATGGTTGTATTAAAGTTTACGGGGGTACTTACTTGACACGGACGCCAAGTTCATTCCAGGCCAGGAAGGGTGTAACCCCCCTACGAATGGGGGTCACTAAAAAGCCTTCTTTGGGTGAGCCTAAATGCTCTCTGCCAGGCTGGTGTCCTGTATTTCAGCCGAATTAAAAAAATAATTGAGTGAGTGCACCTAATGCCTCCATGTACTGTCGCTTTAAGAGCTGCTAAACTGCAGTATAATTATTTTGAAATGGGGGGGTCTGTATGTTTCCTAACAAGATTCCGCTTGGGCCACTGAGCAAATCGCTTCCATTTCTGCAGTCGCTATATGCGCAGAGGGAGCTCTTTCAGAAGATGTAATTGTTTGCTTGTAACCTGTTAAAGTAATAATGAAAATGCAGTTTGTTCTAACCTGCTTGCTTGTAGCCAGGACTGTGCAGAGTAGCTCCCTCATGTTTGTTCTGAACTGCTGAATTGAACCAATCAGTGTGGGGATCCTTTAAAATGGAGCCTGCTCTGAGTGAATCAGAACTTGACTCTCCTCTGGAGCCAGCCACAATGGGACTGTATGGCAGATGCCTCTGGGAATTGTAGTTTGGACTTCGGCGCCTTTTTTGCACCAACATGGGGAGTCTGATTGTGAGTGACAGCCAACTGAACTGGGAGGAACTCAAAGGAAATGCCCAGCTCTGTCTACTGGAAAGATCAGATCAGTTTGGGCTGTGAAGAGACTGGGAGCTTTGTGCTTCTTTGCTATATAGTTTTAGCGCAGGAATCACATGTAAGGCCCTAAGTTTTCAGTCTGCAGCTTGTGCTAGCGCCTGTTCGGACTGAATCCGACCTGTGAAGAGAATCAAGGAGATCTGAAGAGCAGAAACCAGGTTCACCCTGTAGAAGACTGGAGAAATTGCTGAATCGCACTCGGTTTGTCAGGAACTGAATCTGCTGTGTGTTCTCCCAGATACTGTGCAGTAATTGCAATCGGGATCGAGAAGCAGCCTGCCTGGTATAGTACTTTCCTTTTTACATATAAATATGTGTAGTGCTTGTGGGGAATCGCGTTTCAGATCCCCTGTACAGTGAATAGAGTGCATGAAGCTGGAAGTAAACCCCAGCTTAATCCAGACTACATCCATTTGCTCTAAACTGCAGTGGGGTCCAGTCACAAGGACCTTGTCCACATGGTCTGCTCCTCCTGGCAATCCAGGACAATCTGCCTTCCATCCAGTTCCCAGCACTGAGTTGTGAGTACAAAGCAGGGTAGCTCCCTGCCATCTGTTTGTCGAATTGCAAGTGTGTCATCTAATTGTTGCTTTTTTCGTTTCTTCACGAACTGAGCCTTCCAGCTCCAGATTACAATTGGGTATTGTGCAAGTGTTTATCCATCACAAGGCCCCAACCAGCTGCACTGATCCTGGCTAGCCGCCCCCCCCATCCTGAGTACCCAGTGAAAGTGACAATTTGGGCTCTGAATATGTGCACAGTACTGTGATTATTAATGTGTTTAACCTAATTAACCTGATTTCCCCCCTTCCTTGTTACAGCTCCTTAAATAAATCAGATCTGTTTGTTTTAGCAAAGTTACCCTGACTGAGGTATTCGTTTATGTTAAAAGTATTGTACTGTGGCTTTTGTACTGTATCATCTTGTTTTACAGGGGTTCCCCAGAGTCCAGTCGACAGAGCCAGTCCTGGGGGTAACTGTATATTGTGAAGATATTTCTGATGCACTGTGTGGGCCACAGTTGGAAGAAAGGGGAGGTTACAGTGTCCCAGAGGGCTGTGACCAAGTTAGTTTAACTACTGCAAACCCTGACCTCTGAGTGGAGGCACCCGCCATTGGACCTAGGCCCCTCAACCTGTTAGTAGTTAAGCAGGCAGGGGTAGTAGCTCTTTGGATAGTGCCACCTATGGGTTACATACATATATGTGTGGAAACAGGCTAGCACTACAACATTGCGTAAGGCAGCACATTATACATGTTAAGTCAGGCTCACAACTCTAAATGTTCCCAATCTTGGAACCCCCTCAGCCCGTCCGTCCACCCAGGGAGGCCCCCTGACCCCAGCCCCTCACACAGAACTCGATCCCTCAAGGAACAAAGGCTGGGTCCTTGGACATGATATATTTGATCCATCTATTCCATCTCAGTGGGCAGAGTTCTGATCTGTCATTCAGGGAAAAGAAGATCTTTTCATTCCTGTATATGCCGTTGACAATGTCCCTCCAATCTGAGACTGCAGGAATTGGGACTGTGAGCCAGCACTGCGTTATTGCCTTTTTGGCCGCCAGAAGGACTACTCCCTGGAGGTAACGTGTGTGGGAGTCTCCGAGACCTAGTGGGAATATATGTAGAAGGAAAAATTCCCTGGTGAGGGGGACCGGTTGACAAAACAAGGTCCCCAACTCCTGTTCTAAGGATACCAAGAAAGGTTGTAGCCTGGGGCATGTCCAGAATACATGAGAGTGATGTGCTACAGGGTCGCCACAGTGGTGCCAGCAGTGCACCGAGCCAGCAGTGAGGTAGAAGGAGGCAATGGCCAGTGTGCGAAAATACCTGATAAGGAGTTGCCAGGAGAAGAGATGCCAGGTATTGGAAAATGGGAGTTTAGACCTCGCAAGGCACCCGACGTCCCATTGTTAAGGCGTGATGCCAGATCCCAACTCCTCATTCCATTTGTCAAGCGTCTGCCTGGGGCACTCCTCAACTGTGCCCAGAAGGGCCTTGTATATCACAGAAATCGCATGTGGCAGCACTGAAGAAAAAAGGAGACCCTGGAGGAGTGTGATCAGAGGGGGTATCCATCAGGATGGTGGGCCGGTGTCTTAGCTGGAGAAACCCAAAAAAAATCTGTCTGACATAGTCTTAAAGATGGGGCCATTCAGAAACTGAAAGAGAAAGGAGAGACCCAAGTGGCCCCAACTACAGCATGTATGATGCCACCGGGCAGGGGGGGGGGAGTTCTCCAGCAGAGTAATCGGGTAAATCAACATCAGGAATGGGGAAAGGGAAAGGTGCCTGCAGACCACATTCCAGGTTTGACCTAGTGCTGGATCCAGGGGCTTGGGTGGGGGGATGGCCTGGGTGGGGAGTAGTCTGGTGAAGAGTGGCCCTACTCAATTTGTCATAAGGGAACAGCCCCTCCTCTACCTCCCTCGATTATTGGGCAGGCCCTCATGTATCTAGCAATAATGAAAGATAGATGGGAGGCCCAATTATAAATAAAGAAGCAGATTAGTGAGGGCAAGGCCTCCTTGCTTTTTGGGGAGCAAGAGAACGGTGAACTTCACTCTTGAGCGTCTACCTGACCAGATAAATTCAAGCGAGATCTTATTCCAAATGCGGAATATTTCTGTAGGCAAGTGCAATGGTATATTCTTAAAGAGGTAGAGGGCCCTGGGTAAAACCACCATCCAGATGACCATTATTCTCTGGTATAAGTTCAGGAGAAGGACACTCCACCTGGCCAGGTCCTGCTGGAGCTGAATGTAAAAAGGGTCATAATTATTGTGCATTGCATTATGTGCATTATGGGATAGATGCCCAGGTACTTCAGTCTATCAAGATCCCATTGAAATAGGAAGGTCTGCCGAAGGGTCAGTAGTGAAACACCAGGGCACTCAAGGCTCTTAGAGGTGTTGTATATCCTGAACATGACCCAAACGTCTCGAGAATTTGAAACACTGCAGGGATGGACTGAGACGAGTCTGAGAGAAAAAAGTTGGACATCGTCTGCATACAGGGTGATGCGGTGTTCCATCCCCCCAGCCGGACACCTGATATTTGGGAGTAGAGTTTTATTGCCTGGCCCAATGGCTCGATGAAAATGGCAGAGAGTCCAGGAGAGAGGGGGCAGCCCTGCCTAGTCCCTCTGAAGAGAGGGAAGTAACCAGAGTGATGTCTCGAGACTTTAACACAGGCCTGCGGGGAGGCATATAATGCTTTAATGATGGCTGCGAAAGGAAAGGGGAAACCCATCCTCGCCATGGTGGAAAAGAGAAAAGGACAGGAGACCCTATCAAAAGCCTTCTCAGCGTCAACGCTGAGAAGGACAGAGGGAACTTTTTGGGGTCTGCATTTCATGGACCAGGTGGAGAGCCCTTTGGGTATTGTCTGTTGTGGATCTAGAACTCACAAAGCCTGTCTAGTCGATGTTAATCAGGGTGGGGAGGACCATGTCGAGGCGATGAGCTAGGATGGACAGAAGAAATTTGTAGTACATATCGAGAGCTGAGATCAGTCTGTAGGAACTGCATGATAAAGGGTCCTTTCCCTGTTTGGGGATTAGGGAAATCGCAGCATATGACCAGCTTGGGGGAGAGCTGGAGTTCCCCTGCATGACCTTGTTGAAGACTTGCAGTAAGAGTGGGCTGACTGTTTGCGCAGTGTATTTATAAAACTCCTCCCCATAGCCATCCGGGCCTGGTGCCTTCATGGTTTTGGATCTGGAAATGGCTGCATGCAGCTCCACCAAGGAGACAGGGGACACCAGAGACTGTTGTTGGTCCTGATTCAGACCCGGGAGATGCAGGGGCAGCAGGCGTCAATAGCAGCTGGTGCCCGCTGGCTGTTCAGGGGTGTATTAGGTTTTGTAGTAGTCACAGAATGCCTGAGTGAGGTTACTAAGCTTAGTGTGAAGGGTACCTGAGGCAGGGTCTTTAATTGCCGCTATGGTTGAACGTTTACGCTGTCTACGTAAGTGGTAAGCTAAAAGCGGGATGCTCGTGGACCTATTTCTCCATATCTCTGCCTCAAAAATGTGAGTGCTATCTCTATATGTTGGGTGCAGAGGGTGTCCAAGTCCCGCCGGACCTGTGTAAGCTAGGCAGCAACAGAGTGGCCCCCCTGCTGGTGTGCAGACTGCAGGAAATGCAAGGTCTGTTCCAGATGTATGCACCTCTCCTTTCGAATTCTCGCAAGGGAGGCTGCATGCTGAATTAGGTGCCCCTTAGAACTGCCTTCAGGGTATCCCATGGGATGGAGGGAAGACTTCTGGGTCAGCGTTGTCCTCTATAATCTCCTCGAGTTTGTCACCCAGGAATTCCCTAGAGGATTCACTCCTGAGGTGGATCGGGTTGAACCGCCAAAAGGTATTACGTCTCTCCAGACCCAGGTCCCATGAGATAACCAATGGGGCATGGTCAGAGTGAGCAATATCCCCCACTGAGGTATCTACAATTGTTCCCAGACTCTCCTTCTGAGTATAACAGTGGTCGATACGGGTAGAAGTACCATGTGCTGCACAGTAAAAAGTGTATCCTCTACCCCTGAGATGGAGGAATCGCCACACATTCAGCCAGCCCACCTCTTGTACTAATTATTTAAACAATTTGTGGGGAGAAAGTTGTTTACCCCTAGAAAGGTTCATGGAATCCAAACTGGGGCTAGGGGTTATGTTAAAGTTTCCCACTAGGATCAACGTCCCTTTAGTCAATTCCACAATTTTGTTAAGGAGGTGATGGACGGTTGGGACACTGGCACCGGGGGGGGGGGGAGGTTTATATTGGCCAGGGTCACCAATCGGTCCTCTAACTGAACAATGAACAGACGGCCCTTCGGGTCAACCCACTCCCTCATGGACTGAAAGGGGGTGTGGCTGGAAATCAGTATGGTGACACCCTTCCTCCCCCCCCCCAAATGCCGAGAAGACCTGAGTGAAACCCCTGCCAACCAGCTTCTTATGTTCGTCAGCTGACAGGTGGGTCTCCTGGATATACACAACATCAGCCTGACTCTCATTTAACAACAAAATTATCCTGGTGCATTTTATAGAGCTGCCAAGTCATTTAGAGAATAAAGTTTGACATGTTTACTAGCCATACTTAAGCTTGAGCAAAAACAAGATGCGCTTATATGGTTTCAGTATCACAATCCCCTGGCTACAGCCCGTAACCAAGTCCTGTGCCAGTTCTCCAGGCCAGGCATAGTGACTGCTTGTAAGGAAGTGAGAGAAAAAAACCTCCAACACAGAACCTAGAGGGGGAATATCTAACGGGAAAAATGGTAACAGTGGGGAAACAGCAACTGAGCAGGCATTTGCCAGTATAAGTACTTGGTTTACTTGGCTCATAAGGACAAAAGGAGGCTATTGCTCATCGAGATTGTCCCCCACCAACATGGTGGGGAAAAATTATACCCCGCAATAGTTAGACTCCATCCAAAGATCCAATCCCCTTTTAAAGGATAAAACTGAATTACTTTCCACCAGATCTTGTGGTAATAAATTCCAGACTCTAGGTGTTCTTACTGTAAAATAATTTAACCAGGGTGCGAAATTCCTATACCTTAGGTGCCCCAGGGCAGGCACTTTTGCTTCAGGACACCTACAGCATTTTAGTGCCTGTCCCTTTGGGCACCTAAGGTATTTCATTGCAGTTCCGTTTTTTTCCTCCTTTTCTAGCGCTTGCCGTGTATTGTTTTTTTTTTTGCAGTTTAACTTTCCCTGGGGTGGGGGAGCCACTTGAGGAGCGCAGACGCAGAGCTGGACATCGCTGAGCTGATCACGCAGTGCTCTTTTTGGATGTCAGCTGACTGCTTGTCTGCTTCATCACCCGCCGTGAAGGAGAGAAGGATGGAGGATTAGTAGGCTGATGTGCCCCAATTGAGTGGCACAGCGATCAGCCAGTCGATTCTTCAGGGATCCCTTGTTTGCTCTTGGAGGCGGGCTGCAGCAGGCACACACGTACCTGGGTTCCGGTGTCATATGAACTATTCACCCGCCCCTCCAGACAGTGTGATCGCGAACACTGAAGCACAGCGCGCCATTCTGTGGCTTGCATTCAGGGAGACAGGTCATTCTGCAGTACTGTCTGCCAGCCTGAAACCGATCTCGATCAACACTCTAAAAAAATAAATAACCAAACACTCTTTTAAGAGCTGATTGAATTATTTAGATCTTTAAAAAAAAACGGGAGTACAAAGGAGGTGGTTTGAGTTCATAGGGGCAGTGGGGGAGGAGAGGTGTATGTAAAACCGCGAGGGTCCCTCCAGTAAGGAAATCAGCAGGAGTAAAGAAAACAAACGTCTGGGGGAAGAAAAATGGAAATGCAGAAAGGAGGGAGGGGAATATAACTAAACAAGGTGAAAGCCAGAGAGGAGTGTGTGTTTGTGAGACCGTGAGGGTCTCGAGTCGGGACTCAGTCAGGAGGGAATTAAATTGTCAGGAGAAAAATTATTTAAAGCAATTTTGGCAAACCTAGAAAAAAAAGAGAGTAGCAGCTAGCAAAGCAGACACTGATCTCTAAGCTAATCAAAGTCTGCTGAACTGCTCTAGTCTTTGTGTCCGTTTTCTAGCTAATAAAAAACAGTGGCAGTCTCAATATGACTTGAGGGGGAGGGGGCACTAACTGTAAACTTGTGCTGAAGCATTGCAGACACAGAATGAAGAAACTAGCTCTCTAAATAAATATACTATTACTACCGACCAGCAAAATAAAAGTGTCCCAAAAAGGAACAATTCTGTATTGTCCGTTGGATGTGTAATTAAGAGACAGTATTATTGAGTAACAACTACTACTACTACTACTATTAGCAAATAAACACTAAACAGAGAGAAAGGGGACTCAGTGGGGGCCCATTCTCAGAGATTACAGAGCTACCTGCAGCAAATTCCATAAAATTTGCTAGAAAGCAAACTCTTTTGTTTTTTATGTAGCTAGTAGTACAGACTTTGAATTTAAAACCACACAGGATAGCTAACGCTAACGCTTATATGTCTTATTTTACTAAAAGTTGCCTCCTGCCTGTGTGTTACTACTACCCTTTTTTTTACCTACTCCTCAGCTAACTGAAGCTTAGCTATAAAGCTTAGCTAACTAATCCATCAAATATTAAAACAGCTCTAGCTAGGTGCTAGCTATACAACTTTAACTTGCTGGAGTTAAGTAACTGAAGTGAAGACAGTCTGTCATCTTGATTTGTAATCAGTACTAGTCTGTACTGTCTGTGAAGGGATCGAAGTCTAGAGCTGTACACTACGTGGCCATATACAATACATTTTTAATATAGCTAGTTTTTTTTATACACTACTGTGTGGACTAACTAAAATCTAAAAGAGATCAGTCAGTTGATTACAATAATTAAAGTCTATTAAAGCTTTAGTTACAAGCTACTCTGAGGACCAAGTAAATGTACTGTAAATTCAGGGATCAGTTATGAAAAAATATTAATTTTTTTTTTTTTTTTTTACCAGTTACCTGTGGACTGGACTACCTAAAAAATCTAGACAGCAGGGATCTACTGTTAAATAAGGCCTTTTACAGACTAGTTAAGCTTTTTTTACGAGCAAGCTACTCTGTGGTCAGACTACTACCTATCTAAATATAGGGTCAGAATCTGATCTGAGTTATTGTTACAATAAAGCCTATTTAAGTTAAAAGCTGTGTCTTAAACTAGTTACTCTGGATTACAACATTATTACATAATCTGTCTAGTAAATACAGCAGGGTCCGTCTGTGTAATCTGTTGTACATTGTACATTATTGCTAAATAAAGTCTCATCTGCATACAGTAAAGTTTTTTTCAGAATCTACTCTCTGGACGTCACATTCAGTAACTAATCTAAAAAGGTTCTGATAAGGTCCAAACAGCTTTTTTAAAAGCTACTGCTTGGAAATGGACCGCCTACATTCCAAAAGGGACAATTAAAGCTGCCTGAAGTCACAAATAGCTGGGCAACTGTCTGTGATCCAAAAAAATCAGACAACACAGTTGTTCTTGTTGTGTTTATTTTATTTTCAAGTACAGAGACAAACAGCACATACAAGCAGTTTTTCTTGTTGTATAGCATGTATTAATATTGACAGCTGAATCAATTCAGACATGTTGAAATTCAGCATCAACAACACATTAATAAACATTCTCTGAGTGCATAGCGTGATAGCATAGTCTAATTAACAACAGTCTAGTTTGGACAGTTTGTTACTCTGTCTTAGTCTGTGCAAGTGCAACCCACTTAGTGCCACCAGTCTGCACAACTGCCTGCCGACATACCCACAAGTAGACAGACACCATGAGTCTTTTTAAATTTGGATTTAAGAGAAAGCGTATTGATGAAACTGTGGGAGCTGAGGATTCCCCAGCAGCAAGTACTAACAGTTGTACCACCACCACAAGCGCTTCACCAACACCTACTGTAATGCCACCACCTCCTTGCCCAGACAGTCAAACTTTTGTGGTGACCACTGATGTTTCCTCAAGTGCTGCTGCTTATACTGAAAACCCAGTTAAGGCCCAAAAAGTTAGAACATTTCAAGAATCATGGAAAAAAGGCAGGCAGTGGCTTACGTATGACACAGATAAATGTGCCATGTTCTGTACATGGTGTCAGAATTACGATAAAAGCCAAAGCAAAAATCATTTCAGAACTGGATGCAGTACTTTTAGAGTACACATTATCTCAGCACATGAAGTGTCCATAGCACACAAAAATGCTGAGAGGGCATACATTGCAAATAAAACAAAAGTTGGAGAAAGACCAATAGAGAAATCCATACAATTAATGGAAGAAAAAGAAATGGATCAAATTTGTAAATTGTTCTGTACTGCATATTACGTTGCTAGGACCGAAAGGCCTTTCCGGGATTTTCCTGGGTTGATAGATTTACAAAGAAGAAATCATGGGGATGATGCTATGAGTCACAGTTACAGTAGTGACAAGCAATGCCGTGTCTTCATTCACTATATTGCCCAAGATATTCAAAACACTACTGCTAGTCTACTACAAGACAATGACTTCTTTTCTTTTATTGTTGATTCCTACACAGATAAAAGTGTGACTGAGGAGGAGGGCATTTATGTACGTGTTTTTGAAAATGGTCTACCTGTAACAAGATTTCTTGCACTGAAACCAGTCAGTATCCCTAATTCAGAAAGCATTTTAAATACTGTGATTAATGCTTTAGAGGGTGAAGGTGGTTTAAAGGATGGTGGTTGGAAACATAAGCTGATAAGTGCAGCATCTGATGGTGCTGCTGTAATGTTGGGGAGCACTTCAGGTGTCCTTAGTCGAATAAAGCAAGATTTCCAGTGCCCACACCTCATTGACATACACTGCTGTGCACATCGTTTAGAGCTTGCTGTAAAGGATTCTTTCAGAGACTGTCCCTTTTACAAGTCATTAGAACAACTTCTGCTGAACATTTACTCGTTTTACCACAGGTCACCAAAAAGTTGGAAAGGCCTACAGGAAACGGGATCCCTTTAAATATTATGTGATCAAACCAGTTAACACTGGTGGCACTAGGTGGCTTGCACACAGAGAATGGGCCATTTCTGCCCTTGAAAGAAACTGGGCTGCATTAGTGCCTCACCTCGAACATGTGTCACTGACAAACAAGCAGGATCATGGCCAAAAAGCACTAGGAATACTTAAAGTGCTTAAGACTTTAAAATGTGTTATATACATGAACTTTCTGAAAGTGTTTTTTGGTTACTTATCTGCTCTTAGTCTGTGCTTTTAGCAAGAGGATGCCACTGTTGAAAAAGTTCACAGCAGAGTAGAAAGCACAATTCAGAAACTAAATGGTCTCTCGAATCAAGAAACTCTTCACCGCATAAAACTTACATCTGTAAATGAGAACTTAACTCAGTACAACAGTGTTGACTTAGCTAATGAAACTAGCAGGCACAGATCAGGTTCTCCTTCAGACATTGTAAAGCTCACAATTTCAGAGATCAAAAAATTTTCGGAAAACATCACAGCACATTGAATCTCGCCTAGTCCTTCTACGCCAATAAAGTGCTACTAGCTGCAAGAGCTTTAAATTTTCAGTCCTGGCCAACATCCACAGAGGCACTTGAAACATATGGAGATCAAGCAATTCAAACAATTGTTGATCACTATAAAGTGGTCTTAGAGTCTTGTGGAGTTGATGTTACTTTGGTACTGCTGGAGTGGCTAGACTTAAAAAAGCATGTACTCCACTTGCTATCTGTTGAAAGTTGTAAGTCTCTGAAATTGTGGCAGAAAGTGATTCTTGTGGATGTGCAGGATCAACAATTTCTAAATGTGCTGGCCATTGTCAGAATCATTCTCCTGATTCCTGTTCACACTGCTGCTGCAGAACGAGGCTTCTCTCTGATGGGAAGAATAAAAAATGACTGGAGGGTTGGATTACGCCCAGACACCCTACACGACCTAATGTCTATATCTCTGAATGGACCCCAGCTTAGTGACTATAACCCTGAAGGTGCCATATCACTGTGGTGGAAAAATGGCAATATGGCGGCCCACTACCAAAGCTTATGGCTCCAGAACACTGTCACTGCATGCTGCTTCTGCCAGCCCTAGTGGTGGTGATGAAAACGAAAGTGCTTGGTCCAGTGAAGATGACGTCTAAAATTATGTAAACTAAGGGGCAGCATGTAAATAGTTTGTTGGGCATGTACATTTTCTTCTTACATGCCCAAGTGGGCATGTACTTTTTTTCACAAATTTCATGCCCTGAATTTAACCTTTTGTTAGTTTTAGATTTTGCAACATCAATTTGTTTATTATGCAACCAAGGGCTAATTCTTCTACTAGAAAAATTTAGACCACATTGATGCATAAGGTCCTGAGAATTCTTAATTTTATATAATAAATAGCAGGTCGCTTCTAGTACGTCTTGATTGAAGTGAGTGTAACCTGGTTTCCTGAAGTCTGTCGCAATAATCCAGTTTGGACAAGTAAGGAACCATTTTGGTAGCTCTTCTCTTGATTTTTTTCTATTCTATCCCTGTTCTGCCTTAAATAAGGACTCCAAAAAGGAGACCCATAATCGGAATGTGGCCTTACATAGGCTCTAAACAAGGGAATAATACATTACTGAGTCCTTGACACAAAAGATCGTTGAACATGAGTAAGCACTGCATTGGATATTTTGGCCATCCTTGTACAGTGGTCAGCTGAAGACAATTTGTTATTAACAAGAATTCCAAGATCACGCTCTACTAGTGACACAAGAAAGGGAATATTATTTAAAAAAATATGTTTGTTTGGGATTATTTCTTCCAAAATGTAATACATGACACTTATCTGGATTAAGTATCATCCTATTAGCGTCTGCCCAATCTTCAATAGTTTTCAAGTTATTAGTAATAGATTCCCTGTTTAATGATGAATTTACAGACCCTCCTAGCTTGGTGTCATCAGCAAATTTTGAAAGAAAATTATCAGAACTAACCTGTAGATCACTAATAAAAACATTAAATAGAGTTGGTCCAAGAACCGAACCCTGCGGAACCCCACTGATCACATTCCGAACTTGGCAGAGAGAGCCATTTATTCTAACTTGTTGTTGTGTATTATTTAACCAACCTGATACCAAATTAATTATAAACTGTAAAACTCTCAAAGTCAACATTTTATCAAGCAATACATCATGAGGAACTTTATCAAAAACTCTGCTATAGTCAAGGAGGATAACATACATGGGAATTCCTCTATCAAGTCCCATACTAATGTAGCCATAAAAAGCTACAAGATTAGTGGTATAAGAATACCCTTGTCTAAATCCATGTTTAAATAGTTAGTTACATTATTTATAACAGATTCCTTTTCCAACATTTTTTTAATAATTTATTCCATTAATTTACTTATAACCGAAGTTAAACTTATCAGTCGGTAGTTTTCGGGTTTGGAGTGATTACCTTTCTTAAAAACTGGAATAACTGTGGCAATTGCCCAGTCATGAGGAATAACACCTTCAAATAAGGATTTATTAAAAATTAGGGTAAATGGTTTAGATATGGCTTCAGCTGTTTCTAGTAGAAATCTAGGATTAATATTATCTGGTCCTGGGCTAGGAGTCTGTTTTAGAGAATAAATAGCCTCTAAGGTATCATCTTCAGTGATAGTGTGGTGGAAATTACTGTTAACTGAGTGCCTAAATAGTTTAGGGATTTCTTTTTTAGTAAAGACTGAACAAAACTGGTTATTAAATGTATCAGTAATATCACTGTCAGTAGAAATAATGGAGTTATTTACAAATATGGGACCCATATATCTATTATTCAATTTCTAATTATTAAGATACAAAAATAATGATTTATAGCTATCTTTAGAGTGAGCCAGATGAAACTCCAGTTTCTTTTTGGATTGTACAATAGCTTGTTTTAAAGGTTTTTTTAAGGTTTTCCTATATTTGGAAAGTAGTAATTCTTTAGCGTCTCCCCCACTATTTTGTACAAGAGAAAAAAGCCTTTCTTTATGTTCAATTAAACTTTTTAATTGTTCTATTGAACCACAAAGGAATCTTCCCCTTTTTATTATACTTTTTTTTAGCAGGGACAAATAATTCTTCCAAATAATAGACTGAAGATTTCAAATATTCCCAAGATTTCTCAAGGGAGAGAGAGAAGATAATATTTTATCACAAGAAATGGAATTCAGTTGTTCATTAATAATGTCAAATTTAGCAATATTATAATTTTTAAATTCTGAAAAGTTCAAATTTTGCTGAAAAAATAGCAATGAAAAATAAATAGAATAATGGTTGCTAGAACCCAAGGAGGCACCCACTTGAATATTTGTAATGGAACTCCCTATATTAGTAATAACTAAATCTAATATGTTCTCACCATGAGTTGGTTCGCTTATAACTTGTTCGAGGCCCATATCCACAATAAGCGAAATTAAGTCATTTTCAGCCTGCGTACTACCTGATAAAGTGGTCCAATTTATGGAGGGCATGTTAAAATCACCCAGAACGAGAATGTTACCTTTAGAGGCCATATCTGAGATTTCTTTATGTAGGAGTAAAGTGTAGTCAGTGTTACCTGATGGGGGCCTATAACATGTCTCAACCAACAGTTGGGGTTGTCCCTTAAACTGAATATTCACCCAAATAGATTCATTGTTAGTGGTAAGAGGAAGTTGAAATGAGGCTATATCCTCTCTTACATAAAGACATACCCCTCCCTCGACCTGGCCTTGTTGATCCTTACGAAATAACTTGTATCCTGGTAGGTGTGGGATCCAGATGGTATCAGGGTCCCACCAAGTTTCAGTGATTGAAATAAGTCCAAAGTTAACCAAAAGGCACTTAGCCTCAAGTTCGACCATTTTAACCAAGTTAAGAGATCTTGCATTAAGAGAAAGGACCTCACATCCAGTAGAATCAATGTTGAGCCTTTTTAGAGAACAGGACACATTCCTATCCTCACCCCCAGTTCTTAGTTTAAGTTTATTAATAGCTAAACTAATACTTCTACCCAGTAAAGTACTACCCCTACGGCTGAGATGGAGTCCATCCCAGCAAAACAGTGAATCTTTCATGTAGAATGTTTCCCAATGTGCAAGACATAGAATGCCCTGCTGGAGGCACCATCTTCTTAATCAATCATTAAAAGCTTTAATCTTTGTGTTGATAGCATTAGTAGCTCTGGGTACAGGAAGGATCTCAGAAAAGCATACAAGGCCGTCTTTGTCTGCCAAAACATTATTAAGTGTTATGATGTCGTGCTTAAGCTTTTCCAGACTGGTTCTGTTTGTATCATTAGTACCAGCGTGTATTACAAACAAAGGATTTTCTCCAGCCCCCACCAATAATTCTTCAGCTACAGAAGTAATATCTGAAACTCTACCTCCCCTTAAGCTAGAACAAGTACGATTAAGTTTGTCCACGCTGCAGATATGATGGTCCAAGTGCTTAATAAGGGAATCTCCAATAACAAAAATGTGTTTTGATGGAGAATGGTGATCCATATCACTAAGAGGGAGTGATGATGAATCTGATACATTGGTTGAGCTCCCTAATTTAAGTTAAGAATTTAGAGGAAGCATTCCTGGCCTTGGATACTGGGCTTATGGAAGGGAGACTAGAAATAGGTAAACTCCCCTAGGTGACAAGTGGAGTGTCATCAACAGGAAACACAGTGGTTTCATGATTGCGAACACCATAATGATTAAATAAGGGTAATGATGGTTCGTTACCTATTTGCCCACCCCTTTGTTTAGTTTTACCTTTAGTAACTACTGACCATTGTTCTGGATATTCTGAGAACAGAACAGAAGATGGGGAAGTACTGGGAACATTAATCTTTGAAATAAGTGGAGCAGCAGGTGATAGAGTAGGACTCAAGGGTAAAGACTGACCCAACATCGAGTCAATGTAATCCTCCAATGCCTCAATTTCAGGACTAACGGCTGATGTTGCAAGTAAGTGGCCAATTTCCTCGTGCAAAGTTTCGATCATTAAACATTTACTACATACGAAATCGTCAATCTGAGGCCCCAAACCAAACATCAAGCAGGACGAACAGTAATCGTTAGGTATATCCACATTTTAAACAATCTGCATACAGTCGAGTAACACAACTGTAAATCTCATAGACTTACTCACAAAATGAACTTGCTGATGTTGCCCTTTGTCCCTGCTGTCCCTGTGGACACAGCAGACGCAAGTGTCTCTGCGCGCATCTCCATAGGCGTTACGCTCATTGCTCGCCTCGCTCGCCACCGGGCGGACTTAAATATGTGTCCGTGACCCGGATGACAACACAGTTCCCATAGCGAGGCAAACAATAAATGTTTTAAAAAAGCCCAAAGTGCATATAGTCTTATAAAGGCAATAAACAAAGCGAGGTCTGTCTCCCCAAATGTTTAAAACTCATGTGTAATACGGACTGGCGATTCCACAGTTCAGAGTACTGAACTCAGTGAACTAGACGCCCTCTTCCTGCTAAAAGCAGGGCTCACATATAAGATTAATATCAGCTTCAGCAGGCAATGTTACATATGGTATATAGTATATTTCAACACACTCTCAGGGCTACAGGTAGAGACAGGGTATACCTAGCAGCTCTGTCTAATAATTGCAAACTAAGGGGAGAACAGTAACTACACAGGCATTTGCCAACTGGGCAGAGCCTGCCGAACTAGGGGTGGCTTACATGGGGGTTGGGTGCTGAAAACAGCCAGTACCTAAGCTGTGCCAAATGTGGCCTGTCCCTACCTGAGGACACTAGACATAAACGTCCAGAGAAAGAAGAATAGGGGGGGGAAGGGAGATGTAGTCATGCCTTGACTCCTCTAAGACGACAGATTGAAGCATGTTTAACCATTTCAAACTCAATTACAGTTTTTATATAAGTGGCCAGAATACAGCGGCTGACAGGGATTATCTGCCAGAAACTAGGCCTCGATGGGTTCATGGGCCTCCCCCAACCCACCCAATGGACAACACCCGCAAGGCCAGAGCACCTCAAGACAGAGGGAATGCAGCTCCAAGGGGGAACCACGGTGGGAGAGGTTGAGCTCTGGACCATGAAGCATCCACCTCGGGACCCGGAAGAGCCGGTCCATCCAGTGGCAAGGTGTCTGATCCAATCTATGCACCCTCAGAGCTGCACACCCCCAGAACCCCCCCCCAAGGGCGTATCATGAACCAACAGAGCCACACAATAGTAGCCACATGCTCGTAAGGTGGCAGTAACAAGATTAGTAGCCACTAGGGCTATGCAATCACCAGACAAATTCAGTAAATGGAAGGTACCACTGACTGTCTCAGGCCCAACAGTCAGGGCAGCCAGGGCTTAGCAAGGAGCCAGCCCCCCCCCATAGCGGCTGTGTCTATCCCGACACCCAGACCCCGACCCCCCAACAAAAGGTCCCAACATCACACCAGGCAGTCGCCTCTCACAGTCCTGGCTCCTGTTATCTAGGCCCGGGAGATGGATGGAGGCAACCCCCACCCACCCCCCAGACTGGGTTACATGACGCGCGTGGGAGAGAAGGAGGAGGACATCTGGGGAAGAGGCGGGGGACAGGGCCCCTACACGCATTAGGCAACTCCAAGGGGGGGGAAGTAAGAACCAGCTCACCTATAAGGACAGAAAAATAAGTGGGTCGAGAAGCGTGCATTCATTTGGCTGGTTGATGCGCAGCTGTTCTTGAAGGCGAATCTGTTGTCTGTTTCTTCAGGCCTGCAACGATCTGTTGAATTGCTGAGGCAGCATCTATGTGTCGCTCTTCCCTGGATGGTATCTAATTCCACACCTGCCGAGCCAGCTTAGATGCTAGGAATTTTATTTTGGCCTCCTGGAGTTTTCTGAGGATGGAGGCATAGGCCCTGGGACGAGCTGCAATCGTGGGGGGGGTAGTCGTTATTGACATAGATGCAGTGCTCTTGGAAAGTAAGATCCCCTTGCTGCCAGGATTTATGTAAAATGAGCTCCTTTTCCTGGTAGCGCAGAAAGCGGAGAACCATGGAGCACGGGCGACTGGATGGGCTGTGCTGTGGGCCCAGGGCATGGTGAGCTCAGTCGATCTCCATCGTACAGCTCTGTGGGAGGTCCAGTTTGGATCTGAAAAACTTTTGCAGGAACTGAATTGTATTATTGCCCTCACATCCTTCAGGGAAGCCCGAGACCCTGAGATTGTTCCTGCGATTCAGTGCCTCTGCATCCTCCACCCTTTCCTGCAGCTCCTGAATGGCATGGTGCAATTGCACTATAGCATGCTCTGTGCAGTCCATGCAGGCGTCTGTTTGGGTGACCTGCTCCTCCAAAGAGTCGAGATGCCGTTCCATTTTACCAATGTCCATCCGTAGTGCTACAAAGGTAGAATGGTCTCCTTCCGAATGTCACGGAGCTCCTGGAGTACCATGTCCATTTGTTTTGCAAAGTTTGGGTCAGTCGGCAAGTCTGCCTGTGCGGGCCCGTCACAGCCTGAGATCTGTGAGCTCGCACTGTCTGTAGCCCATCCATCAGGATCAGCAGGGTCCGAGGTTGTTTGTCACAGGTCAGGCTTCCTTCTAGGCATTTCAAAGTGAGATTTTTGCATTTGCCCCAAATTTCAGCTTCTGAAAGCAGAGTTTTGGAGTAATTAAAGCATTAGAGGAGATGGAGTTATGAGCTCAAGCTGCTTCCGTGGGCATGACGTCACCGGAAGTCCTCCATACTCTTGATTTGGTTAGCCCAGCACTGCATATGTGGCGATTTGTGGGAGTTGAGAAAGTCAGAACTGGGGCTAGAGGTGGTGACATACACCCGAACTTAGCACGGAAAGCATCTTTCAGGATTTTTACTCTGTACTACCAGTCCTCCTGGCCTTAATGTGAGGGTGGCGCTACAGACCTTTTTTGTAATCTGAGGGCTCCCTGGATAACTTCCTCGCTCTATTGATTAGTTGGGACATGTATCAAATCTTGGGGGTGCTATATAAAAAAAGTTAACATTATGTCAATTTACTAGTGTAAAGCTTGTTCCATTTTCTGCTATATGGATATCAACGTTTTTATGATGTGTATGTAAGTATGTATGTATGTGTGTGTGTGTATCTTGCTTTATCACTATGTCAATTTCCCAGTCACACTGTTTCATTTGAGCACTGATACACCCAATGGATATGGCACGTTATTTGGTTACAGTCCCTTTAAGGGACTGTGTACTGCTGCCATGGTAACCTCTTGATAAAGCGTGCAGGCACAAAACGTTAGGGTGGTTTTTCCTGAGCTTGTTTCATGGCTACATGTTTTCTGCTGTTTTTTCATCACAAAATAAATACTGAACATACTGAAACTATATACTGTGTTTTGTGGTATCTGGAATTATTCATTTAAGTTCTGGTATGAGTGAGTACATGTAGTTTTTTTATTTGTGTTGTTTCTGCAGTTCCGCCAGCACCATAACTCCAGTTTAAGTAGCTCTGTGTATTGTGCCTATTGAAATACAATACAGTTAGAATCTGAACACTGTGAGTGCCACAAGGAAAACTGCTCCAGGTGTCATACTTCAAAGCAGCAGTTGCCATAGGCTCAAAGCTGGGCAATGCACAGACTCAGCTGGGCAATGCACAGATTCAGATCCCATGGAGAGACAAGATCCCTTACTGGAGGGTACAGGTGAGTAAGAACCTTGAAGAACCTTTTGAAAATGGGTTGTCAGGCCACTGATCTCTCATTCCAGCTGAAGCATAAGCTGACACTGCACCCAAATGAATCTTCAGGGTTCAGAGCCTGAGGCTCAAGGACTGGAAATTGACTAGGTAGTGCAAGATTTTAGCCAGACTTGCTCGCAATGGGTTGAGCTGTCTAGGTGAATACCAAAAGCAAAATATTTTCCACTTCAGGGCAAAAGTTTTCCCTGCAGCAGATTTCCTGGAAATCATAAGCACTTTCATAAATTTTTCTGAGATACTTAGTCCAGAGAACTCTAGCTTTTTAAGAAGCATGCTCTGAGACGTAGAGTTTTCCAGTCTGGGAATGTTATCCTGACCTGGGACAAAGTCAGCAGATTCATTTATTTTTTGCTTCCTCTATGGACTGGCCCCCATTGGCCCTGATCCACGAGCCCAGCCCCATCATCCACTCCCTAAGTAACTTATCAACCCCGTGTTCCTCCCTGGCTTACCCCCGAGGGCTGGACCTTTGGGAGGGGGCTCCTTCCTCCCAGCAGATGACTGAAACTCGGTGTCCAGAGGGGGTGCCTCGAGTCAGCAGTGTGGGGCATGTGTCACGAGGCAAGCGGCATCCTGCATGGTCAGAGTTTTTCTGTTTTCCTCCCCGGGAGGCAGGGTATGCAATGATGTCAAGGGTGTTCATGCCGATGTCTGCCATACATCATGATGATGCCGCGATGGCTGTGAAACCCCTGGCCTCCACCAGGGCTCAGGTGAGCACCTGGAACATTCCCCACCCTCCCCCTGGAGGAGAACAGCAGTCCATAGGATGCTCAGTCCTCATCCCCCGGTTGGCCCTGATGCCCAGGCTCACTTCTTAACATGGGTCATCAGAGTGTCACAAACGATAGTGCAACCATTGCGCCGAAGGGCCGGCCTCAAGTCAGGGGAGTTCATCTCAAAGGCAGTGTGATAGCATGTCTGTTGGGGAGGAATTGGAGCAGGGAGCACCAGAGCTGCCTGGCCTAACCTGAAGCTATGCGAATCACTGTTGCCGACTCTCTTCTTAGTTTGAGCAGCACTTTCAGCAAAAGTGGGAAGGGTGGGAAAGCATAAAGAAGCTTTCCTGACCAGTTGAGGACTAGCGCATCCTCTGGGACTGCACCCACCAGTGGGGGTTTGCAACAAAACAATGGGAGCTGGTTGTTCTCCCAGGATGCAAAAAGGTCTGCTTCTGGTGTACCCACTGTTTGAACACTGTTGCTAGCACCTGCTGGCCTGGTTCAGGGTCCATTTGTGATTTCCCTGGTTGTTTCCATTCAGGAAATCTGTCAGCACACTGTCCTTCCCTGGCAGGTATATTGCTGAAAGATGAACCTCCAGTGAGTATGCTAGATTTCAAATATTCATTGATTTTGTGCACAACTTGGAAGATCTTGTTCCCTCCTGTTTGTTTATGTAATACATTGATGTGGTGTTGTCTGTCCCAATCTGGACAGACTGACCAATAATCCAATAATGTGGGAGGAAAAGTTTGCATTGCCAGGTACACTGCCCTGAGCTCCAGGAAATGTATGGTCTCCTTAGTCTCCTGTGTATTCCACATACCCTTACAGTGAGGTCCTCCAGGTGGGTGCCACAGCTCAGTATGGATACATCTATTGTGAATATGGCCATAGACAATTGCTGAAGGAAGGGAACTTCCTCTCTAAGGTTGCATTCTTCCTTCCACCATTCCAGTGCCCTTAGCAAGGACTTTGTGAGAGGCACTAATTTGTAAAGTGGATCCCACCTCTGAGACCAATGCTCCCATATGTAATATTGCACATCTCTTGTTTGGAACTTGGCACCTGGTATCAAAAGCCAAGTGCCCCAGCAAATGCAGGAAATCTCTTGCAGGGCTGGGCTGACCTTCCTTGAAGGATTTTGCTGTGGCACTTAGGTTTGCTACCCTTGCCTGAGGAATAAATTATACA
The DNA here is from genome assembly GCA_016271365.2 of Neoceratodus forsteri. Taxonomy (NCBI): domain Eukaryota; kingdom Metazoa; phylum Chordata; order Ceratodontiformes; family Ceratodontidae; genus Neoceratodus; species Neoceratodus forsteri. Next base: position 67,756,299 of record CM028133.1, read on the forward strand.
TAGATACATAGATAGTGTCGGCAGATAAGGGCCTATGGCCCACCCAGTCTGCCCATTTGAGCTTGTAAGTTCAGTTTGTTTTCCTAGAAGTCTGTTGCACCTTACCCCTGACCTCCAGAATTCCTTTACGTCTATCCCATGCATTCTTAAATCCCGTGATTGTTTCAGCCCCCACCACTTCCTCTGGCAGGGTGTTCCACTTGTCCACCACCCGTTCTGTGAAGAAATTCTTTCTCATGTTTCCTCTGAATCATCCTCCTCCAACTTCATCCCATGCCCTAGTCCTGGAACATCTTTTCGCTTAAAATAGTGTTTTCCTGCACCCTGTTCCTCCCTGTAAGATACTTGTATGTCTCTATCATATCCTCTCTCCTCCTCTCCTCCAGGGAGTACATGTTCAGTTCCTTCAACCTGTCTTCATAGGACTTGTGATGCAATCCATGCACCATCTTTGTTGCCCTCCTCTGAACCTTCTCTACCCTGTCTATGTCCTACGTAGGTATGGTCTCCAGAACTGTACACTGTACTCCAGGTGGGGCCTCACTAGTGTCTTGTATAGCAGAATTATGACCTCCCTTTTCCTGCTGGTAATGCCCCTGCCTATACATCCCAGCATCCTATTCGCTACCTGCTGCCTTGTCACACTGTTTCACCTTGGAGGTCATCAGAGAGGATAACCCCAAGATCCCTTTCCTGCTTGGTGCATGCTATATCCTCACCCCCAACTGATATATTGTGCCAGGGTTTTGTGCCCCATATGCATTATCTTGCACTTCTTTGCATTGAATTTCAACTGCCAAACCCTGACCATTCTTCAAGTTTCTGCAGGTCGCTTCTCATTCTGTCTACACCCTCTGGTGTGTCTACTCTGTTACAGAGCTTTGTGTCATCAGCGAACAGTGAAATTCTGCCTTCTAGGTCCTGCACCATGTCACTGATGAAGATGTTGAATAGGATCGGTCCCAGCACTGATCCCTGTGGTACCCCACTGGTCACTCTTCCCTCTGTGGAGTGACAGCCATTTACCACCACCCTCTGTGTCCTGTCACCCAGCCAGTTACCTACCCACCACACTACTGTCCTGCCCACACCCATATTCCCCAGTTTGTGTAATAGTCTCTATGTGGCACAGTGTCAAAGGCCTTGCTGAAGTCCAGATAGGCCATGTCCACTGCCCTCCCCTGATCCACCTCCCTAGTCACCCAGTCAAAAAATTCAATGAGGTTGGTCTGACATGACCTCCCCCTGGTGAAACCATGCTGCCTTGGGTCCTGTAGTCCATTGACAACCAGATGTTCCACCAATCTCTCCTTCAGTAGTGCTTCCCTGATCTTCCCCACTACCGAGGTGAGGCTGACTGGTCTGTAGTTCCCTGCTTCCTCTTTGTTCCCACTTTTGTATAAGGGGACTACATCTGCTGTCCTCCAGTCTTTGAGTACCTCCCCTGTTTCCAGTGATCGACTAAACAGGATAGCCAGAGGTTCAGCCACAACCTCCTTAGTTCTTTAAGGACCCTGAGCACCCCATCTGGCCCCATTGCTTTATCAACTCTTATTACTTCCAGTTCCTTCAGGACCCTTTCTCGTGTAAAGGGACTTGTGTCCATTTCTGCACCATTCTCACCCCTTGTACTCCCTTCAGACCCATTACCCTCCTCTTCCTCAGTAAAGACTGAGCAGAAATACCTGTTCAGTATGTCAGCTTTACTGTTGTCATCCTCCACGCGCCCCCATCCTCCCCCTTCAGTCTCACTATCCCTCCCTTTGTCTTTCTTTTTTCACTTATGTACCTCTAAAAGGTTTTGTCCCCTCTACCCACTGATTTTGCAATGTGTTCTTCTGTCTGAACTTTGGCTTCCCTTACTGACCTCCCTGCCTCCCTTTGCTTCTCCTGGTACTTCTCCCTATCCCCTTCTGCCTGTGTCTTTTTGTATTGCCTGAATGCAATCTTTTGACTTTCACTTTCTTTTGCTACCTCTTTGGAAACCATAATGGTCTCCTTCCTTTCCTCTTGCTAACCTGCTTAATACATAATTCTGTTGTTCTTGTACTCCCCATTTTAAATACTGCCCACTGTTCCTCAACCCCGGATTCCTGTCCCATTCCCTTAATGCCTCTTTCAAGTATCTCCCCATTTTCCCAAAGTCTGCCCCTAAAATCCAGGATACGTGTTTTGTGTGGTTTGGTTCTGCTCTTTCTGTGATTTCAAACCACAATGACTGTGGTCACTGTTTCCCAGGTGCTCCCCACTGTTACCCCATCACACTGTCCCTGTTTGTGAGCACAAGGTCCAGTATTGCCTTCTGCAGAGTTGGTTCCATGACCAGTTGCTTGAGGAAGGCACCCTGAAGGGAGTCCAGGATAAATTGTTCCTAGTTGATGCTGCTGCTGGGATGCTCCAGTCCACGCCTGGAATATTGAAGTCTCCAACCAGTACTACCTCACTCCTTTGTCTGCCATCCTTGGATGGCTAGCATCAGCTCCCCATCTGTTTCTTCCTCCTGGGCTGGTGGTCTATAGACCACACCTGTGCGGATGGCTGTCCCCATTTTCCTTTCCAGCTTAACCCACAGTATCTCTCCCCCATTTTGTTCCTCCTGGATCTCTGTGGCCCTTATGTCATTTTTCACATACAGTGCCACTCCTCCTCCCTTCCTGCCTGCTCTGTCTCTTCTGAATATGTTGTAGCCAGGTATGGCCATCTCCCAGTTGTGGTTATCATTACACCATACATCCCTTATTACATACATCCCTTGTGGGTATCCAGCTCTGTACCTACAAAGTACAGGACCTGTGCTGGTCCTTTTAGTGACCTTTGAACATTTATGAGGAAGCCCAGGTCTTCCAATGTGTCATATGTCAGAAGGAGGGAGAACGTGGCCTCCTGGTGTGATTTTCCTGAGACTAACCAGGCAGTGAGATAGGGGGGAAAAAAAAAACACCCCGTGCCTCCTCAAATGTGCTGCCACCATGGCTAGGCACTTTGTGAACACAGGTGCTGAGGATAGGCCAAAGGGAAGAGCTGTGAACTGGTAGTGGCAATTCCCTATCCTGGACCTGAGGTACTTTCTGTGGCTGGACCTGATTGGTATGTGAAAGCAGGCATTTGTCAGATCCAGTGCCCCCAGACAGTCTCCTTTCTGCAGAGAAGGCATCACTGAGCCCAGTGTTACCATAATTAATTTTTCTTCCTTTAATTGTTTGTTTAGAGACCTCAAATCTAAAATGGGTCACCACTCCTCATTTTCTTCTGGATCAAGAAGTATCTTGAGAAAAGTCCTTTTCCCAATTGTGAGGGAGGTACTTTAGAAACATAGAAAAGTAGTGATAGCAGAAGGAGACCAATGGTCCATTTATAAGAGTTTCTGAGACCAACTACAGGTCCTGCTATCTAGCCCCCCCACCCAGCTTATGACTCTGCCTGACCCCTTGGTTACTAAGGGAGCCCTTGCCCTATCCCACCCTCTCTTAAATGCTACCACAGTCCATGCAACTACCGCATCAGCTAGCAGGCTAGTCCAAGGGTCCACAACTCTTTCCATGAAATAGTACTTCCTTAGATTCCTCCTGAAGCTCCCACCCCGTAACTTCAATTTGTGTCCTCTAGTGGTTGAGCCAGCTACCCTATTGAATAATTCTGAGTGGGGCACCTTATTGATGCCTCTCAAGAATTTTAATGTCTCAATCATATCCCCCCTCTCCCTCCTAGTCTCCAGTGAGTACATGTTTAGTGTTTTCACATGTTCCTCATATGAGAATCTTTGGAAACCCTACATCATCTTGGTCGCCCTTCTCCTCACAGTCTCCAGTCTATCTCGGTCCTTCCTAAGGTGTGATCTCCAGAACTGGACACAGTATTCCAGGTGTAAGCCCTCCTCCTAGTCTAGGGGTATCCAGATGGTAAATTAGTGGGATGGGGGCACTATACAACCCAAGCAATACAGTCCAAGGAAGTAGAAACAGAAAATAGCTTGTTACCTGGTTCAGGAATGGCAGTGACTGGGAGTCACAAGAATAGGGAAGCAGGCACCATCTTACGGCAGTTCTTACCAACATGTAGGGCTCATGTTCATTAGCAGGCAAGCAGGCACATTGATTAAGTTCACTGTCCACTCCAGAATCAAAATGATTTAGTTAACTTTGGAACAGTAACAACCACTCCATGGAGAGTGGGGGAAATTTAATTTGGTAGGTTTCTTCACAGACCTAGCTGGAAATCTACTGCAACAGTCTCTTGAGCCAACAGACTGGTTTATTTCATGCAAATCTCCCGTAAGCCGTGAGGGCTAAATTCCTGGCAGCTCTTCAGGGGCCGAATTAGGCTACCCCATAAGGCAGCTTGATACCAATGTGCTCTGCCACCTCATAGTTTACTCCTTAACTTCACTTCACTTCCTCAGCAATTACAATTACTCAATCAGGCTCTGTTCTTATCATTCCATTTCTATACTGCACATAGGGCTTATGACAGCATGAGATGTTTCTACTGTCCCAAACCCCTTCACTCTCTCTCTCTCTCATTTTCTTCTCATGTGCATGGTCACCTAGCTTCTCCGCCGGGGGAGGGGGGCAGATAATACATGGAGTATAGCCTTCTTCTCTAAGTGATCTTAACTCTGAAATTGTCATTTGATATTTCCTCAGGAAGAACCAAACCACAAGAACCCTTTCAGACTTCCAATCACTGATGCCAATGCTCGGCAGCTGGGCCTTATTCCTGGCGGTTGTGGGTACCCCTGGCCTTGATCACAGTATCTCCTGGCATTTTCCGCACATGCAGTGATTCCAACCTCTGAAATGACTCATCAGGGAGACTTCTGCCAGTGCCACATTGAAGCACCCGATGGACTGCCACCTTGCCGGGGTCCCAAACATTACTCCCTCAAATGGACTTTCCCTGCCACCACAAGCTGCTCAATTAGGGAGTCCCAACTCTGCAGTGGCCATCAACCTGAGGATTAGGGGTAGTGCTGCAACCACTGCACTCTCAACTGCTTGGGCTGCCACTTCCAAGCCATGCCTCAGGCCCCATTGCCATAGCAGGATTGCTAGGAAGATACTTTCCGACCTACTGCTGAACTCACCCACGGGCATACATTTCTTTGGGACAGCCCCCATCGGTGCTTAGCCTACCAAGGTGCTGAAGTTCACTTGGTGGGCCTCCATTTCCTTTTTTCCTCCCTGGGCTCCGGCTCCCCAATGTACTGACAGGCCCCCCTATTTGCTCCATTAATCTCCTTTGCTTCACACTCGAACCATCGCTTTCCACCTCACGGGTCTTCAATGGTGGAATGCCAGGGTGGCAAGCAGCCCACCCCGGCCCTGCCATGGCCCTCCAGCCGAATTTGTGGGCCGTAGCCGCTGACTTCTCCCTTGGGTCTTCCCCCAGGGCTTCTCCCTCCTTGGCACCAAAACCCTTCCCTTTTATATTCCATGGGAGGGGCCCCTGCTGACAGTAAACAGGCCCTACCTCCCAGATTCACGGGCACCACAGACTCCAATTCCTTCCTCAGTACATGGCTCTCAGAAATGTAACTAGTAAGTACCCAAAGGGTGCTTATACAGGTGATGCCTCACCAAGGACCTAAAAGAGTGGGAGGATCACCTCCTTGTTCCTACTGTCAAATCCTCTCCCTATACACCTCATCATTTTGCTTGTCTTGCTGTAAGCTGTTGCATTGGCTTAACTGCTTCACGGTGTTGTTAATGATGACCTCAAGGTCTCTATCTCTCTTCCTTGGAGGTACTGAGTTGGACCCTGTTAAATCCATCTTGGGATTACCTTTACCTAGATGCAACACCTTGCACTTATTTGCACTGAACCTAAGCTGCCAAATATTAGACCATCTTTCAAGCATTTTAAAGTCTTTTTGGATGTCCCTGACTGCCTCCATGCTGTCAACGTTACCCCATAGTTTTATGTCATCCGCAGAGTTCGAGCTTGCTCTTAATACCTACTCTGATGTCACTAATGAACACATTAAACAGGACTGGGCCCAAGACCGAGCCCTGGGGCACACCACTAGTGACACTTCCATCATTTAACCCTACTCTGTGGACCACCATTCTCTGACTCCTATCACGGAGCCAATTTTGCACCCATCTGACTATGGACTCAGCAGGGCCAAGGTCCTCCAACTTTTTTAACAGCCAGCTATGCAGCACCGAGTTGAAGGCCTTACTGAAGTCAAAGTATAGGAAGTCTACTGGCGGGCCCTTGTCCAATTCTTTCATCGCCCAATCAAATAACATAAGGAGGTTTGTCTGGCACGACCTACCCACCACAAATCCATACTGTCTGATATCTTGAAATATGTTCCTTTCTAGATATTCTACCAGATCCTGTTTAATTAAGGTCTCCATAAATTTTCCCACCACAGATATGAAACTATCCGGTTTATAGCTGCCAGCCTCCTCTGTATTCCCTCCCTTGTAAAGGGGTACTACATCCACTCTTCGGCAGTCCCTCGGCACAACACTTGTTAGAAGTGGCTGGTTGAAAAATGTGTCAAGGGGACCACTAGTTCCTCAGCCAGCTCCTTTATTACCCTCGGGTACAGCCCATCAGGCCCTGGTGCTGTTGCTCTTCTACTGCATCTGATTGCAGCAATTTGTTTCACCTCCATTTCCAACAGGATTCTTTCTCTTGGGGTGTGAGGTTGGAACTCTTTGTGTTTCTGCAGTCTTGGGAATTTTCTGAACAGCAGGGACAAACCTTGACTCACTATTTCCAGGACCCATATGTCTGTGGTTATTTTTCTCCATTCCTGAAAATGGAGTTACCCTTCACACACACACACACACACACCCGGCAATGGATGGGTAACCTGTCCGGTGTTTTACCTAGCCTGAGCTCTAGGGGCTGGTTGTGCAGTTGCACACCTGTTGCCCCTACTGTAACCCCTCTGAGGAGGGTAATCATATGGGACGCAAGCACATGAGTAGTATCCTCTACCACTACCTCCACTTCTATAAGGCCAACAGGAAGTGGAGGCCTTTTCCTCCACAGTGTTCCTCTGGTAGGCGGTCTTGTATTTGTCCAACTTCCTCATGTAAGCCTATGTCCTGTCACCAAACAGTGAATTTCCCTCACAGGGAAAATCCATTGTCTTTGTTTGAGTGTACTAGGATAGGTTGCTAGTTCTAAGCCAGGGAAACCTTATTTAAGGTGAAGGAACCTATCAAGGTGGCATTGGCAGATAGGACCTTAGTCATCACTCCCCTCCAAACATAGACAAGGTAATTAGGAACAAACAATAAAGAAACATCAATAGTAATAGGAAGGATGGTCAGACAAGAATCAACAGATATCCAAACAGAACAGTAAGAAACACACAGGGTGCGGGGGAGGAAAGAGTGAGCATAACATCAACAGGAAAAGAGTAAAGAAGGGTGAAGCTAAAAATTGGAAAGTTATGTATACAAATGCCTGTAGTTTGGGAAACAAGCCTCATGACCTGATGGCATTAATGGCAGAGGCAGACCAAGACGTTGTCGCTGCGACCAAAACACTGTGCACAGACAACCAGGAATGGGATATAGTAGTGCCAGGTTATGCTTTGTTCCGTAGAGACAGAGTGGGAAAAAGAGGAGAGGGAGTAGCCTTCTATGTAAGGGAGGGAATTCAGGCCACCAAGGTACAAGGGGTACAAGAAAAGGTGTAAGCACTGTGAATCACACTAGAAGCAGGTAAGAACACAGCCATTCAGGGGGGTGCTATGGAGCCTGAGCAAGATGGCTGCCTCCCTCTAGAGCTCTCTAAATTCTGTTGCAAATATTTAATTTATTGTGCTGCTGTATGTACGATAGCAGAGTCAAAATTAGTGTTACTCATGCCTGAAGTTGTGCTATTCATAATGGGTAACTCTCGTAAAGATAAAAACGACAGGGGAAGATGCAAGACCTAAAAACCCTCCAGGTATACATGCTACGAGGTCTCATCCAGGCCCAGCTGCTGACACAGTGGAATCATCACCTGAAGAGTCCCTTCAGACAACTGGACTGAAGCTCAATACAATTATGGCATCTGTCGCAGGGCTATCAGATAAATCTGATGCCCTAACTAATTAGGTAGCTGGCATTGAAGAAAATATGGATGTGGTTCAAGGAGTATCATCTGAAGCCTCTAAGAGAGCCAATTCAACGATGGGGGCAGCGGCGACAATTATCAAGAAAAACAACCACCTGAAATCTTGCCTCAAAACATTGGAAAATCAGGCAAGGGCAGCGAACATCCATATTCTTGGTCTACCGGAGGACTCCAAGGGGGGGTCATAGTCTTCTCTTTCTTCAAGAATGGCTACTTGTGGAGGAGGTCTGAGATGGGGGACAAAGAATACAAAAGGCCTATCAGGTAAACCCTCATGGCAGGACAGACAACCCAGAAGTTCCAAGGGGATCAGATCAAGGGATTCTGTGCTGGCGATGGCAAGAACAAAAGGTCTCTATTATATGAAGGGGAGCAGATCCAGTTATTTCCAGAAACTGGATACGCCACTCGTCAAAAGAGAAAAAAAAAAATTGATGGAGCAAAGGGCCCTATTAAGGGAGGCTGGAATTTCCCATGGCCCAGTCTTTCCAGCCCATCTGCAAATCGTCCACCAGAGCAGAGTATATTTGTTTAATGATCCGAAGGAAGCCATGAAGTAAAGGGTCATGCGGCACCCAAGCTTCAAGATCGGGACCAAGAAGTCTCTTCACTGGAGGAAGATGAAACCACATGAAGTCTCCTAACACTACTGAAACATACGAACTCAAGAAGAGAGGTTTGTTTTGTATTTGAAATTTCTCTTTTTACTATGGGAAGCCAGCTACTCGGGAGAATACTGGACTAGAGACTTGACATTTTATTTACTTAATAAACAAGTTTTTACTCCCAAAATGCTGCAAGGAGCAGATAACTAGCACATTGAATTCCAGTGTGCAAGGGGTAAAATAAACAAATGTTATTTTCCTCTCAAACCAGTTTTGGTAAGTGCTGATGGAGCAATACATCTAACCCTGCATATTTGTCAAACAAAGTAAATTGATAAGAGCATTTTATCTTGGAGAAATACATATCATTTCTCAACTTCACTGATTTCTACATGTTAAAGTTGTTTGCTTTAGAACAGACATGCTTAATTTATCTGGGGCTCTATAGGAAAATATTGTATTTTCTGATATGACACATCTAGGTGTCCCACTAGTTTGATAAAGCTTGGTAATACCTTCCCTCACTGGTGGAGGAGGAGGACTTTGGGACTTATTTTTATTAACGTTTGGAAATCTAACCACGTTGCTCATGGACTCATAATACAGCAGTACGCGCGTTTTCTTTTCAGTAATGTATTTCTATTGTACCCCCTAAGGATGTATCTTAAAGCACTTAAAAGCACTGTATGTGAATACTGAGAAGAGTGACACCCTCATGGGATATAATTATTCATATTGAATTTCAATGCTTGTTATAAAACTATATGTTTGTTTTTAAACATAATAAAGTTAAAAAAAAACACAGCCATTCATGCTGGAGTAACCTACAGACCCCTGGCACAAGGGGAGGAGCAGGATAGGGCACTGTTGAAGGTTATCAACAGGATGGCAGGTAAGGGGGAGTTACGACTCTTGGGTGACTTCAATTTTCCAGATACAAATCGGTGTACCAATACAGCAGCTACAACAAGGAGTAAGGACATCCTGGATGCCTTCCAGGGGGCATGCCTCAGACAATTAGAGGTGGAACTCATCAGGGAAAAAAAGCGATATTGGACCTAGTGCTTAGAAATGGGGAAAGAGCTACAAATGTAGAGGTAGGCAACCACTTAGGGTCCAGTGACCACCGAACAGTGTGGTTCAAAGTAAGAACAGTAGAGGAAGCAAACCACGCGAAAGCAAGGGTTTTAGATTTCAGGAAGGCAGACTCTGTGAAGATGAGGGAATGTGTCAGGGAAGCCGTCGAGGAAATAGATGTAGGAGGGAGAGTAGAAGAGCAGTGGACATATATCAAAGGGTTCCTCCACTAATTGTCTGAGGCATGCCCTCTGAAAGGCATCCAGGATGTCCTTACTCCTCACAGACTGTTGTCTACTCCTCTGTTCACAGAGGGGGAAAGTCCTCCAAGAACTAAGGGGGAAAGTCCTCCAAGAACTATCAAGGCTGAAGGGAGAAAAGGCTATGGGACCAGAAGGGATGCATCCCAGAATATTGAAAGAACTTGGGAGGGAGCTGGCAGCACCACTGGCTGCACTGTTTAGCAAATCACTGGAAACGGGTAAGGTTCTGGAAGACTGGAGAAGGCCGATTGTAGTCCCTATCCACAAAAGTGAGAGTACGGAAGAGGCGAGCAACTACAGGCCAGTCTGTCTAATGTCAGTGGTAGGGAAGATGATGGAGTCATTGCTAAGTGAAAGGATTGTGACATATCTTGAGGACAGTGGGGTGCAGGATGCAAGGCAGCATAGCTTCACAGCAGGCTGGTCCTGTCAAACAAATGTAATAGATTTTTTTTGACTGGGTGACAAAGGAGCTGGAACAGGGAGGGGTGGCGGATGTGGCCTACCTTGACTTTAGCAAGGCCTTCAACATCGTTCCACACAGGAGGTTCCTAAACAAGCTTGACAGCCTGGGATCGGGATCAAAGGTAGTAAACTGGATCAGGAACTGACTGAGTGGAGGTACGCAGGTAGTAGTGGTAAATGGGACACAATCCAGTGAAAGGGAGGTGTCCAATGAGGTTCAGCAGGGTTCAGTGCTGGGGCCAGTTCTCTTTAATAGCCTGATAGGGGACATTGCAGAGGGGTTAGAGGGGAAAGTGTGCCTCTTTGTAGATGAAACTAAAATTTGCAATAGAGTGGACACTCCTGAGAGGTAAAGAAAATGAAAAGGGACCTAGGCAGGCTCTAGAAATGGTCAACGGTGTGACAGCCGAGTTTCAATCTAGCAATCAATCACCTTTATTTTACCAGGCGAAGCACCATTGAGACAGACTCATTTACAAGGTGGACCTGGATTGGTGAAAGCAAGCACAACAAACAGTAATACAGAAAATCAGCAGTTGGGTAGTGCAGTAACAGGTGGCATATGTAACAATAAGCAAGCACAGTGATCCACAACATCTATTTGTTCAGGACAATAATAAATGTTTTTTTAAATTTACAAAACAATATATACATAAATTACTCTTGCAACATGGTTTTGTAGGGGTTATAGGGGACTGGGGATACTGAGGTGATAGTGGGGTAGCTAAGAGGGGGAGGACCCAGGGATAACTACTGGGAGAATGGGACCGGGGGAGGTGGCGACTGGGCACAGGGAGGAGACAATGTAAAATCATGTATATGGGGCACAGAAATCCAAGTCTGGAATACACAGTGGGTGGGGGGGGCAGGTCCTGGCAACCACAAATCAAGAAGGAGACCTGGGGTGACCATAACTGATGACTTGAACAGGCCCAGGCAGCGTCAGAAGGCAGATGGGAAAGCCAGAGGATGCTCGGCTGCATGGGGGGGGCATCACTAGTAGAAAGACGGGTGGTGATGCCAATTTACAGACAATTAGTGAGGCCCCATCTGGAATACTGTGTACAATTCTGTAGACCTTATCTCAGGAAGGACATTTTTTTAATTTATTTATATAAAGTCTAGGAATTACAACCCTTTGAGTCAGGGACTCATTTACAAAGGCTCCGCGTCATACATTGAGTGAGGACAAATAAAGAGTAATATTCAGTACAGTAACTAAGTACAGAGACAAACTGTGATAATATATGTATAGAGCATCACCAAAATGTGCATAATTCTGAGGCATATTATAAACAGAGTTTGTTTAGCAACAGAGAAAGGCCTAAGCCCTTACAGAGGAGTTTATGTGCAATCACAGTAACTGTTGGAAATACGTGTGCGCAGCACTGGTTTAAAAGGCCCTAGCCTTGGGATTGAGAGGGTAGTATCAGGGAGGGAGTTCATCCAGTGTGGCATCCTGTAGCAAAAGGACCTTTGGTTGGCAGTGGTCCTTGCAAAAGGGATGCGAGAGGTGGTAGTGTCAGCGTGTCTTGTAGCCCGCATTGGCAAACACATTTGAAGGAGCGATAGACAGCCAGGGGGAGTTAACCCTAGTTGTATTTTTTTGGCCAATAGGCAGGTCTGATAGAGAAGGCACCCCTGAAAGTTTAGCCATGATGACCGGTGGCAGAGGTCACAGGTATGTGTGAGGCGATCACAGCCTGTGCCAGCCGGCCTGCTTTGTTAAGAGTGCGTTTTATGCTGGACAGGGCAGTGTCGGAGGCAGCGCCATATATGACTATGCCATAGTCTACCACAGAAAGGATGGAGCTGGAGATGGCTAAACGGAGGGCATCAGGAGGGAGATAGGGCCTATATTTGTACAGGAGGCCAATTCTGATGTTTATAGCAGGGCAAGTCAATGCTATATGCTCAGGGAAAGTAACGGCAGAGTCTACGGTGACCCCTAGATATTGAAAATTGGAAACCGTGTCCAACATGGTACCCTGGGAATTTAGTATGGATAATTTGGTCATGTTGTGCTTATGTTGAGGGCGGGCGAATAGCATGACCTTTGTTTTTTGTTGTAGTTGAGGACAAGTTTGAGGGAGGTGAACCATTAATCAATTTTTGCGAAGGAGCCCTGCAAGAATTTTTGGAGCTGGGTAGGGTCTGGGTGCCGGCTGATGATCACAGCATCATCTGCAATAAAGGAGCAGGCGCTCAGTGGAGGCCAGAGAGAGGAAGTTTAGGTATAAGGAGAAAAGAAGAAGGCCAAGGATGGACCCCTGTGGGACACCCGATCAGACTGGAAGGCTAGTAGAAAGGGTGCTATTTATTTTTACTTGCTGGGTACAGCCATAGAGGTAGCTGGAGAACCATTCTGCAGTCTCTTGGGAGACACCAACAGAGAGGAGGGAGTTAATCAGCATACTGTGAATGACGATATTGAAAGCCAAGGAAAGATCAATGTAGACAGATCCGGCCAGGGCTCCCTGGTCAAGGGCTTCATGGATAAAGGAGGTAAACTCAAGCAGACAGTAGTAGTATTGTGCCCTTTCCTGAAACCATGCTGCTGCTGGTACAAAGTCTAAATAGTCAGTAAGATGATCTGCAGCTATTTTTTCCAGCGCTTTAGAGAGGGGAGGAAGTACAGAAATGGGCCTATAGTTACTACTAGAGGTACGGTCACGATTTTTATGAACTGGAGTGATGACCGCTCTTTCCCATAGGGTAAGGAACTGCCCAAGGCATAGGGACATGTTTAATATTTTTGTTAGGGATGTTAGGACTGTGTCAAGGGTTAAGGAGAGCAGCTCTGCATCAAAAGAATCCCCACTCTGCCTTGTCTTTCCTAGGAACTTGGCGAGATAGGTGCAAGCGACACTAGGGGAGATTGTTTTGAAGTAAAAAGGTAGAGCACTGGGGGAGGTGGAAAATGCCCAGTAGATGCACTAAAGAAGTCAGGAGGGAGGATAGAGCTTAGGTCAGAGAAAGACGCATTTAAGGCATTTGCTATCTTGCTAGGGTCTTGGGTGGAGATACCATTGATGACAATCATGGATGGAGCAGGGGAAGGGGACTTGCCACTAAGTTCCTTCATATTTGCCCAGAACCTCTTCCCATCTCCCCAGGTGGCAGTACGGTTGGACTGACAGAAAGCCGTCTTAGCCTTGAGGCTAGCCCATGTGCACGAGTTATGGGCAGCGCAATATAGTTGGCGATCTGAAAAGTGACCAGACTCAAGGGCACGGTGCCACAGGTTATCACAGGCCTTCATTTGGTCGAGCAAGACCGACGGTAACGCATGGGGAGATTTAGTTTTTTCTAGTCGCTTAAAAAAGGGGGCAAAGATGTCACAGGCGGCTTGGTAGCAGCTAATGAAGAAGGACTGGGCAGCATCCACCGACGTCTGGTGGTCTAGTGGGGACCAGTCAAGGCTGAGGAGATGGTTTCGGAGATGTGACAGGGACCCCTTCTTTAGCTGGCAATACAAGGAAATCCTCAGGGGTGGGGGCTTCCAGCTATTTGACCAGTGGCAGGTAACATGGGAGTGATCACTGAGTGAGTCTGGGAGGACCTGGACATCCTGTAGGTGCTCAGGGTGGTTTGTGAGGATGAGATTGTTAAGGGAACTCGTGCCCCTGCGTTGGCCTAATCTAGTAGGGCTAAGGACCATTTGTGAGAGATTATGGGCTGTAGCTGCATCCCTGATGGAGGATGTATTGGGGGGGCAAGCCAGTTTGTGTTGAAATCACCCAGGGCAATGATTTCCGAGTTTTTTGGTAGTTGGGCGATGATATTCAGGATGGATGAGAAAGCCTCCTTTTGGTTGCGAGGGGGTATGTAGACTGACATTAGGTAGAGAGATTTACCTGATTTGCCAACTGCTATCCTAAGGGTGAGGGACTGGGCACCTGCTACGGGGTTCAATGTAAGAATCTGAATACCTTGTAGGTATCATAGGTAATTTCAGAGCAAAGAAGACTTACGTCCATAGTGCTCGCTGTTAATTCTAATTTTGATACCCCCCTATTTTATTAGCTATGCAATATTTATCTAGTTTCCTCTTAAACTCAACTGTAGTCTTACTAGTGACTACTTCCTCAGGTAGGTTATTCCATACTGGAATGACTCTAACACTAAACCAGTGCCTTCTTTTCGTGGTCTTAAAATTACGCCCCTTAAGTTGCCATGAATGTGACCTAGTGTCATATTGCTGTTCCCTCAATGTAAGTCCTAATTTAACCCTTAGATTTGTATTTTTAAGTGCATTATACACCATACACATATCCCCTCTCAGGCACCTATACTCCAATGTGAACATCCCCAAGTCCTCCAATCTATCCTTATAGTCCTGGTCCCTAGCATCCGCTACTAACCTGGTAGCCCTCCTCTGAACCCTCTCCAATCTTCCTACATCCAACCTGTAACCAGGTGACCAGAACTGCGCACAATACTCCAACTGCGGCCTCACCAGTGCACCGAAGAGAGGCACAATCACTTCCCTCTTCCTACTCTTTATATGTCTCTTGATATTTATAAGACTATCATTAGCAGATTTTATAACCTGACTGTAATGCTGGTGGAACTTAAAATCGCTTGTCACTTTCACGTGATCCCGAAAGTACAGCGCACACCCACCACCCCATCTATTCAGCCTGTCTGATCTGAGCAATGTATAGCCTGGTATGTAAACAGCCAAGTCTGAGGTGTTTGGAGATGGCCATGTTTCGGATACTGCAAGTGCATCAGGGTAGTGGAGGCAGACCCAAGCTTGAAGTGGGGCGAGCTTTTTTTGGAGGCTACATATATTTATGGTGGCCAGTCGTAGACCTTTGGATTGCATTGATAGGCAAGGGGTTGGGGTAGATGGGCCAGGATTGGGGTGTATATTGCCCATAAGTAGCAGTAAGATAATGAAGATCCTGGATAGGGCACTTTTTTGGGTCAACTTATAATTACGCAGTGTATGGCCTGCATGTTGGGGTAGATTGTTGACAAGATGAGAGCAGGCGAAGCGCAGTATTTCTTGGCTATAGAGAAAGGGGGTAGCAGCAGCTGCTGAGAGCAGATGGCTAGGAGCAAGTGGGAGGTGGGGTGGGAAGAACATGGTTACTGAAGAAGGAGTAATCACAGGGCAGGCAGCGGGGGGTGTTTTAGGGGCTGGAGGGGTGGTGTGGGGTTTAGCAGGCATGGGGCAGGTAGGTGGGACATTGAGGGGAAGAGTTAAGGAGAGGAGAAACAGCAATGACATCATTCTGCGAGAGAAAAAGTAAAAGTTATTTTAGCAGTATATGCTAGAATATGTGAAAAGTAAAAGTTGCTTAGCAGTATGTGGGATGATATTTAGTACAAAGCGTATAGATGCAGATGCTATGATTACAGAAAGATAATGAGCTTGTTGTTGTTGTAGTGAGGGGAAGGGAGGTATAAAAGGCTAGCAGTGATAATTGGGATTAGGAGTATTCTAGGCTTCACACACCAGGCAGTGTGCAAGGATGTTTCTGGCAGAAAACAGCAGCTACTAGTGGCACGTGCTGATAGCCTGCAAATGGGAGAATTGCCTGATTGTTTTTTTCAGGTCAGCTGACATCCACTATAAGACACCAAGTCGACCAAGGGTGGTGGTGGGGGCGGTGGGGTAGCTGACGCACAGCATCAGCGGGGCCTCCTACTCCAATTTTGGAGAAAAGTTCAGGGCTGTGTTTTCTGCAGTGCTGCACACTTGGAAGGCTATTTCAGAGGCGGACATTACCTGGTGAGAATGCTGAAGGGGTCCTTAGCTCGGGGGAGGGCGCCGTACCCTCATGACCTGCACCCATGACGGAAGCCTTGGCTATGCCGCAGAAGAAAGGATTTAAGAACAAGCAGAGAGACTGTGGTGACACAGGTAGGGGAAGGGGGAGAGGGGAGTGTTGGAATCCGAATTACAATGTGATTTGTTTATTTTGGATATACAGTTATTTCAGCAGGCTATGATTAAACTATTTTCTTATGCTGCAGCAGCCAGAGGGCTATAGACAGTACAAACCGAGGCAGATTCCAGCTCTGGCTTTTCTTTAGAAGATACTGTTTTGGGGTTAGGCAGCATGGGGTGAGAGCAGCTTCTTCTTCCCTTTTGTTATTTTAAATGGAAAAATGGTGCCAAAAATGGCCCTTTTGCACTCACTGGGATCAAGTGGAGATTTGGCCACTAAGACTCTGAGGATTTTTTTTTTACTTCTTTTATATAACTCAAAAATTTGAACAGCTCACTTTAACTACTGCCTTTGCTGCAACACTTAAGAGGGTGATTTTAAGGAAAAAAACTAAGGCAGGGTCTGGCTCAGAGCTTGCTTAGATCCCTCAGTTTTTAAATTACAAGGCAAGTTTGGATGCTTAATAATACATTGATTTTAACCAGCAGCATGCAGTAATGGAACCTGGAATTGTTAGCAAAGCAAACAGAAAACAGTGATTTTCTTCTTTTAACAGAGATACAATGCAATAGCAGCATAGGGTAAGAATCACTTAATTTAAACTGGGAGAAATGGCGCCAAAATGGTTCTTAAGGCACACACTGTAACCAGTTCAAATGGTCGCTAGATGCTGAAAAGTACTCAGAGAAAAATCTCCACATGTGTGGGGTCAGAAAAATCTTTAAGTCAGTTTGAGAAGTTTTAAAATTAAAAAGGTAGAAATAGTCCTTGTTGGAGCTCCTACTCCGATTTTGGAGAAAAGTTTAGGGCTGTGTTTTCTGCAGTGCTACACGCTTGGAAGGCTATTTTAGAGGCGGATGTTACCTGGTGAGAATGCTGTGGGGGTCCTTAGCTCAGGGCCGAGCGCCATACCCTCATGACCTGCACCCATGAGGGGAGCCTTGGATATGCTGGTATGAATGCTGTGGGGGTCCTTAGCTCAGGGAGGGTGCCATACCCTCATGACCTACACCCATGAGGGGAGCCTTGGATATGCTGGTGAGAATACTGTGGGGGTCCTTAATTCAGGGGAGGGCGCCATACCCTTATGACCTGCACCCACGAGGGGAGCCTTGGATATGCTGGTGAGAATACTGTGGGGGTCCTTAACTCAGGGGAGGGAGCCATACCCTTATGACCTGCACCCACGAGGGGAGCCTTGGATATGCTGGTGAGAATGCTGTGGGGGTCCTTAGCTCAGGGAGGGTGCCATACCCTCATGACCTGCACCCATGAGGGCAGCCTTGGATATGCTGGTGAGAATGCTGTGGGGGTCCTTAACTCAGGGGAGGGCGCCATACCCTTATGACCTGCACCCACGAGGGGAGCCTTGGATATGCTGGTGAGAATGCTGTGGGGGTCTTTAGCTCAGGGGAGGGCACCGTACCCTCACAACCTGCACCCATGACGGGAGCCTTGGATATGCTGAGGACATAGAGTGGAGGCAGTTCAGAGGACAGCTACAAAGATGGTGCAAGGGTTACATCAGGCGTCATACAAGGAGAGGCTGAGGGACCTCAACATGTATTCGCTGGAGGAAAGAAGAGAAAGGAGAGATACAATAGAAACTTTCAAGTACCTCAAGGGCTTTAACAAGGTACAAGGGTGTAGCCTGCTCCAGATGAAATGGGGTTCGAGAACTAGAGGTCATGATATGAAGATGGAGGTGGCAGGCTTAGGAGTAACATGAGGGAGTACTTCCTCACGGAAAGGGTGGTGGACAGGTGGAACAGCCTCCCCGCGAGGGTGGTGGAAGTGAAGATGGCAGGAGATTCAAAAGAGCATGGGATAAACATAAAGGGACGTCATCAACAAAGGAGTGAGGGGGAACTGTAGACCGAATGGGGTCTGTGATATTAACAATGGGTAGGGAAAAATGGGCAGACTAGGTGGACCAGGCAGTCCTCATCTACTGTCAGTGTCTATGTTTAAGGATACTGCATGTACCGTGACCCCGGATGCAGTGTCATTAGTATCCACTGCCATGTGGAACTGGTTCTTTGTTGCCTCTGTGGCTGCCCTTGCTGTGTTAGACAAATCTTGTGCCAAGTCACCAGTAGTTTCTCGCTCATTGCCAATATGGAGTTCCACAGGGTTTTTGGTACTGAGCTGTGCAGGTCAAGTATGCTGCCTGCCTTAAAAGCAGAGAAGCTGAAGTAAAAACTTTTTTGCCCATACTATTCAGATTGCTGGAATCTTTTTCATGAGGCTGAGAGGAAAGCGGTGCCTTGGTCTCGTCATAGGTGGCAGCCTGGACAACTCTCTCCTGCTCAGGGTCAGAAAACAGGTACTTAGAACCCTGTCTGTCAATCTGATACTTCTGAGTTTTTATCTATGCCAGCAGCTGAGGTGGGTGCTGACGTGATTTTTTAGTGGCCTTCTTGACAATCTGTGAATGAACAGAAACAACCTTTCTGTGAGGGTTAAGCCCATCATATCCATCAGTTCCACCTCATCTTCCTCAATCTCTTTTGAGATGATGTTGAAGGTGTTAACAATATGCCTCATAAAAGTATAGTGTGAGGTATAGTTATGTGAGGGTCAAGCATGGGAGCCAAACTCTTGCTCAGGAGAAGCATCTAGATCTATGGTTCTCCCTCCTCCTCCTCCTCCTCCCCTTCACAGTATAAGTCATCTCCCAGGAAATCCTAATCAAGAAGCACAGGCAAAAACAATCATTTTAAATCAACAATACAAGGGAACCACATTGAATCAAAACATGGACAGAGAAGCAATTCGTAAGAGAGATGGATTTCTCTTATTGAGACACCTCGAACAAGAAGGGGATCCAAAAATGAGCAATATATTCTAACATTTTTTAATTTAGTTGTTTAACCAGGTATAGCACACTAAGCTGAAAGCTTTTTTACAGGAGCGACCTGGGAGCACAAGGAGGTTAAGTGACTTGCTCAGGGTCACACAGTATGCAAGTGGAAGCTGTGGGATTCAAACCCAGGTCTGGTGTGCTGGATGTCACCAGATTTGCATTTGTTTGATATAAACAATAATAAAGAAATACCCACTGATTTGTTCAAAGCAGTCTTCTAGAATATTGAAGGTATACATCTTTCTGACTGACCCAGAAGTAAAAGAGTTGTTGATATCTTACATCATTTGTATCCAGGAAACTTGGTGCTCGGGCAACATATTACCTCTGATACAAGGATATTCCAACTATTTATTACTAGCCATAAAAGAAAAGAAATATGGCTGATATAAATGGGGACTGGCAATATACATAAAGACAATACTGGACTAGAATGTCCAGAAATTGGACAGAGAAGCTAACAACATTCAAGCTTTTAGGTTAACAAATGGATTATCTGAATAATTATAAATTTATATTTACAGTACCTCCCAAAAATGAGCTTAAAAGAGACACATTTAATAGCCTAAAACAGCTATTGGAGTATCTATTAGAAAACGTGAGCAATGTAGCCACCATTATTTTAGGGGGCTTCCAATGCTAGGCTTCCCCTCAAATTAAAATACAAAAGAAATCAAGATGAATATAGCCAAAACTTGTCATTCATTAACCCAAAAGTTAAATACTGTAGATAATCATGTGACACTAAGACTAATACTAGGAGAAAAGAACGTAACAAATTCATGACTGAATTTAATTATAATGTAATGAATGGGAGATTGCCTGGAGACTTAGAAGAGAAATATACTTATAGGTGACCCAACGGATCCTCTGTCATAGACCTGGTTTGGACACATTTGGAGGCCACAAAACTAATAGATGATCTCACAGTACTAGAACACTCTGAGTCGTTACACAATCCATTGAGAATCACAATTCATTTAGCTTTCATGAAATCGTAAACAAAATTACTTAGTAATTAATTAAATTATGTTGGCTGTTTAAGGAAAGGTGTGCAGTAAATTGTGTTTACATATTTTCTCGTGGCTACTTCCTGAGATTACAGATTTACTCCCAGACCCGGTAATATTAGTACAAGATTCCTGTTAGTAACTGCTGAGGTCATAGCCAAACCCCTAACACTTATTTTTAATAAATCCTTCCGAGAAGGTTTAATAACTCATGACTGGGCAAATGGCACAGTCATACCTATATTTAAAAAAAGCAATCATTCAACCTTGGAAAACTATCATCCTATAAGTCTGACACCTGTAATAGGTAAATTAATGGAGAAAATTATTACAAAAAATATTGGAAAGGGAATCAATATCCAATGACATAATTGATCAAACTCAGCATGGCTTCAGGCCTGGGTATTCTTTCACAACTAATTTAGTCTCCTTCTATAATTATGTAAGTCTGGGACTTGATAGTGGGACTCCCATGGACGTTATACTGCTTGATTACAGCAGAGCTTTCGACAAGTTGTCACAAGGTAAACTTGTCAATAAAATGTTGAATCTTGGGTTTTGTCATGTTCTAGTCAGATGGATCCCTAGTTGGCTATCGAACAGACAGCAGCAAGTTAGAATAAACGGTATCCTATCAGACGAAGGGAGTGTCACCAGTGGGGTCCCTCAGGGGTCGGTCCTTGGACCCACCTTGTTCAATGTGTGCATTAACGATATGCAGGTCAGTGCTGAAACTCTCCTCTCTAAATTTGCAGATGACACTAAACTGGGGGGGGGGGCTGTATCAACAGCTGCAAGTAAGACTATTCTGAGCAACAACTTAAAAGCTATAGAATCATGGGAAGTTAATAATGGGATGTTACTCAACTCTGATAAATGTACTGTGTTACACTATAGAAAGAACAATCCTAAGCAAAGTTATTTCTTAAATGACCTGCCCCTTAAAGTTTCCACACCTGAGAGAGATCTTGGAGTTATTGATAACAATAAGCTGTCTTCCACTGACCAATTCATTAAGGTAGCTAAAACTTCAAAGGCTCTACTTACTCGCATCAAACGAGCATTCGATGCATCATCCCCCTGTTTAGGACTCATGTTAGGCCCCATTCCGATTACGGGTCCCCCTTTTGGAACCCCTATCTGAAACAAGATATTGATAGAATTGAGAGGATCCAGAGGAAGGCAACAAAATTAGCACCCTGTTTGGCTAACAGTAATTATCATTCAAGACTGCGGGAAACTGGGTTATACTGTCTACAAACCAGACGAACTAGAGGTGACTTGCTTTTATTATACAAAATTCTTAATTCTAAGGACCAAATGGGCCAGTGTGGCCTAAAATTCTCCAACAGAAGGAGTTCCCCATGGCTCCACAATAAACAGACTGAAGTGGGAAAATCAAATACCAATATTATTTTCCCACCATAGTGGTGGGGGACAATCTCGATGGGCCATAGCCTACCTGCATCCTATGATACCAAGTACACCAAGTACTCGGGCATGTAGTGCAATTAGAAGCTGTTTATTTCAATACACAGTTACCATTTTAAACACATTTGACACTTAAGAAAGACAAAGTATTCCTAGAAAAATCTCTTTCAGACTTTTTCAGTTTGCACACTTGATTTCCTTACGCAATTTTTACTATGTACTTATGAGGCCCTGCAACTCCTATCAGGAGGTAACTTAAAGTGGTATTCTCTCAAGAATAACCTTAACTAACACAAGCACACAACTCCTTGGTACTAATATTCTTTGCTAGCATTTAAACAATATTTCACTGCAGTTCATCTATATATTTATTTAGTTTTTGTTAACTGGGTTAGGTACGCTAGCCAAAGTTGACTATTTTCATAGAAACATAGACTTTGACGGCAGATAAGGACCGCTTGGCCCACCTAGTCTGCCCATTTCCCTACCTACAGGATAGGCTGCAGATCCTAGTTAACCAACAGCCTACTTCTTCCTACCCCCCACAAGAATTGCCTTATGTCTTTCCCATGCATTATTGAATTCTCCCACAGTTTTAGACCCCACAACCTCCTCAGGAAGGCTGTTCCATGCACACTAACCTCTCTGTGAAAAAATACTTCCTCACACTGCCCCAGAGCTGTCCCCCATCTTTAAATTGTGTCCCCTTGTTCTTGCACGTCTCTTTTTCTGAAAGATGCTACCCTCTTGGACTTTGTTGATTCCACTGAGGTACTTAAAAGTTTCTATCATGGCCCCCCTCTCCCTTCTTTCCTCAAGGGTATACATATTAAGCTCCTTTAGTCTCTCCTCATACAGCTTCTCTTGCAGACCATGCACCATTTTAGTTGCTGTCCTCTGGACTGCCTCTATCCTGTCTATGTCCTTTCGGAGATGGGGTCTCCAGAACTGCACGCAGTACTCCAAATGGGGTCTCACCAACTGTCTGTACAGAGGGATAACAACTTCCTGTTTTCTGTTGGTGATGCCTCTTCCTATGCATTCCAGTATACCCCCAGCCCTCCCTACTGCCTTCTCACATTGCTTGCTAACCTTAAGGTCATCTGATATGATTACCCCCAGGTCCCTTTCCTTTTCTGTTGTTGTTACTTACCTCCCCCTATTGAGTAATCTTCCTGGTTCTGTTTCAGGTGCATTATTTTGCACTTGCACTGAACTTAGCTGCCATATTTCTGACCATTCCTCCAACCTTGCCAAGTCCCTTCTCATCCTTTCCACGCCTCCTGTGTATCAACTCTGTTGCAGATCTTTGTGTCATCTGCAAAGAGGCATACTTTTCCTTCCAGTCCCTCTGCAATGTCACTTATAAAGACATTAAAAGGACTGGACCCAGTACTGAACCCTACGGTACCCACTAGTAACCCCTCTTTCTTCAGAGTGGACTCCATTTACAATTACCTTCTGTGTCCTGTTGTCCAGCCAATATTTTACCCAGGCTACCACCCTGGGACCCACCCAGGCTCTTAATTTGACTATTAATCTTTTGTGGGACTGTGTCAAATGCCTTGCTAAAGTCTAGGTAGGCCATGTCCACAGCCCCTCCCTGGTCTACTACTTTGGTCACCCAGTCAAAGAAATCTATTAGATTCATCTGACATGACCTTCCCGCTGTGAACCCATGCTGCCTTGGGTCCTGTGCCCCACTGGCATCTAGATACTCAACAATTCTTTCCTTCAGGCACGACCCAGGAGAATACATACATAAAATGAGATGAGATTATACAATACATAGTATATCAGACATAGGCCTCGACTAGGGCCCCCAGCGCATCATCTGTGAAGCTCAGACATCTCCTCCATCTTTCCTCCTCTGCTGACATACTAGTGCCTGTGGGGTGGAAGTGTGACAGGTATTAGCACAGTGGAATCCATCCTCCTAGGCGACTTCAACATCAACTGGCCTGCGGCTGATGCTGGTGCACACAGGGATACCATTGCTGCGGCGAACCTCACACAAATGGTTGACTCACCAACCAGGAAAAATTACAGGACTGGCACCAGCACACTCTTGGACTGGATCCTTACCAGTCACCCATCGCAGATATCTAACACTAATTCTGTAGACAGAATGAGAAGCGACCTGCAGAAACTTGAAGAATGGTCAGGGGTTTGGCAGTTGAAATTCAATGCAAAGAAGTGCAAGATAATGCATATGGGGCACAAAAACCCTGGGACAATATATCAGTTGGGGGGTGAGGATATAGCATGCACCAAGCAGGAAAGGGATCTTGGGGTTGTCATCTCTGATGACCTCAAGGTAGGGAAACAGTGTGACAAGGCAGCAGATAAAGCAAATAGGATGCTGGGATGTATAGGCAGGGGCATCACCAGCAGGAAAAGGGAGGTCATAATTCCGCTATACAAGACACTAGTGAGGCCCCACCTGGAGTACAGTGTACAGTTCTGGAGACCATACTCAATGCAAGGACATAGACTGGGTAGAGAAGGTTCAGAGGAGGGCAACAAAGATGGTGCATGGATTGCATCACAAGTCCCATGAAGACAGGTTGAAGGAACTGAACATGTACTCCCTGGAGGAGAGGAGGGAGAGAGGATATGATAGAGACATACAAGTATCTTACAGGGAGGAACAGGGTGCAGGAAAACACTATTTTAAGCGAAAAAGATGTTCCAGGACTAGAGGGCATGGGATGAAGTTGAGGGAGAACGATTCAGAGGAAACATGAGAAAGAATTTCTTCACAGAACGGGTGGTGGACAAATGGAACACCCTGCCAGAGGAAGTGGTGGGGGCTGAAACAATCACGGGATTTAAGAATGCATGGGATAGACATAAAGGAATTCTGGAGGTCAGGGGTAAGGGGCAACAGAGTTCTAGGAAAACAAACTGAACTTACAAGCTCAAATGGGCAGACTGGGTGGGCCATAGGCCCTTATCTGCCGACACTGTCTATGTATCTATGTATCTATGTATCTATAATACATGTAGGTAAGAATACAGATCAATTCAGACAGTGCTTGAGATTATACATATGGCTAGGCAGAGATGACACAAGGTGATATTAGTACATGCAAATAACAACTGAAACTGGACTAAGTGGCAACTATAAAGACAATTTATGGCAAAGCTTGTCTAGAAGTGTAGCAGTGTCCTGAGCGAGGTAGGGTATGCATTTAATATGGAACCAGGATTCTTAAAAGACACATATTAGGCAAGCACCTTTTAAAAGTCAGTAAAGTTTATACTCAGCTAAAGATATCAAATAGTCTCTGGTCTCCCATTCTCCTGGATACCTGAAGTATCTTGGACAGCTGTATGAAGAAGGTTTCTTCCTGACTCTTTGAATTCTTTTCTCCTTGAGGCTTGCAAATAAAATGACAAAGTTAGTACAATTTCAATGTTTCTTACGTCTGGCAGAAGCCAAAAGTCTTTAGAGTTCAGCAGAATAATAGTTCTTAAAGCTTGGTAAAAGTAGCATAGATGTGAGATCTCGTCCAGTGATAAAACACAGATTCAGATGGGAGCGAGCAGGTAATTACGACGTGTTGGTCTTTGGAGATATCTTATATAGGAAAAATACCTCCTCAGAAGTAGCATGAGGTTTTGGAATGATATAGCCATATTCGGACAGTGGTTTATCTGGGTTGGAAATCTATAACATACGTGTGGTGGTACTTTTACTCATTAGACACTCTGTCAGAAACCTATCATCCTCCTGAACTTGTCCACGAGGTGACAATTAATAGACTTATAACCATAAGACCTTACACTGCGTATGTTCAAAAATGAGGTAACATAGAAATAAAGAAGTTGATGGCAGATAAGGACCGCAAGGTCCATCCAGTCTGAGGTGATGGAGGTTACATCATTTGTGGTTTATGGTGCTATAGCCATTGGTAGCAGATGGTTCCCTGTTAAGAGGAACCATTTCCTCATTTGGCTGTCAAGATTCAGATATGAGGCAACTTCTTATGATATGATTGATGACATAGTAAGTGCTGAGTTTCGATTTTCAAATATTTCTGGAGCTGTCAGCTCTTTGCACAATGTCTGAGTCTAATGAATTCATTCATTTGGCATTTTTAAAAGTTCTTGAAGTTAGCAAGCTTAAAGCATATTGTTTAATGTAGATTGTTCCACGATTTCTTGGTGCTGAGATGAGTCCACATACCTGGGTTAAGCATTTGCAGTTCTGTTAGAGACTTGAAAGGTTTTTATTACCAGTTCTTTTCATGTACAGTAATGGCAGCTCAGATTAAGGTGAATATCCTTTTTACACTTTGGCAGGGTCTGGCGGTTTATGGCCGCTTTTGTGCCTATATATTCTCTCCCCCATTCTGCGAGGCAGCGCGGCCATAGCGTTGGTGCATTGCAAAAGGATGTGGCACTCAAAGGCCTGTCAAAGTGTAGTAATGTGAACATATGAGAATCATGGTTCCATAACTGTTAACTTTATAAAGCTGTTATTCTCTAAATTGCCATTTTAAGATGAAACCTGAAAGTATCTATCCTAAGCAACTATTTCAGATAAGCCAAAGTATGCATTTACTAAGCAAATATCTAGAAACACTAAGATATATTTCTATTAAGCTATACCTAATCAATATCATCCTTTCAGTATATAGAATGACTACTACTAATTATATCAAAATCATTAATGCAAGTAAATGTCACAACTCCTATGCTCTGACACGGTCTATAGGGGTGCATGCAAGCATTGCCCACCATGTTTTACTTTAACAAAACATACTAAAATGATCTCTCTAAGGTTTAAGCCTTGCTTTTGTTGTTTCTTAAGCTATGCCACAGCAATTTCCTTAAGAGAGCATTTCACTCATTTCCTGGTTTTCTAATGGTGGATCATATGGATCATAGAGTTATGGTGCTTCTCTAAGGAGTTCCGTATCGGCATATTCTTCCTCTACATTTATTAGGACTAAGGCTGGAGAGTTGGGTTGGTTGTTAATAGATCTAGTTGGAGGATGAGGTCTTATTTTGAGTCCCAAAGCATGGTTCTATAAACCCTGAATTCTCACATGATTAGCATGGAGTTGCTTGTGGGTGGAATATAACATCCACAGGAAAGCAAGAACCAAGCTGATGCGATAATGAGAGGCCACCGTACTGGTATGCAAATTTGTTCCTTATCACCGGGACTGAACTGTTTATCAGAGATAACCAGGTTGGTCTCAGAGACAGTGATCTCAATTTCATGACGGTCGTGGCTAAAGAAAACTCATGACCTCAGAATGCAGAAATGGCAGTGATATGTGCACCTGCAGGAACAGAGATGAGTACTATCTTGCTGGGTAAAGTAAGCGGAGTGGTAGTACCATATCTGTTATAAATAATAGTGACTTCTGTAAAATTGGTGCTAACAACTGAGCTCCTGTGATCACAGCATGTGTTTTCTTAGCTTCACCTGCACGGGTCAAAGTAACCTTACATTTTTCTGGGGTATTAGTGTTGCTAAGGCCACAAAGAACCTTGGTGATATGTTTTAGAAAAGGTTTATTGGGACATAGCCAATGTTTTTCTTTAGTAGTTTGACACAT
This sequence comes from Neoceratodus forsteri, assembly GCA_016271365.2. Classification (NCBI taxonomy): domain Eukaryota; kingdom Metazoa; phylum Chordata; order Ceratodontiformes; family Ceratodontidae; genus Neoceratodus; species Neoceratodus forsteri. The sequence goes on from CM028133.1 coordinate 67,783,583, forward strand.
CTGTAAGTTTGGGACTAAATATAAATCTGGATTAAGTTCATGGTATATCACTATAGGCGGAGTGTTAATTTTTGCATAAGTATCTCCTTGCCAGGTACCCACATTAAGAATGGTCTTTATCCTGCAGACATTTTGTTGTTCTACTACAGAAACATAGAAACATAGACTTTGACAGCATATAAGGACCGCTTGGCCCACCTAGTCTGCCCATTCCCTACCTACTGGATAAGCTGCAGATACTAGTTAACCAACAGCCTATTTCTTCCCACCCCCACAAGAATTGCCTTATGTCTGTCCCATGCATTCTTGAATTCTCCCACAGTTTTAGACCCCATAACCAAGGGAACATTTAATATAAAGACAATGGTAATCTCTTCTAAATTGACATGAACAGGAATAGCGCTTCCAAGACTGTAAGAGAAACTCACATGTAGTGGCTCTATCTTCTCTGATGTGACTACACTCAAAATTTCCGTTATCAAATCTTCGGGAACTAAATAGAGTGGAATTCTTCCTGCCATTAAATCTCCTACGCCACTATTTACTTCTCTCAGCAATTCTTGTGCAATTGATCTAATTTGCTGAATAGTGATGAGGTTCTCACCTACAGTTTGAGCTAGGTTATGGAGTTTTTCATGGTATATTGAGAAGGGTTGTATGAAGGTTAACCATAACTACGGTATCTCCCACAGTTCTTCCTGTGTCTGATAGAAGCTTTTGCTGTGTAGAGAGTTGTGCCTTAATGTTACCCATATCTTTGTGCAGTTCTTGAACTGCATCCTTTATTTCAGCAATTTTAACAGAATTCATGGTGTTCATGCCTAATCCAAAAGCGGTTCCTAATGCTCTTAAAGCAGAAAAGCATAGGGAGGCAATTCTCTCTATTCTAGTGGGTATGTCAGGGTCTTCAGGAAATACAATAAATACAGGTTACTCACCTGTAACCGGAGTTCTAGGAATGGTATATGTTGTTCATCCACACTTATTGGCAGGTCCCTTGCCGCTTTAAATCTTGCCGGAAGGTCTTCAAGCTGGCTCCTCCCACCCACCCAGGTGGTAAAACTCTCGGCTCCACCCCATGATGCCAGATCTAGCCCGTTGGAAGCCAGGCTGTGCGTCGAAGTCGGGAGGCCGGGTGGGTTGTGTGGATGAACAACATATACCATTCCTAGAACTCCTGTTACAGGTGAGTAACCTGTATTTCTAGGGACATGGATATGTTGTTCATCCACGCTTATTGGCAGACTCCTAGCAGTTCTCTGGGAGGAGGGAGGCAAGGCGCATACCCCTATTTAGGTAGAAAGACTGGAGAACCGAGGCCCCGACCAGCACTCCAGCCTGACCCAAGGTCGATGTGGAAGGAATGGTAAGCCTGCTTCGGGCAGAAGCCCTGCGGATATCCTGGACGGAGTATCCTCGAAAGCAGCCACCGATGCAGCGGAAGGATGGGTAAAAAAGAGCGCTTATCCCTCTGGGAGGCTCCATGCCCACCCGCCTATAGTGGAGACCTATGCAGGGGTGACCCACCTGCTTGTCGTCCACTGGGCTGTAAATCTGTCAGATGCGGCTTCAGCGAAGATGATGAACAGCTGGCGAACCTCTCCCGAACTTTAGCTTTATGCTCCCTAGATAGGTGAGCGTTAAACCGGTTCCTATGGAACCTGTATACGGCCTCCGAGGAGTGAATGGGGATAAACCCCGGCAGAGGCAATACCCCCAAAGGGAAGATTCCACCACCGCCTTCGGAAGGACTTCGGGTGGGGCACAGGACAACCTAGTCCATGTGGAAGACCGGATAGGGAGGTTAAAGGAGCGCCTGAAACTCTCCCCACCTTCTGGATGGCGGAGTGGCCCCAAGAAGGTGTTCTTCCACAACAGGTGGGGAAACTGCACCTGTACAAAAGGTTGGATGGCTTGCTCATGAGCTAAGCCCATACCAGCAAGGATCCCACAGAACGGGATACTCTCCCAAAAGGGAGGCGTGATCGAGGCTTAGAAGTGCCAGACCACCTTCTCCGCACCATCAACTGCCTCCCGGCCCGCGCCCGGAAGACGGGGAGACCCGGAGAAGCACCTAGGGGTCGTTGGCCAAAGCCCTGGTTTAAGGATGGACCGCAGATGGTCCGGAATGCTCGCCAAGGGACGGGGGAGGGCACGGCCCTATCCCATCAACAAAAAAGGGAGAACTTCTCCCAGAGAACGAGCATCTTGGCCGATTTCTTGGCAGGACACCTCGAAGGTCGAGGACCTTGCTGAAAGACCCTAGGCCTGGCCCCTAGCCGCACAGGGGTCGGCCTACAGGTGCAGGGATTGAAGGTCCAGATGGATAACCTTCCCCTGAAAAGGAATAACAGGACCGGGCAGACTGGAGGCCGCCTCGGGAGCCTGGGGCTGAGACTGAGGAGAGCTGGATACCAGAACTGGCAATCCAGTCTGGGGCTACCAGCATCACCTGCACCAAGTCCCTCCTCGCCTTGCCCGTAGGTCAAGGGAAATGGGGGAGAGGCATGGAGGGGCCCGGGGTCCGAGGCCCCTATGGCATCCCCTGCAGCAGACCTTGCTGAGGGGTGGGCAAAAAACAGTCTCGGCCTCGTATTCTCCCTGGAGGGAAGAGGGAGAAGATCCTGTGCTACCGCCAGCAGGGGAGACCACCCATAAGGCGCAGCCTATGCCCGGCTCAGGGCAGCAGCCAGGGAATCGGGGCTCCTGCCATCAAATGGCTGGGAACCCTCGACTGCGCAACAACCCAATGCGGAGAAAGTACAGTTACGTAAGAACTTACCGTAACAGTAGATCTTCGAGAACAGCTCTTGCAGCAGGTTACACCATTAGGACTGAAGCCGCCAGGCGCCAGGACTCCACGAAAATTTTCTAGCTAGCTATCTTCAGCGGGGACCTGCCCGACGTCGGTCCCGCCTCCGACGTCAGGCGTGGTACATAAGGGGCGGTCCCGCCAGAATCCCCAGTTCTCCCGCCGGACACTCCCGGCTGCACGATGACATCAGAAGGGGAGACCGAGGATCCACCGTCAGAAGGCAATAAGGGAACAAATTCCCGACTGGATCAATATAAAGTCACTCATTTCCCAAATGAATCCCAAACTTCTTCGCTCGTTATTTATTTAAAAAAATTTTTAAGCGAGCCATGTCTCTTCAAGGGGATATGGTGGGTGGAAGGTACCTGCTGCAAGAGCTGTTCTCAAGATCTACTGTTACGTAAGTTCTTACGTAACTGTACTATCTTACTTGAGATACAGCTCTTGCAGCAGTAATACACCATTAGACCGATTCCAAGCAGTAACGCTTGCCCAAAAAACTCCGGAGGAGGAAGAGGAAGAAACAGAGAAACCAAACCAAATCCTAACTCAGGACAAGAGGCCCTTCAACACCGCTTAGCTAAACCGCCCTCTTCGCCTAGAGGCTATATCCAGACTGTAATGCCTGATAAAGGTATGCACAGAGCTCCAAGTAGCTGCAGCGCAAATGGAAGAGATTGAGACATTTTGAGTGCTGCAAAGGAAGTGGCCACACCCTGGTAGAATGACCCCGGATGGAACCGGGAGGGCTTTGCCTAGACTGATGACAGTGTGAGATACACTGCACAAGCCAGCGGGATAAGGATTGCTTAGACACCGTCCGGCCTCTCATTCTCTGCGCAAAAGAGACGAAGAGCTGGTCAGAAGCCCGAAAGGGCTTAGTTCTGTTGAGGTAATACCTCAGGCTGCGGTGAACATCCAGAGTGTGGAGCAAAGCCTCCCCTCTATTTGAATAACTCGGGAAGTAGACCGGAAGGTCGATGTCTTGATTTAAAGTGAGAGTCGAAACCACCTTAGGCAAAAACTTCGGGTTCGTCCTCAGAGATACTCTGTCCCGGTGAAAAACCAAATAAGGCTCTTTACACATGAGAGCATGAAGCTCAGAAATCCTTCTGGCTGAAGTAACGGCAACTAAAAACAACGTCTTCCACGACAGAAAACGTAGCTCGCAATCTGCGGCTGGTTCAAAGGGAGGAAGCGTGAGCTGTTCCAGGACAAAAAGGAGATCCCATGGAGGAACCGGGTCCTTGATAGGAGGCCTAAGGTGTAACACTCCTCTCAGAAACTCCCGAGAAGCATCCAGCTGAGCAATAGTGCGCTGCCCCACCGGCAGGTGGTAGGCCGAAATAGCGCACAGGTGCACTTTAATAGAGGAATAGGCCAGCCCCGAATGGAATAGGGAAAGAAGGTAGTCCAAGACTGCCCCAACGGGACAACCTAAAGGGGAAAGATCACGAGCCCGTGACCATAAACAAAAACGACGCCACTTCATGGCGTATGTAGCATGCGTTGCTGGCTTTCTGGCTGCAGAGAGGACCTCGGCAACCTCTTGCGAGACCCCGTGTCACAAAATGGCTATGTCTCTAGGAGCCATGCATGCAGGTTCAAAGAGCGAAGATCCGGATGCAGCAATGAACCTTTCTCCTGAGACAGAAGGTGGGAGCTGAGCGGCAACGGGAGCGGTGGTTCCCGAGATAGCTGAGCCAGCAATGGGAACCAAATCTGTCTGGGCCAAAACGGAGCCACCAGAATCATTCGTGCATGTTTCCTGCGCAGTTTGAGAAGAACTCTCTGGATCAACGGGAAGGGAGGGAAGGCGTAAAGGAATCTGTTCACCCAGGAGAGGGACAACGTGTCTCGCCAGAAAACACCAGGCCCTGGATCTAGCGAGCAAAAATTGGGCAGTTTTGCTTTGGATGGGGATGCGAATAAATCCAGCTCTGGAGTTCCCCATCGAAGGAACAGATCCTCTGCCACCTCCTGAAGAAGTTCCCACTCGTGGACTCTGGCCTGGGAGCGACTCAGACCATCTGCGATCGTGTTGTCCACACCGGAGCGTGTACAGCGATCAAGCTTGCGCCGTGTCCGATTACCAATCCCACACTCTCATGGCCTCCCTGCAAAGAGGTAAGTGAGGCGCCTCCTTGTTTGTTGAGGTAATACATCACCGTGTTGTCCGTCTGAAGCAGGATAGTGCGGTGGAATCATGGACTGGAAAGCCTGGAGTGCGTGAGAACCGCTCTCATCTCTAGGACATTGATGTGGAGATGAGCCTCCAGCGAGCTCCATACACCCTGAGACTTCACCCCATCAGGTGTGCTCCCACCCGAGACCTGAAGCGTCCGTGGTGAGGGTTATCTCTGGGACAGCTGCAAGCGGACGCCTCCTGGAGAGCGACCGGACAATCACCATTGCCAATCCCGAATCACACATTTCGTGATCCTGACTGGATGCTGCAAATGGTCTTGCCTCTGGTCCCACTGCGCCTTGAGCATCCACTGCGTTATTCGCATGTGGAGTCGCGCGAGAGGGACCGTAGAAATGGCCGCAGCCATGTGTCCGAGCAAACGAAGGACCGATCTGGCCGGAGCGGTCTAGTTCATTGATAGGTCCCCTATAAGAGACCTGATGTGTTCCGCCCTGTCGGCTGGAAGGAAAGCCCTTCCCTGGACCGTGTCCAGTACTGCACCTATAAACTGCAGGTTCTGCGATGGTACCAAGACAGACTTCTCCTGGTTTATGAGAATTCCTAGCGATCCGAACAGATCCTGAGTGTCCTGGATCGCCTTCAGAAGCGCCCCTCTAGAGACGGCCATGAGAAGCCAATCGTCGAGGTACGGGAACACATAGTGGCCCTTTCTCCTCAGAGCAGCCACACGACTGCCATGCACTTGGTAAAGACCCTTGGGGCGGAAGACAGTCCGAAGGAGAGCCCGAACTGAAAATGGTGGCTAAGAACCGGGTGCAGGAACCCTCTGATGCACTCGAGCTATGGGGATGTGCAGGTAGGCATCCTGCATGTCTAAGGACGCCAATAAGCGCCTTTGTTTTAGCATGGGAATGAGACCGAAGGGTCACCATGCGGAATCTTTTAGGCGACTGATAAGTTGAGGTCGCCAGATCCAGAATAGGCGAGCGGTCCCCTGTTTTCTTGGGAACCAGGAAGAAGTGGAGAATAGTACCCTAGTCCTCTCTGGTTTCCCGGGACACGCCTGTATCGCCCCTTGCTTGGAGCCGACATCACTTCTCACCAACTAAGGCACTGTGCTGACCCGACTACCGGGAGAGCAGAGGAAGCTCGAGGGTGGCTGTTCTGTGAACTCCCAAAAGTGGCCGATGCTGACCAACTGAAGCACCCACCTGTCGGTGGTAACTGCCTGCCATCCCGACAGGAAGTTCGCACTGCGACCCTCGACCATAACATCCTGCTGATCCTGAGGGCGGGGCCGAAAGGAGTCATGCTTGTGGCGGCGAGGGCCAGCTGGCTGGGAAGCCTTTGAAGTGCGCTTTTCCCCTGCTGGCGGGCTGTTTTCCTGGGTTCTTCGGAACCAGAGCCCTCTGTTGTGTGGCGGAACAGGGTTGCTGCCTCTGAGCCCGCCTCACTGCAAACGCCTTGTGCCTCAAGGAATCAAGCCTCGCCGTACATTGCCTGGACCGACCGAACCGCCTTCCGCCTCTTGGAGCTTGGTAATGATCCTTTCGGATGGGTTACCAAACAAAACTTCTCCCTCAAAGGGGGCGTCCATAATATTTTTCTGGACGTCCGGGGTGAAGCCAGAGACACGGAGCCATGAGTGCCTCCGGAGGCAAACGCCTGAAGCTGCCGCCTGGCCGAGGAGTCCGAGAGTCGCATGCAGCTCTAAGAACTTGGGTTCCCACGTTTGAACTGCGCGGAGAAGCTAGAAGCATCTCCTCCTTCTGCTCACCATCAGGCAGCTTTTCAGCCGCCTAGACCCTGCTCCCACAGGGCGCTCTGAAACTGCACCATGTGGGTCAGATAATTCAGGGACCTAATGGCACAAGTAGCGGATGCGTACGTGCGCCTACCAAAGGAGTCCAACTGCTTGGACTCTGGGTCCGGTGGCAGGGTGCTCATATGTTGCAGCCTTTGAGACCGGTCATGTGAGGCTGTTATGACCAGAGAATCGGCCAGAGGATGTGACAGGTACTGGTCCTCCCTGGGAGCCCTGTACAAACGGTCAGCCTTCTTCGGCACCGCCGGTAACGAGTGTGGACGCTTCCACGCAGCCTTGGTGATGTCCACAAAGGTGTCCACCAAGGGTGGCACCACCACAGGCTTAGGGTCCTTCTGCCAAAGATATTTGGCCAGGCGTAACCTCTCGGGGTCCAACTCCTCAGCTTCCCACCCCATGTTCTCCTGGATATGACGTAAAATATCCATGAACGAGGGGTCATCTGGAGGAGACCGTGGAGTCTGACGTGGGTCCGGTGGAGGAACTGAGACTGGAGATGGGGATCTCGAAGTGGAATAAACTGATCCCGTGTCCTCCGTCGACGGCGCACGACGGCGTCTTCTGGATCTCTTGGGCTGGGGGATCCAGAAGAAGAAGATCTCGACGGAGGTCTCTCTTAGAATGTCGAGCCCTGGGAGGATTCAGGCTCCCTAGGGGCGGACCAGGCACCGACCTCACAGGTGAAGGTGGAGCCAAATGAAGTTTGAGTAGGTGGAGGAGGAGGAGGAAGGATCGCGGTGCCACATCCTTCCTAATGGTGTCCCACCAATACGTAAAGAGGTCCTTCACCTCCGAAAGTGACAGTCCCGACGCCGGCTCCGGACGACGAGGGCCGGACGCCGGGTCCCGGGTGACGGCTCCTGAGGGACCTCGGGCGGCGGCGAGGGAGCCCTGGGAGACTGCTCGAGGCCAGGAACGCCTGCCTGGTCTTCGGGCTGTGTCGATTCCTCCTCCGTGAGGGACTCCTGCCCGACGGCGGTCGGAGGCACAGGAGCCCTCTGCTCAGGCGAGGCGGACGTTGGGCCCCCAACCGACGTCCGATGCGAAGACGAGGCCGACAACGGCCGGCCGGCCGACGACGGCTCCGAGGAACGATGACGAACGGCAGACGGCGGTCTAGCCGATGTCGGGTCCACCGGTCTCTTCAAGGGCGTAAGTTCAAGAGTCTTCCGGGGAGGGGGCGCCGAGGAGGACCGGGCGTTCGGGGGCCGAGGAGCGGGAGCCCGACTTATGACGATGGTGGTGGCGCTCTCGACTTCGCCACGGCTCGGGTGGAAGAAGATGACGGCTCCTGTGGGAGCCTGAGACGACTTGGATGCTGGAACCGCAGCCGGGGAAGGGAAGAAGCCCTTGACGGGGACCGTCCATCTCGACCCGAGCTGCGGGACTGGAGGCCCGAACCGCGACCTGGGAAGATCCTTTCTCCTCTTCTTCTCCGCATGTTTGTGTGAAGATTCCCCTTCGAAGACATGGCCTGTAGTTTTCTTCCAACAAGAACGCTTGAGGGCCTTCTGTCGGCGGATTCTGAAAGCGGCTGTTGAACCCTTGGCACAGGGAGCAGGCCTTGATGTCGTGGTCTGGGCCCAGGCACCGAACGCACGCAGAATGCGGGTCTTTGAAGGGGATCTGTTTTCCACACGCGCACTTGGAAGTATGACCGGAGGTCGGAGAGGACATCAGCGATGATCGATCTTTGAAAATTCTCAATTTCCCGAGGGAAGTTCCGAAACCACGAGTCGCGCGCTAGACAGTGACCGAAGGGTCGAGGCATGCAGTTCGACGGCGGGAAAGAACTGGGGATTCTGGCGGGACCGCCCCTTATGTACCACGCCTGACGCCGGAGGGTGACCATGTCGGGAGGTCCTCATGGAAGATAGCTAGCCAGAAAAATTTCGTAGTCCTGCGCCTGGTGGCTTCAGTCCTAGTGGTGTAACCTGCTGCAAGAGCTGTATCTCGAAGTAAGATCCTCCTTGCACCGAGACAAGGGGATCGACCGAACCTGGTGGAGTAGGTAGCACATGGTCTTGGTGTTGTCCTACTTGGACTTAGACCTGTAGACCCCGACAAGCGGCGAGCGGTGCAGGCTAAGTGGACTGCCTGTTCTCCAGCGAGCAGGAAGGACATCGGACTCATGGAGCACCAGAGGCTAAGCACTCTGTATTCCCAAGATGGGCACCCCACCCATCCGAGAAGCATCGGTCGGAGAAGACCGCCGACTCAGGGCGAACGAGCAGGATGTTCTCCTGCCAAAGTTGGAATGGTCCAAGGGAGCTTTCTCTTAACTCCTGGGCTGTTAGTCACGAACTGGTCCAAGGGACGCAGCACTGTGACCTCTGGCTGGCCCCTCCCACTAAGGGAAGGCCGCCCTGAGGCCCAGGAGGAGCAGGAGGTCCTGGCAGGACATAATTTCTGGCCAATCCGACCGGCAAAGGAGGAAGAACCTCAGCCCTGTCCGCCCGGAGCCGAGCTCGGACTCAAGAGTCGAGCTTAGTCCCGAAGAAGCTTCACCGCTAAGGTACGAGTTCTCACTTGGCTCCTGAAAACGGGAGACCAGTCTGCCTTCCGGGGGTGACATCCGGACCCTTCAGTGCCGCAGAGACTGCTGAGCAAAGAAGGGCCTGGCTAGGAACTCGTAAGGAGCTCCCCCGCAAGAAGGGGTGGAGCCTCCCAAGAAATGGACGGAACAAGGAGTAGGTACATCCTGGAGACCCAGGAAACAGCTACACGCCACATTCTGAGGATGGGATATCTGAAGTAGAGAGACCATCCAGGCATGCAAGAGAATGGGTGCGAGCCCCCGTCCGTTTGAAACCAGGAATACCTGGACACAAACCCAGGGTTGAATGGGGGGTCCACAGCCTTCCTGATCACCTCTAACTAGAGAGCCAGGCATGTTGGTACGACCGACACAGAGGCAGTGAACTCAAGATCCCCATGGGGCAACGGCTCAAAAAGGGGAAACCGCTCGCAACCTGCGACAGGATCCACCCTTAAATACCTCCAGAATGCGGTGCGGAGCTGTGCCCCCATGGGGAAACCCAGGCTGGGACGACGGGCCCGTCACTGAGCAGGCTTAGAAGGGGAAGGAGCCGAGGAGCCTCTCGGTTTCCTGCCTCCCTGCTTCCCTTTGGAGGAAGATGCTGGACTGGCAACAGGCCGCCCAGTGCATGCCTGCTGGCCCATATGCTGGGCCGGTGGGGCCCCAGGGCTCAGGGGGCAAAGGGGCTTACGCAAAGGCTGATGGCTGCCCTTGACCCTCCGGGCGAGAGTGACCGAGTCCGGAGTGGCATCGGACTTCTCGGGCCATGGATGTATCCCTCCACTCCAGAGCCGAAAAGGTCAGTCCCCAAGAAGGGGATGTCCGCCAACTCGTGCTGGGTTTCCAAAGAGAAGGAGGATAACCTCAGCCACGCCCTGCGGCGCATGGCCACTCAGTGCCGCCACCGATCTGGCACAGGAGTCGCTTAGATCCAGAGCCGTTTGAGCTGCTGTCGCCACCGCCCTACCCTGGTCCCGCACCTGCCGAACCGCGGGTCCGCAGGTCGGCCAGAGATGAGGGAGGACCTCCTTCAGGAGCCCAAAAGGGTGTGGGAGAAATGTGCCATCAGTGCAACCCAGCTGGCCTGACGGAGGCCTAGGAGGACGCAGCGAAACCTTGCGCCCGACGTATTCCATCCTTCTGGACTTCTTGTCGGGGGGTCTGTCCACATCCCCAGCATTTCCAAGACACTGGAAAATGTCGTCGGTGACTACCCCTTCAGCCGAGGGGTGCTCCGAGAAACCGGGCAGAGAACTGACAGGGACAGGGTACCTCCGAGCCACCCTGGCCGAAGGCGCAGGGCAGGAAGTAGGCCACCGCCATAGCTCCAAGGCTGGACCCACAATAGCCTCAGCCACTGGGAAGGCCTCCGAGGAAGAACCCCTTCGATCCGGAATCTCCGTAAGGGGGTAAGGTGCCCGATTGAGACGGGCTCGAGCTGCATCCCAGTGAATTTGAATGAGCTGAAGCAGACCTTCAAGACGATGGGCTGTCATCTACTGAATGTTCCTGGGAAGACCCCGGGTCCTCCCTGCTAGGAAACATAGCAGAGCCTGCTTCAGGCTCCGAAGGATCTGCAAAAAGCTGCCGCAGGCCCGAGGCACTCTTCGTCCACCGGGGGCGGGCAGGAGTGAGGGGACCGAGTGACCTGAAGAACAGGTCATGGCCTGGCCTGAACCCCACCGAAGGCGGAGGGGCAGCGAGGGTCGGACGAGCAACCGGCCCTGGAGAGGGCTCCTCGACCGATTCGAACGGCTGCCGATCAAGCTTATGCTGCTTGTTATCCGGAGAATGAATCGATCGATTGAAACCCGACAACAACTGCTGTCACCACATAAGTTCTCAGAACACCGACGCCAACGGCATCGAAACCACTCTCATCCGAGGGGGGACAAGGAAGAACGGCACACTTAACCCGGTGCCTCACCGAAACACCAAGATCGCGTGAGCGGCTAGACTGAGAGGTTGACCGAGACCGAGACCCAAACTGGGGACTGAGGGCGGGCAGGAAGGAGCGGACGCACTCCGCTCCTCCCTCGGCTCGGAAGAAAGGACCGAGGGCTGTCGACCCGAAGGGGAGGACAGAGCCTCAGCCTCCGCTGAAGGCGGAGGGAAGACGGCACCAGAAGACCCCCCAAAAGACGGGTCGAGAGACTCAACAACGTCGACAGGAACCTGGCCGGCTGACCTGACGGGGATACCGTGAGGCCAGTGGCGGAAGCCGAATCCTCGATCAAGTCAAGCGGCCAGCTGATGAGGGAGGGGAGAGATCTCGCCTCCTGCCGACGAAGAGACCTCTGCTCTGCGGCCCTTGGCCTTAGGCTGGCTTATTAGGGTTTCCAGGGTCCCTCTCCTTGAGGAGAGGGAATGACGAAGCTCCCTGAACGAAGCTGCATGAGATGAATCCAAGGAGAGGGATAAGCGCTGCAACCGAGGGGGGACCGCCCCTTCCCCGGCAGGATCAAACTGCAGAGAAACAGTCGAAGCAGACACCCGCTGGTCCGATGGAATCTCTGGAGCGGAAAAAACTACCGGATGTCCGAGCCCCGAACGGGCCGCGCAGTCCTCCAGAGAGCTGACCGAAAGGGCAGAACAAAAATTGCAAGCCTGTGGATCGTGATCCAAGTCCAGGCAAAAAACGCACGTGGAGTGCGAGTCCCTCCTGGAGTGGAACTAACTGCAGCCCGGGCCAGAAAAGCCATCACCGTAGCAAAGAAGAAAAGATCAAGATTCAAAGGACACTTCACTAAATCAAGACCTAAAATTCTCAGGAACTAGTCGAAACGAGAGCGCTAAGGAGGGAACCTGAGCTTCCAAGTGGTAAGGAAGATCTGGCATCATGGGGCGGAGCCGAGAGTTTTACCACCCGGGTGGGTGGGAGGAGCCAGCTTGAAGACCTTTCGGCAAGATTTAAAGCGGCAAGGGACCTGCCAATAAGTGTGAATGAACAACATATCCATGTCCCTAGAACAGTTTTTAACTGAAGTAAAATATTTTTTATGTCTCTTTTAACGTGAGACCATTTTTGGGCCTTTCTGGTAAACCAATAGTGTTTTTACATACTTTAACATTTACCTTAATTACAATGTATGGACTAGCCTAAAGTTGCCCTCCCCCCATGCAAGGTTGGAGAGGAGTGGGGCTCTAGTGCTGGTGGGTAGCCATTAGAATAGGCATGCCTAGGGGTGCAAGGTGTGGCATTAGGGTTTGGTGCACGGTGCCAGTATGGAGCCCAGTGAGTGTATCTATGAATTTCCTCTCTTAATTGCCAGATTTGCCTTTTTAGCTGGTCAACAGCATAGCAGTTAGCATCTCTGGCTCGGCTAGGCTAGGGGTGATCATTCAAGGCATCCAAGTGCTGTCTGGAAGCTTCTGACCCCTTTCTGTTTGGGTTGTGGGGGTTGCATGATCTAGGGTTCCAACTGTTCTTCCCCTAATTTTGGAATTTTTTATTATCCCTAGGAAGGCTGGAACTGGCCTCCTGTCCGTTTTGGGGCAATGCTTTTCCTTCTATCTGGAGGGAGGACCTTTTTTTTTTGGTAGACTGTATTCTCCCTTCTTCACTGGACTCTCTCCAGCTGGGTCATGGGACTTACCTTAGCTGATCCCATCCACCTGAAGCCCGGATAATCCTCCTGGGGGCTGGCTTTCCCCACGGTCCATCCCTGTACCCCCCCCGGATCTACATCCCCCAGGGGCAAGGACCGCCAACTCCCACTCGGCATTCTATCAATGAATGTCTGGTCGAGATGGGTGCAGAGAGAGACCACGAGGACACCCCTCAGCCCAGCACTGGATGTGGTGCCTTGGAGTCCCTAGACCCGCCTCCGCCTACCACTGGGAAGGGGGTATTTCAGGCTTCAGTCCCCCCGAGGAGCTCTGACGTGCAATGGTGGCTGGGCACAACATGCCGCCACCTGCCAACATCCTTCCCTACTAAATGTGCACCAACTGTTTGTGCTGCACCCGACTGCCGCCAGGTACCACTACAGAGCACCGCATCCCCGGAACCCTCCTCAGGGAAGGGAGAGCTGTCCTCCAGATGCTCAATCCCTTTCCTCCCCTGCCGACCCCCGGTGGCCCCAGCTTGTTACCAAACCCGGGTCACTGGTGTGGCACGAGGTGTGGCATCCAGCACCTCAACCCTCAGCACCACTGGGCCGTCCAGAGGGAGGCATGATCTCTAGTAATGGCAAAAACCTTATTTTGAGGTTCCATGGTAGGTTTCTTACCTGCATCTAGGTTAACAGTTATAAACATTCTTTGAGACTGCTCTATCATATCATTCATGGGAATATCTGGTTCTACTCATGGCTGGACTAATGTCCTAACAGAAGGGTGAAGGATCTTTCATGTGAGGAAACAGGTCTCGGTCTTTTTCCTCTCCTCCTAAGAAAAACATTCTACTCAGGATTTTGTAAAAATCCTTTGGGGCTTGATTCTCTTTAAAAGCTGCTATGGGACTTCGATAAGTGGTGTATTCTTTGATCAGGACTGAGCACATTTTATCATAATCGGTTTGGATTTCAAGTTTTTGTCTAGTCATCCAGGCTCGAACTGATACAACAGAAAACCTTAAGACCCAAAACTAATCTTCAGGGTTACTGATCCCAAAGTATTCCAACTGACATTTCAAATCAAAAATAATAATCTTCCATCTCCCCATCGATCTTGGGATCGAAGCTCATACCTATGCCTTTATAACTCAGACCAATTGCTTTGGGTCTGGTCGGCACACAGTTTTGGCACTAGAGGCAGTTGGGCCAGATGTGATAGGACCATGTAGGGTTGGCTTGTCCATGCAGGGGTACTATCTTGGCTACTAGAGGTCTGAGGGCCATTGGAAGATTGTGCCCTCCCCTCAATTTTAAATCTTGAATTTTTTTGACTAAATCCTGGACCTTGACTGCAAGGTCCTCTGCCACTGGGTTTACGGGGTATCTGGGACAGGAGGTGGCAAGGGCTCAGCTGGTTGTAGGCACCCCAGCTGTTGACCAGTCGCATCAAGGGACTCAGTAAATGCTTCATGCGGCCCGGTCTATCTCCTGATAAGCTGCACCTACCTATTCTTTTGCTCTCTGTGTTGCCTCCTGGGCTCCCTTTGCTTGCATTACAGCCTCTGCTAATTTTTCCTGACACCCAGAACTGTCTGCTATTAATCCAACCACTTCAGCTTTTAAAGCTCTTATTTGCTGCTGCAGGTCCCCAACTTTGCTAGGCCCAAGGATAATTTGCTGTTTTAAATGTCCGACTTCTTCTGTCAACCTCTGATTTATGACTTTTAAGTTGTTCCTGTCTGCTACATTTACTTTAAGAATGCCCAAATATTTGGCCTTCTCTGACTGTAATTCCAATTCCAACGCCTGAATTTTGGTGGTCTGCTTTTGCCTGCATTGGTCAAGTCAAAAGCTAAACTTCCCTAGTGTATGTAGCCTGCTTTGGGCTGTCTGATGGCCGATTTTATGTTGGAGATAGAGAATATTCTTACTACTGTGGGATTCAGTTGTTTTTTCTTTAATCTAGTTTTGGCTTCAGCCAAAAGTCAGCTTAGATGACCATCAAGCTCCGAGCATTGTTAATTCTTTAGTTGGTATGCTCTCTAGAGGAATTTTCTGATCACAAATTGCCTCATGAAAAAAAAATGCTTATTTCTCTCTGAACCCAGAAAGGGTCTCCCATGGATATTCAAAAGAAATCTCTTGCTCTGGGAGGTTATAGTTAATCTCCTCCTTTTGAGGACTACCCCTGGGGGTAAGTACTGAGGGAGTGCCCACTTGATCCCCTGGGAAAAACCATAATGAAAAAATCTCTCATCTTTCACTTTTTACACAAAACAGGGTTACTGTAAAATAAATGCTTTGCTCCTTTAAAAAATATTTTTCCTGATGAAGCTTGCTGCTCTTAATGAAGCTTGCAGTTTACAAATGACTTCCTCCCTTTCTCTGGAGTAGCTAAGCCTTATGCGAGACAAGGGGAAGTGGTTCTTTTGCCTCAACTGTCAGTTTTAAAAGTGGGTAAAGCAAAAATATTTTTCTCCGTCCAGCTATAAATATTTACTTTTTAAACACAATCCTAAGAATACTTCCATTGCAATTCATACCAAAATAGTCATAGCCAGAATTTGCATAAATCTCAGACCCACCCAGGGACGCCATTCTGTAAATACAATTACTTTGTAATTAATTAAATTCTGTTGGCTGTTTAAGGAAAGATGTGCAGTAAATACAGGTTACTCACCTGTAACAGGAGTTCTAGGAATGGTATATGTTGTTCATCCACACTTACTGGCAGGTTCCTTGCCACTTTAAATCTTGCCGGAAGGTCTTCAAGCTGGCTCCTCCCACCCACCCGGGTGGTAAAACTCTTGGCTCCGCCCCATGACATCAGATCTAACCCATGGGAAACCAGGTTGTGCACCGAAGCCGGGGAGGTCGGGTGGGTTGTGTGGAAGAACAACATATACCATTCCTAGAACTCCTGTTACAGGTGAGTAACCTGTATTTCTAGGGACATGGATATGTTGTTCTATCCACACTTACTGGCAGACTCCTAGCAGTTCTCCGGGAGGAGGGAGGCAAGGCGCACACCCCCTACTTAGCAAATAAGGACTGGAGAACCGAGGTTCCAAAACCAGCATCCCGGCATGACTCAAGGTCGACGCGGTAGTGAGTAATGAAGGTGTGTGCTGACTTCCAGGTAGCAGCCCAGGAGATTTCCTGGATAGGGTCATCCCTGGAAGCAGCCACTGAAGCAGCGGTATGGCGGGTAGAATGAGCTCTTATCCCTCTGGGAGGCTCCATGCCCGCCAACCTATAGCAGAGATCTATGCACGAGGTGACCCACCTGCCTATCGTCTGCTTGGCTGCAGGTCTGCCAGGTGCGGCTTCAGCGTAGGTGACAAACAGCTGGTGAACCTCTCCCCGAACTTCAGCTGTCCGCTCCTTATAATAAAACAGTGCTCTTCTAGGGTCCAGAGTATGGAGCCTATATTCGGCCTTCGAGGTGTGACTGGGGTAGAACACCGGCAGAGTCAACAACTGGTTAGTGAAACTCTGACACCACTTTCGGAAGGAATTTTAACAGCCACCAAGAAGGTGGTCTTCCATGGCAGGTGGGAGATATCGCACCTGTGCATCGGTTCGAATGGCTTGCCTATGAGCTTAGCCAATACCAGCAGTAGATCCCACGGAGGTGGAGGTTCTCGCACAGGAGGGGATATGTGATCAAGGCCTTTGAAAAAGCGCACGACCACCTTCTCCTGCGCCACCAACTGCTTTCTGGCCCGCACCCAGTAAGCAGAGATGGCTGCCAGGCACCTTAAGGGTCGTCGACCGAAGCCCTGCTGAGAAAGGGAGCATAGGTAGTCCAGAATGCTGGCCAAGGAGCAGGAGGAAGGATCCAACCCCTTATCCTGACACCAAATGGAGAATTTCTTCCCTTTGAAGGCACAGCATTGTCTGGTCGACTCCTTACGGGATGCCTCAACCACGTTGAGGACCTCGTCGGAAAGACCCAAGGCCTGGAACTCTAGCCGCTCAGGAACCAGGCTGTCAGGTGCAGGGGTTGAAGGTCCGGGTGGAGCACCTTCCCCTGGCTGACTGAGATTAGGTCCGGGCAGGCTGGAAGACACCTCGGGAGCCTGAAGCTGAGGCTGAGGAGATCTGGATACCAGAACTGGTGGGGCCAGTCTGGGGGCTACCAGAATCACCTGCGCCTTGTCCCTCCTTACCTTGAGAAGCACCTTGTGGATCAAGGGAAATGGGGGAAAGGCGTAGAAGAGGCCCGATGTCCACAGCCTCAAGAAGGCATCCCCCTGCAGCGAGCCCTGCTGAGGGGGCGGGCATGAAACAGCCTCAGCTTCGCACTCTCCCTGGAGGCAAACAGGTCCACCTGAGGAGTGCCCAAGTGGGAGAATAGATCGTGTACTACCTCCGGCAGGAGAAACCACTCGTGAGATGCAACACCTATCCGGCTTAGGGCATCGGCCAGTGTTGGAGGCTCCCGCCACATGGATGGCTACGAGATCCGCCTCCAGTCTGCTCACGAGGGACCAAGTGCAGACAGCTTCCTTGCAAAGGGGCAAGGAATGTGTCCCACCCTAGCGGTTTAGGTAGTACATGGTCATGGTATTGTCCATCTGGACCTGGACCACTTGACCCCATACAAACGGAACGAAGGCGGTGAGGGCTAGTCGGACCACTCGAAGCTCCAGCAGGTTGATGTGGCATCGAGACTCCTGAGGGGACCAGAGGCCATGCGCACTGTGCTCCCCCAGATGGGCACCCCAACCCATTAGAGAGGCATCGGTCGTTAGAATGACAGTCGTCTCAGGGCGGACAAACGGGATGCCCTCCTGCAGATGAGCTGGAATGATCCACCACTAGAGAGCGTTCCACATCTCCTGGGTCACTGCCAC
This sequence comes from Neoceratodus forsteri, assembly GCA_016271365.2. Taxonomy (NCBI): domain Eukaryota; kingdom Metazoa; phylum Chordata; order Ceratodontiformes; family Ceratodontidae; genus Neoceratodus; species Neoceratodus forsteri. Next base: position 67,801,327 of record CM028133.1, read on the forward strand.
TGGCTGGTCCAGAGGACCAGAGCGCTGTGACCATTGGCGGGCCAGGCCCCACTGAAGGGGACACATGTGCCAGCAGGCCCAATGGACCACGCTAGTGCAGGCCGCCATGAGGCCCAGGAGGTGAAAGAAGTGCCGGGCAGGGCGCAATTGCCCAACCAGAAATGAATGGTGCGAAGGAGGAGAGAACCTCAACCTTGTCCACCGGGAGCCGTGCTCTGGCTTGAAGAGAGTTGAGCTCTGCCCCGATTAATTGAATCACCTGCGTTGGCACGAGTTCCGATTTGGCCTCGTTGATGAGGAGGCCAATCTGAGAGCAGACCTGGAGGGCCAGATCCCTGGACCACTCCACCTCCAGCCTGGAAGGGGCTGCAATCAGCCAGTCATCCAGGTAAGGGTACACCCAGACCCTTCGGCGCCGCAGGAATGCTGGCACCACTGCCATGCATTTGGTGAAGACCCTGGGAGCTGGAGAAAGGCCGAAGAGCATGGCCCGGAACTCGTAGAGGGACCCCTCCGTCCTGAAGCGAAAGAATCGCTGGTGGGATGGAGGGATTGGGACGTGAAAGAACATGTCCTGGAGGTCCAGAGAACAGAACCACATGCCTCGTTCCAAGGATGGAATGATCTGTGCCAGAGTGACCATCCTGAAGGTTCAAGACCTTAGGAACTTGTTTAGGTCGTGTAGGTCTAGAATGGGGAGCCAGCCCCCCCATCCATTTTGGGACCAGGAAATACCTGGACACAAACCCTGGGTCTGGTGGAGGATCCGCTACCTCCCTGATCACCTCCTTTTGGAGGAGCAGAGCAATGTCGGCTCGACAAGCCAACCAGAGAGGCTGCAGACCCCATAGCCCCCCCATGGAACGACGGCCCGATAGGGTGGGGCCTGCTCGAATTCCAGAGGCAGACCTTTCTCTACCACTTCCAACACCCAACGGTCCACGGTGATAGCGGACCAGGCGGAAAGGAAATGGCGGAGCCGTCCCCCCACGGGGAGGAGTGACGAGGCTGGGGGCGACACCCCTCAACCCGTCACTGGGCAGGCTTGGAGAAAGGACCGGCCGAGGGACCTCCTGGGCCTTTTCCTCCCGGCTTCCTGCTGGAGGAAGCTGCAGGCTTGGCTTTGGGGTGCCAAGTGCATGCCTGCTGGCCCTGATGCTGGTGTTGCTGGGCCGGATGTGCCACAAGGGCAGAAGGCCGAAAGGGCTTACACTGCTGCTGACGGCCTTTGTCCTTCTGGGCAGACGTGACCAAGTCCAAGGACTTCTCGACCCTCTGGAGATGGCCTTCCACCTCGGGCCCAAACAAGTCGGTACCCAGGAAGGGAACATCTGCCAGCTTGTGCTGGGTATCCGCCATGAAGGTGGAGATCTGCAGCCAAGCACTGCGGCACATGGCCACTGCGGCTGCTACTGACCGGGCACAAGAGTATCCAATGTTGAGAGCAGTTTGGAGCTGTTGCTTTTCACCACCCTTCCCTGATCCCGCCCCTGCTTGACTGTAGTCTGGAGGTCAGCCGGGAGATGAGGAATCACCTCATCCAGGGAGCCCAAAAGAGCGTGGGAAAAGTGTGTCATCAGTACGGCTGAACTGGCCTGAGGAAGGCCTAAGGAGGACGGAGCGTAAACTTCACGCCCGGAGTAGTCCAGTTTCTTGGACTCTTTATCCGGTGGCTTGTTCACGTCCCGAGCATTTCTGAAGCACCGGAAACCGCTGTCGGTCACCAACCCCTCCACAGAGGAGTGCTCTGAGAATCTGGAGAGTGAGCTGGTGGGAACGGCATACTTCCTGGCCATTCTGGCCAAGGGAGCTGGACAAGAAGCCGGCCACTGCCATAACTCCAGGGCAGGGCCAACAATGGCCTCAGCCACAGGAAAAGCCTCCGTAGGAGAATCCCCTCGGTCCAGTATCTCTGTGAGGGGATACTTGGCCCGCTTTGACACGGGTTCAAGCTTCATCCCAGTAGATTCTTAGATGAGCCGAAGTAATCCCATGAACGAGGATGGGCTCTTGTCCACCGACTGTCCCCCAGAGGACTTCAGGTCGAGAGGACTGGAGAACAGGGAAGAGTCATCATCAGACTCCGAGGAGTCTGCAAACAGCTGCCGAGGGGCTGAGCCACCCTCCACCTGCCAAGGGAGATCGGGAGTGAGTGTGACCAACAACCAATGGGGCAACCCATGACCCGACCGAGAATCCTTGGTCGGAGCCCCAGCTTTAGGTTGTGGAGGCGAGGCTTCCACCACGATGGGTGGCACAGCTGGTTTTGGCCGAACAACCAGCACCGGCTTCGGCTCCTCGACCATGAGGGGTTGTTTCGGCTGCTCAGGTGACAGCCACTTAATGGCCGGGGAAGGCAACTGGGTCGGCTTGTTCCCAGACAAAAGGAGCTGCTGCCACATCAAGTCCTCGTAGTGTCAACGCAATTTGCGCCAAAGTCTTTTCTCCGAGGAGGAAGAAGACGAGGAGCAGTGGTGCCGCCACTTTCCTCGGTGCCGAGACCAAGACCGCCGATATCAGCGGGATCGACTGGACCAAGAAGAGGTGCGAGACCGAGACCGTCGGTGTTTCCGAGGGTGGATCTGGGAGGCAGCGGGGGAAACCCTTTCCTCCCTCAGCCTGGGAACCTTAACCGGGGACTCCGGCACAAGAGGCGCAGGCAAGTCCTCGGTTTCCAACGGGGGAACCGGTGAAGAAGGGTTGTCGGCTTCTCCAGTCGACAGCCCGTCCGACGGGTAGAGAAAAATCTCGACCGCGTCGACAGGTGTCTCAGCCAGCTGACCTGATGGGGACACCGTGAAGCCAGCAGCCTTAGCCGCAACCTCGACCAAAGTCGAGTGTTGACTGTCCGGGGAAGGGGACCTCTCCCACTCCCATGAATGCCGACGGTGGGACTTTCCCTTTGAGTCCTTCTTCTTGGACTCAGAGGAATGTCCCGATGGACCCTCACCTTTTGTAGAGACGGACTGACAAAGCTCCTTAAAAGAAGCCATGTAGGAGGAGCCCAAGGAGAGCGGGATAAATGCCGCGGCCGAGGAAGACGAAGATGCGGCCTGTGCCACCTCCTCCTCGAGGGCGATCATCTGCTCAAGTTGCTCAGCCGAGCCTGCCACCGCGGACACCACCCAATGGGCCTCCTTTGATTTCACCGGAGGAACACGTCTCTCGGGGCACCCAAGTTGGAGTCTGGCAGCACGGTCATCCGAGGACGTTGACCGAGAAGGACTTGCACAATTCGCAGGCCTGCGGATCGTGATTGAGTCCAAGGCAAAACAAGCATGTGGAGTACGGATTGGTCAGAGACATTTTCTGCCCGCATGGGCACCACTGAAATCCGGGAGTCGACTTATCCATCGCAGCCGCAAAGGAAGAAACAGACTGAAGTCTAGAAAATTTGAGAACAAGTTTCAGTTTAACCAACGAGTTTGGATCCAGGCCTAAAATGCAGAGCGCTAAGGAGGGAACCTGAGCTTCCAAGCGGTAAGGAAGATCTGGCGTCATGGGGCGGAGCTGAGAGTTTTACCACCCGGGAGGGTGGGAGGTGCCAGCTTGAAGACATTCCAGCAACATTTGAAGCGGCAAGGAACCTGCCAGTAAGTGTGGATAGAACATATTCATGTCCCTAGAAATTGTGTTTACGTATTTTCTCACGGCTACAGTACTTCCTACGATGACGGATTTACTCGGACATGTAGTGCATTAGAAGCTTTTTATTTCAATACACAGTTAACATTTTAAACACATTGACACTTAAGACAAAATATTCCTAGAAAATCTCTTTTAGACTTTGTTTGTTCTGTTTATGCACTTTATTTCCTTACACAATTTTTACTACGTACATTTGAGGCCCTGTAACTCCTATCAGGTGGTAATTTAAAGTGGTATTCTCTCAAGAATAACCTTAACTAACACAACCACACAATCCCTCGGTACTAATAATCTTTGCTAGCATTTAAACAATATTTCACTGCAGTTCATCTATATATGCATTTAATATGGAACCAAGATTCTTAAAAGACATACATTAGGCAAGCACCTTTTAAAAGTCAGTAAAGTTTATACTCAGCCAAATATATCAACTAGTTTCTGGTCTCCCTTTCGCCTGGAGGTCTGAAGTATCTTGGATGGCTGTATGAAGAAGGTTTCTTCCTGACTCTTTGAATTCTTTTCTCCTCGAGGCTTGCAAATCAAATAAAGTCAGCACAATTTCAATGTTTCTTACGTCTGGCAGAAGCCAAAAGTCTTTAGAGTTCAGCAGAATCTCAGCCAGCGATAAAACACAGTTGCAGATGGGAGTGAGTAGGTAATTACGATGTGTTGGTCTTTGGAGATGTCTTATATAGGCAATATACTTCCTCAGAAGTAACATGAGGTTTTGGAATGATATAGCCATATTTAGACAGTGGTTCAGAAGTCTATAACATATGAGCAGAGGTATTTTTACTTATTAGACACTCTGTCAGCAACCTGTCTATCGTCCTCTTGAACTTGTCCATGAGGTGGCAATTACTAGACTTATAACCACAAGACCTTACACTGAGCATGTTCAAAAATGAGGTGATGGAGGTTACATCATTTGTGGTTTATGGTGCTGTAGTCATTGGTAGCAAATGGTTCCCTGTTAAGAGGAACCAGTTCCTCATTTGGCTGTTTAGATTCAGATATGAGGCAACTTCTTATGATACGACCGAGGACATAATAAGTGCTGCGTTTTGATTTTAAAATACTTCTGGAGCTATCAGCACTTTGTATAATGTCAGAGTCTAATGAATTCATTCATTTGGCATTTTTAAAAGTTCTTAAAGTTAGCAAGCTTAAAGCATATTGTTTAATGTAGATTGTTTCATGATTTCTTGGTGTTGAGATGAGTCCACACACCTGGGTTAAGCAGTTGGAGGTCTGTTAGACTACAGACTTAAAAGGAAAGGTTTTTATGACCAGTCCTTTCAATGTACACTAATGGCAGCTAAGAGTAAGGTGAATATCCTTTTTATACTTTGGCAGGGTCTGGTGGTTTATGGCCACTATTGTGCCTACAAATTGAATAACCTAGAACAAGCAGATACAGGATTAGAAATTATAAACCAAAGGAGAATAAAGTGGTAAAGTAATCCCATTAATCAATTTAGTGCATTATTTGAGGCAGGAATACTCAAGGGAATAAAAACACAAATAAGAGGGTACCAATGGAAATGAAACACTTAAGAAGTGGCAAGAAATACATTTTCGGATAAAACTACTGTGCACAGTCAAATGAATCAGACAAACAAACCTAAAAAAAAAATTGGTTTAATCAGACATGTTGAAAAACAAAACAAAAACTTAATACTATCATAAAGGGAATCAAGAAAAGTAAACCAATGAACAAAAAGTCTAATAAGAGCATAAATGTGGCTAGAAATGAATGAAAAAAACTTTAGAGGTAGAGAGACATAAATATAATTGTCACCTAGGGCAGAAACTAAGGAACAAATTCCTCAGCAGAGATACCAAATCTGGAAACTAATAAGCCATGGAGCCTCCCAGCAGCAGCAGCATCAACCAAGAGCAGATTTATCCTGGACTCCCTTCAAGGTGCCTTCCTCAAGCAACTGGTCATGGAACCAACTCAGCAGAAGGCAATACTGGACCTTGTGCTCACAAACGGGGACAGTGTGATGGGGGTAACAGTGGGGGAGCACCTGGGGAACAGTGACCAACAGTCACTGTGGTTTGAAATCACAGAAGCAGCATAATCAAACTGCACAAAAACACATATCCTGAATTTTAGGAGGGCAGACTTTGGGAAAATGAGATGCTTGAAAAAGACATTAATGGGAATGGGGTGAGAATCAGGGGTTGAGGAACAGTGGGCAATATTTAAAACGGGGATTACAAGAGCAACAGAATTAGGCATTATCAGGTTAGCAAGCGGAAAAGAAGAGGAGGCCATTATGGTTTTCCAAGGAGGTAGCGGAGAAAGTGAAAGCCAAAAAGATTGCATTCAGGCAATACAAAAAGACACAGAAGGGGATAGGGAGAAGTTCCAGGAGAAGCAAAGGGAGGCAGGGACATCAGTATGGGAAGCCAAACCTCAGACAGAACAGTGCATCGCAAAATCAGTGGGTAGAGGGGACAAAACCTTTTACAAGAACATAAGTGAAAAAAGAAATGCAAAGGGAGAGATAGTGAGACTGAAAGAGGAGGATGGGGCCACGTGGAGGATGACAACAGTAAAGCTGACATACTGAACAGGTATTTCTGCTCAGTCTTTACTGAGGAAGAGGAGGGTCATGGGCCTGAAGGGAGTACAAGAGGTGGGAACGGCGCAGAAATGGACACAAGTCCCTTTACACAGGAAACAGTCCTGAAGGAATAAGAGTTGATAAAGCAATGGGGCCAGATGGGGTGCACCCCAGGGTCCTAAAGGAACTAAGACAGGTGGTGGCTGAACCTCTGGCAATCCTGTTTAGCTGATCACTGGAAACAGGGGAGGTACCCAAAGACTGGAGGGCAGCAGATGTCCCCTTATACAAAAGCGGTAGCAAAGAGGAAGTGGGGAACTACAGACCAGTCATCCTGACCTCGGTAGTGGAGAAGATCATGGAAGCACTACTGAACGAGAGATCCCTTTCTTCCTTCCACTATTTCACAGACACATCTCTCACTGTGCCAAACTAACCACCAAATTCTGGTTTGGGGGGGGCTCCCCTCCTGTCTCTCATCTTCTCTATTCCACCTCCCCCACCCACTCTCTCAGATCAAATGACACCCGCACCTTGACAGTTCCTTGCCGCTCCACCCTCATCGGTCAGACTGGTTTCGCCAATTGTTTCCCTAAAATCTGGATTTCTCTCCCTCCTGAAATACGACATTCTTCCTCCAACTACTCCCTTACCTCTGCCCTACACAATTACCTTTCCCTCAGCTGTTCCTGCTTTAACCCTCCTTAATACTTATCTCCAGTTTTTGCCTTCCTACATGGCCCCCCGCAGGGTTCTCAACACCGTGAAGGGAAATCAGGAAATGACTACCCTTTCTCCTCATATTCAGTTCTTGCCTCTCCCCCCTCTTCTTCACCTGCCCTTCTGAGTCACCAGTGTGCACAACCTACCCCATCCTTTTTACTCCAACAGCACTTGCGTACTACCTTGAGCCTGCTCCTGGTACACTCATGCACTATAAATGGTTCTATCGCATTATTACTGTTTTGTACGTTTATATATTCTTTTGTATTATTTTGGACTTGTATTGTAATTTACTCAATGTTTCGCTACTGTTTATTGTACAATACCTTGTGTTCCAACTGTTGCACAATCTTAGAATGTTGTATTGTTTGTACTACCCCCCTACTATTGTAACTGATCATCCTTCACAACCCTATATAACCCCCTTCCCCCAGATCGCACCATAAGACAAGCAACTTGTTGTTCAGTGTGCCCTCCTGGTGAAACATTTCAATAAATAAATAAATAAATTGGTGGAACATCTGGTTGCCAGTGGACTACAGGACCCAAGGCAGCATGGTTTTACTGGGGGAGGTCATGTCAGACCAACCTCACTGAGTTTTTTTAACTGGGTGACAAGGGAGGTATATCAGAGGAGGGCAATGGGCATGGCCTATCTGGACTTCAGCAAGGCCTTTGACACTGTGCCACACAGAAGGGTATTAAACAAACTGGGGAATATGGGAGTGGGCAGGACAGCAGTGCAGTGGGTAGATAACTGGCTGGGCAGCAGGACACGGAGGGTGGTGGTTGTAACGTGATAAACTCTCTAATAATTACATTGCATAATATTTGTGATACAACTAAATGTGTATGTGAATGTCGCTTAGGAAACCCCAGCCAGCAAGTGTAAAGAGGCTTGACCTTTTTGACCTCAACAGTCTTAGTGTACTGAGACAGCTGGCTGTCATAAAACTGGCCCAGTGGAAACTCTAATTGAAAACTTCCTTCCAAAGAAACAAGTTGCGACACTCTGTAAATCCCTTCTACTTTGAAAGGCAGAGTCACAGGCAATTGCAACTTTTATGACATCCTAGGAAGCGACTACTTGTAACAGCGACATGTTATCAGGATAGAGCAGTCAACAAGGAGAAGGGCAGAGGTAAATGGAGAAAAAGACAAAGGCAGTAGGGACAGGGATGGGGCAAAAAGAAATAAAGCCATAAAAAATTGAGGGTAATGAGTACCAATGCCCATAGTCTAGGTAAAAAGCTCCCTGAAATGGTGGCCTTGATGGAAGAGGGATGCCTGGATATTGTGGCAGTCACAGAAACATGGTACACAGAGAACCATGACTGGGATGTCAACATACCAGGGTACACAATCTACAGGAGGAACAGGGAGGGAAGAAGAGAAGGAGGAGGAGCTCTCTATGTAAGGGAAGGGATCAAAGCAACAGAACTAAAGGGTAAACAGGGAGGAGAAGAGGCACTGTGGGTCACCCTGGAGACTGGAAATGGCTCCACAATCCACACAGGGGTTGTATACAGACCCCCGTCTCAGGGGGAGGAAATGGACAAGGAAATGATAGAAGGCATCTTTGGGATGGTACAGAAAGGGGAGATATTGCTGATGGGGGACCTGAATATGCCAGATGTTGACTGGAGCACCTTTGCTGCAGCCACATCCAAGAGCAGGGCCATTCTCGATGCCCTACAGGGGGCATGCCTCAGACAGCTAGTTTTGGAACCCACTCGGGAGAGAGCAATCTTAGACCTGGTACTCTCAAATGGGGATGGAGAGAGAGGATCTCCGATCTTGAAGTGGGTAGCCAACTGGGAACAAGCGACCACCAAACAGTGTGGTTCATGATAAACTTAGCTGTAGAGTCAAGCCACACAAAAGTGAAGGTACTGGACTTCAAGAGGGCTGATTTTGTCAAAATGGGGCAGTGCCTCAGAAAAGCACTAGCAAACAGGCAAGAAGGTGGGGTGGAGCAACAATGAGGAAACATCAAAACCACCATCACAGGGGCAACAAGTCTTTGTGTGAAGCAAATAAACAAATCAAAACGAAAGAAAAAAACACGATGATTCTCAAAAGAAGTGGTGGTGAAAGTAAGGGGAAAAAAGATAGCATTCAGGAAGTATAAGGAAACAAAGAAGGAGCAGAACAGAGAACTGTACCAGTTAAAGCAGAAGGAAGCGGATAAGGCAGTCAGAAGAGCAAAGGCCCAAACCGAGGAAAAGATAGCCAACTTGGTTAAGAAGGGGGGATAAAACCTTTTATAGGTACATTAGGGAGAAAAGAAAGACTAAGGCAGGGATACTGAGACTGAACAAAGAGGAAGGTGGTTGGGCAGAGAGCGACAGTGAAAAAGCAGGGATACTGAATGAATACTTCTGCTCAGTATTCACTATGGAAAAGCAGGGGGAAATACCTAATCCAGTCAATAGAAGCACTCTAGCTAGGGGGGTTGATATTTGTCCTTTCACAGAAGAAAGGGTTCTGAAAGAACTCTTAAAACTGAAGGTGGATAAAGCAATGGGGCCTGATAGGATTCAACCCAGGATTTTAAAATAATTAAGGGAAGAACTAGTAACACCAATGACTACCCTTTTTAATAAATCACGGTAGGATGGGGTGGTACTTGAGGACTGGAGGAGGGCAGACGTGATTTCCTTTCACAAAAGTGGGAGCAAGACAGAGGCAGGAAACTACAGACCTGTCAGTTTGACCTCAGTGGTAGGGAAAATGATGGAATTACTTCTGAAGGAAATAACTGTTGAGTACCTAGAAGCCAGTGGGGCACAGGACCCAAGGCAGCATGGATTCACAGCGGGAAGGTCGTGTCAGACAAATCTAATCGATTTCTTTGACTGCGTGACCAAAGCAGTAGACCAGGGAGGAGCTGTGGACATGGCTTACCTAGACTTTAGCAAGGCATTTGACACAGTCCCACACAAAAGATTAATAAACAAATTAGCCAGCCTGGGAGTGGGTCCTAGGGTGGTAGCCTGGGTGAAACACTGGTTGGACAACAGGGCACAGCGGGTAATAGTAAATGGAGTCCACAGTGAAGAAAAAAAGGTTACTAGTAGGGTACCGCAGGGTTCAGCACTGGGGCCGGTCCTTTTTAATGTCTTTGTAAGTGACATTGCAGAGGGACTGGAAGGACAACTATGTGTCTCTGCCAATGACGCAAAGATCTGCAACAGGGTTGATACACAAGGTGGGGTGGAAAGGATGAAAAGGGACTTGGCAAGGTTGGAGGAATGGTCAAATGTATGGCAGCGTAGATTCAATGCAAAAAAGTGCAAAGTAATGCACCTGGGAAACAAAAACCCATGGGAAGAGTACACAATGGGAGGGTGAGATACTGACAACAACAAAAATAGAAAGGGACCTGGGGGTAGTCATATCAGACGGCCTAAAGGAGGACAAGCAATGTGAGAAGGCAGTAAGGAGGGCTGGGGGGATACTGGGATGTATAGGGAGAGGCATCACCAGTAGAAAACAGAAAGTTGTTGGCCCTCTGTACAGACAGTTGGTAAGACCACATCTGCAGTTCTGTGTACAGTTCTGGAGACCCAGGCACAGGCAGAAGGGGATAGGGAGAAGTACCAGGAGAAACAAAGGGAGGCAGGGAAGTCAGTAAGGGAAGCCAAAGCTCAGACAGAAGAACACATTGCAAAATCAGTGGGTAAAGGGGACAAACCCTTTTACAGGTACATAAGTGAAAAAAGAAAGACAAAGGGAGGGATAGTGAGACTGAAGGGGGAGGATGGGAGCCACGTGGAGGATGACAACAGTAAAGCTGACATATTGAACAGGTATTTCTGCTCAGTCTTTACTAAGGAAGAGGGGTAATGGGTCTGAAGGAGTACAAGGGTGAGAATGGTGCAGAAATGGACACAAGTCCCTTTGCACGAGAAAGGGTCCTGAAGGAACTGGAAGTAATGAGAGCTGATAAAGCAATGGGGCCAGATGGGGTGCACCCCAGGGTCCTTAAAGAACTAAGAGAGGTGGTGGCTGAACCTCTGGCTATCCTGTTCAGCCAATCACTGGAAACAGGGGAGGTACCCAAAGACTAGAGGACAGCAGATGTAGTCCCCTTATACAAAAGTGGGAACAAAGAGGAAGCAGGGAACTACAGACCAGTCAGCCTCACCGGTAGTGGGAAAGATCATGGAAGCACTACTGAAGGAGAGATTGGTGGAACATCTGGTTGTCAATGGACTACAGGACCCAAGGCAGCATGGTTTCACCAGGGAGGTCATGTCAGACCAACCTCATTGAATTTTTGACTGGGTGACTAGGAGGTGGATCAGGGAGGGCAGTGGACATGGCCTATCTGGACTTCAGCAAGGCCTTTGACACTGTGCCACATAGAAGACTATTACACAAACTGGGGAATATGGGTGAGGGCAGGACAGTAGTGTGGTGGGTAGGTAACTGGCTGGGTGGCAGGACTCAGAGGGTGGTGGTAAATGGCTGTCACTCCACAGAGGGAAGAGTGAGCAGTGGGGTACCACAGGGATCAGTGCTGGGACCGGTCCTATTCAACATCTTCATCAGTGACATTGCACAGGATCTAGAAGGCAGAATTTCACTGTTCGCTGATGACACAAAGCTCTGTAACAGAGTAGACACACCAGAGGGTGTAGACAGAATGAGAAGGGACCTGCAGAAACTTGAAGAATGGTCAAGGGTTTGGCAGTTGAAATTCAATGCAAAGAAGTGAAGATAATGCATATGGGGCACAAAAACCCTGGGACAATATATCAGTTGGGGGGTGAGGATATAGCATGCACCAAGCAGGAAAGGGATCTTGGGGTTGTCATCTCTGATGACCTCAAGGTAGGGAAACAGTGTGACAAGGCATCAGGTAAAGCAAATAGGATGCTGGGTTGTATAGGCAGGGGCATCACCAGCAGGAAAAGGGAGGTCATAATTCCGCTATACAAAAGACACTAGTGAGGCCCCACCTGGAGTACAGTGTACAGTTCTGGAGACCATACCTACGTAAGGACATAGACAGGGTAGAGAAGGTTCAGAGGAGGGCAACAAAGATGGTGCATGGGTTGCATCACAAGTCCTATGAAGACAGGCTGAAGGAACTGAACATGTACTCCCTGGAGGAGAAGAGGGAGAGAGGGGATATGATAGAGACATACAAGTATCTTACAGGAGGAACAGGGTGCAGGAAAACACTATTTTTAAGCTTAAAAGATGTTTCAGGACTGGAGGCATGGGATGAAGTTGGAGGGAGGACGCTCAGAGGAAACATGAGAAAGAATTCTTCACTGAACGGGTGGTGGACAAGTGAACACCCTGCCAGAGGAAGTGAGGGGGCTGAAACAATCACGGGATTTAAGAATGCATGGGATAGACATAAAGGAATTCTAGAGGTCAGGGGTAAGGGGAAATAGACTTCTAGGAAAACAAACTGAACTTACAAGCTCAAATGGGCAGACTAGGTGGGCCATTGGCCCTTATCTGCCGACACTGTCTATGTATCTATGTATCTATGACCCATCTCTGCAAAGACATAGACAGGGTGGAGGCTGTCCAGAGGAGGGCAACCAAAATGGTGCAGGGTCTGCACCAGAAGATATATGAAGAAAGACTAAAGGAACTAAAGATGTATAGCCTCGAGGAAAGAAGGGGGGGGGACATGATAGAAACTTTCAAATACCTCAAGGGAATCAACAAAGTCCAAGAGGGTAGCATCTTTCAGAAAAAGAGATGTGCAAAAACAAGGGGAAACAATCTGAAGATAGAGGGGGGACGGCTCAGAAGTAATGTGAGGAAGTATTTCTTCACAGAGAGGGTTGTGGATACATGGAACAGCCTTCCTGAGGAGGTTGTAGAGTCAAAAACAAACAGTGGTGGAATTCAAGAATGCATGGGACAGACACAAGGCAATTCTAGTGGGGGGGGTAGGAGGAAGTAGGCTGTTGGTTAACTAGGATCTGCAGCTTATCCGTTAGGTAGGGAAATGGGTAGACTAGGTGGGCCAAGCGGTCCTTATCTGCCGTCAAACTCTATGTTTCTATGTGGGTTCTGAGCCAACAAAGGGACTGCTTGATCAAAGAGACTGTCATTTTTTTAATTGGTAACTGCTGATTTCCAGCCAGCAGTAAATTAACATCCTTTTCGGATTCCTACTCAGCTTAAAGTTAATTGCAGGACTAACAGTGACCTCTTGGGTGCTGTGCCCAGTAATCTAAGGGAATGAACACTTAAGCACTCTTTTGGGAGAAGCCTGGAGTTCATGGAAAAATTCAAATACGTGGGGGTCTGGATTGATTACAAATTGTCCTTCATTGATCACACTGATGAACTCACTAAGAAACTACATCACTAACCCAAGAGGCTAGAAAACTCCTAGTCCAAGCTTCCTTCTTGTCTCTCTTCAACTATGCAGACTTCCTATATGGCCATAGTACTAGCACAGCTCTCTCCAAGCTTGATACCCTATACCACAGAGCCCTTAGGTTCATTTCAGATGCCCCTTATGGTATGCACCACTGCATCCTCTATTCTTCTGTAGGGTGGAGCTCCCTTAGTTTCAGGAGGTAAAAGAATGCTGTTCTATGGACATATAAGGCAATCACTCATAAATTATTTCAGTACCTCACAAGCTGCCTAACTGCTTGCATCCCTAGTGCCTATTCTCTCAGAAGTCTTACCGTCTTATCTCTGGCTATCCCTAAAGTTAAAATGCGCTTTGGTAGAGCCTCAATAAGCTTCTTTCTTCCTACTCTCTGGAATAAGATCCAGAAAACCTTAAGGTTCGCTACACCCGTCATGTTCTCCCTCTACAAATCTTTGTTCCTGAGGACCTTCTCTCAGGTCTGTCGTTGTTTCAAGTCAAGGTCTTAACATCACAATTTGTTACTACTTTAAATTCTGGACTTAAACCTCGACCATTGCCTGAAGCGCCATTTGAGTCCTCCCTTCTGTCACTGTCCAAATCAAGGCCCCAACATCACAATCTGTCTTTGCTTCAAATATTGGACTTAAACCCCAACCGCTGCCTGTGGCATCTGTCGTGTTCGCCCCTCGAACAGTCCTTCCTCCCTAGACCATCATGTCCAACCCTCTTCTATCTCGGCTGACCTTCCCTCTTCACTCCCTATACCCCCGTCCCCTTTCCACCCCATTGCCAGGCCATGCATACAGTACTTTTCAAAGGACTCTTACATTTCAATCTTCTTCGCACTTTGATGCTAGAGGAACTGCCACTCTTGCTCACTAGGACTCCTCTAATGATGTTTATTGTATAAACTTTAACTCATTACCTTACATCCATATATCGGTATCCATGCAACTGTATTTAAATGGCACTACCTCCTGTTGAACCTATTGCTATGTTCTGGTGGAAGTATATTGTTACATGTGATGATTATATGTTTTTATGTTGTTATTATTACTATGTAATTGTTATGTACGTTCACTCAACCTGTGATGTCCTAACTCTGTTGGCAATTGTTTTGCCCCAGGTACATCTTGTAAATGAGCTTGTCTCAATGATGTTCCACCTGGCAAAGTAAAGATTTTGATTGATTGATCTCTGGACGCCAAGCAAAGCACTTCTGCTCAACACAGTGCACCCTCACCTGGAACTCAGCTAGACTAGACCATTTTAAAACAGGCGTTTTGTTCTGTAAATTCCAAATTATTTCTGGACTGTAAGTACAGGTTATAGGCTCTATTTGTGTTTTGTATTTATTCTATTTTTTTATCTTAGTAAATCCTTTTGGTGCTCCTTAAATCCTCCTTGAGTCCTTCTTCTGCATGTGTAGTCTGAAACTGTATTGGGCATTTCTGACAGCTGTTAAGAGCTCAAAAGGGTGTGTTACTATCTTGCTAAAGGTAAGAATATACCTAGGTCTCGTATTACGAACAAATGAAATTGCCAGCAGATACAGGCCATATGGTCTATCTAGTCTGCTCGAGTGTGCAGCACTTCGGTCCAACAGACTGCAGCTGCTCCCGTCCCATTAACTCTTCCCTCCCCCAACTGCCCCCCCAGTATGTACTTTCCCCTTGAATTTGTCCCACCCCCTCTTGAAGCACCCCACAGTCCGCACTGATACCAGTTGCTCAGGCAGTGCATTCTACCCATTACCACTCTTTCAGTGAAGTAGTGCCTCCTCCTTTCCCTCCTGAATCTGCCCTTTAACTTCAGGGAGTGCCCTCTAGTATCTCTTCCGTTCTGGAGAGTGAGCCCACCCTGGAAGCCTACTCTGTCCATCCCCTTCAGGTACTTGAAGGTCTTGATCATGTCCCCTCTCTCTCTTCTATCCTCCAGGGTATACATGTTGAGCTCTTTTAGCCTTTCCTCGTAAGTTCTATCCCCCAACCCCTGGATCATCTTTGTTGCTCTTCGCTGCACTGCCTCCAACAGTTTGATATCCCTTTTCAGGTACGGGTGCCAGAACCGCATGCAGTACTCCAAGTGCGGCCTCACCAGGGACCTGTACAGGGGCAATATGACTTCACTACATCTGGATGTAACCCCCCCCTTACTATGCACCCTAGCATCCTGTTAGCCTTAGCTGCTGCCTTCCTACACTGGGTCGAGTGGTTTAGTTCCCCAGTCACCAGCACCCCCAGATCCTTTTCCTCGCTGGATGTGGGCAGTTTGATAACATCCATCCAGTAGCTGTATCCTGGGTATTTGGCTTCAAAATGCATCACCTTGTACTCCTTGGCGTTGAACCCAAGCTGCCAGGTGTGCGACCACTCCTTGAGGCTTGCTAAGTCCTCCTGCAGTAATCTGCCACCCTCCTCCCCATCCACCTCAGCACAGATCTCGGTGTCATCGGCAAAGAGGCTGATCGTATTCTTGATCCCAACCACTATGTCTGTGATGGAAATGTTAAAAGGACTGGTCCCAGTACTGATCCCTGTGTGGGACACCACTTGTCACTGCCATGGGCTCCAAAGCTTCTCCCCCTAGAACTACCCCCTGCTGCCTGTCCCTCAGCCAGTTTTCTACCCATTTGGCTAGCTTCCACCCTATTCCAAGATTCCTCAACTTGCAGGTCAACCTTCCATGTGGCACTGAATTGAAGGCCTTGCTGAAATCCAGGTACACTACATCTACCGCATGGCTGTCATCCACTGCCCTCGTGATCGAGTCAAAAAAATCAACCAAGTTAGTCTGACCGGATCTGCCAGCAATGAACCCATGTTGTCTGTCGTCTTGCAGATCATTATCCATAAGAAACTACACCAGCCTTTCTTTGAGGATAGATTCCATCAGTTTCCTCACAATTGTGGTGAGGCTCACCAGTCTGTAGGTCCCTGGTTCGTCTTTGGGCCCACTTCTGTGGAGAGGTACCACGTGTGTCTCCCTCCAATCTCTGGGCACACATCCCGTACTTAGTGAAGTCTTGAACAGATCCATCAGCGGCTCTGCTAGGACCTCTGCCAGTTCCCTTAGCACCCTGGGATGTACCCTGTCTGGTCCAAGTGCCTTGTCTACCCTCAGGGATCTAAGGCCCTCCAGCACCATTCCACCGTGATGTGGTTGTCTCGCCCCCCCATGCCTGCGCTCCCTTTCCCTGCAGGAACGGGGCCATCCCTCTCCCTTGTGAACATCAAACTGAAGTACTCATTAAGTACTTCTGCCTTCTCTGCCCCCTTGTCTACCCACCCACTGCCTTTCCTGATCCTAACTTTTTGCTCCTTGCACTTCCTTTTTTCCATGATATACCTGAAGAAATCCTTTTCTCCTTCCTTAATTCCCTGTGCTGATTTCCTTTCCCTGGCTGCCTTTGCAGTCCTGATCGCTCTGCTCACTTCCCTGGACTTCCTCACATAGATCTCCCCATCCTCTGCCCTGTTGGTTCTCTTGTAGGTTCGGAAGGCCCTTCTCTTATCCCTCACCTTCTCCGTTACCTCTCTGGTCATCCAGCTTGGATGCTTGGTCCTTGATTCCTTTTGCTGGTACTTGACACAAGCTTTAGTGGATTTGATCAGCCCTAGTTTTATGATCGCCCATTTCTGCTCTGCATCCATGTCAGGGTGGATGCCATCTATGCGTGTTCTCATTAATTGCCCCATCCTACCAAAGTCTGCCTTTCTGAAGTCCAGGACCTTTGTTTTTGTATTGTGGATCTCTCTACCCAAACTGACAGAGAACCACACTGTGTGGTGATCGCTCCTAGCCAGTGGTTCCTCCACCCTTACATCTGTGACCTGTTCTCCATTCTCCAGCACCAGGTCTAGAATATTTTCTTCCCTTGTTGGCACTGTCACCCTTTGGGTCAGGAAGCCACCCTGGATTGCTTCCAGGAGGATCTGCTCCCTGGCACATGCGGTGGCTGGGATGCTCCAATCCACCCCTGGTAAACTGAAGTCTCCCACCCCCAGAGCGCTCCCTTTGCCATAGAGTCTCCTTAGCTGCTCCCCTAGCTCCCGATCCATGTCCTCTTTCTGGGGTGGGGGCCTATAAACAACCCCCAATCAGACCCTAGCCCCCTTTGGGGCATGGAGTTGTATCCAAATGAGTTCTGACCTACCTTCCTCCCCCTCCTCCCTGACGCATCCAATCCCATCCCTTATGTAAATGACTACTCCCCCTTACCTTTTTCTCTGTCCCTCCTGAATAATTTAAATCTTGGGATGGCCAAGTCCCAGTCATGGTTTTGGGTGGCCCACGTCTCAGTGATGGCTGCTATGTCCACCTCTTCTTCTGCCAGTAGTGCCTGCAGCTCTGCCATCTTATTCCCCAGTCTCCTAGCATTTAGTGATACTACCTCCACCCTGACTCTCCCGAGCTGCCCCTTACTTTCCTCTCCCCCATCCTAGACAAAGTAGGCCCTATCACTGCTATGGGAGAGGTCCCTGACCTCTCTCCTGATTCACTCCTCCCAGCCCCCACAGCAAGTTTAAATTATACTTTGTAGTGATAAATTCCCCAGTATCTGCTTTAACACCCCTGACCCTCCTCACTTAGATGTAGCCTGTCCCCTGCATATAGATCTGGGTTCTCCCACGTGTCCCCCCTTTCTCCCACCCAGCCATACCCCATGGACTCACACCATTCTCTCAGCCACTTGTTGAAGTCCATAATTCTGCTTTTTCTGTCCATACTTGCCCTTGGCACTGGCAGCAGTTCTGAGAATGCCACTGTGCTTCCCTCCTGTCTGCATAGCTCCAATTCTCTGAAGCTGTCCTGAACCTCCTCTATCTGCCTTCCTTTCAGATCATTTGTTCCCAGGTGAAGAATGATGTGTGGTTTTCGGTTCCATGTGAAAATCGCAACTCCAAAAACGCGACTTCAGTATCAGTTAATGAATAATCGCATGTGTGATATTCGTGACGAAGCATATTAGCGCATACATTATAGCGCTACAGTCAAAATCGCTCAGTAAAATGCACCAAAATGCTAATTTTCAATCTCATCTCTACCCAGTACCAGTGCGTATTTCACATTACCCTAACACTCATTAAACAAGCACAAAAACAGAGTAGAAAATGAAGTGTTGATAGAAACATAGAAACACAGAAACATAGAATTTGATGGCAGATAAGGACCGCTTGGCCCACCTAGTCTGCCCATTTTCCTACCTAACAGATAAGCTGCAGATCCTAATTAACCAACAGCTTACTTCCTCCTACCCCCCACTAAGACTGCCTTATGTCTGTCCCATGCATTCTTGAATTCCCCCACTGTTCTTGACTCCACAACCTCCTCAGGGAGGCTGTTCCACGCATCCACAACCCTCTCTGTGAAAAAATACTTCCTCACATTACATCTGAGCCGTCCCCCCTCTATCTTCAAATTGTGCCTCCTTGTTCTTGCACATCTCTTTTTCTGAAAGATGCCACCCTCTTGGACTTTGTTGATTCCCTTGAGGTACTTGAAAGTTTCTATCATGTCTCCTCTCTCCCTCCTTTCCTCAAGAGTATACACATTAAGCTCCTATAGTCTTTCTTCATATGTCTTCTGGTGCAGACCCTGCACCATTTTGGTTGCCCTCCTCTGGACAGCCTTCACTCTATGTCTTTGCGGAGATGGGGTCTCCAGAACTGCACACAGTATTCCAGATGGGGTCTCACCAACTGTCTGTACAGAGGGATAACAACTTCCTGTTTTCTACTATTGATGCCTCTACCTATGCATCCCAATATCCCCCCAGCCTTCCTTACTGCCTTCTCACATTGCTTGCCCACCTTTAGGTCATCTGATATAATTACTCCCAGGTCCCTTTCCATTTTTACTGTTGTCAGTATCTCACCCCCCATTGTGTACTCTTGCCCTGGGATTTTGTTTCCCAGGTGCATTACCTTGCACTTCTTTGCATTGAATCTGAGCAGTCATACATTTGACCATTCCTCCAACCTTGCCAAGTCCCTTCTCATCCTTTCCACTCCATCTGGTGTATCAACCCTGTTGCAGATCTTTGTGTCATCTGCAAAGAGACATACTTTTCCTTCCAGTTCCTCTGCAATGTCACTTATAAAGACATTAAAAGAACCGGTCCCAGTACTGAACCCTCAGGCACCCCGCTAGTAACCCTCCTTTCTTCACTGTGGACTCATTTACTACTACCCTTAAGGCCCTGTTGTCTAGCCAATTTTTTATCCAGGCTACCACCTTGAGACCCACTCCAAGGCTGGCTAACTTGCGTATTAATCTTTTGTGTGGGACTGTATCAAATGCCTTGCTAAAATCTAGGTAAGCCATGTCCACAGCCCCTCCCTGGTCTACTACTTTGGTCACCCAGTCAAAAAAATCTATTAGATTCGTCTGACACAACCTTCCCATCGTGAATCCATGCTGCCTTGGGTCCTGTGCCAAACTGGCTTCTAGGTACTCAACAATTCTTTCCTTCACAAGTGATTCCATCATTTTACCTACCACTGAGGTCAAACTAACTGGTCTGTAGTTTCCTGCCTCTGTCCTGCTCCCACTTTTGTGAAGAGGAATGACATCCGCCCTCCTCCAGTCCTCAGGTGCCACCCCATCCTCCCATGATTTGTTAAAGAGAGTAGTCAGCGTGTCATTAGTTCTACCTTAGTTCTTTTAGAATTTTGGGTGAATCCCATCAGGCCCCATTGCTCTGTCCACCTTCAATTTTATTAGTTCTTTCAGAACCCTTTCTTCTGTAAATGGACTTATATCGACCCTCGTCTTCAGAGTGTTTCTCTTGTTTGGTTTAGGTACCGCCCCCTCCTCTTCCTTTGTGAATACTGAGCAGAAATATTCGTTCAGTATCCCTGCTTTTTCATTGTCACCCTCTACCCACATTCCCTCCCCAGTCCCGGAGAGGTAGATGTGTTATCTTAATGAAAGATCTATATTTGTGACACAGCAGGATAGGGACATAGAAACCTGTCCCCACCTCCCCGCACACATAGTTGATTACCGAGTAATATATAATACTTCAGCAGCCTAAACATTTTAAATAGTAGAATCAACACAGAACTTTGGTAAGGTTTGGTTGTAAATTAGGGAAATATTATTCTAAAACAGGGCAGTAGGCAGCCTAGGTCCAAGTCAGACAGCAGTCGGCATTTGTCATGGGTTGCTTCGGAATCTAAACTAACGACTCCAAAAGCGCGACTTCAACATCATTAAAAAAAGTACTGGGGGAGTAGTAAGACTGGTGGCCCTGTCACACAAAGGGGGAGCACACATAGGCTGGCACAAGAAAAAGCCCAGCAGAAAATGGCAAAGTGAGTATACACCCCCCCACACATACCCCCACACACACACACACACACCCCACACACACACACACACACACACACACACACACACACACACACACACACACACACACCCCACACACACCCCCACACACCCACCACACCCACACACCCCACACACCCACACACACACCCACACACACACACCCCACACACACCCCCACACCCCACACACACCCCCACCCCACACACACCCCCACCCCACACACCCACACACACACACCCCCACACACCCACACACCCACACACCCACCCACCACACACACACCCACCCCCACACACACACCCACCCCCACACACACCCACGCACACACACGACAAAGGGGAGACACATAGGCTTGTACAAGAAAAGCCCAGCAGAAAATGGCAAAGTGAGTATACACCCCCCCCACACACACACAGGGGGATGCAGAATAATTAAAATTACCCAGAGGTAACCACTGCTGCACAGGAGTGTAATGGCTTCTACGGGGTGGCTTCCAGTGAGTAGATATGTGATTTGAGCACATAGTCGCTATTACTGAGTGGTCGCTACGTTGTTTACACTGTGGCAGGGTTTTTTTCTATTACTGTACTTGCGCTGTTTTCCTGTGTCGCCGATCCGTGGGTAGCCATTGTTGACTCGCTATTTTTACAGTCACGATTATCAAAGGATACCGTGGTTCCCCCACCTTCTGTACATACCTACCAAAGTGCTGCTGCACTCTACCTACTGTCATGCCAGGCATGCACTCTACCCAGATGCTCCTTTTCCTGGCCCCCCCTTCCCCCCATCTGACCCCCTTAACTATAGAGTCCCCCAGAATTATGACTGACTTCTTTATGTGCTCCCTCTCTTTTTGTGGGCTCTCTTCCTTCCTTCCAAAATGCTCCCTTCCCCATCCCCCAGCTATTCCTCCCTTCTGCCTCCTCCAGTCTGTGTCCTGACTTCTCCCCCTTGCCAACTATGGCTGGTGCATCAGCATCACTTACTAGACTATTCCCCTTGTGTAGCCCCTTACCTTCCCCATGCCGTTTCCTCTGCCCCCATCCTGCCTTCCTCCCCACTATGGTTTTCCTGTGTTTTCCTTGAATAGCATGTGCCCCTTCCCAAGGTTCTTTCCTCAGCCTTGTTCCATCCTTATCCTTGCTGCCTCCTGTTTCTAACTTCTCTGCACCTCCCTGCTCCACTGTCCCTGGATTTGCTTCCTTACCACCTTTCTGCTGTCCCTTGTCTCTAGGGCTATAGGCAGTGCCTGCTACTTCTGTGATGTTTCCTTTCTCCCTGGTAGCGACCTCCCGCCTTTAACCTACTCAGTGATTACACTACCTTCCCCCTCCTGCTTCTCCCAGTTAGCCATACCACAGAGCTGATTTTCTCCAGGGATCCTCATTCCCTGTTTTTTTCCTGGCCCCCTTTTCCTGAGGTTTATGACCTTGCACTGGCCCTGCTATAGTCTTCTCTCCTCAACTACTCCAACCCTTCTCCACATCTTGCATGTGACTGCATTGGAGTTTGCAGCCAACCTCCTGATTCTTCTGGAATTTCCTTGTGCTGGACTGCTGGTGGCTGTATTGTGTGTCCCAACAGGTTCCTCTTATGACCCCAATCTTCCCTACCTCTGCCTCCCCATGCCTGCAGCTCCCTCCTCAGCCACCCAATTTCTTCCCTCATTTGCCCCATCTGCCAGCACACTAAGCATCCCCCAGCCCTCCACGCCACTGCCAGGAACATGGCTGCTCCACATCCTTGGCAACAAACTACCCATCCTAGCCCTTGCTGGCTGCCAATCACCTTCCTCCCTTCCCACTGATTGGACCTTCTCCTGTCCTGACTCTTCCCCCACGCTGGCCTCCTCTCATCTATATTGGTCATGTTTGCTGTTGTTATTCCCAGTAATCCCTATGTCGTCTATTCCCCTTCAGCCTTCCACACACTATGTCCTGCCTGCTCCCCTTCCCAGCTGAACATTACTAGTACCTGATATTGCCTAGTTGAAAGACCCCCCACAATATCCACCTATCACACCAATTAGCAATTCATTATGGATGCTGTACTCCCATTTCAGTTCAACCTATGCTTTTTCCCACCCCGTGACTGCACTATTGGATAGGTACTACATAAGCTGCACCTGAAGTCCCTTCCTCCAATCACAGGGCAGGTGTTCCCTATAAATGTGCTGTGTGTAAGGGAGGAGGGAGGGATGGGGAATGGTGGGGAATAGTGCCCACACCCAACTCTCACAAAAGAGTATCAGCCTTGTGTCTGCCTCTCACCACTCCTCCAAGCACTGCAATGTCATAAGGAGGAAGGTCCCACACACAAACACTATATTAAACAAGTTAGCACTACTACCCTAAAGGCAACAGACTCAAAAAGAATGTAAAGCTTACCCAGCAACTAAATCCTTTCCTCCTGTCTCAACTTCTCAGCAAAAGGAGGTTCAAACTACCTCTGTCAAACCAAGTCTGCTTAACTTGGTTTAACTTGGTATGGTTGAACAGAAAAAGGCAAAAAGCCCATCGAGACTGTTCCCCACACAGTGCGGGACTTGATTAATAGTTTTTCCTGATCCATATGTCTAATTTATTTTTAAAACTAGTAATGTTTTCAGATTCAATTAAATCTTGCAGTAAAGAGTTCCATAATCTAGGAGCCCTAAGAGTAAATAAATTACCCCTTTTGTTAGTTTTATGTCTCTTAACCTTGAGTTGCCTATTATGCAGTCTTGGGACTAATCTTTCTGCAAATGCAATTCCAAATGGTCTCATAAGGTCAGGTGACTGAAGCAAGTTATACATTAAGAGCATATCCCCTCTTATTCTTCTGTTTTGAAGTGTAAAAAGATCAATGGCTTTAAGTCTGGAGGGATAATCAAGATATGCTAACCTTGGCACCATCTTGGTGGCTCTCCTCTGTACCTGCTCCAGCTGAGCTATATCCTTTTTAAGACAGGGGTTCCAAACCGGGGACCTGTAATCAAGATAAGGTCTAATATAAGCCCTAAACAAGGGGATGAGGCATTGTTCTGAGTGATGTATAAAGGTTCATTTTGTTTGCCTCAAAAGTCTATTTGCCATATTAGAGATTTTAGTACGATCTTTCTCGCAGCTATATGTTTTAAGTGGCAACTTATTTAAATAATATGTACTATTCGGGTTGTTTTTACCAAGGTGTATGACCACGCACTTATCTTGATTAAAGTGCGTGCCATTATTTTTGGCCCATTGTTCAACTTTTCCCATATCTAATTCTAATGAAGCTATATTGTCAGAATTATTTACCCTACTCCCTAATACTGTGTCATCTGCAAATTTTGACATGTAGGTATTGGGTCCTGGCTGTAAATCACAAATGAAAAGATTAAACAGAGTTGGTCTCAACACTCATACCAGGGCGACCCCACTTGACACTATGCCCCAGTCAGACAGGGCATTGTTAATCCTAACTCGTTGGGTTCTGTTGGCTAACCAATCAGATGTCCAGTTAACTATTTCAGAAGATAGACTCAAAGTAGACATTTCGGTTATGCGTTTGTTATGTGAAACTTTATCAAATGTACGACTTAAATCTAACAGTATCACACCAGTGGGAATACCCACATCCAATAATGTGCTAATATTTTCATAAAAGGATATCAAGTTAGTTGTGCATGAGCGCTTTGGTGTAAATCCATGTTGTAAAAAGTCTTGAATCCCTAGTGTAGTACACTCCAGTTCAATCTTTGCCTTTATAACCCTTTCCATTAATTTTCCTATTACAGAGGTCAGACTAATGGGGCGATAATTCTGAATACTGCCTCAGTTTCCTTTTTTAAATATTCTGCTCTACTGCTATGTGAGAAGCACTGGTATTTAAGCCCCAAAGAGCTGTAAATTGATCCTGGCTGAGGAGGACAGAATCTTCCAGAAAGCTGCTAACAATGCCTGTAGAAAAGAAATTATTATCCAGCTCCCACACACAAACGCTGTATTAAACAAGTCAGCACTACTGCCCTAAAGGCAACAGACTCAAAAAGAATTTAAAGCTTACCCAGCAACTAAATCCTTTCCTCCTGCTCTTCAACTTGTCAGCAAAAGAAGGTTCAGACTACCTCTGTCAAACCAAGGCTGCTTCAGTATTGAGTCGTAAGGTTACACTTTGAACCAGGCTGGGTGCCCACTGGGTGAAGTATTGTATTGCATTCCCCGAAGAGAATAAATAAGCCTGTTAACTGTGTGTGCTAAAAAAAGATGCACATTTGACCTCCAGGACTCTAGGCTAGTAGGTGATTCAGACCCAAAACAGACAGGAGGGTTACCCTGTTTGTCTCCTGTTCACATATTGCACTTTGAGGTTTGGCACTGTGACAGCAGAGGGCCTGACCTGCGGAGCACAGTTCTGACAGTGGTAAATGACTGTCACTCCACAGAAGGAAAAGTGACCAGTGGAGTATCTCAGGGATCAGTGCCGGGACCAGTCCTATTCAACGTCTTCTTCAGTGATATTGTGCGGGACCTAGAAGGCAGAATTTCCCTGTTTGCTGATGACACGAAGCTCTGT
This sequence comes from Neoceratodus forsteri, assembly GCA_016271365.2. Classification (NCBI taxonomy): domain Eukaryota; kingdom Metazoa; phylum Chordata; order Ceratodontiformes; family Ceratodontidae; genus Neoceratodus; species Neoceratodus forsteri. The sequence goes on from CM028133.1 coordinate 67,826,509, forward strand.
AATAGAGTGGATACGCTAGAGGATGTAGAAAGAATAAGGAGGGACCTGCATAAGCTTGAAAAATGGTCAAAGGGTTGGCAGTTTAAATTCAATGCAAAGAAGTGCAAGATAATGCACATGGGGCACAAAAACCCTGGAACAACATCAGATGAAGGGTGAGGATATAGCACGCACCAAACAGGAAAGGGACCTTGGGGTTATCATCTCTGATGACTTCAAGGTAGGAAAACAGTGCGACAAGACAGCAGGTAAAGAAAATAGGATGCTGGGATGCATGGGCAGGGGCATCACCAGCAGGAAAAGGGAGGTCATAATTCCACTATACAAGACATTAGTGAAACCCCACCTGGAGTACTGTGTACAGTTCTGGAGATCTTAGCTACGTAAGGACATACACAGGGTAGAGAAGGTTCAGAAGAGGGCAACAAAGCTGGTACAGGGATTGCATCACAAATCTTACAAGAACAGGCTGAAGGACTTGAATATGTACTCCCTACAGGAGAGAAGGGAGAGAGGGGATATGATAGAGACATACAAGTACCTTACAAGAAGGAACAGGGTACAGGAACACATTATTTTCCAGCGAAAAATATGATCCAGGACTACAGGGCAGGGGATGAAGTTGGAGGGAGGGCGATTCAGAGGAAACGTGATGAAGAATTTCTTCACAGAACAGGTGGTGGACAAGTGGAACAACCTGCCAGAGGAAGTGGTGGGGCTGAAACAATCATGGGATTTAAGAATGCATGGGATAGACATAAGGGCATTCTGGAGGTCAGGGGCAAGGATCAATAGACTTCTAAGAAAACAAAGTGAACTTACAAGTGCAAATGGGCAGACTGGGTGGGCCATAGGCCCTTATCTGCCAACAGTGTCTATGTATCTATGTATCTAGGGATATAATAATTATTCTTCCAACCTAGAGGTATATATTCTGCCAAATATATGGTCAGAATAGTTTTCTTCTCTCTACTGTTCAAATCAAGAACATCTAAGGCCTAATCAAGTCATAAAAACCAATAGGATGTATCCACTCCCCATCTGCATTCAAGAAGAAGAAATTTACTGTGCCCTGTTATCTCTGGCCTTGGACCTGATGGAATCCTTGGTGATGTTTATAAGACTTTTGCCAATTGGTGGCTTCCCATTTTCAAAATACTCTTCAATAACTTTGTTCAAGGCTCCAACCTCCCAAAAAGCTGGTCTGGCAGTGTAATATTTCCTGTATTCAAAAAGGGGGATCCTTTAGATGCTAAAATGTACAGGTCAATAAGCCTAATAGATGTGTCGCAAAAATTATTTTTCAAAATCAAACTGAACAGATTAACACATTAGCTTGATGAACAATCAATAATCAGCTAATTACAAAATGGATTTAGAAGTGGTAGATCGACCATACAACACTGCTATGCGTTAAATCACTTAAAGAGCAACTATCTAGCACCCTTGCCCAGGAAGCATAATTAAGCCTTACCTGGGCAGAAGTCCTATAGTGCCCATATTTTTTTTTTAATTCACCATTTCAGAAAGGAAGGGATTGTATTTTGGCTAAGTGGAGCCGAACTGATCTCTTCCACTTCCTGATACCACTGCAGTCAGCGATCCGCCGCCGTTCTGCCCCCATGCTCACTCATTTTGTGATGTCTTTCTTTGTAGAGCGTGGGGGCGCACGTCCACAGAAATGAATGGGGGATTGTTTTTAACGTTAAATGTATGTACTTCAGATGGCCGTTTGGAACTAATCATGGCCCCTGCTTACTTGGTGTGAAAGAACAGAAGAAGGCCACAGCCCATCGTGTTCCCCACACTATGTGGGACATTATTTATCTATTATCCCTCAATCAAACATCTAATTTGTTTTTAAAGACAGTGGCATTAGTTGCCTCGACCAATTCTTGTGGCAAGGTGTTCCATAAAATGGATGCTCTTATTGGAAAAAGGTTTCCCCTTTTGCTGGTTTTATAAGTTTTTACTTCAAGCTGTTTATTATACAGTCTCGGAACATGTCTCCTTTTGGAGAGTGTTAGACCACATTTTTCCATTAGATCTGGTGAATTTATTAAATTAATAACCATAAGCATATCACCTCTTAATCTTCTAGTCTGAAGACAGAAGAGACCAGTAGCTTTTAATCTGTTCTGATAATGCAAGTTTGTTAATCTTGGAATCATTCTAGTTACTCTCCTTTGAACCTGTTCAAGAATTGCTATGTCTTTTTTTTTTTTTGGTTTGATTCCAGAAAGGGAAGCCATAGTCTAGATACAGTCTAATGTATGCCCTATACAACGGAATAAGGCATTGTTCAGTGCGATTAACAAAAGTGCATTTTATTTGCCTCAAAAGTCTGTTGGTCATGCAAGCAGTTCTAACACAGTGATCATTTGATGTAAGTTTATTATTAACATATAACCCTAAATCTTTTTCACAATTTGATGAGTGAAGTGGTAGTCCGTTTACATATTATATCGTTTTTGGATTATTTACACCGAAATGCACTACTAAACATTTGTCTTGATTAAACTGCAGATGATTTTCATTTGCCCAATGTGTTAATTTTTCCAAATCCTTCTTTAATGCAGGAATATTTTCTTGATTATTAACCTTGCCCCCCAATTTATTATCGTCTGCAAATTTAACCATGAAGTTATTTGGCCCTGTTTGTAAATCACTGTTAAAGAGATTAAACAATGTTGGTCCTAAGACCGACCCCTGTGGTACACCACTTGTCACACTACCCGAATCAGACAAGATATAATTAATTCTGATTCTCTGAGAACGATTTGTCAACCAGTTTAAAGTCCAGTTGACAATGCCAGGTGAAAAACCTGTGCATTTTAGAAGGCCATTGTTAGTTAAGCGGTGGCCATGATTTGTTCCAAATGGCCACCATAAGTACATAAATTTAACATTTAAAAAACAGTCCCACATTCATTTCTATGGAAGCACGCCCCCCCGCTCTACAAAGAATGACATTACAAAACGAGCGAGCGTGGGGGTGGAACAGGGGCGGATCGCTGACTGCAGTGGTATCAAGAAGTGGAAGGGATCAGTGCAGCTCCACTCCACAGAGCCAAAATACAATCCCTTCCCTTCTGAAATGGGGGCACAGAAACATTTCAATTTTGGTTCCAGCAGACTAGGAGTCCAGTAAGGTTAGTTTATGCTTCAGGGGGGAGGTACTGGGAAAGAGCGAGATAGTTGCTCTAATATGAAAATACATGACATTAAAAAGTGATACACCCCATTGTTGCTTTGTAGACTTTTCCTCAGCCTTCAACAGTATAAGTTGTATTATATTATGGGACAAATTGCAAGAATATGGTCTGGATCCAGAACTTCTGGACACAATAACATGACTTCACAGAAATACTTGGGCAAAAGTAAAATATAATCAAGAAAGATATACTACAACAGAATTCAATACAAATCTTGGTGTCTGCCAAGGCTGCATTTTGGTGCCAACGCTTTTTAACATATATATAAATTTAATCATACAAGGTCTCAATAATACAGAATTTCATTCACCAAGAGTACTGGACCAAAGAGTTCCCTCTTTTGCTTATGCCAACGACTTCGTCCTTACATCAACTTCAGCTTTAGGGCTACAAAGAAAACTGAATCACTCTGCAATACTTTGCAAAAATCACAATTTTTAAAACTTATATGGGGAAAACTAAGATAGTTATATTTGGCAGTAATAGTAGATTCTGCCCTAACATTTGGATTAAAAATAAAATATAAATAGTCAATTCATCCAACTATTTAGGAGAAAGATTTTTATATAATAACTCATGGAAAGAACATATTCTGTATACACAAAATAAACTTAATTCAGCTTCTAAAGCATTTAAGATCTTTAATGCGAAACTCGGAAAAAGTACAGTTACAGGGGTATTAAAGGTATTAAATGCTAAAGTTAAAACTAGTGCCCTATACGACTCAGAGATATGGGGTGATGACAATTCAAAGGAATTAGAAATTCAAGTGAATAAATTATACAGACATATTTTAATGGTTCCCCAATCAATCCCGGCAGAAATCCTACAAATGAAACTTGGACAGTATGCTTTATCTACCTTAATTCTAGAAAGAAGGATGCTATTCACACTTAAATTATTTTTATAAAATGGGGAAAGGATTTTAAGCAATCTGATTGTTAGCCGTGCATTAGAAGTGTCCAACGCATGCTAAAAACTAGTTCTCCCAACCAAGATACATTACCTTCTTCAAATCCTTGAGCCATAGAACGTTAAAACTTAAACAGCCATAATTTTTTCTCCTCCTTGCCGAGAAAAACCCCAGCACACTAATACGTCATAGGTCAATACAAGCTTGAAGGACTAGCCCATTTAAGAACTCGCCACCCACTAACCTGAGTGGAAATCATATTTAAGATCACCCATGTACAAATCAAGATTACTTTTGAAAAGCTGGAGAGTAGGACTATGCACCACTTCTAAAGGTAGTGAATTCCATACTGGTACTACTCTTTGTGTAAAAAAGTGATTTCTTCTGGTTGTCTTATTTATACTTGATTTGAGCTTTAATTTACGAGATCTAGTATTATTAACAATATGTTGCCATTCCATACAGATTGATTCAAACAAAGCCGTATCCCTTGTTGCTTCATAAATTAAACATAAATCACCTCTTAAAGAATTATATATAATGGGGTAAAGATTCAGCACTTTTAATCTAGTCGCATATTTTAATGTTTTCATATTGGAAGCATATCTAGTAAATCTCTGTTGAATTTTTTTCTACATACAGTTTATCCCGAACCAGAGTAGAAGCACACAAGGAAGAGCAATAATATAGATGAGATCTAACTATACTACAATACATAGGAATTAAAACTTCAGGCTCTCTAGATTTAATATTTTTCATAATGCAATTAATTAATCTTAGACATTTTTGAACTGTTCTGTTGGTGTGCTCTGAAAATTTCAGGTTACTAGTTATGGAAATCCCCAGATCCTTCTCAGATGTTACTGTACTTAGCTGAATGTTGTCCACAGAATAGTTTAGAAGTCTATTACGTTTACCAAAATGCATCACTTTGCATTTAGAAATATTGAAGGTTAGTTTATTTTCTTTAGCCCAAATAGATAAATTATTCAAATTAACCTGTAACATGTGAGTGGTGGTAGTATCATTAACTATACAGCCTAACTTTGTATCATCCGCATATTTATTTAACCATATTCCATTAGTGGTATTCATACTAGAGATGAGAATATTAGATAAAATTGGACCCAACACAGACCCAGAGGCACTCCACTAGTTACTGTACTCCAAGTAGACTTATATCCCCTGATACTAACTTGATGCTTTCTATCAGTTAACCAGGATGAAATCCACCTAACAATATTCTTGTGTAATCTCATATTCACAAAACACTCAATCAGAACTTTATGTGACACTGAGTCGAAAGCCTTTTCATAATCCAAAAAGACCACATCAACTGGAAGACCTGCATCCAAAGCTGCACTAATTGGTTCAAAAAAAATAATTAAATTATTATGACATGATCTACCTGGTATAAATCTATACTGGGTTATATCAGTCTGCCCACTAATTGTTATACAGTATGTGTGCTTATTTTATTTAATAATAATTTTTCCATAATTATACCTATGCAGGAGGTCAAGCTGATGGGTCTATAATGCTTGACATTTTGTTTTGTACCCCGCTTATGGATGGGGACCACTAAGGCTTTTTTCAATTCATCTATAATCTCCCCAGTTCCAATAGATTCATTAAATAAGAAAGTAAGAACACCTACAATCTCAAATGAAATTTCCTGGAAAAAAACAAAGGGGATATTATCTGTTCCAACTGAAAGTGAAGATTTGAAAGAATTAATGGCTGAATAAACTTCAGAAACTGTAAATCTAACTTCTTGTTCCTCCAAAGTATAATCTATTTTATTCATGGATTCGCTAGGTTTGAAGATATTAGAAAAATATTTATTAAATTCATCAGCCATTTGTTGTTCATCAGATATCAAGTTATTACCAATTTGCAACGGGCCTGCTTTAGATGGATTCCCTCTCAAGGATCCAATATAATTAAAAAAAACTGTTTTTTATTATCTTTAGTTACCACTGCAAGTTTATACTCCATGGGCTGGATATTCAAACTGCGCCATTCAAAGGCGCAAGTCCTTGCGCTGCGCAAAATAGATGCGAAGGGGTGTGTCCCATTCGATATTCAAAGGAGTTGTGCTATTAGAGCAACTCCTTTGAATATCGCCCCCAACCATAGCCACTGTGCATGGCAGTGGAACTATCATAGCGCAAGTTGACAAAGTGGAGCAGTCAACTTGCGGTGGCGCATACCATTGCGCCATGCCAAAAATCACTTATATTCAGGCAGGAGATGCAATGGGGCCATAATATACGCAAGGCTAGGGGCCATTTGCATGTCATTATAGCCCCATTTGCATGCCATTAGCATGTAGGTGCGCCGATCCCCGAGGACTTGCGCCTGGCGCCTGCCAGGCAGCAGCCGTCGGGGACCAACGCACCCTGCAGCCCAATCTCGGGCAGCAATGTGGCTTCCCCACCTCCTCCCATACATCTCCCTGGTGGTCCAGTGGACCGAAATGCCCGATCGTGGGCAGAAAGAATACAGAACCCCCCCCACATCCCATGTGCCCGATCGCGGGCAGTAAGTAACTGCCCCCAAAACATCTCCTGGTGTCCCAGTGTGGCCCCACCCCACCCACTCCTAAGCCCCACCACTCCACCCCCCGCAGCGGCAGCATCCCACTCGCCTGCGTCAGCTTCGCCGCTCATCGGAGCTGATTGCGCCAGGCTGCACGCCCATTGTGTGCAGAGCCAATGGGCGGCAGCCCATACCGCACATGACAGTCCATCTGGACTGGCATGTATTTATGGCTGCACGCCCATTGGCTCTAGCTCTGTACCACGGGCGGCAGCCTCACCGCCAGTCAGTCGGTGGGCGGCAGGCGGGTGGATGCTGCCGCCCGCCGCCGCCGGGGAGCGGTGGTGGGGCTTCGTGGGTGGGTGGGTGGGGCCACTAGACACCAGGAGATGTTTTGCACTTACTTACTGCCCGTGATCGGGCACATGGGATGTGGGGGTTCTGTATTCTTTCTGCCCGCGATTGAGCACATGGGATGTGGGGGTTCTGTATTCTTCTGCCCGCGATCGGGCACATGGGATGTGGGGTTCTGTATTCTTTCTGCCCGCGATCGGGCACATGGGATGTGGGGGTTCTATTCTTTCTGCTCCGCGATCGGGCACATGGGATTGGGGTTCTGTATTCTTTCTGCCCGCGATCGGGCACATGGGATGTGGGGGTTCTGTATTCTTCTGCCTCATGATCAAGCACATGGGATGGGGGGTTTCTGTATTCTTTCTGCCTGATCGGGCACATGGGATGTGGGGGGGTTCTGTATTCTTTCTGCCAGCGATCGGGCACATGGGATATGGGGGTTCTGTATTCTTTCTGCCCTTGATCGGGCACATGGGATGTGGGGGGGTTCTGATCTGCGTTGCCCAAGGACCGGGACATGGGATGGGGGGTTCTGTATACTTCTGCCCGCTGATCGGGCATTTCGTCCACTGACCACCAGGGATGTGGGAATGGGAGGAGGGGAGCTACACTGATGCCCGCGATCGGGCTGGGGGGCACAGGGACTGGGTTAGCCAGCCAGGTGGCAGCTGCTGTGTTGCACCCTGCAATGCAGCAGCTCACCTGTGGGTGGCCCTCATACTTAAGCCTTTTTGCTCAAAGTTGTGCAGGCGAGGTTGGGGTTGCGCTGACAACTCTGCACAGCCCAACTGAATATCGGGCTGCGAGTAGTTTATGCATGGTTCCTTCCTCCAGTTGCGCATGCATTCATTTGCATTGCGCTGTTGCTCAGCCTGTTTTCAGTGGCGCAACTGCCTACTGCTGAATATCGCAGAATGGCGAATTTAGACTTCATGATAAACCTGTTGGCAAGATAAAGAACCCTGTTGCGATGGCGCAACCCTTTTGAATATCGGGCCCCATATCTTTCTTTGCCTTACGAATAGCTGCTTTAGATTTCTTAGCTTTTTGTTTAAACTTAATCCAGTTAGCAACAGACTTTTGCTTTCTATATTTATTGAAGGCTTTTTTTTTTTTTTAACTCTCACAAGTCAGAACCAAAGAGGAAGTCTCTTATGGTTTTTATATTTTTTACATTCTGGAACCCAATTATCAAAACAGTAATCCAATTTTTCTTTTATTTTGTCCCAAAGATGTTGTACGTTAAGATTATTTAGCTCCTGCTGCCAATTCCAGTCTATGAGGTAGGCCTTTATTGCCCCGTAATTAGCTTTAGTGAAATCCCTCATTTTAGCTATACCCTTAGTGGTCGTTTTGTAGAATGGTCGCTGTCACCCAAAGGTTCAAGTACATTTGGTGTTTCTACCTGGTCATTGATATTAGTAAAAATTAGATCAAGGATATTATCCTCCCTGGTAGGTCCCCGAACCAGTTGATCCAAACCCAAATACGCAACTGTTTCCAAGAATTTAATTCCCTGATTACAGGAGCCCACTAGAGTGTCCCGATTAATTCCTGGATAATTAAAGTCTCCCATTAATATAATATCATCCAGGTGAATCATTTTTTTTAAATATTCCATGAGCGTTATCATTTGATTTTGTAGATGGGGGTCGATAACAGAGAGCTAGTGTAATATCATTAAATTCCAATTTTAGTTTGACCCATATAATTTCAAGGTCATTCGGGGTCGGTATGTCCGGGCTTACTTCCTGACAGAATTCCACAATCTTTAACATAAACTGTTACACCTCCTCCTCCTCCTGATTGGATACAATTCTTTTTAAATAATGTATAGCCTTGTATGTCTTGGCCCCACTGATCTGCAGTGAACCAAGTTTCAGTCACCCCACACACATCTATATTATAAGTGTTTAATACAAGATGAAGTTCACCAATTTTATTAACTAGACTTCTGGCATTCAATAATAATATTTTGAATTTGGAGTGATATACAGTATATTAGGGTTAAATTCAGAATAAGCAGTGGGTGCTGGATTCAGTTTGTTACAAATACTGACTGAAGTGTTAGCTAAAGGGATAGCATATGCTACACATTTATCCTGTGGCTCCCCTCTTTATAAGTTTAAATAAGAGTCAACTGCAGCACTGATTGATTTGCCCAGTAATTGAGATCCCCTTTTATTTAAATGAAGGCCATCACCAGCAAAATATTACCAATTATTATACTGTTCCCAGTGCATCAAACACTTAATATTCTGCTTCAAGCACTAGCCCCATAACCAAGTATTGACTTGTTTAATCTTAGCTTCCATATAATAATCAGCCCTTGGTGCAGGTAATATTTCTGAAAAGACTATGTTGGCCCCAATATCAGATAATATGTTTGTTAGCCCTACAAATGCTTCCTTTATCTGCTGGATACTTTGGTATCTAATATTATTAATTCCTGCATGAATAATAACCATGGGGTCCTCTGAACTATTTTTCAAAACGTGTCTAGTTATTTTAGCAATATCCTGAATTTTTGCACCTCGAAAACAAGACAGTGTACGAGATGCTTTATTCTTGTCACAAATTTGTCTATCAAGTTTAGATATCGTTGAATCTCCTAACACATAGATGTCTTTAGAACAATTAGACACCATGCCTTCATTCAAAGTATACTGTTCGTTATTAGCACAGTCTGTAGGATCAGAAAAGCTAAGTAAATCACACTGTCCATGATTGCTGTTGTCGTTATAAGAGGGGGTGTAGAGTAAGTCCCAGGTTACTGCCAGTATGGTCTGATTGTGAGGGGGCCACTGGTATTTCTTCAGCCAAATTTACCATGGTGGGTACATCATTTAAGTCAATAAGAGGGTCAAAACTATTGCTTATTGGTGTATAAAAACATCACAAGTGCCTTGTCTTCCATCAACGGTTTTCATTACAACCTCCATCATACCATGCAAAAGTAATTGGCAGTAACTGTTAACTTATACTAATGTATACCTTGTTGCAGAGGAAGCTTGACCTGCTAACCTTCTAACCACCGAACACGCCAAACACACGCCGATGCGCGTCTTTGTCCACGTCTTCACGCATGACGACGCACGCTCACCCTGCTTGCCACAGGGTTTGTAGCTATAGCCCTAGTTGACCCGGAAGTGCCTCTAAAGGTCAGGCCGAGTCCTGAGATGAAACTAAATAAAATCTAAAAGGTAAAAGCCTATAGTGCTTTTAAAGGTAAAAAACGCCACCAAAATTGTGGCTGTTCAGGTCTGAATGCCTGTCTGTAGCACCCAAACACAACAATAGTGCACTACAGTGAGTATGTAGTTCTGGAGGAAAACTCTCAGGACAACTCCTCTACCTTGCTACAGTAACTTGCTAGGGCTCCAGAAGCTCTCGTAACAGTGAGAGCACACAGTACTACAAAAAATCACAGTAATGTTTCATATACAGCAACTCAGGCATTGCAGGACTCAGCAATACATATAATTTAACACACAACAGGCAGCAATTCTGCAACAAAACGGTTGCTCGCCGCAGGGCTTGTAGATATAGCCCTAGTTGACCCAGAAGTGCCTCTAAAGGTCGGGCCGAGTCCCGAGGTGAAACAGGCAGCAATTCAACTCAAATATAAAAAATGGACCATTCAGCTTGAATGCAGCAGAAACAGTTTAAAATAATAACAAAACCCTCCTTTATTCTATTGAAAAAAACACCCAAATGACTTTTTTTTGTGTGTTTTTTCTCACACATTATTTGGTTTGCCGCTCACTGTCCCTCCTGCCTAGACCAGTCTTCTGCGGGCTCCACTTCCACCCACCATCATACACATGTGAGGACTTTTCAAACCCATCTAGTAGCTATAGATCAAATACCTTATTTTCACCCACTTAGAACACAGCCGAATTCCCAGCCATACAAAAGATACTTCCTTATCTGTATGTTAAATCTCACAGCTGCCCGTAATTCAGTCCAGTCTGCTAGTCGCTCCAACCAGTCACTGGTGTGGCCCACCCCTGACTTCAACCCTTTCCCTTAGCAGCACACAAGTCACGAACTGCCACTACTGTTCACCATTCTGTCCGCCCGCTTGCCTGCCCATGATCTGCCTAGTCCTTTGTTCTTCGAGTTAAAGAATAAATGATTAAAAAAAAACACCCGAAGCAGCAGCTATATCAGTTCCTGGGATCAGATGCTGAAACCACTCACCCGCTCCCTGGTACAGCACAAACAGCTGTGCAGCAGTGTGTCGTGCCCCGCTACTAAACCAGAGATCGTTTTCCTGTTAAAGACAGAGCAGTGGCGTTAAATCCATCTGTTCAAAGGACACTACTGGGAAGTGATGTTTCCATTCGTCTGCAATGACCCTGTGCACATATATGTACAGAATTGTCAGTACATTTTTCTGAAGCTTTACTTTGTTTTTTCTAACTGTTTCACTGAAATTTTGTTATAACAATATCGTGCTTGTGTGTGTGGCAGGCGGTAAAGTCTTAGCAACCACATGAAAGCTCAGCTACGGTAGTCTTAAGTCAGAAAGCGAAAGCTAACGAAAGCAAAGGAACCACCTGAAATCATATTACAGTAAAATAAATAACTTTTTTATTATTCAAGGCTAAAAATTTTTATTTCTCCCCCATGTAAATTAAGTAGCCACATTTTATAAGCGCAAGACACTCCATGGTATACGTTAGGTCTAACACATGGCTAGGGTGCTGGACGCACTCGGCCTGCGGTCTCGTGCCTCACTACACCCCCTATCTGTGCGTTAGGACTGTCTTAACGCGCACACTGTCATGTCTTATTGCTTACTTGATACACGATATCAGAATACTCCATTAGTGTTTAGAGGAAGAAATTCAATACTCCGAACAAGCTTTCAACTCATCTAACTTAAAACTAATTAAGGTGGTCATACTCCCTAGTGGCACTGGGCATCCATTATGGGACATTTATCTGAAATCTTGGAAAGAAATTGCCTTATATGTAAAATTTAGATTAAGGGACATAGAAATCACAAGCAAATTTGGCCGTCTGTCACAACTAAAGTTATACAGATGGTATAAGCAGACAAAAACCACACATAAAATTAAACCCTATCTATTATAGTTAACGGACTTCAAGGCCCGGAGGTTAATAACCAGGATCAGACTGGAAATTTATACAGCCCAATATATCCACTTTAAACAAAAAAGACCAAGTATTGATTCACCTCTCTGCAAATGTGGGTATAAGGTGGAAGATGATTTAAGACACATTTTGCTTGTCTCTCCCCTTTTTAATAAGGGTAGAAAAGAATGGCTGGGGCATATCCTAGGTGATCTCGGTCCCCCTCTCAATCAAATTGTCTCTTATCTTTTTAACTCGTATGATGTAAACACCTTGCATAAATTAGCTGGTTTCCTCAAATCTACATGATTGTAAATGTAATAATGTACCAAAATATGGTACAAACGTAATGATAAGTTTTAGAAGACATCATGTATGGACGTTTTATGCATCAAATGTTTTAATATTTATAATGTAAAAAATTGTATTTCTTTTTATGGGTTGTATGTGTTACAAACCCACTCAGCAGGTCAGCCCTCTACTTCCAAAGTGCCAACCTCCAAGTGCAGTCCTGTGAACAGTTAACAGAAACAGGGTAACCCTCCAGTCTGTTTTGTGGGTGCGAATCAACCTTTGGTCTCAGTTCTGGAAGGATTCAAACTGTGAACCTCTTGCTAGTGTACCCAATGCACAGGCTCAGATAATTCTGTCTTCGGGGGGGGGGGACAGATATCTTTGCCTACTGACACCTAACCAGGTGTACAGAAATTAACCCTTAAAAACTCTAATAAAGACCTCAGATTTCTCTTACCTTTTTCTAGTTTGGTATCACCATTTCAAGCTTATGCACAGTGTCTGCTTTAACCATATATACTTCACTTGTTAAAGAAAAGAAATTCAAAGACAGACCAGGTAGGCTCTAAAAATTGAGCTTTACTAAAATAGATAAAAGTATATAAACCATAAAATACAGAACAATATATCACAAGAACCATACAATCTTTTAAAAGAACAAGGTTTTAACAGTGCAGTTCCTACTACAATACTTAGATCTCTCTACCTGTATACTTGCTTAAAGTGCTCAAAGATGTTTCTTTGTCAGAGCGTAGATAAAAGTCTCTGAAGGAAATCAGAATACTGTTTAAAAAACTGTCTTGGCCAATCCCATTGCATGAGGTCACCTATAGTAGCTCCTCCTGTTTATGAAAAATCATACACCCAGAATATTTTATCATATTAGAAGGTAAGATAATTAAGGTTACATCAGCAGAAACTCCTTTCCCCATGTGACTTCCCCAATCAAGTCAATAAATTTCCTTTCATCTATAAGCAGTATCCTCTCTGACACAGACATCAAAGCATTTATGATTTCGCACCAGTGTGCTATCACCTGGTTTCCTCCTCTAACGTCATAAAATGGACACTGATTTCCCTCTTAGCAGTTAAAGCTATATTTAACTTAGAAAAACAGGAGATTCTTGATTAAGGCCAGTTCTAGTCTGTAATTAGCTTCTGGCCTTCCAGGTAACACCTTGTATCTAAAACCTGGGTGTGTGTGTGTGTGTCAACACACATGCTGTCTCAGCATCTCTCATGAGACAGAGTCCATAACACATTTTTATATTACAAAAATGATACAGTGATCAGAACCAGCTGTCCAAGTGTCACAGTAAGTATTTGTAATGGCATACTGCCGAACAATAAACAAGCTTTAAATAGCTTTGAAAGTCATCCCCCTTCTCGATAGGCTCTGAGAATGTAACTGGAACCTGGGGAGGGGGCAGGCATATTCATGAAATTCACCACAGCCTGAAATCCTGTAATTACTATGCCTTAGTCATGTCCTCTGTTGAGGTCAGTTTATTTGTGTCTACTGGTGGCTCCTTTCCTTCCTCAGGAGCAACATGTTTTGGTTTTTTTTCTTGGCAGGCACAGTCTCAGATGTCTGCCCTAAGGCTATTTCATTTTTTCTGGATTTAGGATTCCCTCTTTCGGATACCCTGATTTCTGAACCATCTCTTACAACTGTGTCCTTCTTTTCTATGCCCTCTAACAGGGACTGCTGCTTGATGTGAGGGTCTGGACCCTCATCTGAGCATTTAGGAGACATGGAGCCAGACTGAGAAGGCATACTGTCTTGTAATTTTTTTGTCATTTTCTTTTGCGTTTTAGGGCAAAACTTAATACAAAGCTCACAATTAACAAAAATCATGATCTGGACCCAGGCACCTTAAACACAACTTGTGGCAGTTTGCCTTAGCCAGGAGTTTAAAATAATAGGTTACTCACCTGTAACTGTAGTTCTAGGAGTGGTATATGGTTCCAATCCACATGATGGCAGATCCTCCAGAAGAGCCAGTTCATAAGAATGTCTTTAAGCAAAGCTCTTCCCACCACCTGAGTGGGTATATCCCTCGGCTCCACCCCATGATGTCAGATCCTGCACATTAGAAGTAAGGATCTACGCGACACTTGCCAGAGGAGGCCTGGTAGATGGGGTGAATGAGAACCATATACCACTCCTAGAAAGTACAGTTACGTAAAATCTTACCGCAACACTAGTCTTTGAGGAGTGTCTGTTACAGTAGGTAATACACATGGGTCATCGCAAGAGGTCGTTGCAGCACATGGCTGTTCTTCTAGCAGTCTTTTCCAGGGGCCACCCACATAACATCAGCTTCCTGTTTCCTATATAAGTGTGGGCGGTCCCTGGTATCCTCAGTTCCCCCTCTGGATTCAGCTCACTAAGCAAGGACTGAGGGGAAGCCAAGACACCGTAAGTATCCCAATCCATAAGTCATTGGACCAGAATTTGTTCTCCTAGAGAAGGAGGGAGATGGAGAGCGGGATGGCACCTACTGCAAGAGACACTCCTCAAAGATCTACTGTTACATTTTATGTAACTATCTTCCAAGGAGTGGTCTCTTGCAGTTGGTAATACACTTGGGATGAATACCAAGCAGTAAACCCAAGAAGGGTGGTCATTATGACAGGAGGCCTTGTAGGACAGTTCAGCCAAAGGCCATCCTACGGCGTGAAGCAATATCTAGGTTGCAATGCTTTGTGAAAGTACGGATTGTGGACCAGGAAGCTGCATTGCAGATATCCATTATAGAGGCCCCTTTAAAGCAGGCTGCAGCAGTGGCCATAGCTCTGGTGGAATGGGCTTGGACCGGTCCTGGCAACAGTTTGTTGTACTGTGAATAACAAAATGATACACAGTGTACCAGCCAGTTGGAGAGGGTCTGTTTAGTGACTGGAAGTCCTCCTCTATGTGAGGCGAAGGTTACAAAAAGTTGCGAAGTCTTTCTAATCGATTTCATTCGATCAGTATAGTATTGTAATATACGATGAACATCTAGAGTATCTAAGAGGTGTAGACCTCGACTGGAGTGTTCAGGATAATATTCTGGTAACTCCGGGGAATGGCAGTGATGCCAGAGAAAGAAACTTGTCTTGCCTGGTGGCTGGAAGATAGGCCTTGGCAGAAATCGTATCTAGGACCACTCCTATATATCGAAGCAACTGTGTAGAAGTCGGATTGGACTTCGGCCAATGGACCATAATCCCTAGCGCATGGAACACAGTTAAGGTTGCATCTAGGGAGGAAAGTAGAGCAGTTTTGGACTCTGCTTTGATGAGCCAATCGTCTAGATATGGGAAGATTAAATGCCCGTCTCTTCTCTGGAAGTCTTAAACAAACATCACCCAATTAATACCTGGGTGCAAAGAGCCATATTTCCTAATTGGAAACTGCCACATCATTATAACTCACTAACGATCACCCTCTACTGGGACTCCAGAAGACAATCCAAGCATCTTAAAAAGTACAAGCAGAAACTCACTCCAACCTATTATGAACTACTGAATGGCATCGCTGAAACTCCTGCTCCTCCTACTTTTAATATCTGGTGGGATACACCCAACCCTGGTCCTGTTGCACTGAAGCCGACAAAACAGGGAAAGTTGGTAGTAGTCTCTCCATTATCACTCTAAATATCTGCAGCCTCCTTCCCAAATTGGAATCTCTTCAAACTCTCGCTGGACAAAAAAACCCTGATATACTAGCCATTGTGGAAACCTGGCTATCTCCGAGCACCCCGGATCATGCGGTCTCGCTTGAAGGCTACAATCTTTTCAGACTCGACCGGGCAAGCAAGAAAGGTGGGGGCTGTGCTATCTACATAAAGGACAACCTCTCCTGTCAACGTGGCAGCTTCACCCCCACAAATACGCAGATGCAACTCCTCCCTATCAAACTGCTTCTTGGTGCACAAAACAAAGTTCTCACAGTGGCCGCAGTCTATATCCCTCCAAAAGACCACCGTGCCAGTATTAAGTCTGTACTTGATTTTGTTAGTCTGCAGCCCTCTGAAAATGAGCTCCTCCTCCTCGGGGATTTCAACATACACTGGCTCACCTCTGACACTGGCTCTTACAAAGATGACATCCTAGCAGCAAACCTGACTCAGATGGTAACCTCCCCCACCTGGAAAAATTACAAAACTGGTACAAGCACCCTTATTGACTGGGTTCTCACAAATCACCCTGACCGGATAAAAAACAATAAAGTCCTCCCTGACTCCCTCAGTGACCACTCCCCAGTGTCCTGTACCTGGTCTAATAAATTTCTCAAGCCACCCCCCAAAGTTATAACAAGCAGAGTATTGCCTTATGGGAATCTTATCAAGTTGAAAACCCATCTCCTACAACAGGACTGGCGCCAATCCTTGAATCAACTGATATTAATACCGCACTAGAATACTTCATTAAATCTTTCAACTCTGCATGCGACTTATGCCTAGTAAAACGAAAATCAAAGCGCTATCAAATCCATGGATTACTGCCAAACTACTTGCCGAGCTCAGGTTGGGACCACCTCTGGGCAGTTGCCAGAGGAGCGAGGCTCACCTCCATGATACCCTAAAATACAAGCAGGCACGAAATAGATGTACTCACAAATTAGGCAAATGAAGAGCGCCTATTTCAAAAATGCCCTTGAATCCACCTGGGGTGATGGAAGAGCTTTTT
This sequence comes from Neoceratodus forsteri, assembly GCA_016271365.2. Classification (NCBI taxonomy): domain Eukaryota; kingdom Metazoa; phylum Chordata; order Ceratodontiformes; family Ceratodontidae; genus Neoceratodus; species Neoceratodus forsteri. Next base: position 67,843,606 of record CM028133.1, read on the forward strand.
GGGACAACATCCAAAACATAATGGGTAAACAATCAAAATCGTCATCTACCATTATGAAAGTTGATGGATCCACCACTCTTGACCCAAAGTCTATTGCAGATGTGCTTAATAAGACATTCACAGACCTTAGTGGGGTCCTCCCCCCAGATTTCTTCTTGGACTTACCTGTGCCTAGCCTAGTATCACAAAACACCCCTCGTGACAAACCACAATTTTACTTCAGAAAATCAAAGTGCACGAAGCACACAAGTACAAGAAAGGCCTGCTCCAAATCCAGAACAAGTAGTGACACGCTAGATCTAAAATCCTGTCTCTCACGCTGGATGAAGTAATTCACCCCTTGCAAAAATTCTTAATCTGTCACTTTGCCAAAGTCAATTTCCCAACAAATGGAATCTGCTATAATTACGCCAGTGCACAAAGGGGGGGGGGACAAAACCTCAACAGGAAAGTATCGACCAATAACAATACTCCCTCCCCTCTCCAAAGCACTTGAACGAATAGTGGCAGACCAACTCTCTGATTACCTGGACAAATACAATCTACTCTGTAATCAACAGCACGGCTTTAGGAAAAGGACATAGTACAACAACAGCCTTACTTGATTTCTCTGGAGAAGTCCACTCAGCCCTGGACAAAGGGTGCCAAACAGGTGCAGTCTTTATCGCTCTTACAAAGCTTTCGACACAGTCCATCATGGCCTACTTACCTCCCTACTTTCTAGCCTAGGCCTGGCCAAGGTCCTTGTGCTTGGGTAAAAGTTACCTGTCCAATCGGTCACAGGCTGTAAAATCTCTAATGAACTCTCCGACTTCAAACCAGTTCTCTCGGTGTACCACAGGATCAATTCTTGGACCGCTCCTCTTTAGCCTGTTCCTTAATTCCTCCCAGATATCTGCCAGGAGAAAATAATCTTATACGCTGATGATGCTGTAATTTCTCTTCCCACAAGGATCCAAACTCCCTCTAAAAAGCCTGCAACTTGCTTTCTCTAGTGTTGAAAGGTGGTTCTGGATAGTAAACTTGTGCTAAACCACAATAAAACAAAAGCCATGCTCTTCTCCAATCACCAAAACAAAAATAGGCATACTCCACTCACCATACTAACCTCTGAGGGAATTACACTGGACCAAGTAAATACTTTCAAATACCTTGGCATCACTTTTGACCAAGGGCTCACCTTGCAACCCACATTGACAACACTGCGAAACAGTGAACCAACGCTTGGAATACTATTCTGTAACGTCAATTTCTAAATCAAGCGGCATTGAGAATAGCTATACAGAGTTCCATAATTTCAATCATTGACTATGGCCTTATTATTTATGGCTCAGCTACCTCCATTGCTCTAAGGCATCTCAATTACTCTAAATAAGGCCTGCCGGCTCCTCACGGGGCTCAAAGACTGACTCACACGCGTGATCTGTACTATGAATCAGGCTGGTTGAACCTATCAAATCGCCTTATTTATCTCACCTGCACAATGGCAAAAAAATCTATCTTGGGACTGACTCCATTATGTATTCAAAACCTACTCTGACTGAATCCTGGCTCACGACCCTCCACCAGATCTGAACGCCAACCTTTCCTGGTTCCGAGATGCCGGATTGCACAGGGACAAAGATCTTTCGCATACAGGGCCCCGACATGGTTTAATGCGCTTAGTCCACCTACTCTATCCTCAACCTCGCTTGAAGCTTTCAAATCCATGCTCTATGCCCACCTCACCACCACTAGCAACTGTGACTGCACTAGATAAAGACTACTACTCCTCATGTCCATCCTCACATCTGAGGCCTCTTCCTCCCTGACTAATGAACCCTCTGGTACCTCTACTACTTCCTGTCTCCCACCCAAACTCACTCCCCCCCCTTTTTTCCTGTCCCTTCTCACTTATTCTCCCGCTCACCACCTTTCCCTCCTCTCTAGCCTCCTTTTGGCCTAATGACCACCCTCTCCTGGAAGTTTCCTTTAACCTCAAATTGTCTACTCGCTTGAACCTGTTATAGCTTGTTTTTCTATGAAACTTAAAAACGCTACTGCCTTAAACTGTTAATAGCAAATTTATGATGTAACTTTCCTGTCTGGTTTTACCTGTAATGTGTATCGTGCTTTGTTAAATGTTCTTTGTGACGTGGAACCTTTGTAAAAGAGCCCTGGCTCAAAGGTATTAATTCCTAGACTAATAAACTAAAACTAAAACTAAAACTTCATAGTGCTGCTGCTACTACTGTTAGGCATTTCATGAATACTCTTGGGGCCAAGGAGAGGCTGAATGGGAGTGCCTGAAATTGGTAATGTTAGCCCAGCAGGTGGAAACGAAGAAACCTTTGGTGGGCAGGACAGATGGGGATATGTAGGTAGGCATCCTTCATATGTAGGACACAGAGCCAATCCACTTTTTTTTTATTATTGACATGATGGAATTTAGGGTAATCATATGGAATCATCTGTACTGGACAAATAAGTTAAATTGTCCGAGGCCATACAGGTCTGAGACCTCCAGTTTGTTTGGGTACTAGAAAGAAGTGGGAGTAGAACCCCTGCCTGTGTTCTAAGGGGGGTACTGTATAGACATCCTTCTTGGCCAGAAGGGCCCTCAGCTCCTCTTGGAGAATAGGAATATGACCGGGTGGGTAATGCACTTGGTGAGGAGGGTGAAGAGGGGACTTGGAAAGGAATTCCAGAGTGTGGCCCCTCTGTACGATCTGGAGTACCCATTCGTCTGATGTGATTGTTTTTCAGGCCTCCAAATGGAGGGCAAAATAACTGCCTACTGCCTCCAAGGCCCAGTCGAGGAGGCATGGCAGAGCCCCGATACGTCACTGGGGGGCAGGCTGACCCACGCCACCAGGAGGGTGGGAGCAGGAGCCCCTGGAGGCAGAGGTGTTAGTTCTGGTAGGTTGGGAACGACCTCGAAAACACCTCTGTTAGTGCCTCTATATTTTCCACCTCTTTTGGAGTGGAAGGAGGACTGAGAATTGTAAAATGGCTGGGAAGTATGGTACATGCTATGAACCGTGTGTAGGGTTCTGCCTGATGGAGATCATCTATCAATGTTTGGGTACCTGGTGTGAATAGTTTAGACCCATTAAAAGGGGGCATTAACTACTCTCTGTTGCACATCAGAGTGAAGCCTGAAACATGAAGCCAAGCATGGTGACATAAGGTAATGCCAGTTGCTGACATGCGGGACGAGGTATCAACTATGTCACAGCCCAACCGCAGTAGGTGTTGGGAAGTGAAGTTACTAGTAGATACTGTAGCCAGTTATTGTTCCCTTTCTGGAGAAGGAGGAAGTTTATTGACTAGCTTGATGGCAGAGGACCCAAGGGTACGCTGGTATTTGATCATGTGACCCATATAATTCAGAATTCTGAGATTCACGGTACTGGAGAAAAATACCTTTTTCCCCAGATAGTCTATTCTTTGACTCTTTATCAGGAGGTAAGGAGCCCATGCCCATGTGTTTCATTCATTTAGAATGATCATGAGCGGCAGTAATCACAACTTAATCTGCCTCAGAAGTGATGGAAGAAAGGGGTGATCCAGAGGAGCCTAGTAGATACGATCCGCATTGCAGGGAACAGCCGTGACAGCAGAAAGCTGGTGCCAGGTTGCAAGCATAGCATTTTGGTAGGTCTGTATTAGTGGGGGTACCAGTAAGACTGTCGCCTCAGGAAATCTGAGATACGCTGCTGCCATGTCCTTACATTATTTGTCATGTTCGGTATTAGAGAATTCCATGACTTTTTGAATTTGTACCATCATTTTGTGAAAAGAAGGGTCATCTGGAGAAGAGGCAGCCATATGTCTGGTCAAATCCTCTTCCAGAGAGGAGAGATCCAAAAAAGTAGATTGGTGCTAGAAATCCAACTCCTGAAATTCTTCGCCCTCTACATCTCCAGTTAAGTCTACCAGAAATTCAGGTTCATCTGATAAACAGTCCTCCATATATGGAGGAGGTGACCAGAGTGGGTAAGGAACCCTGTCACTGTGGAATCTTTTTGGTGGAGGAGTAGGGGGAACGGGATAGGGGACCCTGCTCTCCTGAACTGGAGGGCTGAGTCTACCACATAGCATGCAAGACATGCTGTACTACTTTAGTAACATCCAGTTCTTTTTGAGTAGGAGGGGGAGTAGGGGGGTGTTGAGACACCAAAGGAGGATGGAGGGGATTGGATGCATAGCCTGAGCAAATCTTGCCTCAGGTGGTAAAAACCAAGGTCCCGATCCCAGTCCGCCTGGCCCCTGTAGGTGCCCACCTGTGAAGGTGGAGGGGCAGTAAGCACAGAAAATGCAGTTGGTTTCCCTTGAGAAATGCAGCTGCCCATCAACAGAGCCACTGGGTTAAAAGTATTTTGTTGAATAAATGATGATCCTGTCGACGGGAGAGGAGCGGCCGTCGATGGAATCTAGAATAGGTTCATTATGAACTGCCATCAATGCGCTAGAAAGAGCCATTGACGAGAGAGAGAGAGAGAGAGAATAATCTCCTGTCGGCGATGAGGCAGTTTTGGAATGCATCGTCAACAGTGGGGCACCAGAAGTGATGGGTGTCGATGAGCATCGAGGCACAGATTGTGAGGAGGGCTTCTCCTTTTTGTGCCTGCGATGAAAATTAGTAGAGGGGGAGCCCTTGGGACGGGCCCCCTGATTCTCCATGAGAGACCATTTCTGCTCGATTAAATGATTTTTAACTCCAAGCAACCATTGACAATGAGTTGCGTGGCTGAAATCCTGACAATGTATGCAGGAACTGGTGTCATGTGTGGGTCCCAGACACCTTACACAAGAGGTATGGTCGTCGAAAGCAGTAGATTTTCCTACCGCAACAGTAGGAACAAAATAAGGCTTTCTTGTTTGAATATTGTTTGGACATTCATTTGGTTGCTCAAATGCTCGCCGATGACTGCTGCTTGAAGTTGCTCTAGCTGCTGCATGCGAGCTGAAGATAGCGGGAAAATGAACTGAGGATACCAGGGACCACCCACACTTGTATAGGAAACAGGAAGGAGATGTCATGTGTGGATGGCCCCTGGAAAAGACTGCTAGAAGAGCTGCCATGCACCACAGCAACCTCTGGCTATGGCCCAAGTGTATTATCTACTGCAAAAGATCACTCCGTTGAAGATCTATGGTTACAGGTGGGTAACCTATTTTTCTAGGGGTACTGATATGGTTCACTTATTCACATGATGGAAGACTTCCAGCAGTACTCTGGGAGGAGAGGGTAAGGCATGCACCCCTATTTGGCAAATAATGACCTGAGAACAGAGGTCCCAAAAACAGCATCCTGATGAGACTCCGAGACGGTCCTATAATAGAAATGAAAGTGTGTGCTGACTTTCAGTTAGCAGACCTGCAGATTTCCTGGATAGGAATGTCCCTGAAAGCAGCCACCAAGGCAGCTGTATGTCTGGTGAAATGAGCTGTAAGCCCTATGGGAAGCTCCCTATCAGCCAACCTATAACAGAGGTCAATGCAGGACATAATCCACTAGCCAGTCATCCAGCTAGCTGCCAGTCCATCAGACATGGCTTCAGCATATGTAACAAACAGCTGGCGAGCCTCACCCTGAACTCCAGACATGCGTTCTACATGGTAGGACAGCGCATACAGCCTGTGGTCTGCTTCTGAAGATGGTTTCATGAAATATACCTGAAGATTCATCACCAGGTTAAAGTGGAATTCTGATACAACCTTCAGGAAGAACTTCGGTTAGGGGTAAAGGACTACCTTGTCTCTAGGGAAGACCAGATATAGAGACTCTACTGAAAATGCCAGGGGCTCACTAATCCTTCTGGGTAACGTGATTGCCACCAAGAAGGTCATCTTCCATGACAGGTGTGTCTTCCATGACACCTGTACATTGGCTCAAAAGGCTTGCCCATGAATACAGCCAGTACCAGCATAAGTTCCAAGACGAAGATGGTTCACACACCAGAGGGAAGAGGTGGTCCAGGACTTTCAAAAGTGCCTGACCACCTTCTCATGGGCCACCGGCGACATACCAGCCCATGCCCAGTAAACAGAGATGGCTGCCAGGTGCACCTTTGGATTGTTGCTTGCAGCCCCAGCTGGGGGTGGGACAGAAGGTACTCAAGGATACTAGCAACAGGGCAGTCAAGGTGATCTGATCTAGCTCCTGATCCTGAGACCAAATGGAAAATATTCTCCATTTAAAAGCACAGCACCAGCAAGTTGACTCTTTTCAGGAGACGTCCACAATGTGGAGCACATTCGCCGAAAGACCCAAGCTGCTCAGGAACCACGGCATGGGGTCATAATGTTGCAGATATTACACACATGGCAAAATGCGCCGCTAACATAGCACAATTTCTGCCATGAGGCAGAAGTCTTTGGCGTGGGGGCTCTGGTTTCGTGCCCCCCAACTAAAGATTCTCAACTCGGGAGGGGGGTTACCTTGGGAACACACAATGTAAAATAAAGTTTCTGGAACCGAGTCAAACCCGGTCCCAGATGCAGTGCCTGAGTTCCTGCTGCTGTGGCTCAGTCCAGTAAGCCACAGCAGCTGCTCAGTGAAACCCACTCCCAGCAGAGGTCTTATCCTCTGCCTGGGAGAGTGAGAATGATGCAATACCACGTACAGCAGTATATGTGGTATTGCACCATTCGCTCACAGATACAGTGCTGTACCGGGTTAGCCATAATGTCATGCAACATTATGACCTGGTAGGGAATGATGCTGTGAGGTGCAAGGACTGCAGGTCTGGGTGCAGACCTTCCCACGTTGTCTGATCAGCAGATCCAGGGTGAAGAGGCAACCGTCACAGAGCTTCCCAAAGCAACTGAAACACATAGACACTTCAGACTCGAAAGTGCAGTTTAAAACTTTTATTTGTGCAGAAAAAGCATAAAGTACCTTGAAGAAAGTACAGTTACGCAAGAACTTACCGCTAACAGTGGATCTTCGAGAGGAGCTCTTGCAGCAGGCTATAAACATTAGGACCAACGCCGCAGGCATTAGGACCCACCGGAAAAATTCTCAGCTAGCAATACCCAGCAGGGATCACCCCCGACGTCGGCCGTGGTATAAAGAGGGCAGACCCAGCTCCACCCCAGTTCCCCCGCCAAGAAAAGCGAACGGGCCCTGATGAGAGAAAGAAGCGAAGCCTGTAGATGATGTTCTGTATACCTCTTTCAGGGGATGGAGGGTGGGAAAGCAGCACCCGTTGCAAGAGCTCCTCTCAAAGATCTACTGTTACGGTAAATTCTTACGTAACTGTACTATCTTACTTCGAATGGGAGCTCTTGCAGCAGGCTATAACCATTAGGACTGAATCCCAAGCAGTCCCGCGCCAAGGAGGTGCCTAACCCCGGGAGGTGGAACACGGGATGATGCTGGAAAACCAGTAAGTTATGACAGAAGTCCCTGAAGGACTGCCAGGCTGAAGCCAGCATGCCGTCTGGATACAATGTCCAGGCTACAGTGCTTCACGAAAGTGTGTACAGAATTCCAGGTGGCAGCTGCGCATATGTCTCTAATAGAGACATTCTTCAATGTGGCAAAGGAAGCAGAGACTTCCCTGGTAGAGTGACCCCTAAAGGGCCCAGAAGGGGTTTAGTGTGCTTTTCACAGCAAAACAGAATGCAGAGGACAAGCCACTTTGAAATAGTCTGCTTAGACACCGGGTTGCCCGAGTGTTGTAGCGCGAAAGCCACGAACAGTTGCTCCTTATTTACGGTGTGCAGCAGTGCGCTTTGAACGTCCAGAGTGTGAAGGAGAGCTTCTCCCCTATTGGTGGGAGAAGAAAAATAAACTAGAAGATCAACCAACTGGTTGAGGGTCAACTCCGAGACTACTTTAGGAAGAAAGTTAGGATTCTTTCTGAGGGAAACCCTTTCCCTATATAAATTAATTACGGCTCTTTACACATCAGAGCCTGAAGCTTGGAAACTCTTCGAGCTGAGGTAACCGCAACTAAAAAACAAACCTTTCAGGAAAGGTAACGCAGCTCACAGTTAGACACTAGTTCAAAGGGGGGAGTGAGCTTCTCCGACACAAACAGGAGGTTCCAGGGTGGGATAGGCTCCCTAATGGGAGGTCTCATATGTAGAATCCCTTGTAAAAAGGTGCGGGCCACATCCAGTTGGGCTAAGGTTTTGTCCCACAAAAGTGTGTGATATGCAGAAATGGCCCACATGTGCACCTTTACTGAAGAGTAGCTCAAGCCTTGTTGATATAAGGAGAGGTGATACTGCAATGCTGAGTTCACCAGACAGGTGAGGGGGGTCCAGACGGTGAGCCGACGCCCATAAGCAGAAGCGCTTCCACTTCACAGCATAAGTGGAGCGAGTAGAGGGCTTCCTTGCAGAGAAGAGGACGTCCCTCACCTCCTGGGAGACCCCGTACCTGGACTTTGCTACGTCTGTAGGAGCCAAGCATGAAGGTGCAAAGACCTGAGATCGGGATGGACCAGTGAGCCCTGATCCTGGGACAGCAACTGTGAACATACTGCTAGCGGAATTGGAGATTCCGAGGACAACCGCTGAAGTAATGGGTACCAAATCTGCTGAGGCCACAAAGGCATGATTAGAATCATCTGAGCCCCTTTGGTCTGTATCTTCAATAGAACTCTCTGAATGAGAGGGAAGGCATAAAGAAACCTCCTGCCCAACAAAGGAACAACGTGTCTGAACAGAAAACACCAGGTGCAGGCTCTCACGAACACAAAATTGGCAGTTTGGCATTGCGTAGGAACGCAAAGAGGTCCAGATCTGGTCTACCACATGTGTTGAAAAGCTGGTCTGCTACTGATTGCAGCAGTTCTGCTCATGCACCTTGGACTGAGACCTGCTCTGTTCTAGCGCCCAGTACCAGAGTCTCATCGCCTCCCTGCACAGGGGGTAAGAGTGGGTGCCCCCTTTCTTGTTGATGTAGAAGATGACCGCCATGTTGTCCGTCTGAATGAGGAGAGAGCCTGGGACAAGGTCCTCTCGAAAAGCATGCAGCGCACTGAGGACCGCTCGCATTTCCAGAACACTGATGTGGAGATCACGCTCCAAAGGGGTCCAGACTCCATGTGTTTGGCAGGCCCTAGGTGCGCCTCCCAACTCAAATCTGATGCATCCATCTTTAGAGTCTGATTTGGGGGCTCCTGATGGAAAGGGACCCCTTTCTCTACATTTAGAGGGTCCAGCCACCAAAGTAGTGTCCTTTTGACTGGCTCTATGACCCTAACCCTGTGGTCTAGGTCATCTGAGCCTTGATCCCACTGCACCCTGAGCATCCACTGTGGGATTCTCATGTGGAAGCAAGCCAGAGGAGTGACAGGAATGGCCACCGCCATGTGCCCCAGAAGCCTGAGGAAGGTCCTGGCCTGGACCTGAGGGGTTACAAGGACAGATCCGGCAATCTCCCGCGAGCGATCGCCCCTCCCTGGGGGAAGAAAAGCCATGCCCTGGACCGAATCCAGGACTTCCCTTATGAAGACGAGTCTTTGGCTGTGCTCTGGGGAAGACTTTGGAAGGTTTAGGGTGATCCCCACCTCTCGGAATAGAGTATAGGTGTCTCTGAGAGCCTGAAGGAGGCGCGTCCTTGACAGGACCGCAAGCAGCCAATCGTCGAGCTAAAGGAAGACAATGTCCCTGGCGCCTTAGAGCCGCAGCTATCACCGCCAAGCATTTGGAGAAGACTCGAGGAGCAGAGGAGAGGCCGAACAGGAGAACCCGAAACTGATAATGCGCCCCCTGGAAGTGGAACCTCAGGTACTTCCTGTGAAGGGGGAAAGACCCCTATCTGCATGTTCGCATCTTGCATGTCTAGGGAGCAGAGCCAGTCTCCCTGATGCAGCAGAAGAATAAGCCCTGGAACAGTCACCATCCGGAACCTTCGGTATTTGATATAGTTGTTTAGAGAGCTGAGGTCCAGAATGGGACGAAGATCCTGCGTCTTCTTTGGGACAAGTAAGAAATGGGAGTAATATCCCTTTCCCCACTGCTGCAGAGGGACTGGTTCCATCGCCCTTTTCCGCAAGAGGGCCTGAATCTCTCCTTCTATGAGAGGAATATGAGAATGAGGATATCTTGAGGACCTTGGTGGAGTATCTGGGGAAATGTCGGTGAACTCCAGCGTATGTCCCCTCCTTATAATATCTAGGACCCACTGGTCCGCTGTTATTGAGCTCCAACCCTTCAGATGAAGGGAGAAGTGACCCCCTACTGCCTCGCCTGGTACCTCCTCCGGAGGAGGGGGGGCTCAGAAAGGAGTCACAGGGCAGAGCCGGAAGTGGGCAGAAGGGCTTGGGAGGACTTGGGGCAACAAAAAGGAGTGTCTATAGGTTGCTGGTTGCCAGCTCTCCTTTTGAAGCCACCCCCTCTGGCCCTGTTGGTTGCCACGGGCTTGGGCACCTGAGGGCTTCCGAAATGGCCGTCCTTTTGCTCTTTTCTGGTCCCCTCTGTATATTTGCCAGACGGACCAGATAAATTTCCCAGACTCCTGGAGATGACAGATAAGTGACTGTCTCCTGCCCGAAAAGGACGGAACCCTGGAATGGAAGGTCTCTGATTCCGGATTGCAGATCCTGGTGAAAGCCAGAGACTATCAACCAGGCGTGGCGCCGGAGGCAGACACCTGATGCTGATGCTCTGGCCACCATATCTGTGGTGTCGTACGAGGCACAGAGTCTGTGCATGCCTATGTCCGAGCCCGACTTTAGAATGTCCAGGAGTTCCAACTTTTGTGCAGAGTCTGGCAAGGCAGTAGCTAGCTCCTGCCCTCTCTCTCATAATGCATTCTGGTACTGGACCGTATGTGTGAGGAAGTTGCGGGACCTAATGGAGCAGGTGGAAGCAGAGTAGACCTTCTTGCCCACCTGGTCCAAGTAGCGGGATTCTGGGTCAGGTCAGGAGGCTGAGAGCTTAGATGCTTGGGCTGCCTGCACTTGTCGTGGGCAGCCATAATCACCTATAAGTCCGCCTGAGGGTGTTCTGCCAGGAAGGGTTTGGCCCTCGGGGGCTCTGTACAGCCTGTCTGACTTCTTCAGGATCACCGGGACTGAAGCTGGATGCTTCCAAGTGATCCTGGTAAGATCCTGGAAGGTATCCACTAAAGGAGGCACCACGAGAGGCTTGGTCTCCTTCTGCCTCAGGTATTTGGCCAGCCGATGGCATTCCAGGTCCAGGTCTTCCTTTTTCCACACGTTGGAAGCCTGGATGTGCCTCATGACATCCATGAGGGTCGGATCATCAGGAAGCGAGTGGGGTTGGTCCTTCTCTCCCACGGAGCCTCCGGCTCCCGAGAGGGACGAAGAGGCAGACGGAGTAGACAACCTGCTACTGGGCCTGGAATGGCCTAAGCTGCGTCTTAGATTTCCCCGCTCGAACATCGGTAGCTGTCGGACTGATGTCGGTCCGAAGACCGGTGTTGGCTATGGGACCGATGATGGAGCAACAACCAACGTCGGGAATGGGAGCAGGCCCACCAAGAAGAGTGGGATCAGCTCCTGGACTGGGGTCGAGACCGGTGACTGCTACCTGATCATGAGGGGTGCCGATGATGGTCCTCGGACCAAGACCGGGAATGAACCTTGGAGGGTGGGCACGGCAGCTTGGGGGTCTTCCACGGGGAAGGAGCAGGGAGGCCCTCGGGTTTAGCATTGTCTGGCCAGACAGATGGGGTCCGGCTTTGGTGGAGACTGTTCTTTCTTGACCCGACTCCACCAGAAGGCGAACAGTTCCTGTAGCTGGTCCTTGGTAAAGACCGTGGCTGTGAGCCCTGGAAAGGAAGTGGTGAAGCCGGATCAGGCAGATCGTGGGAGGGAGAACCTCCCTCCGACCCTTGCGAGCTGGAAGATTTTAGGGTTCCCGAGGCCACTCCTGCCGCGGGGTCTTCCACCACCACAACCTCTACCGGCGACGGTATGGGGGCCGGCGTCTGTACCGCTGGAGTCAGTGCCAGGGTGATATTTTCACCCAGTGGTTTGCCCGAGTCGGGCAAAGCCGAGACCTTCCTAGGCGGGGCCGTAGCTTGTGCCAACGGGGTCTACGGGGGTTTTCCGAAGAGAAGCCACCTAAGGTTTGGGCTTATCCCCCAAAGTTCCTGCCTTGGCTGGCGCTGGTTTTTCACAGGAGGGGACAGCACCTTGGACCCTTCTGGATGCTTCCCTGAGCCCAAGGAGGGAGAGGCTTTCTTGTGGGAAGAACAGAACTGACACCAGGATTGACGATGGGTCCGGCTATAGTCCTTTTCGCGGGAGCACTTACCAGTCTTGTCCAGATGTTTGCTGCCTTTTTCCCCTGAGGTGTGCAGAACATCCATGTTCTTTCCAAGAAGGTGGGCATTAAGAGCCTTCAGGCGCCTGATTCTTGTCCTGCTGGTAAACCCCTGGCAGATAAAGCAAGGCACGCTGTCGTGGTCTGGGCCCAAGCAAAAAACACACTAGCTGTGGCCATCTTGAGATGGCTTTAGCTGCCACAGTGACACTTATTCTTCTTGGGCCTGGAGGAGACCGACGACAGCGACGACAACATGTGCCAGACCGTAGTCGGAGGTCGAACTGCTGGAAACAACGTCGAAAACATGACGAAAAAGTGAAATCATTTTCAAAAAACCTCTTTCTTCTAATTTTGCTGGGCTGGATAGCCTGAACTTCCATGAGCGGGTCACGGCGGGAAAAGAACTGGGGTGGAGCTGGGTCTGCCCCCGTTTATACCATGGCCGACGTTGGGGTAGAGCCGTCGTTGGGGTTGGGGCGGTCCATACTGGGTATTGCTAGCCGAGAATTTTCCGGTGGGTACTAATGCCTGCGGCGTTAGTCCTAATGGTTATAGCCTGCTGCAAGAGCTCCCACTTGAAGCAAGACCTTACAATATCTCACAAGATCATAAGTTCACAAGGTTCAGTTCTTTGAGACTGCAACTGATGATTTGCTTTTTGTTAAGCTAACAATCCCATTCTTTCTGGCATTATGCACATTAAAGCGTGAAAACAAAAACAAGGTAGAGGAAGTGGCAGCACAGACTCCACACATCACTCCCACTGGAACTTCAAAGGGGATCCATGCAAAAAGGCAACCGCCATGGAGGCCCACTGCTGGGGATGAGGAGCTCCAGATACCAGAACTGGTGTGGCCAGTCCGGAGCCATCAGGATCATTGGCACCTTGTCCTTGTGGGCCTTGACCATCACCATGTGAATCAGGGGGAGAGGAGAAAAGGCATACAGGAAACCCGAGGTCAAGGGCCTCTCAAAGGCTTCCCCCACCAGTGTTCCAGACTGTGACGAGTGGGCATAAAACAGCCTCAGTTTTCCATTCTCCTGTGAGGCAAACAGGTACATCAGAGGTGTACCCCACAATAACAACAGATGGCTCACCACCTCCTTATGCAAGGAGCATTCATACAACGTCTCGCCCACTCAGCTGAGAGCATCTGCCAGCTGACTGTCCACTCCAGCGATGTGGATCACCAGGAGATCTGCACATGAGGGTCCAGGTGCAGACGGCCTCCTGACACAAGGGAAGGGAGTGCATGCCACCTTGCCTGTTCAGGCAGAACATGTCATGGTAGTGTCTGGACTTGCGTGATCTGACCCCTTCAGGTGAGGAGGCTACCACTGCCAACCTGACTGCTGACAAATCTAAATGCTGTCTCTGGCTGCCAAAAACTGCTGTGGTTACACCACCAATCTAACAGGCCCCAGATTAGGTTCTACTGCAATCACCGCAGATTTGCCCACACAGCTGCTGCTTAAAACTTAATTTCAGAATGAAAAGCAGTTGATGTACAGGGGCTGGGTACTAGGAAGAATCCAGCTAGTAACACTGACACAGGCAGCAGTGTGGCATTGGCAGTGGCAAGGAAGGGGGGTTCGTGTGTTACTGCTGGTATGGTTCCATATCCAGAGGCTCAGAACAGAAATTTCATTATTTTACTTCCCTCTGGTCCCGGGATTGGACATATTTAATCATTACAGAAGCCTGTTCCGTGCTGGGACCTGCTAAATGCCCCATCCCCCTCACTGAGACCCCTTTTGACAGAGCAGGAAAATTAAAAATTAAAGCAGACCCTCTAGTTCTAGGACCAAACACAGCGAGAGGGAGAGCAATCACTGTCTCACTGCTGGCACTGCAGCCAGCAGCAAGTCTCCATCGGTGGCTGCAGAGAATGCGAGTCAATGGCTCCTCTTACTAAAGTGGGCACATTAGATTTTGGGATGCCAGAAAATGCACTGTACTTCAGGATATTTTTTTTTTTTTAAACAAACAGCAGAATTTAGATAAAGGGTCCCATTTAGCTATGTTCAGGTTTTTTTTTTTTTTAATAAATATGTTTGAATAAATTGTCCATGTAGTTTAGATATGGGGAAAAAACAAGATGGCGACCACCACCATGAGAAGCAAGTGGTGAGAAACCAAAAACGGTCTCACAACACAGAATTTTTTTGTCATATCAGAGGGTTATCCAAAAACCTAGAGCATGCTCAGAACAGCCATAAAAAGAAACTTTGAATCTTTGTAACCCTAGAACCATTTAATATTTTTGCATAAAATCTTCAAATGGTACTACCTTGGCACAGATCCCCTCTACCTGAAATTTTCGGAAAAAGAAAATCCATACCACCTAGGCTGTACACAAAAGCAAAAGCAAAACCCATGTTAACTATAGGAAGAGAACTGGTCATCTACCGGAAAAGGATATATGTAGATCTCAGAAACCACATAAGCTGTCACCACGAATCTTTCCACATATTTAGACCCTGCCTCCTAGACAACGCATGCCAAATTTCAGGCAATTGCAGCTCATGATGCCACAGCTATCAAGGTGTAAAGTTAGGGGTTTAACATAGAACCTGAACCTGTCAGACAACAATAATGGCACTACAGTGCCAGTATAATCCAATAAATGATATATTCATGTGATGTTTACTCTTTCCCAGAGATAATGACAGAGGCCGCCCCATACCAGCTGAGCTTGAGGAGCAACAGCAAGAACCAATCATCAGGGATTCATTTTTGTGTGAGCTAGAGGAACAGACACTGTTGTAAGTCAGCATCCTTCCCTCACTTTTCCTCTTGTCATACCTCAGCACAGAAGATTTAGAATGGAAATAGGGTCTGCTTACTTTGGAATAAAGAAGATTAATAAAATACATGTTTAAGACAGTATTTGTTAAGTCACTGTTAAGTCACCTATTAATTTTACCACAACTTTCAACTAACGACCAAACACTACAGGAAAGGACAACAAAACATATTACTTCACACAGAGAGCTGTGGCTGTGTGGAACAGTCTGCCTGAGTAAGCGATTAACTGAAAATCAATAGAAATATTAAAAAAACAAACAAAAAAAAAGATAAATACATGTCCAATGGAGCAATACATAATAGTATAATACGTCCCTTCCCCCTGGCATGCAGAACAGCGGATTCTTACACTGAGGAATGTCAGTGACATCATAAAGCACATGAGTGAAGCCCAAGTGTTCTGTGATAGCACCGACCCTCCAAAGTATGAGAAACTGCTTGTTCTGAACTTTTTTATTAGGGGGGAGGGGGTTGTTCATAACGCGAGTCTTTTTAAAAATGAAAAAAAAACATGAGATTTGCTGGTTTCCTCAAAACAGTGCCATAATTCACCTACACATTTCATTTTGTTGGGATATCGCTAGTCTTTTATCGGTCTCAGTTGCTGCTCTGGAAACTTATCAGCAGCACCTGTGAAAAGTTGTTCTAAGTGTTCTAATGTTCAGAAAGTACAGTTATGTAAGAACTCACCGTAACAGTAGATCTTCGAGAACAGCTCTTGCAGCAGGTTACACCATTAGGACTGAAGCCATAGGCTCCAGGACCCCACGGAAATTTTCTAGCTAGCAGTCTTCAGCGGGCACCGCCTCCGACGTCGGTCCTGCCCCCGATGTCAGGCGTAGTACATAAGGAGGCGGTCCCCCCACAATCCCCAGTTCTCCCACAGGAGACTCACGGCCGCTGGATGACATCAGAAGAGGAGACCAAGGATCCTCTATCAGATGGCCAAGACTAAGACAAATTGTCCCATCTCGTAAGATGGATGTTTGGCTATGACCTACCTCCACAAGAAGGGGGATGGTGGGCAGGAAGGTACCTGCTGCAAGAGCTGTTCTCGAAGATCTACTGTTACGGTAAGTTCTTAAGTAACTGTACTATCTTACTTCGAGATACAGCTCTTGCAGAAGGTTACACCATTAGGACTGATTCCCAAGCAATAGCGGCAATCATATGCCACCGGGAGGAGGAAAGACAGGGATCACAACCCTGCTCGAGCCTAAGACAGAAGTCCCTACAGGACGACTAGGCCGAAACCTGCCCTCCACCTTGAAGCGTTATCCAGGCTGTAATGTCTAATAAAGATATGCACTGAGCTCCAGGTGGCCGCAGCACAATTAGCTGAAGTGGAGACATTCCTCAGCGGCTGCAAAGGAAGTGGCCACTCCTCTGGTAGAATGACCCTTGACCACATCTGGCAAGGGCTTGCTGCGCTTGTCACAACAGAAAGAGATACACTGGATAAGCCAACGCAATAAGACTGTTTAGAAACAGGAGCTCCTTTCATCCTCTCAGCAAAGGAGACAAACAGTTGATCCGATTTTCGATACTGTTTGGTTCTGGTCAGATAATATCTGAGACACCTGTAAACATCAAGGGTGTGAAGCAGTGCTTCTCCTCGATTGGGTGTACCTGGGAAAGTACACTGGTAAGTCGATATCTTGATTAAGGGTGAGGGCTGAGACCACCTTAGGCAGAAACTTAGGATTTGTCCTCAGGGATACCCCTATCCTGATGGAAAATTACATAAGGCTCTTTGCACACGAGTGCATGCAATTCGGAGATTCTTCTTGCTGAAGTAACTGCAACTAAAAACGTTTTCCACAACAGAAAACATAGCTCGCAATCCGTGGCTGGTTCGAAAGGTGGCAGCGTAAGCTGCTCCAGGACAAAGGGCAAGTCCCAGGGAGGAACCAGATCCTTGATAGGTGGCCTAAGGTGGAGGACTCCTCTTAAAAAGGCACGAGTAGTGTCTAATTGGGCCACCATCCGATGGCCTATGGGGGCATGATAAGCCGAAATTGCACAAAGATGCACCTTGATCGAGGAGGTAGCTAGTCCGGACAGAAAAAGTGAAAGCAGGTATTCCAGAACCAGCTTTTTGGGACAGTCTAAGGGTGAGAAACCACTCGCTTGAGCCCACAAGCAAAATCTGCGCCATTTCATGGCGTATGTTGCGTGTGTTGCTGGTTTTCTGGCGGCAGAAAGTACTTTCTGCTACTTCTTGCGAAACCCCGTGTCGCATCATGGCTATGTCTCTAGGAGCCAAGCATGTAGGTTCAATGAACGTACGTCAGGATGGACTAATGAACCCTCCTCCTGAGACAACAGATGGGAGCTGATTGGCAAAGGAAGTGGAGGTTCCCGGGACAGCTGATGCAGAAGCGGGAACCAGATTTGCCTGGGCCAGAAAGGCACTATCAAGATGAGCGTCGCTTGCTCCCTGCGAAGTTTGAGAAGAACTCTCTGGATCAATGGGAAAGGAGGGAAGGCATAGAGGAATCTGCCTGCCCAGGAGAGGGACAAAGCGTCTCGCCAGAAACACCAGGCCCTGGATCTAGTGAGCAAAAATTGGGCAGTTCTGCGTTGGATAGGGACGCGAAAAGGCCTAATTCTGGAGTGCCCCATCTGTGGAACAGATCCTCTGCCACCTCCTGTAGAAGTTCCCACTCGTGGACTCTGGCCTGAGAACGACTCAGGCTGTCTGCAACGGTACTGTCCACCCTGGGGACGTGAACTGCAATAAGGTTTGCGCCGTGCCGTGCTACCCACTCCCACACTCTCATGGCCTCCCTGCAAAGGGGGTAGGAGTGAGTGCCTCCTTGTTTGTTGAGGTAATACATCACCACAGTATTGTCTGTTTGCAACAGGAGAGTACTCAGTGGGATCTCCGACTGGAAGGCTTGCAGGGCGTAAAGGACCGCCCTCATCTCCAAAATGTTGATGTGGAGATGAGATTCCTGGACTTTCCATGTGCCCTGAGACCTCACCCCGTTCAAGTGCGCTCCCCACCCGAGCCCTGAGGCGTCTGTGAAGAGAGTTACCGTCGAAGACGGCACTGTGAAGGGAACCCCCGCAGAGAGGTTTCCCGGGTCTAGCCACTATTGCCAGTCCCAAATCATGGCCTTCGTGATTCGAGCTGGCTGCTGCAGATGGTCTTGCCTTTGGTCCCACTGCACCCTTAACACACACTGGATTACTCGCATGTGGAGTCTTGCCATCGCAACTGTTGGAATGGCTGCAGTCATGTGTCCAAGCAGTCGAAGGACCAGTATGGCCGGGATGGTCTTCTTCACCGACAGGTCCCTTATGAGGGATCGAATGTGTTCCGCTCTGTCCGTGGGAAGAAAAGCTTTTCCCTTGATGGTGTCCAGAACTGCTCCTATAAACTGCAGTTTCTGGGACGGTACCAGAAGAGACTTCTCGTAGTGGATGAGGATACCCAGTGACTGAAAAAGGGCCTGGGTACGATGAATGGCCGTCAACAATGCTTCCTTGGAGGGAGCCATGAGAAGACAGTCGTCCAGGTACGGGAACACATAGTGGCCTTGTCTCCTCAGAGACGCCGCCATGACTGCCATGCACTTCGTAAAGACGCGGGGTGCCGATGACAGCCCAAAGGGAAGCGCCCGGAACTGATAATGGCGGCTCTGAAACTCGAGGCACAGGAACCTCCTACGCGCCTGAGCAATAGGGATATGCAGGTAGGCATCCTGCATGTCCAACGACGCCAAGAAAGCGTCCCTCTTCAACATGGGGATTAGACCCGGAAGGTCACTATGCGGAAGCGTTTGTAGACGACTGACAGACTGAGGTCGCTGAGGTCCAAAATTAGATGGAGGTCCCCTGTTTTCTTTGGAACCAGGAAGAATTGCAAATAATAGCCTAACCCTCTCTGGTTCTCTGGAACGTGCTCCAAAGCTTCCTTCTCCAGAAGCTCGAGCACTTCCTGTTGTATAAGCAGGGCGTGCTGACCCGAGTAGCGGGAAAGCAGAGGAGGCCTTGTGGGTGGGCTGCCTACGAATTCTATATAATGGCCTTTTTCGACCAACTGTAGCACCCACCTGTTGGCGGTGATCGACCGCCACCCTGGCAGGTGACATGCGATGTGACCCCCAACCTTCATTTCCCGTTGATCCTGAGGAGGGGCGGGGGCCGGGAAGGAGTCATGCTGTGGCAGCATTAGATCCCGCAGGTTGGGCCGACTTTGCAACTCGGTGGCCTTTGCCTGAGGATGTCTTAGCCTGGGCTTTTCGAGTGAAGGGGCCCCTTTGTTGCTGGCCGGAACGTGGTTGTTGCCTTTGTGTCCGGCCACGAAAACGACTCTGGTTCCTGAGAAAGGAACTAAGTCGAGACCTGTACATAGCCTGCACAGATCTAACTGCCTTCCCAGCATCTTGAAGTTTGGTGATCACCTTCTCCGAGGCTTCGCCAAACAGAACTTCACCATAGTAAGGGACGTCCATGATATTCTTCTGGACGTCCGGGGTAAAACCGGAGTCACGGAGCCACGAGTGTCTCCGGAGACACACGCCTGAGGCTGCAGCTCTGGCCGAAAATTCCGCAGAGTCATATGCGGCTCTGAGCACCTGGGTCCCCACATCCGAACCCGTATGAAGGAGGTTTAACAGCTCCTCCTTTTGACCACCGTCAGGCATTTTTTCAACCAGGTCTTGTCCCTGCTCCCCCAATGCATTCTGGAATTGAACCATGTGGGTGAGGTAATTTAGTGACCTGATGGCGCAAGTCGCAACCGCGTACGTGCGCCTACCCAGGACATCCAACTGTTTGGATTTCGGGTCCGGTGGCTGTGTGCTCAAGTGCTGAGGTCTCTGAGACCAGTCATGTGAGGCCATGATGACCAGGGAATCGGCCAGAGGATGGTTCGCCAGGTACTGGTCCTCCCTTGGGGCCTTGTACAGGCGGTCAGCCTTCTTCGGCACTGCCAGAGTCGAATGACGGACGCTTCCACGCAGCCTTGGTGACGTCCGCGAAGGTGTCCACCAAGGGTGGCACTACCACAGGCTTTGGATCTTTCTGCCGAAGGTAGCGGGCAAGGCGTTGTCTCTCGGGGTCTAGTTCTTCAGCGTCCCACCCCATGTTCTCCTAGATATGCCTCACGATTTCAGCGAACGAGGGGTCATCCGGAGGAGACCTGGGAAGGTCGCGTGGGTCTGGAGAAGAGACGCTGATGGGAGAAGGAGATCTGGAGCGCCCTGAGGTGTCAGATCTGTAGTCCTCCACGGACGAGGTATACCGACGCCGTCTCAGTCTCTTAGGGCTGGGGGACCCTGAAATGGATCTTGAGGGAAGCCTTCTCCTTTCCGAAAATCTGCCCCTAGGAGGGGGTGTTGGCTCCTTGGGGGTCGATGACCGTCCTACTGACCCCCGGGTGGGAGTGGGGGTGCAGACGTTAAAGGGGTAGCCAGCGTCGGAGGAGGGTGTGCAGTGACCACATCCTTTTTGATGATGTCCCATCAGAAGGTGAAGAGCTCCTTCACCTCTGCCACATTCAGGCCCAACGACGGGCCGGGAACCGGTGGCCTGTCACTGGGTCAGACGGTCCCCGGCTCCCCGGCCCGGAGGTTCCCGGGAGCTCAACGGTTCCGGAGTCACCCGCCTGGTCCTCGGCTAAGTAGTATCCTCCGACGACGCCTTCTGACCGCCGGAGATGGCGGTGCGGTCCTCCCTTCCTCTGCAATGGTTGTCGGTCCCTGGCCGACGCCCTCAGGGGCGAACACCTGACCGGCAACGGGTGTCTTACTGTAGCCGGCCCTGGGAGTGCCTATGGTGCTTGGCCCACGTCGAGTGGACCAACGTCGGGTCTGACATCCACTTCAGGGAAGTCAGTTCCTTAGTCTTGCGCTGGGGTGGGTCCGGCCCACGCAGCGGTTGGGAGACTGACCTGATGTCGGAGTCTGGATGATGGGAGGAAGACTTGTGGCGCTTCCCAGACCTGGACAAGGCCTTAGAAGGAGTGGATGAAGCCGAAGGCCTGGAGGTCTTGATAGACTGCAGGGAGGAGGAACCGCTGGATGATCTAACCTGAACCGGGGGAGGCTGAGCGCGAGCCCTAGAGGGAGAGCGGTCTGACCTCGAGCCGGAGCTGCGGGAGTCTGAGGCCCCGGAAGGGGATCTTGGGCCTTTCCTTCTCCCGGTGTTTTTCCCAGTGCCTATGGGTCTTCCCTGACGACTCCCCCTTGGAGAAAGGTTCCCTATCCATGGCCTTGAGTTTTTCCTCGAGAAGAAAAGTCTGAAGGGCCTTCTGGCGGCGGATCCTGGTGCGACTATTGAAGCCCTGGCAGAAGGAGCAGGCCTGGGTATCGTGGTTGGGGCCCAGACAACGCACACAGGCAGAGTGAAGATCCTTGAAGGGGATCTGTTTGTCACAGGCACACTTCGATGGGTGACTTTCCAAAGAGGTGTTTGGAGAGGACATTAGATGAATCCAATATCTAAAAGAAAAGAAAGAATGATGAAGTTTCTAGTCGTCGCACGCTAGAAAGTGACCGAGAGGCCAATGCTGCGATGTTGATGGCGGGAAAAGAACTGGGGATTGTGGGGGGACCCTCCTTATGCTACTACCGCCTGCCGTAAGCGGACTGACGCCGGAGGGCGGTCCCCGCTGAAGACTGCTAGCTAGGCTCTGGGGGTCCTGGGCGCCTGATGGCTTCAGTCCTAATGGTGTAACCTGCTGCAAGAGCTGTATCTCAAAGTAAGATCAACTTTTGTGAACCACTGGAAAAAGAGGCTCAAAGTGTACTACAAAGCTATTACCACTGAGAAGTTGGGGTTGGTTAAAATAAGCAATTGCCCTCTTCCATCTTAAACCAATGTATGGCTCCAAGTATGTAGTGCCACTGTAGGACCACCAGAGAAATGTCTTTTAGAAATATTGTGAAACAGGAAATATCCAGTTAACTTGATGGCTACAACAGTACATTTCTACAAAACAAGGTAACCCTTGTATTATATAAAATAAAAGTCAGATCTTCAGTTTGTGGGCTAAGAACTGACAACAGGATCTTTTGATTCTTACCATTTGGTTTGATTGCACAGCTCTTCCAGGGTGTAACTGACTCCACTTCTTCACTGACTCGATTTCTGACTCTACAGCTGTAAGTGATGGTACTATCTTCAGGATGAAGGAGGACCTCCAAAATGTTCTCCCTGATCAAGTGGTGTTTGGGGTCATTGAGGACACGACTGCCCTTTTTCCACCAGCTGAAGCTCACATCTGTACTATTCTCAACTGAACACACCAGGGTAACATTGCACGCCACATCAGACAGAGGTTCATGCTGCCTTGTTGCATTAATAGATGGTTTAGAGACTCGCTCTGCAATAAAAAGTAGATATTAGTTTGGGAATCAAACTCACTACTGAGAATCCTACTCAATAAAAGAATAGTGAGGCCAGGCACTAGCACACAATGCCCCCCAGCCACAATGTAAAATAGTTGTTTATTAACAAATTACTATAATACAGAAGAGACTGCCATAAACAGAAACCCATACCCACAGACAGATAAGACAGACCAGACAACACAGTATCATAGGTATCATAGGTGATTTCAGAGCAAAGAAGACTTACGTCCATTGTGCTCGCTTGTTAATTCTAATTTTGAAACCCCCCTATTTTATTTGCTTTGCAATACTTATCTAGTTTCTTCTTGAACTCAACTGTCATCTTACTTGTGACTACCTCCTCAGGTAGATTATTCCATACTGGAATAACTCTAACACTAAACCAGTGCTTTTCGTGGTCTTAAAATTACGCCTTTGTTGCCATGAATGTGACCTAGTGTCATATCGCTGTTCCCTCGTAAGTCCTAATTTGACCCTTAGCTTTGCATCTTTAAGTGCATTATACACCATACACATATCCCCTCTCAGGCGCCTATACTCCAACGTGAACATCCCTAAGTCCTCCAATCGATCCTCATAGTCCTGGTCCCTAACATCTGCTACTAACCTGGTAGCCCTCCTCTGAACCCTCTCCAATCTTCCTATGTCCAACCTGTAACCAGGTGACCAGAACTGTGCACAATACTCCAGCTGCGGCCTCACCAGTGCACCGAAGAGAGGCACAATCACTTCCCTCTTCTACTCTTTATATGTTTCTTGATATTTATTAGAGTACTACTAGCAGATTTTATAACCTGACTGCAATGCTGGTGGAACTTGAAATCACTTGTCACTTTAACCCCCAAATCTCTTTCCTCCACTACTTTGCCCAATTTCTGTCCATTTAAGAAGTAGTCAGCTTGATTATTTTTATTCCCAAAGTGCATCACCACACATTTGTCGGGTGTTAAAGGATAACTTCTTATCCTTTGCCCTGCTTTCCATTTTGAGTAAGGCTTTTTGCAACTTTGTCACATCTTCACCCTTTCTGATAGTAATGCCAATTCTAGTGTCGTCTGCAAATTTGGTTTCCCAGACATCCTCTCCTCCAGATAATGAGTGTATATAGATATTAAACAAGCAGGGCCCCAGAACAGATCACTGGGGAACTCCACTCTCCACTCCCAACCAATTTGAGTAAACTCCCTTTAAACAGACCCTCTGCTTTCTCTCACTCAGCCATGCCTTAACCCAAGTTGTAATACACCCTGGTATTTTATGTTCAATCAGAGCATCAATCAATTCACCATGTGGGACCTTGTCAAACTTCGAAATCCAAGAACACCACACCCACAGAGACACCTCGTCAATGCTCTGCTCACATGCTCATAAAACTCCAAGAGATTAGTTTGGCATGATAACCCCTTTTTAAAACCATGCTGAGCATCGTCACAATCCCCTACTGAATCCTGAAACTCCACCATTTGATCCTTTACAATAGATTTCAACATTTTCCCCAGTACAGTAGTCAAGCTGACAGGCCTATAGTTGCCCACCTCCTGTCTACATCCCTTTTTATAAATAGGGTTCACATTCACCTTTCGCCAAACCTCAATCACCTCCCCGTTATCCAAAGATTTCTGAAACTGTCATGTTATAGGTCCTGCCAATTCTGTTGCCAATTCCCATAGGACCCTAGGATGGATTCCATCTGGTCTTTGAGATTTAGGTCCAGGTGCTTTAGTCTATCCTCAATACCGTTTTTGTTTAAAATAATTTTATAATCTATTTTAGTCAGATGATCTCTAATATTTTTAGACTTATTATTAAATACTGATGAAAAATAAGTATTGAAAAGCCCTGCCATAGTTTGGCAATCCTCAACTAATATACCATCCTGATCCTTAATGGGCCCCACTGAAGTTTGACATCCCTTTTTGTTATTGATATATGTGTAAAAGGATTTATGGTTATCTTTCACTTTGTAACCAGGTTTAGTTCATGTTTCGAAGTTGCCTGTTTTATGGCACTTTTAGTTTCTTTTAATAATTTTTTATACAAGGCCCAATTTTTTGCACACTCACTTTTCCTGGCTTTTATATAAGCTCTTTTTTTTCCTTTTTGATCAATTTGCTAATTTTGGGAGATAACCACAGTGGAATTTTTCCTAAAGCATTGTACTTCTTTCTTAATGGGACATACTTATCAATTAAATCCATAATTTTATTCTCCAAACTATCCCAGTTTTCCACTAATGATCCATTTTCAAAAACCTTTTTCCATCCCCAATTCGAGAGTTCTGTTCTCATATCATTAAATTTAGCCTTATTAAAATTTCGAACCATGGTTAAGCCAAAAGTGTTTGAACAGACCCCACTTAAATCAAAATTTATCACACAGTGATCACTTGAGCCGAGTGGTGATGAAGTACTACAATTCTTTATTTGGTCTCCCATATTGCTTAACACAAGGTCTAATATGTTATCCCCCCTCTAGTGTTATTTCCTACATACTGATCAAATCCAGCTAATAAAAAGGAATCCAGATACTTTAGCTCGTAGGATGTCTCCCCTGTTTGCCTAGTCCAATTAATACCTTAGCTCGTAGGATGTCTCCCCTGTTTGCCTAGTCCAATTAATACCGGGAAGGTTAAAATCTCCTAAAAGTATAATATTTTCTGTAATCTCTAAGGAGTCCAAAAAATGTTAGCGCTGCCTCATCATCTTGGGTAGAAACTGAAGGAGGTTGATAAATTACCCCAATTTTAATATTAGGTCCCTTAGCTGGCAATACCCTAATCCACACATGCTCTATGCCTGGTATTTTGGGGACTTCAATAGCTACTGATTTTATTTTGTTGGATACATACAGTGCGACACCACCACCCTTTTTAACCTCCCTATCCATATGATATAGATCATATCCCTGTATGTGATGGTCCCAGGTGTCAGTGGATGTCCACCAAGTCTCTGTTATGGCACATATCTGGATGTTGTCAGTACTTAGTAAACAGGTTAATTCCTCAAATTTGTTTGTAATACTCCTGGCATTTAGGGAGAGGCATTTCCAGTCCTGAGAGCCCTTAGAGTTCTCATGTGAAGCTGAATTCTTCACAGATGTCCTTAAAGTTTGATGGCTGCCCCCTACCCACTTCAAGACTTAGTTTAAAAGTTAACCACTTGATTTTGGATTTCTGCTAATATTCTAGACCCATGTTTGTTTAAATGTAGTCCGCTCTTCCCAAATAACCCTAGGTCCCTGAAGGTGTTCCAGTGTTCGATAAAGACAAAACTTCCCTATGACACCACCTTTTCAACCACCCATTCAGCTGTATGATGTCCCTTTGTTTGTTCACCCCCTCATGAGGTATGGGCAAGATCTCTGATATTAGGATATAGGATCCATGTAACCTTAGGTTTTCCCGATGGCCTCAAAATCCCTTTGGATTTCTAATAATGCCCTTTTTCCAACATTATTTGTACCTACATGCAGTACCGTGACTGGATTTTTAGTATTTTCCAACAGTCCTGGTAGCATTTTACAAACATCCCCTATTCCTGCTCCTGGTAGGGTACTAACAGTAGTTGACTCATTCCTACCCTGACATATTATCCTATCAATATTTCTAATCATGGAATCACGAATAACCAAAAGGTCTTTTTTTGTTATTTGATTTTCTTGCCCTTCCTGCTTATTATGCCCAGTCATGACCACATGACCTTCCCTACAGTCACTAATAATTGAAACCCCTTTAGTAGTGTCGTCTTGGTCTAGCTCTGTATTAAGAACACTATATTTATTTTTCAGCTCAATCTGACCATGACCACCAATATTTCTCCTTCCCTTTTTAATTCCCTTTTCCACTCTACACCAATCATCATTAGAGTCAGAACATCTTGTTGCTGCCTGTATTGTGTCATTTCTTTCGATGTTAACAGCCCCTACTAGCTGAGCATGGTCCTGCTGTTCAGCACAGTCATCTAGAGCCGAGTCTATAAATTTTTCCAGTGAAGAAATCTCTAATTGGAGTTTGATTCTATTTTGCAATGATTCGATATCTTGCTTCATAATGTCAATTATTAAGCATTTATCACAGATAAAGGAATCAGCCTTTTCCCCCTCCTCATACATTTTACAAGTAATACAAACGTTCAGAGAAACGATAATCCTATCTTGCTCGGCCATTATAATCTCCTTAGTTACACAACAGGAATAGCTACACAACAATGTTACTTACGTCCCTTATATGTTTAGTTATCTGGCTCAACAGGGGTTTCTGGCTCCTTCCCATGACTGACGCCGACAGACGCCGCTGGCCTCTGCCCGCGTTGCCTCCGCTCCGCGCTCAACTCCGCTCGCTGGAGCCGAGCGATTTCAAGCGCCCTGAAGTGACGTTGCCTGTGTTGCTATGGCAACTGTCACAAGCGCTTAGAGACCAGGGGCAGACTATGAGGGTAACCCGCCCTTAAAAGATCGGGTTAAACCTCACCAGGAAGCTCTAAAAACGGCTTTCCAAAACCCTGGAAAAAGTATGGCAAGTGACAAATCACATGTCAACAAATACCAACACCAAACTAGTACCGCAACAAGCACAGTACCGTAACTTCAAACAGAGAAAGTACGCTACTTAATGTAACTGGTAATCTTCCAAAATGTCACTACCACTGAGTATCACTTATAGGTCTGGGCCAGAGGCACTAGAATCTTATGTGAGCAAAGTGTTGACCTGGGAGCCAACAACAGTTATTACGCACCCCCACATGACTATACGCACTAGCCAATAACCAGTGCCAGCTCCCTCACTAACTTCTTTTTTGTTCACCAGGAGGGGGAAACAATGGGGGGAAAATAAGAGAAGGCTTGAGAAATGTCATAGCCCAACAGAATAGGGAAAGGAGATATGAAAATAAAGAAACAACAAAAAAAAACTATCAACTTCTTGACAGAAAAGAAGAGGTGCACTGAGGTGGCACATAAAAGCAGTTGGGTACGGAGCCAAAGCCTCAAATACCACTAGCTAGATAGCAGATCGGTATATGTACTAAGGCAACAGCCCTGTAGACATATGGCTCTGGCAGTCAAGTCAATAGTGGTATACAAAAAAAAAAAAAAAGAGACCACCTTGTAATTTAGATGGCACAAGTGTGTTGAGGAGCAGAACTGCAAAATGGCTCCTTATAAGCAATGTGTATGCCACCAGTAGCGAAGCTGTTTTTTTTCTGTCTTTTTGTTTTGTTTGTTTTTGTTTTTTTAACAGGTTATGTCCCCCAGGAGGAATGAGGTAGGGGACAAAAAATGCTGGTTAATGTGGCATTGCAGGACTACTCGGTCACAGAAAAGAGTTGAGAGGTATTTATTTCCCAGCAGTTCCCGGAGTCTGCTGCACTTGACAGCTAGTGTGGCACAGAAATTCTGTGCTTACCAAACAGTGAGTTCTATGCCTACTGTACCAAAGAGTGAGTTAAAATTACCTGGCAAAGCCAGAAGAAAACCACAGGAGACAACCTGACTCACCTTTCCTGCAAGCCACAGGAATGTACCCTGTGCCAAGACTAGTTTAGGTTGATCGAATCTTAGTACTGAACACAAATGCAGAAACAGGGCTACTGTCAAGTGGAGATATGTTTAGATATCACCCAGTGGGCACAGGTTGCATTTAGCCACTAATATCGATATACTGAAGCAGAAGGGAATATATCCTTGGCAGGAAAAAAGGAAGACAGTGAAAGAAAGAACAAGGGGAGTCACCTCCTTTTTTTAAGTTGGCATGAAACCCTGAAGAGGGCCCTCACCCCCGTACTTTTTCCTGAAAAAAGGCTACCCTTACTGGGAAGGGAGCACCTGGGGACAGGCATACAGCACAAGAGGTATCTAGCCAACAAAAAAAAGGTGAGCTACTCACAGATCCTGGCTCTGCTAAAGCACAGGATGGTGGGCGAGTGTGGCAATCAATGCTGAAGATATCTTGAACGATCAACAGTTAAGTACATAACCGTCATATCTTCCAAGACTCAGTATTCACCATTGATTCACACTTATGGGTCAGAGTATCAAGCTTTCTTTTTTTAGCCAGATGTTGGCATATCCTGAAGGCAAACCCTCTAATGGTACACCCTCTGCGATGCCTTTTGTTGGTGTGCAACAAATGCTCCTCCATGTACACGCCACAGCTTCCTCTGTTCCTTTCTCTCCCTCCTCCCGATACCGTCACATCACCAGTCTCACTGTGCTTCCTAAATCTACAAGTAATGGTTTGGTTCTCTTTCTTTCTATCTCTGATCACCCCTCTCTCCTATACCCCCCCAGCTCCATGTTCCTGGGACTAAAGAACCTTCTCTGCTTCTCACCCTTGTACCTCTACTGGGTAATCTGCCTTCTCCTATCGTCTGGAACCAGCTCTCCCTATCCCTCCAGCATTCCACCTCTTTAGGCTCATGCAGGTGCCAGCTGAAACTCTTCCCATCACCCAACTGTACCCGTTTCCTGTAGGAGGTTCCTCCTAGTGATTTTGTTTTATTTGGCAGCTTAGGTTTCTGGTTCCTCAAGACAAAACTGATCCCTAGTGCTCTGCATTGCTTGCGTTTGATGCTGAATTTCAGTTTTCTACTTCCACTTGGCTTGTACAACATACATGCACATTTATCTGTTCTAACCTTGTACCAGAGAAGTATTCTTACTGTACTGTGTTGGTATTTATTGTCTATACGGTATATAGACTATACCATGTAACTTACTGTAATATGGCTCTCTGTTCCTCCTGTAAACCCCCCCCCCCCCAGTCGCACCTGGAAAAGAGCTGGGGCTCAGTGTGCCTTTCCTGGTTACCAATTTTCAAATAAACAGATAGGTAAGATACCCTCCGCCCTCTTCATGGGGACAATATCTGAGGGAAGGGGCTCCTCGTCAGGAACAGAAAAGTTCCCTGGTAGTTCCTGCCTAACCCTAGGGAAGAAATAAGCCTCCTAGAAATGTGAGTTAAGCACCTTAGACTGGGTCAAAGATACCAGTCTGGATAGGCGAAACCATACCATCCATTGGATACAGACTGTTACCACTAGTCTGGGAAGCCACCTCGTTGACATCACAAGATGCCCTTGACTAGTGTCGCACTAGCTCAAGACTCTCAGTGGAAAGGTAGATGGCTTGCCTAACTGTCTGGCTCTATGACAGTGCAATTAGCAGACCATACAACAGCAACCACAGGCTATGGTTACAGGTCACCATGTGTGCCTGATGTGCAGAGATGCAAATGAGAGCAAGTGCTGAGGTGAATACCTTCCTTTCAGGAGCATCTGTGTGGGCAGAATCTGCATCTGAAGGTTGGCCATGCTTAAGGCTACAAGGCCCAGGAGTACTTGAAGCCCCTAGGTTGGGTGAAGTACCTCATCTGCTGACCCTGATAGTGCACAATACCACATGAGGAGGTCCCTGGGGCTGGATGGAAAGGAAAGGGGATGCATCCACACAGCCCTGAATGCCTCCTCCATAGTTCTAGGCAAGGACGAAAGGAGGAAAGACCACAGTGTCGACATTGGGAACCCAGTGGAGTACCAACAGCAAGGCTGCTGGACCACGGCTTCTATAGGTCTCAGAGTCAAGTGCCTGGAGCATTTCCACCAGGACTCACTGGTAGAGGGAGTACCCAAAAACAGAAGGAAGATGAATCGATTATTCATTATCCTCGGAGGTTGGAGATGAGGTGTCTCCTCCAAGCAGGTTCTTAACCAGGGATAAGGGCCTGAAATGGGTCTAGTTGGACTCCCTATGCCAGCATGCTATGGCACTGACCCACACCTGGTGTTGTTCCCATGTTAGTGTTCCCAGGGGGCCTAGTAATGAGGGCATACTCTACAAAAAGTGGCGAGACCCTTCCAGAGGAAGTAAGACTCTTGATCTCAAGGGCCTTGGACTGAGCTGCGGAACTGAATAGGGGGCCTTGATCGAGGGGAGGGGTCTAGTAGTCACCTGAAGGGTGTCCTCCTACATCGAAAGAGTGATCTCACCGGTGGCCCTGGAGGGAACACCCAGGAAAGGAAACCAGAGCCACACAGGTCCCACAGGGTGACCCTGGTTCACACACACATTACAATGCTTTCCTGCTGCTCTAAGTTATCCCCCAACTCCCAAGTCAGCACTGCCTCTGCTACTGTCCTCAAATTTAGTAACATCCTTCGAGACAGGGTCCCTCCCGTCACCAAGGACAACCCTGTATTTGACATCATGCTCAGTGACATCATCATGCTTGGTATCAGGATGAGACCAGAGGTGGGGATGGTCTCCGAGCTGACATCCCTGCGCTTGGAGCCAAACCTAGGATTGACAATGTGGTAGTGTGGTGGATCATCACAAAACATCAGCTAACAAACTGTGGAAGTTATACGCATTAAAAAGACTACATGCATACTGAGCAGTCAAATTTATGTTTCCTTATGTTTAGACTAGTACCTTTGGAGTTCCTACACCTACTTCCTACAGGGACAAGAGCATCCCGTTACCTCCTCCTTTTAGTAGCAACATAAGGTCATGGCCAGAAGGAGCTGCTTTATCCAACAGTTATAGGCATGCTTTGATCTGTTTAGCTTGGTGTGAAAAGTTACACGAATAGAAAAAACAATTCAGCATATTCATGGTCTAACTCCACCGAATCATCACGGGATGAAATCTCTCTCCATCCAACCTGTCCAGTGAGGAGCACCTAGGTGAGATAGCCTGTCTTCTACCAAAATGATTGGGCTGTTTCAACTTGTGAGTCCACTTTTTGGGGGATCGTCCGAGGCCCTGTCCACACCGATGAGTGATTTAAAGTACATGGAAGAAAGTACAGTTACGCAAGAACTTACCGTAACAGTAGATCTTCGAGAGGAGCTCTTGCAGCAGGATATAACTATTAGGACCAACGCCGCAGGCATTAGGACTCACCAGAAACATTCTCAGCTACCAATACCCAGCAGGGACCACCCCCCCAACGTCGGCCATGGTATAAAGGGGGCAGACCCAGCTCCACCCCAGTTCCCCCGCCAAGAACCGCGAATGGGCCCTGACGAGAGAAAGACGCAAAGCCTTTTAGATGATGTTCTGTATACCTCTTCCGGGGGATGGAGGGCGGGAAAGCAGCACCTCTCAAAGATCTACTGTTATGGTAAACTCTTACGTAACTGTACTATCTTACTTTGAATGGGAGCTCTTGCAGCAGGCTATAACCACTAGGACTGAATCCCAAGCAGTCCCGTGCCAAGGAGGTGCCTAACCCTGGGAGGTGGAAAATGGGTTGATGCTGGAAAAACAGCAAGTTATGATAGAAGTCCCTGAAGGACTGCCAGGCCGAAGCTGGCACGCCATCTGGATCTAATATCTAGGCTATAGTGCTTCACGAAAGTGTGCACAGAATTCCAGGTGGCAGCCGTGCATATGTCTCTAATAGAGACATTCTTCAATGCAGCAAAGGAACCAGAGACTTCCCTGGTGGACTGACCCCTAACTGGGCCCAGAAGGGGTTTATTGTGCTTTTCACAGCAAAACACAATGCAGTGGACAAGCCACTTTGAAACAGTCTGCATAGACACCAGGTTGCCCGAGTGTTGTGGCGCGAAAGCTACAAACAGTTGCTCCTTATTTATGGTGAGCAGCTGTGCGCTTACGGTAGTAACTCAGCGCCCTTTGAACATCCAGAGTGTGATGGAGAGCTTCTCTCCTATTGGTGGGAGAAGAAAAATAAACTGGAAGATCAACCGACTGGTTGAGGGTCAATTCCGAGACCACTTTAGGAAGAAAGTTAGGATTATTTCTGAGAGAAACCCTTTCCCTATAAAAATTAAATATGGCTCTTTATACATCAGAGCCTGGAGCTTGGAAACTCTTTGAGCTGAGGTAATGGCAACAAAAAAAAAACTTTCAGGAAAGGTAACGCTGCTCACAGTCAGCCGCTGGTTCAAAGGGGGGGAAGTGAGCTTCTCCAACACAAACAGGAGGTCCCAGGGTGGGATAGGCTCCCTAATGGGGGGGTCTCATATGCAGAATCTCTTGTAAAAAGGTGTAGGCCACATCCAGTTGGGCCAAGGTTTTGTCCCCCAGAAGTGTGATATGCAGAAATAGCCCACATGTGCACCTTTATTGAAGAGTAGCTCAAGACTTGTTGATATAAGGACAGCAGATACTGCAATGCTGAGTCCACCGCACAGATGAGAGAGTCTAGACGGTGAGACGACGCCCATAAGCAGATGTGCTGCCACTTCACAACATAAGTGGAGCAATTAGAGGGCTTCCTCATGAAGACGAGGACATCCGTCACCTCCTGGGAGACCCCGTACCTGGACTTTGCTACGTCTGTGGGAGCCAAATATGAAGGTGCAAAGACCTGAGATTGGGGTGGACCAGTGAGCCCTGATCCTGGAACAGCAACTGCGAACATATTAGTAGTGGAACTGGAGGCTCCGAGGACAACCACTGAAGTAGTGGTTACCAAATCTGCTGAGGCCACAAAGGGATGATTAGAATCATCCGAGCCCCTTCGGCATGTATCTTCAAAAGAACTCTCTGAATCAGAGGGAAGGGAGGGAAAGCATAAAGAAACCTCCCTGCCCAACAAAGGGACATGTCTGGCCAGAAAACACCTGATGCAGGCTCTCACAAGCAGAAAATTGGCAGTTTGGCATTGCATAGGAATGCAAAGAGGTCCAGATCTGGTCGACCCCATGTGTCGAAGAGCTGGTCCGCTACTGACTGCAGTAGTTCCCGCTCATGCGCCTTGGACTGAGACCTGCTTAGGCTGTCTGCAAAGTCATTTAGGATGCCTGAAACGTGCACTGCGGATAGAGAGATGCGCCGTTCTAGCACCCAGTACCACAGTCTCATCTCCTCCCTGCACAGGGGTAAGAGTGGGTGCCCCCTTTCTTGTTGATGTAGAAGACGACCGCCATGTTGTCCATCTGAACGAGGAGACAGCCTGGGACAAGGTCATCTTAAAAAGCCTGCAGCACATTGAAGACCGCTCACATTTCCACAACATTGATGTGCAGATCGCGCTCCATAGAGGTCCAGACTCCTTGTGTTTGGCGGACCCCTAGGTGCGCCCCCCAACTCAAATCCGATGCATCCGTCATTAGAATCTGATTTGGGGGCTCCTAATGGAAAGGGACCCCTTTCTCTAAATTTAGAGGGTTCAACCACCAAAGTAGGGTCGTCTTGACTGGCTCTTTGATCCTGATCATGTGGTCTAGGTCGCCTGAGCCTTGATCCCACTGCACCCTGAGCATCCATTGTGGGATTCTCATGTGGAGGCGAGCCAGAGGAGTGACAGGAATGGCAGCCGCCATGTGCCCCAGAAGTCTGAGGAAGGTCCTGGCCTGGATCTGAGGGGTTACAAGGACAGATCCAGCAATCTCCCGCAAGCGATCGCCCCTCCCTGGGGGAAGAAAAGCCATGCCCTGGACCGAATCCAGGACTGCCCCTATGAAGACGAGTCTTTGGCTGTACTCTGGGGAAGACTTTGGAAGGTTTAGGGTGATCCCCACCTCTCGGAATAGAGTATAGGTGTCTCCGAGAGCCTGAAGGAGGCGTGTCCTTGACAGGGCCGCAAGCAGCCAATCGTCAAGCTAAAGAAGACATAATGTCCCTGGCGCCTTAGCGCCACAGCTATCTCTGCCAAACATCTGGTGAAGACTCGAGGAGCGGAGGAGAGGTCGAATGGGAGAACGCGAAACTGATAATGCGCCCCCTGGAAGTGGAACCTCAGGTACTTCCTGTGGGAGGGGGGGAGACCCCTAAGTCCATATACGCATCTTGCATGTCTAGGGAGCAGAGCCTGATGCAGCAGAAGAATAAGCCCTGGAACAGTCACCATTTGGAACCTTCGGTATTTAATACAGTTGTTTAGAGAGCTGAGGTCCAGAATGGCATGAAGATCCTGCGTCTTCTTTGGGACAAGGAAAAAATGGGAGTAATATCCCTTTCCCCGCTGCTGCAGAGGGACTGGTTCCATCGCCCTTTTCTGCAAGACGGCCTGAATCTCTCCTTCTATGACAGGAATATGAGAATGAGGATATCTTGAGGACATTGGTGGAGTATCTGGGGGAATGTCGGAGAACTCCAGCTTATGTCCCCTCCTTATAATAGCTAGAACCCACTGGTCCACAGTTATTGAGCTCCAACCCTTCAGATGAAGGGAAAAGCGACCCCCTACTGCCTTGCCAGGTACCTCCTCCGGAGGAGAGGGGGGTCAGAAGGGAGTCATAGGGCACAGCCGGCATGGGCAGAGGGGCATGGGAGGACCTGAGCCCATGAAAAGGAGTGCCTCCAGGTTGCTGGTTGCCGGCTCTCCTTTTGAAGCCATCCCCTCTGGCCCTGTTCGTTACCATGGGCTTGGGCACCTGAGGGCTTCCGAAATGGCCGTCCTCTTGCTCTCTTCTGGTCCCCTCTGTACATTTGCCAGATGGACCAGATAGATTTGCCAGACTGCTGGAGACGAGAGATAAGCGACTGTCTCCTGCCCGAAAAGGACGGAACCCTGGAATGGAAGGTCTCGGATTCCGGACTGCAGAACCTGGTGAAAGCCAGAGACCATCAACCAGGTGTGATGCCGGAGGCAGACACCTGACACTGATGCTCTGGCCGCCGTATCTGCCGTGTCGTACGAGGCATGAAGAATGGGCATGCCTACGTCCAAGCCCAACTTTAGAATGTCCAGGAGCTCCGTCTTTTGTGCGGAGTTTAGCAAGGCACTAGCTAGCTCCTGCCCTCTCTCCCACAATGCATTCTGGTACTGGACCATATGTGTGAGGAAGTTGAGGGACCTAATGGAGCAGGTGGAAGCAGAGTAGACATGCTTGCCCACCGGGTCAGGTCAGGAGGCTGAGAGCTTAGATGCTTGGGCTGCTTGGACATGTCGATGAGTCCGCCGGAGAGTGTTCTGCCAGGAAGGGTTTGGCTCTCAGGGCTCTGTACAGCCTGTCTGACTTCTTCAGGATCACGGGGACTGAAGCTGGATGCTTCCAAGTGATCCTGGTAAGATCCTGGAAGGTATCTTCTAAAGGAGGCACCACGAGAGGCTTGGTCTCCTTCTGCCTCAGGTATTTGGCCAGTCGATGGCGTTCTGGGGCCAGGTCTTCCGTTTCCCACTCGTTGGAAGCCTGAATGTGCCTCATGAAATCCATGAGGGTCGGATCGTCAGGAGGCAAATGGGGTTGGTCCTTCTCTCCCAGGGAGCCCCCGACTCCGAAGAGGCAGATGGAGTAGACAACCTGCTACTGGGCCTGGAACGGTCTGAGCTGTGTCTTGGGAGTTCCCCGCTCGAACATCGGTAGCTGCTGGACCAACGTCGGTCTGAAGACCAGTGTTGGCTATGGGACCGACAATGGAGCAACGACCAATGTCGGGAATGGGAGCAGGCCCACCAAGAAGAGCGGGATTGGCTCCTGGACCGGGGTCCTCAGACCGAGACCGAGAATGAACCCTGGAGGGTGGGCGTGGCAGCTCAGGGGTCTTCCGCTCGGAAGGAGCAGGGAGGCACTCAGGCTTAGCGTTGTCTGGCCGGCCAAATGAGGTCCAGCTTTGGTGGAGACTGTTCTTTCTTGACCCAACTCCAACAGAAAGTGAACAGTTCCTGCACTTGGTCCTTGGCAAAGACTGTGGCCACGGGCCCTGGAAAAGGAGGTGGTGAAGCCGGATCAGGCAGGTCGTGGAAGGGAGAACCTCCATCCGACCCTTGCGAGGCGGAAGATTTTAGGGTTCCTGAGACCACTCCTGCCGCGGGGTCTTCCACCACCACAACCTCTACCAGCGTCAGTATGGGGACCTGCGTCGGCATCACTGGAGCCTGTGCCAGGGTGATTTTCTCACCCAGCGGTTTGCCCAAGTCAGGCAAAGCCAAGACCTTCCTAGGCAGGGCCATAGCTTCTGCCGACGGGGTCTAGGGTTTTTTTTCCGAAGAGGAGCCACCTTAGATTGGGCTTATCCCTCGAAGTTCCTGCCTTGGCTGGCGTGGTTTTTCACAGGAGGGGACGGCACCTTGGAGCCTTCTGGGTGCGTCACTGAGCCCGAGGAGGGAGAGGCCTTCTTGTGGGAAGAACGGAACCGACACCAGAAGCGATGACGGGACCGGCTATGGTCCTTTTCATGGGAGCGCTTACCAGACTTGTCCCAATGTTTGCTGCCTTTTTCCCCTGAGATGTGCAGAACATCCATGTTCTTTCCAAGAAGGTGGGCATTTAGAGCCTTCAGGCGCCTGATTCTTGTCCTGCTGATAAACCCCTGGCAGACAGAGCAAGACACACTGTCGTGGACTGGGCCCAAGCAAAAAACACACTAGCTGTGGCCATCTTGAGATTGGATTTGGCGGACACAGTGACACTTATTCTTCTTGGGCCCGGAGGAGACCGACGACGATGACAAAGACAACAACATGTGCCAGACTGTAGTCGGAGGTCGAACTGCTGGAAACAACGCCGAAAACATGACGAAAAAGTAAAACAATTTTTTAAGAAAACTCTTCTTTCTTCTCATTTTGCTGGGCTGGATAGTTTGAACTTCCGTGAGCGGGTCACTGCAGGAAAAGAACTGGGGTGGAGCTGGGTCTGCCCTCTTTATACCATGGCCACGCCAGGGTGGAGTCGATGTTGGGGCGGTCCCTACCGCGTATTAGCATTGAGGATTTTCCGTGGGTACTAATGCCCGCGGTGTTGGTCCTAATGGTTATAGCCTGCTGCAAGAGCTCCAACTTGAAGCAAGTTCTTACAATATTTCACAAGATCATAAGTTCACAAGGTTCAGTTCTTTGAGACTAAAACTGATGATTTGCTTTCTGTTAAGCTAACAATCCCATTATTCCTGGCATTATGCACAGTAAAGCATGAAAACAAAAATGACGTAGAGGAAGTGGCAGCACAGACTCCGCATATCACTCCCACTGGAACTTCAAAGGGGATCCATGCAAAAAGGCAACCACCATGGAGGCCCACTGCTGGAGCTGAGGAGCTCCAGATACCAGAACTGGTGTGGCCAGTCCGGAGCCATCAGGATCATTGGCACCTTGTTCTTGTGGGCCTTGACCATCACCTTGTGAATCAGGGGGAGAGGAGAAAAGGCATACAGAAAACCCGAGGTCGAGGGCCTCTCAAAGGCTTCCCCCACCAGTGTTCCAGACTGTGATGAGTGGGCATAAAACAGCCTCAGTTTTGCATTCTCCTGTGAGGCAAACAGGTACATCAGAGGTGTATCCCACAATAACAACAGATGGCTCACCACCTCCTTATGCAAGGAGCATTCATACGACGTCTCGCCCACCCAGCTGAGAGCATCTGCCAGCTGACTGTCCACTCCAGCGATGTGGATCACCAGGGGATCTGCACATAAGCTGCACATGAGGGTCCAGGTGCAGACGGCCTCCTGACACAAGGGAAGAGAGTGCATGCCACCTTGCCTGTTCAGGCAGAACATGGTCATGGTAGTGTCTGGACTTGCGTGATCCGACCCCTTCAGGAGAGGAGGCTACCACTGCCAACCTGACTGCTGACAAATCTAAATGCTGTCTCTGGCTGCCAAAAACTGCTGTGGTTACACCACCAATCTAACAGGCCCCAGATTAGGTTCTTCTGCAATCACCACAGATTTGCCCACACAGCTGCTGCTTAAAAATTTCAGAATGAAAAGCAGTTGATGTACAGGGGCTGGGTACTAGGAAGAATCCAGCTAGTAACACTGACACAGGCAGCAGTGTGGCATTGGCAGTGGCAAGGAAGGGGGGTTCGTGTGTTACTGCTGGTATGGTTCCATATCCAGAGGCTCAGGACAGAACATTGCATTATTTTACTTCCCTCTGGTCCCGGGACTGGACATATTTAATCATTACAGAAGCCTGTTCCGTGCTGGGACCTGCTAAATGCCCCATCCCCCTCACTGAGACCCCTTCTGACAGAGTAGGAAAAATAAAAATTAAAGCAGCCCCTCTAGTTCTAGGAGCAAACACAGCGAGAGGGAGAGCAATCACTGTCTCACTGCTGGCTGCAGAGAATGCGAGTCAATGGCTCCTCTTACTAAAGTGGGCACACTAGATTTTGGGATGCCAGGAAAATGCACTGTACTTCAGGATTTTTTTTTTTTCAAACAAACAGCAGAATTTAGATAAAGGGTCCCATTTAGCTATGTTCAGGTGTTTGTTTTTTAAATAAATATGTTTGAATAAATTGTCCATGTACTTTAGATATGGGAAAAAAACCAAGATGGCGACCACCACCATAAGAAGCAAGTGGTGAGAAACCAAAAACGGTCTCACAACAATTTTTTTGTCATATCAGAGGGTTATCCAAAAATAAAACCCCTATAAAGCATGCTCAGAACAGCTATAAAAAGAAACTTTGAATCTTTATAACCCTAGAACCATTTAATACTTTTACATAAAATCTTCAAATGGTACTACCTTGGCACAGACCCCCTCTACCTGAAATTTTTGGAAAAAGAAAATCCATACCAGCTAGGCTGTACACAAAGGCAAAACCGAAGCCCATGTTTAGTATAGGAAGAGAACTGATCATCTAGAGGAAAAGGATATATGTAGATCTCAGAAACCGCACAAGCTGTCACCACGAATCTTTCCACATATTTAGACCTTGCCTCCTAGACAACGCATGCCAAATTCCGGGCAATTGCAGCTCATGATGCCACAGCTATCAAGGTGCAAAGTTAGGGGTTTAACATAGAACCTGAACTGTCAGACAACAATAA
The DNA here is from genome assembly GCA_016271365.2 of Neoceratodus forsteri. Lineage (NCBI taxonomy): Eukaryota > Metazoa > Chordata > Ceratodontiformes > Ceratodontidae > Neoceratodus > Neoceratodus forsteri. The sequence continues at coordinate 67,882,711 of CM028133.1, forward strand.
TGGCACTACAGTGCCAGTATAATCCAATAAATAATATATTCATGTGATGTTTACTCATTCCCAGAGATAATGACAGAGGCCGCCCCATACCAGCTGAGCTTGAGGAGCAACAGCAAGAACCAATCATCAGGGATTCGTTTTTGGGTGAGCTGGAGGAACAGAGACTGTTCTAATTCTGCATCCTTCCCTCACTTTTCCTCTAGTCATAACTCAGCACAGAAGATTTAGAATGGAAATAGGGTCTGCTTACTTTGGAATAAAGAAGACTAATAAAATACATGTTTAAGATAGTGTTTGTTAAGTCACTGTTAAATCACCTATTAATGAGCTAGAGATGGCACTTAAAGTAAAACCACATAGCATGGATTACCACAACTTTCAACTAACGACCAAACACTACAGGAAAGGACAACAAAAAATATTACTTCACACAGAGAGCTGTGGCTGTGTGGAACAGTCTGCCTGACTAAGCGATTAACTGAAAATCTATATTAATATTAAAAAAAAACATATATAAATACATGTCCAGTGGAGAAAAACATAAGAGAATAATGCATCCCCTCCCCCTGCCATGCAGAACAGTGGATTCTTACACCGAGGAATGTCAGTGACGTCATAAAGCACAAGAGCGCAGCACCACTGTCCCAATTCTCCAAGGTATGAGAAACCGTTTGTTCTGAACTTTTTGGGGCGGGTTGTTCATAATGTGAGTCTTTTAAAATTAAAAACGTGGGATTTGCTGGTTTCCTCGAAGCAGAACCATAATTCACCTACATATTTCATTTTGTTGGGATATCTCTAGTCTTCTATCTGTCTCAGTTGCTGCTCTGAAAATGAATCAGCAACATCTGTGAAAAGTTCTTTTATGTGTTCTAATGTTCAGAACAACTTTTGACAACCACAGGAAAAAAGAGGCTGAAAGTGTACTATAAAGCTATTACCACTGAGAAGTTGGGGATGGTTAAAATAAGCAACTGCCCTCTTCCATCTTAAATCAATGTATGGCTCCAAGTATGCAGTGCCACTGTAGGACCACCAGAGAGATGTCCTTTAGAAATACTGTGAAATAGGAAATATCCAGTTAACCTGATGGCTACAACAGTACATTTCTACAAAACAAGGTAACCCTTGTATTATATAAAATAAAAGTCAGATCTTCAGTTTGTGGGCTAAGAACTGAAAATAGGATCATTTGACTCTTACCATTTGGTTTGACTGCACAGCTCTCCCAGGGTGTAACTGACTCCACTTCTTCACTGACTCGATTTCTGACTCTACAGCTGTAAGTGATGGTACTATCTTCAGGCTGAAGGAGGACCTCCAACATGTTCTCCCTGATCAAGTGGTGTTTGGGGTCATTGAGGACACGATTGCCCTTTTTCCACCAGCTGAAACTCACATCTGTACCATTCTTCACTGAACACACCAGGGTAACATTGCACGCCACATCAGACAGAGGTTCATGATGACTTGTTACATTAATAGATGGTTTAGAGACTCGTTCTGCAATAAAAAGTAGATATTAGTTTGGGAATCAAACTCACCATTGAGAATCCTACTCAATAAAAGAATAGTGAGGCCAGGCACTAGCACACAAAGCCCCCAGCCACAATGTAAAAAGTACAGTTACGTAAGAACTTACCGTAACAGTAGATCTTCGAGAACAGCTCTTGCAGCAGGTTACACCATTAGGACTGTAGCCGGGCAGGCGTCAGAACCCCACGGAAATCTTCTAGCTGGCAGTCTTCAGCGGGGACCACCTCCAACGTCGGTCCCGCCCCCGACGTCAGGTGTAGTACATAAGGAGGCGGTCCCGCCAGAATCCCCAGTTCTCCCGCCGGAGACTTCCGGCCGTTGGATGACATCAGAAGTGGAGACCGAGGACCCGCCATCAGAAGTTCAAGGTTGAGGACTTTTCTGCCGGGGCCTGAGGCTAGGACTTACCTCCTCCAAGGGGAACGGCGGTGGAGAGTTGCTGCAAGAGCTGTTCTCGAAGATCTGTTACGGCACGCCTACGAATCGTACTATCTTATTCGAGATAGCCTTGCAGCAGGTTACACCATTAGGACTGATTCTCAAGCATTGGCGCCTAGAGACGCCTCAGAGAGGCAAAACAGAGATCCTGGGAAACCCTGATTCTAGGACAGGAGACCTCTGCAGAACAGGCGAGGCCGAACCGCTCTCCGCCATATGAGGCGATGTCGAGGCTGTAGTGCCTAATGAAGGTGTGCACTGAGCTCCATGTGGCTGCAGTATAGATGGCCGAAATGGAGACGTTTTGCAGTGCTGCAAAGGAAGTAGCCACCCCTTTAGTCGAGTGGCCCCTGACAGTACCCGGAAGGGGCTTCTGTTTGTTGTTGTAGCAAATGGAAATGCACTGGACAAGCCAGTGAGAAAGAGTTTGCTTTGAGACTGGCTGACCCAACATCCTCTCAGCGAAGGAAATAAACAGCTGCTCGGATTTGCGATGCTGTTTGGTCCTGGTCAAATAATATCTTAAGGAGCAGTGAACATCCAGGGTGTGAAGCAGTGCCTCTCCTCTGTTGGTGTACCTAGGGAAGTACACCGGCAAATCAATGTCCTGATTAAGGGTGAGCGCTGAGACCACCTTAGGCAGGAACTTTGGATTCGCCCTCAGGACACCCTGTCCTGGTGAAAAATTAAATAAGGTTCCCTACACATGAGGGCGCAGTAGCTCGGAAATTCTCCTTGCCAAGTAACAGCAACTGAAAATAACGCTTTCATGACAGAAAACGTAGCCTCGCAATCTGTGGCAGGTTCAAAGGGTGGCAGCGTGAGCTGCTCCAGGACAAAGAGCAGGTCCCAAGGAGGGACGGGATCCTTAATGGGTGGTCTAAGGTGGAGCACCCTCCTCAAAAAATCACGAGAAGTATCGAGTTGTGCCACTGTGCGTTGGCCTATCGGGGAATGTTAGGCTGAAATCGCACAGAGGTGAACCTTAATTGAGGAGTAGGCCAGACCTGAGTGAAAGAGGGAAAGCAGGTATTCTAGAACTGATTTTTCTGGGCAGTCTAAAGGGGAGAGACCGCGTGCCTGAGACCACAGGCAAAACCGACGCCATTTCATGGCGTATGTAGCATGCGTTGCCAGCTTTCTGGCAGCAGAAAGGACTTCTGCCACCTCTTGCGAGACCCCGTGTCGCAGAATGGCTGTGTCTCGAGGAGTCAGGCATGCAGGTTCAGTGAGCGCAAGTCCGGGTGGACTAACGAATCCTCCTCTTGAGACAGCAGATGGGAGCTGATGGGCAAAGGAAGTGGAGGTTCCCGGGACAATTGCATCAAAAGCAGGAACCAAATCTGTCTGGGCCAGAAAGGCGCTACCAAGATCATTGTTGCATGCTCCCTGCGAAGTTTGAGAAGGATTCTCTGGATCAACGGGAAGGGAGGGAAAGCGTAGAGGAATCTGCCCGCCCAGGAGAGGGACAACGATCTCGCCAGAAAACACCAGGCCCTGGATCTAGCGAGCAAAAACTGGGCAGTTTTGCGTTGGATGGGGAAGCGAACAAGTCCAATTCTGGAGTGCCCCATTGATGAAACAGATCCTCTGCTACCTCCTGAAGAAGTTACCACTCGTGGACTCTGGCCTGGGAGCGACTCAGACCGTCTACGACCGTGTTGTCCACTCCGGGGACATGAACTGCAATCAGGATTGCGCCGTGTCGAATTATTCATTCCCACACTCTCATGGCCTCCCTGCAGAGGGGGTAGGAGCGCGTGCCTCCTTGTTTGTTGAGGTAATACATCACCGCCGTATTGTCTGTTTGAAGCAGAAGAGTACTCGGTGGAATTTCTGACTAGAAGGCTTGCAGGGCATACAGGACCACCCTCATCTCCAGAATACTGATGTGGAGGTGAGCTTCTTGAGGGGTCCACGTTCCCTGAGACCTCACCCCGTTCAGGTGTGCCCCCCACCCCAGCCCTGAGGCATCTGTGGAGAGGATTACCTCCAGGGACGGCGCTACGAATGGGACCCCCACACAAAAGTTCCCCGGGTCTAGCCACCATTGCCAATCCCGAATCATGGCCCTCGTGATTCTGACTGGCTGCTGCATATGGTCTTGCTTCTGGTCCCATTGCACTCTGAGCATCCACTGGGTTACCCGCATGTGGAGCCTTGCCATCGGGACGGCTGGAATGGCCGCAGCCATATGTCCGAGCAGGCGAAGGACCAGTCTGGCTGGGACGGTCTTTTTTGCCGAAAGGTCCCTGATGAGGGACCTGATGCGTTCCGCTTTGTCCTCGGGAAGAAAGGCTTTCCCTTGGATGGTGTCCAGAACTGCGCCTATGAATTGCAGCTTCTGGGACGGTACCAGGAGAGACTTCTCGTAATTGATAAGTATGCCCAGCGACTGAAAAAGAGCTTGGGTGTGCTGGATAGCCAACAACAGCGCCTCCCGAGAGGCGGCCATGAGAAGCCAGTCGTCCAGGTACGGGAACACGTAGTGGCCCTGTCTCCTTAGAGACGCTGCCACGACTACCATGCACTTGGTAAAGACCCTGGGGGCCGATGACAGCCCGAAAGGAAGCGCTCGGAACTGATAGTGGTGGCCGAGAAACTCGAAGCGCAGGAACCTCCGGTGCGCTTGAGCTATGGGGATGTGCAGGTAAGCGTCCTGCATGTCCAGCGACGCCAGAAATGCATCCTTCTTCAGCATGGGTATAAGGCCCTGGAGGGTCACCATGTGGAACCGTCTGTAAGCGACCAACATGTTGAGGTCGCTGAGATCCAAGATTGGACAGAGGTCCCCTGTTTTCTTTGGAACCAGGAAGAAGTGGGAACAGTAGCCTGTTCCTCTCTGGTGCCCCGGGACGTACTCCACGGCTCCTTTGAGCAGAAGCGTGAGTACTTCTTGCCTGATAAGCAATCTGTGCTGACCCGAGTAGCGGGAGAGCAGAGGAGGCCTTGTGGGTGGCTTGTCTGTGAACTCTATAAAGTGGCCTTTTTCAACCAATTGGAGTACCCACCTGTCGGTGGTGATCGACTGCCACCCTGGCAGGTGGTCCGCAATACGACCCCCGACCTTGGTGTCCCGTTGATCCTGAGGGAGGGGCCGGGGGCCATGAAGAAGTCATGCTGTGGTGGCTGTGGGTCCTGCAGGTTGGGCCGACTTGGTGGGACGTTGGCCTCTGCCTGAGGACGACTTGCCCTGGGCTTTCCGGGAGAAGGAGCCCCTCTGTTGCAGGCCAGAACGGGACTGTTGTCTCTGAGTCAGGCTGCAAAAACAGCTCTGGTTCCTACGAAAGGAACCGGGCCTGGATCTGTACATGGCCTGGACAGATCTCACGGCCTTCCCGGCCTCCTGAAGCTCGGTGATGACCTTCTCCGAGGACTCACCAAAGAGAACTTCGCCGTGAAAGGGGGCGTCCAGTATGTTCTTCTGGATGTCCGGGGTGAATCCGGAGACACGGAGCCATGAGTGTCTCCTGAGGCATACGCCTGAGGCTGCTGCTCTGGCCGAGGAGTCCGCAGAGTCATACGCAGCTCGAAGCACCTGTGTTCCCCCATCTGAACCCGTGCGGAGGAGCTGGAGTAGCTCTTCCTTCTGCTCACCTTCTGGCATCTTTTCTGCCAGCTCTTGTCCCTGCTCCCACAAGGCGTTCTGAAACTGGACCATGTGGGTAAGATAACTGAGGGACCTAATGGCGAGGCCGCAGCTGGCAGACGTGCACCTACCCATCGCGGCTCCAATTGCTTGGACTCCGGTCCGTGGCAGGTGCTCAGATGTTGCGCCTTTGGGACCGGGTCATGTGAGGCTGTGATGACCAGGGAATCAGCCAGAGGATGAGATGCCAAGTACTGGTCCTCCTAGGGGCCTTGTACAGGTGGTCAGCCTCTCTTCGGCATCGCCGAGCGAGTGTGGACGTTTCCACGCCTGCCTGCGGACATCCACTTAAGGTGTCCACCAAGGGTGGTACCACCACAGGCTTTGGGTCCTTTGCCGAAGATAACGCGCAAGGCGTAGCCTCTTCGGGTCAAGGTCTTCTGCGTCCCAGCCTATGTTCTCCTGGATATGCCTCATAATCTCTGAGAACGATGGGTCATCCGGAGGAGATCTTGGGAGTTCACGTGGGTCCGGAGAGGGGACGCTGATGGGAGAAGAGTATCTGGATCTGCCCGAGAAGTCCGATCCCAAGTCCTCCGTCGACGGCAAGTAGCAGCGTCTTCTGGGTCTCTTGGGACTGGGTGATCCTGAAAAAGATCTGGACGGAGGTCTCCTCTTGTCCGATGGTCTACCCCTAAGAGATTCAACAGGATCCTGAGGGGAAGGTACTCGGCCTGCTGCCCCAGATGGAGTGGGGGGAGCTGGGGCCGGTGGAGTCACGGGTGGAGGAGGAGGAAGAGGACAGGGTGTGGGGACCACGTCCTTTCTAATGGTGTCCCACCAGAAAGTGAATAACTCCTTCACCTCAGCAATGTTCAGGCCCGACGACGGGCCGGGCGCCGGTGGCCGGTGGTCGGGTCCCGGCGTCGGCCCCCCGGGGGTCTCTGGTTCAGGAGAGGGTTCCCTCGGGGGCTCGACAGGACCGGGGTCGCCCGCCTGGTCCTCGGGCTGGGTCGACTCCTCCTCCGTGAGCACCTCCTGGCCGACGTCGGTAGGTGGCGTTGGGGTTCCTCCATCTGCTGGAACGGGCGTCGGTCCCCCGGCCAGCGTCCGCGGTGGTGAGGGCCTGGCCGGCGACAGGCGTCTGGCTGTCGTCGGGTCCCGGGACCGGTGGTGGTTGGCCGACGTCCGTTTGAGCGAGGTCAGCTCCTTGGTTTTCTGTTGGGGGGGAGGAGGCAAGGAGACCAACCGGACGTCGGGAGCCAAGTGGCGGGAGCCGGACTTGTGTTGATGGCAGTCCCCTGACCTTGGCGAGGCCTTGGACGAGGAAGAAGAAGGCCTGGAGGTCTTAACAGCCTGCAGAGTGGAGGAACCGGTGGAAGACTTGACCGCGACCGGGGGAGACTGAGAGCGAGCCCGGGAAGAAAAGCGGTCGGACTGGGAGCCAGAGCTGCGGGAGTCTGAGGCCCTAGAAGGGGATCTAGATCTCACCCTCTCCCTGTGTTTTTCGAGGTGCCTGCGGGCTTTCTCGGAAGATTCCCCCTTGGAGGTAGGTTCCATGGCCTTCAATCTTTCTTCCAGAAGGTAAGCTTGGAAGGCCTTCTGACGACGGTTCTGGGTCCGACTGTTGAAGCCTTGACAAAAGGAGCAGGCCAGGGTGTCGTGGTCCGGGCCTAAGCACCGCACACAGGCCGAGTGTGGATCTTTGAAGGGAATTTGCTTCCCGCAGGCACACTTAGACAGATGGCCCTCCGCGGATGTTGGTGAGGACATAAGATGGCAGACAATTGAAGAAGAAGAAGTTTCTTGTGAAGAAATGGAAAAAAGAACTTTTCCAAACGTCGCACGCTAGACACTGACCGGAGGGTCGAGACATGCAAGTCGACGGCGGGAAAGAACTGGGGATTCTGGCGGGACCGCCTCCTTATGTACTACACCTGACGTCGGGGCCGGGACCGACGTCGGAGGCGGTCCCCGCTGAAGACTGCTAGCTAGAAGATTTCCGTGGGGTCCTGACGCCTGCCGGCTACAGTCCTGATGGTGTAACCTGCTGCAAGAGCTGTATCTCGAAGAAGATCAGTTGTTTATTAACAAATTACTGTAATACAGAAGAGACTGCCATAAACAGAAACGGATATCCACAGACAGATAAGACACACCAGACAACACGGTATGGCAAGTGACAAATCACGTCAACAAATACCAACACCAAACTAGTATCGCAACAAGCACAGTACAGTAACTTCAAACAGAAAAAGTACAGTACTTAACGTAACTGGCAATCTTCCAAAATATCACTACCACTGAGTATCACTTAGAGGTCTGGGCCAGAGGCACTAGGACCTTGTGTAAGCAAACTGTTGAACTGGGAGCCAGCAACGGCTATTACACACCCCCACATGACTATACGCACTAGTCAATAACCAGTGCCAGCTCCCTCACTAACTTCTTTTTTGTTCACCAGGAGTGGGAAACAATGAGGGGAAAATAAGAGAAGGCTTGAGAAACTTCATAGCCCAACAGAATAGGGAAAGGAGATATGAAAATAAAGAAACAACAAAAAAACTATCAACTTCTTGACAGAAAAGAAGAGGTGCCCTAAGGTGGCACATAGAAGCAGTTGGGTATGGAGCCAGAGCCTTAAACACCACTAGCTAGACAGCAGATCGGTATATGTACTAAGGCAACAGCTCTGTAGACATATGGCTCTGGCAGTCAAGTCAAGAGTGGTATACAAGAAAGAGACCCCCTTGTAATTTAGATGGCACAGGTGTGTTGAGGAGCAGAACTGCACAATGGCTCCTCATAGGCAATGTGCATGCCACCAGTAGCGGAGCTGTTTTTTTCTTTGCTTTTTTTTTTTGTTTGTTTTGGTTTTTTTAACAGGTTAAAAAGGAGGAATGGGGTAGGAAAAAAAACAATGGTGCATGTGGCATTGCAGGACTACGCAGTCACAGAAAAGAGTCGAGAGGTATTCATTTCCCAGCAGTTCTCGAAGTCTGCTGCACTTGACAGCTAGTGTGGCATAGGAATTCTGTGATTACCAAACAGTGAGTTCTATGCCTAATGTACCAAAGAGTGAGTTAAAATTACCTGGCACAGCCAGAAGAAAACCACAGGAGAAAACCCGACTCACCTTTCCTGCAAGCCACAAGAACGTACTCTGTGCCAAGACTAGTTTAGGTAGATCGAATCTTAGTGCTGAGCACAAATGCAGAAACAGGGCTACTGTCAAGTGGAGCTAGGTTTGGATATCACCCAGTGGGCACAGGTTGCATTTAGCCACTAATATGGATATATTGAAGCAGAAGGGAATATATCCTTGGCAGAAAAAAAGGAAGACTGTGAAAGATAGAACAAGGGGAGTTACCTCCTGTTTTTTTAAGTTGGCATGGAATCCTGATGAGGGCCCTCACCCACATTTTTTTTCCTGAAAAAAGGCTACCCTTACAGGGAAGGGAGCACCTGGTCACAGGCATACAGCGCAAGAGGTGTCTAGCCAACAAAAAACAAGGTGAGCTACTCACAGATCTTGGCTCTGCTAAAGCACAGGATGGTGGACGAGTGTGGTAATCAATGCTGAAGATATCCTGAATGATCAACAGTTAAGTATATAACCGTCATATAATGTATGGTAACTGCCTATTAACCACCATAATCAGCAGTTACACAGATTTGTTATGCACTGTTTAGAATTTTAAAAGTTGTTAACCACACTTCGGAACTTCCAAACAGTGGCAAAACAAAAAAGAATGCACCAGGGTTCCATAATTCTCACACATAGAATGCAAACAGTGTTTTTAGACCATACACTATAAAGATGATGGCTGGTGATCGGGTGATATACACTGCAAAATCACCTACGTGGTTTGCTAGGGCTACAGTGACCTCTTGAGCTCGCCTCGAGGTTTACCATGTTGCCCTAGCAACCACTCGAGGTGATTACAGCGTGGTTATCACCTGATCTCCAGCCATTATCCTCTATATCTTCCAAGACTCAATATTCACCATCCTTTTTTTAGCCAGATGTTGGCATATCCTGAAGGCAAACCCTCTAATGGTACACCCTCTGCGATGCCTTCTGTTGGTGTGCAACAAACGCTCCTCCATGTACACGCCACAGCTCCCTCTGTTCCTCTCTCTCCCTCCTCCCCATACCGTCACATCACCAGTTTCACTGTGCTTCCTAAATCTACAAGTAATGGTATGGTTCCCTTTCTTTCTATCTCTGGTCACTCCTCTCTCCTATCCCCCAGCTCCATGTTCCTGGAACTAAAGAACCTTCTCCACCTCTCACCCTTGTTCCTCTGCTGGGTAATCTGCCTTCTATCACCTGGAACCAGCTCTCCCTATCCCTCCAGCATTCCGCTTCTTTAGGCTCATGCAGGTGCCAGCTGAAACTCCTCCCACCACCCAACTGTACCCATTTCCTGTAGGAGGTTCCCCTAGTGATTTTTTTTATTTGGCAGCTTAGGTTTCTGGTTCCTCAAGACATAACTGATCCCTAGTGCTCTGCATTGCTTGCATTTGATGCTGAATTTCAGTTTTCTACGTTCACTTGGCTTGTATAACAAAACATGCACATTTATCTGTTCTAAGCTTGTACCAGAGAAGTATTCTTACTGTACTGTGTTGGTACTTATTGTCTATATGGAATAGAGACTATACCATGTAATTTACTGTAATATGGCTCTCTGTTCCTCCTGTAACCCCCTCTCCCCTCGTCGCACCTGGAAAAGAGCTGGGGCTCAGTGTACCTTTCCTGGTTACCAATTTTCAAATAAAGAAATAGGTAAGATACCCTCCGCCCTCTTCATGGGGGACAATAACTGAGGGAAGGGGCTCCTCGTCAGGAACAGAAAAGTTCCCTGGTAGTTCCTGCCTAACCCTAGGGAAGAAATAAGCCTCCTAGAAATGTGAGTTAAGCACTTTAGACTGGGTCAAAGATACCAGTCTGGATAGGTGAAGTCATGCCATCCATTGGATACAGATTGTTGTTACCACTAGTCTGGAGGCCACCTCGTTGACATCACAAGATGCCCTTGACTAGTGTCGCACTACCTCAAGACACTCAGTGGAAAGGTTGATGGCTTGCCTAACTGTCTTGCTCCATGGCAGTGCAATTAGCAGACCATACAACAGCAACCACAGGCTATGGTTACCGGTCACCATGTGTGCCTGATGTGCAGAGATGCACATGAGAGCAAGTGCTGAGGTGAATACCTTCCTTTCAAGAGCATCGGTGTGGGAAGAATCTGCATCTGAAGGTTTGCCATGCTTAAGACTTCATGGCCCTGGAGTACTTGAAGCCCCTAGGTCGGGTGAAGTACCTCACCTGCAGACCCTGTTAGTGCACAATACCACATGAGGAGGTCCCTATGGCTGGATGGAAAGGAAAGGAAAGGAAAGGGGATGCACCCACACAGCCCTGAATGCCTCCTCCATGGTTCTAGGCAAGGAGTTAAAACCACAGTGCTGACACTGGGAACCCAATGGAGTACCAACAGCAAGGCTGCTGGACTACGGCTTCTATAGGCCTCAGAGTCAAGTGCCTGGAGCATTTCCACCAGGACTCACTGGTAGAGGGAGTACCCAACAACAGAAGGAAGATGAATCAATTATTCATTATCCTCTGAGGTTGGAGATGAGGTGTCTCCTCCAGGCAGGTTCTTGACCAGGGATAAGGGCCTGAAATGGATCTTGTTGGACTCCCTATGCCAGCTCACTATGGCACCAACCCACGCCTGGTGTTGTTCCCATGTTAGTGTTCCCAGGGGGCCTAGTAATGAGGGCATCCTCTACAAAAAGTGGTGAGACCCTTCTAGAGGAAATGAGACTCTTGATCTCAAGGGCGTTGGACTGAGCTGCGGAACTGAATAGGGGGCCTTGATCAAGAGGAGGGTCTAGTAGTCACCTGAAGGGTGTCCTCCTACATCAAAAGAGTGATCTCACCGGTGGCCCTGGAGGGAACACCCAGGAAAGGAAACCATAGCCATACAGGTCCCACAGGGTGACCCTGGTTCACACACATTACAATGCTTTCCTGCTGCTCTAAGTCATCCCCCAACTCCCAAGTCAGCACTGCCTCTGCTACTGTCCTCAAATTTAGTAACATCCTTTGAGACAGGGTCCCTCCCGTCACCATGGACGGCCCTGTATTTAACATCATGCTCAATGTCAACATCATGCTTGGTATCAGGATGAGACCAGAGGTGGGGACAGTCTCCGAGCAGACATCCCTGCACTTGTAACCAGACCTAGGACTGACAACAAGGTAGTGTGATGGATCATCACAAAACATCAGCTAACATATTGTGGAAGTTATAAGCATTAAAAAGACTACATGCATATTGAGCAGTCAAATTTATGTTTCCTTATGTTTAGACTAGTACCTTTGGAGTTCCTCTACCAACTTCCTACAGGGACAAGAGCAACCCGTTACCTCCTCCTTTTAGTAGCAGCATAGGGTCATGGCCAGAAGGAGCTGCTTTATCCAACAGTTATAGGCATGCTTTGATCTGTTTAGCTTGGTATGAAAAATCACACGAATAGAAAACAAAAGTCAGCATATTCATGATCTGACTCCACCAAATCATCACGGGATGAAATCTCTCTCCATCCAACCTGTCCAGTGAGGAGCACCTAGATGAGATATCCTGTCTTCTACCAAAATGACTGGGCTGTTTCAACTTGTGAGTCCACTTTTTGAGAGATCATCCTAGGCCCTGTCCACACCGATGAGTGATTTGAAAAATGTTCTGAAACCATTTTTCTTGGTGTGCTTAAGCATGGTTCTCAGAGTGCACAGACTGTGCTTGTGCCAAAGCAAACTTCCAAGCATGACTACAGCAGTACCACAAGTTCAAGTTTACTGCAAGAAAGCTCTATTGAGCAAGCTCATTCACAAGGAGGACCTGGGTGCATGGTTACAACAAATATACAATGCAGGCAATAACATAACAATACATAAATGTCAGACCAGGGCCTACAAGGTACACGGGTAAACAGTCCCGGGTGAAAAACAAAAAACAAAAAAAAATTTAGTACAAGTTGTTTAAGGAAGGCAGTGTAGCGAAAACAAACTAAGGAAGTAAGTAGAAAGCTAGGGAGGAAGTTTAGAAACAGTTACAGGTGTCCTTTATTTTTGAAGCCACAAGTTTTTTGAAGAAATTTACTGAGACTACACTGGATAGTTTCAGAGTGGATTGCAGCTGGTTCCAAGTACTTGGTAGGGCACTTGAGAAGGTTCGTCTACCAAAGGAGGTACGAGTCCTAGGTGCATCGAGTAGGATAAAATCTGATTTCCTAAGGAAATAAGAGCTGTGGGCAGTACGGATAAGTACTACTAAATAGCTTGGTAATTTATTCAGAAGAAGTTTTAGGGTCCAAATGCCAGCATGGAGTGTGCATCTAATGGTAAGCAAAGTCCAACCAACAGCTGCACATAGTTCGCAATGGTGGGTTCAGTATGGGTAGTTTGTAATGAAGCGCAGGGCACGGTGATAGAGAATGTTCAATTTGTTAAAGTTAGTAATTGCTGCAGAAGTGTATAATATGTCCCCATAGTCAAGTAAAGGGAGGAAGGTGGTCTGAACAAGCCTGAGTCTGGTTTCCAGGGGAAAGAGAGACCTATTTCGGAAGAAGAAGCCTAGTCTAGCTTTTAGTCTTCTGGACAGGTCGTCAATGTGCTTGTTGAAGGAGAACTTGTTGTCCAACCAAAAGCAGAGGTATTTAAATTTAGAGACAACTTCCAGTGGTACACCTAGGGATGTAACAATGAAGTCTTTAGGTGGGACAGTGAGGGAGACGGAGAAAGTATTGGGGGGAAAATCATGGCCTTAGTTTTTTTAGTGTTTAGGAGGAGTTTGGTATTGATGAGATTTGTTTCTAGCTGAGCAAAATCGACTTTAAGTATATCCCTGACTTCTGATATTGTATGGCCAGATGTATACAAAACTGTATCGTCTGCAAAGAAATGCAAGGTTGACCTGGTTATTTGAGAATCGAGGTTGTTGATATATAGGGAGAAGAGTATAGGACCTAAGATGAAATCTTACGGGACTCCCCTTGTAACTGGTAAGGAGGCAGAGAACAGCCCACCAGCTTTGACTTTCTGCATCCTACCTGATAGGTAACTGGAGAACCATTTGGTAGTAGCCAGGGTAGTGCCAATATTGGTGAGGCTGTTCACAATTAGAGTATGGGCAATGGTGTTGAATGCTTTACTCAAATCTAAGAATACTGCACCTGTAATTTTTTTAGCATCCTTGGCTGAGATCCAGTCATCGGTGACTTTAGCTAGTGCAGTAACGATGCTATGGTTAGAGCGAAAGCCTGATTGGGCTGGATTGAGGAGAGAGTAGGTTTCGAGATGATTCTTCAATTGTATATAAATCAATTTTTCAAGGACTTCTGAAAGGATAGGCAAGATTGAGATTGGTCTGTAATCGTTTAAGTAACATAGGTCACGGGATTTAAATAAGGGTATGATATGAGCAGATTTCCAGCATAATGGAACTACGGCAGAAGAGATAGAGAGGTTGAATATATGGAGAATGGGAGCAGTAAGATAGCTGTAGCCGACTTTTAAGAAAAATGGTTCTAAGCCATCGTCTCCAGCAATTTTTGTGGTATCTAAATTGATGAGTGAATCCTCGACTTCTTTGAAGCTGAGGGGGAGCAGCTGGAAAGGATGGGCTGTAGCTTTCGGGACAGTGATAAGGCTAGCATGGGTACTAGTACGAGATGCGTACGGTGATGCATCAAAAGCTAGACCAGCTGTGGTGAAGTGAGAATTAATTTCTTCAAGGATTTGGTAACTGTTCTCAATAACTGTGCCATTTATGTTGATCTTAGCCGGGATGGAGGGAGCAGCCAGTCAACCTTCAATAGACTTGATGGTCCTCCAAATTTTCTGCGAGTTTCCTTTAGCTTTTTCCAGCATGGAAACGTAGTAATTCGCTTTGGTAGAGTGAATATGTTTTACGCAGGCGTTCCTAGCTCCTCTAAATGTTTGCCAATCTGTCGGATTCTTAGTTTTTCTTGCTAGAGCCCAGAGTTTATCTCAGTTTATAAGTGTGGTTTTGAGCTCCAGTGTAAACCAAGGGTGGTAGACCTTGCGCGTACGCACCTTAATAAATGGGGCATGCTTGTTAGCCAGGGTGGTGAGATTTTCATTTAGGTTAGAGACAGCCTCATCGACTGTTTTAGAGAGGTACAGATCTTGCCATTTGACTTTGCTATGGTCGGTCAGATAGCTCAGGGTGTTGAATTTACGAAAGGAACGCTTGATTATGAACTTAGGCTGATTGCGGGCCTTGGTTTGATTTCTTGTACAGACCACAATTCTATGATCACTCATATCACTGGGAAAAAACAGCCGATTGTAGTATTTTATGGGGATGCGTGGTAAGTATGACAAAGCACAGTGTACCATAAACATGCCAGGATACCCACAATCTGGCACAGCAAAGAATTCCTGGAAAAAGTATACAGTTCAGCACGGGAGCTTATTGTGAGCTCAAGTATGCAAGTTCATTTTTTTTAGGAATCCATCAAAAACATGTTAAAGAAGTAGTACTGTCAGAAATTGAAAAAACAGATGTTGTGCAGAGTATTTTGATTTGTCTATGTAGTCATAGTATATCCTTCCTTTTGCCTGCTATTATGATTTTTTTTTCTAAATGAGCCTGATAGTTTCATCTGGAGACCTGGGTTTGAATCCTACAGCCGCCTAGCACCATGGCTCCCAAAATGAGTTTTAGCTACGGCCATTAATTAAATGTTATCCCCAGCTCCAGGACAGGCAGCAGAGCCGGGGACCACGGGAAAGTGAAGCCAGAATGCCTCTGCATGCTGATGATGGGGGTCTATGCCACTGGAAGGGCAAACTAATAAAATTATAAGGGTTGGACTGCAGAGGGAAACATAAACAAAGATGGCAGCCCCCAGGGACTCCAGTGTGCAGGGGCTGCTGGGATAGAGATCAAAGGGCTCTGAATTTGCTCAGAACTACTGCAGCCAAACAGTGTGGGACTTGTAAAAAGTGATAAAGAGGACTGCAAGCCCACCAAATGGGGAGACCAGCCAGAGCGTGAAGTACAGAACAGAATGCTGCGGGCTTCCTAGCCCAATTTCTGCCGTTTCTCCCTAACAGCCAGTTCAGCCTCTGCATCCAAGCACCAGCAGTTTACCTGTGAATGCCAGCTGTCCAAGGGAGAAGGATAACTTTGAGTGTGCTGCTATAGAAGGGATCTGGAAGTTGAAAGTCCTGAAAGAGAAAGTGTGGGGCTACATTGAAAGAGCCAAGGCTGTAAGTGTGCAGCCTGAATTCCACGTGCAGCATCTGTACGAAGCAAAGACTGAGCCACTGTTGTACCTCCCAGAAGTGGTAATTGTGGAGAGAGTAAATTTAGGCAAGGGGAGAGTCTCAGCATGCTGTGGTGAGAGACTGAGCATGAGCCCAGCACAGCTGTGCATAGAGAAACTAAACGTGAGAGTACTGGGGCTAGACACTGAGCATGGGCCCAGCACAGCTGTGTATAGAGAAACCAAAGTGAGAGTGCTGGGGCTAGAGACTGAGCATGGGCCCAGCACAGCTATGCATAGAGAAACCAAAAGAGAGAGTGCTGGGGCTAGAGACTGAGAATGGGCCCAGCACAGCTGTGTATAGAGAAACCAAAGTGAGAGTGCTGGGACTAGAGACTGAGCATGGGCCCAGCACAACAGTGAATAGAAACCAAAGTCAGAGAACTGGGGCTAGAGATTGAACATGGGTTCAGCACAGCTGTGTATAAAGAAACCAAAAGTGAGAGTGCTGGGGCTAGAGACTGAGCATGGGCCCAGCACAGCTGTACATAGAGAAACCAAAGTGAGAGTACTGGGGCTAGAGACTGAGCATGGGCCCAGCACAGCTGTGCATAGAGAAACCAAAGTGAGAGTGCTGGGGCTAGAGACTGAGCATGGGCCCAGCACAGCTGTGTATAGAGAAACCAAAGTGAGAGTGCTGGGACTAGAGACTGAGCATGAGCCCAGCACAACAGTGAATAGAGAAACCAAAAGTCAGAGAACTGGGGCTAGAGATTGAACATGGGTTCAGCACAGCTGTGCATAGAGAAACCAAAAGTGAGAGTGCAGGGACTAGAGACTGAGCATGGGCCCAGCACAGCTGTGCATAGAGAAACCAAAGTGAGAGTGCTGGGGCTAGAGACTGAGCATGGGCCCAGCACAGCTGTGCATAGAGAAACCAAAGTGAGAGTGCTGGGGCTAGAGACTGAGCATGGGCCCAGCACAGCTGTGCATAGAGAAACCAAAGTGAGAGTGCTGGGTCTAGAGACTGAGCATGGTCCCAGCACAACAGTGAATAGAGAAACCAAAAGTCAGAGAACTGGGGCTAGAGATTGAACATGGGTTCAGCACAGCTGTGTATAGAAAAACCAAAAGTGAGAGTGCTGGGGCTAGAGACTAAGCATGGTCCCAGCACAACAGTGAATAGAGAAACCAAAAGTCAGAGAACTGGGGCTAGAGATTGAACATGGGTTCAGCACAGCTGTGTATAGAGAAACCAAAAGTGAGAGTGCTGGGGCTAGAGACTGAGCATGGGCCCAGCACAGCTGTGCATAGAGAAACCAAAATGAGAGTGCTGGGGCTGGGGGATGAGCATGGGCTCCAAACAGCTGCAGCATAGAGAAACCAAAGGAGAGTGCTGGGACTAGAGACTGAGCATGGGCCCAGCACAGCTATGCACAGAGAAACCAAAGTGAGAGTACTGGGACTAGAGACTGAGCATGTGCCCAGCACAGCTGTGCACAGAGAAACCAAAAGAGAGAGTGCTGGGGCTAGAGACTGAGCATGGGACCAGCACAGCTGTGCATAGAGAAACCAAAGTGAGAGTGCTGGGACTAGAGACTGAGAATGGGCCCAGCACAGCTGTGCATAGAGAAACCAAAAGAGAGAGTGCTGGGACTAGAGACTGAGAATGGGCCCAGCACAGCTATGCATAGAGAAACCAAAAGTAAGAGTGCTGGGACTAGAGACTGAGAATGGGCCCAGCACAACTGTGCATAGAGAAACCAAAAGTGAGAGCACTGGGACTAGAGACTGAGCATGGGCCCAGCACAGCTGTGCATAGAGAAACCAAAAGTGAGAGTGCTGGGACTAGAGACTGAGAATGGGCCCAGCACAGCTGTGCATAGAGAAACCAAAGTGAGAGTGCTGGGACTAGAGACTGAGAATGGGCCCAGCACAACTGTGCATAGAGAAACCAAAAGTGAGAGCACTGGGACTAGAGACTGAGCATGGTCCCAGCACAGCTGTGCATAGAGAAACCAAAAGTGAGAGCACTGGGACTAGAGACTGAGCATGGGCCCAGCACAGCTGTGCACAGAGAAACCAAGGTGAGAGCACTCGGGCTACAGACTACACAAAAGCCTAGCTATTAACTGTGTGTCCAGGGTGTGAGACAGAGGGGTTTAGGAGACTACACCTGTCCTGTCCCTACACAGAAGAAAAGGAAGAAAACCAACGGAGGAAGATGATGAGAGGCCTGTCTGGTGAACACTGTCCTCAAAGGCCTCCAAGGTGAAGTTTGCAAGGCCAGGCAGGAGAAGACTAGCACTCTGTTTCTCCAGTCTGCTCACTCTGCATCCTTGTGGTGAAACAACAACCAGCTACATTCATGACACTGTACTAGTCCAGCCTGCTGACCCCCCCCCCACCCACCGTGAACATCTGAACTGTACGTACCCTGAGCTGCAGCTTTGGGGAGTATTTCATTAGCTAACTAGCTAGGTTGGAAGCAGGGGGTTAGGTCCTGAGCAGGACTCTGTCAGGAACTTGAGCCCAGACCTGAAGTTCAAACAAAATTCTATGCTTAAGCAATAAGGCACAACAAGGTGTATGTTATCATGTATTATAAAATGGCAAGAAAAAATCTAGAAATCTCATTGGCCAAGAGACATCAGCTGACTGTATGTTAAATCTCTATATACGCACAGTCATCCTGGTCCTAAACCACATCACACAATGAGCAAATCAGTCCTCATACAACCAGAACTATCTTTCAGCAGTCCCCCTTCAACCAGAACTGATCTTCCATTATAAACATGGCTGCTGCCTTTACACTGTAAGAAAACCTTCAACTGGGCCCTAAAATAAAACTACGCTAAATTAAAATAAAATAAATTAATTAAATGTTGTTTCCCTGATCATCACACTCTCCTACACACATAAACAAATCAGAAACATTAAGTATTGTTTATAGTTTTCATTACAACTGTTTGTTTACTAACAGTGAAAAATCCCTCTGTCTTTATCTGCTCATCAGGAAATCTCTTATGCTTGCCTTGACAGTGATATAATTGAGCCTCTGGCTCTAAAACAGGCCTTTGTTGTCTGTGTGTACAGAATGTCAGGAGAGTAACATTCTACAAGTGGAAAAGAGCAGAATTTTGAATCCCTGTATTCCATGGTAAACATTCCATGATAAACATTCTATGTCTTGAGTGTGGGGAAAAACAGAAAACAAAAAACAGGATGAAGAAAGTAGGCAGTACAGTAATACTTTATAAACAAAAAGAAAAGGTGGGAAAACACAGTTAAATAGGCAGAGGCAGACCCAAAGTGCCCAAATACATTGCTAATATTAATAAAAGTACGTACATTTGAATCTTATATAGCAGAGTTTTCAGGTGAAATCTACCCTCCTTGCCCACCAAAAAAAGGCAACCTGGCAGGTTTTAAGTTTTTTTCTTCCTTACTAACCTTTCACCTCAATCCTATAGCAGTTTTCTTTTTATGTACTAGACCACAGCACATAAGTAAAAACCAAAAATAGAGAGGTTGCCTTCAATGAGACTATGTAACTACAGTACAGTGTAATGAAAATTAAGTTTTAAACACATCTTATGTCTTACAAATTTACAAATGTTACAGTGTATTTATATGATAAAATTTACATGTGACAGAGAAATTATTTTCAACCAACTCTACTAATAAATACTTTTACTGCAAAGTACTATTGTACTAGTTAACCTATTGCTGACATATCCTATTTTATGCATTAATAGGTACTCCTTTTTTCAGTGTTTAGATGTTTTAGAGGTGTAATGTATTATAAAATGGTCAAGAAAAATCATGTCTCCTGATTGGTTGACAGGGCTTGGAATCCAGTGGTATAAGGAATAACAACCACTGGGTTGGGAACATTTTCCAGCCAGCTGTGCAAAAGCCACCCCGAAATAAATGCTTTCCCCACATTCTGTAATGGAATGCCCGACCTCCATGTTAGTAAAGAATCTGACTGGCAAGTGAAATCATCAAAATTGAAAAAATACCATTATCCCATAACACAAACGAGAAAAAAATCTCACACAATAAATCAAGTAAACCTTAGTGGCCATTGCTAGCTGCATCACTGTCCCTCTCCTAAATTGAACTGCAGCGTTTTTCTGAGTAGGCCACATATCCCGCTGTTCACAGTAGATGAACAACCTGCGCATCCAATCTCAGCTTCGGGAAACTGTCCTAACAGCTGATTGCACACTCGTTCACCCTTCTCTCCCCCAAAGCACTGACAAATAATTGAAACCGCTTCTCTCCCATATTCGCTGAGTACTTTCCCCCTCAGCATACACATGATAAAATGTAGGAATCGTAGTGCAATCCAGCCCCTAGCTCCGTCCCTGTCATACCACACGTCAGTCCCCACTGCGACACACAGCTCACATTCGTAGTCTGGGTGTATAGGTGAATCGCCGCAGCAGCAGTAAAAAAAAGAAACTGAAACTTAACACCCGAAAGGTGGTTCCGCAGTCACTGTGCAGAACCACCTTTCCAGAATGATTAACGAAATGACAGTGTCACAGTTCATGAGGCAGGCTCCCAAAAACCCTATGTTGAAAATTTTTGAAAATATTCTCAAAACGAGACTGCCATTTATTCATGCGCGCTATGCAGTCTTCACGCATGCTCGTAATCTCGAAAGATCTTCAATATTTTCATCTAGATTTTCAATATTACCATTTTACCACATCTCCTTATGAACAGTACAACTGTCATTTTTCACATCTCACCGGAAATGTGTTTTCACCCATGTAGCGCACAATGGCGTGGTTGGAGTGCGAAATCAATGTTCCGGACAGATTAATAAAATCACTATGACACTGTTCATGAGCAGTGGTCTTAAACTGGCTATGTTGAAAATTTTGGGAAAATATTCCCCAAAATGACTGTTTTACGAGCGTGCGTTGCGCAGTTCCGACACACGCTCGTAACTTAGAGCAATTTTAATATTTTCACTCCAGATTTTCAGTATTACCATTTTACCACACCTCCTTATGATTAGTACAACTGTCATTTTTCACACCTCAACCGAAATGTGTTTTCACCCATGTAGCGCACAATGGCGCAGTCGGTGTGCGAAATCAATGTTCCGGACAGATTAATAAAATCACTGTGACACTATTCATGAGCAGTGGTTTTAAACTAGCCATGTTAATTTGGGGAAAATATTCCCCAAAGCGACTATTTCTGATGCGTTACGCCAGTTCGACACGCTTTCGTAACTTCGGTAATTTAATATTTTCACTCCAGATTTTCAGTATTGCCATTTTACCACACCTCCTTATGAACAGTACAACTGTCATTTTTACATCTCACCCGGAAATGTGTTTCGCATATAGCGCACAATAAACGACAGTGTGCAAAAATCAATGTTAAAGGACAGATTAAGAAAATCACAGTGAAGTAAAGTGCAATTCATAAATTACAACAAGTAGACTGTTGTTTGCTAATGTTGTTGGTAATTGCTATTTTTTACCATTCAAAAAAGTTTAACAAGGGACTATTTTATCTCAATGTTTCAATTAATTCTCTATTCTGTATTTAAATAAATGTTACAAAGTTTTCAAACTATAAACACCTTGCCAGTGTCCTTTTTTCCACAGTTATTTCCCACTATATAAGCGCAATAAGACACTCCAGGGTGGTGGCTGTTATGTGATAACCGCACACCTAGGTACGGAAGGACACTCGGCCTTTGGCCTCGTGCCTCACCACGCACCTAGGTTGTGGTTATCACATAACAACCACCACCCTGTCGTGTCTTACTGCTTACATAACATCACTGTCTCAGGCATACACTGACCAATCAGAGCCCCAGAAATGTTCCTGCCATTGTATAATTAAAAGTACTAGGCCACAACACAAACATCCCAGCTTGAGCACCATCATCCCTTTGGTGACGTACCCACCGCATCAGAAGGGACTTTGACCTGGGTGAACTCACAGGTGGGAGGCAGGGAGCTGAGTGGGGTGAAATTACTTACCATTACTGTTTCTGCTTTATTCTCCCCATTTTCCCCTTCCCTTAAAATAAACACGGTTATTGGTTGCATGCTATATCTTGTTATTGTGCTTCATCGTGAATGGGGGAAGACTGCTTTTGTAGCAGGATTGTCTGGGGTGGCAGCGCATATATTTTCCTTGGGGGTGGTAACCTGTTCTCTGCCCACAGGTATCCCCTGCCACTTCCCCAAGTGGAGGCACCGCACCACTGCAGAACCCCGACTGGGCCCCAGAGCAGACAAGGTGAGTCAGAGGGCTGTTACATGTGCTTTTTATGTGTGTGTGTGGTTTGTTGAAATGAAAAGTTTTTAAAATGAAAATATTTACAGCCACTTAGGGAAGACAAAATATTGAATTAAGGTTATTTAGTGGAGGCCAGAATAATCAGGCTCCTATATCTGCAACTTGTTGAATCAGTGGTCCCGGACACATCAATGTCACATAGGATAGGAGGCATTGTAAGAAAAAGAAGAGCAATAAATCTTGCTAAGATGGAGCTCCCAAGGGGCCATAAACGACCATATAACTAGTAGGCTAATTTAGAAAATATCTCTTAATAGCAAACAAAGGGAAAGACATACCAGGACTACACACAAATCAAGACACTGCAAAACATATGTTTTTGCAGATTCTGACTGCACTACTCCTTTAAAGTTTGGCAGCAACTGCCTTAAACAGTTTCACAACACGTATCGCATCCACATTGTTGTTAGCGTGGTTTAAGACAAACGTGTTGGTCTAAAACCATGGTAAAGCTTAGCTCCAATTAAGGTTTTAGCATGGTTTTAGAACACAGATTGTAACATAGTTTTACCAAATTACAATCTAGACACAAATCTTTTAATCTATTTTAAGAGTTAAAATAGTTAAAATTCACAGTGTGGACAGGGTCTAACACCTCCCCTTATGTAGGTGTTCAGGAGACCTGGAATCGGACCTGCTGTGGGATCCATCTCTGGGAGGAAATGGAAAGTTTGAGAAAGTGGAAGTGCCAGGGTACAGTCCTGAGTGAATTCTGCTCTTTATGACTTGATTTCCAACAGATGTCCACGCTCTGACTGGCTTAAGAGCTGAGGTGCGAGAAATGCCCTTAGTAATTTGTTACGGAAAGTCTCAGGACAAGGTCTAGTTAAGTAGGCTGGTTAGACCAGAGTCTAGAGCAATCTTCTAAAGAGTTTTAATACTATATGGGGCTGGTACATCCTGCCCAGTCCTCCCACTGTCATCCCATTGCAACTGTGCCATCACAGAACAACAGACACAGGCTGAGGCAGAACACCCTGAAATCTCGGTTTGGGCATTTCTAGCAAATCCCTTTAAAGTTCCAACAGTCAAGAAATAAGCTGTTTGGGGGTATACTCCCAGATTCTGAGCCATCATCCCTACTGCTGCCGTCTACTCACTTGCTGAGCAAGCGTTCGACCAGTTCCTTCTAGCAGTTCTGGCAGAAGGCGACAGTAGTTCCAGTAGAAGGGGCCAGAAACTGGTGGGGTCATCTTCTGCAGGCACCTGAGACAACTTTGGCCAAGCACCTTGCTTGAGTCGCTCCTGGCAGCCATGTTCACCCCAAAACAGATGGAGCATTGCTTTTTTCACCACTGATGTTGGGGGTGATTAGGAGACACAGAAATACACACTTGCTCAGGGAAACAACACAATGTGGCTGCTGAAATAAGCAAAGCGTAAATGGGAGGGTGAGCTAGATGTCATTGTCCACCTGGGGATGAATGACCTGGCAAGTGATAAGGCTAGGGTAGTGCAGGAGCAGTTCGGGGAGCTGGGGAGGGGTCTTAGGTGGCATGCTCTGTAACCTTTTCAGAGGTAGTAGTAGTAGTAGTAAAATTGTTATTTTTATACAGGAAGTTGACATTTCACATTATTAGGTCCAAAGCTCAAACAAAGAACAATTTAAAAATAGACTGGACAAATATATCACCAAAGGGGGAAAAATGCAGTATTTTATTCTTTCTTAATGGAGCTATTCTTGGGCCTTTGCCTTTTTTCTCCTACAACTAAGTGAAACTAAGTGAAGGGCCCGTTTTCAAGATGGTCCTGTTTTTACAAATTTTTCACAACCGATTTTAAAAAGCATAGACTGACATACAGTACAAAATATTATAATAAAAACTTAGACATTTGATTTACCAAAAATCCTAAATTTATTATTTTCTTTACTCCTAACATCAATTTAACATAAATAATATTTGATAAAGAAAAAAAGGGTGGGTAGGGAATGAAACTCCTAGGATACTCAGTAAATATAAAAAGGAACCCAAATTGCACTTATTCCGATACTAATGTCCAGTGATAATAATAAACTAGCATTTACTCCCATATCGAGATTTACCTCCAGTAATGATATACTAGCATTTACTCCCATATCAAAGCTATCCCATTCCGACAATACAAAAACATGTTACCTATTTTTAAAAATACTTTTTTTTTTACATACAAAAAGTAACAATATATAACAACTTGGTTGTTTCAGTGCCTTAACCCAAACAAATCCTAGCATGTCAGGTCTATCGAGAGGAAGGGACAATTGATTCTCAATCTGTGTTGAAAACACAATTTTCACACAAAATGAGAAAGGGGAGAGAAGAAAATACTCCAAAGGTACACAAAAATAATGGGGAGGAACCTGGTTTCACCTATTCCCATTTTAACTTCCATAAATAATATAACATTTTACAAAATCCTAATGCCTATAGCGTATTGGATCTATTTGGGGGGGGGGGGCGGCAGTACCAGCAGAGGAAGGGAAACCTAGTATTACATATTAATCTTGTATCTCCTATAGAAGTACACTGGCATCCTTTCCAGGGCTCCCTGTTTATCTGTTGAACAAAGAGCTGTGGAACTTTAGTCAGCTCTTTGTCCTCTAGATCCACAGTACTCCAAGGGTGGGATATTCAGACTGCGCCAGACAGGGGCGCAAGCCTAGGCACAGCGCAACTGGGATGCTCCAGGGCATGGTCCAGGTGATATTCAATGGCGCTGCGCCATGGCTCAGCACTGTTGAATATGGCACTGGGAAGCGCCCGCACTGCGCCAGCGCAAGTGGCAGGTAAGGAGCAGGGGGATGCACCAGCGGAAGTGCGGGTATGCTAGGAGCAGCAACTGCGATATTCAGCGCTGGGCATGCAAATGAAGCCATTATGCATACAAGGCGTAAATGGGGCCATTTGCATGTCATTAAGGCCCCATTTGCATGTGGTGCGCCGATCCCCAGTGACTTGCGCCTGGCGCCCTGCCAGGCTGCAGCCGTGGGGGACCGACGTCCCCTGCCCCTCGGCGGGCAACACGCCCCATCACCCAATTGCGGGCGTAATAAAATTATATCCCTGGTGGTCCAGTGGATCTGCTCCCCTGCCCGATCGCGGGCATATGAATCAGTTAATTCCCTGGTGGTCCAGTGGACCTGATCCCCAGCCCAATAGCGGACATACGTGTTAAATGATAAGCTTGATGGTCCAGCGGTACCCCCTTCCCCATTAAGAACCACCACCCCGCACCCCCCGGTCAGCAGCGGGACTGTGTAGTACAGTACGGTCTGCATGCCCACTGGCCCACGCAGTGGACCAACAGGCGTACAGCTGTACTGTATGCTGTCAGCCGGCAGGTGGCTGGGCAACTTGCGGGTGGAGGGCTGCCTCACGCCGCTGACCGGGAAGGTGTGGGGTGGCAGGTCTCGTGGGTGGTGGGTGGGGCGAGGTGCCGCTGAACCACCAGGGTTATCATTTAACATGTATGCCCACAATCGGGCTGGGGATCGGGTCCACTGGACCACCAGGGAATTAAGTTATTCATATACCCGCGATCGAGCAGGGTGGCAGGCCACTGGACCACAAGGGAATTAACATATTCATATGACCGCGATCGGGCAGGGGGAAGGTCCACTGGACCACCAGGGATTGTCATTCATTATGCCTGCAATCGGGGCGATGAGGTAGGGTCCACTGGACCACCAGGGAGATTTCTTTAATAAGCCCGTGATCGGGCGGGGGAGCGGGTCCACTGGACGAACAGGGTTATTATATTTCTATGCCCACGATCGGGCGGCGGGGCGGAACGACGCCCGGACTGTGTCTCTGGAGGTCGGTGGCCACCAACAGCAGGCAGCTGGCGTGCTGCGCCCAGCAATACGGCAGCCCACCTGTGGGTATCCCCCAACATGTTCCTGTTTATTACGGGCACATCTTTGCACCCCCCCCCGTGCAGCGCAAGGTGGGTTTGTGCCTGCACATGTGCCACACATCCCGGGCTAAATGTCGGGATGTGCCGCATATGCATGAGCACGCCCCCTGCACTTGCACCGCATACTTTACTGGTGCACCCCGGCGCATCAGGGGTTGCGCAGAGCAACCTACCCCTTTGAATATCGCGCCGGAGCGAATCAGTGGGACACTGCTGCGCCATGCGCAACCCCTTTGAATAGCCCACCCCAAATATTTTGAATCAGGGATGAAAGAGACATATTACCATACTTGTTGTTAACTTCAGGATTTACATATTTATTTACCTTACTTGTTCTAAGGCCATACTCAAATCCCCTAATCCGAAGTTTATCCACTAAATAAGCAGGGAGTACCATGATACAGGATTTTGCACATCTTACAAGTCCATTTCTTATCTCTTTTAGTCTCAAAGTCACACCACTCCAAACTGGTATACATTTTACAATGATGTGTAAACGGCTCACATTTTAATACAAATCTTGCCATTTTGTTATATAGTTTGTTTATTTTTCTTAAGGAAGTTTTATTTGCCAATCGAAAAATATGGGCTCCATAATCAGCCATTGGCATACTGTAAAAACTTGATTTACCACTGTTTCTCTCATTTTAAGATCTAGACAATATCTAGAACGTCTAGAGGCATCCATTCTGATATTTACTTTTTCTACCATTTTACTGATATGACAAAGTTCAAGCTCTGGTCTATCCAGATACCTAGATATTTATATAGTTGTACTTGCTTAAGGATCTCGTCCTCTACAGATTTAATATATATTTCTTTACCTTTTTTATGAGCTTGTTTTGAACCAAAAATACAGGTTACTCACCTGTAACAGAAGTTCTAGGAGTGGTATATGTTGTTCATCCACACTTACTGGCAGATTCCTTGCCGCTTTAAATCTTGCCAGGTCTTCAAGCTGGCTCCTCCCACCCACCCGGGTGGTAAAAACCTCAGCTCCACCCCATGACACCAGATCTAGCCCGCTGGAAGCCAGGTTGCGCGTCGAAGCCGGGGAGGTCGGGTGGGTAGTGTGGATGAACAACATATACCACTCCTAGAACTCCTATTACAGGTTAGTAACCTGTATTTCTAGGGACATGGATATGTTGTTCAATCCACACTTTGTAGCAGACACCAAGCAGTTGTCTGGGAGGAGGGAGGCAAGGCACGCCCTACTTAGGGAATAAGGACTGGAGAACCGAGGTTCCAAAACCAACATCCCGGCGTGACTCTAGGTCAATGTGGTAATGGGAAATGAATGTGTGTGCTGACTTTCAGGTAGCAGCCCTGCAGATTTCCTGGATAGGGACGTCCCTAGAAGCAGCCACCGAAGCAGCGGTATGGCGGGTAGAAATAGCTCTTATCCCTTTGGGAGGCTCCATGCCCACCAAACTATAGCAGAGATCTATGCAGGAGGTGACCCACCTGCCTATCATCCACTTGGCTGCAGGTCTGCCAGGTGCGGCTTCAGTGTACGTGACAAACAGCTGGCGAACCTCTCCCCGAACTTTAGCCTTTCACTCTATATGACAAGAGAGCGCTCTTCTAGGGTCCAAAGTATAAAGCCTATATTTGGCCTTCGAGGTGTAACTGGGGTGGAACACCGGCAGAGTCAACACCTGGTTAAGGTGAAACTCTGACACCACCTTCGGAAGGAATTTCGGGTGGGGGTGAAGGACAACCTGGTCCCTGTGGAAGACCAGATAAGGAGACTCAATGGAAAGCACCTGGAGCTCTCCCATCCTGCTGGCTGACGTGATAGCCACCAAGAAGGTGGTCTTCCACGACAGGTGAGAGATGTCACACCTGTGCATCGGTTTGAATGGCTTGCCCATGAGCTTAGCCAGTACCAGCAGTAGATCCCATGGAGGTGGAGGTTCTCACACCGGAGGGGATATGTGATCAAGGCTTTTGAAAACGCACCTGACCACCTTCTCCTGCGCCACTGACTGCTTGCCAGCCTGCACCCGGTAAGCAGAGATGGGTGCCAGGTGCACCTTAAGGGTCATCAACCAAAGCCCTAGCTGAGAAAGGGACCACAGGTAGTCCAGAATGCTAGCCAAGGAACAGGAAGAAGGGTCCAACCCCTTGTCCTGACACCAAACGGAGAATCTCTTCCATTTGAAGGCGTAGCATTTTCTGGTTGACTCCTTACGGGACACCTCAATGACGTTGAGGACCTCGTCAGAAAGACCTAAGGCCTGGAACTCTAGCCGCTCAGGAACCAGGCCATCAGGTGCAGGGATTGAAGGTCCAGATGGAGAACCTTCCCCTTGTCGACTGAGAACAAGTCCAGGCGGGCTGGAAGCCGCCTTGGGAGCCTGGAGCTGAGGCTGAGGAGATCTGGGTACCAGAACTGGTGGGGCCAGTCTGGGGCTACCAGAATCACCTGCGCCTTGTCCCTCTTCGCCTTAAGAAGCACCTTGTGGATCAAGAGAAATGGAGGGAAGGCACAGAAGAGGCCCAGGGTCCACAGCCTCAAGAAGGCATCTCCCTGCAGCAAGCCCTACTGAGGGGGGCGGGCGTGCAACAGCCTCAGTTTCACATTCTCCCTGGAGGCGAACAGGTCCACCTGAGTTTAGCCCCAATGGGAGAACAGATCTTGTACTACCTCCGGCAGGAAAGACCACTCGTGAGATGCAGTGCCTATCCGGCATAGGGCATCGGCCAGACTGTTGGAGGCTCCTGCCACATGGATGGCTAGGAGATCCACCTCCAGGCTGATCACGACAGACCAGATGCAGGGAGCTTCCTTGCACAGAGGCAAGGAGTGCATCCCGCCCTGATGGTTAAGGTAGTACATGGTCATGGTGTTGTCCGTCTGGACCTGAACCACCTGACCCCATATACACGGACGAAGGCAGTGAGGGCTAGTCGAACCGCTCAAAGCTCCAGCAGGTTGATGTGGCATCGAGACTCCTGAGGGGACCAGAAGCCGTGAGCTCTGAGCTCCCCCAGATGGGCACCCCAACCCATTAGAGAGGCACTGTAATTAGAATGACCGTCGGCTTGGGGTGGACAAACGGGATACCCTCCTGCAGATGAGCTGGGATGAGCCACCACGAGAGGCCGTCCCACATCTCCTGGATCACTGTCACCATCTGGTCCAGAGGACCGGAGCGCTCTGACCACTGTCTGGCCAGCCCCCATTGCCGGGGATGCATATGCCAGCAGGGACAATGGACCACGCTGGTGCAGGCCGCCATGAGGCTCAGGAGGCGCAGGAAATCCCGGGCAGGGCGCAATTGTCCAACCAGAAATGACTGGACAAAGTAGGAAAGGACCTTGGCCTTCTCTGCCAAGAGCCGGGCTCTGGCTCAAAGAGAGTCAAGCTCTGCCCCGATGAACTGAATCACCTGAGATGGCACGAGTTCCAATTTGGCCTCGTTGATGAGGAGGCCAATCAGAGCAGACCTGGAGGTCCAGATCCCTGGACCGCTCCACCTCCAACCTGGAGGGGGCTGCAATCAGCCAGTCATCCAGATAAGGGTACACCAGGGCCCCTCAGCGCCGCAGGAATGCTGTCACCACTGCCATGCATTTGGTGAAGACCCTAGGAGCTTTCTGAGAGGCCAAAGGGCATGGCCCGGAACTTGTAAACAGATCCCTCTGCTCTGAAACGGAGGAATCGCTGATGAGACGGACAGATTGGGACGTGAAAGAATGCATCCTGAAGGTCCAGGAAACAGAACCACATGCCTTGTTCCAAGGATGGAATGATCTGAGCCAGAGTGACCATCCTGAAGGTGCGAGGCCTTAGGAACTTGTTCAGGTCGTGCAGATCGAGAATGAAGCACCAGCCCCCCATCCGTTTTGGGACCAGGAAGTACCTGGACACAAACCCTGGTTTTGAAGGGGGGTCCACCACCTCGCTGATCACCTCCTTCAGGAGCAGCAAGGCCCGACAGAGAGGTTGTGGAACCTGTAGTCCCCCATGGGGAGACGGCTCGAAAGGGAGGGAACTGCTCGAATTCCAGAGGCAGACCCCTGCCGACCACTTCTAGCACCCAGCGGTCCGTGGTGATAGCAGACCAGGGGGAAAAGAAGTGGCGGAGCTGTCCCCCAACAGGGGGAACCCGTGGGGGGGTGACGAGGTTGGGAGCGACACCCCTCAACCCGTCACTGGGCAGGCTTGGAGGCTGAGGGACCTCCTGGACCCTTGCCTCCAGGCTTCCTACTAGAGGAAGCAGCAGACTTGGCCTTAGGGTGCCAAGTGTGAGTCTGCTGGCCCTGATGCTGGTGTTGCTGGGCCACACATGCCGCAGGAGTGGAAGGGCAAAAGGGCTTACTCTGCTGCTGATGGCCTTTGTCCTTCTGGTCAGACGTGACCGAGTCCAAGGTGGCGTTGGACTTCTCGATCCTCTGGAGATGGCCTTCCACTCCGGGCCCGAACAAGTCGGTGCCAGGAAGAGAACGTCCACCAGCTTGTGCTGGGTGTCCGCCGTGAAGGTGAAGATCCGCAGCCAAGCTCTGTGGCACATGGCCACTGCGGCCGCTACTGAACGGGCACATGAGTCACCAATGTACAATGAAGTTTGGAGCTGTTTAGCCACCGCCCTTCCCTGATCTTGCACCTGCTTTACCATCGTCTGAAGGTCAGCTGGGAGATGAGGAATTACCTCATCAAGGAGCCCATAAGGGCATGTGAGAAATGTGCCATCAGAATGGCTGAGCTAGCCTGATGAAGGCCTAGGGAGGAAGCAGCATAAACCTTCCGCTCTGAGTAATTCAACTTTTTGGATTCCTTATCGGGCAGTTTGTCCACATCCCGAGTGTTCCCAGAATGCCAGAAAACGCTATCGGTCACTAACCCCTCCGCAGAGGGGTGCTCCGAGAAACCAAAGAGTGAACCGGTGGGGACCGCGTACTTGCAAGCCATCCTGGCCGAAGGTGCGGGACAAGATTTTGGCCACTGCCACAACTCCAGGGCCGGGCCAACAATGGCTTCAGCCACCGGAAAGGCCTCCGTAGGGGAATCCCCTCTGTCCAGTATCTCCGTAAGGGGATACTTGGCCTGTTTTTGAACAGGTTCAAGCTGCATCCCAGTAGACTCTGTGATGAGTCAAAGCATACCCAAAAACGAGTATGGGCTCTCGTCCACCGCCTGGCCCCCTGCACACACCAGGTCAAGCAGCCTGGAGAACAGGGAGGAATCGTCATCAGACTCCGAGGAGTCTGTGAACAGCTGTCAAGCGCCTGAGCCACCTTCTACCTGCTGAGGTCAATCGGGAGTGAGGGTGACCGACACCCTATGGGGCAAGCCCTGACCTGACCGATAAGCCTTGGTTGGGGCCCAAGTCTTCGGTTGTAGAGGTGGAGGTTCCACCACAATGGGTGGAGCAGCCGGTTTCAGCCCAACAACTGGCACTGGGGGCGGCTTCTCTACTACCATGAGGAGTTGTTTCGGCTGCTCGGGTGACAGATACTTAATGGCCAAAGGCTTACCGGTCAGTAAAAGTTGCTGCCACATCAAGTCCTCGTAGCGCCAACGCAACGTGCGCCAGAGCCTATCCTCTGAAGAGGACGAAGAGGATGAGCAGCAATGCCGCTTTCCATGGTGCCGAGACCAGAGATGTCAGGGAGACCGGATGGACCTGGAAGAGAACAGAGACCTTCGGGGATTCGGAGGGTGGGTCAGAGAGGGAACGGGGGAACCCACCCCTCCCTTGGTGCAGGGACCTTAACCGGGGACTTCGGCACAGACAAGTCCTCGGTAACCACCGGGGGATCCAGTGAAGAAGGGGTGTCGGCTTCACCAGTTGACAAACCGTCTGAAGGGTTGAGAAAAATCTCAACCGCGTCGACGGATGTCTCGACAGGCTGACCTGACAGGGACACCTTGAAGCCAGCAGCCGTAGCCGCAACCTCGACCGAAGTCGAGAGTCGACAGTCCAGTAAAGGGGATCTCTCCTGCTCCCACGAACATCGACGGTGGGACTTACCTTTAGAGTCCTTCTTTCTTGACCGACTGGAATGTCCCGATGGCCCTTCTCCCTTAGTGGAGAGGGACTGACAAAGCTCCTTAAAAGAAGCAGTGTAGGAGGAGCCCAAGAAGAGCAGGATAAATGCCACGGCTGAGGAGGAAGAAGACACAGCATGGGTCACCTCCTCCTCCTCGAGGGCAATCATCTGCTCCAACTGCTCCGAGGAGCCCGCCGCCGCAGACAACGCCCAACGGGCCTCCTTAGACTTGACCGGCAGGTACCGTTTTTCGGGGTGCCCAAGAAGTAGTCTGGCAGCGCTGTCTTCAAAGACCAAAGCCGAGAAAGACTTGCACAATTCACAGGCCTGCGAATTGCTGCCAAGCCCCAGGCAGTAGACGCACGTGGAGTGTGGATCGGTCCGGGACATCTTCTGCCCACAAGGGCACCGACAGAGGCCGGGAGTCTATTTGTCCATCGCAGCCGCGAGGGAAGATGAAGACCTTAGTCATGTAAATTTTAAAATTAGTTTCGAAAAATCCGAAGAGTGTGGATCCAGGCCTAAAACGCAGAGAGCTAAGGAGGGAACCTGAGGTTCGAAGTGGTAAGGAAGATCTGGCGTCATGGGGCGGAGCCGAGGGTTTTACCACCGGGTGGGTGGGAGGAGCCAGCTTGAAGAACTTTCGGCAAGATTTAAAGCAGCAAGGAAACCGCCACAAAGTGTGGATTGAACAACATATCCACGTCCCTAGAAATTATAGTTTTGGACTTTTGTTCCATTTAGTACCAGTCTGGAGTCCGAAAACCAAGAGCAGAGACTTAGGAAATCCTCCTGCAGATTAGTTTCCATCTCTTGCTTACTATTGCCCAAAGTAATTAACACAGTGTCGTCAGCATAAAGACAAATCTGGGTTTTATGTATAACCCGAGTCACTGAATTTACAAATATTAAAACTAACGTAGGTCCCAAGAGTGATCCCTGAGGAACCCCCATCCATTTAAAACCTTATTTGATAGGGCACCTCCTATTTGAACTTGCTGAGTTCTATTCTTTAAGTAAGATGCAAACCATCGACAAGTGTCAGGTGCAGTCTCTATATCTAGCAGTCTCCTGCCCATGATCTATGGCATCAAAAGCTTTTGATAAATCCATGAACAACGCACCCACCTCTCTGTTTTCATTTAAAGATGTTGAAATTAAATCTACCAGGTTGGTGAGGGCGGTGTCCATGGAATATCCCCTTTTAAAGCCAGATTGATATTTTGTCACACTGGAATTTTGTTCTAGGTAATCTACCAGTTGTTCTTGTACTACCCCTTCCAATAGTTTTGAAATCATGGGTAGGTGTTACCCATTGAGGGCAAGTGGGAGAACAGGGTACTCTGCACCAAGAGATTCAATGCATGGCTGAAGGACTGGTGCACAGCAGAAGGATTTGGCTTCACTGGGGACTGGGGTTCAACCTGGAGGGATGCAGGAGGCCTGTACAGGGGTGACTGCCTGCATCTATCCAATAAGGGAACCAGGATCCTCAGTGAGAAGTGTAAATGTTTCATTAGCAAGCATTTAAACTAGTCAAGAGGGGTGGTGGAAATAAGCTTACTGAAGTAAACAGCCCCCCCTCAAACAAAATGATACAGACAGGAAAGAGGACCCTAAGGTTGAGAAATCGCAAAAGATAACTAAAACCAAAATAGGTAAAAATGCAGAGAAAAGGCAGAATGGGAGTAAGAACAAGAGGGGTATGGAGGAAAAACATGGGGATAGGAGGGGATTTACTAGGAGAGGAGGTAGTAAAAATTGGAAGGCCATGTGCACAAATGCCTGCAGTCTGGTAAACAAAATCCCGGGATTAGTAGCCCTGATGGCCGAGGAGGACCTGAACATTGTCAGTGTTACCAAAACATGGTTCAAGGGAACCATGACTGTGATATGGCAATACCAGGTTACACTCTATTCAGGAAGGACAGGGTGGGTAAAAAGGAAGGAGAAATGGCTAACTACATCAAGGAAGGAATTAAGGCAACTGAGGTACAATGAATACAGGAAGAGGCGGAAGCAATGTGGATCACCCTGGAGACAAAGAAATGGCACTGCCATATGCACTGGTGTGATCTACAGACCTCCTACACAAGGGGAAGAGCTGGACAGAGCACTTGTAGAAGCCATCCACTGAATGACACCTAAACGGGAGGTGCTTCTGGTAGGAGACTTCAGTCTGCTGGATGTGGATTGGTGCAACCAGGCTGCAGCCTCAACCAAGAACACAGACATTCTGGAAGCCCTGCAGGGGTCATGGCCTTAGCAGCAGATCGAGCATGCCTACATCGGGACCACAGCATAAGCTAAGTAGTTCTGTAATGTGTGGTGCAGCAGCAGATGGTGTGGGCCTGCGTCGGGACCACAGCATAAGCTAAGTAGTTCTGTAATGTGTGGTGCAGTAGCAGATGGTGTGGGCCTGCATCGGGACCACAGCATAAGCTAAGCAGTTCTGTAATGTGTGGCGCAGCAGCAGATGGTGTGGGCCTGCATCGGGACCACAGCGTAAGCTAAGTAGTTCTGCAATGTGTGGCACAGCAGCAAATGGAGCGGGCTTGCATCGGGACCACAGCATAAGCCAAGTAGTTCTGTAGTGTGTGGCACAGCAACAGATGGAGCGGGCTTGCATCGGGACCACAGCATAAGCTAAGTAGTTCTGTAATTTGTGGTGCAGTAGCAGATGGAGCGGGCTTGCATAAGCTAAGTAGGTCTGTAGTGTGTGGTGCAGCAGCAGATGGAGCGGGCCTGCATCGGGACCACAACATAAGCTAAGTAGTTCTATAGTGTGTGGCAGAGCAGCAGATGGAGTGGGCCTGCATCGGGACCACAGCATAAGCTAAGCAGTTCTGTAGTGTGTGGCACAGCAACAGATGGAGCGGGCCTGCATCGGGACCACACAGTAAGCCAAGTAGTTCTGCAATGTGTGCAACAGCAGCAGATGGAGTGGACCTGCATCGGGACCACAGAGTAAGCCAAGTAGTTCTGTAATGTGTGGTGCAGCAGCAGATGGTGCGGGGCTGCATCGGGACCACAGCATAAGCCAAGTAGTTCTGTAGTGTGTGGTGCAGCAGCAGATGGAGCGGGCTAGCATCGGGACCACAGCATAAGCTAAGTAGTTCTGTAGTGAGTGGCTCAGCAGCAGACAGAGCGGGCCTGCATCGGGACCACAGCATAAGCTAAGTAGTTCTGTAATGTGTGGCGCAGCAGCAGATGGAGCGGGCTTGCATCGGGACCACAGCATAAGCTAAGTAGTTCTATAATGTGTGGCGCAGCAGCAGATGGTGTGGGCCTGCATCGGGAACACAGCATAAGCTAAGTAGTTCTGTAATGTGTGGCACAGCAGCAGATGGAGCGGGCCTGCATCGGGACCACAGCATAAGCTAAGTAGTTCTGTAGTGTGTGGTGCAGCAGCAGATGGAGCGGGCCTGCATCGGGACCACAGCATAAGCTAAGTAGTTCTGTAGTGTGTGGTGCAGCAGCAGATGGAGCGGGCTTGCATCGGGACCACAGCATAAGCTAAGTAGTTCTGTAGTGTGTGGTGCAGCAGCAGATGGAGCGGGCCTGCATTGGGACCACAACATAAGCTAAGTAGTTCTGTAGTGTGTGGCACAGCAGCAGATGGAGTGGACCTGCATCAGGACAACAGCGTAAGCCAAGTAGTTTTGTAATGTGTGGTGCAGCAGCAGATGGTGCGGGGCTGCATTGGGACCACAGCATAAGCCAAGTAGTTCTGTAGTGTGTGGTGCAGCAGCAGATGGAGCGGGCTAGCATCAGGACCACAGCATAAGCTAAGTAGTTCTGTAATGTGTGGTGCAGCAGCAGATGGAGAGGGCCTGCATCGGGACCACAGCATAAGCTAAGTAGTTCTGTAGTGTGTGGTGCAGCAGCAGATGGAGGGGGCCTGCATTGGGACCACAGATAAGCTAAGTAGTTCCGTAGTGTGTGGCACAGCAGCAGATGGCGTGGACCTGCATCGGAACCACAGCGTAAGCCAAGTAGTTCTGTAATGTGTGGTGCAGCAGCAGATGGTGCGGGCCTGCATCGGGACCACAGCATAAGCTAAGTAGTTCTGTAATGTGTGGTGCAGCAGCAGATGGAGCGGGCTAGCATCGGGACCACAGCATAAGCTAAGTAGTTCTGTAATGTGTGGTGCAGCAGCAGATGGTGCGGGCCTGCATCGGGAACACAGCATAAGCTAAGTAGTTCTGTAGTGTGTGGCACAGCAGCAGACAGAGCGGGCCTGCATCGGGACCACAGCATAAGCTAAGTAGTTCTGTAATGTGTGGCGCAGCAGCAGATGGTGCGGGCCTGCATCGGGAACACAGCATAAGCCAAGTAGTTCTGTAATGTGTGGCACAGCAGCAGACAGAGCGGGCCTGCATCGGGACCACAGCATAAGCTAAGTAGTTCTGTAATGTGTGGCGCAGCAGCAGATGGAGCGGGCCTGCATCGGGACCACAGCATAAGCTAAGTAGTTCTGTAATGTGTGATGCAGCAGCAGATGGAGTGGGCCTGCATGGGACCACAGCATAAGCTAAGTAGTTCTGTAGTGTGGTGCAGCAGCAGATGGAGCGGGCTTGCATCGGGACCACAGCATAAGCTAAGTAGTTCTGTGATGTGTGGCGCAGCAGCAGATGGAAGCGAGCCTGCATCAGGACCACAGCATAAGCTAAGTAGTTCTGTGAGTGTGTGGTGCAGCAGCAGATGGAGTGGGCTTGCATCGGGACCACAGCATAAGCTAAGTAGTTCTGTAGTGTGTGGTGGCAGCAGATGGGCGGGCTTGCATCGGGACCGCAGCATAAGCTAAGTAGTTCTGTAGTGTGTGGTGCAGCAGCAGATAGAGTGGACTTGCATCAGGACCACAGCATAAGCTAAGTAGTTCTGTAGTGTGTGGTGCCACAGCAGATGGAGCTGGCCTGCATCGGGACCACAGCATAAGCTAAGTAGTTCTGTAATGTGGCGCAGCAGCAGATGGAGGGCGCGCCAGGGACCACAGCATAAGCTAAGTAGTTCTGTAGTGTGTGGTGCAGCAGCAGATGGAGTGGGCTTGCATCGGGACCACAGCATAAGCTAAGTAGTTCTGTAGTATGTGGTGCAGCAGATGGAGCGGGCTAGCATCGGGACCACAGAATAAGCTAAGTAGTTCTGTAATGTGTGGCGCAGCAGCAGATGGAGCGGGCTTGCATCGGGACCACAGCATAAGCTAAGTAGTTCTGTAATGTGTGGCGCAGCAGCAGATGGTGCGGGCCTGCATCGGGACCACAGCATAAGCTAAGTAGTTCTGTAATGTGTGGCACAGCAGCAGATAGAGCGGGCCTGCATCGGGACCACAGCATAAGCTAAGTAGTTCTGTAGTGTGTGGTAGCAGCAGATGGGCGGGCCTGCATCGGGACCACAGCATAAGCTAAGTAGTTCTGTAGTGTGTGGTGCAGCAGCAGATGGAGCGAGCTTGCATCGGACCACAGCATAAGCTAAGTAGTTCTGTAGTGTGTGGTGCAGCAGCAGATGGAGCGGGCCTGCATTGGGACCACAACATAAGCTAAGTAGTTCTGTAGTGTGTGGCACAGCAGCAGATGGAGTGGGCCTGCATCGGGACCAGAGCATATGCTAAGTAGTTTTGTAGTGTGTGGCACAGCAACAGATGGAGCGGGCCTGCATCGGGACTACAGCATAAGCTAAGTAGTTCTGTAGTGTGTGGCACAGCAGCAGATGGAGTGGACCTGTATCAGGACCACAGCGTAAGCCAAGTAGTTCTGTAATGTGTGGTGCAGCAGCAGATGGTGCGGGGCTGCATGGGACCACAGCATAAGCCAAGTAGTTCTGTAGTGTGTGTGCAGCAGCAGATGGGCGGGCTAGCATCAGGACCACAGCATAAGCTAAGTAGTTCTGTATGTGTGGTGCAGCAGCAGATGGAGCGGGCCTGCCTCGGGACCACAGCATAAGCTAAGTAGTTCTGTAGTGTGTGGTGCAGCAGCAGATGGAGCGGGCCTGCATTGGGACCACAGCATAAGCTAAGTAGTTCTGTAGTGTGTGGCACAGCAGCAGATGGAGTGGACCTGCATCAGAACCACAGCGTAAGCCAAGTAGTTCTGTAATGTGTGGTGCAGCAGCAGATGGTGCGGGCCTGCATCGGGACCACAGCATAAGCCAAGTAGTTCTGTAGTGTGTGGTGCAGCAGCAGATGGAGCGGGCTAGCATCGGGACCACAGCATAAGCTAAGTAGTTCTGTAATGTGTGGTGCAGCAGCAGATGGTGCGGGCCTGCATCGGAACACAGCATAAGCTAAATAGTTTTGTAGTGTGGCACAGCAGCAGACAGAGCGGGCCTGCAGCGGGACCACAGCATAAGCTAAGTAGTTCTGTAATGTGTGGCGCAGCAGCAGATGGTGGGCCTGCATCGAGAACACAGCATAAGCCAAAGTAGTTCTGTATGTGTGGCATAGCAGCAGACAGAGCGGGCCTGCATCGGGACCACAGCATAAGCTAAGTAGTTCTGTAATGTGTGGCGCAGCAGCAGATGGAGCGGGCCTGCATCGGGACCACAGCGTAAGCTAAGTAGTTCTGTAATGTGTGATGCAGCAGCAGATGGAGCGGGCCTGCATCGGGACCACAGCATAAGCTAAGTAGTTCTGTAATTTGTGGTGCAGCAGCAGATGGAGCGGGCTTGCATCGGGACCACAGCATAAGCTAAGTAGTTCTGTAATGTGTGGCGCAGCAGCAGATGGAGCGGGCCTGCATCGGGACCACAGCATAAGCTAAGTAGTTCTGTAGTGTGGTGCAGCAGATGGAGTGGGCTTGCATGGACACAGCATAAGCTAATAGTTCTGTAGTGTGGTGCAGCAGATGGGCGGGCCTGCATCGGGACCACAGCATAAGCTAAGTAGTTCTGTAGTGTGTGGTGCAGCAGCAGATGGAGTGAGCCTGCATCGGGACCACAGCATAAGCTAGTAGTTCTGTAGTGTGTGGTGCCACAGCAGATGGAGCTGGCCTGCATCGGGACCACAGCATAAGCTAAGTAGTTCTGTAATGTGTGGCGCAGCAGCAGATGGAGCGGGCCTGCATCGGGACCACAGCATAAGCTAAGTAGTTCTGTAGTGTGTGGTGCAGCAGCAGATGGAGTGGGCTTGCATCGGGACCACAGCATAAGCTAAGTAGTTCTGTAGTGTGTGGTGCAGCAGATGGAGCGGGCTAGCATCGGGACCACAGAATAAGCTAAGTAGTTCTGTAGTGTGTGGTGCAGCAGCAGATAGAGTGGGCTTGCATCAGGACCACAGCATAAGCTAAGTAGTTCTGTAGTGTGTGGTGCCACAGCAGATGGAGCTGGCCTGCATCGGGACCACAGCATAAGCTAAGTAGTTCTGTAATGTGTGGCGCAGCAGCAGATGGAGCGGGCCTGCATCGGGACCACAGCATAAGCTAAGTAGTTCTGTAGTGTGTGGTGCAGCAGCAGATGGAGTGGGCTTGCATCGGGACCACAGCATAAGCTAAGTAGTTCTGTAGTGTGTGGTGCAGCAGATGGAGCGGGCTTGCATCGGGACCGCAGCATAAGCTAAGTAGTTCTGTAGTGTGTGGTGCAGCAGCAGATAGAGTGGGCTTGCATCAGGACCACAGCATAAGCTAAGTAGTTCTGTAGTGTGTGGTGCCACAGCAGATGGAGCTGGCCTGCATCGGGACCACAGCATAAGCTAAGTAGTTCTGTAATGTGTGGCGCAGCAGCAGATGGAGCGGGCCTGCATCGGGACCACAGCATAAGCTAAGTAGTTCTGTAGTGTGTGGTGCAGCAGCAGATGGAGTGGGCTTGCATCGGGACCACAGCATAAGCTAAGTAGTTCTGTGTGTAGATGGTGCCCCAGCACAGATGAAAGTGGGCCTGCATGGGACCACAGCATAAGCTAAGTAGTTCTGGGTGCGGGCCTGCATCGGGGACCACAGCATAAGCTAAGTAGTTCTGTAATGTGTGGCACAGCAGCAGACAGACCGGGCCTGCATCGGGACCACAGCATAAGCTAAGTAGTTCTGTAGTGTGTGGTGCAGCAGCAGATGGAGCGGGCCTGCATCGGGACCACAGCATAAGCTAAGTAGTTCTGTAGTGTGTGGTGCAGCAGCAGATGGAGCAGGCTTGCATCGGGACCACAGCATAAGCTAAGTAGTTCTGTAATTTGTGGTGCAGTAGCAGATGGAGCGGGCTTGCATCGGGACCAGAGCATATGCTAAGTAGTTTTGTAGTGTGTGGCACAGCAACAGATGGAGCGGGCCTGCATCGGGACTACAGCATAAGCTAAGTAGTTCTGTAGTGTGTGGCACAGCAGCAGATGGA
This sequence comes from Neoceratodus forsteri, assembly GCA_016271365.2. Classification (NCBI taxonomy): domain Eukaryota; kingdom Metazoa; phylum Chordata; order Ceratodontiformes; family Ceratodontidae; genus Neoceratodus; species Neoceratodus forsteri. The sequence goes on from CM028133.1 coordinate 67,923,134, forward strand.
GTGGACCTGTATCAGGACCACAGCGTAAGCCAAGTAGTTCTGTAATGTGTGGTGCAGCAGCAGATGGTGCGGGGCTGCATTGGGACCACAGCATAAGCTAAGTAGTTCTGTAGTGTGTGGTGCAGCAGCAGATGGAGCGGGCTAGCATCAGGACCACAGCATAAGCTAAGTAGTTCTGTAATGTGTGGTGCAGCAGCAGATGGAGCGGGCCTGCATCGGGACCACAGCATAAGCTAAGTAGTTCTGTAGTGTGTGGTGCAGCAGCAGATGGAGCGGGCCTGCATTGGGACCACAGCATAAGCTAAGTAGTTCTGTAGTGTGTGGCACAGCAGCAGATGGAGTGGACCTGCATCGGAACCACAGCGTAAGCCAAGTAGTTCTGTAATGTGTGGTGCAGCAGCAGATGGTGCGGGCCTGCATCGGGACCACAGCATAAGCCAAGTAGTTCTGTAGTGTGTGGTGCAGCAGCAGATGGAGCGGGCTAGCATCGGGACCACAGCATAAGCTAAGTAGTTCTGTAATGTGTGGTGCAGCAGCAGATGGTGCGGGCCTGCATCGTGAACACAGCATAAGCTAAGTAGTTTTGTAGTGTGTGGCACAGCAGCAGACAGAGCGGGCCTGCATCGGGACCACAGCATAAGCTAAGTAGTTCTGTAATGTGTGGCGCAGCAGCAGATGGTGCGGGCCTGCATCGGGAACACAGCATAAGCCAAGTAGTTCTGTAATGTGTGGCATAGCAGCAGACAGAGCGGGCCTGCATCGGGACCACAGCATAAGCTAAGTAGTTCTGTAATGTGTGGCGCAGCAGCAGATGGAACGGGCCTGCATCGGGACCACAGCGTAAGCTAAGTAGTTCTGTAATGTGTGATGCAGCAACAGATGGAGCGGGCCTGCATCGGGACCACAGCATAAGCTAAGTAGTTCTGCAATTTGTGGTGCAGCAGCAGATGGAGCGGGCTTGCATCGGGACCACAGCATAAGCTAAGTAGTTCTGTAATGTGTGGCGCAGCAGCAGATGGAGCGGGCCTGCATCGGGACCACAGCATAAGCTAAGTAGTTCTGTAGTGTGTGGTGCAGCAGCAGATGGAGTGGGCTTGCATCGGGACCACAGCATAAGCTAAGTAGTTCTGTAGTGTGTGGTGCAGCAGATGGAGCGGGCTTGCATCGGGACCGCAGCATAAGCTAAGTAGTTCTGTAGTGTGTGGTGCAGCAGCAGATAGAGTGGGCTTGCATCAGGACCACAGCATAAGCTAAGTAGTTCTGTAGTGTGTGGTGCCACAGCAGATGGAGCTGGCCTGCATCGGGACCACAGCATAAGCTAAGTAGTTCTGTAATGTGTGGCGCAGCAGCAGATGGAGCGGGCCTGCATCGGGACCACAGCATAAGCTAAGTAGTTCTGTAGTGTGTGGTGCAGCAGCAGATGGAGTGGGCTTGCATCGGGACCACAGCATAAGCTAAGTAGTTCTGTAGTGTGTGGTGCAGCAGATGGAGCGGGCTTGCATCGGGACCGCAGCATAAGCTAAGTAGTTCTGTAGTGTGTGGTGCAGCAGCAGATAGAGTGGGCTTGCATCAGGACCACAGCATAAGCTAAGTAGTTCTGTAGTGTGTGGTGCCACAGCAGATGGAGCTGGCCTGCATCGGGACCACAGCATAAGCTAAGTAGTTCTGTAATGTGTGGCGCAGCAGCAAATGGAGTGGGCTTGCATCGGGACCACAGCATAAGCTAAGTAGTTCTGTAATGTGTGGCGCAGCAGCGGATGGAGCGGGCTTTCATCGGGACCATGGCATAAGCTAAGTAGTTCTGTAATGTGTGGCGCAGCAGCAGATGGTGTGGGCTTGCATCGGGACCACAGCATAAGCTAAGTAGTTCTGTAATGTGTGGTGCAGCAGCAGATGGTGCGGGCCTGCATTGGGACCACAGCATAAGCTAAGTAGTTCTGTAGTGTGTGGCACAGCAGCACATGGAGTGGACCTGCATCGGGACCACAGCGTAAGCCAAGTAGTTCTGTAATGTGTGGTGCAGCAGCAGATGGTGCGGGCCTGCATCGGGACCACAGCATAAGCTAAGTAGTTCTGTAATGTGTGGTGCAGCAGCAGATGGAGCAGGCACGCCAGGGACCACAGCATTAGCTAAGTAGTTCTGTAGTGTGTGGTGCAGCAGCAGATGAGCGGGCCTGCATCGGGACCACAGCATAAGCTAAGTAGTTCTGTAGTGTGTGGCACAGCAGCAGATGGAGCGGGCTTGCATCGGAACCACAGCATAAGCTAAGTAGTTCTGTAATGTGTGGCGCAGCAGCAGATGGAGCGGGCCTGCATCGGGACCACAGCATAAGCTAAGTAGTTCTGTAATGTGTGGCGCAGCAGCAGATGGAGCAGGCTTGCATCGGGACCACAGCATAAGCTAAGTAGTTTTGTAATGTGTGGCACGGCAGCAGATTGAGCGGGCTTGCATCAGGACCACAGCATAAGCTAAGTAGTGCTGTAATGTGTGGCACAGCAACAGATGGTGTGGGCCTGCATCAGGACCACAGCATAAGCTAAGTAGTTCTGTAATGTGTGGTGCAGCAGCAGATGGTGTGGGCCTGCACTGGGACCAAAACATAAGCTAAGTAGTTCTGTAATGTGTGGCGCAGCAGCAGATGGAGCGGGCCTGCATCGGGACCACAGCGTAAGCCAAGTAGTGCTGTAATGTGTGGTGCAGCAGAAGATGGTGTGGGCCTGCATTGGGACCACAGCATAAGCCAGGTATTTCTGTAATGTGTGGTGCAGCAGCAGATGGTGTGGGCCTGCACTGGGACCAGCAGCATAAGCTAAGTAGTTCTGTAGTGTGTGGTGCAGCAGCACACAAAGCGGGCCTGCATCGGGACCACAGCATAAGCTAAGTCTCTTTGTTTAGCAGTGCTTTGTGTAATGGGTTGGAAATTGCATGAGGAGCTGATATTTACTGTTATTGTGGTGTTTCAGTGGGACTAAGTGATGGAAAAATGTTGAGAGAGGGAGGGCCTTGTAGCAGAGGAAACTTGAGGTCACTTGACTCAGCTGGGCCAATCTGGCAGCTGGAGTCACGGCTAATATAAGGGAGGACATTTTTGTAGTTCTGTAGTGTGTGGTACAGCAGCAGACGGAGCTTGACGACCTGCATTGGAACCACAACATAAGATAAGTCTCTTTGTTTAAGAGTGCTGTGTGTAACAATCTGGAAAACACATGAGGGGCTATTTGCTGTTTTTGGAATGTTTCAGTGGGACTGGGTGGTGGAAGGATGCCAAGAGAGGGAGGGCTTTGAAGGAGAGGAAACCCAAGGTCACATGACTCAGCCAGACCAATTGGGTGGCTGGAGTCACGGCTAATATAAGGGAGGACATTTTTGTAGTTCTGTAGTGTGTGGTGCAGTAGCAGATGGAGTGGGCCTGCAGCAAGACCACAGCATAAGCTAAGTTTCTTTGTTTAGGAGTGCTTTGAGTAACAAGCTGGAAAATGCATGAAGGGTTGATATTTGCTGTTCCTGGGGTGTTTCGGTGAGACTGGGTGGTGAGTGGATGCCAAGAGAGGGACGGTGAGGGAAGGTCTTGAAGGACAGGAAACCTGAGGTCACGTGACTCGGCCAGGCCACTCGGGTGGCCAGAGTAAATATATATTTCCCAGAGTGCCAAGCAACCCCTCGCGTGAGTGCCACAAGGCAGCGGGACGAGTTGTAAGTTGTAATGGTTGTGGGGCTGCCATATTCTTGGGGATTGCATGGAGGGCAGGGGGTGTATGGTATTTAGGTAGTTGAGACTACTTGGAGAGGAGCTTGGATGGTTGAGGAGGGAGCTGGGTAGATTGGGGGAGGGGTTGGGGGGATTACCAAAGGTAAGGGAACCCAAGGAGACCTTCCCCAGAGGTTGCAGCAGGCAATCGAAAGGGTAAACAAAGAGAGAAATCAATTGGGGTAATGATTCAGGAGCAGGGCCAGATGACTGGAGGGTGGTCAAGCACTGGGGGGAGGACAGGAATAGGGGCACAGCAGGGTTAAAAGTCATGGAAAGGAGAGTCTGGAGAAGCCCAAAAAGGGGAGACTGATTATAAGAACAGGTTCTCCGTTTTGTCTGGCCTGGGGGAGCTGGGGGGTGGGAGGGATAGTACAAGGACAGGAAGTGAGGAGGGCACTGTGATGCTTAAGGCGTACAACAGTGGGGCAGAGAACACGAGTCGTAGATTAGACAGCAGCAAAGGCAATGGGGGGAGGAGGCAGATGGCACAGCAGCTGGTAAGAGTGGGAGGGGGTGAGGCAGGTACAGAATAGGCAAGGGGATACAGTTAACAGCCAAGGCAAGGGTAGCTCGGGGGGGAGGGGTGCAAGGAAGGCGAAAGGAATAGTTCAGTGGGATCACGGGGAGCCAGTGGCAAAGGGGATGTTATGGTAGTGGGTGAGGCAGCAGTTACAGGATGGTGAGGAGGAGCAGATGGGGGGATGGTATGAGGGTGGAATCTGACAGACTAGCCACAGATGTTAGCGAGGTGAGGATGGGGCAAAGAAAAGGGAACAAGCAAGGTTCAGGGAAGGCACAGGGGTCCATAGGCAAGGCAGACAGAGACAGGGAGCAAGTCATGGGGCAGGGGAACAGCAAGCAACAGAAGGGTGAAAAGGACAGAGGAGGGGAAGGTCATCATTCTAGGGGACTCAATACTAAAAGGTGTAACGTGGGGGAAAGGAGCACCAGGAAAAGCAGCATTTGGATAGCGTGCATGCCAGGCATGATAGCAAGTAGGGTGGGACAGCATATTAGCAGGTGTGTGGGGAACGTAGGGGGAAAACCTCATGTTGTGGTGCACCTCGGCACGAACAACCTGGAGGGGAGAAGCGAGGAAGAAGTGTACGATAGTTTCAAGGAGGCAGGGAAACTATGCAGTCTAGAGGGAAGATCAGTAGCCTTCTCTGAAATTCTCCCAGTACCAAGAGCGAGTACAGCCAGGAAGTAGAGAATCACAGACTTTAAAAAATGGAGCAGGGGGAATGGTATGGGTCCATGGGGTATGGACTACTGGGAGCAACAAGTGGGAGAACATGGACCCATATGTGCAGGATAGATTGCACCTTAGCAGGGAAGGCTCACATGTGCTGAATTAGAAGTTGGGGGAGTTTATTAAAGTGCATTACAATTTAAACTATGTAAGGGGGGCCAACAGGAGGGTAGTCACCAGGAAAAGGGGTCCTTTAGACCTCCTCCCACTGCGAGGCAGGAGCCAAAGTCAATGAGATGAGGGGATGGGGGGAGGGTAAAGGCACAGAGGGGATAGGATCACAATGGAGGGTGGTATCATTGAATGCTAGAAGCTTGGGAAACAAGATGGCAGAGTTACTGGCACTGATGGCAGAAGGAGAGGTAGACATACCCACCATCATCAAGACATGGGCAACCCACTACCATCACTGGGACCTAGCCATCCCAGGATTCAAGATACACTGAAGGGTCAGGGGAAAAAGGAAAAGGGGTAGCCATCTATGTGAGGGAAGGGATAATGAGTAACAGTGAGCAGGGAGAGGAAGGCAGGGTGGAAGCCATTTGGGTGAAACTTCACAACCCAAGAGGTAGAAAAATTAGATGCGGGGTAGTTTATAGGCCACTATCTCAGAAGGAGGAGACTGACAGGGAGCTGGGAGAACAGTTAAGGATGTTTAATGGCAAAGGGAGCACCTCGATCTACAAGGGGTGGATTGGAACATCTCGCCTACCTCGTGTACCAGGGAGCAGATCCTCCTGGAAGCCTTCCAGGATGGCTTTTTTTTTTTAAATTGAGTAAACTTTATTAGCAAAAGAGCACACAGAATTGTCAAAATACATGATAGCATAAAACAGAGATCATGAACAAAGCTGAGGAATGAACAGCAATCAGTTTGCAGTTTGCACAAGAAAAAAGACAATAACTACAATAACATCAATGACTACCCCAATCCCCACCCAAGACCTCCCCCCCACCACCATAAAAAAATGAACTATAGCCAGACACGAATACCAAACAAAAGAATGCATCCACCTAGCAAAGAAAAAAAATACAATATAGTAAATAATCACACAGTTAATAAAACATGTAGGGGTTCCCAAATAAGTTTATATTTAGACAGCTTATTTGAAATACTTGCAATAAGGCGCTGTAAAGCTAAAAGAATCTCTTTGTGCCATTCTAAATAATGAAGGGTACTTCCACCAAGCCAGTGTCTGAGAATGACTTTTATTGTACATGCAGAAATCAAAGCTATATGAGCCTTCTGGTTACCAAGTAAGGTGTCAGAATAATCACCCAAAATACATGTTCCAGGAAGGAAAGCATCTGACAGACCAAGTAAAGGATCAATACGGGATCAAACTGATTCCCAAAAGGGGGGTATTGCCTCACAAGACCACAATATATGAAACAGAGTGCCAGGCTCCTTACTGCATCTGGAACAACTATCAGTGGGCAGTTGGCCCATTCTGTGCAATTTAACCAGTGTAAAGTAAAGATTATGGTTGATCTGAAATTGCATCAGATGATACCAATCCCACCTAAGGAGAGTGTACATGAGTTCTTCCAAACGGAAGCCCAGTCTCTAGAAGAATTAGTGGCCAAAAGAGCCTGGTCCCACCAGTAACATCTTAAGCCCTCATTGGCAACCAGACAGCTTTGCAGAGACCGGTAATAGTAAGAGATGAGGTGATCGGAGGGGGCAGAATGAAAGAAAGGGAAAATGGAGGTACTGAATGGGCTAAACCAAGGCTCAGTACCAAAAAAGGGCAAATGCATATGAGATAATTGAAAAAAAAAACAGAAACAGGAGGTGGTAGGCCAGTGATATAAGACACATGCCTCATGAAAGGATAACAGCTTCTAATCAAAGGTAAGATCACTAACTGTATCCACACTTACAGTATATAAGGCCAGAATCTTCGAGAAAGGATATAGCCTGCTATCTGGAGGTTAAGATTCCCGAATAAGGGCTGGGAAACATCCAGATATGGACAAATCTTGAGTAAAGAGTAAAGCTGTTAATGCACCTGAAGGAAGACCCCTAAGCGTGTGTCCCGCAACGATCAAGGGAGTTTCCTCTTGGGGAGATAAGGAACAGACTGAATATCCAACCCATTAATGGAACACAGGGAACGTTCTACACATACCCATTGTGGAATATATGCTGTGGAGACATTACCCCCAAATGGCTGTACCCAATAGGACAGCCTAGTGAGATGCAATGCCAAATGGTACAGAAAAAAGTTGGGGGTTTGGAGACCTCTGTCCTGTTGAGTGCACATTAATTTAGTGCAAGCTCTGTGGGCAGGCTCACCTTGCTATAAAAAAGCAGCAAGCATCCTGTATACTTGAGCAAACCACCACTGAAGGAGAACCAAGTTATACATCCGGAGAGGATATAATAATTGAGGTGTTGCGTTCAGTTTAATTTGTAATTAGAGATATTGCCAAATTGTGACTTAATCTGCAGGGCAGCAGGCAGGGAGAAGAAACATGTAACAATATATCATCTGCATATACAGATAACTTATACTCTGCATTGCCAATTGAAATACCAGAAACCTGGGAGGAAGAATTAAGTTTGTGAATCAAAGGCTCTAAAAAAAGATTAACTAGAAACACGGAAAGAGGACATCCCTGCCTGTTGCCCTGGTTGAGAGAGAACAATGAAGACAAAACACTGTTATAAAGCATACAGTCAGGGAAGAATAAAGCACCTTAACCCAGTTTATAAATTCTTGAGGAATATGGAATGTGGGTAATAAGGAGAACAAGTACTCCCATGAGACTCTATCAAATGCTTTTTCGGCATCCAGAGAAACCAAAACTGCAAGAACGGGGGAATTCCTGGACACCGAAAGTAGGTAAGACAGTTTCCTTAGATAACTGGCAGAAAGTCTACCTTTCACAAACCCCACCTGCTCCCTGCTGATCAGTGAATCCCATACCAATCCCAGTCTGCAGGCCAAAACGTTAGTGAGGATTTTAAGGTCAACATTAATGACAGAGACTGGACTGTAATTGGAAACCAACAGGGGGTCCTCCTGGTCAGGTTTGGGGAGAACCACTATAGTGACTACAGTCAAAGAAGAGTCTGACAGGCCTTCCTTGAAGATAAAATTAAAGGTGTCTAGGAGAGAAATTACAAAGTGATTTTTACATAATGCAAGGACATGTCTCATCTCTGGGTTTATTAGTAAATACTGTAATAAAAAGACACAGACCATGTTTTTTGCTTCAGAAAAGAAGGGAGTTTCAAAATTAAAAATAATGACTCAGGAAGATAAGATCTTGAAACAAACTGAGATGTATAAGTACCTATGGATACAAATAGGTCAGCAGTTAACATTTCAACAGCATATAACAAATTTAATAAAGAAAACAAATGCAAAAATTGGAGCAATAAGACGCATATCAAATTGTATGACAAAAGAAACAAGACTGACCATGATAAATCAACGAGTATTACCAGTAACTGATTATGGAAGTCATAACTATAGACATACAACAAAACACTTACATAATTTAGATATACTTTACAATAAGCTTGCAAAAGTTTTGTTAAGGTACAGTCCTACAACCCATCACTGTACAATGTACTGTATATAGAGTTAGGTTGCACTTCGTTAAACCTGCGGGCTAAGGGTATTTGGTTGAACCAGGTTCGGGGTATAATTAAAAAAAAAAAATTAAATAACTTAAAAATTAAACTACAAAAACCCAATCATGTTAAAAACAGGTGCTAGGGATTTAATTATACCAAAATTAACTAACCAGTTTAGTGAAATGACTTTTCAGTATCAGGTTGCCTCTTGCTGGAATTGCCTCCCCCCCTTTGAGATTTAACTGTTACCGACACTGTTTTCAAAACTGCTATGAACCTGAACTCTGCTTTCATTGTTACTGCAATAGATGAAAAGAATGTAGTGGTTAAATGATTATTAGCCTGTTTAGATGTTTTTGTTATAGTTTGTAATTTACCAGTTATTTTTATATGTTTTATATATTGTATTTTTGTACCTATGTCAAAATTTGTAATGTTGTAACAATTTAGTTTTATATAAACAGGTAAGCCTTGTAAACATGGATTTTCGGAACCCTAATGGCTGTTATCACTGTATAAATAAAATTTTACCTACCTACCTACCTACCAATACCACCTTCTGATGTCCTAGCAATGCCCAGATAATAATATAACGGCCCAGGGGGTCTGCAATTTCTTGTAGGAGATGGAAGGGCAGCCTTCAAGTTATAATAATGGCCACACCCCTCTTACAGGAGTCAAAAACAGCACCAAAAGCCTGTCCCACCCTGGAACACCTAAGAAGGAGAACCTGGGAAGGAGGCAAATGAATCTCCTGAAGAAAAGCCACATCAGCTTGTAGCTTGTGTAGATGGAGTAAGATTTTAGATCATTTGGTGGGGGACTGTGTGCCTTTAACATTCCAAGTGCAGACGTTATAGACCACCATAGTACAATAATGAGGGGAAACAAGAAAACAAAATAGGGTGCAAAAACAAAAACGCAACTAAGGTAACAAACAGCCATAACCAAACCCTGTCCCCGGTAGTACATACCAAACACCCCCATCTGCAAAGTGAACAAAAAAAAAAACTGCCACATAAGCTGAAAAACAAGTAGATCCAGAACAACCCCACAAATCCTCCCCCACACCTCTCCACACAAATATCTAACCTACCCCTGAAAAAACTAAACTAAGTGTAAGGAAAACAAAAAAGTCATGGTATACGGTGGTACCCTCTAAACAACATATACAGCCAATATAAGTGAAGAGTAAAATAAAAGAATATATCTGAACCTTACAGGAGCAGGTTCTAGCAGGATAGGCTCCCATACAACAAAAGCATCCAAAGAAAGAAAAATAGGGAGAATCTGATCTGTTTGCAATCATATTCCAAGACACATACTCCCCAGTCCCACAGTAAAAGCATGAAGTGACAGCCACAATGAAACAAAAGAGATAAGAAATGGAAGAACTCCCCACAAATAAAACAGTGGCAACATCCCAACCCAAATTCTGGTGCATGAAACATTCCAAGGCTTGCATATCAAGTTCCACCCCCTTCCACCCGCCCACTAACATCCAAGACAAAAAACCCAACCCCCACAAAAATTCAAGTCTTAATACTTGAAAAGGTCCACAGATAAAACAGATGTAGTCCAAACACTGTCCCATGTATATTCAGGCCGGTTCCAAAACACGAGGAAGAAAAGGCTGCAATGGAGAGTTCTACTAGATGTAACATGCCAGTTCATGAAAAATAGAAACCAAAAGCCACTCAAATTTTATAGATATATATATATAGTCCCCAGGATGAGAAACAGCACATGTTTGTCTCAGGCAGATCCTGCCAGACTAATCAAGTGGACTTTTTTGACTGAGTGACGAAGGCACTGGGCAAGGGTTATGCTTAGGATTTCTCCACTTGTGCTGCCACTCTCCTCTCTGCCCTGTCAAACCCTGCACCTATCGCACCCTGTACAGACGTAACAAACCTGACTAGGCCTCGCTCCTTTTCCTTCAATGACATCTCTGCAGCGGATGCCCTATATGCACTACTTTCTCTCAACCCTTCAAAAGTCAAATCTCCAGATGGCTTGGACCCTAAACTCCTCTACCTCTCTGCCACCGCCATAGCAACTCCATTTGCCAAACTCTTAAACCAATCCTTTGCCGCCGCTGCCGTCCCCCAAGCATGGAAGCACACCACTGTCATGCCCCTCCTAAAAGGAGGTTATCCTCACCTCCCCCTCCAACTACCACCCTATTTCCCTCCTCCCAGTAGTAGCAAAACTACAAGAGCACCTAGTGCTCATCCAACTTACTTTCTTCCTACCCTACCAGTCAGGTTTCAGACAGGGACACTCCACTGCATCCTACCTGATAAGGCTTACTGACTCCATCCTGACTGGTATGGACAGTGGGCTGATCACCTCAGCAGTCTTCGTCGACCTTGTGAAAGCCTTCAACACTGTCTCCCACCCCATACTGCTCTCTTGTCTCACAGAATCAAGCCTCTCTATTGCTGCCACCAACTGGTTCAGATCTTACCTCTCTGTCAGAACCCAGTCTGTTAGTCACAAATGCTATCTCCTCCCCCTTCCCTTAACTGCTGTTGTCCCCAGGGGTCAGTTCCGGGACCCATACTGTTCTTTATATTCCTAAACGACTTACCGCTCATCTGCTCTACTACCTCAATCCACATGTATGCAGATGACACGGTACTCTTCTCTTCAGGCTCCGACCCTGAAGTGGTACAAACCAACCTCCAAGCTGACTTCAACAAAGTACGGCAATGGTTCAGTTCTCACCAGCTCTCCCTAAATATAAAAAAACCTGTCATGATGACTTTTGGCACATGACAACGCCTGTCCAGACTCCCGTCCCTTCCCTAGTTCCACACCCTGGATGGTCAAAAACTCGAAAATGTCTCCTCATTGCGTTACTTGGGGGTATGGCTTGACTGCCATCTTTCCTTCTCAGACCACATCAATGCTATTTCAAAAAAACTATGCCCCATGCTCGGTGCACTTTACAGGAACCGCAGTAGCCTCCCCTCCCCCGTCCGATGTGAACTGGTCCAGAAGATGATACTTCTCTCCTTTGATTACTGTGACATTGTTTACAGTGCAGCCCCTAAGCCCACCCTATCTAAGCTGGACACACTTTTTAATGTCTTCTGCCTTTTTGCTCTCGATGCCTCACCCCTTACCCACCACTGCGACCTCTACCGTAACCTGGCACTACCATCCCTTGGAAACCGCCACATTTCACACTGTGATAAATATGTATCTAACCTATGGCATGGCATCATCCCTTCCTACCTCTCCTCCGTGCTCTCAGCTGCCCCATCCCCTGCCCATTATCTTAGATCCTGCGATTACCGCCAACTCTCAATCCCTAGGCGGAAGACTACTCCCGGGCAAGCCGCCTTCTAACACCGGTTACCTAAGCTATGGAATGATCTCCCACCTCAAATTCGGCATTCCTTCTCTGCCCACTCTCTTTCTACCGCCTCAGCTAACTTCCTCACCACTAATTTCTCCTGTACCTGATTTGGCCATGCGCCAGTTGCTCCCCTCCCCACTGCCCAACCAGTGGCCTTAGCTTTGCTGGCATATAGCCCCAACCTATGCACTTTTGTCCTGCACCATCATGTGTTTTATGTCTCCTGTTGCTTATACCTGCATATTACTGTGTGCTAAATATTTCCTTGTATTTCTGCTATTCGTCAGGTGTAAGCCCCCTGTTACCCAGGGTTACTAGAATCCCAGTAAGACCTAGTGGTAGGCAGGGAAGGCAGTTTGTGAAACTCCAGTTAAATGGATTTCACACTGTCTCACTCTGTTCTCAGTTTCAGCTGAGACTGAGGGATGACATCACCAATAGACCTTTCGCAGCTGCATGAGCCACACTGGAATCTGCAGTTGGGAGTTAGGTTACAATGTTGGGAACTTTTGAAGGGGCAGTTGTGTGTGAGCAGTCTTGAAGAGAGGAGCACAGCATTCTGTGCACAGGCTCTTGGAGCCTAAAGCTCTGACATAGAGCTACTGTAAGGGAGAGATGTGTGTTTCTGCCAAAAGAGGAACACAGTAAGCTGTTCGTGAAGTGGTGGAAACCGTTGTTATTGGTCTCTGTGCCCCATCCCTGAGGGGATGGGGGTGAAAAGGTTTGCCTGTCATTCCAGAGGCAACCCTCCTGGTTCCGGCTAGGGAAGAAGCTGCCTTATTCAAGCTGTGCTGCAGCACCAGAATCTGTCAAGAATCGCCTATGGGGCACCTGCAACCAAAGGGTGAGTCTGCTCTGCCATAGGGCCATTGTTTCACCTGAACTGTTAGAAAGTGGGGATTGGACTGCTTAAGTGAGAGGCCTAGAGGAATGGGCTAAGTCAAGTAAAAGTATGTTCAAGTCCAGCACAAGAGTAAAGTAAAGTTGGGATTGGACTGCTTAATCAGTGGGAGGCCTAGAGGAATGGGCTAAGCCAAGTAGAAGTATGTCCAAGTCCAGCACAAGGGGAAAGCCAAGACATGTAGAGGAAATGTGCTATGCATTTACCCTTTAATCTACACTGCCAAGCTTTTCAGAAAAAGATGTTTAAATATGTTCGCGTCTAGTACAAGGGGAAAGCCAAGACATGTAGAGGAAATATGCTATGCATTTACCCTTTAATCTACATTGCCAAGCTTTTCAGAAAGAGATGTTTAATGTCCAGAGAAATGGCCACGTATGAATTGTGGAAGCGAGAGGTGGGAGACCCCCCCCATCAGTAGTAACCAAATTCACCTCTACGGATTTGCTCTGTGGCCCTTTTACTTTCCCTCAGGCACTTGGCCAGTGCTGAGGAAAGTACCCAGACGTGGGATTAAAAGAAGTTTCCTTATGGAGTCGAAGGCTCTTAGGTGGTTTAGGAAGCCACCAAAAAATGTGTCCATGTCAAATGGAAGGTGTTCGAGTGGCCGGCCGGGGAGCCGAGCCAGGGAAATCCCCAAACAGTGTACAAGTCGGGCTGTGTACCCAAAGCAGCGTGCAAGTCCGGGCTGTGTGCCTGGTGGGTTCAGAGCCTGAGGGCTGAAGTGTTCTGATTCTTAATCTACATTACCAGAAGTGTAGCCCTGTGAGGGTCCATCTATGCTTTGTTTTGTTCTGCTTGGATGTAAATAAAGCCACACTTTAGAATCCCATTCCTGGTATTGGACATTACAGTTATTGCTTCCTGTGTTCGGATTTACTTGGGTGCCCCTGTGCAGAGTAGCCAAACCTAGCCCTTGTGCCGAGTAACCTAGTCCTCCCCGAACCCAGTCCCCACCTGGTACTGCTGTCAGCTTCAACATCATACCACCTGTTGTTTGCAAAAAGGCAGGGGTGAAAGGTTACACAGGTAATTGTTACATGCTCCATACAATATCCAATGTACTATATGTGTTGTTGCTTGTATTTTAATGCCATTGCATCCGCTGCTATTTGCCTCTGTTATTTGCTCAGCAGGTGCGTGTTATTCAACCCCCTTGTACCCCTTCCCCCCAGGTCGCACCAGGAGACAAGCATCTTGTTGCTCAGTGTGCCTTTCCTAGTGAAACTATTTCAATAAATAAATAAATTAGGATTGCCACCTTTGGATGAGGCAAAAACCGGATCTTAAACTCCACCCCTAGCACCACCCCTTTTCATGACTCATCATGCATTGCTCCTCCTAAAAAGCCAATTGTTATATCAATAAAAGACAACACTTAAAACAGTAGTTCAACAAAAATCTTAAGACACTGTACTGCACCTGTTTAAAGTTACTTTCCGGCCAGCCCACCGGTGCAGCAGCTGGATTTCCATCTGCGAAGCCAGCGACCCGGGTTCAGGAACAGACTTGGGTTGCTGGAGGGCCGGCCAGGGGGAGAAGGTCGGAGCATCCAGCGATGGCTCACCTTTCTCCGGGAGGGTGGTTGCGTTCGGGCGCTTGATGGTTTCCTTTAGCGGTGGTCAGTGGCTGGCACAACATCAGGCCTTGATGTTTAGGGGGAGTGGCGGACGTCAGCCCGAGCCATGACGTCTGTGGCATGCCACTCCTCGGGGAGAAAACGGGAAAAATGGCACCTTAGTAGTGTCGGATGACGGCCTCCCAGACCGTCACCACAGAACTCCTGGACTCTCATCGCACCCTCAGCAGCACCCAGGAGCGATTGAATAGCCGTACAGGCTCTTCCCCTACGAAGGTAAGGGACCCACCCGATGAAGGGATACATTGGGGTGACTGGGGCTGGTTGCGATATGAGGTGGTGGGGTCAGGGGTTGCCAAGTGGGGTACATGCGGGGCTTGAAGAAGAGACCAGGCTAAGATGCGGGGGAGCAAAAAGAAATAACGCAAAAAAAAGTTACTTTCCTAGGTTCTTCCTAGTTATTTATTTACTTTTGTATTTATTGACCTTGGTTTACCAGATAAACACACAGAGATAAAATAAATCTCATTTACAGATATGATCTGGGGGGCAGACAAGGGAAACACTGTAACTATCATACATTACAACAGTATACATGGAATATAATATCACATAATGAAGAAATTGTTTCCTATAATCTGTACTTAATATCTTTTTGCTGGCTCCATTTCCTTTTCATTCCCACAGTACTATTTCAAAGCCAAAGAACTGACCATACTTTTTTCTTGAGGGGGAAAAAAATAACACATTTAAACATGCTTAAATTCTGTTAGAGATGAACATGTTTGCAAGCAAATGAAAGTGGAAGACAACTAGCTCTGTTACTGTTACAAAAAGTGGGGCAGTGGAAAATATTAGGTTAAACAAGTGTTAATGGTGTTAACGGCCAAACTTTACACCTCCCTGGTTGACTGCTCTCGCACACAAATGGCTATACTGACAACAGAACTTGTTTGTAAGCTGGATTTGCAGGTGAAACACTGAATGATATGACAAAATCTATTTCAGAAGTATGTCAGCACTCAAAATTGCTCAAAAACCTGACCAGCACAGAGCAAAACCGGATTACCCGATAGGGACCCTGAAAACCTTATCACCGGGTAAAAAACCTGACAGGTGGCAACCCTAGCCTCATGCTGTGGACATCCTTTACCTGGATTTTCAGCAAGGCCTTTGACTCAGTGCCTTATGGTAGGCTCACCAGCAGACTGAACAACCTGGGAGCGGGCAAGAAACTGGTTTGATGGGTTAAGAACTGGTTACAGGACAGGTAGTGTAGTAGTGGGGGGTGAATTATCAGGGCCCAGAGTGGTAACAAGTGGAGTCCCCACAGGGCTTGGTGTTGGGACTGGAACTGTTTAACATGTTCATTGTTAACATTTTCAGATGGGATAAAAAAAAAGATCAGCTTGCTCATGGATAACACCAAGGTCTGTGCCAAGGTGGATGGGGGGGGGGGCAAAGTACTCCAGAAGGACTTGGCAAGACTGAAGGGAGTGTCGAATACATGGCAACTTGGGTTCAACATCAAGAAGTGCAGAGCCATATACTTGAGAGCCAAGAACCCCAGAAATAGTTGCTGGTTTGGAGGAGTGCAGTTATCCATGCCAACGGAGGAGAAGGATATGGATGTACTGGTAACAGGGGAAATAAACCACTCAGCCCAGTGCAGGGAAGGCAGCGGCAAAGGCCAACAGAATGCTGGGATGCATTACAAGGGGAATTATTTCTAGGAGCGGGGAAGTCTTCCAGCCCCTGTGCAGGTCCCTGGTTAGGCCACACTTGGAGTACTGCTTGTAATACTGGTGCCCCTACTTGAAGAAGGACATCAAGTTACTGGAAGGGGTGCAGTGCAGGGCAACGAAAATGATCCTGAGATTGGGAGTTAAACCTTATGAGGAGAGACTGGGAGAGCTCAATATGTATTTCCTGGAGGACAGAAGGGAGAGGGGATATGATTGAGACCTTCAAATACCTGAAGGGCATACACAGAGTGAACACAGAGTATTTTCAAATTAAAAGGTGGGAGGGAAACCAGAGGACACAGTCTGAAATCGGAAGGAGGCAGATTCAGGAGAGAAATAAGGAGGCACTATTCCACCGAAAGGGTGGTCACAGGGTGGAATACGCTATCACCTCCCTGTGCGCCGTCAGAGTCTGCCCAAGCCCTCAGCTTCTCTAAACTAGGGTCACTCCTCTGAGCAGCTGCAAACCACTCACACAGTCCCAAGGCATGGGACACGTCCCCTTCAGTCACTAAACTAGGGTCCCTAGCACTAGCATCAGGGCCCTCAAGATCACTGTCAATCCCAACCCTCTGACAAGGGATCACTCCACCCTCTTCGGAGTAACCTTCCGTAGCTGTGTGGTCACTTGCTACCGGGGAAATTTCTACCCCCTTTTTATCAGTCTCCCCATCTGGAGACACAGGCTGGGGAACAAGCCTCCCAGTGGTTTCCACAATGGCTTCTGTGGGGTTCAGGGAACTACAATTTTCCCTTGCCGTTTGGCTACAGGTTACTGCACATACCATCCCCTGTTGGAGATTGTTACCCAGATCACATCCACTGCTAATGTTTTGGCTGCAGCCACCTGTTGCACAGTTCCCCCTGTTTCACCCCAGTCTAGGAGAACACTAGCCAGCGGCAATGTTTTTGCTTCACCAGTAAACCCTGGGAGTGACGTATTTACTGGGTATAAGCTAACCAGGCTGTACAAGATCCCCCTTTACTAATGTCAGGATGCCCTGGACCCTAACCCTCAAGGCTTGCACAATCATTTACCATGACTAGGTGCATGTGTTCCTCATGTTCACTGGCATTCTTCCAGGACACACAAACAACCCACTTCTTTTCTAGCCACCGGCGTGTATCATGGCTTGCCTTTTGGGACACTGTCTGGCAATATGCCCAGTTTCCTTACACAACCAACATTCAGTTCTTCTCTCAGAGAAATCTTTTCTCTCTGAAACCTAGAACTAACTGGTTTCAGTGGAGGCAGTGAGGGTTTAACTGCCTAAAGATGCGCTTTTCCCTTTCTACGCTGCCACGCCCGCCCCATTCGCTCTCAGAGCAGGTCTGCTCTTGGCATAGCGGTCCGAGAGTTCAACAGCCTCTTGCACTGTTTTTGGATCTCGGTCCTCTAGCCAGGTTTTTTAGCTCTGCTGGGCATGCCCAATAAAACTGTTCTAATAAAATCACATTTTCAATTTTATCATCAACAGAGTTTGCCTCAATTCCTTCTCACCAATCTTTTAAAAACTGACGGTGTTTCGTGGCTAGCTCCTCGTAGCTCATATCAGGACTTCTCCTGAGCTTACGGAATTTAGCTCTGTATGATTCAACAGTTAATTCAAACTTTTTTAACAGTGCAGCTTTTAGCTTGCTGTAATCACTGCTGTCCTCATTGTCCATTTGACTCAATGCATCCCGAGCTTTCCTGGTAAGTAACGGGGATAGCTGGAAGCTCCAGGACTCTCTAGGAATTTTAGCCTGAATACAAACTTTGTCAAAAGAATTTAAAAAGGAATCCATGTCCTCCCCCTCCTTAAATTCTGCTGTTAATTTGGAGTTCAATTTATAACCCAGTCCTGCAGTCCCAGTTAAACCCAAGCCACTTACCTGCTCTGGTGCCGTTGGTTGGAGTCGTAGCTTCTCCAGTTCGTGTTGCCTCTGGTGCTCCTCTCTCTTCTCCTCTGCAACTCGCTGGCGCTCATGCTCCTCACGATCTGCCTCCCTCGGCTGTTGCTCTGCCTCCAGTTCCATCTTGCGCAACTCAATTTGCAGCCGGAGTACCTCTGGATTCAGGATACTGGTGACCTTCCCTTGCTGCTGTGGCCCTTCACTGACAGTGGCCCTGCTGTCCTCCTCATCAGCTCTGGACCCTTCACTGGCCGCTAGCCCTTCCACACTTGACTTTTGGTCCTTTCCAGTCGTGGTTGGTGAATCGCTGCTCTGGGTATCTGCTACCATCAGGGCATCTATGAGGCTCTGCTTGCTTGCTTTCACCTCGAACAGGACTCCTCTGTCCCCGCACAACTGCCTTAAGTAATCTACAGTTTGCCTGCTGTAGTTGAAGTCATCTTTCCTGACTACTACTACTCTGACTGCACTTTAGGAAAAAAAAAGTAAAACAGGTAGGAACTTTACTGTACACCAAGCGATATATAGTTCTGTTTCCTTTTTAAAATAAAACTCTGTCTTTTTCTTTCTTTGCAAGAGAGCTTACGGTCTCAGCTGATGCAGAACAATAAAAGCTTGTGATACCAAAATTATGCCACTGCTGCCAACTAATCTGTCACAAATCCACTCAGCAGGTCAGGCCCTCTACTCCCAAAGTGCCAACCTCCGAGCGCAATCTTGTGAACAGTTTAACAGAACAAGGTAACCTTTTTGTCTGTTTTGTGAGTTCAGATCAACCTTTGGTCTCAAGTCTTGGAGGGATTCAAACTGTGAACCTCTTGCTAGTGTACCCAATGCCCAGGCTCAGATACTTCTGTCTTCGGGGGGCCAGATATCTTTGCCTACAGGCACCTAACCAAGTATAAAGAGATGAACCCTTAAAACTTTAATAAAGACCTCAAATTTAAAACACTTCTCTTTCCAGTTTGGTACTACCATTCAAGCTTATACTTAGTGTCTGCTATAACCATATATACTTTTCTTACAAATAAAAGAAATTCAAAGACAGACCAAGTATGCTCTAAAAAGAATTTTACTACAATAGATAAAAATATGTAAAACACAACAATACAGAACTGTTATATCACAAAAAAATACAAAATCACACATGCCCCCACAATGCAAAGCATCATGGGCTGCATATGCAAATCACCACAGAATGTTATGCTGGTCCAACTTTAAGCAGAACTGCATGGTGCCAAAAGGCCTCTCACACAGTTTGCAAAGGGTGCTAACAGAAGACATAGACACGTGTTGTCCACCAGGACTCATCAGTATGCCCCTGCCTGTTTGATACCCCAGTGGAATGGACCAGCTACCCCTAAGGCAGTGTGCCTGGGATATATTGTGGTGAACCCATTAAAATAAAAAACTATTTAAAAGACAAAGAACCTCTGTGTGTAAACACTGAGACAAGGGTTACCCCAAAGGGCATTTGGCTGGGAAGCCAAGTTTCAAGAAAATACAAAATCACACATGCCCCTACAATGCAAAGCATCATGGGCTGCATATGCAAATCATCACAGAATGTTATGCTGGTCCAACTTTAAGCAGAATTGCATGGTGCGGAAAGGCCTCTCACACAGTTTGCAAAGGGTGCTAACAGAAGACATAGACACGTGTAGTTTTTATTTTAATGGGTTCACCACAATATATCCCAGGCACACTGCCTTAGGTAGCTGGTCCATTCCACTGGGGTGTCAAACAGACGAGGCATACTGATGAGTCCTGGTAGGACGAAACACGGTCTATGTCTTCTGTTAGCACCCTTTGCAAACTGTGTGAGAGGCCTTTCGGCACCATGCAATTCTGCTTAAAGTTGGACCAGCATAACATTCTGTGGTGATTTACATAAGCAGCCCATGATGCTTTGCATTGTGGGGGCATGTGTGATTTTGTATTTTCTTGAAACTTGGCTTCCCAGCCAAATGCTCTTTGGGGTAACCCTTGCCTCAGTGTTTACGCACAGAGGTTCTTTGTCTGTTATATCACAAGACATACAAATCTTTTTAAAAGAACAAGGTTTAAACAGTGCAAATTCCTTCTTACAGTACTTAGATTTGACTCTCTTTCTAAATACTTGTTTACAGTGCTCACCAGTGTTTCTTGGACAGAGTCTAGGTAAAAGTGTCTAAGTAAAACAGAATTATTCCTTAAAGTAAACTGCATTTGCCAACCCCTTTTGTGTGAAGTCATCTAGCTCCTCCTGTGAGACTACATATAAAAATATATCTAATAAAAAAAAAACAGGATGTCTTTTCAAAGTATTACCTTTTGCAACCACAGTATAATTCCTATGTTTCAAATGACATCTCTTTGATCCATCTTGCATCCTCCCTCACACAGGCTTCACAGGAGCATTTACAACCTTGCACCAGTTTGCTAAACTTGGTTTCCCCTTTGGAATGTCATAAAAATGGATATGCTCAAC
Source organism: Neoceratodus forsteri (assembly GCA_016271365.2). NCBI lineage: Eukaryota > Metazoa > Chordata > Ceratodontiformes > Ceratodontidae > Neoceratodus > Neoceratodus forsteri. The sequence goes on from CM028133.1 coordinate 67,943,685, forward strand.
TCAAGCTTCTACCACCCTGTAATTAGGTTCAGGCCTTCCACGCAACACCTGCTATCTAAAAACTGACTGTGTGTGATGTCACATGCTGTCAGCATTTTCTCATGGCTTTCATCTTTCAGCTGAAACCTGGGGGGGGTGAGCGAGGTCACTCTTACGGCAACAGATTTTCAGCAGAGACATTCAGTAATACAATTTATTTAAAAAAAATTATACAGTACTCAGAACTGGCTGTCCACATCACAATGTACACTCCGGGAAGAGTGGAAAAAATGAGGAGGGACCCAGGAAAACTGGAGGAATGGTCCGAAATGTCGCAGCTGAGATCTGATGCAAAAAAGTGCAAAAATCACACATTTGGGTTACAGGAACCCAGGGGAGGATTATGCGGGGGGGGGGGAAATCGATGGTCACCAAACAGGAAAGGGATTTTGAGATAATCATACTGAATGACCTAAATGTCACTAAACAATGCACCAAGGCTGTGGAGAGAGTCAGTGGAATGCTGGAGTGCACAGGGAGAGGTATTGGGTATAACATCTGCAGATTCGCACTATCTGACCCACGTCTGAACCAACACTTCCGAATTTACTCTGCCTTAAATTGGCAGCCTCCCAATTCCCTTAGATCATATTCTCTTGGTTGTTTTATCGACTCTTTAACTAGAACACCTCGTCCTACGGCCCTGGGTGCTTTGCTTACCCCTGTCTCTCATTCTCATGCCCTCAGGTCCTCCGCCTTCCCCTTGTTTGCTGTTCAGCACTGCTCTACTAAAATGGGTGAGCAGGCTTTCTCATTTTTTGCCCTGCGGTTCTGGAACTCTTGGCCCCCTCATGTGAAGAACTCATCATCTCACCTTACATTTAAGCATGCTCTTTTTTCCCCACCTTAATGCCCCTGACTACTGTGACTGTACTTGGGTTCTGTGGAGCCTGCTGCCTGCCCTCCAGCTGCTCTCTTGCCCATCCATGTTTTTACTACTGAGTATGAGTGCCTAATTGTCTCAAGTTTAAGCAGGACTTTTGACTTGTGTTCTGTATAATTTTTGCAACAACTGTATTACTGCTCTACTTGTTAGTATTCTTGCTGTTAATTTTATGCTTGTTTTTATACTATTGTATAGGTAATTCTGACTGTTATCATTGTTGTGTTTTGCTGCATTTGCTGTAACCGTACTCTCCTGGGTCGTGACTGAAAATAGGCAGGTTTCTTGCCTAGCGCACTTACCCGGTCATCAAAAACTAATAAATACATAAAGAAGGAGGTGGTGATGCTGCTGTGCAGATGACTGGTGAGGCCTCATCTGGAATATGGTGTTCAGTTCTGGAAGCCGTATTTCCATCATGTAACTTTAAATCACAGATGGGTTAAACAGTTCTATTTTAGATTTGTATCCCTCTCCTCTTCTTCTGCTCCCACTGGTTAGGCATACTAAACGCAATGTAGACATATCTTGGCTAGCATGATGATTCACCTGCACACGCTGCTTCTCAGTCCACATCACTGTCTTTTTAAAATGTTAACTTCTTGTTGAAAATATGGCATGATCTGCCCATCAATGTTACTGCTAGACATACTGTAGCTAGCTGGGCTTGAGGAAGGGTGAACATGGTTAGGACACCTTAGCAATTGAGATGCATATGCAACAAAATAAGTCCAGATGCATTAACTTACCCTACAACTGTTAAGTATCACAGTCTGCATAATACAAAAGACTTACAGTGATGAATCTTCATATGGTTTGGCTGGCTTGGGTTCTACTGTTTATAATGCATGGATGAATAGCTAGGGAGACATTTTTCAATGACTGCGAAATGTGGTACAGTGATAGATATTTTGTAAAAGTGTAACAGCAATGATGACTATGAGGTATTGTTGTCCAAGAACGGGAACATATTTTCATACAGAAAGATTACATTTAGGGTACATGATTATAACTTTGTGAATCACAGCTGCTCTCTGTACTGAAATCATTGTTAGACATGTGGCTAACTTAAATCTTTAAGCAGTAATTCTAGAATTGTACCTGGAACCTGTATTTACTTTAAAAATATATATTTTAAGGGGGTGCTTTGTTATAGATTATCACACTATTTAATTTCAGCATTTTAGTGGAAATTTTGCACTCTGATTTTCTTATTCTGAATTGTTTGTACTATGTTGTCTGTACTTACATTAAATCTGTTGGCATTCCTGGTAATGTACAGGGGCAAGGGACTGAGTTGTGACTGGGTTTGAATAAGGAACACAAATAATCATTACATCGCTTTGCTATCTCCACTGGATTTTTTACTGTTTCACCTTTAATATTAATATACATACATATAATTTATATATATATATATATATATATATATATATATATATATATATATATATATATATATATATTTGTTTTGTTTGTTTAGGCTGTTGATGTAACTGCACAATTGCTTGCTGTTACTTTTGTCTGCATCTGTTGCATTTGTGCACTCATTTTTCTTTCTGAAATTGTTACTTTTCTGTTTATATTTCTTTTAAAATGTTTAACATTCTGACCATGTGGTTATGTCATTGACCATAACTGATCTCCAGCCTTAACCCCCCCCCCCGCCAGTGCTCCAGCCCTGTTACCAAGGTCCCCCTATGTGTATCCCATGCATGTTTGAAACCTGTTACCATTCTGGTACCCATTACCTCTGCTGGTAGGCTGTTCCAGGTGTCTACCGCCCCATCTGTAAAAAAGTATTTCCCTGTATCCCCTCTAAGTCTTCCCCCCTTCTAGCTACATATTATGCCCCTGTGTCCTTGTACATCTCAACACAACTGGACCTCCTGTATCTTACTGATACCTTTGAGGTATCCGAAAGCATCTATCATGTATCCCCTTTCCCTCCTTTCCTCTAGAGAATACATATTTAACTCCCTGAAGCATTCCCTCTAAGCAACAGTTCCATCATCTCATCTAGAGCACAAGTTTAAAATTCTTCGCTTCACCCATGCGTACATGCATGATGTATCTTACAGCTGAGATCTTAACAGTTGGTGCCAAGATAATTACTCCACACAGGTAAAGGGATATAGCTTCATCCCCAAGATTGACAAACTATACATGTCACTTTATCAATCATTTAAAATAACACAAGTTTAGTTTCACATTATTAATATGAGGGAAGCAGGTAAGATCAACCAGCATGGTTTGCAAATAAATGAACTGACACCTCTGGATGAGTGAGGGAGGGGATACCAGCATAACAAGTTTCTAAGTTTTCAAATGGTTATAAATTAAGCACTGAAACTTAACACAGAAAGAAAATGCACATAAAACACTGTAGAGGAGGTTTCAGCTTGCAAAAGAAAATAGAGGCAGTATCGGGGATAGTCCAATTAAAGGAAAACTACATGTTAAAAATCAGGAAAAGATGCGCATTATTAACTTTTTGTGTTCCAACTTCATTTCAGCGTTTTCTTGTTGTTTTTTTTTTTAGTTCTGGCTGTGAGAGGAGTTTTCCTAACTTTCGTGATAGTTTTAACACCCCTGGGGGCTGCTATTTAGGTTTCTTTTATTGCATCTTGTCCCAGACAATCTTCCCAGAGTGCCCTTTGCTCTGTTTACTATTCCCTGCTGGAGGCCAGTGTCTTGTTACATTGTCTTATTGTTTCAAACTAGCCACATAAGAGAGAATACAGCAGCCAGGGGAGTCACACTGCGAGTCTTAGGGTAAATATAAATCGATAAGTTTCCCAAATATTGCTACTTTATCCAGCTGTGTTCTGCGGTGTGTGTGTGTGTGTGTGTGTGTGTGAGCATGTCACTATTTAAAGTAGTTTTGTCTGCACTCCTGTTGCTATCCCTCCATCCATTTCAGTGTTTGCACCAGTACCAATTAGCAGAAATGGAGAAGCACTTTATAGTTTGTTAGAATAGACCATGAATAAAATAATATATGCAGAGTTGGAATGGTTTATATAAACTAGTCTGGAAACAACATGGTGCACATCTATTTAACAAAACAAATCTGTGATTGATCAACAATGCTACTTTATATTCCCTACCCCACATCCCAATGCATAGCAAGGGGACACATCAGTTTATCTCAGCAGCAGTTATTGCTGCCACCAGTCTGTATAGAAACTGTGTCACTTTGCTGTACCTTGATTTCAGCAAAGATTTCGATACTGTTCTATATAGAAGATTGATTAATAAGCTGGGTAGGCTTGGGGTGGGTCAGAAGTTGGTCAACTGGATGGCAAACTGGTTGACAGGCAGAAAACAGTGAGTGATAGCAAATGGTATACAGTGACAAGAGATGCGAGTCACAAGTGGGGTACCTCAGGGATCAGTTTTTTTGGGAGGCAGTAAGCACAGTGGTTTAAGGCTCTGAGCTGCAAATCAGGAGACCTGGGTTTGAATCCCACAGCCCCCACTTGTATACCGTGTGACCTTGAGCAAGTCACTTAACTTCCCTGTGCTCCCAGGTCGCACCTGTAAACAAGCTTTCAGCTTAATGTGCTACTCCTGGTAAAACAACTGGGAAAAAATACTGTCCTGTGGCCAGTCCTCTTCAATATCTTCATCAGTGATATTGCAGATGAACTGGAGGGTAAGGTTTGTCTGTTTGCAGATGACACCAAGATGTGCAACAGAGTAGATGATCCAGATGGGGTGGCCAGAATGAGAAGAGATCTGGATAAACTGGCAAAATGGTCAGAAGAGTGGCAACTGGGGTTTAATGCAAAGAAGTGCAAGATCATGCACATAGGGAAGAGAAGCCCTGAAGCCACCTACAGGTTGGGAGGGGAGTTGCTGGCAGTCACAAGGGAAGAAAGAGACTTGGGCATCATCATCATCACAGGTGACCTGAAATCATCCAAGCAGACCACTAAAGCAGTAGGCAAGGCTAGGGGGATGTTGGGGTGTATTAGTAGGGTATCAAGTCGTAGTGGAAGGTAATAATCCTCTTTATAAGACAAAGTAAGAAGACATCTGGAGTACTGCAGTACTGGAGGCCACACCTTCACGAGGACATTAACCAAATTGAGGCAGTCCAGAGAAGGGCAACCAAAATGGTGCAGGGACTGCATCAGAAAACATATCAGGACAGATTAATGAAGCTCAATATGTATACCCTACAGCAAAGGAGGGAGAGCAGTGATATGATCGAAACATTCAAATACCTTAAGGGCAATAACAAGGTGAAAGAGTCTAACATGTTTCAATATAAGAAAAATAGCAGGACAAGAGGACACAGCATGAGATTAGAGGGAGGCCGATTAAGGGGTAATGTGAGGAAGTTCTTTTTCACAAAATGGGTGGTGGATGCATGGAATGGCCTACCTAAGGAAGTGGTCGATATGAATACAGAGCAGGCCTTCAAACAGGCATGGGATAGGCATAAGGAAGCAATACAGATGAGTATGAATAGACAGGCCATTGACAGAGCAAAGGCCAGTGGCACAGTCATAAGGCAGAAAAAGAAATGGGCAGACTGGATAGGCCTTGCGGTCCTTATCTGCCGTCAACTTCTATGTTTCTAAATCCTACTCCCTCATTTTGATCATGTTGTGGACTTTTGATTTAATTGCTTGTGTCTTGCATAGAAGACAGTACGTGAAGACAAATCTAATCATTTTGTAGCTGTGGTCACCCTTTTGCTAAGTAGGCTTTGTGATTGTTTGTGTTTATGTGAGCATCCCTGCATGGTTTCTTCAGGTTTTAATGTTAATACTAGCTAATATCAACTTTAAAATATTTAAAGAGATTCTTGCTAATGGCATAATCTTCCCATCAATGTTAGTACTAGACACACTGTAGCTAGCTTGGCTTGAGGAAGGGTGAACATGGTCAGGACCTCTTAGCAATTGAGATGCATATGGAGCAAATACAGTAGGTTCAGATGCACTAACTTACCCTACAACTGTTAAAGATCAGGAGAGTCCTTCACACTTAACACAGCAGTACAGAACACCTTTCTAAGTGGTGTCCTGTCATTGCTGTGCAGTATCTGTTAAAATTATTGTATTATAATGTAGTTTAAATTGTTGCCCCATTTGGCTGTGCTGTGCCCAATCTACTCAGATGCTCCACAGATGACATCCCTAGCGTGATGACATCATTTGGAGTGCAAGCGGGACTGTGGAGATCCTGACAGTACAGAGTGCCACTGTCTTTGTTGCTTTTCTGGCTGCTTTAATAAAACAGAGCAATGACTTGATCATAGTTGAAATTACCCCCTCACTCTATCTTTCTGTAATCCCGATCTCTTTAAATGATAAGCTGACATTACAAAAACATGCTGATTCTGCAGCCCCCCCCCACCCGTACTTGTCATTCTGTACCTGCACGAGCACGAGCTGGAGCCGCGCCTCCGACATGCGTCAAGCAGCCTGGAGAGTCATGTTGAGCTAATATCCATATCGAAGCATGTTAGGCTAACATGTTTTCAGAGAGGCAAATTCATGCTGGACTTAGGAAAGTAATTTGTTTCACCAACCAGCACTAAAATCTTTATAATCCATTGTTGAAATAGTAAAGTCTGGCTTCCACACATGCACACCAGATCAACGCTAGGCGCACGTGCAGAGTCAAGGCAGATGCTGGAGCGCATGTGTGGAGCCACGACTTTACTATTTCAACAATGGATTATAAAGATTTTAGTGCTCGGTTCGTGAAATAAATTACTTTCCTAAGTCCAGCAGGAATTCGCCCATCTGAAAAACATGTAAGAATAATATGCTCCAAATATGGAAATTAGCTCTAGCATGACACTCCAGGCTGCTCGGGGACCATGTCGGAGGCACGTCCCCAGATCGTGCTTGCGCAGGTACAGAATGACAAGTACAGGTGGCAGGGCTGCAGAATCAGCGTGTTTTTATAAAGTCAGGTTATCATTTAAAGAGATTGGGATTTACAGAAAGATAAGAGTGAGAGTGGTAATTTCAACTGTGATTAAGTCATTGCTCTATTTTATTAAAGCAGCCAGAAAAACAACAAAAACAGTGGCACTCTGTACTGTCAGGATCTCCACAGTCCCGCTTGCACTCCAAATGACGTCATCATGCTAGACGTTCTTCAGGCAGTGCAGCGGGAAAAACAAACAGAAGGCAGTACGTGAACTGCTGAGTATGTGAGGGATGTAAACTTAATTTTCTTGGCATTTGAGCAGCACAGACCAGAAATCACTGTTGAGGACCAATGAGCAGCCTATTAGTGAATCACAAACAGCAACACACTGAACTACATTAAGAACTTTTGCACACAATCTTTAAGTATCACAGTCTGCATAATACAGAAGACTTACAGTAATGAATCTTCATATGGTTTGGCTTGTTTAGGTTCTACTGTTTATAATATATAGATGAATAGCTGGGGAAGGCATTTGTCAGTGACTGCCACATGTGGTACAGTGGCAGATGTTTTGCAAAAGCAGAACAGAAATTATATCTATGAGGCACTGTTGACCAAGAATTGGATCATGTTTTCATAGAGACCGATTACATTTAGGGAACATGATTATAACTTTGTGAATCACTGCTGCTCTCTGTACTGAAATCACTGTTACACATGTGGCTAACTTAAATCTTTAAGTTATGATTCTAAAATTTTACCTGGAACCTGTACTTATTAATTTTAAAAAATATTTTGAGGGGGTGTCTGGTTATGGATTATCCCAGTATTTAATTTTAGCATTTTAGTGGAAACTTTGCATTCTGATTTTCTTATTCTGAATTTTTTGTACTATGTTGTCTGTATTTATATTAATTCTGTTGGCATTCCTTGTAATATACAGTGGCAGGGGACTGAGTCGTGATTGGATTTGAATAAGGAATGCAAATATTCATTACACTGCTTTGCTATCTCCACTGGATTTTTACTGTTTCATATATATATATATATATATATATATATATATACACATATACATACACATACACACACATATATATATATACACACACACACACACATACATATATAAATACATATATATATATATTTAGGCTATTGATGTAACTGCATAATTGCTTGCTGTTGCTTTTGTCTGCATCTTTTGCATTCGAGTTCCATTTTCTTTTTGAAATGGTTACTTTTACATTTATGTATTTTTTAAATGTGTAATATTCTGATCATGTGGTTATGTCATGGCTTTTATTTTCAGACATTTTATTGCATGTTTAGTGTGACAGAAATGGGAAGGAAAGAGTTAATGGTTTGGATTCTGTAGATGCCTTATTTTTTTAGCAGTGTGGAAAAAATACACTGAGGCTGAAATCCTCCAGCAGCAACCAGCTTGTGGAATTCCTAGCTGCTAGATAAGAGCTGGGTCATAAATCTTGAGTGGACATCTCCAGACACACCCAGACCTTGCAGACACGGACACAGGCAGTTTGAATGGATTGGATCATTCACATATAAACTTAAGGTGAAAAGGAATATAATTGGTCACCAATAGGTGTTCACTCTGATTGGGACAATTAAATAGATACATGTTAGTTGGTTGGTGCATTTAAGGAGAATAGGAATGACCTAGTCTCCATAGACTATATAAGCTTCTGTAAGACAGAGAACTGTCTCTCTTGCCCGGAAGCTGTGAGGGGAACATAAGCTTGGAGCCTACCTGGTATGTCCGTGGGAGCTGGCAGTTAGAACAGGGTCCAGTGTCTCTTGTAAGGACAGGAAAGGGTAAGTTTAGTGATAGTATATTTCAGTAATAGCCTTCTTCTTTGCCATCTGTTGTTTAAAACATTTGTTTACTTTTCCTGTATGAGTGTTATTCTCTTGTGTTGTAAATACATTTCCTGTAAATGCTCATTGCACTTTCTATTAAGTAAAAGCTATTTATTTGCTCAACAGTTGTGACTCTGATGTCATTTTTCTAAGGTAAGATTTGGTTTTCCACTGGCTAGGGTAAACTCTGTGTAGCATCCGCCACCTGAGAGGAGACACACTACCAGACTTTAACTTGTGCAATTGCATCGCAGGATTATTCAAGTTTGTACACTTGAAAGAGGTGCCGGAAGGAAAGTCCGGCTGGTGGTAGCGAATACCCGAGGACACACACCTCTCTAAAAGCTGTTTCAGCCCAGAGGGAGAGGTGGGTTGTCACATATTGGTTGGCAGTGGTGGGGTGATGATAGCGGACTGCGTAGCACACTGATACAGAGTTTGCCAGTGAACAGTTACCTTAGCATTGCAAAACAGGATATACAAGAGGATACATTTGTACAACAGTTTTATTTGTTTCTAGATAGCACAGTATAGTGTAGCAGTAGAGAATGAGCTCCACGGAGTATGACTCACTTACTGTGCCACAGCTTGTTGAAAGGTGCCAGGAAAAGGGGATTCAGCCTGAAAGTCTGAAGCAGAAGAAAAAGGCAGATCTCATAGCTACTCTCTTGGCACATGATCTGAAGCAGACAGTCATTGGGGGTGAGTCAGGAACTGAGGCAGCAGGCCCCCCAAATCAGCTTGAGGCATCTGCGACTGCAGCTATTGCTGCAAGACAAGGCATTGAGGCGAAAAGACTGATGCTGAAGCAGAAGCAAGAAGGTTGGAAGCAGAGAAAGAATTTGAAGAAAAGAGACTGGCAGACAGAGAGAAAGAACGTGAAGACAGAGAGAAAGAACGACAGCATGAACTCCAGAGACAACAGCACGAGAAGGAGATGATGACCCTCCGCAGTCAGCAAACCGTGAGTAATGGTGGAGTGAGTTTACCTCATGAAGCCAAAATGAATTCTAAATTGTTCCCTCAGTTTAAAGAGGAGATGACCTTGATTTATTTTTAAGGTCATTTGAGAGAGTATGTAATCAATTACAATTAAATAAGTTTCCTGGTCAACTTATCTCACACCCTTGCTGACGGGAGAGCGTTGAATGCATTTGCTAAAATGAGTAATGAAGACTATGCTGATTATGATAAAGTAAAAACAGTGTTGTTGAAACGCTTTAAATTAACTCCTGAGGCGATAGAAGAAAATTTAGGAGTTAAAGAAAAGCCCAGAAGACAGTTATGCAGAACTGCAGGTTAAACTGTATACTTACCTTGATAGGTGGATGGAGGGCTAAAGCAACTACTGTGGAACTGATTAAAGATGTATTGGTGAGAGAACAATTCTTAAATTGTACCTGAGGACATGCGTGTATGGCTCATAGACAGGGCATGCCTCTTCCACAGAGGTGGCAGGAAGCGCTGACGAGTATCTGTCTAGCCGGCACACACACAACGTAAGTCTTATGGTATGGGGGCAGCACATGGGTATAGGGATCCCAAGGGCAGCCCAAAGGAAACCAGCCTGCACCTGAGCCCAAAGTAGAGCCCTCTGGTTCTAAGGGACTCAAGAAATAGGTCCCAAGAAATGTCATATTTGCAATCAAGTGACACTTGAGATATAACTGCCCTCAGAAACTGGTTAAGGGCGAGATATTGGGGCGGGTGATCAAAAGGGCACTGGTGTGTTTGTAGGGTGTGTCCAGTCTGAAGAACCACTCTCCTCTGATGAGAATCTGCGTCCCATTACAGTTAATGGAATAGTAACACAGGGACTATGGGACACAGGTGCTAACATCTCCCTGGTAAGGCAAGATCTCATTCGGCAGAGCAGATCGTGCCTGGGAAATACTCCAAGGTTCGGGCTCACAGGGCCACCAGTCCCATTACCAATGGCTAGAGTCTTCCTGAGCGGAAGGGGCCATGTAGAAAAAGAGGTGGGAGTTGTAGAGGACCCACCTGTAAGTATGATTGTGGGGAAGGATTTGGACCCCAGTAAAAACTGGTGTGTGTTGTAACTCGTAGTCAGGCACAAGGGCAAGCTTCTGAGGGGAAGAGGGGTTGACTTGGGTGGTCCAGCCACACCTCAGCAGCTGAGGAAGTGTCCAGCACAGGGAGGGGCTGGCTAGAAGCTGCAGTCCAGAACCCCAGTCACAAATAGAGGAACCCACAGGACTTCCTTCAGAAGGGCACTGGAAGGGTCAGACGAGGGCAGCTGAGTGCTGCACAGCGTAACTGACCCTACCCTGAAAAACTGAGGGAAATAGCTCATAGGGCTGAGCATTCTCAGGGGGAAAGAGTCCATTTACTGGATAATGGGCTGTTGTACAGAGAATGTACAACAGAGGAAGGGCTAACTGGTGAGGTACTCCAGCAGCTGGTAGTCCCTAAGGTTCACCGTCAGCAGCTTTTGGCCCTTGCACATGATATCCCTTTTCAGGGCACTTGGGAGAGGCGCACGCAAAAGCGCCTCACCAACAATTTCTTCTGGCCTGGTATTGGCAAGGATGTGGAAATTATTGCCGGACTTTGTCCACAGTACCAGCGGTAGGAAAAATGGGGACAAGGCCAAGGCAGCTTTGGTGCCCCTGCCCATTATTGATGAACCCTTCAAGAGGGTAGCAGTGGACACAGTGGGGCCATTGAGCACCCCAAGTCGCACTGGCAAGCGGTATATCCTGGTAGTTGTAGACTATGCCACTAGATACTCAGAGGCAGTGGCCCTAACATCCTCTGAGGCAGGACCAGTGGCAGATGCACTGTTGGAAATATTTAGCCTGGGTGGGCTTTCCCCAGGAGATACTGTCAGACCGGGTGCCAATTTTATGTCAGGATTAATGAGTAGTTTGTGGGAGAAGTGTGGGGTAAAGCAGCTCAAAACCTCCCCATACCATCCCCAAGCTAATGGTCTAGTGGAGCGATTTAATTCAACCCTTAAGACCATGCTAAGGACTTTGCTGACCAGCATAAGAGAGACTGGGACAAATATTTGCCTCATCTCCTATTTGCCATACAGGAAGTCCCACAGGAGTCCACAGGGTTCTCACCTTCGAAGCTCCTGTTTGGTCATAGGTGCTGGGGCCACTAGATTTGATTCGGGACGAATGGGAGGGTGACCGTGCTCCCAAGGGGAGTCTGTTGGTGAGTATGTCCTGAACTTCAGGACCCGCCTTTAGGGAGCTCATGGGGTTTGCTCAGGGAGCACCCTGGCCACTGCACAACAGCGTGCAGAAAGTCTGGTATGACCGGTGGGGCCCCAGCCAGAGAATATGTGGTGGGACAGCGAGTGATGGCACTCATCCCTGTCCGACAGAATAAGTTACAGGCAGCATGGAGGGCCATTCTCCATTGTCCAAAAGGTTAGTGACGCCAATTACATGATAGAGCTCCGGACAGGAGATGCAAACGAAAAGGTGTATCATTTAACATGCTGAAGCTCTACCATGACAGAGAGGAAATGGTCCTCGCTGTATGCAGTGCTCCAGAGGAGGAAACTGAGGTAGATCCACTGGTGGACCTACTTGGGAGGCCAGGGTGCATCCTCTGTGGACAGCCTTACCTCTCGGAACAGCTGACACCAGCCCAGGTGCAAGAAATTAGGTGTGCTGAGAGAATTTGAAGACATGTTCACAGGAAACCAGGGACACCACGATGGCAGAGCACCATGTGGATACAGGAACCCAGGATCCCCAAGAGTCCCCTACAGGGTACCTGAGCATGTTAAGCAGACTGTGAAAGAGGAGCTCAAAGAGATGCTGGAACTGGGGTAATCCAGGAATCTAGTAGCCCTGGGCATCACCCGTGGTACTGATCCCCAAAAGAGATGGCACCACACGATCTGTCGTGGACTACCGGAGCTTAACAGCTGCTACGGAGTCTGATGCTTATCCCATGCCCAGAACAGATGAGACCCTGGAGCGACTGGGGAGCCAAGTATTGACCACATAGACCTAACAAGGGCTATTGGCAGGTACCTCTGACCCTGCGTGCCAGGGAAAGATCAGCTTTGTTACTCCATTTGGTTTATATGAATTTAAGGTAATGCTATTCAGAATGAAGAATGCACCTGCAACCTTTCAACGGCTTGTAGATCGATTCTGTCTGGGTAGGTGAGTTTGCATTGGCTTATATGGATGATATAGCCATATATAGCCAGACCTGGGATGAGCACATCAAGAATGCGGATGTGTTCCACAGGTTAAAGAAGGCAGGTCTGACAGTCAAGGCAGAGAAGTGCTCAGATAGGTATGGCAGAAGTATCCTACCTTGGGCACCGGGTGGGTAGTGGACACATCCGTCCGGAGCCTGCCAAGGTTGATGCCATCCTGGCCTGGCCTACTCCTACACAAAGAAACAGGTCAGGGCATTTCTAGGGACTGCAGGGTACTACCGAAGGTTTGTTCCCTCGCTATAGCGATCGCTGGCTAAGCCCTCCCCTGACAGACCTAACTAAGAAGGGAAAGCCAGATGCAGTGAAGTGGTCAGAAGGCTGTGAGGTTGCTTTTCAGGAGCTAAAGAAGGCCTTAAGCAGTCCAGCTGTATTAGCTAGCCCCAATTATAGTTTAAAGTTTATGGTCCATGTGGATTCCTCAGATCATGGGCTGGGGCCTGTGCTGAGCCAAGTTACTCAGCAGGGGAGGAGCACCCAGTTGTGTACCTCAGCCAAGGCTTTTGCCCAGAGAGGAGGCATACCACAATTGAGAAGGAATGCTTGGGAATAGTGTGGGCCCTTCAGAAGCTGCAGCCTTACCTATATGGGAGAGAATTTACTGTGGTCACAGATCATAATCCCTGATTTGGCTTCATAGGTCCAGTGGACAAAATGGTAAACTACTACGTTGGAGTCTGGTACTGCAGGCATACAACATGACCACATACAGCATCTGAGTGGCAAACAAAATGCAAATGCGGATGGGTTATCTAGGCAGGAGCTAATGGCCTGGCTGGATACTTTGGGCACTTCAGTAGTGCATGAGCGGCTGTGTCACTTGGGTAGCCCAAGGACACGCCTTCATTATCTGGGGGAGATGACAGAAATGGGAAGGAAAGAGTTAATGGTTTGGATTCTGTAGATGCCTTATTTTTTAGCAGTGTGGAAAAATACACTGAGGCTGAAATCCTCCAGCAGCAACCAGCTTGTGGAATTCTAGCTGCTAGATAAGAGCTGGGTCATAAATCTTGAGTGGACATCTCCAGACACACCCAGACCTTGCAGACACGGACACAGGCAGTTTGAATGGATTGGATCATTCAAATATAAACTTAAGGTGAAAAGGGAATATAATTGGTCACCAATAGGTGTTCACTCTGATTGGGACAATTAAATAGATACATGTTAGTTGGTTGGTGCATTTAAGAGGAGAATAGGAATGACCTAGTCTCCATAGACTATATAAGCTTCTGTAAGACAGAGAACTGTCTCTCTTGCCCTGGAAGCTGTGAGGGGAAACATAAGCTTGGAGCCTACCTGGTATGTCCGTGGGAGCTGGCAGTTAGAACAGGGTCCAGTGTCTCTTGTAAGGACAGGAAAGGGTAAGTTTAGTGATAGTATATTGCAGTAATAGCCTTCTTCTTTTGTCATCTGTTGTTTAAAAACATTTGTTTACTTTTCCTGTATGAGTGTTATTCTCTTGTGTTGTAAATACATTTCCTGTAAATGCTCATTGCACTTTCTGTTAAGTTAAAGCTATTTATTTGCTCAACAGTTGTGACTCTGATGTCATTTTCTAAGGTAAGATTTGGTTTCCACTGGCTAGGGTAAACTCGTGTAGCATCCGTACACTGAAACAGACACACTACCAGACTTTAACTTGTGCAGTGCCGCGTGTGATTATTCAGTTTGTACACTTGAAAGAGGTGCCGGAAGGAAAGTCCGGCTGGTGGCAGCGAATACCCGAGGACACACACCTCTCTAAAAGCTGTTTCAGCCCAGAGGGAGAGGTGGGTTGTCACATTTAGCTTTTCTGTTTTTTTTGTTGTTGAGTCACTTTCTTCACATCCTCATTTAGCCATCTTGTGTGTCGTCATTTGTTGTTATATTCCTTGATCCTTTTAATGTAAACTATTACAAATTATAATATGTTGCCCTTTGTAATCTGCCAATGAGCAGTACTTGTTTATGGTATTGTGTTACTGGTACCATAGGCCTTATATTTAACATTATCTTAAAATTTATGTCAGCAGATGAGGTCTTAAGAGCTGGTGCCAAGTGAATTACTCCACACCGGTAAAGGGATACAGCTTCATCCCCAAGAGATGCAAACTGGACATGTCACTTTATCAATCATTTAAAATAACACAAGTTTAGTTTCACAGTCATACTACGAGGGAAGCAAGTAAGATCAACCAGCATGGTTAAAAAATAAATTAACCGACACCTCTGGATGAGTTGAGGAGGGGATACCAGCAACACAAATTTTTCAGTTTGCAAATGGTCATAAATTAAGCACTGAAACTAAACACAGAAAGAAAAGCCCCATAAAACACTATAGAGGAGGTTTCAACTTGCAAAAGAAAAAAAAAGAGGCAGTTTGGGGGATAGCTCAATTAAAGGAAAACTACATGTTAAAATCAGGAAAAGATATGTATTACTAACTTTTTGTGTTCTAACTTCCTTTCTGTGTTTTTTTTTCAGTTCTGTCTGTGAAAGGGTTTTTTTCTGTGAGTGTGTGTGTGTGTGTGTGTGTGTGTGTGTGTGTGTGTGTGTGTGTGTGTGTGTGTGTGAGACAGAGTGTGAGTGTGTGTGTGTGTGTGTGTGTGTAAGTGTGAGTGTGAGTGTGAGTGTGTGTGTGTGTGAGTGAGTGTGAGTGAGTGTGAGTGAGTGTGTGTGAGTGTGTGTGTGTGTGTAAGTATGCCACCAGCAGCAAGTAGCAGAAATGGAACAGCACTTTCTAGTTTGTTAGAGTAGATAGACCATGAATGAAATAATATATGCAGAATTGGAATGGATTATATAAAGTAGTCTGGAAACATAATGGAGCATAGCTATTTATAAAACAAATCTGTGGTTGCTCCTCAACAATGCTACTTTACCCCACCACCACCACCACTGCATAGCAAGGGACACATCAGTTTGTCTTAGCAGCAGTTATTGCTGCCTGAAATCTGTATATAAACTGTGTCACTTTGCCTAAAATCCTGTGCCCCCATTTTGATCAACATGTTATGGACTTTTGATTCAACCGCTTGTGTCTTATGTAGCAGACAGTACGTGTAGACAAATCTAATAATTTTGCAGATGTGGTCATCCAGTGGCTAAGTCGGCTCTGTGATGGTTTGTGTTTATGTGATCCAGTCCTTACTTAGTATTTGGTTGCTTTACTGATGTCTCCTACGGATGACTCAAAATGTGCAGGATAGTTTCTTTTAGCAAATTCAGAGAAATCACAGAGACACTAGATTTGGACTTTGGGTGGAGTTTTCCTTTAACTTTTCTCAAACCAGAGGAAAGCCCCATAAAACACTATGGAAGAGGTTTCACCTTGCAAAAAAAGAAAAGGCAGTACTGGAGAGGGCTCAACTTAAGCACTGAAACTTAACAAAGAAAAGGCCCATAAAACACTATGGAGGAGGTTTCAACTTACAAAAAAAGGCAGTGCTAAAGAGGGCTCAATTAACTTCTCAAGCAAGAGGAAAAACAGTGCTTTCCAGCTGCCATACACACACAGTAAGCATAGTAATGTGGCTTCAGTGAACACTATTTTTAACACTCTATCATGTTGTTTGGAAGGTAATTATGCAGGCAGTCCTTTTCTCAAAGCAAACCGTCTGCAGGGCTACGCTCACTGCAGCCGTAAAAAGATAGGAGCTCGTCTCCCATAGCTGAATTAGTTTTGCCTCAAAACCTAAACTGAACAGACTAATACACGTCTCCACTCTCTAGTTCTCTACTGCAAATGGCGCTCTCACCCTCTCGCACTGCCTCCTCTCCCCCCCATCTGTGCTATACCACCTACTGTCACAAACCCACTCAGCAGGTCAGCCCTCTACTCCCAAAGTGCCAACCTCCGAGCGCAGTCTTGTGAACAGTTTAACAGAACAAGGTAGCCCTCTTGTTTGTTTTGTGAGTTCGGATCAACCTTTGGTCTCCAGTCTTGGAGGGATTCGAACTGTGACCCTCTTGCTACCATACCCAATGCACAGGCTCAAATAATTCTGTCTTCGGGGGGCCAGATATCTTTGCCTACGGGCACCTAACCAGGTGCACAGAAATGAACCCTTAAAAACTTTAATAAAGACCTCAGATTTTAAACGCTTCTCTTTCCAGTTTAGTATCACCATTCAAGCTTATGCCTAGTGTCAGCTACAACCATATATACTTTTCTTGCAAATGAAAGAAATTCAAACCAAGTATGCTCTAAAAAGAGTTTTACTAAAATACATAAAAATATGTAAAACATAAAATACAGAACTATTATATCACAAGACATACAAATCTATTAAAAGAACAAGGTTTTAAACAGTGCAATTCTTACTACCGTACTTAGATTTGTCTCTTTAAATACCTGCTTAAAGTGCTCCAAGGATGTTTCTTTGTCAGAGTCTAGATAGAAGTGTCTGAAGGAAAACAGAATGTTTTAAAAGCTGGTTTTCCCCACCTATTTTGCATGAGGTCACCTAGCTCCTCTCTGTATATAAAAACAATATATCTATATAAAAACAGGATGTCTTTTTCAAGAATTAAATTCTGCAATCCTCAGCATCACGCACGTCCTTCAAATTACATTTCTTTGATCTATTGATCAGTTTCCCCTCTCATACAGACATCAGCATTTATGATTTTGCACCAGTTTACTAAACCTGGTTTCCTCCTCTTGAAATGTCATAAAATGAATATGCTCAACTCAAGCTTCTTCCAGCCTGTAATTAGCTTCTGGCCTTCCACGTCACACCTTGTATCTAAAACCTGTGTGTGTGTGTGTGTGATCTCACATGCTGTTTCAGCATTTTCTCATGGTTTTCATCTTTCAGCTGAAACCTGGGGGGCGGCGAGGTCACTCCAAGAGCACCAGATTTCTCAGCATCTCAAACGACAGATAGTCCATAACCCATTTTTATTTTACAAAACAAATGATACAGTGATCAGAACCAGCTGTCCAAGCGTCACACCTATCATCACCCGTGCCAACACCAGAACTGACAGGGTACTCTTCCAGTTTCAACTCGCTCACTCACCTGTCAGTCCTAGTTCCTCTAAACATGCTCTGGTCTGTGGAGAGTGATTCAGAAGGAGGGTTCCACTCCATGGCTACCATGTGCTCCTGCACTCGCTCCCGCCTGGCAGCTCTCCGAGTCGGCTCCCATATGACTGCATTACTGTTTGACATGTGACCCTCACTGACTGAACTCAACAGGCGGTGGCACTTAGTGGACACTTGTGTACAGGCAGTCAGGCACTCCAGGCAGGTAGGAAAACCAAAAAAGGGATTAAAAAAATAAACGCTCTGAGCTGGTTGTCCGTGGACAAGAGAGGACTGCAAATCTACTTGCCCAACTGACAGATCTTGTAGCCCAGAAGATTGGACTATGGGATATGTCGAACCCTGACATCCCTAGATACATACAGTGTATGTGTTTCACTATATGATGTATACATTTCACTACATGATGTATATATTTCACTATATATTGTATGTGTTTTACTATATAGAGTATATAACCATAGATTCTGAATTATGTCCCTAACGGCAACCCATAGGGACCTTCCATGCCAGGGCACATCAGTGTATGCTGGTGCACAGAAGGGGTTGGTGCTGGCATAGCAAAATATCCCCAGCACATATGTAGCAGCACTGTTCAGACAGCTCTCAATTACCTCCAATAAAAGCTGGCCACAGTAACTCCATCTACCCTTGCCCGGCAGATGTCAATTTTTGTGAACAGCAATTGCTTTACATCTGTGCTAGTTTCCCAGTGTAAAAAATTGTGACTGAGAACTGGACCCTCAAGTTTCACGTCTGCAGCTTTCAGCAGGGTCCAGTTTAAAGCTTTGATTGATTTTTGTTAGCAGGGTCTAATTTAAGTTACAACAACACAGAAAATGCATCATAGTGTCATAGTAAAGTGTCAGCAGAAAAGGATCATCCTGGCCCATCCAGTCTACCCATCTCCCTCCTCCCCTACTTGTCACCAGTGCACAAGGAGTCTATCCTTTGTCCTCTAACCAACCCCATATGTCTATCCCACACTCTCTTGAATCCCTCTACTATTTCAACACCTACCACCTCCACAGGTAAACTGTTCCAGGGTTCAACCACCCTCTCAATGAAATAACACTCCTTCACATTGCCTTTAAATCTTCCTCCTTCCAATCTTAAAGTATGACCTCTTGTTTTAACTCCAACTTTCCTTTTAAATAGACTTCCTTCCCTCACTTTATTTATCCCCGTCATGTACTTGAATGACTCCATCATGTTTCCTCTCTCTCTCTACTAAACTCCAGCGAATACAGATTTAATTATCTCAATCTTGTCTCATGTGGTTGCCCTTGCATACCCTGCACCATCTTTTCTGCCCTTCTCTGAACCTTTCCTATTACATCTATGTCATTTCTTAAATGAGGCCTCCAGAACTATACCCCATACTCCAGGTGCGGCCTAACCACGGTCTTATATAATGGCAACAGCACCTCCCTTTTCTTAGTAGTTATGCCCCTTCCTATGCACGCCATCACTCTATTAGCTTTGCCAACTGCCTTACTACATTGGTCACTTACCCTAAGGTTATGTAACCCTGGCGCCCCAGCTACTACCCCTGCCTGTCTCTCTAACAACAGGTTGAGTGGCCTGGGTTCAGAATTGGTCAGTACCAGGATACACCTACCCTCAGCAAATACAATATTTTGGTGCCTCCACCAAGAGTAGTGTTTTCGCTGGTATCTATCTAGTCTGGCACAGCCCTCTAGGAAGCTGTAACCACCCACAATCCTGCCTAGTGACTTGGTACCTTGGAATAGACAAAATCAAGTTGCAGCATTCAATACACAGTTTTCAACAAGCATTAATAATATGCTCACACACCTTGCACTTACCACCAGGGTTTGGTCTTCTGGCAAACACCCTGGAACCCCCTGTAAGAAACAGTTGAAATGCAGGCATGTACTTCAAATACTTTATCAAAGTTTCAGTAGCTTTAACCCAGATAATGACATGCTCACAAGTCAGCGTAACAGTGAAACAGTAAATCAGATTTACTAAAGGGGTGTAAACAGGAAGGGGGTGAGAATTTAGATAAATGATTACTCTGCTGTACAGAGACTGGTTACTTTGCATGCAATCACTTAAGTCCCTGAATTAGAGACTCCGACTACTGGGTACCCAGCATGTGATGCTGGCATGCCAGAACAGTACCCAGGGTTGCCAGTGTCACAGTGGCTGTAGGGCCCTTGATGGAAAGAAACAATTACACATAACACAAACATTATACATTTTTTGTTTTTATATTACGAGTCTTAGGAGTTTATTTGGTTTATTTTTTGTGGGTATTTTGTTTGTTTCTTTGGAGCCGCCTGGCTTGGCCTAATTAGTGCTGTTCCACTGGTCAGAATGTGTTTATGAGAGCTCTCCCCGTCAGGCGCTACTCCCCCTCTGAGCTTCGGGACCTCTGCCCCTTTACCTGCCCCCAGTTTATGGCCGCTGCAGAGCTGTCGGAACAGTGGAGAGGAGGAGAAGGGGTGGGGGACTGAGGAGGGGGGCTGAGCCACGTGGCCTGATTGGGGTAATGGGGACCAAAAGACGCCCTTGGGCAAAATGGTGCACTGAATGAGGGCCGCCTTGTTTAGTGCCCATACCCAAGGGCTCCATGTCTAATGGGTCAGTACCTCAAACGGCTCCAGTTTCTCACCCAACCTGCACAGTGTTGTGCAATGCCAGCTCTAACAGAAACAAGTCAGCTATTATAGCCGATCTCATTGGGTCATCTGATCTGGCATTCATCACCGAGACCGGGCTAGATGAAAATGCTGGTCACATCTTGGAGTCAGCAATTCCAGACGGTTTCTCGGTGATACACCATGCAAGGTTGGGTCACGGGCCGGGGGTGTAGTAATCTGTTTTAAATCAGAGTTGGGCCTTGTTGGTTTGTTGAGGACACCAAATCCTTTGAGCGTACCATAGCCGCAGGTGTGGGGTGCAAAACTCTTCTTGTCTATCGTGTACCAGGTGGTGAGAATTAGCTTTTGTAGGACGTCACAGACTTCATCGTCAACATGGTGCTGGACTCCCCCAGACTGATGGTACTGGGGAATTTCAATGCCTGAATCGACAATGAACTCTCGCAGTTTGGACAAGACTTCCTGTGACTCATGAGTTCTTTGGGCTTCACACAGGTATTTTTCTCTGCAACTCATAATCACGGTCACTCACTGGACCTGGTCTTCCTCCTGGGGTTGGAGGCCTCAGATTTGGTGGTGGAACCTGTCAGATGGTCCAATCATCAAATCATCAGGTTCAATTTCTTGGCTCCACCCTGTAGGCCTGCCCCTGTGGAGATGGTCAGATACCGCCCTTTACAGGGCTTGACCCCTGATAGCCTATTGGCGGTGTTGGACCTATCAGGAGTTCCAGATGTAAGTGAGGGTCTGGTGAATCTACTCGGGGCTTTTAATCAAGCAGTGGAAGGAACTCTGGATACCATCACTCCTTTCCTTGTTCGCCCGCTCACTCTTCACCCTTGGTCCCCATGATTTTTATTTATTTATTTTATTTAGTGGATATAATCGGAATTACAATCCTTTGAGTCACAGACTCTTTTGCAAAGGCTCCACGTCGGTTACAGAGGGTGGAGGGTAAACAAATACAGAAAACACACAATAAACAAGCAGTTTGATGGGACCTTGAGGGAGCTGAAGCAGGCGGGGCGAAGGCTACAGCGTGTGTGGCGTAGATCCGGCCTAGATGCCGACAAGCTTAGACTGATGGAACATTATAGATTCTATCAATCATCAATCTCCCATAAGAAGGCAGAATTCCTGTCCAGGGAGATTGCTTCTGCACAGAACTGACCAGTTCAGCTGTTCCAAACTGTGGACAGACTGTACAATCCAGCCTGTCTTTGAGTCCAGAAAGCCCTGTCGCAAGTACAGTGAAACACGTTTGCTCATTCTTTGCTGAAAAGGTTACTGGCATCAGGTCAGAGATTCACCTATCATGCCCTATGGGGGTTACTGGTGGTTGGAGTGAGGTCATGACTCCTCCGTTTTGCTGGGCCGATCCTGCCCGACTGGCAATCGAGGATATCATGCGGCTTCTCCGGAGTATGCGTCCAACTTGCTGTAGTTTAGATCCGGGCCCTACTCGCCTTTTAATGGGGTACGTAGATGTGATCGGCCTGGTTCTAGAGGAATTAATCTGTTGTTCATTGGAGTCCGGGGAGTTTCCCAGCTCTCTGAAGGAAGCTGTGGTTACCCCCCTTCTCAAGAAATCACCTCTTGATCCAGATTTTCCTGCAAACTACAGGCCAATCTCTAACCTTCACTTTATAAGTAAAGTTATTGAGAAAGTTGTCGCACAACAGTTGGAGAAACATCTTACCATGCTATCTACGATCCTCTCCAGTCTGGTTTTCATAAGAGACACAGTACTGAGACTGCTCTGGTTTGGGTACTCAGTGATCTTCTGATGGCTAGAGATCAGAAGTGCCGTTCCATCTTGGTCCTTCTAGATCTCTCTTCAGCTTTTGACACCATGAACCATGGGGTACTTCTTGATCGCCTACGGGTCATCTGCAGCCTGTCTGGTACAGTCCTCAGATGGTGTCATTCCTTCTTCTCTGGCAGGTTGCAGAGGGTAGTATCAGGGATTTTTTCCTCTGATGCTTACTCTCTGCCATGTGGGGTCCCGCATGGTTCAGTGTTGTCTCCTATGTTGTTTGCAGTGTATATGCTCCCATTAGGAGACATTGTAAGATGGCACAGACCAAGTTTTCACTGTTATGCAGATGATACTCAGCTATACCTGTCTTTTGCGACCAACTAGAATAGTGCGCGCTCAGTTTTTTTCTGTCTCACTGAAATCCAAGAGTGGAAGAATTCCAGTTGGCTGAGATTGAACCCTGACAAGACAGAGGTGTTAGTGGTGGATCCAGGTCGCCAGATAGAGGGGTCGGTTGCCGAGCGGCCATCTGGACTTTGGCTGGGGGGCACCCAGCTCCTGACCTCTGAACGGGCGTGGAATCTGGGGGTGACATTTGATGATGGGCTGACAGTCAGCTGTGGTCAAGTCCTCTTTTTACCATCTGGGGAACATTGGCCAGATTAAGCACCTTGTTCCGTCCGGCGACCTTCCAACTCTGGTCCATGCTTTTGATCTCATACCTTGAATACTGTAACTCCCTGTATCTAGGGCTTCCTGGGGTTGATATCCGCCGCTTGCAGCTAGTGCATAATGCTGCGGCCAGGTTATTGTCTGGGTCAACTCGATCAAGCCATATTTCACCTGTGCTGCGCGCTCTGCACTGGCTGCCTGATCAGTGGTGAAGCACCTTTAAAGTCGGCTTGCTGACTTTTAGAGCCCTACAAAGTCAGGGTCTGAGCTACCTACAAGCGCTTCTGACCTCCAACTACCCCTCAGACCACTCCGCTCATCCAACGAGGGATTGCTAGAGATTCCCAGGGTGTATTTGAATACCTCAGGAACTCGGGCTTTTGCCTTTGCTGCTCCCTTCCTGTGGAATTCTCTACCTCGTCGGAGAGTGCCAGACAGTAGAGAGAGCTTTAAAACTGTTTTAAAAACATACTTGTTTGTACGAGCTTTTCCGGATGATTTTTAGTATCTATAACTGTATATTTTAAACCTTTTTGTTTATAAATTGTTTTTAGAAAATTTTACAGTGCTTTGATAGTCACAGATATTACGCTTCATAAATAAATTTTTTATTATTATTACACAGGACTGTCTTGTAAACAGGACTTTACATCCTAATGACATGATTCCTGTTTAAAAATAACATTTTTACTACCACTACTACTACACAGGTGAACAAAGACTCTGGCTTAGCTATATCCGTAGCTGGTTGGCCTAGTCTATTGAAAAACTTAAAAGCTAACTGAGCAAAATCAGATGTGTAACCCTTAGGCAGCACTATACCAAGGGCTACTACCCCCTGCCTTGCGAGCCTGAACCAGGTTGAGGGGCCTGGGGTCCTATTTTTAACATTAATCAGGTTCTTTCCCAAGTTAGTACATTGCAAAGTGCCTCCACCCAGAGTCTGCCTTTTAGTGGGCTGGAGCTTAGTCTATTATAGCCCTCTGGGAAGCTGTACCCACTTACCTTATCAGGATGCCACCCCAAGCATGACCCAATAATATTTTCCCCAATTCAGACTATTCTGGTAATTAGTGACTTACTACTAGTAATATGCTCACGAGACGGGTATCTGCAAGAACATCAACAGGTTTATTTACGGGGGAAAGGCTAGGAAGGGTAAGCTGGAATAGAGGTTATGCTATTTACAATCGATACGAGTTGTATCAGGTTGATTAGATTGATTTAAAACAGTTACAGTAATCGCTCTGAATTTAAGTTCACATCTCTAAATCACAGTGGCAACCACCAACCTTCTGAGATAACAGAGCCCTAGCTCTCTAGCTAGCTACCTTTTACATCACAAACATATATTTACAATGTGCCCACTATGGTACCAGTTCCCAGGAACATACAGAACCCCACAATCCCATATCCAATACCTGGAGACCCAGTAACCAGAGTTATTAAAGGTGCAGGCCTGTTGGGTGCAGCTGTAAGTTGGCCAGCTAGTTGGGGCCCTTAAAGGAAACAGCAATCAGGTTAAACATATGCACACTCTTATCTTGTCTAAAGCAAATTGTATCCACGGCCGGATGGCCCAGTCCATTTGAACATTTAACTACATACATTTCCTTTTTGCTTTGGTAGTGGGGCATTGGCCCTACATACTTGCAGATCAAAGTCACATTTGGTTGTCAAAATCGGGCTGCGGCAGAAAACTGAGGTGATCACAGCAGGCGGAACACTGACTCCTGAGTCTAAACTGCTAGCAAAGGCTTACGGTCAGGTAACCTCCTCTCTGACCGTGGAGATTTTACTGCTGTTGCAGGTGGAACAACACTTTAGCTCCTGGATGCACTGCGCCCCTCTCTGGGCCAAAATCACTTCACTGGTTAGACCAGGCTGGGACCTGGGCCAGCACATCTTAAACCCCACGTCTAGGTCATGCCCCCCCCGGGGAAACACATATGGGAAGGCCGAGGAATCACACTCCCAGGCAGTGTCCCAATTCCAGTCTGATGGTTACGTTGCATTCAGCACATTTATCAGCTTAGCACATTTATATCTTTTTAACACAATCCTTCAACCAGAGGCCAGCACAATCCTTAAACCAGAGGCCAGGGTAGCCCTCTTGGTTCTTTGGTTGCTCACAACAGACTTTAAACATGAGGGGTACTTGCTTCCTACAGTTAGGGTGACCCAGATGCTTATAGCCCTTGCAGACAACTCGGAGCTTAGCTGCCTCCCTTGCACAACACCACGCACTAGAATAGTGCTTTTCACCACGTGAGACACTTTCTAGAAACTGAGCTTGAGGCACAGCTCACTACCACTGCGAACAACTTTAACCATGACTGAGCATGAAGCGTGGCTCGCTACTTTAGCAGACTTTACTTGCCGGCAAAGCTGAACTGTAGACTTTCTACAGACTGACACACTTTACTTTAGACACAGCGGATTCCTATAGCTCTCTAGGTTCTCAACACATTACCTGGCAGGAAGACAGTTATTTTATAGCTCTCTCAGGCTCTAAATACTATAAACACAGTCCCTTGTGGCTCTCACTGGTGCTTGCAGCTCCTAACCGGACACATAAATGGTTGCTGACCCACCAGGCACTGTCCAAGGAAATTCTGCGTGGTCAGGGAACTCTCATCTAGCCCTGCGGCACTACTTAAATCAGACACTTTCAAATTGGACCATCCACGGTCACTCAACTGGTGGATGTCCACCCTCTCTAAGCGTTGATCAGACACAAGGTGCACAGTCATAATTTACTGTATCTTTTGGGCTTTGCTGCCCTTGCAGGTTCTCCTAAGTTTGTACAGTCACAATATCAGGTTCTAGGCTTCGCTACCTCTTAAAGCTTTCTCTTACTTGTACTTAGACATAAATTTACTCACTCAGATTAATTGCAGAAATGGCTTTCTTTGTTCTGAGGGATCCAGGATTGCTTCAGCACTCTCACTGCTGAGGTAGAACTTCCATTCAGCTCGCTCACTGCTGAAGGTTCAGGCTGCCCCCAGTCTTCCTGATGCATGAAAGGGTACTGGACAGCGCTGGATGACAATCTGGCAACCCCCAGGCTAGTGACTTCTATTGCTTGCAGTCACTTTCCCTCTCTGGCAGAAGAAAACCCCCTCCTCTGTGGAGGGGCTTGCACTGGATCACTAGGCCCATTTGGGAGCAAAGGGCCTGAGTCCACACCCCTGTGGGGGACCTGTGCTGGACATGCTCGCACACCCAAAAACACTGCCTTTTATGGAGATTCTCTGAACCTCCCAAATGGCTGAAGCTATTTGCAGCTCCCAATCTAATTGGCATATCCTGCCTGCCAGTCCAAGAAATGAAAGATTCATTAAATCCACTTGATGCACTATATGTTCCCTGTTTTTGTGCCTGAAATTATGTCCCCTGCAGAATCCCCATAAGCACTTTGCTATGTCCCATGAGTTCTGGCAAAAGTCCCATAAATCCTGGCTTGAAAATCCTGACTTTCTGATTGGCTGCTGCTGCACTATCATGGCTGCTAATATATATAGTCCTCTTGCAGATTACCACAATCCCAAATAAAAGTCCTAGTGCAGCCAGAATATACAGGTTACTTACCTGTAACAGGAGTTCTAGGAATGGTACATGTTGTTCATCCACACTTACTGGCAGGTTCCTTGCTGCTTTAAATCTTGCCGGAAGGTCTTCAAGCTGGCTCCTCCCACTCACCCGGGTGGTAAAACTCTCTGCTCTGCCCCATGACACCAGATCTAGTCCACTGGAAGCCAGGTTGCGCGTTGAAGCCGGGGAGGTCGGGTGGGTTGTGTGGATGAACAACATATACCATTCCTAGAACTCCTGTTACAGGTGAGTAAATACAGGTTACTCACCTGTAACAGGAGTTCTAGGAATGGTATATGTTGTTCATCCACACTGTCTAGCAGGTTCCTTGCCACTTTAAATCTTGCCGGAAGGTCTTCAAGTTGGCTCCTCCCACCCACCGGTGGTAAAACTCTCGGCTCCGCCCCATGACACCAGATCTGGCCCACTGGAAGCTCAGGGTTGTGCGCTTGCTCGGGAGGTCGGTGGGAATGTGAGGATGAACAACATATACCATTCCTAGAACTCCTGTTACAGGTGAGTAACCTGTATTTCTAGGGACATGGATATGTTGTTCATCCACACTGTCTGGCAGACTCCTAGCAGTTCTCCGGAAGGGGGGAGGCAAGGCGCACACCCCCTACTTGGGAAAATAAGGACTGGAGAACCGAGGTCCCAAAACCAGCATCCTGGCGTGACTCAAGGTCGATGTGGTAGTGGGTAATGAAGGTGTGTGATGACTTCCAGGTAGCAGCCCTGAAGATTTCCTGGATAGGACATCCCTGGAAGCCGCCACCGATGCAGCAGTATGGTGGGTAGAATGAGCTCTTATCCCTTTGGGAGGCTCCATGCCCACCAACCTGTAGCAGAGATCAATGCAGGAGGTGATCCACCTGCCTATCGTCCGCTTGACTGCAGGTCTGCCAGGTGCGGCTTCAGCGTAGGTGACAAACAGCTGGCAAACCTCTCCCTGAACTTCAGCCATCCGCTCCTTGTAATAAGAGAGCTCTCTTCTAGGGTCCAAAGTATGGAACCTATATTCGGCCTCTGAGGTGTGATTGGGGTAGAACACCGGCAGAGTCAACACCTGGTTAACTCATTGTCTCCTAGCAGACGCCTGTAGTCGTCAGTGAAAAAACTGGTGTGTCCTGAGGACGTCTGCAGAAGTCGGCTACTGACTTCCAGTGTGCCCAAGCAACGTCTGGAGAAGTCACTTATATATTTTAATATATAGTGTAACAGAATATAATATATATTTGACTGCATAGCACCGTTAGAAAGGTAATGTTATGCTGAACAACTCTGTCACTTATATTTTGTGCATATCATGTAGACTTCAGGAGTTATTTGCATTTGTTTATGGTATGGTGTGTATGGCTTATGTTGCCTGTTTTAGTGAAAAAAATATTTTTTTTGCTGTTTCAACCAGCTAAAAAAAAAAAAAAAAATTACATATTATTTGCATACCACCACTGGGAAGGTAATTTTGTGCTGAACAACTTTGCCACTGATATTTTGGGTATATCATGTATACTTTAGGAGTTATTCACATTTGTTTATGGTATGGTGTGTATGGCTGACATGTTTTTCATCAAGATTCACCTAAGCAGCTTGAATAAAATTCACTTATTTGGCACTTCAGCAGGTATAAAATAAAAACCGTATTGATTACAACTGGTTGCATAGCACCATTGGAAAGGCATTTTTGTGCTAATCAACTTTCATGCTGATACTTTGTGTGTATCATGTATACGTTTGGAGTTATACGCATTTGTTTATGATATGGTGTGTGTGGCTGAGATTCAGCCCTCGTCTCTCACCAAAGCACCTTGACTAAAATGGGGAAAAATTACGTTTTATAGTAAAAAGATATCTTTTTTTTTAACTAACATAATATTAAAACACCATCTAAAGTCTGTATGCTTAATTTGGTGTTGATATTTTACATATTTTCCAATAAAAAATGGCTTATGTTGCACTTTTTTAGTGAAAAAAATATTTAGTTTGCTCTTTCAACCAGCATAGAAAAAAAAACAAAATTACTTATTATTACATGCATGCCACCATTGGAGAGGCAATTTTGTGCTGAATAACCCTACCACTCATACTTTGTGTCTAGCATGTACATTTATTGAGCTATTAGCATTTGTTTGCAACATGCTGACTATGGCTTGATTTTGCTTAGAAAGGCCCAGGATTCACTGTTAAAAGTATACAGGAGATTCAGGAGGCAAGTAGTGTAATCTCAGAGTGAGCCTGTGGAGGCAATGAGTTAAGGTGAAACTCCGACACCGCCTTCAGAAGGAATTTCGGGTGGGGGCGCAGGACAACCTTGTCCCTGTGGAAGACCAAATAAGGAGACTCGACGGAAAGCACCTGGAGCTCTTCCATCCTTCTGGCTGACGTGATAGCCACCAAGAAGGCGGTCTTCCACGACAGGTGAGATATATCACACCTGCGCATCAGTTCGAATGGCTTGCCCATGAGCTTAGCCAATGCCAGCAGTAGATCCCACAGAGGTGGAGGTTCTCGCACCGGAGGGGATACGTGATCAAGGCCCGCGCCCGGTAAGCAGAGATGGCTGCCATGTGCACCTTAAGGGTCGTCGACCGAAGCCCTAGCTGAGAAAGGGACCATAGGTCATCCAGACTGCTGGCCAAGGAACAGGAGGAAGGTTCCAACCCCTTATCCTCACACCAAATGGAGAATCTCATCCATTTGAAGGCATAGCATTTTCTGGTCGACTCCTTACGGGATGCCTCAACAACGTGGAGGACCTCGTCGGAAAGACCCAAGGCCTGGAACTCTACCCGCTCAGGAACCAGGCCATCAGGTGCAGGGATTGAAGGTCCGGGTGGAGTACCTTCCCCTGACTGACTGAGATCAGGTCTGGGCAGGCTGGAAGTCGCCTCTGGAGCCTGGAGCTGAGGCTGAGGAGATATGGATACCAAAACTGACGGAGCCAGTCTGGGGCTACCAGAATCACCTGCGCCTTGTCCCTCCTCATCTTGAGAAGCACCTTGTGAATCAAGGGAAATGGGGGAAAGGCACAGAAGAGGCCTGGGGTCCATGGCCTCGAGAAGGCATCCCCCTGCAGCAAGCCCTGCTGAGGGGGGTGGGCAAGAAACAGCCTCAGCTTCGCATTCTCCCTGGAGGCAAACAGGTCCACTTGAGGTGTGCCCCAGTGGGAGAATAGATCATGTTCTACCTCCAGCAGGAGAGACCACTCGTGAGATGCAGCACTTGTGAGATGAAGCACCTATCCAGCTTAGGGCATCGGCATGAGTGTCGGAGGCTCCCGCCACATGGATGGTTAGGAGATCCGCCTCCAGTCTGCTCATGAAAGACCAAGTGCGGAGAGCTTCCTTGCACAGAGGCAAGAAGCGCATCCCGCCCCCACGGTTTAGGCAGTACATGGTCGTGGTGTTGTCCGTCTGGAGCTGGACCACTTGACCTCGTACAAACGGAGCGAAGGCAGTGAGGGCTAGTCGGACCACTCGAAGCTCCAGCAGGTTGATGTGGCTTTGAGACTCCTGAGGGGACCAGAGGCCGTGCGCTCTGAGCTCCCCCAGATGGGCACCCAACCAATCAGAGAGGCGTCGGTCATTAGAGAGACCGTCAGCTCTGGGTGGACAAACGGCATACCCTCCTGCAGATGAGCTGGAACGATCCACCACTGGAGAGCGTTCCCCATCTCCTGGGTCACTATCACTGGCTGGTCCAGAGGACTAGAGCATTGTGACCATTGGCAGGCCAGCCCCCATTGCAGGGGATGCATGTGCCTGCGGGCCCAATGGACCACACTGGTGCAGGCCACCATGAGGCCCAGGAGGCGCAGGAAGTCCCAGGTAGGGCGCAATTGCCCAACCAGAAATGATTGGGCAAAGGAGGAAAGAACCTCGGCCCAGTCCGCCGGGAGCCGTGCTCTGGCTCGAAGAGAGTCGAGCTCTGCCCCAATGAACTGAATCACCTGCGTTGGCGCGCGTTCCGATTTGGCCTCATTGATGAGAAGGCCAATCTGAGAGCAGACCTGGAGGGACAGATCCCTGGACCGCTCCACCTCTAGCCTGGAGGGGGCTGCAATCAGCCAGTCGTCCAGGTAAGGGTACACCCGGACCCTTCGGCGCAGCAGGAATGTTGTCACCACTGCCATGCATTTGGTGAAGACCCTGGGAGCTAGAGAGAGGCCTAAGGACATGGCCCGGAACTCGTAAAGGGATCCTTCTGCCCTGAAGCGGAGGAATCGCTGGTGAGACGGACAGATTGGGATGTGAAAAAATGCATCCTGGAGGTCCAGAGAGCAGAACCACATGCCTCGTTCCAAGGATGGAAGAGAGCCAAAGTGACCATCCTGAAGGTATGAGACCTTAGGAACTTGTTCAGGTCGTGTAGGTCCAGAATGGGGTGCCAGCCCCCCCACATTTTGGGACCAGGAAGTACCTGGACACAAACCCTGAGTCTGGTGGAGGATTCGCCACCTCCCTGATCACCTCCTTCTGGAGGAGCAGGGCAATGTCGGCTCAACGAGCGGACAGCAAGGCTGTGGAGCCCGTAGCCCCCTGTGGGGCGGCAGCTCGATAGGGTGGGGACTGCTCGAATTCCAGAGGCAGACCCTTTCCTACCACTTCCAGCCCCCAGCATTCTGTGGTGATATTGGATCAGGCAGAAAGGAAGTGGCGGAGCCATCTCCCCATGGGGGGAACCCGGGGAGGAGTGACGAGGCTGGGGGCAACACCCCTCAACCCGTCACTGGGCAGGCTTGGAGTAAGGGCCGGCCGAGGGGCCTCCTGGACCTTTCCCTCCCAGCTTCCTGCTGGAGGAAGCTGCAGGCTTGGCTTTGGGGTGCCAAGTGCAAGCCTGCTGGCCCTGATGCTGGTGTTGCTGGGCCAGACGTGCCGCAGGAGCTGAAGGCCGAAAGGGCTTACGCCACTGCTGCTGATGGCCTTTGTCCTTCTGGGCAGACGTAACCAAGTCCAAGGTGGCACTGGACTTCTCGATCCTTCACAGATGACCCTCCACCCCGGGACCGAACAAGTCGCTACGCAAGAAGGGAACATCTGCCAGCTTGTGCTGAGTATCCGCTGTAAAAGTGGAGATCCGCAGTCAAGCTCTGCGGCACATGGCCACTGTGGCCGCCACTGACCGGGCACATCAGTCAACTATGTCCAAGGAAGTTCGGAGTTGCTGTTTGGCCACTGCCCTTGCCTGATCCCGCACCTGCTTGACCGTTGTCTGGAGGTCAGCCGGGAGATGAGGAATCACCTCATTCAGGGAGCCCAAAAGGGAATGCAAAAAGTGTGCCATAAGAACAGCCGAGCTGACTTGACGAAGACCTAGGGAGGAAGCAGCATAGACTTTCCGCCCGGAGTAGTCCAGTTTCTTGGACTCCTTATCAGGTGGCTTGTTCACATCCCGAGCGTTTACGGAGCACCGGAAAACGCTGTCAGTCACCAGCCCCTCCACAGAGAGGTGCTCCGAGAAAACGGAGAATGAACCAGTGGGAATGGCATACTTTCGAGTCATCCTGGCCAAAGGTGCTGGACAAGAAGTTAGCTGCTGCCATAGCTCCAGGGCCGGACCAACAATGGCTTCAGCCACCGGGAAGGCCTCCGTGGAGGAATCCCCTCGGTCCAGTATCTCCATGAGGGGATACCTGGCCCGCTTTGAAATGGGTTCGAGCTTCATGCAAGTGGACTCAGATAAGCCGGAGCATTCCAAGGAACGAGGATGGGCTCTCGTCCACCGACTGATCCCCAGTGGACTCCAGGTCGAAGGGCCTGGAGAACAGGGAAGTCATCATCAGACTCCGAGGAGTCTGCAAACAGCTGCTGAGGGCCTGAGCCACCCTCCACCTGCCGAGGCCAATCGGGAGTGAGGGTGACCAACAACCGATGGGGCAAGCCCTGACCCAACCAAGAATCCTTGGTCAGGGCCCCAATTTTAGGTTGTGGAGGCAGGGGTTCCACCACAATGGGCAGCACAGCTGGTTTTGGCCGAACAACCGGTGCCGGCTTCGGCTCCTCGATTACAACGAGGGGTTGTTTCGGCCGCTCTGGTGACAGCCACTTAATGGCCGGGGAAGGCGATGGAGTTGGTTTATTCCCGGTTAAAAGGAGCTGCTGCCACATCAGATCCTCGTAGCACCGACACAATTTGCTCCAGAGCCTATCCTCCGATAAGGACAACGACGAGGATAAGCAGCGCCGCCATTTTCCACGGTGCCAAGACCGCCGAAGTCGGCGGGATCAGCTGGACCGGGAAGCGGTCCAAGACCTTCAGTGTTTCCGAGGGTGGGTCTGAGAGGGGCCGGGGGAAACCCGCTCCTCCCTCGGTTCAGGGACCTTAACCAGGGACACCCCGGCACAGGAGGCACAGGCAAGTCCTCGGTTTCCACTGGGGAAATCGGTGAAGAAGGGTTGCCGACTTCTCCAGTCGACAGCCCATCCAACGGGTTGAGAAAAATCTCGACTGCATCGACGGGTGTCTCGGCCGGGTGACCTGACAGGGACACCATGAAGGCAGTGGCCTTAGCCGCAACATCGACCAAAGCTGAGAGTCGACTATCCGGGGAAGGGGACCTCTCCCACTCCCACAAACATCGACGTTGGGACTTACCCTTGGAGTCCTTCTTCTTGGACCAAGAGGAATGCCCTGAAGGTTCCTCTCCCTTGGTGGAGAGGGACTGACAAAGCTCCTTGAACAAAGCCATGTAGGAGGAGCCCAAATAGAGTGGGATAAATGCCGCGACCAAAGAAGATGATGATGCAGCCTGGGACGCTTCCTCCTCGAGGGCGATCATCTGTTCGAGCTGTTCAGCTAAGCCTGCCACCGCGGACACCACCCAACAGGCCTCCTTTGACTTCACTGGAGGATAACATTTCTCAGGGCACCCAAGTTGCAATCTGGCAGCGGGTGGGTGGGAGGAGCCAGCTTAAAGACCTTCCGGCAAGATTTAAAGTGGCAAGGAACCTGCCAGTAAGTGTGGATTGAACAACATATGTCCCTAGAAATTTAGTTATTTTACTTTTCTGCCCCACAGTCCAAAAGCTCCGTTTGTGCCCTAAAGATCGCTGCCCAGCTTTAACATTTTTTGTTCAGTCCCTACCTAGCCTGTCACTGCTGCCAATATGTTATAACCCCAGGCTATTCATCTCAGTCCCAATACTAAAACTGGTGCAGCCAGAAAAAAATAATTTCATTTACATTATAGAAACATATAGACGTTGGGACCCCCCCTTTTTTTTGTGTTTTTTCTTTGTACCTCCCCTAACCGATCCACCATCCAGCTGCTCCGATGCACCGGTTGTCCTGATCGTATCCCTTCACCAGGGGGCTCTCCCATATCCTGCCGGGCCATCGGGAAGAGAGACCAAAGTGCACGCAGCACTCTCTTGCACCTTCACCGGAGCACGGAAATGCAGCCTGGCGGTATCTCAGCTGGGAGACACGGGGAGGTGGGGCCACCATCATCCGGATTGCATGTGTGCATTTTCACGCTTTTCTTGTCCCCTCTTGTGCACCACTCTTGTAATACCCCCTGGTCTCCACCGGGGAACACTACAGAGTGGAGCTTCCCACCCAACCCACTCCAGGAGAGGCAAGCAGTCCTCCGGATGTTCAATCCTCTCCTTCCCTTGCCAGCCTCTGGCGCCCTGAGTCCGTTCCCGACCCAGGTCGCCGGCATGGTGTGAGATAAGGCGCCAGTGCCTCAGCCTTCTGCAACACTGGGCCGGACCCCAGAAACCCTTTTAGTGTCCATAGACAGCTGATTCATTTACTCTACACATTTACTTACAACACCACAGCAATCGCTGTAACTCTCTGCTCACAACCACAGAGTATTCTCATCAATATTATTAATATTCATGAGCCTGATAAGCGAGCGCTTCATGACGCTAATTATTTATGGAAAACAGCGGGCTCTCCTGGCCCTTGCTGAGGTCACCAGTCCCCACACTGTCCAAAACCGGGACCGCTGAAAAGCCTCCCAAAAGGCCACAAAGTTAGCAGTTGGGAGATTAAAGGTGTGTTATGCACATGCGGGACCCCCACTAGCACTGGAATGCTAAAGTGGACAGTGGAGGGT
This sequence comes from Neoceratodus forsteri, assembly GCA_016271365.2. Taxonomy (NCBI): domain Eukaryota; kingdom Metazoa; phylum Chordata; order Ceratodontiformes; family Ceratodontidae; genus Neoceratodus; species Neoceratodus forsteri. The sequence goes on from CM028133.1 coordinate 67,978,351, forward strand.
GGCAGTTCCAGTTTCCAGCCCAAAATGGGCTGAAAGTAAGCGTTGGCCCCTTGGGGAAGTGCAGGGAAACCTGGATCACAACTGGACTCAGTCTCTGGCGATGAACTGGGGACAGGAACGGGGAGGAAAACAGGCATGACATGACATGCTCCAAGAAGTGGAAGCAAACTGGAGCAGCGGGCCATAAGGTAAGCCTTCCTATTTGGGGGGGGGGGGGACGTTTCAGATGGTACCACTGAAATCATTAAAACACTTGTTACAGGGAACTACCCTGGGTTTACTCACTGTACCCTGCAGATGGATGAAGGCCTGGTGAAATGAAGACCTGCACTTTGCAGTGGCTGTCCATGGGGAACTGGGCCATTACGACTCACTTTCTCTTCACGGGTTTGCCCTGTAGTAGGTGGCTGCAACCTGCAATGATCTGCTGCGCAGGGGCTGAATCCCCAAATCTGGTCTCTCACTGAAAAACTGTAAGTGGTACAAGAAAGGATCTTGAAAGAACTGCTAAAACTCAAGGTGGACAAGGCAATGGGGCCTGGTGGGATTCACCCCAGAATTCTATGAGGACTAGTGACACCACGGACTATCCTTTTTTTTTTTGCTCATTGTTCCTGCCCAAGGTCCCAGTCAGCTGCCATCCACATCCACCCGTCCAGCCCCGTACCCTGAGATCAGGCCACTACCTCATTACCCCCACGGATTGCCCTCCATGGCGGGTGGTGAGGAGCCTCCCTCGGCTCGGCTCAACTCGCCTGCTCAGGATCCAGTGCGGGGAGTGCCATTCAGGGTCAGGTTCTGCAGCAGGTGGAGGGCTCATCTTTCATGACCAAGACCAGTTTTTCACGCTTATGTGAGGGGCGTGCAATGACGCCAATGGAAGAAACGCACACGCGTTCCTCCCCGGCGCCTGCCCCGTCATGCCCCCCTCTCTCTACAGTAACAGCGTCACGTCTCCCAGCCTCCGCTAGGGGACACCCATGCACCGACCACTGGAATCCTTACCCCCCCCCCGAAAGGGAGAAAACTCCATCGGACGCACAATCTCTCTCCTCCCCTGCCAACCTCTGGCAGCCCATGCTCATTCCTGAACACGGGTTGCTAGTGTGGCATGAGGTAAGGCGTCCAGCGCTTCAGCCCTCAGCACCACCAGGCCAGCTCTGACTATCCTTTTTAACAAATCATGGGAGGATGGTGTGGTACCTGAGGACTGGAGAAAGGCAGATTTGATTTCCCTTTACAAAAGTGGGAGCAAGACAGAGGCAGAAAACTACAGACTTCTTAGCCTGACTTCAGTGGTAGGGAAAAAGAAAGAACTGTTGAGTACCTAGAGGTCAGTGGGGCATAGGACCCAAGGCAGCATGGATTCACAGTGTGAAGGTCATGTCAGATGAATCTAATAGACTTCTTTGACTGGGTGACCAAAGTAGTAGACCAGGGAGGGGCTGTGGACATGGCCTACCTAGACTTTAGCAAGGCATTTGACACAGTCCCACATAAAAGATTAACAAACAAGTTAGCCAGCTTGGGAGTGGGTCTCAGGGTGGTAGCCTGGGTACAAAATTGGCTGGACAACAGGACGCAGAGGGTAACAGTAAATGGACTCCGCCAAAAAATTCCAGCACTCACCACCTCAAATATAAATTAGGGCACCTTCACAAAGAGAGCTTAAAAGTCATTTATTACTCAAAAAAGCCACACATTCCCCGCCTGACATGTTTCCGATGACTTGTCCTTTATCAAAGGCTGGGGAAACGCCAGATTAAACCAATTTAAATAGTACAACAATTCATGATGTCACAATTAAATCCAGAACTGATTGGTTAGCATAATTTCAAATAACTTCAATGTCCAACAAGGCATTCTTTAGCTTACATATATATATATATATATATACATATATATATATACTGTGTGTATATATATATATATATATATATATATTAAATAAAAAGTGTCACATTTATAACCCATATATAAATATTTATAATACATCTATGCCCAATAAATAGTAAAGTTATAATAAATAAATAAAATAAGGAGAAAATATGACAGGAAGGGGGGCTTTAATAAGAAGTACAGTGAACCTCTTTTAAAGTTCCTATACCCTTATAAAGTATTTAAAAGCCGTAATGGTAATCAAGAAAAAAAAAGGGTAAATGCGGGGGATATGCAAAGGAGGAAAAAGGAGAGAAGAATATAGGGATAAAGACATATACTGGTATTATGTCAGGATTGGACTGTTATACTGCCATAAGGACTGCCTACCCCAAGAGGCCCTTAAATTGGCAATCACCTCCTCTGTCCTGTCGCTAATCGACTATGGGCTGCCCATCTATGCTACAACCAACAACACTGCGCTTGCAAGAATCCAGCTCTGTATAAACAAGGCCTGCAGGCTAATGCTGGGGGCCCCTAAGTGCACCCATACGTGTCTGCTGTACTCCACCACCAACTTGCTCAACCTTGAAGAAGGACTCCACTTCCAAACCCGCCTTCTTGTAAAAAAGTGTACCGGGTCATAATGTCGTACGCTTAATAGCATACGGTATTATGCACGAACCCCAGACCTGTGTGTCTCCGTATTTGGACCCCGGAACTAGAATCCTAAGTGGGGGTCTGGGGGGTGTGGGCCAGAGCCCTGATAGATCGACAGTAATAAATCGCGCAATGCGATTAAGTTGCACGGCAGAATGCCATGCGACATTTTGACAGCGTGCTGTAAAAAAAGACCCTGCAATGGGCTCCCCCCCCCGGGTCGCCACCTCCCTGCAGCATGCCTCTCCCTCAGTCTCCGCCCGCAGCACTGTCAAAACCTCCCTTACTGTCCCCAGGTTAAGGACCTCTATGGTCCAGAGATCCGTTTGCTACTGGGCTCCCTCCTGGTTCAATTCCCTCCCAGCCAACATAGCCGACTCCACTAAGCCTGGTCCTTTCAAGGTCTCCCTCAGAAGCCATCTGGCAAGCACTCGCTACTGCAACTGCATCTAATTCCCCCTCCTGCCCCTTACCCTCACCCCTAGGCTGGGTCTGCCCTATCTACTTTTGCTGTATATGCCTGGGGTCTCAGGCAACATCTGCCGACTAATGTAATAAAATATCTCTGGTTGCTACCTGACGTGGTACTCGTGTACCTATATTATGACTACTGTGATCTACCTATTACCAAGCTTGTACCACCAGTGAATGCCTGTAACACTGGTTGCTTTTTTAATCTAAGCGTTATGTACTGTACTGTACTGTTTTGTTTGCTGTGATGTATTGCTCTCTTGACGATGTACCTTTGTAAATGAGTCTGACTCAAAGGTCTGTAAACCGATGACCTAATTAATACATAAAATAAAAATAAATATTAAAACAATCTTTACTTACAATTAACAATATTTTTTTAAAAAGATTAAGGTGGTAAAAATATGGCATAATTTGTATACTGAAGTCACCAGAAATAGTAAATTATAACCCACAAATTTTCACTTATCATAAGTATCACAAAAAACAGCAATATTAAATCTATCTCATAGCTTAGTATGACTGCAAAAATGATAAACTGTAGGCCCATGCATAAACCATCAGTATACAATCAGACTTTCTTTTTTTTTTCCTCTAGATAGACTTACATCTAGACTCTAGTTTAGACTGGGTTTTTTGTATGCCCCAAGTTTCAAAATCCAGAAAGTCTCTCTTTTTAAAAGCAGATTGTTATAATTCCCACCTCTCAGATTTCTATTCACTTTATCTATTCCTATAAAGGAGAAAAATGTTTAGAATCATTTGTATTTTGCACAACATGTGTTGCAGTAGCATATGTTGTGTCTTCCCCTGGCAATGACTCTAACATGTTCCCCCAATCGTGTCAGTTTATTTAACATATATATTTAAGCCAAGGAATGCCTGATTGGACACTGAAGTTATTTGAAATTATGCTGACCAATCAGTTCTGGATTTAATTGTGACATCATCAAGTGTTGTACCATTTAAATTGGTTTAATTTTGTATTTTCCCCAGGCTTTGATAAAGGACAAGTTGTCAGAAACATGACAGGCAGGGAATGTGTGGCTTTTTTGAGTAATAAATGACTTTGCTATAAGCTCTCTTCGTGAAGACATCCTATTTTAAATTCGAGGTGGTGAGTGCTGGAATTTTTTGGTTGAGTCCGTTGGATTTTCCCTATTAGCACCACCAGTCTGAGTGCGTATCCTTTTGTGTACCTAATGGTAAAGGATTCCACTCAGAAGGGTACATTTAAGTGGGTGTAATCACAGGGTTCAGTACTGGGGCCAGTCCTCGCTTTTTAATGTGTTTTATAAGTGACACTGCAGAGGGAATGGAAGGAAAAGTATGCCTCTTTGCAGATGACACAAAGATCTGCAACAGAGTTGATACACAAGGGGGAGCAGAAAGGATGAGAAGGGACTTGGCAAGGTTGGAGGAAAGGCCAAAAGTACGGCAGTTTAGATTCAATGCTAAGAAGTGCAATGCAATGCAATGCACCTGAGAAACAAAAAACCAGGGGACAAGTACACAATGGGGGGAGGTACTAACAACAGCAAAAATGGAAAGAGACCAGGGGGTAGTCATATCAGATGACCTAAAAGTAGGAAGGCAATGTGAGAAGGCAGTAAGGAGGGCTGGAGGGATACTGGGATGCATAGGGAGAGGCATCACCAGTAGAAAACAGGAAGTTGTCATCCCTCTGCACAAACAGTTGGTGAGACCCCATCTGGAGTACTGCATGCAGTTCTGGAGACCCCATCTCTGAAAGGACACAGGTAGGATAGAGGCAGTCCAGAGGAGGATGAATAAAATGGTGCAGGGTCTGCACCAGAAACCATATGAAGAGAGCCTAAAGAAGCTTAATACGTATACCCTCAAGGAAAGGAGGGAAATAGGAGACATGACAGAAACTTTCAAGTACCTCAAGGGAATCAACAAAGTCCAAGAGGGTAGCATCTTTCAGAAAAAGAGATGTGCAAGAACAAGGGGGCACAACTTGAAGATAGAGGGTGGATGGTCAGGGGCAATGTGAAGAAGTATTTTTTTCATGGAGAGGGTGGTATAAGCATGGAACGGCCTTCCTGAGGAGGTTGTGGAGCCAAAAATTGTGGGGGAATTCAAGAATGCATGGGACAGACATAAGGCAATTATAGTGGGGGGTAGGAGGAAGTAATCTGTTAGTTAACTAGGATCTGTAGCTTATCCAATAGGTAGGGAAATGGTCAGACTGGGCAGGCCAAGTGGTCCTTATCTGTCATCGAAGTCTAAGTTTCTGTGTTTCTATAGGAATAAGCGGCATGGGCTGAAAATGTCATGGGCCCACAGGCAAGAAAGTGTCTCTGGAATGGTTCAGCTCTTTTGCTGGTGAAACCTCCAGCTAGTAGGCAAATTGGCTGCCAAAAAGGAACCAGCGTTACACAGCAAACAGGAGTCCCTGGATCTCAGTCTCTTCGCACACAGCAGGCCTCAGCACTTTTAATTGAAAAAACATTAAACTCTATTTTCTTCTCGTTCGGTTCTCTTGCCAGTTGCAGTCTCAGCCGTCTTGCTGAGCAAACCTCAGTCTGCAGAAAGGCAGTTTCTGAAGCTCGATCCCTTTGTGGGATCAAAGCTGAACACAGAAGCCAAAATCAGGCCTCTCCTGTGAGAATCTCCACAAAGTCTAGAAGCTCCTCTCAGTTTGAGCACTCGAGCTGTACTGGAACCAGTTTCAAAACAGTTCTCAGACTTTTCCATTTTTTCCTCAATTCCTGCTAGTTAAGGGAACTGTCACTCACAGTCTTTTGTTCCCATTGGATCTTTTAGGTGGCAAACACTCAAGTTCACAGTTTCTCCCACAAGGCACCTGAGCTAAGGACCCCTCGAGGTCCCCTGAGTCCCGATTGGTTTAAACCCTGGAAGTCCCGGACCTAACATGGCTGCTCCCATCGGGCAGTGTACACTGCAAAGAATGCAGGTTAAATAACTGGCTCTAATTTAAAAGCAGTAATGAATTAGACATAAATACAGTACCATGTAGAGCTCCCTGTGCTTTGTTAGCAACAGCAGAGTGAGGCAAATCAGAGAAATGCCTGGCTGGTTGCGAGCTTCAGAACACTCAGACCCTGCCCAGGCTACTTATAGTATACACACTAGCTGTGGCACTTAAAGGGACAAAGGCATAGCACAGCACTCTCACACAGATCAAAGAAGAGCACCAACAACCATGGATTTACTATCTCTGATGGATGTCTACTTGGCAGTGGGCATCAGCCGAGCCCTGGGAGACACTTAAGGTAAGCCCCCCCCACCCGATTGGGGGGGTTACAGTTGTTTGATATTATAATCCCTAGATCCCTTTCCTGTTCTGTTTGCTTTATTTGCTCTCCTCCCTGTAAGTACTTGGCCAGTTGATGTTTACACCCTATATGCATACACTTCTTTGTATTGAACTTCAGCTGCCATGTTTCTGATAATTTCTCTTGTATACCCAAATCCCTCATGGCCTCAACCCCTCCTTCAATGTCGGCTCAATTCCATAACTTTGCATCATCTGCAAACAGACAAATTTCCCTTAAATTTTCTCTGATATATCACTAATATATATAAGGACAGGTCCTAGTACAGACCCTTGAGGAACCCCGCTCGTTACCTTCCTTACCCAGAATGTACACCATTTACCACCACCCTCTGACTTCGATCCTTCAGCCAGTTTTCCACCCATCTAGTTATTTTCTGTCCCACCCCCAGGCTCTCTGTCTTATTTACCAGCCTGCAGTGAGGGATGGAGTACATGAAAAACTCATTACTAAAATGCACAATCTAGGTGTGTCACCTGATATTGTCAACTGGACTTTAAACTGGTTGACAAATCGCTCTCAGAGAGTCAGAATTAATGATATATTGTCTGATTCAGGTAGTGTGACAAGTGGTGTACCACAGGGGTCGGTCTTGGGACCAACACTGTTGAATCTCTTTATCAGTGATTTACAAACAGGGCCAAATAACTTTATGGTTAAATTTGCAGACGATACTAAATTGGGGGGCAAGGTTAATGATCAAGAAAATATTTCTGCATTAAAGAAGGATTTGGAAGAAGTAACACTTTGGGCAGATGAAAATCATATGCAGTTTAATCAAGACAAATGTGTAGTAGTGCATTTTGGTGTAAATAATCCAAAAACGATATATTATATAAATGGACTACCACTTCACTCACCAAATTGTAAAAAAGATTTAGGGATATAAATAATAAACTTACAGCACATCAAATGATCACTGTGTTAGAACTGCTTGCATGACCAACAGACTTTTGAGGCAAATAAAATGCACTTTTGTTAATCGCAATGAACAATGCCTTATTCCATTGTATAGGGCATACATTAGACCGTATCTAGACTATGGCTCCCCTTTCTGGAATCCAAACCAAAAAAAAAAGACATAGCAATTCTTGAACAGGTTCAAAGGAGAGTAATTAGAATGATTCCAAGATTAACAAACTTGGATTATCAGAACAGATTAAAAGCTACTGGTCTCTTCTCTCTTCAAACTAGAGGATTAAAAGGTGATATGCTTATGGTTTTTAATTTAATAAATTCACCAGATCTAATGGAAAAATGTGGTCTAACACTCTCCAAAAGGAGACATGTTCCTAGACTGCATAATAAACAGCCTGAAGTAAAAATTTATAAGACCAGCAAAAGGGGAAACTTTTTTCCAATAAGAGCATCCACTGTATGGAACACCTTGCCACAAGAATTGGTAGAGGCAACTAGTGCCACTGTCTTTAAAAACAAATTAGATGTTTGGTTGAGGGATAATAGATGAATAATGTCCCACATAGTGTGGGGAACAGTCTTGATGGGCTCTGGCCTTCTTCTGTTCTGTCATACCAAATAATACCAAGTAGTAAAAGGCCTTATTGAAGCCCAGGTAGGCAACATAAATTGCCCTTCCTTGATCAACCACCTTCGTTGGCCCTATCAAAAAATTATATCCGATTTGTTTGGCAAGATCTCCCACTAGTGAATCCAGGTTGCTTTTCATCTAATAGTCTGTTGTCCATTAAGTATTTTACCACTGTTTCCTGTATTAGCACCTCCATCAACTTGCCCAGAACTGATGTAAGGCTGACAGGTCTGTAATTCTCTGTCTCCTCCTTGCAGCCTCCCTTGTGCAGTGATACTACATCATGTCACTCGGAACACACCCTGTATCTATCGACAAGTTAAATAACTTTGCTAAATGTGTTACCAACTCATCTCTCAACTCCCTAAGAATCCTTGGCTGCAAACCCTCCAGCCCTATTGCTTCGTCTACCTTTAATTTTTCAAGTTCTTCCTTAACTCTTTCCTCCCTTAATGGGATTTAATCCACTCCACATTCATCGCCACCCTTCTTCTTTAACTCAGGTCCGTTTCCATCCCCTGTTACTATGAATACACAGCAAAAATAACGATTTAAAACCTCAGCTTTCTCAAAGTGCCCCTCAACAATGTCAGAAGAAAAAGACTACCATTCCATCCAGGCTTTCCTGTTTTAAACTATGCAACCCCAGAATCTAATATCTACTTTGGGTTATTACCCTCACCTTTCCCCCACTTGCCCCCTACCCTGCTACTTTTCCCTGAGCAACTATTAGCCCTCTTACTCAGTCCTAACAGTGTCTGAATGCATTAATGGTTCCTGCACCCACCACCTCTGCCAGAAGGCAGTAGTAGTGGTTCAATAGCTCAACCAGTCTCTCTGCAAAATAACTTTCTCACATCCCTCCTGAATCTCACTACTGTCTGCTTCCATTCATGTCCCAGTGTTCATAATGCACCACTCCTAACATACTAAAAGCCAGCAGAATAGGCCAAATGGTCTGTCTTGCCTGCTTGAAAGCCAGCAACCTAACGGCTACTCACCTTACCATCCCCCCAACCCCCATGAGGGTTTTCATTTGTTTCAATTTCCCCTTGTACCAATACCACCCTTTCTTGAAGCCCTCCACTGTACCCTCTTACACCAGTCTCCCAGGCAGTGTATTCCACGGCTCCACCACCCTCTCAGTAAAAAAATGCTTCCTACACTCCCCCCTATAATTTCCTCCAGCTTCCACTCATGGCCACTGGTTGTTCCCTCTTCTTTAACCTAAACAGTTCCTTTGTTCCACTCCTGGTTATTCCCTTTACATACTTGAAAACCTCTATCATGTCTCCCCTATCCCTCCTCTCCTCCAGTGAGTAAAGCCCAAGCTTTTCCAATCTCTCCTCATATGGCTTCCCCTCCATGCCCTGAATCATCCTGGTTGCTCTCCTCTGAACCCTCTCCAGCAATACTATTGCCTTCTTCAGATTATGTCTCCAGAACTGTACACAGTACTCAAGCTGCGGCTTGACCAAGGCATTATACACAGGGAGGGTCACCTCCCTTCTTCTGGATGTAATACCCCGGCTATGCAGCCCAGTATCCTGTTTGCTTTGGCTGCTGTTCTTCTACAATTTTCAGAGTTATTCATTTTGACATCTACCACCACACCTAATTCCCTTTCTCCCAATGTACTTTGCAGTGTGACCTCCCCGGTGTATACATGGCCCAGGTTTTAACCCCAAATGAAGTACCTTACATTTCCTGGCATTAAATTTCAGTCCCCACCTCCTTGACCACCCCTCCAGAGTATCCAGATCCCCCTGGACTGACTCCCTCGCTTCTACACAATCCACCATTGCTCCCAGTTTTGAATCATCCGCAAAGAGACGCAACCTATTTTTGACCCCCCCCCCCACATCTGAGACGTAGGCATTGAACAAGAGTGGCTCCAATACTGAACCTTGAGGGACCCCACTGATTACCTTCCTGGGGGAGGAGAGTATTCCACCCACCATTACCCTCTGTAAATGCCCCGAAAGCCAATTCTCAACCCAAATGAGCTCCTGTCCTTCCACCCCCATCTCCCCCATTTTTGCTATCAAATCATTATGAGGCACTGAATCAAACGCCTTGCTGAAATCTAGGTATAGAACATCCACTAACCTACGTCTATCCAAGGCCCCCGTCACCCAATCATAAAACTCTACAAGGTTGGTCTGACACGATCTGCCTGTGACGAAGCCATATTGTTTATCATCCTGATGTCCTAACCTTTCCAACTGCCTCCCAAGTCTCTCCTTGATAAAGCCCTCCATTACTTTACCTACCTACCACAGATGTCACACTGACGAGCCTATATAATTTCCCATCTCCTCCCGAGACCCCCCCTTTATATATAGGCACTACATAAGCCACCCTCCAGTCCTGTGGCACCCATCCCATCTGCAGAGAGGTATTAAAGAGAGCAGCCAGTGGAGCTGCCAGTACCTCCGCCAATTCCTTCATAACCCTTGGATGTAATCCATCCAGCCCCGGCGCCTTATTGGTTTTTAGTTTCCGAAGGGCATCCTCACCCTATCCACTGTGATTCCCCCTATCCACTGTGATCCCTTCCCCCAATCACTCCCTCATGCAACCTTCCTACTCCATCTTGGTCTGGGCCAGCCTGTACCCTAGCCTCTTTCCATCCTCTGATCTCAGACAGAGACCAAACTCTCATTTTTGCTGACACTCCTCTGAATATTTCCTCACACTCTGCCTAGTTCATTCCTTTCAGGAACTTGAAGGTCTCTATCATATCGCTCTCTCCCTTGTGGTCTCAAGCAAGCATATGTTCAGAGCCTTAAGCTGATCCTCATAGGATCTGCCCCTGCCCTGCTGGCCCTGAATCATGTTAGCTACTCTATGCTGCACCATGTCTTGCCTGTCTTTGTCTTTTCTTAGGAATGGGCTCCAGAACAGTTTTCCAGATGTGGCCTCAGAGATCTACAGAGAGGCAGTATCACCTCCTTCCTCCTGCTGTCAAATCCCTTCCCTAAACATTCCAAAATCCTGGTTGCCATGTTGTAGGCCTCACGAAGATGCCAGCAGAAGAAGGCCATTTTGTCTATCAAGTCTGCTCATACTGCAGGGTCCACAGCTTGAGCTAATGTCCCTGCCCTCCCTCCCCACTCCTCCTGTCCTCCCCACCCATGATCCTTAACCTTCCCCCATGCCTATCCCAGCCTCTCTTAAAGCTGCCCACTGTCTTCAACAAGATGACCTCTTCCAACAGCGCATTCCAAGTGTCCACCACCATCTCTGAGAAGAAGTGCTTCTTGACCTCCCTCCTAAACCTCCCACCCTTCAGCTTAAGACTGTGCCCCCTCATGTTACAGTTGCCTCTCAGCTTAAAGAGAGTCTCCTTATCAATCTTATTTATCCCTTTCAACTACCTGAAGGTCCCAATCATGTCTTCTCTCTCTCTCTCTCTCTCTCGTCTTCCAGGGAGTACATGTTCAGTGCCCTCAATCTCTCCTCATATGCCTTACCCTGCTGACCAGCTATCATCTTTGTAGCCCTCCTTGGAACAATGGCTACATTACTTAAGGGAGTCACTTATGAGTACTCCCAGGTCCCATTTCTCAGGAGTAGTACCAACTTAATCCTTCCCATTCAATGTTCCGTCCTGGGGGTTCTTGTTCTCTATGCACATCACTTTGCACTTGTGGCCTTGAATTTCAACTGCCAAACTTTGGACCACCTCTCTGATCTTTGCAGGTTCCTCTGCAGCTCTGTAACCCCTTCCTCACTGTGTAGCATGCCACTGAGCTTAGTGGCATCTGCAAAAGACACCTCTTGTCTTGTATTCCTTCTCCTATGTCACTGCTGAACATATTAACAAGGATTGGTCCCAGGACTGAACCCTGTGACACCTTACTTGTGAACTCCCACTCCTGACTCAACCCCTTTTACCACCACACTCTGCTGCCACCTTCCCCATCAGCTTCTCACCTTTTTAACTAGATCCTTTGCTGTTCCCACATCTTCTAACTTCTTCAGCAAACTTCTGTGCAAGACACAGAAACACAGAATTTGTCATCAGAAGGACCACTTGGCCCACCCAATCTGCCAGATAATCCCAGCCTAGGCTGTTTCCACAGACCCTAACTGGTCTCAGGGGACCTTTCCTCAATGAGGGCGTATTTTCTAATATTCCCTTGTGTCTATTCCATGAATGCTTGAATCCCCCACTGTTTGTGCTTCTACCACTTCCGCTGCCAGTCTGTTCGAGGTATCTACCACCCTTTTAGTGAAGCAGTACTTCCCTCTTAAACTCTACCCCCTCTAGCTTCATCATACACCCTGTTCATTTTTTGTCATTTGAAAGAGACTTCCCTCCTGCATCTTGTTCACCAAAGTGAAGTAACTGTAGATTTCTATGATGTTCCGGCATGTTCTACTTTCTTCCAGGATGTACATGTTGAGATCCCTCAGTCTCTCCTTGTATGGCTTCTCATGCAACCCCTTCACCATTTTAATTGCCCACCTCTGGACTGCCTCTACCCTGTTTATGTCCCTTCTTAGGTGCAACCTCCAAAACTGTACACAGTATTCCAGGTGAGGTCTCACCAGCGATCAAAGCAGTGGCAAGACCACCTCCCTTCTCCTGCTAGACAGGCCACTTCCTATCCACCACAGAATCCCACTAGCCCTGCCACTTTGAGGCTGTCAGTTATAACCCCCAGATCCCTTTCTTGCTTAGTGACTGTCAGTACCTTCCCCCATCCGATACTCAGGCCTTGGGTTCCTATGCCCTAGGTGCACGATTTAGCACTTTTTGGTACTGATCCCCAACTGCCATGCTCCTGACCAGTCCTTCAGTTTCCCAAGATCCCTGCGCATTTTCTCCACCACCTTGTGAGTGCCACCCTATTACAGATTGTGGCATCTTCAAAATGGTATCTCTTCCCTTCCAGTTCATCTGCAATGTCACTTATGAAGACACTGAAGAGGACCGGTCCCAGTGCTGAGCCCTGCGGCACGCCACTGGTCACTCTCCCATCTTTTGGGTTACTGCCATTAACCACCACCCTCTGTTGCCTATCCTTTAGCCAGTTTCTTTTGTTTTGGTAATATGTTTTGTTAAAACTGCTCTGTGCACACAATGTACACTAATATATTCTCATAGCTTACACATTTGCAGAGTTGTGTTTTTCTTTACATTATTACAATCGTAGTCAGGCAGAGTACTTCGCAAGTGTATGTGAGGCAAGTGTGCCCCTCTTTGTTACAGCACGAGGAGAGGTACATCAGTCATCCTGTTCATTAAATCTGGTAGCCGGACACATCATGTACAATAAGTCTAAGATCTTATAGATCTCTGAATCAGCTTACTGGCAAAGTGGTAGCACTACTGCCTGCAACATCAACGACCGGTGTTCGGAAGTGAGCACAGTGCATCAGAAGATCGTCTGGGGGGAGGTCTGATGAGCATCCCAGGGGCAGCTCTCCACCTCTGGGGGGGTTGTGGTTTCCAGGCATACTAGTGATACCCAGTGGAGACTGGGTGTCCAGCAGCCAGGACCACCTGGCACTGTGGAGTCATCGATGGATGTTTGTAGGAAAGGCGTGAAAGCATGTCCATTCCACACTGACATCACTGCATGTCCACACTCTTGGGGGAAAACCAAGGAAAAACCCTGTGTGGCTGTGCACCATGAAGTCCTCCAACCCCACACTGAATGACACCTCAGACAGCCCCAGAACCTAACTTGGTAGATTTTGGTCTCCCCTTTGGGGGCACCACCACACGGGGCAAGTGTGGGTCTGGGTTACAGGCGGATGCTAGTGTTGGGCATGGATATACAGAGTCGGGGATAACCCCGCCAGAAGCACAGTGAATAAACAGAACTGAAAGATCTTGTATAACTCTTGAGCGAGGGGGGATGGTGGCTGGGCGGGGTGTGACCCAGAAGGCAGAAGGAAGTCAGTGATGGAAAAAACAGTACAATGAGGAGATTGGGAGGGTTCTAAAATAGTGCTGTGGAGAGGATTATGGTTGATTTAGGAGGTCCAGGAGGGTATAGCGGGTTCTGCTATTACAGAACACAGATAGTGTCCTGACCAATTACATACATGAGCCCTAGTCCACCTGGAAGTGCCCAATTCCACCTTATCATTCAGGGAATCTGTATGTTTTGTGCATACGTATATCTGGTTAACCATCTCCTGCCAGGACATGATGTTTGAGATAGTTGGAGTGGGGCAGACCCTAGTAGGGTTTTTTTTTTTTTGTATTTTTGTTGCTGTTAGCAATATGCTTACTAGGTATCAGGAGTTAGGATCACAAAGCCCCCTGAGCATTTGGAGTAGGAGGGTTCTGCAATAGTGGTGGGGCAGAAGATTATGGGTGATTTAGGAGGTCCAGGAGGGCAGACAGTCAGTGGCTCAGCAGGTAGCACACTCACCGCTGAGGCCAGGAGATCAGAAGGCTGTGGGTTCTATCTCCATACCAGGCACTTGGGTTAATATCCCAATACTGACACTGTAGTGCAGCATGAGGGGGTGCTGCACTCCTGAGGTGCCGTCTTTCAGATGAGACATTAAACCAAGGTCCCATCTGCCTGTTCTGGTGGTAGTTTAGATGGATGTTAAAGATCCCATGGCACTTCTTGAAAACTGTAGGGGAATTTTTTATTAAAAATAAAATAGTCAACAACCAAACAAAAAATTTACTTATTCCATAATCCAACAAACATTAACATAGGCCAAGTCTTTGTATTTAACACATTCTGTACAGTTTTATCATTATGTTATTGGTGTATCATTGTCTGTAATCCATGGCATTGCTTTCCACAATTCTTGGATTGCTTCCCCCGATTTTTCCATCTTTTCTTTAAAACATATCTTCTTTACATTTAGTTCAAGTCTATTTAGTTGTTTAACATAATTCCCTTATTTTTGTTGAAAGGTGAATGCACACCTTACTAACCAAATATGCCACTTAAACACCACCATTATAACCTGTAAAGTACTCACATTCCGTTTAGCCCATGCTCTGCTAAATTTCCCATGCATTATATTTTCATAGTTCAGCTGTTTAAACACATCTTCTCTCCATTTCCTTGCTAAGAAAATCCAGCACCCCTCAATAAAAGAGCATGAAAAAAGGAGATGTTCCATTGTTTCTATTTGCAAAATGCATTTTGGTCTCACACATATTCTCTCAGCCTGTTCTTGTGTTTCTGGTTTGATTTTGTGTTAATGTTTTCGTGGCATGCCATCCAGTGAATGTCCCACATATTCTCTGGGATTCTTTTATTATTTAGAAATGATAGTAAAGTAGCCCTATCAGATTCTGGACATTTTTCAAAAACTGTCTCTACTATACACATTCTAGCCGCCACTATATGATGATAAAATTGTTTCCTGTTTTGCTGCAACATTTGCTGCCCTGTTACCTGCCACTGTTTTAACCATAAAAATGCGCTTCTTACATATTCCAGAATCACAGCTGCTTTCTTAAAGGCTTTCAAATTATTGTGTTCCCATTCACCCATCCAGGGTTTACATGTCTCTCAAAGAAAAAATTACTCACCTTAGTAATGTTGTTTCTTCTAATGGAGTCTTGCTATATTCTGACATGTGCAGTGAGTCCCAACCTTCGAACTGCCCCGGAGATGAAAGAGTTAACTTTCCATGCCAGGCATGGAACGCTGAGCTCGAGCTCAGTTGAGACTCCGTCTATTGTTCTTCAAACTCAAACCATCAGATCTTTATGAGCTAAACTCACTAAGGTCCTGTGTGGAAGCTGTAAACCTACACTAGCCAACTGGCTACTAAACATAAAACACATTTTTGGGTCCCAACACAAAGACTCAAGTCAGGAGACCCAAAAATGAAAACACAACACCCACTCACCGCAAAAAGAAGGGGTGAAACAAAAAGGTGTGCACCTACTAAGTACCAACACTGCACTGCCCACCCACATCCCAAAAACAGAGGTTCTGAGAGGGGCAGGCGGGGGGGGGGAGGTCAGAATATAGCAAGACCCCATTAGTAGAAACAACATTACTAAGGTAATTTTTTTCTTCAAACAACATGAAGTCTTGCTATATTCTGACATATGCAGACTACAAAGCAGTACCTCCATGGAGGAGGGACAGAGCCTACTTAGGAAATAGGCTCTGAAGCACAGCTGTGCCAAACCAAGTATCACTCCTAGCTTGGATGTCCAGGGAGTAATGCTTGGTAAAAGTGTGAACTGTTTTCCAGGTAGCTGCTTGACATATCTCTAGAATAGGGATGTCCCTGGCAGCAGCCAGGGAAGCAGCTGTACCTCTGGTAGAGTGAGCCCTCAGGCCTGAGGGGGGAACCTTACCCAATTTTTCACAGCAAAATTGGATATAAGAGACAATCCACCTGGCAATGGATCTTTTAGTGGCAGGTTTCCCTTTACCAACCTCACCATAAGTGAGGAACAGTTGGAGGGAGTCAAACCTGTGACCCTTGGTACACTCTATGTAGTAACTAAGGGCTCTTTTCACATCTAGACTGTGCAGTCTCCTCTCGCCAGAGGAGGAATGGTCAGTGAAGTACACTGGAAGAGACATAGATTGATTAAGGTGGAAATCTGAAACCACCTTAGGCAAGAACTTCCTGTTAGTCCTGAGGACCACCTTATCTCTATGAAAGGAGATAAAATCAGGCTCCACTGACAAGACTTGTAATTCACTTATGCGTCTGGCAGAAGTGATGGCTACCAGAAACACAGTCTTCCAAGTTAAGTACTTAAGCTCTACTGAAGATAAAGGCTCAAAGGGGGGTTGCATAAGCTGAGCAATGCAAACATTGAGGTCCCAGGCAGGGGTAGGGTCCCTGAATGGAGGGCTGGTGTGAAGCAATCCCTTGAAAAACTTGGAGAAAACAGGGTGAGCTGAGAGAGAACAGGGCTTACCTGCTGAAATAAAAGCAGACACAGCTGCCAAATGCACTTTCAGTGTAGCTGGTCTTAGCCCCAAGCTATTTAAGTGAACCATATAATCAAGGACTGTGGGCAGATCAGCAGATTCTGGGGAAATATGCTCCCCAGAGCACCATATGGAAAATCGTTTCCATTTAGAATTATAAGTAGCCCTGGTAGAAGGTTTTCTAGAAGCCTTCAGGATATCCATTACACCTTGAGAGAGGTGTAAATCAGCAAACTCTAACTCTTCAAGAGCCAGGCCTTGAGATTGAGAGATCTGAGGTTCGGGTACCAAACCCTCCCCTGAGCACAGATTAACAGGTTGTAATTCCTGGGAAGACACAGGGGGAAGATGGACTGCTAAGGACAGCAGGAGTGGATACCAGGGCTGTCTGGCCCAGTCTGGAGCAATCAGGATCATCTTGCAAGGTTGAGATCTGATTTGACAAGCACTTTGAACAGGAGAGGAAGGGGAAAAGCATAGAGAAACTTCCCTTCCCAATTGAGAACTAAGGCATCCAGAGGGACTGAGCCCAATACTGGGGGTCTGCAGCAAAAAAGGGGAAGTTGGTGATTGTCTGGGGCTGCAAAAAGATCTATCTGCAGGGTGCCCCATCTGGAAAATATCACCTCCAAGACCAGGGGATCCAGTGACCATTCATGATGGCCCTGGGAAATCCTGCTGAGAGCATCTGCCAGGACACTGTCCTTTCCTGGGAAGTGAATTGCTGTGAGGGAGGTGTTCGGGGAGTAAGCCAGAGACCACAACTTCAGTGCTTCGGTGCACAAGGCCGTAGACCGAGTGCCTTCTTGCTTGTTGATGTACCACATTGTGGTGGTGTTGTCTGTTGTGACCTGTACAACTTTGTTCTGAACAGATTTGGAAAAAGCTTGAAGTGCTAGAAATACTGCTCTGAGTTACAACAGATTGATATGGAGCAGAGATTCCTGAGGGAACCACAACCCCTGGGTGGTGAGGTCGCCCATGTGAGCCCCCCATCCCAAGAGGGAGGTATCTGTAGTAAGGATTAAGGCCAAGGGAATATTTGCCTTGTCACAGGCTGCAGCCTGCACTACCCCAACATGGCTGCATTGTTGTGTAAGGAACTCTGTATCAGAGCCTGACAATGTGTACCTCTTGTCCATTCTCTTATCCACAGGAGGTATAGTGTGAGGAGTTTTTAGAATTTTAAAAGTCTGTTTCCCAAAAGATTTATGCAAGGGAATAGACAGCCTCCTAGACTCTGGGATATCCATCATTTCTACATAGTCAGGCTCCTCTTGATCATCCACAGCTTCCTCCATAGGGAGCTGGAGGGTTTCAGCAACTTTTTGATAAAACATAAAATGAGAAGGGGACTCAAAGCCTAGGAGGAAACACTCCTGAAGGTCTGTCTGGGGAGATGTCCGGGTCAATGGGCACATCCAGACTTTCAAATCCACATTCACTCTCCTCATACTCCTCTTCCCCCTCCTCCGGTTCATAATATTCCTCTAAATCATAGTCTTGAACTGGTGGAACCGGCCGAACCGAGCGCCTACCTGACAGTGCCGGTTCGGTCAGAACCAGGGAAAACAACTGGACAATTTTGATCGCTTTGGCTATTTCTTCAGCGGTTGGAGAGGAAAGTTTGGCTCCACACCTGCTGATTTCCTAGTCCTTTTGCTGGAACCGACTCCTCAGAGTCGGATCTCCTTTGCCAAGAAGTCTCGCCTGGTCAGAGGGCACTCCTTCTGGTTCGGTTTGAACCGAACGGCTGGCCATCCGTTCAGCGGACTTTTTGGCCTCCCTTCCTTGAGCCTACCAACTCTCTTTTCCAGGGTAGCTGCAGGAAAATTTTTACAAATCTGGCAGTCTGCATTGGGGTGGTCAAACCCCAGACAATAAACACAGGTGGTGTGGGGTCAGCCTTGCAAAGACTTCCCACACACTACAGTGTTGAAACCCAGTGGGCCCGTTTTTCTTTCAGGTTTCTAGACATAGTGCCAGTCCTATCTAAACTTACCTGCTTATGGCAATCCGGCAAGACCCTCTTATCAGTTTCCAACCGTGTCACGGGTCGTGGAAAAAAACGTAATAAAATCCGTTTTTTTTTTAGAACTGATAACCGGTAACCACACTCTAAAATTACAATTCAAGATTTTTTAAACACTTGATTGGTTCAAACCGAACCGATGCACCGTTTACAAGTTCCACACAGAATAGAGTAAAATATAACCTATCTAGTACTCACAAATACCACAGACAGAGACTGAACCGACAGGTTACAGTTTAATTTCGGTCGAAAACCTAGAAAACAGCACTTTAACTGAAAAAATGAACCGAGCAGAAGGAGAAATCTCCGGAGCGACTGTTCAGTGAGGCGGAGTAAAGAATCTGACGGTTTGAGTTTGAAGAACAACAGATAGAGTCTCAACCGAGCTCGAGCTCAGCGTTCCATGCCTGGCATGGAAAGTTAACTCTTTCGTCTCCGGGGCAGTTCGAAGGTTGGGACTCACTGCATATGTCAGAATATTGCAAGACTTCATATTGTTTGAAACGTGTTACCATCCCCCTTTCTGACCTGTCAATAATGGCTTTAAATTAGCATATAGAAAAAAGCTATTAAAAATATTACAGGGTAGGCCATTTGTAGTCCGCCTTGTTTTACTGAGAGGTATAAAATGTTTACTTTTATGGGGCTTAAGCTGCTTCCCCATAGGGCCTGAAAAAATAAACTTAAGAGAGCTGTTTCCATTTTCTTTGGGGGACGAAATAGCTAATAAAGAGGAACACTGGAATCAGAAAAGTTTTAATCAAGTATACCCTTTTCTTTTTACTTATTTTCCCTTTATTCCATTGAGCTACATTCTGCTTACCCATACTCATTTTTTGTTCCCAGTTTAATTCATCCATCTCCCCTCTTCTGAATTCTATCCCAAGTATATTAATATTTTCTGGTTTTATACATATACCTTCTATTGATTTCTTTTGATTTAAAGTGTAATTGAAACACTGTCCCACACATTTTGCTAAAGGCAGCCCCAGAAAAAGTACCAAATATTTTACAAACTCTAACAACCTCTCTCAATGATTCCTCATCTTTCACTAAAACATTCATATCATTCGTGAATGCAAGCACTTTATAAGGAAACAATTGTCCTGAGATCTCCACAGCTTTTATCCTGTTAGATATACTGATTTTCCTTAACAATGGATCAATAAAAAACAAACAAAAAAACATACAGAATTGGGCTCAGTGGGCAACCTTGTCTAACTCCCCTCTGTAACTGTGTCATTGGTCCTTTCCACCCCTGGACTGTTGTGATTACTGTAGCTGTTCTGTAGATGCTTTTCAACCAGCCAATAAAGGTACCAGGTAACCCAAAGTATGCCAGAATCTCCCATAAATATGCATGATTTATCCTATCAAAAGCCTTTTCCTGGTCCAGCGAGGCCAAATATCCATCAATTAAGCCATTTTCCCTCTTCCTACTATTTGCCTTGTGAAGAGCAGATGTTGCTGTATTTGCCTTTCTGGTATCGTGTATGTCTGAGCTTGTGATAAGATGTCTTGAGCTCTTTGCGGGTGATTCAAAATTGGGAGCACTGGTTGACAGTGAGGAAGCGAGGGAGACAGTCCAGCGGGGATCTGGATATCCTGGAGGGGTGGTCAAGGAGGTGGGGACTGAAATTTAAGCCAGGAAATGTAAAGTACTTCATTTGGGGGTCAATAACCCGGGCCATGTATACACTGGGGCACACTGCAAGCAACATTGGAAGAAAGGGATTTAGAGGTGGTGGTAGACGTTAAAATGAATAATTCTGAAAACTGCAGAAAAACTGCAGCCAAGGCAAACAGGATATTAGGTTGCATAGCCAGGGGAATTACGTCCCGAAGCAGGCAAGTGATCCTCCATATATATATATACACACACACACACACACACACACACACACACATATATATATATGGGTTAACAAGCCAGTATTCATGTAAAGAGGAACCTAAGAGGTGTCTAGGATAGCATTAAATACTGCTGTTATCTCTTCAGTTAATTCTACACCTATAATTTTTAAGATTTCTTTAGGTAATCCATGATTCGGACCTGGAGATTTTCCCCCTTTAAGTCCCGAGATCACTTCCTGGACTTCCCCCACCTCCAAGGGCCTTACCAGATGCTCTAGTTGTTCCTCCTTTATCCTAGGGATTTTTGTCTCTGTAAAAGTTCATTCAAACCTGTCATGGCTGTGCTAGCAGTACATACAAACAGGTTACTCACCTGTAACAGTAGTTTTAGGAGTGGTATATGTTGTTCATCCACACTTACTGGCATGTCTCTTCCCCTTTACGGATCACTGGAAGTCTTCAAGCTGGCTCCTCCTACCCACCCGGGAGGTATATACCACAACTCCCCATGGCCTTGGGTCACTGGGCTGGTTGTGTAATGCGTTCATGGCAGGGAGGTCGAGATGGGTCCATGTGGATGAACAACATATACCACTCCTAGAACTACTGTTACAGGTGAGTAACCCGTTTTTCTAGGATCATGGATATGTTGTTCATCCACGCTTACTGGCAGACTCCTGGCAGTTTGCCAGGAGGAGGGAGGCAAGGCACAGACCCCCTCTATACTTCCTTGGGAAACAGATTGGAGAACTATGGCCTCAAATCCAGCATCCTGGTGTTACTCAAGGTTGATGTGGTAGTGGGTGATGAAGGTGTTTGCTGACTTCCAGGTAGTAGCCCGGCAGATTTCCTGG
Source organism: Neoceratodus forsteri (assembly GCA_016271365.2). Lineage (NCBI taxonomy): Eukaryota > Metazoa > Chordata > Ceratodontiformes > Ceratodontidae > Neoceratodus > Neoceratodus forsteri. The sequence continues at coordinate 67,999,869 of CM028133.1, forward strand.
ATAGGGATGTCCCTGGAAGCAGCCACCGATGCAGCGGTATGGTGGGTAGAATGAGCTCTTATCCCTCTGGGAGGCTCCATGCCCAACTCATAACACAGACCTATGCATGATGTAATCCATCTTGCAATAGTCCGCTTTGCTGCAGGTCTGCCAGAAGCAGCTTCAGGGTAGGTGACAAACAGCTGGCGAACCTCTCCCCAAATTTCTGCCATCCTCTCTTTATAATAGGACAGAGCACGTCTCAGGTCCAAGATATGGAACCTGTACTCAGCCTCCGAGGTGTAATTAGGGTAATACACTGGGCAGAGTTAACACCTGGTTAAGGTGAAATTGTGACACCACCTTCAGAAGGAATTTCGGGTGGGGGCACAGGACAACCTTGTCCCTGTGGAAGACCAGATAAGGGGAGTCCAACAAAAGAGCCTGGAGCACCCTGTCCTTCCGGTAGACGTGACAGCCACCAGGAAGGCCATCTTCCACGACAAGTGTGACAAGGCACACTTGTGCATTGGTTCAAATGGCTTGCCCATGAGCTTTACCAGTAATAGCAGTAGATCCCACAGATGTGGAGGTTCACGCACCGGAGGGGATATGTAATACAGGCCTTTAAAGAAGCGCCTGACCACTATCTCCTGCACCAACGTTGGCTGACCGGCCCGTGCCAGGTAGGCAGAGATGGCTGACAGGTGCACCCTAAGGGTCGATGACCGTAGACCCCTTTTGGAGAGAGATCAAAGGTAGTCAAGAATGTCAGCCACTGAACAGGATAAAGGGTCCAGGCCCTTGCCCTGACACCAAATGGAAAACCATTTCCATTTGAAGGCATAACATTTCCTGGTTGATTCCTTTCTGGATGCCTCCACCACAGTGTAGACATCTTCGGAATGACCCAAAGCCTGGAACTCTAGCCACTCAGGTACCAGGCTGTGAGGTGCAGGGATTGAAGGTCTGGATGGAATACTTTCCCCTGACTGAGTGAGATCAGGTCATGGTGTGTACAAAGCTGCTCCAGGTGCCTGCAGCTGAGGCTGAGGAGATTTGGATACCAGAACTGGCATGGCCAGTCTGGGGCTACCAGAATCACCTTCACCTTGTCCCTCCTCACCTTGAGGAGCACCTTGGGGATCAAGCAAAATGGAGAGAAGGTGTAGAAGAGGCCTGGGGTCCATGGCCTCGAGAAGGCATTCCCCTGCGGTGAGCCCTGCTGAAGGGGGTTGGGCGTGAAATAGCCTCAGCTTGATGTTTTCCCTGGAGGCAAACAAGTCCACCATAGGTTTGCCCCAACGGGAGAACAGGCTGTAAGCTACCTCTGGATGGAGGGACCACTTGTGGCATGTCTGGCCCAAGTGGCTGAGAGCATCCACCAGATGGTTCGAGGCTCCTGCCACATGGATGGCTAGGAGATCTGCCTCCAATCGGCTCACAAAGATCCAGATGTGGAGCGCCTCCTTGCAAAGCAGATGGGAGTGCATGTCAGCCTGTTTGTTGAGGTTGTACATGGTCATGGTATTGTCCGCCTGGACTTGAACCACTGGACCCTGGAGCTGAGAAGCAAAAGCTGACAGTGCCAGTCTGACTGCTTTAAGCTCCAACAGATTGATACGGCATTGGGACTCCTCAGGGGTCCAGAGCCCGTGGGCCCTTTTGTCCTCCATGAGAGAGGCACTGGTCATGATAATGGCTGTCAGCTCTGGGCGGAAAAACAGGATCCCTTCCTGCAACCGGTTTGGGGCGGTCCACCATTGGAGAGTGTCCCACATCTTCTGGGTTACAGTGATCAGTTGGTCGAAATGACCATGGCACTGAGTCCAGTGTGCAGCTAGCTCCCACTGAAGGAGGCGCATGTGCAACTGGGCCCACCAGACCACCGAGGTGCACGCCGCCATATAGCCCAGAAGGCGCAGAAAGTCCCGGGCAGGGCGCAACTGTCCAACCAGAAATGATTGGGCAAAGGAGAAAAGAACCTCCGCCCTGTCCACCGGGAGCCAAGCTCTGGCTTGAAGAGAGTCGAGTTCTGCCCCGATGAAGCCCACCACCTGATAAGGCACGAGTTCCGATTTGGCCTCACTTGATTAAGAGGCCGAGTTGGGAGCAGGTCTGGAGGGCCAGATCCCAGGACCTCTCCACCTCCTGTTGGGTGGGACATGCCACAAGCCATTCATCGAGGTAGGCAGTAAATTCTGACCCCCCCCCCCACCGACGCCCAAGATAGGCCGCCACCAGTGCAGTGCATTTGGTGAAGACCTGTAGGGCCAATGACAGGCCGAATGGCATGGCTCAGAACCGTACAGGGTCCCCTCGACCCTGAAGCAGAGGAACTGCTGATGGGATGGACGGATTTGGACGTGAAAGAATGCATCCTGCAGATCCAGTGAGCAAAACCACATGTTTCACTCCAAGGATGGAATGATCTGGGACAGAGTTACCATCCAAAAGGTGCAAGACCTGAGATAATGATTCAGGTCGTGGAGATCTAGAATGGGGTGCCAGACCCCGTCCACTTGGGTACCAGAAAGTACCTGGAGATGAAGCCTGGATCTGCTGGAAGATCCACCACAGGAGTTGTTGCCTCCTTGAGGAGGAGCTGAGCAATGTCATCTTGAAGGGCCAACTGGGTGTGAGCGGATATCCGTTCCTCCCAAGGGGCACAGGCTTGGCTGGGAGGGTACTGCTCAAATTCTAGAGGCAGTCCCTGACCAACCACTTCAAGAACCACCTGTCCGAAGTGACAGCGGACCAGGCGGAAAGGAAGTGGCAGAGCCGGCCCCCCACGGAAGGACCCAAAGCTGACGTGACGGGGGAAGGTGGCAACCCCCACCCCATCACTGAGCAGGCCTGGAGGAGGAAGAGGCTCCAGAACCTGAACCTCTGCCTCCTTTACAGGCCTGCTGGGGTCCGAGCTTGGGCCAAGGGCGCCAAGCTTGAGCCTGCTGCTGATGCTGGTGCTGCTGTCCCTTCCCTTGGAAGGAGGACTGCTGAGCTGCAGGGGAAGAATGCTGAAAAGGCTTCTTCTTCTTATGCTGATTCTTGCCCAAAGAACCCTTGGCAGAAGTAGCATCCAAGGTGGCACTGAACTGCTCAATGCGCTGAAGGTGACGGGCCACTCCTGGGCCGAACAAGTCAGTCCCAAGGAAGGGCACATCAGCTAGTTTGTGCTGAGTATCTGCTGGAAAGGAGGATAACCTCAGCCAAGCCCTGCGACGAGTGGCAACTGCGGCAGCCATCAAGCGGGCACAAGAATCCCCACTGTCCAGGGCTGTCTGGAGCTGCGGTTTGGCAACAGCTCGGCCCTGGTCTCGGACCTGCTTGACCGTGGTCTTCATGTCCATGGGGAGATGTGGAAGGACCTCATGCAACGACCCGAGAAGAGCAAGAGAGAAGTGCGCCATGATGACGGTTGAACTTGCCTGATGAAGGCCCAAGAAGGAGGCCGCATAGACCTTTCTCGCCAAATGGTCCAAGAACTTGGACTCTTTATCGGGAGGTCAGTCCACGTCAGCAGAACTGCCAGTATGCCTGAACACAGAGGCGGTCACCAGGCTCTCAGCCGAAGGGTGCTCTGTGAACCCTGCTAGAGACCCCATGGGTGCCACATACTTGCGGGCCATGCGTGCAGATGGAGCTGGACAAGAGGCAGGGCATTGCCAGAGTTCAAGTGCCGGACCAACAATGGTCTCGGCCACAGGAAAGGCCTCCGTCGGGGTGTCCCCTCTTTTAAGGATGTCTGTAAGAGGGTACTCCGCCTCTTTTTGGATGGGTTCCAGGGGCATCCCTGTGGACTCAGAGATGAGGCAAAAGGATCCCTTGGAAGGAGGAAGGATCCCTAGGCCAATGGACGACTCATCATCCCCAGGATAAGAGTGAAGCCCGGTGACATTTGAATCCAAGGAGTCGGGATACAGTGGCCTGCCGCCCAAATCACCCTCGACACGCCGAGGGCGGTCCAGGGTGACTTGACCGATAGACACCAGGGGAGCCCAGTGTCCAGTCTGTCTTGTTTTGAAGGAGCCCCTCCCACAGGCTACTTAGGCGGCGATTTCACAATGGGTGGAGAGACCAGTTTAGGCTGAAGAGGTGGGCTTGCCATCCCCGCAGGCAGGGAACCAAAGATTTCGGCTACAGAGGGGTCGGCTTCAGCCTAGGAGGTGAAAGCCAAGTAATGGCTGGGGTAGGAGAACGAGTAGGCTTGTGCCCGGATAGGATCAGCTGTTGCCATATGAGGTCCTTGTAGCGCCAGTGGAGTTTCTGCCAGAGCCTCTCCTCATCTGAGGAGGACAAAGACGACAAATGACGTTGCCTCTCCTTAGAGTGCTTATGGCTCTTCCTCGGCCTTCCGATCGAGGGGATTCTAGACCTTGACCGAGATTGGGCGAGCAGACTGTCACTCTGGAGACACCGGCAGGACCGGTGACTTCCAGGGGTCCGGAACCGGGTCCTCGATGGGAACACCAGCAGGCTGGGTCTCATCAGGGAAGACAAGGACCAGAGTCCTTTCCAAGGAGTTGGCAACACAGGGTCAATGGGGTCGATGACAATCTCGACCTCGTCGACTGCATCTTTGGTCGGCTGGCCTGATGGAGGGTCCGAGAAGCCAGCGGCCGAAGAAGCAATCTCGACTGAAGTCGAGACTGCATGCTCCTATGACTGGGACCTCTTTCTCGGTCCCAAAAGTGCCTTCATCGAGACGAAGGTTTACTCGGTTTCTTCTCCCGCTTCCAGGATCGGGAGGAGTGTGAGCCTGCAGGCGCCTCTCTATAGGTGGGAAGAGACTGGCATAAGTCCCGGAAGGAGCCCGAGAAAGAAGACCCTAGGTTGAGAAGAACGAAGAAGCCCTGAGAGTTGGCGGCATGAGCTGCTTCTTTCTTGAATGCTTGCATGCATTCCAGTTTCTCGGTGGAGCCCACAGCCGCGGAAACTGCCCACCTAGCCTCCTTGAACTTCACCAGAGGGTTCCTTTTCTCCGGTGTCCTGTAAACATTTTAGAAATCACAGACAGCCAAGATAATTTCAAATCAAAACCCCTGTGCCATTTCACTGCATTACTGCTTTGTATGGTAAATAAAAAAAATTTGATTTGAAATTATGTCGACTGTCTGTGACTTCTAAAAAGTTCACAGGGAGTGCTTTCCTTCATTGCTGCTTTCTATACAAGTGGGCTGGCTGTCCTGAAAGCACCCCCTCCAGCTGGTCTTGCAGCTATCTTCTTTCTGCTTTGTGTTTATAGTATCAACCTGCCTTGTTGCGTACCTGCCACCCCACCGTTGGGGTTGATTTATCTGCACCTAGCTCTCAAAGGTGCTGCACAAAACATTTATTTTTAACCCCAGGAACTGGGATGGGCCATGACACTGGGGACCTGTGCAATCATGGTGGGATATCAATAAAACACAGTAAACACAAATGACTGTCCTCTTCTTCAGCTAAGGTGAAGTAGTAGGTTTATTTTGTATACAAGGTCAACATGCAACAACATTACGCCCCACTGGGGGCTGCAGGTGCACAAGATACAAAGGGTACAACACCAACTGTACTGTACACAAAGTCCAAGAAGGTCCCTGAATTAGGGATCAAGCAAAAGTCTCTTTGTCCATCCCTTTTCTGGGATCAGAGCCAGGACAGAGTTCGTCCTCACAGGATTTAACCACTGGGGTTCACAATGCACATTTTTTTTCCACATAGGTAGGAACACTGCTGAAGGCAGATGGTACCCACACGGAAAACACTTTTTTATCAGAAAACAAGGAAACTCTGTTGGGGCCAGCTATGTTCTTGATTGCAACCACTTCACATTCTTGTCAGAAACTGCACACTTTGGGACAGATTATGTCCTTACTGAAACACATTCTGTGACACATACAACTTGGTTTGTAACACGTGAGCCTTTTCCCATCTTCTGCTCAAAGAGTGTCATACTCCATTTTCCAGTCAAGGTGAGCCACTCATCCCCTACAGAAACTGTGTCATGAGTGAGACATGACATGGACTCTTTATCTTTCAAACATCCTGTCAGACAAACTGGAGTTTAGTCCCTCCAAATCTTCACAGGCATTTCCACTGGGGCCATCCTGGAGAAGCCGGCTCTAGGCTGCCACAGAAAGAAACAAATCTCTCAAAGCTCAGAGATGGTGACCACATTTTACTCGTGGTTCCATGACCAGGTATGTTAACAGTCTTTCATCTCACACTGGGGTACGCCACTGGAGAAGGCCATAACAACGATGTAATGCTCAGCTACTCTGGGACTGAACTGGGGACTGAAAATTGGGACAGGAGAGAGTTCAAGACCTCTCCCCTGCTACTCCCTTTCTCAGACAGGTGACTACAGCTCAGCTGTCTGTGAGCAACTGCCTCCAACTGCAACCTTCCATTGTGGTTTATACTGCAGGGGCCCCTCCTGTTTGGAACCTCTCTCTCTCTAGATGACTGACAGGGGTTTCAGGGAAGACCTTGAAGCAAGGGCGTAGCTACCAATATGCCAGGCACGTCACAACATGCTTTTATCCAGTGTTGGGGTAGCAGAAGCCAGCCGGTGTGCATTTACAAATTTCCTTTGTCTTTGCATATTTTCATGGGCTTTTCCGGGGGCTCTAATAGTGCTTGCAATTTGCAAAGTTTGAAGCGAGGGGAGGTGTCTCCAATGACGTGCACGCCTACGCCAAGCTGCCTTGATTGAGACATGTGTGTTTCGTTCTCAATCAGGTCCGCAACCGCTTGTGAGGAGGCGTGCCTAGTAAGGGGCGGGCCAGGTGGGCTATTTAAATCCCCCTAGTAGGGAATGCTTTTCCCAATTCAGAGAAGCTTTTGGAGAGAGTCTAGCCAGGTGAAGAGTTATTCTAGTTATTGCCGACTGTGCCGTAGAAGCCATATGCCAAAGAAGCGGAGTCCGAAGAGACGGTGACGGAGAGTTATCCTGCACTTCTCTTCTTCACTTTGAGCTGCACTGCTGTAGAGAGAGAGTAAGCGAGAGAGAGGAGAGACTACTAGAGGTGACTGTAAGGGAAAAGAAGGAGCCACTGCACTGATACGTAGTTCAGCCGACCCCCCACCCCACCCCCAACGGTGCGTTTCGCTGCAGCTGCAGTAATTTTTAGCCTGCTGTGCCCTGCACTGCACTATCCAGGAGTAGCCAAGAGGAATTTTGGACACCAGCACCAGAGTCTGACAGTGGGTGAAAAATAACATCTGCTCACCAGGTACGTTATTTGTGGGTTAATGTTTGGCGCTGTTCTTGTGGTGGGTGGGCAAATGATAATACTGTCAAGGCAGAAAATGTGACAGTTCTGTTCATGAAGGTAATACTGGAAATGTGTACACACACTGCCATTCCTTGTCTTTAAAAAAATCACCAATGCATCTGTCACTCTCAGTTACTGCAAATGTCATTGTTTGTGTCCTGTGACTTATCTGACTGTACTGTCGGTGTTGGGGTTAGGAGGAGTGACTTGCACTGGTGATAGGCAGCAACAAAGAGGCATAAAGAATTGCATACTGTACTAAATGTGAACTGAAGCCCCCCCTCTATGAACTTTATATCCAGTTTTAAGGTGTGTGAAACAACTTCAGTTTCACTGCATATCTCACTTGGTTTACAACACTAAGAACAACTTTCTAGTGAAACCTGCAAGTATTTCAGACCACTTTCTGTACCAATAAACAGGAAAATGAACTTATTGGTTTGGCTAAAGATGTCCTTTGTCTGCAGAATTCTAGTGACAAATTGCCTTTTTAAATGTCCTGCTTAAACCCTGGTAGCCTACTTGATTAATGCAGTTTCAGATTATGCCCTCAATATTACCCATTATAAATCACTTTCATAATTTTGGCGAATCAGTGTCCAGAACTGCAGAACATATTCTACATATAGTTGTTGTAGACGTTAAAGGAGGATGTTCCACTTCAAAAGTGTAAAGTAGGAGCATTACTGTTTTTATATATTATTTAAAAAATGTTCCAATCAGGCTAATCCCATGAGATGCAGCAACTTGTTTTCACGGAGGTCCCAAGGAAGACAACAGCAGTCAACAGTGTACAACATGGGTGTGGGGTTGGGGGTGAGTGTGTGTGTGTGTGTGTGTGTGTGTGTGTGTGTGTGTGTGTGTGTGTCTCCAGCAAATTTCATTTCATACGTGCTATCATGACGGCATTAGGGTAGCAGGGAGCTGCAAGGTTCTCTCAGATGGGAAGCCAATTTAGTCTTGAATACCTACAAGTTAGGAATATATTTTAAGATAGGCAGACTTTTCATGAGGTAGGTACAGAAAAGGTAAAGGCCTTTCTTCCAAAATATCTCTTCACCCTTGTAGATTTGAGATTGAGAAAAGAGCATACCAGGAACACAGAAGTGTGGTCCAGTGGTGAAAGGTTGGACAGGAAATATTTAGGGGCTCTCTCATGAAAGCATTAAGCAACAAGGATTTTGCAAATATCCAGACAGAGAAACAGCAATGTATAGTAAGACAGGGTGCAGAACTAAAGGAGTTCTGATGTTATGCCTTTTAATTATTTAAATTAAGTCTGTCCACTGCATGTAATATTTTATAACAAAATGTACCAATATCCTTATTAATAACTAGTGAAGATGTACCTTGTTGTCAGAAATGCATCTCAAACTGGATTGCCTTGCACTCATTACAAAAATGTGTTTTACTAAATGACATAATACTTTTTGTATGTTAGGCAAACCACAAAAGGAGTAGGCACAAGGAACTTGGCAAAAAAGCTGATGTTGTCATGAGGTCAGTCCAATCTCTTCATTGTAGAAATTATTTAAAATGCAAACCTGGATACAATCACTGTTTCATTGGGGAAACACGTTTTCCTTGGTTTGCAGTTGTGTTTGGCATAAAATGGAGACTGGATTGATCACGTGACACCATTCATATTTTTAATGGTAATAGCATCCGCTTTCGTCACAGACTGGTCGTTGTTAAGCCGTAAATAAATGCTGTAAGCCAACTGACCACGCAAGGGTTCTGTGATTGAAGCCAACTGACCACGAAGGGGTTCTTAGAACAATCTTCTTCATGGACACTTAGCCACTGCATGTTATGCCATACATACAGGTTTTATTTCAGAAAGTCACACTAACAATGCCTTTGCTCTCTTTATCAAATGTGCCATCTCTACAGAAAGTATTCTGTTTTTCCAATGCCAAATTATAAACCTACAACTGCAAGAGGCAGAGCACTTACAACCAAACATGACAAGAGCACAGGTTGTGAATAAAATAAACTTATTTACATAAACTAGTCTTCTGGGGTTTTTTTTTGTGTTTATGTAAATTTCTGTGTGACCCTGTTTGGTTGTGAGTGCTCTGCCTTTTGCAGTTGTATAGAACTGAAAGGCAGCATGGCAAACAACCTTGGGGTTTCATAGAAACATAGAATTTGATGGCAGATAAGGACCGCTTGGCCCACCCAGTCTGCCCATTTCCCTATCTACTGGATAAGCTGCAGATCCTAGTTAACCAGCAGCCTACTTCTTCTTACCCCCACATGAGCTGAGCAGAACCTCAGGGTGGTCATGAAATCGGAAGACTATAATTAATGTAAGTCGTTTGGGCAATAGCGTTATACCCGGCAGAAATGTGTGCTTTGGGTACTGCTTTTAGAGTTTAGAGTTAGGAGTTAGCAGTTTTCTTTATGTGCTGTTTTTTTTATTTTTAGCTTTTAAGATGGTTGTAATCAAGATGTCAGGTAATAATGTTTAGAACACACTCGACAGAAATGTGTGCTTTGGGAATCTCTTTTGAGAGAAGTGTGTTATTTTTCTGCTTTTTTTTTTTTTTTTTTTTTTTAAGCTCTTAAGAGGGCTATAATTAAGTCATTGGTTAATGTTTTACTTGGCAGAAATGTGTGCTTTGGGAAACCTAGAAGTTGACGGCAGCTAAGTACTTTGGCACATTATGAATGTGCTATAGGCCTTTCCTCTACCAATGGCCTATCTATTCATACTCATCTCTACTGCTCCCTTATGTCCCATGCCTGTCTGAAGCCCTGCACTGTATTCATATCCACTTCCTGAGGTAGGCCGTTCCATGCATCCACCACCCTTTCTGTGAAAGAAACTCCTCACAGTACCCCTTAATTGGCCTCCCTCTAATCTCATGCTATGTCCCCTTGTGGTGATAGTTTAGGCTCTTTCACCTTGTTAATGCCCTTAAGATGTTTGACTGTTTAGATCATATCAACTTTTTCCCTCCTTTGCTCAAGTCAGGGCATACAAATTGTGCTCTAATCAGGATATACATATTGAACTGTTAATCTGTCACTTGTTTTGTGATGCAGCTCTGCACTGCTTTGGGCGCCCTTCTCTCAACTACCTCCATTTTGTTAATGTCTTGTTAATTTCTTCCCTGTGATCACCAGCATCTCCCCTCCCAACTTATACGTGGCTTCAGGGTTTCTCTTCCCTATGTGCATGATCTTGCACTTTGCGTTTAAACCCCAGTTGCCACTCTTCTGACCTGCTGCTAAATCTACTTTTGTAGTGAGAAGTGTGTTCTTTCTCTGCAGTATTTTTTGGCTTCTAAGAGGGATATAATTCATGGAAGTCATTGGTCAATGTTTGAAATGAACTCTGCAGATATGTGTGCATTAGGAACTGCTTTTTTGAGTTGTATGTTCTTTCTGGGTTTTTTTTTTTTTCACCTAATAAAGATTTGATTGTGGTTGCATGGGTTTTTTATTTAGTATTACTGTTCCTTGGTCCTGAATGAGCACTTAATGCATAATAGTAGTTCCTAAAGTAACTGCTGCTGTTGATGCTGTTAGAATACGTGCGGGTCACAAGAAGGGTTTTTGGAAGCAGTCATAAGTTCACAACTGACATCAGCAACTATCTGCTGCTTAAGTTTAACCTCAAGTTTAACCCTGAAGGAGCCCAAGGTGGATGCTGAAGTGATGTCATGGTGCTGCGAGTTAATTTATTTTTTATTTATTTTAGACTTCGGTAACCGGGTAAGGCCCACTAGGCACAAGTGCCAGTTTTCAGGGGCGACCTAGGAGCACTGCTCAGTCACATAGTATGCAAATGGAGGTTGTGAGAATCAAACTCTGGTTTGGTCTGCTAAATGTGCCACGCTTGTTCCTCCAACCTCTGTGCTATACTGCCAACCCATAGCGGTCACAGTAGGCAAAGAACCTTTGTCCCAGAGAGGTGCGACAGCAGTGTATATTAAAAATCTGGTTTGTAGAGCTTCTGATGCAATGACAGTTGATGGCAGAGGTAGTAAGTTTTTTGCACTCCGAGGGCCTTTTGCCTAAACTTTTTTGGACAATAAACATGTTTGGTACATGAGTTTACCTTTGGATTGCAGCCAGATAGTTGATGGAAAGAGGGTAAGTTCTGTGCCTATCGGGGAGATGGAAAATGGCATAGATTTAGTCTTGTTGTAATTCATAATTAACTTGTGCTTATGAAACCATCTTTCTACGACTACGGAATTACTCTGTAGCCTGGATTCAAGAACCTTAGGGTCTGGATCACTGGTAAACAAGATGGCATCAGCATATAAAAGGATGTGACCCTGACAGGAGTAAGGAAGGTTGTTGAGGAAAATGCTAAATAAAAGAGGGTCCAAGATGCAAAGTCAACAAGAAAGTCCAGACAGGACAAGTCTGCTATCAGAGAGGGCGTTACCAATCTTCACCTGCTGTGTACGGTTGCGCAGGTAACTTTCAAACCAGGCTACGCTGTCACGAGATAGGCCAATGGTGGTAAGCTGTTCAACCAGGACAGCATGATTCACTGTTGCAAGATTTGGTTAAATCAATGAAAAGCAGCACCGACCAGGTGCCCTTGACCTAAAGGGTGGTGAATAAAGCCTGTGAACTCCCAGAAGAGCAGTAGTGGTATACCATTTCTGAACCCATGTTGCAGGCGTTGTAGCTGATATTTTTCTAAGTATTCAACCAGCTGGTTAGCCAATATACGCTCAAGAGCTTTCAAGAGCATGGGCAAGACAGAGAGGCCTGTAGTTCCCAGTAATTGTGCGATCCCCAGACTTATGAACTGGTGTCACAGTGGCAGATTTCCATTTCTGAGGGAACTGAGAGTAAATAAGTGACATGATAATGTGTTAAAGGTGACAGAATTTCTGAATTTATTGAACTTTCTGAATTACAACCTTTGAGTATCTTGGTATCCAGTTGATTTTGCACTAAGCTGAAAGCTTGTTTACAGGTGTTTGATATGGGAGCACAGGGAAAGTGCCTTGCTCAAGGTCACACAGTATGCAAGTGGTGGCTATGGGATTCAAACCCAGGTCTTCAGATTTGCAGCCTTAAACCTGTATAGACTGCCTCCCATGTTTGGAGTTTTGATGATACAAGCTGCACTGTGCAAGGCAATCCTGCATGCGGCAATGCTAATGTATTAGTTTTATAATAAAGTCTTAGCGGCACATTGCCAGTAGATGGTTTTGCAGCATACTTGCATAGGATACCCAAACAATGCAGTTAAGTGAGAACTGGCCTACTATTCAGGATTAAGGTTTCGTCAGTAAGCAGACCTAAGACTTTAATATGTACTTGCTGGAGGAGGAGGGACCTTGTGGTCAGCATTGAAGTGCCTCAAGGGTATAAACCAGGTGCAGGGGAGACACTGTGCAATGCTGCTGCTGGACAGACAAGTCTGGACTCTGAGATCTAGTCGGATGGTCAGTGACAGGGGTGACTCGAGTGCTGAGGACATGCCGATCACAGTGCTGCATTGAAGAGTACAGCAGTTGCACATCAGAGAGCTGTCCCATTTGGAAAAAACAGTTGTGATCCTGCAGTAACCATCCATGTGGAAGGAACTAGTTGGCCTCTATTAGACAGCGGAGCTGTGTGCTCTGTTACAGAGCAGTTGTTTGCACGGGCCTGGGCCGTCTAGGTGTTCTCAGATTTAAACAGGAATGTTTATTTATGCTACTTGAAATCAGACAGCCCCGGCAATGTTTCTGTTCCTTTATGCCACTTTGGACAGCCCTGTCAACTCTGTCTAAACAGGGAAGCAGTTTTTCAATTGCCAAATGCCACATTCTAATTCTAATTTCTATTTTAAATTAAGAGTGCCATCTGCGAGGTGGAGTCCATTAAGAGAAAACAGCCATCTGGGTCACAGGTGCGAAAGGCCAAACGAGCCAAAATGGAAGAAAATGCACAAATGTCTCAGCTGATGCAGTCCTTCATCATCTGACCCACATCCACTTCAGGGTAAGCTTTTCTGATGGTACTGATCCATCCACTTGTGTGTAAACAAATATCTAATTACATTTTCAGTTTACCAATTTATTTACTTATTGTTTTAGTGGTAACAATGCAGCTACACCACAGATCCGGGAAGACTTAACACAAGAACCTGTGCAGATTCCAAATGCATCTGCCACTGAAATCGAAGCCACCAGGGAATCCCAGACCTCACAACCAGCATTCCAAGAGCCTGATAAATCTTACCTGCACTCTGTGATGGAGCTTGTCGAGGCTGCCACTGTACCACTGACAGATGTGCAGATACCTACTCCTGCTGAAGAGTTGGACTTGAACCAGCCAGGCACGGAAGACCTTGGCTGTTTGGATCGTGGTCACCTCACTGATGCACAGAAGAAATGCATCCTTCAAATACAGTGGCAACCACCATCTGGATTTCAGTTTCCTTCCCGGCTAATGGGTTCTGAAATAGCCAATCAAAACTTAAGGAGATTCAATCCACAATACCTGCAAACATACACATTTGCAAGATATTCAAAGTCTTTAGATGGTGTGTTTTGTGCCCACTGTTTTGTGTTTAGTACCACAAGTGGCACTGTGTTGACATCCATGCCAATGAGGGATTGATCAAACAGCAAGAAAACCCTTGAGAGGCACAGCAAATGTAAAGAACACTTGAATGCCACTGCCACAACAGATGGTTTTCTTTCTGTCTGTGATGGCAAGCTGGTGACTGCCTACTGTACCAGTCTCTAACTGACCAAAATACAAGGGTGTCCCAGCAGACCAACCACTTCCTGCGCAGGATTGTAAAAACAATCTTGTTCTGTGGAAGAAACAACATTGCCCTGCAAGGAAAATATACAGATGGAGGAAACTTCCAGAACTATTACAGTACACAGCCAAACTGGATCAAGAATTACAAGATCACCTGAGACTAGCTCCCAGAAATGCAGTCTACACATCTCCTCAAATCCAGAACGAGCAGATCCAGCTTATGGGACTGCAACTGCAGCGAAAAATTTTACAAAAAGTCAAACAAGCTAAATGGTTCAGCCTAACTGCAGATGGCATGACTGATGTATCAACCAAGGAAAAGATATCCTTATGCATTTGTTATGTCCACCACAATACCATAGGCGACACTGAGATAAGTGAAGATTTTACAGAGTTCACGGAAGGCTTCGATAACACAGGTTGAGGACTGGCAGATCTCTTTATGCGACGCCTGCCTGTCTGGGGCATTGACGTCAACATGATGAGAGGGCAAGGATATGACCAGGGCAGTAATATGAGTGGCAGATTTAATGGGGTCCAAGCCAACATTAAGGCTGTTGTGCCAGAAGCCTTGTATACAATATGCAAAGCACACAGCCTCAATACTGCAATTGTTCACTCCTGCTCCGTGAGTCAAGTATCAAACATGTTTGACATCACAAAAAAAATTATTGCTTCATTAAAGGCATCAGCCAAATGAAACAGAAACATAGAATTTGACGGCAGATAAGGACCGCTTGGCCCATCTAGTCTGCCCATTTTCCTACCTAACAGATAAGCTGCAGATTCTAGTTAACCAACAACTTACTTCCTCTTACCCGCCCCTAGGACTGCCTTATGCCTGTCCCATGCATTCTTGAAGTCCACCACTGTTCTTGACTCCACTACCTCCTCAGGGAGGCTGTTCCATGCAGCCACAACCCTTTCAGTGAAAAAATACTTCCTCACATTACCCCTGAGCCGTCCCCCCTCTATCTTCAAATTGTGCCCCCTTGTTCTTGCACATCTCTTTTTCTGGAAGATGCTACCCTCTTGGACTTTGTTAATTCCCTTGAGGTACTTGAAAGTTTCTATCATGTCCCCTCTCTCCCTTCTTTCCTCAAGAGTATACATATTATGGAATAATACTAAATAAATGGAATTTAAATAATAAATGGAATAATATTTTCCTTTTGGAAATGAAGGGATTTTGCAACATCCCCAATGATTATGAAGAACCTGCAGATCACATCAGATCTATTCCTGCAGCAGGCCACACAAGATGGATGAGCCAGGCTGACTCTCTGTCAATGTTTCAGGATAAATACTAGTCAACATCTTTATTCCATTTCTGGACTATGTCATTTGGAAGCTACAAGAGCAGCTTACTGAGTGTCAGCCTCGCTTCCTTGCTCAGTACCTTGCCCCACAAAAGTTACATTTACTAAATACATTAGGAGCAAGTGTTGGAGCTCTATAATGCTTACAAAGTGGACTTGGGCAGCATGGCAGAGTTTAGGATGGAGCTTGTAAAGTGGCGTGCAAAGTGGGTGAATGTTCCAGTGAAACAGAGGCCAGAATCTCTAATTATGACATTGCAGCACCTAAATTCGGTACTGTATTCAAGCATCAGTGCCGCATTATCCACCTTGGAAACCGTGCCAGTAAGTGTAGCAACTGCGGAGAGGTCTTTTAGTGCACTGCAATGGTTGAAGACATGGCTGAGAAGCACTACTGGGGAGTCGCGTCTCACAGGATTAGCTCTGCTGCACATCCACAGGGATATGGAAATTGATGTGGAACAATTGTTTAAAGACTTTGACCTGTGCCAGGACAGGCGCTTTTCTAAAAGATGATCCCTGCTATGTCTGCTTGTAATGCAATAAGTGTGTCTGGTGTGTGTGTGTGTGTGTGTCCGTCGAGCTTTACTGCAGTGAGTTGTTTATGGCATGCAAAGTGGTTAAATGTTCAGTAAAGTGGATCTGACTCCCAAGTCAGAGTGCGAATGGTCCTCTGCGGGACTGGCTACCATGTCGTGGTACAGAGGCTTAACACAATTGAGAAATTGTAACTAAAAGCCAGTCTTGGTCTGAATGTGAGTGCATTTCATCTTTACATTGTCATATAGAGATGCTGTAAATGATGTGTTGGAGGGGCGGAGCATGGAAAAGTGTTGGAGGGGGTGGGGCATGTTAAAGTGTCTGTGGCAGAAAGGCAGTATGGACAACAGTGGTCTGGGGTAGCAAAGGGGCAGCTTGGTGTGCAAAACTGAAATGTCTGGCTACAGCCCTGCCTTGAAGTTTTAATCATTTGCTGCCCAGGATGACTAAACAGAACAAAACCCATTACACTACATAGGAGTCTAGTACACTGCCAAACACTTCAAAGACCCTGGCATAGAAAATGGTAAAGGCACTGCAGAAAACACTTTAGTGCACACTATAGTAAAACAGTCTAGTAACCCAGGAGGGAACACTGGGATTACATATAGGAATTGCAGGGGGTGATGCTCTCAGTTGCAGAATGCTGGGTTAATAAAGGAATAATGCACAACAGGATGTGTGTCGTGCTGGGATGATGTCATGCTTGGGGTGATTAGGCACGAGGCCGCAGGCCAAGTGCGACTAATCACCCCAGAACAGCCCTTGTATAGCCCTATCCTGTTGCTGCGCTATTCCAGTCACAGCACTTCCTCCCTTATCCCTTTCCCATTCTTGCCCTCTTTTCATCCTACCTCACCCCCTTTCATTTACCCCTCCACTCCCACTGCCCCCCTCTCTCCTCTGTTTCCTCACCTTGTTGTCTCCCTCTCCCACCCTGCCACTGTGGGTCTTTCCTGCTTAAGCTTCATTGTGCAATCCTTGCTCTTATTTTGCTCCTTCCATCCCCCAATTCACCCCCTGTACTTCTCTTCTTGTAATCCATTTCACCTCTCTTCAGACAAGGCCACCTGACACAATATTTGTCTTGCCATATTGTTCTTTTGTTTATGTGATTACTTTCCCCATGTTGTACTACTTACTGAAACCACTGCAATTTACTATTCTTGTGACTTGACGTGGAACCTCTGTAAAGGAGCCCTTGGCTCAAAGGTCCTTCCTATTTATTAAATGAATAAATAAAATAAAAATAAAACATGACAGGTGTCGTCGCTTTTCAAATCCTGGCCAAAATGTGTTTCCTCACTTGTAGTATGAAATTAAATGTTGGCCAGTATTCTATAAATGCCACAGAGGTGCAAACTGAAGAAAGGATAGCAAAGTCAGTAAAAGAAGGTGACAAAATCTTCTTTGGGCATAACAGGGAAAGGAAGATGACCAACGGAGGGATTGTGAGGTTGAATGGGGGCGGGCAAAGAGGAGGAGAAATTCTAAACGAATACTTCTGATCAGTATTTACAAAGGAAGTGGAAGGGGAGGGACCAAAATGATGGGGTAGAAACACACACGGGGGATGGACACCAGTCCATTCATGAAGGAGAGAATCCTAGAGGAACTCTCGAGTCTAAAAGTGGACAAGGCAATAGGACCAGATGGGATGCATCCCAGAATACTGAAAGAACTCAGGGAGGTACTAGGGGCACCACTGATAGCCCTATTTAACAAATCATGGGGTGAGGGAGTGGTGCCGGCAGACTGAAGGAAGGCAAATGTGGTACCACTGCACAAACGTGGGAGCACGGTACGCCAGCCCGGTGGCACCGAGGGCTGAGGTGCTGGATGCCTTTACTTGCGCTGGTGACCTTGATTCAAGAATGACCTTGGGTTGTCAGGGAGCCAGCCGGGGGTGGGCGGGAAGGAGCAGGACTGAGTGGCAGAAAGGTGCTCTCCACTCCTGGGGTGGTTGTCCACCCCCTGTAGTTCCACTCCCATCAGACGGATGTCTGATGGGAAGCATGGGTGAGAGGGGGTGGGACAGAAAAGGCCAAGCTGGTGCTCGGTATGTGTATGCACCTCTATGCACATGCACGTGAATATCTGCTAGGGTCCTGGGGTCTGGGGAACAAAAAGGGGGGAAAAAAGGAGGAAGGTGGATGCTGGAAATTACAGGCCAGTCAGCTTGACCTCAGTGATGGGGAAAATCATGGAATCCATGTTAAAGGAAAGGACTGTGGCAAATCTGGAGGCTAGTGGGGCACAAGACCCGAGGCAACATGGTCATTGGTACAACCGTCCTCTCGTACGAACCATCTGTAGAACTTGTCCATACTGCAACAGGGTATTGTACTAGATAAGGTGTCTAGTATGGGAACTAACTATGGGCATTTTGCCTTCAGTTCCCTGACTTACTTCAGTATTTATTTCTTTATTTAGGAAAAGGATTGTAATTCCAATTTCCTAAACAAATAAATACTGAAGTAAGTCAGGAGACAGAAGGCAAAATGCCCATAGTTAGTTCCCATACTAGACACCTTATCTAGTACAATACCTTGTTGCCAGTAGCTAGTTATCCAGCGTATGCTTAAAGATGTGCTTGCTTTTACTAATAACTATGTCAAGAGGCAGGCTATTCCATTCATACATAGCCCTTTGTGTAAAGAAAAACCTCCTGATGTTCATTCTAAAATTAAAGCCATGTAATTGAAGTGGATGGATCTACGATCGGTCATCGACAAAAATCTTGTCGAACAACTGTACAGCGAAACCGTCATGTTGACCACGTGTGGTCAGCATAAGGTTCTCACTACCATGTTTTGTTTTCTTCAGGGGCTTGGCCCCGTACACCCCACATGGGGAGCTGTGCCCCCCCGCACCCTCTCCCCACTAAATACAATCTACTCAGAGTCAGAGCTGATTAGGGAAGGGGTGCAGGACCCCCAGATACAGTGCCAGGGTCCAGTGCCGACACTACAGTGACCTAGCTGTAGCCACTATAGCGTCAGTCGCCATCAAAATGTCGCTGTTGGAGGGTTATACCGAAGTGGATGACCTCTTGTTCCTTTAATATCTTGTCTAAATTGAAAACCTATTTCCACAAACAAGTTACGGTTATTTACAAAGTCCCACACATTGTGAGATGTTGACTGCTATAACGAGAGGGATTAATGGTCTCCAAGGCAGAATCTAGGGCAATAATAAAATCCTCTGCTAGCATGAGGATATCAGTGGTATAGGAGAGGATTTGGAATAGTAGTTTTTTTTGATTGTGAGAGTGTTGAATCCTGAAGGAAGATAGATGTTGGCTAACGTGACCTCAGTGTCATGTGGTGTGCCCTGGGCTATGGCCAGGTGCCCTTCCGGGTCTGCCCACACCTGGTGAGCCTGGAAAGGGGTGTGCGCCTCAGAACAAGGATGACCACCCCTCTTCATCTGCCCCCTCAAATGAGGAGGTATGTATGGCATGTATGAAGGAATAACTGAACTTGTGGTGTTTGTCATATTCGCAGGTGGACAGATGTTTCCCTTCTGCAACTATACAAGGTCTGGTATATACAGGTTACTCATCTGCAACAGGAGTTCTAGGAGTGGTATATGTTGTTCATCCACACACTTATTGGCAAGTTCCTTGCTGCTTTAAATGTTGCCGGAAGGTCTTCAAGCTGGCTCCTCCCACCCACCCGGGTGGTAAAACCCTCGGCTCCGCCCCATAACGCCAGATCCAGCCCGCTGGAAGCCAGGTTGCTCGTTGAAGCCGGGGAGGTCAAGTGGGTCATGCGAATGAACAACATATACCACTCCTAGAACTCCTGCTACACGTGAGTAATCTGTATGTCTAGGGACGTGGATATGTTGTTCAATCCACACTTATTGGCAGACTCCTAGCAGTTCTTTGGGAGGAGGGAGGCAAGGCGTGCACCCCCTACTTAGGGAATAAGGACTGGAGAACCGAGGTCCCAAAACCAGCATCCTGGCGTGACTCTAGGTCAATGTGGTAATGGGAAATTAAGGTGTATGCTGACTTCCAGGTAGCAGCCCTGCAGATTTCCTGGATAGGGACATCCCTAGAAGCAGTCACCAAAGCAGCGGTACGGCAGACAGAATGAGCTCTTATCCCTTTGGGAGGCTCCATGCCCGCCAACCTATAGCAGAGATCTATGCAGGAGGTGACCCACCTGCCTATCGTCCACTTGGCTGCAGGTCTGCCAGGTGCGGCTTCAGCGTAGATGACAAACAGCTGGCGAACCTCTCCCCGAACTTCAGCCGTCCGCTCCTTATAATAAGAGAGCGCTCTTCTAGGGTGCAAAGTATGGAGCCTATATTCTGCCTCCGAGGTGTGACTGGAGTAGAACACTGGCAGAGTCAACACCTGGTTAAGGTGAAACTCTGACACCACCTTCGGAAGGAATTTCGGGTGTAGGCACAGGACAACCTTGTCCCTATGGAAGACCAGATAGGAAGACTCGATGGAAAGTGCCTGGAGCTCTCCCATTCTTCTGGCTGATGTACTAGCCACCAAGAAGGCAGTCTTCCACGACAAATGAAAGATGTCACACCTGTGCATCGGTTCAAATGGCTTGCCCATGAGCCTAGTCAATACCAGCAGTAGATCCCACGGAGGTGGAGGTTCTCGCACCAGAGGGGATATGTGATCAAGGCCTTTGAAAAAGCGCCCGACCACCTTCTCCTGCACCACCGACTGCTTGCCGGCCCGCGCCCGGTAAGCAGAGATGGTTGCTAGGTGCACCTTAAGGGTCGTCAACTGAAGCCCTAGCTGAGAAAGGGACCACAGGTAGTCCAGAATGCTAGCCAAGGAACAGGAAGAAGGGTCCAACCCCTTGTTCTGACACCAAATGGAGAATCTCTTCCATTTGAAGGCATAGCATTTTCTGGTCGACTCCTTAAGGGACGCCTCAATGACCTTAAGGACCTCGTCAGAAAGACCCAAGGCCTGAAACTCTAGCCACTCAGGAACCAGGCCGTCAGGTGCAGGGACTAAAGGTCTGGATGGAGTACCTTCCCCTTGTTGACTGAGATCAGGTCCGGGTGGGCTGGAAGCTGTCTGGAGCAGAGGCTGAGGAGATCTGGATACCAGAACTGGCGGGGCCAGTCTAGGGCTACCAGAATCACCTGCGCCTTGTCCCTCTTCGCCTTGAGAAGCACCTTGTGGATCAAGGGAAATAGAGGAAAGGCGTAGAAGAGGCCCGGGGTCCACAGCCTCGAGAAGGCATCCCCTTGCAGAGAGCCCTGCTGAGGGGAGCTGGCGTGAAACAGCCTCAGCTTCGCTTTCTCACTGGAGGTGAACAGGTCCATCTGAGGGGTGCCCCAGTGGGAGAACAGATCTTGTACTAGCTTCGGCAGAAGAGACCACTTGTAAGATGCAGCGCCTATCCGGCTGAGGGCATCGTCCAAACTGTTGGAAGTTCCTGCCACATGAATGGCTAGGAGATCCACCTCCAGGCTGATCATGAGAGACCAAGTGCGGACAGCTTCATTGCACAGGGGCAAGAAGTGCATCCCGCCCTGTCAGTTGAGGTAGTACATGGTCGTGGTGTTGTCCGTCTGGACCTGGACCACTTGACCCCGTACAAATGGAGCGATGGCGGTGAGGGCTAGTCGGACCGCTCGAACTCCAGCAGGTTAATGTGGCATCAAGACTACTGAGGGGACCAGAGGCCGTGGGCTCTGAGCTCCCCCAGATGGGCACCCCAACCCATCAGAGAGGCATCGGTCATTAGAGTGACCGTCGGCTCGGGGCAGATGAACGGGTTACCCTCCTGCAGATGAGCTAGGATGAGCCGCCACTGCAGGCCGTCCCACATCTCCTGGGTCACCACCACTGGCTGGTCCAGAGGACCAGAGCAGCCCCCATTGTAGGGGATGCATATGCCAGCGGGCCCAACAGACCACGTTCGTGCAGGCTGCCATGAGGCCCAGGTGGTGGAGAAAGTCCTGGGCAGGGCGCAATTGCCCAACTAAAATTGATTGGGCAAAGGAGGAAATGACCTCAGCCCTGTCCACCAAGAGCTAGGCTCTGGCTCAAAGACAGTCGAGCTCTGCCCCGACGAACTGAATCACCTGTGATGGCAAGAGTTCTGACTTGGCCTCATTGATGAGGAGGCCAATCTGAGAGCAGACCTGGAGAGCCAGAACCCTGGACCACTCCACCTCCAACCTGGAGGGGGCTGCAATCAGCCAGCCGTCCAGGTAAGGGTACGCCTGGACCCCTCAGCGCCGCAGGAATGCTGTCACCACTGCCATGCATTTGTTGAAGACCCTGGGAGCTGGAGAGAGGCCGAAGGGCATGGCCCAGAACTCATAAAGAGATCCCTCTGCTCGAAAGTGGAGCAATCGCTGATGAGACGGACAGATTGGGACGTGAAAGAACGCATCCTGAAGGTCCAGAGAACAAAACCACATGCCTAGTTCCAAGGATGGAATGATTTGAGCCAGAGTGACCATCCTGAAGGTGCGCTGCCTTAGGAACTTGTTCAGGTCGTGTAGGTCGAGAATAGGGCGCCAGCCCTCCCTCCGTTTTGGGACAAGGAAGTGCCTGGACACAAACCCTGGGTCTGGAGGAGGATCCGCCACCTTGCTGATCACCTCCTTCTGGAGGAGCAAGGCAATGTTGGCTAGACAAGCCGACAGAGAGGCTGCAAATCCAGTTGCCCCCCATGGGGAGACGGCTCGATAGGGAGGGAACTGCTCGAATTCCAGAGGCAGACCCCTGCCCACCACTTCTAGCACCCAGTGGTCCGTGGTGATAGCGGACCAGGCAGAAAGGAAGTGGCAGAGCCATCCCCATATGGGAGGGGAACCCGGGGAGGAGTGACAAGGTTGGGGGGCAACACCCCTCAACCCGCCACTGGGCAGGCTTGGAGGAAGAGCCCGCTGAGGGACCTCCTGGACCCTTGCCTCCAGGCTTCCTACTGGAGGAAGCGGCAGACTTGGCCTTAGGGTGCCAAGTGTGTGCCTGATGGCCCTGGTGCTGGTGCTGCTGGGCCAGACGTGCCGCAAGGGTGGAAGGGTGAAAGGGCTTACACTACTGCTGGTGGACTTTGTCTTTCTGGGCAGACGTGAACAAGTCCAAGGTGGCACTGGACTTCTCGATCCTCTGGAGATGGCCTTCCACCCCCGGACCGAACAAGTCGGTGCCCTGGAAGGGAACGTCTGCCAGCTTGTGCTGGGTGTCTGCTGTGAAGGTGGAGATCCGCAGCTAAGCTCTGCGACGCACGGCCACTGCAGCCGCTTCTGATCAGGCACAAGAATCACCAATGTCCAATGAAGTTTGGAGCTGTTTTGCCACCGCCCTTCCCTGATCCCGTATCTGCTTGACCGTCATCTGAAGGTCAGCCAGGAAATGAGGACTCACCTCATCCAGGGAGCCCATGAGGGCGTGTGAGAAATGTACCATCAGAAGTGCTGAGCTAGCCTGACGAAGGCCTAGGGCGGAAGCAGCGTAAACCTTCTGCCCCGCGTAATCCAGCTTCTTGGATTGCTTATCGGACAGTCTGTCCATGTCCCAAGCGTTCCCGGAACACCGGGAAACACTGTCGGTCACTAACCCCTCCGCAGTGGGGTGCTTCGAGAAACCAGAGAGTGAGCCAGTAGAGACTGCGTACTTTTGGGCCATCTTGGCCGAAGACGCGGGACAAGATGCTTCAGCCACAGGAAAGGCCTCCGTAGAGGAATCCCCTCGGTCCAGTATCTCCGTGAAGGGATACTTGGACCGTTTCGAAACGGGTTCGAGCTGCATCCTGGTAGACTCTGAGATGAGCCGAAGCAAACCTAAAAAGAAGGATGGGCTCTCGTCCACCGACTGACCCCCCCACAGACTCCAGGTCAAGCGGCCTGGAGAACAGGGAGGAATCGTCATCAGACTCCAAGGAGTCTGCAAACAGCTGTCAGGTGCCTGAGCCACCCTCCACCTGCCGAGGTCGATCGGGAGTGAGGGTGACCGACAACATGTGGGGCAAGCCCTGACCCGACTGAGAATCCTTGGTTGGGGAACCAGTTTTCGGTTGTGGAGGCGGGGGTTCCACCACAATGGGTGGAGCAGCCGGCTTCAGACGAACAGCGGGTGCCGGAGTCAGCTCCTCGACCACTACAAGGGGTTGTTTCGGCTACTCCGGTGACAGCCACTTAATGGCGAGAAAGGCGATAGAGTCAGCTTAGTCCCGGACAATAAGAGCTGCTGCCACATTAAATCCTGGTAGCACTGACACAACGTGCACCGGAGCCTATCCTCCGAAGAGGACAAGGATGAGCGGCAACGCCGCTTTCCACGGTGCCAAGACAGAGATTGGCGGGACCAGCTGGACCTGGAAGAGGACAGAGACCGAGACCTTCGGGGTTTCCGAGGGTGGGTCAGAGAGGGAACGGGGGAAACTCGCCTTTCCTTCAGTTCAGGGACTTTAACCGGGGACTCCAGCACAGGAGGCACAGGCAAGTCCTCGGTAATCACCGGGGGAACCGGTGAAGTAGGGTTGTCGGCATCACCAGTCGACAAACCATCCAAAGGGTCGAGCTTGACCGCATCGACAGTTGCCTCAGCCTGCTGACCTGACGGGGACACCGAGAAGCCAGCGGCCTTAGTCACAACCTCGACCGAAGACCAAAGTTGACAGTCCGGAGAAGGGGATCTCTCCAGCTCCCACGAATGTCAACGCTGGGACTTACCTTTTGAGCCCTTTTTCTTGGACCGACTGGAATGTCCCGATGGCCCTTCTCCCTTGGTGGAGAGGGACTGGCAAAGCTCCTTAAATGAAGCCACATAGGAGGAGCCCAAAGAGAGCGGGATAAATGCTACAGCCGAGGAGGAAGAAGAAGCGGCCTAAGCCGCCTCCTCCTCGGGGACAATCATCTGCTCCAACTGTTCCACGGGGCCCGCCACCGCAGACACCGCCCAACGGGCCTCCTTCAACCTGACCGGCAGATACCGTTGTTCAGGACGCCCAAGAAGAAGTCAAGCAGTGCGGTCCTCCAAGACCGAAGCCAAGAAGGAGCTGCACAATTCGCAAGCCTGCGAATCGTGACCAAACCCCAGGCAGTAGACGCACGTGGGGTGCGGATCGGTCCAGGACATCTTCTGCCCACAAGGGCACAGATGAAAGCCGGGAGTCGATTTTGTCCATCGCAGCCACGAGGGAAGACAAAGATCAAAGTCTTGTAAACTTTAAAATGAATTTCGGGTTAACCAAAGAGTTTGGATCCAGGCCTAAAACAACTCAGAGCGCTAAGGAGGGAACCTGAGCTTCCAAGCGGTAAGGAAGATCTGGCATCATGGGGTGGAGCCAAGGTTTTTACCACCCGCGTGGGTGGGAGGACACAACTTGAAGACCTTCCAGCAACATTTAAAGTGGCAAGGAACTTGCCAATAAGTGTGGATTGAACAAAATATCCACATCCCTAGAAGTTGTTTTTTTTTTTGTTTTTTTTTTTTGTTTTTTTTTTAATCAGGGAAATAATTTTGAACCTTTTAACAAGATTTATAAGATTGTTGACAATAAGGGAGTAAACGTTGAACACTGGAGAACTCATATCTTCTGTAGTAGGGAGTTAGCTGGCCTCACCACTGCCCCCCCTCCAATCACCACCCCAGGCTTTCCACTGAGTACAGAAACTGTAGCTGAACAGACATTCATAATGGAGAGAACTGGTAAGTGACCCAGGGAGACAGAAAGTCCTGAAAATTGCAATAACAGTTTCATGATGCAACACTAAGCACAGGGCACGCACTATTGCTGGCTCCACATCTCAGGCCCACAAACCACACACGTCCCCTGCCCCCAAGTCCCTAAGCTACATCTGAACCCCCCCCCACCAGAGCAAGTGTGACCTATGTGATGGAGGTCAGTATTAAGATTACTGCAGAGTAGGAAGGTACCTGTAAGTGAAGTGGGACCTCCTGGCATCAAGGTGATGCTGCCTCCATCCACTCTGCTCTTCTGGTGTGCATGCTGGCTATTAAGATACTGGTATGTGCTCTACTGGATGAATATTTGTTATGACTGAAGGTGCAGTGCAGCCATTCTTTGTGTTGGGGCTGCCAGGTTCACATAGCACTCTGGGGAAATGCATGCATGACATCGTGGCACACAGGGACACTCCCCACATGCAGGCAATTAAGTCCTGAGCAAGAACCACAGCGTTGTTAGAACCTGGGGCCAAAACACACTGGGGCATGGGATGGGCCGAGCTGACATTGCTCTCCATATCCCATGCCATTACCAAGCACTCAGCGTGACTTCCATGTGAAAAGGCTGCCTGAAACAGGGCCCCAGACCAGGACTGGCTTCAGTCAGCAGAAGGAGAGATGTAGGGCACACCATCCACACAGGAGCAGCAGGATCTCTATTCCTGGGTATCCATGTTACAAGCTCGACTCCAGGACACACAATAGGGACCCTGGGCATAGAAACATAGACTTTGATGGCAGATAAGAACCACTTGGCCCTCCCAGTCTGCACATTTCCCTACCTATTGGATAAGCTGCAGATTCTAGTTAACCAACAACCTAGCCCCCCCCATAACAATTGCTTTATGTCTGTCCCATGCAGTCTTGAATTCACCCACTGTTTTTGACTCCACAACCTCCTCAGGAAGGCTGTTCCATGCAACCATTACCCTCTATGTGAAAAAATACTTCCTTACATTGCCCCTGAGCCTTCCCCCCTCTTTCTTCAAATCGTGCCCCCTTGTTCTTGCACATCTTTTTTTCTGAAAGATGCTACTCTCTTGGAATTTATTGATTCCCTTGAGATACTTAAATGTTTATATCACGCCCCCCCCCCACCATTTCCTCAAGGGTATCCATGTTAAGCTTCTTTAGTCTCTCTTCCTATGGCTTCTGGAGCAGACCCTGCACCATTTAGCTGCTCTCCTTCGGAATGCCTCCATCCTGTCTATGTCCTTGTGGAGGAGAGGCCTCCAGAACTGCACAGAGTATTCCAGATGAGGTCTCGGCAACTGTCTCTACAGAGGGATAACAACTTCCTGTTTTCTACTGGTGATGCCTCTCCCTATGCATCCCAGTATCCCCCAGCCCTCCTTGCTGCCTTCACACATTGCTTGCCTACCTTTAAGTCCTCTGATGTGACTACCCCCAGGTCCCTTTCCATTTTTGTTGTTTTTAGTACCTCCCCCCACATTGTGTACTCTTCCCCCGGGTTTCTGTTTCCCAAGTGCATTACTTCGCACTTCTTTGCATTGAATCTACGCTGCCATACTTTTGACCATTCCTCCAACTTTGCCAATCCCTTCTCATCCTTTCCACACCCTCTTGTCTATCAACCCTGTTGCAGATCTTTGCATCGTCTGCAAAGAGGCATACTTTGCCTTCCAGTCCCACTGAGTGTCATCTATAAAGCCATTAAATACAACCGGTCCCAGTACTGAACCCTGCGGTACCCCACTATAAACCCCCCTTTCTTCAGAGTGGACTCCATTTACCAATACCCTCTGCATCCTGTTGTCCAGCCAATGTTTTACCCAGGCTACAACCCTGGGACCAACTCCAAGACTGGCTAACTTGTTTATTAATCTTTTGTGTGGGACTGTGTCAAATGCCTTGCTAAAGTCTAGGTAAGCCATGTCCACAGACCCTCCCTGGTCTACTACTTTGGTCACCCAGTCAAAGAAATCGATTAGATTCATCTGACATGACCGTCCCGCTGTGAATCCATGCTGCCTTGGGTCCTGTGCCCTACTGGCCTCTAGGTACTCAACAATTCTTTCCTTCAAAAGTGATTTCATCATTTTCCCTACCACTGAGGTTAAACTAACAGGTCTGCAGTTTCCTGCCTCTGTCATGCTCCTACTTTTGTGAAGGGGAATCACATCCACCCTCCTCCAGTCCTCAAGTACCACACCATCCTCCCATGATTTGTTAACAGGAGTAGTAAGTGGTGTCACTAGTTCTCCCCTTAGTTATTTTAGAATTCTGGGGTGAATCCCATCATGCCCCATTGCTCTATCTACCTTCAGTTTTAGGAGTGCTTTCCGAATTCTTTCTTCTGTGAATGGACTGGTATCGACCCCCCTATCCAGAGTGCTTCTATTCTTTGGTTTAGGTACCTCCCCCTCTCCTTCTTTTGTAAATAATGAGCAAAAGTATTCTTTCAGTATCCCTGCTTTTTCACTGTCCCCCTCTGCCCACACCCCCTTCCCTTTATTAAACCTCACTATCCCTCCCTTGTATTTTCTTAGCTCCCTAATGTACCTATAAAATGTTTTATCACCCTTCTTAACTGAGTTGGCCATCTTGTCCTCAGCTTGGGCCTTTGCTATTCTGAATGCCTTCCCTACTTTCTTCTGCTTCAACTGGTACAGTTCTCAGTCTTGCTCCTTCTGTGTTTCCTTATACTTTCTGAATGCTACCTTTCCCCCGAGCCTTCCCCGTCACCTCTTTTGAGAACCATAGTGGGGTTTTTTCCCTTCGTTTTTGTTTTGTTGATTTGCTTCACACAAAGGCTTGTTGTCTCTGTAATGGCGGTTTTGATTTTTCTGTGTTGTTACTCCACCCCTTCTTCTTGCCAGTTTGCTACTGCTTTTCTGAGGCACTCTCCCATTTTCCTAAAGTCCAATACTCTTGCTTTTGTATGGCTTAACTCTATAGCTGTGTTTATCGTGAACCACACTGTTTGGTGGTCGCTTGTTCCCAGATGGCTACCCACTTCTAAATTTGAGATCCTCTCTCTGTCCCTGTTTGAAAGTACCAGGTCTAAGATTGCTCCCTCCCGAGTAGGTTCCAAAACTAGCTGTCTGAGGCATGCCCCCTGTTGTGCATCAAGAATAACCCTGCTCTTAGATGTTGCTGCAGCAAAGGTGCTCCAGTTAAGAGCTGGCATATTCAGGTCACCCGTCAACAATATCTCTTTTTTTCTGCCATTCTAAGGATGGTTCTATCATTTCCTTGTCCATTGCCTCTCCCTAAGATGGGGGACTGTATACAATCCCTGTGCGCATTGTGGTGCCATTTCTTGTCTCCAGGGTGACCCACAGTGCCTCACCTACTCCCTGTTCACCCTTTAGTTCCGTTGCTTTGATCCCTTCCCCTTACACAGAGAGCTACTCTACTCTTTTACCCTCCCTGTCCCTTCTGTAGATTGTGTACCCTGGTATGTTGACATCCCAGTTATGATTCTCTGTGTACCATGTTTCTGTGACTGCCACGATATCTAGGCATCCCTCTTAAATCAAGGCCACTAGTTCAGGGAGCTTCTTACACAGACTGGTACTCATCATCCTCCATTTTTTGATGGCCTTACCTCTTTCAGCCCCCACACCATCCTTACTGCCTTTGCCTTTTTCTCAGTTCACCCTGCCCTGCTCCCTATTGACATATCCACCTTGGTGTTTAACTCGCTAACTACCATGTTTTGTGGGGGCGACGCTGGGATTTCCCCTGCTCCTTTTCAGTGCCTCCCCCTTGGCTAGTTTAAATGCTTACCAAAGAAGCATTTAAACCTATCACCAAGGATCCTGATTCCCCTCATGGACAGATGCAGACCATCGCATCAGTATAGGCTTTTATCCTTCCAGGTGGACCCCCAATTCCCAGTGAAGCCAAAATCCTGAACTCCACATCAGTTTTTCAACCATTCATTGAATCCCATGGTACAGAGTACCCTAGCATCAACCTTGCCATAGACAGACTGCCCCTCCGAGGTTACCATACATGCTACTTGTCTAAGGCCCCTCACCAACTCTACAAACTCCTCTTGCACTGCTCTGATTCCATTCCTAGCCACATCATTTGTCCCTAGGTGGACAATGACATCCAGGTTCCTCCCCTGTGCAGCTACTCCCATGACCCTCAGGATTCGCTCCCTGTCCCTCCAAGCCATGGCATCAGGCAGGCACCATGCCTCCATCCCTCCTTCTCCCAGTTCTACCCCCTAACGACTGAGTTCCCCACCAGGAATCATTTCCTTCCCCTGATGGGTCCCGTGCCACCCTCCTGTGGGTCTCCTTTGTGGCGGTTTCCAGAATCATCCTTGGTCTCCACTGCAGGTGCCTCCACAGAGGAACCACTCTCCACGAGAATGGCGTATGAATTGTGGAGAGGCACAACTGGAGGGATGCACCTCAGTTCCACCACCCTTTCCCTCCCTGAGCCCACCTTGGTCCAACCGCTCCTCTTTCTTGGCAACCTCTGAGGCAGCGGCGGTGGCCCTGGTGGTCCCTGGGTGGGGGAGGAGGTTTCACAAATACTAGCCAGGTCAACCTCCTCCCTCAGATCAGAGAGATGCCTGTAAATAGGGCAGCACTGCAGCCTCCAGAATGTCTCCCGGAAGACTGCGACTGCCACCACACAGCCACTGCACCACTCTCATCATGTCTTATTTTGTGGCCCCTCTCCTGTTGCTTTGTATGATCATTCTCTCTTCCCTCTATTTATTTTTCCATCTACTTTCTTACTACCTGTGTGCCCTTATAGCTTTTGCCCTTCCTGCTCTGGGGCAGGAACTTCCTCTATTCTTTGGTAGTCTCCTCCTTCCTTGCTCAAAGTCAGACCTCCAGCAGCTGGGGGGTGGGGGGGAGAGAACTATTCTTTTCCTTCAAGGATGATGAAACGTATGTGTCTCAGTGATCCTTCCCTTCCTACTGCCAATCAGGAAGTTCCTGTTGTCAGTCAAATCCAGTGCCTATAAAAGTAGGACTGGCTAAGAGTGGGAAGGAGGGCAATTAGTAAGAAAAGTTCTAGCTCTTTAGTCAGCTGCTCTGTGCTCTGAAAGCAAGATTCTTGTCTTGAAATAATGGAATAAGAAATAATGGAGAGTCAGTGGAAGACACCTAACAAAGAGTCCGGAAGTGCCTGTTACATGGCCATGTTTCTGTCCAGCGGGCTCCTGCCTGTATTGTATGTCTGCAATTATCTGCTTGAAGGTGGCCATTCCCTGGGGTCTTTGTTGTCACTGGGCCAGTTTGGATGAAAGGGATTTAGTGGGAGACTCTCTCTGGGGAAGAAGTGCATTGAAGCTCCTTCTGCTCACCTCCTGAAGGACTGTCTTTGTTGAATCAAAAAGCTGTGGATCCTCTGGGAAGTAAATGACCATCTTTACAGGTTATGGGTTCCTGAAGCTAATGTTGGTGCATATACACCCTGTGGCAGACCATAACAGCCGGGGGTAGTCTTTTTCAAAGTACAGCTGTGTTTCTTTTAAGGCCACAGTTTATTTCGTCCATGCTGTGTGGATGACAAGTTCTTTCTCCTAGAACTGCAGGAGTTTGAGGACTACCGACTGCTGTCAGGCCCCAAGAGTAGAGGGTTTAGGACCAAGTGCACAATGTGAGCACTCTGTCTCTTGGGTACAAGTATGCGGGAGTGAGTTCAGTTTAGAGAAACCACTGGAGAAAGGTGGTTAAGTTGGAGTCTTCCGACCTCCCTGGCAAGCCACAAATCCTGAAGTTATTCTGGTTTTTATTGCTCCCTGTGTCCTCAGTGCATTCTTTTAATGTCTGAACCTCCTGGTGATGCTATACAGTAAACCTTCGGCTGTATCCAGGTGGTGGTCAGTGAGGTTTACTTGAGCAGCTATATTTTCAAGCAAAGTTTTCCAACTTCTTAATGTCCATTCTGAGGGCTACGGTGGTGAGCTTCATCTCGCTCCTAAATTCTCTCAGTTCCCTCGGCATAATCACCATCTGTCACTGCAGAGTGTTTGGCCATGAGTTTCAGATCTAGATTGGGCTCGCCTGGTGGAGACTGAGGCCAGGTACCTGTCACTATCAGTCCCACCATAAGCAAATCCATTGCCATCCAGCAATTCTGGTAGTTACAGGGTCCTACACCTAGGCAGCTTATTTTCTTTATCAGTGTCCTGTGCAACACTGTGTCGAAGGCCTTGCTAAAGTCCAGATAGGCCATATCCAGAGCCCTCCCCTGATCCATTTTTCTGGTCAACTAGTCAAATAAATAAGTCAGATTTTTGTGGCATGACTCCCCTCCACCCCACCCCGTAAATCCATACTGCCTGTGGTCTTGCAGTGAACTGTATTTGATACTCTATCAGCCTTTGCTTCAGCAAGGTTTTCATTCCCTAACTCTGACATGAGATTAACTAGCCTATAGTTGCTAGCCTCTACCCTGCTGCCACTCTTATGTAGACAGTTCACATTTGTTCTTCTCCAGTCCTCCAGAACCATGCCCATTTCTAGTGAACTACTGAACAAGACCACCAGCAGGGCAGCTAGCATCCTCCCAAGTTCCTTTAGTATGCTTGGGTGAATTCCACCTGCTCCTTTTGTGTTGTCCACCTTCAGAGCTGCAAGTCCCTTCAATACTCTTTCCTCTGAAAATGAACTTGTGTCCATCTCCCTCCCCCCCTTTTGTTACTGCTACTCTACAGACCATCCCTCCCTCCTTTGTGAAGACTGAGCAAAAGTACTCGCTCAGGACAGCACCTCTTTCTTGGACCTCTTCTACACAGTTCCACCTGCTAACCTCTTACATACATACTAACATACTAAAATGCCAGCAGAATAGGCCTAACGGTCTTTCGTGTCTGCTTGTTTGGTCAGCCCCCACCCTGGGTGCTGACCTTGCTGTCCCCCTCGCCTTCTCTGGCTTCTCCGTTCCCAGTTCCGGATATTCTTGCTGCATTGGATTTTGCTTCCAGAACCCTTCCCCGTACCTGTCCCACCCCCTCTTGAACCCCTCCACTGTCTCTGCCTCCACCAGCCCCCTAGGTAGTGCATTCCATGGCTCCACCACCCTCTCAGTGAAGTAGCACCTCCTCCTTTCTCCCCTGAATCTTCCCTCTCCAGCTTCTACCCATGCCCTCTAGTGGCCCCTTCCTCCTTCCTTCGAAGCACCCTGACTGTTCCTCCCCTATTTACCCTCTTCATGTACCTGAAGACCTCTATCATGTCCCCCCGGTCCCTTCTCTCTTCCAATGTGTACATATTTAGCTCTTCGAGCCTCTCCTCATAGGTCCTGTCCCCCAAGCCCCAAATCATTTTGGTTGCCCTCCTCTGGACCCTCTCCAGGAGGTTAATGTCCCTCTTTAAGTGTGGCCTCCAAAACTGCACGCAGTACTTCAGGTGAGGCCTCACCAAGCAGTTATACAGAGGTAGTATCACTTCCCTCCTTCTGGATGTGATCCCCCTAGCGATGCATCCCAGCATCCTGTTGGCCTTGGCTGCTGCCCTCCTACAAGTCTCAGAGTTGTTCATCTTGACATCCACTACCACCCCAGGTCCCTCTCAGCCATTGAGACTTGTAGCATTTTGCCCCCAGGGTGTACACTTGGCCTGGGTTTCTGGCCCCAGGTGTAGTACCTTGCATTTCCCTGCATTGAACCTCAGCTTCCACTTTCTAGACCATCTTTCCAGAGCCTCAGGTCCTCCTGCAGGGCCACCCTCCCCTCCTCCCCATCCACCACCGCCTCGGTTTCGAGTCATCTGCAAAGAGACTCATCTCACTCCTGATTCCTGTCCTTATGTCACTTAATCCTCACTCTCCCTCCCCTTGCTTTCCTCTTCTTACTTATCTATCTATCTGAATGTAACGCCTAGGTGGTGCTATCCCAAGGGCTACTACCCCTGCCTGCTTGGCTAGTAGCAGGCTAAGGGGCCCGAGTTCTGAAACGGGTGCCTCCACCCGGAGGTCACAGTTGGTAGTGGTCAAGTTAACCTGGGCACAGCCCTCTGGGACACTGTAACCCCCCTCTTTTCTTACTAGTGGCTGGAACAATACACAATTATCACTTTCACAATACCCCGATACACCACACAAGTACCTACATTGTTTGCACTTACTACCAGGGTTTTCCTCTCGCCCGGCCCTGGGGACCCCCTATCAAACAAGGGTTATACACAGCAAATAACAGCAGTACAGTACTCTTGCACAAACTGGAACTACAGTCAGGGTAAATGCAAAAAAGAGTTTGATCTGATTTATTTAAGGGGCTTGAACAAGGGACGGGCGTAATCAGATTAATTTGCTTAAAGGCTCTATTGATCAAACAGTTATGCATGCACTTTAGGGTCTATAAACAGTCACACACTCTGGGTACCCAGATGGAGAATGGTGGGCTAGCCAGGAATGTTGCAGCTGGTTGGGGCCCTGTGATGGAAGAAAACAACATGCACAACACACATTATTTGTAATCTGAAGCCAGAGGGCTCAGTTCGTGAAAAGAAAAACAATAAGACAATCAGATGACACACTTTTAAATTAGGCTGTTGTTGCAGGGAGCTACCCTGATGATTAGATTAGCCAGAGAAGGCGAGGGGGACAGCAAGGTCAGCACCCAGGTTGGGGACTGACCAAACGAGCAGACACGAAAGACCATTAGGCCTATTCTGCTGGCATTTTAGTATGTTAGTATGATTACTCACGATACCCAAGACTGGACACAGGCTGGATGAAAATTGAGACAGCAGGGGGTTAATTTGGAGTGCCAGGAGAAGAAGGGCCCTCACAATTCGCCGAGGCGTCATTCCTGTTCAAGCGTGGAGCAGGGGGCTGGCTGATCCCCAGGCAGGTCTCTCATTGGTGGCTTTCTCTGTGCAATAGGTAGTCTGGCAGGGCCAGCATGGTATGGCCCAGGCCAAATGGAGATGAATGCAGATTCAGTCCAATTAGGCTGGATAAAGCTTCCAGCAAGCAGAACACAGTTCACACAGTGGGGAACCAAATCACAACCCACTTTCAATACACAGTACATTTAAATGTAAAGGATTCTATGGTACCAGAAGCAGAACACAGTTCACACAGTGGGGAACCAAATCATGACCCACTTTCAATACACAGCACATTTACATGTAAGGAAATTCTACTGGCAACCCGCTCTCCAGTCACGATCATAAAGTCTCTGCACAAACCGGGGATTCAAAAGCACCTGGAAATCCTGACAGGCTGATCACATTCAGCAAATCTTCGGTCTTCTTCAGGTTAAAGCCTGGTCACAGTCCAGTAGCTTAAATAGTCCTCACAACTCTGATTCAGTCTGAATAAACTCTATTTTCCCTCTCAGGGACAACAGGCAGGCCAAAACTCAGCCTTTTCACAGTTCTCCCATGTAAAACTACACAGAAATGTTGCTCAAAATCACTTGAGCTGTTACATCTTCACTTCTCAGCTCAAAACTGAAACTAGCTGCAGCAGCCTGGGAAATTCCTCAAGATCCAAACAGTTCGGTTGGCTGATCCTCCTGTCATCTCAAAACAAAGGCTCCCCCTTCAGGTGCAAAAAAGTGCAAAAAGCCCAAAACTACAATTCCTACAGATTTTGACTCCAGACAGCTCCTGTAGTCTGGCTCCATTTTCGGTCCCACCAGTACTGATTGGCCCAATTTGCAGTCCAGGACCAAGATAATGGAGATAAACAAAACAGTCCTTGCTGCAAAGAAGGCAGGTTAGACAAATTACATTATCATTATCACGCTAAATGATTTTCAGCAAATAGTTACACCTTTCAACAGAGCTCCTTCTCAGATTACTTATAACTGCAATCCAGGCAGCTCTTAAAGAGACAGTACACAGAGGCTATACAGGCACTCTCTGGCAATCACATTTAAATTGCTAAAACGCAGGAAAACAGCCTGGCAATGAGCATTTAGGCAAGCTCGAGGAAGACGTTTCGGGAACCCCCATTTGTAGGGGGTTACATGAAGAAACACAGAAACATAAACAAGACCAGTGGTTCATCCAGTCTGCCTGTGGTACCCTATCTAATCCCAGAACATATTGTCCATCCACAGTTCTAGCCCTCCCCATCCACGCCCCCATTCCCTCCCAGCTTCTGTCAACCCAAGCAACCACTACCTTCACTCTGTCCCAGCCATGCTTGAAACCATTAATAGTTTTAGCACCCACAGCCTCAGCTGGTAAAGTGTTCCATGGTTCCACTACCCTTTCTGTAAAACAATACTTCCTCATGTCCCTCCCTGCTGTCAGTTTCCACTCGTGCCCTCATGACCTCAAACTGTTACTCATGCTAAATAATTCCAGCAGTCCACCTTGTATATTTCTTTCAGGAACTTGAAGATCTCTGTCCAACTCGTACAGGAAAAGAGGAGGGGAGGTGACTTGTTAGTTCTATATAATATATTGAAAACCTGATCCTAATGGAGCAATTTGGATTTCAATTTAATATGAGAACTCTATTTAATAAATGTCCTGTCATTCGACAGCTTTAAACAATAGTTGGATACATTTATCATTCAATCAAGAAATAAATAAATTACACACTAAATAGTGGGAGACAATCATGACGGGCCTTTGGCCTGCTTTTTTCTAAATCCACCAAGTAACCAAGTCATATCTCACCTATCCCTTTTAGTCTCTAGGGAGTACATGATCAGTACCTTGAGGCACTCCTCATAAGCCCTACCCTCTAGGCCTTGAATCATCTCAGTCTCCCTTCACTATGCTGCCTCCAGCCTGTCCTAATCTTTCTAGAGGTGAGGACTCCAGAACTAGACAATACTCCAGGTGACACCTCACCAAAGATCTATAAAGGAGTAGAATTACCTCTTTCTTTTGCGGTCCATAACCCTCCCAATACACCCCATAATCCTGTTTGCATTATTATAGACCTTGTTGCACTGGCTTCTTTGAGAATGTCATTGATGATAATGCCTAGGTCCCGTTCTTCAGCTGTACTGCTCAGTTTTACCCTCCCATCCAATCCTGGGGTTTGTTTTCCCTAGGTGCATCACCTTGCACTTTTTGGCATTAAATTTCAACTACCAAATCTTAGATGTCTCTGGCCCTTACAGGTCACTCTGCATTTCCCAGATTCCCTCATCACTATTCACCTTCCCATAGAGCTTTGTGCCATCTGCGATAAGACACAACCTGCCCTGCGTAACCCGGGCACCAGCTCCCAATGGGCTACTACCCCTGCCTGCTGCCCTGAATGCAGATTAAGGGGCCTGGGTTTGGTCCTGATAGGCAAATCGGGCTCAGTACTAACAGTAAAACTATTTGTGCGGTGTCTCCACCCAGAATGAGTTTCAAGTGGGTTAGATGTTATGCTAGCACAACCCTCTGCGAAGTTGTACCTACCCACAGCCCCACCCAGTGGTCCCACATATGGAGTTACACAAAATCCTTTACATTGCATTCACAGGTACAATTACTGGCAAGTGCTAATAATATGCTGCACTTACCAGCAGGGACTGGATTTCTGGAAAATACCCTGTGCACCTGTAAGAAATGGCTACCAGCAATAACAATGCACCTTTTATCTTCCAAAACTGGTCAGTACATCAATAATGACTTGCTCATGGACCCATGTAACATTCAAACAATGAACTGATTTATTTAGGGGGCTGAACAAAGGGGTAGGGGATGCAAATCAAAATTAGATTTATTAGCACTTGGGTTTGGCAATACCCTTTTCTCTTAAAACATTTAAAACACTACATTCACCCCCTGGACTGTCCAGGTAACCTCACTTGGTACTCAGGATATGCTGTGTTGCAGGCCTGAAGTGTTGATGCGGGGATGGCTAGCACTGCAACTGGTTGGGGCCATTAAGCAAACAAATGAGCTTTAATTATTTTCCCTTTGACTGTTGCAACATTCACAAACACTTTAAAACCCAAGAAAACTGTAATCCACAAGCCCGATGGCCTGCAGAAACAATCTGAACCACAACAAGAACTTGAAAGCAAAACAGATGGCAAAACACTTTTATTTTGTGTTGCAGGGTTAAACCCTCTTGCACTTATTGAACCAGGACCTTGGGATCTGAAATGATTTCCAGGCTGGTTCCTCTTAAGGAAAGGCTCTCTGGTTGTTTGCTGCAGGCTGCAGGTTTTCTCCTTCGCAAGAGGGAACAGGATACAGAGGCCAGGGCTTGAACGCCTCAATCCCACATCAACACTTATCCCCAAAGGGTGGCAACAACCCGCGATAATATTCTGCACAGGAGGTTAACTCTCCAAACCAGTCTCTCGGCAGCTTCTGTAGAACAGGCAGCAGCAGTCTCTCAGTAAAGTTGTTTGGCATTACAAGTTTAAATTCTGGCACAGTCTCAAATAGGCTGTGCAGCTTACCCTCTTACAAGTTGCAGAACAGAAGTTCAGGTTTCCCTTTTCAGCAAACAGGCTGGAGACAATTCCAGAGCCCCCAAGCTCCAGTTCTAGGCCAAAAACTCTGGTGCAGTCAGGCCTCTCCTTGTCACACAGCTTGAGGATGGTTTAAGCACTTTGACCCCTTTTCAGACAGGATATTCCGCTCTGGGGAAATCACTTCTTCTCTCCCTTTTGGAGACTTTTCACCTTGGTCTGCAACTTCAGCAGTCCCAATGATTCAGTAGAAATTCAGGCAGAGGAGAGGTAAAACAGGCCTCTCCCCAAACTCCCCGAGCTGAGCACAGAGCCTCCTCACTCCTTGGAAACTCGAGCCCCATTCAAAACAGTCCCTCTTAACTAAAGAACACAGTTCCATAAAATCTGGTTGACTGCCAAAGTGGTCAGTCACAGTCCCAGTCTTTCAACTAGATAAAATTTGGGCGCCAACAATTGTCCCTGCGTTTTCCACAGAAAGCCTCAGGCAAAGTCCCAAAAGTCTCTACACACATTTCTGGTGTTTTGATTGGCTGCTAGGCTGCAAACATAGCTGCTGTTATACACAGTCCCTCTGAGTCCATACAGTCCCCCACAATAAAGTTCAGGTGCAGCCAGTCTAAACATTTTATTTATTTTATTGTCCCAAAGTCTTGAAGCATAACCTGTGCCCTTTCAAGCGCTCACAATATTTTATATTTTAATTCAGTCTTTTGCCTGTCACCACTGCGACCTATACAGTCGCCTAACCCTTCCTTCCCTCGCAAATAGATGCCGTTACCACTGCAACAGACTCACAGCCAAATTCTGGACCCAGTTACTGCCCTCCTACTTAGCCTCTACACTAACAGCCCAAAAACCAACAGCCTACTCACTCAGAAATTTCGACTCCCGCCTACTGCAAATCCCACACATGGCCACCTCTGCTGGACAGTCGGCTTTTAGTGTCCGTCTACCAAAACTATGGAACTCCCTGCTGGCTGACATCTGGCTCTCCCCTTCCCCTCGGATACAAATCTCCCTTCTAAAAGGTCTAGTCCCCACAGGCTGCATATGTCAACTTGATGTACACTAGCATGGGCCTTGTCAAGCTGGTGTGCACAATGTAAGGACCAACCACCCAATATAATCTATGTTACCCACCCAAATGCTTAACTACCAAATTTTTTGATGATCTCCTATTCTTATTTCTGCCTACTATTATGCTGTTCACTCTGTTTCTTGCCTCCTGTACATACAATTTCTCAGATTATTGTATTTCACTGTAATAACGAAACCTTGTACATATTGTATGTTACCTATGTAATTTTCGCTGTTTCTACAATTTATTGTTACTAGTATGTTATATCCCGTTTCCCTCCTCCCCCAGGACACATCTGGAATCGACCGGTAGTCTGCTCAGTATGTCTTGCCTGGTAAAACTTTTAAATAAATAAATAAACTGCCACCGAAATACAGTCCTCCTAGGAAGCAGGCAGGCTTCCTCATAAATATTCAAGACGGCTCATTAATATTCATGAACAATGATCATGTCCCATTTTAAACTAAAATTTTACAATATTTAGAGGCTTCTCACTGGCCTCACTTAGGTCACCAGCCCCCGATTAGGTGAACTGAGGGATTGATGCCACTAGAATGCCTTTCGTTTTGACCCCAAATGCGGCCGGAAAATACAGGGCGCTTTCGCGCATACATAGGCACCAACTGCTTCAAACAGCAGACAGGAAAAGCAGCAGCTTGCAAATGTTTCTCCAGCCCATACTTTGGGCAAATATTAAATACAGGGGCCACCTGGAGGACTGGGGCACCAAAGGACCTGAGCCAGGCGGCAGTGCACATCAGGGCCAAATGGGGGAAAACACCAGGAGGAACAGGCACATGGGAGATCAGGAGGCAAATAAGATAAGCCCCCATACGGGGGCACTACACCTGGATTCCCTCTCCAACATCGCTGACGAACATGTGGAAGAGGCCAGATCCCTGCGGTGCCCCACTTATTATTTATTTAAACTTTTGGTGTCTGGAAAAAGCACACTGAGCTGAAGCTCGTTTCCAGGTGCAACCCAGGGGTACAAAGCAGTAAACAATGATACAGAAACAGGGAATAGGCAAGTAAAGAAATTAAAACAACAAAGTCAACAATAGAAAGCACAAAGTTGTTATCCATCTGTACAGACAGCTGGTGAAACCCCATCTGGAGTACTGCGTGCAATTCTGGAGACTCCATCTCCGCAAAGACATAGACAGAGTGGAGGCTGTTCAGAGGAGGGCAACCAAAATGGTGCAGGGTCTGCACCAGAAGACATACGATGAGAGACTAAAGCAGCTTAATATGTATATGTAACCCCCTTGTTACCTGGGGTTACTAGAATCCCAGTAAGACCTAGTGGTAGGCAGGGAAGGCAGCTTGTGAAACTCCAGTTAAATGGATTTCACACTGTCTCACTCTGTTCTCAGTCTCAGCTGAGACTGAGAGATGACATCACTACAGAACTGTCACAGCTGGATAAGCCACAATGGAATCTGCAGCAGGGAGTTGGAATAGAATGTTGGGAGGTTTGAACAGTAGTCTGTAGGTCAGTTGGTGTTTGGAGCTTGCTGAGGGAGCAGCACAGCAGCTCTGTGTAGGCTCTTGGAGCCTCAGCCCTGACATAGGGCTACTTCTAGGAAAAGGTGTGTGTTTCCACCTTAAGAGAGACACAGAAGCAGTTTGTAAGTGGTGGAGACCGCTGATTCGGGTCTCAGTGCCCCATCCCTCAGGGGATGGGGCAGGAAAGGGTTTCCTGCATATTCCAGGGGCAACCCCCCTGGTTCTGCTACTAGTGGAGAAACTGCCTATTTGTTCCAGAGTTTTTGGGAAACAAGAAGATTTGTGAATCGCCTGTGGGGCACCTGCAACCAGAGGGTGAGTTTCTGCTCTTTCTAAAGGGCCTATGTTTTTCACCCTGGGACTTGTGCGATAGTGGGGATTGGACTACTGAAATAGTGGGAGGCCCAGAGTAATAGGCTTAGCCAAAAGTAAAAGTATGTTCAAGTCCAGCACTTATGGGAAGTCAAGACATGTACAGGAGATATGACATACGTCTACCCAGTAATCTACATTGCCAAGCTTTCAGAAAAGAGATGTTTCGTTTCCAGAGAAATGGCCGGGTATGGATTGTGGGAGCTAGAGGTGGGAGACCCCCCATCTTTAGTGACCAGATCCACCTCAACAGATTTGTTCTGTGGATTTCTACTTTGCCTCAGTCACTTGGCCAGTGATAAGGGAAGTACCCAGATGTGGGATTGGAAGGAAAATTCCCTCTAGGAGTCAAAGGCTCTAAGGTGGGTTGGTGAGCCACAAAAGGATAATTGGTTCATTTCCCAAAATGGACCGTGGAACAGAAATGAAACGTGAGGAGCCAGGCCCAAGGGGAAAACCCAAGTAGTGTACAAGTCGGGCTATGTACCCAAAGCTGCGTGCAAGTCCGGGCTGTGTGCCTGGTGGGTTCAGAGCCTGAGGGATGGAAATAGTGAAGAAGTGTTCTGTTGTCTCTAATCTGCATTACCAGGAATGTGGGGATCCGTCTATGCTTTCTTTGTTCAGCTTGGATGTGAATAAAAGCCACACTGTAGAATCCCATTCCTGGTTCTGGACATTACAGCTATTACTTCCTGTGTTCAGATTTACTTGGGTGTCCCTGTGCAGAATAGCCAAACCTAGGCCCCCTGTGCCGAGTAACCTCATCCTCCTCGAACCCAGTCCCCACCAGGTACTGCTGTCAGCTTCAACAGCATGCCACCTGTCATTATTACAAAAAAGACAGAGGTGAGGGGTTACACATACCCTTGAGGAAAGGAGGGAGAAGGGGAGACATGATAGAAACTTTCAGGTATCTCAAGTGAATTAACAAAGTACAAGAGGGTAGCATCATTCAGAAAAAGAGATGCGCAAGAACAAGGGGACACAATTTTAAGACGGGGGGGAGGGACGACTCAGAGGTAATGTTATAAAGTATTTTTTCAGCTTGCCCGTCGGCGCAGCAGTTGGATTTCCGTCTGCAACACCAGCCACCCGGTTCAGGAACGGACTCGGGTTGCTGGAGAGCTGGCCGGGGAGAAGGCTGGAGTGTCCAGCAACAGCTCACCTTCTGGGAGGTGGGGTTATGGCCTAGTGCTTGCTGGCCTCTAGCGGAGGCTGGGAGCATGGCGCGACTTCAGGCCTCGATGTCTAGGGGGAGTAGTGGACGTCGGCGCAAGCCATGACGTCTGTGGTACACCACTTCTCAGGGAGAAAACAGGAAAATGGCGCCTTGCTCGGGTCGGATGACGACCTCCTGGACCTTCACCATGGAACTCCTGGACCTCATCGCCACCTCAGCAGCACCCAAGAGTGTTTGGATAGCCGTACAGGCTCTTCCCCAATGAAGGTAAGGGACCCACCCAATGAAGGGATACATCGGAGTGACCAGGGCTGGCTGCGATATGAGGTGGCAGGGTTGGGGGTTGCAGAGTGAGGTACATGCAGGGTCTGAAGGAGAGACCAGGCCAAGGTGCGGGGGTAGGTTAAGAAAGAATAAAAGTTTTTTTTTTTTATAGAGTGGGTTGTGGATGGGAACAGCCTTCCTGAAGAGGTTGTAGAGTCAGAAACAGTGGGAGAATTCAAGAATGCATAGGACAGACATAAGGCCATTCTAGTGGGAGGTAGGAGGAAGTAAGCTGTTGATTAACTAGAATCTGTAGCTTATCTATCAAGTAGGGAAATGGGCAGACTAAGTGGGTCAAGCAGTCCTTATCTGCCGTCAAATTATGTTTCTATGTCAAACAAATTAAGTTATTTTCAGCACAATTAAAATGGTAATATGTGTGACGACATACAGATAATGTGCTTAAAAGGTGTTTTTAGTGCATTTATTGATATACAGACAACATCCATCGAGACTGAGAGGTAGAAGAACATGCTAGCAGATAAAGGCCATACGGTCTACAGAGTCTGTTCGATTGTGCAGCTAGCAACCCTTATACTGTAGCTGCCCCTCCCTCGCCCCTGCCCCACCAATGACCCCCCACTGCCCTATCCCATCCTCTCCTGAAGCAGCCAACTGTATTACAGGCCATCACCTCCGCCAGTAGTGTGTTCCAATCCACCACCACCCTCTCTGTAAAGAAGTGTCTCCTCATTTCCCTCTGGAACCTCCCCATCTCCAATCTCAGACTGTGCCCTTGGATGTTCCTTCCCCCTTTCTTGACAGGTAAAGCCCCTCAGTGTCAGTCCTATTTATCCCCTTCATGTACTTGAAGGTCTCTATCATGTCTCCCCTATCC
Organism: Neoceratodus forsteri; assembly: GCA_016271365.2. Taxonomy (NCBI): domain Eukaryota; kingdom Metazoa; phylum Chordata; order Ceratodontiformes; family Ceratodontidae; genus Neoceratodus; species Neoceratodus forsteri. Next base: position 68,043,024 of record CM028133.1, read on the forward strand.
CGCCTCTCCTGCAGGGAGTACATGTTCAACTTCCTTAGCCTACTCTCATGGGGCAAGTCCCCTAGCCCCTAGATCATCCTTGTTGCCCTGCACTGCCTCCAGTAGCCTAATATCCTTCTTCAGGTACGGTCAACAGAACTGCACACAGTACTCTAGGTGTGTTCTAACCAGTGACCTGTACAGCTGCAGGATTACCTCCTCCGGAGGAGGATATGCCTCTGGCAATACAACCCAGCATCTTGTTTGCCTTGGCAGCTGCCTTTCTACAATGCACAGAGTTACTCATTGCTCCTGTTATGATTACCCCTAGATCCTTTCCCGCCTCTGTCTTGGTCAGTTGGATACCCCCTAGCTGGTAGCTCCTCCCTGGGTTCTTTGCCCCGCAATGTAGCACCTTGCATTACTTAGCACTGAACCCCTGCTGCCAAGTGTCTGACCAGGCCTCCAATTTCTCTAGATCATCCTGCAGCCCCTGCCATCCTGCTAGGTCATCCACTACTGCTCCCATCTTGGTGTCATCTACAAACAGACTAATCTTGCTCTTGATGCCTATTGAGATGCCTGCTATGAAGATCCCAAATAACACTGGCCCCAGCACAGATCCCTGTGGCACACCACTTGTCACTGCCCTGGGTGACGAGAGCTCCCCTCCCACCGCCACCCTCTGTTGTCTCCCTTGCAGTCACTTCACAACCCATCCTACCAGCTTTGCCCCAGCCCATGTGCCTTCTAGTTTACTATCTAGCCTCCCATGTGGCACTGAACTGCAGGCCTTGCTGAAGTCCAGGTACAACACATCCATGGCCCCTGTCCAACTGCCTGGTCACCCAATCACAGTACTCCATAAAGTTAGGCACACAAGATCTGCCCACGACAAACCCATGCTGCCTGCTATCCTGCAGTCCATTAGCCTCCAAGAGGGAAACCAGCCTTTCCTTCAGGATTGTTTCCATTAGCTTTCCTACAATGGAAGTGAGGCTTACTGATCTGTAGTTCCCTGGCTCATCCTTGGGGCCATTCTTATGGAGGGGCACTACTATGTGTGCCATCCTCCGGTCCTGTAGTATGGCAAGGTATGCGTGTGGTCACTCATAGGTGGAGGGGAGACGATTGCAGGTAGGAGATGGCAAGAGGTGTAAATGTTTTTTGAGAGACAGGTACAGTAGGTTGAGGAGGTACAAAGTTCAGTGGAGAGATCATTCCATATGAGGGGTAGGCTATAAGAGAAGGCAGTCTGGCCTGCCGTAGTACGGGGTGGAAGACAGAGAAGAGGCGGGGATCCCAAAAGCAAAGAGAGTATTGGGGGGGGGATGCAGGGCTAAGGCAGGAGGAGAGGTAGAGTAAAAGGAGGTCAAGCCAGAATTTGGCAATGAAAGTCACAGAGTGAATGTACCCCCTGTGTGAGTGCAACAATGGAGCGTGAGAGAGAGAAGTATAGGGAGCAGTGGTGTGCATGAAGTGGACAGTTGGAGGCAAATCTGCAGAAAGAATTTAGAGTGGTGTCTAGTTTCAAGAGGGAAGTGACAGGGGCCATGCTGTATACAATGTCGGCATAGTCAAGGGATGGTAGGATCATCTTAAGAGACAAACTGGTGCTGAACAGGGAGAAAGAGGGAATCCTTGTTTCAACAGAGGAAACCCAGTTTGGGTCAGAGCTGGGAAACTATAGAGTGTCAATATGGGTAGAGAAGTTAAGGTGTTGATCCAACCATACTCCCAGGTATTTGTAAACCTGAACCATTTCTAGGGGGGAGTTGTCCTGTGAGTGAAATACTGGTAGGGACTGATGCCTTGAGAGCTTTTGAACTGAGTCAAATGTCATTGAGACAGTCTTCTTCTGGTTTACCTTGAGATCATTGGTGTGAAACCAAGCCAAGACATTGCTGAAATCATGGAGGAGTGGTTGTACTTCCTTTGTGGGTTGTCCCGAGGTGAAGATGACGGCATCATCCGCATACATATAGATGAGGGAGTGGGAGCAGATGGAGCGGAGATTATTAATAAAAACAGAATAGTACTGGGCAGAGTATCAATCCCTGGGGGGGACATGTGTCAAGATGGGTATTGGGGGTGAAACTGCCGATTCATACAGCTTGCTGTCTACCAATTAGGTCAGAAGTAAACCAACGGGTGGAGGGAGATGCTAGACATATGGAGTGACATTTGTTGAGGAGGGCTGAACGGGATACAGAGTCGAAGGCCTTGGCAAAGTCTATGTAAATGGCTACTGTAATATGGCCTTTATCAATAGGAAAGTGGATGATAACAGTGACTCGCAGTAGGGAAGAGACTGTGGAATGATGTTTTTGAAATCCAGATTGGCAGCGAGACAGAATGTTTGATGAGGTGATGAAGTCTAATAATCTTGAGTATATTAGTGACGCTTGTACTTTGGCAAGTGAGGGGAGGAGGGAGATGGAACGGTAGTTTCCAGGAGACAACGGATCACCTCCCTTGTGGAGAGGAATCACATAGGCTGTTTTCCACAATATGGGAACTGTACTGGGACTGACAGATAGGTTCATGATGTGTGCAAGGGGTGCAGCAATGGCTGCTGTCGACAGACAAAGCAATTTTGGATGTACCCCATCTGGGCTAGATTTGTTGGGGTGTAGTGAGCGTAAGGCCTGGAGAACTTCTTGGGTGGTGATTTGGGGGAAGTGGTAGCCATTGCTTGATAGTGAGGATGGAGCCGGGGGCTTTGGGGTAGGGGATGTTCAGGCAGGGCACAGGTAGTGAAAAACCGGCTGAAGAGTTCAGCCACTGAAGAAGGATCTCAGATGGAAATACTATATACCTTGAAGGTGGGTGGGAGCACTAGGATTGATAAGAGAGTATTCTGTCTTCCAGAAGGAGGAAGGGTTACACAGAAACATAGAAGCTCACGGCAGATAAGGACCGCAAGGACCATCCAGTCTGTCCATTTTTTCTACCTTATGAATGTGCCATAGGCCTTTACTCTGTCAATGGCCTATCTAGTCATACTCATCTGTATTGCTCCCTTATGCCTATCTCATTCCTGTTTGAAGCCACGTACTGTATTCATATCCACCACTTCCTGAGGTAGGCCGTTCCATGCATCCACCACAATTTCTGTGAAAAAGAACTTCCTCACATTACCCCTTAATCAGCCTCCCTCTAACCTCATGCTATGTCCTCTTGTCCTGCTATTTTTCTTATATTAAACCATTTTAGACTCTTTCACCTTGTTAATGCCCTTAAGATGTTTGAATGTTTCGATCATATCACCTCTCTCCCTCCTTTGCTCTAGGGTATACATATTGAGCTCCATTATCTGTCCTCATATGTTTTCTGATGCAGTCCCTGCACCATTTTGGTTGCCCTTCTCTGGACTGCCTCCATTCTGTTAATATCCTTGTGCAGGTGCAGCCTCCAGTATTGCATCCAATACTCCAGATGGGACCTAACCAGTGTTTTGTAAAGAGGGATTATTACCTCCCTCTTACAACTTGTGATACCCCTACTAACACACCAAAACATCCCTCTAGCCTTACCTACTGCTTTAGTGGTCTGCGTGGATGATTTCAGGTCATCTGTGATGCTGATGATGATGCCCAAGTCTCTCTTTTCCCTTGTGACTGCCAGCAATTCCCCTCCCAACCTATAGGTAGCTTCAGGGTTTCTCTTCCCTATGTGCATGATCTTGCACTTCTTTGCATTAAACCCTAGTTGCCACTCTTCAGACCATTTTACCAGTTTTTCCAGATCTCTTCTCATTCTGCCCACCCAATCTGGATCATCTACTCTGGTTGCAGATCTTGGCGAGATCTGCAAACAGGCAAACCTTACTCCCCCCCCCCCCAGTCCATTTGCAATGTCACTGATGAAGATATTGAGGAGGACTGGCCCCTGGACTGATCCCTGAAGTACCCCACTTGTGACTTGCATCTCTTATGACTGTACACCGTTTACCACCACTCTCTGTTTTCTGCCCACCGACCAGTTTGCCACCCAGTTGACCAACTTCTGGTTGCTGGAGTTTTTGTGTAACTGTTTCTTAAAATAGGTGGATCTGGTGAGACAAGTTCCCTTTGTGCAACTATTGCTGATGGTTTTATAGACAAGGAGATGTATTTGTGATTGGGAGGACTTGTAGCAAGCCCAGGCCTGGTCCCGGGATTTGCTTAGGATGATTAATTGGGATGAGATCCAAGGGTGATGAGATTTTTATTTATTTATTTTTACACTTTATTTATGCTCCTTCCAGGCCAGGCATCCTTCCGGGATGCTCACGCAGTGAGGACTCCTACTCCCTGCCTGAACCCTGCCTCAACTGAACTCCCCTGACACCTCAGGCAGACCTAGTGCCTTGGATCACCCCCCCCCCGGGGTGGGCCAGTTCTCCCTTAATGGCCTGTCTGAGGTTAGAGACACCTTGCCTGGGTGACGGGTCAGCCAGGAGTCCCTCCAAGTAGATGGGCTGGCGGTGGGATGCGTGTCCTGCCCCTGGAGCCCCCGTCATCTCCGCGATCCTGGGAGGGTTTTTCATTGTTGGTTCCCCATGGGAGTGCGACGTGCAATGACATCTGCACACAACTGCCCTGCTGACATCTGCTGCACTCCTCCCCTCTCTTATGTTGGCTGGCATACCTGTGCTGCCTTCAGTCTCCAATGGGGGGCACTAGGATGCCAAGCAGTCCCCAGAACCCTCCCCAGAGAGAGGAGAACAGTCCTTCGGATGCTCAATCCTCTCTCTCCCCTGCTGATCCCTGACGGCCCTGGCTCGTTCCCAAACCTGGGTTGCCAGTGTGGCGCAAGGTATGGTGTCCAGCACCTCAACCCTCAACGCCACCAGGCCGGCATGTGATGAGATTTCTTGACTTAAATTTTTTTCATCAGGGTGTGAAGGTCCCAAACTTGGTAAAATATAGTCAGGAAATGATTAAGGGTGGTGTCTATGTTGGAAGCGGAGTAGATGGAGGACAAGTTGGCAAAAGTATGGTCGAGAAGTAGGGCGTTTGTGTCGAGGGACTGGATAGGGCAGATGCTGATATATTTAAGGGTGGAGCAATGAAGATAGATTTTTATGATGCAGTAGATTATGCAGTGGTCACTTAGTGCATCTGGAAGGACGACAGCGGCCAAGATGCGGTGAGGGCGAGATGTACAGATCCAATCTAGGAGAGTGTGGTTAGGGGTATGGTGGCATATCTGGTGGGTTCCTTAATTTGCTATGAGAGGTTTAGGGATTACACTTTTTGGGTGGAGGGCTTGGACGAAGGAGCAATCCAAACCAGACTGAAGTCACCCATCAGTATACTCTCACCATCACTTGTAAGAGAGTTGATGGAGGAGATGCACTCTATGAGTGCATCTGTGGCGATTTTGGGCGCAGCGTAGATGACTCCGAAGTGGACGGGAGGAGGGGAAGGTTAGGTGTAATATTAGATACTCAGGAATGTCAGGGTTGGATTTCTGTGAGGTGGTGGAGCAAGTGAGGGAATCATGGATATACATGGCAACACCACCACCACGACTACCCTGGTCCTGGTGATGTAATGAGAAATCGGGGATGGCAAGTGCTGAATCTGAGATCCTGGAGGACAGCCAAGTTTCTGATATACAAAGGATATGTGGGGAGTGTTGGGACATCCAGATTTTAATACTGTCCAGTTCTGAGAGTAGACTTCTGGCATTTAGGTGGAAAATGCAGAGCCCTTGTGGGAGGTGGAGTTGGCATTGTGGGGTGGTCCAGGATTAAGTTCCACATCGTCTGATAGAAGCAGGGTCAGGAAAAGGCAAAAGGAGATAGCAGCGAATTTCCATATCTTACGACAGCAGAGTGTGAGGCTTGAAGACTGTCTTGGGGGGGGCGGAAGAAGCAGGTGAGGTGGGATCTGATGAGAATGATGTGGAAGGAGGGGAAGGGGGAAGGCAGGTTGTCATAGGTGGCCACAGGTAGTGTGGTACAGCAGATAGGTAGTAGGGTGAGGTGAGAGTAGAAGAGGGTGTATATATAGGGGCAGGTCAAGGACAGATAGGGCTAGTTGGATGGGAAGGGGAGGAGGATGGAGGTAGAGCTGTGGGTAGAATGAAGAGTGGAAGGATGGAAATGAGAGTGAGAGAGGGGACAGTGGTTGGCCAAACTTGAGGGGGAGGCAGAAGGTTAAAAGAAGACAGGACTGTTTAATTTTTTTTGGGGGGGGAGAGTAGTATGAATAGCAAGTTAATCCAGGGCACATGGCTACTGCAACCCTGCATAGCAAGTCAGCTATGGTTGCTTAGGGTGGTTGAGGCTGGCTGCTACCAGAAAGTCAACATGCAACGGGTAGGGTGGATTATTCCACCTAGTTTGATACATTGGGGGTGTGGTCACCTCTAATTACTGTAGTTGGAACACCTACTAAACTAAAACTAGCTATGGGTGAGAAGGTGGCTTGGGAGGAAGGGTGGCTAAAGCAATAGCAGGATGCTGCAAAGAGAGCAGGTATGTGGAGCCATTTACCTGCAGTCAGGTGTAGGAGGCAGTTGATGGAAGGAAAGATGGACAGGGGGAGGGCTCCTTAGTTGCTGGCCTGCCCTCAGATGCCCATCTGAAGAGCAGAGTTGTTCTGGCATTAGGAGCTGGGAGCTGGGGGGAGAGAAGCAAAGCAGGTTAAGGGAAAACTATACCCAAAACTTGAAAAAATCCATGTTGTGCAGAGTGTTTTAATTTGTATGTGTAGTTCTAGTGTTTCCTTTCTGACTGATTAGGGTTTTTGCTAAATTAGCTTGTTGTTTTAGGGAATACGGACCCCTGAGATCTCCATATCAAATAGCTCAATTATATTTCTTTGTCCTACAATGCACCTTGTTTCATGTGATGGTGATGTGGCAGAGCCCATAAATCCAGCAGAAAGCATTGCATTACAATCAGTTCACAACAGTAGAGATGGCTATATTTTAAAATCTGTAGAATTCAGCTTGGTGACCACCCTCATCCTAAAGGTTTTACTGTCCTGAAAAACTTTGCTGCTGGTAATTTTTGTGCAGCTTGTAAAGCTCCCAAGATATTTAGTTTGTTTGGCATGTGTGTGCTGAATATTGGGTCTCTCTTACATCACAGTCACATGAGACAAGATGCACTGTGGGAACAAGAAATACAATTACGCCATCAGGGATGAAGATCCCCAGGGGTCGTAAAACTAGCATAAAGCTAGCAGGCTAATTTGGGAGAAACTCCTAATACCAGTCAGAGGGAAGGAAACACTAGAACTTCACATACAAATTAAAACACTCTGCACAACATATATTTTTTTAAGTTTTTGGTGTAGTTTTCCTTTAAATAGAGTAATAGTGTAGGGCAGGGGGAGGCTGTGAGGTTCAGGGGAAGGGAAGTATATTCAGATTATAGGCCACTACAGGAGCGCCTACAAGTCTAGTCTGGAGGTCCAAGAAAGGGAGGCTAACTGTCTGAAAAATGCTCCTAGTCAGTGGCAGATTAAGATACAAAACCACATTGTCTAGAAATGCTCTGCTGGCTGCAGTTAAGAGTGTTTGCTGGAGCTTTACGATTGCAGGGCTATGCTGAACAGTACAATCCTATGCAGCCATGAAATGAATGAAAATTCTACAGAAACACATGGAGCCTTGCGCCGTAAAATACACAATGTGATTTCGGTCCCTGTGTCCAGCATTGCAAAGCCATGAAATGAATTACTTAAGCAATAAGGCACAATAGGGTGAGAGTTATTGGGGATTTACCCATGCCTTGTGTGGCGTGTCACAAAGTGCAGCCGAGTGACTTAACCACACAAGAAGTCGGTAGGTCACCCCATTGGTGTAGGCAGGCATACTCCAAGCACTCCATGGTGTGCAATTTTATTTGAGGGGGTAGCAAATAGGCTCTGAATTGCTTCCTTTTTCCATGAAAATTAAAGAAAATACTGAACCGTTCTGTAATTTTATTCATAGGAGTCAAAACTAGAAGGACTGGTCACTAACATTCTCTTTGCATCCCAAGGACAATACAACTTTACAGGCTGTAGGCTTGTATGTGGGTGTCTTGGGGAACAATGCACGGCATTTGTATTTACCCATAGGCATTTGTATTTACTAGCAATGCCAGGTCAATTAGGAACAAGACTGCAGTGATTGCGGATCTTGTTTCCTCGGTCGACCTGGCTTGCATCACTGAGACCTGGCTAGATGGAAATGCTGGTCCTGGGTTGGACTCTGTGGTTCCGTCTGGGTTCTCGGTGATTCACCGCCCGAGAGTGGACCGGGGCGGGGGTTGCTGTCTGTTTTAGACAAGATCTGGATCTCAGGAGTGCCAGTTGGTGATACCAACACCTTTGAATGCATAGTGGTGCAGGTGCAGGCTACAGGACCCTTCTTATCTACCGTCCACCAGGGATGAGAGGGAGTTCCTGAAGGAGGTTATGGACTTCGTCGCCAACATGGTATTGGAATCTCCCAGATGGATAATTCTGGGGGATTTCAATGCCTGGGTCGACGATGAATTCTCGCAGTTTGGTCAAAATCTCCTCCAATTAATGGATTCATTGGGCCTGTCACGAGTAATTACTTCTGCAACCCATGAGGGGTGGCATACATTGGACTTGGTTTTCCATCTGGGGATGGAGATATCTGATGTGGAGGTGGAGCCAGTCAGATGGTCTGACCATCACGCCCTGAGGTTTAGATTTGCGGCCCCCCGAAATAGGCCTGCCCTCAGGGAGTTAGTACAGTTCCGTCCTTTAAGAGGGATTACCTCAGAGGGCCTAATGACGGAGCTGGACTTCGGATTTTCCAAGGATAGTGTGGATCCAGGGCCACTGGTCTTGGCCTATAATAGGTTGTGACTGGGCCCTGGATGCCATAGTCTAATTCATGTTCGTCTCGCATTTTTCACCTAGGGGCTCCTGGTTTGACGGGAGGTCCGTGAGTGGAAGAGGAAGGGACAAAGATTAGAAAGACGCTATGAAAACTCAACTGGAGGTGGATAGACTTGAATTGTTAGAACATTATAAATTTACCAATCAGCAATCTCCCATAAGAAAGCAGAGTTCTGTCCAGGGAAATTGCTGCAGCTAGGAATAGACCATCCCAGCTCTTCCGGACTGTGGACAGACTGTCAATCCAGTCTGTCTCCAGACTGGTAGAGCATTATCACAGGTACAATGTGAGGAGTTTTGAAATTCTTTGCTGACAAGGTATCCACCATCAGGGATGAGATCAGCCAGTGTCTTTCTATTGAGCATTGTACTGATCAATCGGTGGTACTAATGCCCAGTTGTACTGGTCTACCTTTAGACTACCAGCAGTAATAGATATTGTGAGGATTATCCAGACTCTACACTACCTATTGTAAGTTGGACCCAGGCCCTACTCACCTGGTGGTGGAGTGTGTAGATGTTATCGGCCCAGTCCTGGCTGGGATAGTGGTGGAGTCATTAGAGAGAGGATCTTTCCGATCCCTTAAAGGAGGCAGTAATATACCCCCTTTTGAAAAAGCCCTCTGTTGACCCAGACTGCCCAGCAAATTATAGACCAATCTCTAACCTCCCTTTTGTAGGGAAGGTTATTGAGAAGGTGGTCACTCTGCAACTGGAGGATCATTTGTCTATCCACAATATCTATGACCCTCTCCAATCCGGCTTCAGGAAAAGGCACAGTACAGAGACGGCTCTTGTTCGGGTATTGAATGACCTCCTGATGGCAAGAGATCAGAGGACCCGTTCCAACTTGGTTCTCTTGGATCTCTCAGCAGCATCTGACACAGTGGATCATGGGGTATTACTCGACCGCCTGTGGTTTCTCTGTGGTCTGAGGGGAGCAGTCCACAGTTGGTTTCGATCTTTTTTGGAGGGCAGATCTCAGAGAGTGGTATCGGGAGTTAACACCTCAGCCCCTCACTGTCTGCCCTATGGGGTACCGCAGGGGTCGGTGCTGTCCCCTATGTTATTCGCGATGTATATGCTCCCACTGGGGGACATTATAAGACGGTATGGGCTGAGTTTTCATTGTTATGCTGATGATTCTCAACTCTACCTGTCTTTTATGCCTGATCTGGAGTCGGATTCCATCACTATTTTTAATGACTGCCTTCTGGAGATTCAGGATTGGATGAGTGCTGGTTGGCTTAGGTTGAATCCAGGGAAAACTGAGATGTTGGTTGTGGACCCTGGAGGGAGGATAACAGGGGCTTGGACAGGGAAACCCTCGGGTTTATATCTTGGGGGGGGCCAGCTTCTGGCCTCTGGCCAAGTACGTAACCTGGGAGTAATTTTTGATGAAAGCCTGACTATGAAGATGCAGGTGTCGGCCGTAGTAAAATCTGCCTTTTATCATCTGAGGAATATTGCCCGGGTGAAACACTTGGTTCCACGAGAAGAGCTTCCCATTTTGGTCCACGCCTTTGTTACCAGCCATTTTGATTACTGCAATGCGCTTTATCTAGGGCTGCCGGGGGTGGATATCCGCCGCTTGCAGCTTGTGCAGAACGCGACGGCCAGGTTGTTGATGGGAGTTTCACGATCTAGCCATATAACACCTGTGCTGTGTGATTTGCACTGGCTGCCAGTACAGTGGCGGATCACCTTCAAGGTCGCATTATTGACCTTTAAGGCCCTACATGATTTGGGACCCCACTACCTGAAAGAGCTCTTGGTGCCTTACTGTCCTGCCCGTTCTCTTCGCTCCTCTGATGAGGGATTGCTAGAGATTCCCAGGTACATCTAAAGATGTCAGGAGGTAGATCTTTTGCCTATATGGCACCAACCCTGTGGAATTCTCTACCCCGACAGATACGAATGCTTAACTGTTGAAAGTTTTAAAAAACAACTAAAAACTTTCCTTTTTGCCTCAGCATTTGTTGGTACATAATAAGTAAGTGTATTGTATGGTTGTTTGATTTATTGTTTGAAATTTGATTTTACTTGTTTTATTGTAAAAGCGCCCTGAGCTTGGGAAGGGCGCTTAATATAAATAAAATTTTACTTACTTACCCATGCATGGCAATAACCACTGTCATGAGATACAAAAGTTGTATCTATTGTGTCAAATGAGGCAGCAAACACGGTCCTAGTGTACATTTGTGTATTGTCTGCCTACACCGGGGGTTATCTCACCCTAACAAGGGGGTTGGGGTAGCAGTAAGTCCACTTGGTGTGCAGATCTGAAATCCCTGGCTACACCCCTGAGTCACCCAATAACTCACACCCTGGAGTGCCTTATTGCAATTATACAATGGACCCATGTGTAAAATAAATTTTAAATGTGTTTAAATATGTTTTTTATAAATGCCATTCCTCAGCCGTGGGTTATGCAGGATTTACCCACGGTCATGTGACATGTTTTGACCAATGAGGTTACAGGATTTTCTCACACCATTGTATAACATAAGTTAAGAGCACACTGAGCCTAATGCTGGAAATACGCATTAAATGAGATTGTATAGCTCCCTGAGCCTAGCGTTCACAATACATTAAAATGACTACATGAATTAACCCCTCCCCCCCGAGCCTAGCACTGGAAATATATGTAAAATGCATTAAAGCTCCCAGAGTTGTTCATGAAAAGTAGCTCAAAGTTCACTTTGTGCAGGATACAAATTACTATCAGTCACCGTCCGCCAACCTATAGGGTGGCCACGTGCAGTGGTGCAGTTGCGAGCAGTACCAAGCAAGATGGCACCTTCCCAGAGGTCAGGTTGCTGCAAAGACGGCAGGTATGTGGAGCCGTTTACCTGCATTACATCCCTCTCAACTGATCTGACCCCATTTAAACACAACCCTCTGCTGCCTCCCCATTAGCCAGTTACCTAGCTATGCCCAAACCCTCCACCTTCTTCAGCAGTCTTCTGTGAGGCATTTAACCGAAAGCCTTGCTGAAGTCAGGAAGGCAGTATAGTGCAGTATAACGCAGTGGTTTAAGGCTCTGAGCTGCAAATCTGGTGACATCCAGCAGACCAGACCTGGATTTGAATCCCACAGCTTCCACTTACATACTGTGTGACCCTGAGCAATTCACTTAACTTCCCTGTGCTCCCAGGTCGTGCCTGTAAAAAAGCTTTCAGCTTAGTGTCCTAATCCTGGTTAATAACTAAATTTAAAAAAAAAAAAGTCTAACTTGAGTAAATCCACAGTGTAGCCCTTATCCAATGCCCCAGGTTAGTCTGACAAGACCTCCCTGCCATGAACCCCCGTTTACTATCCTGAAGACCACTGTTCTCCAGGTAGTCCATGAGTTCCTCTTTGGCCAGTGACTCCATCAGCTTCCCTTCAAGTGAGGTAAGACCAACAGATCTGTAGTGCCCCGACTGTTCCTTATCCTCCCCTCCTTATGGAGCAACACTACATCTGCCACCATCCAGTCCTTTAGTACTACCCCATATGTAATGAGATACTGAACAGCCCTACCGGGGTTCAGCCAGTGACACCACCAGTTCCTTGAGCACCCTTGGGAGTACCCCATCTGGAGCTGGGGCCTTATCTAGCGTTAGGGCAGCTAGCCCCTTCCAGATGCTTACGCTTGTAAATACTAGATACATCATCTCTGGGACCCCCTTTGTGACCACTCTGATGCCACTATCTGGCAAGGGCCTGCCATGAGAACAAAAGTAATCATTTAGTATGGCAGCCTTTTGCCTGTCCTCTTCTATCACCCTACCGACAGCCAAACGGTTCCCCCTCCTTTCTTCTTTTTTTTCCTAATACACTAGAAGAAATATCTTTCCCCGCCCTTGACCCCCTCTGCAAAACACAGCTCCATGTCAGCTTTTCCCTCCTCAACCACCCTCTCTGCCTCCTTATTTCCTAGTAAATGTAGTAGAAAGTCTTGATGGGCTGTCAGGCGTGATTCCAAAAGACTGGAGGGTAGCAGACACAGTTCAACTCCACAAGGCAGACAAAGAGCAACCAGGGAACTACAGACCCGTTAGTATTAAAGCAGGTAAAGTAATGGAGACGCTAGGCGAAAAAGACCTAGTAGACTACCTGGAGAGAAATGGGTTCCAGAAAAGTAAGCAGTTTGTCATAGAAAGGTCATGGCAGGGAGACCTCCTAATCCTCACTATCCCTCCCCTGGCTTTCCTCTTCTCAATTATGTATCGGAAGAAAGTATTATCCCTGTCAGCTACCCCTTTCGCTATCCTTTTCACTTTCAGTGCCTTTGCTCCCCTCACCACCTTCCCTGCTTCCCTCACAGTCAGATGCCTTGCTGATGCTGAAGTAGAGCAAATCCACTGCTTGTCCCTTTTTCCACTGTCCTAGCCACCTAGTCAAAGAACACTACAAGGCTAGTTTGAAAAGACCTCCATGCCCCGAACTGCTTACTTTCCTCAAGCCCATTCCTATCTGTGTAGTCAACTAGGTCCATTTTGACTAGTGTCTCGATTAGTTCACCTGCTATGGAGGGAAGAATAACAGGTCTGTAGTTCCCTAGCTGCCCTTTGTCTTCTCCCTTGTGGATTGGAACTATACCCGCTACCCTCCAATCTTTTGGAACCACTCCAGACTGTGAGGAATGATTAAACAGCCCTGCCAGAGGTTCAGCCAAATACAAAGCTAGTTTCCTGAGCACCTCTAGGTGCAATCCCATCTAGCCCTGAAGCCTACACTACTGTCGGGGCTGCCAACCCTTACCCCTCTTGCAGCAAACTTTATGCTGCTTTCAGGCAACAGCCCACTGTCCCCAACTGTGAATGCAAAGAAAAACCAGTCATTAAGAATGGCTGCCTTCTACCGGTCCTCCTGTGTTACCTTTCCCCTTCTGACAGCCTAATAATCCCTCCCGTCTTCTTTTTTCTCCTAATGCAGCTAAAGAACTTTTCCCCTCTTGACCCCTCCACAATACACAGTTCCATGTCTCCTTCTGCGTCCCTGTCTGCCATTTTGGCTTCCCTCATCCTTAGCTGGTAATTACTCCATTCAGCCTCCCTGTTCCTCTTTGTATCTAATGAAGGCACTTTTTTAGCCCCACTGCCTCCCTGACCTTCTTCCAGAACCAGTCTGGTCTCTTGTGCCTGTTATTCTTAGTAACTGTTCTAAAGCATGACTTAGTTGTCTCTAGAATGTCTCCTGCTAACTACTTCTCACATACCCCCATTTTATCCATTCCCCTCATCTTATCCTTTACATATTCCCTTATCTGATCTAAGTCTCTTCTTCTGAAATCCAGAGCCACAGCCTTTAAAGACGGTATACTGGTAACCAGGACCAGTTTGAACCATATGGTGTTATGGTCATTAGACCTCAACAGCTCACCAATCCTCACCCCCGCCTACCATTTCCGGGCTTGTGAGCAGCATGTCAAGAATGGCAGTTCGCCTTGCCAGTTCACTGACCAGCTGCACAAGCAGGCAGTCCTGCACTGTATTTAGCAAGGCCTGACTCCTGATGTTCTTAGCTGCCAGAATGTCCCAATCTAAGTCTGGTAGACTGAGATCCCCAACCACCCAACCCAACCTCTTTCTATGCTATCCCTTTCTTAATCTCTCTGTCCCTATCATCCCGCTGTCCCAGAGGTCTGTAGACTACACCATGCACTGCTTCTTACGCAGTGTAGTCGCAAGCTGTACCCACAGTAATTCTGTCAACCCTTTTCTTCCTCAAATCTTTGGTTGTTTGCTCCTCAAAAGGCACCTCTCCCACTGTAAGCATATGCACATGCATGCGCACGTGTGTGTGTGTGTGTGTGTGGCTCTCTCGCTCTCTTTCTTTCTCTTTCAAGCTCTCTTTTTGCCATCTGGGAAGTGGGGAGCTTACCAGGGACTCTTTTGCAGTATCACTGAACCAGCACTGTGTAGAGGGAAAAAGGAGGAGGCTGGTTCAAGCATAGGTTAACGATCCCTATAAACATTATCATTTAAGAATGAAATCAAATCAAGTTTATTTATATAGCGCCTTTCAAAGTACAAAGGCACCTCACATAACAATAAAACAGCTACAGCACATAAATACAGACTTTATACAAAACTATAAAATACAGATAATAAACAATAAAATTAGTTGGGCTATTCCCCCAAACACTTGGATCCAAAAAAATAAAAGCCCTCCACCGTTGTGCACTCCCGTAACTGACGGGGTAGAGAATTCCACAGGGTAGGGGCAGCATGCATAAATGCACACGCCCCAGAAGATTTTAAATAAATCCTTGGACTCTCTAGCAACCCCTCGTCAGTCGAGCAGAGCAATCACCCAGGACAGTAAGGAACCAGGAGCTCTTTCAGGCAGTCCGGACCCAGTCCACGTAGGGCTTTATACAGTGGTAGCCACAGATATTGCAAGCTATTTTCAGACATTTCGCGAAATTTCTGAAGAGTTTCTCTCTGCTGACCCTACTGTTTAAATGCAAAACGCATCAGATATTTCTGGAAATATCACAGAAATTTCGGGGAAATAGCTGGCAGTGTCTGTGGCTACTACTGTATGTCAGAAGACCGACTTTAAAGGTAATTAGCCACTGTACTGTCAGCCAGTGCAGTTCGTGCAGCACTGGAGAAATTACAGGAACAAGGAGTTCCTGTCAATAACCAGGCCGCTGCATTCTGCACCACCTGCAGGCAGCGAATATCCACCCCTGGTAGCCCTAGGTAAAGGGCACTGCAATAATCCACGCGTGAGGACACAAAGGCATGTACCAAAGTAGGCAGGTCTCCAGACGGAACAAGGTGCTTAACTCTGGAGATATTCCTCAGATGATAAAAGGAAGTTTTGAGGACGGACAACACCTGCGAACGCAGAGTTAGCCCCTCATCAAAAATTACCCCCAGGTTTTGTACCCGTTCAGAGGATAGGAGAGACAAACCCCCAAGAAACAGTCCACAGGGTAGTCTTACCCCCGAACCTTCTATCTGGCGACCTGGGTCAACCACCAGCACCTCGGTCTTTTCCGAGTTCAACCTCAACCAACTTGAACTCATTCACTCTTGAATTTCTATGAGGCAATTGTTAAATACAAAGAGAGCTCTATACTGGTCGGGTGCAAAAGATAGGTAGAGTTGGGTATCATCAGCACAGCAGTGAAACCTCAGCCCATACCTTCTTGCAATGTCTCTGAGGGGTAGCATGTACACTGCGAACAACAAGGGTGAAAGCACCAATCCTGAGGTACCCCACAGGACAGAGGGACTGGGTCAGAGGAATGAATCCTCAACACCACCCTCTGACTACTTCTGGTGAGGAAAGATGAAAACCACCTGAGGACTGTACCAGACAGGCCACAGATGAACCCCAGGCAATCAAGCAAAACCCTGTGGTCCATAGTGTCAAACGCTGAGGAGAGATCAAGAAGAACCAAGATGAAGCGACTCTTCCGACCTCTGGCCATCAGGAGATCATTAAGCACCCGAACCAGCGCCGTCTCGGTACTATGCCTCTTTCGAAAACCAGACTGGAGAGGCTTATAGATATCATGGATGGTCAAATGGTCGTCCAGTTGTGCGGCCACTACTTTCTCAATCAACTTCTCCACAAAAGGGAGGTTGGAGAGAGGTCTGTAGTTCACATGGCAGTCTGGATCCAAGGAAGCTTTCAAGAGAAGTGTCACCACCACCTCCTTCAGGGCGCTAAGAAACTCACCTGTATCCAACGAGCACCAGACTATCCATGCTAGGATTGGACCAAGAGTATCATCACAACCCAAAATCAGGATAGTTAGTCCAGGATCCAAACTACAGCATGTAGGGCACATACCCCAGGCAATCTGCATGATATCCAAAAGCTCAGGCTGGCTGAAGGTACTCCAGGAATACCAAGGTACAGTGCCCGGGCATGAGATCAGAGCAGTACCCATGCAGTATGCTGGATGGCGTACCGACCTGATGTCATCCACCTTAGCTGAAAAATCGAGCAAGCTCATCGCACTCAATTTGCGAAAATACTTTCCGAACCTGTAGACAGGCTGGGTTGTACAGTCTGTCCATGGTTCGAAAAAGCTGGGCTGGTCAACTAAGAGCAGCCGCAATCTCCCTGGACAGGAACACTGCCTTCTTATGGGTAATTGCGGATTGACAGGCTTGATAATGGTCCATCAATCTATGGTGGTCAGCATCAAGACGGGACTTCAGCCAGCAACACTCCAACCTTCGACTAAGTCGCTGCATCTCCCTCAGAGACCCATCAAACCAGGAGCATCAAGGGTCAAGGGAGAGAGATCGAACACGGACCAGAGAAATGACATCCAGAGCCTTAGATATGGCCATATTATAGGCCATCACTAAGGCTTCTGGGTCACTGTTTGCCACAGGAAGGACAGACAGGTCAAGCACCGCTGCCAGGCCTGCAGAACTTATATCTCGTAAAGGGCAGTACCTGACCATCTCAACAGGGGTAGGCCTATGAAGGGGGTGCAAAAATTGAACCGTACAGTGTAATGGTCGGGCCATCCAACTGGTTCCACCCCCAAGTTGGAGGCATCAACCCCCAGAAGAAAGACCAAGTCAAGAGAATGACCAGCTTCATGGGTGGCAGAAAAAATAATCTGTGTAAGGCCCAGAGATGACATCAACTGGAGGAAATGCTAACCAAATTGCGAGAGTTCGTCATCGACCCAGGCGTTGAAGTCGCCCAGGACCACCAGCCTAGGCGACTCAAACGCCATGTCAATCACGAAATCCGCCATTTCCTGTAGGAAATGCTTCTTCTCTCTGAGTGGACGGTAGATAAGAGCGATCCTACAACCTACATCTGCTACCACGGTACATTCAAATGACTGGGCCACCACAACTGGAACACTCGTAAGGCCCAATTCAGTCTTGAAACAGACCGCAACCCCACCCCCACCCCGATCCAATCTTGGTGATGAATCACCGAGTGCCCGGGTTGGAACACTGATTCCAAATAGGGCCAGAATTCTCACCCAGCCAGGTCTGCTGTTCCAACAAGATCTGCAATAATTGCAGTCTTGTTCTTAATAGACCTGGTATTGCATAACACCACCTGAGTTGGATGAACTTCCAAGGTCTTCCGGGCCACCTGCCCACCAAAATTGGTGGTGCCCTTGGGTATGGAAGCCAAACCTGGATGGGATGGACCCACTCATTCACCCTCCACTGTTCGCACCCCCCCAACCTGTTCCCCTCTCTCAACAATACCTAACGCTCTACAGCGCTGATAAGTCATGAACTGTAATGGGGGGAATAAAAGGACAGAGGACGCGAAGAGCGGAAGGTGAATAGTGCACAACGGTGGGGGCAGGCCTCCTACACATTTCAATAGACCAAGTAAACACACACAATCTTCTGATTAAA
This sequence comes from Neoceratodus forsteri, assembly GCA_016271365.2. Taxonomy (NCBI): domain Eukaryota; kingdom Metazoa; phylum Chordata; order Ceratodontiformes; family Ceratodontidae; genus Neoceratodus; species Neoceratodus forsteri. Next base: position 68,061,217 of record CM028133.1, read on the forward strand.
ATAACTTTCCAAAAAAGTTCAAAAAAAACAAAAAACAGAAAGATAAAGAAAAATTTGCCAACACTAATAATGCAGACTGAAAACTAAAAATGTCTCAGTCATCCAATCCACGGTTGAAGTTTCCAAATTCACCACAAAATTAAACAGTCATGAGCATAAAATCGTAAAGAAATGCTAAAAATCAAACCCCTATAGTCCTCACACCACCAAAGGGGATCAGATTAAGGAAAAAGTAAAATATGTTCAGACTGTAAAGTACTAGGCACACTCTCACTGTACCCGGACCTAGAGAAGGCACTCTCACTGCTTTACAGTTTTAAATGTAAACACAAAATGCATCTGACCGTAGTTTGCAGAAAAGGGTCCAAAGCAGAAGAAGTCCACCTCGATGATCAGATAGCTCTGGGGCCAGGAGAAAGCCTCGATAAATCCCTCTGGATAGACAAATACAGGTCCACAGCCGTTGCCAACGGTCCTCCCCTTGGGCTCACTCTCCAGCAATCCCTGGGGAGAGATCCTAAGGGACACCGGTCTATACCACCTACTACTTGGTGGAATAAGACCAGGACCCCCGCACAGCCGCACACCACAAACAGCCCACCCCCGGGATCAAGGCCTACACTCCAGCACCAAATGTAAAGCTGTATTCCAAATATCTGCAGTTCTTAAACACAAACACAAACCACCATTCAGAGAACTCACGAAGTTAAATCTACATAGCCAGCAGTCCAAGAGTTAGATCCAATTAGACATGGAAATCCAAGTCATCCCCACGAAAAAGGTTAATACCACTTCCCCGAGGTGGTGACTATTCCCAGTATCCTCGCTAGTATCCTCAAAGCCACTCTCTAAAAACCAACCAACATTGCATACAGTCCATACAATCTCTGACAAGCAACAGCCTGTCTCCGCAGAGGTTTTAGAAGAGGAGGCAGCAACCAGTCTGACCAACCACCACAAAAACGGTAACGGGTCAGCACAAACCAACCTGAATACGTGCTGTAAAGCGGTATGAAGCAAACACCACGGCTCCACTCGAGCATATAATACGCCCGACTGCTGCAGATTTTGCTCCCGGTCTCCAGCAAATTAACTGGGCTACAGGCAGGCAGGCAGGAAACTGTCCCCCGAGGCAGACGAGACCACAAAACATAGATCTACACACACTAAATAAGCCATAAACTATATGAAACGCGTAAAATAAATCGAATTAAAATGCTAAAGAAGGGGCACATTGTTTTGTTATCTATGACCAAACACTGGTACCCCTCCAGGGGCGTCTATGGGACAGCGACAGAAATTTATTGACCTACAATTCAAAAGTAGCTGTAGTCCAGGTGTAATAATTGTAACAAACACATAACCCAAATGTCAGAGCGTGAGCTGAATCATGGTAACAGTGGTTGTAATGGAATCATGATGGTACCATTAAGAGCATAACTCAGAGTCCCTGCACTAGACAATGGAAGTGTTGGTGGAGGCGCTCAAACAAACATCCAGACTTCTTATTAACTAAATGTTGTTTTATTCCTTTCTTTTCGTCCATTGTCAATAGACGAAAAAATAATAAAACAAAATGGATTCAGTAAGAAATCTGGATTTTTTGTTTGTTTAAGTGCCCCCGCACAGTTTTGCTAGTGAAAACAGACATCCTTGGGGCCACTCCACATATAATATTTTGACAGCATACTGACCATTACCTAGTGTAAGACACCCTTTTTTAATGAGTAGACAGCAGAGCCTGTTAAATTCCACCAAGTCAGTTTTGAGCTACAATTCTGTCACTTTATGGGGGATCATTTTCAGCTCATCATAGCTGTAGTGCCAACAAAGGAAACATAACAGTGCATCAAGAGAGGGATGGCCCTCACTTATAATGTCCGACAGGGACGTAACTATACAGTTAAAACAGATTTTCAATCTGGGCACAATACTAGAGAAAAACAGAAAAAGTATATTTGTGATGATACCTGCCTTCACTGTCCTGGCAGTGGTTTGAAAATCTGAACTATGGCACCTACCAAAGACATGGAGCTCAAACTCCTGGTCAATCTGTGGCCTGTCAGAAAATACTGCAACTGCTTGATAGATCCCACTGTCTTCTGTCTTCAGATTATTTATTTTTAAAGAGCCACCAATGTATGCCTCTAATCGTTCACTAAATTGCGTTTTACTCTGTAGTGTAGACTGACGTTCATCCACTAGTGCAATGATGATCTTTTCTTCTCCATATCGCCACTGTATTTCAGGATTCTTTCCATCAGATGGAACGTCGATGGAGAAACCAACTGACTCTCCTGCAGTTCCTAACAGCTGGACTGGATTCTGGGTATGAGACAGCTCTAAACCTAAAAACACACAAAAGAAATATCACATCAGCATGTGCTTAACATTTGTAAATGACCTTAGAAGTCAATATATGGTTTAAATGTTTTGTTTGGGAAGGGAACATCTGCATTTACAATAAGGGTAGTGCTTTTTCATACTGACTAGTTGTACCCTATGCCCTAATTTCTTTCAAGCATTTTTTTGCAGTTTGTTTTCATATATTGTACAGCTCTGTTGCATCTTTGTCATCATACTTTACAAATAGTTCCTTGTTCCTCCCTCTCCAGGAAACCCATGGAAATGAGCCATTTGCAAGCTCTGCTGCTCCACTGTTGTAAATAAATAACTCCACCTTTCTCTGCAATAAAACATTTCTCCTGAGAAACGCTGTATGCTGAAATTGAATTACTTGCATTCAGAATTAAGGCCAAGTGTCATTCTCAAATACTATCCAGGTGCTGTATATTGCAATCTGATCAAAACATTTACTGTGGACTAAAACAGCCGAGCTAAAAGAAAGTCAGCAGTACAAAGATGGGATATCCGAAAGAGGAAAGAGTCAAGTTGAGATGGATGGACATTCATCCGAACATACTGATGGGAGAAGCTTAGACAGCACCTACAGTAAGAACAGGTTACTCACCTGTAACAGTAGTTCCAGGAGTGGTATATGTTGTTCATCCACACTCTTTGGCATGTCCCTTTCCCCTTTAAATCTTACCGGTAGTCTTCAAGCTGGCTCCTCCTACCCACCCGGGTGGTACATACCTTGGCTCCACCCCATGACCCCAGATCTTAGCCCACTAGAAGCCAGGTTGTGTGCGTCCACAGCCGGGGAGGTCAGGTGGGTCCATATGGATGAACAACATATACCACTCCTAGAACTACTGTTACAGGTAAATAACCTGTTCTTCTAGGATCGTGGATATGTTGTCCATCCACACTCTTTGGCAGACTCCTAGCAGTTCTCTGGAAGGAGGGAGGCAAGGCGCACACCCTCTACTTAGGGAACAGAGGTTGGAAAACTGAGGTCCCAAAACCAGCATCCCGGCGTGACTCAAGGTCGATGTAGTAGTGGGTGATGAAGGTGTTTGCTGACTTCCAGGTAGCAGCCCGACAGATTTCCTGGATAGGGATATCCCTGGAAGCTGCCACTGATGCAGCAGTATGGTGGATAGAATGAGCTCTTATCCCTCTGCATGGCTCCATGCCCACCAACTCATAGCACAGACCTATGCATGATGTAATGACTGCATCTTGCAATAGTTTTTTTCACTGCAGGTCTGCCAGAAGCGGCTTCAGCACAGGTGACAAACAGCTGGCGAACCTCTCCACAAATTTCCGCCATCCTCTCCTTGTAATAGGAGAGAACACATCTCAGGTCCAAGGTATGGGGCCTATACTCAGCCTCCAAGGTGTAATTAGGGTAGTATACTGGCAGAGTCAACATCTGGTTAAGGTGAAACTCTGACACCACATTCAGAAGGAATTTCGTCTGGGGGCACAGGACAACTTTGTCCCTGTGGAAGACCAGATAAGGGGAGTCCACCAAAAGTGCCTGGAGCTCCCTTGTCCTTCTGGCAGATGTGATAGCCACCAGGAAGGCCGCCTTCCACGACAAGTGTGACAGCTCACACTTGTGTATTGGTTCGAATGGCTTGCCCATGAGCTTTACCAATACCAGCAGTAGATCCCACGGACGTGGAGGACCATGCACCAGAGGGGATATGTGTCCAGGCCTTTGAAAAAGCACCCGACCACTGTCTCCTGCGTCAATGTCGGCTGACCAACCCTTAGGGTGCACCTGGCAGCCATTTCTGCTTACTGGGCATGGGCCAATGACCGTAGACCCCCTTTGGAGAGAGATCAAAGGTAGTCGAGAATGTTAGCCACAGAACAGGATAAGGGGTCCAGGGCCTTACCCTGACACCAAATGGAAAACCATTTCCATTTGAAGGCATAACATTTCCTGGTTGATTCATTTCTAGATGCCTCAACCACAGATGCAGACATCTTCGGAAAGACCCAAAGCCTGGAACTCTAGCCGCACAGGTACCAGGCTGTGAGGCGCAGGGATTGAAGGTCTGGATGGAAGACCTTCCCCTGCTTCAGAGATATCAGGTCCGGGCATGTACAAAGCAGCTCCAGGGGCCTGCAGCTGAGGCTGAGGAGATCTGGATACCAGAACTGGCGCGGCCAGTCTGGGGCTGCCAGAATCACCTTCTCCTTGTCGCTCCTCACCTTGAGTAACACCTTGTGGATCACGGGAAATGGAGGGAAGGCATAGAGGAGGCCTGGGCTTCACAGCCTCGAGAAGGCATCCCCCCTGCAGTGAGCCCTGCTGAGGGGGGTGGGCATGAAACAGCCTCAGCTTGTTTATTTCCCTGGAGGCAAACAGGTCCACCATTGGTTTGCCCCAATGGGAGAACAGGCTATAAGCTACCTCTGGATGGAGAGACCACTCATGGGATGTCTGGCGTAAGCGGCTGAGAGCATTCACCAACTGGTTCGAGGCTCCTGCCACATGGATGGCTAGGAGATCTGCCTCCAACCGGCTCATGAGGGTCCAGATGTGGAGTGCCTCCTTGCACAGCAGACGGGAGTGCGTGCCACCCTGTTTGTTGAGGTAGTACATGGTCATGGTATTGTCCATCTGGACTTGAACCACCTGACCTCGGAGCTGAGGAGCGAAAGCTCACAGTGCCAGTCTGATTGCTCTGACCTCCAACATGTTGATGTAGCATCGGGACTCCTCGGGGGCCCAGAGTCCATGGGCCCTGTTGTCCCCCAAGTGGGCTCCCCAGCCCATGAGAGAGGCATCGGTTGTAAGAACGACCATCGGCTTGGGGTTGACAAATGGGATCCCTTCCGGCAACTGGTCTGGGGCAGTCCACCACTGAAGAGTGTCCCACATCTTCTGGGTTACAGTGATCAGCTGGTTGAAATGCTGTGGCATTGAGTCCACTGGGCGGCCAGCTCCCACTGGAGGGGGCACATGTGCAACCGGGCCCAACGGACCACTGAGGTGCACACCGCCATGTAACCCAGAAGGCGCAGAAAGTCCCGGGCAGGGCGCAAGTGCCCAACCAAAAATGATTGGGCAAAGAAGGAGAGAACCTCCACCCTGTCCAGCAGCAGCTGAGCTCTAACGCGAAGCCCATCAGCTGTGAAGGCAAGAGTTCCGACTTGGCCTCGTTGATCAGGAGGCCAAGCTGGGAGCAGGTTTGGAGGGCCAGATCCCTGGACCTCTCCACCTCCTGTTGGGTGGAACCTGCAAGGAGCCAAACGTCGAGGTGGGGTAAATTCTGACCCCCCCAACGCCAGAGATGGGCCTCCACCACTGCAATGCACTTGGTGAAGACCCGTGGGGCCGATGACAGGCCGAACAACATGGCTCGGAACTTGTACAGGGTCCCTTCCACCCTGAAGCAGAGGAACCACTGATGGGACGGACGGATTGTGACATGAAAGAATGCGTCCTGCAGATCCAGTGAACAGAACCACATGTTTCTCTCCAAGGATGGTATGATGTGGGACAGAGTGACCATCCAAAAGGTGCGAGAACTGAGATATTGATTCAGGTCATGGAGATCTAGAATGGGGTGCCAGACCCCGTCCGCTTGGACACCAGAAAGTACCTGGAGATGAAGCCTGGGTCTGCCAGAGGATCTGCTACAGGAGTTATTGCCTCCTTGAGGAGGAGCTGAGCAATGTCATCTCGAAGAGCCAACTGGGTGTGAGCGGACATCCATTCCTCCCAAGGGGCACAGGCTCGGCTGGGAGGCTGCTCGAATTCTAGAGGCAGTCCCTGACCAACCACTTCAAGAACCCACCTGTCCAAAGTGACAGCGGACCAGGCGGAAAGGAAGTGGCAGAGTCGGCCCCCCACAGAAGGACCCAAAGCTGATGGGAGAGAGGTGGCAACCCCCACCCCATAACTGAGCAGGCTTGGAGGAGGAGGAAGCTCCAGAACCTGAGCCTCAGCTTTCTCTGTGGGCCTGTTGGGGTCCACGCTTGGGCAGAGGGCACCAAGCTGGAGCCTGCTGCTGATGCTGCTGTCCTCCCTGAAAGGAGGACTGCTGAACCGTAGGGGAAGAGTGCCAAAAGGGCTTCTTTTTCTTCTTCTGGTTCTTGCCCGAAGAACTCTTGGCAGAAGTGGCGTCCAAGGTGGCACTGGACTGCTCTATGCGCTGTAGGTGACCAGCCACTCCTGGGCCGAACAAGTCGGTCACAAGGAAAGGCACATCAGCTAACTTATGCTGAGTATCCGCCGGGAAGGAGGAGAGCCTCAGCCAAGCCCTGCGACGAGAGGCAACTGCAGCGGCCATAGAGCGGGCACAAGAGTCCCCGATGTCCAGGGCCGTCTGGAGCTGCTGTCTGCCAACAGCACAGCCCTGATCTCGGACCTGCTTAACCGTAGTCTGCATTTCTGTGGGGAGATGTGGGAGGACTTCATCCAATGACCCGAGAAGGGCATGGGAGAAGTGTGCCATGGTGACGGTCAAACTTGCCTGACGAAGGCCCAAGGAAGACGCTGCATAGACCTTCCGCCACAAATAGTCCAAATGCTTAGACTCCTTGTCAGGAGGTCGATCAGTGTCAGCAGAACTGCCAGTACAACTGAACACAGAGGCAGTCACCAGGCTCTCGGCCAAAGGGTGCTCTGTGAACCCCGCAAGGGACCCCATGGGCACCACATACTTACAGGCCATGCGGGCAAATGGTGCTTGATATAAGGCAGGGCGCTGCCACAGTTCAAATGCCGGAACAACAATGGCCTCGGCCACAGGAAAGTCCTCCATCGGGGTATCCCTCTCTCTTGAGGATGTTCGTGAAAGGGTATGCCGACTTTTTCTGGATGGGTTCCAGGGGCATCCCTGTGAAATCAGAGATGAGATGGAGGATCCCTTGGAAGGAGGAAGGACCTTCCTCCATCCCTGTGCCAACGGACGACTCATTATCGCCAGGATGAGAGTGGAGCCTGGTGACATCCAAGTCCGAAGAGTCGGGGTGCAGCAGCCTGCCGCGCAAATCACCCTCGACCCACCAAGGGCGGTCCGGGGTGACCGTGACTGACAGACGTCGGGGAGGCCCGTTATCTGGTCAGTCCTCTTTGGAAGGAGCCCCTCCCACAGGCTGCTTAGGCGGTGGCTCCACCACTATCGGTGGAGAGACCGTATAGGCCAGACTAGAGGACAGGCTGGCCCCATCGTGGGCGCGGAGGGTCAAAGCTCCAGTTCCAGGGGTCGGGCTTTGCCTAGAGGCGAAAGCCAAGTAATGGCCAGAATAGGAGTCAAAGTCGGCTTGTGCCCGGACAAAATCATCTGTTGCCACATGAGGTCCTCATAGCGCCAACGAAGTTTCCGTCGGAGCCTCTCCTCATCAGAGGAGGACGAGGACGACTGGTGGCGTCAACTCTTTTTAGAGTGCTTTTGGCTCTTCCTCGGCCATCTGGACGAAGGGTGTTCTAGACCTCGACTGAGATCGGATGGGCCAACTCGGTCGCTCAGGAGACACCAGCGGGACCGGTGAAACTCGGGGATCCGGAAACGAGTCCTCGACAGGGACACCAGCAGGCTGGGTCTCCTCATCGAAGAAGACAAGGACTGGATTCCTTTCCAAAGAGTCATCAATCTGGGCCGGCAACAGTGGGTCGATGGGGTCGAGGACAATCTCGACCTCATCAGCTGGTCCAACGGAAGATCCGTGAAGCCTGCGGCCGAAGAACCGATCTCAACCGAGGTCAAGACCGCATGCTCCTGGGACTGAGACCTCTCTCGGTCCCAAGAGCGTCTTCGCAAAGACGAATACGTGCTCAGTTCCTTATCTCTTTTAAGAGATCAGGAGGAGTACGAGCCCACCGGCACCTCTCCCTGGGTGGGGAGAGACTGGCACAGCTCCTTGAAGAAACCCGAGAAGATAGAGCCCAGGTTGAGTGTAACGAAAAAGCTTCGATTGTCCAAAGCATGGGCGCATTCTTCTTCGAATGCCTTCATATGTTCCAGCTGCTCGGTGGAACCTGCGGCCACAGAAACCGCCCACCTAGCCTCCTTGGACTTCACCAGAGGATTCCTTTTCTCCGGTCTCCTCAACTTTAAAATGTGCCAGGCGGTCATCCAGAACGTTAGGATGGAAGACCAAGCAAAAGCTGCAGGAAAAGGTGTCATGGCCAACACCTAGGCAGTAGATGCACGAGATGGGGATCGGTGCGCGACATCTTCTGGCCGCAAGGACACTGGCAAAATCCTGGAAAAGATTTCTCTTTCATGATCAAGGACACAAAAGCACAATTGCTAACTCGGATGAGTTTTAATTTCAGTAAAACTGAAGTATTGAAAGCCAGGGCCTACGAAATGCGTGAGCACGAGGGAGGCAACCAGTATCTTCCAGCAGAAAGGAAGATCTGGCATTATGGGGCGAAGCAGAGGTATATACCACCCGGGTGGGTGGAAGGAGCCAGCTTGAAGACTTCCGGCAAGATTTAAAGGGGAAAGGTACATGCCAAAGAGTGTGGATAAACAACATATCCACGATCCTAGAAATACCTGCCTCTACTGCAAGTCAGAAGTCAGTGTTCATTTTTTTGCATGAATGAGTGACATAGCTAATGACAGTTCTCTCAAGTGCAATAAAATACTCAAGTTGCAAACAAAATATTTTATTGCCCATGTTAAATAAAACACAACTGGTGATTACTTAGCCCCATCAATTCCTAAATCAAATCAAAACTGCATTTCAAAACTTCAAAAAACGATGAGCGCTATTCAAGTATTGCTGATAATGTAATAGTGCCCTGAACAGTTAAAAAGTTAACTTAGCAACTGCTGCAGTTAACAAGCAAGCGAGGAATGTAAAATATTCTGAAGAACTACAAACATACAACACAGCTTCAACAAAGAGACTCGGGCAGAGGGCAAACTGTACACCAAGTTCAGTAATCTGGAGTGGAGTTAAAAAGTCTGCGTCTGCTTCCGTTTTGTTTTATACTAACCTGCTTATGTTGTGCCTTGCTTTGTAGAACAAACAGCTGCCCCTCTCATTGTCTCGCTCTCTCTCCCCCTCTCAAGATATAAGGTTTGAGGTCAGAGACTGAGAAGAGGAGGAGGAGGATGGCATGGGTAGACAGATAGAACCAATCAGGAGCACAGCTGTAGCAGACCAAGAATCTGAGCAGGATTGAAATCCCTAAACCCACTGCACCCGGGTGTGCACTCCTGGATAACAGAGCATCTACACTACTTACATTTTGTTTTACACTAACCTGTTTTTTTTTGTAGTGATTTGCTTTGCAAGACAAACAGCTGCCCCTCTTGAGCGCTCGTGCTCTCTACCTCTCAAAGACCAAAGCAGAAGGTTGGAGACAGGAGTCTAGCCAGAAATTTCCATTTTGAACACACACTCTCCCACTGCTGCCCCTTCCCATTAAAAACAAGCATTTGTCAATGCCGAATGTTGACTGCGTTGGTCCACTGAGCTCGCTCACTGCCCCTGCGTCACTTGCTCGTTCTGTTTCTCCCAGTGCTGCAGGCTGCTCTTGTGTACTGGGCTCCTGCCTGCATTGGCACGTTTTTCTGCCCACAAAGAAATCTGCAGTTGTCCCGACAGAGCTGTGTTGAGGTGGGTCACTCCCCCTCTCTCTCACTCGCTCATTCTGTTTCTGCTGGAGCTGCAGGCTGCCCTTTTGTACTGGGCTGCCGCCTCTGCTGGCAGCTTTTTCTGCCCACAAAGAAATCTGCAGCAGTCCTGACACAGGTCCGTTGAGCTAGCTCAATCCCCTTCTCTCACTCGTTCCGTTTCTGCCAGCACTGCAGGCTGGCCTTTTGTACTGAGCTCCTTCCTGCGTTGCCGCCTTTTTCTGCCCACAAAGCAATCCGTAGCAGTCACAACAGAGGTCTTTGGAGCTCGCTCATTCCCCCTCTCTCACTCGCTCGTTGCGTTTCTCCCAGCGCTGCTGGCTGCCCTTTTGTACTGGGCTTCTGCCTGCGTTGACACTTTTTCTGCCCACAAAGAAACCTGCAGCTGTCCCAACAGAGCTCTGTTGAGGTCGCTCTCTCCGCCTATCCCGTTCGCTCATTCCGTTTCTCCTGGTGCTGCAGGATGCTCTTTTGTACTGGGTTTCTGCCTGCGTCAGCAGATTTTGCTGCCCACAAAGAAATCTGCAGTTCTCCCGACAGAGCTCCGTTGAGGAGGTGGGTCACTCCACCTCACTCACTCACTCATTCTGTTTCTGCTGGCGCTGCAAACTGCCCTTTTGTACTGGGCTCCTGCCTCTGTTGGTGGCTTTTTCTGCCCACAAAGAAATCTGCAGCAGTCCTGACACAGGTCCGTTGAGGTAGCTCACTCCCCCTCTCTCACTCACTTGTTCCGTTAATGCCGGCGCTGCAGGCTGACCTTTTGTATTGGGCTCCTGCCTGCACTGCCGCCTTTTTCTGCTCACAAAGAAATCCACTGCAGTCACGATAGAGCTCCACTGAGCTCACTCACTCCCCCCTCTCACTCGCTCGTTGTGTTTCTCCCGGCGCTGCAGGCTGCCCTTTTGTACTGGGCTTCTGCCTATGCTGGCACCTTTTTCTGCCCACAGAGAACTCCGCAGCTGTCCCAACAAAGCTCTGTTGAGGTCGCTCACTCCGCCTGTCTCACTCGCTCATTCTGTTTCTCCTGGCGCTGCAGGCTGCCATTTTGTAGTCATCTTCTGCCTCTGTTGGTGCCTTTTTCTGCCCACAAAGAAATCTGCAGGTCCAGACAGAGCTCTGTTGAACTCGCTCACTCCCCCTCTCTCACTCGCTTGTTCCGTTTCTGTCAGCGCTGCAGGCTGCCCTTTTGTACTGGGCTCCTGCCTGCATTGCCGCTTTCTTCTGGCCACAAAGAAATCTGCAGCAGTCACAACAGAGCTCCGTTGAGCTCACTCACTCATTCCCCCTCTCTCACTCATTCATTCTGTTTCTCCCACCGCTGCAGGCTGCCCTTTTGTACTGGGTCCCTGCATGCATTGCTGCCTTTTTCTGTCCACAAAGAAATCCGCAGCAGTTCCAACAGAGCTCTGTTACATAGAAACATAGAATTTGACGGCAGATAAGGACCGCTTGGTCCACCCAGTTTGCCCATTTCCCTACCTGATGGATAAGCTGCAGATCCTAGTTAACCAGCAGCCTACTTCTTCCTACCCCAACCCCCTAGAATTGCCTTATGACTGTCCCATGCATGCTTGAATTCCACCACTGTTTTTGATTCCACAACCTCCTCTGGAAGGCTGTTCCATACATCCACAACCCTCTCTGTGAAAAAATACTTCCTTAAATTACCTCTGAGCCGCCCCTTCTATCTTCAAATTGTGCCCCCTTGTTCTTGCACACCTCTTTTTTTGAAAGATGCTACCCTCTTGGACTTTGTTGATTCCCTTGAGGTACTTGAAAGTTTCTATCATGTCCCCCCTCTCCCTCCTTTCCTCGAGGCTATATATATTAAGCTTCTTAAGTCTCTCTTCATATGTCTTCCAGTGCAGACCCTGCACCATTTTAGTTGTCCTCCTCTGGACAGCTTCCATCCTCTCTATGTCTTTGCGGAGACTGGGTCTCCAGAACTGCACGAGGTACTCCAGATGTGGTCTCACCAGCTGTCTGTACAGAGGGATAATAACTTCTTGTTTTCTACTGGTGATGCCTCTCCCTATGCATCCCAGTATCCCCCCAGCCCTCCCTGCTGCCCTCTCACATTGCTTGCCCACCTTTAGGTCATCTGATATGACTACCCCAGTTCCTTTCCATTTTTGTTGTTGTTAGTATCTCACCCCCATTGTGTACTCTTCCCTGGGTTTTGTTTCCAGGTGCATTACCTTGCACTTCTTAGCATTGAATCTAAGCTGCCATACATTTGACCATTCCTCTAACCTTGCCAAGTCCCTTCTCATCCTTTCCACCCCACCCTGTGCATCAACTCTGTTGCAGATCTTTGTGTCATCTGCAAAGAGACATACTTTTCCTTCCAGTCCCTCTGCAATGTCGCTTATTAAGACATTGAAGAGGACCGGTTCTAATACCGAACCCTGTGGTACCCCACTGCTAACCCCCCTTTTTTCAGAGTGGACTCCATTTACTATTACTCTCTGTGTCCTATTCTCCAGCCAATTTTTTACCCAGGCTGTCATCTTGGGACCCACTCCCAGGCTGGCTAACTTGTATATTAATCTTTGTGTGGACTGTGTCAAATGCCTTGCTAAAGTCTAGGTAGGCCATGTCCACAGCCCCTCCCTGATCAACTACTTTGGTCACCCAGTCAAAGAAATCTATCAGATTTGTCTGGCATGACCTTCCCGCGAATCCATGCTGCCTTGGGTCCTGTGCCTCTCTGGCCTCTAGATACGAACAATTCTTTCCTTCAGAAGTGATTCCATCATTTTCCTACCACTGAGGTTAAACTAACAGGTCTGGTAGTTTCCTGCTTCTGCCTTGCTCCCACTTTTGTGAAGGGGAATCACATCTGCCCTCCTCCAGTCCTCAGGTACCACCCCATCCTCCCATGATTTGTTAAAGAGGGTAGTCAGTGGTGTCACTAGTTCTATCCTTAGTTCTTTTAGAATTCTGGGATGAATCCCATCAGGCCCCATTGCTTTGTCCACCTTCAGTTTTAAGAGCTCTTTCAGAACTTTTTCTTCTGTAAATGGGCTGGTATCAACTTCTGTATCCAGAGTGTTTCTACTGTTTGCTTTAGGTACCTCCCTCTTCCTTTGTAAATACTGAGCAAAAATATTTGTTTAGTATCTCTGCCTTTTCACAGTCACCCTCTGCCCACCCTCCCTCCCTCCCTTTATTAAGCCTCACTATCCCTCCCTTGGTCTTCCTTTGCTCCCTGATGTACCTATAAAGGTTTTATCCCCTTCTTAACGGAGTTGGCTATCTTTTCCTCGGTTTGGGTTTGCTGTTCTGACTGCCTTCCAGCTTCTTTTGCTTTAACTGATACAGTTCTCTGTCCTGTTCCTTCTGTGATTCCTTGTACTTCCTGAATGCTTTTTCTCTTGAACCTTCACTGCCACTTCCTTTGAGAACCATAGTGGTTTCTTACCCTGCTTCATTTTGTTTATTTGCTTTACACAAAGGCTTGTTACCTTTGTGATGGCAGTTTTATTATTCCCACTGTTCTTCCACCCTCCTTCCTGCCCATTTGCTAGTGCATTCCTTAGGCACTCACCCATTTTGGCAAAGTCAGCCCTCCTAAAATCCAGTACCTTTGTCTTTGTATGGCTTGACTCTATTGCTGTGTTTATTGTGAACCATACTGTTTGATGGTCGCTAGTTCCCAGATGGCTACCCACTTCTACATCTGTGATCCTCTCTTCATCTCCATTTGAGAGAACCAGGTCTAAGATTGCTCCCTCTCGAGTGGGCTCCAATACTAGTTGTCTAAGGCATGCCCCCTGTAGGGCATCTAGAATAACCCCACTCTTAGAAGTGGTTGCTGCAACTGCACTCCAGTTAACATCTGGCATATTCAGATCACCCATCAGCAATATCTCCCCTTTATCTGCCATTCTAAGTATACTTTCTATCATTTCCTTGTCCATTTCCTCCCCTGAGAGGGGGTCTGTATACAACCCCTGTGCGGATTGTGGTGCCATTGCCTGCCTCCAAATTGACCCACAGTGCTTCTTCTCCTCCCTGTTTACCCTTTTGTTCTGTTGCTTTGATTTCTTCTCTTATGTAGAGAGCTACTCTCCTCCTCTTTTACCCTCCCTGTCCCTCCTGTAGATAGTGTATCCTGGTATGTTTACGTCCCAGTCATGGTTCTGTGTGTACCATGTTTCTGGGACTGCCACAATATCCAGATCTTCCTCCTCCATCAAGGCCACTAATTCAGGAAGCTTGTTACCCAGACTACGGGCATTGGTACTCATTGCTCTCCATTTTTTGATGGCTTTACCTTCTGTAGCGGCAACCCCCACTGACCTTTCTACCTTGGTCTTTTCTCATTTAGTACCCTGTTTTGTAGGGGGAGGCTGGGATTTTCCTTCTGCTTATCAGTGCCTCCCCCCTTGACTAGTTTAAAGGCTTGCCAATGAAGCATTTAAACCGAATGCCCTAAAGACTTGTTCCCTTCCTGGACAGATGCAGACCATCCTGCCAGTATAGGCTGGTATCCTCCAGGTGGAACCCCAGTCCCCAATGAAGCCAAACCCTGTGCTCCACACCATTTTTCAACCATTTGTTAAACTGCATGGTGCAAAGTACCCCGCCTCACTCATGCCACTGACAGGCAGCACCTCTGAGAAGGATACTGTGTGTGCTACTTGTCTTAAGCCCTCCCCAACTCTACAAAGTCCTTTTGCACTGCTCTAATCTCATGATGAGCCAAGTCATTTGTCCCTAGGTGGACAATGATGTCCAGCTCAGACTCCGCTGCAGCTGTTCTCGTGATCCTAGTATGCGCCTTCCTGTCCCTCCAAGCCATGGCACCAGGCAGGCACCTTACTTCAGTTTTCCTGCTCCCCAGTTCTATCCCCTAATAATTGAGTCCCCACCAGGAGCTGCTTTTTCCCTGTGGTGCCCTCTGCCTCCTTCCTGAGGGCCTCCCTGTGACAGTTGTCTGCACCTCCTCTGCTGAGCTCACTCACTCCCTCCCTCACTCGCCTGTCTATGTCTCCCGCTGCTGCAGGCTGCCTTTTTGTACTGGGTTCCTGCCTGTGTTGCTGGCTTTGTCTGCCCACAAAGACATGTGCAGCAGTCCCGACACAGCTCCGCTGCGATCGCTCACTCCCCCTCTCTCACTCGCTCATTCCATTTCTGCCAGGGCTGCAGGCTGGCCTTTTGTACTGGACTCCTGCCTGCGCTGCCACCTTTTCCTGTCCACAAAGAAATCTGCAGCTGTCCCGACAAAGCTCAGTTGAGGTCACTCCCTCCCCCGTCTCACTCACTCATTCTGTTTCTCCTGGCACTGCAGGCTGCCCTTTTGTACTGGGCTCCTGCCTCTGTTGGCATCTTTTTCTGCCCACAAAGAAATCTGCAGCAGTCCCAACAGAGCTCCGTTGGCCTCACTCACTCCCCCGTCTCACTCACTCATTCTGTTTCTGCCACGCTGCAGGCTGCCCTTCTGTACTGGGCTCCTGCCTGCGCTGCCACCCTTTTCTGCCCACAAAGAAATCTGCAGCAGTCACGATAGAGCTCCATTAAGCTCGCTCACTCCCCCCCTCACTCGCTCTATATCTACAACTGCTGCAGGCTGACCTTTTGTACTGGGCTCCTGCCTGCATTGCCGCCTTTTCCTGCCCACAAAGAAATCTGCAGCAGTCCCAACATGAGTTCTGTCACTCCCTCCCTCCCACCCAGTGGTCTCGATCCTAATCTGTCCCAAACACTGATTTCCAATAGCAACTGCAGTATTCTGTGCCAGAAGCGCAGAAACACATTTCGGCCAGGATGTGAAAAATGACAGCTGTACTGTTCATAAGGAGGTATGAACAAATGCCATTGTTTAAAATCTGGTGTGAAAATATTACTAATTTGCAAACTTACAAGGGTGCATGGAACCTGCACAACACACGCTCGTAACACAGTCATTTTATGGAGTTTCATCACAAAATTTTCAACATAGGCATTTTAGGACCTCTGCTCATGAACAGTGTCAGTGTGATTTTCTTAATATGCCCCGAACACTGATTTCCCACAGCAATTGCGCTACTGAGCGCCGGAAGAGCGAAAACACATTTCGGCCAGGATATGAAAAATGACAGCTGCACTGTTCATAATGAGGTGTGGCAAAATGACAATCTGGAGTGAAAATACTGCAAACTTGCAAAGGTACGAGTGTACGTGGAAATTGTGCAATACACATTCGTAACACACTCATTTTATGGACTTTCGTCACCAAATTTTCAATATAGGCATTTTAGGACCTCTGCTAATGAACAGTGTCACTGTCATTTTCATAATGTGTCCCGAACATGGATTTCCCACAGTGACCACGCTATTCTGTGCCAGAACTGCAAAAACACATTTCGGCCAAGATGTGAAAAATGACAGTTATACTATTCATAAGGAGGTGCAGAAGAATGGCAATGTTGACAATCTGGAATGAAAATATTCATTTGTGAAGTTACAAGCGTGCGGCAAAACTGCACAACGCACGCTTGTAACACAGTCATTTTATGGAGTATCGTCACCAAATTTTCAACATAGGCACTTTAGAACCTCTGCTCATGAAGAGAGCCACTGTCATTTTCTTAATCTGTCCTGAACACTGATTTCCCAAACCCACTGCGCTATTCTGCATCGGAAGTGCGAAAACACATTTCGGCCAGGATGTGGAAAATGACAGCTGTACTGTTCACAAGGCGATATGAAAAAATGGCAGTGTTGAAAATCTGGCATGAAAATATTGCAAATTCGCAAAGTTACAAGTGTGCGTAGCAACTGCGCAACGCATGTATAAAACAGTCATTTTTGGGATTTTCCCCACCAAATTTGCAGAATAGGCTTTTTGAGAGCCCACCTCATGAACACTGGACTGTCGTTTCGTTAATCGTTCCCAAAAGGGGGTTCCGCACGGTGACCGTGAAATCACCTTTTAGGGCCAAATAACACCATGACAGTGCCAAAATTCATGAGGAGGGGTCCCAAACACCCCATGTTGAAAATCTGGTGCCAAAATTCCAAAACCTGTCTGAGATATGCATCAAAATTGAAAAAAAAAAAAAAAAAACATTTATTCCACTATACAGCTTACCAGCATTTCCTCAGTTCGTGGTCAGCTTTGAAGAGTGCAGACGTGTTCCCGGTCCACCGAAGATCGTTGTGTCAGACTCCGGAGGTAAATATGGGGTGACGGGGGTGTGGGGAGGCAGGGTGCACAGTGGGTGGGCGCAGGTTGTGGGAGGGGGACAGGGAGACTGCCGAGGAACAGTTTCCTTTTTTACAAGTTAAAAAAAAAAAAACAGCATCGCGGGACCATTTTTGATTTTACAGGGCCAGGTGGCACGCTGGAGTGGGTTCCCACTGTGCTAACGGAGTCTTTTTTGGGGGGGCAGTTGTAGCTGATGGGAGATTGGGCACCCCTGTTGGCACACAACAAAAGGTGGGTTTACCTTATGCCAACAGGGATTGGGGACCCCGGCCACACACAACAAAAGGGGAACATTATGCCGGCGAGTTAGGCACCCCATCGGCAGACACAACAAAAGCGGGGGTTGCACAATGCCGGCCAGTGGGTTACTTCAGCAACATAAACCTTGGGCCACTAAAGCCAGCGGGTTGGGGCCCCATCGGCAAATAAACACGGTGGGGGCACATGACGAAGGGATTGGGCACCCTTGAGGTAGCTAGGAACACGGCGGGCAAGATGCCGTGTTCACAAACAATATCAGCGTTTAAGGTTCCGCCCTGCAATGACGGGTCGCTCCCTCATTGTAGCGAATGGCTGATGCTGCACTGACAAGGCAGCCCCTGATTGCAGTGGCTACATTTTTACAAGGTTGTGGCACGCTGGCTGAACTAGTGTCAGTAGCAGCGTGCCACGGCATTGGGAGAAGCAAGCCAAGCCTTTAAAGGCTGTGGAGGCACTGGCCACAACAGTGCCATGCCTCCACAACCTGCTTCTGGAGAAAGCTGCCACAATATGTTTCTTGCATATGCGCGCAATCACCATAAAAATGTATACATCCTCTCTAAATGCTGCCCCCATAACAAACAAATCAGATTGCTACCAGAAGGCTTATCCAACCTCTGAACAAGTGGTACACATATCTATCTCCTAAACAGTAAAAGTTTAATGCAGCAGTACTAGATTAAAAAAAAAAAAAAAAGATCTTTTGCAGCAGTTTGTTTCCTGTGCTCTGTTGAGCACTTACCTGGTAATCTTGTTTTTGCTCTACTAGTACCCCATAATTTGCTCTTTTTTTCATTGTTTTTTACATTTCTTCCACCTGCCATTTTGAACTGGAACCCTCTGCTGCCAAATGCGTGTGTGCATGCCTCACAGTACTGCACAGGAACTGCAGGAATGCACAGCACAGGATCCTACATAAGTAAAGAAAAGACATGATGCAATGTTGGGGGGGGGAGCTCAGCTGCAGATCATATTTACTGTGGATCCACAACAATGGGAACTAATTTTAAATATCTAAAAGCTAAAGATTGCTAGAAAAAAATAATTACAGATATGGAAACTGGAACTATGGCAGCATGCTTTCAATCCAAAAGCTGAAGTTTTACAATCACTTCCTGATTATCCAGTACTGCTAATTTAAACAGAGACCCCGCTCAGTGGCCTACACTAACCTAAATAGTACAAATTAGAATGATAATGTTAACAAAAAGGCATATGATTTGGGACAGGCAGCATGCCTGCCTACACCCTTGGTTAGAGACCAAGAAGAGGAGAGAAAAAAAACAAACAGAAGCTCTACTACAAGACAAGAAGTTTCGCCTGTAGAAGGTCCTAACTGTAGGATAAAAGGCTTCACTCCTAACTTGTGCACACACATTCATGTCCCAGAACTCCACTCCCAATGTATGCACACACATTCATGTCCCAGAGCATGACTGGAACAGCACGGGAGTGAAACAGATATAAAATTTGCATCTTTGCTTTCCCCAGGCATCTACAGGAGGAAGAAATAGGGAAGCAGGAGGCTTTGCCAGTCGACTAAGGTAAGATACATGTTCACTCCTGTTGTAATATTCACTGCAGGGTGGAGGCCCAAAAACAGGTCATTACTGGGTACAGATGTAACACCCTATCTTGGGCAGGATTACAAAGTGATAAGGGGTCAATAAGAAAAAGCTAAAAACACATTATCTAGGTTAAGAGTACAAATGTTGAAAAAATTAAAAAACTCTACATAAAAGCGTAAGGGGAAAGCAGACAGGTAGCCTACCTAGGGAAAAGCAACAAGAAAAGGAAATCAGAAGAAGTCCCAGCTGGGGTAAGGGCATACATTTGATCTCACTGTAAGAAAGGGAGAACATTTGAAAACCTGTGGAGTAGTGCAGTGTAGTGGCTGTAGAGCAGCAGTCTTCAGGGAGACCTTCTGGAGACTGAAGTGCTACCCCATCTGTGTGCACCTCTCTCGGCTAAGGGGGAAGATCTCCAGACTTCAGACTGAGTTGGCTGGGCTCCAGGGGATTGCTTCCCTAACTCAGGTGCCATCAAGTCTTCACTGTTGCCCCACAGAGTGCCTAGAGGGAGGACGAGCTGGACTTTTGTGGACTCTGGGAGGCTGGGGGTGGAGGTATTGAACACACTCCTCAGCCAGTGCCACTACAGAACTCTTTTAGACACCCTGGCAGGACAGGACTGCTGAGAATAGGCATCTGTAGTACTGACAAGGAGGATGTGGGGGGCCTTCAAAGTGGAGGCCCCAAGGTGGAAGAGAAAGAAACTTCTGGTGAGGGAACTCAATCGTCAGAGGGGTAGTTTGAGGAACACCGTGGGAGGGAAGGAAGGAGGGAGATCAGGTGCCTACCCGGTGCCTCGTCACAAAGAGTTGGGGAGCGGATCCTTAGGATCAGTAAGGCAGAGGTGCAGGAGGGGGAGCTGGATGTCATTGTCCATCTGGAGGTAAATGACCTGGCAAGGAATGCAGCCAGGATAGTGTAGGATAGGTTTAGGGAACTGGGGAGGGGCCTGAAGTAGGTAGCACACATGGTGGCCTTTGCATGGTTGGGGAAGGAGAGGAAGCACCACACCACCACAAGAACTGGTTGAAGGCATGTTGGAGAGAGGAGGGATTTGGCCACATCAAGGACTGGGGTTCTACCGGGAAGGATAAGGTCTGTATAAGTAATACAGCCTCCATCCATCCAGGAGGGGAATTGCAGTCCTGGGTGGAAGATTTTAAATGCTACTTTGATGGCATTTAAAAACAGCCATGGGGTGAGGCAGAAGACATGAGTAGATAGTGTTCTCGGATAATGGAGCAACAATGAAGAAAAGTAGAGGAAGTAACTCCTAAAGGTAAGGAAGCAGGAAACAGGTGCAGTGGGAGAGGGAAGGATGGGGGAGGTTCAGAGGCTAAGCGAAGGCTGAGAAAAATACTAGGGAGATTGGGCAGAGGGAGAATAAAAAAAATGGAAGGACATTACCAGTGAAAAGCGAAGGGTGAAAGATTGACTCGGGAGAGGATGGCAAAGTAGGAGCAGGGAGGAGGAAAAGATGTGGAGAGCTATGTGTGCCAACACAAGGAGCCTAGAGAAAAAAAAATCCTGACCTTGAGGCTACCACTGCAGAGACAGACCTGGATCTGGAGGCCTTAACACAATTACAATGCACAGACAACCACAGCTGGGAAATGCCAATACTGGGTTACAACATGTTTCAAAAAAATAGGGCAGGAAAGAAAGGGGGGTTGTTTTATATGTATGGGAGGGTATAAAGGCTATGAAAATACAAGAACACTGTAGAGAAAAGGAAGAAAGGGTTAGAGTGTTTTGGGTTGGATTAGAGACAGGGTCTAGGGCCTGTACATGACTAGGGGTTATGTACTGGCCACCAATGCAGGGGAAGGAAACTGACAGGGTTTGTGGGAGGCCACAGACAAAATGGCAATAAAAAGGGAAGTAGTAATTATGGGTGACTTTAATACGCTGGATGTGGATTGGAACATCCTGGCTGCAGCTACAACTAGGAGCAGAGTCATCCAAGACTCCCTGCAAGGGGCATTTCTCATTTCAAACTGTGTCACAAACTATGTTAATGTGATTCTGCTAATAGCCAAGTATCACGTTTCAATTGTTTATTACTCCTGCTTCTGGAAATTGCCAAGCCGCTTCTATGGTTAGTTAGGGTAACTTAACAAGTGCTCTAGCAACACTCTGTTTAGGTGCATCCCTATCCTTGGTTCAGTATAAGGGTGGGGCACAGTGAAGAGGTAGCTAATTATAACATCTGTGAAGCACTCTTCTTCAGAGGCATGCTCTGGAGGAGGGGGCACAGTCTCATCTGCAGAATCTTTTCAGCACTCCAAACTCAGCTAGCAGCAGAAAGAGATGAGATATCTCTGCTGTGTGTCGTTACCTCTGCTGCAGCCAGCATACAGCACCCCCACTCCCCCAGAGCCCCACTAGTCAGGGAGGTGGAATGAGGAAAGGGGGCTGGGTTAGCCACAGGGAGGTTGTCCAGCACCACTCCATCCAGACGGAAAATTGATTTCAACCCCTGGAGGAGTCTCAGGCACCTGACCCCACTGGGAAGGACACCAAGCTAGTTGATGAAAGGGATAGGGCAACTTGATGGCACCTTGGGGGAAAGTAGAAAGAAATCAATGAAGACAGTCTTTGTGGTTCGGGATTCAATGGTCAGAGGAGTGGAGAGGGATGTTGCAAGAGGGCTAGGTGGGAGGAGGAGAGTGGTCAGATGCTTCCTTGGGGCAAATGCCATCCAGAATGTATACAGAAGAGGGAGGAT
Source organism: Neoceratodus forsteri (assembly GCA_016271365.2). Lineage (NCBI taxonomy): Eukaryota > Metazoa > Chordata > Ceratodontiformes > Ceratodontidae > Neoceratodus > Neoceratodus forsteri. The sequence continues at coordinate 68,082,934 of CM028133.1, forward strand.
GGTGGAGGAGAGGAGAAGGAGCAGCTGGAGTGTTGGTACACTTGGCTACCAATGATCTGGCTAACTAGACTGTGGGGAGGGTACAGCAGAACTTTTGTAGTGGGGTGGACAGATGAGAGGCACACTCAGCCTCTCTGGCCTTCTCCAAGATCCTCCCTGTGGCAGGTAGTGGGATGAGTGGTGAAGCAAGGATATGATAGAAGAGTTTAATGGGTGGTTGAGAGGTTGGTGCCACGAAAAGGGATACCACTTGATGGGATACTAAGGAGACTTCTGAGACAATAGGCTTTTTCACAGATGACAACCTTCACCTGACTAAAGGAGGGACTAATGTGCTGTGACAGAAGTTTGATGTTTTTATTAGACAGTTAAATTGACAGTGGAGGAGCTCAAGTCTAGGAGAACCAAGGTGGTAGGACAGAGAAATGGGAATTTAGCTAGTATGACCCCAAATATTGGGGCTTGCAGAGACACAGTGAGCAAAGATGAGGGAAGAGGTCCAAACTAGGCTGGTGGAAAAGAATCAAGGAGTGGGGTGAGGGCACAGAGCCTGCAAACAAGAAGGGAAGGAGATGATGGAGAAAAAAAGGCAAACTGAAGTAAATAGTCAAAGGAGGTCAAGGGTTAGATGGAAAGGAGTCAGCCTCAACACATGCAGACTAGGTAATAAAATCAGCAAGCTAAAGGCGATGACAGCAGATGCCGACATGGACCTCATAGCCATCACTGAGACATGGGCCATGAAAAAATAACATCTGGGACTCAACAGTTCCAAGCTATACCATGTTTAGGAAGGGTGGGGTAAAAGGTAAAAGAGGCGGTGTAGCCCTCTATGTCGAGGATTACACCAAGGCAGTGGAGGATGGACACATCAGGGGGAAAAATGATGAGACAGAGTCACTGTGGGTGCAGCTGACAGCAGCCTTGGGTAAGAAGACTGGGGGGGTCTATAGACCACTAGGGCAGGTGAAGAAGAGGAATAGGGGAGCTTGGAGAAGAACTAGATAGGTGAGTGACAAAAGGGGAGGTGGTAGTACAGTAGATGACCTGAACCTACGGGACATCACCGGAGAGTTTCCAATTTCCAGGAACACCAGAAATCAAGGCTTGCAGAATACAGTCCAGGACTGTCTGCTGGTGCAGCTAGCTGGAGAACTCACCAGGCAGGTTGATATCCTTGATGTGGCATTCACTAATTCAGAGATAGTGGGAGCAGTAAGGGTAGGGAAACCCCTAGGGGAACAGCAGCCGTAACTCTGTCTGGTTTAAGCTAGCCATGAGGACTGGCTAACCACAATTGATAGCTGAGGTCATTGATTTTAGATGGGCAGGATTCAAAAGGATAAGGGAGCTGGTTTGGGGCAAGCCAGTCAGGGTAGACCACACAGAGGTGAAGGAGAAATGGGAGGCAATAAAGGGGCCATTCTTGAGGCATCAAAGATATGCCTGAAGACAGTAACCAAGAGAAACAGGTACAAGCAACCAATGTTGTTAAAAAAAGGGTCATTAGCAGTGAGGGCCAAAAAAGTCCTTCATGAAGTACAAAGAAAAGCAGTGGAAGGGAGAATGGGGAGAATACCAGCTAGAACCAGGGATGCTAGAAGGACAGTTAAGGAAGATCAGGCTGACCCTGAGATGCATATTGCTGAAGAGGTTAACAGTGGAAAGAAGAAATTCTTCAGGAGTATTAGGGAAAAAGGTAAGAAAGGGAGAAACTGTTAGGCTAGCAGAGGGAGGTAGAGTGACACAGGACGACGGGCTAATGGCAGCAGTCCTAAATGACTGACTACTTTTGCTCTGTCCTCACCAAGGATGGCAGCGGGCCCTCACTAGAGGGTAACATCAAGGAGGCCGCTAAAGGGGTACCAGAGATGAGACAACCAGAATTCACAAGCAAAAGGGCCAGAAGGGGGTAACAGCCCTTAAGATAGATAAGGCCCAGGGACTGGATGGGATGCATCCAAGAATGATCAGAGAGATGGCAGCAGAACTGGCTCAACCTCTGGTTGAGCTACTCAATATTTCACTACTGCAAGGGGTAGTTACAAAGGATTTGAGGGTGACAGATGTGGTTCTGGGGGGGGGCAGGGAGCAGGCAGGGAACTACAGAGCTGTTAGTTTTACTTCAATTGTAGGGAAACTGATGGGTGTCACTAGTCACAGAAGACCTCGTGGATTACCTGGACAGCAATGGCCTCCAGTATAGTAAGAAGCATGTTTTTGTGGCAGGAAGGCCTTGTCAGATGAACCCAATAGCTTTCTTCGACTGAGTGACAAAGTCACTGGAAGGGGGCCATGCCGTGGATCTACTCTATCATGATGCCAGCAAAGCATTTGACTCAGTGCATCCTAGGCGACTGCTGAAAAAGATGGATCTGGGGGTACCAGGGGTTATAGCAAGGTGGGTAGGAAATTAGCGAAGGGGAAGCAGCAAAGGGTCATGGTAAATGGGGCCAAAGCAGCACAGAGGGAGGTCGGAAGTGGGGTGCCAGAGGAATGTGTCCTGGGTCCAGTCCTCTTCAATATGATCATCAACGATACTGGAGAAGGAATCCATGGCAGGCTGTGTTTTCACAGACGACAGAAAGTTCTGTGTGAGGCTAGACAGTGACGCAGAAATTAGGATGATGCAGAGTGACCTGTATAGACAGGAGAGGTGGTCTAAAGTCTGGCAGTTGAAATTCAATGCCAAAAGGTATAAAGTGATTCCTAATTGAAACAGCAGAAGCAATAAATCCATTGAGAATAATTTTTAACAAATCTCTGCAAGAAGCAGAAATTCCATTAGATTGGTTAACAGCATCAGTCGGCCCCATACATAACAAAAAGAAACAGATCAAATGTACAGAATTACCGTCCCATAAGACTCACATCTATAATCTGTAACACTATGGAAAAAATAAATAATTTCTTGTAAAAGAAATAAGGGAATTAAACATCACATACTCAGCATGGGTTCAGATCAGGGCACTCGTGCACAATTAACTTACTATCCTTCTATAATAATATTAGTCAGAGCATAGATAATAAAAACACATGGATGTCATCCTACTTGATTATACCAAGGCCTTTGACAAGGTCCCTCATGGGTATCTCATCACAAAATTAGAACCTTTTGGTTTCTCCAGTTATCTAGTTAACTGGGTAAATGCACTGTTGACAAATAGGACCCAGAGAGTTGCCATAAATGACGGCTTTACAAGCCTGGGTTCAGTCACGAGTGGGGTTCCACAGGGCTCTGTGCTCGGCCCAATACTATTCAACATCTACATTAGTGACATGCAAATAAGCACCCAAAACTGGTTATCTAAATTTGCTGACGATTCTAAACTTGGGGGAATGGTGGATAATCAACACAACCTTGATTCACTTAAATCAGATTTAAAAAATATTGAAAGGTGGGCCCAAGAAAATAAAAATGGAATTCAACACAGACAAATGTGTGGTCTTGCACCTTGAGATACGCAACCCTAAAAACACCTACTATAAAAATAACATTCAGCTTAAAGCCACTGACAAAGAAAGGGATTTGGGCAGATTGGTAAATATCAAATTAACATCCTTTCACCATTGCTCATCTGAACAGTGTCTGATCCCACTTTACAGAGCATGTGTCAGACCGTTCATCGACTATGGGTCACCATTCTGGAACCCACATCTCAAAGGAGATGCTAACAGACTAGAGAGGATCTAGAGACGGGCAACTAAGATGGTCCACAGTATATCAACAATCACCCATCAGTCTAGACTTCAATCAACAGGCTTAAATTCTCTGCAAAACAGGAACATTAGAGGGGATCTACTTTTCCTTTATAAGCTGTTGAAATCCCCTGACCTCATGAATAAATGTGGACTTACCTTCATTACCAGTTGAACTGTTCCTAGACGTCACACTAAACAACTTATGGTCCCCAGTGCCGGGACTAATAAATCTCAGGCTAAATTTTCCCTCGGTAAGGGTACCAAAACTCTGGAATATATTACCACAAGAATTGATCGACTGTGGTAGCTTTGAATCGTTCAAAAAGGGTCTTGATTGTTGGTTATACCAAAATCAAAGAACATAAACTGCCCACACTATTGTGGGGAAATCCAGATGGGCCTCTGCCTTTTTTCCTATAAAAACCTAGCAGTAAACCTAACCAGCAAGAAACCCAGGATGGAGTACTGGTGGTGGTGGTGGTGGGGGGGGGGGGGTTATGTTGAGCAGTATGACTAAGGAAAAGGACACAGGAATCATCATTAGCAGCACTCTCAAACAATCAAGTCAATGCAGTAAGGCCATTAGCAAGGTAAACAGGAAACTGCAATGTATCGGGAGGGCTACACACAGTAGAAGGACAGAGGTAATATTACCTCTTTCTAGGCCAATGATAAGGCTGCACCCAGGACTTTAAGGGTCCCCCTGCAAAACAGGTTGTGGGGCCCTAACTCATGAACAAAACATCGGAGTAAAATAACCCTTTGTACAATACTTACTATTTTAAATAGGTTTATTCGTATTTATTTTTTTTAAACTTTATTTTATTTGAACACATTCAGCATTCGTTACAAATACAGCCTTTAAGGCTATTTCATTTATGTTAACATTTCTGTGTCACCGTATTTGTTATAACAGAAAAAAGGAGAAAAGATATAAAATTCCACACAACCTTCTGTGGTATTCTTAAAGTCCATTTCTAACTCTAAAAAAAACTTACAGTACATAAGCAATAATTAATATTTAAAAATAGTAAAAAACTGTAAAAACAACAACTAGATAGCTGCTGGTGGCTGACGCTCCCTCCAAGTTTCATTTATTAGTATTCTAAAATTACTTTCCTCTCAATTCAGCTATAAGATCCGAGTGCCTAGGGGCACTTCTAGAGTTGTGATCTCCATTCAGGTGAAATTGCTATACTTCCAAAGGATGCATTTCCCATCGGGTCCATCTGTTTATAAACTGGGCTTGTCTCTGTTGGATGGCAAATGTGATCCTTTCCATTTCTTGTATCGTATTGACTATACCGAACCATTCTGCTAAGGTGGGGCCACCTCTCTTTAGCCAACGTTTGGTGATTGCTTTAAGAACAGCTGCTCACAGCACCCGCAAAAGATGCCTAGCCTCTACTCCCCTCAGGGCAACCGGTTCCAAACCCAAAATAAGACGCTCAGGGCCCAGGTCTCCAACTTCCCCGAATATGGTTTGAAGATGATTAGTTACCCTCTCCCAGTAAGGCTTTATCTCTGGGCAAGCCCACAAGACAGGCAGTTTTCCAGCCTTAGTCTCACCGCATTCCCTCCAACATGCAGAGTTGCCCTTGACTTTGAACTTAGCTTGTGATTCTGGGACCAGGAAAAACCTTATCCTGGTCCTCCATAAAAACTCCCGCCATGTTGGGGAAGAGGTGGAGCCCCGTATCGATCCACAACTCCTATTCCAGCTATCCTGGTCAAGTCTATGTCCAAGCTCCTTCTCCCATTTTGATTTAACTTTGGAAGTATTATGTCCTCTGTCTTGCAAGAAATTAGAGTAGAGCACTGTGATCACCCACTCTCCAAGGGGGAGGCCCAGATTGCCTTGAGTGGTGGAGGTGGAAGCCCCACCCCTCTAGTGCTGCAGGCTCCCCCAAGGCAGTCCACACCCAGTTTCTAATTTGGTAATATTTAAATCTATCAAACAGTCTTAGACCACATTGGGCCATGGCCAACTCGAAGGAGACTGGTGCTCCTCCATTCATGAACTGCTAAGCACAGTGAAAACCCTCCCTAGCCCGGTTTCTAAACAATGCGTCCTGTGTGGCAGGTTTAAAGTGAGTGTCCCATGCCCACCATCTATATTTCCACATTTGCTTGGCCATGATTCCCTTGGCCGTACCCCTTCTTCATCCCTCCAGGGCAGCATGTACCCCTGTAGCCTGCTGCCTATCTCCTGCCCTCTGCATTTGTGGAATAAAGGTGATGGCCTGCAGAGAGGGTCAGTAAAGTGTTCTAGTTTGATATTCTTCCAGTGAGAGACATACGTAGGGTGACACCATAATAGCACAGTCTTCATCTGTGTGGCCACCCAATATCCAGGAAGGTAAGACACTGCCAGGCCTCTCTCCCTCTCTTTTGAATAGGTACAGAATGTCTCTCATAACCCTCGGCCTTCCAGCACCCCATATAAAAGATAGCAACTACCTCTGCCAGCAAAGAAGTGTCTGTAATGGGACCACACATGGCACACTCTGAAACAGGTATAGGAGGCTTAGGAGTAGGTTTAATAGCCTGGACTCTGGCATGTAGGGGAAGGGGCAGTAACACCCATCTTCTATAATCCTGGGACAGAACTTGAATTAGGGGAGGACAGTTATCCTTAAACAAAGTTGACGAATTTGTTCCCAGGTATACCCCCAGGTATTTCAGTTTATCTAGGTCCCATCTCATTGGATACCTTTGTCTGATGTGCTGGGGAACCTGATATGTGCAGGTCAGGACTTCAACTTTAGTTGCATTAAGTGTATACCCAGAGATCTCCGTAAATTGTTGCATTTGCTCAAAAACTGCTGGGAGAGAAGACTCTAGCTCTTCCATGTACAACAGGACATCGTCTACATAGAGACCTAGCTTATGTTCTATCCTACCCACGTTCACCCCTTTTATCTTCAGGTTCAAGCGTATCACCTGGGCCAGAGGTTCCACAAAGATGGCAAAGAGCAGAGGTGAGAGAGGGCATCCCTGCCTTGTACCCTTCTCCAAACAAAATGCCCTGCCAATATGTCCATTCACATGTACACAGCCCTGGGGGGCTGTATACAGCTGGGTCATTAGCCTATTGAATGCTTCTGGGAAGAAAAAGCCCACCAGGGACAGGAATGGCCAAAGGACCTTATCAAAGGCCTTTTCAGCATCGAGACTCATGACCAAAGCTGTCCTCCTTGTTTTTCTAAGATGGCCTAGAATATCTACTGCTCTGTGGATACCATCCTGTGCTTGCCTGCCTGGGACAAAACCAGTCTGGTCCATGTGTATTAGGTTTGGTACTATGGATTCCAGCCTCTTGGTCAAGAGTCTGGCCATTATCTTATAGTCTGTGTTTAAGACAGATGTTGGCCTATATGAAGAGCGCATAACAAGGGGTCCCTGGCGGGCTTTGGCAGCACCACAGTTGTTGCATATGCTCATGAGGGAGGGGGAATCCCACCCTCAACCAACAGCATATTGTATACTCTGGACAGGATAGGCGTTACCTGGGCTTTAAAAGCTTTATAAAATTCAGCGGGGTATCCGTCCATCCCCGGACGTTTCCCAGTCTTGATCCGTGATATTTCAGTGATGATTTCTGATTCTCTAATAGGAGCTATTAATTTAGTTACTCCCTCCTCTGTTACTTGGAGCAGATGGAGCGCATTAATAAATTGAGAGATCCTATTAAGGTCGGGAGGGGCGCCCACCCTGTACAGTTCCCTATAATAATCTGTGAAAGCCTCTGCTATATCTGGTGTATTATGGAGTGGTCAGCTGGTACTAGGATGCTTGAGTCTACTTATGGTTGCCCTGGTCTTTCTTTGTCTTAGCCTACAGGCTAATATTCTTAATGCCCGTGGACCCCCTTCAAAATGTTTTTGTCTAAGATATAACAAAATCTGCTCCACTCGATAGTCCAGAACAGCGTTAAGTGCTTTTCTGGTGGCCAGGACCTCCTTTTCCTTTTTCGGAGAATACTTCCCTTTAAGGGCTAATGCTAGTTCTTGAATCTGGGTAAGCAGGGCAGCTTTCCTAGCCTTCCTTTCTCTCTTGTTATGTGCAACTATGGCAATCAACTTCCCTCTCAGTACCGCCTTTGTTGTGTCCCACAGAATAGCTGGGGAAATCTCTGGGCTGTCATTAATTTCTAGAATTTCTGAAATAGCATCTTGAATTAGTTTCTGTTTATCTTCCCCCTGTATAAGAGTTAAATTGAGACACCATGAAGTTCTCTTTTGATTTTGCCCCAATTGTATCTGGATTATCTGAGGGGCGTGATCAGAAAGGTATATTTCCCCTATTTCTATACTTTTTATCTGTGACATTGCTTCTTTAATTTACCAGAAAATAATCTATTCTTGTATATACCTTGTGTGCCGAAGAAAAGAAGGTATAATCCTTCATTTGACCATGCACTTCCCGCCACACATCAGCGAATCCTATGTCTGTCAGAAGATTACTCACTTTCTGCTCGGCGGGACACTCTCCTATCCGACCTCGGCATCATGGAAGAAGTATCTAAGGGTTCATTTAGTGCTAAATTTAGGTCACGTCCTATAATTAAAGTTCCCTCTGCCCATTCTGCCAATCTAAGGTATAATCTTCTATGGAAAGCATAATCAGAACCTGGGGGGCATATATTGAAGCCAGTGTGAGCTTTTGCCCATTACAGATGCCTTTTAAAGCTGCTAGACATCCATCAGTATCCACCATATTATCTTCAAGCTCAAAGGCCACCCTTCCTGCCACCAGTACCACTGTGCCCCAATGGTGTCCCACCTTATACAAAGAGGTCACTACCCTCGAGAACCCAAATTTATTTTGTTTCTCGTGTTCTGTGGCAGATAAGTGGGCCTCCTGTAACATACAGAAATCTACTCCGTTTTATTTTAACAAATGAGATAACTCTGCTGTGGTTAACTGGGTTCATTAACCCATTTACATTAAACGTACGGATTTTGGTGGCTATACTTTCCATATTCATGTGTCTGCAATGCCCCTCTATAAGCCCCTTCGACATTTTCTTCCATGTATTTTAATGAGAGTGGTCCTAGAAAAGTTGGAGTTGCATCAGCCAGAACAGCAGCAGCATTTTGTGAACAATGGTTAACTATGTACAAAAAACTTTAAATGTACCAACAATGTCTGCCCAGTATAACATCAATTGGCAGACATTTCTAAGATATAACAAAAAAAATACAATGTGAACAACAAACATGGACAAATCATCAGATTTTGACTTCCAAGGTGGAAGGCCTAGGAATGAAGGCCTTTTTGCCCTGTCCTGCTTACAAGAAAGGGCTGAAGGGGGTGCTAAATTTCCCCCGTGTTGGGGAGCCCCCTTCCCAAGTCCACACATAGCAATGCAGGGCTCAGTTTGTGATACAATATTCACTTATCAGAACATTTACATTCTAATACACTAAAAGCCAGCAGAATAGGCCAAATGGTCTGTCTTGTCTGCTCGAAAGCCAGCAACCTAATGGCTGCTCGTCTTACCATCCCCCCCCCAGCACCCAAGAGGATCTTCATTTGTTTCAATTTACCCTTGTACCTATCCCACCCCTTCTTGAAGCCCTCCACTGTACCCTCTTCCACCAGCCTCCCAGGCAGTGCATTCCACAGCTCCACCACCCTCTCAGTGAGAAAATACAGGTTACTCACCTGTAACAGGAGTTCTAGGAATGGTATATGTTGTTCATCCACACTGTCTGGCAGGTTCCTTGCCGCTTTAAATCTTGCCGGAAGGTCTTCAAGCTGGCTCCTCCCACCCACCCGGGTGGTAAAACTCTCGGCTCCGCCCCATGACGCCAGATCTGGCCCGCTGGAAGCTCAGCTTGTGCGTCGGAGCCGGGGAGGTCGGGTGGGTCGTATGGATGAACAACATATACCATTCCTAGAACTCCTGTTACAGGTGAGTAACCTGTATTTCTAGGGACATGGATATGTTGTTCATCCACACTGTCTGGCAGACTCCTAGCAGTTCTCCTGGAGGAGGGAGACAAGGCGCACAACCCCTACTTAGGGAATAAAGACTGGAGAACCGAGGCCCCAAAACCAGCATCCCGGCGTGACTCAAGGTCGATGTGGTAATGGGTAATGAAGGTGTGTGCTGACTTCCAGGTAGCAGCCCTGCAGATTTCCTGGATAGGGACATCCCTGGAAGCAGCCACCGATGCAGCAGTATGGCGGGTAGAATGAGCTCTTATCCCTCTGGGAGGCTCCATGCCCGCCAACTTGTAGCAGAGATCTATGCAGGAGGTGACCCATCTGCTTATCGTCTGCTTGGCTGCAGGTCTGCCAGGTGCGGCTTCAGCGTAGGTGACAAACAGCTGGCGAACCTCTCCCCGAATTTCAGCCGTGCGCTCCTTATAATAAGCGAGCGCCCTTCTAGGGTCCAAAGTATGGAGCCTGTATTCGGCCTCCGAGGTGTGATTGGGGTAGAACACCGGCAGAGTCAACACCTGGTTAAGGTGAAACTCCGACACCACCTTTGGAAGGAATTTCGGGTGGGGGCGCAGGACAACCTTGTCCCTGTGGAAGACCAGATAAGGAGACTCGATGCAGAGCGCCTGGAGTTCTCCCATCCTTCTGGCTGACGTGATAGCCACCAAGAAGGCGGTCTTCCACGACAGGTGAGAGAGTTCACACCTGTGCATTGGTTCGAATGGCTTGCCCATGAGCTTTGCCAGTACCAGCAGTAAATCCCACGGAGGTGGAGGTTCTCGCACCGGAGGGGAAATGTGATCAAGGCCTTTGAAAAAGCGCCAGATCACCTTCTCCTGCACCACTGACTGCTCCCCGGCCCACGCCCGGTAAGCAGAGATGGCTGCCAGGTGCACCCTTAGGGTCGTCGACCTTAGCCCTTGACGAGAAAGGGACCATAAATAGTCCAAGATGCTTGTCAAAGGACAGGAGGAAGGGTCCAAGCCCTTGCCCTGACACCAAATGGAAAATCTCTTCCATCTGAAGGCATAGCATTTCCTGGTCAACTCCTTACAGGACGCCTCAACTACATTGAGGACCTCGTCGGAAAGACCCAAGGCCTGGAACTCTAGCCGCTCAGGAACCAGGCCGTCAGGTGCAGGGATTGAAGGTCCGGATGGAACACCTTCCCCTGATTGACTGAGAGCAGGTCCGGGCGAGCTGGAAGCTGCCTCGGGAGCCTGGAGCTGAGGCTGAGGAGATCTGGGTACCAGAAGTGGCGGGGCCAGTCTGGGGCTATCAGAATCATCTGTGCCTTGTCCTTCCTTGCTTTGAGAAGTACCTTGTGTATCAAGGGAAATGGGGGGAAGGCGTAGAAGAGGCCCGGGGTCCACGGCCTCAAGAAGGCATCCCCCTGCAGCGAGCCCTGCTGAGGGGGCCGGGCATGGAACAGCCTCAGCTTCGCGTTCTCCCTGGAGGCAAAAAGGTCCACCTGAGGTGTGCCCCAATGGGAGAACAGATCTTGTACTACCTCCGGCAGGAGAGACTACTCGTGGGATGCAGCCCCTATCCAGCTCAGGGCATCGGCCAGGGTGTTGGAGGCTCCTGCCACATGAATGGCTAGGAGATCCGCCTCCAAGCTGCGCACGAGTGACCAGATGCGGAGAGCTTCCTTGCATAGAAACATGGAATGCATCCCGCCCTGGCGGTTTAGGTAGTACATGGTCGTGGTATTGTCCGTCTGGACTCGGACCACTTGACCCCGGAGAACGGAGCAAAGGCGGTGAGAGCTAGGCGGACCGCCGGAGCTCCAGCAGGTTGATGTGGCATCGACTCCCGCGCGACCAGAGGCCGCGGCGCCTGTGTTCCCCAGATGGGCACCCCAACCCATCAGAGAGGCATCGGTCGATAGAGAGACCGTCGGCTCGGGGCAGACAAACGGGATGCCCTCCTGCAGATGAGATGGAACGGTCCACCACCGGAGAGCGTTCCACATCTCCTGGGTCACCGTCACTAGCTGGTCCAATGGATCGCAGCGTTGTGACCACTGGCTGGCCAGTCCCCACTGAAGGGGGCGCATGTGCCCACGTGCCCAATGGACCACGCTGGTACAGGCCGCCATGAGACCCAGGAGGCGCAGGAAGTCCCGGGCAGGGTACAATTGCCCAACCAGAAATGATTGGGCAAAGGAGGTAAGAACCTCGGCCCTGTCCGCCGGGAGCCGTGCTCTGGCTCGAAGAGAGTCGAGCTCTGCCCCGATAAACAGAATCACCTGCTTCGGCTCGAGTTCCGACTTGGCCTCGTTGACGAGAAGGCCGATTTGAGAGCAAACCTGGAGGGCCAGATCTCTGGACCGCTCCACCTCCTGTCTGAAGGGGGCTGCTATCAGCCAATCGTCCGGGTAAGGGTACACCTGCACCCTCGAGCCACAGAGGAGCTGTCACCACTGCTATGCATTTGGTGAAGACCCTGGGAGCTGGAGACAGGCCAAGGGCATGGCCCGAACTCGAAAAGGGATCCCTCCGCTCGAAAGCGAAGGAATCTCCGAGGTGACGGACGGATAGGGACGTGAAAGAACGCGTCCTGCAGGTCCAGAGAGCAGAACCACACGCTGTGTTCCAGGGATGGTATTATCTGAGCCAGAGTGACCATCCTGAAGGTTCGAGACCTTAGGAACTTGTTCAGGTCGTGTAGGTCTAGAATGGGGCGCCAGCCCCCCGTCCGTTTTGGAACCAGGAAGTACCTGGACACGAACCCCGGGTCTGGGAGGGTCCGCCACCTCCTGATCACCTCCTTTTGGAGGAGGAGAGCGTGTCGGCCCGATGAGCCGACAGTGAGGCTGGGCGGACCCCGAGGCCCCCAAGGTGCGACGGGTTTCTGAAGGGCGGGGCCTGTTCTCGAATTCTAGAGGCAGGCTTTTCCCACCACCTCCAGCACCCACCTGTCCGTGGTAATAATGGACCAGGCGGAAAGGAAGTGCGAGCCATCCCCACGGGGGAACCTGGGTGAGGTGACGGGGTTGGGGCGACACCTCAGCCCGTCACTGCAGGTTTGGAGGAGGGACCGCCGAGGACCTCCTGCCTTTACCTCCTGCTTCCTGTTGGAGGAAGCCTCGGGCTTGGTTTGGGATGCCAAGCCTGAGCCTGCTGGCCCTGACGTTGCTGGGCCGGACGCGCAGTGGGCGCAGAAGGACGAAAGGGCTTAGGCTGTGGTTTGCGGCCTTTGTCCTTCTGAGCGGAAGAGACCGAGTCCAAGGTAGCATTGGACTTCTCGATCCTCTGCAGGTGACCTTCCACCCCAGGGCCGAAGAGGTCAGTTCCCAAAAAGGGAACATCCGCCAACTTGTGCTGGGTATCCGGTAAAGGTGGATATCCTCAGCCAAGCCCGACGACGCATGGCCACTGCGGCCGCCACAGACCTGGCACATGAGTCCCCGATGTCTAACGCAGTCTGGAGCTGCTGTTTGGCCACTGCCTGACCTGGTCCCCACCTGCCTGACCGTGGTCTGCAGATCCGCAGGGAAGATGAGGGACGACCTCATCCAGGGAGCCCAACAGGGCATGAGAGAAATGTGCCATGAGGCGGCCGAACTGGCCTGGCGAAGGCCTAGGGAGGACGAGCATAGACTTTTCCGCCCGGCATAGTCCAATTTCTGACTCCTTGTCGGAGGTTTGTCCACATCCCTAGTATTCCTGCACGCCTGAAAACGCTGTTATAACCAACCTCGGCCGAGGGTGTTCCAAACCGCCAGGGAACCGGAGGGACCGATACTTCCTGGCCATCCTGGCCAAGGCGCAGGGCAGGAAGCAGGTGCTGCCAGAGCTCCAAGGCCGGGCCTACTATGGCCTCGCCACCAGAAAGGCCTCCGAGGGGAGAATCCTCGGTCCAGAATCTCGTGAGGGGACATCTGGCCCGCTTGAACGGTTCGAGCTTCATCCCGTGGACTCCGAGATGAGCCAAGCAATCCCAGAAAGGACGAAGGGCTATCGCCCACTGACTGTCCTCCTGAGGACTCCAAGTCCATTCGCTTGGAGAAAAGGGAGGAATCGCCTTGACTCGAAGAGTCCTCAAAGAGTTGCCTCGGCCTGAGCCACCCTCCACCTGCCGAGGATGATCGGGAGTGAGGGTGACAGACAGCCTATGGGCAGTCCCTGAGCCGACCGAGAATTTTGGTCGGAGCCCCAACTAACGGCTGTGGAGGCGGAGGTTCCACCGAATCGTGGGCAGCTGGTTTTGGCCGAACAACCGCCTGGGAACAGGCTCTCGGATAAAACGAGGGTTGTTTCGCCGCCCGGTGACAGCCACTTAATGGCGGGGAAGATGACGCGCCGGCTTATTCCCGTCAGAAGGAGCTGTTGCCACATGAGTTCCTCATATCTTCGATGCAACTTGCGCCGCTCTCCCTCGCCAGAGGAGTAGGACGAGCGGGCGGCGCTGCTTGTCGCGGTGTCGAGATCGAGACCGCCGATGACGGCGGATCGGGCTGGACCGTGAAGAAGTCCGAGACCGAGAACCTCGGCTTTGCCGAGGACGGTGCGAGGAGGTGTCGCGGGGAACCGGCACTCCCCTCAGTTCGGAAGATTCAACCGAAGGCTCCGGAACCGGAGGCACAGACGAGCCAACGGGGTCAACTCCCACCGGGGGAACCAGGGAGAGGGGATTCTCGGCTTCTCCAGCCAACAACCCGTCCAACAGGTCGAGAAAAATCTCGACCGCGTCGACGGGAGTCTCAGTCAACTGGCCTGACGGGGACAACGTGAGACCAGTGGCCGAAGCCGAGAAGTCGACCGAAGTCGACGGCCGACAACTCGGGGAGAGGGATCTTTCCCGCTCCCAAGAGCGTCGACGGTGAGACTTACCCTTGGCTCTCTTTTTGGACCGAGAAAACGGTCCAGAAGAAGTTGGTCCCTCACCTTTAGTCGAGAGGGTCAGACAAAGCTCCTTAAAAGAAGCTGAATAAGAGGCACCGAGAGAGAGCGGGACAAATGCCGCAGCCGAGGTAGAAGCGGCCCGCGCCGCCTCCTCTTCGAGGGCGATCATCTGCTCGAGCTGATCCGCCGAGCCCGCCCGGACACCGCCGACCGGGCCTCTTTTGATTTTACCAGAGGAAATCGCTTCTCGGGACGCCCCAGTTGTAAACAGGCAGCACGGTCTTTGAGGATGTAGGCTGAAAAGGAAGAGCACAGATCGCAGGCCTGCAGGTCGTGCTCAAGGCCCAAACAGTAGACGCACGTGGAGTGTGGATCCGTCCGAGACATCTTCTGCCCGCAAGGGCATCTCCGGAAACCGGGAGTCGATTTGTCCATCGCAGCCGCGAGGGAGAGAAGACCAAAGTCTTTTTGCAAAACCTTTTTAATTTCGAAAAATTCGAAGAATTAGGAACCAGTCTTATACGCAGAGTGTTAAGGAGGGAACCTGAGCTTCCAAGCGGTAAGGAAGATCTGGAGTCATGGGGCGGAGCCGAGAGTTTTACCACCCGGGTGGGTGGGAGGAGCCAGCTTGAAGACCTTCCGGCAAGATTTAAAGCGGGAAGGAACCTGCCAGACAGTGTGGATGAACAACATATCCATGTCCCTAGAAATGCTTCCTACACTCCCCCTATAATTTACCCCCTCCAGCTTCCACTCATGGCCCCTGGTTGTTCCCCCCCCTTCTTTAACCTAAACAGCTCCTTGGTTCCACTCCTGGTTTTTCCCTTTACATACTTGAAAACCTCTCTCATGTCTCCCCTATCCCTCCTCTCCTCCAGTGAGTAAAGCCCACGCTCTTCCAGTCTCTCGTCATAAGGCCTCCCCTCCATGCCCTGAATCATCCTGGTCGCTCTCCTCTGAACCCTCTCCAGCAGCGCTATATCCTTCTTCAGATGAGGTCTCCAGAACTGCACACAGTACTCAAGCTGAGGCCTGACCAAGGCATTATACACAGGGAGGGTCACCTCCCTTCTTCTGGCCGTGATACCCCTGGTTATGCAACCCAGTATCCTTACTAGAAGTGTTTGGCTGCGCAGAGAACTTGTTTGGGTAGATCTCTCATCTCCCCCACCCCCAACAGCCTGTTCTTAAACATACTATGTCAAGGTTCGGCAGTTGCCTGCCCCCCCCGAACATCTACTGGGGATCGCTTTCCCCCTTCCCCAAGAGACCCACCGCCCCCACTTGTACAACTTAGAATACTCCTCAGTAGGGTTGGTCAGTATTTTAGTCAACACCAGGGCTGGCCATAAACATGGGAGGGTAGGAATACTTTAAAATAGGCAGTTTAAGATCTTTCTAGTCTCTCAGTCCTCTCCTTCATCAGGCAGCTCAGTCTCCACTGCTCCAGGTATCTTCTTCATCAAGTCTTGCAAAAGCTGAATAGGATTTGGGGAGCCATGAGTTTTACCTTGTCTAAACCTCTTTCTCTTGTTTAGCTGCCAATCCAGGATTGCTGTTTTGTCTCTCGGCTGCAGTGCCGCGGGAGGATCTGGCACTGAGATACCTCGTCTCTGCATGGCTTCGTAGGGGGGGTCTCATAGATCTCCGGGCCTGCTGCCCAGTGAATTCTGAGGCATGCAGGAAATGGGGTCTGTATCTTGATTTTTTGTTCCCGAAGTACTTTAATCAACGGACCGTATGCCATTCTCTGGCACCGAATCGTCGTTGGGTAGTCCTGGTTGAAATAGAGATGTGAGTCTAGATATTTGATGTCTTTCTTTTGCCAGGCGTGGTGCAATATATCCTCCTTTGTTTTGTAGCTGCTGAACTTAATGGTTATGCAGCATGGCCGTGCCGAGGGCTCTTTAGGCTTTGTAAACAAGGCTCTGTGAGCTCGTTCTATGCGTAGGACAGGAGCCGTTCCAGCATACCTTTAAGGAGATCGGTCATGAAGTTCACCATAAATCCCATTTCCGACCCCTCTTTCAAGCCATATACCCGTAGGTTATCTCGGCGGGAACGGCTTTCCAAGTCTAGGCAATTTTGATCCAGGTCTATAACGTGGTGGCAAAGGGCCTGCACTGTTCTGCCTAGATGCAGCAGGCCATCCTCACTCTGCAAGATGCGATCCTCTGCTTTCTGCACTCTATTCTGCACTCGATTTAGTTTAGTACTGAGCTGCCCAAATTACATTTTATTTTCGGCCCGCATTTCTTAGAGCTCCTTCAGGATGAGCTTGAATCTATTTCTGGAGAGGTGATCAGTTTCTTCATCTGTATAATACAGCTCCGCAGTTTCACTAGTGCGGGCCAAGGTCGCCATGCGGCAGGGGAGCCAGGTTGCACTCCTACTCCCTCCTTCTCTCCTTTTAACTGCTGGAACCTAGTCAGGAAAGAGTCAGGATCAGAAGAAAGTACAACAGCAGCAGTCTTGCAGTGCTTGCTTGAAGGCAAGCTTGCCTAGCGAAGTCTGACCAGAAGTCCCCAGAAGTCAAGCAGGCAGGCAGTAGCACCAAGCAGGAGTCCCTCCAAATGCAGTTAGTCCAGTCTGCTTGTCTCTCAAGAAGGGAAGCAGTCACAGAGGTGACCGACCGTGATTTACAGCTCTTCATTTTTTTGTAGCTTTTTTGGCAGAGGTCAGTAGTTGGCAATGCTTATTGCAGGCAGAGGCAGGACTCTGACTATGTAAGCCTTGGTTCTTTAAGGAGGCAGAGCAGTCAGCCACTGTGATCATCTGTCAGACCCAAGTGGTCCAAAACAACATGTGTGTGTCTCTCTCTCACATTGTATCCTCATAATTGTTTTCACTGCAGCAATATTAGAATTCAGGAACAGCAAAGGAAGGCAGCTTTTTGTACAACCGTGTCCCCGCCCCAACCCAATCACATCTGCTTCTGTTTATATTGCTTAAGCAGACCTGGGAACAGACAGAACAGTAAGTAAACCTACAAATTATGTGAATTTCAGTTTTCAGCATGCAGGTTTAATTGGCTCCTGCTCCTTTTAATGCGATGTGTCACTTAAACACACATCAGGCACACAGCCCTTTTGCGATTCTCCTAGACTTTTGTCCTGGCCAATGCGTAGTGGCAGCATGCCAGCGGCGTCTCTCTTATGCATGCAGGAGAGTGTCAACAGCATCATAATTATGTTGGCTGCCAGCTAGCCAGGCCTCATGCTATGTAATGGTAAGAGGCAACATAAGGAAAGTTAAGGCAATATTAGAATGTGGCAGGTCAGGCTGGGCCCCTTGCTGATGCAGGCCCTCCTGCAACTGTAGCCATTGTGCCCCCCTCATCATGGCCCTGCAGCTGCAGTACTGCGCCCAGTTCTGGAGTCCTCATCTCAGGAAGGATAAGGATAGGCTAGAGATATGAACATACGAATTTGTCAGAAGAAACAGGCCACATGGTCTATCAAGCCTGCTTGAATGTGCAGCTAGCACCCTTACCTTGCAGCTGCCCCACCCCTCCTCATCACAATTACCCCCCTCACCACCTCCCATCCCCTTCTGAAACTACCCACGGTCTCACAAGATACTACCTCCTCTAGCAGTGTTCCATTCCGCCACAACCCTCTCCGTGAAAAAACTGTCTCCTCATTTCTCTCTTATATCCTCCCCATCCAATCACAGACCATGACCTCTCATGTCCCTCCCCCTCAACTTAAATATCCCTTCAGTACCTGTCTTGTTCATCACCTTTAAGTACTTAAAGATCTCAATCATATCCCCCAATCTCTTCTCTCCTCCAAGAATACATATTCAGCTCACTCAGTCTCTCCTCATATGTCTTGTCCTCCAATCCCTGGATCACCTTTGTCACTCTGTGCTGTACCCCTTCCAGTAATCCAACATCCTTCTTTAGATATGGGTGCCAGTACTGCATGCAGTACTCCAGGTGTGGCCTGACCAGTGACTTTTAGAGAGGCAGGATCACCTCCCTGCTCCTGGATGAAATTCCTCTTGCGATATATCCCAGCATTCTATTGGCCTTTGTTGATGCCTTCCTGCACTGCTCTGTGTTTTTCACTTTCCCTGTCACA
This sequence comes from Neoceratodus forsteri, assembly GCA_016271365.2. NCBI lineage: Eukaryota > Metazoa > Chordata > Ceratodontiformes > Ceratodontidae > Neoceratodus > Neoceratodus forsteri. Next base: position 68,101,523 of record CM028133.1, read on the forward strand.
ACCACCCCTAGGTCCTTTTCCTCCTTGGTGGTACCTAGTTGCACTCCTTCTAGCTGGTAACCCCTCCCTGGGTTCTTTGCTCTAAAGTGCAGTAACTTGCACTTTTTTAGCACTGAATCCCAACTGCCATGTTTCTGACCACTCCTCCAGTTTGGACAGGTCGTCCTGCAGCCCTGCCACCCTGATTCATCATCCACCACCACAGCACCCAATTTGGTGTCATCAGCGAACAGACTGATCTTATTTCTGATGCCCTGCAAGATATCAGATACGAATATCCCAAACAGCACCGGCCCCAGTACCAATCCTTGCTGCGCCATACTCATCACAGCCCTTCCACTACCACCCTCTGCTGCCTCCCCTGTAGCCAAATCTCGACACAGTTAACCATCTTAGCCCCCGCCCCCATGTATCTCAACTTCCCCTCCAACCTTCTATGTGGCACTGAATCAAAGGCCTTGATGAAGTCCAAAATACAGGACACCCACAACATGGTCCTTGTCCAATTTCCTAGTTATCCAGACACAGTACTCAACTAGGTTAGTCTGACAGGATCTTCCTGAGGTAGATGCACGTTGATGGCCGTCCTGGAGCCCACTGTCCTTCAGAAATGTCACCAGCCTCTCCTTTAGGATTGTCTCCATCAGCTTCCCCACAATACTCCAGGGATGCAAACCTACAGCATCAGGGTTCATCTCTTGCAACTAACGGTGAACAAATGGAACCTCCTGAATCGGAAAAATTGGTATAGCCAACGAGTAGTCCCGATTTGGAATGCACTTCCACTAGAAATAGTGGGTAGCATATCCACAGAGTCCTTTAAACAGAACTTAAGATACCTATTAAAGGGCCAGAGGTAAAATCCCATAGTCCTGCAAATGGCAAGCATAATGGATGAAAGTCTAAATAAGCTTCTTTTCTTTCCTATAAATGGATGTTAGGCTTGCTGGTCTGTAATTGCTCAGTTCATCCTTTGGGCTACTTTTATGGAGGGGCACCACATGGGCCATCCTCCAGTCATGTGGTATGCACCCTGTATCCAGAGAGGTATTGAATAGGTCCGTTGGTGGCCAAGCCAGAACCTCCACCATTTCCTTCAGCATTTTGGGATGTGTGCCGTCCATCCTGGTGCCTTATCCACCCTCGATGCCCTTAGACCTTCCAATACCCTGCCCATAGTGCTTACCCTGTCCTTCAACCGCTCCCCCCCACCCTCCATCCCCACCCCCTGCAGCAGCTTCCCTTCCTTCTCCCTCATTAATATAGAGCAGAAGTACTGCTTTAGTGCTTCTGCCTGTTCTGTCCCTTTCTCTGTCCCTTTCTCTGCCCATCCCATCCTTCCTGATCCTCACTATCTGTTCCTTGCAGCTCCTTCTTTTCCATGTGTATCTGAAGAAATCCTTTTACCCATCTTTGATGCCCTGTGCCAGTCTCAGTTCCCTGAAGGCCTTGGACGCCCAGACTCCCCTGGTAAGTTCTCTAGACTTCTTCACGTACTCCTCTCTATCCTCCACCCTCCCAGATTTCCTATACCCCCTGAATGCTACCTTTTTTTCCCCTCCTCTCCTTTTCTACTACATCCCTACTCATTCAGCTTGGCTTCTTGGCCCTTCCCTTTTTTCTCTGCGATTTGGTACAGGTCTCAGTAGCCTCCACAAGCCCCACTTTGATTTTTTCCCATTTCTGGTTTGCATTCTAGTCTGGCTGAATTCCTGTCAGGTGCCCCCCTAAGATTTCACCCATCCTACCAAAATCAGCCTTTCTGAAGTCAACTACCCTGGTCCCAGTACACACTGTTTCTCTACTCATGTTGAGCGTGAACCACACCAAGTGGTGATCACTCCCTGCCAGTGGGTCCTCAACCCCCACCTCGCTAACAGTCTCATCGTTGGTCAGTACTAGATCCAGCACATTTCCCAACCTAGTCGGCTCAGTAACCAGCTGAGCCAGGAAGCTGTCTGGAAGGCTTCCAGGAGTATTTGTTCCCTAGCACTCGATGGTGCAATGAAGGGTGACCAGGATGATATAGTCAGCAGTGCTAATCATATGAAGAGTAGCTAGAGGTGCAACATGCACTTGCTTCAGACCAGATGGGAGAGGGGTGACAGGACAGAGACCTTCACATTCCTGCAAGGAAATAATAAGGTGAACTGTGAGGAATTATTTAGGATAAGCACAAACTTGAGGTCATGGGACATGGATGGACACTAAAAAGGGGAAGTTTATGAGAGATTTGAGGAATTATTACTTTACTGAGAGGGTGGTGGAACCTTGGACAGTCTGCTACTGAGGCGGTAGGAGCCAAGACCATAAATGGTTTCAAGCACAGCTGGGAAAGAGTGAAGGCTACTGTGGCTACTAAGGGCAACAGCGGCTTGGTGAAGATTAGGGGAGGAAAAGGAGGGATAGTGCCCTAATTAGGCGCCAGGGATAGGGAACTACAGCAGTCTAAATGGACCAACAGTGTATTTCTACCAATACGGTCTATGTTTCTATATTTCCAAGAAGGCCACTGTTGTAGGGACAATTTATCCCCTACTGCCAGTGCGGGCTAGGTGTTGGCAGACCGATCATCCTGTGGTCTTGTCCACCCTTCACCTTACAGGGGACCATGCAACATGGCAGTGGGGTAAGGGTTTTTTCATGGTTATTGAGGTAGCTACAGAAGCCTAAGTCCCCACCCCCCAGAGGACATCAGCACAAAGGGTCATAGCCCAGGCAGGAAGCCATGCCGAGCACACAGCATCTGCCAAGTGCCTGGTGTCCAGTGCCTCACCCTCAGCACCACTGGGCAGGTGGGGCCACTGTGGGTCTCACAAGAGGTGACTAAGGCAGTAAGGGAGAAAAAAAAATGACTTTCAGAAAGTATAAGGAGAACCAAACAGAGGCGGACAGGGGAGCATATATAGAGAAAAAAAGAAAGACAGGAAGGAGGAGAAGGACAACAAAGGCTCAAACTGATGAAAGGGTGGTCAAGGTGCAGGGCAAGACTCTCCAGGTACGTGACTGAAAAGAGGACAACAAGGAGTGGTATATTGAAAATAAGGAGACCAAGAGGTGGAGACTGTGTAGAAGAGGACCAAGAAAACGCTAAAATTTAAACGTAATACTTCAGCTCAGTCTTCACAGTGAAGGGGGGAGGAAGGGGCCAATATGAATTAGCAGGGACCGGGGGGGACAAAAGCCCATTTATGGAAGAGAGATTCTGCTGGATTTGGAAGCCCTAAAGGAAAACAAGGCAATGGGGCCGGACAGGATCCATCCAAGGTTACTTAAGGAATTAAACACTGTGCTGGCCGCCCCATTGGCAACTCTATTTAGCACCTCACTGAAGACAGGCATTGTTCCAGAAGATTGGAGGCAGGCCAATGTGGTCCATCTTCAAAAGGGTGGCAGCAGGGAAAAGGCCAGCAACTATAGATTGGTCAGTTTCACATTAGTGGTGGAGAATTTAACAGAGTCCCTGCTGAAGAAGAAACTGATAAGAGTACTTAGAGACATATGGGCTGTAGGACCACTGCTTCATGGGGGGGAGGTCTTGTCAAACATATCTCATAGATTTCTGGGTAACTAAGGAGGTAGATCTGGGGAGGGCAGTGGATGGAGCCATCTGGATTACAGTAAGGCCTTTGACACTGTACCACAAAGGAGGCTGATAAAGAAACTTAGAAACCTAGGGTTAGGGGAGAAAGTTGTGAACTGGGTAGCCAATTAGTTGAAAGATAGGAGGGTGAGGGTGATGGTAAACAGCAATCACTCTGAGGACAGGAGCGTGACCAGTGGAGTACCACAGGGATTGGTACTGGGTCCTGTCCTCTTCAATATCTTCATCAGTGACATTGCTGAGGAACTGGAGGGAAAGGTGTGCCTCTTTACTGATGACACAAAAGTCTGCAACATGGTGGATACAATGGAGGGGTTGCAGAGGATGCAGAGGAATCTGGGAAAACTAGAGAAATACTCTAAGGAGTGGTGGCTGGGTTTCAGTGCCAAAAAGTACAAAGTCATGCACATAGGGAGGGGAAATCCAGTCTCAGTGTAAAGTGAGAGGAAGGTATTTACAATTACCAAGTAAGAGAGGGACCCTGGGGTGACCATATTTGATGATCTCAATGTGGTAGGGCTATGACAGGGCAGCAGGCAAGGCAAACCAGAAAAGTGGGGTGTACAGGGAGGGTGATCCCTAGTATGAGAAAGAAGGTGGTGTTGCCTCTGTATCGCTCACTTGTGAGACCCCACCTGGAATACTGTGTCTACTGTAATTCTGGAGACCGAACCTCCACAAGGACACTAACAGGGTGGATGGAAGTGGTCCAGAAGAGGGCTACAAAAATGGTGCAGGGTAGCATGAGAAACCATATAAGGGGAGGTAGTAGGAACTCATCGTACACTCCCCGGAGAGAAGGAAAGCAAGAGAGGACATGACTGACATGTGAATAACGTGCTGGTGGGTACTTTCCATACGAGGAAGAGTACCAGAACACGGGGACATGCTATGAAGCTTGAGGTGGAGAACTTTAAGAGGGATGTGAGGAAATACTTCCGCAAAGAAAGGGTGGTGGACGCCTGGAACAGCCTGCCAGAAGAGGTGGTAGGGGTGAAGACAGTGAGGAGCTTCAAACATGTGTGGGGTAGACACATGGGTATAATGCACACAGGTAGGAGGAGGGAGTGCCACTTGTGAGCAAACAAGTCCAGGATGTAGTGTCAGGCAAGGAAAATAGGGCAAACTAGATGGGCCCACTGGTCTTCTTCTGCCAGCGTAGTCTATGTTTCTATGAGATAGCAGGTGCTGGTACACTGACAGGGAAGTCCCTTAATCCTGCCCAGTGGGTCCATAGGAACCTAAGAATGCACAGACCAAATTTGGACTAGGTCCTCCTTTGCCAAGGACCATGTAGGAACCCACAAATACTCCAATAGGACACATCACACCCAAATAATCTATAGAATTACTTTCCCCAGAGATGTGCAAACTTTCCAAATAACATCAGGATATGATGTTTTACATTGTCTGTTTGACAATTTTAGATCAATAAAGCAGATTAGTAGGACTCAGGTTCAGGAACAAGCCAGGGCTATTCGTTGGAGGACATAGCGTCTAATTGTGCACGCTCCTTCTCCAGGGTGCAGGGATCCACATTCTGCTGCTATACTGCCTCTTGGGTGCCCACAGGTGGAGGAGCAGGTGAGCGTTACATGTGTGGGGGAGTTGCATGTGTGTGAGAGTAGGAGTGCCAAGTCCATCTTCTAGGTGAGTCAGGTGTGCCAGCATCCAATGACATTAGTGTGCTCCTTGGGGTTGGGACTCACAAAGAAGGGGAAAGAATGGTGTGGGTTGGAAGGATGAAGCTCTGCAGTTCCCCACATCTGTCTCAGGCTCCTGCCACTGATTCCCAGTGACACTCCCAGTCTTCACCTTTGTCATGGACAACCAGATGAAACATAGAAACACAGAAATTGTCAGCAGATGAGGCCCACAAGGCCCATCCAGTCTGCCCATAAGCCCTACACCTGCCTGCGTCTTCTGACCCTATCTGGTCAGCGGCCAGAAGAGGAAGGAGAAGAAAATCCGATGGTGCTGAAAGCATACACATTTCCAGTGGGGTGGGTAAGCCAGAGGCAGTGCAGAAGTAAGTTGTGGTTGTGCAGTGGGGTCCCAGAAGTCCTAGGCAGAACCTCTAGAGACAGGCAACACAGAGCCATGCCATAGGTGGAAGGAACTTTGGACCAGTGGCCTGGGGGCATAAACAAAGTTAAAAAAATAAATCAGATTTGATTCCATCTAAAGGATAAGGGTGCTGCTTTTCCTCTTTTTCATGGGCTATTTCCACCCCATACAGATATACTGTAAATAGTCTGCATCACCATGTTATGCAGCAGGTTTGTGAACCATTTTAAAACGTTACAGCTGGAAAGACAAGTACTGTCTGGTGACCACTGCATTTTTTTCTTTCATGAAATTAAGCAAGCAATAAGACAAGACAACAGTGCACTGTGCTTAGATAACCACACGCCCAGGGGCGCAGCAAGTGTGAGGCTGCAGGCCACGTGCCTTCAGCTGCAGAAGTGCCAAGGAAATGCTGGCACTCACCATTTGAGCAAAAGAAGATTTATTTTTTAAATGGCAATATTATTTCTATTAGTGCCATGCTTGGCAATAAGGGGGAAAAGAAAAAAATCACAGTTCTATATGAAACTGTCGCACTGTTCCACAAATGTAGAAAACACTAGTAGTCCGACACAGTATGGCCATCCCAAAAACTGCATCAGAGTCACACATCTGCAAAATGCTCCACTACTGCTGTCCACCTCAAGCGCTTGGACACTCACCCACCACCTCCATCTGGCTCTGTGGTCAGCCAGTCCTTGTAGTGCAGTCACATGAAGGACTGCCACTGTAGGCAATGAAACCAGAGGCTCCTGGCGGTTCTGACCTTTCACACAATGCCCATCACTCATATGCCAATGAGAATGGGCCATCTGTGACCGATAGCTCCAAGAAGCCAATCTGGTTCTAGCAGTGGGAGTCCTTAATGCTCTACACACGGAGTGTGAGAGCAGTAGACTGCGCAGTAAGACTCACCGTTAAGCTCACAATCATACGTTTCTGTTTTTCTGAAATAAATAAATAAATAATATAAAATACTTAGTCAAGAAAAAAGACTGGATATATTGTTTTGTGTGCCTGACAACGGAGTGAAGGTGGGCCGGGAGGCTGAGATATGCCAAACAAAAAGTGGGAATACAGCAGCGAAAAATAAATACAGGGACAGCAGCAACAAGAAAGGGTCAGACTAGGCAGTAGAGCTGGTTGTGCCTGAGAAATACATGGACAGGAAGAAGGCCATCTGTAGGAGCTTAGTGAATTACAAAAAGATACAGCAGCACCAGCAACTAGAAAAGAGTATATGTGGGGTGGATTTGCCTGGTAAAGGCATGAAGGTGGGCAGGCTGGCAGCCACTACCAGCACAGGCTGCTTCAAGCAAAGAAAAACACATACAAATAAATATAAAATAAGAAGCACCTAAGCTAAATAGCACAGGAAGTGGGTTTTGGGTAGTTACTTGACTGCCAAAGGACTGTGCACATGAAGCAAGGCAAACCCCAGGAGCACTGCTTCAAAAAATGTTAAAAGTAAAGCCACTTAAAAAAAAACATACAGTAATGGCAAAAACAAAAAACAGCATGCAGTCATTAGGGTTCAAGAATGCAAAGCGCTCAAAATAGGGAAATGAAAAAAAAAAAAACAGTTACGTACTTATCATGACAGTTGATTTTCAAGAGGATCTCTCATCAGGCCACACTTATGGAACTATAGCCGTCAGGCACTGGGACCCCAAGGAAACATTTTTGCAAGCAGTCTGCTAGGGGCCACCCATGACGACATCCTATGTCGGCACTTCCATATAAACATGGATGGCCCCTTCCCTCCTCAGTTCCCCCACTAGATATCATGCTCAGAGAACCTCCCTTTAGGGAACCAGGAGAGAACTTAAGGTTCCACCTACCAGGCGAGGCTGGAAACAGCAAGACTCCCTCCTGAAAAAAGAGAGAGGAGTTGCACAGTTCTGAATACAAGGGGGACAGTGGTGGGATGGCATCGCCTGATGAAAGAGATTCTCTCGGAGATCTACTGTTATGGTAAGTATGTAACTGTTCTATCTTCTTCGACGATATCTCTTTCATCAGGCCACACCTATGGAGCAAGTACCAAGCAGTACTGACAATAAACTGGAACCTACTGGCATAAGAAAAGAGCCCTTAAAACATAGCAAGGCCAAAACCTGCCCTTTTTTGAGAGACAATGTCCATACCATAATGTTTAGTGATGGTATGGACAGTACTCCATGTGGCAGCTGCACAGATTTTTGCAACCAACACAAGTTGCCGTGCCGCTAGTAGAATGACCACGAATGACACCAGGAAGTTCCTTACCATGCTTCCTATAACAAAAAGTAATACAACTGGCCAACCATTTGGTCAGGAGCTGTTTAGTAACAGGTGTGAACTCATCCCAGTGGCAAAGGAAACAAAATGCTGTGAGGACCTCCTGCAGTCCTTCAAACGGTGTATGTAGTACCCAAATATTCTAAGTACATCTAAAGTGTGGCGCAACCAACACTTAAACCTGGATTGGCATGCTCAGGAAAATAAACTGATAGGTGAATGGTTTGATTTAAAGTAAACTCAGATACCACCTTAGGAATGTAGCCCCCCACCAATTTGGGGCTTACCTTAAGTGTCTCCCAGGGCCCCACATGCACACTGTCAGGCAGACATCCTGCAGAGATAGTAAATCCACGATTCTTTGTTGTTATCCTCTTGATTTGTGTGACAGTGCCATGATGCGTCTCCGCGACTGTCCCTTTAAGGCCGTAGCAATGTGTATGCAGTGAATGGTCTGGGCTGGGTCTATGTGCTTCAAAGCTCACAATCGGACAGGCACCACTTTTATTTTCTCCACTCTACGGTCGATAGTAAAGCAGAGGAGAGGCAGTATAGCATAGTGGTTTAAGGCTCTGAGCTGCAAATCTGGAGATCTGGGTTTGAATCCCACAGCCCCCACTTGCATACTGTGTGACCCTGAACAGGTCACTTAACTTCCCTGTGCTCCCAGGTTGCACCTGTAAACACGCTTTCAGCTTAGTGTGTCTCACCTGGTTAAACAATTGGGGAAAAAAAGCAGAGGGAGAACTACCTAGTAATGCAAATATTTACTTCTAATTTGTTGCTATATTTAAATTAGAGTGCTTATTTTAACCTGCCTCCTTGCAGGTTATTCATCTAAATGGGAGCCACCATGTTTGGTCTGGGACTTCCAGGTATTTGGACCAACTGGGACACAGGGGACCTTGAGGGGTCCTTAGTTCAGGTGCCTCATGGTAAAACGCTGTAGTCATAGAAACATAGACTTTGACGTCAGATAAGGACCACTTGGCCCACCTAGTCTGCCCATTTCCCTACCTAGAGGATAAGCTGCAGATCCTATTTAACCAACAGCCTATTTATTCCTACCCCCCACAAAAATTACCTTATGTCTGTCCCATGCATTATTGAATTTTCCCACAGTTTTAGACCCCACAACCTCCTCAGGAAGGCTATTCCATGCGTCCACCACCCTCTCTGTGAAAACATACTTCCTCACATTGCCCCTGAGCCATCCCCCCTCTATCTTCAAACTGTGTCCCCTTGTTCTTGCACATCTCTTTTTCTGAAAGATGCTGCCCTCTTGGACTTTGTTGATTCCACTGAGGTACTTGAAAGTTTCTATCATGTCCCCCCTCTCCCTCCTTTCCTCAAGGGTATACATATTAAGCTCCTTTAGTCTCTGCTCGTATGGCTTCTCTTGCAGACCCTGCACCATTTTAGTTGCCCTCCTCTGGACTACCTCCATCCTGTCTATGTCCTCCTTGTAGTTTTACAGGTTAGCGCCTAAACTGACTAATGAGAACACCAGAACTGTGATTGACAGCTCCCATAGTCAACCGGAATCCCCCCCCAAAAATAATCAGACTAGTTCAAGAACTGTTAGAAAAAAGGTCAGTTGCTTGGAGAGCTGAGAGAGTAAGCAGCTCGAGCCGTTGTGAAGCAGCTCTAGGAAAGAAGCTGAGGAGAACTGGCAGGGAGAGGCCTGACTTGCCTCCCTGTTACTGTTTCCAACACTGGACTGCCTGACAGCAGTAATCGAACTGATCCAAAACTAATCTTTAAACTGTGGCAGTTAGCCTGAGACTCTGAGAAGTGCAGCTCAAATATACTGGACCAAGAGGAACTCCTGCGAAGTGCTCAGCCCAAGATTTGCGTGAGAGACTGCTTTTGCTGATTAAGGAGTTTGCTCAGTAACCCGACAGCAATAGCAACTGGCCTGAAACCGAATCGAGAGGTAGAGAAGTGAATGTTGTTTTCATTAAATGTGCTGAATGTTTATTGTGTGTCAAGGCCTATTTTTCAGGGACTCCAGGTTGCCAGAAAGGAGCCCATCTTTACCAGTGACTGAACTGTCTGCCAGCCGTAGGTTTTCACTAGCAAACAAACTGAACTTTGTCAGCAGTGCTTATCCAGCCTTGGGCCTATGACAAACCTGGCCCAAGCTGTCTATTCCTGCACGAGTGACTGCTTTCTCTGTGAAAGGCCAGCCTGGGGATCCAGCCCCTGCGCAGCACAAAACTGCAGGTTGTGGTCGCCTGGAGGGAAAGGCTGTGAAGCAGAGGCCAGTTATGCAGACCTGTCTTCCCCATGCTCTTCAGTGTTCTGTAGCAGGTCTTCATATCACCAGGCCAACTGCTATCAACTAGTGTTTTGAGTAAACTCAAGGTAGCTCCCTGCAACATTTCTTTATAAAACATTTTGTCATATCATCTAATTTCGACTGAGTAAGAGGGTTACATTTGGACTGGGCCAACCAGCCGAGGATACAAATAATCAAGGTCTTTGTTAGTGTATGCTTAACTGCCTTTCTTTCCACCAAGGGCCCTACCAATAGCTGCAACGCCGGCCACCCCAGGCACCAATTCTGGCCAGCCAGCATAACATTTTGGGTACCCAGTTGTTGTCAGACTGCTTTACTGTGGGACTAGAGCACATGCACGCAGAGTAACCTAAATCAAATCAGTAATCATTCTTCTAGATTCACGCCCCCACCCTTGTTCGCATCCCCTTAATAAAACTGATGTTATTTTACATTTAAACTGGCTGATGAGCATATTCTTAATTGGTGTAGAGATACTGAAATCTGTTACATTATTGAAGGTGCATGCTTGCATTGTCAACATTGTCTTTACAAGGGGATCCAGGGTGTTTGTCAGAGGACCAGGCCCTGTTGGTAAGTGCAAGTGGTGTGCGCCTATTATTAATATTTAATGACAACTGTGTGTTAATTGTTGTAAAGGGTTATTTCAAATTACAAGGTTCATGGTCACTGGGTGGGTTTGTGGGTGGATATAGCTTCTCAGAGGGCTATACCTAGCTAGGCAGATACCCCCACATATTTTATTCTGGGTGGACGCACCAAAATATTGAACCCAGGCCCCTCAACCTGTTGTCCAGAGTACATGCAGCGGTGGTAACCAGAAACGGCACCACCTATGGTTTACATCTTGGAGGCACAACTGGGATTGGCAAACCTAGTGGCCAAAATATGAAACTGTAGTTAACTGTTAATTTGGCACCAAAACAAAAGAAATGGATCAAGTGTTTTTGGGAATTATACCAATGCCTTATGGGGAGAATGATTGGGAAACCTGGAAAGAGTATACCACCTTCCTGGTGACTGAATGGCCAGGTACAGATGCTTAAAAAAGGCAGGAAGTTATAGTCAGCCTCTGGGGCCCTACTGTGGACATAATTCAGGCATTCAGATCAACTGAGTCCAATGCTTTCCCAGAGCAATACTTAGATGCATTGGCCTCTATCTTTGATCCCTCCAAGGATGCAGACCAGTTAATGTGGGAGGTTAAGTCTACATGGCAGCAGAAAGGGGAATTGTTATCTGCCTATTTAATGAGATTAGAAAGGGCCTTGTTGAAGGTATTTAAAAGGGGAAATGTGGTTGTCCATGAGTTAAACTGTGTTACAATGGATCAAATCCTAACATCTGTGGAGGACCCCAATTTCTTGTTGCTTCAACAGCAGCTGCAAGATCGTAAGGATGAACTCCCCCCCCCCCACATCTGTCTAATGCAGGAAGTGCGTAAGGCTGAACACAAGCAGGAATGGATTGATCATTAGGTTAATGTGAGCTCCACTTCCTCTGTATCTAGCCAGGAAATTGTTTCCGAAAAGGATCAGACACTTCAACGTATGGAATGTACTGCGCAGGCAGCAGGGTCTGAAGAGGCTGCAGGTGGCCCCTGCCCATGAGAGACTTATTAAACACATTGGAGGCTCAATTAGTTAACTGTGTGATGTGCTACAAAAACTGTTAAAGCGCCAAGTGCCACCCCAGACTGGGTCTTCTGCTCTCATTGTCCCATTAAAAATGTCAGCCACACACCTGACCCGACCTCACAAACATAAGCCTAAGCCAGCTCAGGATGCGTTGCCTAGTGCCATCTCCTCTGATGCTGGGCTCCTTTAAAACCAATCGCTAGGAACATCTCTGTTCCTCTGACTGCTACTAGCCCCCCACACACACACAATTCTATTATCACACACACACACACCTTCATTCCCCCATTTAGTCGCTACTGGCTTCACCTGGTGTGGACATCCATGTCCAACACTCCCTACTTTTCTTCTCCCTCTCCCCTGTGTTAGCTAACCTTCTATCTTGACAATGGATTTCTATCCCGCTTAAGCTAAAAATTTTGCTAACCTGCTTTCATAACAAAGGATCTCTATCCTGTCTAAACTAAGTGTTTTGCTCTCTCTGCATAAATGTACGGATTTGATTCATTTATATGCATATTATTGGATAATCCATCACTGTGCTTTGTAGTTTTCTTTAAAACAGAACAGTCAGAACAATATTAAATAATGGATAATTTATTAATCTTTCGTAGGGGACTGTGTCAAATGCCTTGCTAAAGTTTAGGTAGGCCATGTCCACAGCCCCTCCCTGGTCTACTGCTTTGGTCAGTCAGTCAAAGAAATCGAATAGATTCATCTGACATGACCTTCCGGCTGTGAATCCATACTGCCTTGGGTCCTGTGCCCCCAAAGGCCTCTAGGTACTCAACAATTTTTTCCTTCAGAAATTATTCCATCATTTTCCCAACCACTAAGGTCAAACTGACAGGTCAGTAGTTTCCTGCCTCTGTCTTGCTTCCATTTTTGTGAAGGGGAATCACATCCGCCCTCCTCCAGTCCTCAGGTTCCACACCATCCTCCCATGATTTGTTAAAAAAGGTAGTCAGTGTTGTTACTAGTTCTCCCTGTAGTTATTTTGGAACTCTGGGGTGACTCCCATCAGGCCCCATTGCTTTGTCCACCTTCAGTTTTAAGAGTTCTTTCAGAACCCTTCCTTCTGTGAATGGACCAATATCGATCCCGCCTATCCAGAGTGTTTCTACTGACTGGATTAGGAACCTCCCCCTGCTCTTCCTTTGTGAATACTGAGCAGATGTATTCGTTCAGTATCCCTGCTTTTTCATTGTCCCTCTCTGCCCACCCACTATCCCCCTTTATTTAGCATTAGTATCCCTCCCTTTGTCTTTCTTTACTCCCTAATGTACCTATAAACGGGTTTATCCCCCTTCTTAACAGAGCTGGCTATCTTTTCCTTGGTTTGGGCCTTTGCTAGTCTGACTGCCTTCCCTACTTCCTTCTGCTTTAACTGGTACAGTTCTCTGTTCCTGAATGCTATCTTTTACTCCCTAACCTTCTCCACCACTGCTTCTGTGAACCATAGTGGTTTTTTTTCATTTTGATTTGTTTATTTGCTTTGCACAGTTTTGATGTTTCCCTATTGTTACTTCACCCCTCCTTCTTGCCTGTTTGCTAGTGCTTTTCTGAGGAACACTCCCATTTTGACAAAGTCAGCCCTCCTGAAGTCCAGTACCTTCACTTTTGTATGTTTTAACTCAACAGCAGAGTTGATCGTGAACCAACTGGTGGTCACTTGTTCCCAGATGGCTACCCACTTCTAGATCCGAGATCCTCTCTCTGTCCCCATTTGAGAGTACCAGGTCTAAGACTGTGCCCTCCTGAATAGGTTCCAACACTAGCTGTCTGAGGCATGCCCCCCTGTAGGGCATCGAGAATGGACCTGCTCTTGGATGTGGCTGCAGCAAAGGTGCTCCAGTTAACATCTGGCATATTCAGGTCCCCCATCAGCAATATCCATGTTTTTTTTTTTTTTCCCCATGGTTCTTTGTTGTAATCCTGTTGATCTGCATGAGAGTGCCATGATGTGTTGCCACGCCTGTCCCTTTAAAGGCCATAGCAATGTGTATACAGTAAATGGTCTGGTCTTAGTTGGGCTGGGTCCGAGTGCTTCAAACCTCATGACTGACCAAGAACCGCTTTAATTTGCTCCACTCTGCGGTCAATAGTAAAGCAGTGGGAGCTCTAACTACTGTACTGTTAATATTTACTTCTACTTGTTGCTATATTTAAAGTAGAGTGCTTATTTTAACCTGCCTTGTTGCAGCTTATTCATCTAAATGGGAGCCACCATGTTTGGTCCAGGACTTCCAGATATTTGGACCAACTGGGACATAGGAGATCTCGAGGGGTCCTTAGTTCAGGAGTCTCAAAGGGAAAAAACTGAAGATCTTGAAGTTTTACAGGCTGGCACCTAAACTCACTAATGGGAGCACCTGAACTGATTGCCAGCTTCCACAGCCAACCAGAATCCAGAAAAAATGGACTAGTTCAAGAACTGTTAGAAAAAGATCAGTTGCTTGGAGAGCTGAGAGAAAACAGCTTGAGCCATCGTGAAGAAGCTCCAGGAGAATTGGCAGGGAGAGGCCCGACTTACCTCCAGACAGTAATTGCTGTTTTCAGCATTAAACTTCCTGATAGCAGTAATCAGACTGATCAGAAACTAATCTTTAAACTGCGGCAGTTAGCCTGAGACTCTGAAAAGTGCAGCTCAAGATATCGGACCAAGAGGAGCTCCTGTGAAGCTTTCGGCAGAAGATGTGTGTGAAAGACTGCCTTTACTGATTAAGAGATTTGCTCACTGACCTAAATGCAATGGCAACCGGCCTGAAACCGAATCGAGAGATAGAGAAGTGAATGTCGTTTTCCTTAAATGTGCTGAATGTTTATTGTGTGTCAAGTCCTATTGTTCAGGGACTCTTGATTGCCAGAAAGCAGCCCATCTTTACCAGCGACCAAACTGTCTGCCAGCTGGAGGTTTTCACCAGCAAAGAAACTGAACTTTGCCAGAAGTGTTTATCTAACCTTGGGCCTATGCCAAACCCAGCCCAAACCGTCTATTCCTGCACCAGTGACTGCTTTCTCTGCGACAGACCAGCTTGGGGATCCAGCCCCTATGCAACAAGAAATTGCAGGGTGCGGCTACCTTGAGGGAAAGGCCGTGAAGTGGAGGTGAGTCGTGCAGGCCCAGCTTCGAATGAATAACCCTAAACCCAGCAAAGGGGTAGACGATATTGACTACAAAATCCTGAAACGGTGCTGTCTGCCATTGCAATCCCCTATACCAATCTAATCAACCACCCCTTCTGCTCATGCTCCTTCCCTAATACCTGGAAAACAGCCACAGTTAAACCTGTTTTCAAGGCAGGATCTAGAAATGATGTTTGTAACTATCACCCCATATCCTTCCTAGCCCCCCTCTCTAATATCATCGACAAGGTAGTGCACTCGCAACTCACCGCCTACCTAGAAACACACAGCCTTCTCTACAGTGCACAACATGGCTTTAAACCCTGGCACAGTAACGAAACGGCCCTGGTCAGGTTGATTAATGACATCCTCAAGGCTAATGACAAAGGGCATAACACCAGATCTGTCTTCGTCGACCTGACCAAGGCTTTCGACTTGGTAGACTATGCCATGCTCGACACCCTTCGAGGTCTGCATCCTGCTGACAATGTCATCAACTGGGTCAACAGCCATCTCTCTGGGATATCCCATCAAATCTCCATTGATGACCACCTCTCCTCTGCCTGTCCAATCAAATATGGGGTCCCCCAGGGCTCAAACTTGGGCTCCCTTCTTTTCTCTCTTTTCATTAACAACCTCCCCTCTATCTGCCAAACTACTCAACTTGTCCTATATGCCGAAAATGCGGTCCTCTACTGCAGTAACAAAAATCCATATGACCTGTTCTACAATCTTCAAGCAAACTCTAGCAAGCTTCACTCATGTTTCTACAGGCATGGTATGGTCCTCAACTCCAAGGAGACCAAATTCATGATCTTCTTTGAACCTTGTAAAGCCCCTTTCACTCAGGTGACGCTACTCAACAACACAGGTTGCACCATAAAACCGGTAACCAAATTCAAATACCTAGGGCTCTACCTGGACCCTCACCTCTCCTTTCAACTTGCATGTAAACAACCTCATTAAAAAGGTAACATCCAGACTCTGCCTTCTCTATAGATTCCGTAAGTTCCTTCTTCCTGCCACCAGACTACGCCTGGCTTCCTCTCTACTACTGCCACTCAGACTGCAGTTCCTTAGTATTCTCCCCCTCAAACATCCTCCCTCCCTCCCTCCCTCCTCTACTCCAAACTTACAGTTACATACAATAGTACAGCATGATTCATCACTGGTCTACCCTGGAAAACCCACCACTGCACCCTCTGTGTGTCCCTCTGCTGGCCCTCCCTTGAAGGAATATTTCACTTTAAATTGATTTCCTTCCTTCATAAAATTCACCTAAACTTAATGCCACTCAGCGTTAATGCCCTCTTCCCTCTCGCATCTCCTGGTCGTCAATCCCGGGGATCCCCCACCTTGGTTTCTGTCTCCAATTTTTCCGAACTAAACATGCCCAAAACTCAATCTCCTACTCTGGGACAAAGCTATACAATGTGTTACCCCCCCGAAATTCAGGCATGTAATACTATCCCTTTTCTTTTTTTTTAACTCTTTATTTATCCTCCTACAGCCCCCAGACTCTCCTGCCTCTCAGATCCCAAAGTCTTCCACGTTCCTATCCACTGAAGAATCTGCCCCTAGAGTGCACGCTGTTTCAAGCAACTTCAAGGCCCCCGATTAACCCCCCAGGTTCCCCAGGTAACCTTCCTCAGACATCAGGGAAGCATGGGTACACAGCGGAGTCTGCCCTTTGCATCGCAGAAGTGGAGCGGGGGACTGTCACCAGGATAATCTGGGGGATTTTTCCTCTTTGGACTTGAACCCTCCCCTTATTGATGTCAACACACAAGGAAAGCCAATGAAGCAGGGGCATGCTGAGACGCGCCTCCCTTCAAGGTCCTCGGCCGACGTCAACCCCTCCCTTTCTACTGGCTGCTCCAACCACTCTGTCAATTGCCAGGTTCACCCGATAGATGGCAGTACCGTGGCGGAGCAGGCTTGCAACCCACCCCAGAGAGAGAGAGAGCAGCTGTCAGGCACTCAATCCCTCGCCCCCACCCCCGGCCTTCCCCAGTCGACCACAGTCCGTCCCTGAACCCAGGTCGCCAGCACGGTGCGAGGTGTGGCATCCAGCGCCTCAACCTTCAACACCACCAGGACGGCACTATCCCCTCTTTCAACTCCTTCCTCAAAGCCCACCTCCTGCGTACATCAGTTTGCCACTCCCACATCTAATTCCCTGTACTCAGCTGGGCACCCTCTGTACATCTCTGAATCCATATTTTTATTAATTACCTCCAGCCCATGCCCAGTCCTGCCCAAAATGCACTTCTTCTAATCTCCCACACTTATTTTCTCCCCGTCTGCCCCTCCCCTACTCCCTTCAACCTGTGTGCCACACTCTGCAATCCACACTGCAGAGTCTTCACATCCCCACCGTTTTTCTTCTCAATTACCCTCTCCACTCATTCCCCTGCTGTTGCTATCCTCTTTGTCAGCCCCCACTTCACCTTTCCCCTACCTTGCATCACTGCAACAGTTAGTCCTTATGTTTACTTCTACTACATTATATTAATTATCCTTAGTTTCCATTGTATCCATTTTGTAAATTACCTGTTGTACTGTACAACCCTCATACTTGTATTGTTTATCGTCTATATCTATGCTTTCATATACCTCACACTCCACGTTTGTGAAAACGGGCATTTCTGCTCATATACCTTTCATATTATATATATATACACACACACACACACACACACACACACACACACACATACATATATATATATATATATATATATATATATATATATATATATGTATACACACACACATATATATACACACACACACATATAAATAAAAATTGACTGAGCTGCATTTGGTGAAGACCCTTGGGGCCGGTGACAGGCCGAACGGCATGGCTCAGAACTCGTACAGGGTTCCTTCGACTCTTAAGTGGAGGAACCGCTGATGAGACGGATGGATTGGGATGAGAAAGAACGTGTCCTGTAGAGCCAGTGAACAGAACCACATGTTTCGCTCAAGGGATGGTATGATCTGGTTCAGAGTGACCATCTGGAAAGTGCAAGACCTGAGAAACTGATTCAGGTCATGGAGATCTAGGATAGGGCACCAACCCCTTGTCCACTTGGGCACCAGGAAGTACCTGGAGACAAAGCCTGGGTCTTGTGGAGGATCCGGCACTGGAGCTATTGCCTCCTTGAGGAGGAGCTGAGCTATGTCATCTCGAAGAGCTGACTGGGTGCAAGTGGAAATGCATTCCTCCTGAGGGGAGAGGGCTCAACTGGGAGGGTACTGTTTGAATTCTAGAAGCAGTCCCCGGCCGACCACTTCAAGGACCCACCTGTCCAAAGTGATAGTGGACCAGGCAGAAAGGAACTGGTGGACCCGATCCCCCACGGGAGGGCCCAGAGCTGGCATGACAGGTATAGGGGTGGCGACCCCCCTCCCGTCACTGAGCAGGCTTGGAGGAGGAAGAGGCTCCAGGACCTGAGCCTCGGCCTCCTCTGCGGGGCTGTTGAGGACCCTGCTTGGGCCGGGGGCGCCAAGCTGAAGCCTGCTGCTGTTGCTGTGGCTGACCTCCTTGATAGGAGGGCTGCCGCACCGCAGGGGAAGAATGCCGAAAGGGCTTCTTCTTCTTCTGCTGGGTATTGCCCAAAGAACCTTAAGTCGAAGTGGCATCCAAGGTGGCACTGGACTGCTCTATACACTGAAGGTGACCAGCCATTCCTGGACCGAACAAGTCGGTCCCCAGGAAGAGCACATCAGCCAGCTTATACTGAGTATCCGCCGGGAAAGAGGAAAGCCTCAGCCAAGCCCTGTGGTGAGTGGCAACTGCAGCAGCCATTGAGCGGGCACAAGAATCCCCCGATGTCCAGGGCCGTTTGGAGCTGCTGTTTGGCAACAGCATGACTCTGGTCACAGACTTGCTTGACCGTGGTCTGCATGTCCGTGGTGAGGTGCGGGAGGACCTCATCTAATGAGCCGAGAAGTGCATGAGAGAAGTGTGCCATAATGACTGCTGAACTGGCCTGACAAAGGGCCAAGGAAAAGGCCATATAGACCCTACGGGCAGAGTGGTCCATATTTTTGGACTCTTTGTCCGGGGGTCGGTCCGTGTCGGCCGAACTACCAGTACACCTGAACACAGAGTTGGTCACCAGCCTCTCGGGTGAGGGGGTACTCTATGAACCCCACCAGGTACCCCATGGGCACCGCGTACTTGCGGGCCATGCAGGCAGACTGTGCTGGGCAAGAGGCAGGGTGCTGCCAAAGTTCAAGGGCCAGGATAACAATAGCCTCAGCCACTGGAAAGGCCTCTGTCAGGGTGTCCCCCCTTTTGAGGATGTCAGTAAGGCGGTACTCCACCTTTTTCTGGATTGACTCCAGGGGCATTCCGGTGGACTCGGAAATGAGGCGGAGAATGCCCTGGAAAGAGGAAGGGCCTTCCTCTAACCCTGCCACGGACAACTCATCATCCCCAGGATGGGAGTGTAGTCCAACGGTGTAGTCATGGTACAACGGTCTACCGCCTAGGTCACCCTCAATACGCCTGGGGCGATCTGGGGTGACTAATGGACAGGCATCTGGGAAACCCGGTGTCCTGTGGGTCCTCTTTTGAGGGCGCCCCTCCCGCGGGCTGTTTAGGTGGCGATTCCACCAGAATCAGTGAAGAGACTGAGATTGGCATAGCCAGGGGATGGGACAGCCCCACGGGTGGAGGAACCCGGAGTTTCGGTTCTGGAGGGGCCAGCTTCTGCCTGGGGAGGTGAAAGCCAAGCAACGGCCGAGGATGAGGACGATCTGTGGCATCACCTCTTTTTAGAGTGCTTATGGCTCTTCCTCGGCCATTCAACCAAGGGGGTTCTAGACCTCGATCTCGGTCAAGCCGACTTGGTCAATCTGGAGAGACCGGAGAACCGTAAAATCGGAACCGGGTCCTCGATGGGGACGCCAGCAGGCTGGGTCTCCTCGTCAGGAAAGACCAGGACCAGAGTCCTTTCCAAGGAGTCTTCGACCGGGGTCGGCGACAGAGGGTCGACTGGGTCGAGAACAACTTCCACCTCATCGGCCACTTCCTCAGTCCCCTGGCCAGATGGAAGATCCATGAATCTGGTGGCCGAGGATGCGATCTCAACCAAGGTTGAGACCGCGGGTTCCTGGGAGTTGGATCTCTCTCGATCCCAAGAACGTCTCTGCTGAGACAAAGATGACGGGTCCTTATCCCTCTTGCAAGGGCAGGAGGAGTGCGAGCCCAAGGGCGCCTCTCCCTGAGTGAGGAGAGACTGGCACAGCTCCTTGAAGGAGCCCGTAAAGGTGGAGCCCAGGTTAAGTGGAACAAAGCAGCTTCGATTGGCCGAAGCATTAGCTGCTTCCTCCCCGAATGTCTTCATCTGTTTCAACTGTTCGGCGGAGCCTGCAGCTGCGGTACCTGCCCACCTAGCCTCCTTCGATTTCACCAGAGGGTTCCTTTTTTCCGGTCTCCCCAACTTAAGTCGTGCCAAATGGTTGTCCAGGATGTTAGAATGGAAAGCCAGGCAGATACTGCACGATGAGGTATCATGGCCGACATCTAGGCATTAAACGCACATGAGGTGGGGATCGGCACGTGACATCTTCTGGCCGCAGGAACACTGGCAAAATCCCAGAGATGATTTATCATCTATGACTGATGCAGCAGAGGCGCAATCGCTAACTCGAACGAGTTTTAATTTTGGTAAAACCGAAGTTTTGAAAGCCAGGGCCTACGAAATGTGAGAGCACGAGGAAGGCGACGTGTGTCTTCCAGCAGAAAGGAAGATCTGGCGCCATGCGGCAGAGCCAAGGTACTTACCACCTGGGTGGGTGAAGCAGCAAGCTTGAAGACTTTCGGCGATTCTTCAAGTGGCAAGTACCTGCCTATAAGTGTGGATGAACAAAATATCCACGATCCTAGAAAGGCTTTTTCACAGGCTGGTACAGGCAAAGTGGGCAAGCATTAAGGATACAATACTTGAAGCAACATCCCATTGTGTTAGACAGAAAAGGAAGTGCAAAAGAAGAAGGAAACCACTTTGGTTCTCAAATACAGTAGCAGAAAAGGTCAGAGCCAAAAGGCTGGCCTTCAGAAAATATAAGGGAACACAGCGGGATGAAGATAGGGAGGCATACCAAACTGCCCTAAGGGAAGCAGGTAAGGCAGTAAGGCAGGCAAAGTCCCAAACTGAGGAAACACTAGCACGAACAGTAAAAGAAGGTGACAAGACTTTCTATAGATACATTAGTGAAAGGAGAAAGTCCAGAGGGGGTATTGCTAAGCTTAATGGAGAAAAGGGAGCATGTGAGGAGGAGGACCCTGTAAAGGCATCTATCCTAAATAGATACTTTTGCTCAGTATTTACTGAAGAGAAGGTAGGGCAGGGCCCACAGCTCAGCATCATGGACACAGGGGGAGGGAGGTGAGCACTACTCCTTCACAAAAAGAAAGGGTCCTACAAGAGCTTGCTAAGCTCAGGGTGGATAAGGCAATGGGACCTGATGGCATACATCCCAGGGTACTTAAGGAGCTAAAGGAGGAACTAGCAGAGCCATTAGCAGAATTGTTTAGTGAGTCTCTGAGCACAGGAGAGGTCCCAGAAGACTGGAGAAGGGTTTATGTGATCCCGCTCCACAAGAGTGGTAGCAGGAGGAGGCGGGAACTACAGACCAGTCAGTCTTACCTCAGTAGTGGGCAAGATTATGGAGGCACTCCTAAGGGAAAGGATAGTGCAACACCTGGAATCCATAGGGGCACAGGATCCAAGACAGCATGGGTTTACAAAGGAAGGTCCTGTCAAACTAA
This sequence comes from Neoceratodus forsteri, assembly GCA_016271365.2. Lineage (NCBI taxonomy): Eukaryota > Metazoa > Chordata > Ceratodontiformes > Ceratodontidae > Neoceratodus > Neoceratodus forsteri. The sequence goes on from CM028133.1 coordinate 68,123,326, forward strand.
TCTCATAGATTTTTTGACTGGGTAACCAGAGTGGTGGACCAAGGGGAGCAGTTGATGTCGCCACCTTGACTTCAGCAAAGCTTTTGACACTGTTCCACATAGAAGATTGATAAATAAGCTAGGTAGGCTCGGGTGGGTCAGAAGTTGGTCAACTGGGTGGCAAACTGGTTGACTGGCAGAAAACAGAGAGTGGTGGTAAATGGTATACAGTCAGAAGAGATGCAAGTCACAAGTGGGTACCTCAGGGATCAGTCCTGGGGCCAGTCCTATTCAACATCTTCATTAGTGACCCTGAGATGGACTAGAGGTAAGGCTTGTCTGTTTGCAGATGACACCAAGATCTGCAACAGAGTAGATGATCCAGATGGGGTGGGCAGAATGAGAAGAGATCTGGATAAACTAGCAAAATGGTCAGAAGAGTGGCAACTGGGATTTAATGCAAAGAAGTGCAAAATCATGCACATAGGGAAGAGAAACCCTGAAGCCACTTATAGGCTGGGAGGAGTTGCTAGCAGTCACAAAGGAAGAAAGAGACTTGGGCATCATCATCACTGATGACCTAAAATCATCCAAGCAGACCTCTAAAGCAGTAGGTAAGGCTAGGGGTGTTAGGGTGTATTAGTAGGGGTATCACAAGTCGTAAGAGGGAGGTAATAATCCCTCTGTACAAGACATTGGTTAGGCCCCATCTGGAGTACAGTGTGCAGTATTGGAGGCCACACCTTCACAAGGACATTAACCAAATTGAGGCAGTCCAGAGAAGGGCAACCAAAATGGTGGAGGGACTGCATCAGAAGACATATGAGGACAGATTAACGGAGCTCAATATGTATACCCTTGAGCAAAGGAGGGAGAGAGGTGATATGATCGAGACATTTAAACACCTTAAGGGCATAAACAAGGTGAAAGAGTCTAACATGTTTAAATATAAGAAAAATTGCAGGACAAGAGGACACAGCATGAGATTAGAGGGAGGCCGATTAAGGGGGAATGTGAGGAAATTCTTTTTCACAGAAAGGGTGGTAGATACATGGAATAGCTTACCACAAGAAGTGGTGGCTATGAATACAGTGCAGGGCTTCAAACAGGCATGGGATAGGCATAAGGGAGCAATACAAATGACTATGAATAGATAGGTCACTGACAGAGCAAAGGCCGATGGCACATTTATAAGGTAGAAAAAGAAATGGGCAGACTGGATGGGCCTTGCGGTCCTTATCTGCCGTCAACTTCTATGTTTCTATGTTTCTATGGTTCCCAGGTAATTTTCTTAGGCATCCTTTTTCTTAACAGGCCAGATAGGGGAGCGGCTAGGGGCACTGTAATTTGGTACAAATTTCCTATAGTACCCTGCTGCCCCCAGAAAACTCCTGACCTGCTTTTGCATTTCTGGTCTGGGCCATGCCTTGATTGCCTCTATTTTTACTTGGTTAGAACGGAGCTGTCCCTAGCCTACAACATGCCCAAGGTGTGCCACTTCAGGTATGGCCACCTGGCACTTCTCAGCTGTGACAGTGAGCCCGGCCCTCTGTATCCTATCCAGCACTTCACTAAGGTGGGACAGGTATTCCTCCCAGCTGGCACTAAAGATGGCAATGTCATCCAGGTACACCACAGTGTACTCCTCAGCATCATTTAACACCTGGTTCACCAACCTTTGGAAAGTGTCTGGGACGTTCTTCATTCTGAAAGGCATTACTTTAAATTCAAATAACCCTATCAGAGTGATGAAGGCCGACCTCTCCCTAGCTCTGGCAGTTAACTCTACCTGTCAGTACCCCTTTGTCAGGTCAATAGTTGTAAGGTATGTCACCCCTCCCAACTTGCCCAGGAGTTCGTCCATCTGTGGCATCTGGTGGACATCTGACTTTGTGACTGCATTCAGTCCACGATAGCCCACACAAAAATGAGTAGAGCCACCTGGCTTGGGAACAAGGACTACAGGCGAGGCCCAGGGGCTGTGGGATTTCAGGAGTACCCCTAAATCCAGCATTTCCTCCACCTCCCTTCTAATGTCCTTTTGGACAGCCTCTGACACCCGATATGCTGTCTGCCGCATGGGCACCTGCATCCCTGTCTCCACATCACATTTACAAAACACAGCTTAACAGGGGGCTATGCAGACGCAGCACCCCCACCCTCCAAGAAAGGGCAGCTGTATTGAAAGTGCCACACATGATTGCTGGTTCATATAAATCAGTGTATGCCTTTGTGTCTAGATGGGCTGGCAGTATAGCCTAGAGGTTTGAGGAACGAGGTGTGAACCAGCTTGATACATCCAGCAGACCAGACCCGAGTTTGATTCTTACAACCTCCAGTTGCATACTATGTGACTCTGAGCAAGTCACTTAACCGCCCAGTGCTCCCAGGTCACCCCTGAGAACAGGTAGTTGTGCCTAGTGGGCCTTACCCGGTTACCAAAGTCAAAAAAATAAAAGGTACATTCAACACCTCGATTGTCTATTCACACTATTAAATCCATTCCCTGGTGTTTCGTGGTACACCCCCATACCCCTGATCTCCACTTCTCACTAATCAATACACTTCGGTGGTGGTGCAGTGGTTCTCATACCTACAACAGGCTCCCCACCTGCACACCTTCAAACACCACCCCTTACCACAATGTCCAGCAGTCATATCAGCTCCATATGCTGACTGGTCCGCACTCCGTTCACTTCCACAGAAGGCCACCATATAAGCAGTCAGCCAGTGCACATACTGCGCACGCTGTAGAAACAGTGGTTTACAACATAATGCATGTTCTCGGACAGCTCATAAATTGGCCAGCAGTGGAGGTGAAAGTTTGGCTGTAACGGTCATCATACACAGCTGACAGGAGCACCATGTACTGAGGTAGTAGGTGTGTGTGCTGAGGTAAGATGTCAGTGGACAAATTGGTCAGGGGGGCTTTAGGGGAGAGTGGGTGGCCACTGGGCCACCAGGGAACTCATTGAATAGTGAGAACATGTGAGGGGGTTGGGGGGTAACAATACACATTAGGCAGGACTCCCTTTGACTGTCATCTATGTCCATGATAGTATGTGGCTGCTATGTATGCAAATGAGCCCATAATGGGCATGCAAACAAGCTCTTTGCACACTGAATGCCTAATGTACTCATCTGCATACAAAGGCTGAATATAGTACACAGGGGACTTAGTGCTATCCCATTTCGTGAAGTGCTCATCCCTATGGGCTATATGCAGCTCTGGTCCATACTTTTTTTATTTTATTTATTGAAATCTAGGATTACAAATACCTTTGAGCAGGAACTGTTCATTTACAAAGGTTCCACATCGAAGGAATGGGGGTATACATACATACAAAAGTCAACATAGTAATACATAGTTACACAATAAAAAGTAGCAAGAGACTAAGGCCTGTTGTAGGTATGAGAACCACTGCACCACCACCGAAGTGTATTGATACTGGGCCAGCACAGAAATTAAATGGAATAATATTACAAACCTATTTGCCACTGGATCTTCAAAAACATTATGACAGACATGCAGATGAAGTAATGGCACCCACAGTGTGTCTGGAAGTAAGCAAACATTGTGGAAACCTTTGGTCTACATCACACACTACAAATCTGCAAACACACATAAAATTAGTAAGTTTCATGTGAAGTTGTTAATACAGTTGGGCGTGAGATCGCAGGCAGAGAGCGTCCAACACCCCAAACGTGATGTTATCCCAGCACAACACACACCCTGGAGTGCATTATTGCTGTTACAGAATGGCTCATTTGTAAATAAAATGAAAAAAAGGACCTATTGCACTGCGTTTTTTTTCTAAAGCGTTGGGTTACCCTGTTGGGACTCTCCCTACATGTTTGTCTTTCCCACCTCTGTTTCCCCTTTGCATTCACTATCTGCATCAAGGCTAGTGGTACTCTATGCTCTCCTAATCTGTTCTGATCTCCTTGTAGCACTGCGGAACCATTTATTGGAATTCTCACGCAAGACTGAGTTTCTATGTACCTTATTATTTTAGCCTAATGTCAGCTGGTACAGCATGCAGGCATTTTTAAGTCTTGAATTCTGAAATTTGTGATTGCAAATCTGTTTGATTTCCATTACGTGTTATTTACCTCGTGTTGAGGTGAGTTACCTATTCCTGTATTACACCTGTTACTCTGTGCTATTGCTGTTCATGTATATTGTGTTGAGGTGAGTTACATTACACGTGTTACTCTGTGCTATTGCTGTTCATGGATATTGTGTTGAGGTGAGTTACCTATTCCTGTATTACACGTGTTACTCTGTACTACTGCTGTTCGTGTATATTGTGTTGAGGTGAGTTACCTATTCCCATATTACACGTGTTACTCTGTACTATTGCCGTTCATGTATATTGTGTTGAGGTGAGTTACGTTACACATGTTACTCTGTGCTGTTGCTGTTCATGTATATTGTTTTGAGGCGAGTTACCTATTCCCATATTACACGTGTTACTCTGTACTATTGCTGTTCATGTATATTGTTTTGAGGTGAGTTACCTATTCCCATATTACATGTGTTACTCTGTGCTATTGCTGTTCATGTATAATGTGTTGAGGTGAATTACCTATTCCTGTATTACACAGATACACAGATACATAGACAGTGTTGGCAGATAAGGGCCCATGGCCCACCCAGTCTGCCCATTTAAGTCTGTAAGTTCAGTTTATGTTTTCCAAGAAGTCTGTTGCCCCTTACCCCTGACCTCCAGAATTCCTTTATGTCTATCCCATGCATTCTTAAATCCTGTGATTGTTTCAGCCCCCACCACTTCCTCTGGCAGGGTGTTCCACTTGTCCACCACTCATTCTGTGAAGAAATTCTTCCTCATGTTTCCTCTGAATCGTCCTCCCTCCAACTTCATCCCATGCCCTCTAGTCCTGGAACATCTTTTTCGCTTAAAAATAGTGCACTCCTGCACCCTGTTCCTCCCTGTAAGATACTTGTATGTCTCTATCATATCCCCTCTCTCCTCCTCTCCTCCAGGGAGTACATGTTCAGTGCCTTCAACCTGTCCTCATAGGACTTGTGATGCAATCCATGCACCATCTTTGCTGCCCTCCTCTGAACCTTCTCTACCCTGTCTATATCCTTTACGTAGGTAAGGTCTCCAGAACTGCACAGTGTACTCCAGGTGCGGCCTCACTAGTGTGTTGTATAGTGGAATTATGACCTCCCTTTTCCTGCTGGTGATGCCCCTGCCTATGCATCCCAGCATCCTATCTGCTTTACCTGCTGCCTTGTCACACTTTCCCTGCCTTGAGGTCATCAGAGATGATAACCCCAAGATCCCTTTCCTGCTTGGTGCATGCTATATCCTCACCCCCCAACTGATATATTGTGCCAGGGTTTTTGTGCCCCATATGCATTATCTTGCACTTCCTTGCATTGAATTTCAACTGCCAAACCCCTGACCATTCTTCAAGTTTCTGCAGGTCCCTTCTCATTCTGTCTACACCCTCTGGTGTGTCTACTCTGTTACAGAGCTTTGTGTCATCAGCGAACAGTGAAATTCTGCCTTCTAGGTACTGCGCAATGTCACTGATGAAGATATTGAATAGTACCGGTCCCAGCACTGATCCCTGTGGTACCCACTGGTCACTCTTCCCTCTGTGGAGTGACAGCCATTTACCACCACCCTCTGTGTCCTGCTGCCCAGCCAGTTACCTACCCACCACACTACTGTCCTGCCCACACCCATATTCCCCAGTTTGTGCAACTAGTTCTATGCGGTAGTGTCAAAGGGCCTTGATGAAGTCCACATAGGCCATGTCCACTGCTCTCCTGATCCATCTCCTAGTCACCCAGTCAAAAAATTCAATGAGGTTGGTCTGACATGACCTTCCCTGGTGAAACCATGCTGCCTTGGGTCCTGTAGTCCATTGACAACCAGATGTTCCACCAATCTCTCCTTCAGTAGTGCTTCCATGATTTTCCCCACTCACGGTGAAGCTGACTGGTCTGTAGTTCCCCGCTTCCTCTTTGTTCCCACTTTTGTATAAGGGACTACATCTGCTATCCTCCAGTCTTTTGGTACCTCCCTGTTTCTAGTGATCGGCTAAACAGGATAGCAAGAGGTTCAGCCACCACCTCTCTTAGTTCTTTAAGGACCCTGGGGTGCACCCCGTCTGGCCCCATTGCTTTATCAACCCCCATTGCTTTATCAACTCTTATTACTTCCAGTTCCTTCAGGACCCTTTCTAGTGTAAAGGGACTTGTGTCCATTTCTGTACCATTCTCACCCTTTGTACTCCGTTCAGACCCATTACCCTCCTCTTCCTCAGTAAACACTGAGCAGAAATACCTGTTCAATATGTCAGCTTTACTATTGTCATCCTCCACACAGCCCCCATCCTCCCCCTTTAGTCTCACTATCCCTCCCTTTGCCTTTCTTTTTTCGCTTATGTAACTGTAAAAGGTTACATGTGTTATTCTGTGCTATTGCTGTTTATATGCATTGTTACTACTGTTTATGTTTATTCTGTAGCCACATCTCTGCATCTCTGCCCAGATCATGACTAAAAATGGTCCTTTGGATCAGTACACTTACCTGGTTACCAAAGACAGAAATAAATAAATACATACATACTTTTTTATCTTGTACTTTTGACTGTGGAAGCATATTTAAATGAAAAATAGTCCCTATTCTGTTTGTCCAGTAAGTGGAGTTGTGTACTTTTGAGCTAGGGGTGCTGGCATTGTGTTTAGCATTCTAACATAGTAACAGCCAGCAGAATAGGCCTAATGGTCTGTCATGTCTGCTCAGTAGCCAGCCACCTAGTGGATTCTCTTATCTGTACCAACCCCCCCCCCCAATCTGTCCCTATGTAGACCAAAACCCTCCCGCAGCTTACAGTAGTAGTTTTTATGTTGGCGCGCTCACGCAGCCAACGTAGTGGGACAGTGCAGCTTTAGAGGTGCGGTCGCTGTTGGGCGAATGCAGGGCATGCACTAGTAGGTGCGTCCCGCATTCCCCAATCAGCCTGCATGCCAGCGCCACACCATGCGTAATGGGGCGAACATATCTAAGAAAAGGTCTGCTGCAATCTGAGCAAAGCTCGTCAGATGCAGCGGTCCTTTTCTTGCCGTGCTCGCCGCCATTATGTGCATGGTTGACGAGTGGGCAGCCGCCTAACTAATGCCGACTTCAGGGGTTGCCCAATCCCCCTGTCTGTTAACCCATCCCCTTTGTGTGCCGACAGGGGAGCCCACTCCCCGTTGGCATAACCCCCCCCAATTGCTTGAATGCCGAGGGGGTGCCCAATCCCCCTCAGCCCCCCACCGCTTTCTCTTTGTGTGCCGACAGGGGTGCTCAATCCCCGTCAGCATTATTTCCTCCTCCCCCCACATGTTGTGTGCCGACGAGAGTGCCTTTTCATGAATTCTTACACTGTCATGACGTTATACAGTCCCGAAAGGTGATTTCGCAGTCACTGCACGAAATCACCTTTCAGGACTGAGTAACGAAATGACAGTGCCACTGTTCATGAGAGGGGCTCTCAAAAAGCCTATGTTGCAAGTTTGGTGGGAAAAATCCAAAACATGACTGTTTTATGAGCACGCGTAGCAACTGTGGAACGACGCTCGTGAGTTAGCAAATTCGCAATATTTTCACACCAGATTCTCAACGTTGGCATTTTACCACACCTTCTTGTGAACCGTACTGCTGTCATTTTTCCTATCCTGCCCAAAATGTGTTTTCGCACTTCCGGCGCAGAATTGCGTAGTCACTGTGCGAAATCAGTGTTCGGGACACATTACGAAAATGACAATGACAATGACACTGTTCATGAGCAGAGGTCCTAAAATGCCTGTATTGAGAATTTGGTGACAATACTCCATAAAATAACTGTGTTACGAGCCTGTGTTGCGCAGTTTGCATGCACTCGTATGTTCGCAAACTTCTAATATTCTCACTCCAGATTTTCTACAGTGCCATTGTTCTGCACCTCCTAATGAACAGTAAAGCTGTCATTTTTCACATCCTAACCAAAATGTGTTTTCGCAGTTCCGGTGCAGAATAGCACGGTCACTGTGGAAAGTCCGTGTTCGAGACACAAGATGAAAATGACAGTGATACTGTTCATTAACAGATGCCCTAAAATGCCTATGTTGAAAATTTGGGCATGAAAGTCAGTAAAATGAGTGTTTTATGAGCGTGCGTTGCACAGTTTGCACGCATGCTCATGACTTTGTCAATCTGTAATACTTTCACTCCAGCTGTTCATCATTGGCATTTTTCCATACCTCCTTATGAACACTGCAGCTGCCTGAAATGTGTTTTCGCATGTCCGGCACAGAATTGCATGGCCGCTGTGCAAAATCAATATTTGGGACAGTTTAAGGAAATGATGGTGACACTATTCATGAGCAGAGGTCCTAAAATGCCTATGTTGAAAATTTGGTGCCGAAACTCCATACAATGACTGTGTTGCAAGCGTGCATTGTGCAGTTTCCACGCACCCTTGTAACTTTGTCAGTCTGCAATATTTTCATACCACATTTTCACCACTGGCATTTGTGCACATCTCCTTATCAAAGTCCAGCTGCCATTTTCACAGCCTACCTAAACATGTTTCCGGAGCTGTGGCGCACAATGGCATGCTCGCTGTGCAAAACCACCTTTTGAGACACATTCACAAAATCACAGCACTATGCATCTCTAGCTCCGCCACTCCCACTGCCAATGCCAGCGCGACAACATTCGGCATTGACAAATGCTTGTTTTTTATTACAATTCTGTTGCGTGGTGGCAATCCCGAAGAGTTCATATCAGCTGACTGAAGCCAGTCATGAAAGCCCAAGAGCGGTAAGTGATGCGCTGTGTTTTTGAAGAGCAGATCTGCTTGCTGGCTTGTGAAGGAATTGGGTTTTCTGTTTGCAGGGGAAAGGTTAGAGGGAGGTACGCTCTTTATTGAGTCAAGTGGTGTGGATGTTTTTACTGAGGAATCGAAGAGTCAGGTTGCGGGGGGGGGGTGAATCACACAACCAGCAGTTACAGTCTGCATGGTTCACAGAACCCAGTCATTTCGCAGAGGAAAATTTGCTATGAGAAATAATTTTTTCTCTGTGCTACTGTGATTCCCTTTGACATCGTGAGAGAGCAGAGAAGGACTGTTGTGACGGCGAGGCAGAATCAGTGTAGCCGGTGCCCCGCTGGGATCAGTGAAGTGGGCCAACATCAGGTAGGGGAGTGGGGGACAGAAGAGTGTGATTTCTTTTCTTGTTGGTGTGGTCAGCTGTGTTTGACCTCGATACAGTGATGTTATACTGGGATGACATCAAAGTTCAGGGTGGCCACTGATCAATCAGAGCCCAAGATTCTTTCTTTGCTGTTGTATAATGCGTCATCAGCAACATGTTGTTTACCATATTCACACATCCATGAAGTATTTTGATTGCACTTACTGTCTTCCAAAGATCACAATTACCAAATGTTTGTTTTCATATATTGGGACCTTTTAATGATCCTCATTTTTTGCAATAAATGGAGTACAAATAATAATAATGGTAATAACTGTGCCTATACTAAGGTCAACATATGGGCCAGATGCCACTCAACTAGAAACACAACTCACACTGGACTGAAAAAAAAAAAAAAAAACACTGCAATCTACACAGCTGCCTTGTGCATTGTGAATGAAATGTAGCTGTGTGTAGTGATGAACTTACCTGTTTTCATATGTGCAATACCTAGTTGTGTATGTCATAATTAGCCCTACAGCACTAGTGACAGCAGTTTGGGGGTGTGGTTGTGCTGTTTTACCACACTTTCAAAGGCTGAAGACACTCTGACTGTTGCAGGGTGTCTTACTATGCCTCTGGGCAAGTGGTAGAATCAGCAAAACAAACAACACGTCATGTCTTATTGATTACTAAACACATCTCTAACAACTATGTAGAAATGCAGTAACATGATATACTTAAGTCATTATGACGAACTTGCCTCCACGCTTGTCAGTAACTTGTTCCATCTCATAACAAATGTTTTCTTGCTCAAAAGGCACATTCACACACTTGACACAGCAGCACACTCTGTGTCCCTGAAGAACACAATCAACCTGTGTGCCAAGTCTGATATCGGATGATGATGGGTTGGAAACATTCTGAACACCATCAGTATTAAGCAGTGGTCTCTCAGGTTCAAACATGTGAGGCTGAAGTCTACCAGCTGATTCGACATATGAGAAGTCATTATCATAGTCGGATTCAGATGACATCTAAAGGGAAATTTTGGATTGGATGTAGGGCTTCATAGCCCATCTCCTTAACTATGATAGTCCTTCTGGCCATAAATTATCATTTTTCAGAGTGTCCAGTAAAAGAGGAAAGGGACTGTAAATTTTGCCATACTGCTGGCCAGCCAATCCCTTCCATTCTCAGATATTTTGTGACAGCCAACCAGGGAGAGTGTGGGAGACTGCCCTGTAGAATCCTATGGGGAAGGTTTTGTCAACATTTTTACCGATGTTTAAGCAACCTCTGATAAAAATGAAACCAACCCCTCAACTAACTGGTCCCTATTAGTTAAACAGTGGCTTTCATTTTTATGTTATCTAAGATTGCTTAAACATCGGAACAAATGTTGACAAAAACTTTCCCATAGATGTCAATGAGGCGCGCCCCACAACCTTCCTGGTTAAATGTCACAAAACTGAGCGTGGGGTCAGGGTCGGCAGATCGGGAAGTGCAAAGGATCAGCTGGCCAGAACTACACTACAATTTACAATCCTTTCTCTCCCTTACCGGGCAGTCTTAAAATTATAATTTATGGTTAGGACTATCACAACATTAAGTGGCTATGAAGCCCAAAAGAGTAAACAATTATGTGTGAAATACACTTTAAAGAAAACCATTGTCAAAATCTGCAAACTGAAATTAATATCAAATGGCAACAAGTGGTATTGATATGGCAATCTACACTACATCATTTTATCTTGGAAACTATTGGTGTATAGCAGATGCAGGCCACAAGCAATCAGACACGGCTTGGTAGAGGGAAAACAAAAGGCGAAACACACACATACACATACTGTTACTCCCACAAAATTAAATAGCACAAAACACTCATTGCCATATAACTGCTGAAACAAATTTTATTTTCAGAGGGACAATGGATACATACACAGCTATAGTCCACCGTTTCATGATAGTCCATCAGTGGATGGCACTGTTTAAACAGCAGCAACATTTGCGTCTGTCTTACAGTATTACTATTTTAGAATTACATACATACAGTGGTGGGATAGTAAAGTGTGTAAATGGAGATTCATACTAAGATATAAAGCTGAGAAGGCTGTAAGTCCATGTAAGCTCCCATCCATTCATCCATAATATGCTAACCTGTTACCCCCAAGATATACTGGTCCAGTCTTCTTTAAAATTGTGTCTTGTTTCTACTAGCTATGTCCTCTAATGGAAATCCGTTCCACGGAATCACCACTCTCTATGTGTAAAACACCTCTTGTTTGTCAGTGTTACGTTTCTTTGCTCTGAGTTGCAGTAGGCGCCCTCTGGTGCTCATTTTATCACTCTTCAATTCTAAGTTTAGTTTATTTAGCAGGCACAATCGTCGTCCTGCATTATGTCATAGCATAGAAGTAGGTCTCCTCGTATTCTTCTAGTTTCAAAAGTCATAAGGTTTAATTTCTGGAGACGATCATTCTATGGCATGGTCCTCAGATTATATATCTATTCAACAGTGTGTCTTTGAATTTGTTCAATTGTTTTGATACTTCCCTTTGTAACACGGCCCCACAGTGGGCTTCTGTAGTCTAATTAATTAATGGCCTAACATAAGATCTCTACAACAGCATTATGACCTCCTCACTTCTACTCTGAAAATTGCATTTTATAGCCCATAAAACTTTTTTAGCCTTCATAATTCAACTATTATAACGTGTGTCATAGGTTACATTTTCATTTATTGTTATTCCTAGATCTTTCTCCTTAGCTGATTCTCTTAGTGGGAAACCGTTTTAAGAAATATTGTCTTTTTTTGTTGTGCCTGCTCCATTGTATAACATAATACTTATCCACATTAAAACTAATTCCTCTGTGATTAGCCCATTTCTGAATGTTGTCTAAGTCCAATTAGATACCGGCTATGTTTTCATTATTTAATGCCACCCCTGCAAGTTTTGTATCATCTACATATTTACCTAACCAGTTTATTGACTCCTGACCCATACTAGATATAAATAGTTAAACCAGCACCAGACCCAGGACCAAACCCTTCTGTACCCCACTCGTCACCAGTACAGGGGATGAACACTAACCGTTACTACACACCCTCGGTGTTCTATCCCACAACCAGCTCCTGATCCAGTTCATGACTCCGTGATCTATTTGTTTATCTATTAGACTTTGAATAATCTCACAATGAGGGACTTTGTCAAATGCCTTAGCGAAATCCAAGCATATACAACCAACAGGTGTCCCCCTGTCTAGGACTGTTGATGTTTTCTCATAAAAGCGTAATAGATTTGTTAGCCATGATCTACTCGACATAAACCCATGCCAATTCTGATCTTTCCAGTTGCTTCTTCTTTTGAGTATTGACTCCATTATTTTTCCAGGAACAGATGTCAAGCTAATAGGCCTATATTTTATGTGGTCAGCCTTGTTACCCTTCTTGTGTACTGGAACCACATTTGCCATTAATCAATCTGATGGGACACCATTACCTGTTATAGTTTTTGCAAATAGCATTTTTAATGGGGTGACAATATGAGGTGACAGCAATGTAAGCAACATGTTGGAAATATTGTCAGGTCCTGCTGAGTACGTATATTTTAACTTGTTTATTTTTTCTATAATCCCTTCAGTGGTAATGTTGATGTCAGCTTCTGCATTAATTGTGATTTTCCCAGAGTAAATTGTCCTTTCTGTAACAACAGAGCCAAAATATGAGTAAAACGTACTTGCTATAGCTCTAGGATCTACAGTTTGTTAGTTGTCTGCAATAATGGAGCATAGGCTCAAGTCAGATTTGCGTAGTGAGTTTACATAACTATGAAATTCCTGCATGTTGTCCTTACTTGCAGTGCTAGCTATTTTTTTTTAATCTTCTGCTTGTTTTTCTTTATTAGACATTTACATTTTTGGGGAGCACTCAAAAACTGTGCCCATGTATCTTCACACCTTGTTCTTTTGTACTGCCTGTAAAGCTGACATGTTTTATTAATTTTGTCAAGAACTTCATTAACAATTTGGGCTTATTGCCTCTATTATTGTATTTCTTTATTTTCTTCATATGCCTATCGCAGTTGGCGAATATCTGTTTTTTTATGGCATCCCCCATTTCAGTTACAGTTTTGTTTTTCAGAACATTCTCCCAGTTGATATTTCTAGATCCTTTTGTACAAGTATGTAGTTTGCAGCACTGAAGTTATAGATCTCTCTACATCCCTTTACTATTAGGATATGCTCTGTGATAGTAAGTTAAACAATATTATGGTCACTGTTTCCAAGGGGCTCACTTACTTTACAACCTGTAATGCTGAATTCTGTAGTGGTTAGAACGATCGCCACAGTGGTTATAACTATAGTATATCCAGTATATTTTCTCCTCTAGTAGGTTCCTTTACATATTGTGCGGGTCCCAATTAGTCTAGTAGTCTTAAAAATGCAGTACTGTGTTTAGTTGCTTTCAGTTTATCCCAGACAATATCACTAAAATTTAAGTCTCCCATGAATACAACTCTGCCTAGTTTACATGCTTTCTCAAGTTTGTCATTTATCATTTAGTTACTATGTTGTTAGCGCCAGGGGGTCTGTAGCACAGACCATAATGATATGTTTATTTTTCCCCACTGTCTATTCTAATCCACAATGAGTCCTACTCACTTCAATCACTGGTGTACCCAGCTATTTCTGTACCCCATTCATCATCACCTGTCCACCAGGTTTCCGCTACAAAAACCATAGTAATGTTTTTTGGACATCCAGCATTCCTTCCAGTTCATCCTTTTTATGGCTGTGGGTGGAGCCTACAGCCATCTTGCTGTCTATAGCTGGAAAAATGGAGTATCGTGGAACACATATTTTGTAGTTTTCAATATAACCTTCCACATCTACAAATCACTATGCCAACTGAAATAAAATACTTCCTTCTTTCCGTTTAGAATGCTGGAGACATAACTCCAAGCTGCTTATCAGATGACCATTAGGAAACTGAAACAGCTTGTTAAATATTGGTTGCCTATTAAACTGGAGATTTGTTTACCCCCTTCAAAATTCAACAACATACACATTTAAATACTTAGCATTTAAACAATTTCTTGCTACAGGCATCAGTTGGGCAGGTACTGTCTTTCAAGAAAGGTTCATACCTGTTTGTTTGTTTGTTTGTTTATTAGCTTAACGGGTAAGCACACTGGAAACAAGTTCCTTTTACAGGTGCGACCCACATATATTGCATACAGACAATACATAATCAAACATACATATACAATGCAGCAAATTGCAGACAAAAATGTCTTTGTTACGTATAAAATTCATAAAAAAATTCATAAAAAACAGTTACAATTAAATTGAGATTCGAAATACATCCTTAATGCATCAGCAAACTTTTTGACAGAACACAACCACCTAATATCTTGAGGAATTTCATTCCAAATAAATGGAGCAATTTAAGCAAAGGATCTTTGTCCACTTTTAGATTTCATAAAAGGAATCTCGAGAAACCTACTGTCTGACCCACGTCTAGAATAATGACCATCAATATACGGTCTCAAAAACTTTGAAATACTATGTGGAATTCCAGAGTCCATGACTTTATATATGAACTTGGCCACACAGTATTGGAAATTTAATGAAACCAGTAACCAGCCCATTTCTTTCAAAATCACACAATGATGAGATGACTTAGAACAATTTAAAGCAAACTTAGCTATCAAGTGAAGTAAAGTGGATTTCTTTGAAATCACTGTCGCAGAAGCAGTGTCAGTAATCATAGCTGCATAGTTCACAATAGGAAGTAAGCAGCAATTTGAAATAACCAGCCTAGACTCAGGAATAAGAAATGAACGGAATATGAATACCTCATAAATGTCATCCTTTTCCAGCAAATCTAAAAGGATCTGCAATTTGTTTTTAACCTCTTAAGACACTATTTGATAAGCACTGTCTCAGACATATACCAGGTCTTCTGTGAACTATCCAGGTGAAATTTATAACAATCAGCAGGCATTTTTTACTAGTGTAACCCCCTTGTTCCTAGGGGTTACTAGAATATCAGAATCAGTGGCAGGCAGGGAAGGCAGCTTGTAAAATGCCAGGTAAATGGGTTTCATACTGTCACACTCAGTTTTCAGTCTCAGCTGAGCTGGAGTGATGATGTAATTATAGAACTCTTGTAGCAGCATAAGCCATGGTGTTCGGCTGGCTTTAGAGTGAATTGGAATGTTGAGTGAGGCTTAGAGTGGAGTTCTAAGAGGTGGTTCCAGCTGCTGTGCAGCTCCTCAGTTTAGCTCTGACAAAGAGATACCCCTTTTGTTTTTGTGGTAGTTTGGTCTCACCCTAGAAGAACAAAGAAGACAGTTTTTTCTGAAGTGGTGGTTATCTGTGCCAGTAAGGTTTCTTTCCTCCATTTCAGGAGGGATGGGGTGAACTCCAGGATTCAGGGGCAATCCCCTTATTTATTTATTTTATTTTATTTTTTTATTTTACTTAAACAGCAGTTTGGAAAACCTTTGCGCCATAGGCTCATTTACAAAGGTACCTTGTCACAGTAAGACAAACCAAAATACACAGTATAGCAGTACAACACATAAGTATAACAGTAAAATTAAGACATAGATACAAACAAGCTGGTACAGGTAGGATGGATGCAAACAATACCAGAGTTATGTCGTCCTTAGCAGCTTAGTAATAAGCTTTGTCATAGGTACTGAGTACAGCTTTGACTAGTGGCAGTTACAGCATCGAGTGTTAATAAGGTGGTTACGTAAGGCAGTTTTGAAACACGATATAGTTGGAGCTTCGGAGATGGAGGGGGGCAGTGTGTTGAACCAGGAGGGGGCCCTAAAGCTGAAGGCTCTTTGGCCGTGAGAGGTCCTAGCTCTAGGGATAACAAGAGAGTTTTTCCCAGAGGTCCGAGTATGAACTAGTGGGACAGAGCGGCGTATGGTGGTGGTCAATCCTGGTGGGGAAAGCCCAAGGAGGGTCTTTTTTGTAAGGGTACAGGTAAGATATTTAAGGCGCTCGTCGAGATCAAGTACCAGCGCTTTAGCATACAGTAGACAGGTGTGTGTCATCCTAGGTGCTCCAGTAATTAACCTGCAGGCCTTATTCAGAGTAGTGCAAATTTTATGGAGTGCAGTCTGATCAGCAGCACCATACACCGGCAGTCCATAGTCCACTAGGGACAGGATAGAGGAGGTGACTGCGAGTCGAAGAGCCTCTGGGGGGAGGCAGTGTTTATACTGATGTAAGATGCCCAATCGGATATTAGTGGCAGTGGCTAGGGCAGCGACGTGTCCATGGAAGGAGAAGGAGGGGTCAAAATGGATCCCTAGGTATTTATAGGAGCAAACTTGTTTGAGTGGGAATGAGGACCCAGAGTGAATGAGGAGTTTGAAGTTGCAGGACTTGTTTTGGGGAACATGGTTTTGGTTTTTTTAAGATTTATCACCAATAATACCTTGATCCACTTGTTTGGTGACGCTGCCTTGGACATCTTCATTTGCTGCGAGTACAATTTCTCTCTGTAAGCCCAGGTACATCTGCAATACCTAGGGGTGAATTTCTCTGACGAAGGGACCCAGTCACCTACACTTTGTTTAAAAGTGTCTCCCTATGTTGAAGTCCAGCATCTGCCATCCAAGCTTAGAACTTTTAATTTTCTGACACCTTAAGGTGTGTGTGTAGGATGTTAAGTGTGATATACATTTCAAGGCAGCATCTACAGCGTTTCTACAGTTGTGTGGTGTTATTAACCAGATGAATGACCGAGTATAAGCTTGGAAACAAAAGGTGGGAGACCTCCCCCCCACCTTGAGTAACTGGTTTACCTCTACAGGCTCTGAAGGGCACCCATTACTTTTTCTTCAGTGCCTGAGAAAAATGTTTACCCTTGTATATGGTTTGTTTTCTCACAGTTTACCCCAGTTTAGTGGGCTCTGGAAGTACTGAGCCTGGATGTGCTCCTTTGTGGTCATGTGTACCACCTTCATGCCTCATGAAATATGGGAAAGTGTCCTAGTACTGGCCGTGTGTGCTTAGTCGATGGGAAATGTACTACGTCTGGCCACGTATGCCAAAATCTATTTCAGAACCAGAGTGTTCGCCGTTTTGTATTTCTTCTACCTATGCTAAATGTGAATTCAGGAATTTCTGTACCCTGAAGAATCTGCAATACCAGTATGTGTAGCGCTGTAGCCTCGTGGGGGTCCATCTTCACTTTGTGATTATTCCTATTCCGTTGAATGAAAGCCACACTCTAGAATCTCAACCTGGTTTGGGCAGTATTGTTATTGCTTCCCTGTGTCTGGAGGTACTTGGGTGCCCCTGTCCAGTAGTACAAACATTTTCTCCCAATGACCTGGGTTGCTGACCGTGGTAAATGGTCCCACCAGGTGTGTGCCAGGTTGTTGCCACACTTGGTTGACTGTTTTTGTATAACAGTCTGGTCCACTGAGTTTAATGATGGCCATCTCTCTCTCTTTTTTATGGCTTGCACTAATCCATATAAACCTCCACCCCTCTCTGTTGCCCCTAGATGTCTGTGGTGAGAGGAGAAGACCTGCTGGTTAAACAAGGGGTGGGGGTGCCGGTGGGGGGGTTAACACTATGCTTTTTGGGAAAAAATACATTGAGCTACAGCAAGCACACACACACACACACACACACACACACACACACACACACACACACACACACTGTACACACCATCCTCAAGGCCACGACATTCAAAATAAATACTGCAATCTAATATGTTATAAAACAATAAAGAAACTGTTTATGTCAATGCACACAGTGAAGTTCAGTTTACAGTAGATTTCCTTTAAACATTTTTTATCCTCTATTTTGTATCCTGGACAGCACAGATAAGATGCTACATATTGTCACAGGGATCTTCATTTACACATTTTTGTATTGTATTTACTCAGGCTGTCCCAGACTAGATGCAATATCTTGTTTTCAGTGGGGTCACGATTTTATCACTTTTACAATGTATTTATTCAGGGTAGCCTAGACCATATGTAAAATATTGTTTTTAGTGTGTTCTGATTTTACGCAATGCAGTGTAATATTCTGTAGATGTACAGCCCCACCAAAAACGCGATTCATTTCTTCTGTGAACTGTCCAGGCTAAATATATAGCAATCAGCAGGCATATTCTAGGAAAACACATTGTAAAAATGTGTAAAAGAAAGACCACATTGAAACTGCCTCTCGGCAGATCTGCATTGTGTAAATTCATTAGAAATAATGGGTAACAGCATCCCAAAAGCTCTGCACAGTCATTTCAGCTCTGACCAGAGTTTGTTATTATGGAGACTTCTTGCACTGATTAAACAACAGTTTGATTCAACAGTATTATAGTGTATGGTGGAACGTTGTTTTGGATGGAAATCCATCCCTTCAACAACACTGTTATGCTGCACTAGCTACGTAATTGTAGCTGTTGTGCTGCACTAGCTACGTAGCTAGTGCAACATAACACTTAGAAGGTGGGTGGGCATGCGCGATCAGGCGACTGGTGATCCTCTGAGAATGGCCGCGGCGGTGAAACAGTCCCAGGAGGTGAAAATTACCACACAAACCAGCAAAAAAGTAAGTACAGTCTTTGTATGAGTGACCATACACTATAAAAGACTGTATGAGCGATCATACACAATCCCCTATATTATTGTTAACTGAAATGGTTTTTTGTACTTGTGCAGTGTATAGTTTAGGTGAGGGCTCTAGACCACGCCCTCCTCCCCCCGGAGTCGGTTTAAATTACCTTTTGGCAGGTTACTTTTTATCATTGTGGCCAAGGTTTGTGTTCCTAAGCTGCTGAGGTGCAATCCAGCCCTGGCGTATAGTTTTTCTTTTTTTATAAAAGGTATCCCAGGTGTCGCTATATCCGACTCCCTCCATCAAGCATCTGTTCTATAAATAGGCATTTATCCTCTGTATTGTGTAATGCTTTTTCCTCATAACAATACAAGTTAGGTAACAGCCCAGATATTATTGGTAGATGCCCCATTTTTGTCACTTTAGTGCTAAGGTTCATTACGTCCGTCACAATATTTTTTTCATGGTCCTTTCCAACATTATTTATACCAACATGTAGGACCACTATCTGGCTATTTACTTTTTTGTCCTCACCTCTGGGGAGAATAATTTTTATGTCCTTAAACTGGGCTCAGATAGACAGTTAACCAGTGTTCATGTCTTGTCAGTTTCACATATGATAATATCAGTTCTACATAAGACTGGGTTTCCTATTACTAGTATTTTTTGTAATTTTCTGTACTAGCTGGTGTTATGGGTGCTTCATCATCATTGAGGCTTAAGGGTGCATTATTAAAAAGTGCTCTCTCTGTATTTCTTAGAGCTCTTCTTTTGTTTTTTGGCATTTTAGAAACATAGAAGTTGACGGCAGATAAGGACCGTAAGGCCCATCCTGTCTGCCCATTTCTTTTTCTACCTATGAATGTGCCATCGGCCTTTGCTCTGTCAATGGCCTATCTATTCATACTCATCTGTATTGCTCCCTTATGCCTATCCCATGCCCGTTTGAAGCTCTGCACTGTATTCATATCGACCACTTCCTGAGGTAGGCTGTTCCATGCATCCACCACCCTTTCTGTGAAAAAGAACTTTCTCACATTACCCTTTAATCAGCCTCCCTCTAATCTCATGCTGTGTCCTCTAGTCCTGCTATTTTTCTTACATTGAAACATGTTAGACTCTTTCACCTTGTTAATGCCTTTAAGGCATTTGAATGTTTCGATCACATCACCTCTCTCCCTCCTTTGCTCTAGGGTATACATATTGAGCTCAGTTAATCTGTCCTCATACGTTTTCTAATGCAGTCCCTGCACCATTTTGGTTGCCCTTCTCTGGACTGCTCAGTTTGGTTAATGTCCTTGTGAAGGTGTGGCCTCCAATACTACACAGAGTACTCCAGATGGGGCCTAACCAGTGTCTTGTAAAAAAAGATTATTACCTCCCTCTTCAGACTTGTGATACTCCTACTAATACACCCCAACATCCGTCTAGCCTTACCTACTGCTTTAGAGGTCTGCTTGGATGATTTCAGGTCATCAGTGATGATGACGCACAAGTCTCTTTCTTCCCTTGTGACTGCCAGCGACTCCCCTTCCAGCCTATAGGTGGCTTCAGGGTTTCTCTTCCCTATGTGCATGATCTTGAACTTCTTTGCGTTAAACCCCATTGTGTTAATATGAGTCCAGTCTGCTTGGACTATATTTCCCATATCCATTTAATTTACATTTTGTTCACTCACAACCTCCCCCTCATGCGTTTTTGTGCCATGCAAGTGTTCCATCTTCTTACCCTGCGAGTCAGGGATGGCCACATCATTTATATAACTTTTAGCCTGACCCTTCAAAGTATGTAGTGCTTCCTTTAGGTGCCCCATCTCCACACATTTATTGCAAACATAGCTTCTAGTGCTTGGTGCCACGATCTGTGCTGTATATATCATGTGACAACTACAGCATCTAGAGACTGTATCCCGGTTACACAGCATGTCCACGGAGTCATTTATATCATCGGTTTCCCTCAAGACCCTCCATGTTTCTTGTAGGCCACAGATACCACTACAAGAACTCTATGGTCCTGGTTCAGTGTTCTTTAAACAGAGTATTTAAGACTTACTTATTCAATTTGGTTCAGAGAGAGTGTCCAATCCGTCCCCTTGTCCATACCAGATGCGCGTCTCCATGCACGCTGACAACATGCTCGCCCGAGCTTGCTCGGAGCTCTGTTTTATGGGGTGGTAACCCGGATATAGCTCTCTGGGTCACGTGACCACACTGCCAGAACTTGTGCCCACAAACACGGCTTTTAATCCATTCTTTTTTTTTTTTTTTTTTTTTTATTTAAAATCTGGTTACACAGGTCTCTATATAGCCTGTGCTCCTCCACATTTTAATTTGTAAAACAGCAGCTCACCCAGCATTTTGTGGTCCATTTACTGTGGAAACTACTGAACACCTCCCACTTTCTGCTGGAACATCCTGTTAGGAAACACCCCACACACTCCCCAGTACTTTATACAGCAAAGATACGTTTTGAACAAAGGTATATTTAGGTAACCTGTCAAAGGTTTAGTCCGTCACACAGCCCTTAACTGTCTAATCGCAGATCCCCTGTGTTTAGCACCTCCGCTCGGTCAGAGCTCTGTTTTATGAGGTGGTGACCAGGATGAAGCTCTCCAGGTCACGTGACTGGACTGCCCAAACTTGTGCCCACAAGCATGGCTTTTGAGCCATTCTTTTTTTATTTAAAGTCAGGTTACACATGTCTCTACACAGCCTGTGCTCCTCTATGTCTTAATTTGCAAAACAACAGCACCCTCACTCACATTTTGCAGTCAGTTTACTGGGGGACTACAGAACACCTCCAACTTCCTGCTGGAACCTCCTGTTAGGCAACACCCCATACACTCCCCAGTACTTTATACAGAAAAGATAAGTGTTAGAACAAAGGTATATTTAGGTAGCCTGTCACAGGTTAAGTCTGTCACACAGCCATAAGCTGTCTCACAGCAGATCCCCTGTGATTAGCCACATACATTTAAACACTGTCACCGTACAGTTAGTAGGAGGGAGGATCACAACTAGAGGAGTTCACAGAGGGACCAGGAGCAGAATAGCAACTTAATGGGGTCAGCCTAAATCTTCAGGGAAGGGAAGGTCAAGGCAGCCTGGAAGAATAGATTAAGCTAGTAGCACAGGAGGAACAAGGACAAAGGGGACAAGTTCAATAACTACAGCAAAATGTGGGGAGTGGTGCAATGTGGATGCGGAGCAGCCGTATTCAGACAAACCTTCTGGATGCTGGGGTGCTGCCCTGTCTGCGTGCACCTCTCTGGACTGAGGCAAGAAAAGGCCAGACTCAAAGTGGAAGTAACCTGGGTCAGGGGTGCCTTGGACTGGGTGGTCTTTGGATGAGGTCAAACTCCATTGCCTCAGAGGATGCCAAGAAGGGGAGGTATTTGGACAATGGTGGACTCAGAGAGGCCACTGCAAGAAGGATGAGAGGAAGATTCTAGGGATCACCAGGAGGACAGGAGGGTGAGCTGGACATCATTGTCCACTTAGGAACTAATGACCTGGCCACGGACGAACCAGAGGAAGTACAGGAGGACTTCAGGAGACTAGGGAGGGGTCTGAAGCAGGTAGCTAAATCCATCACCTTCTCAGACATACTACCTGTAAAGGACATGGGTAACAGTAGGAATGTACGCACCAGGAACTTCAATGCATGACTGAAGAATTGGTGTGACAAAGAGGGATTTGGCTTCATTGGGGACAGGGAACCCACCTGGAGAAATGTAGGCGTATTCAAGGCTCACAGCTTGCATCCGTCCAGGAATGGAACTAAGATCATCAATGAAAAGTTTAAAATGCTACATTGCTACGTATTTAAACTAGCCAAAGGGGGGGCAGACTGGTAGGTAGGAAAGATGGCTGTCCACCTCCAAAGACTAGCAGTTATATCGTAGAAACATACAATTTGACGGCAGATAAGGACCGCTTGGCCCACCCAGTCTACTCGCTTCTCTACCTAACGGATAAGCTGCAGATCCTAGATAACCAGCCTACTTCTTCCTACCCCACTAGAATTGCCTTATTTCTGTCCCACGCATTCTTGAATTCCCCCACTGTTTTTGACTTTACGACCTCTTCAGGAAGGCTGTTCCATGCATCTACAACCCTCTCTGTGAAGAAATACTTCTTCACATTACCGCTGAGATGCCCCCCCATCTTTAAATTGTGCCCCCTTGTTCTTGCACATCTCTTTTTCTGAAAGATGCTACCATCTTGGACTTGGTCAATTCCCTTGAGGTATTTGAAAGTTTCTATCATGTCCCCCCTCTCCCTCCTTTCCTCGAGGCTATACATCTTAAGCTGCTTTAGTCTTTCTTCATATGTCTTCTGGTGCAGACCCTGCACCATTTTGGTTGCCCTCCTCTACACAGCCTCCACCCTGTCTATGTCTTTGCGGAGATAGGGTCTCCAGAACTGTACACAGTACTCCAGATGTGGTCTTACCAACTGTCTGTACAGAGGGCCCACAACTTCCTGTTTTCTACTGGTGATGCCTCTTCCTGTGCATCCCAGTATCCCTCCAGCCCTCCTTACTGCCTTCTCACATTGCTGGCCCACCTTTAGGTCATCAGTTATGACTATCCCCAGGTCCCTTTCCATTTTGTTGTTGTCAGTATCTCACCCCCCATTGCGTACTCTTCCCCTGGGTTTTTGTTTCCCAGGTGGATTACTTTGAACTTCTTTGTGTAGAATCTAAGCTGCCATACATTTGACCATTCCTCCAACCTTGCCAAGTCCCTTTTCATCCTTTCCACTCCACCTTGTGTATCAACCCTGTTGCAGATCTTTGTGTCATCTGCAAAGAGACATACTTTTCCTTCCAGTCCCTCTGCAATGTCACTTATAAAGACATTAAAGGACCAACCCCAGTACTGAACCCTGCAGTACCCCACTAGTAACCCCCTTTCTTCACTGTGGACTCCATTCATTATTACCCACTGTGTCCTGTTTTCCAGCCAGTGTTTTACCCAGGCTACCAACTTGGGACCCACTCCCAGGCTGGCTAATTTGTTTGTTAATCTTTTGTGTGGGACTGTGTCAAATGTCTTGCTAAAGTCTAGGTAGGCCATGTCCACAGCCCCTCCCTGGTCTACTACTTTGGTCACCCAGTCAAAGAACTCTATTATATTTGTCTGACATGACCTATCCACTGTGAATCCATGCTGCCTTGGGTCCTGTGCCCAACTGACCTCTAGGTACGCAACACTTCTTTCCTTCAGAAGTGATTCCACCATTTTCCCTACCACTGAGGTCAAACTGACAAGTCTTTAGTTTCCTGCCTCTGTCTTGCTCCCACTTTTGTGAAGGGGAATCACATCTGCCCTCCTCCAGTCGTCAGGTACCACACCATCCTCCCATGATTTATTTTTTCCATTCAAACTTTATTCATTTTTTAATGCCTTTAATGAGAGGAGATCTAATTAGCATACATACAAATTACACCGATTTAAAGAACAGGCGGTAGATCATCTCTTCCCCCCTCCTCCCACAAGATAAAAAATCAGCAGGAGAAATAAAAAGAGGGTAAAACTCTGTGATGATTATAGGGAGTACAATGTCAGCAAAGGGCCCCAAATCTTCTGAAATTTCTGGGACTGACCATGTAAATTAGCAATCATATTTTCCAAACGCAGATTTGCCAGCAACTGCTGTAACCATTCACTATAAGCAATGTCGATCATGTCTTTCCAATGACGCAAAAATACAGGTTACTCACCTGTAACAGGAGTTCTAGGAATGGTATATGTTGTTCATGCACACTTATTGGCAGGTATCCTTGCCGCTTTAAATCTTGCCGGAAGGTCTTCAAGCTGGCTCCTCCCACCCACCCGGGTGGTAAAACTCTTGGCTCTGCCCCATGACACCAGATCTGGCCGCTGGAAGCTCAGGTTACAAAGGCCGGCCAGGGAGGTTTAGGAATGGTAGGATGAACAACATATACCATTCCTAGAACTCCTGTTACAGGTGAGTAACCTGTATTTCTAGGGACATGGATATGTTGTTCATCCACACTTATTAGCAGACTCCTAGCAGTTCTCCAGGAGGAGGGAGGCAAGATGCACACCCCCTACTTAGGGAAAAAGAGACTGGAGAACCGAGGCCCCAAAATCAGCATCCCGGCGTGACTCAAGGTCGATGTGGTAGTGGGTGATGAAGGTGTGTGCTGACTTCCAGGTAGCAGCCCTGCAGATTTGCTGGATAGGGACGTCCCTGGAAGCAGCCACTGATGCAGCTGGGTGGTAGAATGAGTTCTTATCCTCTGGGAGGCTCCATGCCCCCAACCTATAGCAGAGATCTATGCAGAAGGTGACCCACCTGCTTATCGTCCACTTGGCTGCAGGTCTGCCAGGTGCGGCTTCAGCGTGGGTGACAAACAGCTGGCGAACCTCTCCCGAATTTCAACCGTGCGCTCCTTATAATGGTGTGGCGCCGTCTAGGGTCCAGGTATGGAGCTTATATTCGGCCTCCGAGGTGTGACTGGGGTAGAACACTGGCAGAGTCAACACCTGGTTAAGGTGAAACTCCGAGACCACCTTCGGAAGGAATTTTGGGTGGGGGCGCAGGACAACCTTGTCCCTGTGGAATACCAGGTAAGGAGACTCGATGGAAAGCACCTGGAGCTCTCCCATCCTTTTGGCTGACGTAATAGCCACCAAGAAGGCGGTCTTCCACGACAAGTGAGAGAGATCACACCTGTGCATTGGTTTGAATGGCTTGCCCATGAGCTTTGCCAGTACCAGCAGTAGATCCCACAGAGGTGGAGGTTCTCGCACTGGAGGGGAAATGTGATCAAGACCTTTGAAAAAGCGAGACCACCTTCTCCTGCATCACGACTGCTTCCGGCCCGCGCCGGTAAGCAGAGATGGCTGCCAGGTGCACCCTTAGGGCGCCGACCTGAGCCCTTGCTGAGAAAGGGACCATAAATAGTCCAAGATGCTTGCCAAGGAACAGGAGGAAGGGTCCAGGCCCTTGCCCTGACACCAAATGGAAAACCTTTTCCATTTGAAGGCATAGCATTTCCTGGTCGACTCCTTACGGGACGCCTCAACTACATTGAGGACTCCGCCGAAAGACCCAAGGCCTGGAACTCTAGCCGCTCAGGAACCAGGCCGTCAGGTGCAGGGATTGAAGGCCCGGATGGAACACCTTCCCCTGATTGACTCAAAGCAGGTCTGGGCGAGCTGGAAGCTGCCTCGGGAGCCTGGAGCTGAGGCTGAGGAAATCTGGATACCAGCATTGGCGGGGCCAGTCTGGGGCTACCAGAATCACCTGCACCTTGTCCCTCCTCGCCTTGAGAAGCACCTTGTGGATCAAGGGAAATGGGGGAAAGGCGTAGAAGAGGCCCGGGGTCCACGGCCTCAAGAAGGCATCCTGCAGCAAGCCCTGCTGAGGAGGGCGGGCATGGAACAGCCTCAGCTTCGCATTCTCCCTGGAGGCAAACAGATCCACCTGAGGTGTGCCCCAATGGGAGAACAGATCTTGTACTACCTCCAGCAGGAGAGACCACTCGTGGGACACAGCCCCTATCCGGCTTAGGGCATCGGCCAGGGTGTTGGAGGCTCCTGCCACGTGAATGGCTAGGAGATCCGCCTCCAGGCTACGCATGAGTGACCAAACGCGGAGAGCTTCCTTGCACAGAGGCATGGAGCGCATCCCGCCCTGGCAGTTTAGGTAGTACATGGTCGTGGTATTGTCCGTCTGGACCTGAACCACTTGACCCCGTAGAAACGGAGCGAAGGCGGTGAGAGCTAGGCAGACCGCCCGGAGCTCCAGCAGGTTGATATGGCATCGGGACTCCCACGGGGACCAGAGGCCGTTCACTCTGTGCTCCCCCAGATGGGCACCCCAACCCATCAGAGAGGTGTTGGTCGATAGAGAGACTGTCGGCTCGGGTCGGACAAACAGGATGCCCTCCTGCAGATGAGCTGGAACGATCCACCACTGGAGAGTGTTCCACATCCCCTGGGTCACCGCCACTAGCTGGTTCAATGGATCGCAGCATTGAGACCACTGGCTGGCCAGCCCCCACTGAAGGGGGCACATGTTCCAGCGGGCCCAACGGACCACGCTGGTGCAGGCTACCATGAGACCCAGGAGGCGCAGGAAGTCCCGGCCAAGGCGCAATTGCCCAACCAGAAATGATCGGGCAAAGGAGGAAAGAACCTCGGCCCTGTCCGCCGGGAGCCATGCTCTGGCTCGAAGAGAGTCGAGTTCTGCCCCGATGAAGAGAATCATCTGCTTCGGTTCGAGTTCCAACTTGGCCTTGTTGATGAGGAGGCCGACCTGAGAGCAAACCTGGAGGGCCAGATCTCTGGACCGCTCCACCTCGTGTCTGGAGGGGGCTGCTATCAGCCAATCGTCCAGATAAGGGTACACCTGGACCCCTCGGCGCCACAGGAATGCTGTCACCACTGCCATGCATTTGGTGAAGACCCTGGGTGCAAGAGACAGGCCGAAGGGCATGGCTCAGAACTCGAAAAGGGATCCTTCCGCTCGGAAGCGAAGGAATCTCTGGTGAGACTGATGGATAGGGACGTGAAAAAACGCGTCCTGCAGGTCCAGAGAGCAGAACCACATGCCGCGTTCCAAGGATGGTATTATCTGAGCCACAGTGACCATCCTGAAGGCCCGAGACCTTAGGAACTTGTTTAGGTCATGCAGATCGAGAATGGGGCGCCAGCCCCCCATCCGTTTTGGGACCAGGAAGTACCTGGACACAAACTCCGGGTCTGAGGAAGGGTCCTCCAACTCTCTGATCACCTCTTTCTCGAGGAGCAGAGCGATGTCGGCTCGGTGAGCTGACAGCGAGATGCGGACAGGCCCCTGGGGCGGCCGCTCGAAGGGCGGGCCTGCTCGAACTCCAAAGGCAGGCTTTCCTACTACTTCCAACACCACCGTCTGTGGTTATAGCAGACCAGGCGAAAGGAAGTGAAGGGAGCGCCTTCCACGGGGAACCTGGGTGAGGTGAAGAGGTTGGGGCGACACCCTCAACCCGTCACTGTGCAGGCTTGGAGGAGGACCAGCCGAGGGACCTCCTGGGCCTTTACCTCCCTGCTTCCTGGAGGAGGAAGCCGGGCTTAGGCTTGGGACGCCCAGCGAGCCTGCTAGCCCTGATGTTGCTGGGCGAGGGCGTGCATGGCACAGCAGGACTAATAGGGCTTGGGTTGCGGTCTGCGGCCCTTGTCCCTCTGGGCGGATGAGACCGAGTCCAAGGTGGCATTGGACTTTTCGATCCTCTGGAGGTGGCCTTCCACTCCAGGGCCAAAGAGGTCGGTCCCCAGGAAGGGGACATCCGCCAATTTGTGCTGGGTATCCGCTGTGAAGGTGGATATCCTCAGCCATGCCTGACAGCGCCAGGCCACTGCATCCGCTACTGACCTGGCGCATGAGTCACCGATGTCCAAAGCCGTCTGAAGTTGCTGCTTGGCCACTGCCCTGCCCTGGTCCCGCACCTGCTTAACCGTGGTCTGCAGGTCAGCCGAAAGATGAGGGACTACCTCGTCCAGGGAGCCCAACAGGGCGTGATAAAAATGTGCCATCAGTATGGCCGAGCTGGCCTGACGAAGGCCAAGGGAGGACGCAGCGTAGACTTTTCGCCCGGCGTAGTCCAACTTCTTGGACTCCTTGTCGGGAGGTTTGTCCACATCCCTGGCATTTCCAGCACGCCGGAAGACGCTGTCAGTAACTAACCCCTGAGGGGTGTTCTGAGAAACCGGACAGGGAACCAGTAGGGACAGCGTACTTCCTTGCCATCCTGGCCGAAGGCGCAGGGCAGGAAGCAGGACGCTGCCAGAGCTCCAAGGTCGGGCCTACAATGGCCTCGGCCACCAGAAAGGCCTCCGTAGGAGAATCCCCTCGGTCCAATATCTCCGTGAGGGGATACTTGGCCCGCTTGGATATGGGCTCGAGCTGCATCCCGGTGGATTCCGAGATGAGCCTAAGCAAACCCATGAAGGACGAAGGGCTATCATCCAGTGACTGACGATCAGGAGTGAGGGTGACAGACAGCCTATGGGGCAGACCTTGGGCCGACCGAGAATTTTTGGTCAGAGCCCCAAACAACGGCTGTGGAGGCGGAGGTTCCACCGGAATCTGTGAGGCAGCCAGTTTCGGCAGAGCAACAGGCCTGGAAGCAGGCGCCTCAGCTAAGGCGAGGGGTTGCTTCGGCCGCTCCGGTGACAGCCACTTGATAGCCGGGGAAGGCGAACGACGTCGGCTTGCTCCCAGACAGAAGAAGCTGTTGCCACATGAGGTCCTCGTATCAGTGACGCAACTTGCGTCGAAGCCTCCCCTCGTCCGAGGAGGAGGACAAGAGCGGCGGCGCCGCTTGCCACGGTGCCGAGACCGAGACCGCCTATGACAGCAGGATCGGCTGGACCGAGAAGAAGTGCAAGACCAAGACCGCGAACCTCGGCATTTCCAAGGAGGGTACGGGGGTAGGGAAACCCGCCCCTCGGCTCGAGGGTCAACCGTGGACTCGGAACCGAGGCACGGGCAAGTCCACGGACACCTCAACCACCGCCGGGAAACCGGGAGGAGGGTTTTCGCTTCACCGGTCGACAGCCCGGCCCAACGGGTCGAGAAAAAATTCGACTGCGTCGATGGGAGTCTCAGTCAACTGACCTGACGGGGACACCATGAAGCCAGTGGCCGAAGGATCGACCGAAGTCGATGGTCGACTACTCTGTGAGAGGGACCTCTCCCGCTCCCAAGAGCATCGACGGAGGGACTTACCTTTGTGGTCCTTCTTCTTGGACCGAGAGGAAGGCCCTGAAGATGTTGGTCCCTCTCCCTTAGTGGAGAGGGACAGACAGAGCTCCTTAAAAGAAGCTGAATAGGAGGATCCCAGGGAGAGCGGGATAAATGCTGCAGCCGAGGAAGACGAAGATGCGGCCTCGCCGCACTCCTCTCGGCGATCATCTGCTCGCTTGTTCCACGAGCCCACTGGCCGCTGAAACCGCCAACCGGCCTCCTTCGACTTTTACTGAGGATATGGTTTTTGGTCGTCCAAGTTGTAAACGGGCGGCACAGTCTTCAAGGATGTAGGCCGAAAAAGAAGAGCACAGGTTGCAAGCCTGCGGGTCGTACCCAAGGCCCAAGCAGTAAACGTACATGGAGTGCGCGTCCATCCGAGACATCTTCTGCCCGCATGGGCACCTCCGGAAACCGGGAGTCGATTTGTCCATCGCAGTCGCGAGGGAAGTAAGTGACTGAAGTCTTGAAAACCTTAAAAGTAATTTCGGGTAAACTGAAGAAATAGGAACCAGTCTTATACGCAGAGCGTTAAGGAGGGAACCTGA
Organism: Neoceratodus forsteri; assembly: GCA_016271365.2. Classification (NCBI taxonomy): domain Eukaryota; kingdom Metazoa; phylum Chordata; order Ceratodontiformes; family Ceratodontidae; genus Neoceratodus; species Neoceratodus forsteri. Next base: position 68,153,424 of record CM028133.1, read on the forward strand.
GCTTCCGCCGTAAGGAAGATCTAAGGCCATGGGGCGGAGTCAGAGTTTTACCACCCGGTGGGAGGGAGGAGCCAGCTTGAAGACCTTCCAGCAAGATTTAAAACGGCAAGGATACCTGCCAATAAGTGTGGATGAACAACATATCCATGTCCCTAGAACCAGATTTTTAACCGACATGGTTATAACAGAGGTATGTGATATGTTCTGTTATTAACTGTGGCAGAGGAGAAATCCTCCAAAATGCATATTTCGGGAGTGAAAAGATGATATAATCCTAATAAACGATCGGCCCTCTGTCAAATTGCTTGCCAAAGGGGGGCTACTTTGGGACATTTCCAGAATATATGTAATAGATTCCCCTCTTTCTGTTGATAACGAGTACAGATAGCGGATGATAGGAGTCCCAGTTTAGCCAATTTCTGGGGCGAATAATAGTAATTGTGCAGGATTTTGAACTGCATTAGCCGGAGCTTATCATGTCCAATATATTTGTAACAATTCAACCACAAAGAAGGCCATTTAATTTCCTGTTGGGGAAAAAAGGGATGCCCAAAATTGAATCAGGCCAAAACAATCTGGCCATTTCCAGTTATGTAATATCCCGTACATCTTGGATACAGCATGAGGCAGACCTGCCACTAGAATCAGTTCTGTCCAGTAAGACAAACTTGAGGGTGCCGGTGAGCAGAGCCAAATATTTTGAAAAATAACAGAGTTCGGGATATGGGCATTATTTAGAATCTCAGGAGAGGTTAACCATGAGACATCTTCCCAAATAAAAAAGTGGGTGATCTCCCAGCTGGGAGATCCACCTCAATTGGAGGGGTTTGCCCTCGATAGTGAGATTTGGATTCCCCCAACAAGGTTGGGAGGGATCTATTGTGTGCTCATATTTCAAGAAAGAACATAACTGTGAATGAACTCTTATAGATACTGCTATAGGGCTGCCTTTGAGCGAGGGGGGTAAGGATTTTAACCTGATGTGTAAAAGCACCCTGGGGGATAACCCATTAGCCTTGATAAGGGCACATTCAATTTTGAGCCATATGGGAGTAAAAGAATAGGATGTTGAGGGGAGCTCAGGTGTAGGCCATCGCAAGTACTTGCTTACAAGACTGGCCCAATAATATAGACCAATGTGCGGGAAACAGAGTCCTCCCTTCTCTTTGGGGGCTGAGAGCTTGTTATAGCTTTTCCGGGGTTTTCTAGCTGCCCAAATAAAATCTGTAATCATGTTATGTATCTTTTTAAACCACACCAAGGGAATCCAGACATTGGAAAGATTAATTAGGTAGAATAACTGAGGAAAAATGTTCATTTTAACTATATTGATTTTCCCCCAAAGCGAAAGGGGGAGCAAGGCCCATCTTTTCAGATCTTGCCTAATCACAGCAACTAGAGGGTCTAAGTTCAGTTTTATAAATCTGCCAGGATCTCTTGACAAGTTAACTCCCAGGTATTTCAAGGCTTTAGGCTGCCAAGAGAAACCTACTGCTAAAGCGTCTAGCTTTGTCACTTTGTAATTTAGGGGGAAAACCACAGTCTTATCTGTGTTTAATTTGTAGTTAGACACTGAACTAAATTCTTCCAAGATTGTAATCAAGGCAGGCATTGACGTCTTGGGGTGAGACAACTGTAGGAGCAAGTCGTCCGCGTAAGCCAAAACTTCGACAGTCTGGTACAGAACAACTACACCCTGAGCATCTGGATCTGCTGTACTCCTGCGAATAAGGGGTTCTAAATATATATTAAACAGTGAAGGGGATAGCGGTCAACCCTGTCTAGTTCCGGCAAAAAGTGTAAAAGCGTCAGACATAGACCCATTACAGACAACGCGCGCACTTGGAGATTTGTATAAAGCCTTAATCCACTTGACGAACAAGGGGGGGAACCCAAAAGCTTGAAGTGATTGAAATAATAAATTCCAATCAACCCTGTCAAATGCCTTCTCGCCATCCAGGGAGCAAGCATGGCAGGAAAGTCAGCATCTCTGGTGGCCGAAAAGACATGCAACATGGTTCTGAGATGGTCTACCGAGGATCTGGCCTTCATAAATCCCACCTGTTCTGGGCCTATGATATCTGGCAATATCGGACCTAACCGGTCCGCAAGAAGTTTTGTGAGAATCTTGAGATCCTGGTTCAGAAGGGAGATCGGTCTGTAACTTTGCGCTCTATCAGGGGGTTTATCCTCTTTGGGTATTAGAGTGATTAAGGCCTCAGTTAGAGACTTATCCACGTCTTGTCCTGAAAGAATGTGACGAAATAGGCCAGAAGCGATGGAGTCAGCTGTTGGGCAAACACTTTATAAAAATGTGCCGAGAAGCCGTCAGAACCCGGTGTTTTATCCATCGGGAGATCTTTAATAGCTCTATTTCCTCTGAAGTAATTGGAGTGACAAGAGCGGCTTTATGTGCATTTGAAATAGTAGGCAATGAAAGATGTGCTAAGAAAAGGTCCAATCTGGCCCGTCGGAGCAGCAGTAGCGCTACCGCTCGTTGATGGCCCGGGTTCGGGAACCAACCCGGGAGCTGGCGGGCTGGTTGGGGGAGAGAAGGCTGAGCGTCTGCGGGACTGCTCACCTTCTCCAGGGAGGGAGGGAGGTTCACAGCTTGACTGACCCCAGGTGGACACCTGGGGTATAGCAAGGGCCGGACCAATCCAAGAGGGTTGGGCGTGCCAGACGGCGGAGCTCTGCCTTGACATCAGGGTGCATGGTATGCCCAGAGAACAGGGGGAAAAAAAACACCTCCGTCGCTCCAGGTAGACGGAGCGCTAGCACAGACCTCAATGGTCCCCTGCCTGTCCCACACAGCGGCCCCGACTAACTAAAGTTAGGTTGGGGTGCTTGGCCCCCACCTCGTCCCTGTCTGGGAGGCAGATCCAAGGCTACATGGGGGGACCGCCGTGGGGCTCCAGGCATGGAAGGAACTGAGGCAGATACCAGGCACTCCCGAAGAAGCGGTGCGTAGGGGGCAGGGAAGGTGGAAAAAACAGCAAGTTCAAAAAAAAAAAAAAAAAGAAAAGAAAAGGTCCAATTTAGCTAATGATGGGGGCTCCTCCATCGGGCTATATAACTTCATGTAATATTTTCTGAATTCAGAAGCGATATCTGACAGGGATATTTTTAAGCTATCATCTCCCATGGAACAATTTGAGGCAATAAACCTATTTGATTCAAGTTGTTAAGTTTAAGAGCCAGGAGCCGTCTTGCCTTTTCTCCTTGATCCAAATAAAGGGCTTTGGTTTTGAGGGTGGAGAATTCAGCCTTCTGTCTCAGTAAGTTCAGGTAAGCATCCTTTAACTCTACTAGATCTTGTTTCACTAAATCAGAGGACTGGGGTGATACACTATGCTCCAACAACCGGATTTGTGATAATAGGGATTTAAGTTTCTCCTCTTGCATCTTTTTCCTTTTGGACGCCAATCCAATCAGAAGGCCACAAAGGTAGGCTTATAGGGCACACCGTTCAATATCAGGTCCACCTGTTGAATTGGTATTGATTTCAGAGAAGACTGTGATGTGCTCAACTATATATTTAACATGTTCTGGGTTTTTAAACAGTTGGTCGTTGACCTTCCATCGTCCACCCTTCGTGGGAACAGATACAAGGGAGATCAAGCACGACATCAGGGAATGGTCAGATAATGGGCCCGGGAGTATATTAGCCTCCGATACACTTGTAATCAAGTTTTGGGAAATTAACATATAGTTGATACGGGAAGACATGTGGTGGACCTGTGAAGTAAATGTGAATTCTTTAACTGTCGGGTGAAGGACACGCCAAATGTCTATCAATCCCACACCATCTAGTAATTCCCGTAGTGCTCGATGGGCTGGGGAAGAGTCCTATAAGTGACCTACTTGAGTGATCAATTTGTGGATCAACATCCAGATTGAAATCCACTCCTAAAATTAAGGGCGTATTTAAATTGGGCATAAGAATATTAAGTAAATTCATGAAAAAACTGGGGAGTCCGTATTGGGGCCATATATGCTAGCAAGTATGATGTCTGGTGTAGAGTTTCCCCTTGACTATAATGTAACGCCCTGCTGGGTCAGGTATAATTACATCGGAAGTAAATGGTATAGATCTGCGAATTAGAATCATAACCCTTCTACTCTGGGTATTGCCCTCAGCCAAGAAACACTGACCTATTTGTTGCCTGCGTAATTTGTCTGCCTCTGAATTTAGCAAGTGGGATTCCTGCACCATAACAATATCTGCAGCCAACAGGTTGAGATGTTTAAGGAGCTGGTACTGCTTAAGTTTCATGCCTTGCCCTCTGACATTCCACGTGACAATTCTCACTGTACCCGCGCATTGAGGTTTACATGCTGATAAATGTGTGAGCTTTATCCATTAATTTCTCCAGGTAACAGTTCCTGTGTAAGAATCCTCCCCAAAACTAACAAATCCCTTATTATATCCGTAACATGGTATAGACAGTAACCTGTAGTCCCAACCCACCCTCCCCCACTCGCCTATCATTCGCCTTATGCCTCATGCCCTACAGCCGTCCCCTCTTCCCAGCCACCCTCCTTGCTCTAAAACAATTGGAAATAAAAATCTCTAAAGTCCTTCTATGGTCAAACTCCACAAGATCCCACACTAATGCTTATTAGACAGATATCTAAACATGTTAAAAGTATCAAAACTCCATTATCATTCTTTTACATCAAGTGTGTTTTGAAACTGTAAATTTAAGTCCTTAGTATCTAGCTGTCATTCTAATACTGCTAAGTAATTCTCTGAACATCTAACAGATCGATTATCATTATTTTATATAACAAAAACATATACACGAGGTTGATCTAAGCCATATCTATATTAATAGGTTTACAGTAACACCTACCAGTAGCTTAGAGCTCCCTCCCATGTGTGAACAAACCTAAAGGAGCAACAGTAACACGCAAAGAAGATCCTTTACTATATCTTGCAACATAACTAGCATTAAAGTTTAAGACACTTCTAGTCCACAGCACTCTCTTTCACTCCTTTTTCTACTTATTATGAATGTTCATCAAGTCACCAGACTCGCCGTTTCCTCTGACCTTGTGCCGCTTACGACGTCTATCCGCGGGAATAAGAATAAAATAAAATAAATAAAAAAAAAGAGAGAGAAAACAAGGGGGGAATATCCAAATCCGAACTCGGTTCCACTCCACCGCTGAAGCGGCTGCTTAGGTTAGTGTCCATCCGTTGTGTTGAAGCCCCCCGCCTCGTGGAGACATTGTGTAGCAGAGAAAAACTCCCTCAAAGGGACTCGCTTAAACAGTTAAACGGATCCAGGCTTTAACTTGAAGGCTGCTTACCCAAAATGAGAAGAAAGACAGGAGATATTACTCCCCAGACTCTCCAGGGGATTACGGAGGACTATTAGAACAGTTCTTCTTTTCTAGCGCTGTACACAGCTTCCTCCCAGTCCAGGTTTATGCCTTTAGAGGATTCCAACAAGGGAGAGCACGATCCACTACAGTCTGCATTTTCCTTCTTCGGGCAAAATGCTGGGCAACAACAAAAACTTATCGGGGGTATAGGCTCCAACCCAAATCACAGGGCTAACTTAGAGCCAATACCATTATTGCCTGAGGGCAGATCACTTTCATCTGGTCAACGTGAAATATGTGTAAGGAGCGCAGTCAAGCTGGGCACTTCTGTTTTCCCGTAATAAATAAGAGTAGCTAAAATATTCAGCTTCAGAATGTACATTCCCTTTAGAAAACTTCTCTTTCACTCTTAAAGATCTGCATTACCAAGATAGATCTTCCCAGTCTCCCCTCAGGGACTCTTGAGATCAGGATAGGCAAGCTTGAACTGCGAAGATCATCAAAAGGGGTCCAGACTCCTGCAATGAGAACGTGAAGCCTGGCAGGATACACCATCCTGAATTTAATACTAGCAGCAATTAACTTAGCCACCAGTGGATGGAATGCCGTTCTTTTCAGGCGCACAGATGTTGGCAGATCCTGGGTTACTCTGAGGGTTTTACCTTTCCACTTAATATCTTGAAGCTCTTTACATTTTTGCAGGAAGTGTTGCTTTTCCAAGAAATTTAAGAAGCGGAAAATCAGCAGGCATGGAGGGGCACCGGTCACTGGCTTTGCACGGAGAGCCCTGTGAGCCCTTTCTATGATGTATTTATCGCCAAAGGGCGAGGGGCCAACCAGCTTCCGTATCAGCTTCTGCACAAATAAAACCGTATCGCACCCTTCTCCTTCGGTGAGCCCAATTAAAACAACATTATTCCAGCGACTACGCCCCTTAAGGTCCTCCACCTTAAGTTCCAACTTGGTCAGCCGCTGTCTGTAGGCGCTGAGCTCTGGGTCGAGTTTATCTTGTTTCTTCTCGAGCAAAAACAGTCGTGCTGAATTAACGGAGGCCCTTTGAGCAACTTCACTCAGCTGCGATGTCATAACAGCAAGATCCGAGGTAAGTTTGTGTAAATCATCTCGGAATGGCTTGAATTCCTCAAGAAATCTGTGCAGGGTGAGCGGCTCGTTGTCCCCAGTAGTGGCGGAGGTACTTAGGTTCTGGCTAGAGCCCGAGGCTTCTTTGGGGCCTTTTCGGGCATAACAGGCGGAGCGCGCTTTGGAAGCATTTTATTGCTCTCTAGTTCCAAATAACCAGACGGTTGTTATCTTAAGTGCTTCCTTGGAACTTCCAATGTTTTTAAAAGCCAACAGCTATATCGGGGGTTAGCGTATGTGCAGTAAAGGGACTTTTGGTGATCGGGTGGCTGGAGCTGTGCAAGGAAGCTGCTACTCTGCACAACACATCGCCGGAAGTCCACCCCATGATGTATTAAAAAGGGTAGTCAGTGGTGTTACTAGGTCTTCCCTTAGTTCTTTTAGAATTCTGGGGTGAATCCCATCAGGCCCCATTGCTTCATCCACCTTCAGTTTTAAGAGTTCTTTCAGAACCCTTTCTTCTGTGAAAGGACTAATATCAACCCCCCTATCCAGAGTGCTTCTACTGACTGGATTAGGTGTCTCCCCGATTTTCCATTGTGAATACTGAGCAGAAGTATTCATTCAGTATCCCTGCTTTTTCACTGTCGCTCTCTGCCCAACCACCTTCCTCTTTATCCAGCCTCAGTATCTCTGCCCTAGTCTTTCTTTGCTCCCTAATATACTTATAAAAGGTTTTATCCTCCTTCTTAACCAAGTTGGCCATCTTTTCCTCGGTTCGGGCCTTTGCTATTCCGACTGCCTTCCCTGCTTCCTTCTGCTTTAACTGGTACAGTTCTCTGTCCTGCTCCTTCTGTGTTTCTTTATATTTCCTGAATGCTACCTTTTTCTCCCTAACCTTCCCCGCCACTTCTTTGGAGAACCATAGTGTTTTTTTCTTTTGTTTTGATTTATTTGCTTCACACAAAGGCTTGTTGCCTCAGTGAGCCTGTTTGCTAGTGCTTTTCTAAGGCACTCTCCCATTTTGGCAAAATCAGCCCTCCTGAAGTCCATTACCTTCACTTTTGTATGGCTTGACTCTACAGCTAAGTTTATCATGAACCACACTGTTTGGTGGTCGCTTGTTCCCAGATGGCTACCCACTTCAAGATCAGAGATCCTCTCTCCGTCCCCATTTGCGAGTACGAGGTCTAAGATTGCTCCCTCCCAAGTGGGTTCCAAAATTAGCTGTCTGAGGCATGCCCCCTGCAAGGCATCGAGAATGGCCCTGTTCTTGGATGTGGCTGCAGCAAAGATGCTCCAGTTAACATCTGGCATATTCAGGTCCCCCATCAACAATATCTTCCCTTTCTCTACCTTCCTGAGGATGCCTTCTATCATTTCCTTGTCCATTTCCTCCCCCTGAGATGGGGGTCTGTATACAACCCCTGTGCAGATTGTGGTGTCATTTCCAGTCTCCAGGGTGACCCACAGTGCCCCCTCTCTTCCCTGTTTACCCTTTAGTTCTGTTGCTTTGATCCCTTCCCTTACATAGAGTGCTACTCCTCCTCCTCCTCTTCTTCCTTCCCTGCCCCTCCTGTGGATTGTGTACCCTGGTACGTTGACATCCCAGTCATGGTTCTTTGTGTACCATGTTTCTGTGATTGCCACGATATCCAGGCATCCCTCTTCCATCAAGGCCACCATTTCAGGGAGCTTTTTACCTAGACTATGGGTATTGGTACTAATTACTCTCCATTTTTTTATGGCTTTATTTCTTTTTGTCCCAACCCTATCCTTACTGCCTTTGTCTTCTCCATTTATCCCTGCTCTTCTCCCTATTGACTGCTCTGTCTTGGTGTTTTCCTCACTAACTACCCTGATTTTTGTTTGGGGGTGGCTAGGATTTCCCCCTTCTCCTTTTCAGTGCCTCCCTCCTTGGCTAGTTTAAATGCTTGCCAATGAAGCATTTAAACCTATCACCTGGGATCCTGGTTCCCCACCTGGATATATGCAGACCATTGCGCCAATATAGGCCTGCATCCCTCCATGTGGAACCCCAGTCCCCAAAGAAGCCAAATCCTTATGCTCTGCACTAGTTTTTCAACCAGTCATTGAATTCCATGGTGTGGAATACCCTAGCCTCATCCGTGCCATAGACTAGGTAGCACTGGTTCATCTACGAGCTGTCTTAGCAATGCCCTTTGTAGCTCCTACAGGACCTCCCTACGCCTGTGAATATCAAGGAACAGGAGGCAGAAAAATCATAAGAAATCAATTTACAAGGGAGTCAGAATAGGGATAACATAAGGAATACAAGCAGCAGACACAGAGTAGAAAATAAAGACAGGAAGAAAAATAGGAATAGATCAACAGGAAACAACATCAAGAAGGCCATGTCTACAAATGCCAGCAGATTGGGCAGCAAGGTTGTAGAACTGGAGGCAATCATGGTAGAGGAAGATCTGGATTTGGTGGCGGTAATGGACACATGGTTCATTGAAAACATAGACTGGGAAATAGTGACACCAGGGAATGTGCTATTTAGGAGGGACATAGTGGTCAAAAAGGGAGACGGGGTGGCACTGTACATAAAAGACACTATTAAAGCCACAGTGATACCAAGGGAAGGAGGGGAAGAGATGCTATGGGTGGCAGTGGAGACGAATGGAGGGACCATAATATGAGCAAGGGCAATATACAGACTGCCTACTGGATCTGGCACTGTCAAACAGGGACCGTGTAACCAGAGTCACAGTGGGGCCTTTTTACACCAAAACAAAGGTCTTAGATTTTAGGAGAGCAGACTTTGGGAGAATACAGAAGTGGGTTAGCACGGCTCTGGAAAATATACAAACTGCGGAGGGGTAGAGTAAAGGTGGGCAAAAATAAAAAGGCCTTAGAGAATGCCGTTGTAGAAGATATGTATCAAAGAATAAGAAAACAAAGAGATCAAATTGATTCTTCCAGAAAGTAGCAGAAGCTGTAATGGCAAAAAGACTAGCCTTCAAAAAGTACAAATCTACACAAAGGGAAAAGGATAGGGAGAAGCAGGGCTCTAAATAACGGCTGTCCACCCGTCTCGGACAACCGTTTTTTCATTGGGACAGGCGTTTTATTTTGTTTGCCTGTCCCTTGGACAGGCAGTTCTGCTTTATAACTTTGCTACACCTATTAGGGTGCTCGGACCCAACCACGGCACTCTGTTTAGGAAAAAGGGATGTCAGGACCTCATGATCTGAAGATGCACCACAAGGCTCGAAATAAGGGCGCTGAGCGTAATCTGCGCTTCTGTTTTAGTAATTGGCACCTGCCGCTTTAAGAGCAGCAAGTTAAGCGCTCCTAGTAGCTCCTTGTGTGTCTGCGCTCCATGCAGTAAGTAAATCACGACGGTGCCGAAATGGGATGTGAGCGAGTCGATTCGCAAGCAGAAAGGGAAAGGGGCATGAAATATAAACGCTGGCTGCAGGAAAGCCAAACTCCTAGAGCTGAAACTTCATGAGGACGAGTTAGCAAGCACAAAATGGAAGGCGGAAATATGCAAAGATGGAGAGCTGAAACTGGATACGGACAGGTCAGTCAGCAGAAAATGGAAGGGTGTGAATAAGCAAAACATGCTGGATAGCTGAAATTCATTTTGCTACGGAGAGTAAAGGAAAAAGATAGGACTACGTTTACAGTGAGTGCATGTAAAGAGAGGTAGGGACTGGTGGAGTACGTAAACTGACACCAGAGCATATGATGAGAGAGAGAGTGGGGGAAGTACTCAAACAATGATGAGAAGTTTGGAAATACTTAATCAGAGGAAGCCAGTTTAAGTATGAGCAGTCTAAGTTGAGCAGCATACAGAAGGAGGGGGAAGGATCTAGCCGTCTTCAGTGGAACTGTATAGCATGACAGACTTATACCCTTACTGCAGTTTCAGCTTTGCTGGAAGAGGTACAGTGTGTGTACACTGTAATAGCCTGTGAAAGTCAAGTATGTAATTTTACATTTTATTTTTTTTAGCTCTCATCATATTGTGCTTTCTATCAAGATGTTATTGTCCACAATAACATGGCTGCCATAGGGAGAGAGTGTCTGCCAACTTCTCTGCATCCTCTGCTGTACTAGTGCTTCAATGCTTCTTTTTTTTGGGAGGATGGGAGTTTAATATATCCTTCCTGCTCTAGTGTTCAAGGATGTTTGGCAGTGTTCACTTGTACAATACCTTACCTGTAACCTGCCACATTATGATTTTTTTCTCAGAATGTAAAAGTACATTTATTCACATATGCACTTTTACATTCTGAGAAAGAAATCATAGTGTGACAGGTTACAGGTATTGTGTAAGAGTTACCACTGCCAAACATCCTTCAACACTAAACCAGGGAAGGATATATTTTACTCCTACAACCTGCCCAACTCCAAAAAGCACTGAAGCATTAGTACAGCAGAGGATGCAGAGAAGTTGGCAGACACTCCTTCCCATGCGCAGCCAGGTTACTTTGGAGAATAAAATCTTGATAAAAGTACAGTACTTGTTGGTGAGCTCAAAACGTTCTTTATTTTTTATTTTAGTTTATCCAGGATAGCCCAGCTGAGATGCAACATCTTGTTTCTTGGGGGTCCTGCTTCTTACCTACAGCTTGAGGACTGGGGCACTGGGTGCTTGCTTATTCATTGAAGCAATAATCCACAGTAGTGTAGCCGGTTTATAGTGGGATTTACCTACTTCTGGTATAGTTTGGTCATGAGGGACGAAGGCCCAGTGACTTGACTTCACACCAGAAGTTGGTAAATCCCACCATAACCCACACCCTGCAGTGGATTATTAAAACAAGGTAAAAAAAATCTGAAACAAAGCAGTTGTGCAGAAGGGGAACAGAGAGTGAAAAAAAATTATATAAAAATAGTGTGGACAGGCAAAAGTTTTGTGGGACAGGCAAAATTTATGTCCCACCTATCCCTCGGACAGGCAACTCAAAAAAATTATTTCTAGCCCTGGTAATTACATACAGACTGAATCACAAGCCATCTGGAAAAAGGAAAAGCACTCAGAAGGACGAAAATAATCCAACTAATGGAATATCTGGCTGAACGGGTCTTATGAAAGAAGACCTTGGAGTACAGCCAACCCAAAGCCAGCTCTACGGCGAGAGGCAATATCCAAACTGTAGTGTTTCATAAAGGTATGGATAGAAGTCCAAGTTGCAGCTGTGCAGATGTCTGCTACTGACACATTCTTGAAACAAGCCGCAGAGGTGGCTACTCCTCTGGTGGAGTGACCTCTGACTTGACCAGGCAGGGTCTTGTTGTAACAGAAAGTGATGCAATGAGCCAACCATTTAGATAACTGCATTGCCCTCTCTTTTGTGAGCAAAAGAGACAAAAAGCTAATTAGATTTTCTGAGATCCTTAGCCCTAGTGGTATAGTATCTCAATATTCTGTGAACATCCAAAGTTTGCAAGAGGTACTCCCCCTGATTGGAGTTTTGCGTAAAGAAAGCAAGTAGTTCAATGGATTGATTCAGTGTAGATTCCGCTAGCACCTTAGAGAGAAACTTAGGGTTGGTGCACAGAGCCACACGTTCCTTGTGAAAAATCAAATACGGGATTTTGCACATCAAGGCCCGAAGCTCAGAAATCAGTCAAGCTAGCTGAAATAATGGCCACTAGGAAGAGTGTCTTCCAAAAGAGGAACTTCAAATCTGCTGAGGCTGCCGGCTCGAAAGGAGGCAGAGTAAGCTTCTCGAGAACAAAATTCAGATCCCAAGGAGGAGCAGGAATGCAGATGGGGTCTCAAATGGAGAACCCCTCTGAGGAATGTCTTAGAGACTTCCAATTGAATGAAAGTCCTGTCTCCAAAGGGGACATGGTAGGCCAAAACTGCTGCCATGTGGACCTTCAAAGAAGAATGACTGAGACCCAGATCGAAGAGATGATGCATGTAGTCCAGGACTCTTTCAACTGGGCAAGAGAAAGGCTCAAAGTCCTTTGATGAGGCCCAAATAGAGAATCGTTTCCACTTCATGGAGTAGGTGGACCTGGTTTACTAGGTTTTGTATTGGAAAAAAGAAGGATGAGGCCCATCTAGATTTTCTCCCACAATCATGTGGGCTATTTATATGGTTGAGTTGTAATGTAACCATTTGTCAAGACCTTTTATTAAAGTATCAATAACACCACAATCAACCACTACCTGTGGCAATCTGGAGTTGGGCTATCCTGGTGGAAGACTTTCTGGCCTCAACCAGAATATCTGATACAAGCGGAGAAACACCAAACTGGGCTTGAGTTATGTCTACGGGAGCCATGCATGCAACTGAAGGAATCTGAGACCTGGATGAATAAGGGTCCCTTAATCCTGGGTCAACAAGTGTTGTGACAGAGGAAGAGAAAGCGGAGGTTCCTCTGAAAACTGCTGCAGAAGACAGAACCACACTTTTCTGGGCCAGAATAGAGCAATGAGGATCATCCGGGCTCCTTCTGTTCTGAGCTTGTGCAAGACCCTTGGAATTAAGGGAACTGGAGGGAAGGCATAGACGAATCTGTCCCTCCAGTCGAGAAACAGAGCATCCCGCCAGAAAATGTCTTGTCCTGGAGTGAGCAAGCAGAAAGCGGGAAGTTTTGTATTTTGAGGAGATGCGAACAGGTCTACCCAAGGGGTTCTCCAGAGCATAGAAACATAGACTTTGACGGCAGATTATGACCGCTAGGCCCATCTAGTCTGCCCATTTCCCAACCTACAGGATAGGCCGCAGATCCTATTTAACCAACAGCTTATATCTTCCTGCCCCCCACAAGAATTGCCTTATGTCTGTCCCATGCATTCTTGAATTCTCCCACAGTTTTAGACTCCACAACTTCCTCAGGAAGGCTGTTCCATGCATCCACTACCCTCTCTGTGAAATAATACTTCTCACATTGCCCCTGAACCGCCTCCTTCTATCTTTTAAATTGTGTCCCCTTGTTCTTGCAAGTCTCTTTTTCTGAAAGATGCTACCCTCTTGGACTTTGTTGATTCCTTGAGGTACTTGAAAGTTTCTATCATGTCCCCCTCTCCTTCTTTCCTCAAAGGTATACATATTAAGCTCCTTTAGTCTCTCCTCATCTGGCTTCTCTTGCAGACCCTGCACCATTTTAGTTGCCCTCCTCTGGACTGCCTCTATCCTGTCTATGTCCTTGAGGAGATGGGGTCTCCAGAACTGGACACAGTATTCCAGATGGGGTCTCACCAACTATCTGTACAGAGGGACAACAACTTCCTGTTTTCTGCTGCTGATGCCTCTCCCTATACATTTCAGTATACCCCCGGCCCTCCCTACTGCCTTCTCACATGGCTTGCTAACCTTAAGGTCATCTGATATGATTACCCCCAGGTCCCTTTCCTGTTTTGTTGTTGTTACTGCCTCCCCACCCATTGTGTATTCTTCCCCTGGGTTCTTGTTTCCCAGGTGCATTATTTTGCACTTTTTTGCATTGAATCCTAGCTGCCATACGTCAGACCATTACTCCAACCTTGCCAAGTCCCTTTCATCCTTTCCACGCCTCCTTGTGTATCAACCCTGTTGCAGATCTTTGTGTCATCTGCAAAAAGGCATACTTTTCCTTCCAGTCCCTCTGCAATGCCACTGATGAAGACATTAAAAAGGACTGGACCCAATACTGAACGCCATGTACCCCACTAGTAACCGCCTCTTCTTCAGAGTGGACTCCATTTACAATTACCTTCTCTGTCCTGTTGTCCAGCCAATGTTTTACCCAGGCTACCACCCTGGGACCCACTCCCAGGCTGGTTAATTTGACTAATAATCTTTTGTGTGGGACTGTGTCAAATGGCTTGCTAAAGTCTAGGTAGGCCATGTCCACAGCCCCTCCCTGGTCTACTACTTTGGTCACCCGAGCAGGAAGATGTTGTCTACTACCTCTTGATCCAGTTCCCATTTGTGGGCTCTGGCTGAAGACCAACTGAGGTAGTCTACCAGCATGTTTTCTACTCCCAGAACATGAACTGCCGTCAGGTGACGGTTGTGCTGCATAGCCCAACTCCAAATTGTCATTGCTTCCCTGCACAGAGGATAGGAACGAGTTCCTCCCTGCTTGTTGATGTCCCAGAAGAGACACATGTCTGTCTGGATGGTTAGATGACCAGGAAGAATAGAGGAGTGCAGGGCCTAGAGGACATACAGGACTGCTCTGAGTTCAAGCACATTTATGTGCAGATTCTGCTCAAGCCTGGACTAGCTGTCCTGAGTCTTGCAAGATCCTAGATGGGCTCCCCAGCCCTCTCCTGAGGCATCTGTTGTCAATGTCTTGGGGGGGGGGGCGATACTGAAGTGAACACCCAGAGAAAGGTTCTCTGGAACCATCCACCACTGTAAGTCCCCGACCATGGGATCAGAGACTAGAACCTGCTGGTCTAGGCCATCCAGTGTTTGGTCCCATTGAGACCAAAGCATCCACTGAGAGATCCTCATATGGAGCTGAGCGCGTGGGACTGTCTGGATAGCAGCCGCCATTAGCCCGATGAGGCAAAGGACTGACCATGTACCGACCCTTCTGTGACTGGACAGCAGATGCACCTGAGTCTGTAGGATGTCCACTCTGTCTGGAGGCAAAAAGGCCTTGCCGATGGTCATGTCCAGGATCGCTCCTATGAACTGGAGTCCTTGGCAAGGGACTAAATGGGACTTTGCCTGGTTGATGGCGATACCCAAGCTGGTGAAAACCTGCAGGGTGAGGGAAAGAGAGTGTAGAAGCTCCTCCCTGGACGTGGGCCACCAGGAGCCAATCATCCAGGTACGGGAATACCTGCACTCCCTGGGTACACAGGTGGACCGCTACCACAGACAGACATTTGGTAAATACTCGAGGGGACAAGGAAAGACCAAATGGGAGGGTCTTGAATTGGTAGTGGTCCCCCAGAAAAAAAAAAAAAAAAAAAAGGAATTTACGGTGGGAAGGGCGAATGGGGATGTGCAGGTAAGCATCCTGCATATCCAAAGTGCACAGCCACAGTCCCGGCCAAAGAAGAGGCAGAAGGCTCTGCAGGGAGAGCCTTCTGAAGCGTTTGTACTCCATGAACATGTTCAGGGAACTGAGATCTAAGCTAAGTCTCACATCTCCCATTTTCTTTGGAACTGGCAAGTAATGGGAATAGTAACCCATCCCCCAAAGGTGGTTGGGAACTGGTTCCATCGCCGCCTTCGAGAGAAGGGAGGAGATTTCTTCCAGGACCAGAGAAAGATGTTCCGGGGAGTAACATGACTTTGGGGGTGACCTTCGGGGTGGTTTCTGGAGAAACTCTATTGAATGTCCTGCTGCGATCAGCTGTAGCACCCAAGCATCTGATGTTATCCTCTCCCAACCTGGTAGATGGAAGGAGAACCTCCCTCCTACTGGCTCCTCTGGTATCTCCAGAGGCCATGGGAGAAGTGAGGAGTCAGGAGGTCTGGGGCAGTGCAGCGGTCGAGGCTCCCGCAGTTTTTTTTTTTTTTTTTTTTTTTTTTTTAAGGGGAGTCTTGGTTGCTGGAGGGGCCCCGACGTCTGCTGGCCTGCTTGCCCTGTGGTTTAGCTTTTTGTCGATTATGTCAACGAAAAGGGTGTCGCTGTCCCTAAGGGGGTCTGTACAGAGAGTCTACAGACTTAAGTGCAGTGCCCTTCTCCTTCAGATAGGTTATGATGTGCTTGACCTTACCACTGAACAGCACCAAACCCCTGAAGGGCACATCCTGAACAGCGGATTGCACTTCAGGGACTAAACCTGACACTCTGAGCCAGGCATGACACCGAAGACGTACGGCGAAAGCTGAACTCCGACCAGCTGCATCCACTGCATCGTAAGTGGCACGAAGCATGTGCTGACTGGCCGAATGAGCAGAACGGACAAGGTCAGACACTTCCTGTTTCGTCTGAGACTCAGGAAGAGAGTCCAATTTAGATTCCACCTGACTCAGGATAGTCTTCTGGTAGTCCTTACATATGTGCTACATAATTCAGGGCCCTAATACCCAGGGTAGAAGACACATACAGCAAACCTTCTTCTCATACTGGTCCAGAATCCAAGACTCCTTGTCAGGCGGAGACAAGCTGAGATGTTTGGGGTTATTGGAGAGGCAATGAGTGGCGCTAATCACGACCGAATACACCTTGGGGTGTAGATTCAGAGAATCTACACCCTCAGGAGCCTGATATAGCCAATCTGCCTTCCTTGGTAGGGGGGGCTAACACAGATGGTTGTTTCCAAACAGTGGACACAAGATCCACGTGAAGCTTTATCCAGGGTGGAATCAATGTAGGAGCGGTCTCAGGCAGATCCAAGTGGGCAGCAGCAAGCTGTTTACACTGTGGATCTGGCTCCAGAGATTGCCACTGATGCACTTCCTGGATCTTTCTCAGTAATTCCAGAAAAGAAGAATCCTCTGGAGGAGACTTCGGAGTCCTAGGTCTGGGTCGTTCTGGAATACAAGGCTCATCATCCGGATTGTAGCATCCCCCTGAGTTCAAGCCAGAGATCTCCGACGTAGAAGAGAAAGACTCCTCCCTACACGGGAGAGGAATGGTCCCTTTGGGAAGCCCTCTGGGAAGCATTTCCTTCCCACCCCTGGCATCTGGGGGAGGGAGTCTCCAATCTCCAGCGAAGGGGATCCTGTGTAGGGTCCAGTGCCGGAAGACGACTCTCCACCTCCCTGGTGAGCTGAGCCTTGGCCTCAGCCCACCAGGCTGCCAGAGTCTCCTTCATGTCCACCGCCAGCTGTGGTGTGGGTGGAGGAGGGGGATACGAATATTGGGGATATCCGTATGGTGAGTACCCATAACCTGATGGTGGGAAGCCCGGCATCGGGTACTGAAGTTCCGGGTACTGCGGCGTCAGATAAAGCGGTGTCGGGTACCATGGTGTCGGATACTGCGGTACCGAGTAGGGCAGCACCGGATTTAGCGGTGTCAGATACCCGGGTGCCAGGGGCTCTGATGAAGCAGAGGGCCCTGGCAAAGGCCCAGCAGGTGAGCCAGATAAGTGTTGCCCCGCGGGCATCGGGCCCGGCACAAGAGCGTCATCAGGGAGAGGGACGTCGGCTAGCATCGGGTAGGCTGGCATCGGAGCTGGCGTCTGAGGGTCTGGCATCAGGGGGTCTGGATCAGCAGGAGGGAGCCCTGATGTCAGCATGTCCAGCTCCTCCATGACAACTGGGGATGGAGGGTTGGAATCCCCAGGGTCCAGCAGAGGAGACGCAGGAGTCTCAGAGGGCAACGGCAAGCATTATGGTGAGCCTGGGACATTGGACTGGCCAAAGGGGTCCGACATAGGCTCTTTTGCTCGGCGGTGGTAGGAGGGGCCAACGTCTGGCTTATCGGAACCTTTACCTGATGGAGGTCACGCTGGAGATGCGGCCATTAAGGGCGAACTAACAACCGTGCTCCTTCCCGAAGGAGCCAGCGGCTTACCCATCTTGTCCAGGTGGACGGCAGCGGCACCGGCGTCTGACTTAGAGGACCCACTTGACCCAGAGGGCCGTGTGGCAGTAACCTTCCCAGGGGCAGAAGTCTCCTTTACCCCGGAGGAACCCGAGGGGCCCGAGCAGGAGCCCGACCGGAGGGGCGACACCTTCTTGGACACCACCAAGACAGTTGTCGAGGAGCGGTCACTTTTAGGACCGCGACTCCAGACGGAGTCGCGGAGACTGTGGAGGTACAGTCCTGGTCCCAGTGCTTCTCCCTCTTTTTGTGGCCTTCAGAGAAAGTGGAAGCCTGCCTCAACTTTTTAAACTCCTTCTCCATGGAAGCCATCCTTTTCTTCAGAATATGGGTCTCCAGGGACTGCTGCCTCTGTTTTCTGGTGGCTGAATTTAATTTCTGGTGGTGTTTGCACTTCTCCATAGGATGGTCTGGGCCTAGGCAGAAGAGGCACAGGGAGTGTCGGTCCTTATGCGGCAGCTGGAAACCACACGAGTCACTTGTTTTTATGCGATTCGGAAGGCGTAGGGGACGACATACACGGATGTTTTAGAATAAAAGTTGGGGGAAAAAAAAATCAGTCAAAAAGTTCAGAAACTAACCGACGAAAGACTGACAAGCTACGAACTCTACCACGAGGAACTTTCACAAGTCGACGGCGGGAAAGAACTGGAAGGCGGGCATGGGGGACCGCCCCTTTATACTGACATCGCACAACGTCGGTCACCTGACGTGGGGGCGGTCTCCCGCCTGAGACTGCTAGCTAGAAATTTTTCTGTGGGGTCCTGATGCCTGCCGGGTCAGTCCTATATGTTAATTACCTACTGCAAGAGCCCTCTTGAAGTAAGATCTTTATCTGTGGGGACACTGCATAAACTGTGTAAAGACTGTATACACAGCCACCATGTTTGCAGCTATCCACCAATTGGAAAGCAAGAATTTACAGCAGAGACTTTTGGGACAGTGCCAGAAACTTGTGGGGGAAAAGAGAGGTACAAATTTGGGCGCCCAAATGCTGTCCAATTAAAAGACTAAAACTGTCACTGGCAGCTTGGGCAGCCAATCAACATTCTGGAACTTTGGTCCTTATTTAAGGAAGGACAGTTTGAACAGAGTCAGTTGAAGTTGGTTCTGCAGCCAGTACAGAGCCAGGCTGGAGCTTCAAGAAGAATGGGGCGCTACTTGCAGCTCGGGGAATTTCGGGAGAGGCCTGCTAAACCTCTCCACAGCCTGAACGCTTACTTCAAGTGTGGGACTGCCAAGTCTGCAGATACAGCTGCAATCCTCCAAAAGGAAAAAAAAAAAAGAGAGAGATCTTTTCCCCAGAGCTGAATTTCCAGACTGATGTGGGGTCAAAGCTGCTGAAAGATCCCATTTGCTTCTCTGTGAGAAGCTGTTTTTGCCACCAGGGGCTGCACCTGAATTTAATTACTGGGGCTACAGGAACTGTCTCCAGTCCATTTGCCAAAGAGGGAGAGCTGAACTGCTTTGTGCCAGCTTGCATATCAAGAACTGCAACTTGCCTGACCTACAGTCCCTGATGTGGACACCATCTTACAGTATAAGGGATACTGGTATTTACTCACGCTTGCTGTGATGTATTATGTATTGTTATATTTCTGGTTTTAGTGCACCACCTACAGCCATTAGCAATAATGCTACAATCAGCATATTATGTGAATTAGTCCACTGTAACCAAAAAGTAGTGTTAGTCAGCATAATTGCTTAACACTGCAAATGTAAACCTAACAACCTTGGGTGTGAGTTTCTCACCTTACCTACCAATAGAAATGCTTTGTTTGGCTTTTCTACTATGCAGATGAGCCCACTACCAGGTAATGGGCCTTGTTATCTCTGAATATATAACTTTGTGTAATACTGTTTTTCACCGAGTTTTTCCTGTAATGGCACAGGGCATTTGGAGGTTCAGGACTTCCCAGCTATGGTAAGCTGTCCTTTTTATACGTTCTGGGTAATAAACCTTTTATTCTGCAACACCTGCTCCTGTATCATGTTTTGCCATCAGGGAAAGATCCTGCCTTGATCATGACAGCACTAGGACGAGGGGCCATGATATGAGGCTGGTAGGGGGAAGGCTTAGAAGCAATGCGAGGAAGTACGAAGTGGTGGGTGCAGACACTGTGGAGGCATTCAAGCATGCACAGAACAGGCAGAAGGGACTAGTGAGATTAGGGAAGAGGAAGTACAGACACAGTTCTAGCAGGACTTATAGTTAAAAAGTAGGAGAGAATGTGAGAACAGGACAGACCAGATGGGCCAGGGGGGATCCTTTTCTGCTGGCAACTACTATGGAGTTACTGTATGTAACTATGTAATAAATAAGAAGAATGGTACTTGCACAGTTACAACAACATTTTAATTATATAGCTGGGAGGAGGAGGAGGAGGAGGAGGAGGAGGAGGATCGAGAGTCCCAATGGATGCTCTCCTCCCCCTGGGGTGCTTTGTGCACCTGACACCCCGACGCCGGTGGAAGCAGGGGCATTGGGGCACTAGGCGGCTCTCTGCAGTTGGGGTGGGGAGGATGTTGTGGGCATTTGATGACAGTGTGCGTCAGCACGCCGCCTGTCTGGACATCAGTCTTCTGTGCTGACGCCCTCAGGGAAGGAGAGACTAAGGGGAAGAAAAAGTGGAAAACACCCCTCTCAGGCCAGGATGATGACCAACCCCAGCCCCGATCACCTACCACGGGCAGACACTGCTGTGCAGGCTCTCCAGTGGAAGAGGAGCACGGTAGGAAGATAACGGAGCGAGCCTGGCACACTAGGGGCAGACGCTGTGGGAGGGATTATGGGACTGATCGGTCCAAAGGAGCGGACCAAGTGGGCAGTAGGCAGGGATAAAAAGAAAGTGGAAAAAAAATGTTTAATTATATATACACACATATTTCCACACTTTACTGCCAATCACAACCAGTATGTAATTCTAAGATAGTAATGCCATAAGACAGAAAGAGCACTTGAAATTTAAATTTTTGATAACTGATCCTGTACTTGATGCTGTAGTAGACATTGACAAAACACAGACAGAGCACTGTGACACAGTGTTGGACCACAGCTGTATAGGTATCAATAGTTGGTCTCGAAGTGAAATATGTTTACAGCCATATCAACCGATGATGGTTATGTTCCCTTTTACTTGGGCCAACATTATTTTGATGATTTAATAATGGTGCTGTTTACTGTGGCTCAAGTTAGGTCAGCCTTGGAATGTGTTGATTTTTGCATCTGAAACACAAACATACACACACTGGTGTAACATCAATCTTGTCACACACACATACACCCAGGTATGCCATGACACATAGCCAACAGATACCAGACCACTCTCAGAAGGACAGAAATAATGGCAAACAAACTTTTTTAGCAGAAAAGCCAAATTAAGCACATTTATTAGGGTTCCATCACAAACACAGACGTGTATAATACCATCTGTGTCTGCGCTCGAGCCCTAATATATGTGCTTATTTAACTTTTCTAGTAAAAATTAAAAAAGTTTGTTTGCCATTCCTTATGTCCTTCTGAGAATGCACCAGTATCTGTTGGTTGCTGGTCAAACTGTGGGGTTTGGGCATAACCCTCAGTAGCACCGCCGGTGACCTGCTGAGCATGGAGCTTACTTGTTTGTTGGACTGCTGTATCGCACAGCCTGGAATTACACAGAAATATGTACAATGTAAACCAATGAAATTATGCGATTAGGGCAAGTCCCTGCAGCACCGCACACAAAGAGCAACGCAAATATCGCCGCAGCAAAAGGGCAACCAGAAAAAATGGGAGACCGCCACAAACAGCGACAGTCCTAAACGAAAAAATATAGATTCTGTTTTTAGCAGGGTCTATGCCCCCTGCACCCCCCAAAAATTAAATAATCAATTCTGGGGGGAAGCGGACTTATTAAAAAAAAAAGAAAAAGAAAATTCTATTTTGTATTGTTGGACCCGAAACCGGGTCCACTAGCTCCGAAGGCGGTGATTCTAGCCACTATACCAAACAGCCAGCTCAGCAAGGTTTGGCCACACATCTTCCCATATCCCGTCATATCACGTGCAGTTCACTGTTACACTCACTATACAGGATCATTCGCTGCAATGGAATGGTCGCCCTAAACATGAGTGGTATTATTGAGTCGCTCATTTTGAGTTGCTCAATAATACTCACCCATACAGGGTGCTACCAAACCAACACCCAAATATCAACTCAGCACACACACACACACACACACACACACATATGCTATAATACTAAGACTACACACAATACACTGCAACACACAGTATGACACAATATTGTATGCAGGAACACTGCTAAGCATACACAATCAACTCCACAAACACATAACAGTGTAGGGTATAGTTTCATAAGTATTCTTCACACACACACACACACACACACCCCTCAACACGCACATGCTGTTGCATAAACCATATGCTACAATGCCCTAAAACTAACACACCAACGCATGACCAAACACACAGCATACACTTATGCCACACATGCACTGGCTTAATTAACAAGAATAAGACATGGAAGATCTACGAGAAAACATTGTCATTTTTATCAGCATTATAAAAAACAGATTTAAACACTTAGTGAGAACACAAAACCTTTACTGAATATTACTTTATGCTGTCAGACAACGTACAATGCATACATAAAAAGTGCCATTTTAATTTCAAAATCGTTATCTTCAACACCGCCACTGTGCCAGCTCACACCCATGCCTGGCTGTGACACAACACACATACATTTATTTATTTAACATGTTGGTACCCAGGAAAGGCACGCTGCACCAAGGATCATTACCAGGTGCAACCCCAGGATATTAGGGTTACATAAAGAAAACAAACAAATGAAAAATATAGAAACAAGTAGACAAAATGTGGCAATATATATACAGATATACATGAGAGTAGGTACAATCAGCTATATGGCAAATAAGTCACATTGTAAATATTACTTCAGTGCTAAAATAAACTATTTTACATACATCAGTAAAATCAGATTCAAGCTGTACCACAAACAACTATGACCACACACACACACACACACACACACACACACACAGCCACAAGGATCACACTACAGTTCATACTGCTGTATCCATGGACAATGCCAATGAGACCACAAATAAAGTTGTGCAGTGAATACCAAATACAGCTGTGTTCAGGATAATACCACAGCATGATGGGGCACAGACATGGGGTATCTGTGTGTGTACAATAATATGATGGGAAGCAGTATAGTAAAGCGCAGATGGTAAGAGCACTGAGCAACACACATGGAGAACTGGAGAACCCCATGCTGGGGTGTATTGTCAGGGGAATCACCTCTAGGAGGGAGGAAATTATCCTGCCGTTGTACAGGTTGCCGGTGAGACCGCACTTAGAGTACTGTGTGCAGTTCTGGTGCCCCTATTTAAAGAAGGATGCCAAATTACTGGAGGGGGTCCAGCACTGGGTAACAAAGATGATCCTTGGACTGGGGGACAAACCATATGAGAAAAGACTGAGGGAGCTCAATATGTATTCCCTGGAGGACAGAAGAGAGAGAGAGGGAAAGAGGATAGAAGGGAGAGAGGGGATATGATTGACACCTTTAAGTACAAGGCATGAATAGGCTTAGTACTGAGGGCATTTTTAGATTAGATTAAAGGAGGAGGGGACACAGTCTGAAATTGGAGGGTGGAACATTCAGGAGGTGAATAAGGAAGCACTATTTCATGGAAAGGGTGGTACAAAGTGAAACACACACCAAGAGGAGGGGATATCATTGAAATCTGTGTGCAGTTTTAAGAGGGGTTGGGATAGGGTGAAAAGTAAGGTCAAAAGTGAGGGGAAGCTGGGGGGGTCAGCAGACATGGGTGATGGACGTGGTGGGCCAGCTGCAGCAGAACAGACTGGGAGCTGCACACTCAAGTAGACTCGACAGACTGTATGGCCTGTATCTGCTGGCATTTTCATATGTTCGTATATAACTGGGTTTTAATCCAACAGACATCACATGAATAATGTGTTAGCCCGGAACCCCATGTAAAATTACTCGGCATACTGTGTCTTTGTGTACAAAAGAATTAAAATAAATAAAAGGAGAATGGTAGGAAAAAAATATAAAAGGGTGTAGTGTATGTGTGTACTTACAGAGACACAGTTACTTATGCGTGCAGGTTACTTGTATACATATCGTAACCCAGAGGACTAAGGTGCAGGGTATCTGTGTAGGTACAGTCACATGATGGGAATGAAGTAATGGAGTTCCGTTACTGTACAGGAAAACAGAAGAGTAAGGGTGAGAGGTATCTGTTTATGTACAGCAACAACATGGGGTAGGAGGCTGGGTATCTGTGTACATACAGTCACTCAGAGTGGTTAGGGGCAGGACAACAGGCCACATGCAGTAACACTGAGGTGCATGATATTTGTACAGGTGTACATACAGTTACTCAGAGTGGTTAGGGGCAGGGTAACAGGCCACATACAGTAACACTAAGGTGCATGATATTTTTGCAGGTGTACATACAGTTACTCAGAGTGGTTAGGGGCAGGACAACAGGCCACATACAGTAACAATGAGGTGCATGATATTTTTACAGGTGTACATACAGTTACTCAGAGTGGTTAGGGGCAGGACAACAGGCCACATACAGTAACACTGAGGTGCATGATATTTGTACACCATACATCTCAAATATTATGGATTATGACGGACATCAATCATTCTACCCATCAAAATTGCTCATCCATTGGGCCGACCCACTGGCGCAGCAGTTAGATTTCCACTTGCAACGCTGGCGACAGGGGTTCAGAAACGAGACCCGAGTGCCAGAGGGCTGGCTGGGGAGGTAATCTGAGCGACCGCCGGGCTGCTTAGGTCCTTCGGGGGAGGGGTATCTTGGCCTGGGGTGGTCTGACCTCTGGTATCTGCCAAAAGGAACTGCAGCCCTGGTGCCCGACCAATGGGGGAGCATGATAGACACCAGCGTAAGCTGTGGCGTCAGGGCACGCCGTGCTAGGGATTTACATCAAACAAATACACCTCCTGAGCAACACCAGTGCGACGGATCGACAGGGAGAGTTCTCCCCAGTCAAGCCAGCCGCCGTACAGGTCCCCGAAGATTTGATTCCTTGGGGCAGAATGAGGGCCCCCCCCCGACCTCGGCTGTGAGGTATGCCAGTAGCTCCATGCGGGGGAGACCTTGTGCGGATGGTAGGTGGGCAGGGCAGTCTGGTACAGCTCAAAGGGTGGGGAAAAATATCAAATTAAAAAAAATGTTTAAATTGCTCGGCCATCATACATCCCTCCCATCACAGAAAAGGTGCTGCAAATTCAAAATATTACAACATGTTCATTCAAAAATAAACTCTGGACAAGTAAAGACAATGGTGTCCACAGTGCTTTAAGGTATAGTATTCTCCATGTTTGAAGATGTGTCGATCATAATGAGGGTCAGTGAATATGGATAGAGTAAACATGACTCTCGTTACATAATAGTAACCAGAAACTGCAACTGAAACAATCAAAACCGTGCCAAAAACATAATCAAATAAATAAACAAATTATTGTAAGCAGTACTCCAGGTCAAGGATACAGATTTATTTGTGAGGTAAATCAAATCCCCACTCTACATCCCCTGAGGAAATCAAGAAAGAATTTTCACACTTCAAATGGCCTCGGAACTAACAGCCGCACTCTAAAGCGCTGCTTTATAAATGTAATCTGTCAGTTTGAATACCTTATCTACAGGGTTTGAAATAGCCGGTATTGCATCACACTTTGCAATGTGAGCTAGTTGCTCATGCAATGCATTTTTATTTTGGATCACAAAAAAATGCGATCCATTATGTGAACCTCCTCAGCCCCCAATTCTACCTACCAGTTTCACTAGGGTGATCCAGGGGAGTACTCATCCTATGGACATGTGACTTCTGGCTTTCTCGGGTGTTTTGTGTGTGCAGTTAAATAAACTGCATTTTTTTTACTGCCAAAGTTGCTGATTAGAGTAGGAAACAAGTGTTCACTCACATCGGAGGGGGGCCAGCACCTTTTCTCCATTGACCTACCACTGCCCACTGACATCGCTGAGACCACAACACTTGACTGGTTTGTTTTGGTGTCATTCATTAAAGCAAGGGTGAGACTCGGTTGTATTTTCGGTCGGGTGTTCAGTTAGGGTCAGCCCTGGGGGTCGAGAACTCCTCTTTTGTTTTTTGACCCTTGTCTATAGTTGACATACTATGCAAGTCAGAGTGCCCTGATCGTTTTAGCGTTGGACTGAAGGACAGCTGGGTGCATGAAACATAGAAACATAGAATTTGACGGCAGATAAGGACCGCTTGGCCCACCCAGTCTGCCCATTTCCCTACCTACTGCATAAGCTGCAGATCCTAGTTAACCAGCAGCCTACTTCTTCCTACCCCCACCCCCCAGAACTGCCTTATGACTATCCCATGCATGCTTGAATTCCACCACTGATTTTGACTCCACAACCTCCTCCAGAAGGCCGTTCCATGCATCCACAACCCTCTCTGTGAAAAAATACTTCCTTAAATTACCTCTGAGCCGCCCCCTCTATCTTCAAATTGTGCCCTCTTGTTCTTGCACACCTCTTTTTTTGAAAGATGCTACCCTCTTGGACTTTGTTGATTCCCTTGAGGTACTTGAAAGTTTCTATCATGTCCCCCCTCTCCCTTCTTTCCTCGAGACTATACATATTAAGCTCCTTAACTCTCTTCATATGCCTTCCGGTGCAGACCCTGCACCATTTTAGTTGCCCTCCTCTGGACAGCTTCCATCCTGTTTATGTCTTTGCGGAGACTGGGTTTCCAGAACTGCACACAGTACTCCAGATGGGGTCTCACAGCTATCTGTACAGAGGGATATCTTCCTGTTTTCTACTGGTGATGCCTCTCCCTATGCATCCCAGTATCCCCCCAGCCCTCCTTGCTGCCCTCTCACATTGCTTGCCCGTCTTTAGGTCATCTGATATGACTACCCCCAGGTCCCTTTCCATTTTGTTGTTGTTAGTATCTCACCCCCATTGTGTACTCTTCCCTGGGTTTTTGTTTCCCAGGTGCATTACCTTGCACGTCTTAGCATTGAATCTAAGCTGCCATACATTTGACCGTTCCTCTAACCTTGCCAAGTCCCTTCTCATCCTTTCCACCCCACCTGTGCATCAACTCTGTTGCAGATCTTAGTGTCATCTGCGAAGAGACATACTTTCCTTCCAGTCTTTCTGCAATGTAGCTTATTAAGACATTGAAGAGGACCAGTCCTAATACTGAACCCTGCGGTACCCCACTAGTAACCCTCCTTTCTTCTGAGTGGACTCCATTTACTATTACTCTCTGTGTCCTATTCTCCAGCCAATTCTTTACCCAGGTTGTCATCTTGGGACCCACTCCCAGGCTGGCTAACTTGTATATTAATCTTTTGTGTGGGACTATGTCAAATGCCTTGCTAAAGTCTAGGTAGGCCATGTCCACAGCCCCTCCCTGATCTACTACTTTGGTCACCCAGTCAAAGAAATCTATCAGATTCGTCTGGCATGACCTTCCGCTGTAGTCCATGCTGCCTAGGGTCCTGTGCCCCTCTGGCCTCTAGATACTCGACAATTCTCTCCTTTAGAAGTGATTCATCATTTTCCCTATCACTGAGGTTAAACTAACAGGTCTACAGTTTCCTGCTTCTGCCTTGCTCCCACTTTTGTGAAGGGGAATCACATCTGCCCTCCTCCAGTCCTCGGGTACCACCCCATCCTCCCATGATTTGTTAAAAAGGGTAGCCAGTGGTGTCACTAGTTCTACCCTTAGTTCTTTTAGAATTCTGGGATGAATCCCATCAGGCCCCATTGCTTTGTCCATAGATTCATAGATACATAGATACATAGACAGTGTCGGCAGATAAGGGCCTATGGCCCACCCAGTCTGCCCATTTGAGCTTGTAAGTTCAGTTTGTTTTCCTAGAAGTCTATTTCCCCTTACCCCTGACCTCTAGAATTCCTTTACGTCTATCCCATGCATTCTTAAATCCCGTGATTGTTTCAGCCCCACCACTTCCTCTGGCAGGGTGTTCCCTTGTCCACCACCCGTTCTGTGAAGAAATTCTTCTCATGTTTCCTCTGAATCGTCCTCCTCCAACTTCATCCCATGCCCTCTAGTCCTGAAACATCTTTTTCGCTTAAAAAATAGTGTTTTCCTGCACCCTGTTACTCCCTGTAAGATACTTGTATGTCTCTATCATATCCCCTCTCTCCCTCCTCTCCTCCAGGGAGTACATGTTCAGTTCCTTCAACCTGTCTTCAAAGGATTTGTGATGCAATCCATGCACCATCTCTGTTGCCCTCCTCTGAACCTTCTCTACCCTGTCTATGTCCTTACGTAGGTATGGTCTCCAGAACTGTACACTGTACTCCAGGTGGGCCTCACTAGTGTCTTGTATAGTGGAATTATGACCTCCTTTTCCTGCTGGTGATGCCCTGCCTACATCCCAGCATCCTATTTGCTTTACCTGATGCCTTGTCACACTGTTTCCTACCTTGAGGTCATCAGAGATGACAACCCCAAGATCCTTTCCTGCTTGGTGCATGCTATATCCTCACCCCCCCAACTGATATATTGTGCCAGGGTTTTTGTGCCCCATATGCATTAGCTTGCACTTCTTTGCATCGAATCTCAACTGCCAAAACCCTTGACCATTCTTCAAGTTTCTGCAGGTCCCTTCTCATTCTGTCTACACCCTCTGGTGTGTCTACTCTGTTACAGAGCTTTGTGTCATCAGCGAACAGTGAAATTCTGCCTTCTAGATCCTGCGCAATGTCACTGATGAAGATGTTGAATAGGACCGGTCCCTTTCTGATCCCTGTGGTGCCCACTGGTCACTCTTCCCTCTGTGGAGTGACAGCCATTTACCACCACCCTCTGTGTCCTGCCACCCAGCCAGTTACCTACCACCACACTACCATCCTGCCCACACCATATTCCCCAGTTTGTGTAATAGTCTTCTATGTGGCACAGTGTCAAAGGCCTTGCTGAAGTCCAGATAGGCCATGTCCACTGCCCTCCCCTGATCCACCTCCCTAGTCACCCAGTCAAAAAATTCAATGAGGTTGGTCCGACATGACCTCCCCCTGGTGAAACCATGCTGCCTTGGGTCCTGTAGTCCATTGACAACCAGATGTTCCACCAATCTCTCCTTCAGTAGTGCTTCCATGATCTTTCCCACTACCGAGGTGAGGCTGACTGGTCTGTAGTTCCCTGCTTCCTCTTTGTTCCCACTTTTGTATAATGGGACTACATCTGCTGTCCTCCAGTCTTTGGGTACCTCCCCTGTTTCCAGTGATTGGCTAAACAGGATAGCCAGAGGTTCAGCCACCACCTCTCTTAGTTCTTTAAGGTCCCTGGGGTGCACCCCATCTGGCCCCATTGCTTTATCAACTCTTATTACTTCCAGTTCCTTCGGGACCTTTCTGTGTAAGGGACTTGTGTCCATTTCTGCACCATTCTCACCCTTGTACTCCTTCAGACCCATTACCCCCCTTCCTTAGTAAAGACTGAGCAGAAATACCTGTTCAATATGTCAGCTTTACTGTTGTCATCCTCCACACGGCTCCCATCCTCCCCTTCAGTCTCACTATCCCTCCTTTGTCTTTCTTTTCACTTATGTACCTGAAAAGGTTTTGTCCCCTTTACCCACTGATTTTGCAATGTGTTCTGTCTGAGCTTTGGCTTCCCACTGACTTCCCTGCCTCCCTTTGTTTCTCCTGGTACTTCTCCCTATCCCCTTCTGCCTGTGTCTTTTGTATTCCCTGAATGCAATCTTTTAGCTTTCACTTTCTTTGCTACCTCTTTGGAAAACCATAATGGTCTCCTCTTCCTTTCCTCTTGCTAACCTGCTTAATGCATAATTCTGTTGTTCTTATAATCCCATTTTAAATACTGCCCACTGTTCCTCAACCCTGATTCCTGTCCCATTCCCTTAATGCCTCTTTCAAGTATCTCCCATTTTCCCAAAGTCTGCCCCTAAAATCCAGGATACGTGTTTTTGTGTGGTTTGGTTCTGCTCTTTCTGTGATTTCAAACCACAATGACTGGTGGTCACTGTTACCCAGGTGCTCCCCCACTGTTACCCCCATCACACTGTCCCTGTTTGTGAGCACAAGGTCCAGTATTTCCTTCTGCCGAGTTGGTTCCATGACCAGTTGCTTGAGGAAGGCACCCTGAAGGGAGTCCAGGATAAATTTCACCTTCAGTTTTAAGAGTTCTTTCAGAACCCTTTCTTCTGTAAATGGGCCGGTATCAACTTCTGTATCCAGAGTGTTACTACTGTTTGTTTTATGTACCTCCCCTCTTCCTTTGTAAATACTGAGCAAAAATATTTGTTTAGTATCTCTGCCTTTCACAGTCTCCCTCTGCCCACCCTCCCTCCCTTTATTAAGCCTCACAATCCCTCCCTGGTCTTCCTTGCTCCCTGATGTACCTATAAAGGTTTTATCCCCTTCTTAAGGAGTTGGCTATCTTTTCCTCGGTTTGGGCCTTTGCTGTTCTGACTGCCTCCCAGCCTCCTTTTGCTTTAACTGATACAGTTCTCTGTCCTGCTCCTTCTACGATTCCTTGTACTTCCTGAATGCTTTCTTTTCTCTTGAACCTTCACTGCCACTTCCTTTGAGAACCATAGTGGTTTCTTACATCGTTTGTTTTGTTTATTTGCTTCACACAAGGCTCGTTACCTCTGTGATGGCAGTTTTATTATTCCCATTGTTCTTCCACCCTCCTTCCTGCCCATTTGCTAGTCGTTCCTTAGGCACTCACCCATTTAGGCAAAGTCAGCCCTCCTAAAGTCCAGTACTTTTGTTCTATGGCTTGACTCTATTGCTGTGTTTATTGTGAAACCATACTGTTCGATGGTCGCTAGTTCCCAGATGGCTACCCACTTCTACATTTGTAATCCTCTCACCATCTCTATTTGAGAGAATCAAGTCTAATACTGCTCCCTCTCGAGTGGGCTCCAGTACTAGTTGTCTAAGGCATGCCCCCAGTAGGGCATCTAGAATAACTGCACTCTTCGAAGTGGCAGCTGCAACTGCACTCCAGTTAACATCTGGCATATTCAGATCACCCATCAGCAATATCTCCCCTTTTTCTGCCATTCTAAGTATACTTTCTATCATTTCCCTGTCCATTTCCTCCCCTGAGGAAGTCTGTATACAACCCTGTGCGTACTGTGGTGCCATTGCCTGTCTCCAAATTTACCACAGTGCTTCTTCTCCTCCTGTGTACCTTTTGTTCTGTTGCTTTTATTCCTTCCCTTATGTAAAGAACTACCTCCTCCTCTTTTACCCTCGCTGTCCCTCCTGTACACAGTGCATCCTGGTATGTTTATGTCCCAGTCATGGTTTGTGTGTACCATGTTTCTGTGACTGCCACGATATCAGATGTTCTTCCTCCATCAAGGCCACTAATTCAGGAAGCTTGTTGCCCAGACTACGGGCATTAGTACTCATTGCTCTCCATTTTTTGATGGCTTTACCTTCCAGTGCAGCATCCCCACTGACCGTTCTACCTCTGTCTTTCTCATTTAGTACCCTGTTTTGTAGGGAGAGGCTGGGATGTTCTGCTGCTTGTCAGTGCCTCCCCTTTGACTAGTTTAAAAGCTTGCCAATAAAGCATTTAAACGATTGCTCAAAAGACTTGTTCCCTTCCTGGACAGTGCAGACCATCCTGCCAGTATAGGCTGGTGTCCCTCCAGGTGGAACCCCAGTCCCCAATGAAGCCAAACCCTGTGCTCCGCACCATTTTTCAACCATTCATTAAACTGCATGGTGCCAATTACCCTCGCCTCCCCATCGTTTGACAGGCAGCACCTCTGAGAAGGATACTGTGTGTGCTACTCGTCTTGGGTCCCTCACCAACTCTGCAATGTCCTCCTGCACTGCTCTAATCTCATGATGGGCCAAGTCATTTGTCCCTAGGTGGACAATTCACGTCAGCCTCAGAATCCTTACGCAGCTGTTCTCGTGATCCTGAGGATCGCTTCCTGTCCCTCAAGCCATGGCACCAGGCAGGCACCTTTTCATTTTTCTCATCTCCCCCAGTTTTATACCCCTAATAATTGGAGTCCCCAAGGAGCTGCTTCCTTTCCCTTTGGTGTCCTCTGCCTCCCTTTCTGTAGGCCTCCCTTTGTGACCAGTTATCATCCAGTCTTCTCTCTTAATTTTTACCCATGGGAGCTATGCTCCCCAGAATGGTGTATGGATTGTGAGTGGAACAATTGACTGGGTGTGCCTCTGTTTCACCCTCCTCACCCTCCCTGAGCCCACTGTGGTCCAACTGCTGTGCTTTCTTCGCAACCTCTGAGGTAGTGGTGGTGGCGCTAGTGCTCCCTGGATGGGGGAGGTTCCCTTTCTACTGTCCAGTGTGGCCTGGGGGAAGGTTTCCTTACTACTGTCCAGTAAAAGTCAAACAATACAGTGAAGCCCTACATACATGCATGTGTTTCATGTTTAATAATTGCAATTTAATCTCTAGTATCAAGCCAAACAGTTCCAAGGGCAGAAGAGACCCCACCCTGACAGCACTAGCCATGGAGAAACCATCATTCCACACTGGAATGCCGAGGGACTGTGCAGTTTAAAGACACAGGCACCATGTTCACTTATTCATGTATGGTTTTCATTACGCAGACTCATGGCTTTTTGTTAAATGCCACTGGTTGGTATGTCATGCAGTGGACAATATTTTCAGAACTGATTTTTGGCTCTTACCCATGGTCATAATGCACAGAACCAAAGTTGGAACTTTCCTAATACTGGATCAGTCTGTTCCACTAACTATTATATAATTCCTCCAAGTCAGTAATGGAGGTTGAAGAGTCTGCAGATTCCAGTGTAAGATTGTATATATGCACTCTGACTTTTGTGTACTCAGAAACCTGCTTCCGTTATGCTTGTTCATGATGACATTGAATAAACAAAATAAAAAAATATCCCACTTTGTCCAACATTTTGAGTGCCTGTGTCAATCATTTCAGTAACAAATTGCTGGGTGGTATGCTGTACACATTTTAACAGCCTTCACTATGAATTAATGAATTCATTTGAAAAGTTTCACCAGGGCCGGCCCGGTTGCGCTGATGGCCGAGGTGCTGGTCACTGCACCTCACGCCATGCCGGCGACCTGTGTTTGGGAAAGAGTGTGGGATGCTGGGGGTTGGCAGGGAAGGAGATGGATCGAGCGTCTGATGGACTGCTCTCCATCTCCGGGGGTACCTTCGGTCAGTGCACGTCTGACCCCTGGCGGAGGCTGGGGGAGGGTCGGCACAGCACTGCTGACACAACATGGGGATTAGCAGGGGGAAGCAAACAGAGATGGATTAGGAGAAAAAATAATAATGGTATAAAATAGGTGGAAGTGGCTATAACAGTGGGAAAAGGTGGTTTATGCATGTGCTCAAGAGATGGGAGGGTGGAAATAATTTCTTCCCTTTGTAATTTCTTAAGAAAAGAAAGGCGGTAGGGGAGAGGCAAGCCATAGAACAGTAGTGAAGGAAGAACAGAGGTAGTGAAGGTGAGGAGGGACAAGAGCAAGAGAGGATGAAGAGGAGGAGGCAAGTCATTACCGACAGGAATGGAATCCACACTGCTCGATATAAATCCAGCCAGCGCTGAAGGCTTATGGCATTCCAAGGAAGGGGCAGAGGGGAGGCTAAGTTGGTAAAATAGAACAGCAGTGCAGAAAGGAGAGGAAGAAAAGGTGAGGCAGATCAGGAGAAGTTACAGAGCTGCATAATTGGAGTGGCAGTGAAGTAGTGAACTGACGCCAACCCCCCCCGCAGAGACTTACAGGCACTGGGGTGTCCCTTTGGGTCATCAGCCAGAATGCTCACACCATTTCACCTCACCCTACCCTGCAAGTATCATGGTGTGCCTTGGGGTCTTCGGGCCTTACGCTCACCCCATTCCATAAGGAAATACACTGAGATGGGTGCAGTATAGGAGAATGGGGTGAACTCTGGGGCCAAATAGTTCAAGGCACACCACGATGCCTGTCACTGGCTGCAGGGTGGGGTTGGGGGTGGAATAGCATGAGCATTACAGCCAACAATCCCAAGTCACACCCCTGACGCCTGTCAGTCTCTACAGGGTGGGGCGTTACGGTTGGAAACCCTAACGCCCTGGGCGTTTGTTGGTATCTTCACTCCAAATTTTCAATGTGGGCTTTTTGTGACCCCAACCTAATGAACAGTGGCACCATCAGTTTGTTAGGCGAAAGGTGAGTTTGCACAATGACTGTGCCATTTGGTGCCAAAACACATTTCAGGCAGGATGTGAAAAATGACAACTGTACTGCTCATGAGGAGGTGTAAAATAAATGGCAATGTTGAAAATCTGGAATGAAAATATGAAATATTGGTGAAGTCATGAGTGTGTGTAGAAACTGCACAAACGCACGCCCATAACGCAATTATTTTGGGGATTGTTTTTAACCAAATTTTCAACACAGGCATTTTGGGACCTCCACTCATAAACAGTGTCACTGTGATTTTGTTAATCTGTCCCGAACAATGATTTCCCACAGCGACCGCGCCATTGTGCACCACATGTGCAAAAACACATTTCAGACAGGATGTGAAAAATGACAGCTGTACTGTTCATAAGGAGGTGTGAAAAAAATGGCAATGTTGAAAATCTGGAGTGAAAATATTAAAAATTGTCAAAGCTACGAGCGTGCGTGGAAACTGTGCAACACACATTTATAACATACTCGTTTCAGGGAATTTGTTCACCAAATTTGCAAGACAGACTTTTTGGGACCCCACCTCATGAACAGTGGCACTGTCATTTTGTTACTCGGTCCCAAAAGGTGATTCCGCACAGTGACCGCGAAATGATTTTTCGAGACAGAATAATGAGATGACAAATGCATGTGTTCATGAGGTGGGGTCCCAAGAACCCAATGTTGAAAATTTGGAGCCAAAATTCAAAACAATGGCTGAGATATCCACCTACGTTAACCCCCCCCATGCCATTATACAGCTTACCGGCTTTGAAGAGTCCACACATCTTCCCACTCCACCAAAAGATCACAGGCCAGACCTCTGAGGTAAGTATGGGGTGAGGGATGTGTGTGGGAGGTGGGGTGTAGAGGGTGGCCGCGGTTGGGGAAGGGACAGTGCCACGGACAACGGACAGTTTCTTTGTTTCAGTGCAAAAAAAAAAAAAAAAAAATGGACACTGCGCTTGTGAGACAGTTTTCTTTCTTTACAGAGGAAGAAAAATGTTGAGCACACTAGGGTGGGCTCCCAGCATGCCACACAATGGGGGTGGGGTGAATCTGGGGAAGGAACATGCCGACTTGATCGGGCTTACTGTGAGCAGCAGCACACTGGGGTGGCTCCACCGCCACACAATGTGGTGTGGCCCGACATGCTGACACAGGGATTGCACCCCTGATGTCGGTTTCCTTTGGGGATTGGGTGGCGGCAGCTCCACCGCCATGTTTATTGAAATGTTTCACCAGGAAAGGCATGTCCCAAGGCATGTCATCTGTGCTGCTGCATGAAAAGCTTGTCTCTGATTGCAGTGGCACTTTTCTTACAAGTTGTATCCACTTTATATAATTCTTGTGTCAACGCTAGCATGCTGGCATATTGGGGAATGAGGGACGCACCTACTAAAGCGTGCCCTGCATTCGCTAACACTGACACAGCTCTGAATTGTGCTACTACTACTACTACTACAAGATGTTGCCTGCGCATGCGTGCAAGTCAACATAAAAATAGATTCACAGTGGTAGCCATGGAATACAATACAAAATGGTATAACAGTTAATATGAAGTCTCAGGATGTGCCATATGACAGTATTGACAGCATACAACAAACAAGAAAATCTGAATGAGGAAAATACAAAAGAACATTAACTAGGATAGCGATAAACAAAAAAAGATGCAAAATGGCACAATGGTTGAAATGGTGATCTCTGGGTGTACAGAGAGTAGAGAGCAGCATTCAAAATTAAAGGAGGTGGAGAAAGACAAACAGGGAAGGTACAAAGTGCAGACACTTGGGATAGTGCAGTGAGCCAGTGCTGACAGCGATGTAGGACAGGAGTGCAACAGGAGAAGGCAGCTCTCCCTGAAGAGGAAGTTTGGGCAGGGAGGACTATAGGGGGAGTTGGATGGAGTAGATGTGGATGGGAGGGGTGGAGAGGAGGGCATTGAGTTAAGGTGGAAGGAATCCAAGCCAGTACTTCCCAACTAATGAGGCACTGTGGGCAAGACATCTGGCAAAGGAGAGAGCGCTGTAGAGGGCACAGTGCCGCGTATGTGGTGGACAGGCAAGAGCAACGCGACAGAAGGAGTTGAAGAGAGTGTCCAATCCGGTAAGGGTGGACTTAGAGGCAACACTGTAGACTATGTCTCCAAAGTCAGAGAAAGGGAGGATCATCTTCTGAATGATCTCCCGATGGGCCGGTGGAGGAAGGCAGTCATGGTGTCCATACAGAGCACCTAGTTTGGGAAGTAGCGTTTTGTGGATAGCATCCACATGACCAGCAAAGTCAAGGTTCCTGTCGAATCAAAGCCCGAGGTGTTTGAGGAAGGAGACATCCTTTAATATGGACCCCTCAAGGATATGAAAAGAAGGGGTGGCAGTCAGCTTGGAAAGTTTTTGCCTGGTGCCAAAGATCATTTATTCATTTCTTTGTTTACTAGGTAACTGCAATGATACAAGGACTGTTTTCAGGCGTGACTCGGGCCACAAACAATGGCACAGAACAAATGATTTGAGATATTATACAAGCCAAATAGCATTAGCAGGTTACAGGCAATGCAGATAAATCACAAGGAACCAGTACATGGCAGAGTAAGCAATGGTACAGAGAGATAATGCATGATGTACAGTTAGCAAATGGAAAAAAAAAACAAAAAAAACCACCACTACTGAAAGTAGTTGATAAATTTATTATTTTAAAAAGGTGCCATCAAAGGATAAAATGCACTGACTGACAAGGATCCCCGACTGGTTTCGTGGCTCAGCACATCAGGAGGAAGATACAGTTACAAGTTTCAAAACAGAGTAGCCAAAATATTTGGTACCAGCAGTAAATACTAAATTGAGACACTGCAAACAAAACCTAGAGGGTAAGCAGAACAATACCTAGGTGGAGGTGAAACAAGGAAAGCAGGGGAGAGGAGTGCAAGTAGGGAACAATACAGCCTCTTAGTTCAGAGTCAGCCACCAAGCATACTAGGTACTGAGGAGAGGGACAGGGTGAGATTCCTAGGGGGGGTCTATAGCAGGGCAGGGAGGGAAAGTAGTGAAATTAAGTGCACACCAGGTTGCTAAGTAACTAGGTAATAGGGAGAGTGGGAGGGAAAAAGAGTAAGAAGACAAGGCAGGACATCTAGGGAAAAGAGCTGGGGAGAGGCGGGAGATGGAAGGTGGAAGCAAAGGGGACATAAAGTAGCAGGGGTGGGGATGGGGAGGGGTGACAGAGCAAGTACGTAAGTGAGAGGGGGGTAAGGGAAAGACAAAAGGACCCCTAAAAAAAAAAAAAAAAAAAAGAGAGACAGTTAGTGAAGCCGACTTGAGCGAAACCAGCACTGGATATTATTGAAGTCTAACTGTAGACTGGTCACAACATCAGAGGGGAAGATACCAAAGGCATACAAAACAGTATCATCCGCGTACATGTGAATATCAGCTGTACAGCAGGCTTAACTCATTGTCTCCTAGCAGATGCCTGTAGTCGTCAGTAAAATACACTGGTGTATCCTGAAGACGCCTACAGAAGTCAGCTACTGACTTCCTTTGTGCTCTTGCAACATCTGGAGACATCACTTATATATTTCAACATATGATATAACAGAATATAATATATATATTTGATTGCATAGCACTGTTGGAAAGGTAATTTTGTGCTGAACAATTCTGCCACTGATATTTTGTGTATATCATGTATACTTTAGGAGTTATTCACATTTGTTTATGGCATGGTATGTATGGCTTATGTTGCCTATTTAGTGAAAAAAAAAAAAATGTTTTTGTGCTCTTTCAACCAGCACAGAAAACAAACAAAATTACATATTATTATTTGCATACCACCATTAGAAAGGGAATTTTGTGCTGGAACAACTTTGCCAGTAATATTTTGTGTATATCAGGTATACTTTAGGAGTTATTCGCAATTGTTTATGATATGGTTTGTATGGCTTATGTTGCCTATTTTAGTGAAAAAAATATTTTTTTTTGCTGTTTCAACCAGCACAGAAAAACGAAATTACATATTATTATTTGCATACCATCATTGGAAAGGTAATTTTGTTCTGAATGAATTTGCTACTCATACTTTGTGTCTCGCACTTATGGTTCTTGAGCTATTAGGATTTGTTTGTAGCATGCTGACTATAGCCTGATTTTGCTTAGAAAGGCCCAGGATTCACTGTTAACAGTATTCAGGAGACAAGTGGTAAAACTTCAGAGAGCTTCTGTGGAGGCAATGAGTTAACAGATCCAAGTACTGACCCTTAAGTATATATATGGTGGGGTTGCCTATCCTGACTGATTGAGACTTACCCATAAGATAGGAACGGAATGAGCGAGTGGATGATTCGGAGAGGCTTGCTACTGAGAGTCTGTTGAGAAGGAAGTGGGTAACAGTGTCTGAGGCTTTGGCCAAGTTGACAAAGATGGCAGAGGTAATGCATCCCTGATCCATGCCAGAGAGAACAGTGTCAGTGAGCCAGAGCAGGAAGATTGTGGTGGAGTGGGCCTTATAGAAACCAGACTGGAGGGGTGTGTAGAAGGAGGAGGAGCCAAGGGAAGGAGAAAGCTGACCCAGTAACCGGTGCTGAAGGAACTGTAATAAATGGTATCAGTTCCCCCAATCGGGAAACCTGGTTATAATTCACTGTTATAAACAGAGAACCCACCTTAAATTTTGTGGTGGTTTGCATACATAGCTCATGATGCTTTGCATTAAGGGGGTATGTGTGATTTTGTATTTTTTTGAAACTTGGCTTCCCAGCCAATATCCTTTGGGATAACTCTTGCCTCAGTTCCTCTGCACTAAGGTTCTTTGCCTTTTAGCATAATTATCGAAGTACCCACACCACCAACCCACCCACACAACCCCCCCCCATTTACGGTAATACATGCAACAGCAACGCAATTGCACTCTAATTGTTACCACAATTCCAGGTAAGACCATCAGCACACTAACTTGAAAAAGGGTAATATATTATGCTGCCACACTGTGTTCATGCCTTTTCTTCATTCCGAAAACAATTGTAGCAGAAGCTGTCTATAGCATTGCCAGAACCTTGCTCACACTATATAACAGCCATGACCTGCATGACAACTGATCAGCCATAAATGAGCAGGTGTATTTGTGAAATGAGCCGTAATTGGGCTGGCCCAGTGGCGCTGAGGGTTGAGACGCTGAACGCCACACCTCGTGCTACACCGGTGACCTGGGTTCGGGAACAGACTCGGGTCACTGTGCGTTGGCTGGGTAGGAGAGAGACTGAGCATCCAGCGGACTGCTCTCCCTCTCCAGGAAGGGGGGTCTCCAGTGTCAGTATGCTGCTGGCTCCTAGCAGAGACTAGGGGGTGCTACACTGCCGCTGCACATAGGGGGTGAGAGGGCAGGTGCGGAGGGCGCATGTGCACTCCCACATGGTGTCATTGTACACCCCTCTCTTTAGGGGAAAAGATGGTAACCCGCCGCGCCTTGATGGCCATTTGAAGGGCGCCCCTGGCTCGGGACATTACCGAACCGAATCCAGACTTGGTGATGAGTGAGAAGGGGCTCCCACCACCCCACTGTGGGGGGGCAAGCTGCAGGAGTTTGCTGGCGAGGATCCTAGGCAAGACGGGGTCCAGAAGCTGGCTGGAACCACAGATGCATGGACAAGGTAGCCAACCGGGACACCAGGTAGGAGAAAGCACACAGCTGTAAAAAACCAAAAAAAAGAAATGAGTCGTAGTTTTTGAGCCACTGTAAGCACTAGTGACAGGAAAGCGCAGCAAGGAACATAAAAATACACATGAACCTCAGCAATGATCAGAAATGATAAGAGTATCCAACGCTTACTGTTCATTAGTCCACATAAACACTATGAGCCATGATATACAAC
Organism: Neoceratodus forsteri; assembly: GCA_016271365.2. Taxonomy (NCBI): domain Eukaryota; kingdom Metazoa; phylum Chordata; order Ceratodontiformes; family Ceratodontidae; genus Neoceratodus; species Neoceratodus forsteri. The sequence goes on from CM028133.1 coordinate 68,193,403, forward strand.
TGTAAGCTAACAAGAGGAGTGCAGAGAAGACCCAACCTGACCACGATTGGGCTCCCTGCATGACGCATCACTTCCGGTCGGCCCAAGTGCATCGGGGTCAAAGGACCAACAAAATGAAGGAGACACATTTAGATGAATAACATTTATTTTTTTTAAACAAGTAATGGTTAATGTTTTGAACACAGACTTCTTTTTTTTTTTTTATTAAAGAGTTTAAACAGTTTAAAAGTCCTAAAAAGTCCTAGTGTGGACAGAGCCTTAGATCCACATAAAACACATCACCACTCTGACCCACAAAAAACTACATCTATCTAACCACCAATAAAACTTTTTTTTGCTACAGACCTACACCTCCAAGAAGTGGAACATCAACGTAACCTGCCTGCACAGTAACGGCATACATCACAGCAGCACTGTAGTGCTGAACAGTGGGACTACAGAGCACTATAAGAAAATGGGCAGCACTAGTCTGCAGTGGGACTGCAAAGCAATAACACATTTGCTTGTTAGCAACCTAAAGTAAAGCAAACCACATCACAGCCACCATCAGAAAAATCACAGCAGCACAGATTGAAAAGTGTGACAGTAGAGAATTAATGGAGTGGGCAGTAGAGTAGCTTGCAGCGGGACCACAGAACAATAAAACATGGGTCCATTAGTGGCCCGAAGTGAGGAACACTACACCAGAACCACCATCAAAAAAACAGCAGCAGGGCTGGCCCACCAGCATGGCGATAGCACTACTGCTTGCGACGCTGATGGTCTGGGTTTGGAGAGAATCTGGGCTGCAAGGTGGCCCGGGGGGAGTAGGATCACGCATCCATAGCACTGATCTCCTACTGGGGACCCAGCGTGCCTGGCCCCCTGGCAGAAGATAGGGAAAAGACAGCCTGAGTCAAGAAGGTCAGGAGGTAGGCACACATCAGTGCACATCATGTTGAAGCACATGGTGTGCACCATGATGTCATTTCATGTCACGTCTCCTGGGGCACAAAAATTCAGGAAAAAGCCGGCGGCAGAATGATGATGATGAGTGCCTGCAGCCCTACACCTGACCAGCTGGGCAAGCTTACCTGAATTGTATCCATTCTGCAGTGGGCTTGCGGAACCCCGGCAACCCTACCGGGGGGGACAAGCCCTGGGGGAAGGTGGCTGGCAGGTAAATCCTGGCAGATGTCAGGGTGATGGGACTGGGGTGCTCGTCAGAAAGAGAGCTGACAAGGACGGGAGAAAAAGAGAAGGGAAAAAAACAGCAGGAACAAGCAGCAACATAGCAGCAAGGACATAAATGGTAACACCATAATCAGCTCATTTGTAACACACATCAAAAGCACAGCATAAACAGCAACAGTACATACCAGGCAGCAAAACCAGGTTTGGATCACACTACAAACCTGAGCCAGCCATATAATTAAAATAGCTGTACACGCATAAAACAGTGCAACACAATTAAAGTGTCTGAGCAACCCACACCACTGCACTGACAAAACTGCACCACTTGCTGTCTTTGTTCAGTGACTGTTTAATTCATATACTAATATATCCCAATGTTAAATATATTTAAACAGATTAATTCAGCTAAAAAAATGGTTCTGCTTTTTCTATTTTCATTGCACCAAAGAAGAGGGAGACATTCTATAAGTGCATTATGCCACTTCAGGGTGTGCATCAAAGGATTAATGATGCTCTTCCCAGGGACAGCATAAGGACATCTTGGGGTGGGATATTCAAAGGGGTTGCGCATGGCGCAACAGTGTTGTGCCATGCGCAACCCACTGATGCGCCCTGGCGCGATATTCAAAAGGGGAATTTGCTCTGCTCAAATCCTGATGTGCCGGGATGCACCAGTAATGTCTGCGGCGCAAGTGCGGGGGGTGTGTGCCCATGCATATGTGGCACATCCAGATATTCAGCCCGGGATGTGCAGCACAAATGCAGGCACACACCTGCCTTGCGCCGCAAAGGGGGGGCGTAAAGATGTGCCCGAAAATAACAGGAGCAAGGACTGGCCACCCACAGGCCGGCTGCCATATTGCTGGGTGCAACACGGCAGCTGCCAGCTGTGGGCAGCCACCCAAGCCCTGGCAGCACCGTCTGGTGGCGTAACGCCCCCCCCCAATGCCCAATCATGGGCCGTAATACCTATGTCACTCTCTGGTGGTAGTAGTAGTAGTAAAAATGTTTGTTTTTATACAGGATAGCAAACTTTAGGTCACAGAAAATACAAAATCACACATGCCCACACAATGCCATAGGTCATAGACCTATTTTCAAAGTTGTCCTGCGTCAATAACAAAATTACATTCAATATAACATACACAAATTCAGACTATATAAAACAACTCAAATAATTTTTGACATTATACAAGGCAAACATCTTCAATCAGACCAACAACTAACACATTTATCCACATTTTAAAAACAAATACATTCATCATAAAATACAGTGCTCAATTCTAATTTAACTGGTGGTCCAGTGGACCGAACTCCAAGACCGATCATGGGCTGTAATAATTAATTTACTCCCTGGTTGGTCCAGTGGACTGAACTCTGTGCCCGATCGCGGGCTGTAATAATTAAATTACTCCCTGGTGGTCCAATGGAACGAACTCCGTGCCCTATCGCAGGCTGTAATGTTTATTTACTCCCTCGTGGTTCAGTGAGCCGAACTCCGTGCACAATCGCTGGCTGTAATGAATATTTTACTCCCTGATGGTCCAGTGGTACCTGTACCCCCCAACCCACCCACACCCGCCACCCCACTCCCCACCAAGCCGCCTGGCTGCCCGCCACTGACAGCGTGACAGTATGGCTGTACGCCCAATGGCCCACACTGAGCTACAGCAGCGCATATCCAGTTACAAGGTGATAAAACTCTTGTTCATGGACCATAATAATCCACAAGGCCGAAAGTCAAGTGGATTGTGAAGTTCCATAAACCCCCACTGAATTTTCACCTTATAACTCACACTTGCCCACTGATTTATTTTTTATATTACAGGGATAAGCCCACAGGTAAATAAATAAAGTGGCAGAGTGGTTACACTTTTTGTGCAGCTTTCTGTTGTTGTCATCCCACCACACACACGTCTCAGTGTTCAACTGAAGACTTGTGTGTTTTATATTTTATTTTTTTATGTTTTTAGAGTTTTTCTATAGTTTTTGAGCAGCTGGGGACAGAGAAGGAAGACAGTGCTGAAAGCTGGTATGCTGGCAGGTACCCAGGAGTATTTCAGAATTTCAGCTTTAGGTTTTGCATCTGGTGGGGGGGGGGAGGCGGGATTCATGAACTGAGCGCAAGCGTTGAAAAGAGGTTTGTTTTACAGCAGATAAAGGGAGTACTTTTTTTGTTTGGAATGAAATGGCATGCCATTTTCACTGAAAGTGAAAGCAAGGATGAGTGAATTGCAATGGCAGCAGTGCGAAAAAAGCTTGTGCTGCTGTCAGCTTTTATTTATTGTTGACCGGGAAGGGAGGACTAGACAAATCTGCCTCTTTTCAGCCTTGTCCTGGGGGAGGGGGCTATAGATGGATGCTGACTGACACTGAACCAGATTAAGCTGTTGGTGGTATCTTTAGTGAATGGCAGACGTTTGACCAGGACATTGGGGAAATTCCCCTACTCGCCTGTACAGGAATTGCTGGCCGTCCTTCCAGGATGGCCACTCTGGACGAATCTCAGGAGAGCGAGAGGATGCAATAGAGACGGGGGGAGTGGGCCTCCTCCCCTGCCCTGACAATGCTAGAGGCTGAGAATATGTGATGATTCTGGAAGAATTTGGCGAAGGATGCGGTGATGTGGGAGCAGAGGTAGCGCGGATGTCTGATGTTATGGAAACGGAACTTATGGAAACAATAAAAACTACGGTGCAAGTTTTGACAGTGTCAGGACAAGATACCTCTGTCTCCAAACAAAAAGAGTTGTTGATAAACAGTTGCAGCAAAAGGAACTCAATTGTTTTAAGAAAAAAAAAAAAAAAGAACTGCAAGCACATCTTGCAACACTGCAAACAGAAGAAACGAAAGTCAGCTTGGTTTGCGCGGCTCACAGTGCCAAACAGTTGCAAGTGGATGGCTGGATCAGCAGCCGAACTCAGCCTCGGCGCTATTACAGAAGCAAAGACTGAAATATCAGTGGGAGAAAAAAAAAAACACAAAGAAAGTGGCTGGCAGTTCAAAGCCGCCATCCTTAAATCTATTACATTTGGATAAGCTTCACAAGACTAGTAAGGAGAGACTTGGTCCAAGAGGCCTTAAAAGCGCTGATGTGCTTGCAAAAACTCCCGAGTTACCGCAAGCATCAATTTCGAGAGCTACAAATAATATTACACAAACACCACGGAGACACATAATGAAGAATGCACCTCAAAGCTTGCACTAGAACATGACGATAAAACTGTCTGGTCGCCTGAAGGAGCGCTACAAGGCACGGGCTGGGTACAAACATCTGACGGGACTTGGGTTCCAGACCCAGAAGATGAGCAGGTAAAACTGCCAGCAAAATACAGAAGGACATTCAAAAAGGGGCTAATAATAGCACAGAACACTCCATCTACTTCTAGTGAAACAGACGTTGTGTGTACAACTGACATACCAGCTGGTGACAAAAATCAAGATTTGTTAAATGCAAACAGGAACACCCAAGCAGGATAATGGTTTCATCAGAATGGGCCCCAATGAAGAAACTTTGAGAGATTCAAAGCAGTAGGTAGGCCTAGTTGGAACCAATGTTTAAGCTGTCAGATATATTTCAAAATAAAGAAATCTAGATGTAGTCTTTGCCATATTGGTCCTTGTAAGAACTGATCCAGAAGCAAATTATTTGGTACCTTTTAATGGACCAACATAGATGCAACAACAAGAACAAAGTGCTCTAGCCTTTGGACCAAGTCCTTTGTCAGAAGCGTAATGACAGTTACTTAGAAAAAAACAGTACTTTTAACTTTTTACTTTAATAAAGGGGAGCCAGCTCAAAGAAGAAACGCAGTCAGACTGATATTTAAAGAAGGCCTAGAGAAACCTCCAGACAGACTTTATATTGCAGAGGTTTTACTAAAGGGGTCAATGAACTTTTTTCTTCTCAACTGTTTGCCTTAATACATACTGCAAATGCAAATTTTGACATTAGTTTCAAGAATGTATCTAGCTTAGACAGATTTTGGTCACTCTATCATTCCTTAAAGAATTCACCACTATGGATCCCCTTTTCAGCTGTCCCTCTCACTAACCCCAGGTTAAATTTATCACAGGTATGTTCAAAAACGAGGGTGTGAACATCGAGGATACACTGTTCAGGTTAAGGCAGAGGTGCGAAATTCTGGATAGGCCCGTCCTCATTCTTGATAGTGAAAAAACTTAAAATGACACTCTCTTCCTCGAATACAGGTCCTGCCCATTTACACAACAGCTGTTTTCTGGGGAAAGACAGAGGTACATTGTTCTATCCAGGGCAGCCTCGGTCCTGTTTTAAATGTGGGGCAAGAACACATTTAACCGCAGCCATGACAGAGTAAGGTACAGGCAATGTTTACAGTATGGTGCAGGCAATGTTTACATTTAAGTGCAGGCAATGTTTACAGTATGTTGCCGGCAATGTTTACAGTAAGGTGCAGGCATTGTTTACAGTAAGGTGCAGACACTGTTTACAGTATGGTCATCTCTCTGCTAATTGTCTTAACTTGTTTAAGTGCAATCTGTGTGAAAAAACTGGTCATGCCTACGGCAAATCTCCTTGGGTGTCTCATACCAAGGAAGACTACCCCTCTCGTGCAGGTCTGATTTATAAAGCACAGCAACTACAAGCAAAGAGTGTAGCAGTCTGGGATGGAAATGCAGCCAGGGAGATTTTAGACACTCAAGCCCAGAACAACATACAGCTCAGTACTCAACAACATGTACACATAGCCGAGGAAGAACAAATGGTAACCAATACTCCAGAGGCAAGTATACAAGTGGGAAGGGAAACAGTGGAAGAGCCAGCACCTGTAGAAATTGACAGGGAGCTCACATCTATGCCCCCCCCCCACTGCCCCCCAGTGATCCTCCCTTTAAAAAGGTGCCATTTAATTAAAGAAACAGAACTGGAAAATTTCCCCCCCCTCTTAACCACCACTTCAAGGAAAGGGAAAATTAAAGCAAGACCCCCCCATGGAAGCTAGAAAATAAATGTACTATCTTGGCAGGGCAAGACCATACAGAGGGCTCCAAAGAAGAGGAATCTGATTCTTCTACTGTTACCTTCCTTTCTATGGCTATTACTTCCGATGTGTGGGGGGGCAGAATTCAACAGCTAAAGGCACAAGACACAGAACAGCATCTGAAACCCCATAACAGGAACACTCTCATGTGGTCCTTTCCATTTCTCCTTCTCATTATGAGCACACTTACCATCTTTTCTTTTAATGTTTATAGTACCAAAGGAGAAAGGAAAATAAAGTATTTTTCATACACTTCTAGGTCTAAATAGTGACATTATGTGCCTACAAGACACAAGAATAAAAACTCATATAGAACTACAACATTCCACTAAGCTTTGGACCAAGGGTCCTGCCTTTGGTCCACAGGGGATGAGTTATGTGACGGCATAGGAATTTTATTTTCAAATAATGATTAGAAAGTTTCCAGATTAGTGGATATACACCCTGGGAGTGCCCTACTGCTGGATATATGTTATGGTAAGGAATGGTTCACATTAATCACAGTGTATGCCCCACAGACAAAATCCCAACGGGTCGCTTCATTTAGAGAAATTCAACCATACCTTCATACGTCTAGACTGATTATCTGGGCAGGGGATTTTAACTGTGGGTTATTGTAGAAGGACAGAGAGTTTAAAACAACTAAACTCATTTGTGATACATTAGCACTGCAGAACATTACATCTATGGCAGGCCTGGTAGATGTATATACGGTAACATTTCCTACAGGAGGGAATACATATTTTAGGGGTTTGTTGTCCACCTGTATTGATTTTATGTTTTTTCTTCCTGACTTATAGTACTTAAGGTTTCTATCCAAGCTTGGGAATTCACAGATCACAGGTCATTAACAATCCAAACAGGATGGGATAATTCTCCCAGATGTAAAAACATTAATGGAAACTAAATGAAACATTATTGGAGGACCTAACAATTTAAAAAGCTTGGAAATTGAAGGGATGGCAAGATTCTCTATTGTGGTGGGTATATAAGGATTTATTAGAGTGGTGGGAAGACACTCAAAAATTTGGGGCTGAATTCTTTCAGTCACAAGCTAGAAACGGTAAACAAAAAATCCTTACAATATTTGCATCTTGGAAATCAGCTGCAAAATTTGATATCCCTGACAGAAACCAACAGAGTAGATTACAGCAAACAAATACAAGTAATTAAAACACAAACGATGGCTCATCAATACGATCGAGCTAAATCATTACAACAGGAACTTAGAGGCAGTACTCATGTTCAGAAAGGGTACTTGGACTCTTTCAAAGAATGCAAAGATAGCGTGAACCACAGAGTTCTAACAGAATTAATAACTCCGTCAGGGCAGTCCGCTTCGCCCCCACAGAAATGTTAGGACTAGTGGAACAACATTCAGAGTCACATTTTGGGACCGCAGCACAATAAAAATGGAATTCACACTTGATTAATTCATTAAATATTCCTCAAGTATCAGAAAGTTAATCTAGAATATTAATGGCAGACATTACAATAGAGGAGGTTTTAAATTCCATTGCTACCTTACACTCAGATGCCACCCCAGGATCAGATGGTATGGGGGCTGGTTTCTACAAAAAATTCAAAGAGGATCTAGATATCCTAGGTTGTTAAGGGGCATTTCAGACTTTCCACAGTATGGGTAAGAGGCCATGAAAAACATGATTAAATGGAAATTAATGAATGCACGACTACTGACTGTGAATAGGAATACTATATATGAAACAACATTACAAGGAGAAAGAAAGAAAGCAATAGCATTCCCCCAATGTCCAACTACCAAGTTTAAAAATATAAGACAACTGTCTAACCCTAGGCTACTAGCGTTTCTCTGAGACACGGTATGGTTAAGTAACTATGGAAGGCTAAGTGTCTGAAATAATAATAATAATCATAAGCAACTAAATGAAAGATATTGTCTTAGAACATGTATACAACAGCTGGAAACACAAGAAAATGTGTTTCTGGAATGTAATTATGCACATGTATGAGAATTTATGGCACTGGAGTGGGGAGAAAGGACATTTAGATAGATCTGTTATGCTAATGTCATGTATGGTCCACAAATGGGAGAGTGGGATAAATACAATACAGATACATTGTATACAATATTCACTGTACTTAAATATTATATACGGCGGAGCAGGTGTCACTGGGAAACACAGCACAAGTTAGTTACAAATATGGAAATTATGCGTAATGTTAAAATCGCACTAAAGGGAGTCATGCAGCAGTGTCAAAAATCGTGCAATGGAAAAAGTAAAAATGTTATTGGTCAACTGTACTCATAGGTTGGATCACAAAAAGTGATTTTTTGAAGTAACACAAACTAAGAGTGTAAAATGAATTGTATATAGTTGCACTGTTATGAATTATGTGTGGAAATGTAAACAGTTTTGTATTTGTAGTCCTACTTTTCAATATAAATTCCCCTACTCTTTTCGGGTAGTGTCATGGGATCTTTAACATCCACCAGAAACAGGCAGATGGGACCTCAGTTTAACATCTCATCCGAAAGACAGCACCACCCTTATTCTGCACTACAATGTCAGTATTGGGATTTAAACCAAGTGCCTGGTGTGGGGGATAGAACCCACAGCCTTCTGATTTTCCAACCTCAGAGACAAGTGTGCAACCTGCCGAGCCACTGAAGCTGAGCTTTCAGTGACATGAGCGCAGTTTTCTGTCAGCTTGCAACAGTCCACTGTTGGCAACGAACAGAGCAATAATCGATGCTTAGAAATGGATTATCACTACCTGTCAATCAACCGTGGATCATCACTACCTGTTAATCAACCGTGGATTATTGCATGACTAGGAAAGGGAAGGGGAAATTGTTCAATCAGTTAAAAAAGGCACACTAAGCTGGAGCATGTTTCCAGATGCAACCTGGGAGCACAGGAAGTTAAGTGACTTGCTCAGGGTCACACAGTATGCAAGTGGGGGCTGATGGAATTCAAACCCTGTTCTCCATGTTTGCAGCTCAGTGGCCTTTACCACTGTGCTATACTGCCTCCTATTACAAATGACACATGACTAATGACATGGACATGACCAGAGGAGGGCAACTAAAATGGTGCGGGGTCTGCATCAAAAGCCCTTCAATCCTGAGGAGAGACTAAAGGACCTCAATATGTAAACCCTGGAAAGGAGGAGGAAGAGGAGTGATACGATGAGACCTTTAAATACCTCACGGGTAAATAAGGTACAGGAGGAAAATATTTGTCAGAAGAAAAGGTGCTCAAGAACAACAGGACATGCTATGAAGCTGGAAGGGGTAGATTCAAAAGAGATGTGAGGAAGTACTTCTTCACAGAAAGAGTGATGGATTCCTGGAACAGCCTTTCAGCAGAGGTGATGGGGGAAGAAACAGTGGTGGTGTGGTGTGTTCAAGAATGCACTGGATAAGCAAAAGGGAATCAGAGTGGAAAAGAAGGGGGTAAGGGAGAAAGAGCTGCAGATCAGGTACAGTCTGTAGTAATAGTGTCGGTGGAGAGGAATGGGCAGACTGGATGTGCCAAACGGTCCTTATCTACCATCAAATGCGTTTTCTATTGCATTTGGAAAAGTGTTGCTGTCCATAGATTTTTGGCTTTAACCATGTAGTATAGTAAGTTATAAAATGGGCTGTGAGTTTTCTGGGTCCTGACTGGCTGAGAGGTACCTTTGGTCATGTCCTTATCAGCGCATATTCAGCCAACCAGTACCTCTTCAGCCACTCAGGACTCACTATAGCAGAGATCACTGTGCCACATGAATGTCAAACTGCTACTGACAGGAGATTTTTCCCCACTGCTCTTCGATGGCAAAGTGGCCATCATATAAGACCAGGAGCCGAGAACACTATGCATATATATATATATATATATATACACACACACACACACACACACACACATCCCCACATATATACATACATTTTTTCAAGTTAATATGTCAGTTGAGCATTTCTTCGTGATTGGCAGGGATAGCAGCATTAGCGTGGTCAAATGGCGGTTAGGAGTTACGGTACTGTGCGGTTGGAGAACTAAGGAAGGACGACAGAGTGTGCAGCTGGACATTTCCACTTCAGCATTAAGGTAAAGAACGAAGAGTGATGGCGCTGTAATAATGCACATTTCATTTGTTAGGGTCCTTATTTTACTGGCTATTTCCAGTTTTCCACCTTATAGTAGAGCTAGCGGCCCAATATCAGGAACCGTGGTCAGGGAAGCTCTAAATACAGTGGCTGGCAAGGAACATGCTAGCTCTCAATAAAATCGACTGCTTGCTGTCAATACAACGGCCGCACTTAGTGTTTCTTGTTACCACGGACATCCTCTATGGAGGTGAATGTGGAAGGGGCCCAACGTAAATAAAAGCAGTGCTGATAAATACAGTGTTTGCGCTTGTGTGTGTGTGTGTGTGTGAGATAACCTGCCTAGTACCTGTACGAGTGTGTGTGTGTGTGTGCGGGGGGGGGGGTTGCCCTATACTAGCCACAACACACTTCAAAAATTTTGGCTATTAAAACCTCATTTTTCACTTTTTTTTTTGCAATATTTTTGCACTTTTTTTCCTCTCAAATATTTACGTTGGTACCCATTTTACAAGCAGAATAAGACACTCAGAGGTGTGGTTTATGAGCTGATAAGAGCACTTCCCAGGTGCTTACAGCACTCAGCACAAGCACCTCATGCCTTATTATGTACCTGCGGCATGCTCTTATCAGACCATAAACCACACCTCGTCGTGTCTTATTCCTCACTTAATAGGGCCTCCAAGGGATGTCTCTTACGGTATACCAGACTCTTCTCTTGAGGTTTGGGCAGAGAGAACTGCTCAGCTTTGCTTTACCACTCTCTCGCACAAACCTCATGCTTGGAATCTCTTATACTACAAGTGACAGCCCTCAGAAGCCATATTAACTTACAACAATGACTGTGTAGGGGGCCCTGTGTCTGATAAATATGCTAACAAAGACATACATTGTTTTCTGATAGCTGTGTTTTTCTTGAATGTTAAAAACACATCTGCTTCATTTTTAAGGGCACTGCCCGCCATTTGAATGATTTCAAAGACTCAGATGACTTTCGTTTTACTGCATCACTCTTGAATAAATACAAGTTGCACATATTGGCCCCTATGCACTACTGGGATGGAGGTACATGGAATCAGCGAATACACCGCCTGCGTAGCTGCACACCCATGAACAGGTGCGCACAAGCCGGTATTCACTGTAAGCAACCACCTGTCTGCGACCCTGCCCCCCCAGGGCCACAGGACTCTACAGGGCAGACAGGGTTGGGGATGTGGACCTGGTCGGGAATCCAATCGAATGCCCAGACCGGGACACAGAGTGGATCCCCTATGCGGTGGGGCAGGTGTTGGTTGCGCGCCACATGGATGATCTACGGCCAGTGGCTGTAGCGGTGAGATGAGGGCAATACTGCTGGCCCTCCTGTGATCCTGCCCCGGAGTGGGTTGCAGTCACTGGATGGGGATCTGTTGGCGGTGCGGGGGGGGGCACTGTACCTCACAACATGCGTGAGTGGCCCGAGGCAGGGGTTGACCAGCAGTGCCACTGTGGGGGGGGGGTAGCATACATGGGCCGGTACCCGTGTGAGTATGGTGGGGGGGCATCAGGTAGATGCCATGCACCGAAGTGTGCTGGGTGGTGCAGGGCAGCCATGGGGTGGTCCAGCAGCAGTGGTCCCACTGGCAGTGTAGGCTAACCACCCTGTCCAATCGGTGAACAGTAATGTGCACATGGCGTGTTTGGAGCTTACAACAGGGTTCTCCCTGTCATACCCTGCGCCCTACTCAACACCCCTGCTGCTAGTACTACGCACCTTAGTGCATGGTGCATACTGCATGCCAGCCTGCCCCCGGCATGTTGCTCTTCGCATGGCCAGGGGACCGGGCACATACGTGCTGCGTGCCCCCCATTGGTGCATCCCATGCGGAGGGGCACACTGGGTGCAGGGTGGCTATGCGCCCGGCCCAAGATATGCAGCGCTTAGCCACTCTGCCCATTAGTGCACAGGGGCCATTTTCTATAGTATAGCATGTGCAACTTTCATTTATGTAAGAGGGGTGCAGTAAAACAGACACTAAAATAAAAAAGTTTGAGTACACTCCTTGTCCTCAGCATACACTCATAATGTATCCCATACTGCTGGGCGATGATGAAAGGTTTTGAAAGAGGTACAGCATCAGTACTCCTTCCAGAACAGTATGAGCTCAGCTCACAGATGGTATGAAGTCAGATACAATACAGATAATATTTGGGGGGGGGGGGCATATCCTAGCAGTTAGCTAGACAAATGGGCAGACTAGGTGGGCCTGTGGATCCTTTTCTTTTTTTTTTTTTTGAACTTGAAAAATCCATTTTAAGTCAGAGAAACACACATACAGTATGTCAAATACAGGCCTGGTCAACTAGTGTCCAGAGAATCAATGGTGTATTTAATGTTGTGTGTTTTACAGAACCAATTACAGAGGTTCCCTATCAATTGTGGATCATTTTCTGCCCTCATACTTCTATGTTTCTAAATTATTCAATCCGGAAAACACCCTCACGCCGGGCAGGACGAACTTACTGCACCACACCACGACAGTCCGTGTCACAGACACGAATATCCAATTTCAATTCCCCTTTTTAGCCCCAGTTACAGAAGTTAAAATAAATTCGGAAACGAGCACGGAACATTGAAATTTAAAACGTTAAGCAGTCCCTGGTTTTGTAGCCTCCCCGCTCACATCGGTACTAGTAACCCCCTCATAACCAAGAACGAAAGCAAAAGTTATCAAGATGAACTCAAGTGGTTGCTGTGTGTACCGCTATACCTCGTACAGATCGTGTATATACTGTAACCCTTCGAGTTTGCATGGGAGGTGATGGTACACTAATTAATCTGCTCTCTGAATAATTACTACCCTCAACATCTCTGAATAATTACTACCCTCAACAGCAGTCCAACTAGCAGCCCCTCTCCCCATCAATGGGCCGCCGCCCTTCCACACAGTGCCAGTGACACCCAGCCTTCCTTACCGAAACCCAGCGACAGCAGCAGTGCCCACCGGACGGGGGCCAAAGCCCGCGGACAGTAGCGACGGCACGGCACTCGATCTGCCAGCATCGCTGCTCGGCGATGCAAGACTCACAGGCGCATGGGTTCCCTCTTCTCCCGCCGGCTGATCTCGGCTACCTTCCCAGCCACAGAACTAAATAAATAAATAAAGAGAAGAACGACAACGTCATCGCGGAGCACGTAAATCCGGGTTCCATATTGTGGATGGCAAACTGTCGGATTCCAGCTATGGTTATACAGCTGTGGTCTCACCCATACCACTGCTCCTGACATTATTTACAAAATCTTCTATTTTACGTTTTTGTTACAAGAAGTGCTGATTTATTATTAATGGTAGTAATACTGTAGTATTGTTCCGAGGTTATATTCATGCATGTGTAACCAGGGGCGTAGTTTGTTATTTTATGGGGGGGGGCGCAAACTAACAAAAAAAGTCCTGATTTTCACGTATTATGACAGTGAATGCATTGAACATTATAGTTTTCAGTTCCAAATCTTGTATAGATTCTTCTTTGTTTAGGACAGGTTAAAAAAAGAGAGAGATATGGCTCATATCCCAATGAAATCTTTACTTTTTTTTTAAATCCATATAGCTTAAGCTTGGAGAGTTGAACACAGAAAGAATTTATGTCTTAAATCAATAAGCCTCAATTTGACATCCTGCCTAAGCTCCTCAAATAGTCTTGTGTAAATTTTATATAACAGGTAGTCCAATCCAGCCAGCTTTATTGTTTCCTTAATAAGTTGAATAAAGGCATGTACATATCCCATGCTGGCCAGTTTGATGGCTTCTACTACATACATTCAGGGATATCTTCATAGGGGCAAAATAAAAAGTTTCAACAGAAAGAGAAACTGTTGTTTACAGATGAGAGAAGTCAAGGAATGTTGTCCTACCTCCAAGGCAAGAATACAGCTTGGAGTTCCATTTAAAAATATTAAGATGTATCTATAGAGTGTATTCAGAATTATTTCTAATTCTCTAACCTTAGTATAACCCCAGATTTCAGAGGCATATAACATGATTGTTCTTATTCTGGCATTAACAGCTCTTAATACCCCACTCGCCAATGACTTCCCCATCTTGCTGTTAAATATTTTTAGGGCATTTACAGAAAATCCTATTTTAAATTGAATAGCCTCCAAATGTTTGGTCCAAGATAGGCTATAGGCAAAATGGGCACCTAAATAGTCATAACACTTAACAGTGTCTATTATGGTTACCGTTTAGCCTAAAACCTACCGTATTCTTGGTTTGAGAGCCAAAAACTACGTTGGTCTTGCCGAGATTAACTTTTAGTTTCCTTTGAGAACAGAGAGATTCAAAGTGAGCCAGTTTTCTTTTAAGACCTAGGACTGAAGTAGAGAGCAAGACTAAATTGTCTGCATATGCTAAACATTCAATCCTTTGATCATTAATTTTTGCAGTATGGAAATCTGGGTTACCTAGCTGATCCAAGACTGTATTAATGTAGATGTTAAATAGAGTGGGGGCCAAAATACACCCCAGTCTATCCCCCACATTTGTCTCAAATCTATCAGTTAGATTACCATATTGATTATACTGGACCCTTGCCCACATATTTTCATAGAGTCTATTAATAACGTCAAGAAGTGAGGCCTCCAACTTCAGATTCCTTAATGTAGCCCAAAGGATTTTTCTACTAATGCTGTCGAAGGCTGAAGCGAAGTCCACCAAACAGCAATATAATCTGCTTTTTCTCACTTTAATATCCTTCCAGATCAGGTGCTGAAGCACATAATAGTGTTGTACTGTAGAACAGTCCTTCCAGAAACCGTTCTGTGCCTCATTTGATACTGAGTTCTCTTTGACCCATGACAGCAATCTGCCCAAAATTATCCTAGACAAAATCTTCTGTGAAAGATCTATCAAACTAATAGGCCTATATATCCAATGGTCATTCAGATCCTCTTTTTTAAAAATTGGGAAGATAACACTACCTGCCCAACTGGCAGCATAAGAGTACCCCTGAACCAGGCCATTAAACAGTAAAAGAAGAAAAGGAATCCATCAGTTGCTAAAAACTTTATAGAGGTCACCTAGGATCCCATCTGGCCCTGGTGCTTTATTTGCCTTAAGGCCAATCACTGCCATCCGGATTTCGTCCTCTGTGATCAAGATAGGTCTTGGAAAAAAAATTCATCCTCCTGTATTTTGAAAGCACCAGGTGTCTCCTGCACTTCATGAGAATAATAGAGCTTGGAGAAATGAGATGCCCAGACTTCAAGTGTAATATAGTCTTCAATCTTATTGGCATATCTGTTATATTACTGGGCAACAATATTCCAAAATCTCCTTCCATCCCTATTCAGAACAGCCTGCCTCAGTTTTTCCCAAAGTCCCTGAGTATGTTTATGTCTCTCCCATTCAAGAATGTTCCTATATTTTTCTCTTTCAGGCTTCAGCAATTTAAAATCTGCTGCAGACTTATTTCTTTTCTTCTTATGCTGTCTTAGATTTCTTCCAAACTCTTTCTTTGCCTGTAGGCATACAGAATTAAACTAAGACTTTTTATAAAAGGACCTAGGATGGTACGTTGTTTTATACCTAGGCCCAAGTAAAGAATGAATAGTTTCCCAATTCTCCAAAATATTAAAGGCCTTACTTTTGTCCAGGACCAACTCATGAATATTACCTAAGACTCCTGTACTAACAATTTCTTTGAAACTAGCTTGATGAATTGGCTCCCATCCAATCATTCTCTTGTTTATGACTTCCAGACTCTCTTCCTGTTGTGCCTCACTCCCTAAAGTTCCAAAAGGGCATTTGATGTTAATTACAATAGCACAGTGTGCTGATTCCAATCTATCCATGACCTCTAACTCTTGGATCAGCTTTACTGCTTCCAAATTGGTCCAAACCTAATCAGGGGTTGAAGAGCCAGTAGGTTCTCTACACGGTAAGGATCCAACTAGATCGACCTGAGTTCTACCATTTAAAATACAGAAATTTCTACTGGCTAAGCCTGCTAGCAATTCCTTACCTCTGAGGTTAGATTTTAGATCCTCAGCCGTCCTAGTAGATGAGATATTTGGATTAATTATAGATATTGTATGGATCATATCTGAATATACATCCTCCAAGAAATGAGAAGGAATTCTGGCATTAAAGTCTCCCAAAATAATTATAGGACAAGGTATATTCTTATCTGACAATTTGTCAGGTGCCATTTTCAGATCCTGTATGAAAAGGTCAGCAGGATCAGTAGCTCTATTGCGAGGGGGAATGTATATATTGCAGAGAATGATCTTCTCTTGTCCTTGCAACTCATTAGAGCCAAAATACCCTCTGACTTAGTAGAAATGTTAGTGATCTGAAAATTTAGCAAAGTTTTGATAAAAAGGAAATACTCCTTTTAAACCTTCCAAACTTTTGTCTTTAGTTGCTGGCAGAGTAAAGATAGAATATCCAGACAATTTGGGAGTTACATGTTCTGTACACCATGTTTCTTGCAGTCCAACAATATCAAAATTATCCAGAAATCTCACTATTTCAGGGTCAATTATTTTAAGATGGATGCCCTCAATATTCCATGAAAGTATAGAAAGGGCATCCACATCTTGATCCCCAGCTCCCTTATCCAAATCTAGCTGGCATTCAGAGTTCATTGTTTGATATTATCTACAGGCCGCATTTGTCAGGCTGAATCAATAACTGTCAGCGGCAAGCAGGTATTAGGGTCAATTAGGTTTCCAAAGTCAATCGGGGGTTATCTGTCTCTAAGATTGATTCTGGACTATCCTTAGTCTGTTTAAACCATGAAAAGACTTCACCCAAGTCTAACATGTTAACTAAATGTATTTCCAAACAATCCAACTTACTGGCCAGAGAAAGCAAGCTGCTAGCTGTATGAGGATTTTTAAATGTAATATCAATCTGTGTTGTGGGCTCAGGGTCTCCATATAACTTTATGGACTCCACCATGTTTCTGGAGATATAAAATCTTAATGCTCTTTCCAAGAGTAGCAACAAATCTTCCCTAACTTTCCTATGAGAATCCTTGAGTGAAACCTTCCACCTAAATATAGTTATGGTCTTACACAGCCATACTTCTCTCTGCTTCAGTACGTGATCCTCTATCACTCCCAAGATTTTTCTTTGTGCTATCGTAGCCTTCTCACTCTGCACCTCCCTATGGAGGATCTCTTCTGGGGAATGATGACTGTGTAGGAACCTCTGTACATGATAGCTTCATGTTTAGCTTGGAATGTAGCACATACATCAGTAAGTTTAGCCACCATGCTGTACTGCACATTAGTCAAAGCAAAGTGGATCATGTCAGTAAAGAATTTTAATGATCTTCTCTTTACTTTTTCAGCAACTATAAATCTGAAGTCATTGTACTGGCTAACAATTTCTGCCTGGTCCACTGATGAAAATAAATAGTCCTGATATCTGCTGTACAGTCTCTCAATATTTGATAAGCCAAACTCAAAGCTGCAATATGGCATTGCTGCAAAATCAAAAGCAGATCAGTCAGAAAGTTCACCTGCAGGAAATCAGCTGTCCAGATGGTCACATAACAGGCCAATGAATTGTAAAATTGCTGTTGTGCTTACTTCAGCTGTGCAATTAACCAAAAGCAGTTTTACTGGTGGGCTCTAGTAGACAGTTTCACCCAGGTACTGGCTTCTGAACTTTTTTTATTTTTGCCTTGGCAATCTGTACAGCTTCAACTTGTTAGACCACTTTCTGAAACATCTTAGACAACTCTGCCAACTCTAAAAGTACATCATTTAATACTGTTATGGCAATGTGGTATTCAGGGTTGGACAGCTTCTTAAAGCAGTACTTAGCAATGCGATCTTTGATGGATGCATGCAAAATTGTATGTGATGTCATTTACCCTAGGTATGGTTTATAATAACTATGCTGGGTATTGTCAAGCTCAGTGGGGATTTTAAAATGTATTTTTGCAATGTAGTGAGTGAGTCAGTGTGATATGAGAGAGGAGATGCATTTAGGAGACTGTAATTCTCTTCCATTCTGGATCCATACTAAGAGCAGTCTGAATTTATGAAATTAAATGAAAAGGACATTTGTAGCACTGCTATTTCTTGTTGTCCATTTTAAAATTACTATCCCCATGTAGCCAACATGGGCAACCTTTTACAAGCAATGATTCATTGAATCTCAAATGTGTGTATAATGTGAGACCTTGTTTTAAAGAGAAGTGTAATCTCATCTCTCTAAACATATGTACAGTCTTGTACTGAAAAAAAATGAACACACTTTCAGTAGTGAGGCTTTAAATCCATTATAAACATATTTTGTATCTGAGACGCTGCTTGGGAAGGAGGCAGATTACACTGAAGTTGTGCAACTTTAAAACTGAAATAATATAATATACACCCTATGTCAGAGAATCTCTCGCATTGCTTCGTTGGGGGGAATCTACCAAACAAATAAAACATGCCATTTCTGTGAACAGCAGGGGAGTACTGCTCATTATCAAGTACTGTCTTACTGAAAAGAGGTGTCAAGCCAAAAACATTGCTGTAACTGCAAAGCCGATTGGTTGGAATTTTGCAGAGCGGTTCCATTGTTCAATAAGTGGAACAAGAGCGAGATGTCTGGCTTGTTAACTGCTGGCTTGCAAAAGTTAATGAGCTTTGGCCTCAGAGGTGGCATACAATGTTTCTTTCCCATTCACTTTCATGTCCTGCTGTCTGAGTCTTAAATCTGAGTGATGACTGTAGTCACTACTTCATGAACATGAGGATCCCTGTCAGTTGCTTTGTGCGCTACAACTAAAGCTGTGTGTGGGTTATTTCTGACTGCTGTGTGGGTGCACAGGCGCACACCTTAGGGGGAACATAGGTCAGAGCACTTCCCTACCCCACCAGTTTTACTGCAGCCTGCTCTCAGCCCAACTCCTCCTGAGACCAGAGTCGAAAAACTGACCGAGATCTGTTTTGTATTCAGTTCTTCGTTCTTCTGCCTTGGGAGTGAGGACTTACTTGTAAGGTTGAAAATATGTAAGGAACTTAACTTGCTTCTCAAGAGGACCGGACCTCACCTCAGCTTCAATTCCAATCAGTCTTGACTTAATTTTGCCCCCACCTGAACCTCCAGGTGGATAGCTCACTAGTCTCTCACCCCCCTTTGCTGCCCTTCCCTTCCAAGTCCAGCCCTTATAGTGGATCCTGAACTTCTTGAAATGTCTGCTTGAGCTAGCCCTCCCACCCTTGAGGAGTGCAAAAAGCATGTTTCAAGGAAGTGCAGCAAATGGCTGTGCCACCTCTGTATACCTATAAACATGGATGGTATGGGAAACATCACAGCATGTGCATCCTTATAGCATGAGCCCTTATTTACATAGATTACATAAAAAAATGCGATTATATAATGACAAGAATGCTAGCCTCTGATTGGTCAGTCTTGGGTTAGACCCATGATGTTGTCCCAGGACATCCAATTCATCACAGGTCTAATCTCAGCTCTCCGTGAACCCCTTGATGATTGTTAGCATTAATGTGGTTTTTTACATCTTCTCTTAAAAATATTTTTCCACACCAAATAAAACATCTTTAAAATTATTTTTTTTAATTCTGTATAACAACATGCCATTGTATAATAGCAATAATGCCCTCCAGGTTGTGTGTCATGGTAGGATAACGTCATGCCTTATGTATTGGATGCACTCGTGCCCAATCACCTGAGGCGTGACATTATCCCAGCATGACACACGCCCTGTCGGGCATTATTGCTTACTTGCACCCAGTGTTAACACTTTTCTTTGTTATAACCAAGTTAATTCATTAGTCTCCCATCCCATCCCATATTATTCAATGTCACCTGCCTGAATCTGGTTAGGTAAGGTAAGCAAAGAGGATAATGCTCTCCTCAAGCAAGCAAGCATTGCATACATATGCATGGGACTTGCTGATATCCCTCAGGCAGTGCTCTTAACAAGTATGCTGATGTACCTGGGACAGTGCAACAGAACAATGCAAATCCCCTAATTGTTCAAGATGATCATAGGCATGGTGTGGTCACACCACAACCCCTACCACTCTCCTCCCCATGGGCTCCTAAGGAATATGCATCTCAGTCCATGCCCAGGGTTACACAACCCCATCCAAGCAAACATGGACTGCCCTGGCACAAAAGTGGTCGCATCACATAACCTAAGAGAACAGGCGCCACAGGAAGTTTGCTGTAACAACGACTCCAGATACTTGTGCACAGCCTCATGGGACCCACCCTGAAAGGTAAGTACTTGGTTGGTGGTTTTATTAGCATCACCTATGGCAGTGTGTGGTGGGCCAGTTGTGTAGTAGCCAGGTTTGGTGTCTTCCCCCCACAGACTACTTCAAAATCGTCTCATCTGACAGTTTTGAAGGCACAACAAACATGGTTGCCTAGTTTGATGTGGTTTAATACAGTTTTTTTTGTCTGAGTGTGTCTCTATTCTACACACAGACACAGACAGACACACACACCACCAAAAAGTTAACTTTTTTTATACCATGTGTACATTCAGGATAGAGACAGGGTAAATCAGGTCCAGGCAGTACAACACAGTAAATGAAACAATGCATTTTACAATGCCCAACAAACCACCAAAAGACCACAAAACAATGGACCTTCCCCCTGCCCTGGGAGGGAGAATGGCTAGGTCACAGGTCAGGGTGCTAAATGAGGAGCAGAGACTACAGAACATCTTGTGGAACCACACAGTAAGGTGAAACTACATAAACATGCACAATTTTTATACTGTAGGATTTCATACTTTCCAACAGTTCCTAATTTTGACACAGAAACTTATCTTTAGTGCTCAGAAGCCCCCTGTATGAGGGAAGTAAGCATGGCATGGACCCAGCAGACTGGCACACATGTTGAAAAAAATATTTCTGTGCCAGTATGCCCATCCACCCCTCCCTCCTCTATCATCAGTGGCCAGAACCATTTTTTTCAGCATGTGTACCAGTCCTCCCTGGTCAGCACAGCAGCACAAAGCTGGCAGGGCAGCAGAAGGCACAGGAAGCAACAGTGAATTAAATGTCCATGCAAAAAGCTACAGCCCAGTCTCCCCACCCCAGACCTGCAAGGCCACTATCTCCACCCAGACTAGCCAGCTCAGCTACTCTCTGCACCCTGATGGACTTGCACAGCCACTCTCCACACTCTGTGTCTACCCCACCAGCACAGCCACTCTCCCCACTGCACCAGCACAGCCACTCTCCCCACCCCACCTAACCAACACCATTTCCAGCTCCATTTATCTGGTATCCTCTCCAGGCATCCAGGTCTGTGCCTCCCCATCATAGGCACACAAAAATAAATAAAACCACATTTTATACTGCATTTTGTTTATGTTTCTTTCTTTGTCTGGAAAGAGAGAGATATTGAGCTACTGGTCAGCACAGTTTGCCTGGTATACAATTACAACCCCGCCCCACCGACACAATGCCAGTGCCTCCACCCACCCACACAACAGTGCCCCCACCACACCCACACAATGCCTGAATCCCCAACCCCACCCACACAAATGACCAGTGTCCGCAACACCACACACACACACACACACACACACGACCAGCAGTGTCCCCAACCCCAACACACATGACCAGCAGTGTCCCCAACCCCACACACACATGATTAGCAGTGTCCCCAAATACACACACACACACACAAAACCAACAGTGTCCGCAACCCCACCCACACACACGACCAGTGTTCCAACCCCCCCCCCTCAAAAATCATGGCCAGTCAGTAGTCGCTATAACAATAGCCAGGTGGTAGTATAATCATTTCTTTAGGGTGCATGTTTTAGTGCAAGATTTTTTTTGCTAGTCATGTGACACTGTACAGGGGAGAACACAGAAAGCTACCCCTTTGGTTGTGTTTGCCAGGCAATGAAGACAGAGACAGCAAGGCCAAGGAATCTGTCTGTTTCACCCCTCCACAGTGGACGATCAGAGAAATCAAAAAAGTGAAAGATTGCTTTTACAGCCAGGTAAAGGATGAGGGGGAAATAATGTTTCAACACTTACTAATGTTTGTATGCTAGCTGCGGGCACAGGTCAGTGAGATACATCCCTTGACAGGTAAAGGATGAGGTGGAAATTACGTTTTAACATTTACTTATGTTTATATGCTAACACCCAGTCAGCAAGCACAGAATGTCCCCCCTTCTAACCAACATGGACAGTCCACCAGAAACCCAGTCAGAAAACATGGACAGTCCCCCACTTCACTCCACCTACAAGGACAGTTCCCCTCAGGCACCTGAACCGTCCCCCCTCCCCACCAGGCACCGGGCCAGCGAGCATAGAATGCCCCCCTCCCAACTGACAAGGACAGTCCCACCAGACACCCAGGCAGCCAGCAAACATGGACGGTCCCCCCATTTCCCACCAAGGACAGTCACCACCCCACCCCGACACAGCTAGCAAACATAGAATTTCCCCCCCCCACCAACATGAACAATCCCCCAAACACCTGGCTAGCAAACATGGAAGTTCCCCTCCCAACAACACTGATAGTCCATCCTAGACACCTGATCAACAATCACCGACATTCACCCCTCCATAAGCCAAAATGGAAAGATCCCCCCCAGACACCCGACCATCAAATAGTCCTCCCTCCACACAAGACACCTGGCAGGCAAACATGGACAGTCCCCCTTTTCCACCATTATGGACAGTCCCCCCAGACAAATGGCCAGCCAAGTCCACCAAACAATGGCTAGTGTCGCCACCCCACCATCACAGCCAGTGTCCCCACATCACCATGGCCTGTGTCTCCACCCCACCAGACCCCAGAATAGAAAACAGACTGTCCCCCCAGTCCCACCAAACACTGACCACCCTCCCAGTCCCAAACACTAACCACCCCAGCCCCAAACACTGATCATCCCCCCCAGCCCCACCAAATGCAGGACCTCCCCCAGAACCAAACATTGACCATCCTCTCAGTGAGTCAGCCCCAAAACACACAGACTGTCTCCCCTGACTCCAACCTCACAAAACAGACCATCCCCCCAGCCCTACCAAACACAGACCGTCCAGTGAGTTTCCCCAACAAACCCCACCACACCAGTAGCACAGTAGCTGAGTGTCCCCACCCCACCAACATGACCAGTGTCCACACCGTGCCAAAGAAATAGGACCCCCACCCACCCCACCAACATGAACAGCCTCAACAGCCAGAAAATCCTCTCCCACCCAAAGAAACACAAGCTGACAGCAAACCTTCCACCCACCACCCAGACACATGGTCATGGCCAAGACAACCCCCCCAAAAAAAACACATTTCTGGGATGTGAATGGTATTAATTTCCAACAACCAGCTTGCAGCACAGTTACTCACCAAATCAGTAAGGGCACAGACAGGGCAGCATACAGCAGGGCACAGCAAGGCCAAGAAGGCAGGTCAGGTAGCCGAGTCTCTCCCAACAGTCCCGTTCCTCTCCCAATTAATCCCCCGACGAGACAGTAACTCATTTTTTCTGACACCAGATGAACATGTCGCATTATGGGTCTGCTATAGCCTGCATGACTGCCGGCTTCTTCACTGTTCTGGGCCTGGCTATTCACTGACCTGAATAATACCTCTCAGTGGACCGTGGAACTGATAGGCAACGGGCGTGGTGTGGGACTTGCCGACAACACGGTAAATCTTTTTTTGGCCTGCTGGACACAGGAGCTGGGTGTGCAAGCAAGTCTGGCTGTGCCTCAGACTCACTGTACTTGTACTACTCACTCCTCTGCCTGGTCTGTCTGGTGGTAGAGGCCTTGTGGCCGCAGGCCTCCTAGGCTCTCGGGGATGGGAGGCTCAGGTGGCAGCGAGAGAGCGCAGAGCACAGCTGGCTGCACTGAGAACCAGAGAGTAGGTAGTCAGAGGACTCAGGTGAGGTATATTTAAACTGGGTTGTTCAGGACAGGAAGAGGGTGGGAACACTAGACTGACTGAGGCACTGGTGACACCTGACAGACAACCAACGACTGCTGCTCGACATCCTTAAATAGCTATCTCTCCTCAGCCCTGCGCTATATGGATGATGCTGCTGCTCCTTCATGGAAGGCACACAGACAACTAAATGGCGCCACTAACAGAGTACTGCTCACGCGATGGCGCCAGCTTGCAGCACTCTCTGATTGGCTGTAACATGCAGGCTACTATGGTTGCAGGCTTGCAGCCAATCGGAAAAGGGGATAGTTTTTGTTTAAGAGACATGGTGCTGCGCCACCACCCCCCTCCCCTGGAGAGGTGCATGCAGTCCGGGCATAGCCCTGAGCCCATTCAATATCTAAAAAAAAAATGATAACCGGGAAGCGGTGGCTGGGCTCCTAAAAAGTCCTGGTCTGATTTCTGGGGGCAGCTTGCCCTCTGCCCCCTGCAATCCACACTATGTGTAACCCTTACCTCCCCCCGTTTAACAAGCAGGGCTGCTCCTCTCCCCACCATTCCTCTCAACTGTCCCCGATTTGGCCACAGAATTTTCTCTGTCCCTCGTACAATTTGTGTTTTTGTGACAGATCAGTGTGGATTAAAATCACAAAATAATGTGAAACATTAAAGTTACAGTCTTGTTCTTCTTCAGAAAATGCATCTTAACACAAATCCCCTCATTCTATCAGCTTTATGAGTGAATAGTATCAATTTTTAAGATGTGTCCCTGATTTGGGGTCTTTGTCCCCATATATGCAGATGATGCTAAATTAGGAGGGATTGTTAATAATTCTGATACTATATCCATATTACAGGAAAATTTAAATAATGTATCTGCATGGGTTAGTGATCATAAGCTGAAATTCAATGCCAATAAGTGTAGGGTTATGCACTTTGGAAGTAATAATATGTGTGCAAAATATTATATAGGGAATCACACGTTAAGCGTTATTACTTCGGAGAAAGATTTAGGTGTTATTATTAACAACGAATTAAAATTTACTGAACACTTAAATTTTATGATTAAAAAATGTTCCAGACTCTGTAACTGTTTATTCAGAAATATTAAAAGCAGAGAACCATCAATTTTGGTCCCCTTATATACTAGTATTATAAGAACTAATTTTGATTACTGTTCTTCATTTTGTGCTCCCACACTGAGGGGTGATAAATTATCTAAGGAGACGGTACAAAAAAGGTTTACTAGGAATATTATTGGTATGAGACAGTTGTCTTATGAGGAAAGACTCAAACAACTTAATTTATATAGCATGGAATATAGATCTATATGAGGTGATCTCTGTTTATTATATAAAGCATCCCGAAATGAATACCTTTTTGATACATTGCATTTGAAATGGAACTCTACTACAGTCTTAACCCGTTCGCATAACTTAAAATTATTCTTACCAATTAATTGAACTACTAAAAGAACACTATTTTTTACTCAACGGATAGTTCCAATTTGGAACTCACTACTGTATAAAGTGGTGAATTGTGAAAACTTGTCACTATTTAAAACTTACTTAGATAAATATATGAATGACTATAAATTTGTAACCCACTTAGCTTAAGTGGCATGATGTTAAATGGGCTAGTCCCTCGATCATGTATTTCACCTATGAACCTATTTTTTAAGCCTTGTCCCTGATTTATGAGGCAAGAGGTTGAAAGGTATGCTCCCCACATAGCGTCTAGAGTCAAAAGAGAGGGGTGGAGGTTTACAGAACAATTTTAACTTACACAGACTTCTTTCTCAGTTTGCTATTACAGACATGCAACCAAGTGTGGCAACTACCTGGCACACAGCTGGTGGGACCACTTACCATGGCCAGCAACTCAAGTCCCTGAGAGAAAATGTTTGCTCACAATTATGCTAGGTTTGCACTTCCAGACAGGGGCACCCAAGTAAATCCAGACACAGCGGAAGCAATAACAGTGTACTGTCCAAACCAGTTTGGGATCCTAGCTTGTGGCTTTTATTCAAGTAACAAAGTAGGAATAATCACAAAGTGAAGATGGACCCCCACAGGGCCACGCATACTGGTAATGCAGATTACTGAGGTAAAGAAATTCCTGAATTCCCATTTAGCATAGATATAAAGAACACAACACAGCAAACTCTCTGGTTCTGAAATGGAGATTGGCACACATGGCCAGAACTGGTACATTTCCTCTCGACTAGGCACACAAGGCCAGTACTAGGAGACTTTCCCATATTTCATGAGGAATACTAGTGGCATCGACGATCACCAAAGGCACATACAGGCTCACAGAGAATCCAACCCACATCTGGGTAATTATTTCCATCAGGCACTGGCCAAATGCACTGAATGAAAATTGAACTGGTGCCCAAACTGAACCCAGAGAGGTAAACTGGTTACTCAAGATGGGGGGTCTCCCACCTTTTGCTTCTAAGTTTATACTCGGCCATTCATCTGGCTAGTAACACCCTCACAGAAAACTTGTAGATGCTATCTTGAAATGTTTTTTTACACTTAACATACTACTTGACTAAAAGTTCTGTACTTGGACAGTCTCTCTCTCTCGCTAGACTCCATAGTAGGCAGGCACTTTTAAAAACAGACACAGTCTAGGTGACAGGGTCCCTTTTTCAGAGAAAATTCACCAAGGAATGCAGGTGCCCCTCCTGAGCTGAACACAAAAGTACTCACAGTTTCTGAAGTTGTCACAGACAGCTTCACTAGACAGACTGGGTGAGAGGATTGCCCCTGAACTCTGAAGATCACCCCCATCCCTCCAAGGATGCGGCAAAGGAAACCCCACTTGAAATGGTTTCCACCACTTCAATCTCTGTCTTCTATGTTCTTCTTCTAGGGTGAGAACAAACTACCCAAAACACAATGGTAGCTCTCTGTCAGAGCTAAAAAATGAGGAGCTGCCTAAAGCTGCAGCCTCCTCCTGGAACTCTAGACTACTGAACATTGTAAAGCTATCTCCCTTCAGCTAGCTTGAGTGTGGTTTATGCTGCTGCAACAGTTCTAAGATTACATCATCCTCTAGTTCAGCTGAGACTGAAACCAGAGAATGACAGTGTGAAACCCATTTATCTGGCATTTCACAAGCTGCCTTCCCTGTCTACCACTGATTCTAAGTGGGATTCTAGTAACCCCTGGGAGCAAGGGGGGTTACACCCACCCTCAACCAGGAAAATGACTGCCGCCAATCATTACCTCCCTGGCACCAGACTATCTTACCCTATGTGCTGACTATGGGGAAGCAGCACTACCTTCTCCTCTACCTGTGCCAGGCACAGGCAGACAACACTAAGAGTGCAGCCTATGGTCAACTTATTCAATATGTCTCTTACATATGCAGAAATACCTTCTTCTTGGAAAATGGCAGGGGTGGTACCAGTTTTTAAGTGAGGTTCTAGGATGCAAATAGAAAATTATAGACCAATTTCTTTATTGCCAACTATCTCAAAGATCTTGGAAAAAATTGTGGCAAACCAATTGCAGACTTACTTAACTAGGTATAAAGTCCTTAACAGATATTAGTCAGGTTTTAGACCAGTGCATGGAACCTCAACAGCTCTACTGAAGGTTAACGGAGATATTGTGGAAGGAATGGACAAAAGGATGCCAGTGGGAGCAATATTTGTAGATCTTTCAAAAGCATTTGATACCTTAGACCATGGCATCCTCCTGTCAAGATTGAGATCCTGTGGCATATCTGAGACGCCTCCAGATGGTTCAGGAATTGTTTGGAAAAAAGACACCAGCAAGTGACCATTAATGAATGGTCATCAAACCTGAAAGAGACCGTCTCGGGTGTGCCACAGGGATCCATACTAGGACCAATACTATATAATCTTTATATGAATGAGTTGGATTTTTCTCAGCTGGGGGTAGATTACCATCTCTAGGCTGATAATACCATTATTTATGTAAAAGGGACAACAGTGGTAAACTTTGGACTATCTACATTTTTTAGCAAGCTCCAAACTTGTTCTAAATGAAAAAAATTGCAGGTTATGGTGTTTCAAAGAGGTAAAAAGACAAATCTGGAAGAAAATAAATTAGTAATCATGACTGTTACAGAAACTACACTGGAACATGAGGACAAGTATAAATATTTAGGGGTCCACTTGGATAAATATCTAAAATGGGATACCCATATTGATGCCACCTTAAAAAAAGTAGGGAAATGCCTAGGTTCCCTGTACAAAACCAAAAAGTGTATGTCACTTGAAGTTAGATTACTCATGGTAAATGTTAGGATACTACCCATACTGGTATATGGAAACATAATATATGCAGGTGCATCAAAAACACAGTTATACAAACTGGATATTATGTACAATAAATTAGCTAGATTCATTTTAGGGGTACCAAAAAGGACTCATAGAAAATATGTATAGGGAACTGTATTAGATTTCTCTATCACAAAGAAGAGACTTAGGAATTATAACATTTATGTCAAAATGCATCCTGGGAAAAGTACTTGATTACACTGTGGAAAGTGTTTGCATTAAAATGCCTATAAGTGAATTACGATCAGCTGAAAGTTTGGAATGAATATTGCCTAATCGTAAAAGGGAGGTTGGAAGAAACCATTTTTCAAATAGGGGACCAGTCTGTGGAATAAATTACCACAATGGTTGAGACCTTTGAGTAGAAAAATCCAGCTAAATGAAATAAAAGAGTGGTATATAGATTATGTGAATAATGTTGGAGTATTAAAATAGGAAATATATATATATATAATTCTGTTTACACCTTAGAGTTTAGGAATGTCAACATAAGATAGGAAAACAAAGCACTTAAAAAAAATGTGCATGTATTATTATCCCTAATGTTTGTATTTGTCTGTGGATATCCTGGTATGTTATCATTTTTTTTTAATTTGTAATGATGTATTAAGAATATATTGTGTTACTTGTCAGAAAAATTACAAGAGTAACTGGAGTTGAACATTGGACCTCGCTGTAAATGAGCCTTGGTTCAGTGGAGCTATCCATATTCATTTTGTATGAATAAAAATGTTACCTACCTACTAAGGGCTCCGAGGCCATTGGCTGTTGCATCAGCCCCTACTCTACGATCTTACTATGGAAAACCAGTGGCTCTGGAAGAACTATCCAGAGCATAGCCTGACAGACCAGAGCTGTGACTCCTACTGCAGATCAGGATCACAACCTGTCTACCCCACTAACCCTCTAGGGAAACCTATCTAACCAAAAACTTACCCAAAGGGAGAATCTCCCCCCAGCCCAGGACACCTGCAAACCAAACACAGAGCTAACACTGTACACAAGCATTACACTCCCCCACAGCTACACCTGTGGAAGGAAAAAGTTTAACACATGTTAACAACTACAGTACTTCAAAAACACTTTAAAGCACAAAGGAACTCCGCTGAGTCCCTCCAATCCTTTTCTTGTCTTCTCTTCTTTCTTCACCAGGATCCACCTGAAAGAGAAAAGACAAAACACACCCTAAATCCGCAAACACACAGTATAACGACAGTAACCCATACCATCAAAACACTGGAGAATCTGAAAAAATATTTTTTAGAAAAGTACAAAACAGTAGGAAATATCAACATTATGTACAACACACCTATTGGGGGGATGGAATGCCCTAAATGTCCTAGCTAGTGACAACAGTGCCCAAAGGCAAGGTCCATGAAAGAGTCTCTCCTGGGCTGGAGCCCAGTGAAGCACAGTTCCTGAAGTACTGTAAATCTAAGGGGAGAGTCTTTGTAAACAGTTCAACAGTTTGTAGTCTGCCAGGTGTAGGATGTGTATAGCAATGTCAATAAAGTAAGAAAAGTATGGACTTACCAGTCCCTTGAAGAACAAAAAAATGGACATCACCTGGATCTCCAGCCGAAGACTCTCCCTGGCAGTATTTTTCAGATGCAGTTGGGAGGAAATCTTCCGGAAAACAGGATGATGAACTGGAAACTGCTGGACTGATATCATCTAGGAGAAGGAACCTTGGAACAAGAAAGGAACAGCTGGGTTGATGTCATCCAAAATCCCAGGTGATGAATCAGGAAACAGCTGGCCTGATGTCATCTCAGGTTTATGTCATCTGGAAGGTCAGGCAATGAAATTGGAAAGGCACACTGAAGAGGCTGACGAATCTGGATGCACCTTGGATCCTGGAACACCAGACTGGCAGAACAACATAGGTACAGCAATGGCTGGATGGCAGACACTTGCTACCTCTGCTCTGCTTCCCTCTGGGTAGGCACAGGCATATTCACAGGACGATGGTACACTTAAGGGTAGTACCAATTTGGATCTGGTGCAAGAATTGTGACCACATCTGGGCACTCATAATTCACATTCCTTTATCATCCACATAACGTACAGTGTCTAAGAACAGTGTCCTGCCCAACTTCCAAAACTTGAGTTTGTCTCTGACAACTTTGGCTCTGACACATCAAGTTGCATCTGGACGTTGCCTCTTCCACTAGCAAGGCTCTCATGTTTTTCTCAATCTCCTCCCAGACTCTCTGAGGAAAAGTAGGAAAGGACAGTCCATAGATTTCGTTTGCCTTCCTACGAACCAGTCTTTCCTCCTTACTACTCTTCATCAATCTGTGACCCTCAGCCAGGCTTGAGGGTAGCCAGTCCTGGTTCTGCCAGTGTCGCATACTCAAAGCTATGTAGAACTTGTCCCTGACCACTCCTTCTGAGGGCAGGGCTGTGGAGTCACCAGTTTCTCCTGGTTCCTCCAAGGCAAGAGCTTAAGGCCACATATTGGGACCCTCAACAAAGAAATACATTTCTTCCTCCTCCTGTTCCTCACGTAGGATCTGGGCCCAGCAGTGAACAGTCATCCTCACTCCCAAGACAGTCCACTCTTCACTGGGTACGGTTGTAGACATCTCCAAATCTAAAGTTTCTTGAACCTCATCCTCTCTCATGAGGCTAGGACTAGGACCCTCACTTCATGGATCCACTGACTCTCCCTCTGCACTGTCCATCTGCGACACAGGCATGGAGACATCTCAAGGAATCTGCTCTGGCAGTAAATCTACACCCTGCTGTTCCTTGGCACCACACTCTGCTGAGCTTCCTTCCACACACTTTTCATGACTGGGAAATGTATTCTGGTAATGGCCACTGTGATGCTTGGCCAGCTGGTTATGATTATTGTATGATATTGGTATTATAAATAAATGGTCAATGTATGAAATGTCAGTCTGTGAGATTTGGACCTTTAAATTACAAGATGTCAGCAGCTGAAACCACAGGATGTAATTAAAACTGATAAGGGAACCAGTTAAGTAACTACCTTTCTTCCAGTGGGCATTTTATTACCTTTTATCACATGTTCATGCTTTTGAAGTGGAAACAAAATCTAAAGTTTATGACGTCAGGAAAGAAAGGGTAATTTGACTGTTCCTATCAAGTTTAACACCTAAATGACAAATGCTGGGATTGCTAAGTTCAAAGGAAACATGGTTAGTTAAGGAATTATATATAGGAAATGTCTTTTTACTTCTGATGTCACATTTTTAACATATCTCCTGGTAGGCAATCATGTTTGTAATTTTATATTCTAAAAGGAGGAGCTAGATGACTCACAGAAGTGGTGTGGAGACACAGAGTTTAAACTGATACTTGTGTCTGAAATGTATGTCATATTATTTTGGGATTCTGAGAGAAAAACAGTTCTCTGGTCTAACTAAAAGCACTTCCAGAGGTAATACCTAAGACAGCAAAGATCTAAATGTATTGTGGAAGGAGTTTTGTCCTGTAGTTTTCCTTTGTTTTATGTGATTGTGATTCTCTTTGATATTTTTTCTGTATTTTATCTTACCTTACTGTTTTTATCCATTTTTAGTAAACATTTTCTTTAAGAAACTGCCTGGGTCTCCTCAGTCATTTTTTATGCATGTTATTGCTGAATGGATATTAAGTCTGGCAACTGTTCAAGGGCTTGATGGTGTTACTAAGCTTGGTAAAAGGTTAAAATATACCTAAAGTCTCTTACAGAGTTTTAAGAGTTCATTTTGGATACCTGGTTAGGTGCCCTTAGGCAAAATTGCATCCCCCAAAGAGAATATTATCTAAACCTATACATTTGGGTACGCTAGCATAAGGCTCACAGTTTGAATCCCCCCCCAGAACTTGAGACTAAAGGTGATTCGGACACAAAGCAGACACACTATTGCTCTCTGAGGTTGGCACTGTGGGAGCAGAGGGCCTGACCTACGGAGTGCGTTTGTGACAGCCACCATGAAAGCAACTCAGAAAGGCTAAGAGTTCAAACAAAATATAACATTCATAACTTTCTATAGAATAGTCAGCAAGGCAGAAATACCTAGAAATCAACACTTTTAAACAAATGTTTATTCACAAAAAAATGATGCCCAACCAGCTGATCTGTTTACAGTCAAAGTACTGTAGTAAAAAACATTGACGCTATTGATGCTGAATGGAGTGCAGGAAAATATATTTATTGAGTGAAATCATTGCTTTCCTACAAGCCAAGACTACAGATCACGAGAGCAGAGTACCAAACATAATGTGCATATGAAATGGTGGCTGTACTTCTGATACACATAGAGTAGTAGCTGCTGTCTGTAGTGCTGACTGTATTCATTCAGTTACTTAAGAAAAAGAGTGAAGCACACAAATAATCAGGGCCTCTAGTGCTCTGCGGCAGCATTTTCTGATGTCTGCGGCATGATTTATTCATTTCTGTAGCAGAATGCAGTCCTGCCATTGGCTAAAATACTGTATGATGTGATGTCATTAATGACGCCACATAGCAAGTATAGAGGAGGGGCTTCAGGATAAACAAGATGAATACGGGAGCCTGGCACTATGGAAAAATTGTATATTTTAATGAAAATTCACCAAAAACAATCATT
This sequence comes from Neoceratodus forsteri, assembly GCA_016271365.2. Taxonomy (NCBI): domain Eukaryota; kingdom Metazoa; phylum Chordata; order Ceratodontiformes; family Ceratodontidae; genus Neoceratodus; species Neoceratodus forsteri. The sequence goes on from CM028133.1 coordinate 68,226,453, forward strand.
TCTGTGGCACTATTCAAATTCTGTGGCATGATGCAAATTCTGCAGAAAATTCTGCAACCTCAGAATTGCAGAATTCCAGGGGCCTTGCATATAATTTAGACCCTTGAAAGGAGGGAAATGCAAAGTGAAGATTCCGAAGGTACTGGTGCCTGAGTTGGTATTCAGCTATTAAGTGAGGTAAAAATGCAACCTAAAGAGGGCAACACAGTTTCAAAATTGGACATACATATGAAATGCCAGCAGAAACAGGCCTCATGGTTTCCTGCTGAATTCTGCAAACCTCTGCAGAATTCTTCAGTATCAGGCATCTTATCATTCCAGACAATATTGTATATACGACTTTTCAGACATACTGCAGCATATCCCAAAGTGTTTTGTAAGCCATGAAGAGCTGCATCTTCCATTAGGCACAGTTAAGGCAGTTATGTGAGATGGGGGGTTAAGAAAAAGGTGGTTAATGTGAGAAAGAGAGGGGGCTGGGTCCATGTAAAATATTAATATGTGGCATACTGTAAGAGTGGCTTCATGAGCATTATAAAACGGGTATGGAAAAACTCTAGCTGCTGATTGGTCAAGAGCTGTGTGATTTGGAATTTGGGCAAATCACATATAGTACTGAACATATTCACTCATCCCTGATTGCCATCACAAACATGGTCCCTAATTCACTAAAAATACAGCCAACAGCTTAAAATCTGGTTCAGTTTCAGTTGGCATCCATCTGAACCCCCCCCTCCCCGGAGCTGAAAATAGGCAAAAAAATTGTCTAGTCCGCTTTCCGAGTCAACAGAAACCAAATAAATAATGACAGTGCACAGTGTTAGCATTATTATGTGCCACAGGGCATGTTCTACAGAAGGAAACCCCAAGTAAGCATGGCTTGACTTTGCCTGTTAAAAAATTAAAGCTGTCAGTGAAAATCTTGTTGATGTGAATGACTACACTTCCGGATTCTGACATCTACAAGATGGTGGACCATTTTACATTCTGGCACTCGGCTGCTCTGATAGGTACTGCCATTCTAGTCTTTCTTTCAAGTTCTGTGTCCCCAGCTCCACATTAGCTCTGCCTACCCTTCCTCCTTGTAACCCATGATTGATTTTCAGTGGTCGGGTGTGTGCGCAACATAGCCACGCCTACTCATGTGGGCGCAGGTAGGCAGGTGCATGTGTGTGGGTATGTGTGGGTGGGTGTATGGAGAGTGCTGTGAGCACAGACACTCCTAGAAGATTGTTCTCTTGCGAGATGATCTGGGGCCAGCTCCCCAGCTCCACATCAGCTCCACCTGCCCTTCTTCCCTGTAACTCCTGATTGGTGGATCTACTCACACCTGCTCCAGCTGAATAACATGAATGTTCTTGGCAGTGGGTGCATGCACGTGGCTTCAAGCACAGCATGTTTACACAGTTGCATTGCTGATAGGCTGCTCAGGTTTTGGCATGCAAACATTCAGACTAGGTAGACAACAGCCTTTCCAAAAATAATTTAAAAAACTGTGTGGAAAGGTACAATAACCAGTTTAAAATAACAAATAAAACTTTGTTTTCTTACCCTAGGAGTCCATTAGCATCAGTAACTTTTTGCTTATTGATGCTAAAGGACCACTTGGAAGAAAGAAGATTACTGCGGTGAGGTTGTGGAGTCTAAAACTGTGGGAGAATTCAAGAATGCAAGGGACAGACATAAGGCAATTCTTGTGGGGGGTAGGAAGAAATAGGCTGTTGGTTAACTAGGATCTGCAGCTTATCCAGTAGGTAGGGAAATGGGCAGACTAGATGGGCCAAGCGGTCCTTCTCTGCTGTCAAAGTCTACATTTCTATGTTTCTATGTGAGTAATTTTTTCTTCTTACCCCAGGACTCCTTTAGCATCAATCACTTTTTGCACTTAGCTGGCTAGGTGCAACTGCTCTGGCAGTATGCCTTTAAGAGACATTTAAATGAGCTTAGGGCCAAGCCAATCAAAACACAAGAGGGGTGTGAGCTGAGTGAGAGCTGTTGAAGGCTTCAGAATTTTTCCTTCACTAGACTGAGCAATATTGCCTCTAAGGTGTCTCTCAACTTTCCTTGTTGACAGTCTCCTAGTGCTTATCTGGGTAAAGTTTTCCTCATAAATTATTTCCTTCAGTGCGCTGAGTGAAAGTTTTACTTTATCATTACCACTGCACAATTTATTTTTTTTAGCGCAACCGCGCTATTTTGGCTTTATTTTTACCGTGACTGTTTAGTTTAGAGCCTAATTTTATTGCAGGTGCTTATTTTTGACAGTTTCCTTCATTTTTCGGCAAATTCTTGTTGGAACTATCGAATTAGGGACAGTTGCCTTGTTTTTTACCTCAAACCTCGCAGGGTTTACTGCGAGGCACCTGCAGTGGATTTCTAATTTAAACAGCGCCTGGGGAGGTTTCTCTCTAGATTGGCAGTTACAAGGAAACCTTTTTTGTTATATTACTGGACCTTGGTATCATCTGTGTCAGGACTGTCCATAAGGGTCCAGCAGCCACCTGTGCGCAGTTAAGAATTACTGGGTGTCTATTAAGATTGGCACTGGTATAGATCCCAGTTCTACAACCAAAAAAAAGGCACTAGTAATGAAGTTTATTAACTGGGGCAGGAGTGGCCAGTGGCATTTTCACAGAAACTTGCACTCAGTTCATAGATCCAGGACTGATTTGCTTTGCTTTGCTTAAATTGGCAAACAAAGCAGACAAACCTTTGATTATTATGGCTGAGGATAAATCAAAGGCTTCCAATGAGGGGCCATTCAAAAGTACTTATACCAAAAGCAGAGGTGCTGAGGAATCCTCCAGATCCCAGCTAAAAAATAAAGCTTCCAAAGATGAAGTTCCTCACAAATTGAAAAATAATTAGACTAATGAAAAAAGGAAGCTGGATCAAGCCTCTGATGAAGTGGCTAAAAAGAAACTCTGTCAAGACAAATGTGCTCCCATTGCTCTTGGGAAAACCAATAGTGAGATAATAGGCAGCTTAAAACATGCAGAAAAAAGGCTGGCCTGCTGGTGCAGAGGCATGGAGGCCATCTGCAGTGCCGATGACCTGCGTTTGGGAATGGATCCAGGTGTCAAAGGGCTGGCCGGGGGAGCAGGATTGAGCATCTTTAGGACTGCTCGCCTGCTCCGGGGGAGGGGGGGTCGAGTGCTCGGCGCAATGTGGACCCCCAGCAGAGGCTGGCGGCACCACTAGCACTCTGGTGCCAGCTGGAAGGGGGGGCAGGGCGGACGCTGGTCATCATTGCATATCCCCGCCCACGGGGAAAAATAACAGAAAAATCTCTCGGCTCCCTGTTGATGAGCCGGCTCCAGTACGCTGACCCCTCTGGCCACCTAAATTCTGCTACAGTGGCCCCATTCAGGAGGGGTCAGTCCTGAGCATGTGAGGTCAGTAGCTGGGTCAGGGCGAACCCTGCTCATGGGGTTAGGGAATCCGAGACAAAAAAAATTAAAAAATGCAAAAAAAACAAAACACTTACAAACTGTGCAGGTTCTTCCATCAGTGAAAGATATGGAAAAAGCATGGCAACTGTTTCAGACCCTTCAAGAGATGGTTCCTCGATTTACTGGGGCTGGCAAGCACTCTTTCACAGTTCTCTCTTCTGTAGACTATAAGGTGAAGCAGATGATCAATTTTAAGATTCCCCCTGACATGGATTTTGAGGGCCCTGAGTCCCAGGAGTCCCCAGACCCTCATCTTGGGGATCCCCCAGGTGACTATGAGCATCCTTCCTCTATGGTTATGTTTATACGAAATATTAAAACTAATAATAATAAAACTTTATTTTTAAGGTGCCTTTCCAAAACCAAGGTGCTGAACAACAATTAAAATCACAAACATAGTTGCACACAATTGCAGCAGCATAGTAACTAAACAGACAACTAACAAAATTTAAAAATAACGAGGTACTGTATGTAGACAATCTTATCACTCAGTTTCCGAATGCTTGGTGCCACAGATGGGTTTTTAAGGCTCGTTTAAAGCCCTCCACAGAGCTGCATTCATGCAACTGGTGGGGTAGAGAATTCCAGAGAGAAGAGGCCGCATGCATAAATGCCTGGGCCCCATAAGATTTTAAACATACTCTTGGAATCTCTAGCAACCCCTCACCAGCTGAGCGGAGCAATCGCCCGGGGCAGCAGGGTACCAGGAGCTCTTTCAGGTAGTCTGGGCCCTGTCTGTTTAGGGCTTTATAAGTCAGAAGACCAACTTTAAAGGTGATCCACCATTGAAAAGGCAGCCAGTGCAGATCATGCAGCACTGGCAAATATGACAGAACTGAGAGGTTCCTGTCAAAAGCCAAGCTGCAGCACTCTACACTAGCTGCAAGCGGTGGATTTCATCCCCAGATAGCCCTAGATAAAGGGTATTGCAGTAATCCAAGCGAGAGGACACAAAGTCGTGAACCAACGTAGGAAGATCGCCGGATGGAACAAGTTGCTTAACCCTGGTGATATTCCTTAAATGGAAGAAAGAAGTCTTGATGATGGCTAACACCTGAGAATGCAGGGTCAGCCCTTTGTCAAAAATTACCCCCAGGTTTCGCACCTGTTCAGAGGCCAGGAGTAAAGAGCCCAGAGGGTAAACCTACCCCCGACCCACCTATCCGGCATCCTGGGTCCACAACAAGCACTTCAGTCTTTCCCGAGTTCAACTTCAACCAACTCGAATCCATCCACTCCTGGATTTCCGTTAGGTAGTTACTAAAGACCGAGAGAGCTCTATTCTGATTGGGTGCAAAAGAGAGGTAGAGCTGGGTATCATCAGCATGACAGTGAAACCTCAGCCCATACCTTTTTATAATGTCTCTGAGGGGCAGCATATACACTGCAAACAACATGAGAGAGAGCATCGATCCCTGAGGAACCCCACAAGACAGAAGGATAGGGTCCGAAGAATAAATCCCGGACACAATCCTCTGAGTTCTTCCAGTGAGGAAAGATGTAAGCCACCGGAGGACTGGTACCTGACAGGCCACAGATGAACCTCAAGCGATCAAGCAAAACCCCATGGCACACAGTGTCAGACACTGATGAGAAATCAAGAAGGACCAGGATGGAACGGTTCTCCTGATCTCTAGCCATCAGGAGATCATTGAGCACCTGGACCAGTGCTGTCTCGGTACTATACCTCTTTCGGAAATCAGACTGGAGGGGTTCAGTCTGGACACCCTGGACCTCCCTACACAGAAGCCCAACCAAGATGTCAATGAAGATGAAGATTATAGGGGAGATGAAGGGTCTTTCATCCTCAAAGACCCTGGTCATTCCTATCTATAATGCATTTAGAAAAAATACCATGAAGGTGCTTTAACACCCCACTTCATTATCAGGGGTTGATAAGCGGCTTGAGAGAAAATATAAATTGTCTAAAAATGGTACAGAGTTCCTGTCTGCACACCCTAGCCATGAAAGTGTAGTGCAGCAGGCAGCTTGCGAGAAAGCTGGAGTCTCCTTGTCCCCCTCTCCCCCGACGAGGATTCCAAGAAAATTTACTTTATAGCAAAGAAAATGTATACCATAGCTTCCCTGCTTCTCAGACTTTCTTCTTACGTGGCATTCACAGTCAAATATCAGAAAGCCCTTTGGAAATCTGTCCAGGCTATTGTCCACAACAACGGATCAGATTCTATGGTGCAGGAGCTGATGGATACGTCAAAAACTGCCCTGGAAGCTACTATGTACCAATTCCACATGGCAGACAACAATGGTGCAGCCTCTAGGGTGATGGCCCATGTCATCTCTCTGAGATGCTTTGCCTGTCTTAGAACAGCCAGTCTGACCACAGACACTGCGAACAAGGCCATGGATTTTCCCTGTGATCAAAATATGTTGTTTGATTACAGAGCCACTGACTACATGAAAAAAGTCGATGAATACAAAGCCTCCTGGCAGAGCCACTCTTCCAAGCCTAAGCCCGCCACCCCTCAGAGATCCCGTCCAAGGGACAGTAGGGGCAGAAGTTTTGTTCCCAGGCCTTACAATCCCTATCCCCAGCCTGACTTCAGCCAGTACAGGGAGTCTTTTAGAGACAGGGACAGAAGGGGCCAAAGAAAAGCCACCTCTACCAAGCCATCTGCCTCTCAATCTAAGTCCTGATGTGAATGTCCAGGTCACCTCCCTGCTTCTGGTTGGAGGCAGACTCTCCCACTATCTTCAGCACTGGTCCCTCATCATGTCGGACAAGTGGGTGCTGGAGATAGTGGAGAAGAGTCTGTCATTACAGTTCAAGCAGCTGCCAGACCTCAAGCATACCCAGGTGTCAAGACCTCTGTCCCCAACACAGATATTGCTGTTGGAAATAGAGGTACAAAACCTCCTGGCTTTATGAGCAGTGTAGAGGGTCCCAGCCCAGGAGAAGGGCAAGGTCCTCTACTCCAGGTATTTTCTGACACAAAAGAAAACTGAGGAGTGGTGACCTATCTTAGATCTCAGATATTTAAACAAACATCTGAAAAAAGACAAATTCAAAATGGTCACTCTGTCACTGGTCATACAGTCCTTACAGCAGGGAGACTGGCTAGCCTCCCTAGACTTAAAGGACACCTACTTCCACATACCCATAAGGAGATCTCACAGGAAGTTTTTCAGGTTCAAACGTCCTTCAGGTTACTATCAGTTCACTGCCTGCACTTGGCCCCAAGAGTCTTTACCAAGTGTCTCTCAGTGGTAGCAGCATATCTCAGGAGACTGGGTGTTGCTTTCTACCCCTATCTGGATGACTGGCTCATAGTAGCAAAGTCTCCTTACCAGGTCAAGGAATCTCTTTCCCTCACAGAACACACTCTGGTGTCTCTTGGTTTCCTGGTAAATCTAAAGAAATCTCACCCGGAACCCACCCAGCTGCTCACCTTCACAGGGGCCCAGCTGGACACTCAGAAGGGATATGCTTTCCTCCCGCAGGAAAGAATTCAGAGTTTCTTTTCAGTGGCAGATTCTTTCACCTGGGGACAGCCAAGACCAGCCAGACATTTCCTCAAACTTCTGGGACATATGGCCTCTATGACTGCAGTAGTCCCAGGGGTCAGGTACTGGATGAAACTCCAGCAAGCCTACCTCAGAGCTCCTTGGTCTCAGAGAAGCAACAAATTTTCAAAGTTGATACCTGTGTCGGAGCAGTTCCTCCAAACTTGCTGTGGTGGAAGAACCCTGAAAATTTGCTGGCAGAGGTTCCCTTTCAAACTGCTTTTCCCACAAAGGTGATCACCACAGGTGCCTCACTGGGGAGCTCATTTGGACAGTGCCTCAGTAGGTGGCAACTGGACTCCTGAAGAGTCACAGTTGCACATAAATCTTTTGGAACTCAAAGCAGTCTTACTAGCTCTCAAAGCTTTCGCTCCCAGCATAGAAGGGCAGGCAGTTCAAATTCGAATGAACAACACTACTGCAATGTTCTACATAAACAAGCAGTGTGGTACCAGATCAGGAATACTCTGGAACCTCTGAAGCTCTGGTGTCTAGCATTCTTCCTGAGAGTCAGCCTCTCGGCTATTTGCCTCCCAAGCAAACTCAGTACTCTGGCGGATGCTCTAAGCCGCATTAGTCAAGGCCAGAGTGAATGGACACTGAACAAGCAAGTACTAGCCACAGTGTTCAGGCACTGGGGCACACCAGACATGGATCTGTTTGCCTCTCCTCTCATTTTTCAGCTTCCTCAGTACTGCCGCAGGCCCCCAGTTCCAGAAACACTTCCTCTGGATGCCCTTATCCTGGACTGGTCAGGGAGGTTCCTATACGCATTTCCTCCCTTTCCCCTGATATTCAGGGGTTTGTTGAAATTCAGACAACAGCCATAGGATCATAGTGGTGGGGGTGTAGCTATTTGTCTTAAAACAGACCTGGGCCTCACAAGGTTCCACCAGGTCCTTCGAGTGTATCATGGGAGCAGGTGTGGGCAGCAGGATCCTTCTCATCTACTGTCCACCCAGTGAAGAGAAAGTTTTCCTGCAGGAAGTTGCCGACTTTATGGTCGACATAGTGTTGGAGTCCTCCAGGTGGTTGTTCCTGTGGGACTTTAATGCCTGGGTCAACGATGAACTCTTGCAATGTGGTCAGAACTTCCTCCAATTGATGATCTCATTGAGCTTCACACAGGTAGTTACCACTGCAACCCATATTCAGGGTCACTCCCCAGACCCGGTGTTCCTCCAGGGGATGGAGGCCACTGATGTGGTGGTGGAACCAGTTGGATGGTCAGATCATCACTCTATAAGATTCAGTTTTGCAGCTCCCCCAGTGAGATCTGCCCCTTTGGAGATGGTCTGGTACTGCCCTTTGAGGGGTGTTACCCCAGAGGGTCTGATGGCGGTGCTGGACCTATCGAGTAGGCCAATGGAATGCTCGGATCCAGGAGACCTAGTAGTGCACTATAATAGTATGGTGCTGAGGACCCTGAATTCTGTAGCTCCTGTCCGAGTTCACCCTCTCCCTCTCCGCCCTCAGTCCCCTTGGTTTGATGGGACCTTGAGGGAGTTGAGGAGAATTGGGTGAGGGTTGGAACGTTGTTGGCAGAAATCTGGCCTGGAGGAGGACGGACTTGATACCCCATTATTCAGACTATCAATCAGAAATCTCCCATAAGAAGGCAGAGTTCCTGTCCAGGGAGATTGCTGCAGCAAGGAATCGACCGGACCAGCTTTTCCGGACTGTGGACAGGCTGTGCAATCCAGCATGTCTTTGGGGTCAGAGAGCTTTTTGACAAATTAAGTGTGAGGAGTTCACTCATTTCTTTGCGGATAAGGTGTCCTCCATCAGGTCAGAGATCTGCTTGACTCATTCAAATGAGTATGGCAGTGGTCAATGCGAGGATGCAGACATCTGGTCTGTCTGGACAGATTTTGACCAGCCAGTGATCGTGGATATTATGAAGATTGTTCGTGAGCTGCGACTGACTTACTGTAGTTTGGATCCTGGTCCAACCCGCCTCCTGGTGGGGTGTATGGATGTCATTGGACTGATCCTTGCCGAGATAGTCTGGTGCTCACTGGACCAAGGGGTGTTTCCGGACCCTCTGAAGAAGGCCATGGTAACACCCCTTTTAAAGAAACCTTCCTGTGACTCAGACTGTCTTATGAACTACAGACCTGTCTCTAACCTGCCCTTTTTGGGCAAGGTTAATAAGAAGGTAGTTGCATTACAGCTCAAAAACTTTCTTACCACCCACGAAATCTATGATCCTTTCCAGTCTGGTTTCAGGAAGAGGCATAGTACTGAGACAACATTGGTTTGGGTACTTAATGATCTCCTGATTGTGAGGGATCAGAGGAACCGGTTGATCTTGGTCCTCCTTGATCTCTCTGCATCATTTGACTCTAGGGTAGTTAGTGAGGTAAACATCAAGATAGAGCAGTCGATAGGGAGAAGGGCAGGGGTAAATGGAGAAAAAAACAAAGGCAGTAAGGACAGGGATGGGACAAAAAGAAATAAAGCCATAATAAAATGGAGGGTAATGCCCATAGTCTAGGTAAAAAGCTCCCTGAAATGGTGGCCTTGATGGAAGAGGGATGCCTGGATATCGTGGCAGTCACATAAACATTGTACACAGAGAACCATGACTGGGATGTCAACATACCAGGGTACACAATCTACAGAAGGGACAGGGAGGGAAGAAGAAGAGGAGGAGCAGCTCTCTATGTAAGGGAAGGGATCAAAGCAACAGAACTAAAGGGTAAACAGGGAGGAGAGGAGGCACTATGGGTCACCCTGGAGAGTGGAAATGGTTCCACAATCCGCACAGGGGTTGTATACAGACCCCATCTCAGGGGGAGGAACTAGACAAGGAAATGATAGGCATCCTTGGGATGGCAGAGAAAGGGGTTGCTGTTGGGGGACCTGAATATTCCAGATGTTAACTGGAGCACCTTTGCTGCAGCCACAGCCAAGAGCAGGGCCATTCTCATTGCCCTACAGGGGGCATGCCTCAGACAGCTAGTTTTGGAATCCACTCGGGAGGGAGCAATCTTAGACCTGGTACTCTCAAATGGGGACGGAGAGAGGATCTCTGATCTTGAAGTGGGTAGCCATCTGGGAACAAGCGACCACCAAACAGTGTGGTTCATGATAAACTTAGCTGTAGAGTCAAGCCACACAAAAGTGAAGGTACTGAACTTCAGGAGGGCTGATTTTGTCAAAATGGGAGAGTGCCTCAGAAAAGCACTAGCAAACAGGCAAGAAGGTGGGGTGGAGCAACAATGGGGAAACATTAAAACCGCCATCACAGAGGCAACAAGCCTTTGTGTGAAGCAAATAAACAAATCAAAACAAAAGAAGTAACCTCTATGGTTCTCAAAAGAAGTAGCGGGGAAGGTATGGAAGAATGAGATAGCATTCAGGAAGTATAAGGAAACACAGAAGGAGCAGGACAGAGAACTGTATCAGTTAAAGCAGAAGGAAGTGGGGAAGGTAGTCAGAAAAGCAAAGGCCCAAACCGAGGAAAAGATAGCCAACTCAGTTAAGAAGGGGGATAAAACCTTTTATAGGTACATTAGGGAGCAAAGAAAGACTAAGGCAGGGATACTGAGGCTGAATAAAGAGAAAGGTGGTTGGCAGAGAGCGATAGTGAAAAAGCAGGGATACTGAACGAATACTTCTGTTCAGTATTCACAATGGAAAAGCAGGGGGAGATACCTAATCCAGTCAATAGAAGCACTCTGGATAGGGAGGTTGATATTAGTCCTTTCACAGAAGAAAGGGTTCTGAAAGAACTCTTAAACTGAAGGTGAATAAAGCAATGGGGCCTGATGGGATTCACCCCAGAATTCTAAAAGAACTAAGGGAAGAACTAGTAACACCATTGACTACCCTTTTAATAAATCATGGGAGGATGGTGTGGTACCTGAGGACTGGAGGAGCGCAGATATTATTCCCCTTCACAAAAGTGGGAGCAAGACAGAGGCAGGAAACTACAGACCTGTCAGTTTGACCTCAGTGGAAGGGAAAATGATGGAATCACTGCTGTAGGAAAGACTTGTCGAATACCTAGAGGCCAGTGAGGCACAGGACCCAAGGCAGCATGGATTCATAGCAGGAAGGTCATGTCAGACAAATCTAATTGATTTCTTTGACTGGGTGACCAAAGTAGTAGACCAGGCAGGGCAATGTGGACATGGCCTACCTAGACTTTAGCAAGGCATTTGACACAGTCTGACACAAAAGATTAATAAAAAAATTAGCCAGCCTAGGAGTAAGTTCCAGGGTCGTAGCCTGCGTAAAACACTGGCTGGACAACAGGACACAGTGGGTAACAGTAAATGGAGTCTACAGTGAAGAAAGGAGCGTTACTAGTGGGGTACCGCAGGGTTCAGTACTGGGGCCGGTCCTTTTTAATGTCTTTATAAGTGACATTACAGAGGGACTGAGGGGAAAGTATGTCTCTTTGCAGATGACACAAAGATCTGCAACAGGGTTGATATGCAAGGGTGAGTGGAAAGGATGAAAAGGGACTTGGCAAGGTTGGAGGAATGGTCAAATGTATGGCAGCTTAGATTTAATGCAAAGAAGTGCAAAGTAATGCACCTGGGAAACAAAAACCCAGGGGCAGAGTACACAATGGGGGGTGAGATACTGACAATAACAAAAATGGAAAGGGACCTGGGGATAGTCATATAAGACAACCTAAAGGTGGGCCAGCAATGTGAGAAGGCAGTGAGGAGGGCTGAGGGGATACTGGGATGCATAGGTAGAGGCATCACCAGTAGAAAACTGGAAGTTGTTGGCCCTCTGTACAGACAGTTGGTAAGACCACATCTGGAGTACTGTGTACAGTTCTGGAGACCCCATCTCCACAAAGACGTAGACAGGGTGGAGGCTGTCCAGAGGAGGGCAACCAAAATGGTGCATGGTCTGCACCAGAAGACATATGAAGAAAGACTAAAGGAGCTGAAGATGTATAGCCTCGAGGAAAGGAGGGAGAGGGGGGATATGATAGAAACTTTCAAATACCTCAATGGAATCAACAAAGTCCAAGAGGGTAGCATCTTTCAGAGAAAGAGATGTGCAAGAACAAGGGGGCACAATTTGAAGATAGAGGGGGGACGGCTCAGAGGTAATGTGAGGAAGTATTTCTTCACAGAGAGGGAGGTAGATGCATGGAACAGCCTTCCAAAGGAGGTCGTAGAGTCAAAAACAGTGGGGGAATTCAAGAATGCATGGGACAGACATAAGGCAGTTCTAGTGGGGGTAGGAGGAAGTAGGTTGTTGATTAACTAGGATCTGCAGCTTATCCGTTAGGTAGGGAAATGGTCAGACTAGGTGGGCCATGCGGTCCTTATCTGCCATCAAATTCTATGTTTCTATGTGGATCATGGGGTGTTGCTGGAACGCTTGCGGCTGTTCTGTGGACTGTCTCGGACAGTCCTCAAATGGTTTCATTCTTTCCTCATGGACAGGACCCAGAAGGTGGTGTCAGGAGTTTTCTCGTCGGCCCCCTTTGCACTGTGCTGTGGGGTACTACAGGGTTTCTGTGCTGTCCCCCATGTTGTTCACAGTGTATATGTTGCCCTTAGGAGACATTATAAGGCAGTATGAGCTGAGTTTTCACTGCTATGCAGATAATACTCAGCTCTACATGTTATTTTTATTAAGTATTTAATACTAGATATTTATACTAAGATAGGAGTTTACTTATTCTCACGTGTATTTTATATTTTTATACGTGATTGTACAGCATTTTGATATTGCGCTTTAAAAATAAATTTTACTTACTTACATGTCCTTTATACCTGAACAAAATAGTGCAATCTTGGTTTATAACAACTGCCTCGCTGAGATTCAGGACTGGATGAGTGTAACTGGTTGAGATGAAATCTGGATAAGACTGAGGTGTTGGTAGTGGACCCAGGTCAGTGGGTAGAGAAGTTGACTCCTGGGCAACCGTCTGGCCTTGTGCTTGGGGGTAACCAGTTGAGACCTTCCAAACAGGAGCAAAATCTGGGCATTGTGCTTGATAACAAACTGACACTAAAAGCATAAGTATCTGTGGTTGTCAAGTCCTCATTTTATAATCTGAGGAACATTGCCCGGATAAAGCAACTTGTTCTGCCCGAGGACCTTCCTGTGTTGGTCCACGCCTCTGTACCCTCTCGTCTTGATTACTGTAATGCTCTAAACCTAGGGTTACCGGGGGTGGATCTCTGTCACTTGCAGCTGGTGCAGAACTCTGCGGCCAGGTTGTTGACAGGACTAGCGAGAACTTGCCATGTCACACCTGTGCTGTGTGAACTGCACAGGCTGCTGGAGCGATGGCGGATCACCTTCAAGGTCACATTGCTGACCTACGAGACCCTACACGGACAGGGACCGGGTTACTTGCAAGATCTTCTTCAGCCTTACACCCCCTCCCGCCCACTTTGCTCCGCTGATGAGGGATTGCTAGATGTTCCCAGGGTCCGTCTTCAAATATCAGGTGCTAGGGCTTTTTCTTTTGTGGCCCTGACCCTGTGGAACTCTCTAACTCGTCAGATGAGAGAGTACCTGTCCACCAAGACCTTTAAGTCCTCATTAAAAGCTTATTTATTTGACCTAGCTTTTGGGGACTAGACTTAGTTTTATTGCTGCTGCCTTTTTTAGCTCTATATTTTTAGATTGTATATTTGATTTTATATTACATTGTGTATGTTTGATTTTGTATCGTATTATGTATGCACTTTGGTTTCAGAAAAGCGCACTACAAATAAAATGTGAGTTGATTTGATTTTCTACATTGATAATCCTAGTGGCTCTGGACTGGCCCAGGCAAACCTGGTATCGTCTCCTTCTCTCAATGTCCTGCAACAGGCCCATTCACCTGCCTCCAACTCACTCCCTGCTGACCCTTCCTCAGATGGGAGTGCAGTACCCAGATGCGCACTCTCTTCACCTCAAGGCCTGGTTCTTGAGAAGTTAAGAGTTTCCATCCTCACAGTACTCTGAACAGGTCCTGAAGATACTGGGGATGGCTAAAAAACTGAACACTAAGATGACTTATGCAGCCAAGTGGAAAAGGTTTTTCCTCTGGTGCAAGCGCAAAAAGGTCAAACCCCTCTCCGCTTCAGGCCCTCAGCTGGTAGACTACCTGGTACACCTACAGGCGTCAGGCTTGAAACCATCTTCACTTAAGCTACACCTGGCGGCAATTTCGGCCTACCTTTTGGTGGGAAAGAAGAAATCAATTTTTTTCCCACAACGTGGTTAAACAGTTTTTCAAAGGCCTCTTGCACTTCCAGCGTCCAACCAGGGAGCCTGTTCCTCCTTGGAGCCTGAGCTTTTGCATAGATGGGTTCCTGAATCAACCCTTCGACTCTATGTCCATGGCCCACATCAAATTTGTAATTTGGAAGACCATCTTCCTGGTAGCCATTACATCTGACAGGAGGATTGCAGAGCTACAGGCCCTGTGCACTGAGTCGAATTATATCATCCCTCACTACGATAAAGTTGAGCTCAGGACAAATAGGACATTTCTGCCAAAGGTGGTTTCAGAGTTTCGCTTGAACCAGTCCATTACTCTGCCTGTTTTCTTTATTGAGCCATCCACTCCTGGTGAGCAAAAGCTCCACAGCTTGGATGTCAAAAGAGCCATCTTTCACTACCTAGAGCACACTAGACAGTCCAAAGGCTCTTCCGCTCAGTTGTTCCTCACCTATGGGGATGTAGGCAGAGGAAGACCAGCTACCAAGAGAACTAGTTCTCGTTATTTGGGTTCTTGTATTAGATTCTGCTATGAGAAAGCGGGTCAACAACCTCCAGTGGGGCTCAGGGCCCACTCCACCAGGGGCACTGCAGTCTCGCTTGCAGCAGCAAGGGACATTCCCCTACTGAATGTCTACAAAGCAGCTACCTGGAAGTCTGTGCACACCTTTGTGAAACACTACAGTTTGGATGTGCAGACCAGATCTGAAGCCAAATTTGGCAGGGTGGTTCTGCAGAGCCTCTTGACTAAGTAGGTTCTCTGCCCACCTCCCACTTGGTACTGCTTGGTAGTCTGCAAAAAGTTACTTATGCTAAAGGACTCCTGGGGTAAGAAGAAAACATTACTCACTGCAGTAATCTTTCTTCCAAGGGTTCCTTTAGCATCAATAAGCTCCCACCCTTCCTCCCTGGTTCATCTGTCAGAGAGGGGCTCTTTATGTCACCTTTTACCAAATTTGGAGTGTTTGTTGACGTGTTTTTAGCTCGTATTGCTTTTGTTTCTATTTCCACTTTTGTGGACATTTGCATGTTTTTTGAATCCTGTTGATTCTTTTTAAGGGCATTTGCCCTTGTTTTTCCTCTAAAAAATCCTGAAGCCTTCAGCAGCTCTCACTCAGCTCACACCTCTTCTGTCTTTTGATTGGCTTGGCCCTAAGCTCATTTAAATATCTCTTAAAGGCACACCTCCGGGGCAGTTGCACCTAGCCAGCTAAGTGCAAAAAATTACTGATGCTAAAGGACTCCTGGGGTAAGAAGAAAAAATTACTCACTGCAGTAATCTTCTTTCTTCCAAGGGGTCCTTTAGCATCAGTAAGCAAAAAGTTACTGATGCTAAAGGACCTCTTGGAAGAAAGAAGATTACTGCAGTGAGTATTTTTTTCTTACGTGACATATGGCTGGCATGGTTCAAATAATGTAGATAGGTAGGTAAATCTTTATTTTTCTACAGGATAATACATGTCATTGGGACTTTGCAGTCCAGTTTACAAGACAGTCTTGTGTCAAAGTATCCGTGGTTACGATATATAAAACATTAAGGATTTTATCAGTAAATAATATAAACATAACTTTTTTGGATTTCTTAGGGGCACCCTAATGTGTTCTGGCAGCATAAACTGTAATAACGCTGCATCTTTTCTATGTGAGAAAATATTAGTTTTTTAAAAATGATGTGTGTAGGAAAATAGTACTGCACTTTGGAGCACCTTAATGTGATTTTACAGCATAAACTAATTGTCTTTTCTATGTGGAATAATGTGGGAGGAATGATGGTTAACAGACAATTTCCTTTTTTTAAAAAAGGGGGATTCATTTTGTAAAATCTAATTTATTTTATTTTTTATGATACCCTAATATAGTCTTAGGAGCGGGTGCAGTTTCTGCCAGACAGGAAACATGGCGGATGAGATCACAGGTGACAGTGTGAATGGAGTCAGCTAAACATATGGGGGTTGAGCCACCCACACACAATCCCACCACACCACAATGGATCGGCTAGTTTCAGGGGGCAAAGCTCCCTGAGCTCTCCTTACCACCTGATCTCCCACCTATGAGCACTACTGCGCTACTAGTACTCCTGACGGTTTAAGAGCAGACTACATATTGTCTAATCATGTTGAAATCTCATAAGTCTCCAAGGATGGACTTGGTTGGTCCAAAAGCTTAGACACTGATGTCTTTTTGTAACATCTATGCTGGTCCAATAAAAGGTATCAAACTATTTGCTTCTGGATCTGTTCTTACAAGGACCAATAGGGCACCTAATATATTTCTGTATGAAATCTCATCTGCGATTTATCGGGCAGAAACTGCACCCAAGCCTAAGCTTACAGCATAAACGGTAACAAAGGACCTTGTTGGCCGAGTGATGTGGAGAGCTGAGATGCTAGTCACCTTATCTCCTACCACAACAGTGACCTGAGTTCAGGAACAAACATGGGATGCTGGGAGTCAGCTGGAGGGAGAGGATTGAGTTTTCCAAGGACTACTTTCCTCTCCCAGGGTGGGGGTGTCCCTTTTCTTAGCCACTGATTGGCACCACTAGAGGCTGGGAGGTTGTGCAGGTGTAAGCATCCTAGAGTGCATCTGCGGGGATGGCGGTCGGCTTTGGATGTATGTTCTAGCTGCATGGAGGAAGAGTGTGGGTGGCTTGTCAATGAGCGGGCAAGGTGATCTGGGGGGTCTAACTGCAGTGAGGGCAGTCAGTTGGTGGTGAAAGCAGATCTGTAAGATGTTAAGTAGTCCAGGGAGGGTGCTCAGGTTAGCAGAGGCTTGTCAGGAGGAAAAAAGGGTGGCAGATGGGAATTGCTGATCCATGGGGAGAATGGGTAATTAGGGGGAGTCCATCTCTAGGGTGTATGGTCTGTTGAGGGTAGATACTGGTTTGGGGGAGTTCCAACTGTATGGCTGGACAAGCGGTAAGGGTTCCAGCTTCAGAGGCAGCTTCTAAAGGTTCTGGCTTTAGCACGCAGCTTGTATTGGTTCCAGTTTCAGGGAGGGTGGCTGGTCATGGGCAGGAGTCCTCCCACAACATCCACTTGTAACCCCTTTGTTACCCGGGGTTACTAGAATCTCAGTAAGACCTAGTGGTAGGCAGGGAAGGCAGCTTGTGAAACTCTAGTTAAATGGGTTTCACACTGTCTCACTCTGTCCTCAGTCACAGCTGAGACTTGAGAGATGAAATCATTATAGAACTGTCGCAGCTGCATGAGCCACATTTGAATCTTCAGCTCAGAGTAAGTTTAGAACCTTGGGAATTCAAAGGGAGTCTTGAGTTTGTCCTTAAGCAAACAAGAAGGACACCAGTAGTGTCTGTTTACCCCCCTCCCTCTGGGGGGGTGAGGAAAAGTTCTTTGTGGGTTCCAGGGGCAATCCCCTTCTCCCACCTTGGGAAGAAAGCTGCCTGTTTTAATTTAAGTTCAGTCTGTTCATGTATAACAGCAAAGGTTACAGTACTTCGCCTGTGGGGCACCTGCAACGAATGGATGAGTGTTTGGCCCCATTGGAAGGGGCAAACAACTTCTTTTCTTCAGTTGGATTTCAAGTATTGGGGACTGCTATTTGGGAGGACTATGTCAACTAGGACAAACAAATAGAGCAGTCATCTGTTTAAAGTGTTAATGGATTTAAAGTTCATTGTAGGGGGGGTGCTTCAGGTCATCCACCGTCAATCTACATTTTAAAGTCTAAAGTTCTGTGTGTCCAGAGAAATGGCGGGTATGGGCTGTGGGAGCTGGAGGTGGGAAAACCCCCCATCTTTAGTAACCAGGTCCACCTCTACGGATTTCTTCTGTGTTTTTGCTACTTGCCTCATGCACTTGGCCAGTGATGGGGTGGGTACCCAGACGTGGGTCGCAACTTGAAAATCTCTCTAGGAGTCACAGACTTCAAGTGGTGTGGGGAGCCACAGGATGGGAAAATTACTCCCTGTTGGATGGGAGTCTCCTTGTTGGATGGGAGTTTCGAATTGGAAGTACGAAAACAAATCTCTCTAGGAGTTGCAGACTTCAAGTGGTGTGGGGAGCCACAGTTTGGGAGCCTCCTTGTTCGATGGGATGTCTTTCCAAGTAGAGTTTGGGTTCATTCACCAAGTGAACCGTCAGTCGAGTGGCCGGCAGGGGAGCCGAGCCAGTCGGGCTGTGTATCCAATGTGCATGCAAAGTCCGGGCTGAGTGCCTGGTGGGTCCAAAGCCAGACAACTGTTTGTATTGTGTTCATTCCTCAAATGGACCGCTGTGTTTAACCTCTAATCTGCATTACAGTTACGTAGCCCTGTGGGGGACCATGCAGTGCTTTGTTTATGTTCAGTGAGTTAATAAATAAAGCCACACTGAAAATCCAATTCTGGTTCTGGACATTACAGTTTTGCTTCCTGTAGTTGGATTTACTTGGTGCCCCTGGTGCAGAGTAGCCAAACCTAGGTCTCTTGTGCAGATAACGCATCCTTCCCGAACCGTAGATACCATATGTATATCCATGTTACAAAATGGACATATGGGTTACAAAATGGAGGCACCATGTTGGATTTGTTTGGGAAGGAAGGTGCTTGAGCAAGTGAGGCTAGTGTTTTATTCCTCTGGCAATCTGATAGCAAAAAAGTTGAAGCAATTTCCTAGTGTGTGCTGTGTGCTGTGAATCTTGTGCTGCTGTTTAAAAAATGGCAACTGTTTACCAAGGAGCTGTAAAGCCAAAGTGTGTGTCCTTGTCCTGCATCAACATAGTTTACAGCGTTTGTCAGTTTTAAAATAAAGTTCTGTGAAGGAAAGTGTGGAAAACTAGGGGTAGCAACAGAGAAATTATGCCTTGGACATTGGAAATGCTTTCTGTGCAATGCTAGAGACTGCAGAATTAATGGCAATGTTACATGGTTGAAATGGGCTCCTGCCGTGGAGTCAGTTGAAAAAATTCAGTTTAAATTTGCCTGCTCGACGATCGCCGTGAGGAGAGGAGTCCTCATGAGGAAGAAGAGGCTCATTTGCATGGCGGCGTCGTGTGGTTGGTCAGTTAGCCATTAGTCCCGCCCCTCAGCCAGCTCTTCAGTGTCTGCTTCAGCATTCGAGAGGGAGACAGAGAGTAGTGCGTGTACTGGCAGTGGAGGAGCGTTCGTAAAGTGTTCAAAGCGCTGTAAGCAGTAGAAAAGTGACTTTCCAGTTAAAAATCGGGCTCAACCCGCTTATCGATCGTGGGATCAGTGAATTGTGTGGTTAATACTACGATCGCGGAGACTGCCCGCCCATTTGCAATCTGAGGCTTTCAAAATCTGGCTGCAGGCCGTTTTACCCCATCGCAGCAATCTGCTTCAATAACAGTGAGTAAACGATTTAAAACTGCTCAAATCAGTGATTTTCAGGTAATGCCATATAAAATGTGTGTGCAGCTGTATAGTCGCCTTGCAAGTAGCGATTGTGTGATATCCTGCTGGCAAGTGCAAGTCTGTAAAGCCATTAAATGTATGCATAGCAATGAAAAGTAGCCTCAGTTTAAAGTTTGCAGCCAGAGAGAGACTGTGGGTTGTAAAATAAGTGCAACACTAGTAAAAGCAGGCAATCCTGTGCTGAAACCTGAAGTTTTAAAAGGGACTGTAATTAAATGAATGTTGCCAGCATGTGAAAAGTCCAAGGAAAATCCTGTAAATGTGTGAACAGCCAGAACAGAGCAAGTTGTGCAGTTTGAAATAAAAGTTATTAGTAGGTGATGTAAATCGGGTGCGCAGTGGCTTGACCCAGAGTCTGAATGTTGATGCACAGGAGTGCTGCCGCCGCCATTACAGGGTGGGGTAGTAAAGTAAGCACAGCAGCAGAGGAGCCATTTTAAAGCTACAGAGTGTGTTCATTTAAAGTGGGACTTTCAGTTACAGTGAACTTTTGTTTGTTTTTCTGCAGTTATGGCCTCAGAACCAGCTCGTTACCTGGATCATGCCCGGGTTGCAGTAACAGCAGCAGTAAATAGATTGAGAGATATTGAAAATTGGTGCTATAGAGGGCAACTCCCTCCTGATGTGGCAATTCCTAATTATCCAGTGCGTGCATGCCAGATGTGCTTGAGTGCTGGAAGGGATGTCTTCATGATTCCTCACTGTGCTGGTTGTTTACAAAAATATGGCTTGTATAAAGTGCCTCAAATTCGTTTGGCTCCCACATGGACACAACTTCAAGAATCTGCAGTTGGCAGCACACAGCATCAGGCGGAGCCTGTGGAGGAAGGTCCCCCGGGGGAGTGTGGCACAAAGTTAGAGAGTGCAGAATTAGAGACTGAAGCTGAAATTGAAGCATTGGATGCTGGATCTCAGAAAGCAAGTTCAGATAAAGCATCAATAGTCCCCTGGGTGGGGGGGCCTAGCCCAAGTCTCGAAGGTGAAGATGAGATGCGGGAGGCCTTTGAATGGGAGGTGTCGACCTCCGCTCCCAGTGATGAATGGATGGTCTCAGGGGTGAGAACGACTGCTCACTCCTGGGCTCAGATCCTCAGTGAAGAGGAAGATGAGGGGGAACCTATGTGGCCTTGTGAGGAAGGAACGGGTACACAGCCTCAAGATCTTGCCTCGGAGGAATGTGTTCAAGAAGGTGGTGATGCCACTGCCCTGGCTTCACCAGAAGAAGAAGAAGTCAGGGATCTGTTTTTAATTTCATTGAGGATGCGAAGCTGGCAGAACCAGGACTGGTCACCCCCAAGCCAGGCCAGCGGTCTCAGATTGACCAAAGCAAGTAAAGAGGAGAGACTGGTTCGTAGAAAGGCCAATGAAATCTTTGGTATGACCTTTCCTACCTTTCCTCGGAGAGTCTGGGAGGAGATTGAGAACTGCAGAAAATTCTGGATCTGGGATGAAGCAATGAAACATGTGCATCCTGGGGCTAACCAGCATGTAAAGAATAGACTGTTCCACGAAAAGTATACAAAGTGGAAGAGAGGCAGGACACTGTTTATGGACAAAGTGAGAATAGTGGACGGAGAGGGACGCGAAGTCTCCCACTGTGTGAATTATGTGCGTCCAGATGGAGTAATAATTCAAGCCCCTGACCCCCTCTACTATTGGCCTCAGTGCAAGGACCTCCCAGTAATTAAGCCCATGCCTACAAAATGGAGAGCCGAGCAGTGGTAGTCAATACTGCCACATCTACACTGTGAAGTAACCTTATTGAACTGCCAATATGAATAAACTAGAACTCAGGTACCCCATATTCTTCAGTCCACAGTGTACTGCCCTATTCAGCAACCATCTACTAGTACCACCAGATGACTTCAGATCCAGAGAGGACACCAGCCCAGCTGTTTTCCTGTTCATCGCCCGGTAATCGGATGACGCCGGACCAGCTGTTTCTCTTTTTGTTCCTGTTCTAGGTCCTTCTCCAGTTATGACATCAGCCCAGCTGTTTCCAGATGTGCACTCCTGTGGGTTCCCGGAAGATGTCCGCCCAGCTGTATCAGAAGAAATGCTGCCAGGGAGAGTCTTCGGAAGGGACCAGGTTTGTGACGTTCGAATACTTCAAGAGGTTGGTGAGTCAGAAAAACCTTTTTTATTCTATCTTTATGACATTGCAATACACACCTTACACTACAGACTTCAAACAGTGTGTGAACTGTCTGCAAAGACTCTCCCTTTTGGGGTTATTGCCTTAAAGAACTATGCTTCACGGGGCTCCGGCCCAGGAGAGACTCTTTAATGGACTGGCCTTGGGCCTTGTAGTCGATTAGTGGGACATTTAGGGCATTCCATCCCCCCTAAAGGTGTATTGCTACCAATGTCATTGTACTTTAATGTAAATACTGTTTTCTACCTTTTTTTCTAAAAAAAAAATATATATTTTTTTTCCTTTTTGGGATTGTTCAGTGCTTTTTCTGTGTGGTAAGGGTTGTTGTTGTCATTGTTGTTGTTTAGATAGACTGTACATGCAGATTAGGATGTGTTTTTTTTTGTTTTTGTCTTTTCTTACAGGTGTTCCTGGAAGACAGAAGAGAAGACAAGAAGAGGAGGAGGGGCTCATCGGAGTCCCTTGTCAGTGCTTATGGTGTAGAATTTAAATGTACTGTGTTATTATTGCTAATGGTTGTAGTTGCAGGCTGCCCAAGGTCGGGGAGGTCCCCGGGTTCTTTTGTTTTATTTGGGAATATTATGTTAGAGGCAGATAGGTTTTCCCTAGAGGGTTGGGGGGGTAGACAGGCTGTGGTCCTGAGTGGCCGTAGGGATTGCAGTGCTGATCTATCAGGGCTATGCTCTGGACGGTTCTACCAGACCCACTAGGTGTCCATAGTAAGTGGATAGAGTAGAGGCTGATATGTCAGCTATAGGCCTCTAGGCCCTTAGTGTTGCCTACCTGTGCTTGCACATGGTAGGAGGGGGCCTGATCACCCCCTCCACAGGTAGCACATAGGGTGGGATGGCCTAAGGCCGGGTGCATAATGACTGGGGACAGTCATTTTCCTGGTCAGGCAGTGTAACCCTTTGTTACCCGGGGTTACTAGAATCCCAGTAAGACCTAGTGGTAGGCAGGGAAGGCAGCTTGTGAAACTCCAGTTAAATGGGTTTCACACTGTCTCACTCTGTCCTCAGTCACAACTGAGACTTGAGAGATGACATCATAATAGAACTGTCACAGCTGCATGAGCCACATTTGGAATCTTCAGCTCAGAGTAAGTTTAGAACCTTGGGAATTCAAAGGGAGTCTTGAGTTTGTCCTTAAGCAAACAAGAAGGACACCAGTAGTGTCTGTTTACCCCCCTCCCTCTGGAGGGGGGAAGAAAAAGTTCTTTGTGGGTTCCAGGGGCAATCCACTTCTCCCACCTTGGGAAGAAAGCTGCCTGTTTTAATTTAAGTTCAGTCTGTTCATGTATAACAGCAAAGGTTACAGTACTTCGCCTGTGGGGCACCTGCAACGAATGGGTGAGTGTTTGGCCCCATTGGAAGGGGCAAACATCTTCTTTTCTTTAGTTGGATTTCAAGTATTGGGGACTGCTATTTGGGAGGACTATGTCAACTAGGACAAACAAATAGAGCAGTCATCTGTTTAAAGTGTTAATGGATTTAAAGTTCATTGTAGAGGGGGTGCTTCAGGTCATCCACCGTCAATCTACATTTTAAAGTCTAAAGTTCTGTGTGTCCAGAGAAATGGCCGGGTATGGGCTGTGGGAGCTGGAGGTGGAAAACCCCATCTTTAGTAACCAGGTCCACCTCTCGGATTTCTTCTGTGTTTTGCTACTTGCCTCATGCACTTGGCCAGTGATGGGGTGGGTACCCAGGCGTGGGTGCACTGAAAATCTCTCTAGGAGTCACAGACTTCAAGTGGTGTGGGAGCCACAGGATGGGAAAATTACTCCTTGTTGGATGGGAGTCTCCTTGTTGGATGGGAGTTTCGAATTGGAAGTCAAGACAAATCTCTCTAGGAGTTGCAGACTTCAAGTGGTGTGAGGAGCCACAGTTTGGGAGCCTCCTTGTTTGATGGGATGTCTTTCCAAGTAGAGTTTGGGTTCATTCAGCCAAGTGGACCGTCAGTCGAGTGGCCGGCAGGGGAGCCGAGCCAGTCGGGCTGTGTATCCAATGTGCATGCAAAGTCCGGGCTGAGTGCCTGGTGGGTCCAAAGCCAGACAACTGTTTGTATTGTGTTCATTCCTCAAATGGACCGCTGTGTTTAACCTCTAATCTGCATTACAGTTACGTAGCCCTGTGGGGGACCATGCAGTGCTTTGTTTATGTTCAGTGAGTTAATAAATAAAGCCACACTGAAAAATCCCAATTCTGGTTCTGGACGTTACAGTTATTGCTTCCTGTAGTTGGATTTACTTGGGTGCCCCTGTGCAGAGTAGCCAAACCTAGGTCTCTTGTGCCAGGTAACCGCATCCTTCCCCGAACCCGTAGATACCATATGTATATCCATGTTACAAAAATGGACATATGGGTTACACACTCATTGACACATGATTAGTAGGGATGTTGGTCCAACTGTAGTGAGGAGTGGTCAGCTGGGGAGGGCTGGTCTTCAGGCTGTTGGTCCAACTATGGAGAAGAGTATAGCAGCTTCTGTAATGACACTACTTTGACTTTTACTGTGCAGCCTCACTTGTATTTGTTTGCTGCATAGGGGAATGGGTGGCTGGTCCATGGGCATAAAGGGTGATACCTGGGAGGGGGAGACCAGTGTAGGGAGGATGATAAGCTGGGAGATGCAGGTTCAGGGCCTGTAATGGGGTAGGGAGAATGCTCATCTTGGGGGAGGTTTATCCTGCTACAGCTAGGGTAGTCAGCTGTGGGAGGGGTGTCTAGCTGCAAGGAGAGTGGCTGGCATGGTGTGACTTGCACATCAGTAGGTGGTCAGGATGGTCTGGGAGGGAGTCCAGCTGCAGGGAGGGTGCTCAACTGAGTGGAGGTTGTTCCTAGGGTAGGAAGTGTAGTCCACCAGTTACAGGGATGGTTATTTGGGGGGGGGGATGCTCCATTTGCAAAGGGGTATGTTGCCAGCTTGTGGGCAGGACAGTTGGTATGTGGGAAGTCCAGATATAGGGAGGGTTGTTGGCTGGGGGTTGCATGTTTTGGGGCCTGTAGGGGTAAATGGAGGGAGCGCAGCTTGGGAGAGGCTGGTTTGGTACAGTAAGGTTGGTCCAGTTGCAGGGAGGGTTGTTGGGGGGGATTCCAGCTGCGGAGAGATGTGACAGCAGGGTGGCTAGTCTGTGGGCATGAAGGGTGGTCTGTAGGGAGTCATCAGGGAGGACAGGCTGTTCCATATGCTGGGGAGTGGTTTTGTGCCAGGTAGGATGCTCATCTTGGGGGTTGGGGGCTGGTCCATCGGCAGGACTTGGAAGGGTAGCCTCAGAGTGGGGATGGGTAGGCTGCTCCATGGCACTGAATAATTGTCCATCAGCACAGAATGTATTTGGCTGGAGAGAGAGGCTGGGCTACGTGTACTACAGAGGCTGTGCAGTACACTGTGCAATACCATGTGCACTGTCAACACCACACAGTGCTGTGTGCACTACTGCCATGTCATTTTGTCACACACACTGCTGCCACTTCCATATGCCATGCACAATGCTGCCAATACATTGTGCTATGTGCACATTCATTTCTGTGTGGCACCATGTGCACTGCAGACTCTGCAATGTGCTATGTGCAGTGCCAACTCCATGACATGCCACATGAAGTGCCAACTCCACACCATGCAATGCTACATGCACTGCCAACCACACACAGTGCTCTGTGAACTGCTACCACGATGCTTGTCTCAGTTTCATACACAGTGCCACCTATGCGCAGTGACATGTGCACTAGCATCACTGTGCCTTGCCACATGCACTGCTAACTCCATGCAGTACGATATTCACTGCCAAATGTGCTGTGCCACGTTCTCTGCCATAACTGTATATTTCCATGTGCACAGCCATCACGCTGCAGTGGCACATTTACTGCTGACTTTGCAGTGCCACGTTCATTGCCAGCTGTGCTGTGCCAATCACTGCCAGCTCTGTACTGTGCCACATTCATTGCCAAAACCACAGTGCAACATGCTGTACCACAGCATTGCAATAGCATGTGCAGTGCCAGCTGTGTGTAGTGCCACTTTCACTACTGACCTTGTGCTGTGCCACATTCCCTGTCAGAACCATATGGTGCTGTGTGCTGTGCCACAACATTGCATTGCTGTGCCAACTCCTTGCAGTGCCACATGCGCTACTGACTGTTCTGTGCCACACTTACTGCCAAATCCACACATTGCCACATGCTTTGCCATAATTGTGCATTGCCATGTGCACTGTCATCACTGTGTGGTGCTATGTGCACTGCTGGTTCTGTGGGGTCTGTGTCTGGTGTTGACTTATGCTGCTCCCTCACTCTCTGCCCCCAGGCTGGAGGGTGGGGTAATTGTGGCACTGAGTATTTCTATTTACCGTTGTATGTCTACCCCACCCCATAGACAACTCATTGAACTGCAGCTTGGGGATGGGATAATGCTGCAAACCAAGGGCTGTTGTGACCCTTAGAATGGTGGTGGTGAACTGACTGAGTGTTGAACACGAAGATCGCCTATTCTCAGCTGCACCAGTAGCATTACCTCAAGCAGGTGGGATAGTGAGACAATGCTGTGGTTCGAGTGGGATGGGTGGATGGAGGAACCTGATAAAGAGGGTCAGGAGACAATCTATAAGTTTGATGCCCGAAGAATTTCATTCATACCACAGGGAAAGATAGGCACAGTCACAGGGGAAAAGGGGGACCAAAAACCAAACATAAACAGTATGAAAATATTCTACAATGTACCTATGAGGTACATCTCGGCCTAAAGCCACTAGGTGTCGAGCTCTATACTATGCATATAATAAGCAGTCTGGTGAACAATTCCGGAACAGCTACGAACCCAGGAAGTGGGTTCCATAGTAAACCACTATTACTCTAGAATGATAGTAAAACAATCACTGCAGTAAATGACTATTATTCTATTAGAAGAATGAGACAAGGTCAGCCCAGTGGCATAGAGGGCTGAGGCACTGGACACGTTACCGCGAGCCATGCTGGTGACCTGGATTTGGGAACGGACTTGGGGCACCAGGGGGCTGGCAGGGGCAGGAAAGGGTTGAGCATCTGGAAAACTGCTCTCCTCTCCTCTCCTGGGGTGGGTCGTGTGGGTAACCTCACTCTGTAGTGGCCCCCAGTGGAGACTGGGGGAACTACAAGGGCGGAGCAGCAAGAGGAACAAGAAAAGCGTGAAAATGGTATGCACGCCTTTCGGATGACGACGGCCTCGCCTTCCCATGCCTCTCAGTTGCGATGTCTCCAGGCTGCATTTCCATGCCCCTGTTAAGATGTAAAGGAGTGCTATGTACACACCGGTCTCCTCTCCCAAAGCCCTGGCGGGTAAGGACCCCCCCAGTGAAGGGATACGTCTGGGACAATGGTGCGTTGGAGCAGCAGGATGGCAGGTTAGTAGGAGGTAAAGGCAGGACTAGCCACCCGAAGGAGAGAACAACTGTGGGAGCGAAGGAGGAGGTAAATAGATCATGAAAAAAATAAATAAATAAAAAGAAGAATGAAACAGTTGCTGACCCCAAGGGGCTGAATGGAATAATTACCTCTAAAAGTCTTTTGGTGCTAAAGGAAGTCGAACTTTTTCCTGATGTCTTCATGCGCAAAGCTAATGAATGAAGAAAGCAATGGGACAAAGGGGAAAACAGGGTTCCTACTTAGTACCAAACTAACACCTCAGTGACAACCTAGGAGAGGCTGGTGGGCATGTGAGAGATATTTAAACAGACCATGATTCTTCGGCCAACCCATTGTCTAAGATTGCCGGAATAATTTTGCACAAGAGAACTGAAATCTGCTGAAATCTTCCTCGGCACAAACCCTTGACCAGGGCTGCCAAGGATGAAAAAATAAGGACTTGGCATTGAATCCACTTTAAGGATGGCCAAGGAAGAAGATCTGTTATCACTTATCTGGCACAAACTCTCAACCAGGGCTGCCAAGGATGAAGAAATAGGGATTTGCTAAAGATTCCCCTGCACAAACCCTCACCAGGGCTGCCAAGAATGAAGAAACAAGGACTTGGCATTGAATCCACTTGAAAGGATTGCCAAGGAGGAAGATCTGGTGTAATATCCCTGGCACAAACCATCGACCAGGGCTGCAAAGGATGAAGATACATTGAAGCTTCTCTGGTGGATAATCCATGAAAGGATCACCAGGAGCAAGCTGGATCCCAAAAGACAGGATGGTGCAAGCAGGATGAGACAAGCAGCAAGAGTAGGATGCAGGACAAAGATCAGAATCCTGCAGTGTCCAGAACAAGAAAATAACAAACTGGTGGACGTGGAAATATGCTGACCACATTGGATTCGACCATCGACGAATGACTGGGAGTGACAGACAAGGTTTCTTCAAGGGTGTTCCACTTCCAGGCTGACCAAACCACAAGAAGATCAGCAGACAGCAGTCGCGAGTCAGGGTTACGATGGTTTCAGCCAATGGCAAATGGCAGGGAGGGGTGTTGCTGTGAAGTTCTTCACTGGCTGGTGGTTGCTTCAGTGAAGAATTGACTGTGAACAACCCCTCCAGGGGTGATGTGGCAGAAGATTGAGTCCATACACATAAGTTGGCAGAAATAAAGCTGCAGATACACTCTCGCACTGTGCCAAGGTACTGTAATTGTTCATTGCTGGGGGCAATTTGCCAGGAACAGGGGCAAATAACCAGAGTCTGGGGCAATTGTTCATTGCTGGGGCAATTAAAAAGGCACTCAAGACCCACCTCCTTGCCCCCCACACCTACACTTGCACACTCTAAGTCCACCACCTTTGCCTTCACCAACCACTCAGAACGGCCACACAACCTCTTTTCACAGTCAATGGCCTACAATCTTATTCAGGCACTCTGAGAAAGTCTCCCTGACAGACTGCTCAAGAACTTGCAATTCCTGCATCACCTAACTTACCCAGTTTTATCAGCTCCAGCCAAGCACAGAAGGCATGTGCACTGTCCTTCGATGTCACTCTCTGGCCACTAACTGACCTTTCACTGTTAGACTTATCCTATGCACTGTCAACAGCCACAACAATGACAACAACAAGACATCCATGTAATCTGGTCAGGACATCCTTGTAAAATGGTCATGCTGTAGCTGGAAGTCAAAGTGCCCTGGCACTGTACCCTGTATCGTACTGTTCACTGTGTCACCCACAGCCTATAGCCTCAACACTGTATTAGACATCTCAGTATACTGGTTCATGCTGTAACCTTGCCATCAAACTGCCCTGGCATTGTATATTGTATATTGTATACTGTATACTGAATCATACTGTCTATTGTATTTATTGTATTTACCTATGTCTGTATTGTGTACTGACGAGGAGCCTTTGGAACTGAGTCTCTGACTCAAAGGTTGCAATTTCAAGTGTAACCCCCATTACCCAGGGTTACTAGAACCTTAGTTAGATCTAGTGGCAGGCAGGGACAGGCAGCTAGTGAAACTCCAGTTAAATGGATTTCACTGCGTCTTGCTCTGTTTTCAGTCTCTGCTGAGCTGAGGCTATGACATCATTTTAGAACTGTCACAGCTGCGTAAGCCACTTTGGAACGTTGCAGCAGGGAGTTAGGCTAGAACGTTGTTTTTTTTTTGAATCAGTCTGAGTCAGTCTGGGAAGTCTGAAGTAGGATGAAGAGGGAGAAGGATGTAGATCCTGTAGTGCAGTGGAGGGAGGGGGTGCACTGCAGGGGCAGGCCCCCCTGCCCTCAGCTCTGACACAGAGCTACCTTAGGGTGTGTGCTTCCACCACAAGAGAGGCACAAAGAACCAACTCCCAGGGGCAACCCCCTGGCCTGGAAAAAAGGAAGAAGCTGCCTGATGGAGAGTGCTGGGGCACTACAGTTTTGAGGAATGGAGATTCATACAGAGTTTTGGACACCTGCAACATGGAGAGTGATGAAGCTTTGACAAAAGGCCAGTGTCATTCACCTTAACAGTGAGTAAATAAGTCTCCGGAGCTGTGGGTCAGTCAGGATGCCAAGTCCAGGACTTATGGGACAGTGAGACAGTAATGACTGTTGTATGTGGGGGGTCGTCAGGGAATGACAGTTACTGCATTACAAAGTCATGTACAGTCTGCACTACAGTAACCAGTGAAGTGTGTTTAAGCAAAGGAATGGCCGGGTATGGGTATATGGAACAAGAGGTGGGAGACCCCCCCTCCTGGCATAACAGGGCTCACCTCTACGGATTCACTTTGAAACACCAGATACCCATCTGTCGGGTACTGGCCAGTGCCTGAAGAGGGTGCCCAGATGTTGGGATGGACTAGTTGAAGAGTCCATGTCATGTGGAAACTTAGGATCCAAGATTGGATATGTGTATGTGTCATCATCTAATTTGCATTGCCAGGAGTGTAGCCCCATGTGAGTCCATCTATGCTTTTTGTTCAGAGTTGTAGAATAAAGTCACACTTTAGAATCCCATCTCCTGGTATTGGACATTCTGTTATTGCTTCTAGTCTCTGGATTACTTGGGTACCCCTCTACAGAGTAGTCAAACCTAGCCAATGTGCCGAGAGACGCATTTCTCCCCAACTTTCAGGTTACAAAAAATGGAGGCACCACATCATTAGGACCCAGGCCCCTCAACTTGTTCACTAGCCACAGGCAGGGGTAGTAACTCTCTCATTTTAACGCCGACTGGGGGTTGCACAAGATTCTAAATAAATGAATAAATTTGCCAGTAACAGTGGCAAATTACCAGAATCTGGGGCAGTTGTTCATTGCTGGGGCAGTTTGCCAGGAGCAGGAGCAAATAACCAGAATCCGGGCAATTGTTCATTGCTGGGGCAATTTGCCATGATCCAAGGCAAATAACCAGAATCTGGGGCAATTGTTCATTGCTAGGGTAATTTGCCATGAACAGGGGCAAATAACCAGAATCTGGGCAACTGTTAGTTGCAGGGGTAAATGACCAGCATCTCAATAACAACACAATCTTGGTACTTTGCAATAACACAACAGTTCAAATACTAATAAAGGATACACATTTCATCAATTGACAATCACCAGATGACAGTTGTGTGCTAAGCATCTTTCTTTCACTGACCCTTGTCAAAAGTAATGTACTGATGGGGCCCTTCCTATTCTCTGGGCCTGTGATACCCTTAGAAACCTGGGCCTGTAGTCCACTGGGCCCTCATTATACCAGGACCTGGCTAACCCTGAAAACACTGGGCTTGGTGCCCTTCTTTTCCCTGGGCCTTCCTTGCCCTTTTAACTGCTGGGCCCCTATATATCTAGGGCCTTGAACGTTGCCCCTTAAACTATTTTGGGACAAATGTGGCTGACTGGGCCTTCTCTGTGGGCCTTTGCCTGCTGGGCCCCTTTAGGTTAGGGGTCTCTTTTTACATTAAGGGGGCATGAAATAGCTCCTTTTAGCCTTGGGCCTGGAGTTGCCCCTTTAAATCTTTAGGCCTGACCAAGGCCTAACTGCCAGTTATCTAGGCCACCCTGCCTTTACTCCACCCCCTTGTGAATATTTATACATTTCCTAATGGGCCTTTATGACTGGCTCCTCCCCGTGGGCATCCCCCAGCCCTGAATAAATAAATGTTTCAATTTAAGCTGACTCTCCCACTCGGTCCTCTGATAGCACTACGAGCACTATGCAATTAAATAAAAACTTGATTTTTAACTCTTCGGGTGGACAGCACTCTACACTTGTGCTGTCGTTAACTCACCACCCCGGCCTGGGGTAAAGGAGCTTTAGTCGGGAGGAGGGAGGTTTGTTGGCAGTGGGAGGGAACCATCAGACAGGCAGCAGGCACAGTGCTGGATGGCTGGGGTCCTCTGGAGGGCCGACGACTCTTGCTCCTCGATGATGCGGTTCTACCACTGACATGGGACCTCTTCACTTTCAAGGAGAACATGTGAAAAATAAGAAAAGGGGCCATACAGAGCCCACACTGCTGCAGAGAATGAACATCTTCACTGCTGGGCACTGGACTGCTGGACTCAACTACTCGACAGGAGCAGGACAGCAGGAACCATGACAGTCTTCACTGACTGGAGGAGGGGCACCAACACAAAGTTGATGAGACCGCATCAACCCCTCAGGTAAGTGCACAGTCTCTGTCACACTCTCTAGATCCCTCTGTCTCTCTACAGCCCAGCACGATCTAATGGGAGAAAATGGTTCTCCCCTTTTAAAAAGATGATTAGGATTCTGATTCTAGAACCCCAAGCCTGTGCCACCTCCAATGGTAGAATTTTGAACAGGCACCATGTGATGGCCAGGGCCAACAGTCCCAGCACATGGGTACACAGTATCGTGGTGCTTGCTTCGGGGGGATTAGAATGCAGCAGAACAGACAGCAGCAGCAGGGAGGGGAAAAAAAAAACTTTTATTTTTTTAATGACTTGTGCTACCCTGCCTGGCGCTTATGGAAGGGGGAAAACACTGAAAGGGGCCCCAGTACCTACCCCATTACTGCCTCATAACACAATGGGGACCCAGGGCACTTTATTTAAAACCCCATATTTCTGTGGTGCCCCCATACTTTGGTGCACTACATGTTGGGTATCTCCCAAAACCCACAGCCTGGACAGGTCTTATCACACTTAGAATATGGGTTATTGTGGTCCAACACAAATAATTTCGTAACAGCTATGTGATCAGGACATAACAAGCTGCATGCAGAAGCAAGCAAAGCAGTGGACTTTCCTTGTCAGTGTAATCTGCAAGTATGAAACGGTGAGTTACATCTTAGCTGCAGTGGTGGTGTTTGGGTAATGGTTAGGAAGGGAATTCCCAGGGAGATTATCCCGCTACATCAAGGATTCATGGCTGAGGGTGAAGCAGGTTGATGGGCTGTGAAGTGTTCTAGGAAGGGTGCTTAACTCGAGGGGGGGTGATGCTGATACAGGTGTAGGAAGGGAAGGCTTGTGTGTGTGTGCGTGTGTGTGGGTGTGTGGGGGGATTCCAA
The DNA here is from genome assembly GCA_016271365.2 of Neoceratodus forsteri. Lineage (NCBI taxonomy): Eukaryota > Metazoa > Chordata > Ceratodontiformes > Ceratodontidae > Neoceratodus > Neoceratodus forsteri. Next base: position 68,259,062 of record CM028133.1, read on the forward strand.
CTGCAGTGAGATTCATTACTGGGGAAGGCTGGTCCTGGGCCAAAACATTACCTACTGGCTCAGAGGCAGATGTGAAATCAACTGAGCCACACTGGCACAAATTCTCATCCTCCCGACCCGATCAAATCCTTGGATTGCTGCCAAGTCTTTTATTAATTGGGTGATTACCAACCGTGGGGACCATATCCCTCACGTGGGCACCCTATCAGACTCACTAAGTGACCACTCTCCCACTTACGCCATCTGGTCCTCCAAAGCCCCTGGCCCCCCTGGAATATCTATCATTCTGCAATTTTAACCACCCTGACACCTCTGTACTTATAGGAGAGGTCAGGGGTGTGGAATGGCATGGCCTCTATATGTCCTCAGACATAATCTTTGACATCACTCACCTTACTAACACTGTCCTGGACATACAAGACCAACATTTTCCTGTAACTACCAGGAGAGTTCATGGTGAGATTACTCGCTGGATCACAAAGGAACTCCTTTCCATAATGCAAGAGTGGGTCTGCAAGTGGATTGCGCATAAATCAACCCCCTCTCCTGCTCTGTGGAATGAATACCGGCACCTGAGCAACCATTGCAAGCACCTGGCCTGATCCTTCAAACGGTACTATTACACTAACCTGTAGAGGGAGAGCCTCGGGAATCCCAGAAAATTCTGGCACTCCATTTGCTCCCTTCTCACCCCTTGCACCAACAGCCCCAGTGTTAACCTTAGTTCCCCATCTGGCTTCTTGACCGATCCCACCAAGGTAGCCAATGCCTTTAACCTTAAATTTACTGATCTGTCAGCCCTCCTGAGCAAACTCCCTTCTTGCACTCCCTCCAACATGCGGTCTGATGCCTCTGCTCCCCCCCTCCCGCTGGGCACCCAGCTCACCCTGGTTCCAAGCAGTCCCCCCTCCATAGGCCATGCCCTTCTTCCACAGCCTCTGCCCCCTCACCAGATCCTACTCCCCCTTGCCCCCAGTTCTACTTCAAGATCATCTCCCCAAAAGACACTCAAACTCCTCTGGGGACTAATCAATTGAGGTAGCTCACACTCTGACAGCCTGTCCCCTGTGTTCCTCAAAACTGTGCCTCAGCAATTGCCAAGCCCCTAACCTTCATTTTTAATCTTGCCCTGACTATCTCCTCCATGCCTCTCTCATGGAAATCTGCCAAAGTTATTTCCATCTTCAAAACTGGTGGCCCCTCTCCTCCAACAACTACCAACCAATATCCATCCTCCCCACCTGAGAAAACTCCTTGAAAAAGTTATGCATCAACAACTAATGGAGGACCTCACCAAATACGATAACTTATGTAGCCAGCAACATGGCTTCCACAGGCATCACAGTACCACTACTGCCCTAGCCCTGTTCACTGACCATATCCTTACAATCATGGATCAAGAATGGGCCACCAGTGCCATATTTGTGAACCTAAGGCATCTGATTTGGTTAATCACACCCTCTTCCTCTCCAAACTGAACCTGATTGCCTCGGATGAGGATACCACACGCTGGTTTCAAAGTTACCTTACTGGCTGCTCTCAATTTTTCTGCATAGGCTCAGCCACCTCCCCTGCCTTGCCTGTCTCTACCGGGGTTCCCCAGGGATCCATACTGGGCCCCTTTGCTTTACCATGTTTGTCAACCCACTTGCCTTGGACAACCTCACATGCGAATCCCTACTGTACGCTGATGATCTGATTATGTACCATTGTGACAAATCCATCTCCAGCTTATCCTCGGTCCTCACCCAGAACTACTGCGCCACCTACAATTGGTTTTCAGATAACTTGATGCTAGTTAATGCCAAAAAAACTAAAGTAATGCTGTTTGGATCAAAACCTATCCTTGCCAATACACACAAAACCTACTCCTCCCTTCAGATCCACCCTCCTAGTGGCCCTGCCCTCGAAGTCGTTCACTCCTTTAAATACCTGGGGGTCATGCTAGACCCTACCTTTACTTCACTGACCACATAAACTCAGTAGTCCGTAGGATAATTCTGAAACTTTGTGTAGCATACCGAATCTTATCCCTCCTGTCTGATGAGGCTTGCATTGCTATTGCAAGAGGAAACCTCCTCCCCATCTTGGACTACTGTTCACCAGTCTAGACTTGTGTCTCCTCCACTCTTTGAACATGACTCATGACTGTCTACAATAGCTTCTGCTGCTTTGCCCTGCTCTCCCCCTACTCCACCCATCACTGGGACCTTTACCACTCCCTAAACTGGCTCTCTCTCTGCAAGGTCTCTTTGACTTCACCCTCAGCTGCTTCACTGATACTTGCATCAGAAATAATCCCGCCTCCCCACTGGCAACCTTCTTCAGGCACTGTGCCTCATCTAGAAGTCTCTGATCCTCTGTTGTCCCTCCCCTGGAGCTGATAAGAACCTCCAGTAACATGGGAGGCAAAGCCCTATCAGTCATGGCACCCCAACTATGGAATGGACTTCCTGCCCACCTCAGAGCATCCAACAATCCTCATGCCTTCAAACATAACTTTAAATCCTGGCTCCTCACTAGGGACAGCTGCACCTGTCCTCCCTGGTAACACCAACCTTTCAACTCTCCTAGGACCTGACGCCTATTCTCCTTCCTATTTCCTGCTTGAATAGCTAGTCTGCCTGGACTTATATTGCATCTAGGGGTGGGGACGAGGTAACCTCCTGTTGTACTTAAGTTGAAACTAATATTGTTCCACAATTTAATGTAATTTGTTAACTGCACTGTATCAGTATACTGGTTTGTATCTGACTGTGGCTTGTATGTTTATCATTGTCAGCTGTCCATGCCTCTACTCTGTAAAACTGTGTTGCACCAAATGCTGTTGTTATACCTATTGTTATTCTGTACCTGTCTTTTGCTCATGCCTATTTAGCCCGAGTCGTGCCTGTAAATGGTCCTCTGGACCAGAGCCCCTCACCCAGTCAACAAAGTAATAAATAAAATATTTTCTGCTACTCACAAAGCCTTGAATCCCGTGTTCTGTCAATGCACTGTGTCATGTGTATTTCTGGCTCTGCACTGTGATGTGATAGTCTTGCACTGTACCACGTGTACTGCTGTCACTGCACTGTGCCACATGCAGTACTGTCACTACACTGTTCTATGTATACTGCCACAACTGCACCATGCCATGTTCACAGGGTGACCTGCTCCAAATACCCCCAACTTGCAAACACACACACCTTGCAGGTGCGAGATGAGCTACCTTGCTAGAAACAATTCCCCCAAAATCTGTCAATTCCCGCATAAGTCATAGTGCCCATCATTTGCCAATTCTCTTTTCTTCAACTTCATTTGAATGTATTCCATCCTTTTTTGTATATGTCACAGCTGTATCACCTCCAGATTCTTTTGTGATACCCCTCCTGCTTCTCTTCCAGACTGTATCAGTATTGAGGATCTGCCAGTTTACTACACACCTTGGCTAAGCTTCACATAACACTGTGCTGGGTTGGAAGATGCAGCTCTTCAGTAGAAGCTCAGGGTGTGGGCATCAAACAGGGAGTGGCTTGCTGACCCCGGAGGGCTGTCCAGCATGTTTTCTTCTGCTGCGTCCTTGCTTACAATTTGACAGCTGAGCAGTCAAGTGACATGGCCAAGATCACATTCTGAGCCATTCACTGTGGTTAAAGTTGAACCTGGTATCACCTGGTTCCTGTACATAATATCTCTGCTCGTCCTGCAGCTCTTTTACCTCTTTGAAACTCTGTCACTACTCTTCTATTTTTTCCTTATGCTAACCATTATTTTCCTTTTTATGGCTGTAGTTGGAGCCTAAAACCATCTTGCCTTAGCTAGAAAAATGGAATACCATGACACACATTTCTGGAGTTTTCAGTGTATCCTTCCACAAGTACAAATCACTATGCAAATACTCCCTTCTTTCTATTTAGAATGTTGAAGACAGCACTCCCAGCTGCTTTACTCTGAGAATCCTCAGGCATTGTGCAGAATTCTTAGCAAATGTGCACACATTCCAAACAAATCTAAATATCTTTAAAACTATTCAAGGTGCACAAAAACAACCTGCAGGAAAGTTGTTCAGGACAACATGACCTTTCGAATGAGGGCAGTCACTAATCTGAATTCCTTATATTTTGTAAAATATGGTCTTCTTATTACCTGTATTTCCATTTTCGTTTTTACAAAATTCACATTTCTGATGGCTATTTTTAAAAAACTATAAAGAAATTAGATTAGTAACTACCCTCATTTGAAAGGCCTTTTGTCCTGAACAACTTTCATGCTGGCTGTATATGTGTAATTTGTATACTTTTGGAGACATTAACATTTGTTTGGCATGACAGAGGGGAGAAATGTGAAGAGAAGAATAGGAGGAAGGGAAGGAAGGTCAGATTCTTGGTGGAGGGTGGTGTTTCTAAATGCACGGAGTCTTGGAAACATGATGGATGATCTGCAGGCACTACTAGTGGACAGGAGGGTGGACATAGTGGCAGTAGGCAAGATTTGGGCATCACCACTCCATGACTGGGACCTTGTGATCCCTGGATATAAACTATACAGAAGAGACAGGGAAGTCGAGAAGGGGGGAGGGGTGGCAGTTTATATCTGGTAGGGAGCAACTTGCATGAGGGAGGAGTCAGTGGAAGCAGAGGTATAAGCATTATGGGTTCAGTTATGGTCCAGTAAAGGGAGAAAGGTGAGGTTGGGGGTGGTTTACATACCACCCCAAGAGGATTAGGAGATGGACAGGAAACTGAGCTCACAAATATTGGAAGCTGTGGGGAAAGGAGAGGTTGGAATTGTGGGGGACTTCAACCTACCCAAGGTAGACTGGAGAATATCCTGCACAACATGTGCTAGGAGTCAGGTGATCCTGGAAGGACTGCACAATGGGTTCCTGACTCAGGGTGTCACAGAACCAACAAGAGCAAAGGCAATTCTTGATGTTGTGCTCACAAATGGGGAGCATATACAGGAAATAATGGTAAGGGAGTCATTGGCCGGGAGTGACCATTGCACAGTGTGGTTCCAGTTGGATATAGGCAGAGAAAGCATCCTGACTAAAACCAGAATTGTGGATTTTTGAATGGCCAACTCCAGGAAAATAGGCGAAGTATGAAGGAGCCACCTGGCAGGCATCAGTGCAGATATGGGGGTGGACCAAAGGTGGTTCATCATTAAGGAAGGAATTCTGGTTGCCACAGAGGAGTGTGTTAGGTTCAGGGGTAAGAACACAAGGGCTGAAGCGCCCAGCTGGTTTCAGTTCTGGGGTTGCACAGGCAGTAAGGGAAAAGAGCCTGACTTATAAAAAAAACTGGAAGACAAAGAGAAAGGTGGAAAACAAAAATTACACAAGGTTGGCTAGTGAGGCAAGTAAGGAAGTTTGGTGAGCTAAAGCACAGATGAAGCTGCATATAGCTGAAGGAATTAAGAAGAGAGAGAAGTCGTTCTTTCGCTATATAAGTGAAAAAAGAAAGAAGAAGGAAGGGATTGTTAGGCTTAAGAAATGGGAGGAATGGGTGGAGGATAATGGGGGCAAAGCAGAGATACTAAATGAATACTTCTAGTCCGTCTTCAGGGCAAAGAACGGACCAGTGCCTTCAGGAAGGAGAAGAGGAGCAGGGGGAGAGGGGAACACAGATGTAGTGATAGAGGAGGATAGCGTGAGGGAGGGGCTGCTAGCATTAAAGGTGGACAAATCACCAGGCCCAGACAGAGTACATCCAAGGGTAGTAAGGGAACTGGCTGAGGATCTGGCAGGACCACTGACAGAGCTCTTTAATAGTTCATTAGAGCCAGGCATGGTACCGCAGGACTGGAGAACAGCACATGTGGTGCCCCTCCACAAAAGAGGTCTCAAGGATGATCCATGGAATTACAGGCCAATCAGTCTAATCTCAACTGTGAGCAAGCTCATGGAGACCATACTAAAGGAAAGGTTGGTGGAATATCTAGAGGAGCATGGTTTCCAGGATTTGAGGCAGCATGGGTTCATGGTGGGGGAGATCGTGTCAAACAAATCTGATTGACTCCTGTGACACTGTCACTAAGACAGTAGACAGGCCAAGTGGTAGACATCTTCTATCTGGATTTCAGCAAGACCTTTGACTCTGTGCCCCACAAAAGATTGATTAGAAAGTTGGTAGATCTCAGGGTTGGGGTTAAGATGGCCAGATGGTTGGAAAACTGGCTGAGAGACAGAACCCAGAGGGTGGTTGTGGGGGGAGAGTTATCTGGCACTAGAGAAGTCACCAGTGAGGTACCACAGGGCTTGGTGCTGGGGCAGGTGTTTAACAATGTCTTCATCAACAACATTGGGGATGGTATAAAGAGCAAAATGTGCTTATTTGCAGATGACTCCAAGCTCTGTGGGAGATGGGACACAGCTGAAGGGATACAGGACCTACATGATGACCTGGAAAAGCTGGGGAGGTGGTCCAGGATCTGGCAGCTTGACTTTAATGCTAAGAAATGCAAAGTTATGCATATTGGAGCCAATAATCTCAAGACAGAGTACTACCTGAGTGGGTCCTGGTATCTGCATCAGAGGAGGAGAAGAACCTGGGAGTGATGATAACTAGTGACCTGAAGCACTCCACACAGTGCAAGGAAGCAGCAGCAAAGGCAAACAAAATGCTGGTATGCATAGCAAAGGGGACCAGTAGTAGGAGAGATGAGGTTTTACTGCCCTTGTACAGGTCACTGGTAAGGCCACATTTAGAGTATGGAGTTCAGTACTGGTGCTCACACCACAAAAAGGACATTAACCCACTGGAGAAGGTACAGAGGAGGGCTACAAAGATTATAGTGGGTCAGCAGGGTAAGGTATATGAGGAGAGGTTGAGGGCACTGAACATGTACTCCCTGGAGGACGAGACAGAGAGAGAGAGAGAGACAGAGAGAGAGAGAATGAGAGTGAGAGAGAGAGAATGAGAGAGAGAAAACGAGAGAACATGATTGGGACCTTGAAGAACATGGAAAGGGTAAATAAGGTGGATAAGGAAGGCCTCTTTAAATTGAGTGGCAACCATAACACAAGGGGACACAGTCTTAAGCTGGAGGGTGGAAGGTTTAAGAGGGAGGTCAGGAAGAACTTTTTCACAGAGAGAGTTGTGGGTACTTGGAACGCACTGCCAGAAGAGGTGCGCTCATTGAACACAGTGGGTAGTGTCAACAGAGGCAGTGATAGATACATAGATAGATAAATATATATATATATATATATATATATATATATATATATATATTAGACAAAAAACTCCGTTTAATGCATTAGTTAGGGTTGTTACAGCGACAAAAGTGAGGAAATTAGCTGTTAGGGTTGAAAAACCCCTTGGACCCCACCACCCCAACCGGCATTGGGAGTGCGCATTGGATAGAATCAGCCCTAACTCTCACCCCATGACATGTGTAAAGCAGCAGAATATAGGAGAATGGGGTGAGAGTTAGGACCCACAGTCCCAGCCACTCTAATGCCGGTTGGGGGTGAGGCGGGGATCCAAGGGGTTTTCAACCCTAACAGCGAATTTCTCACTTTTGTCGCTGTGGAACAACCCTAACTAATACATTAAACTGAGTTTTTGCCTCTAATTTCCTTCTTTTGAGGAATGATAACGAGAAATAGTGAATGTAATGCAGCGCGAGAGCACGGGGCCTGAAAGTATGTGTTGGCATACTAACAGAGACAGCAACGCAAACAGAAATGCTAACAGTGGCGCACATGGTAACACAAGCACAAATGAGAACAGAAAGGGTAACACACATGGTGGCGTAGACGGGAATGGTCTGCCATGTGATGTGTTGTCACATAGTAACATGGTGCCTGCAAACAGAAATGTCAATGGGCATGGTGATGTACAGTGAAACAGAAAGATAAACAGTACTGTAGACAGAAATGGCAAAAATAACAGAAAGCAAGCGCATATGAAACACAAAGGATAACGCATATGGTGGCGCAGGACGCCAATGGTAAGTGAACGGTACGTGATCCATAAGCGAAAGGGCAAACAGTAACAGTAATGTAAGCGCACAGGCTGGTTTTCCCAAAACCTGCATTGAGAAAGACAGTGAGTACAAATAATGTATGCAAATAATGAGTATACAACAGAAAATGAGATCTTGGAATACTAAATACATTATATCTCAGGAACCGTATGACGAAAAAAAATTTAAAAGTCATATTATTTACAACTGTCTTGGCTAATTTGAATCTTAGCCCCATTAGGGGCTAAGAATTTCCGACTAAAGTCCATGATCTCACACCGTTTCGAGATACAGGCCCTGAAAGGCGCGGCAAACGCCGTAATGTTATCCTATGGGAAAAAAGAAAAGTTCAAGAGCCTACAACTTTGCCTCCTGTAATGTTTTTCACCAAACTACTTAAAGGCACATCTGTGGGCTGTTGGCTGTCTTCCTCCAAATTTCAGGAAAAAAGACCAAACCGCTATTTTGCAGCAGGGCTCCAAATGATTTCTAGTTAAGTGTCGGCGCCGTAATGTTATCCTATGGGAAAAGCGTCAATTTTGGAGTGCTTAACTTTGCCGCCATGTGATATTTTTCACCAAACTACTGAAAGGCACATCTGTGTACTATTGGCTGTCTTCCTCCAAATTTCAGGAAAAAGACCAAACCGTTATTTTGCAGCAGGGTGCCAAAGGATTCCTGTAATGCTTCGGCCATAATGTTATCCTATGGAAAAACTTCAACTTTGGAGTGCCATAACTTTGCCACCATGTAATATTTTTCAGTACAACACTGAATGGCACATCTGTGAGATATCGGCGCATCCTCCAAATTTCAGCCCAAAACTCCCAGCGGTTATTTTGCAGTGCAGTGCCAAAGAATTGCTGTCATTTTCCACAGACAGAAAATTACTGTCGTTTATGCAAGTCCAGAAAAATTTACGACACTTTCATGAGCATGAAAGTAATTTGCGAAAGTACTTTTTCCAGAAATTTGAAAAACATATTTCTGGGGTGTTTTACCACAAAATAAAGACATGGCAAGCATCCTCAGGGCCCGACTAGATGAATACAAAACAAATTAGGTTGCTAGAGGGTCCCAAATTTAAATGCCAACCATTTTTCTGATCACCAACTGAAAACAAAATGGCTGACTTGCAAAAGTAACAGGCCCATTTGCGAAAGTAAAAATGCATTTGCGAAAGTGTTGAACTTTTTGTTAACTTTTCCCATTGACTTATAATGGGAAACTGTTTTTTGAATAACTTTTGAACCATTTAATATTTTTTCACGAAATATTCGAAAGGCACATCAGGGACCCTGGCTGCATGTTCCTGAAGATTTCAGGCGATCGCATAAACCGTCGACCTGTGTAGCGACCACAGAATTCCAGAAAAGCGTAAGCGCACAGATCACACTTAATAACTCCGCAGCTATATCCAACCAGTACGAAACTTGGCAGATGCCAAGGCCTATGGTTCTTGATCATAAATTCCAAATTTCAGGCAAATTCATCAAACGGTTGCAAAGTTATTAAGGTGCAAAGTTTTGGGGTTTAACATAGAAATGGCTCCTCAACCCTAACTATGGTAGCACTACCGTGCTACCATAATATATAGCTAGATAGTTACTTTATTTATATAGCACTCCTTTCCTGAGACTCGGAGTGCTTCACAATCAATACAATACCACAATATCAAAAGTATACACACAATTAGAATCTACACCATTATCCAGTTACACATAATAAATAAGGTTATCTATCTAAGCAATTCAAATAAACACAGTTATCTAAAAACTTAATTGAAAGCCTGGTTAAATTAATAAGTTTTTAAACCTGTTTTGAAGGTATCCACTGAGGGTGCCTTCCATAGCTGTTTAGATAATTGATTCCACAGGGTGGTTGCAGCCACCAAGAACGCTCGATCACCTGAGTGAAGCAACCTCACCCTAGGAACATCCAGGAGACAACCCTTGGTGGAACGGAGAGTCTGGGATAGACGAAGAGCCGTGAGACTGGTCCTCATTCATTTAGGGCTTTATAGGTCAGACGTCCGACCTTGAAGGTAATCCTCCACCTAATTGGCAGCCAGTGCAGTTCACGGAGGATGGGTGTGATATGATCATACTTATGCATACCCGTCAGTAGTCTTTCTGCCGCATTCTGCACCAGCTGCATCCAGTGGAGGTTACTTCCAGATAGCCCTAGGTACAGGGCATTGCAGTAATCCAGTCTGGATGTTACAAAAGCATGTACTAGCGAGGCTAGGTTCTCAGGGGGTAACAGGTTCCGAATTCGGGCAATGTTCCTCAGATGATAAAATCCACTCTTAACAATGTCCGACACCTGAGCATTAAGCGTCAAGCCACTGTCAAGGATCACCACCAGATTCTTCACCTTTTTAGATGGAGTCAGTGGCACTCCCCCCAGTACAAGACCAGGTGACTTCCACAAACCCTCATCCTCCCACGATGACCAGGATCCACCACCAGCAGCACCTCTGTCTTGTCTGGGTTGAGTCTCAACCAGTTATGGGACATCCAAGTCCAGATCTCAGACAGGCAGTTGTTAAATACAGAGTCTGCTATCTGGTTACTTGGTGCACAGGACAGTTATAGCTGTGTATCATTTGTATGTAAAAAGCCAGCCATACTACCACAGATAATGTCTCCCAATGGCAGCATATACACAGTAAACAATAAGGTCGACAAGACCGACCTCTGCGGAACACCACAGGTAAGAGGTTTCAGGTTAGATGAGGCCAACCCCATCACTACTCTCTGTACTCTCCCTTGCAGGTATGACCTGAACCATTTGATGACTTTACCGGACAGGCCACACCAGAACTACAGTAGGTCAAGTAGCACCTCATGGTCCACAGTGTCAAACACCACTGAGAAATCCAGGAGAACCAAGATGAAATTATCTCTCCTGTCTCTTGCCATTAGGAGACCATTAAGCACCTTCACCAGGGTGGTCTCCGTACTATGCCCTGCCCTAAACCCAGACTGGTAAATCTCATAAGTGGAATAGGAAGTGAAACGTTCCTCAAGCTAACTTGCCACTACCTTTTCTACAATCTTCCCTAAAAATGGGAAGTTAGAGACCAGCCTGCAGTTGGCGAGACAGTCTGGGTCCAATGAGGTTCTCTTTAATAGGGGTCTAACCAAGGCCTCTTTCAGGGCCAATGGGAAGACCCCATTCCTCAAGGAACTCTGGACAATCATGGCAATCACAGGTGCAATCAGGTCCATGCACCCAACCAAAAGTTGTGTTGGACCTGGGTCCAGATCACAATGTGTTGGCTTCAGTCTCGATAGAACCCTCGCCACCTCTTCCACCCCAACTGGATCAAACTCAGTCCAGACAGGAAAAGTGTTCTGCAACACTGCAGAGTGGACCTCACAATCCCTTTGAGTGACGGCGGAGGAGATCTTAGCTCTGATAACGGACACTTTGTTGGCAAAAAACAGAGTGAATTCCTCACACCTAGGGCTTGAACCTGCTCCCCCTACATGGAGACAGGCAGGATGTAATAACCCACCCACCATGCGGAAGAGCTGAACTAGTCTGTTCCTTGCAGTAGCAATCTCCCTTGAAAGAAATTCTGCCCTCTTACAGGAGATTGCCCCCTGATAATCCCTATAATGGGACACCAGGGCCAATTTGTTCTCCATCAGGCCAGATTTCCTCCACTGCCTCTCTAACCTCCGACCCGTAATCTTTAACTTCCCAAGTTTCCCATCAAACCACTGAGGTCTCTTATGAGTAGATAAGGGTCAGACATGAACGGGTGCAATTGAATCAAGGGCAGCCGTGACTGCACCATTACATGCCGCCACCGCCTCCTCTGTTCCAATCACACAAGCAGTCCTCACACTCGATAGGTCCAGCATCGCTAATAACCTGGATGGAGACAAACCCCGCTAAGGGAGGTACCGCACCATTTCCACAGAGGCACGAGCTTTGGGGGGGGGGCCCCGAACCTGATCCTCATGGTGCTGTGCTCCAACCAAACTACTGGATCAACTAAGGTCAGTGTCTCAAGACCCAATGAAAACACCAGATCCGGTGCGTGGCCACGTGAGTGGGTCACTAAGGTTACATTTTGTGCCAGGCCCAGACCCTCCATACTCCTTAGGAGATTGTTACCAAATGTCGAGAGCCCGTCGTCTACCCAGGCATTGAAGTCCCTGAGAACTAACCATCTCAAGGACTCCAATGCCAGACCAGTGATGAGCTCCCTGATCTCCCTCAGAAATTCACCCTCCCTACCTGGGGGCCGATAGAGCAGCAGAATCCTGTAAAGTGCACCACATATTCAAAGGACTCAGTATGGCCCATAGGTAGTACCGTGAGACCCAGGCCATATTTAAAACAAATGGAAACCCCCCTGCCTCTGCGATCCTTCCTCAGGCTATGTATCATGGAGTACCCAGCTGGCACTGCCACCTCCAAAATGGGAGCGGAATTTTCATCCAGCCAGGTCTCCATGATGCAAGCCAGGTCTACCGAGGCAATCAAGTCTGCCATTATGGCAGTCTTGTTCCTCATCGACCTGACATTGCATAACATAGCCCGAGTAGGATGAGGGGGGGATCACTGGATCAGCTACCTGCCCACTCATTTCTGAGGAGCCCTTGGGTATGGGCACTAAACAGGGAGGACCCCTCTGCAGTGGCCAACTCACCCCAGGGCATTTCCTTGGTCTCACCATCCATATCCATGACTCTCGGCAGTCACCTGGACTGGTCCCCCTCTGGAACCTCTCCTCCAAACAATTCCTATAGCCCAACATCTCCTATAGGTCTCTAAAGGGAGCTCAAATGGATGGAGGTTCCAAAAGAGGGCTGCTGAATACCTGCACCTTCCCAAGTTCTTTCCCAGGCACATATCTTTAAGTATAAATCCCCAAAAAACTACACACCCCACATAAAAAAATAAACAACAATAAAATGCCCACCCCACCCTACACTAAATACTAATATAAAAACAAGATGCTTTCAAATAATACTACTCCCAGAGCTGCTCAGATATTTCAGTCTTAGGGTCTCAAAGAGGCAAAATAAGTCTGGGTGAATCATGCAGAACCAAAAGAAAGTAGTATCCCCAGTCAGCAGAGAAACTTCCATTTTAAAACAATGAATCAAAAGAAAACACAACTCAAATATTGAAAGTAACTAAACCCATCACATATAAAAGTAATAGAATAAAAATAAACCCTGGGATAGGCATAGGGGAAGGTAAGGATCATGGGTAGGGAGGATGGAAGTGGAGAGGGGGGCAGGGACAGTAGCTCAAGCTCTGGACCCTGCAATATGAGCAGACTAGATAGACCAAATGGCCTTCTTCTGCTGGCTTCTTAATATGTTGGTATAACTCCTACTGCACTTCCAAACAGACTCATTTTTTTCTCTCTGAGCGAACATATTAGGAGTCATGCCATACAAATATAAATATCTTGGAAAGTATACATGTTACATATACAGAGCCAGCATGAACATTGTTCAGGACAAAAAGACATTTCAAATGAGGGTAGTCACTAATCTGAATTCATTATATTTTTTTAAATATAGCCATCCAAAAGGTGAAAATTGTGAAAATAAATGAAAATTCAGGTAATCAGATGACCATATTTTAAAAACTATAATTAGTGCAGTTTAGTGATTAGGCTCATTTGAAAGGTCTTTTTTGTCCTGAACATCTTTCATGCTGGTTGTGTATGTGTAACTTGTATACTTTCCGAGAACATTACATTTGTTCTGCATGACTCCTACTGTGTTGGCTCAGAGAGAAAAAAAATTTGTTTGGTATGAAATTGGTTAGGAGATAGGTGACAGAAGCCGGTAGTAAATGGAGTTCACTCCAAGGAAAGGAGGGTGATATGAGGGGGGGGACCCTCAGGAATCAGTGCTAGACCTGATACTCTTTCATGTCTTTATAAGTGAAATTGCAAAGGAGCAGGAAGGGAAGGTTTGACTGTGCATGATTACACTCAGATCTGCAGCAGGATAGAAAAGTATGAGCAGACGCCTTAGAAGACTTGAACAGTAGTCAAGAGTATGGCAGCTGGGTTTCAACACAAAAATGTAAAATAATGCACTTGGGGCACAGAAATCCAGGGGCACAGTACAACGTGGGTGGAGTGGTACAGACAACATTAAGACAGCACGCATTAAAAAAAAACAAGTTTTTACATACAGTTGATTACCGTTTAACAATATTATGCGTCTATGGCTGCCACTGTATATCTGATGCAAACCCATAATAATGTTCCTCACTTGAAGTGAAAAGGGGGGTGGAGGCCATAACTGACTCCTTGTTTTTGTGTTAAAGGGGTCAGTTTTTTTTTACAGCAAAAACAAGGAAAGGGATCATTTCTAAAATGTGCAGATGAGCACGAGTACCACTTTTTTCAGAAAGTGCCACCACCAGCAGCTACCACTTCAAGACTGCTACTGCCCCTTCCTACTACAATCACAGGAAAACCACAAGTAGTCTACCAGCACTGAGACCAAAATGGTTAGGGCACATTTACCAGAAATTACTGCTTAGAGAAGAATGAGAAAGTGACTGTGATGACGAGCAAGTCTGAGACCAGATCTTTAGTTTGTTAATAGACTCCTTCTGAGTCTGACTTGTATGGCTGCGTGGGCAAAGCTCCACAGATGTTATGCCATCATCAGATTTGTATAAGAGCACTGTGGAAGCACCGCTGCCTGATGTGCTGCCACAGTGCATAGTTTCCAATGATTCTGTTTATGCAGCCCTTCCCCTCCGCGGGCTGCATAAATGCACCCACTTCTCGGCGCACTATTTTTCCTTTCTGCAACTGAGGAAGTAACGACTGCTGCATGCAACATGCCGTTGCTGATCTAAACTGCGCATGCACAAGTTTCATGCATGAGTAGTCATGTCGGCGCCACCATGTTGCACATGACTGACTCCTTGGCAAACTGCACATGCGTGAGTAACACACATATGCAGTATTGTAACTGCTGCAGTATTAGTTACTGTTGACTCCGGTGTGGCGCGAGCACCACATATTCTTTTCAATGCTCTTGCCACTCCTAAAAACTCTCCACAGCCATATTGGCTCTGACCACAGCTTGCTTTCTCCACAGCCCTGACAGGATGCTGACCCCTATCTGACAGGGTACAGACCCCTGTATATTGGATAAGTATTGCTGTATGTTCAACCTTTCCCATCAGTCCAATGTTGTTCTCAATGAACAACTATGGATTCTTTGTGACTCCATGGCTGTTCTTTTTACAGGAATGACTGGACATTGTCTCAATACTCCAATCCCAGGCTCCCTAGGGCCCGGGTAAGAAACACAGAAACATAGAATTTGACGGCAGATAAGGACTGTTTGGCCCACCCAGTCTGCCCATTTCCCTGCCTACTGGATAAGCTGCAGATCCTAGTTAACCAGCAGCCTACTTCTTCCTACCCCCACCTCCTAGAATTGCCTCATGACTGTCCCATGCATGCTTGAATTCCACCACTGTTTTTGACTACACGACCTCCTCCGGAAGTCCGGCAGTGCTACCTCCAGACGTCAAGCACACATGTAAATGGCTTGTCCAACTATCTTGCACTGAGGCACCCCAGCTAGAAGCCACTTTAACTGCAACCACAGACACTGACTAAAGGCTGCTTGATGTGAGGCAATGCACACAAGGGTGCGTGCAGAGGAAAAAAAATCCTTCCATTCAAGGGCATCTGTCTGGGCAGGAACTGTCTCTGGTGGTTGGTCACGCATAGGGCATCTCATGTGTTGACAGGGTCTGCAGCAGTTCCAGCCCTGAAGAAGGGTGAATTACTGCACCTGCAGACCGATGGGTGCACAACAGTGGAGCAGGAGGTCCCTTGGGGCTGGAGAGTAAGAGAACAGATGCTTCCATACTACCTTTGATGGTTCCTCAAAGGCTCTAGGACAGGGAGGGATGACAGTAGTGCCATCATTGGGAACTCTGAGAAGCCAAGGATAGTTAGAAGGAAGATTTGTTGTCTTTATTAGAGGACGCTGACATAGAAGTATTGCTGCCCCCAGAAGTTGATGGCACCAGGGAGAAGGACCGAAATTAGGCCCTGCTGGAGTCTCTATGGAAGATTATGTAGGGCACCAACAAACTCTCTCTGCTGTTCCTACATAAGTGGTCCCTCAGGACTAATGAATGTGTGCAGCCTCTGTAGCAGTCGGTGAGGCCACTAAGGGAGAGACTGGGTCCTCAAGGCCCCACCTGGGTTGCGGGCTGTACAGGGTACCTCGCCCAAAGCAAACAAAGGGCAGGCACTCCTGCTGCTGTACCAGAATAATTTTATTAATCAATACAGATACTGTGAAAATAAACAAATAAAATTCCCTGAGGAAGGGGTGGTTTTGCCTCAATGTGCCAGAGCTCGTCAGTCAGTGATTTTTCATAATATTTGTATCGATTGATAAAATTATTCCAATAGAGACCTACACAACTTGGTTTAAATACACCCTTCCCTCTATGAAGGTCTCCTTTGCTCCATATAGGAAGGAGTTTACCTGAAAGTGTCATTCCAGGTTCTTTAATAAGCCGCCTCAATTAGTTATTTATGTATTTAACAAATCAGAAAGACCTTTGAGCCAACTGCTCTTTTACAGAGGTTCCACGTCAAGTCACAAGGATAACAAATTACAATGGTTTCAGTAAGTAGTACAATATGAGGAAAGTAATTACATAAACAAAAGAACAAATTAGCAAGATAAATATTATGTCGCGTGCAGCCAGCCGCCTTGTATGAAGAGGGGTGGAAGGGATTGCAAGGAGAGAAGGATAGGGGGTGAGAAGAAGGTGAGGAGAGGGAGAGGGGAGTGGGAGTGGAGGGGTAGAAGAAGGAGGGGTGAGGAAGGATGAAAAACAGGCAGGGATGGGGACGGGAAAGAGGTGGATTTCCAGATCTGGGGGAACTGTAAAAGTATGAGGGAACAACTGAGAAGCTTGTTGTGGGAGGACAGGACTTCATCTTGGGTTAAGGTAGGAAGTTTCAGGTTGAGGGAATCACTGCTTGTCCTAGTTCCTCCTTGAACTTTATATAGGCATGTCTAGGCCTCACTTTCCGAGATAGCTCTGAAGTAGAAACATGGGCGGCTCAAGAACTCTTCTGATTTGGTGGATGCAGGAGCTGTGCTGGGCGGTTCAAAGAAATCCAGGGAGAGAATTTGACTAAGATCTGTGAAGGATGAATTAAATGTGCTGGCAATTAACACAGGGTCATGGGTGATAGACCCATCAACATTTAACATAGCTGGAGCTTGTTTGGATGCTTTCCTAGTGATTTCCAAAAGGTTCTCCCAGAACTTTTTCACGTTCACCCAGGTTTTGGCAAGGATGTCCTTATAGTACCACGCTTTGTGCTCATGGACAGCCTTAGTACATGCGTTCCTGGCCATCTTATAGGCCTGTATGTCAGGTTGACTGCCAGAGGTCCTGACCCTATGCCAGAGGTAGTCACATGCTTTCATTTTGAGCCTGAAGGTTAAAAGAGATCCAAGGATTATCAAGTCCCCTGATCCTGTGTGTCCTAAAAGCGGCGTGGATGTCACAGGCTGCACTGAAGTGTTCAATGAAGTATTCCAGAGCTGAATCAATATCAGGGGCAGTTTCAATGCAAGACCAGTCAAGTTGCCGGAGGAGAGACTTTAGTGGCTGCAGGTGGCCATGGGAGAGCACTCTACTTGTGATTGTTCTGGCAGGGGGCTTGATAAATTTGTTAGTCTAATAACACCTGGTAGGAAAGTGACAGCTGATAGTGTCAGGCAATACTTCAGAATGGGAGATATGCATTGGATGATTCGTTAGGATCCAGACCAGAAGTGTGCTAGTCCCAGTCTTATAGTTTATCTTGGTTGGAGTTGTTATTAACTGGGTAAAGTTCAGGCCTGTTAACTCATCCCTATACCTACTGGCACCTGATGAAGGCCATTTGGCATTAAAGTCACCTAACAGGATGGTTTCTGCATCTTGTTTTAGACTCATCACGCAGTTCATTAGGGCTTTCAAGCCTCGTTCAGCAAGGTCAGGGGGAATATAGACTGAGCCAATGTTGAGGGCCTTGTGTGCACCGAGCAAACCTTAACAGCAAGGATCTGAATATCCTTAGCTGGTTCGGGGGGAACAGTGAATGAACCAACAATGACTCCTTTAGGTATATGGCATAGCCATCTCCTCTAGATAGTCTGTCCTGCCTACAAAGTGAGTAGCCTGGTAGGATGATGGCCGAGTCAGCGGTAGATGGTGACAGACACGTTTCAGCAACTGACAGGATGTTGGGGTTGTATACTGCAACCCAAGCAGCGAGAGCATCAATTTTTTTTAACAGAATACAGATGTTCATACTCTCCAGGACAAGTGTGCACTGTTTTTTATTGCCATTGACTCCATATGAAAGAGGGCCCGGATTAGGGTGTACACTCCCAGAGATAAGGAGAAGTAAAAGAATGAGGCGTTTCAGGAGTTGTCTTAGTAAATAAAGGGTAAAAGGACGAGATTTCCCCTTTAGTTGTACTTTAACAGGGCCCTTAGGGACAGATAGGCTTTTGAGTGGCACAAGAACAGTAGGGTCAATAGAGGATCGACAACTTCCATGTTTTATGTGCAGCCTGCTGAAGTGCAGCTCCCATGGGAAGAAAGGGGTGTATGTTACAATGACACTGGTGACCATGCCAAGTGTGATAAGAGGAAGTTCTGTGGTAGGAAGAACAGGGGTATGCAATGTGGGGTTCCATCCAAATGAGAGTGGGACCCACAGTGCGCAGAAAAGCACCAGAAATAGTTTCACACCCTATGATGCCACTGGACAAGAAAGGAACTAAGTGAGGTCCAGTTGGATTTAGTAGGAAAGTATATAGCAAGTAAAGTTGCTGTGCCTTTAAGAGGGCAGACTTCCTTAAATGAAAGAACAAGGTCCCTCTAGTGGCAGATCTGTATAATATGCCAATTGGAAACTGGCCACTTGAAAACAAAAAATATATGCAGAAAACCATAATCTGAAGTATAAAAAGTAATTGCGGCATCAGCAAAAATTAGCCAGGGGGAAAGCCACTCGAGATGCAGCAACAGAGGGCAGTGTCCAATCAGGATTTGACTGTGAAAAGTGCCAAAAATTGAACCTGTTAGCAGAGTCCTGTCATACTTTTGCAGGATAGGTGAGCTTTCTTCTGGGCAGACCAACTGAGCAGCGCAGACGGAGGCTTACTTAGAGATGACCACAGCAGAGATAGGAGCCGCGTTGGAGGGAGCACCCAAGCTGGGCTTCCACTAAAGGGGAAAAAGACAAGCAAGAAATTAAATAGGAGCTCGGACCTGTGGGTATGGGGCAGGAAACAACAGCAAGAAGTATGAGATGTATGGGCTTACAGATTAACTTAACAAAGGGGGAGAAAAGGCCAGAGGATCAGAAATGAAAATTAATTTGCAGCTGAAAAGGTGGGCTTGTCACCACCGTGTCTGGGAGGGGGTTGCAGGCTATACAGAATTTGATGCTAAATCTACTTAACAGCTCTAAGACTATACCGTATGAAATGCTAAATGTTCTTAAAAGCTCCAAGAAAACAATTAAATAAATCAGTAACTTAGCAGCACTAGCTTAAATATAGTAGTTAAATATCTTCCATCCCAATCTGGACTTTGCTGGAGGGACTGTAGGGAACTAAGGTCACTCACACCCAGATTTGTTTGACATGTCCTATTCTTTCCTCTTTTGGGGCAGAGGTCGCAGAAAGTCTAGCTCAGTTGGTAGGAGGGGAGGCAGTCCTCACCCCTGAATTGATCCTTCTGTCGACCCCCCCCCCGAGATCTTCAGCTTCACCCAAGGGCCATGCTTTATACATATATTATTAGCAGCCAAGAAGGCCATTACTCGCAGATGGCACCAGTGCCCCCCCCGACGCTTGCCCTTTGATATTCAATCATGAATATGTATTATTTATAATGACTCATAGCTCACTGCAGGCTGGCCCAGTGGCATGGAGGGTTGAGGCAGTGTTGCCTTACCTCCTGCCACACCGGCGACACGTGTTCACAGCGCGAGCGGGTCGTTGGGGGATGGCCAGGGTGGGAGAGGATCGAGCATCCTGAGGACAACTCTCCTCTCCCAGGAAGGGGTAGTATGGAGTCCACTGCTGAACTGACTCGTAGTGGTGGCTGGGGGCCAGTGCAACAAACCCATACACGGCAAGCAGAACTGAGTTAGATGCCCAGCGTGCTGTGTGTGGAAGCACACGCAGCTCTGCCACTGTCGTCACTGTATGCCTTGGCTCCATGCTCAGGGTGGGGGATAAAAATAGGAGAAAAGAGCTGACCACCAGGATGAAGCCAGTCTCCTCGCCACACTGGGACAGCTGCACCTCAATTGGCAGAGGCTATGGCCAGTGAGTAGCCCGGTGGCAGTGATGGGGGGGCAGTGGAAGGGGGCCAGTCAGCAGGGGGATAAAATACAGAAAAAAAAAAAAAAAGAGTGTGCTAATGCACGTAGGGCTTCCACTTGCAACACCGATGTCCAGGGTTTGGGAATGGACCCGGGAGTCAGAGGGATGGATGGGGAGGGAGGAGGATTGAGCGTCCCATGGATGGCTCTTTTCCTCCTCTAGTGAGGAGGGTGGAGTGCTCAGCACTTCACTGACCCCTGGCAGAGGCCGGGCCTGAGGTTTACAGTGTGTTCAGGAGGCGTGCAGGACATGCCTCATGTAACTGCACACCATGCCTCCCATTAATGAGGACAAAAAAAAATCTCGGCTTGCACTAATGATGCCCACCTATGCCACCGAGCCTCATGCAACTGTCTGAGGCACTGTACCGCCAGACCTCAACATGGCACCACTTGGGGAGCTAAGGGGGATGGCTCAATGGCTCTGCCTGGTCTGTGCCTTGTCTGTCTCCTACACCCTTTGCATTGCCTATCCCCAGGCAACTTTTAATATCCTTATGCCCCCCGCTTTGCATTACCTGTCCTTGTTGCCTCATTTGCACTGCTTGTCCTTATTGCCTCTTTGAATTGCCTGTCCCTGTTGCCCTCATACATTGTTTATCTCCATTATCCCCTCTGCAGTGCCTGCCCCTCCCTATAACTGCAGAAAGTATAGCCTGCTATGTAGGAGGCTTATCTGTGTCTTGGAGGTGCTCCAACTAGTGGAAGGGTGCTCGACTTGAGGTGGATGTGGGGCTGAGGGTCGTGGTTCAGATGCATGGACAGTGATTGGCTGCTGGGGGGTTGGCCTGGGGGTGTGTCATCAAGGCACAGGTCAGGAAGCACAGGATGACCAGGAGCAGGTATAACATTTGCAATGAGCATGTTATTATTTCCAATAACAGTAAAATAAAAAATACAATTGTTCAGAATAACTATTTACAAAGGCAGTACAGAGACAACAATGTCCTTGTTCTGTGTTTCTTCACAGTTTCAAATCTCAGTCTCAGTCTCTCACTCTCCTTCTCTCTCTCTCTAGCAAAAGCATTGGTGCTCTTTTTTATAAGCCTTTACATGGGAACTCATTAAGAGAGTTAGCTTCTCACAGAATGTTCTTGTCAGTTTACAGACTGTTCTTATAAGCTTCATTCCTTGCAGGTGCAGCAAAACAGTACATAGTGACCCAGAACTGACCTCTTGTTTACAACTCTGCAGACAGTTTGCAAACTGCATCTCAGGTTAACCCCTTGAGTTCTAAATAGTTTTTTGCAATCATTTCAACAGTATAACTGTATACATTTTTAACGAGAGGGATCCCAGTATCACTTACAGTGCCACATAAAGATTCACATGTTTTTATAAACGCAGATATGAAAGGGGGGGGGAGAAAAGACAGAAACAGCAAGTGAAGGCAGAGAGATAGCAAGAGGTGGAGAACTGCCAAAACTGTTAGACTGATCAGTTACTTGTTCTTACAAGAAAATTTGGTTGCGCAACCAGACAGACAAGAGACAGAAAAGAAGAGGATAGAACAGATCCTTGCATTTAATTCTTTTGGCATAACAAATGGGACAGGGCCTTGTTCAACCCTTTCACTGGGTGGGAAGGTGGGTTCAGATGCATAGAGATTGGTTGGATGGGAGGGTTGTCCAGTTATGGGAAGGTGGTCTACTGGGGAGTATAGGTGGGTATGGATGTTGGGAGATTGGTCAGATGGAGGGGGGCTAGTCCAGAGGCTGGAAGGGTTGTTCAGCTGCATGGAGGTTGGTCAGCTGGGAGGGCAGCCTGGTTTGTTTTCTAGCCCAGCTCTACCACAGCTGTTGCAGTTGGCTACTGATCCCCATTAGCTTTGACATTAGGATCCCGAGGAGATGTGACAGGGTACATGGGGCATGGAGTCATGAGCTGTGACAGGATATGTGGTGATATTGGGCAGATGAGAGCTACAGGGTGTACGGGGATGATGGTTGTGATAGATACTGTGTGTGTGTGTGTGTGTGCGTGTGTGTGTGTGAGTGACAGCATAAATAAGAGCATGGGGTCAGTTGATGGACGTGACAGCATGCATGAGGTTTGGGATCATCATGAGGTGTGACAGCGTGCATGGAGATATGAGATTGTGAAGTGTGACAACATTCATGGGGGTATGGGATCGGTGGATGTGACCGCATGCATGAGGTATGGGATTATGAAGAGCGACAGCTTGTGACAGCATGCATGGGGGTATGGGATCATGAGGACTGACAGCATGCATGTGGTATAGTATTGGTGGGTGTGACAGCATTCATGGGGCATGGGAATTGGTGGGTGTGACACTGTGCATGAGGGTATGGCATTGGAAGATGTGACAACGTGCATGGTGATATGGGATTGTGAGGTTTGACAGCATGCACAATGTTATTTATTTATTTATTTAGATTTTGTTTACCGGGTAAGCCCACTGAGACCATTGAGCTTACCCACTGGTTATGGGGTCCGCTAGTGTGACAACTTGTATGGGGTGGGGTTGGTGGGTGTGACAGTGTACAGGGGCATGGGGTTATGAGGGACGTGACAGCACATCTGGGGGTATTTGATCATAAGTGCTGACAGTGTGTATGGGGTGACAGTGGGCATCATAGAGTTTATGGGGTTATGGTGTCACCACAACACTTGTAACTGGCTACTGATCCCCATTAGATTTGATAGTCAGGATCCCAAGCCACCCCAGCTTTTAGGACTGCCCCCCCCATCATAACCACAGGCTACCATTCCCCCTCCCTAGAAATGTGTGGCATATTGAGGCAAGAGGAGCAGCCCCCCCATCTCATTACTGGGCATATGTGTCAGAGTAATATGAAACTGGTCATGGCTCAGTTATGATGCCCTGGATAATATGGAGCTGGTCTAGGGTCAGTTATGATGTTCTGGGTAATATGGAGCTGGTCATACGAACATATGAAGAAGCCAGAAGAAGGCCATTTGGTCTATCAAGTCTGCACATATTGCAGGGTCCACAGCTTGATCTAATGTCCCTGCCCTCCATCCCCACTCCTCCCATCCTTCCTATCCATGTTCCTTACTTTCCCTATGCCTATCCCAGCCTCTCTTAAAGCTGCCCATTGTCTTCAACAAGATTACCTCTTTCGGAAGTGCATTCCAAGTGTCCATCACCCTCTCTGTGAAGAAGTGCTTCCTGACTTCCCTCTTCAACCTCCAACCCTCCAGCTTATTTATTTATTTGATTTCGGATTTGCACCTTTGAGCCAGAGGCTCTTTTACAAAGGTTCCACATCAGGATACATAAATAGGTAGGACAAACTTGATAACTTTAGCAAGGCAAGTAGTTCAGGAATCCATTCACAGTAAAGGGTAACATAATCAAAAACATAACATATGTATACAAATTGTTGGATCACACAGACATAATATATACCGATTTATAATGCAGCCAGTATAGCTTTGTAAAGAAGAACTAGAGAAAGAAAGAGTTGCCGAAGACCTAGTTAGCAGTTATATCAGGGCAGGCTAGGCCTGAGGGAGGAGCAGGCGGAGATTTGGGGGAGGTCAGCAAGAGGAGGGACAGTGGATAACCAGCCAGTGAGAAGTAGTGGTGGGGAAAAGTGGAGATAGAAATGGGGGAAGAGAAGTAGCCGGGAAGGAAGTAGGAGGGGGTAGGGGAATGGGAGAAAGAGATCTGGGGACAGCCCGGCGGTAAAATGTGTTGAGCAGACAGAAATGGGTGGAGGGGAGGGGAGGTGATAGTAGGTATGAAAGAATGGGTAGGGACCAGGCTAGGATGGAAAGAAGGGGGGGGTAAAGAAGGTGAGGTGGGGAAGTGGAGGGGGGGGGGGATAGAAGAGAGGTGAAAGGAAGAGGGGTGGCCATCATGGGAATTATAAAAAACAGTCACACATGGCCCTGGACACAAGCATCTGACGAAGTTTATGTTTAAACAGGCCAAGGGTACCTAAGTTGGTGATTTCACCACCCAGGGATTTAAACATCTAAGGGGTTCTACTTGTAAAAGACTGCTGGTCTTGGGAGGTGCGACAGCGGGGGACAAGTAGTGCGTAGTTATCTGAGCTTCTGGTGTTTCGAATGCAGCTTACTGGGCTGAGGAGATTCTGGACCCCAGGGGGCATGAGACCAATGGATGCCTTTTTTACTACTAGGCAGGTTTGGTACATGATTCTTCCCTGCAGTTGTAGCCAGTTTGCCTGCTCATAGAGGTTACAGGTGTGCATGTGGTGGGCAGCTCCAGTTAGAAGTCAGCAAGTCTTATTCAGCACTGTAGAAATTCCCTGTAGTGCTGTAGCTGCTCCATAGATAACAAGCCCATAATCATTGATGGAGACAACAGAGCTATGTATTGCTAGTTTAAGGGCTTCAGGGGTCAATCATGCTTATGTTTGTAGAGAAGACCAATGCGGATATTCACAGATATGGCAACCATGTCGATATGACTGGAGAAAGACAGAGTACTGTCCAAGGTCACACCAAGGTACTTGAAGGTTTGCGTCTGGCCAAGAGCAACACCCAAGCAATTTCTGACAGTCAACTGTTTGTTTTTATGTTTGCTATGTGTGCCATGGAATAACATAGTCTGTTTTTTTTTTTTGTAGTTTAGCACTAATTTCTGCAAGATGAACCAGGCCTCAACTTCCGTGAAACTTTTCTGCAGCTGGTGCTCCAAGTGAGAGGGATCCAAGTTCATGGCGAACATCACCACATCATCGGCATACAAGATGATGTGTTCTTTGCAGGTGGAAGAGAGTTTGTTTAGAGAGATGCTGAAAAGTAGGGGCCCCAGGATTGACTCTTGGGGGTCACCAGAACAGACAGAGTGTTTGAAAGAGAGGATGTAACCAATCTTCACTAGTTGTGACTGGTCTGAGAGATAACTGTGAAACCATTTTAGGGTATCATAAGACAGCCCTAACTTTGCAAGGTGTCCAAGTAATAATGGATGGTTAACTGTATTGAAGGCCTCTGACAGGTTAAAAAAAAGTGGTACCAGCAAGTTGTTCTTGGTCAAGTGCTTGGTGGATGTGTCCTGTAAATTCAAGGAGAGCAGAGGTGGTACTATGGTCTTTTTGAAAGCCATGTTGCTGTGGACATTGCAGGTTATAAATTCTCCAGATACTCCACTAGTTGGTCTGTGACAATTTTTTTCAAGTACTTTGGATAGAGGAGGTAGGATGGAGATGGGCCTGTAATTTCCATGTATTGCCTAGTCCTTGGATTGTGGTCACCAGGGCAGACTTCTACTTGAGCAGGAACTGGGAGAGCACAAGAGACCAGTTGATAATTTTGGTAAGGGGGCAGGACAACATCAAGGGTGAGGGCGATAAGCTTCATGAACATGGCTGCTTGAGCTCCCCCACAGTCGGCTGGCACCCAGCCAGCCACCGACCAAGACCAGGACACCCGCCTGCAACTCCTTGGAAGCTGCCTGCCCTTGAATAGGGCTGCTTCAGCTCCCTCACGGTCGGCCGGCACCCAGCCAGATAATTTTGGTAAGGGGGCAGGACAACATCAAGGGTGAGGGCAATAAGCTTCATGAACAGGGCTGCTTCAGCTCCCCCACGGTCGACTGGCACCCAGCCAGCCACCGACCAAGACCAGGACACCCGCCTGCAGCTCCTTGGAAGCTGCCTGCCCTTGAACAGGGCTGCTTCAGCTCCCCCACGGTCGGCCGGCACCCAGCCAGCCACTGACCAAGACCAGGACACCCGCCTGCAACTCCTTGGAAGCTGCTTGCCCTTGAACAGGGCTGCTTCAGCTCCCCCACGGTCGGCCGGCACCCAGCCAGATAATTTTGGTAAGGGGGCAGGACAACATCGAGGGTGAGGGCAATAAGCTTCATGAACAGGGCTGCTTCAGCTCCCCCATGGTCGACTGGCACCAAGCCAGCCACCGACCAAGACCAGGGCACCCGTCTGCAGCTCCTTGGAAGGTACGGGACAGCACAGCCAATCGGAACACGGGTGCTTCCAGCAAACCCACTCTGATTGGCCAGGACTTTTCTCCTGCTATAGACACCTGGCACTTTGCTAGATTTTCGATAGAACTAAACATGTTTCAACTGTGTAATAGACGTTTTTCAACTCTATTAACTGGATTGTAATTTCTACTACTGTTTTAAAGTGCTTGCACCTCTTCTGTCTGACTGCTCTTCCTGCAGCATCCCCCTCCCCATCCAAGCACTCTGCCTTGGCGCTGACAAGTCTAACTACCTTTTGTCTTACTAAACTGCTCATATCTAACCCACCTCTAGAATAGTAATAGAAGTTTTTTTTTTTTCCAAGTGGCTAGTTTTTCATTAGCAGGTTATACAGACCTGCCACTAGAGGGATTCTTGGTCTCCTACATAAATCACTGTACTCATTCGTGGGAAATGTGGCCTGCATTATCATTCTGCTTCTTTCCTGGTGCTGCTACAAGGGGTGGTTGTAGTTGAGATTCCCCTAAGCTTCACTCAACAGGCTGACAACTTCCTTAAAACTACCTGTGCGACAGCTCTGCAGCTGAAAACAGGAAGCCCTCAGTGTCTGCCATCCACCCTTCAGACTCAAGTCAGATAGACGCTGAGCACCCTATTATTACCTACGCTACGCTGTCATACTGATAGATACCGATAGAATCCTCTGCAGAAAGCCAGCACACCTGGGCACCCTTGATTGGTGCGGCACTGCCCTAGGGGGATTGTGATTGGTACGCTCGCTTGCCTGCTTTGCTCTGATTGGGGCACCTTCTCTATAGCCTGTTACAGTGTTCCCTTCTTAATTCTGACTTCTCAGCTCTCGCTCTCACCTGAAATTTTCTCCCCACCCCCAGGCCTCCTTTAAATACACTCATGATCCGCCTCCTATATCATATTACTGCTTCATTGGCCTAGTTTCGACTGTTGCCAACCTATGATTGGTATCTGAGTGCGGCCAATAAGACTGCCCTGTGTGAATATCTCTTGAGCCCCACCACTAACTAAGCTGCTCCTGCTCTCCTTGTTCCCTTTTCTGCTGTATTTTCTCAACTAGGTTTTAAGTGAGTACCTAGGTGGGCAAATTACTTGCCTAGAAAATATTGCACTAATACAAATCACGAGACCACTCAATCTGGGACCATGGCTCTCTTTATGGTGTTTTTATTGCTCCTAAGGTGCAGCGTTCTCAGCAATACAGTGCAGTTCGAAGTACCTCAATGCAATTTAGTTCTCCAATGTACCTTATCAATACCTAACGTTATAACGGTCTACTGTGCAGACACTATGTCATTCTCCTCTACCCTTTTAGCCTATTTCCCCCCGGTTAGCCTACACCCCCTTGCTACTGTCCTCACCTATGTCTATTCAAGCACTTACATTGATCATGATAAACTGTCATTCCAGTGGTGCTGCCTCTTGCGCAGCACGATGTGGGTTACCGCGAAGAAATAAAAAAGCAGTCTCCATTCTTATAAGCGCCTTAAAGAAAGTTATACTTCTACTTCTTCTCTGCTCAGGAAATGTGGAGCTCAACCCTGGCCCCCACAACTTACCTCGCCTATCGATTTTGCTGAGGCCACAGGTCTCAAAATGATGATGGTCAACATTTTAAGCCTGCCTAAAAAACTTGTACAGCTGCTAGCCTGGGCTGCACACGTTAACCCTGACCTTATCATAATTACTGAGTCGTGGTTAAAAAAGACGAACACTGATCAACAAATATCACTGCAGGGCTACAATTTATGTAGAGCAGATAGAGATTCTGAAGTCGGGGGGTGGTTATCTACGCCAAATCTAAGTACTCGGTCACCAATATTAGTTGCAAATCTCTAGCCAAGGAATTTGAGTTAGTTTCGCTGAGCCTTCATCTCCCTCCTCGGAATGTATCATTATCCTAGGTGGCTATAGACCCCGTCTAGTGGTGACGAAGTCCTTAATCTTTGAAATCCATGTTCATAGATGCAAAACTGAAACAATATTTCTAGGAGATCTAAATATGGACTGGCTGTCACTAAATCACGACCCTCAAATCCCTTTGTGACGAGCTAGGTCTTGGGCAATTAGTCAGTGAACCCACTAGGAACAACACTCTAAATACTGCCAACAGTTCCATTCTAGATGTGGTACTAACCACCCATCCACACAAAATATCTCATTCGGCAGTGTTTCACAATGACATGAGCGATCATGGAATTGTTGCTTGCATAAGATCTCAAACTAAGGCCCGGCCGCAGCCCATCTTTATAACAAAAAGATCCTTTCGCAAATTCAGTGCAGTAGACTTCCTATCTGACCTGAGCATGATCAGATGGCAAGATCTCTACCTAGCCAAAGATGTCAACAAGGCAGCTCACATCCTTAATGACAAACTCACTTCAATAATAAATAAGCATTCCCCTTTCATCAAAGTAAGGGTACGGAACAATTCCAACCCCTGGTTCACCTCGGATCTCAAGGCAGCCCTTATAGCTCGAGATAAGCTCTGGGCTAAAGCTAGACGTTCCAAAGAATCTTCGGATTGGCAGGCCTTTAGAACAGCCAGGAATAACTGTGTGTAAAAACTTCACTCTGCTAAACCTAACTATTATATTTCTACTCTCGAACAAGCTAAAGGTAACCCTCATAAAATATAGAAGACTATCAAAGCTATAGAAGGACGGCCCATGGCCCCCTCTGTCCCAACAAAAATAGTTGCAAGTGGTAAGATTGTGGAAAACAAGTCTCTAATCCTGGAGGAACTTAACTCCCACTTTGCCACAGCTGGATTAGCTTTTGACTCGTCACCTTATGCTGGTGCTGCGGTGAGCCAGCATACCTCTCCCCCTACATCTAGTCCTGCACCCAGCCCATTCCAATTGCGCGAGATAACTTATAAAGAAGTAGAAGATTCTCTTCTTAACTTAGACACCAAAAAAAGCGCAGGGGACAATGGCTTGGAACCCTTTTTCCTAAGGTCAGGCTACGCCCATCTCACTGCCCCAATTCTCCACATCTTCAATCTTTCCATTACATCTGCTACTGTGCCGTCCTGCTGGAAATCAGCACATATCCTCCTCTATTTAAATCTGGAGACCCACCGATGTAAACAACTATAGGCCTATCTCCATATTGCCTACCCTTTCTAAAGTTCTCAAAAACTGATCCATATTCAGTTAAAACTCACTTGGAAACCTTCTCTCTCATTAACCCAGCTCAACCGCTTCTGGCTAATCATAGCACAATCACTGCACTAGCAAAAGTAACCAATGATTGATCTCTGCTATAGATGCAAAGAAGGTAACTGGCAGTCTTTTGGACCTCAGCAAAGCTTTTGATACTGTTGATCACAAACTATTAGTCAATTGCTTGCAAAGTTGGGTGCCACATACCATACCACCCAGTGGTTCTCTAGCTACCTAACTGGAAGATCCCAAAAAGTAAAGGCAGAAGGCTTTTTTTCTGCTGCCTTGCCAGTTGCAAGAGGAGTCCCCCAAGGATCCATCTTAGACCCTATCTTGTTTTCTTTGTACATCAACGACTTAGATACTAACATATCTCGCTCCAATCTGCACTTTTATGGATGATACTGTGTTGTATACTTCTGGCTCATCGTTATCTGGAAGTCAAGGGAGTGCTTCATGGACTTCGCATCAACTTGAGCATAATCTAATAAAGGCAAAGCTTCTGCTCAATGCTAAGAAGACTAAAGTGATGATATTCTCCACAGTACTGTCCACAGGCCCCAATACCCTTGCCCAAGACTTCATTGTCACCACGCTAAACGAGCCTCTGGAAGTTGTAACCAAATTTAAATATCTGGGTATCTGGATCGACAATAAATTATCTTTCAATGACCACGTCAAGATGTCTCTAGAAGGTTAAAAGCATGGTTAGGTTTCTTCTACAGAAATAGGCCCTTTTCCCCTTGAAACTCGAAAGAAGCTTACAGGCCACTTTTATCCCCTACTCGACTATGGCGATGTAATCTATTCCTCCACCACTCTTGCAAATCTAAGTAAACTGGACGTCCTTTATCACCGCATTACGGTTCATTACCAACTCCCTCACTGTCAGATCACTGTGACTTACATGCAGCTGTTGGTTGGACATCCCTTACTACTAGATGCCTGCTCCATGCTGGGCTATGGACTCAAACTGCTCCTGCAGAAATTGCCATGCTATCTCTTCCCTTATTAGTATCTCACATAGTGCATACTCGTTAAGAAAATCTACTTTATTATGCTTGACATACCAAGGACGCGGACCTCCTTTGGTAAACGTGTATTGCATATGCCCTTCCCTCCATTTGAACCACTACAAACTGTACTGAAACTAATTCTAGCACAGTTTCAATAAACTTCACGAATCGCTAAGTTCAGCCAAAATAAAAGACACCTGTAACTGTCATAAGTCTCTCTTCCTTCCCCATGTGTGCTATATTTATCCACTGGTAGGTATAATTGTTTATCATATTAACTGCTTTCCCCTCCTTCTACTCCTGGCTTTATCTATGCTTACGCTCCACTGCTACTATCAAATCCTCCCCCATATCAGTTGTAGTCTGTTGTTTGTTCTAGCTGCCAAAATATATGTATTGCACACACCAGTCATCATGTTTCATTTATCAATATGCAACCTGTAAGTCACTTCCCTGTGTCATATTAATGTTTACCACCTGCGGTCACCCTATGTGGTACCCTTGTATGTATATCCAGCCTGTATCATGTAACGTGCATTTCATGTATTTACTGTTATTACCTATCTATGTTTGTACTTTAAGTGTTTATGTCACAGGACCTCCTTGTGAATGAGCTTGCTCAATGGAGTTTTCCTGCAATAAACTTGAACATTGAACATTGAACAAGTGTATCCCAACTTATTCTAATTTTTCCAAGCACCTTGAGAAGGTATTTCTTGGCGTCCCTTTCAGTAACTGCCTTGAAATAGAATTGTGGATTACTCAGTTCCTTATCTGGTCAAACCTGGGAAGCTGTGGCAGGGTTAGTGTCAAAGAAGTTAATGGGAAGCACATGACTAAGGTCGGTGAATGTCAGATTGAAAGTATTTGCAATTGTGGAGGGGTCCAGGGTGATTGTGCCATCTAAGTTTAGCATGTTAGGTGTTAGTTTGGACTCTTTCCCTATGACTTCCGATAGATTGTTACATAATTTCCTACCATCAGACCAGGAGTTGGATAAGGCATTCCTGTATTAGCAATTTTTTTCCAAGCAAATGGCTCTGGTACAGACATTCCTGGTGGCCTTGTATGTCTGAATATCTGACTGACTGCCAGAAGATCTCGCTCGAGCCCATAGCAGGTCCGGAGTTTTAATTTTTTCTAGGGGATTGCCCATAATCCAGGGATTGTCAAGGCCCTTAATGTTATGTTTCTTATATGTGGCATGGATATCACAAGCTGCATTGAACTGGGAGCTAAAGTACTGCAGCTTGGTATCTACATCTGGGGCAGCATCAACTGGGGACTAGTCTTGGTGTTGCAGGAGTGACCTAAGTGGCTCAAGGTGTCCCCTGATAAGTATCCTACCGTTGACAGTTTTCACCGGGGGTTTAGTGAATTTATTAGTCTATAAGCACTGGACTGGAGAATGGTTACTTATTGAGTCAGGAAGGACTTTAGTGTGGGTAATATGATCAGGGCAGTTTGAGAGTATCCAGTCCAATAGGGTGTTGATCCCAGTTCTATAGCTGACCCTTGTGGGTGAGGTAACAAGTTGGGTGAAGTTTGCTACCAACAAGGCATCCTTGTAATTGCCTAGGGTCAGTTATGATGCACTGAGTAATCCTTGTAATAGGAAGCTTAAGATTGTGTCCCCTAGTATTACGGTTGCCACTCAGCTTAAAGAGATTCTCCTTAGTACCTTATTTATCCCTTTCAAGTACTTGAAGGTCCCAATCATTCCCACCCCCCTTCCTGTCTTCCAAGGAGTACATGTTCAGTGCCCTCAACCTCTCCTCATATGCCTTAGCCTGCTGACCCGCTATGATCTTCGTAGCCCTTCTCTGGACCTTCTCCAACAGGTTAATGTCCTTTTAGAGGTGTGGGCACCAGTACTGAACCCCATACTCTAGATGCGGCCTTACCAGTGACCTGTACAAGGGCAGTATAACCTCCTCTTTCCTATTACTGATCCCCCTAGATATGTATCCTAGCATCTTGTTTGTTTTGCTGCTGCTTTCTTGCACTGCATGGAGTGCTTCAGGTCACTAGTGATCATCACTTCCTGGCCCTTCTCCTCCTCCTCTGATGCAGATACTTGAACTCCACCCAGGTAGCACTCTGTCCTGGGATTCTTGGCTCCAGTATGCATAACTTGGCATTTCTTGGCATCGAAGCCAAGCTGCCAGATCCTGGACCACCTCACCATCTTTTCCAGATCTTCCTGTAGTCCCTGCATCCCTTCAGCTATGTGCACTCTCCCGCAGAGTGTGGTGTCATTGGTGTCATGGATCAGTTATGGTGCCCTGGGTAATATGGAGCTGGTCTAGGATTAATTATGATGCCCTGGGTAATATGGAGCTGGTCATGGATGAGGTATGATGCCCTGAGTAATATGGAGCTGGTCATGGATCAGTTATGATGCCCTGGGTAATATGGAGCTGGTCATGGATCAGTTATGATGCCCTGGGTAATATGGAGCTGGTCATGGATCAGTTATGATGCCCTGGGTAATATGGAGCTGGTCATGGATCAGTTATGATGCCCTGGGTAATATGGCACGTGTCATGGATCAGTTATGATGTCCTGAGTAATATGGAGCTGGTCATGGATCAGTTATGATGCCCTGGGTAATATGGAGCTACATAGATACATAGACAGTGTCGGCAGATAAGGGCCTATGGCCCACCCAGTCTGCCCATTTAAGTTTGTAAGTTCAGTTTATGTTTTCCAGGAAGTCTGTTGCCCCTTACCCCTGACCTCCAGAATTCCTTTATGTCTATCCCATGCATTCTTAAATCCCGTGATTGTTTCAGTCCCCACCACTTCCTCTGGCAGGGTGTTCCACTTGTCCACCACCCGTTCTGTGAAGAAATTCTTCCTCACGTTTCCTCTGAATCGTCCTGCCTCCAACTTCATCCCATGCCCTCTAGTCCTGGAACATCTTTTTCGCTTAAAAATAGTACATTTCTGCACCCTGTTCCTCCCTGTAAGATACTTGTATGTCTCTATCATATCCCCTCTCTCCCTCCTCTTCTCCAGGGAGTACATGTTCAGTGCCTTCAACCTGTCCTCATAGGACTTGTGATGCAATCCATGTGTAACCCCCCTGCAAATGGGGGTTCCCAAAAGACTTCCAGGAGCTTGCTTGAATGCTCCAAGCCTGAATGGTGTTTGGCGTTTAAGCCATTTATCAGTGAGTGTTTTTAGAACCTCTGGTACTGTCTCTTTAAGAGCTGTCTGCTTGCAGACATAATTAGTTTGTATGAGTACCACTCGAACTGCTGCCAATTTACTCCATTTTTGCAGTCACTAGGAGTGCAAAGGGAACCTATCTGAAAGATGTAACTGTTTGCCAGAAATTATTTAGAGTAATAATGAAATTACAGTTTGTCTAACCTGCTTTCTTTGCAGTCAGAACTGTGTCTGTCTAGTTCCCCATTCTGGTTTTGAACTGCTGAACTGGACCAATCAGTGTGGGGTAAGCTAGCTCCTAAAATGGTGCCTTGGACGAATCAGAACTTGGACTCATAATCTGAGCCAGCCACAAGAGGATTGTATGGGCAGTGACTCTGGGAGATGTAGTTTAGACTTCAGCACCTTTTTGGACCAACGCAGCGCAGTCTATGTGAGTGACAGCAGTAATCCAGTCAAGAACTGGGAGGAACTCAAAGGAAGTGCCAGTTTTGTCAGTTGGAGTTTCAGTTGAGGCTTTGGCAGTGAAGAAGAAGGAGCCCTGTGCTTTTCAGTGTGCAGTTTTAGTCAAAAAACGTGTATAAGGCCCAGAGTTCCGGTCAAGCAAGTAAACAGCTTATTAGGACTAGAATCGTCCTGTAAGAAAAGAATCAAAGGATCTCTGAAGAGTAGAAACCAGGCTCACCCTGTAGAAGACTGGAGAAATTGCCTGAAAATTGCACTCGGTCTGTCAGAAACTGAATCTGCTGTGTGTTCTCCCGGGTATTGTGCAGTAATTGCAATCGGGATACAGATGCAGCCTACCTGGTATAGTGCTTTCTTTTATATGGATGTGTGAAGAGGTTTGTGTACCTCAAGTGAGCCCTGCTGACATTGAAGGACCCTATCTTATTTGGAGTCGTGAGTGATAATTCAGGGTCGCTCCCTGTTGAATGACACAGTAAATCCAAATGGAATTACTCCGCTGACTGTTTAATTCTCCTTTTCTCTGTGTGAAGGGCCCCTACCAGCTGCCACGGTTTGGACTAGCCACTAGGGCTTGGGTACCCAGGGACAGTAACTGATAAAGGATAGGCCTGTGCACAGAGCCACAGAAATGAATTATTAGAGTGATAAGCTAATTAACCTGATTTCCCCTGTCCTTGTTATATCCCTAAATAAATCAGAGCTGCTTGTTTCATAAAGTTATACTGCCTGAGAATTATTTGTCTATGTTAAAGTACTGTACTGTGATTATTTGCACTATATATCTCATTTCCACAGGAGGTCCCAATGCGGAACCAGACCTGGGGGTAAGTGTATACTATGAAGGTAATTCTGATATATTGTGTGGGCCACTGGTGGGAAGAAGGGGGGTTGCAGTGTCCCAGAGGGCTGTGACCAAGTTAGTTTAACTAATTCAAACCCTGACCTCTGGGTGAGGCACCCGCCATTGGATCCAGGCCCCTCAACCTGTTAGTGGCAAATCAGGCAGGAGTAGTAGCCCCTGGGATAGCGCCATCTGGGGGTTACACATGCACCATCTTTGTTGCCCTCCTCTGAACCTTCTCTTCCCTGTCTATGTCCTTATGTAGGTAAGGTCTCCAGAACTGCACAGTGTACTCCAGGTGCGGCCTCACTAGTGTCTTGTATGGTGGAATTATGACCTCCCTTTTCCTGCTGGTGATGCCCTGCCTGACGCATCCCAGCATCCTATTTGCTTTACCTGCTGCCTTGGTCACACTGTTTCCTGCCTTGAGGTCATCAGAGATGATAACTCAAGATCCCTTTCCTGCTTGGTGCATGCTATATCCTCACCCCCAACTGATATATTGTGCCAGGGTTTTTGTGCCCCATATGCATTATCTTGCACTTCCTTGCATTGAATTTCAACTGCCAAACCCTGACTATTCTTCAAGTTTCTGCAGGTCCCTTCTCATTCTGTCTACACCCTGTGGTGTGCCTTACTCTATTACAGAGCTTTGTGTCATCAGCGAACAGTGAAATTCTGCCTTCTAGGTCCTGTGCAATGTCACTGTTAGAAGATATTGAATAGTACCAGTCCCAGCATGATCCCTGTGGTACCCACTGGTCACTCTTCCCTCTGTGGAGTGACAGCCATTTACCACCACCCTCTGTGTCCTGCTGCCCAGCCAGTTACCTACCCACCACTACTGTCCTGCCCACACCCATATTCCCCAGTTTGTGCAATAGTCTTCTATGTGGCACAGTGTCAAGACCTTGCTGAAGTCCAGATAGGCCATGTCCACTGCCCTCCCTGATCCACCTCCTAGTCACCCAGTCAAAAATTCAATGAGGTTGGTCTGACATGACCTTCCCCTGGTGAAACCATGCTGCCTTGGGTCCTGTAGTCCATTGAAACCAGATGTTCCACCAATCTCTCCTTCAGTAGTGCTTCCATGATCTTCCCCACTACCGAGGTGAGGCTGAGCTGGTCTGTAGTTCCCGCTTCCTCTTTGTTCCCACTTTTGCAAAAGGGACTACATCTGCTATCCTCCAGTCTTTGGGTACCTCCCTGTTTCTAGTAGAATGGCTAAACAGGATAGCAAGAGGTTCAGCCACCTCTCTTAGTTCTTTAAGGACCCTGGGTGCACCCATCTGGCCCCATTGCTTTATCAACTCTTATTACTTCCAGTTCCTTCAGGACCCTTTCTCGTGTAAAGGGACTTGTGTCCATTTCTGTACCATTCTCACCTTGTACTCCATTCAGACCCATTACCTCCTCTTTCTCAGTAAGAATGAGCAGAAATACCTGTTCAATATGTCAGCTTTACTGTTGTCATCCTCCACACAGCCCCCATCCTCCCCTTCAGTCTCACTATCCCTCCCTTTGCCTTTCTTTTGCACGTATGTACCTGTAAAGGTTTGTCCCCTCTACCCACTGATTTTGCAATGTGTTCTTCTGTCTGAGCTTTGGCTTCCCTTACTGACCTCCTGCCTCCCTTTGCTCTCTCCTATTGCTTCTCCCTATCCCCTTCTGCCTGTGTCTTTTTGTATTGCCTGAATGCAATCTTTTGTAGCTTTCACTTTCTTTGCTACCTCTTTGGAAAACCATAATGGTCTCCTCTTCCTTTTCCTCTTGCTAACCTAGCTTAATACATAATTCTGCTGCTCTTGTAATCCCATTTAAATACTTCCCACTGTTCCTCAACCCCTGATTCCTGCCCCATTCCCCTTAATGCCTCTTTCAAGTATCTCCCCATTTTCTCAAAGTTTGCCCCTAAAATCCAGGTTCGTGTTTTGTGTGGTTTGGTTCTGCTCTTTCTGTGATTTCAAACCACAGTGACTGGTGGTCACTGTTCCCCAGGTGCTCCCCACTCTTACCCCCATCACACTGTCCCTGTTTGTGAGCACAAGGTCCAGTACTGCCTTCTGCCGAGTTGGTTCCATGACCAGTTGCTTGAGGAAGGCACCCTGAAGGGAGTCCAGGATAAATCTGCTCCTAGTTGATGCTGCTGCTGGGATGCTCCAGTCCACGTCTGGAATATTGAAGTCTCCAACCAGTACTACCTCACCCTTGTCTGCCATCCTCTGGATGGCTACCATCAACTCCTGTCTGTTTCTTCCTCCTGGGCTGGTGGTCTATAGACCCACACCTGTCTTGGATGGCTGGCCCCATTTTCCTTTCCAGCTTAACCCACAGTATCTCTCCCCCATTTGTTCCTCCTGGATCTCTGTGACCCTTATGTCATTTTCACATACAGTGCCACTCCTCCTCCCTTCCTCTGCCCTGTCTCTTCTGAATATGTTGCTTGTGCAGGTATGGCCAACTCCCAGTCGTGGTTATCATTACACCAGGTTTCAGTGATGGCCACAATGTCCAAATCTGACTGCACCATGACAGCCTCCAGATCTCCCATCTTGTTGCTAAGGCTCCTGGCATTTGCACACTGACTTTCCATGATTTGACCTCCCTAGACTGTTTAGCTGTTCTCTCCAGCCCTCCTTGGTTGTCCTTTATCCCTGGTTCACCTTGCTGTCTGCCCTTCTGCAGATTTTGCCCTATTCTGCCTATCCACCTCCTGGGTGCTAATCTCCATCTTTTGCCTTGGCTAACCTCCACATCCTTTCCTTCCATTTCTCTGGGTGCCTCTATTTGGTTGTCCCTGTTTGGCAGTGTGGCATATGAGTTCTTGGTGGAATAGGATCTGGGATGTGCCTCTGCCTGACTGGTCTAACCTCCCTGAGCCCACTGTCATCCAAGTACTCCTCGTTCTCTGCATCCTTTGAGGCAGCTGCCTTGGACTGAGTGGTCTCTGGATGGGGGTGATGGTATTCCTAACCCAGTTTGCTTCCGCTCTGAGTCTGGCTACCTCATCCCGCGAGTCCAGAAAGATGCATGCAGATAGGGCAGCACCTCAGTGTCCAGAAGATCTGCCTGAATATGGCTGCCCACAGCCACTGCATTGCACCACTCACCACATTATACTGCAATTATACTGCTATTCCACTACTTGTCTGCTACTGAAGCTCTCCTAGTTCCCTTTTTATTAATTTACTGTCCTAAAAATCCTGCCACTGTTCCTCTATAATATTTGAAAATACATACACTTCTATCTCACCTCTTTATCCTTCCCATCAAAAGGTAACTACAATCACAATAATCTACCTTCTACTAATACATATTCTATCACAGAATCAGAGCACAATGCAAAAACATCTGCTACTTAAGCAATAAACCACGACAGGGTGTTGGTGATGCTGGTTTTACCCACGCCTGGCGTGGTTTGGTCCGAGGCCGCAGGCCGAGTGACGGTAACTCGCCAGGCGGTAAGAACCAGCATCACTAAACACCCTAAATGATTTATTCTAATACTAAATGTGTTGTGTGGTAAAATATAAATAGAAATTGAATTGTGATAATTTGTTGTGGGTAAAAAGTAAGGAAATAGTGGAATATCCTTCCATGCAAAAAAATAGTCCGTACAGTGGGTTTGCTTGTAACATAAAGAAGTGTTTATTTTTTTGTGTTTTAACATTTTTTTAGGTTTTCATTTTATTTGAAGAAGAGACAAAGTTATTATGTGGTTAACTTTAGCAGTGAAGCAGAACAGTAGTTATGAACAGATGTGGTTTTAACATGTATTATTGCTTAAAAGTAGATATTTTTTATTATTTCAGAAAAAGTCTTAAATGATTAGGTATAATCATTTTATAGTAATATTGTTATGAGGTTTTAAGTCCAGTGTAGTATTTTGTTTCTGTGTCCTGTTGCTTTAAGATGGTTGTTGGTTTTTTTTCTTAGTTGTCTGATGCCTGTGGGCTGTTGTCATTTTGAGTAGGCTTGGGGGGAGTGCAGGTATTTGTTGCGAATCTGCAAAAGGAGAGAAAAAAAAATACGTTATTTTTGAAAATATTTTATTGTAATTTGTAGATTATGCTGGTTTTTTGTGTTACCTTAGAATTATTTGTAGAAGAAATTTGCTGTGCCATAATTGAAGAGACCACCAAAGGATGTTTGGTTCGATCCAGGGTGTGTGGAGCTGCAGGCATGCTGGCTGGATCCGGTTGCGATGATCACTCGGGAGGGCTGGTTATTGAGAGGTGTGTTTCTGTTTCCGTCGTTGCTTGCAGATGGTAGCATCAATTGGAAAAGACTTTTGGTGTTTGAAGAATTTCTTTCTGGATTTGGAGACTGATTATGAGGTATGTCAGTTCTGGGGCTGTGCATTTTCGGCAATTGAATATGTGAAATAACTGTTTCTTGGTGCTGTTTTGTGCTTAGGAAGGGGAAATTCGGGGGAGGGGTTGCAGTTTCCTGAAGGTTGCCTTCCGATATGATGTTTCCCCATTTTTTGAAGTCATCCATGTTGGGCTTCCAGTAACTGCGAAGTGATGATTCACTTTTGTGCCCAGTTATCGCCATGATTTGGCGGGATTCCATTCCTGCATCGCTCAACAATGTGACTGCAGTTGCTCTTAAACTGTGATTTGTGTAGATGTCTGGCAATTGGGCTTGCTTGCAGATGAGTGGCAACATTTTTCCCAGGTAGTTAATGCCCATTGGCTCATTGTTGTACCATACTGGCATTTTTTCCAGGATATGGTTAGGAAGTCTTTTTGGGTGGAGGAACAATGCTGTGGGGTTTGGTGGCAACTTGTTTAGGTACTTTTGAAAACTTTTAACAGGTCACAGGGGATCGTCAGGTTGCTCAAACATGCAGCCTCTTGTGAGATGGCGTGTGGGATCATTGTACTGTTTATGGTTCTTTGTTTCTTCATTAAATGTTTTTGTGACGTATTGTAAGCCATTTTCAGCAGTTTTTATTTCAAATGACTGTGTTGTGAATTGTCTGACTCCTTCATTGCCTCGCCTTGCGAAATGCAGTTGAATGTCTAGCCAGACTTTTTGAACTAGCCCTTTTGCAGTTTGTGGGGAAACTGCATCAGAATTCCTAATGCTTGCTAGTTGGGATATTGTGAGTGCAGGGTGGTGTTGAGCAATGTCTTTTCCTGACTTTCGGTATTTTTTTACAACTGCTTTGAATATGTTGTTTGCAGTTTTGAAGTCTGGGTCAAGCATTAAATTGAGCTGTCTGGCAATGGGGGTTCATTTATGTATCTGTTGAGTCCGCAACGTAAACTGACAAAGCTGCTTAGTACATATTCTTCACCTGATGTATTTCTAACTGTGCTGTAGTAGCTGCGCAGGACGTCATTTAATTGCTGGGCTGAGATATTTTTGAGATCTATTTCTATTTGCTTTTCTTTTGCCCAGTCCAGGAATACATTCACTGCCCACCTGGTTTGCTTCAGTGTTGTTTCCTCATGCCTTTGAAGCTCCAGTGTAGTCATTTGCTCAGAGGTGACGCTGTGGTGATGGCGCTGTGTGTTTCTGTTAGGATTGGCTGGTGTGGGGGCCTTGAATGGAAGCGCCGAGTTTGAATTGTGCTCTGCGGTAGTTGGAGGTGCTGTGAGCGGGTTGTGTGTGACGTTGGGGCTGGGGATGTGAGGCAGAGGAATGAGCTTTCATGGTGGCTGCACTGTTGATTTCAGAGGTACAGCATTTTCGGATTCAGCTTCGATTTTATCGCCATCTTCTAGTGATTTGAAGATGGCTTCAAGCTCTTCATTGTCGATTAACTCAAAGGTTGTTTCCATATTTATGTTTAGCGTTAAACGGCCCTGTTTTGCGTTAGTCAGTAGTGCGATGCAAGATGGCGGTTTTTGGGTTTGAAAACGGGGGTCGGAGTGGTTTTTAAATTGGTTGGAGCTCGAGCCTTGGTACAGCTGGCACTTGTTCCTGTTGGTGATGCTAGATTTTACAACAGGGTGATAGTGCCAGCTGGCCAATGAGAACTGGGTATTTTTTTTCCCATTGTATAATTAGCAACAACAAACAGGTGACAACAAATCAAGTTGATGTAGCTTTTTTTAAAATAGAAAAAAAGATGTAGTTGTTTAAACCAATAGAAATCAGCAGTTCCAAAAGTACCTTGAACTACAAGAAAGAACACAGTACCACACCTCTGCCACAATAACTAAACAGTTCTAAAACATTGGAGAAAGAAGAGAAAAATCAGAGACTGAGCAAAAAGATACAATGTACTATAAAGTATTAGGCAATAGGTATACTCAGCTGTTTAACAAAGAAAATAAAGTACCTACCAAAACAGACAGGATACCCACAATTGACACTTAGGTTCTCAATATCAGACACCACCAAAGGCACATACAGAAAGGGTTTAAACTATAGTATTAAAATTAACCACATCAGAGTAGAAAGATCACACTAAATAAATGTGTTGATCCTTCTGACTTCCAACAAATATCTACCACACAAATTTTATATCTTCCTGGAGCCTACAGGGTTGTCTTTCACAATCACCTAAATTTACATAAAACAAAACAATTTTTAAACTGGTCTAGAGTCATAGATTCATAGAGCTTGATGGCAGAAAAGGACCCCATGGTCCATCCAGTCTGAACCTTCCCTCCTTCCTACTCTGCCCACCCCCACTTTGGTCTAGGATCAATTATGATGCCCTGAGTAATATGGAGCTGTCATGGATCTGTTATGATGCCCTATTTAATATGGAGCTGGTCTAGGATCAGTTATGATGCCCTGGGTAATATGGAGTTGGTCATGGATCAATTATGATGTCCTGGATAATATGGAGCTGGTCTAGATCCATAGATTCATAGAACTTGATGGCATAAAAGGACCCCATGGTCCATCCAGTCTGCCCCTTCCCTCCTTCCTACCCTGCCCACCCCACCTTGGTCTACGATCAGTTATGATATTCTGGGTAATATGGACCTGGTCTAAGATCAGTTATGATGACCTGGGTAATATGGAGCTGGTCTAGGATCAGTTACTCTGACCTGGTAACATGAAACTGGTCCTGGATCACTCATTTTCCATTTGGAACAGAATGAAATTAGATTAGAATGGCATGCCCTTTCATTAGGAGAATACTCGAAAAATAAAAGAATACCATGAGGTCTCAGGGTCCTTGTAGAGTCTACCCTTGGGCTTATGACTCAAGAATTGAGTGACAAGTGGAATGGCATCATGAATAAATGCTCACTTGATTTCATGTTGGTGTTGACCCAAGCAATTGACAATAACGTGAATAGATTAGTTGGGAAGATCAACCAGTTTGAAGAGGCATACAGGAGTAAAGTACAACATCAGGAGTTTACAGCTTTTCTAGAGAAAATAAAAAATAGCTAACAGAATATGAAGATCATATCAAACAACAAAAATGAAAAAAGTTTAAAAGGGATATCATTGATTACAGAAACAATAAGGTATACACTTAGAATCTTAAACCTAGCGGGTACGATATGAATCCACAGTACACACAGTACCAGGTTTACCATTCACATTCTGATAGCTACCTGCAAGACCTCCTGGTACCCTACTGCCCCTTCTGTCCTCTCTGAATCGCTGACAAGGGATTGCTAGAGATTCCCAGGATGCGATTTGAAGACATCTGGTGCCCGTACTTTTCCTTTTTTAGCTCCAACCCTGTGGAATTCTCTACCTTGCCCGTTAAGAGAATGCCTGATGGTCAACAGGTTTAAAACTGAGTTAAAAACGTATTTATTTAACTTAGCCTTCCCTAACTATGGTTACATTTGTTTTTATTGTTCCTGTTTTTAGTCTATATTTATATTTATTTTGTATCTGATCTTATGTACAGTGCCTTGGCTTTGAAAGGTGTTATAAAAATAAAGTCTGATTTGATTTGATAGCAGAGACAGCCATGTCACTATAGGCTATAGACAAAGCAGGTTCTACAGGACCAAGAGCCTTCTTTAAAGGAAAAAACAGGGACAAGCTTACAGGAGCCACCAACAAAAACAGGAAGACAGGAGCCACATTACAAACTATTTTTTTTGTTTTTGGTAACTGGGTAAGGCCCAACAGGCACAAGTGCCTGTTTTAAGGGGTGACTTGGGAGCACTGCGCAGTTAAGTGACTTGCTTAGAGTCACACAGTATGCAAGTGGAGGTTGTGAGAATCAAACCCAGGTCTGGTTTTCTGGATGTACTAAGCTCATTTATAGGTCGTTATTCTAACCTCTAGGCTATACTGCCAGCCCTAAGAAAAAAGGGGATGGTACTGAGAGGGCTATTACAGGGACTAAAGAACATACCACAGAGGAGGTGGGGGTGGAGGAGGTGGAAGAGGTGACAGGGGAGGCAGATTAAGGCTGAGGAACAGACAAGTGATTTTTAACATTAGCAAAAGAGATATTACAGAACAGAAAGTACTAAGGAATGGTCTTTTCTTCTCCCCCACAAAACAAATAACACATTAGATTTGAATATTGACCTTCAGAGGTTTTGCAGAAATCTGAGGCTAGAAAACTGGTTTGGAAACAAGCCACCTGAACCTACTGTATGAAACAAGAAACTAAAAGGGCTTTAGGCATTAAATCTAGAGATGTGTGGATTGACTGTGACCTAGTTTTGATTCCAACTCTGATTTCTTTCCAAAAGGTTCTGATTTACTCTAATTTACTGTGATGAACTGTATACCTATTTTTGTCTATTTGAGTATGAGAAATGCATTAGTATTATTCTTTAGAGCCCTCTGCTAAAAAATTGTAACCTGTTAAAAAAAATTGTGTCTGTATATTTCTGTCATTTTTCAAGGTCAGCAAGCAGCCAACAGCAATAAAATAAACTGACTGTTGTTCTTGTCAATCCAGTGTGTCAGCCACCACATGACATTCTTAAGAAATAATAGACTTGATTCACAAAACTCTTGAAAATCTCATAGCTGCAGAAACATTCGGTGTAAGTGGGTTGCCACTTGTGGAACTGGAATTTCTCCTGCAACTATGGTATTCTCAAAAGTGGAGCCGGTAGTTCAGTCAGAGAGATAGGCAACACCGAATCTAAGATGTGACCCCCCCTTCACAATCTGTATGGCACTATATCATGGTAGACCATGGGGCCTATTCTGCTGGCTTTTACTATGTCCTAGTAGTAGTACAGGCACAGAGATGGGCAACACAGAGTCTATGCTATGACAGTATAACCTAGTAGTAGTTCAGGTACAGAGATGGGCAATACAGAGTCTGAGACATGACACCCATGTCACAAACTGTGCCTCACTATGACCTAGTAGCAGTTTGGCACAGAGATGGACAACATAGAGTGTGGGATGTGTGTGACACCCCTGTTCAAAATCTGTATGGCACTAAGCCCCACTTTAAAATTACTGAGGCAGTATGATCTTCAGAGAGAGTCCTCCTGTCCTGTCTGACTCTACAGCTCCCCTTAATATTTAAAAAATAAATGTGCACTCTGCTGCTACCTGCTGTTGAATTTGTTGGTCTTTCCCTCTCTACTCTCTCTTTCTAATGAAAAAAAATATTTTTTATACAGAGTACTCTGCTGCAACATCTGCTCTCTGCTGTTGTCTGCTGTTGAATTCATTGGTCTCTCTACTCTCCTTCTCTCCATCTCCCTCTCTAAGAAAATTAAACACTTTTTT
The DNA here is from genome assembly GCA_016271365.2 of Neoceratodus forsteri. Classification (NCBI taxonomy): domain Eukaryota; kingdom Metazoa; phylum Chordata; order Ceratodontiformes; family Ceratodontidae; genus Neoceratodus; species Neoceratodus forsteri. Next base: position 68,303,706 of record CM028133.1, read on the forward strand.
GTTTCATTCCTGCCATTTTTTTATTTCTCTACACACACACACACACACACACACACACACACACACACACACTTTCTTTGAATGCAGAGCCCCAAATTCACTCCATACACTGTTTCTTAGGATGTTCTGTGGTGGCTGACATGCAGGATCAGCTAGAACATCAGTTAATCACAGAACAGAGACCCTCAATGGATGGCTCCCTTCACTGCCCCAGAATCACGAGTGTTTGCCTTTGTTGGTCATGTGGTGATCAAGGGACTCAGAGTATTCATTAGAAATTGTTGAAAAAAATACTTTTTTTAAATTTCTGCACCCTGCCCTGCCTTTTCCATTTAGTATTGGTGATAAGAGGGTTATTCCCAGATCGGACTGTAGTTCCAAATTAGGCCAATTTAGCAATTTAGATTGAGTCACGAAAGGCTTAGTTTTCCAGGTTAGAGCCTAGTCGGCCTGGTTCAGGTGGAGGTTTGGAAGTGGAAGCATGGCACAGCTGGTTCACCAATCCCTAAATAAATCCTCATTTAACCCTCTTAAAGGCTCAGACACAGTGGAAAGTTTTATCAAAGTTATTGCGAAGGAGATTAAGGAATTAGTTAGTACAAAAGAGAAGACTCCTAGGAGGCAAAACATCACAAAAGAAGAAAGGGAGGCCTTGCATAATTTGGAAAAAGACAAGTATATTGCATAAAACTGGTAGACAAATAAAGAGGTGTGGTCATTTTGGATTATGAGAAATACTAGTGTCATACTCCTTGAGTTTGGGGTTTATCTCAATGTCCTCCTGGGCTCCTTAAATGCCGATTGTCAGGCTGGTGTCCGCTGGTCTCAGAGTAGTTCTGTTTATTTGCATGAGAGTTCCATATTGACCTCCACGCCTGTCCCTTTAAGAGACTAGCTAATCGGTGTTATGTAAATGGTCTGGGCTTGTCCAAGTAATTTAGAGCTTGTGATTGGCCAGACAGTGCTCTATTTTGCTCCACTCTGCAGTCGATACTTGTGCAGAGGGAGCCTGTATAGGAACTGTGCTTATTTACTGTTTATGTGCTGTTGTATTTGAAGATGAGATGTTGTTTAACCTGCCTTCTTTGCAGCTTATCTATCTTAATGGAAGCCACCATGTTAGGTCTGGGACTTCTAGTAATTGGACCAATAAAACATGGGTACCTAAAATGGATCTTGGTTCTAGTGTTCTATGGGAAGGAAAATCTGTAGTTTTTAAGTTGGCACCTAAACTAACCTGGAGGGGAGCTCTAACTGTGACTGACAGTGTCCTCAGCCAATCTGCATGCTGGATTTACAGGGGAAATCCCCAGTGTGCCATGAGACAGTGGATGAATTAGAGTTGGAAGTTGAAGTGTGAACAGCTCAAGCTTTCGAGCAGCTGCTCCCTGAAGGAGTGTAGGGGACCATGGGGAGGGGCCGACCTTGTCTCCCTGCCACATTCTCCTGCTTGGGACTGCCTGATAGCAGAGGTTGGAGCTTTCCAATTAAAGTGGAACTGCGGCAGAAGAAAGAAAGAAAGAAGTGTTACCAGTGTTACTTGCGATTTGGACTGAAGACTTGCTCCTGTGAAGTGATCAGACCAGCTTGTGTGCAAGATGTGCTTGGATGAAAAGGTTTACTCAGTTAAGCTGCTTTATTGCAACTGGACTGCATCTGAACTGTCCATAGATACATAGACAGTGTCGGCAGATAAGGGCCTATGGCCCACCTAGTCTGCCCATTTGAGCTTGTAAGTTCAGTTCGTTTTCCTAGAAGTCTATTTCCCCTTACCCCTGACCTCTAGAATTCCTTTATGTCTATCCCATGCATTCTTAAATCCCGTAATTGTTTCAGCCCCCACCACTTCCTCTGGCAGGGTGTTCCACTTGTCCACCACCCGTTCTGTGAAGAAATTCTTTCTCATGTTTCCTCTGAATCGTCCTCCCTCCAACTTCATCCCATGCCCTCTAGTCCTGAAACATCTTTTTCGCTTAAAAATAGTGTTTTCCTGCACCCTGTTCCTCCTTGTAAGATACTTGTATGTCTCTATCATATCCCCTCTCTCCCTCCTCTCCTCCAGGGAGTACATGTTCAGTTCCTTCAACCTGTCATCATAGGACTTGTGATGCAACCCATGCACCATCTTTGTTGCCCTCCTCTGAACCTTCTCTACCCTGTCTATGTCCTTACGTAGGTATGGTCTCCAGAGCTGTACACTGTACTCCAGGTGGGGCCTCACTAGTGTCTTGTATAGCGGAATTATGACCTCCCTTTTCCTGCTGGTGATGCCCCTATACATCCCAGCATCCTATTTGCTTTACCTGATGCCTTGTCACACTGTTTCCCTACCTTGAGGTCATCAGAGATGACAACCCCAAGATCACTTTCCTGCTTGGTGCATGCTATATCCTCACCCCCCAACTGATATATTGTGCCAGGGTTTTTGTGCCCCATATGCATTATCTTGCACTTCTTTGCATTGAATTTCAACTGCCAAACCCTTGACCATTCTTCAAGTTTCTGCAGGTCCCTTCTCATTCTGTCTACACCCTCTGGTGTGTCTACTCTGTTACAGAACTTTGTGTCATCAGCGAACAGTGAAATTCTTCCTTCTAGATCCTGTGCAATGTCACTGATGAAGATGTTGAATAGGACCGGTCCCAGCACTGATCCCTGTGGTACCCCAGAGAAACAGCTACTTATTTTAAATGTGCTGAATGTGTTATGTGGGTCGAGATCTGCTTGCCCATTGCCAAACTTGTTACGCCAGCTGGAAGCGTCACCAGCAGAAGATTATGAACTTTGCCAGACTGCTTATCCTGCCTGGACCTTGCCAATTCAGCCCAGACTGCAACACCTGTACCAGAGACTGTTTTGGTGAGAGACTGGCTTCAGGGATCCAGCCCCTGCACAACAACAACATGCGGGTTGCAGCCACCTGAAGGAAAGGCCATGAAGAGGAGGTGCGTTGTGTTGGCTCTCCTTCCCCACGCTCATTGGTGAACACCAAAAGGTCTCCATATCACCTGCCTTTCAGCAGAAACCTGGTAGCATGAGTATAAGCAGGGTAGCTCCCTGCAACAAGTGTTTACATCATCTGTGGTACCATCGAATTGCTTAATTTCAATGGATTTTCAAGGGACTGAGCCAACCGGTTCGGAATACAAATAATCTGGTTGTTTTACATGTTAACTGACTTTCTTTCCATCAAGGGCCCCAACATCAACTGCAACACTGGCCACCCTTGGGCAATGCCTCTGGCTAGCCACACTTTCCATCCTGGGTTCCCAGTGTTGTGTGACTGTCAATTGGGGACTAAAAGTGCATGCCAAAACTGAACAGAATCTGATCGCCAGCCATTTGACTAGATTCATGCCCCTTCCTTGTTCACTGCCCCTAAATAAACCTGACTGTCTTTTTTCACATTGAACCTGGCTAGTGTGGGTGGCCTAGCCGAGGAGCTGAATGGAGGTGCTTTAGGAGAGCTCCGTACAAATCAATTGAAAATCGTGGCAATTCGCTAAATTCACGCTTTAAAAACTGCCTCTAACAACTGTTACCAAAGCTCTAATAGCTGCCATATCTAAATTGGCAAAAAAAACAAGCTAAATTAAGATTTAATCAGCCACCCAACATGGCAACACCACCGCGGCCTGTTGACTCTCCTTGCGGATCTCCGCCCCAGGCACAAAATCTCCCTGCGGAACCCGGTTCGGAACCTGAGAAAACGACTCTGGACCTTGGTCACCAGAACCTAGAGAGGTTGATTCAGGACCTGAAATATGACTTGGGAGCGCAGATGCAGTCCAGTTTCGACAATATGACAGGGCAAATTCAGCACTTACAACAACTAGTCAACACCACTTCAGAAACTGTGTATGCTCATACATCACACCTTAATGAAGCCGAAACTAGAATAAGTAACCAGGAGGACACTGCATCTAGGCTTTCCTCAGACCTACACCAAGCCTTACAAGACATAGACATGCTTAAATAAGTCATGGATGACCACGAAATTAGAGAGATGAGATGCAGCATAAGAATTGTGGACCTCTCGGAGGGCCTGGGGGGATGAGACTGTGTGGCTTTTATGAGAGATTGGCTAAAGAAAAATCTGTCGCTTGCACCGGAGGTTACCTTGGAGATCCAGAGGACACACCACTCCCCTGGCCAGCTTCCCCCTCTGGAGCAGAGGCCGAGACATCTTCTGATCAAATTTTTGTGGTTTCAGGACCGCCAGGCAACCCTAGCAGCAGCCTAAAAGAGTGATCCCATCATGGAGCGGGGGTCCCGAGTCAGTGTCTTTCTGGATTTCTCCCAACCCTTTCAGATTAAGACACAAGGCTTTGCAGTCATTAAGAAAAGGCTGCATGACCTGAAATACCCCTTTATGATGGCGTACCCAGTGAGGCTAATAGTGCGTCACACTGGAAGTAAGCAAAGAGCCTTTACTGACCCTGAGGCCACCATGGACTATGTGAGAGGCCTGAAGAGATGTGAGGATGGTGGGCAAGAACATGGACATAGAGAATGACTTTGGTAAAAGATGTTACATGGTTCTTTCTTGATCACAGGATTTCCTGGTGAGGGTTTTTTTGGGAGGGGACCTACTTGACCCATAACTCTAGGGCTCGGAGGCTGATTATGGTGGACCTGAGCAGATCCCTGCTTACACCCTCCCTCATTGCTGGGAGTGACCTCAGCTTTTCTTCATCGGAGCTCATGGGCCAGATAGTTGGCTGTGCTCCACAGACAGTTCCCATTTTGCGGTGTTCATTTCCTCCCATTTCTAAAAGTTAAACACTTGTTGAACATTCCGTTTGCTTATTTTACAATGTTATTGTAACCCCCCCCCCGCCCCGCAAATGGGGGTTCCCAAAAGTCTTCCAGGAGCTTGCCTGAATGCTCCAAGTCTGGGTGGTGTTCGGTGTCTGAGCTGTTTAAATGTGGTTCCAAGTGAGTGCTATTTGAGCCTCCACATACTCTCTTTAAGAGCTGTCTGCTTGCAGACTTAATTAGTTTGTATGGGGGGACTGTGTAATTAATGCTCAAATCCCACCCGAGCTGCTGCCAATTCGCTCTGCTTCTGCCATCGCTACATGTGTAGAGGGGAGCCTTGTTGAAAGATATAACTGTTTGCCAGAAATCATTTAGAGTGACTGAGAAAATGCAGTTTTGTCTAACCTGTCTTTATTTTAGCATGAACTATTTCAGTGTAGCTTTTTCATTTTTGTCCTGAACTGCTGTGCTAGGCCAATTGAGTTAAGGGAGCCCTAAAATGGAGCCTGTGGATGAATCAGAACTTGGAGTCTTAATTTTGAGCTAGCCACAAGGGGATTGTATGGGCCGTGATTCTGGGAAATGTAGTTTTGACCTTGGCACCTTTTTCCACCAACAGAGGGAGTCTTATTGTGAGTGACAGCCGACCCAACCAACAGAATGGTGTGGAGCTAAAGAAAATGCCCTGCTCTGTGACTGGAAAGCTCAGATCAGTTGTGACAGTGAAGAGAGAAGGAGCTATATGCTTCTGGGTGTATAGTTTCATGCAGGAAGCATGTGTGAGGCCCTGAGGTTTGGCCTGCAGCCGTGGTAAGCGATAGTCAGATTGAATCCGAGTTTCTGAGAAAGAAGGAAGTCTGAAGAGTGGAAACCAGTCTCACCATGTAGAAGACTGGAGAAATTGCTAAATCGCGCTTGATCTGTCAGAAACTGAAGCTGCTGTGTGTGCTCCCGGGTATTTTGCAGTAATTGCGATCGGGATTGAGGAGCAGCCTGCCTGGTATAGTACTTTCCTTTTACATATGAATGTGCATAGTGCTTGTGAGGAATCGTTATTTCCAATCCCCCGTGCTGTGTACTGTGTGCTGAAGCTGGAAGCAAACCCCAGCTTAGCTTGGACTAAATAGGTTTGCTATCAACTGCAGTGGGGTCCAGTCACAAGGACCTTGTCTCCATGCCCTGTTGTTCTGGCAATCCAGAAGAACATCAACCATCCGGTCCTCAGCTTGGGTATTGTGAGTACAAATCAGGGTATTCCCCTGCAGTCTGTTTTCAATCGCAAGTGTGTCATCCAATTCTTGTTGTTTCCCTGCTTCATGGACTGAGCAATCCAGCTCCGGATTACAATTGGGTGTTGTGCATATATTTTCTTCTACAGGGCCCCACCCATCTGCACCTCCCGGCCAACCCCTGGCAATGGACCTGGCTAGCCCCCCCCCAACCTGGGTACCCAGAGTGTGACTTTTCAGACCCTGTATGTGTGCACAGTACTGTGATTTAATGCCACCAATTAACCTGATTTCTCCCTCCCGTGTTACTGCACCCTAAATAAATCAGATTTGTTGTTGCTATACCATATACTGTCTGTGGTGTTGGTACTTATGGAAACAGTATTGTGTTTTGCTGTGTATATTGTTTAACCTTGTTTTACAGGGGATCCTCAGAGACATGCTGCAGAATCAGTCTTGAGGGTAAATGGTATCTATATGAGCGAACAGTGTGTATACGTGGGGTATTGGGGCTGTAACTCCGGGGTACTGTGTGAGCCACTAGAGGGAATAAAAGGGGGTCTCAGTGTCCCAGAGGGCTGTGACCAAGTTAGTCTAACCACTACAAACCCTGACCTCTGGGTGGAGGCACCCACCATAGGACCTAGGCCCCTCAACTTGTCCATAATCAAACAAGCAGGGGTAGTAGCCCTTGGGATAGCGCCACCTAGTGGTTACATTATGAAGATGTTGGACTATGGTATCTACACATTTACTTGAAGTCTAGTGGATTCATGGGTTTTTTTTTTTACGTGTGAACCGTCTCGGCCCATAACTCCGGGGGTGGAGGCCTATTAGGGCAGGGACCCGATCGGATCCCAGAGCTCACCCACCCTCTCTGCTGGGAATGAATGCTCATCGTTAAATGTAGTAAGCTTTCTTTTCACGGGGACTTCGGAGTCCTCTGGATAATAGTATGAGCCTGGGGGCTAATTATTCTGAGCACTGATAATTCTATTGCTTGTTGCCTGCTTTTTTCCTTTAAAAAAAAATATTTTTGTTGTGCCCTGAGCAGTGGGATATTTACTTTTCGATATTGCCTTATGTGGATCGGGAGGGGTGGATTACTTTGATACTGGTGTTGGAGGGCAGGGGAAGGACTGCCTGTGTGGCACCCTGCAGGAGCAATGTAAGATACAATCCCTTTCCCTCCTGTGGGGGGGGGGACACTACTGATTATATTCCTTTATTGTTAGTCTTGGGGGAGGTCTGACCGGGGCAACCCGCCCAATTCTTTAAGCATACCAGGGCGACCTCATTGGCATTGAAATCAGCCCGCAGGGGCCTTTGTTTGTTGGTCAAGATGGGGAAATTTGAACCACCTCGGGCAGAACATATATAGACAGTACCCTATTTGGGGGGGAGTACTGGCAGGAGAAATGGCTGTCCACCAATATAGTGGCTCCTCCGTTCTAGGGGGCCATAGCTCACTGTGGCACATCTGGCATCATGGCTGATTATTTAGGAGGTGCGATGATGTTAATCTGTAGAAAGAAACATAGAAACACAGACTTTGATGGCAGATAAGGACCAGTTGGCCCACCCAGTCTGCCCATTTCCCTACCTACTGGATAAGCTGCAGATTCTAGTTAACCAACAGCCTACTTCCTGCCACCCCCAACTACAATTGCCTTGTGTCTGTCCCATGCATGTTTGAATTTCCCCACTGTTTTAGCCCCAACAACCTCCCCAGGAAGGCAGTTCCACGCATCCACCACTCTCTCCATGAAAAAAGATTTCCTCACATTACTCCTGAGCCGTCCCCCCCCCATCTTTAAATTGTGACCCCTTGTTCTTACACATTTCTTTTTCTGAAAGATGCTACCCTCCTGGACTTTGTTGATCCCCTTGAGGTACTTGAACGTTTCTATCATGTCCCCTCTGTCCCTCCTTTCATCAAGGGGAAAGCATATATGTGCGGAGAGGGGGGCCTTGAACCAAGCCGGTCTGGGTGCTGAGGGGTGGTTCTTCCTCTTGACACTGCCCCATACTGTCCATGAGAGTGTTGACTACCAGGATGGCAGAGGAGGAATCGCTACATTAATCTGCGCCAACCTGTGGCCGGTGGTGCTCACCGACCACGGATCTCTTCCCTCGCTTGCACCCTTTCTTTTTTTGTTTGTAGGGTGCAAGATATATTTTCTCATTTTCCTTTTAGTATGGTGGATTTGGAAGCTCACTCCACCTGGAGTAGAGGATATTACATTTTTCGAGATCTGGTGCGAGATAGATCTGGGGGTTATAGGCTCTCAGGGACGGGGCGAGGGGGTTCGGGGAATCCTAATAAAAGAGACCGGGGAGGATCTTTTTGAGATATAGAGGAAGGGGTATAGTTTTGTAGAGGGGGTTGTATTCATTATGGGGAGCTAGAGAACGGTTCATGGGGCAACTTGTTTAACAAGGTTATAGTTTGCAAGGGAGTAGGGAGGGAGGGAGGTTATCTTCTGGGGGGGGCTGTTTAAAGTTAAAAGCTATGGATTGGACAATGCCTTGATATTATATATTTTTTTTGCAAATATAGTCTTTATTGAAAATGTTTCCATTTTTACAGTCACATTTACATTATTGTAATTGATTACTTAGACAGGGTTACAGTTCATATAGGCTTTCATCTTCTATGAGACACAGTTTTTCCTGGATACACAATCTTCTTTCTTGGTTGAGCTAATTCTGTTTTCTTCTCTGTCTCTTTTCGTCTCTTCCCAGGAACTTCTCTCTGCATACCCTTCCCTCATTCCTTTCTCTGATTTTATTCCCTCTGGTGTTTGCCCCTTAGTACACTTCCATCGCCCCATGTGAGTGGGTCATGTGCCCTGCCAAGATGTAACCTTCATCTCTTAAGTGATAATAACCAAACTTGGTGTGGTGAGTCTAATCACTTAGCAGGTGGTCATAACTGCTAGGGAATAAAGTGTGGGTCTTTGGTCATGATGTGCATTATCCATCTTCTCCACTTTATGGAGCAAAGATTTGTGTTATCATTTAAGTTGTGTGTAATTCTCTCTGATCTATATATGTGATTGACTATCTCTCTCTAGTCCGAGATTGAAGGTGTCACTGTAGTGAGTCAACGTTTGACAATGGCCTTCTTCGCGGAGAGCAGGAAGATTCCCATTAGATACTGATAGTGGGGGTTTCGTAGCTCCTGTGGGAGAACATGTAAAATAAAGAACTCCCCGGTCAAGGAAAGCCTAAGCCCAAAGAGCTCCTTGAATTCTTCCTGTAACTCCTGCAGAAATGCCTGTAACCTTGGACATTACCACAAAACATGGGAATGGTGGGCATCAATCAATCAATCAATCAATCAAAATCTTTATTTAATCAGGTGAACATCATTGAGCATAGCTCATTTACAAGATGGACCTGAGTGGTCAAGAAGTGCAAGTGTTATTACATTGACAAGGGTAGCATAAACAGTAATACAATGACAGGGGTAACATAAACAGTAATACAATGACATAAGTGCTAATATATAACAATATACATATGTACAAGGCACATTAAAACTTTTAATCTGTAAGACAGAAGGTAATGGGCACATCAGGAGTAATATGTAGATTATAGGACCTAGCAGGCATTTTGAGGGTGAATCTTGGGACTGGAAATGGGAGTTTTATCTCCACTAATCTCTGGGCATTAATCTCCCCAGATTGGCACCAGCATGCTGTTGAGCCAGAGTTTTGATAATGTGTGGTTATTGCTGGGGTATAGAAGAATCTTACCAACAGCTGCCAAGCGAACAGTCTCCAAGTATGGGAGTAGGTAATTCTCGCTGATGATTGGCATATTGTGCCCCACTGCTGTGTTGTTATTTGGATACCCAGCTCCTCATTCCATTTCGCTCTTATTGTTCCTGTATTTCCCCCTATTGTTTCCATCAGAGATTTATATAGGGATGAAATGGGATGTGGTGACATCTTGTTTTGCAGTGTTTGTTGGAGCAATTGGACTATATGAGGGTGCTCCCCTGGGGTACGAACAATCAGGGGGAGGGTCTCATAGTAGTGTCATAGTTGTAGGTAATGGAAAAAATCTGATTGGCATAGATGAAACTCCAGCTGAATCACCCTGAACTCCTTAAAATGTGGTCCCACCAGGAGCTGTGGGAGTTTTATAAGGTGTGTATGCCTCCAGGTAAGGAATGTATGGTCATGAAAGGCTGGGAGAAAGTTTTCTAGTAGTTCTATCGGACATATCAGCACCAGAAAGGGGGTGAGCTTAAGGGATCTACGTGCTGAATGCCAGGCCTGGATTTGGTGTATAATGCAAGGGTTCTGAGTTAGTTGTCCTAGTGAGGGAGGATTTTTATAAATAACAAGCCTTTGGTGGTCGTGCTGTGAGAGCATGCTCTCCTCCATCTCTCTCCAACGGGCCGGGACACTCCAACCAGGCGCTGGGTTATGAAGGACAGATAAGAAGCCCAATAGTACATTTTAAGATTCAGGAGTGCAAGACCTCCTTGTGTTTTGGAAAGGAAAAGAATTTTCAGTTTAATTCTGGGGTGTCTTCCTGCCCAGACAAACCCAGTAATAGCCTTGTTCCATTCACAAAATAATTTATTTGGTAGATTAAGTGGTACATTCTGAAAAAGGCAGAGGGCCCTCGGGAGGATCACCATCCTCACCACATCAACTCTCTGAATCATATTCAGTGGGAGGACGCTCCATCTTCCGAGATCCTGCTTCATCTGTGCGGTGAAGGGTATGTAATTATTACCCAAGGCATCTTCTGCTCTGTGGGAGAGATATATACCCAAATATTTCATCCTGGAGAGGCCCCATTGAAATGGATAACTCTCCTTAAGTGTCTCAGGGGGCATATAATGGAAAGTAAGGGCGGCAGTCTTGCTAGTGTTAAGCTGATAGCCTGAGTGCACTCAAAATTCCTCCAGGATTCTGAAGACTGTAGGGATGGATTGTGAGGGGTCAGTGAGAAATAATAGAACATCATCCACATAGAGAGCTATACAGTGTTCTGTTTCATCCATAAGCACCCCTGCAATCCCAGGTGTTAGTCTGATTGCTTGGGCCAGGGGCTCAATACAGAGGGCAAATAAACCAGGGGACAGGGGGAAACCCTGACGCGTTCCCCTGAAAAGGGGGAAGTAATCAGAATGGTGACCTGAAACTTTCACACATGCCTGGGGTGAGGAGTATATTGCCCTGGTATAGCCACAAGGGGAGCCAGAAACCCCGTTGTAGTCATAATGGAGAAAAAGAAGGGCCATGACACCCGGTCGAAGGCCTTCTCAGCATCTAGGCTGAGAAGGACTGATGGATCCCCGCAGGATTGCATCTCATGTACTAGGTGTAGGGCTCTACAGATATTGTCTGCAGTGGATCTAGAGCTTACAAAGCCTGTTTGATCCAGGTTTATCAGTGTCAGGAGGACTACATCCACCCTTCGGGCCAAGATGGACATAAAATATTTATAGTACATGTTGAGCACCGAGATTGGCTTATATAAGCCAAATTGTAAAGGGTCCTTATCTGGTTTGGGGAAAGTGAGAATGTTGCATATGACCAGCTAGATGGTGGGGCATCCCCTAGGAGAGCTTCATTAAAGGTGCATAGCATTAGCTGACTAATTGACTGCGTTGTGCCCTTATAGGACTCCACCCCATATCCATCAGGGACCAGAGCCTTCTGTGTTTTGGACCTGGAGATGGCCAGCATCAGTTCCTCAGATCTGATCAGCACCGTTAAACTATTTTGCTGATCAAGATTGAGTTTGGGTAGTTCTAATGCAGACAGGAAGGCATTGGAGAGTGTTGGGTCTGACCGGTGGTACGTGGTATAAAGAGCCCTGAAATACTGACAAAAGACTTGGGTTATATTTTTGAGTTTGACGTGATGTGCTCCTGTGTTTGGGTTCTTTATTGCAGTAATGGTGGACATTTTGCGTTGTTGGCGCAAACGGTACGCCAAAAGGCGGGAGGCCCATGGGTCAATCTCGCCGTATCTCTGCCATAAATATGCCAGTGCCACCTCCGTCTGTTGGATACATAGGGTATCCAAGTTCTTTTTAGTCTGTTTGATCTGTGCCAACACTGAGTGATCTCTTTGCTGGTGGGCTAGCTGTAGGAACTGTAGTGTCTGCTTTAGTTGTGTTTTTCTTTCTTTTCACTCTTTAGCCAGCCTAGATGTGTGTTTTATCAGGTGAACCCCTCAGGACTGCCTTAAAGGTATTCCATTGGATGGTGGAGTTTCCTGGGAGGAACTGTTTTGGATAATTTCCGTAGTTTTCTCTTTGAGAAAATCTCTAAATTGTTCACTCTTCATGTGAGCTGGATTGAATCTCCACCTGGTGCTGCGCCTCTCTATACCCAGTTTCCATGTGGTTATTAGTGGTGCATGGTCTGAATGTACTATAGTGCCCATTGTAGAGTCAGTCATAATAGAGAGCTGTTGCTGTTAAAGTGCTATAGTAGAAAGACTGAGGCAGGGTATTTATCTCTCTTCTAAACCTTTTGTGTAACTTTACTTGGGAGCCCTATTCTGTGTTTTAAACAGACTTAGGTAGAGAGCACAGTAGTTCTCCCTGTAAAGGAGCTGCTGGACTACGGTATTTAAAGCTCTAAATAGATCGAGCTTTTAAAAAAGTAAACAGCTGTATTGTGTGAACACACGCCCTGTGCCTGGACCTTGCATGAGAGGTAGATGCACAAAGGACGTGTTCCAGTGATCCTGGGATATTTTAGTTTAAATTTTGTTTTAAAAACTTTAAATTCACTGTCAAGTGAGGTTTAGACCCCCAAATCCACACTTCTGGGTTACCCCCTATATCTGAAGACTGCGGCCAGCAGGGCGAGCGCAGAGACATGCGCATTTCGTGTGTGTCAGCTGTGTCTACTGTGGATGACTGGGGACACTGGGTGCATATCCATTAGCAAAGTTTGCTAATACCAGAGTGAAGTATACATCCAGGTAGGCCTTAGTAAAATAATAATAGAGTTATAAACACAAATCCCATTTAGTTCTGTGTAAACAAACATGGAGACAATGATAGCATGTGCTGAGTGTAATATGTTCACTGAAGGTGAAACACAGGATGGGTTCATCTGTGATAAGTGTATTCTTATTGAAATTTTACAAAAATAAATCATATCCTTACAAAGCAGGGTACAAATTCAACAGGATATCACAGAATTGGAAAATGTTATTGAGTCTGCTGAAGTAGCAACTTTGACTCCTGCAGTTGAGACTCTGGGAGTTTTTGAAAATACTAGAATTAGGGAAACATGCAAAACAAGTGAGGGCCTCAGATCTCTGGGTGGCCAATCAGGGATTACAGTGCAGGGAGTAGAAAAATATGATTTCGATCAAAAGGGGGTATTAGCACACGACGAAGATGATTGGTGCCTGGTGCAAAAAGGTACAAAAAAGAGAAGACATAGTTTAGGAGGAAATTTTTCTCTAAATGTACAAAATTCCTTTGGAATATTGGAGGAAGAAAGTAGTCCTGAGAAAAACTCCATAAACCAATTACAACCACTGGGTGAAGGGATGCCTTTAATACCTGGTGATATACTTGTAGTTGGGGACTCGATGTTGAGAAATACCAATTGCACACTTTGTAAAGGTAGAAACAAGTACATCACTGTTAGTACCCCACCTGGGGCTGGAATAGGAGTTGTTAAAAATTTGTTACCAGGGCTCCTTCAAAATTGTCATAAACCTTCAACTGTTCTACATATAGGAGTAAATGATGTTTGTAAAAGAAATATGGTTGACATCCAGAGAGATTTTAAAGCCGGGGGTAAATCCCTCAAAGAAAGGGGGTATAAAGTCTACATTTCCGAGGTACTCCCTGTTCCCAGAGCTGGCTCAAAAAGGCCAAGGAAATTGGATATCTAAATGGATGGTTTAGAAGGTGGTGTCTGAGGGAGGGGTATACTTTAATTGAGCATTGGAAGATCTTCTCAGATTATGGACTGTTTGGGAATGATGGCCTACATATAAATAGACAGGGATCCAGAATATTAGCACAGAACATTCTTAAGGCAGTACTAGTTAAACCTGTACATTTAAACTAAAAACTGGGGGGTCAGGTGGTGATGCTGGGCATAAGTTAAATCACCTACATAATAAAACTGGAAATCAAAAAGACCTCAATTGGAAATGCCTAAATATAAATGCAAGAAGCACAGTACAAAAGATTGATGAATTGACATATAAAATCACAAAAGATAAAATAAAGATATGTGCCATTACGGAAACATGGTGGGCTACAGACAACAATGGGACTGACAGATTCCAGAATACCACCTGTATTGCTCTGACAGACCAGGGAAAAAGGGAGGTGGGGTTGCCATTTATATTTCAAATGATATTATAACTGAAGAATTAGAAGTCCAGAAACTTGAAGGCCTTGACCAACTATGGATTAGGGCCTCCTCTGCTGAACATGCCGGCATCATGATAGTTGTGATATATAGACCTCCGGCTATTCCATCAAATACTGATTCACAGTTAATAGATAGACTAGAAAAAATGAAAGTACCTGGAAACCTGATTATTTTGGGGGATTTAAATTTACAGGGTATAGACTGGGAACATCATATAGCTGGGATCAGCCTGGAAACTAGATACCTTGATGCCTTTAGCCTCACGGGTTTGCAGTAATATGTATTTCAACCTACCAGAAATTCTAATATACTGGACCTAGTGTTAAGCAATATGGGGGAATATATTCAGCAGTGTAAAGTAATTCCAATATTGGGTTCTAGTGATCATGACATGGTCGAATTTATCATAGAGGGACAGGTTGCTAGAATTCTCAGAGAAACCTTAACTAGAAATTATAATATAGCTGATTATAATAAAATAATGGTAGATTTTAGCATCTGGGATTGGAAGACAAATTTACAAAATAAATCAGTCTCTTCAATTTGTGACACTCTTATAAAGAAGCTCAAACAAATCATAGATATGCACGTTCCAATAATTAAGAACTACAACAGATCAGGGAGAATACCCGTCTGGATGACAAGAAAAATAAAGAATCTGATTAATAAAAAAAAGAGGGCCTATGCTATATTTAAAATACGTGGTCAACAGTTAAATTGGAAAAAATACAAACACCTGTTAAAAAGGACAAAGAAATGTATTTTAAGAGCAGAGACATTACGAACTGAAATTGGCTAGTAAAATAAAGGATAACTATAAATCCTTCTACAGCTACATTGGCTGTAAAAAGGGGGGTTTAAAAGGGATAGGGCCACTTAAACAGGTTGATAGTAATTTGATTCAGGATAATGTTCAAATGGTTAAGGAGTTCAGCGGGTATTTCTCCTCAGTATACAATCCTAGCACCAGGAATACCAAGCAACACCTAAAATCTGCAGATCAGCTCATATTGGACAAGAAAAATGTTGAATACAGACTACTTAGTTTAAACTCAAATAAATCCATGGGCCCAGACGAGATTCATCCTAGACTGATTAAAGAGCTGGCTAATCTACTGGCTGAACCATTAACCTGTGCATTCCAGGCCTCATTAGATCAGGGAGAAGTGGCTGATGCATGGAGGGAGGCAAATGTTACCCCTATTTTTAAAAAAAGGTTCTAGATCTGAGGTGGGTAACTATTGTCCAATAAGCCTCACCTCAATATTAGGAAAGGTGCTGGAAGAGATTATAAAAGAACATATAGTGGAGGATATGCAAACTAGGGGAGATGTAGATACATCGCAGCATGGTTTCAGTCAGGGAAGATTGTGCCAGACTAACCTTCTGGGTTTCTACAAAAATGTCAGCAAAGCCCTGGATGAGGGTTTCCCAATGGATGTCATATTCTTGGATTTCTCCAAAGCATTTGACAAAGTGCCCCATGGAGAACTGGTGGACTCTTCAATGGAGCATGGCATCCACGGTAAAATTACTACATGGATCAGCTCTTGGCTTTCAAACAGAAGACAAAGAGTAACAATAAGAGGAAGTAACTCAGGGTGGGTGGATGTGACGCGTGGTGTTCTGCAGGGGATCTGTCCTGAGACCCTGTCTTTTTAATATATATATATATATATATATATATATATATATATATGTATGTATATATATTTTATGTGTGTGTGTGTGTGTGTGTGTGTGTGTGTGTGTGTGTGTGTGTGTGTGTGTGTGTGTGTGTGTGTGTGTGTATGTGTGTATATACATACACTTACACACACATTCTATGACAACCGGAGGGGCTACCTGGGAAGCAAAGTTTGCTGATGATACAAGGATTGGCTCTATTGTTAAAAATAGCCTGGACATTGACAAAATTCAGAATTCATTAAAAAACTACAAAATTGGGCACACACTTCAAGACTAGCATTTAATGTAGATAAATGCACAGTAATGCATTTTGGTAGGAATAATCTAAGGGCCACATATAGGTTAAATGAGCAAACCCTAAGAGAGGTCACCGATGAAAGAGACTTAGGAGTAAGGATCCAAAATTATCGGAAATTTAACAAATGTTGTAGTCTAATTGTAAAAAAGGCAGGGAATGTCCTGAGCTGCATAAGCAGACATATTGGGTCCAGGAGGAGTAAGGTTATTTTACCACTTTATGGCTCACTGGTGCGGCCTCACCTGGAGTATTGTGCCCAGTTTGGGTCACCAGGCTATAAAAACCAGACTGCAGCATTGCAGAGGGTCCAGAAAAGAGCTACACATATGATTGAGGGAACTAAAGGGTGAGATTACCAAACTCATTTAAACAAATATAGATTATATACCTTGGAATACAGGAGAATGCGTGGAGACATGTGTTTGGTTTACAAAACTCTCACAGACATTAAGCTGAGGGAATTAACAGGGCTAAAAATAAAAAAAATCAGCTGTACCGAACAAGAGCACATCCCTTCCAGTTGCAGATGGATAAGTATAAAACCACTAAAAGAAAACACTGATTTAGTATTAGGGTCATGCCAATCTGGAACAAACTGCCCATGGAGGTGGTCTCCAGTCCCTCATTGCAGGTTTTTAAAAAGAACCTAGATACATATCTTTTAGGTGAAGGTATCTTGGGGTACCGTCAAAATTAAAAAATATGGCAAGCAGTATGGACCAAATAGGTCTTCTAGCTTCGTAACAACTTATGAACTAGCACTAACCAATGAGTTAAGGTTCTCCCTCAGTGTGTAACAATGATCTATTCTTGTATAGGTCCCATGAACTGCTGAATAATAGGAGTACCGTCTGTCCCTGCGATGTAGGGATTGCCACACGTCTAGCCACCCAGCCTCCCTGATGAATTGTTACAAAAATTTGTGTGGGGCCGATTGCCTGCCGCCCAAGACCCTGGTGGTGTCCAGGGATGGGCTTGGGGCAATGTTGAAATCCCCCGGGAAAATCAGGGTCCCTTTGGTCATCTTGATTACTTTATCAAGCAAGAATCGAACAGTAGGTGTGTTTGAGGCTGGTGGGAGGTAAATATTAGCTAAGGTCACTTCTTGCTCTTGCAGGATCCCCTGAACTGTTACTAAATGACCCTTTGGGTCTGCCTATTCCTTTACCATCCGGAACGGAGTGTGGCTTGAGATTAATATGGTGACCTCTCTTTTCCTGCCACCCGTCATTGCTGATGAGAAGACCTGTGTGTAGCCCCCTCCCTGAAGCTTGTTGTGCTCTGCAGAAGTCATGTGGGTTTCCTGCATGTAAACAATTTTAGCTGTGGATTTCTTCACTAGTGAAATAATTCTAGACCTCTTTATCAGGCTACTCAAACCATTCACATTCAACGAATATACTTTCAGGTGTTTGCCTGCTATTTATAATACAGGTATATATCAGGTACCTTAAACCATTTGTCGTATAACATCTGTGTTGTAACCTCTGTCAAATGTATTAGAGCCTTGTGACTGTTTACTATTTTAGGCTTCTCTTGGGGGGAGCTAAAAATTCTTCTAACAAACCTGGGTCCCATAACTAGGAACCTTGGGCAAAAGGAAATAACTCTCACCAGCCTTTCAAACCTTTCGGGGTCTAGAGCTAGTAACCTTAGGCTGGGGTAGTCAACCTTCCCAACAACTTGTATAGAATGTATTAAGTAATAAACAATTAAACCAAAAGGGGGGAAACCCCTAACCATTGATGGCTACAAGCAGGTTCTAGGGCCAACTGGGCTACTAGGATTAGCTTGGTCTAAACATCAAACATAGGTACTTCCATCGAATCGGTCATTGCTCATGACCTAAGGAGGTTCTAAGCCTCCTTAAAGTATCCCAGGGGTAAGCCGGGTTTGTCTAGGCACTATTTGTGTCAATAGGGAAGAGAAAAAGGGAGGGGAGATAAAGGGTAGGGTTTGGGACACCTTCCTCACTCACACTTACCCCCTTATTCTTTGTTGTAATATGGTGAGGTGGTTAGGTGAAATAACCTTGTTGAGAATGTCCACACCTCCCTGGTCCACTCCTTGTGGGGGGGGGCTTTAAGACATCCCTGGGTTATCAGTGGTACCCAGCCCTGTACATCCCAAAATCAGGAATGCTCTCCCCTTCCCAGCCATGTTAATTATTATTTAGTTAATGTTATTAAAGCATCCCAGTCTTAAAGAGTAGATATCGGTGTCCCTGGCCAAGGGGGATAGAACGCCATCTTTTGGTACTCCCATGGCTCAGGAATCTTTGAAAAAGACAGTTTCCCTATCTTTGGGGGGGATACACTACAGGAGAGGTTGGGGAAGAGCGTTACTTAGGTTAACTCTCTGGGAATTTAAAACAACAAATATTATGCTCCCTAATGTTTAATCTGACACTGGTTAGCCAAGGTAGAAGAAGAGGAAAAAAAAACATTAGTAAATAAAGACTGGGAATTATCTGAGTGCAGTCTGATAGCGTTTTCTTTCCCCAGTTCTTCGGTGTTGATTGACTGCCAGAGGAGCAGTTCACAGGGGTAGATCTTGATTTCTAGACCCCATCCCTCTTTTTACTGTCCAGTTCGAAGAAAACTCTGTCTGCAAGAGTTCATAAGAGACCTCCTGATCAGGTTGCTGTTTTCACCCGTTGCAGTCCTCAGCAGGGGATTCTAGTGCCAGCTGCCCTCAGGGTGGGTTTGTCAGCTAAGTCCATCTGTTCTCCATTTCGCAAGGTGTCTACAATCTTTAAAATGGTCTCCTTCCGTTGTCATCTGCGCCTTTCCCATTGCCCCTTGCTCCTTACTTGCTGTGCTAGTTTTGATGCAATCGTGGCTTTCTTCTCATTGTTCCCTTGGTTTACCTCAATCTTATGCTTCTTGAGCTCTAGGATTGCCTCTTCTGCAGTTTCGAAGGTCTTGGCTCCCTGCTTAAAATGGATCGTCAGCTTTGCAGGATAAGGGGTCCTGAAACGTAGGCCCGTGACCTTCAAGGACCTTAGTACTGGAATGTATTGTTTGTGGCGTTACATGATTTCTGGGGCGTAATCATTTTCAAGGAATAACCTGCTTGAGCCAAACATTACAGTCCCTTGTTTCCATGCAGAGTGCAGTATTGTCTCCTTCTCTTGAAATTTGAGGAAGTGAACTAGGATTATCTGAGGGCGGGCTCCAGGCCCCAGTTTTGGGCCTAGCGTGCGATGCACCCTCTCGATATCCATGGGGAGTTGCTCTGGTAGGTGTATTCCATCCGTGAGGAGCTGTCTAATGAAGTGGAGCATATCGGTTCCCTCGGTCCCCTCTGGGACACCGGAGATGCGTATGTTATTACGCCTATTTCAGCTCTTGGCATCTTCTGCCCTTGCCTGCAGACCCTGAACATTTTGGTGGAGCTGCAGTATGGCATGCCTAGTGTCCTCCACATGCCGATCCACCTCTGTAATCCGCAATTCAAAGTCCTCCTGTTGCTTTTCCGGTTTTGACAGGTCAGTGCAGAGTGCTGTGACTGTGGACCGCATCTCTTTCCTGAAGTCCCTTAATTCATTCAGTACCAGAGACATCTGCCATTGGATCATGCTCAGGGGAGGTTGCTTTGTTCGGGACCTACTTCCATGAGAGGAGACCAAGGCCCTGGAGCCCTCGCTGCCCGAGTCTCCCTCCAACAATCCGTCCGTATCTCTGTCCTCGTCTGGGTTAAGTCTGGACTGATCACCTCTCCTCGCTATTCTTAGTATCCCCCACTGTTTGGGGTGTTGAATTTTCAGTTGAATTTGTGATTATTGGAGGATTTGTTAGGGGAAGTGTGGAGCTGATCGAACTAGGCAGCCATTGAGGTCGTGACGTCACCGGAAGTCCTCAATATTATAATTTTAAAGGTACAGTACTATCAAATGGAAGAAGCTTTGTATAATACAAATCTGACACAATGGCTGACTTAACAATATTATCCTGGAATGTCAATGGATTGAAAACAGTAGTTAAAAGGAAAAGTGTGAGGTCCTATATTAAGAAGGCAAGAGGGGATGTGGTGCTCCTGCAGGAAATCCATCTCACAAGGGAAGAGGCTAATAAGTTGGCCCAGTCATGGGGAGGAGTCTTCCTGGTGGCTCCCTTTACTTCTAAAGCTAGAGGAGTGGCCATTTGGATCTGTCCTGGTCTCCCACATAAGGTGAACAGCTTTGTGGTGGACCCCCAGGGCAGATTTGCTATAGCGGAAGTGGTGACCACCTTTGCCTCAACATATGGCCCCAACTTTGACTCACCAGACTTCTTCACCCACCTGGGGTGATCCTGGCCCCTTATCAGGACAATCTGGTGCTGGGGGGAGGATTTCAACACTTACCTTGACCCTGGGCTGGATCATTCAGGTCATAAAACAAAACCATATCCCAAAAGTGTAGCTGCATTACAGGAATTGATAGCAGGGAGGGCATTGGTTGAAACAAGGAGGCAAACACATCCTGGCGATAGGGAATATTCTTTCTATTCCTGCTCACACCAAGTTTACAGCAGACTGGACTATATCTTTGTGTCCCCCCCTCTGGGTACAGGGAACATGAGGGCAACATATGGGCCCAACTTGATTTCAGACCATGCTCCCTTGCAGTTAAATTTGACAATGGGGCTACAGTCTTCTGTAGGAACCCAATGAAGACTTGATCCTATCTTGCTCCTAAATAGTCAATATATTACTCATATATCTGGGAAAATTACAAAATGTATTACTTTTAACAAGGATACGAGGACACATGCCAATTATGTGTGGGACGCTTTAAAAATCTTCATTTGTGGGGAAACAATTTCATACTCTGCATATACAATACGACAGTCCTTTAGGGAGGAAGGTCAACTCACACAGGATATTCAGGAGCTGGAGAGGGCAGCTATGGCAAACCCCTAATCTCAACTAATTAAAGATTTTAAGTTACTAAAGAGGAAACTGCACCAAATTGTGTCTCATAAACTTGAACGAGACTTAGTGGTTACAAAATCGCATGCACACTTTGAAGGGAGCAAGACAGGCAAGTGGCTGGCCAGCCTAATGAAACATAAGAAAGCGGAAAGGGCGATACTCAAGAGGGCTAAATCAGATGGTTCATGTACCTTTGACCAGGAAGAAATTAATGAGGTTTTCAGGGACTTTTATTCCCACTTGTACACCACTCAGGTACCACCTGACAGTGACCCAGAGGATTTTCTCCAGAGGTTGAGTTGCCGTGTCTGGGAGGAGACCTAAGGGATGAGCTAACCCCCCCCATCCCTTGAAGAGATCAGGGAGGCTGTATGGCAGACAAATAAGGGGAAGTCTCCAGGCCCTGACGGCATCCCCACTGAATTTTATATATATATACTTGAGAGTCCCTTGGCCCTCTCTTGGGAGAAGTTTTAGATACTGCTGTGGCACAAAGAGAGTTGCCAAACTCCCAGAAGCTGGCCACAATTGTGGTGCTCCCCAAGCCAAGAAAGGACCCTACCAGATGCGGTTCATACTTCTTAAATGTAGATTATAAAATTTTAGCCAAAAGTTTAGCAAATAGGCTGTAGTGGGTCCTACCGGGTCTAGTGCACATAGACCAAGTAGGATTTGTTAAAGGACGACAGGCCAAACATAATCATCGTTGATCCATTAATGTCATTTATAGATAGAGGATGGGGAAGGGGAGGACTTCTTGCATTTGATGCTGAGAAGGCTTTCAATCGGGCTGAGTGGTCCTTTATGTTTGCGGTACTCCGTACGGTTGGGTTAGGGGAACTTCTCCTTAAGTGGATTAAAGTTTTATATACAACCCCCAAGCCCAGATATTAACTAATAGTACTATTTCAACCTCTTTTGCACTTTCCAGAGGGACTAGACAGGGCTGCCCCCATCGCCCCTGTTACTCACTATGGAGGCATTAGCGACTGCCATACAGGGAGACAGAGAGATCAGGGGATGTAGGGTGGGGAGTGATAACCAGGTTATTTCCTTTTTTGCTGATGACATTTTGTTATTTCTGGATGACCCTGGTGAGGCTTTGCCTGCATTGAGTAGGATCTTTGAGTGGTATGGAACCCTATCGGGGCACAAGATTAACTGGGATAATAGTGAATGGCTTCCTCTGGGGAAAAAGAAGACATCGATAGAAATTGTGGGGACTACAATAAATCAGGCCAAGCTCATAAAATATCTTGGCATCCTGCTTCCGGGCAAACTCTCCCAAATTATTCAAATTAATTATAGACCCCTGATACAGAAAATTAAAGCAGATTGCACTAACTGGAGGGCCCTTCCCTTGACTCTACTGTTAACTTAGTTAAGATGTACATCCTACCACGGGTACTTTACTTCTTTCAATCCATTCCAATTTCTCTTCTACAGAAGTATTTGAGGGCACTGGAGAGGGCCTGTACACATCTGTTGTGGCAAGGAAAGAAGACTAGACTCAAAAAGAAGATACTATGGATGCCAGAGAAGGTGGGGGGGTTGAATCTACCTAACTTGTGCCTATATTATATGGCTGCTCAGTTATCCCACATTCAAGACCTGTTAAGAGATGGGGAGGAAATTCCAACTTGGAGGAAAATGGAGAGTAGAGGAGATCCTCACTTATATTACACTCTGCTTGCCAATTCCCTGAGGAAGGAGACCCCCTAACATACCTAACCCCTGCACCAGGGTAACCTGGAAGGCATGTGCAATGGCTCACTCATTACTGGGGCATACCTCATATTCATCACTTGACACAACCCTGGAGGCACTGTTAATGGGAGGAAATGGCCCAGCCAACAATGACATAGGTATCAGAGCATGGAATTCCCGGGGCCTTTTTTGGCTGAGTCAAATCCTGGAGGGAGGGGAGGTTCATCAGTTCAACACTTTAAAAATGGAGTTTTGCCTACACACATCCCAATATTTGGGACTTTGTATTGTGTCCATGAACATATGTAGCCTCCTTAAAAAAACCAACTCTCTCCATTGCTGGGTTGTGGTTCATAAACCTGACGTTATCTCAATAGTTGAAACCTGGCTGTTAGACTCCACCCCTGACTCCCTGGTCTCACTCCCTGGCTACTCCCTCCATCGGGAGGACCGTGTTGGTAGGCAAGGTGGGGGCTGTGCCATTAATGTCAAAGACCCTCTCATTGGACTAGCCCTCCCTGCCCCTGTCCTTGACTACAAGGCTCAGGCCCTAACACTGAAACTATCTCCTGATCCCTCTAGGGTCCCATCTACCTGACTACAGCATACATGCCTCCTAAAAATCAAGCTCAGGCACTAGGCCCATTAATTGATTATCTTACCTCCCTACCCCACTCCTCAGACCAAATCGGGGTGGGGGACCTGAACATCAATTGGCTTAGCCCCACATCCACTTCCTCCCGTGATGCTTTTGCAGCTATTGACCTAACTCAACTAGTCTCCCAACCTACTAGAGTAAACTCCAGAATGGGCTCTAGCACCCTCCTGGATGTGGTCCTCACAAACCACCCTAGCCGCATCCACAATATCCAAATTCTCCCGGACTGTCTTAGTGACCACTCCCCAGTTCTCTTCAACTGGTCAACCTCCCTGCCCAAGCCCACTGCACAAACTACCCATCGGTGGCGGCTTAGACCTGGTGGGCTGAAAGGCCTTAAGCTTCTCCTAGCCCTCATAGACTGGTCCCCGTTACAAAACGCCCCGGACATTGATAAGGCCCTTGCCTTCTTTATCCACATCTTTAACTCTGCTTGCGACATTTTTGCACCTTTATCTGCACGCAAGTCCAAAGTAAGGCATGCCCCCTGGGTCACCCCCACCCTGCGCCAACTTCTTAAGCATCGGGATAACCTATGGCACATTGCCATTGAAACTGGCCGCCCAGCTGACAGGCAGGCCTATGCTGCTGCCCGGAACAAATGTACGTGGGCCACCCGCAAAGCGAAGGCTGAATACTATCAAGCTTCTCTCACTGTCTCATGGGGGAACCCCAGGTCCTTCTGGGACAATATCAAGCAGCTGAATGGTGGCACACGTTCTCCCCCACCCTCGCTTATTAACATTAATGGTACAGTCTCCTCAGACCCTGTCCTTATTGCCACCCACCTCAATAACTCCTTCACGGACCTTAGCCCGGTGCTCCCTGATAATTTCTTCACCCCCCCTCCCTCCAGGGCTGTCACTACTATCCCACGCCCCCTGTTCTACCTGCATCGTTTCACTGCCCAGGAAGTCAGGCCATACCTACTCAAGGCCTTAAAGAGCAACACTATTGGCAATGACTCCCTTGATCCCTGTCTTCTTCGTCAGGTTCTGGATCAGGTTATCTCACCAATCACCTGCCTCTTTAACAAATATCTCTGCCTAGGGCAATTCCCCTCTGCCTGGAAGGTTGCTACTGTCACCCCAATTCACAAGGGTGGTGATAGGACTCACCCGGGCAACTATCGGCCTATCTCAATCCTCTCTCCTCTCTCTAAGGCCTTAGAAAAAATTGTGGCTACCCAAATCTCTGAATACCTCAGCAAATATGGCATCCTTTGCCCTGAACAACATGGTTTCAGAGCTGGCCACAGCACCAATACAGCCCTCCTGGAGTTCTCTAACTTTCTGCACACCTCTCTGGACTCTGGCTCCTTGGCTGGTGCTGTGTTCATTGACTTATCAAAAGCCTTTGATACTGTCTCTCACCCCCTCCTGTTAGTTACCCTTGGTCACCTAGGCTTTGCCACTGGACCTGTCTCCTGGTGTTCCAGCTACTTGTCAGCCCGCTTGCAATGTGTGAAAATCAATGGAACACTTTCCAGCACCTGCCCTATCCGGTCTGGAGTCCCTCAGGGTTCTATTCTTGGACCCTTGCTCTTCTCCCTCTTCCTCAACTCTCTGCCCAGTGAATGTACCGGTAAACTCCTACTTTATGCAGATGATGTGGTACTCTTTGCTGCCGATAGTAACCCCATCTCACTCCAGGCTTCTCTTCAGCAATCTTACAATGACACAGAAGCCTAGTTCACTGAGCACAGACTCGTAATTAACCTGAAGAAAACCAAAACCATGCTCTTTGCCCACCCCCAAAATAAATCCAGTAACTTTCCTCTCTCTGTCCACTCCACCTCCAATCTCCCTATTGAACTAGTTCACTCTTATAAATACCTAGGTATAACCTTTGTCCCTGCCCTCTCATTTCATGTCCACATCTCTGCCCTGACCTCTGCCTCTAACACTCGGCTGGGTATCCTCTATCATCATAAAAACTGCCTCCCCACTGATGCCCTCTGCCTTGCAGTCACCTCCTCTGTTATATCCCTAGTAGACTATGGCCTACCTGTTTATGGTGCAGCTGACCAGACTGCCCTGCACAAGATCCGCCTCACCCTAACAAAGCCTGCAGGCTCATAACTGGTGCTCCTAGATTTACCCATACCTGCCTTCTTTACTCCATGGCTAATCTACTCAACTTTGATGAGCGCCTCAAGTACCAAACCTGACTACTAACCAATAAAGCTCTCCATGGTCTATCCCCTCTGGGTCTGTCAGCCACTATCCACCGAGCAAACCCCACAGTGCATACCCGTAGTTCCTGCAAAGCTGCACTGGTTATACCGAGGGCGAGAACCTCGCAAGATCAAAGGGTTTACCCCTATAGAGCCCTCTCCTGGTATAACACCCTCCTTGCTGGAATCACTGATGCCCTGTCGTTATCTTGTTTTAAAAACAGCCTCAGAAATCACCTGCTCTCTACACACAGCTGTAGCTGCCCGTAAGCCCCTCCTTCTCTCCCTGACGATGCTCGCTGAGCAGCTCTCTTACCTCCTGACTAGCGCTACCTTTATTTGTCTACTCTCCTCCACACACTCCTCTACTGGTGTCCTCCACTCAGCCTTTCCTTATCTGCCTACTGAATCAATCTTCCTGTATCTGCTGTCTACTATACTAAACTCACCTGTAAGCATATTGTATACTGCCTGACAAATGCCTGTAATTTGACTGACTCCTACCTTGTACTCCATTTTGCTGTCTGATCTGATGTTTCTTGCACCATTGTTTGTCCTCTCTGTGATGGGGTACCTTTGTAAATGAGCTTCTGGCTCAAAGGTTGTTAAACTGATGTTAAAATAAATAAATAAATAAATATTTTCTCTACCTTAGACTTAGAAATATAGTGTTGAGAATATTGTTAGTGCATGGGGGCCCCCAGGGGCTGCGGTGCTCTCCTTTGGAGGAATTATTTACAAAATTCTCTAACGACAAGGGTTTCAAACCTTTAAATAGGTGCTATAGGATTCTATTGGGGAGTCTCCTGGATCCCATGGAGAGAATTAAAAGGGCCTGGGAAGAGGATATCTACCCAGAGTGTCTCACTGGGGGGACTGGAGACTAAATTCAAAAAACATTTTAAAATGCTCTGTTAATAACTGTTTTTCGAGCTATCCAACACAATTTTTTTTAAGTACATACCACACCCCTAAACTAGCACATAAACTGGATCCGAGGACCCCCCCCCCGTGTTGCTATAAATGCTCCACACAGGTGGGCAATTTCTTTCATATGGTCAAGGAGTGCCCTAAAATTAAGGCAGTATCGTGCAGTGGTTTAAGGCTCTGAGCTGCAAATCTGGTGACATCCACCAGGCCTGGGTTTGAATCCCACAACTTCCACTTGCATACTGTGTGACCCTGAACAAATCATTTAAGTTCCCTGTGCTCCCAGGTTGCACCTGTAAAAAATGCTTTTAGCTTAGTGTGCTACTCCTGGTTAAACAACTAAAAAATAAAAATAAAAATAAAATTATAGGTTTTGAATGGTGACAATTGATATCCTGCCAAAAACTTTGAACATTGTACCTAGCTTGGATCCAGCTGAAATTTTACTGGGGCTTCATACACCGGGTAACTGTAAACCTAGGGGAGGCCACTCATTATGGAGAATTGGTATAGTGGTGGGAATGCAGGAGCTGGTGTTAAATTGGGGGCTAAATCAGGTCCCCACGATAGTCTCCTGGATAACGTCTCTTATGCAAATAATGAAACTAGAAAGGACATATAGTACCTTGTCAGAGGACAAATTGGGAAATATGAGGATATCTGGCTCCCACTGGAACAGGCCCTTCTTAGAGTGGTTCCCTGTCTTTTGACAAGAAAGACGATCCATTGGCACGCCATAACTATACAACTATTTAATTAGTTCTCTTTTCTATTATGTTTCTCTATTATTATTCTGTAACATTTTTTCTTTCACATTACTTATCAAGCTCCTACTGAATGTATGGTATTAAACAAAATGATTTATGTTGTGTTATGTACCTGTATATTATGAAAGGTGAAAGTACCCTCCCAACTTATGGGGGGGGGGCAAGGTATGTCTAAATGTGTCCTAATTTAAATAAAGTTTACAAAAAAAAAAACCTGGCTAGTGTGCATATTATTAGTTGGGTCACAGTGCTGAAAGTGTACAACTGTATTGCTAACCTTACTTTACAGGGGGGCTCCAGGGAAGCTGTTGCAAGTCCAGCCCTGGTGGTAAGGGTGAAGGGTGTTTGCATATTAGTACTGTTTGATACTGACCGTAAAGTTATTGCTGCATCAGGTACTGAACCACTAGGAGGGTTGGTGGGTGGTTATTGCTTTCCAGAGGACTATAACAGAACAACATCCCCAATATCTGTAACCCCTAGGTGGCACTATCCCAAGGGCTGCTACCCCGCATGCTTAGCTAGTAGCAGTTTAAGGGGCCTGAGTTCTGAAACGGGTGCCTCCACCCAGAGGTCAGGGTTGGTAGTGGTCAAGCTAACCTGGGCACTGACCTCTGGGACACTGTAACCCCCTTTTTCCCTACTAGTGGCTGGAACAATACACAATAATCACTTTCACAATACCCCTGGTACACCATACAAGTACCCACACAGTTTGCACTTACCACCAGGGCTGGTTCCTCTGGTTCGACCCTGGGGACCCCCTGTAAAACAAGGTTATGCACAGCAAATAGTTACAGTACAGTACTTCGAGCACAAACTGGAACCACAGTAGGTTAAATGAAAAACAGTCAGATCTGATTTATTAAGGGGATTGAGGAAGGGAGAGGCGTAATCAGGTTGATTTGTTTAAAGGCTCTATCAATCAAACAGTTATGCATGCATTTCAGGGTCCCTAAACAGTCACACACTCTGAGTACCCAGGTGGAGAAGGGGTGGGCTAGTCAGGATTGTTGCCCGGGGTAGGCCGGCGTCGCAACTGGTTGGGGCCCTGTGATGGAAGAAAACAACATGCACAATACACACTATTTGTACTCCAGAGCCGGAGGGCTCAGTTTGTGAAAGAAGAGAAACACAAGACATTCAGATGACCCACTTAGATTAAACTGTTGTTGCAGGAAGCTACCCTGATGGTTACTCACGATACCCAAAACTGGACGCAGGCTGGATGAAACTCGAGAGCAGTTGGTTGATCTGGAGTGGCAGGAGAAGCAGGGCCCACATTAGTTGCAGAGGCATCATTCCCGTTCAAGCGTGGAACAGGGGGCTGATCCCCAGGCAGGTCTCTTATCGATGGCTTTCTCTGTGCAGTGTGGCAATCTGGCAGGGCCAGTGTGGCAAGGTCCAGGCTGAATACAGCTTCCAGCTAGCAGAACACAATTCACACAGTGGGGAACCAAATTACGACCCACTATCAACACACAGCACATTTACATGTAAGGGATGCTACTATACCAGACAAACCGCTCTCCGGTCACAATCGCAAAGTCTCTGCACACACTGGGAGTTTAAGGGTAGCTGGAAATCCTGACAGACCGATCACATTCAGCAGATCTTCAGTCTTCTTCAGGTTGAGCCTGGCCTCAATTCAGTGGCTTGTTTTGTTCTCACAAGCTCGGATTCAGTCCGATATAAGTCTCTCCTCCCCCCTCTCAGGGCAGCAGACAGGCATACAGGCCAAAACTCTCAGGCCTTTCCACAGATCTCCTGTGCAAACTATGCAGACAGCTGCTCGACTGTCTCGAGCTGTTGCTTCTTCAGCTTCCAACTTAGATCTGCCCCAGACAACAAGCAGTTTGGGAATTTCCCCAAGATCCAAAAGGTTCAGTTGGCTGATTCTCCTGTCAATCAAAGCAAGGGCTCCCCCTTCAGTTGCATTTTGGTGCCAACGTCTCAAAACTACAATTCCTACAAGTCTTGCCTCCACAGAACCCCTGTAGGCAGGTTCCATTTTATGTCCCACCAGTACTGATTGGTCCAGTTTGGCAGTTCAGGACCATGATGGTGGAAATAGACAGAACA
The DNA here is from genome assembly GCA_016271365.2 of Neoceratodus forsteri. Lineage (NCBI taxonomy): Eukaryota > Metazoa > Chordata > Ceratodontiformes > Ceratodontidae > Neoceratodus > Neoceratodus forsteri. The sequence continues at coordinate 68,333,306 of CM028133.1, forward strand.
GTTCTTTGCTGCAAAGAAGGCAGGTTAGAACAAACTGCAATATATTCACTGCTCTAATAATTGATCTGCAAACAGTTACATCTTTTAACAGAGCTCCCCCTGCGCAATTAGCGATGGCAGAAATGGAGCAATTATCAGGCAGCTCGGACGGGACTTGAGCATGGAAACACTCAGCCCCCCCCCCTTTCAGTTCAATTATAACTGCAACCAGGCAGCTCTTAAAGAGACAGTACACAGAGGCTTTGATAAAGAATACAGGCACTCTTTAGCAATAAAATTTAAATGGCTAGAAGGCAGGACACCAGCCTGGCAGTGAACATTTAGGCAAGCTCAAAGAAGATTTTTCGGGAACCCCCATTTGTAGGGGGGGTTACATACCATTACTCTGGGTGGAGGTACCTTATTAGTGAACCCAGGCCCCTCAACCTGTGTCCAGACATACAAGCAGTTGTAGTAGCCCTTGGAATTACACCACCTAGGGGCTACATCTTGGAAGAATCACTGGGATTAGTGCCCTCTAGTGGCCGTAAGTTAGAATTTCAGTCAATTGTGAATTTGGGGAAAAATTCAAAATGGAGGCCCTTACTACGCCCAAGTGGAAGATTTCTCTACACAAGCTGGTCGTGCACTGCATGATGGGTGAAGTGAGATAGAAGGGATCGACCCCTGTAATGCATTATTGCTACTAGACATCCCCATGGGGATTACTAATGCTGCTATTGAGGAAACTGAGGGGAACGGTTAAGTGCCTGGGAAAGGCTGAAGTGCAGGGGTGAGACTCAGACCTGTTTGAACAAACCCTAGTGGCCCTCACTGCCTGTAGCCTCCCCATAGACCCTGAGACAGTACCCCTTGTTATTATGCTGGAGGGATCCCTGATGGGGTGGAGTACACAGTGACCCGCCTTAATCGAGGGTCCCCAATGGTGAAAGGATTTAGAGACAAGCTATTAAGACTTTTAGATGTGAAAGGGCAGACAATTAAGGACTTGTGGAAGGCTTTGGAGGACTCTGAGGAGGTCTCCCCCATTCATTCTCTCCCGGCCTCCCCGTCTTTGTCCAGGGCATCCATCATTGAAGCGTCCCCCATTGTGATACCATCAATGCACCCGGACTTTTATTGCAGGCTCAGGCTGTTTTCAGGTGCCATCCCTGTTCCTATGGGGGAAGGTGATTTGGAAATCTGGATGGACTATGGCCCAAGACTGCAATATTCTAAAGGGGAGAAACGCAAAAGACATATGGAGCTTTTAAGGGGCCCTGCACTGGAGGCCATTCGGTTCCTCTGTTCCACCAACCCAGAGGCCTCTGCTGCTGAGCAGTTATCTGCTGTAAAAGGGGTATTTGGTAGTACGGAATCAGGAGAGGATTTTATGTGGAAATTTAAGTCTTCTAAACAATGGAAGAATGAGAGACTGTCTGCTTTCGTGACCCTTGTAGAACGGGCCTTGCAAAGGGCACATTGTAAAGGGGGCATCTCAGCTAGTGAACTGAATCATGTCAGATTGGAACATATCCTTAAGTCTGCCCATTATTTGAGTGTGCTCATGCTGAAGACCGCAGAGCTAACCCTCCTGAATATCGTTGGCTAATGAAAGAAATCTGGGAAGCAGAGAATTATGACGATGATCATTGGGATCCATATGTGGGGGTTGCATGAGCTGCCCCGACCCCCCAATAGACCTACTAAGAAAGGACCACTCTGAGTCACAACAAGTTAGTGAGTTATTGAAGGAATTGAAAGACCTGAAAGCTAGCTGGCAAACTGTGGCTAAGCTTGCTAAAACTCATGGTCTTTGCCCCTTTAAGACTGAGCTTAGTTGTGAGACCCCATCTGCTGGTACCAGGGCCAGTGCCCTTGCTGCAGAACCTCGAGCTGATCCCACAATGGTAGAAGAGATGAGGGAATTGTGTGCTATGGTGAGGGATCTCATTCATGCCACACGACCATCTGCCCCTTGGAGAGGCTAGGGAGGAGCTGAGCCTGAATCTAAGCCAAAGGAAGCGGGTAGGGCTCCAGTCCCCGACCACTACAAACCTTGTGAAGGCACGACCGGTCCTGCTGACCCCAGAGCCAAGGTGTTTTGTTACTGGGACAGAGAAGATGGGCACACCAGATGAGTTTTCAATGCTCTAGATGATCTATGGTGGGTCACTACCAAGCTACTCAACCAGGTCCGGCAAACCAATATAAAGCCACAACTAGGTCCATCACAAAAATCCTTTTCCTCTAAAACTGCTGCAGGCCAATCCACCAAACTGGCATCTCGAGATTGGTCTGATATGGTGGGTCCCTCCATGGAGACAACAGTAACTGTTAATGGCATTTCAACTCAAGCTGTGCTAAACAGTGGCTCACAGGTCACTACTGTGTTCAAAGATTGGTATGCCTGACAAATGCCTGACCTCCCACTCATACCCCTTGAAGGACTTCATGTGTGTGGGGGTTGCATGATAAATCCTACCCATACCAGGGTTATGCATGACTGTGGTTATCTTTTCCTACTGCTGTTGCTGGCATGGATGAACCAGTAGAGACCCTGGCCCTGGTATGCCCACTGACTGGAATGTATGATGGTATCCTGTTGCTAATTGGCACTAATGTTCATATGATCGGCTGACTAGCCCAGCTTTGTCAAGAGAAACAAGCAAAAAGGACTGGGTGGGCTCTGCACATCCCTGTCTTGGTGCGCAGAGCTTATGACTTACAGATGCAAGCCAATGAGGTTGGGAAAGATGAGCCGGTAAGAGCTGTGTAGAAGAAAGATCCTGAATCACTTGTATTGCCACCCAATGTTCAGTATACCATCAGTGGTGAGGTACGGATCAAGAAAGATGTTAAGAATAAGATTCTCATGCTGAATGCCCTGGAGGAGGGGAACTGCCTGAGGGACTATTAGTTATGCCTAGTATCCTACCCACCCAAGCTCACTCCTATGGTCGGCAGGTAGTGGTGCAAATCCAAAGCATGTCTGACCGGTATATTAGAGTCAACTGAGGCTGCACCCTGGCTACTATGTACTGTGCAGATACTGCTGTGCTGCCTAGCAGGAAATGCACTGGCAAGAATAACAAGGTAACTCCTGATTTGTTTAACTTTGAGAAATGTCCCATTCTTGAAGAGTGGAGAGCAAAGTTCAGCCAAAAACTGTCGCAGTGAAGCAGGATATTTTGTTTGAAAGAGTGGGATGATGGAGGCATCACTGGAACAGAGCATTACATTAGACTTCATGACGAGAGGCCCTTCCATGAGAGGTCTCACTGACTAGCACCAGCAGACATCGATGATGTTCGACTCCACCTCCAGGAGATGCTAGCAGCTGGAATTATACAGGAATCTTGTAGTCTGTTCGCCTCTCCTAGTGTGGTAGTCCAAAAAAAGAACAGCTCAGTAAGGACGTGTGTGGATTACTGGACTCTGAATCAAGGGACTATAACTAAGCAATATACTATGCCCTGCATCCAGGATGCCCTTGACTGCTTTAATGGAAGCCAGTGGTTCTCTGTGCTAGACCTTTGGAGTGAGTATTACCAGATCCCGATGGCACCTGAAGATAGAGAAAAAACAGCATTCATCTGTCCTCTGGTTTTTATGAATTTCTGTGCATGCCCCAGGGTATTTTGGGAGCACCTGTCACTTTTCAGAGATTGATGGAGTGAGCTTTGGGGGACATGAATCTACTAGAATGCCTTGTTTACCTGGATGATGTCACTGTGTTTGGCAAAACCCACAAAGAGCATGAGACCCACTTGTTTAAGGTTCTAGACCAGTTGGAGGACTTTGGTTTCAATCCATCGACAAGTGCCAGTTCTTCCAGCAATCTGTAAAATATGTTGGCAACATTGTGTCCTCTGAGGGAATTCAAATGGAACCAAGCAAAGTGGAAGCTTTGACCACTTGGCCACAGCCAAACCATCTTAAAGAACTGCAAAGATTCTTGGGGTTCTGCAGCTGCTATCGTCGATTTGTGAAAGATTACACCCTGTATATCAAGGTCATCCACCCATTGCTTAATTTGACTCAAGGGTATCCACCAACAAACTGAAAATACAAAAAGAGTGCTGTCAGAGAGCAAGAAAAGATTTATTTCAGAATAAATGAATGTTTCTGAACAAGGTGAACTCAAGAGTGTGAGATGGCCATTTATGGTATCATTCACCAACTCACCCATGCCCCTGTCCATGCCTATGCAGATCTTGCCAAGCCTTATGTGTTACACACCAATGCCAGCTTAAAGGGGCTTGGTACTGTGCTTTATCAGGAGTATGAGGAAGGATTATACTCGGTGGCGTTTGTCAGCAGGAGCTTGTCCCCCGTCTAAAAAGAACTACGTTAAACACAGACTTGAATTCCTTGCGCTAAAATGGGCCATCATAGATCAATTTCATGAATACCTTTATGGTGCAGAAATCCTAGTAAAAACTGACAACAACCCCCTCATGTATGTTCAGACCTCAGCAAAGTTACATGCCACTGGGCACTATTGGTTATCGGCACTCTCCAGCTATGACTATTCAGTAGAGTATCGACCAGGCCTGAATCACATCAATGCTGATGCCTTCTCATGAAGGCCCAACCCCAACTCTGAGTGGATGAGAATGTCTGAACAATCTGTTAAAGCTTTTTGCCAGAAGTTTGATAAAGATGAACACCCATCTTCTGAAACCGTTGAATGCCTGGTGGATTCTTTGGGTCCTCCTGACACTTGTGTTCTTGCAGTTTACTGCCATCTCGCAGCATTTGATCTCAGTACTCTGCCTCAATATACTCTTGACAATATTCAGTGGGCCCAATCCAAGGAGCCTATGATTAAGCCTGTGTTGGATGCCATTCTTGCTGGAAAAAACATGTCCAAACTTCATTCCCAAGCTCAAAAAACTGCTTGGCTGCTCAGAGAGGGGCTCAGGTTGAAGTTGAACAACAAACTGCTCTACAGAGAGACTACAGATAGACAAGGATGAGTTGCCAAACAACAGTTAGTATTACCTACTGCTTTCAGACGTGTTGTTTTATGTACCCTCCGTGACTAAATGGGACATCTGGGTTGTGACAGAACTTTAGACCTAGCTCATGCCCATTTCTCTTGGTTTAAAGTAGGAGTTGACATCAAGACTCATATCAGAACTTGTAGCCATTGCCAGCAGAGGAAAGCTCAGCCCTAGAGGGCTGCATCTTTAGTTAACACCTCCACCAGTGCACCCATGGAGCTTCTGTGTATTGATTTCTTGTGTTTTGAACCAGATCAAAAGAATATTGGTAATGTGCTGGTAGTGACTAATAATTTTACTCGCTACATCCAGGCATATCCAACCAAGGACCAAAAGGCATCCACCATAGCCAAAGTTTTAATAAAGAAGTTCTTTGTTCATTACGGTGCCCCTCAGAGAATTTACTCTGATCAGGGGAGAGACTTTGAAAGCTGTCTAATTAAAGAAATGCTCTCACTCTGGGGGATGTGAAAGTCCAGAACTACCCCTTATCATTCTCAAGGGGCTCCACAGCCTGAACAATTTAATTGCATGTTACTAAATATGCCGGGCACCCTTCATCCAAGAGATAAGCCGAGATGGAATCATCAAATAAGCACGTTAGTTCATGCCTATGACTGCACCAGAAACTATGCAATTGGGTTTTCCCTCTACCACTTGATGTTTGGCCAAGAAGCCAGGTTGCCAGTAGAAGCACAGAAACATAGAAATTGTCAGCAGATAAGGACCACAAGGCCCATCCAGTCTGCCCGTAGGCCCTATACATGTATGCATTCACTCACCCTAAGTGGTCAATGGCTTTTCATCACTCCCTTGCTACCCAAGGTTTCCCTGTGCTTGTCCCAGGCATGTTTAAACCCCTCCACTGTGCTTGCCCCTACCACCTCTTGTGGCAGAAAATTCCAAGCGTTCGCCACCCTCTCCATGTAGAAAAACTTCCTCCCGTTGCCTCTTAACCTCCCCTCCAATTTCATATTGTGCCCCCTTGTTCTGGTAATTTTTCTGCATTGGAAAAGATCTCCCTACTGCACCTTGTTTATGGCCTTGCGGTACTTAAAAGTTTCTATCATGTCGCCCCTTTCTCTCCTCCAGTGAGTACATGTTAAGGTCTCTTAGTCTCTCCTCATATGTTTTGAGGTGCAAAACCATGCACCATCTTTGTTGCCCTTCTCTGGACAGCCTCCACCATCTTTATGTCCTTACGCATGTGTGGTCTCCAGTTCTGCACACAGTACTCCAGGTGAGGCCTTAATAGTGTTTTATACAATGGCATCACCACTTCCTGCCTCCTACTAGTAATACTTCTGCCTATGCACCCCAGCATGCTACTGGCCTTCCCAGCAGCATTTGCACACTGCTTTGATACCTTCATGTCATCAGATATGATAACCTCCTCTTTGGTGATGGTCAGCACCTCCCCCCATCCTGTAGGTTCCTCCAGGGTTCCCCTTACCCAGGTGCATTATCTTGAACTTTTTTGCATTGAACCTCAATTGCCACACCTTCGACCATCTTTCAAGCTTCTCCAGGTCCCTCTTCATTATTGCACCCCTTCTGGAGTATCCACCCTGTTGCAGATCTTGTTGTCATCTGCAGAAAGGCAGACTTTTCTTTCCAGCCCTTCTGCAGTGTCACTAATGAAGACATCGAACAGGACCAGTCTCAGTACTGATCCTTGTGGCACTCCACTGGTCTCCGCTCTCTCCCCAGACTGGATCCCATTTACCACCTCCTTCTGCCTTCTGTCTGTTAGCCAGTTTCTAACTCACTGTATCACCTTATACTCCATGCCCAGACTACTCATCTTGTTAACCAGACTTCTGTGTGGGACAGTATCAAAGGCTTTGCTGAAATCCAGGTAGGCAATGTCTATGGCCCCTCCCTGATTCACTTCCCTAGTCACCCAATCAAATAAATCTATCAGATTTGTTTGACAAGACCTTCCTGATGTGAATCCGTGCTGCCTCAGATCCTGGGCACCGATGGTTTCCAGGTGTGCCACTATCCTTTCTTTCAGCAGTGTCTCCATGATCTTCCCCACCACTGAGGTGATTCTGACTGACTTGTAGTTCCTCGCTTCCACCCTACTGCCGCTTTTGTGCAGTGGAACTACATGTGCCCTCCTCCAGTCCTCTGGAACCATGCCTGTGTTGAGTGACTCAGTGAACAGAGTGGCCAGAAATTCTGCTCATTCCCTCCGCAGCTCCCTTAATAACCTCAGGTGTATATCATCTGGCCCCTTGGCTTCATCCACCTTCAGTTTTGTGAGTTCCTCCTGAATTTTCTCCACTGTGAATGGACTGGTGTCCCCTTCTCCCCCCAATTGCCTCTGCTTCCCAACTTTGATCCTTGACCTTCTTCCTCCTAAGGGAATACTTAACAGAAGTATTTGTTCAGTATTTCTACCTTGTCTAGATCCCCTCCTTACACTGTTCCTCCTCCCCTTGAGCCTCACAACCCCGGTTTTTCTTCTATTGCTGATGTACCTATAGAATGTCTTGTCCCCTTTCTTCACAGACTAAGCTAAACCTTCCTCTGTCTGTGTCTTGGTTTTCCTAACAGCCTTCCCTGCCTCTCTGAAACATTGAAGATACACTTCCCTATCTTCCTCCCTTTGGGTCCCCTTATACTTCCTGAAACTTGCTCTGTTAGCCCTTACTTTGTCTCCCACCTCTTCAGAAAACCATAGTGATTTCTTTCTTCTTTTCCCTTTGGCCACTATTCTAATGCATTGGTTAGTTACCTCCAGAATGGTTCCAAAACAGTAGATATCTGTTTTGGAGTGTCCCCTATGGAGTCAAAGCAGAGAACTACCTCCAGTATGTCCAAAAATTAAAAGCTCAGTTAAACCATGCCTACCAGTGAGCCCACACCATGGCGGCCAAAAGAACTTGGCAAATAAGGAAAGGCATGACAGACATGTCAAGGCCCAAGAACTGCAACCTGGAGATCAAGTTTCGCTAAGAAATTTATCATTGCACAGAAAACACAACATAGTCGACAGGTGGCATTGCACACTGTTGTCAGCAAGCTGGAAAAACTACCCATGTGCAAAGTGCGTCCAGAGAATGACCCACGAGCTGTGAAAACAATGCACAGAAATCATTTACTACCTATTAGGCAAATCATCTTTGATTCTGCACCCCAAGATACTGCCCTTCCCGGGTCTGTAACCCGAGCTGCAGCCAAAAAGAAACAATTACACTCTCTGCCTGTTGTTCAAAGTTCCAAACCTGCCACCAGCCATGCTGTCATTGAAACCGATTGCAAGTCTGAATCTGATGATAGTGAATGTGCGGCCACTTATTACCCGTCCTATGACCCGAGTCAGTTGTTTCAAGGCAACCTCCTGTGTAACACTGGAAATGAAGCTGGACCCTCAGGACTGCCTAATCCTCCAGCCTTCTCCACTACTCCTATGCCCCCTGAAAGTCAGGTGCAAAGTGTGACTTCTGATATAGCTGACTCCTTGTGTTTTGTGGAATTAATTGAGCCTCAAGAGGCAAATTGTGACCATGAGAGCTCAACTGGTGACATACCAGATAGATCCGAATTGCTTGCAACTAACGATCCCGATAGTATTATGGACAATAATGTTAATGAAGATAATGATGTTGATAGTATCAGCAATGTGTTATGTGATTTAAATTCCATGGAACTTCCTCCTGATGACAAATCTGGAATTTCAGAACAAGTTAATGACAGTGTTTATGCTGAACCAGAACTCACAGAACAAGCAAATGAAAATGTTCCTATTTCAGAACTGGCAGCCAGTGCAGAAGCAACCCTTTCTTCAGAAGCTGACTTGCTGATGGATGATGAGCTGGGACTGATCAACCCAAATGCAAATGTTGGAAGGACTAAGCCTGTGTCTGCCCCTCCCAGAAAGTTTGAAAGAACAACAAAGCCTGTAGTGCGCCTTAGTTATGACTCCCCAGGAAGGCCTGTAGACCTTACAATGAATGTAGTTCACAAAGGGGTGTATATTTCTGAGAACTCTCTTCTAAAGCTAGGCTACTCTGCCACCTCAAAGTTAATGAAGTCCTCCAATCAGTATACAGTGTAACCCACTTAAGTGCATACCCCTCGGCCAGACTGAATTTATGCAGTTAACTGGGCTATTCACTAAAATGAAATACCGACTTGCTGTGTTGGTTTTAGTATGTAGAGTTATTGTGCTTTTTACTATGCAAAATCATCAAATCATCAGATACAAATACAAATGTAAAACACTGTTTAGTACTGTAGATTCAAAACATTTAATTTATGTGCAAAATACTGTATAATAATGTACTGTACTGTGAACATTAAAAACATTTAATCGCTAAAAAAGTGGATGCTTATGTTGGCGGGTAACATGCGGCTATCATCTCTGTTATAGTGAGCTGTCTCTTTTTTAAGGTGCACAGGTTTGTACAGATATCTTCGAACTCATAGTACAGTTTGAAATCCCCCTCTGCTGCAGCATTTACCTCAAGAAACTGCTGAAGCAGCCGTAGACAGTTCTGTGCTTCTGTATTTGTGGGCACATGTTCTCCCCCCTCACACTCATCATCATCCTCTTCTTCTTCAGTTGTTTGGGATGAAAGAATTTGGGCCACAATGTAATCCTCTGTCGATTCCTCGTAGCATGGGGTGTTGTCATCCGCTGCAACAAACTTTTCAAAGGTCACTGGGTTCATATCAGTCGGATGGACGCCGGCCTCCGAACCTTCGACTGCTTCAAGTTTACTAGCATCTGGAACAGCAAAATGCACTTTTTTAAAGCAGTTTTGTATAGAGACTGCTTTGACATCACTCCAGGCTTGATGAAGTGAGTGAATGGCATCGAGAACTGACAAGCGTCTTGCCACCTCGGCAGGGTTTTCTATGTCACTGGAATCATACCTAGTTAGGATTTTGTCCAGCAGTCTTCACCTGTACAGTGCCTTTAGGTTCTTTATGAGTCCCTGGTTCATAGCTTGGCTAAGTGATGTTGTGTCGGGGGGAGAAACACTATTTTTACATTTGGAAGGGTCAGAGTCAGGTGTGCACTGCAGTTATCTAGCAGGAGGCAAATCCATTTACACTTTCTTCTCATTGCTCTGTCTAGATCCCGAGCTCACTCCGAGAATAAGTCAGCAGTCATCCACGCATTGCAGTTTGCTTGATAGGTGACTGGGAGCCTGCTCACATTAACACCCTTAAGATACCTGGGATTTTTACTTTTTCCGGTGAGTAACAGCTTCTGATTATCTGAGCCACTCATGTTTGCACATATTAACACTGTGAGTCGATCCTTTGCTTTCTTCCCACTGGCTATTGTATCTGCTTTAAAAGTAAGAGTGCCATCAGGGGTAGCACAGTAAAACATTCCAGTTTCATCTGCGTTATAGACAGTGTCAGGGGTGTAATCGACAAGCAGATTTGGGAGGACAGTTCAGACCCAGTAATCAGTGGACGGGGAGTCTGCATCTTTCTTTTCCCCATGTGATTGCTTAAAAACAGTGTTGTGGCAAGATATGAATCTAGAAAGCCAGCCATTAGTCACCTCAAACTCAGGTTTTCTCTGGGGACATGACTAGCGCAGGCATGATGGTGGTTGAGTTTTAGTACCGCTCCTAGAGCATCTACCTTAAAAAGCGCCTTTTTCCAGTGACCCAGTTAAGCTTACAGTCGCTGTTGACTAGGGAGTGAGAGCGCTTGTCCATGGCATCCAGAAAACCCAAAAATAGGCAATTGAGATTTCAGTTTGGGTCGGCAGAACATCGCAGAGAGCTGGCACGGGGCATGGACCCCTCCTCACATCTGCAGGCTGGAAACACCACAGCAGAACAGTTGAGTATGTCTGCCCTAGAGCACTTGTTGGTGGGAATCCCGTCCACCACAGACGCCATGCAGCAAAAATGCAGGTGGATTTTGCATCAGTGACTGCCCAACTGGGTCACCTATAATCAGTGGTGACCGGCCTGACGGAGACCACGGCTACTCACTCCACCTACATCAGTCAACTGCAACAACGTGTGAGTGACTTGGAAGATTTGCTCCACATACTATCCCAGGAGTGTACGAATCATACAGAAATTATTGCAGTGCTACGGAAGAGAGTGGATGAACATGAAAACTGCTCCCGTCGCTCAACTATACAATTAATGGGGCTACCTGAAGGCACATAGGGGAAATTCCCAGCAGTTGGTCTGCAGCAGTGGCAGATGCAGCAACTCAAACTACCTACGGAGGCTGCAAATTATGAAATTGAGCAGGCGCACAGGGTGGGCCCCCCACATAAACCGAATGAACGTCCGAGGCACTGCTTGATCAAATACCTGTGGTACACAGATAAAGAAGTGCTGCTTGCAGCAGTGAAGAAACAAGGTTCCATCAAGTGCGGCAACTCTAGAGTGGGGATTTATAAAGACTATAGCCATGACCTGCAAAACAAGCAGCAGAAGTTCAATGGAGTCAAGGCCAAGCTATACGACCTGGGGCGGCCCTTTTCCTTTTTCTATCCAGCCAAATTGAGGATCAATCATCCAGGGGCCCCACCTAAAACCTTCCATAACTATCGAGAAGCAGAGAAATGGGTGGCTGGGGTGGTTCAGCAGGAGGGGGAGAGATTGCCGCATTACTGAGTGACAAAAGAAAAAGCCCTTTGTTGATGCCCAAGGTTAGTGGATTTTCTGATGAAAGTGTTTGGTGTTACTGGTAGCCTCCTCCTTTTGACTGGGTACCCTCCTAAATAGCAGCCATCTTTTCACTGCGGACCCCTCTCTGGCTTCTTATGAAAGTGCTGTAACAGTTGACCATGTGGGCCATGAAATCCTGTAAAGAACACGAGGAAGACTAAATTGACCTGCGTCAGGACTCAGCGGCGAGCCCACCATTGAAATGGAGCAGCAGGAGTCAAGTTAAACATTGGGGGAGTCATCTAGTTCAGGTACTGTGGTTTTGGCTCTGGTATGGAGGAAAAATTGTGTGCTGGTCTGCTGATGCTGGAAACTTTGATCTGCAGGTTGCCAGGATTTCCGAGATGTATACCGATCTGGTCAACCCAGCAACTTCTTGTGACTGGCCTGGGGGCGAGAGACGGACCAACCTGACCACATCTGGGGATGTGGGTACCGGCGGGTGGTGATTGTCTTGTGGAAGCTGGCACATCGCATGGAGGATCATCAGGCAAGTGCACCTCCTTGTATGTTCAGCACGTTGGTGACTGCATTGGTGGGGTGCATGCATCAGCATGAAACTTGGAAATGGCTGGATGACTCACAGCATGATCTATATGCTTTATAACGTGCTACTTCATAGAGGCTTCGGGGGGGGGAGAGGTTGGGGCTGCCACAGACACAGATGCAGGAATAAAAGGGGGCTTAAGTCTATGCAGCATATTACCTTAAAGCCTGTGGATCTAGGGAGGGTAGTTTCAAAAGGCTCGATGGTACCTCTAGAAGCGGGGGGGAGGTGGAGTTAAAGAGGTGTATGTTTGTGGACTAAATTTGGACACCAATCAGTTGCATGTTAAACTGCATGAAATTTCTTAACTTATAGCATGTTTTTGTTACTTGCCTGTGTCCAATATTTTGTCAATCTTATATGCTTATAACTGAGACTGGGAGGTGGGGGGGAGGAGGTAAACTGACCTTAGGATGGATACTTTGTTTTACAGGGTGGAGGATGCCATGAATTCCACCCCTGAAGAACAGTACCAGGACTAAAGCTGATGGCAGGTAAGGTGGTCGTTTCTTAATACTTTTTTTTACTACTGCCTGCCACAGAAGGATTGGTCAGCTGTCAGCTCCATGTATTAAGGTCAGTGGATTCGAAAATATGTTAAACAAATAGATGCTCAGGTGACTCCAGAGACTCACCATCTACAACAGAGGGACTTCTGACAGGGCAGGGGGTTGCACAGTCAAGAAGGGGTATGGGGGTACAAAAGGGGTTAGTTTGGTTGCCCTGTTGGCACAAATAGTTGATATGTTGGGGGACGGCAATGTTAAAGGTGGGAGAGAGGGAAAGAAATTCTGTTTTGCTAAGGGACAAAAACACTTGGTGGAGAGGAGTCACAGGTATCGAGGGAAATACATCTTTAGAGCTCCGTAACATCACAGTGCAGTGATAATAGGATAGTGATTTTAGATAAAAATAAAAATGAGTAGCTTAACTAAGGTGGTGATGTGGAATGTCAATTGTCTAAAATCAGTGTTGAAAAGAAGAAAGGTCATGAATGAAATAAAAAGGGCTCAGGCCCACATTATCCTTATGCAGGAGACTCCCATTTCTGCGCAAGAAGCATTAAAAACTAAACAATATATGGGAGGTCAGTGGATCTCGGCTTGCTATTCCACAAAAGCTAGGGGTACCTCTCTGGATACCTAGAAATCTGAGGGTTAAGACTCACAAAGTAATTAAGGTTGGGGGAGGTAGGTATGTCCTGGCCCACCTGACAGTAGAGGATGGAAGTCCCATTTCAGTGGGTTCAGTTTATGACCCTAATGTGTATGATCAGGGTTTTTTCAGCACCTAGCCCTGGACATGTCTAATTTGCCGGGCTCCTGGGTGATAGGGGGACTATAATTGTGTCAGTGTTGTAACTCTGGACAGATCCAATCCCGCTCCCATGCCAATGTCAAAGAATGCACTGACCCTAAGAGAAATAGAACGGGCCTATACCCTGGTAGATGTATGGCATCACCAGAACCCCACTAATAGACAGTACAGCTTCTACTCTCATACCCACAGCTCTTACGCTACACTTGACTGGGTATTGGTCAGTGCCCCTCTCATAGGTGGTATGGGATCAGCTCAATACTCCTCAGTTTTGGTATTGGACCACACATACTTACAAGTCCAGGTGGACATGTGTGGGGGGAAAGACTACTTCAGGGGGCATGGTGACTAGATCCCTTATTGTTGAAAGATGGGGGACTTCCTGGCTTACAGTATATGACTAAGTCACTTGAGGAGTTCTGGAACCATAATAAAAGGGCAGATACCTCACACTCGGCCAGAAGGGAAGCCATGAAAGCATATATAAGAGGTCAGGTAATTTTCTACTCTGCTCACAAAAAAACAGAGACTCAAATAGATCTGGAAAGGCACAGACAATGAATTATAGCCTTTGAAGAGGCTCACATGAGAACCCCCCCCCCACACACACAGCCTTTATACAGAATAGTGCAACAACTGAAGTGGGGGTTCAATCTATTAAACATTGCATGAATTGAAAGAGCAATTCTGCTATCAGAGCCATGACCTGCTTTGATGGGGATAGGGGAGGAAAGTTCTTAGCCTGGCAGCTAAAAAAGAGGGAAGGAGATAGATCTAGCACACAAATCCAAAAGGCAGATGGGGAATTCACAACATCCACCAGGGAAATTGGGGATGAATTTAGCAAATTTTACCCCACAGCAAATGCAAGTTTTCTTTGATAAAGCCCCCCTACAGACCTTGTCTCCTGAAATGGCAGGTGAAGCACACAGGCTGCTAGAGATATCTGAGATATCTAAGGCCATTAAGTCCCTAGCAGGTGGGAAGGCACCAAGCCCGGATGGTCTACCTATTGATTTTTTCAAAGCTTTTAGGGAGCAGTTAGTAAGCTCTCTATTTGATGTCCTCTAGGAAGGATTGGCTAATGGATCATTACCACCATCTATGAGGGCTGCCACTATCACCGTCCTCCCTATACCAGAGAAAGGCCCTGCACACTGCGCCTCATATAGACACATCTCTTTGCTCACATTTGACTATAAAATATTGGCTAAGGTACTGGCCTCCCGGCTGGAGCCTATACTCCCTGTGCTTATACATATTGATCAAACAGGATTTGTGTGCGGTAGACATGGGAAACATAATATTAGGAGGACCATAAATATTCTGCACTCATGGGGCAAATCTGCCACAAAACATGAGGCAGCCATATTAGTGCTGGATGCAGACAAAGCATTCGACAGAGTCGAATGGAGTTACATGTTTGAAGCCCTGAAATGGCAGGGGTTGGGGCTGGGGATCATGAAATGGATTAAGACACTATACACAGTCCCAAGTGCCCAAATATTAGTGAATGGTGTACTATCCGCCTCCTTTACATTGGGAAGGGGCACAAGGCAGGTCTGCCCCTTATCCCCAATTCTCTATGTCCTGGCACTAGAACCACTGGCAGCAGCCATTAAATACCACACAGGAATATGTGGGTTCAGGGGTGGAGGGAAAAAACACAAAATAGCATTGTATGCTGATGACATTCTTTTATACCTACAGAACCCTGGGGAGTACCTGCCTCTGATACATGATCTGTTGCAAGGATATATACATACATACATAGATACATAGACAGTGTCGGCAGATAAGGGCCTATGGCCCACCTAGTCTGCCCATTTGAGCTTGTAAGTTCAGTTTGTTTTCCTAGAAGTCTATTTCCCCTTACCCCTGACCTCTAGAATTCCTTTATGTCTATCCCATGCATTCTTAAATCCCGTGATTGTTTCAGCCCCCACCACTTCCTCTGGCAGGGTGTTCCACTTGTCCACCACCCGTTCTGTGAAGAAATTCTTTCTCATGTTTCCTCTGAATCGTCCTCCCTCCAACTTCATCCCATGCCTCTAGTCCTGAAACATCTTTTCGCTTAAAAATAGTGTTTTCCTGCACCCTGTTCCTCCCTGTAAGATACTTGTATGTCTCTATCATATCCCCTCTCTCCTCCTCTCCTCCAGGAGTACATGTTCAGTTCCTTCAACCTGTCTTCATAGGACTTGTGATGCAACCCATGCACCATCTTGGTTGCCCTCCTCTGAACCTTCTCTACCCTGTCTATGTCCTTACATGGTATGGTCTCCAGAACTGTACACTGTACTCAGGTGGGGCCTCACTAGTGTCTTGTATAGCGGGAATTATGCCTCCCTTTTCCTGCTGGTGATGCCCTTGCCTATACATCCCAGGATCCTATTTGCTTTACCTGATGCCTTGTCACACTGTTTCCCTACCTTGAGGTCATCAGAGATGACAACCCCAAGATCCGTTTCCTGCTTGGTGCATGCTATATCCTCACCCCCCAACTGATATATTGTGCCAGGGTTTTTGTGCCCCATATGCATTATCTTGCACTTCTTTGCATTGAATTTCAACTGCCAAACCCTTGACCATTATTCAAGTTTCTGCAGGTCCCTTCTCATTCTGTCTACACCCTCTGGTGTGTCTACTCTGTTACAGAGCTTTGTGTCATCAGCGAACAGTGAAATTCTGCCTTCTATATCCTGTGCAATGTCACTGATGAAGATGTTGGGGGCACTGTCAGGCCATAAGGTGAACTGGACAAAAAGTGAACTCCTCCCGGTGGATCAGTTTGGCAGGCATAGACTGGTGCAGGTTTTGAGAGGGCCTGATAATGGCCGATAATGTAAAATATATGGAGATCCTAATTTTGGCAAAAATTGGAACACTAAAAGCCCAGAACTATGGCCCCTTAGTGAGAAGACTGGGCCTGGACTGTGAAAACTGGCAAAACTTGCCCTTAACCCTGATTGGTAAAGTAAACATGGTAAAGATGATGATATTACCAAGATGCTTATACCTGTACCAGTCTCTGCCTGTTCGGGTACCCTCCACACACTTTAAGCAGATTAATTCCCTGATTCATGGCTTGATCTGGAGGGTTAAAGCTGCCCGAACCAAAAGATTGGTGTTACAAATGCCATCCAGTAAAGATGAGTTGTGCCTCCCCAATTTCCAGCTGTATTATCTGGCTGCACAACTGGCGTTTTGGCCGGGGGGAATGAACCCTCAAAGGCTGGACTGGATGGAGATGGAGGAAGAGCAGATTGGGGGATCCCTGAAGCATATGTACTTTTCTAGAGGACTAGGATCCAGGGTGAAGTCAAATACCGGTAACCCCTGCACAATGGCCACTATGGGGGCTTGGCATACTGCGCATAGTAAGTTGGGGTGCAAGGTGGGGGTAAATCACTCTCCATACTCAGACCTGACCACAGTTTTAAAAGATAGAGGTGCTTATACAGTCCACTTGCACCAAAGATTGAGAGTTTGGAATGCCATTGGAATTGGATGTGCCTTACAGTTATTTGAAGGGGGCAGGATCCTAGAATTATCTGAAATTAGAGCTCATTACTCAATTGATCCTGGGGACTACTTCATTTAGCAATTAGTACATCACAGATTTGGGGACATCATGAATGAAGCATCTGGTTGGGCTGAGCCTACACCTTTTGAGGAGAGCTTATATAGTCAGTCCCCTTCCAGGGACGAAAGCATTATCCGTTTATTATCACACACTATTGGGAGCAGAACCAGACCAGCCACAGAACATCAGATTCAAGTGGAAAAGTGACATTGGTGTTAATTTAGATCACAGTGTCTGGAAGTTGGCCGTGAAGTACCTCAACACATGCTCCAGGAATAAAAGGTTGCAGCAGGTGCAGTTCAATTTATTGTATAGAACCTATTTATCCCCTCTAGGCTTCATGTCATGAGCACTGACAACTACCACACCTGCCCTAAATGTCAACACGAGCAGGCTGATTTCTTGCATATGGCCCTGACCTGTGTGAAAATCGCTCATTTTGGGCGGAAGCACACAGAATAATGGAAGCAACCCTCTCAACCAAGTTACCCTGCACCCCGCTGGAATTGCTACTAGGTGCAGAGCCACTAAGGGATTAGAGACAGACTGCCCATCCTCTCTGGGAAATTGCATTGGTCAATGCAAAGAAAACACTGGCTCAGACATGGATGTCATGTAACCCCCCCCCCCCATCAGTACAACAAAGGGTAAGCAACCTAAGGCAGTGTCTCACACTTGAAAAGGTTCAACACTCAGCTAATGGTACTAAGGGTACCTTTCAAAGAATTTGGGACCCCTAGGAGAGGGCTATTGAAGCTGGAATAATTCCAGTATAATCTTGGCTGGATTAGCGGAATGTACAATGCTTTGGGTACTTGTATACACTTCACCCCAGCCCCCCTGGGTAGCATCTATATTTCCATCTTTCTTAAGTACACAGTTGCATTCCAACCACTGTCACTGGTTAACCCTATATTGTTACCCATTTCTCTAACTGAAATGAGTTGTTGTGTATAATCACTAAGATAATCTGATGTATGCGGAAACATTTATAATGATGTACTTGTTATCTGTGATCCTGAAGTCAAGCAAATATCTGTGTAAAATAATATTGTTCATGAGGTACTGCAACTTGTCTTAATAAAAATATATAAAAAAAAAAAAACTCAGGTTTTCTCAGGCCGTCTGCGAGCTTCTTGGTCTTGTGCTGTAACAGAGGATGGATGTCAGCAGCTCTGGCTTGCTCAAACCATAGCAGAAGGGCTTCATCAATGGCGGAGTCTTTACCCTCCTTCTTTCTTTTCCTGTTGCGGTTGCTGTTCCCTTCAAACTTGACTGGGATTCGATCTTTGCTTCTCTGTAGATGGCAAATCTGAGGTTGTGAGACACCCCAGTGCTGTGCCACCACAGACTGTGTCCTACCAGACTGGGACAGCCTTTTTAGAGCCTCAACTTTCTGAATTAAGGTGAGCTCTTTGTTTCTCTGCTGAGGGCTGTCCGACTCCACATTACTCGCCATTATTTCTTGCTTGCCTGAGGTGATCATGAGTTGACTTTGTATGGGGATTTAAATAGTCTGGATGATGCTGTAACAAGCTCTAGCAGCACTATTAACACCTGGTGCGGTTAAGTCTAGTAGCTGTTAATGGCATGTGGATTGCACCATTGTCAGCTGGAGCAATTCAGTGCTCCACCTAATGATGAAACTAGCCTGACAGCTGAGAGAAGGCAGTACTCTAGTCACATTTTTAATCCACTTAAACAGGATTCCCAATCCATTAAACAGATTTTTTTTAAGCTGGAAAGTATAGCAAAGAAAATGGGACGGCATTATAATAATATTCATTTAACCTAAATATACGCTTAAGCGATATTTATGTGTGTTCGACTGTACTAATGCCCTTGCCCCATGCAGTCCAAGCTTAGCTGATAGGGTCAGGCACCAAGCCATGTGGATTAGTGTGTGGGCGGTAGTACAAACAAGCACTGTATGAACATTGTGTGTAACTACTTGAACCAGTTGCAGGAAAAAAAAAGTGTAGTTATTCTGCATCCATTGTAAAAAGCAGAAAGTATAGTAATGTTGTTGTTATAATTAGTCTACTTTTCTCTAATGCATCAGAATTTATTTTATGGTATACCAATGAAACATGGATGTATTTACATATAGTGTTTTCTATATAGAAGTGTATTATGTGTAGATTTGACGCGGACACCAAGTTTTTCCAGGCATGGAAGACAGTAACCCCCCCTTCAATTTTTATTTACCTTAATGTCTTCCTGGGCTTCTTAAATGCCCACTGTCAGGCTGGTGTCCCATCTTAGAGTAATTCTGTTTATCTGCGTGAGAGTGCCATATTGAGCCTCTGCACCTGTTCATTTAAGAGACCAGCTAATCTGTGTTAGTAAATGGTCTGAGCTGGGTCCAAGTGATTTAGGGCTTGCGATCGGCAAGACAGCGCTTTGTTTTACTCCACTCTGCAGTCAATATTTGTGCAGAGGGAGCCTATGTAGGAACTGTACTTATTTACTGTTTATGTGCCATTATATTTGAAGGGGAGATGTTGTTTAACCTGCCTTCTTTAAAGTTTGTCTATCTTAATGGAAGCCACCATGCTAGGTCCGGGACTTCTAGTAATTGGACCAATAAAACCGGGGAACCTAAAATGGATCTTGGTCCCAGTGTTCTGTGGAAAGGAAAATCTGTAGTTTCTGTAATTTTCAGGTTGGCTCCTAAACTAACCTGGAGGAGGAGCTCGAACTGTGACTGCCAGCTTCCTCAGCAAACCTGCATGCTGGATTTACAGGGTAATCCCCAGTGTGCCATGAGACAGTGGATCAGTTAGAATTGGAGGTTGAAGTGTGAACAGCTCAAGCTTACGAGCAGCTGCTCCCTGAAGGAGCATAGGGGATCGGCGAGAAGAGGCCTAACTTGTCTCCCTGCCGCATTCTCCTGCTTAGGACTGCTTGATAGCAGAGGTTGGAGCTTTCCAATTAAAGGGGATAGAAGCGTTACCAGTGCAACTTGTGATTTGCGCTGAAGACTTGCTCCTGTGAAGCGATCGGCCCAGCTTGTGTGCGAGACATGCTTGGATCAAAAGATTTGCTCAGTTAAGCTGCTTAATTGCAACCAGACTGCATTCAAACTGTCTAGAGAAACAGCTACTTATTTTAAATGTGCTGAATGTGTTATGAGGGTCGAGACCTGCTTGCCCACAGCCAAACCTATTACACCAGCTGGAGGCTTTCTCAGCAGATGATTATGAACTTTGCCAGACTGCTCATTCTGCATGGGCCTTGCCAATTCGGTCCAGACTGCAACCTCTATACCAGAGACTGTTTCGGCAAGAGATTGGCTTCGGGGATCCAGCCCCTGCACAACAACAACATGCAGGTAGCAGCCACCTGGAGAAAAGGCCATGAAGAGGAGGTGCATTGTGTCAGCCCTGCTTCCCCATGCTCATCGGTGAATCCCACGAGGTCTCCATATCTCCTGCCTTTCAGCAGAAACCTGGTAGCATTAGTACAAGCAGGGTAGCTCCCTACAACAAGTGTTTAAATCATCTGTGGTACCATCTAATTGCTTCATTTCACTGGGTTTTTAAGGGACTTAGCCAACTGGCTCGGAATAAAAATAATCTGGTTGTTTTGCATGTTAATTGACTTCCTTTCCATCAAGGGTCCCAACATCAGCTGCAACAGCAGTCACTCCTGGGCACTGCCTCTGGCTAGCCAGACTTTCCATCCTGGGTACCCAGCGTTGTGTGACTGTCAATTGGGGACTGAAAGTGCATGCCAAAACTGAACCAAGTCAAATTGCTAATCATTTGACTAGATTCATGCTCCTTCCTTGTTCACTGCCCCTAAATAAACCTGATTGTCATTTTTTCAAGTTTAACCTGGCTAGTGTGCATATTATTAGTTAGGTCACAGTGCTGAAAGTGTACAACTGTATTGCTAACCTTATTTTACAGGGGGTCTCCAGGGAAATTGCTGCAAATCCAACCCTGGTGGTAAGTGTGGAGGGTATTAGCATATTAGTACTGTTTGATACTGACTGTAAAGTTATTGCTGCATCAGGTACTGAGCCACTAGGAGGGCTGGTGGGTTGTCATAGCTTCCCAGAGGGCTATAGCAGAGCAACATCCCCAATACCATTACTCTGGGTGGAAGCACCTTATTAGTGAACACAGGCCACTCAGCCTGTGTCCAGACATACAGGCAGTTGTAGTAGCCCTTGGAATAGCGCTGTCTAGGGATTACACTAGCAAGAGTGTTTGAGACAGCTGGGGGATGTTAACAGGTATATGGGATTGGAAGCGGACCCATTAACTATATTAGGAAGCCATCAAAGATTTGTTAGAACATGGGTCAAATATTGGATGGCTAACAGAGGATTAAAGAGATCTTTTAATCTGTTAAGAAAAAACCAAAAACAAAACATGACCCCCATTTTCTACACACTCCCTAAGATTCACAAGGACACCCACAACCCACCAGGCAGACCAGTAGTTTTTTTTTAATTTAATTTTATTTATTTGAAAGTTGATGACCGAGAAAGGCACACTGAGCCATGGCTTGTTTCCAGGTGCAACTCGAGGAAAGGGAAGGGAAATATGTGTACAGATGCAAACTGATTTATAAAACCAGATTAAGTTATTGGTGGAATTAGTGAAAGGAGGAAATTTGGCCAGGACATAGGGGAAGTTCCCCTACAGTTTGGGTAGGAGGCACTGTTGTCTGTGGATGCAAGATGACGACTAGAGTGCAGTTTGATGTGGACATTGCTAAAGCAGGGGGAAATTTGGCCCCTCTCCTACTTGCTATACCTACAACTGCTTTGACATGTTCTGGTCCTGTGGGACGGGGAACTGAGTAGCTTGACACTGTACAACGGCAGGAGTGTTGTGCACCTGATTCGGATTCACGTGCAGCACGGGTGCCTCTCTGGTATGAGGTGGAACTCCAGGTCCATGACACACTAGATTCAAAAAAATCGTATTTGCTTGGACTAATGGCTGAAGAGGATGCTGCCTATGAAAAGGCTAAAGAACAACTATTTGCCTTGCAGGAAATTACTCCGGTGATTTGGCACAGGGCTGTTTTGTGTGGTAAAGGCCGAGCGCTTGAGGAGGATAACTTCTGGGACCAGCAGTGGCTGTCTACGGGGATACTGCCCCCAAATAAAGTAACATTTTCCGTTGTACATACTTTTCCACATAGACCTTTTTCAAGCACTTCTACTGTACCTGATTCGACTGTGTAGCAGCAGTGATGAACTCACTGCCTCTTGACTGGTCTGCTGCTGCAGCCATTGCACTGCCATCCTTTCCACTGCACTCTCAGGTCTCTTCTGGAATAAACAATCAGGCCCCTATGTGCGCTTCTCTGGGACAGTCTAAACCCATATGTGACCCTTTAGCAACATGCAGGGCAGGATACTCACCCTGTGACTGATCTCTGGTTAAAGCACTTTCAGAGGCTGGGTGGACAAGGGATGCCATAGGCTGTGACCTTTCTGGACACCTTGTGCAGCATCAAACTTGATTCTTGAGCCTTATTTGATGGGGCTCCCTTTGCAGACATATGTGGTTGTTCTCCTGGTTACCAGGAGCCAGAGCCAGTGGATCTAACGGCTTCCGGCAACATAGACCAGCATTAACATCTGTCTCTCCCTGTATTCTGACTCCACTTTCTGCAGCACCAGAACACTCTGTGAGGGTTGGTGGGGAACCTGTACCATTGTTCCCAATGAATGAAGTTGATGCCGTTTCTCCTGTCACGGATGGGTGTTTGGATGCGGATCTGCGTGTCTCAATACTGGCGAGTTCTGCACAGCTTAATACAATCGGTGATGTGACCCCCCACCTATGATTCTTTTCTGGGCAGACCAAGTTGAGCTTACTGAGCCCCCCCAGCCTCGGCCACCTGACCAGAAGGTCAGCAGCCTGTGTTAAGCGCAGAAGTGGTTTCAGTTTCGACAGGCTGATGTCTTTTCTAAAGCACCAGCTCTTTTCCAGTGGAGGAATGCGGTATGTCTTTTCTATAAAGGGGAGTTGGATACTCCACCCAATAGAATCGACATTTGTTGAAAGACTCTTTGCATATTACCCCTGCTGAGTTATATGCCCTGCTGCATTCATCATAGGATGGCTATTTTGACTTGAGTTTTCAGAACCCTGTGTTCCTGGACAGATTCTAGTCCCTGTATAACTCCCTGAAGGACACTCCATTCTGAGTATTGTTCCAGGCTATTCCTCTGATTAAGACTGTGGTACATACAGTGACTATTGTGTTGAAAAATGAAGGGGTTAATGTACAAGATGTGCATTACTGGCTCTTACAACATTATGAGGTGATGAGGAATCTGGAACCCATTCTGGATACTGAGCTTTTCTGGACTGGTCATTGGCATTTTAAAGTAAAGCTTCTTCATTCAGCTTCAGGGCTGCAAAATCAACCTAGTATGTTTTTTTCTTGCCCATGACAGGGTACATTGTTTTTACTCTGGACAGCCCAAGACCTGTTTGCGTTGTGGGTTGGACTCACCTTTCAGCACTGCTTGCAATAAAATTTGCTGCAATCTGTGCTTAACCCTAGGACATATGAGTTTCAAGTGCACCAATGACTTGTGCTGCAACCTATGTGATGAGTCTGGTCATTCATACAGGACATGCCAGTGGGTGATGCACAATCTAGAGGAGCCAGATCAGCAGGATTCCTTTTTGGAGAAGGCACATTGGATACTCAACAGAAACAAAAGAAAGAGTTGATGACTGCCTTGGCCCATCAGGAAGATTCAGAAGCTTTGGATTCTACCCTGATTTCAGTTTCCACTGCTACACTGCTGCCAGTTCCCCAGACTCTGTCTCTTTTGACACCCTCTGCAGTGGCTGTTTCTCTTGTCATTAATACCACTGCCACTGCCTCCTCCACCACTGGCACCCCTGCACTGTCACAGGGAGACCCTCAGCATGAGGACATGGACATGCCTTCTCTGGACATGACTGGGGTAAGTCAGAAATGTTCATTACGCTCCCTCCAATGCGGTACCCAGTCCTTCAAAATTGCTTTGGAGGGACCTCCTCCTATTCTTTTGTCGAATACATTTGAGACTTTGGGGGTCATGCCCATGGATAGGGAAAAAGGGTGTGATTCAGATGCCTCTTCATGTACTTCCTTGCCTGTTTTTGTCACCATGAATACAGAAGATGACACCTCCCCTCTTCGTGCTACAATGAAGCATAGGAAGAAACTTAAAATGGTGACTTGAAGTGCTCTGGTAGACCACAGGGATGACTCTAAATAGAGCTAGTTTGGACCCCCCCCCCCATTACTTTTCCCTACTTTATGGCTCTCATGCTAAAATTAGTGGCTATTAATATGAATAGTATTAAATCTCTTGCCAGAAGGACACTACTGTTTTCCCTCTTGAAGGACCTTTCCTTTGACGTGTTCTTTTTTAAGGAATACAAGGTTACAGACTTTTTCTGAAGTTTACTATCCAGAAGACAGTGGTGCTGGGGCCCTTCCTTTTGGTCATTTGGTGCAGATCCCTGTGATGGGGTGGGCATTATTTTTAAAGGGGGAGATTTTGCTGTCCTAAGATTAGTTGAGATTGAACCAGGCAGGGCCCTCCTTTTGGAAGTGCAGTTCCAAGGGGTCCGTTTTTGTTTTATTGACATTTGTACCCCCTAGATAAAAAAGGCAAGGGTGGATATGTTTCAGTCTATCCATCATTACCTACATACTTACAGACATGTGGTATTTGAAGGTGATTTATGTTACGATCGGGGGCCAAAATGGACAAATTGTTTTGTGACAGCAATGCTCTTACTAAGATCTTTAAGGATGTCTACTTGAAGGATGTCTATTGGAACCACTTCCAGACAGGTGGTTCCACGTATATTAGAGGGGTCCTGGCATCCAGCATTGATTTTCTGTTTGCTTCTAATCATCTTTCTTCACCGGATGTGCAATTTCTGCCCATGGAAACATTTATATCATTTGTTGTTGGGGGGTACCCTTGGGGAGACAGAGTCCAGATCCATGGGGAGGGGTTATTGGCATATAAATAACTCAATTTTGCTTAAGTTCACTATGAAATGCACTGTTTTAGAGCTTTTGTGGGCTTGGCAGTCCATCACAAGCTTGACGGATGATTTGGGGGCTTGGTGGGATGAGAAAAAGGGAGATCTCACCACCTTGTTCACCAGATTGCTTACATTTCATGGGAGGTCTGATTATTTGAGATATCTGACCTTGTGTTCTAATAATGGTTCTTACCCTCATGCAAGGGAGCTATGATGATTTCTCCTCTCAGATCAGCAGTATTAGGGAACAAATAAGGGCTTGTCAATATGACAGAAGTAAGTCCCTCATATTGTAACATCAAAATGGGACTCAGGGGGCAAAATATCTGGGGAACCCATTTGAATCTTGTAAAACTTGTGTGAAACTTAGGAACATCACAAGGGTCTTCTCCCATATGGGGAACCTGATTTGGGACAAAGAGGGCATTATGACACAGGTTCAGAAATATCTTTGGCACATGTTTAGTGACCCTGGTCCCTGATTATTGGTGGAGATAAGAGACTGGAAGGGGAAGGAAGCAATTCATTTTAGTGAAGTGACTGTTGATTTTTGCTGATTTTATTGCTGTTGTTATTGTTTCTTTTCATATTGTTACTTTCAATTTGTACCAGGTTGCTTTCTGGATTCATTTGGAAAGTTACCTGTTTGGGGAATTTTGTAGCTGCAGCTGAGTGTTTCTGTGGTCGTTTGCTGGTGTGGCTGATTGTCTCTGGTGATCAGGAAGGAATAATCAGTTTCATTTCAGTGCAGAACCTGCTCATTGTTAGTTTTAGTTCTTTTATGCTGCTTATTTCATTTGGGATACAGTTTTGCTTAACTTGTGTATTTTTAATACCTTAATTTTATAGGTTAGGAACTGTGAAATGTCTAGCCCTGTAGCTTTGCGAAGGGGTGCTAATTGTCGTGCCTGGGGCCTCAGCAGAGCTGCTGCTAACTGGAGGTGGGGTTGAGTCAGAGTGGTGTAGCTGCTTACCTGTTAGATTCTCATTAGAGGCTGGAAGGGGAAGGAAGCAATTCATTTCAGGGAAATGACTGCTGATTTTTACTGATTTTATTGCTGTTATTATTATGAGCATATGAACATACGAATCTGCCAGCAGAAACAGACCACCCAGTCTATCAATGTCTGCCCGAGTGTGTAGATAGCCCCATAGATTGCAGCTTCCCTAGCCCCCTCCCCATCTGTCATTCCCATGATGGCCTTTGCCCCCTCCACCCAGACCCTCCCTCATGCTCTGTCCCACACCCTCTTAAAACTTCTTACTGTCGTACATGATACCACCCCCTCTAGTACAGCATTCCATTTAGACACCACCCTCTCTGTGAAGTAGTGCCTCCTTATCTCCCTCCTAAATCTTCTGCCCTCCAATCTTAGTCTATGCCCCCTTGTATCCCTACCCTTCCTCGGTTTAAACACCTCTTCAGTGCTGGCTTTGTTTATCCCCCTCAAATACTTGAATGTTTCAATCATATCACTTTTCTCCCTCCTCTCCTTGAGTATGTACATATTCAGCTCACTCAGCCTGTCCTCGTAGGCCATGCCCTCCATCCCCTGTAACATTTTTGTTGCCCTCTATTGCACTCCTTCCAGTAAATTAATATCTCTCTTCAGATACAGTCGCCAGTACTGCACACAGTACTCCAAGTGCAGCCTGATCAAAGATCT
Organism: Neoceratodus forsteri; assembly: GCA_016271365.2. Classification (NCBI taxonomy): domain Eukaryota; kingdom Metazoa; phylum Chordata; order Ceratodontiformes; family Ceratodontidae; genus Neoceratodus; species Neoceratodus forsteri. The sequence goes on from CM028133.1 coordinate 68,360,109, forward strand.
GTAGAGGGGCAGGATTTCCTCCCTATGCCTGGATGAGAAACCCCTTGTGATACAGCCCAGCATCTTGTTCACCTTAGCTGCTGCTTTCCTGAATTGGGTAGAGTTGTTCATGCTCCTTGTTACCAACTCCTAGGTCCTTCTCTTCTTCAGTGATTCCTCAGCTTCCTGGCTATTTTTTCTTTTGCAGTTTATTGACCTTGATAAAAGTACTAATTTTAGCAGGCTCATCAGATAACCTCATAGTCTTCAGGTGAAGCTACCTCTGGCTGCAAGCTGCAACACTGGACTTAAGATTTGCAAGAAAGTGAGTAGTGCTCACAACAGAGAGGTGAACTTTACAATTTACAATTGTGTTTGGTTTGAAGCAGATTCCTTAGGAAAGTTAATATTCTTCAGGTGGAGGATACTTCTAACTGAAGGGTGAAATAAGCAACTCAGAATTATCAGAAAAGGCAGTCTTTCAATCAACAGAGGGAGGAGTTTGCTTTACTTGTGTTACAAGTGTTAAGGTTTTCAGTGCAGGAAGAGTTTAAACCCACATAGGCTAAATACTGTTTTCTGTGTCTGCCCTTCTGCACAGCTGGCGTGTTTTGGGGCTGACTGTTTTCAGAGCACAAGTCACCAGGCTCTTTTGGGGCTGGGGAGGTTTACCTGTGTCTGACTTGGATGTTTGGATTTTTCTCTGTTTGATTAGCAGGGTATTTTCTCTGTCAAATTGGTTTGAAGCAGTATTACAAATTGTTGTGTATGGCATCTTGCTGACAGGAAGGCACTCATCGCATCGGTAGGTCAGAGCATTTAACTGATTGTTTCATGAGGGCACAGTTTAGGCCCAACCCCTTCCCACCCCTCACCCCACCCACCCCTGGAAATAGTTCATTTATACCTGGGGTTCTGACATCATTTCCTCAAGAGGGCAAGGTACACATCACTGTCATATCCTGTCTAGCACACTGCACTGACAATATAAGCATACACATTATATAAATACATATATTTCTATATAACGCACCAATCACACACACACACAAAAAAAAAACTAAACAAGGTAGACAGTTATGTGGGGAGTAGTACAATGTAATGGCTGTGGGGCAGCAGTCTTCCGGGAGTCTTTCTGGAGGCTGAGATGCTGCCCTGTTTGCAGACAACTATCTGCCCTGAGGGAGGAAGTTGCCCACCTTCAGGCTGCACTGGACAGCGGCAAGGGAACCTCCCCCATCCAGGGAGCACCACAGCCACCACCACTACCTCAGAGGTTGCGAAGAAAGCACAGCAGTTGGACCACAGTGGGCTCAGGGAGGGTTAGGGTGGTGGAACAGAGGCACATCCAGTCAGTTGTTACACTCCACAATCCATACACCATTCTGGGGGAGCATAGTTCCCCTATGGATGCACCCGCAGAGGAGACTTAGGAGGGTGCAGACAACTGTCACAAGGGAGGCCCTCAGGAAGGAGGCAGAGGGCACCACAGGGAAAGAAAGCAGCTCCTGGTGGGGGACTCAATTATTAGGGGGATAGAACTGGGGGGAGCAGGGAAAACTGAAGTAAGGTGCCTGCCTGGTGCCATGGCTTGGAGGGACAGGAAGCGCATCCTTAGGATCATGAGAACAGTTGCACGGGAGTCTGAGCTGGACATCATTGTCCACCTAGGGACAAATGACTTGGCTCATCATGAGATCAGAGCAGTGCAAAAGGACTTTGTAGAGTTGTGGAGGGCTTAAGACAAGTAGCACACACAGTATCCTTCTCAGAGGTGCTGCCTGTCAGTGGCATGAGTGAGGCAGGGTACTTTGCACCATGCAGTTTAACAAATGGTTAAAAAATGGTGTGGAGCACAGGGGTTTGGCTTCATTGGGACTGGGGTTCCACCTGGAGGACACCAGCCTATACTGGCAGGATGGTCTTCATCTGTCCAGGAAGGAACAAGTCTTTTGGGCAATCAGTTTAAATGCTTCATTGGCAAGCCTTTAAACTAGTCAAGGGAGGCACTGATAAGCAGAAGGAAAATCCCAGCCTCCCCCTACAAAACAGGATACTAAATGAGAAAAAGACCAAGATAGAAAGGTCAGTGGGGGTTGCCGCTACAGAAGGTAAAGCCATCAAAAAATGGAGAGCAATGAGTACCAATGCCTGTAGTCTGAGTAACAAGCTTCCTGAATTAGTGGCCTTGATGGAGGAGGAAGATCTGGATATTGTGGCAGTCACAGAAACGTGGTACACACAGAACCATGACTGGGACGTAAACATACCAGGATACACTATCTACAGGAGGGACAGGGAGGGTAAAGAGGAGGAGGGTAGCTCTCTACATAAGAGAAGAAATCAAAGCAACAGAACAAAAGGGTAAACAGGGAGAGAGAAGCACTGTGGGTCAATTTGGAGGCAGCAATGGCACCACAATCCGCACAGGGCTGTATACAGACCCCTCTCAGGGGAGGAAATGGACAGGAAATGATAGAAAGTATACTTAGAATGGCAGATAAAGGGAGATATTGCTGATGGGTGATCTGAATATGCCAGATGTTAACTGGAGTGCAGTTGCAGCAGCCACTTCTAAGAGTGGGGTTATTCTGGATGCCCTACAGGGGCATGCCTTAGGCGACTAGTATTGGAGCCCACTCGAGAGGAGCAATCTTAGACCTGGTTCTCTCAAACGGAGATGAAGAGAGGATCACAGATGTAGAAGTGGGTAGCCATCTGGGAACTAGCGACCATCGAACAGTATGGCTCACAATAAACACAACAATAGAGTCATACAAAGACAAAGGTACTGGATTTTAGGAGGGCTGACTTTGCCAAAATGGGTGAGTGCCTAAGGAATGCACTAGCAAATGGGCAGGAAGGAGGGGTGGAAGAACAATGGGGAATAATAAAAACTGCCATCACAGAGGTAACAAGCCTTTGTGTAAAGCAAATAGACAAAATGAAACTAGGTAAGAAACCACTATGGTTCTCAAAGGAAGTGGCAGTGAAGGTTCAAGAGAAAAAGAATGCATTCAGGAAGTACAAGGAATCACAGAAGGAACAGGACAGATAACTGTATCAGTTAAAGCAAAAGGAAGCTGGAAAGGCAGTCAGAACAGCAAAGGCCCAAACCGAGGAAAAGATAGCCAACCCAGTTAAGAAGGGGATAAAACCCTTATAGGTACATCAGGGAGCAAAGGAAGACCAAGGAGGGATAGTGAGGCTTAATAAAGGGAGGGAGGTGGGCAGAGGGTGACTGTGAAAAGGCAGAGATACTAAAATATTTTTGCTCAGTATTTACAAAGGAAGAGGGGAGGTACCTAAAACAAACAGTAGAAACACTCTGGATACAGAAGTTGATACCAGCCCATTTACAGAAGAAAGAGTTCTGAAAGAACTCTTAAAACTAAGGTGGACAAAGCAATGGGGCCTGATGGAATTCATCCCAGAATTCTAAAAGAACTAAGGATAGAACTAGTGACACCACTGACTACCCTCTTTAACAAATCATGGGAGGATGGGGTGGTACCTGAGACTGGAGGAGGGCAGATGTGATTCCCCTTCACAAAAGTGGGAGCAAGGCAGAAGCAGGAAACTACAGACCTGTTAGTTTAACCTCAGTGATAGGAAAATGATGGAATCACTTCTGAAGGAAAGAATTGTTGCGTATCTAGAGGCCAGAGGGGCACAGGACCCTAGGCAGCATGGATTCACAGCGGGAAGGTCATGCCAGACAAATCTGATAGATTTCTTTGACTGGGTGACCAAAGTAGTAGATCAGGAGGGGCTGTGGACATGGCCTACCTAGACTTTAGCAAGGCATTTGACACAGTCCCACACAAAAGATTAATATACAAGTTAGCCAGCCTGGGAGTGGGTCCCAAGATGACAGCCTGGGTAAAGAATTGGCTGGAGAATAGGACACAGAGAGTAATAGTAAATGGAGTCCACTGAATGAAGGGGGTTAGCAGTGGGGTACCACAGGGTTCAGTATTAGGACGGTCCTCTTCAATGTCTTTATAAGCGACATTGCAGAGGACTGGAAGGAAAAGTATGTCTCTTTGCAGAAGACACAAAGATCTGCAACAGAGTTGATGCACAAGGTGGGGTGGAAAGGATGAGAAGGGACTTGGCAAGGTTAGAGGAATGGTCAAATGTATGGCAGCTTAGATTCAATGCTAAGAAGTGCAAGGTAATGCACCTGGGAAACAAAAACCCAGGGAATAGTACACAATGGGGGGTGAGATACTAACAGCAACAAATATGGAAAGGGACCTGGGGTAGTCATATCAGATGACCTAAAGGTGGGCAAGCAATGTGAGAGGGCAGCAAGGAGGGCTGGGGAGATACTGGGATGCATAGGGAGAGGCATCACCAGTAGAAAACAGGAAGTTATTATCCCTCTGTACAGACAACTGGTGAGATCACATCTGGAGTACTGCGTGCAGTTCTGGAGACCCAATCTCAGCAAAGACATAGACAGGATGGAAGCTGTCCAGAGGAGGGCAACTAAAATGGTGCAGGGTCTGCACCGGAAGACATATGAAGAGAGACTTAAGGAGCTTAATATGTATGGCCTCGAGGAAAGGAGGGAGAGGGGAGACATGATAGAAACTTTCAAGTACCTCAAGGGAATCAACAAAGTCCAAGAGGGTAGCATCTTTCAAAAAAAGAGGTGTGCAAGAACAAGGGGGCACAATTTGAAGATAGAAGAGGGGGCGGCTCAGAGGTAATTTAAGGAAGTATTTTTTCACAGAGAGGGTTGTGGATGCATGGAACAGCCTTCCAGAGGAGGTTGTGGAGTCAAAAACAGTGGCGGAATTCAAGCATGCATGGGACAGTCATAAGGCAATTCTAGGGGTTGGGGGTAGGAAGAAGTAGGCTTCTGGTTAACTAGGATCTGCAGCTTATCCATCAGGTAGGGAAATGGGCAGACTGGGTGGGCCAAGCGGTCTTTATCTGCTGTCAAATTCTATGTTTCTATGTTTCTATGTTTCTATTGTTGCTTTCAGCTGGTACTAGGTTGTTTTCTGAATTCATTTGGAAAGTTACCTGTTTGGGGGATTTTGTAGGTGCAGCTGAGTGTTTCTGTGGGGTTTTGCTGATGTGGCTGATTGTCTTTGGTAGTTGGGAGGGGCCTATCCTCCCCACACCCACCAACCCCTAGCACATCACTTCCTTTATACCATTAACCTGTGACATCATACGGTACTAGCTGACTACATACACACACACACACACTGTTAGCCATCTTATTTTGGTACACAACATAGGCACACACCACACCCTGACTAAATCTACATTCCTTGTGACAGTACACATATAAGATATAGAGTATGTGTGTATATATATATATATATATATATATATATATATATATATATATATATATATATATATATATATATATATATATATATATATATATATATATTAATGAAAGACAAAAAATCCATTTAATGCATTAGTTAGAGGTTGTTCACAGCGACAAAAGTGAGAAATTTGGTGTTAGGGTTGAAACCCCTTTGGACCCCCAACCAGCATTGGGGTCGTCAGCCCTAACTCTCACCCCATCACATGTGTAAAGCAGCAGAAGTATAGGAGAATGGAGCAAGAGTTAGGACCGACGACTCCAATGCACACCCCAATGCCGGTTGGGGTGTGGGCAGGGGGTCTAAGGGGGGGTTTTCAACCCTAACACCAAATTTCCTCACTTTTGTCACTGTGGAACAACCCTAACTAATGCATTAAACTGAGTTTTTTGCCTCTAATGTCCCTTCTTTTTGAGAATGATAACGAAATAGTAGATATAATGCAGTGGCGGGAGCACAGGGGCCCTCTGGGCCCTGTGCTCCCACCACATGATGTCTTGTGGCATAGTAACAGGAACAGCAATGCAAACAGAAGCGCTAACAGTGGCGCACATGGTAACCCAAGCATGAATGAGAACAGAAAGGGTAACGTACGCGGTGGTGTAGACGGGAACGGTCTGCCACGTAATGTGTGGTCACATAGTAACATGGTGCCTGCAAACGGAAATGTCAATGGGCATGGGGGCGCAAAGTGAAACAGAAAGAGAAACAGTACTGTAGACACAAATGGCAAAAATAACAGAAACACAGGCGCAAATGAAAACGCAAAGGATAACGCACAAGGTGGTGTAGACGTCAATGGTAAGTGAAACAGGTATGGAACCGCAAGCGGAAAGGGCAACGGTAACAGTAATGTAAGCGCACAGGCTGGTTTTCCCCAAAACCTGCATAGAGAAAGACAGTGAGTACAAAGAATGTATGCATAATAATGGGTATTGGAGCAGAAAATGAGGACTTGGAATACTAAATAGGTTATATCTCAGGAACCGTATGACGTAGAAAAATAATTTTAAAGTCATATGATTTACGACTGTCCTGGCTAGTTCTACATTTAGCCCTCATTAGGGGGCTAAGCATTTTTCCGACGAAAAGTCCGTATCTCGCACTGTTTCGGAGTCTACGGGCCCACAAAAAACACAATGACCATAATGTTATCCTATGGGGAAAAAAGAGAAGTTCGGAGCATCATAACTTTGCCTGCCTGTAATATTTTTTCACCAAACCACTGAAAGGCACATCTGTGGGCTGTTGGCTGTCTTCCCTCCAAATTACAGGAAAAAAGACCAAACCGTTATTTTGCAGCAGGGTGCCAAAGGATTCCTGTAATGCGTCGGGCACCGTAATGTTATCCTATGGGGAAAAAACATCAACTTTGGAGTGTCATAACTTTGTTGCTGTGTAATATTGTTTCAAGACAACACTGAAAGGCACATCTGTGAGATGTCAGCTGCGTTTCCTTCAAATTTCAGCCCAAACCTCCCAACTGTTCTTTTGCAGCGCAGTGCCAAAGAATTGCTGTAATTTTCCCACAGACTAGAAAACTACTGTTGCAATTTGCGAAAGCTTTTGCAAAAATTTGCAACACTTTCATGAGCACGAAAGTACTCTTATGAAAGCACTTTTCCAGAAATTTGAAAACATATTTCTGGGGTGTTTTACCCCCAAATAAAGACATGGCTAGCATCCTCAGGGTCTGACTAGGTGACTACAAAAAGAATTAGGTTGCTAGAGGGTCCCAAATTTAAATGCCAAGCATTTTTCTGATCACTAACCGAAAACAAAATGGTGGATTTGCGAAAGTAACAGGGCCATTTGCGAAAGTAAAAATGCATTTGTGACGCTGTTGAACTTTTTGTTAACTTTTCCCATTGACTTATAATGGGAAATTGTTTTTTGAATAACTTTTGAACTGTTTAATATTTTTTCACCAAATCTTTGAAAGGCACATTGGGGACCCAGGCCACATGTTTCCTGAAGATTTTGGGCAGATCGTGCAAACCATGCGACCTGTAGGCGTGACTGTAGAATTTCAGAAAAAGCGTAAACGCACACGCAGATCACGCTTAATAACTCTGCAGCCGTATATCCGACCGGTATGAATCTTGGCAGATCCCAAGGCCCATGGTTCTTGATCATGTATTCAAAATTTCAGGCAAATCCATCAAACGGTGCAAAGTTATTAAGGTGCAAAATTTTGGGTTTAACATAGAAATGGCTCCTCTACCATAATATATATTACTCGGTATTACTTGGTATTTATAAAGTGGAAGCAGGCACTAGGCCCATCGAGACCACTTTCCCACACAAGTGGGAGATATTTTTAATTTAACCACCCAGAAGATACATGTCCAATTTTGATTTAAACTGGTTACAGGAAGTTTGAGTCACTATATACTGAGGCAAAAAATTCCAAAGAACAGCAGCTCTCATGGTAAAATAATATTTCCTCTTATTGGTGAATGCCTTAGTTACTTTTATTTGCCTATTGTTACATCTCAATCCATACATTTTATCTTGGTATGATAATCCACATAAATTCATTAAACATTCATCATTCAGAATATTAAATAGTAACAACAAATCTCCTCTATCCCGTCTAGTATGTAAATCATATAACCCCAATGCTTTTATCCTATCTAGGTGTGGTAAATATTTCATTTCTGGTATTAATTTAGTCATTCTCCTCTGAAGACTCTCCACCATTTTTTTATCTTTTTCTAGATATGGTGCCCAAAAAGATACTGCATAATCTGTATAGGGTCTAACATATGATATATATATATATATATATATATATATGTACATATATATGTATTATAATGGCACGGTAGTGCTCCTAAAGTTAGGGTTGAGTACCCCATTTAAGGTTAAATCTGAAATTTGGCAGCTTAATAACTTTGCCAACATACGTCAGATTTGCCTGAAATTAGGCATGCACGGTCTGGTACGTTTTGTTCTGGTCAGATGTACGGTTGCAGAGCTACAGAGCACCAAAAAATGCACAAATTATGTTCTTTTGTGCATTCTTTGCTCGTGTCTACAGGTCGCTTGGTCTGTGCGACCAGTCTGAAACCTTCAAGGAACATGCAGCTGGAGTCCCTAATGTGCCTTACCAAGATTCATGAAAAAATATTAAACGGTTCAAAGGTTATTCAAAAAACAAGTTTCCCATTATAGTCAATGGGAAAAGTTAAAATATACGAAAGTGACGCAAATGCAGTTTTTAGTGTCGCAAATGACCCTTGTAGTGTCGCAAATCCACCAACTTGTTTTCAGTTGGTGGTCACAGAAATGCTTGGCATTTAAATTTGGGACCCTCTAGGGGCACAATTCTTGTTGTGTTCACCTAGTTGAGCCCTGAGGATGCTAGCCATGTTTTTTTTGGGGGGGGGTTAAACATGTCAGAAATATGCTTTTTAAATTTTTGTAAAAAGTAGTGTCACAAAGTAGTGCTGCACATGCAACACTTTTGTGATTTCATTTGCAAAAGTGTCGTGATTTGCGACACTACTTTGCGACACTATGCCCAAAACAATAGGACATCTTTGCCACCCTGCTGCAAAAGAAAGGTTTGGTGTTTTGGGCTGCAATTTGGAGCGAAGAAAGCCAAGATGCCACAGATGTACCTTTTGGTGGTTTGGTGACAAAATATTAGCGGGCTGCAAAGTTACGGCACTCTGAAGTTGGCAATGTTTCCCATAGGCTAACATTACAGCGTCCGCCGCGCCTTTCGGGGCCGTATCTAAGCTGCTGAGATACAGACTTTTCGTCAGAAAATACTTGAAGCCCCCTAATGGGGCTAAGTACAAAACTACCAAGAAAGTCATAAATAATATGAGATTTAAATTTTTTTTCTACGTTGTACAGTTCCTGAGATATAAGCAATTTAGTATTCCAAGTGTTCAGTTTCTGCTCCGAGGGCCATTATTATGCTTACATTCTTTGTATTCACTGTGTTTCTGAATGCACCTTTTTGGGAAAAGAAGTGTGTGCGTTTGCATTACTGTTAAGAGTTAATGTTTCCGCTTGTGTTTCTGTAACCATTTGTGTTAGCATTTCCGATAACATCACCGTGTGCATTACCCTTTGCATTTGCATTTGTGTTTGCATTTGTGTTACTGTTACCATTTGTGTTTCCGTTACTGTTTTTGTTTGCATTTCCTTTTGTGTCACCGTGTGCATTATCATTTGTGTTTGCGTACGCACTTCCATTTACGTTTGTGTTTCCTTTAGCATAATAGTTGGTGTTACCATAAGCATTTGCATTTCCAATTGCATTACCATGACTTTGCGCATTACCATTTGCATTTGCATACGTGCTTGCATTTGTGTTTGTGTTAGTGTTTCTTTTGGCGTCATTGTTGGTGTTAACGTAACTGTTTGCGTTTCCAATTATGTTACCGTTACTGTTTGTGTGTTCGTCACCAGTTGTGTTTCTGGTGGCCTTAGCATTTGTGTTTTTGGTAGCATTTCTGTTGTTGATTGCATTATGGTTTCCTTCTGCATCCCTGTTGCCATTTGCATTTTTGTTTGCGTTTGTGTTACAGTTTGCATTTTTGTTACTGTTTACGTTTCTGTTAGCATTTTCGTTACTATTTTCGTTAATGTTTGTGTTTCTGTTTCCGTTAGTGTTTGCTTTACCATTTCTACTTTTATTTATGTTTGTGCTTGTGTTTATCTTACTGTTTGCGTTATCGTTTACGTTTGCATCACCATGTGCATTACTGTTTGTGCTTGCATTTGCATTACTGTTAGCATCACAGTTTTATTTTACCTCACTGTTTCCATCACCGTTTGCATTAACATTACTGTTTGTGTTTTTGCGTTTGCGTAGTGCAGTGCAAAACATTATATTTTTGCTATTTTTCTGCACTGTCTTCCATGACGCATGGCACAGCCAGTGTGTTGTTGATTGGTCTGAAACTTGGCAGGTAGAAATACATTTGTTCAAGAAACATGGCAGTTTTTGTTTGGTGAAAAAATGTTGCTCCATTCCAGAGTTATGGCCATTTGAAGTTGGCCCACTTCACAGTTCCTGATTTTTTGTCTGCCAGGTTTACCATTTTACTGCATTTTCGGCCACAATTTCCACCATTTTTTGGTGGAAGACTTCTTAAAGGTACAGAAACATAAGAATTGAATATCTCTGGAATGGTTTGGTCTTTTCACATGAAATTTAGAAGATGTTGAGTGGATGTCCTGGAGATATGAATTATGCTGTTTACATGTTTGAAAAGTAATTTGCTGCTGAGATACTGCATGATGCAGTTAACATTTTGCGCATCGCATTCTGCATGGTGCTACTGCCTTTAAATTTAAAGCATAGGTAGCCCTAGTTGCATGGAGGTGCCTTGCAATGGTTTCATGTGTAAAACATTAACAGGTGTGGAATTATGCCACACTGATGAATGAAAATTTGGTTCATTATGCTTCAATAACTTCTGAACTGTGTGTATGATTTGCCTGGCATTTGGAATGTAAAAAGATTTATAATTCATCTTTCACTGTGCCAAATGTTGGGTTGCTGGCATTTATGGCTGCTGAATTGTGCATATTACATTTGTTCTTGTGGCATTGTGCAACCCTTGAATGGATGTACACACAATTCTGTACACAGAGTGTGCCATGGTACATGTCTTCATTTACCAATTTTCATTTCAGTTGGTCATACAATTTTTGCACAGTGAAGTGACAAAAAATCACATGGTGGGTGGACCCCGTGCTCCCGCCACCACATTCCATTCACTATTTAGAGTGCAGATTGTCAAAAAGAAGGGAAATTTGTGGCAAAAAACTCAGTTTAATGCATCAGTTAGGGTTGTTCCACAGCCACAAAAATAAGGAAATTCAGTGTTAATGTTGTCACCCTTCACACCCCACACCCACCCCGTCCCCACTAACAGGCTTTGGGGTGTGCATTGGGGTCGTTGGTCCTAACTCTCACCCCATTCTCCTATACTGCACCTCCTCAGCTTATTTACACATGGAATGGGGTGAGAGTTGGGGCCGATGACCCCAATGCACACCCCGATGCCTGTTGGTGGGGACGGGGGTGGGCGTGGGGATGTAAGGGATGGCAACTCTAACACCGAATTTCCTAGCTTTTGTCACTGTGGATCAACCCTAACTGATGCATTAAACTGAGTTTTTACCATATATATATATATATATATATATATATATATATATCTGGACACTTGACAAGGTATAGAAGGAAAGAGCAGCAGATGGTACAGGGCAATAAGGGGCAGTTAGAGCAAGGACAGTAGAAGGAAGATGATGGGTGTGGTGCTTTGCAGTGGATATGGGCCTGCAGGTACCCCATCAATTGAGTGCTACCAGAATAGTGCTGCACTATACAGCGGTAGTCTGGTAGGCACTCACATGGACAGTGACTGGGGATTTACAGCGCTTGCTGTAAGTGCTCCCTTGTTCGCTGACCATGATCCTGTAATCTGGACAAGAGGAGGCTGTCCTAGCTGCTGCTGTGGTGTGGAGGGCTGCAGCATCCAGCAGCTCAGCCAACAGTAATAAAGACCAGAGTTCTAATCCTGGTCTCTGACCATTTGAGACACTTCAGGACTTGTTTTTTGTTTTTTATATGGGGCTGTAATGGCTCCATGAAATTTAATTTTTCCCGGGATCCACTCCCCCTTGAAGTGCAAATCCTAAAGACAGGGGGCGCAGGGGGCAGAGCCCCCCACAGCAGGGGGGTGCAAAAAATAAATTGGTACCATTTTACCATGCTATTGTAGCCAATGCTATTGTTGTTGGCACTATTTAGACCATCTGCTTCATTGGTTAGCTATAGAAATTTGAGAAACAAGGTCTTGAAAATGGTGAAAGGCGCTAAAATGGAATTTTATAAGGCACAATTTACAACCAATTTATCAGATTCAAAAAAATGCTGGCAGAATGTTAATTCATTACTGTCTCCTGGGATTAATAGTGAAGTGAATGAATTGCAGGTGAGTGATGAGACAATCACTGACCAAGCAGAAATTGCAGATCTATTTAATATTAAGTTTACAGATTATTCAAGTTATAGGTCAGGTTTATTTGATGTTTCTCAGACTGAGGAGGCTGGACAGGTGGAGAGGCCACAATTTCAATTTAGGGCAATTGAGCCATATGAAATGTTTGATTTACTTTGTACCTTGCCCGATAAGAGTACTGACTGTGGGAGAGGTCTTGAGGCTAGGTTTTTGAAGTTGGTTATTTCTTATATAACTGATCCATTGTGTTATATTTTTAAGTTATCTTTGACTTCAGGCCAATTCCCACTTGATTGGAAGTGTGCTAGGGTTGTTCCAATCCTGAAAAAAACACATGTTGCCTTCTTGGACGACTTTAGGTATATATCCATCTGAAACCCTCTGAGTAAATTGTTGGAGAGAGTAGTTTCTAGCCAATGGAAGGATTATTTGGATTATCATAACATCTTAAGTTCACAGCAGCATGGGTTTTGACGGGGATATGGAACTGATAGTGCCTTGGTCAGATTCACAGACACTGTCCTTAGGGGCTTTGAAGCCTAATTACTGGGGTGGTGTTTGTGGACCTGACCAAGGCATTCAATTTAATTGATCATGGGTTATCATTATGTAAGCTGAAAACTATTGGTCTTTCTGTAAGTGCATTGTCTTGGGTGAATGATTATTTATCAGCCTGTCAGCAGTTCATGCGTGTTGGGTTGCAGGACTCTCAAATAGCTTTGATTGAGTGTGGTGTACTGCAGGGTCCATATTAGGGCCCATGTTATTTTCTTTATTTGTTAATCAATTGCCTGCTCACTGTGGACCCTGTTACTCAATTATGTACGCAGATGATTTAATTCTTTATAGTCAGGGTATAGCACAAGAAGATTTGGTAAATGCTCTTGATGCTAGTTTCAGGAATGTGTTATATGGTTTATAACTAACTCCATGATCTTAAATAAAAAAAAAAAAAAAACGATTTTTGGGACCCCGCTTATGCTGAAAGAAAACCCTTGCTTACGGCTTTATGATGGAGATGGTGCTGCAATAGATCAGATTACCCAATTTAAATATTATGGGGGGTGGTTGGATTGTGGTTTAACTTTTTTGTTATATTTTAAGCATGCTAGTCAGACAATAAATCAGAAATTGGGTATTTTGTTTAAATTTCAGTCATATTTTGCTTTAGAAACTAGAAAATCTATTGCTGTTGGCTCATTGCTCCCTCATTTTGATTACATTTGTTACTTGTATCAGAATTTAAATGTTAGGGAGTACAGTGATTTGTCTGTAGCCTACAATAATATCTGTAGGCTTATTTTGTTAGTCCCATTTAGGACACACCATTGCATGTTGTATTCACAATTAGGTTGGTTGTCATCTAGGGCAAGAATTAATTATTTTTCTGGTTGCTTGTTCTATAGGTCTCTTTTCTTTTTCTTATTTTCCTCTGGCTGATATGGCTGTAGTTCATCAGTTACTCCCAAAATAGAGATCTGCTAATGGTGTCTTATTGAATTTACCAATTTTTAAGACTTGGAATGGATTTCTGTCTTTTTCTGTCACAGTCCCATCCCTTTGGAATGCATTGCTTTCTAATCTTCATCAAACCATGTCCTTTGACTGTTTTAAGAATAAGTTTATTTTTGTTGTGCCAGTCTAAGTGTGATTGTTAATGTGAGTAATTGTTTTGTTATTAATGTTGATTATAGTTTGTCCTGGGTTGGACCTCAAAAAGGACTTTGTCCAGTGTCCCAATCCAGTTAACAAATTGATAAATAAAATAAAAAAACTGTGGTGCTGCCCTATCTGTAGGCACCTCTCTGTGTTGAGGGAGGAGGTAGCTGGACTCCGAGCAGAGTCATTGACGATACAAATTACCTTCCCCCCATACAGAGACCACAATGTCTACCACCACTCCCTCAGAGGTTACCAAGAAGGAGGGAAGGATGGACTATGGTGGGCTCAGGGAGGGTGAGGGAGGCAGCATGGAGGCACATTCCCTAGTGGGTGGCATTTCACAACTCGTTTGCTATCCTGACAGAGCATAGAGATTGCACAGCATCTCCAGAAGTGAACACCATAGGTGCTGAGGGGGTCATCCAGAATGGAACTCCAAGGGCAGATTCCAGGAGGACACACAGGAGGAGGAAGCAAATCCTGATTGGAGACTTCATTGTCCAGGGGATTGAGCTGGGGTCAGGTAGCAATGGTGAGAAGGAGATAATGTGCCTATCTAGAGGCACAGTTTGGAAGGTGGGTAAGCAAATCCTTAGGCTTGCAAGGGTGGTAGCAAGGGGGGGGGGAGCTGGATGCCATTATTCACTTGGGGACTAATGACCTGGCTATAGAGGGGATAGATGTGGGAAGAGTACAGGAAGAGTTCAGGGAGCTGGGGAAGAGTCTTGGGCAAGTAGTACATTCTGTCACCTTCTCGGAGGTGCTACCTGGCCATGGCTAGGGTGAAGGGAGGGACACCCACATAACTGAATTCAACAAATGGTGTGGAGAGGTGGGGTATGGTTTCACTGGGGACTGGAACCTCACTTGGAGGGATGAAGGACTATATTCTCCAGATGGTCAGCATCTATGCAGAGGAGAAAAAGGTGTCCTCTCTGAGAAATTTAAGTGCATCCTCAGTGATCATTTAAACTTGCTAAAGGGGGAGGCATAGACAGTCAAGGGGATTATCATAGCACCCCCCCCCACAGGATATAACTGAAAGCAGTGAGGACCCAATAACTAGCATAATATCTAACCATAAAACTACCATGGTTACAATGGGGGCAAGAACAGAAGGTACATCACTAATGCAGTGCAGGGCGAAGACCAATAAACAAGGAACATTAAGGGGGTACACAGAGTGGAAGGTCATGTGCACAAATGCCCGTAGTGTGAGAAACAAAATCCCAGACCTAACAGCACTGATGGCAGACACAAACCTGGACATTGTGGCTATTATGGAAACATGGTATGCAGGGAACCATGTCTGGGATGCAGCCATACCAGGGTATGCACTTTTTAGAAAGGATAGAGAGGGGAAGAGGGGAGGAGGGGTTGCTATGTATGAAAAGGAATGAGTTAAAACTACAGAGGTTCAGGAGCCCATGGAAGGAGCAGAGGCATTGTGGGTCACTCTGGAGTCAGGGAACAAAACAACCATCTGTACTGGAGTAGTTTACAGGCCTCTTGCACGGGGGAGAATATAGATCTAGCATTAGTGGAGGCCATCCATAATATGGCAGCCAAAGGGGATGTACTACTAATGGGTGACTTCAACATGCCGGATGCAGATTGGAATACCCAGACTGCAGTGGCCAGTTGCACAGAACAGTTAAGTCCATGTTTAAGACATGTCCTTGATCTTACAAAAGTGAGGTAGACTTGAAATATTTAAGCCTGTTGCACAAAAAGTGTCTAACATTCAGTTGGTCTTAATTAAAGACTTTAATGTAAGCCTCCTATGTACCAGGCTTATTTGTTGTTAGTAGGCTTATCTTGCCATAGTCAATTATAAGAACATGTACAGCACTTGTAGGAAACCATTCTGAATATTGCACATTAAAAATTATATTGACTTGAGTGCATTGATTTCCTTAGGGGACTGCTATTTCCTGTAGCTTATCTGTATGGTACTATGAAAAACTATTTTATATTCTTTTCTTTTCTCCCACAAAGGTTTTTATTCTCAGGTGGATGGCTGCTCAGTATAATCCCTGCTTACCACGATCAGCTACCACCTCCCCCATCCCTGGGGCTTGAATCCCCTGTGGAATCCCCCCTCCCACGGTGGGGCCAAAGAAGGGAGCCTCACCCCAGCACAATTCAGATGTGCCCCACAGACCAAGTGGCGGATGTGCAATGATATTTGCATACCAACCTGCTGAAAAGAAAGGGTCCTACAAGAGCTTGCTAAGCTCAGGGTGGATAAGGCAATGGGACCTGATGGCATACATCCCAGGGTACTTAAGGAGCTAAAGGTGGAACTAGCAGAGCCATTAGCAGAACTGTTTAGTGAGTCTCTGAGCACAGGAGAGGTCCCAGAAGACTGGAGAAGGGCTCATGTGATCCCGCTCCACAAGAGTGGTAGCAGGGAGGAGGCAGGAAACTACAGACCAGTCAGTCTTACCTCAGTAGTGGGCAAGATTATGGAGGCACTCCTTAAGGAAAGGATAGTGCAACAACTGGAATCCATAGGGGCACAGGAGCCAAGACAGCATGGGTTTACAAAAGGAAGGTCCTGTCAAACTAATCTCATAGATTTGTTTGACTGGGTAACCAGAGTAGTGGACCAAGGCGGAGCAGTTGATGTCACCTACCTTGACTTCAGCAAAGCTTTTGACTCTGTTCCACATAGAAGATTGATAAATAAGCTGGGTAGGCTCAGGGTGGGTCAGAAGTTGATCAACTGGGTGGCAAACTGGTTGACAGGGCAGAAAACAGAGAGTGGTGGTAAATGATATACAGTCAGAAGAGATGTAAGTCACAAGTGGGGTACCTCAGGGATCAGTCCTGGGGTCAGTCCTCTTCAACATCTTCATTAGTGACCTTGCAGAGGGTAAGGCTTGTTTGTTTGCAGATGACACCAAGATCTGCAACAGAGTAGATGATCCAGATGGGGTGGGCAGAATGAGAAGAGATCTGGATAAACTAGCAAAATGGTCAGAAGAGTGGCAACTGGGATTTAATGCAAAGAAGTGCAAGATCATGCACATAGGGAAGAGAAACCCTAAAGCCACATATAGGCTGGGAGGGGAGTTGCTAGCAGTCACAAAGGAAGAAAGAGACTTGGGCATCATCATCACTGATGACCTGAAATCATCCAAGCAGACCTCTAAAGCAGTAGGTAAGGCTGGGAGGGGGTGTTAGGGTGTATTAGTAGGGGTATCACAAGTCGTAAGAGGGAGGTAATAATCCCTCTTTACAAGACACTAGTTAGGCCCCATCTGGAATACTGCATGCAGTATTGAGGCCACACCTTCACAAGGACATTAACCAAATCGAGGCAGTCCAGAGAAGGGCAACTAAAATGGTGGAAGGACTGCATCAGAAGACATATGAGGACAGATTAACAGAGCTCAATATGTATGCCCTTGAGCAAAGGAGGAAGAGAGGTGATATGATCGAGGCATTCAAACACCTTAAGGGCATTAACAAGGTGAAAGAGTCTAATATGTTTAAATATAAGAAAAATAGCAGGACAAGAGGACACAGCATGAGATTAGAGGGAGGCCGATTAAGGGGGAATGTGAGGAAATTCTTTTTCACAGAAAGGGTGGTGGATGCATGGAATGGCCTACCTCAAGAAGTGGTGGTTATGAATACAGTGCAGGGCTTCAAACAGGCATGGGATAGGCATAAGGGAGCAATACAAATGAGTATGAATAGATAGGCCACTGACAGAGCAAAGGCCGATGGCACATTTATAAGGTAGAAAAAGAAATGGGCAGACTGGATGGGCTTTGCGGTCCTTATCTGCCGTCAACTTCTGTGTTTCTATGTTTCTATGATGTCCACCACCGCTGCACCCCCTATTATAGCACCCTTCTTACACAGCCTCCAATCTCTTTCAGGGGCCAATGAGGAGTGGTGCAAGCCCCTCTACCCACCCCAGGAGGTTGAGCAGTTCTCCGGATGCTCAATCCCCTCTCTCCTCTGCCGACCCCCGACTGCCCGAGTCTGTTCCCGAACGTGGGTCACTGGCGTGGCGTGAGGTGTTGCATCCAGTGCCTCAACCCTCAACACCACCGGGCTGGCTATAATTATGCAAATTTAATTTAGTGCTAGATCATTAGTGCCACATTCACTATAATGGAGAAAGTAATAATTAGAGTAAATTTATTTTAATGCTAATTAGTTCTTCAGTGTAAATAGTGAAAATTTTTGAACATTTCCAGTTTTGCAGTATTTTATAATGCTTTTTAAATGACAGCATTTGGACATTAGAAGAAACAAACAGTTTAACAAGAACATTCAACACAGTGTTTGTCATGCTTGTATAATAAAATTTATTTAATTTTGTCTTGGTGTCTGGTGCATTTCTTTATTTAGCACCAATATAGCTCTATCAGCACATCATATCATATACCGCTATCTAAAGCGCTGGAGCAAATTGTGTCGGACCAACTAGTTGAATTCCTGGATAAGTACAATGTACAGTGCCCAGAGCAGCATGGCTTCAGAAAAGGGCACAGCACCACCACTGCACTACTGGAATTTACAACCTTCATCCATGCCACGCTTGGCAAAGGGAATTGTGGAGGGGCAGTATTTATAGACCTTACCAGGGCATTCAACACAGTTAACCACCCTCTACTGCTCAAGCAACTGTCCTCCATTGGGATCTCCAGCTATGCCCTTCCATGGTTCACCAGCTACCTTGCTAATCGGATACAACATGTAAGGATTGCAGGGATCTTCGGATGAGAAACTGGTCCTCTCCGGAGTCCCCCAAGGGTCTATTCTGGGCCCTCTACTCTTCTCCCTCTTCATCAACAACCTCCCCAGTGCCTGCCACCAAAAAATATTACTATACGCAGATGATGCACTCCTGTTTTCCATCCACCATAACATTACAGTCCTTGAATCCCAGCTGCAGCTTGACTTCAAGCACATCGAAGACAGGTTCAGTTCTCATAAACTTGTCCTGAACCACAGCAAGACTAAAGCCATGTCCTTCTGTAACCAATGGAGCAGGCACAACTCTCTGTCCCTCACCATCAAGAACCATGCTGGGAACCCACTCGAACATGTCAAGAAGTTCAAGTACCTTGGTATTACCCTGGATAGTACCCTGTCCTACACTCAGCATATTGACACTGTTGCCAAGACCGTCAATATACGGATTGGACTACACAAACACAAGCACTGTATGCCTGCGGACGCCCTTAAACTAACCATCTACAGCTCTGTCACCTCTTTCATTGACAATGGCCTTGCCAACTATGGCTCTGCCTCAACAAGTGCCCTCCGCAGGATTTCAGTTTCTCTCACCAAAGCCTGTAGACTACTAACAGGTGCGGCCCGACAAACTCACACCTGTGACCTCTATGTACAGGCCAGCTGGCTACCCCTACTCAGCAGAATACAATACCAGACCTGCTTACTTACCAAAAATATTCTCCTCGGTCTCATGCCACTGGTGTTAGCTCACTCCTTACTACCTACAGTGGCACTCAACAAACATGTGGTGCCCAATCTCTAACCTTTCAGGTGCCTAGATGTTGTACCTTCAATGGTCAGCAGTCCTTTATCTATAGAGCCGCTCAATGGTTCAATACCCTCAATAAAGAAGCACTTTCCTCTACTACACTTGGACCCTTCAAAAGGAATCTTAAACTTTACCTCACCTCTACCACTCAATGTGGCTGCTTCTCTGAACAGAGGTCTCTCTAAACACCTCCCAGCTCACTCATGTCTCACAGCCCGCCCTTTCCCAGTCTCATTCCCTCTGGCACCGGGCCTTCCTTGTGACTCCTTTCCTGCTTCGCATCTCCACTGGTACAAGACATTTTCCACCACCATCAGACAGTGGCCCATTAGCCTGCCAACTTCCTCTCCTGGCCGCACACCTGCAATACTAACTGCCTATGGTGCCCTCTATCTCTTATTGCTACCGCAGCCAGCTGCCTACTCAAGCTGCTCGTTATACTGTATGAATATTATCTCAAAGTATGTTACAACTGAGTATCTTTATTTTTTCTTTTTGTTGTTTTGGTTGTTTATTGCACATTCTTTTACTACCTCTGTATGTCTGTTGACCCTCATCCTTTGACGTGGAACCTTGTAAACGAGCAGTTTCTGCTCAAAGGTATTTGTAATTTGAGAATTTAATAAATAAAAAAATAAATAAAAAAATATGCCTCTCCTTGGGCAAGACTGTCAAAACCTGTCTGTGCCAAAATTCAAAAGCTGGCTGCTACCAACAGACCCAGTCTATTTTGTATGCATTCCCTTTTAAGGAAGGGTAGAACATACACTACTCTTGTGGAAGGGTCCCAGTCATCTGGGTTAAATCCCAATACTGACACTGTTAGTGCAGAATGAGGGGGGTGCTGTACTCCTGAGGTGTCATCTTTCAGATGAGACATTAAACCGAGGTCCCATCTGCATGTTCTGGTGGTAGTTCAGGTGGATGTTAAATATCCCATGGCACTTCTCGAAAAGAATAGGTGAATTTCCCCCGTGTTCTGGCCAAATTTCCCCCCATTCACTAAAAACACCACTAACAGCTTAATCTGGTTCAATATCAGTTGCCATCCATCTGTATCCCCTTCCCCTGGGACAAGGCTAAAAATAGGCAGAATTGTCTAGCTCTCCTTTCCCGGTCAACAAAAATTAAATTAGCAAAATCTGTATCCATGTACTATAGAAACACAAAAACATACAA
Source organism: Neoceratodus forsteri (assembly GCA_016271365.2). Lineage (NCBI taxonomy): Eukaryota > Metazoa > Chordata > Ceratodontiformes > Ceratodontidae > Neoceratodus > Neoceratodus forsteri. The sequence goes on from CM028133.1 coordinate 68,380,811, forward strand.
TTTGATGGCAGAAAAAGGACCAGTGGGCCCATCTAATATGCCCTGTTTCCCTATTACTACTCCCCGGATCCTATTCAGTCTCAAGTATCCCTCCCTCCTCCCTTTCCTCTGCTTAATGCCCATGTGCCTACCCCATGCATGCTTGATGACCCCCACTGTCTTCGTCCCCATCATCTCCCATGGCAGGCAGTTCCAGGCATCCACAATGCCTTTCTGATAAGTAGTATTTCCTCATGCCACTTTTAAGGCCCACTTCTACGTACTCCCTTTGCCAAACAGATCCACATACCTTCTCTATTACTCGCCCCCGTTCTGCCGCGGACCAATCTGCCTTCTCTGATCCTCTCCCACTTCTCTGGAACAAACTTCCTTCTAATCTCCACTTTCCTCCTCTTTTTCCTCCCTCAGAATACTGTTTAGATTTCTCCCCTCTCCATGGAGCTCACAATGCCTTATAGCCACCCATGCTACCAACTGGCCCCTCTCCCTAGAAGTCAGATTCATCTCCACCAAGCCCTGATGCCCCACTTGTGAGAAGTGTACTCTGCTTGTGCTATCATTTTATTCTATACATTCAAAGTCATTTCTATTATTTATTCAGTCCTAAGCCCATATTATCTTTGTGTGTTCAGTATTTGCATTGTGATTGTTTTATTCACTGTATTTATGAGTTTCAGCACTGCATTAGACCTTCTAACCACAACCTGTATCATTGTTTGTTTGTAACACTGTTCATTTCCTATATTACCTTGTCCCTAGGTCGCACCTGGAAATGAGGCTCGGCTCAGTGTGCCTTTCCTAGTCACCAAATTTTAAATAAATAAACTTCCCCTGCTCAAGTTTCTTTGCATGCCCTCATATTCTGGTACTCTTTTTTTCTCTGAAAGAGACTCCTATCTTGTGCGTTGTTTACCCATGTGGGGTACTTAGAGGTCTCAATCATGTTCCCTAAAGCCAGCGTCTTCTCCAGGTAGTACATGCTTAGTTCCCCCAGCCTATCCTCATGTGGATTCTTGTGCAACCCATGCACTATTTTGGCAGTCCTCGTCTTGACTGCTTCCACCCTGTCAGTGTCCTTGCAGAGTTATGGTCTCCAGTTCTGTACACAGTACTTTAGGTGAGGTTTCACTACTGAGCAATACAGAGGACACACAGCCTCCCTTTCTCCTCCTTGAAAACCCAATCCCTATAGCTTTGCCACCTGCCCTGTTGCACAGCCCCGCCAACTTTAGATAATCAGATGTGATTACCTCAATGTCCTTCTCTTGCTTGGTGACTGTAAGTAAACCCCTATTTTATACACATCCCCTGTGTTTCCCTGAACTAAGTGCATAACTTTGTACTTTTTGGTGTTGAAAACCTGCTGCCACTCCCTAGACCACTCCCCAAGTTTCCCTAAATCCCTCATTCTATCCACTTCCTGGGTGTCAACCCTATTGCAGATTTGTGAGTCATCTGCAAAGAGACACACCTTCCCCTACAGTTCCTCAGCAATATCACATATGGAGACACTGAAGAGAACGGGACCCAGTATGGACCCCTGTAACACTCCATTGGTCACTCCCTCATCCCCCTGACAGCATTCCAATTACCACCACCCTCTGTCTACTACTCTTTAACCTGTTTGATACCCAGCTTACCACCTTCTCCCCAAACCCCATGTTGTTAAGTTTCATTATTATCCTCCTGAGAGGAGGCAGGAAACAACAGATCAGTCAGCCTGACCCAAATAGCGGGGAAGATCGTGAAAACATTATTGAAGGAAAGAATAGTGGAACACCTGGTTGCCAGCAGCCTACAGAACCCAAAGCAGCATGGTTTTATATGATGGAGGTTGTGTCAGACCAAACTCTTTGAATTCTTTAACTAGGTGATGGGGGGAAGCAGTGGATGTTGCTTACCTGGTCTTTAGCAAGACCTTTGACACTGTGCCACATAGAAGATTGTTAAATAAGCTAGGAAACATGGGATTGGATTAGGACAGTGGTGCAGTGGGTGGGGAACTGGCTAGGTATTAGGATTCAGAGTGTGGTGGTAAATGGTTGTTACTCCACAGAGGGAAAGGGGACCAGTGGATTGCCACAGGGCTAAGTGATGGGTCCAGTCCTCTTCAACATCTTTACCAGCAACATCACAGAAGGCCTAGAAGGGATAATTTGCCTGTTTGCTGATGACATAAAGCTCTGCAACAGGGTGGACACACCAGATGGTGTGGATAGTATTAGAAAGGATCAGCAGAAGCTTGAGGACTGATCAAGGGAGTGACAGTAGAGATTTAATGCAAAGAAATAGAAAATAAATTGGCCTGGTGGTGCTGGAGGTTGAGGCACTGGTTGCTACACTTTGTGCCACGCTGGCAACCCAGGTTTGGGATCGAGCCTGGGCCACTGGGTTTCGGCAGAGGGGAGGAGAGAGGATCAAGCATCTGCAGGACTGCTGTCCTCTCTCAGGGGGAGGGTGACTTGTCATCCCACTCGTTGATTGCCCTCTGGCAGTGGGTGGAGGGCAATATGGGCAGAGAGGCATGTACCAATGTCCTCGCATCAGGGGTGGGAGGGTGGAGAAAAAAATGAGAAAAAGAGCCTGGCAGAGTTCCATGATGGCCCTGCATCCCTGAGGTCTGTCCCTGGTGTCTAGACTGGGTCTCTAGTGGGGTGGGGGAGAGTTGGTGCCCTCCCCCCTGGCCCTGCCATGGGGGGAATTCTGCAGGGGAATTTCCAGGGTCAGCAAGAGCAGGGATGCGTGGGACGAAAGAAATTAGATCCTCCATAAGGAGAACCACAGCCCTCTGCCAGGACTCATGGTGGAAAACAATCTGTATGGAAAAAAGACGTGCAAAATTGTGCACATGGGGCACAAAAACTCAGCAGTAGCTTATCAGCTGGGGGGGAGAAGGAGGATATAGAATGCTCTAAGCAGAAGAGAGACCTCTGGGTTATCTCAGATGACCTCAAGTTAGGGAGACAGTGTGACAAGGCAGCAAGAAAAGCTAACAGGATGCTGGGATGCATAAGCAGGAGTATCACCAGCAGGAAAAGGGAGGTCATAATTCCACTATACAAGAAGACACTAGTGAGACCACACCTCAAGTACAGTGTCCAGTTCTGGAGACCTTACCTATGTAAAGACATAGACAGGGTGGAAGCAGTGCAAAGGAGGGCAATCAAGATGGTACAAGGATTACATCATGAAACCTATGAGGATAAGCTGTAAGACTTAAATACGTACTTCCTGGAGGGGTTGGGGGATATGATCCAGACATATGAGAAACAATGTGCAGGAAGACACAATTTTTCACTGAAAGAGATGCTCCAGGACTTGGGGACATGGGATGAAACTGAAAAGAGGGAGGTTCAGGGGGAAAGTGAGGAAGTACTTCTTCACAGAGAGGGTGATGGACAAATGGAGCACCCTACCGTAATAGGCGGTGGGGGCAGAAACAATTACAGAATTTAAGAATGTATGGGATAGGCATCAGGGGATCCTGGTAGTCAGGGGAAGGGTATAGCCTAGTCCAAGGAAAACATGAAGCACAGTTACATGCACAAATGAGAAGACTGGGTGGGCAATGGACCCTTATCTGCCGTTAACATCTATGTATTTATCCTGCGTGGCACACTGTCAAGTGTATTGCTGAAGTCCAGACAGACTACATCCACTACCTTCCCCTTATCTGCCTTCCTAGTCACCCAGTCAAACAAATCTATAAGATGTGTTAGACATGACCTCCCCCATGTGAAACCATGCTGCTGGTGGTCACGCAGCCCATTTGCCTCCAGGTGCTCCATCAGCCTCTCCTTCAGTACTGTCTCCATTAATTTCCACACCACTGATATGAGAGCGACTGGTGAATAATTACTTTACTCCTCCCTGCTGCCAAGTGCTGTGCCCTGTACTGCCCCCCCTTTTATCAGTTGAAATGTAGCTTATCTGTCAAGTACCTTTACAGGTTGTCTTTTAGGACCCTTGTGCTGTTACTCAGATACAACCAGTCATGTGCATAAAGATTATGTTCCTTTGTCCAACCCCACTCTCCCACAAGCCCATACCCATTTGCCTCACACCAACCATACAGGCATGCATTGAATTCCACAATCCTTAGCTTTCTCGCAGTACTGGCTCTTGGGACAGGTAGTACCTCTGAGAATGAAGCTGTTTTCCCTACCCCACTGCAGTTTATTCCCAGTTCCTTGAACCTTTCCTGTACCACATTCACCTCTCACACTGCCAGGTCATTGGTTGCCAAATAAACCACTAAGTGTGACTTCCCCTGCTCCTGTCCTACACATTTTGGTATGATTTTTCCCAACCCTTCCTGCAGTCATACGAGGCATGCACTCCACCTTCCTGTTGTTCCGCCTAGTATGTTTGTAACCCCATTGATCTCCCTTAAGCATCGAGTCTCCAAGAATGACTGCCCTTCCTGACCCCTCTGCCATGATTCTCCCTGTTTCCCTTCTCCTATATATTCTTTTCCATTGTGAGCACCACCCAGACCAACTCCTTTTCTCTGTAACCCAGTTTCCCTTATCCCCATGTTTACTCCCAGCTTTGCCCCCCTTGGTATGGTCTATTCACCCTCTTTGTACTCCCCACCTGGAGGTTCCCTCACCTTGCCCATGCCTCACTCTTACCTGTCTTCCTGTCCATTGCTTATCTTGCCTGCCATCCCTCTGGTCTCACCTACCTCACTGCCCATGCTACCTTCCCCGAACTCTGTCTCATTCCCACTTCCCTGTCCCTCCTTACCGGGTTCTGCATCCATCTCTCCTTGCCTCCTGCTTCCCCCTGCTTATCCAAACCTGGCAGTACTGTATTCCTGTTAGAAGTCTTACTTCTCTTGCCCGCAATGGCCTGTGCTATGCTTCCCATCTCCTCTATCATCCCTCCCTGCCCTGACCCTTCCCTTCTCTGTTTTCTCTCCTCACCACCTTCCTTTTTCCTCCTTCTCTCTCCTCTCCCTCATGGTCCTCACGACCCTGGTATTCCCTGACTCGGTTGAGTCTTCCTGGCTTCTTACCCTGGTCCCATCCCTGTGCTAGCAGGCTGTGATTTGCCCATATCCTCCCCTGCTCTTCAGGCCAAGGGAAAGCGGGCAGGGCTGCCTTAAGCTTGCTTGAGTACCATTTTCTTTTTTCTCCTCAGTCAATCCATCAAAAAGATCTATGAGATTTGTTGGATGTCACCTGCCCCCATGAAACCATGGTGCTGGGGGTCCTGCAGCCCATTTGCCTCCAGGTACTCCATCAGTAGGCTATCCATTCATTTACACACCACTGATATATGAGAATGACTGGCCTGTAATTGCTAGCTTCCTGCCTGCTGCCACTCTCATACATAGAGACCACATCAGCCCTCATCCACGCCTCTGGAATTACCCCTTGTCCCCAATGAGATGCAGAATAGTATTGCCAGATGGATGGAATCCACAAATTGACTACTGCACAGTACATTCCACCCCCCACCCTCCACTACCAACCATCAACTGGTTGGACATGGACAAGGTGATACAGACTTTCACACACACACAGCCAAATTTTGACATTATCACATGCACCCCTGTCAGACAACCATCCACCCACAAACTATCGGTTATCAACAAAATGCTGAGGACTGTGACATACACACACACACACACACACACACAAATCCTTGAAGAGAAACATGGAAAAGAAGGTTATATCACTAGGCTATTAAGAGAGAAGACCTTGGAGGACTGCCAGACCATAGCCTGCCCTCCATCTGGAAGCAATGTCCAAACTGTAGTGCTGGATAAAGGTATGCACCATACTCCAGGTGGCTGCAGCACACAGGTCTGCTGCAGACATATTCTTTAGCAAAGCAAATGATGTACAGATCCCTCTCATTGAGTGACTTCTTACTGGCTCCAGCAAGGGGTTTTCATGCTTCTTATGGCAGAAAACAATACAGTTAATCAGCCACTTTGATATAGAAACATAAAAGTTGATGGCAGATAAGGACTGCAAGACCCATCCAATCTACCCATTTTTTCTACCTTATGAATGTGCTGTAGGCCTGTACTCTGTCAATGGCCTATCTGTTCATACTCATCTGTAGTGCTCCCTTATGCCTATCCCATGCCTGTTTGAAGCTCTGCACTGTATTCATATCCATCACTTCCTGAGGTAAGCCGTTCCATGCATCCACCACCCTTTCTGTGAAAAAGAACTTCCTCACATTACCCCTTAATCGGCCTCCCTCTAACCTCATGCTGTGTCCTCTTGTCCTGCTATTTTAATGTGTGCTTGCACACATGTGCAAGAAAGATAGGGCCACCATACGAGTTTTGGTAGGTGTGTCACCCCCACTTCCAATGTCCTGCTCCTTTTTTTGCAGGGAGAGGGGGGGTCTGTGGCTGGCGCTTGCTGACTCCACTAGGGTGGAGGTTGGGAGAACATCAATGCAGTGTGGCCTCATTGCCTAAGTAGCGTGACAGATGTCAGCGTATGCCCTGACATCAGTGGCACGTCATGCTCCCAAGGGGAGAAAAGTGAAATGCTCCCCAACTGACTAGATGATGGTCGCCGGCCCCAGACAGCTGAACCACCTCAGCATCACCCCGGGCAATCATAGATTGTGAAGGCTACCCCCACTGGCACCTTCCCCCTTGGAGGTGGGGGGGACTCATCTGGTGAAGGGTTATTCTAGGTTACCTGAGGTAGGCTGTGATCTGAGGTGGTGGCTGACAGTGGGGATGAGTACCAGTGGGGTCCATGGTTGCCCGAAGGAGAGACCGGTTGGAGGAGGAGGAGGGAGCAGTAAAAAATTAAAAAAAAGATACTATAGTGACATTGAAGGGAAAGGCTGTTGTTCAGTAGCATGTGTGCACTTCCATGTGTAGATGCTTACTTGTTCCCACATCAGGGGATACAAGGGGAAAAAATGGTCAATACATGCTTCATGCTTCATGAAGCCCTACCTGCCTACCTCTGTCCTGCACCACCACTTGGCCCGCTGGCCAAATTCAGGATGTGAGTCACTGAGTGTGGGGAGAACTGCTCCTCCCCATCCCAGCCCTGCAACAGGGGGCAATCCATGGAGCACTTCGGGCTCAGTGGATCCAGGGGAGGTGGGGACAGGGATGAAAGCCTGCCTGCATTGAATGCCAAGCCAGAAAGCTTAGGTAAGGAAAAAAAAAGATGCTGCAGTATGTATCACCTTAATAAACACACACACACACACACACATACATATACACAGTAGTGGGAGCAGCCGCACAGTTACAGTAAACCTACCAAGTATAGGTGGCCATTGTATAGATTATCGGATCACTGCTGTTACCGCAGCGCAAAGCTATAAAGAATACAGTATAATTTCATCACATGCTGTTAATTTTGGTTTTGTCCGTTTATTTGAGTTGGAGGATTTTGCCCCCACCATTTTTTTTTTTAATGGGGGGGGGGCAAAACACCCCAATGCAAATAAACTAATAAAAAATAACTGAGATGTCGATTTGTCCAAGTAGCGTAACTTGAGCTCTACGCTAATAGCATAGATCTGATAATCAACACAGTAGCCATATAGGTAATATGTAGAGAGTCTTTTACCTAAGTAATATGGAGCCAGAGGTAGGAATCTTGAAGGAACGGTGTCTATCAAACCTGTAAAATAAATTATAGGACAAGGGTCACAAAGGACTCATAGTTCTTTGGGAACAAAAAGGAAGGACATAACAGGTTGAATGCAGAGTGATACTTATCTAATGGGGAAGGAGTCTGCATCCTGTCAGACCTGTTAAAGTAAAGAGGAAAATAGGTTAACATGGAGAAAATAGAGTAGCGAGAGCATAGAACATGGAGAGATATGAATGTGATATGTGACAGGAGGTGAGGTTTAGTGAGTGAAATGATTATAAAGAAATATGTTTTGGGAATGCTTTAGGCCAGTGGACTTTACGGATGGAATAAATCATGTAATGATCATTAAGAGTCTGGCAGGATGCAAAAATCAATGATGCGACATGGATGTGAGGTGAGGGTCCAGTCTAATAGGGTGTGTGCGGTTGAGTGATTTGGGGTTTAGTCTAGTTGGGAGTAGTTACTGGGTTAGGTTTAGTGATTCTACCTTTGAGCATGTTTTGAAGTTAGGGGGAGAGACAGTCCAGGTTTGTAACAAATAGAATATATAGTTCCCTGGAGGAGGAGTGAGTGGTAATGTTTGTGATGAGTTCAGTTAATGTAGATGCAGAGAGGCCAGGGTGGCAATATGTGCCAGCTATTAATATAGGGAGTGTGTATGGCAGGGAAAGCTTGATAAGGGGGAATTTTACACTGCTGAGGGACTGAAAGGCAAAGTATACCCCTTTGCAGACGACACAAATAGCTGCAACAGGGTTGATACACAAGGGGGGTGGAAAGGATGAAAAGAGACTTGTCAATGTTGAAGGAATGGTCAAAAGTATGGCAGCTAAGTCAGCCCGGTGGTGCTGAAGGTTGAGGTGCTTGTCGCCACACCTTGTGCCATGTCGGCAACCTGGGTTCGGCGATGGACTCGGGTTGCTGGGGCATGGCAGGGGGGAGAGAATGACTGAGCGCCCATTGGCATCTCTCCCTCTCTAGGGAGGGTTGCACACATTCCCCACTGCTCTACTGTCATCTTCTGGGTGAACCGAGGTATTGGCAGTGCAGTCGGGGCAGCAGTACAGAAAGGGAGGGGCTGACAGCTTGAGGGTCCTGGGCAGACCCGCGTCCCAGCGCACTCTTGTCCCATTGGCCCTCCTTGAGCACCAACACCAGCAGGGGAAGGACACAAGAAAGAGGAAAAAAACCCTTGTCGAGCCTAGGTGACGATCTCCCCAGCCACACATCTATCAGGCCAAGGGCTAACTCCACTGTGCAGGCGTACGCTCCTCTGAAAGTTGAGAAAGTAATGGGGAAGCCTTCCATGCCCCACCCGGGGGGTTATCCGGGCCTCTAGAAAAAAGTACCAGAGTAGCGTTGCACTCTAGGGGCAGACACCGCAGTGATGGGAATGTGTGTGTGAGGGACTTGAAAGAGTGGATCGATGGGAGCAGTAAGGAGGAAAAATAATAAGTAAAAAAGAAAAAGAAGTATGGCAGCTTAGAGTCTATGCAAAGAAGTGCAAAATAATGCACCTGGGAAACAAAAACCCAGGGGAAGATTACACAATGGGGGGAGGTAATAATAACAAAAATGGAAAGGGGCCTGGGGTAATCATATCAGATGACCTAAGGTTAGCAAGCAATGTGAGAAGGCAGTAGGGAGGGCTGGGGGGGAGGGGATACTGGGTTGTATAAGGACAGGCATCACCAGTAGAAAACAGGAAGTTGTTGTCCCTCTATACAGACAGTTGCTGAGACCCCATCTGGAGTACCATATGCAGTTCTGGAGACTCCATCTCTGCAAGGACATAGACAGGATGGAGGCAGTCCAGAGGAGGGCAACCAAAATGGTGCAGGATCTGCAACAGAAGACATACGAAGAGAGACTAAAGGAGCTTAATATGTATACCTTTGAGGAAAGGCGGGAGAGGGGGGACATGATAGAAACTTTCAAGTACCTCAAGGGAATCAACAAAGTCTAAGAGGGTAGCATCTTTCAGAAAAAGATGTGCAAGAACAGGGGGACACAGTTTGAAGATAGATGGGGGATGGCTCAGGGGCAATGGGAGGAAGTATTTTTTTCACAGAGAGGGTGGTGGAACCACCTTCTGAGGAGGCTGGGGGGTCAAATACAGTGGGGGAATTCAAGAATACATGGGACAGACATAAGGCAATTCTGGTGGGGGGTAGGAAGAAGTAGGCTGTTGGTTAATTAAGATCTGCAGCTTATCCATTAGGTAGCAAAATGGGCAGACTAGGTGGGTCAAGTGGTCCTTATCTGCCATCAAAGTTTATGTTTCTATGTTTATACTGAGAGGGGGATGACAGGTTGGTAGATAAGTACATGCAGCAGCTACACCATCTTTTCTGGGTCTGTGTTGCTGGATAAGTGTGTAGTTGGAAATTATGAGGCTGTTGTTGGGTATTTTGTGCGCTAGCATAGTTTTTGAGGGGACTAAAACATCTGGGAATATATCTTGTATGAGTGGTTGGAGGAGGATTATTACATAGAAACACAGAAGGGGACAGCAGAAGGGGACCTCGAGGTCCATCTAGTCTGCCCATGTTTAAGTTTTCTACCCCCTCCCTATTTGCCTTTCTGGAGCCAGAGTCCTTTGTGTCAATCCCATGCTGTCCTGAACCCCCCCCCCAACTGTTCCGGTTCCCACGGCCTCAGAGGGTAGACTGTTCCAGGCATCAACCACCCCTTGATAAAGAACTTCTTAACGCTCATCCTGAACTCCCCCCCCTTTCAGTCTTAAGGCATAAATCCTTGTTCTGTCTTCCTTGAACTGGAAGAGTTCCTGCACCTGTACCTTATTTTTAGCCTTGATGCATTTGAAGGTTTCAATCATGTCTCCTCTCTCTCCCTCTCTCCCCTCTGTTCCAGTGAGTACATGTTTAGTTCTTTCAACCTGTCCTCATATGGCATCTGCTGCAATCCTTCAATCATTTTTGATGCTCTTCTTTGTACTACTTCCATCCAGTCCCCGTCCTTTCAGATGTGGGATCTCCAAAACTGGACACTGTATTCAAGATGGGGCCTGACCAGCACCCTGTATAGTGACAGTACCACCCCTCTCTCTCTGCTCGTGATATCCCTCCCAATGCATTCCAGCATGCCGCTGGCTATCAGTGCTGCCTCCCTTATTTTGGGGAGTAGGCTTCAGATATTAAGGTATGTGATTTTTAGTCCATTTGGGAGGTGTGTGAAGGGCCGGGGGTAGGTCCGGGGATGAGTTCAATATCACCAGCTGTGATCAGTAGTAGGATGATAAGTAGTTTAGACAGTGTGTATATATATATATATATATATATATATATATATATATATATGTGTCCATTTTAAAGATGTGGGGTGTGGAGGGGTAAAATGGGGGGTTGGTGTAATATGGGTGTGAACATGGACAACTGTAAGGCGGCAAGCAGGGTAGTGGGGGCAGGAGTATGGATGCTCAAGGTGGCCAAGGTGAGATGGATAGGGCAGAAGGAGAAGGAAGTCAGGTGGAGTTGGGGATTTGTTGGCTGTCGGGTGAGACAGGTGGGTGTGGAGGGGAAGTGGAGGGGGAGAAAGAATGGGGAGGGTAGGAGAGCCATACTGTAATAATGTAAAATGTTATTTTGTACATTGTAGACCACAGTGCTGCAGCAGCAGCAACCAGGTGGGTGTGGTGGCAGGGAGGGTGGGATACACCACAATGTTGCAGCAGCAGCCTGGGTTGGTGGGATACACAACAATGCCACAGCAGCAGCCCGAGGTGAACAATCAGGCCAGTTTGCCAACAGAAAATGCAGTGTGGCTCAGCCTGAGTAACGGCAGTCTGTATTTGTGAAGCATGATAGAATGATACAATGATAGAAAGTATACTTAGAATGGCAGAAAAAGGGGAGATATTGCTGATGGGTGCTCTGAATATGCCAGATGTTAACTGGAGTGCAGTTGCAGCTGCCACTTCGAAGAGTGCAGTTATTCTAGATACCCTACAGGGGGCATGCCTTAGACAACTAGTACTGGAGCCCACTCGAGAGGGAGCAATATTAGACTTGATTCTCTCAAGTGGAGATGGAGAGAGGATCACAGATGTTGAAGTGGGTAGCCATCTGGGAACTAGCGACCATCGAACAGTATGGTTCACAATAAACACAGCAATAGAGTCAAGCCATACAAAGACAAAAGTACTGGACTTTAGGAGGGCTGACTTTGCCAAAATGGGTGAGTGCCTAAGGAATGTACTAGCAAATGGGCAGGAAGGAGGGGTGGAAGAACAATGGGGAATAATAAAAACTGCCATCACAGAGGTATGAGCCTTTGTGTGAAGCAAATAAACAAAACAAGACGATGTAAGAAACCACTATGGTTCTCAAGGACGTGGCAGTGAAGGTTCAAGAGAAAAAGAATGCATTCAGGAAGTACAAGGAATCGTAGAAGAAGCAGGACAGAGAACTGTATCAGTTAAAGCAAAAGGAGGCTGGGAAGGCAGTCAGAACAGCAAAGGCCCAAACCTAGGTAAAGATAGCCAACTCAGTTAAGAAGGGGGATAAAACCTTTTTATAGGTACATCAGGGGCAAAGGAAGACCAAGGGAGGATAGTGAGGCTTAATAAAGGGAGGGAGGGTGGGCAGGGAGACTGTGAAAAGGTAGAGATACTAAACAAATATTTTGCTCAGTATTTACAAATGAAGAGGAGATACATAAAACAAACAGTAGTAACACTCTGGATACAGAAGTTGATACCAGCCATTTACAGAAGAAAGGGTTCTGAAAGAACTCTTAAAACTGAAGGTGGACAAAGCAATGGGGCCTGATGAGTTCATCCCAGAATTCTAAAAGAGCTAAGGGTAGAACTAGTGACACCACTGACTACCCTTTTAACAAATCATGGGAGGATGGGGTGGTACCTGTGGACTGGAGGAGGGCAGATGTGATTCCCTTCACAAAGTGGGAGCAAGGCAGAAGCAAGAAACTACAGACCTGTTAGTTTAACCTCAGTGATAGGAAAATGATGGAATCACTTCTGAAGGAAAGAATTGTCGAGTATCTAGAGGCCAGAGGGGCTAGGGACCCTAGGCAGCATGGATTCACAGCGGGAAGGTCATGCCAGACAAATCTGATAGATTTCTTTGACTGGGTGACCAAAGTAGTAGATCAGGGAGGGGCTGTGGACATGGCCTACCTAGACTTTAGCAAGGCATTTGACACAGTCCCACACAAAAGATTAATATACAAGTTAGCCAGCCTGGGAGTGGGTCCCAAGAAGACAGCCTGGGTAAAGAATTGGCTGGAGAATAGGACACAGAGAGCAATAGTAAATGGAGTCCACTCAGAAGAAAGGAGGGTTACTAGTGGGGTACCACAGGGTTCAGTATTAGGACCGGTCCTCTTCAATGTCTTTATAAGCGACATTGCAGAAGGACTGGAAGGAAAAGTATGTCTCTTTGCAGATGACACTAAGATCTGCAACAGAGTTGATGCACAGGGTGGGGTGGAAAGGATGAGAAGGGACTTGGCAAGGTTAGAGGAATGGTCAAATGTATGGCAGCTTAGATTCAATGCTAAGAAGTGCAAGGTAATGCACCTGGGAAACAAAACCCAGGGGAAGAGTACACAATGGGGGGTGAGATACTAACAACAACAAAAATGGAAAGGGACCTGGGGGTAGTCATATCAGATGACCTAAAGGTGGGCAAGCAATGTGAGAGGGCAGCAAGGAGGCTGGGGGTTACTGGGATGCATAGGGAGGCATCACCAGTAGAAAACAGGAAGTTATTATCCTCTGTACAGACAGCTGGTGAGACCCCATCCGGAGTACTATGTGCAGTTCTGGAGACCCAATCTCCATAAAGACATAGACAGGATGGAGCTGTCCAGAGGAGGCAACTAAATGATGCAGGGTCTGCACCGAAGACATATGAAGAGAGACTTAAGGAGCTTAATATGTATAGCCTCAAGGAAAGGAGGGAGAGGGGGGACAAGATAGAAACTTTCAAGTACCTCAAGGGAATCAACAAAGTCCAAGAGGGTAGCATCTTTCAAAAAAAGAGGTGTGCAAGAACAAGGGGCACAATTTGAAGATAGAAGGGGGGCGGCTCAGAGGTAATTTAACAAAGTATTTTTTCACAGAGAGGGTTGTGGATGCATAGAACGGTCTTCCGGAGGAGGTTGTGGAGTTAAAATCGGTGGTGGAATTCAAGCATGCATGGGACAGTCATAAGGCAGTTCTAGGGTGTGGGGGTAAGAAGAAGTAGGCTGCTGGTTAACTAGGATCTGCAGCTTATCCAGTAGGTAGGGAAATGGGCAGACTGGGTGGGCCAAGCGGTCCTTATCTGCAGTCAAATTCTATGTTTCTATGTTTCTATGTTTCTATGGAGTTTCTATGCCTTGATTAGCTGAGCTCTTCTCTCATCGCCAGGGCAGCCATCAGAGCAGGGTAGGGGAGGACTGTGCATGAGGTACCCTCTTGACTTTTCAAGGAGAACTCTGCAAGTCTGAGGAGAGCTTGGAGTAGGCAAGTATAAAGGTGAGTTTGCCAGTCAGACAGCGAGGTCATGTGCAACTGTGTTTGAATAACAAAACATTCCCACCAAGAGGGCTGGCCCGTCGGTGCAGCGGTTGGATTTCCGCTTGCGACGCCAGCGTTCCGGGTTCGGGAACAAGCCCGGATCACTGGAGGGCCGGCCGGGGGAAAGAAGGATTGAGCATCCTACGACAGCTTTCCTTCTCCGGGGGGGAGGGTAGGGGATGAGTCCGGCGCCTGCTGACTCCTAGTGGAGGCTGGAAGTATCTCAGGATGCACGGCCCAAGTGGGTTAGGGGTGGAGCGGATGTTGACGTTTGCCATGACGTCACTACGCTGCTGCCCGCAGAAAACAGGAAAATCTGTTCGCTGCCCACCAAGATGATGGCTCTCCGTTACCGGAGCACCCCCAGTACCTGGCCAGGGCCTCCTGTTCCTCAGCAGCATCCCCGGACCCTAGTGAAGTGTATGCTGGGGTCTTCCCCTCTCCCCAGTGCCCTTCCCCCTCAGAGGAGGGGGACCCGCCCGGTGATAATGATACACCGGGATATCCTGGGGATCAGCTGCGATCTGAGGACCTGAGGAGGGCTGGCTAAGGTCAGTGGGGATGAAGGGAACTTGTGCAGCCTGAAGGAGTGGGGGACAGTCAAGCACAGGAGGAGGGTATAAACACATAATGAAAAAAAATACAAAACATTCCCACCAAGACAAGCTTGGAGGACAAAGGGAAGGGAGGCTCAGTGGGTTGGAGGCAAGGGGACAGAGATAATTTAGATTAAAGACAGGAGCCCCAGCCTGGTGATGCTGAGGGTTGCGGCACTGGATGCCACACCTCACGCCATGCCAGTGACCAGGGTATGGGTCGCTGGGGGTCGGCAGGGGCGGGGAAGGATCGCCCATCCGGAGGACTGCTCTCCTTCCCCAGGGAGGGGGGAGCTGCAGCATTGGCACCTGAGTGCCCCCTGGTGGAGACTGGGGAACAAGGTGACATGCAAGAGCATGGGGGGAGCTGAATGCAGATGCCTCGAGGGGAGCGCGCATGGGAGCATGCGGTTCCTGCTTTGGACAGCGTCATTGCACGCACCCGCTTCCAGAGGGAGCAAAAAACAGAAAATCCCACCACAGCACCTCTATAAAACCACCTCGCTGCCCCTTCATTGCTCCCAGACTGGTTCCCACCCTGGGGGGTAAGCCAGGGGGCAAGGGAGAATGGCTGATTTGGGAGCAAGGAGCGGCGAGGGCTGTGACCGGGCTGAATCCAGTGCCAGAGCGGAACAAAAAAAAAAGACATAAGATTGGGGAAGGGGATACAATTGGTGGGGGACAGAGATGCCAGAGTAATGGAGACTGCAAAGGAGAAAGGCAGGGGCCGATGGGAGCAGAGCTTGCAGCACTGGTAATAAGGGCTAAACCAGCATTCAGTAACAACTAGAGGTAGTCAGAGCAGGACTAGAAAAAGTAGTGGAAGGTAAAATTAATGCAGAATGGCTAGCTGCTAAAGTACAAATAGCACAGTGCAGTTCACTGGGAATATGCTAAGTAAACAGCAGCACTGTGTGAAGCTGAGGCACTTGGTAGATTCAGAACTTAGAGAAGCAACATGAGGTCTCAAACAGCAACTGTGTGGCACGTAACTTACTGTGAATTAAATAATTAATATAAAAATCCCTGCTCTCTAAGCATGCCTGTCGTGTAAGTAAGTACAGGTAGAAACCTTGCTCTGAGTCATGCCATTCCTGCTGTAAAGCACGTGACGTAACTAAATGTAAATTACAGAATTACTATTATTTGTAACTAACAGATCAACTCTTTCACAGCTCAGTGTCCTGCAGTTCAGTTGATAAAAAAAAATATATATATTCTGGGGCTGCTGCTGGTAGTGCAAGCCTCCACAAGTAAAGATGCCAGCTGGCGATGCTCACTACTTCCAGCCCGTCCAGAGCTCAGGCTGCGGCCTGCTGCTTGTGGGAGGAGGGAGGAGACAGAAGCCCTTCAGAAGAAGGAGAGCAGTGTAGGTGATCCTCCCTCTAACTAGCTGAGCCAATGTACAGTAAGTGTTCCGAAGGGCTTGGGAACAAGAGAAGTGGGGTCTATAAGACTGCCAAATAGTGAGCTACACTCGCAGTTGAGCGCCCAGTCGGAAGTGCTGAATGGCAGTGAGAAGCATCAGACAGTGGAGCTACATCACACCTTTTATTTCAGTAGCCCCATGAGGGCTTTTTATAATAGATCCAAGCAGGTGCCGCAAACGAAAGCTATAATAATTAACAATTGAAGCAGCGAGGCTGTTGCTCCCAGCCCCAAGGGGCTCAGTATGATCGTCGAGGTGGAAGCAGATTAGGGAGGGGGACTGCAAGGGGGCAGAGCTTGATGAGGTAGGGAGTGAGCATGGGAGGGGATTGAAGAGTATGAGGGTGCATGAGCATGAAAGGGGCCAAGTATGAGAGGGGGTGGCAAAGTGCCACACAGGGGCTGGTTGGCCTGGGTCCATATAAAAACTACACACTGAGCATCTGTGGGCAACATATCTGAGGTGATGTCCGGTCAGCATATGTTCCCAACAACACCAAAAAAAGGAAATAGATAACTTAAGTTCAAAGATCAATATTGGCAGTGTGTTAAAAAAATAAAATAATCTCACCAGTAGTGTACTGCACAATACCAGTTTCTTCTATAGCACTGTGTACCAATTACCACTTAATGCTGCACTCAGTAGCCATCTTGTTTTTTTTCTTCAGCAGTGTTGGGTAAGTCTAGTTTGAAGATCAGTTTATCTTGCTAGGCAACATCAGGTTAAAACCTGTCTTGTGTAAGTCAAGGCAGTTTTTTGATCCTGCAACAGTCTTAACTGCCAGACTTAGACAAGACTACTTTAAAGTCCTAAAACCATATTTTTATGCTAATTATAAGCCAGGTATTGTGCAACCAGCTGCAGGACATCAAGGAGCAGGGCCCTCATGTCTGCCATGTATGGGGCAAACCTAAGACAGCTTTTGGTTGATCCCACCAGGGAGGGGCTGTACTGGACTTAGTGTAAGTAAGTAAGTAAGTTGTTTATTTGTAAGTATGTATAAAAAAACATGAAATGTTATTACATGCATAAATTTTAAAGTCACGTAATTTTCACCATTATAATACATTAGACAAAATGTAAAAACTTCTTTCAATAAATAAGCTTAGTGCTGACAAATGGGAACAGAATCATGGTTGCTGAAGTGGGCAAACCCCTTGGTACAAGTGACCACAAAACTATGTGGTTTAGAGTCAACACGTTGGCAGAAGAAAGCTATTTAAAGACTAAGATCCTAGATTTCCGGAAGGCCAGCTTCATGGAGATGGGGGGACTGCATTCACTTACCCTACTCCCATAGTAATCACCTGTTGCACTTAGCTGCACATCTTGACCCAGGGGGCACTTTCCAACCTCAGCACTTCACTGATCCCCACCCGCCTCCTATCCCCCACTCCTCATGGTACCTCTCCTTCCCCCCCCTCCATTATTCCACTATGTCACCTTGGTCTGTTACCTTCTCTGTGTCTATCTTCTCCAGGATGTTCAAATCCACGGACACAGGCACATGTTGTACAATGCCTCAGCAGTGTCCACTTGTGTAAACCTTTCTGTAACTTACTGTACCATCTCTGTAAATGTATAAATTGTTGTTCTCTGCTATTTTCTGTTCCGCTGACATGGAACTTACAAAAGAGCATCTGCTCACAGGTGTTATCCAAGAACTCAATAAATAAAAATAAGAATAAAGCTCAAAATTGCCTTGGCAGCAGAAGATATGGGGGATTCTTAGGCTCAAGGGATCCATAGCAGGAGTGACAAGTCAATGTGTCAGATTGCTTAGCAAAAGCAAAAGAAAGAAGTGGCCACTGTGATTCCCTAAATCAGTAGCAGAGAAAGTGTGAGAAAAAAGTAAGGCATTCAGAAAATACAAAGAGACACAAAAAGAAGAAGACAGAGTGAACTATCTGGCGAAGCAGAGAGAAGCTGGGAAAGCTGTCAGAGGGGCTAAGGCAAGACCGGAGGATGGAATAGCACAGGCTATTAAGAAGGGGGGCAAGATCTTTTTCCGTTATATTAGTGAGATGAAGAAGACCAGAAATTGTATTGTTAGGCTAAAGAAGGGAGAGGGTGGATGGATGGAGGATGACCTTGAAAAAGCTGAGATACTAAGCAAGTATTTTTGCTCAGTATTTACCAAGGAAGAGGCAGGAGAGGGGCCAAGACCCATGAGGAAAGGTGTACGGGGGGGAGAGGTGGACACCGACCCATTTGCGGTCTATAGAGTTTTGGAGCAGCTAGGGAAAGTAAAGACAGACAAGGCAATGGGGCCAGATGGGATTCACTCTAGAGTGTTAAAGAAACTCAGGGAAGTCCTAGTGGGTCCTCTGACAACCCTCTTCAACCAATCACTAGAGATGGGGAAGTATCTGGGACCTGGAGGAGGGCAGAGGCGGTCCTCCTGCACAAGACTGGAAGTAGGGAGGAGGCAGACAATTACAGACCTGTAAGCCTGACCTTAGTGGTGGGGAAGCTGATGGAGTCCCTGCTTAATAAGAGAGTAGCGAAGTTTCTGGAGTCAAGCGGTGCAAAAGACACAAAGACAGCATGGATTCACTGAGGGAAGGTCATGTCAGACTATTCTTATCGATTTTATTGACTGGCTGACCATGGTGGTGGATCAGGAGTGGCAGTGAATGTGGCCTACATGGATTTTGGCATGGCCTTTGACATCGTTCCGCATAGAATGTTGCTTAACAAATTGGGGAATCTGGGTGTGGGCTCTAAAGTGGTAAAATGAGTTGGAAACTCGCTAAAAGGCAGGGCCCAGAGGGTGGTAGTAAATGGCATACAATCAGAAGAGGGGGCGGTGACCAGCAGGATACCACAGGGATCGGTGCAGGGTCCAGTCCTAGTCAATGTCTTCATAAGCGACATTGCAGAGGGACTGGAGGGGAAAGTATGCCAGTTCACAGATGACACCAAGATCTGTAACAGAGCTGACAGACAGGATGGGCTAGATTAAATGAGAAACGAAGACTACTTGAGGGATGGTCAAGGGTTTGGCAGTTAGATTTCAACACTAAGAAGTGCCAGATAATGCACCTGGGACACAGAAACCCAAGAGAGGAATACAGGATGGGGGGGGCAGGTTCTAGCCTTAAGTCAGGAGACAGACCTGGAGGTTATCATATCTGATGATCAGAAATTAGCCAAACAATGCGAAAAAGCAGTGGGAAAAGAAAACAGAATGCTGGGGTGCCTAGGAAGGGGCATGACCAGTGGGAGGAGCGAAGTGGTGATGCCACTGTAAAGATCACTGGTGAGCCCTCATCTGGAATACTGTGTCCAGTTCTGGAGACCGTATCTCAGGACGGGCATAGACAGAATGGAAGCAGTCCAGAGAAGAGCAAAAAAAAAATGATACACGGGCTGCACCACAGGCATAGGTGCTGGATTGTATGGGCCTGTGGGGCCCCAGCAATAATTTTGGATGTGGGCTGAGCTCCACCAATGTTTATTTACCCACACACATTTCATTTTTTTTTAAATTGGGATCTGTGCTTCAGCGCATGAGCTGTGCTGCGCACGCACCCCCCACCCCATCCCCTTGCCCATCCATGGCCCGTGGCCATCCCTTGTCCCTGTCTCAGTGAGCTCCTCATTGGTGGGCCAGGGTGGAACTTTTTTGAAATTAGTGCCATTTTGGGCCAAATCCCAGTCTGCGCATGTGCCTGCTGAATCAGAGTTGCATTCTGATTTGGTGGTACTAATGTTTAAATGAAGGCACCAGGTGGGCAGTGAAGGAGTGGTGAGATGAGTAGGCATTGTCATCGTGTGAGTACGGAGTAGTAGAGTAGAGCAGAGCACAGCACCAGAGCTCCATCTGCCATCCAACGGCAGCACAAAGGAGAAGCAGGTCAGCCAGCGGTTGAAGGTAGTCGTCCAGTCTGGTCTAAGGTCAGAGAAAAGGAAGCCACAAGCCAGTGCAGGAGCAGGAGGACTGAAGGTGGCATGGCATGTTTCCCCTATGAAGCAGCAAGACAGCTGCCAACTGAGGTAGAAGAAGGTGAGGTGTCAGTGAGGAGGAGTCGGAGGGAGACTCCAAGGGGTTGACTGTCAAGGTGGGGGGGAGGGAGGACTCTCTGCATCGAAGGAGAAAGTGACGGCACCCACCAACCGGTCACTGGTCAGTGGTCAACTAAGGTAAACCGGACATGGGGAGAGAGAGAAGAGCGAGCCAGGCTTGCTGAGCAGAGCTGAGGAGAGGTCAGAGAGTAGAGCGGGGGGGGGGCGGCAGGGTACTCCAAGGGCCTGTCCAGTCGGTTAGCGAGTGTGGGCTGTGTCAGAACAAGTGAGTGGGAGCAGTGGGTTGTTGGATGGGTCAGGGGCCGGGCCATGGTTTATTTAATTGAAGCTCCTCTTCGGATTGTCACTGACTGTGCAAGGTGTGCTAGTGGAGTGCAGCGCACAGAGCAGCAAAGCAAAGTATCCAGGCAGAATTTTAATTTAATTTTAGATAGATAAAATGCAGATAAAAAAAAGTCTACTCTGCTGGCTGCTCTGCTATTGTGACAATTGTCTGAATGTAAGATCTGTGCGGCTGCATCACAGTCTGTCACTGTTGATGGAATGTTGCTTTGAAGTGACTGTGGCTATTGTTGATATACTGTAAGTAATAGCTGCAGGCCACTGTACTTGAATGCTTATTACAGTGGTCCTATCTGTCAAACCTGCAAAACAAAACCTCACTTGTGTGTTGCGCGTTTTATGACCATGTTACTTTTTGCAGTTACAGTATATGGCTTTAGTGTTTGAGCGGTCTGCCTCTCACCCAGTCTGTTAATTGCTTGCTCGGTCTTGCTTTTCCCCAGTGACGTTGGCATTTGTTTCCAACACTTAGGATGATGCCAGCACTATTTTTTCATCTTTAATGTTCCTTTATTCATCTTTTAAATTGATGTTTGCTTAAATATTGTTGCTATAATGCTCCAATTTATTTGGCATTCAATAGGTTTTCATTCGTCTTTAAAAGTTTTTAATTGGAATGTAACAAAAACACTGTATTAAGTGTCATTCATAATTAAATAAAGATTTGCAAGGAAGCATCTCTATGCTTTAATATTTCATATCCCTAAAATCCTGTGCTCTTGTCCCTGTATAGTTCAGGAAGCTTGGCTTACATTTAACAACTGTGCAAGTCCTCTCACTTCCTGGAGCACCAGGGGATCCACTAGTTAACGCAAATGGCAGAAACAGTCAAAATGCACACTTCCTTCACATTTTTTTATTTTATTTTGGAGGAATTAAGAACAAAAATAAATGATCTATGTCAAAGATAAAACACAGTAGGGTGTGTGATTTTAAGGGAGTAGTGCATGTCTTGGGTAGTTGTGGGACATGAGGCTTAACCAGATGTTGCAAGCACCCAAGAAATACATTACTCTTTTATTATCACTTTCTGTCTAGGGTATGTAAATGTGTTTGCAATAAGCCTTTGTTTTGTTTAGAAAAATGATTGCAGTTAAAATGAGGTGTGTTGCTGTAAGAGAATAATCAATCGTCATGTCATGCGTTGTGGTTTGATGAATGAGGTTATGATTTAGCATGCTGAGGCTGCTAGGGTACCTGTTTACAAGTACGGTACCTCCAGGGACTCTCACTGTTACCATCTTTAGGCTGAGTTCTGTGGCATTCCCTTCTTTAGATGGGGTATGGGTATATATTACACTTATAGACCAGACCACCTAAGTAATTCCTGACCTGGGTGTACATCCTCATGCTTCTCTCACTGCAACTGAGCATGGGTTGTAAAATGAGACTAACAAAACAGGTAACTTAGCAGAATAGTTAGAGGTTGCTTACTTGCCTAGATGACAACGAAGTGCAAATTAAAACAGGGTTTGTTCTTTCTTTTTATGTTGGCGCGCTTGCACAGACAACATCTTGCGGTAGTGGAGATTTGGAGGTGCGGCCGCTGTTGGGCGAATGCAGGGCATGCACCAGTAGGTGCGTCCCTCATTCCCCAATCAGCATGCATGCTGGTGCCACACCACCCAGGCAAGCACATCTAAGGAAAGGTCCACTGTAATGCGAGCAAAGCTCGTCAGACGCAGCGGACTTTCCTACGTGCTTCCCCAGCATCAAACATGGCGGCACAGTGGCCGCTAAACTGCTGACTTCGGGGGTGCCCAACCCCCCTTTCAGCTTACCCTGTCCCTCTTGTATGTGCCGATGGGGGAGCCCACTCCCCGTCAGCATAAAGTGTCCCTCCCTCTCCTTTTTGGTTGCCGGTGCGCCAATCCCCTCGGCTCACTAAACCCTGCTTTCGTTGTTTGCTGATAGGGGTACCCAATCCCCACTGGCATCTGTCCCCCTCTCCCTATGTGCCGACAGGGGTGCCCAATCCCCCATTGGCTACTGTACCCCCATAAAAAAAAAAAACACCTGTAAAAAAGAAAACCGTCCGTGATGGTTTTTTTTTAACACCTGTAAACAGAAAACGGTCCCTCGTAGTCTCCCTACCACCTGCACCCACACACTGAGCACCCTGCCTCCCAACACCCCCCTCACCCCATACTTACCTCCGGAGTCCGGTGCGACAATCTTCAGTGGACCAGGAACACATCTGCACTCTTCAAAGCTGACCGCGAACTGAGGAAATGCCGGTAAGCTGTATAATGAAATAAATAGGGTTTTTTCAACTTTGATGCCTATCTCAGGCATTTTTTGGAATTTTTGCACCAAATTTTCAACATGGGGTTTTTGGGACCCCTCCTCATGAATTTTGTCATATGAGATATTAATCAGTCCCGAAAGGTGATTTCGCCGCAGTCACCGCGCCGGAATCGTCTTTCGACCGATTAACGCAAGGACAGTGGTAGTGTTCATGAGGTGGGCTCTCAAAAAGCCTATGCTGCAAATCTGGTGGAAGAAATCTAAAAAATGGCTGTTTTACGAGTGTGCATTGTGCAGTTGCTACGCACGCTCGTAACTTCGTGAATTTGCAATATTTTTATGCCAGATTTTCAACATTGTCGTTTTCTACACTTCCTTGTGAACAGTACAGCTGTCATTTTCACATCCTGGCCGAAATGTGTTTCCGTGACTCGTGCAAAATAGCTGTTGCTGTGGGAAATCAGTGTTTGTGGGCAGATTACGTAAATGACAGTGACACTGTTCATGAGCAGAGGTCCTAAAATTCCTATGTTGAAAATTTTATGACAATACTCCATAAAATGACTGTGTTATGAGCTTGCATTGAGTTTAACGCACGAATGGCCATTGTATATTTTTCTGGATTTTCACCATTGCCATTTTTCCACACCTCTTGATGAACAGTACAGCTGTCATTTTACATATCCTGCCCAAAATGTGTTTTCACATGTCCGGCACAGAATATCACAGTCGCTGTGCGAAATCACTTTTTGGGACAGTTTGAGGAAATGACAGTGACACAGTACATGAGCAGAGGTGCTAAAATGCCTATGTTGAAAATTTGGTGCGGAAAGTCCATAAAATGACTGTGTAACAAGCGTGCATTGCGCATTTCCCACGCACCCCTGTAACCTCGCAAATTTGCAATATTTACATGCCACATTTTCAACACTGCCATTTTTTTCACCTCCTTATGAACAGTACAGCTGTCATTTTTCACATCGGCCCAAATGTGTTTACCTTTTCACGCTACCAACCATTGCCAGCGCGACACCATTCGGCATTGACAAATGCTTGTTTGGATTTGGTGCTGTGTGCCAGACTGCCAGGCTTAACAGTGAATATGGGCACTCTAGCAGTTTACTGGGATCAATTTGTTGGGGTTGAGATTTAGATAGCTGTCAAATTCATCATGTCTTCAAAAATGCCTGTGGGGAAACCTGAAAAGGTTGTAATTTCTTGGCAACCTGAACGATGCTGCTGCGGTTCATGCAATAACATAAAAGGCTATTTTTTTTGTGTTCTCTGAAATGGAGCCTCCAGTGGCAAGGATCTCAGATTCTCAATTGCATAAGGTACATGGTGTGTGTGTGTCCTGTATTTTTAACTTGATAGCACTGGGACAGCTGGTAAGATTCTGAGGTGCATATATTTTTGTGCTCTGGTACTTATACGATACACTGGTTATTGTATGAATACAATTATTTTATTAATAGAAAGGTTTAGATGCTTGTAGTTGTTATAAACTAACACGCTCATAACTGGATAGAGGACAGTTACTGCAACCCTATCCTGATGGAAACCTGAGTGGTAAGCCAGGAGACTTTCCTGTTAATGTGTCACCAGTCTAGGCAAATATTTGTTATAAAAGATTTCAGCAGCAACATGACATTCAAGTTGGAAGTGTATGACTGATAACAAAAAAAAAGAGATTATTCCTTAGGGAAGAGAGCTCTCCTGATGTTGGAAATGGAATTATACTTTATGAGCTTTGGGAATGTGGGGGTTGGGTGCCATTACCCCATGATGAGGGTTTTACTTTTAAAGCAGCAATGTATGAAGGTGGTGAAACGTTATTCTAGTTTAGGTTATGCCTTGTCTCCCACTTGTATGATGCACTTCTTTCTCCATTTTCAGTCATATTTGGCACTTTTTGTCACATCTGAAATAATGAAAGGACTAAAGGAAGTGTTCCTTTTAATGTGGCTCAAACCAAGATTTACCAGTATTCTCATCTGTTTCTCCACAGTTTTTGACCTATAAAGTAAGGGAGCTGTATCTGTTGCATGCTAGTCCATGACAGAAACATGAAAAGTGATGTTAAACATTAGGGGCCCGATTCTAGAAGGGTTATGCCATGCATGACAGCAGTTGCACCAAGTAGAATGGCATATGTAGCAACTTACGCCAGCAGTTGCGACATGTGCGATTCTGCAAAGTGGCCTGCGACATTGCGACATGTCGCAGGCCACTTGCACCAAACAGCTGTTACAGTGCATAAACCCCCTGCGACATGGTGCTAGGGGGTTTACGGCAGCAGTTGTGCCCCATTCCAGAAGGGCAGCCACAAAGTGCCCACATTGGGATTCTACAAAAACCCCTGGAGGAGATCCGGCAACGTAAGTTATACCAGTATTTAGCTGGTATAACTTACGTATGTCCCCGGGGGTCCTGTAGACCCGTCGGCTGTCCTGTGAAAAGTGCACTGTTTCCCAACCCCCCCACATGCCCAGTACACCCCAGCAGGGCCCCACAGGGCTACCCTTACCCCCAGACCCCTGAAACAGCCATTGGCAGGAAGCCCATGGCGGCACTGCATCCCCCACCGATGCCCCAAACTGCAAGTTGCCCACCGCATATGCAGCAATACAACAGCCCTGGCAGTCTAGCGCCCTCCCCGGACTGTACAGTCTGATATTATAAAAATAATTCCTGTTTCCTGGTAATCTAGTGCCCCCGAACTGTACATTATTAAAATAAAACAGAGTCCCCCATTTCCCTGGTAGTCTAGTGCCCCCAAACTGTACATTATTAAAATAAAACAGACTCCCCATTTCCCTGGTCGTCTAGTGGCCCCACCCAGCCATACCAGCCCATCCAGCACCCCCACCATCCCTGGCCAGTGACTGGCACAGCCTATCTCTCACCTCCATGGCCAGCCGCCAGCTGGGTTCAGTATTAGCACTACTGCACAATGCACTCAGAAATTAATCTCTGGTAGCGTCTGTGCAGTGGCACTAATGTGCACTCAGTTGGCAGCAACCATGGAAGATGAAATGAGCCGATCGCCAATCAGCAAAAGAAAGTACTGAAATGAAACTAGCATAACTGGAAATGAAAGTGAAGCCACTAGACACCAGAAACAGAAATCTGTTTTATTTTAATAATCTACAGTTGAGGCTAGAAGGAAATGGAAGTCTGTATTTAATAATGTACAGTTGGAGAACACTAACTACCGAAGCGTCAGATCTGTTTTATTTTAATAATGTACAGTTGAGGGGCACTGGGCTACCAGGAAAGCAGAGATATCGTGTTGTGTATTTACTTGCAGTGCAGAGAGGTGCACTTGCGACCTCACGGCAGCTGGTTGCGACATGCTGGCCAAGTATGCCCTCTGTGTGGCATACCCTGCACGCATGTCGCAATTCCTAAGGACTTTGCTGCGAGACCCTGCCCCTTCTAGAATAGGGCCTTGGGGTCAATGCGCAGTTGCGGGTGGTGCAGGTTGCATTCTGCTGCAACCTGCGCCACCTTTCTGGAATCGAGCCCCAGGTGTTTAAAAGCTAGAGAGAGTACTGCTGAAAACCCAGACTAAGCCATTTTTAAAGGAGCTCTCCTTTTATTATTTCAACTGTAACAAAAAAGGGGGTATAAAACAGACTCAATGTGCTACAGTGCATCACAGAAGTCATGGGATCGGTAGCAATATAAAATAAAATGGAAAGGTATAGCCTATAGATCAAAATGATCACCACTATCATGCATTGCTGCTTTAAACTAGACTCCCAACCCTATCCCATTATGTCAATGGCACCGATACTGTGGGTTATCAGAGGTATATGGTGCTGAGCCCTAGAAAGCCTGCTGTATCTCCAGGAGTTTCCAGCACTGTGAGTGCCCTCAGTTGGGTACCAGCCCACCTTGAAAACTATGAAAACGTGCCTGAATTGTCTATTTTCTAATTTAAAGGGGTTTCTGGAAGAAACAGTAACATGCAGAGTATTCCAAATTGTAAGTGGAATGCTGATGTGAGTGTGGTGTGCTCTCTTTCTCTGGGGACTCCATTGATTTTCTAGGTGGGCACTCAATGTGCCCGCCCATTGCATCTCACTTTGACCCTCTGTGAATTTTCAGGCATACCTCTCAAATGTCTCTGATTACGAGGGATGTGATGGGCATCCTTCATTTTACCCCTCCCAGTTGCTCTGCCCCTCACAGAAAATGTGCTCCCATCACACAGAATGACAGAATGCAGCATTATAAATTCAGACATTTTGTTCTAGTATCTAAGGCCAGGGGCTTAACTTCCAGATCCCAGTGTTACCGTACAGGGGTCTCTGCTCCTATAGACCCATATGTGTGTGTGTTTGTGTGTGTGTGTGTGTGCGTGTGTGTGCATGTATGTGGGTTCTGACCTCTGACCCCTGGGCCAGGTGGTGGGGCTTTGACCCCAACTCCTGGGCCCCACAAACATTTTTACAAACCTGGCTCCTATGACCACAAGCCTCATGAGCAAAAGACTCAAGTAACTTAGCAACTATTCGCTGGGAGAGAGAAGGGAGAGAGGGGATATAATAGAGACTTTCAAATACCTTAGAGGAGTGGAGCTTATTTCAGAGAAGAAAGTGCACAAGGACAAGGGAACATAACATGAGGCTGGAGGAAGTGAGGCTTAGGGGGAATGCCAGGAAGTATTTTTTCACAGAGAGGGTGGTGGATCTGTGGAACTACCTACTAGCAGAGGTGGTGGAAGTGAAAACAGTACAGGGATTCAAAAGCACATGGGATAAGCATAAAGGCACCCTGCTGCACAGCACAGCAAGGGAAAAGCAGTCCAGATAAGAGCAGGGATTGCCAAACCAAGTAAGGAAATTGGTAGACTAGGTGGGCTGTATGGTTCTTATCTGCTAACAGATTCTATATTTCTATGAGACCTTCTTGGTGTCCATACAACCCCCTGTCATACCTGCACAGGAATTGTAGGTTCTCACAGGACCAATTTCCCAGCAGTAACTTAAGCAGGCCATTTGCCGGATAGGTTTTATGTGGGCAAGGTGTTAATTAAACAATCTTTGGGCTTTTCGCCTTCTGACATCTATACTCTCATTCATGCTCCTGGTGAACATTTTTTTGACATCAGTTTCAGGACTCCTGCTAATCTAGACACTTTTTGGTTAAAATATGCTTCTTTAAAGACTAATCCTTTATGGTCCCATTTTCAGGTTACACCTTTAACGAAACAACCTTTTCGGGTTGTTTCTATTTTGTTTCACAATGAGGGGATAAATCTAGCAGATATTCTTTATTGGTTGGGTAAACGTTGTGATGTTCAGGGCACACTGGACCCCATTTTGGATTGTGAGGGATTTTGGAATGGGGGATGGAAGATAAAATTGAAGCTCCGTTGTGTTCAAAATGAATTTGTTCATCTCCCGAATTGTTTCTTTATTGGCCGGGATAAAGGTTTCTTGTTTTATCCTGGTCAACCCCGGCGATGTTACAAATGTAGTTCTCCTCGACGTATTAGTACTGCCTGTGAGAAGATTCAATGTTTTCAATTTGGGGAAGTTAGTCATTCGGGTTATCAATGTGAGAATTCTGTCAAATGTAATTTTTGTGAGGAGGTGGGGCATGTATTTTCTGACTGTCCGTGGGCTGCTCATAACACTGAAGAATCAGATTATGCTTTGCAGGATTTGCTGATTTTTAAAGCGGCTAGAAATTTATTGGCTGGTGTTGCACCTGTTACTTCTACAGGTCCAATATCCTATTCAGCTGCTCTGACTTCTAAGCCTTCTGCTGTTTCCTCTAAACAGTCTATGCTACCCCCCAACCCCTCTGCCAGCCAATCTCCTCAGATCACCTAGCCATGGTACTCCCAGGCATCTGTCTGATGGTGATTCGATGAAGGTTTTGACTAGTAAAATGATAATTCCTTCTTTGGCTCGGAATGAGTCAAATGGAATTGTCTCCTTTTCTCATGAGGATACTTGTATTTCCCATACTCCTGTGTTGGATTGGGCCCAATCTCCAGAACCAGTATTGGTTTCCAATAAATACGGAATTTTGGCCTCCATTGGACCAGAGGAACATGACTCTGATACAGCCTCTCAGGATCCTTCCCAAGTAGAAACCATTTCAGACCATGATTCAGTCTTAGATCCCAGGGTGGGGACGAAAGGTAGATCCAAAAAGATAACCAGAATTGGATTGCTCAAAAGCAACAGAAAACTGCCTCCCAATACTTGATTTATGTCTGGTCCTAAGGACTATGGCTATGACATTTCTTTAGCTAGTTTGAATGTAAATAGTATTCGATCCTTGTATAAAAAAAGAATAACATTTGTCCTTTTTTCAGAATTACTCTATGATATTATTTTTTTTCAGGACACTAGATTATATACAAATCAGGACTTTGTCACTACAACTGATCTCTGGGGTTGAGGTCCTTGTTTTTGGTCTGGGGGTACAGAAGTTTGTTCTGGAGTAGGAATTTGTTTTACATCTCACAGATTCAAAATCCTAGATGAAATTCATATCGCTCCTGGTAGAGCTTTGCTATTAGACATCTTTATTGATGAAACCCCATTTCGATTAATTAATATTTATGCTCCTCAAAATAAATGGGATCGCATTCAACTGCTACATCTTATTAGACCTTTTCTGTTTACTAGTAAAAATGTTTTATTTGGTGGAGACGTTAATATATCCCGTAAGCCTACAAATTCTGCTACCTCTAAGGTTTACTGTGATACACATTGTTTGAATAACTTGCTATTGATTTCAGGTCTGCGAGATATTTTTGAGACTACTCCCTCCTTTACTTACATTCAGGGTATTAGAAAAACTAGGATTGATTACTGGTTTATTTCATCTTCCCTTCAGTTTTTTGTTCCACAGGTTAAATTGATAGCTTCCTCGGATCATGGTCTTTTGAGTTTTTCCTTTTCTGCTTATAAAAATACTTCAAAGGGACCAGGGTATTGGAAGCTAAATTTATCTCTGCTGGAGATTCCTGAAGTAGTGGAAGGCTTTATGGACGTTTTACATGCCCGTCTCTCGGTATTTTTTCTTTATGACCAATCTCAGGACTGGTAGGAAGATTCAAAACTTAGTTTTAAACAGTATTTTATACATATCGGACATCTGTTGGGAGCTTCCCATAAAAACACCCAAAGACATCTACTGGAATTATTGACACATTATTATTCACAGATTAATATGGGTATGGAAATTGCTGCTCATGAGTTGAATTTGGTAAAAGCTCGACTAGCACAGCTTCACAATTCTAAGCAGATCCAATTGGAAAGAGAACAAAAATGTAATACTAATGGTTCCTCGGCAAGTACGAACCCATATGACCATAATATGATGCTTCGAGGAAAAAAATATATGCATCGTTTACTCGATTCAAATGGTTGTATAGTTACCTCCCGATCTGATCTTTTTTGGGTTATTAATACTCATGTTCACTCTATATTTCAGGAAGACTCTAATGTCATGCAGGAGTCCATTTCTGAGTAGCTTCAGTTTATTTCTTGACCGCAAGTGCCTGAGAAATTTTTTCTTTCCCTTTTGGCACCGATTTCGTTGGCGGAATTGCATGCAGTTATTCACAATCTTTGCAAAGGAAAAACTCCGGGTAAAGATGGCCTTCCAAATGAACTCTATAGTCTTATTGTTAAAGCTTTAGGTACCCAGCTTGTTGATGTATTAAATAACAGCCTTTTACAAGGTGTTTTTCCAGCTAGTATGAATGAAGGGCTTATGATCTTTTTGTTCAAATCAGGAGATAGGGAATGTTTGCATAATTGGTGCCCGATTACTCTTTTAAATTCGGATTATAAAATTCTTACTAAAATTTTGAGCTTGAGGATTTCATGTATTTTGCAATCTATTGTACATTCTACACAATTTTGCTCTGTACCCGGTCGTACTATCACTGATGCCCTCATTCTTATTAGGGAAATCATTGAAAGGGGTAATAGTGAAGAAATAGCTGGTATTTGTGTTTCTTTGGATCAAGCAAAAGTGTTTGATACTGTGTCTCACTTATATCTCTGGAATTGTATGTTGAAAATAGGATTTCCGCCTCCTTTTGTTACTTGATTGCGCCACTATTATTTACATGCAGACATCATCCCTTATGTCAATGGTTGGTTGGGTACCAAACAAAAGTGTGGTAAAGGTGTGAGGCAAGGGTGCCCTTTAAGCCCCATTTTATATATTCTTTCTTTAGAACTGCTCCTTTCTGCCATTTATGCTTCCGACGATACTCGAGGTCTCTCTTTGGGAGTTGATGATGCAGAGATCAAAGTCATTGCCTATGCCAATGATTTATGTTTCTTTTTGGCGGATGTCCCTTCTTGTACGGCTACAGGACATCTGACTGTTGCTTATACAAAAGGCACTGGAACTATATTTAACTTGTCCAAAAGTAAGTGTAGATTTTTTGGTACTGATAATTTTACTCATTTTAATATTTTGGGGATCCCTGTTACTTCTGAGGTTTTCAAAATTTTGGGGTTTAATTTTTTTGTGGAGAAGATACGGCAATGTATAACTGGGATGTACTTATTAAAACTGCAAAGTAGAAAATAGCCACTTGGAACAAATGGAATATGTCAAAGAAGAAGAGAATTTATATGGTTAGGATGTTTCTCCTTACTTTATTTTTTACATTTGAGTGCTGTCTATGCGTTACCTGCATCTAGGGAAACAGCACTATATAGTCTTTTTTTCAAACTGTATGGGGAAGTCAGTTAAATCCCATCAAACGGAATATACTGTATTTACCTGTTAAAGATGGAGGACTTAATATGGTTAATCCTATATTATTCTTTTTAATTTTTTTGTATAAAAATATTTTTCCTCTTTTAATGGGTTATTCTACAATATGGTCAGTTTGGATGATGGACCATGTTTCCCGGTGGGTGGACGGTTGGTCTACTAATGGAGTTATTCATAAGCAAGCACGTATACATGCTTTGCCAGGGTATTTACATTCTTGTTTTGGGAAGTTAAAAACATAGCAAGTTTCATATTCTTTGATTACTCATACCTCACGGAAGGGTATGTATTATTTTTTATTAGATAAATATTTTTCTGTTAGTCCTGTTTTTCCGGATGTCACAGACTCCAATGTACCTCAGGTTTCTTTAATGCTTACATCTCTCAGTATTCCGACTTACATGTGGGATGTTACTTGGCTCGCGGTCCATGGGAAGTTAAATGTTAAGGGCAATTTGAAACATAAAGGCAAGGAGGAGAGATATTGTCCAAGAAGCAGTTCCTGTCAATCTTGTATTGAAACAATGTCTCATTTATTTTTTGAATGTCCTTATGTTCTACAATTCTGGTCTTTTTTTTATGTTCAGTGGGCACATTTTCGATTCCCTATTATTAACAAAGATTGTTTATTTTTTGGAATTTTGTCTTCGGAATGGGGTCTTTTAATCCTGATACTATTAGATTAATTTTAGGGGGTATCAAATTTCATATATGGCACACAAGATGTACGTGGTCTTTGCGGTCATTATTTATTTCCCCAGATCAATTATTTTGGAAAATCCATGACTGGTTATTCGGGGTGAGGGACAGGGATTGTACCATGTTGTCGACTTTAGCTTTTCATAAAAAATGGAAAGCGATACAGTGGTTAGATACTGGTTGATTTATTTGTTTTGGTTTTCTTTTCCTTATTTATGTTCTTGATTTTCCTTCTTTCTGATTTTGTATGCTGTACTACTGACTTGTTGTTGAGTTATTATGCTTTTCATATGAAATCCCCTTACTCTATTTTTTGGGTAGAGTCTTTTTCATTTGGTTTTAGCACTGTGTTCTACAGTTTTATCTGACAGCCTGCATGGATATGTATGCCTATAATACTTATTTGCTTTTTGTATTTTTCCTTTCTGTATGACAACACTGTTTTTGAATTGTTTGGTTTTGATTTGCTTTTGTTATTCTAATAAAACATTTCCCTACTCTCCAATAGGGGGAACCTCTTGCCATTCTGCATTATGGCCAGTCTATCTGAGTCTGTGGAGGAGAAGGTTGTGTCTCTGGAGGGAGAGAAGGCCTCTCCCTCAGATGTTCCTTCACTGCCTAACCCTGCTGGCTTACCTTCAGAGCCTATGGAAGGTGTAGTTATGAACGACCTGGTAGACGCTGCTTTTCAATCCATTACAGTTTCTTCTCTACCCACGGTACAGCCTCAGCCTTTTCTACACCCGCCTGATATGGTTGCTAGAGACAAAGTATTGTCCCGCCTTTCTTTTCTCCATCTGGAAAAGGCGAAACAGCGGAAAAAGTTACAGGAGCTTGATGCGGCTCTCGATTTGTTTGCTGCTTCTTTTGGCAATTCTACTATGGCCCTGGATCCATGGGGTATGTATATTCCTGCTCAACTTTCACCTTTGGTGAGCCATAACCCGGAAGTGCCAGGTTCTTGTGAACACCTGGAGAACATCTTGCAGGAGGCTGGCAGTAAAGACGGGCTTGTTCCTGTGTGCCTACAGCCTCAAGACTCTAGCACTGCATTGTTGCACCCGCTGCCTGTGGGTGACGTCTCGGCCTGGGAAAACCACTTTTGCAAGGACTTCAACAGAGCTTGTTTTTATGGATATGACTAACTTGTCACAGCATCCTTTGAATTGGGACGATCTTATGGATTCTGAGGTGGGTTCTATTGAGTGGACCCCTGAGAAGGTATTACAGGATGCAGGATGGGTACAGGCACCTTCTGGATCTTGGACCCCCGATACTCAAGATCGGTTCTTTTAAGACATGACAGAAATGTTCTCCTCTTCTGTAGCAACATACACCTGCAAAAGGCCTGAGCTACCACTCACACCAGGGTAATGACTCTGTTTTTCCTCATACTTCTAATACAATGTCACCACAACCTGTTTCTGTTTTGCCCCCACAACCGGACACTCCAGAAGCGGTCCCTGCAGTTGTAGAACCTGTGGAAGTACTACCTAGTAAGCCAGTCCCCGACCCTTTGTTCAAGTTGTCTGACCTCTTTTCGACTAGAGGTGAACTGGCCCCTAGGCGCAATGCGGTCTGTCTTCTTTACAAAGGAGGCTTGGAGGATCCTCCTAATAGAATATATATTGCTAGGGACCTATTGAAGAAATCAATGCATTATTCTTCCTCTGAAATTTCTGCCCTTATAGGTTTAGGGAATGGGAATTTTGACATTAGTTTCAAGTATATTTCCAATTTAGATAGATTCCAGGCTCAATACCATAACCTAAAGAATACACCGTTTTGGATTCCTTTTCATGCAGTTCCCCTCACTAAACCCTTAATTAAAATGATTATGGTTATGTTTAAAAATGAAGGGGTGCAGCTAGAAGGAATATTGTTTTGGTTGAGACAACGTTGTGAAATTTTGGGTAAACCTTTCCTGACTTTAGATAGTGAACAAATCTGGGATGGTGGTTGGAAGGTGAAAGTAAAGTTGCATTCTACCAATATGGGCCCAGTACATTTACCCAGTACTTTTTTTCTAGGGAAAGACAGGGGTTCCATCTTTTACAGAGGGCAGCCCAGGTCCTACTTTAAATGTGGTTCCAGGTTGCACCTTAGCTCTGCTTGTGATACCATGCGATGCAGTCATTGCTTGGATTTTGGTCATGTTTCCTCTGCTTGTGTTAATCTGTTTAAGTGTAATCTGTGTGAACAGATGGGGCATGCTTATGGTCATTGTCCCTGGGCTGCACATAACAGGGATGACTGCCCCAACCATTAAGGTCTTATTATCTTAGCCCAGCACCAACAAGCGATGTGAATGTCTGCACCTGAGAACAAGCCAGGAACCCCTGACCAGTCTGGGCAAGATACCTCTGTCCCTCTGGTTCTAGACCCTGCATGACTGCAGATAAAGTGCCTGCAGAGTCAGAACCAGACACAGTGCCATTGGCCCCTGCTTTGGCTGTTGTTTCCTCTCCTGGGGTTGGAAACACTATGCCCCCCCACCCCCAGGGCCAGAGGCTGTTCCCTTCCGATTGGTTTCTACAAAGAAGCGACCCAGGCAAGGGCAAAAGGATTCTCAGGAACTTAAACTGGCGGGGGTTGCTCAGCAGGCTGAGTCTTCCTCTTGGAAGAAAGAGAATAAATTTGTGGCTCTTCCTTTAGAGGAAACAGAGGAGGAGTCTGATGATGATGGGACAGATGCCTCTTCTGTGACCTTGAACGCTGACAATGAACAGGGTAATTCAGGCTCCATTGCCAAAAGAACCAGGCAATGGTGCAAACCACCTAAAACTGTTTTCTTTAGTTCCATTTGCTTTTTTTCATATAGCCCTTATGCACACTCTCATTTTGAGCAATGTCAATCTCAATAGCATTAAGAATATGCGAAAGAGCTGGTGCTATGCTTTTTTAGCGTGCTTTACGCAGTGACAAAATATGCCTTCAAGACACTTGTCTTAAATCCTTTTTGGATCTACATCAGGCTTCCAGGGAATGGAACCTGGGTCCCTCCTTTTGGTCCACAGGTACAGATACCTGTGATGGGGTGGGAGTTCTGTTTACCAACTTAGTTCTCAAAGTCTCCAGATTGGTAGATATTCACCCGGGTAGAGCCCTTTTATTAGACATCTACTTTACTGTACGCCTCCGTCTCATTACGATCTATACCCCACAGACTAAAGCATTGAGAGTTGCTTTGTTTAAAGAAATACAACCTTTTGTATACACCTCAGGCCTTCTATTCTGGGCTGGTGATTTCAATTGTACTCTCTCTAGAACTGATAGGGGCCTACAAACTGATAAAATGTTTAGTGACTCCAATTTTTTGAACGCCACTATACGCGCCTCTGGACTGGTGGATGTCTATAGGGCCACCCATCCATCTAGTGGATACACTTTTTTTAAAGATCCTCTTTGGACACCCATAGGTTTTATATTTGCGTCCTCAGCTTTGGAGCTTTCTGCTGTGAGTTTACTGCCTAGTGAATTCTCGGACCATTTGGCTCTTAAGTTGACATGTTCTTGGGAATCTGCACCTCGATGCAATAAGAATCAATGGACGCTGAATGAATCAGTGCTTTTCCAATCCTTAGTACAAACAGCATGGAGGAGACAGTTTATGGTTAGGCCCTCGGTAGTTGAGTGTTACTCGGATGTACTGGACTGGTGGGAGGACACCAGACAGTCCTGGTGCATTTTGTTTCAGCATAGAGCACACCTCCAGGTCTCTGCTGCTTATTTATGTTATCTGCGGCTTAGATACCAATTACAGCACCTCATCTTTCTCTGTCTGATAGCACTCATTTTGATTATGGGGAGCAGATTAAAGTTATTAAACAAGAGATGATAGCTTTACAATATGATAGGGCTCAGTCATTGCAGCAAGAACTCCATTTTGGGACTAACACCCAGAAAGGTTCTTTAGACCCTTTTATGGAATGTAAGAGAAGGATACAAAATAAGGTTGTCACAGCATTGACTACTCCATCTGGGCAACTTGTTACTTCTCCCCAAGACCTATTAGGAGTTGTGGATTCCCATGTTATGGGCCTTTTTGGCACCCTCACTCCTGAACCAGATGTACATGACATTTTTCAGTCTTTACATCTACCACAAGCCATAGATGTGGATGCATCTCTCCTGGTTTCAGAAGTCTAGCGGAGTTGGAGTCTGCAATTTCTTGGCTCTCGAGTAGTACCGCTCCTGGGTCTGATGATACCAGCACAGGATTCTATAAAACCGTAAACCGGAGCTGGGCCCAGTCCTAGTAATCCTGTTTAACTATATGCTGAGTTCCAATAGATATTCTGAATCCATGTTGGAGGCAATATTGATTTTGCTTTACAAAAAAGGCGACCATAGGAATATTTGTAATTGGAGACCCATAAGTCTTTTAAATTCAGATGTTAAAATCTTAAGTAAAATCCTATTGAATAGACTGGCTGTGATGCAGTTGTGTTCTGAATTTCGACTTGTGCATATATGGTGCCTCACTCACCCAAAAGAGAGAGATTATACATTCCAGTCCCTTGTTCATGGGTCCTTTAGTAGGCTAGATTTCTGTTTAATATCTCACGCCCTTACTCCCGGGGTCCTGGGCTCTACCATTCTCCCTACTGTCATCTCAGATCATGCACTGGTGCAATTAATGCTTTCGTGGGATATCCCAATTCCTCGCTCCTCCTCCTCCTGGAAGTTAGACCCATTGCTATTACAAGACCCTGATTTTGTAAAATGGGCTCAGAATGAAACTAAATTATTTCTTCAAGAAAATCCGGTGCCTGACACCTCTGTGCAAAACACGTGGGAAGCTTACAAGGCCACTATGAGAGGGAAAATAATAGGATATGCTGTGCACAGATGGGAAAAAAAGAGAAACAAAGCAGATCAAACTAGAAGGGGAGCTGGCTGTGGCAGACAAGGAACTTAAAGACATGCCTCATCCATCTCATAACTCAGCTTGTGGTAGGCATGTACTGAAGATCCATATGGAAGTCAATGTGCTCTTATCCAGGAAAGCTGATTTGGCCCTCCTTCGCATGCGGCACTTATACTGGGATGGGGCGGGATAAATCTGGGAAGGTGCTGGCATATCAGATTCAAAAACAGCAAGCTAATAAACACATATCAGGGCTAAAGGACCCACAGATGGGGAAGGTCAAAACCAAACCCCAGGAGGTTAATGACATCATGTCAGCCTTCTATACCCAATTGTACACCTCATCTAGAGCTGACACCACCCCTGAAACCTGCAACTTTCTAAATACTATACAGCTCCCTCGGTTATACCCCAAACAGAGGGGTACTCTTGAAACCCCTTTAACCATAGCCAATGTAACCAAGGCCCTGGCTTCTATGAAAACAGGGAAAGCCCCCGGTGGAGACGGATTCCCTGTTGAATTCCTTCAACTCCTTGCTCCTTAGATAACCCCCCCTTCTATGTCAGGTCTACTCTAACTCTGAGCATGTAGGGCTACTCCCCCAGACTTCATGGGAAGCGGTCATCACAGTAATCCCTAAAAAGGGAAAGATCCTGCCAATGCATTCAGTTACCGTCCCATTTTCTCGATCAATTCAGATAGCAAGGTGTATGCAAAAGCACTAGCCACCAGACTGAATCCTTTACTTCCTGCCCTGATTGACCCGTCACAAGTGGGGTTTGTTAAGGGCAGATATAGCACAGATCATCTTCAAACACTCCTTAATTTGATACACACAGCTAAGCAATGGAACACTCCCATTGCTGCATTGGCCATAGACTTTGAGAAAGCATTCGACTCTGTAGAATGGGATTATCTACACGTAATTCTAGAACATTTTGGTTTCGGTCCCCATTTCAGATCTGCTATATCTGCCTTATACAATACCCCCTTAGCAAATGTACTGACTAACTCAACCCTCTCTACTCCCTTTCAACTCCACAGGGAAACCAGACAGGGATGTCCTCTGCCCCCCCCTTCTTTTTCTTCTTGCTGTTGAGCCCTTAGCTGCAGCTATCCAACAAGAATCCTCTATTCAAGGGATAAAGGTCGGACATAGAACGTACTCAACTCTCATGTATGCAGATGATTTGCTTGTCCTCTTAGAGGATGTCCAAAATACTATCCCCCCTCTACTGTCCCTTCTAGATTGGTTCACGCACATCTCTGGCCTTAAGGCTAATCAGTCAAAAACTGAAATATTACCCCTCAACTCTCATTGTCAACCTCATATTTTACCAAACCCCAGTCTTAAGTAGGCACCAGGCCACATTACCTACCTGGGTATTAAGGTAGGGGCAAATATTGACAGATGGTGGGACAATAAGCTTGGGCGCCTGATAGCTAACAGTAGAAATGAGTTGGATCGATGGAACTGATTACACCTCACGCTAGCTGGTAAAATAGTGTTTTTTAAAGTGAATATTGCCCCTAAATTTTTTCACCTAATAGCTCATATTCCCTTATTCCTACCCCCTGCATGGTAAAATAAACTAGACAGGCTAATTGGATCCTTCCTATGGGGCGTCACCAAGCCCCGATACAGTAAATTTATACTCCGTTCCCACTGGACATAAGGAGGGTGGGGACTGCCATGGTTTGAGGGTTTTAAGATGGCCTACCAGTGCTCACAAACACTAGCATGGTTCCAGCCCCAGCCCCACAGGACCCCTCAGTGGATGGAGATAGAACAAAGTCTGGGGACATCTCCTATACTTGCCTCCTTACTTTGGGGGGCCTTGCCAAGCCCCCTTCAAAGCCCCCCCACGACTGGGCCCTCAATCAGGTACTGGAAAACACTACATAAGAAGCTGGAACTCTCAGCATGCTCCTCACAAAACACCCCCCTCTGGGACAACCTCGTATTACCACAGGGAACGAATCCGTACATTGGCCGAGCTGGAGTAACAAAGGTATTTTATACATTAAGGATCTTTTAGTTACTAATCCCAGGTAATAGACACTTTCCAAAACCTGCAGTGTCACTGGTCATTACCCTCTGCAGACTTATGGAAGTATTTCCAACTCAGAGATGCACTTAAGCCCTTTCTGATACAAGGAGAATCACATTTTAAAGACTCGCTTCTCCTACAGAAATGGCTTGCGGCACCCAAAGGTACAGCAGGTCTAATAGATGCCTTGTTACGAGATGCCATGCCTAACACTGCAGCATAATCTATAGGTAAATGAAAAAAAATTTACAAACACCAATTACAGACGCCCAATGGGAACAATGCAGGCATGCCCGGAGTAGGCTAATACATAATAAAATACTCCAGTCCTGGTACAGGACCCCCACCTTCCTTAAAAAGGCTAAACTCTTAACCCAAGATAAATGGTGGAGATGTCAACAATTGGGGGGGGATGGATTTATACCATATCCTCTGGCAATGCCCACTAATCACCCATTTATGGGAGGCAGTTTCCAAACTGGCTACTGACATCCTGAACCTTCCTATCTCTCCCTGCCTCTGCTTCTCTCATGCTGCTGGGTGTGCAACCTGTTATTCCCCACCTGTCACCCCATGAATTTCGCTGGCTTATGTTACTAAGCATGCAGGTCAAACGAATTATCCTAAAGAACTGGAGAAGTCCCATTACACCAACTATGGAGGACATCCTGCCAGCACTCACTAAAGTGTAGGAATTAGATAAATATTCCCACCTGACACTAGGACAAAAGCAGGCCTTTCAGAGTTGCTGGGAACCATACATGGCCTCTCTGGCACAAAGGGCTGGTATAGGCTGAATCTGAGATAACATAGTAATTTGGATAGACGTTTTATATGACCTGATGCATGATATGACCCCCTCAATGCTGCAATTGTAAAATAGTAACTATTGTGCAAATAGTTACAGTTGTCCTTATCTGTTTTTTATATAATTTTTCTTCTTTTTCTGTTTTCAGATCAATATGAAGATAGTAAGACAGTCTGTCCAGCTTTAGGCAGTAA
Source organism: Neoceratodus forsteri (assembly GCA_016271365.2). Taxonomy (NCBI): domain Eukaryota; kingdom Metazoa; phylum Chordata; order Ceratodontiformes; family Ceratodontidae; genus Neoceratodus; species Neoceratodus forsteri. Next base: position 68,420,988 of record CM028133.1, read on the forward strand.
GGCCACTATCTGCTAAAATTCTGACCTAGTTACTTTGTGGTGCCCTTACTTTATAGCCTCTTTTCCTGTATGACCACTGGAGGGTACAACGTTCTGATACCTAGGCCTTGACAGTCAGCGGCAGTACCTTCTCCTGATTGCAGAGTGCCTCAATATTAAGGTAGGTCCTGTTTTCTTTTTCTTTCTGCCTCAAATGATGGAGGGCAATACATTGGTTAAGTGCGAATATATAAGATTATTCATCAGACTCAGTTGATTTTACCATAGCCTGAATACAATTGATATGTACACATATGTATACAGATTGTGCAGAATGTGTAGTGCAGGAATGCTTAATTGTACCTGATTCTTCCTCCCTTTGTATGTATGGTTTGTTGTCTTGCACCAATATCACTCGTGTACTGTTTTCATTTTTCTGTTTACTTATAATCAAAAAATAATTAACAACAAATGTATCGCCACAATTCCTCAACATCCACTGTCCTATCTTTGCAATTTATTCCCTCCCAGAAAATTACTCTATTATATCAAAGTCCGACCTCCTGAAATCCAGAACCTTTGTACTGGTCCTATTTGTTATCCTCCCTATTTGAATCTTGAAACTCACTGTGTTATGATTGCTTGTACCCTAGCAATCTCCCACCACTACTTCTTCCATGCTATCCCCATTTATAAGTACCAAATCAAGTATATCCCACCCCCCTCCCCCGTTGGCTCCCTACCCAACTGTTGTAGACATGATCCTTGTAGTGCTTCAAGCACCTCCCTGCTCCTGGCAGATGATGCCTTGGGGATTCCCCTCTCTATATCAGCCATATTAGGTCTCCCAGTAGAACAAATTATTCTTTCTTTGACATCCTTTTGATCACCTGCAACATTTGCGCATCTGCTTCCATTCTCTGATTCAGTGGTCTATAAATCACTCCTATTCTTAATAAAGAGTTAGGCATTTTCTTTAATGTGACACACATGAATTCTATCTCACAGTTATCAATGTTGCTTTAAAAGTCTCCTTGACATACAAAGCCACCCCACTCCCTTCTTGCCCTCCCTATCCCTTTTGCATATCCTGTAACCCAGAACAATAACTTGACAGGAATGATGATCTGATCACCAGCTCTGCGTTATAGCCACAATATCAAGGCCTTCATCCACCATCTTGGTTTCCAGGTCCACCATTTTATTCTCCAAGCTCCTTGCATTTACAGACATCCCTCTCCACCCTACATCTCCTACTTCCATACTAGACTGGAATATCTTGCATACTTCATTTCCAGGGGGATTGCTAGCTGGGCTGTTCCCTGCTATTCCCCCACTAATCAGTTACATTTTTTTTCCATATTGCTTTTTTCTATAGTTTTTTCCCCGTACACCCCCCTCCACCTGGCAGTGTGAACGTGCATGTGTGGAGGTATGCACACATCACATGTCCATGCTTTTGTGTCTCCTGGCCTCTGGTGCTGCCCTCTGGTCTCCACTAGGGGGCAGTTAAGGAGTGGGATGACACCCTCCCCTCTCTGGGAGAGGAGAGGAGAGCAGTCCACCAGATGCTCAATCCTCTCCCTCCCCTGACAACCCCCGGCAACCCGAGATCAGTCCCAACCCCAGGTTGCCAGCATGGCACGATGTGTGGTGTCTAACGCCTCAACCCTCAGCACCACTGGGCTGGCTTATTAGTTTAAATTTAACTCTTCACTTACATATCTATCTAGTTTGTCACTCAAGACCATTGTGCCCATTCTGCTTAAGTGTAATCCGTCCAGAGCATATAGTTTGGCATTGTCCCATATTCTACCCCATGCCCCCTAAACCAAACCCCTGTTCATGACACCACCATCTTAACCATACAATGAATTCCTCGGTTCTCCCCTTTCTATCCATGCTAGCCTTTGGTACTGGTGGAACTTCTGAAAAAGAGACAGCTTTCTTGTCCAGCTTCCAGAGTCTTGCCAAATCCCTGAATCTAGCTTACATTTCCATAAGATTGCTATCAGACAGGTCATTTATTCCCAGATGAACCACAATGTGGGGGATCCCTCTATACCTCCAGGATAGGGAGTAAACTAGATGGAAGGCTTTTAGCACTGTCATAACTGGCATACACTCAATCCTAATATTTTTATTCCCCTCACTTGAATTCCTCTAATTATGGAATCCCCAGTGTAAGGATTTCACTTCCCCCATCTTTCTTGCAGCCCACTAAAACCCCATCAGTTTGTACACCACCTGATTCTGCCCCTTTTGATTCCTCAATTTTATCCTCTTTCTTCATACATCTACCCCTCCTTCTTGTGTTCTTATTATAGTTGCCTTCTTGTATACCCACTTCCTTACATACCATCTCTTCCCTAACCTTGCTCAGCTTAATATCAAAGGTATCCTGCATCTCTTCCCCCATCTTTCCCATCTCAATCTCAGCATCTATTTTACATGTTCCTTTTGTTCTCCCACCCCCTTCCTCAACTCCTCCTCCTGCTTCCATGCTCTGTTCTGTTCTGCAACGTAACCCTCCTCTCCCTTGTCATCCGAGTCAAATAAATTCCTCAAAGGTAAATACCCATTTCTCAAGATAACCCCTCCTTTCTCCACTTGTTCTACACCCTTTACAGCCATGCTCCCTTTACTCTTATTATTTTGAACCCCAATTAACTTCTTTCTCCCTTCCCCATCTATTTCTTCCTCATTGATAAATCTATTTTTCTCTTCAACCTCTTCCCTATCTACCCCATGCCTGTTCTTGTTTTTACCAAAGACCCTACCATACCATTTCTTATTTCTGTCTGTTTTTATATATATATCCCTTACTGCTACTCCTTGCTTGACCTTTCTCTCCTTCCCTCGTCCTACTATATTTTACTCCCCACCTCCATGATAACCTCTTACATTTCCATGCATTTCACCCATAATACTGTACTTGTCTTAACATTCAACCCCCTTCCAATTCCTACCACTATCCCTACATGCCCAATCCCACCAGAATCCTGAAGTATCTAGCCCCCTTTGTGTGACTCCAACATTACCCCAACTCCTCTCACCATTTACCCCTCGCCTATGTAAATTCCCTTGTTGATTACATCCATATATACCCTTCCCCTACAATATGATTCAAAATTATTTTTCATCCAGGTGATCTAATTTATTTTATTTTATTTATCAAGTCTAGGATTACAAATACCTTTGAGCCATGGCTCTTTTACAAAGGTTCCACGTCAGAGAAATACAAATTATGGGGAACATCAAGACAGGCATTACAACAATGTGGACATTGTAAACAGAGTACAGACTAATACAGTTCAAGGATAGCATTGTAACAAGGCAGCCAGCGGCATTTGTCAGAGAAAATAGACAACAGATAAGAAGTGCCAGAGTCATAGGGAGAGGGAAGAGGGTAGGGGGGAGAAGGAATGTAGGAAGGGTTGCAAGAGGGTGAAAATTATTTACTAAAGAGAAGAGGGGGTGATACCCAAGGTGGGAGTAATGGCAGAAGCAGGGGGGGAAGTGGTGACAGATGGGGAAATCATGGAGGGCAGAGTTCGAGAGGGCTTGAAGGCACTGAGGGTGGACAAGGCACCAGGCACAGATGGCATCCACCCCATGGTAGTGAAGGAGCTGGCAGAGGTCCTTGCAGGACCTTTGGCAGACCTATAAAATGCCTCACTACATTCGGGGTGTGTACCTCAGGACCGGAGGATGGCTCATGTGGTGCCCCTCCACAAGAGTGGCCCCAAGGATGAACCGGGAAACTACAGACCAGTGAGCCTCACATCCATCGTGGGTAAGCTAATGGAGACTATCCTGAAGGAGAGGCTGGTGGCCCTCCTAGAGGCCAAAGGACTACAGGACAGCAGACAACATGGCTTCATACGTGGCAGATCCTGCCAAACCAACCTGGTCAAGTTCTATGACTAGGTAACTAGGCAACTGGACAGAGGCCATGCAGTGGATGTCCTGTATCTGGACTTCAGTAAGGCATTCGACTCGGTGCCACATGGAAGGCTGGGAAGGAAGTTAGTAGGCACAGGGGCGGGTGCAAAGCTGGTGAGCTGGGTAGGGAACTGGCTTCAGGGAAGGCAACAGAGGGTGGTGGTGGGTGGAGAGCTCTCACACCCAAGGGTAGTGACGAGCGGTGTTCCACAGGGCTCAGTGTTGGGACCAGTGTTGTTTGGGATATTCATTGCAGACATATCATGGGACATCAAGAGCAAGATCAGTCTGTTTGCTGATGATACCAAGGTAGGCACGGTGGTGGATGACCTAGGGGAGGCAGGGTTGCAGAATGATCTGGCAAAGCTTGAAACCTGGTCAGACACCTGGCAACTGGGGTTTAATGCCAAAGTGCAAGGTGCTGCATTTGGGATGAAGAACCCAAGGAGGAGTTACCAGCTGGGGGAGTGCAGCTAACCAGACAGAGGAGGAGAAGGATCTGGGTGTGCTCATTACAGGGTCAATGAACAACTCAGCACAATGTAGGAAGGCAGCTGCAAAGGCCAACAAAATGCTAGGTTGTATTGCAAGGGTATATCCTCGAGGAGGGAGGAGGTGATTCTGCCACTGTATAGGTCATTAGTTAGACCATACCTGGAGTACTGTGTGCAGTACTGGTGTCCGTATCTGAAGAGGACATTAAGTTACTGGAGGGGGTACAGCACAGGGTGACAAAGATGATCGAGGGGCTGGGGGACTTATCATACAAGAGGAGGTTGAAGGAGTTGAACATGTACTCACTGGAGGAGAGGAGGGACAGGAGTGACATGATTGAAACCTTTAAATACATGAAAGGAATAAACAAGACGGGTACAGAGGGGCTGTTCAAAGTAAGGGAGGGGAGGGCCACCAGGGGCCATGATATGAGACTGGAGGGAGAAAGGTTCAGGAGGGAGATGAGGAGACACTTTTTTACAGAGAGGGTGGTGGTTGGGTGGAATGCGTTACCTGCAGAAGTGGTATGCAGTAGAACAGTGGACTGCTTCAAAAGGGGATGGGACAGGACAAGGGGGAGGGTTAATGAAGGGGAAGGGTAGAAGGGAGGGGCAGCTGCAGAATAAGGGGTGCTAGCTACACATTCGAGCAGACTTGATAGACCTTTAGGCCTTTATCTGCTGGCAAATTTCATATGTTCGTATGTTCATATGTTTATAAAAGTGCAGCACTGGGTATACCAAGATGTGAGGGTAGAATCCAGTGGGGGGGGGACAACTAGAGCAGAAAGGGAAGTGGAGAAACAAGGTGAATGTTCCATAATGCTCCATACTAGTTACTGTACCCTTCTACATATAGGGAAAAACCCCAATTCCCATAATATAGACATAGAAGAAACTAGAAGGGGAAGGGATCAGAACCATTTCAGTGCAGTAGCTGCTACTTGCTGCTTTTAAATTGCTTCTTATTGATTTTACTTGGTAGCAGGTTATTTTTTTTTATCTTACTACTTCTAATGGGCTAGCAGGGAATTGTTTTGGGGCTGTTGAATGTTTGAACTCTATTTTGGTGTGCTTTAAGTGGGGCTGTCATTTCTTTAAAGTGGAGACCTATTTCTTCTGATTTCTTCTGATTCTTCTGATTTAAAACCTATTTTGGTGTGCTTTCATTGGGGCTGTTCTGGTGGGCCTGTTTCTTTGAATTGGAAACCTGTATCTTCAAATTGCAAGCCTATTTTGGTGTATTGCTGGCGAAGCTATTGCTTGAATTGGAGACCTGTTTCTTCTGGTATCAAACTTATTTTTTGTACTTTTAGGGGGCTGTGAGTGTTTTTTGCTGTCTTCACTAGCTGCAAAGTTTAGTTCTTAGTGGGGGAAGGGTGCTAATTGTCTAGTCAGGGCCTCAGCTACCTGATTGTTTCTGGGGGGGTGCAGGTTGGTCCCACCCTCCCTTCCCCATGCCCCACCTGTCCCAAGTGCATCATTTCCTTTATACTGGGAGTTCTTACATCACTTCTCCAAAAAGGCAAATGACATGCACCTGTCATAGCAGAAGCAGATATCCAGGAAAGGAACAGCAGCAAGTGAAGATGTGACTGCTATCTCCATGGAAGGGAAGTCACTACAACACAAGGAGCTTTCATTTATACCTGTTTGCATTGATGTTTGCATTGTGGAAAGGAGGGGTAGGGGTTAGAAGAAGGCTGTGCATTAGTTGATAACAGTTTTTTTTTGGGTGTGGACAGGAGGGATAGGAACTTAAAAGGCAGCTGCTCAATCTATCTAAAGTGTATGACAAAGGGGGTAACGGAAATTGAGAAAAGGAGAAGAATGTTTTTCAGTAATAGAGGGGAAGGGGGAGACTTGGGGGAGCACTGGGTATACTTCATCTGGAAGGGTGAGGGGTTGCTGGTGGGCAATGAGAGCAATGGGTAGGGTGGTAGGCTGCACCAACTACGGTGTGCCAATCTTTCTAAAAATTGTGTGTAGGGTGGGGGGATGTTTAGTTTGCACCAAATAGAGAAACTTAAAAAGGAGATTAAGAGCCTAAAGGAGGAGCTAAGACAGGCAAGGCAGACTGGAGGAGGTTATAGCCCAACACTGGAGGGAGGGAGGGGAGATGAGGGGGGAGGGCAATTTGAGCCAACAGGGAGGAGGAGAGAGTCAGAAGAAGGAAATCAGGGACAGGTGGGCCCAGGCCAAGAAAAATGGCATCAGGGAAGCCAAGGTCAAGGGGAAAAAGACAACAGGAAAGTGGAAAAAGGGACTGGTGAGGGGGGAGGAGGAGGAGAAGTGGCAACAGTCATAGAGTTGAAAGGAGGGAATGGGCTAGTATGAGGAGGGAGGAAGCAGGCATAGGAGAATGGTCTTCAGAAAATCATTTTGCAGTTGAGAGGAAAAGGAGGAGGAAAGAGGTGAAGAGATTGGAGGTTTAACTGATTGAAATCCAGATGAAACTGGAGTGGGGGAAGTTCTGCTGGGGGAATTATAACAGGGGTAGAAGGGGGAACTACTGTGCAGGAGGAAGAGGAGTAGCCAGGAGTGAGAGGTGGGAAGGACTGGAAGCAAGCAGTTAGTAATAGGGGTGGAATCTTAGTGCTGTGGGACTCAATACTAAGAGGAGTCAGGTGGGGTAGTGAAAGGGAGAGGCACAGTCGCATTGGGGTGGAGGCCATGCCAGGAATGACAGCATAAAGGGAGAGACAATCTGTTTTAAAATATGCTAGAAGGAGTAGGGAGAAACCTCATCTCATTATACATTTGGGGACAAATCACCTGGCTGATTGGACAATAGATATACTCCAGAGGAGGTTTGAGGAACTAGAACAATTATGTGAGGGGGCAGGAAGATCAGTAACTTTCTCAGAGATGCTTTCAGTGTCCAGGGCAAGCACAGCAAGAAAGCTGAGAACAAAGGAGTTTAACAAATGGCTAAGAACCTGATGTCATGCTACAGAGTATGGGCTGATGGGGGTGGGGTGGGAGGGACCTGGGAGGGCAGTAGCCTGTATGCAAGGACAGACTACACCTGAGCAAGGAGGGAAAGAATGTGTTGAAACAGAGGATGGAGGAGTACAAATAGGTAGTTGGGAATTTAAACTAGTAGTGGTGGGTGGTAAGTGGGCAAGGGTTATGCAGAGACCACAGGTTGGGAAGCCATATGAGCTTACCTCCATAACAGTGACAAAGGGCAAGTACTAGGGGTGATGCTAGTAAAGGAAGGCAGAAGGGAAGGGGGGAAGGGGAAGGGGTGGAAGGTGATCACCCTGAATGCTAAGAACCTTGGGAAGAAAACTGCAGAGCTACAGACTCTCATGGCAGAGGGGGAGGTGGACATGGCAGCCATTGTGTAGCCCAATACAATGACTGGGACCTGTTGATACCAAGGTACAGGATATTTTGTAGGGATAGAGTGATTGGGAAAGTGGGGTGGCACTATATGTGAGGGAAGGACTGAAGTGTGTATGGGAGGAAGGGGAGGAGGGTAGTATGGAGTCACTATTGATGAAAATCCAGGATTCCAAGAATAGGGCTCTCAGGCTGGGAGTGGTGTACAGGCTTCCCTCTCAGACAGAGTAGTTAGACAGGGGACTAGTGGGACAGATCAAGAGGACCTGCAAGAAGGGTAATGCAGTGATTGTGGGGGATTTCAACATGCCAGGAGTGGACTGGAGTACCCCAACAACCAGGACTAGAAGGGAGCAGGTACTGCTGTATGCCTTCAAGGATGGCTTCCTGATGAAAATGGCCAGTGAACAAACCTAGTTAGAGAATACCCTTGACCTCATGCTGACAAATGGGGAGTTTGTGAGGGAACTGAGGGTGGAAGAATTGCTGGTGGGGAGTGACCACCACTCAGTATGATTCACATTGGCTATAGGTAAGGAAAGAGTGGAATCTGGCACAAGGGTGCTGGACCTCAGGAAGGCTGACTTCAGGAAGATGGGGGAAATGGTAAAAGGGTATCTGGCCAGAATTCAACCTAGTATTGGCACTTACCAGAGGTGGGAACTCATAAAGCTGGGGACAGTGGAGGCAACCAGAACCTTCAGCAAGGCCCAGAGCAAGAAGGCTAGGGCAAAGAAACCTAGCTGAGAGAACAAGGAAGTCATGGAAAAGGTAAGGAGGAAAAGAGCTGCCTTTAGGAGGTACAAAAAAAACAGGGAGTGGGAGGACTGGGAGGAGTACCTGACGGAATCGAAGGAGGTAACAAATGCAGTAAGAGCAACCAAAGCCTCTACGGAGCGCAGATTAATGCAGGGCATTAAGAAAGGGGAGGAGGACTTCTTCAGGTACATCAGGGAGAAAAGGAGCTATAAGGACCATATAGTAAAGATTAGGAAGGATGAGGGTTGTGTGGAAGCAGGGGGTGATAAGGCAGAAGTGCTAAACGATTACTTCTGCTCGGTATTTACTAAGGAGAAGAGGGGGTGATACCCAAGGGGGAGGGTGGGCAGAAACAGAGGGGGAGGGTGTGATGGATGGGGAAATCATGGAAGTCAGGGTTCTGGAGGGTTTGAGGGCACTGAGGGTGGACAAGGCACCAGGACCAGATGGCATCCACCCTAGGGTACTGAAGGAGCTGGCAGAGGTCCTGGCAGGATCTTTGGCAGACCTATTCAGTGCCTCACTACACTCAGGGCATGCACCTCAGGATTGGAGGATGGCTCATGTGGTACCCCTCCACAAGAGTGGCCCCAAGGATGAACTGGAGAACTACAGACTGGTGAGTCTCACATCCATTGTGGGTAAGCTGATGAAGACTATCCTAAAGGAGAGGCTGGTGGCCCTCTTGGTGGCCAAAGGGCTACAGGACAGCAGACAGCATGGCTTCGTAAGTGGTAGATCCTGCCAAACCAACCTGGTGGAGCTCTATGACTGGGTAACTAGGCAATTGGATGGGGGCCGTGCAGTAGATGTCCTGCACCTGGACTTCAGTAAGGCATTCGACGTGGAGCTGCATGAGAGGCTGGGAAGTAAGTTAGAAGGCACAGGGATGAGTGAAAAGCTGATCAGATGGGTAGGGAACTGGCTTTAAGGAAGGCAACAGAGGGTGGTGGTGAGTGAGGAGCTCTCATTCCCAAGGGTAGTGATGAGCAGTGTTCCGTAGGGCTCAGTGTTGGGACCAGTGTTGTTTAGGATATTTATTGCAGACATATCATTGGTCATCAAGAGCAAGACCAGTCTGTTTACTGATGACACCAAGATGGGAGCAGTGGTGGATGATCTAGGGGGATGGCAGGGGTTGCAGGATAATCTTGCAAAGCTAGAAACCTGGTTGGACACCTGGCAACTAAGGTTCGGTAAAGTGCAAGGTGCTGCATTTTTCGGTGAAAAACCCAAGGAGAAGTTACCAGCTGGGGAGAGTGCAGCTAGCCGAGACACAGGAGGAGGAGGAGAAGGATCTGTGGGTGCTCATTATGGGGTCAGTGAACAACCTGGCACAATGTATGAAGGCCAACAAAATGCTGGGTTGCATTGCCAGGCAAGGGGTATATCCTCGAGAAGGGGGGAGATGAGTCTGCCACTGTGTAGACCATTAGTTAGACCGCACCTGGAGTACCGCATGCAGTCACTGCTGCATTGAAATCCATTAAAATCCTATCAAAATCCATAAATTTTCCATTATTTTCATGCAAACCCATTAATTTACCCCATTAAATCTTGCATAATGGCCAAGTTTTTTCCCCATTAAATTTCCATTAATTGTTGCAGTTTCATGGGTAAAAACCGTTAGTGTACTCATCCATGGCATTAATTAACCATTACCGCCATCCATTAAATATTTATTTGGTGTTGTACGTCCATTATATTTCATTTCATGTATAGTTAATGGCCTTTTTCACACCCACTAAAACAAGAACAAGCTTTTAATAGCCATTAAAATGGCATAACCTAGTTTCATTACCATGAAAACTATCCTTGTGGTCAGTAAATACATCAATGGCCATTAAATGTATTCAGCTGTGATTTTAATTGCCATGAAACTGACATGCCTTTCTGCTAATACATTAATGGACATTACAGTGGCCATTAAATGTCTTCAGCTGAGAGTTTAATGGTCATGAAAATAACATGCTTTTCCTCTAATAACCATTAAAACTGAGAAGTGAGCTTTTCATTGCAGTAAAAATTTTGTTCATGCTACGTTAATACATTACTGGCCATTAAAACTGTTCAAATTAGCTTTTCATTACCATATTATGTTATGTTGTGCCAATGCATTAATGGCCATTAAAACAAATGTTCACCAATTAATGGCAATTTTATGTATCAAACATATATTTTCCCCTTTATTTCCATAGGACTGACTGGACTTTGACCTGTGCTCATCAAATAAGTATACTTTTATTTACTGTTGGTCTTATCTGTACTTTGTCCTAAAAACTATGGCTCCTCTGTGACTCCTGTGTAACCTTTGTTTTACAGGTACTCCCTAGCATCCAGAATTGAAATCTACACGGAAGTTCCCTCACCTGGACCATTACACATGATTTAATTACTTGATTGGAAGGTGGAAAATTTGAACTATAATAGTGAGCATGCATCTGTTACAGCAGGAGTTCACTAAGGTTACATGACAAGTCATCCCGGTTAATCTGCTCCGCGACAACTTGCACCGTACTATTAGTTCCAGCGTCAATTGGCTCCCAAATTGTGCACCCCCAGAGTTTAATATATTGCATTTATGCTGGGGTTGAATTGTCAGGGAATGATTTGTACAGGGGGCTGATTAACATTGGAGCAAGTAGTACAGCATGAGTTCTCATGGAGCAGATAGATTGGGATGAATTGACATGCTACCATGCACTGAAGAAGTGGGTGCCATGAGCCTCATGACAGACAGTTGAAAAGTATGTGGTCAGTCTCTCCAGATTTGGCCCTGCTGCAACTGGATCCCCCACCCTCCCCTGTAGCTGTACTCCCACAGCCAAAAACTAGCTGTGTGGCAGCACCTTTTCCATGTAGACCACAGCAAAGCTGGGGAGGGGGGAAAAGGCTGGTCTGTGGGTGGGAAGGGGGTTTCAAATGCAAGAAGGAGGAAGGTCAGCTGATGGGGCTGGCACAGGGTTAGGGTGGGTGACCCAGTAACAAGGAAGGTGGATCTGCTGAAGGTGGGGCAACTAGCACTTGAGCCCCCACAACCATGGTGTCATACATCCTTTTATACCTCTTCTATCTCTGGCAGCAGGCTCTCAAGCCCTATTCCCAGCTTCAGGTTTCTCAGACCCCATAGCCAAGTCATTTGCCTGCTGACTGCCCTGATTATGGCCATAGGCCTCTGATCCACCCAAGTCAATGTCTTGGAGGGCAGCATGGTTCGGGTGGTTCTAAGTTGTCCAGATTGGAAAAGAGGGTGAACATTTGTGGGGTAGTGTAGTATGTGGGTCCCCGGGAGGTCCAGGTGGTAGAAGAGGGGGGCCATAGCTGGGAAAACCTGGTATGGGGGTGTCCCTTTGATGATTCAGATGTGTATATAGGCTCCGAGAGTTCCTATGGGTGATCTGCAAGCAGCAAAATAAGGCCCAAAGGGAAAACCTCTCACCTGCCTGCAGTCAGCTGGGCATCCAACCCACACTTCCACCTCCTCTCTCCTCAACTTCTCCCTAGGTTGGGGTGGTGTGCTGGTGGCAGCACCAGAAAGCAGGTGCTGTCCACCTGAACTAATAGTAACATTTTTTTTTTAAGTTTCTTTTCATGCTGAGGGTGCAATAAAGGATGCTGTGGTCATTAGTCTGGTTAGGGCATGGCCTGGGAGCAATGGACTGCACAAAGCTGGAACTATTCAAATCTATTTAAATCACTCCAGAAAGGGAGCATATGGTGAGTGGGTGTCAGCATTCAAAATTATCCAAATTTATTTAAATTGCACTTCTACATGGAGCATAGGGAAGGGGCGGATTGCATTTGAATTACATATCTCCCAGAGGTGGAGCAGGACAGGGAAGACCCTGAATTAGATAGTAAACAGGGTTCAAGCAGCAAAGGCAGGGTAAAGCCCAAGTTATGGGCAAGCTACCCAGTTGGGCTAGAGAATCAGGGCTAGCTGGCCTAAAGTTTTTTTATTTTTATTATTCAGAAATAAGCACCAGTGGGGCCAGTTAGGTGAAGTAAGCCCCAGATTATGAAGTAAGAGTGCCCCAGGGTGATAAAGGTGGCTAATAGCCAAGTGGCCACCAGTAGCCTAGCTAAAGCTAGTTTGTAGGTGGTTATGGGTGAGTTACTCAGGTTACTAGCCCATCGCTGGGGTCATGGCAACTATGCTGCTGGGGCAGCTAACTGGCTGGTCCACTCGCATCCCCTTGCTCCTGACTGAAGCCAACATCCTAGTACAAATTAAATCAGAAAATTTTGCAGTTTTACAACACTAGCCTTAGCTTGGCTACTATAGCCACCTTTATCACCCTGAGGCACTCTAACTTTATAATCTGGGTACTTACTTCCCCTAACTGGCCCCCAGGCACTTATTTCTGAATATATATAGCCTTTTTCACTTTTTCATGCCTTTGCTCCTTCTGAAGCCCTTGTTTAATCTAATTCAGGGCATATCCTGCCCTCTGCCCCACCTCCTAGAGCTACTCAATTTGAATACTGCCCACCCCTGCACTATGCTCCAAGCACAAGCATGATTTAAATAAAAAAACCTGAATATGGCCATCCCCTCACTCTGTTCTTCTTACTGGAACAATTTAAATAAAGTTGAATAGATCCACCCCCCCCCCGGGTGATCTCTTGCATAGCGAAAGGTAAGGCGTCCAGTGTCTCAGCCCTCAGCACCGCTGGGCCAGCTCCGGCGATATGTTTTAATGTTCTTGTTGTTTTCTAGTTGTTGGGTTTTTTCACTTGCCCCTGCTGTCTACTAAATACTGTAGTTAATGCAACAAGTATTTATTCCTCTAACTTTTAAAATGCATCCAGTTGTCCCCTGCTAACCACACAATTGCTTTTCACAGTCTCTAGTGAGCACGCTGTGATGTCATAAAAGCAGCTGTGAGGGTAACAGACCATACAAAAATGTGTGGCTGAGGGTTCACCAATGCTTTACCCCTAGTAGGCTGAGCATTAACTAAAAATGCATTGACACGATAAATTTAGTTACGTGCTATATGTTGAGCATTTGAACTAAACCAGCACTCAACAAAAACTCAACTTGTGCAGTTGAATGCTTGTTTAGTATTTAAATTAGTAACTGAGTACTGGTTGAGGATTTGAGTTTTAGAATATGTTAATTAGAGATGCAGCTGAGCACAGATTGAGTTACAGTTTCAGAAAGCACTTGACAAAAGCTCAACTTGCAGTCGAATGCTTACATTTGTAGTTTGTATAGGTTTGATGCAGTTGAGCAGATTGAGTTAGAAACACAGAAAACTGATTGCAGAAAAGGAGCACAAGGACCATCCAGTCTGCCCAGCAACCCTATCTAGCTTTTTTGCTGTGGCCCTATAAGTCCCATGGACTGTTTTTTGCCCTGATGTACTGCTAGGATACCCATGTGTCTGTCCCTTGCATTTTTGAAGCCTGTCACAGTTTTCACCCCCACCACCCCCAGTATGGGGTGCACCAGACCCTTAACACCCCTGACAATTTCAAAATCAGTCCTTGGTGGTCCACTGTCCCCACCCCCATCCACGTTTGCTACGTAACAGAAATGCTTTTGTGGTCTAGTAATGCATCTCCCTGATCATCTGGTACACCTCTTTGTAATATACCCTGGTGGTCTAGTGGTTTCTGCCTCCCCATCACCTGGTATACCGCTCTGTAATATTCCCTAGTGGTCTACCATTTCCCACACCCCACAATGGCACATGCCCCCTCACTTGCTGAGGACCCCCCCCGCAATCTGACTGCCAGTCCTGTGAAAGCGGCTGCCAGCGCAGCAATCCACACACTTCCTAGTCCAGCTGCTGTCTGACAATCATGGAGTGCAACATGTACATTTCTATGCTTCTATGATCAATTTCAGACCAGCTACCCCATAAATTTACAAATACCCCTTACATACCCCTTGCATGCCCCCTCTGTATTTTTAGTCCACAAAAAAAATTATCACCCAGACACTGTGTCCCTTATTGCCAAGATCTGGAGCTGCTCCGTAAGACCCAATAACTGCTGACCCCCCCACAAACGATCTGCCTCTCAGTCAGCTTCTGTGTTGGGTGGGGTCACAGCTCCTGTGTTGGGGGAGGCACTAAATTGTCTTCACTCCTAATAATTTGTATGGGACCTGAAACTAAAGTTTGCACATCTTGACTACTCGGGCATTATGCAGCACACGTATGTTAAAGTGCTATTGCTATTTTAGTAAGGTGATTCCAGTACTGTACAAAAATACTCACTCCTTTAGAATGCTTATATTACAGAGCCAGAAGATTTGCGCATCATGGGCACCTGTAATACCAGCATTCTAAAGCAGTTCATTTTTGCACAATACTGGAACTACCTTCATAAAATAGCAAAAGCACATGAACGTGCCGTACATTAACAGTTTATAAGTGTCATGAATATAGCAGAGGTCTGTAGAGGTGTTTCAGGAAATCCCCCATCCACCCCCACAAAAATGTGTCCCCCCCCATTTGGTAGACACTGAAGGGGAAATTCCATCCTATACCCAAAAGCATATTTTAAGCCATGTCCTTGTTTTGTAAGCCCATTCATTGTATACCCAATTTCTCTGCAGACTCTCTCTCTAATAGCCCTCTTGTTTTGCAACATCTCATTCTTAATAGCCCCCTGCTAAACCGACATTGAGCTCTACTACAAGTCTTTGGGAATAGCCTCAGGCACCTCAGAAGGCAACACTGGGTTTGTGGTTGACATCTGCCACAGGAGCTGAACACAAGGCCCAGTCCTGAAGGAAAGCTTTGTGAGGGGTATTGCTGTGGCTAAGTGCAGTGCATGCCTAAAAATGACAGACTGAGGTGGTCAAGAACTATTTCTTACTAATTTTCCTTTGGGCCCAGTGGGTGGGCTAGGAAGAAGTGCCAGGCAGTCAACATGCAAAAAAACCAAAAAGCTGTTGGGACTGACAGCCAAGCAATCTACAAACTACCACACATGAACAAAGCCACTCAGAAGCAGCCAGGACATGAAAATGCAGTCTCGGGTCACTCAGCAAAGGAGAGTCCAGCATCCTAAGCACCAATAAGTGGAGCAACCATAGACAAATGGGTGGAAGGGAGGGTTCATTCCAGGGTTGTCAGTCAGAACACTTTTGCCATTGTGTGACCTTCAGCAAGTGAGTGGCAGGAGGGGGAGCAACATGAGATGGTGGGTAGTATGCAGAACTATGGACCTGAAGTCCCAGGACTGAATCTCACAACTGCTTTACTGACTATGTGTCCCTGAGGACACTGTGAAAAAGAAATTAAAGGGAAACATCCATCAGTAATCAGGCCATGTCTGGGTGTAAGTCACTGCCTGATTAGCTTTCTTGCAAAGTGTATTAATTTTATTAACTTACTGTTGTTGAAATATGCATTATGAATCTGGTTGATCCTGCCTCTCTCCTGCCCCCATTTTGAAGTGCATGGTGCACCCCTAACCACCCACGGCTCTCCCAGTGTGATGAATGACACGGGGGGCAGCCAGGGGCCACACATAGACAGCCTGTGTAAATGGCACTATTAACTCTGGTTTTCAAAGTACATATCCCAGCATATACTGAGACCAGGTATATACTGGCAGTCGGTGGCCAGTCCATACCTAATCTCAATATACCACTGGGGCATATGCTTTGGAAACTGGAGCTTTTAATAGCTCAGTTTACACAGGCTGTCTATGGGCGTGCCCCTGGCTACTCTGTGTCATGCTTCACACTTGGACAGCGGCAGCCGCGGTGGTTGTGGGTGCACTGCACACTTAAAAATGCCAGCAGTAGGGAAGCAGCATCAGCCAGATAAGAGACAAATATTTCAACAACATTAAGTTAATAACATTAATACACGTTGTGAAAAGCTAATCGGGCCATGCCTTACACCCAGGCATGGCTCGATTATTGATGGATGTTTCTTTTTTACTGGGTGTTTGTGCAATGGACGGTAAACCTGGAGTCTCAACCTGTTTACTCACTGCATGACCCAGAGCAAGTGGTAGTGGTGGTGGTGGTGGGGGGGGATGGGACAGGTTGATAGTTAGTGTGCAGTTCAAAAAACAACCAAGTAGCTACTGCAACAAGATGCTGGTGCTTTGACAAGAGGTTAAACCTTCAGTATCACACAGAGTCAGGCAGTCTCAGCACACTAACCATATAAATAACTCAAAATCAAGTCTGTGATATTGTAGAAAGATTCATTCTAAAAGCAACGTGTAATATCCCTCTCACCATCCTGAGGGTGAGTGGGGTGCTGCTCGCTGTTTTTAAATTTAAATAAAACTTTTAACATTATCTTGGACTCGATCCTCCTGAGTAATTCATCTGGTCAGTGCTGAGATTGCCTGGATCTGTGTGATACTTGAAGTCAATGTGTAGGGCCCAGGGCTGGATCCCTTAACTACATTTTTTCTGTGTGACCTAAAACAAGCCTAGGTCACATTAAACAAGCATGGGATGGAATGATCCATTTACAAATACAATAAAAATACCACCAATCCTCCTTGCCCTGAGCGTTACCAAATCCATCTTCGCTTTTCATATCTTATAGGCTTCCCCCAAAATATTTACTCTCTCCAGTCTTAACAATGCTTTGTGATCCCCTATTTTGCAGCCTCACACAATTACCATATCTGCATGCTCACACGTCTGCCCCTGAAGTCCCCCTCCCATCTTGTTTGCCCCATTCCCAGTAACGGTATAGGAATTAATATAGATGCTGTGTGAGTGTCCTATAAGAGTATCATCTCATTAAGTTTGGGCATATATCAGACACAACTTCTGCCAGAATCAGTCCTCTGCTCTCCCAGCTCCCCACTCCACACAAGTCACCAACAGGCACTACCAGACCCTGCTCCACCAAACCTATCAGCCTTGCTCGCCCCCACAGCCAGAATCATCCCCCTGCTCCCTCACAGCCAGCACCAGACATCTCTTCAAACAGCATCTATCAGCCTGATGCAAAATCCACAGCTGACATCAGCCCCATGCTCCTTACACTGCCACAATCAGCCCCCATAGCTACTGCTGTCCCTGCTCTCCCCACAGTACCAGTAGTGGCTCTCAGATCAGACAGTATCAGTTCAATGCTTCCCCACAGCAGATATCAATGCCCCACTACCCCACAGCCAGTATGAACCCCCAACAGCCAGTATCACCTCTCTGCTACCTCATAGCTAGCATAGTCATTCTGCTGCTCTTTCCAGACAGTGTTGCCCTTACAAATGCCACTAACCACGGCACCCCAACCCCACACTCAGTATCCCCCACCTCACTTACCACTCCTCTGGGTCAGAGAACAAGTATAGTACATCCCTGCAGCCAATGCGTGTGCCTTTACGTGCATGCACAGGGACTGGAAGTCACTGTCAAATCACTTCCAGTGGCATGAAACTATTCATTAGGAGAAGTGAAAAATGCTAGCAGCCATGATTTGAACCATCTGGGTTGGGTTGCTGTATTTCAAGTTGATATGACCGTTTGTGTTAGGTTCCACAAAGGTATGCCATAAATGTTCATATTCTGACTCCCGACCAACTTCCCTGTAAGCTTAGAATAAGCAGCAGCCAGCATCCATTCTGCTCCCAGACTTGACCCACTGTACCCCAAGAAAAAAATGTGCTGATTGGCCATGTCCTGAACTCTAAAGCAATTGAGAAGGGCAGAGTGCACTACTTGCTGTTGTTAGCTTTTATTTAGCATTGTATGTTGCTCAGTTGTTTTGCCTTGCTATACAGCAAAAGCATGGTCATGGTGTGCGAGCAGCAAGCAGGAAGGGAATCAAGTTGGGGGATCGGAAAACAAACCATGCAAGGACAATTTGCAGTTATTCTAAGGGAAAAAATGCCCTGTGGATCAGCAACTTACTTTGTTTAACTTAGTTTTCAAGTTAGAGTGTCTGAAGACTTTAAGTTGAGCAAAACAAGCAACTGATATAGAAAGCATTGTGTGAGTGGTCTTGATGTCATCGGGCACTGAGGAGGTGGGGCAAAGGAAGCTGTTACAACTGAAATGTGATTTTTTTTTTGTGCAAATCTACTGCCTTTTTTGTGGGCACGATGCTGTTGTAGTTAATAGCCCTGCCTGAAAAAATAGGTATGGGCCTGGGTACCCGGCATATTGGTGGCTATCACCTTTTTATATTTTCAAGAGATGAGTTACTGCAACAAGCAGGTGGGCAGTTAATACAGATTGTTGAGAGGGAGGCTGAATTGCTAGTAAATGAAAATGAGATTGGTTGTGGGCCAACAATGCCCTTTAGGAGAGGTGGGGGTTAATGCTGGGTGGGATTTGTGGCTGGTAGAGTAAAGGTGCTGGCATGGAGGAACAGACGTGAAGATGGCTATGGGTGGTTGACCAAGGGGATCAGGGTTGAGAATTGATGTGATTATAGAAACATCAAAACTGTCAGGAGATTAGGATTTCTAGGCCCATCCAGTCTGCCCTTAGGCCCTATGCATTGTATGTGGCCACTGAACCTGATCAATGTCTTTTCAGCACTCCCTCCCCTTTCAAGCTTCCTTTGTGCCTGTCCCAGGCATGCTTAAACCCATCCACTGTGCTTGCCCCCCACCATCTCCTATGGCAGACTATTTCAAGTGTTGACTACCCTTTCTGTGTAGAAAAACATCCTCACATTACCTCTTACTCTGCCCCCTTCAAATTTCATATTGTGCTCCATTGTTCTAGTACTTTTTCTACATTGAAAAAAGGTCCCTCACCTACACCTTGTCACAAACACACTCCAGGGGTCAGGCACTCTGCTCCCACAGTGCCAAATCTCGAAGTGCAATATGTGAACAGGAGACAAACAGGGTAACCTTCCTCTCTGTTTTGGGTCCAAATCACCTACTAACCTTGAAGTTCTGAGGTAAAATATGAACCCTTTTTCGCTAGCACACTCAGTTAACAGGATCAGATATCGCACCCTCTGTGGGGAAATGCAGTGCAATATTTAACCCAGTGGGCACCCAGCCTCGTTCACAACTTCCCTCTTTTTGTCTCAGTTGAGACCTAGGTAATTTCTTAACTTAGCCAGATAGTAACACACATTTAAGCCCTTAACAGTTTTTGTCAGAAATATCAAATACTGTCTCAGCATTCACATGCAAAAGAAAAGACTCAAACAGGATTAAGGAAACCAAAACATTTACTGAAATTATAAAAAGTAAATACATACAACACGTAGAACATATAACATAAATACTTACAGTCAAAAGAAATAGGAAATTACAAAAAAAAAAAAAAAAAAAAAATGCCTGGTACTTGAATTTCTAGTTCCAACTCAGTTTCTAGCTGGTATTACCTATTTGTGACAGAAGTGCCTTTTTTTCAGAACAGTTTGTGTGTTCCCTTAGAAGTCCAGAGATAGATGCGTCTGTCACTCCTTTCAGCCAGAGTGATAATAAGCCAATAATGCCCTTCCCATCCTGTGAGGTCACAGCTCATGAGGTCACTGTCAGTCCTGTAATTAATTTTGTAACCTGACCAAGTATATCCAAAAGTTGTCATGTTGCTGCTTGCTAGAAATCTGCAGAGATAGCAATATTAATTTAACAGTCTTTTCCTGCTCAGAGCATTCCCTTTTGTTCAGAAACTTATTGGACTCTAAAGTAATGGAAGTTTTATAAGCTAAAAGAAATCAGTTAAAATGTCCTTTCATCAGAGATCATAAAATGCATACTTTGTCCCTGTAGTTCAAAGTAAAGGGATAGTTTACAATATGTGATAACCTGGCCTTTGAAGGAAACTCTTAATTAGAGTTTCTACAGGGTCAGTTTTATGACAGCCAGCTGTTTTTAGCAAGCCAGAGCATGTGGGGTCAAAAGGTCAGGTCCCTATAAAAGCTATTAGCTGCCATTTCCCTAAGCAGACATTCAAATAAACATATATTTATCACAAATATGATACAATATAATAACAAGCAGATGCTATCTGTCACACACCTTGTTTATGCCCTTGAGGTACTTAAAAATTTAAATCATGTCCCCCCGCTGTCTCCTTCAGTGAATAGATTTTGAGGTTCCTTAGTCTATCCTCATATATTTTGTGGTGCAAACCCTGCATCATCTTTGTGCCCATCTCTGGATAGTCTCCACCTTATCAAAGTCCTTGTGCAGGTGTGGCATCCAGAACCGCATGCAGTACTCCAGGTGAGGTCTTACCAATGTTTTATACAATGGCATCACCACCTCCTGCCTCCTGCTACTGATACCCCTGCCTATGTGCCCCAGCATGCCACAGAGCCTCCCTGTTGCCTTTGTGCATTGCTCTGATACCTTAAGGTCATCAGAGATGATAACCGCTAGGTCTCTTTCCTCTTTGGTGACAGTGAGCTCATCTCCCCCCCAATCTGAGCTCTCCCTAGAGTTCTCTCTACCTACTGTAGGTGAATTATTTTGCACTTCTTTGCATTGAGCCACAGTTGCCACATATCTGGCCATCTTTCAAGCTTTTCTAGGTCCATCTTCATTTTCTGCACCCCTTCTGGAGTATCCACCTTGTTGGAGATCTTGGTGTCATCTGCAAACAGGCAGACCTTTCCTTCCAGCCCCTCTGCAATGTCACTAATGAAGACATTGAACTGGACTGGTCCTAGTACTGATCCCTGTTGTACCCCACTGGCCATCCCCCTTCCCCAGATTGTACCTCCTTAACACCACCCTCTGTCTCCTGTTTGTTAACCAGTTCTTAACCCAGTTCACCACGTTGTCTCCCATGCCCAGGTTCCTATCTTGTTAATCAGCCTTCTATGTGGGAAAGTGTTAAAGGCTTTGCTGAAATCTAGGTAGGCGATGTCTACCGCCCCTCCCTGATTTATTTCCCTAGTCAACCAATCAAAAAAAATCTATTAGATTCATTTGACATGACTTTCTTGCTGTGAATCCATGCTGCCTGTGAGGAGAGAGCCCCTGAGGTGGACAGGATTGAGTGGGTGATGGGCTTAGCAGGTAGAGAGACAGTGATGTGTGCAGAGGAATGGGGTCCTGTGCTCATAAGCACATAAAACATAATGAACCAGCCATTATGGGAGTGGAAAGGAAGTACAATGCTGAGCTAAAGCCCCCTATAAAAATGTGTACAGAATTGTAAACTAATGGTGGTGGTGGATGTCAAGATGAACAACTCTGAGACTTGTAGGAGGGCAGCAGCCAAGGCCAACAGGATGCTGGGATGCATCGCTAGGGGGATCACCTCCAGAAGGAGGGAAGTGATACTCCCTCTGTATAACTGCTTGGTGAGGCTGCACCTTGAGTACTGCGTGCAGTTTGGAGCCACACTTAAAGAGGGACATTAACCTCCTGGAGAGGGTCCAGAGGAGGCAACCAAAATGATTTGGGGCTTGGGAACAGGACCTATGAGGAGAGTCTCAAGAGCTAAATATGTACACATTGGAAGAGAGAAGGGACCAGGGGGACATGATAGAGGCTTCAGGTACATGAAGAGGGTAAATAGGGAGGAACAGTCAGGGTGCTTGAAGGAAGGAGGAGGGGCCACTGAGGGCATGGGTGGAAGCTGGAGGGGAAGATTCAGGGAGAAAGGAGGAGGTGCTACTTCACAGAGAGGGTGGTGGAGCCATGGAATGCACTTCCTAGGGGCTGGTGGAGGCAGAGACAGTGGAGGGGTTCAAGAGGGGGTGGGACAGGTACAGGGGAAGGGTTCTGGAAGCAAAATCCAATGCAGCAAGAATATCCGGAACTGGGAAGGGAGAAGCCAGAGAAGGCGAGGGGGGGCAGCAAGGTCAGCAACCAGGGTGGGGGCTGACCAAACGAGCAGACACGAAAGACCATTATGTCTATTCTGCTGGCATTTTAGTATGTTAGTATGAAATGCATCTCAGCTTGGCAGAACATTAAATGACAGATCCTCTGTAGGTAAGTCCTTGTGTTTGCTAGTATAGCTTCAGCAAATCCCCAACTATACAGCTATGAGCTTTCATTTGGTCCCAAGCTCGAATTTAGGGACTCCTCACTCCTGGTTTGTGCTGCTGGCACACGCAGTTCCACCTGGGCAAAAAAAGAACCCCCCCATTTTCTGACAACCTACAGGCCATTTTCTCCTAAGCCTTTTACCTTCCCTACTGAGTCCTTGCCGCTAGTCACACCCATCTGTGAATCAGCCCCATGCTGCCCCCAGCTTACCCCCTGGTGCTGGTTACACCATTAGATTTTGGAATTTTTTCCCCACAGTCATCTGGCTGGGAGTGGGTGGTGGGGTGGTGTGAAGGTGTGGATCTGATCCAGGAGTGCTGCAGCTAGGTTCCTATGCAGGAGTAGCCTGCTGCAGGGGCTTCATCTGCCTGGCATTTGCGTGCTGTTTCCATGTTTCCCAACTGGAAGCACACATCGGGATTGGCTGCCAGCAAGACCTGGTACAGCCAACCTGTAGGCACACTCCAGTGGCCCTGCCTGTCACTCGTGGATTCCGTGCAAAACCACCACCTGTGGGCACCCAGGTAGTGCTAGAGTGGTGGGATGCGAGACTCCCTTGGAGAAGGGAAGCATCCTGTCCATCTCTCCTGGGCTGGTCCTCTGACTGTTCAAGCTCTCTGCTGTGCTTGTGGGCCATCTCTTATTTGCTTATGACTTTATTTCCTTTGCATTTGTCTTCTTGCTTTTTTTTCTAACTGTAACATTTTATTTAAGCTCTCTTTCTCTTTACTCCAATGCTGTCATATACCCCTTTACCCTCGCTACTGTAGTTTCCTTATATTAACCTTTTTTGTCTTTATTTTAACAGGTCTGAGAGGATGGATGATGACTCCTTTTTATTATAACCTGTTTTTCTATTTTATTTTTTACTGGTCTGCCAGAATGAGGGTTCTTAAGTCTCATCAGATAAGTATATTTTTATGACTATCCTGTCCCTTCTTCCCTTTTGAACCCCCTACAGGTACAGTATACATCACCCCTTTGGACTCCTACGTATGGCTCCCTAGGGCAGGTAAGTCTCTATATTTTACTTATTACTAAGCTATTGGAATGAACATATTATGGAGACTAGGAGGGTGTTCAGCCTGCCACAGACTAAAGAGGCTGGAGGGAAGACTGCAGTGGCTTGGCAGAGAGCTGGAGAGGATGCTGGCAGAGAGAATGAGAACGGGACCAAGAGGGCCTCTCCCAGAGGGTAACAGGAGGGATCATCAGGAGAAGGACATTAGGTGGAGGGAGGGACAGGGAGGGAGTGCATGTTCACATCTGACAGAGGTCAAGGGTTACATGTTAGGTCAAGGGACAAGGGGAAGAGGCTAATGCAGGACAATACAGTGGTGGCAGACAACAGGCTTGAAGTGCTGGCAACGATGGCGGAAGAGGGGGAGTTGGGGGAGCACAAGGATATGGAAACAAGGGAAAGGGGAACGGAGGGCACAGGGGTCAGGCAGTTGGTGGAGGATAGCAGGGGCAGGTGGAGAGGGACACAACTGAAAAACAGGGGATGGAGGGGTACATAGCAACAAGGGTAGCTTTAAACTAGGAAAGGAGGTGGCAAGTGGAAAGCTGGTAGGCAGAGTTTCCAAAGAGGGAGCCAGATGAGCCTACCCCCTGCCAATGGGGGGTAAATTGGGGTGGTGCTGGATAGAGAAGGATGGATAAGTAGTGTCACTAAATTCGAGGAGCCTGGGAAACAAATTGGCTGAGTTGCAGACTCTCTTGGCAGTGGGGCAGGTGGACATTGCAGCCATAACAGAAACTTGGGCCACCCAGTACCAGGACTGGGATATGATGATCCCTGGATGCAGGCTGTTCAGGAAGGACAGGGCAAACAGGAAAGGTGGAGGGACTGTGATCAATGAAAGGGAAGGCATATGGTGCATAAGGGAAAAGGCAGGGAAGAGGCCCTGTGGATGAAGTTTCAGGATCCAAAGGGCAGGATACTGAGGATAGGGTGTTGTATAGGGCACCAACTCAAGGGGAGGAGCTGGCCAGGGAATTGGCGGATCAAAGTAGGAGGGTTTGCAGGAAGGGAAACACAGTGGTGGTAGGGGAGTTTAACCTACCTGGGTGGACTGGAGCACATCAACCACCGCATGAGCTAGGGAGCAGGTTATACTGGGGGCATTCCAGAATAGCTTCCTGGTGCAGTTGGTGCATGAGCCAACTAAGTTGGAAAGGACTCTGGACCTAGTAGTATTAAATGGGGAGTCCGTAAGGGACCTGGAGGTTTGAGGGCCCACTGTCTGGGAGTGATCACCACTCAGTGTGGTTCACTTTCACAATGGGGAAGCAAACAGGAGGTTCAGGTACCAGGGTTACTGATTTCAGGGGGGCAGACTTCAAAAAGATGGATGAAATCCTGATACGGCATCTGGAGGGAATTCAACCCATCATGGATGCAATCAAAAATGGGGCATTATTAAGGCAGGGCTGGCAGAGGCTACTGAGGCATGTACTAGGGTACAGAGCAAGAAGGGGAATGGCAAAGAAGTCCAACTGGCTGACCAAGGAGGAAATGGTGGGGGTGAGAGCCAAGAGGAGAGCTTTCCAAAGGTTCAAGAGATCAGGGAGGGGGGAGATGGGGGAGGAGTATACAAAGAAGTCCAGGGAGGTTACAAGACTAGTCAGAGCCACCAAGGCATCCAGAGGGCTAAGGCTGGCACAGGGAATTAAGGACAGAGAGAAGGACTTCTTCAGATACATAGATGAAAGAATGAAGAACCAGGACCAGACAGTGATAATTAAGAAGGACAGGGGTGGGTTGAGAAGGGGGAGGAGCAGACAGAGGCACTGAATGAGTACTTCTGCTCTGTATTCACAGTGGGAGGGGCAGATACCCCAGGGGTGGTGGAGAGGGAAGGGGAGGGGGTGACAGATGTGGAGAAATTATGGAGGGCAAAGTAGTGGAAGGGCTGATGGCATTGTGGGTGGACAAGGCACTGGGGCCAGATGGCATTCACCCTATGATACTCAAGTAACTGGCAGGGAGCCTGGCAGGATCACTGGCTGACCTGTTCAATACTTCTCTGCACACAGGATGCATCCCACAGGACTGGAGGTTAGCCCACATGGTGCCCATTCACAAAAGTGGCCCAAAGGATGATCCAGGCAACTACAGACTGGTGAGCCTCACATCAATTGTGGGTAAACTCAGGGAGACAATCCTTAAGGACAGACTGGTGACTTTTTTTGGAGGATAGTGGGCTCCAGGACAGGCAGCAGCACACGTTTATCTTGGGCAGGTCCTGCCAGACAAACCTGACTGAGTACTATGATTGGGTGACCAGGGAGCTGGACAAGGGTCATGCAGTCGATGTCCTATACTTGGACTTCAGCAAGGTCTCGATTCAGTGCCGCATGAGAGGCTAGGAGGGAAGCTAGAAGATGCAGGGGTGGGTACTAAGATGGTCAGATGGATCAAGAACTGGCTGAAGGGCAGGCAGAAAATGGTGGTGGAGGGGGGGGACTCTCCTCGCCAACAGCAGTAACAAGTGGGGTGCCACAGGGATTGGTACTGGGGCTAGTGCTGGTGGGATATTCATAGCAGGTATCTCTTATGGGACCCAGAGTAAGATCAGTCTGTTTGCAGTCTATACCAAGATGACAGCTATGGTGGATGACATTGAGGGGTGGAGAGGAATGCAGGGGGACCGGACCAAACTACAGGAGTGGTCGGAAACATGGCAGTTGAGGTTCAATGCCAAGAAGTGTAAAGTAATGCACTTTGGAGCTAAGACCCAAAGGTGGAGCTATCAGCTGGGAGGGGTACAGTTGGGGAGCACAGAGGAGGAAAAGGACCTGGAGGTGATTATAACGGGCAATATGAACAACTCGGCCCAGTGCAGGAAGACAGCAGCAAAAGCCAAAAAGATGCTGGGCTGTATAGCTCTGTTAAATGGTGATGATAGCTTATGCATGGGCTTTAAAAAGATCAATTGTGATAGTGTTGAAGAAATCAAATTCTTCCTATAGTTTATTTGTTTATTTTTTGATTTATTATTTATTTATTTAAGTCTCAGATTAATACCTAATAATTATGTAACACCATACACATAAAGACTGAATTATGTGTGAAACACACTATAACCACGCTGCAATCTGCAGTATTGAGGTTTAACAAGTTGTAATGTAAACAGCTAAAAATGCAGTTAGTGTGGTATTGTCAGATCATGATCCATCCTCCATATTCAAGGGAATTGCATGCTGATGGGTATTGCTATGCATCAGTGTTTTTGGTCACAGTAATTAGCTCATCAAAAAGAAACTTAATGGTGAATTCTCTACCAGGTCATAATGTAGTACGCTTAATAGCATACAGCATTATGTCAAATCCCGGACCTGTGCACTCTCCGAGTTGGACCCCCCTGGAGTTAGAATCCTAAGTGGGGGAGTCTGGGGGGTGCAGCCCATAACAGGGGTGGGGTGGGGGGCTCCTCCCCCACAGAAAAGAAATAATCACAGAACTGCGCAACGCCATTATGCCGCATGGCATTCTGCCATGCACCATTATGACCCTGTGCCGATGAATTCTGGTGCATAAGAGTCATGGTTGAACTCAGTACAATTAATGGGTCATTAAAATATATCGGTCATACTGGCATTGTGTGCGATTAATGGGACCATTAGAATGCAAAAATACTATTAAAAGGAAACTGGCCATTAAAAGGTTAATAATAATTTAATAGTACCATTATTTATGCACCAATTAAGGGGATAGTCATGGTTTTATTTAATGGGTAAGAGACCATTAATTCAACCATTAATGTATGAGTACAGTTTAATGGCCATTACTACCGTGATTCAAAATCTAGATTATACTAATGGCAGTTTTAATGGACAAATTAATGGAGCTTCTAATGGCCATTACTGTACTGTAATAACCAGCACAATTAATGGTTGAAGGACCATTAAAATAATGGCCATTAAAATATATTAATGGTAACAAAATGTAATGGATACTGGACCATTAAGTTAATGGCACTTAACATCAATTAACAGCCACTCAATTCATGGCTACATGATGACGATTAAAATACCACTTAAATTTGATGCCCATTAACAATTTAATGGCACAATTATACTGGAATAACACATTCAATTTAATGGCATTTTAATGCTTTGCTAGAACTTACACTGTTAATTGGGCCATTATTTATGTTCCGATTAATGGGAATGTAATGGGGAAATTTAATGAAAATTTTATGAATTTGTAATGGGTTTTTAATGCCACTTTATTGGTGTTCAATGTAGTAGTGAGTACTGGTGCCCGTATCTGAAGAGGGACATTAAGTTGCTGGAGGGGTGCAATTCAGGGTGACAAAGATGATCAAGGGACTGGAAGACTTACCATATGAGAGGAGGCTGAGGAAGCTGAACATGTACTCGCTGGAGGAGAGGAGGGATGGGGGGATATGACTGAAACCTTCAAGTACGTGAAAGGAATAAATAAGACAGGTACAGAGGGGCTGTTCAAACTAAGGGAGGGGAAGGACACCCAGGGCCGTGATATGAGACTGGAGCGAGGTAGGTTCAGGAGTGAGATGAGGAGACACTTTTTTACAGAGAGGGTGGTAGCTAGGTAGAATGTGTTACTGGTGGAAGTAGTATCCAGTAGAACAGTGAACTAATTCAGAAGGGCTGGGACAGGGCAAGGGGAGGGGTCAAGGGAGGGGAAGATTGGGGAGGCAGCTGCAGGATAAGAGGTGCTAGCTGCACATTTGAGCAGACTTGATAGACCACTAGGCCTTCATCTGCTGGCAAATTTCGTATGTTCATATATACTACAGCACCGCAGTCATTACATCCCACTAACCTACCCGCCCCATCTCCCTCTCCCCTACCCCTCTACCCTTTCCCAATACCAGACCCTATTCCCCATCCTTCATCATAGCATCTCTCCTCTCCACAATATCCTTTTCTGCAAAAATAATCCCCTTCCCATTGCATTATAAAACCCTGCCAATTTCCTTTTATTTTCAGTTAAAATGTAAATATGTAAATCAGTAATAACTATTTTCTGCCCTATTTTAAACCTGAGTGCTAAATTTATTTTTATTATATGTTCTCTTAATTGTTACCTTGAAGGTAATAATAATAAAACTTTTACTACTATGTAACCCTCTCTAATATTACCAACAGTAAATTCACACCGCCATACACCCTTGTGAGTGCAATCTTACCTTTAAATATCCTTTAAATCCCCCAGTCCAGCAAGTATGTGCTTAAATCTTACAGTATTAACAGTACCTCTTTTCTATTTACCATACGCATCTCCACAACCCATTTTGGTAT
This sequence comes from Neoceratodus forsteri, assembly GCA_016271365.2. NCBI lineage: Eukaryota > Metazoa > Chordata > Ceratodontiformes > Ceratodontidae > Neoceratodus > Neoceratodus forsteri. Next base: position 68,449,721 of record CM028133.1, read on the forward strand.
AATCCCATACTGATAATAACGCCCCTGAACCCAATTTACCTCCTCTGAAATCCAAAGATTCATGCAGTCTTTCTTTTCCCAATTTCTGTTATCTTTACCAAACAGCTGTATTCCCAACCAAACAAGTATTTGCAATTTAATGCAATAAAAGAAAACTATAATTTGGATCCCTGAAACATTCTCCAGTAACTAAAAGTTTCCTAACTACAATTACCATCTATGGATGTTTCCTAATTGCTCCTCCCTGTTTAGCTGAGCATTTGAGAATGTGTGGTGGCTGTGGGGTGAGGGTGGTCTAAACAACTACCTGAGCTGCCCAACTTGACAATTGCAGCCTTCGGGGACCCAGCAGTCTTGTTAAAATTGTTTAAAGAGCCAGCAGACTTTGTAAAATTGTCCTGAAAAGCTGTCCAATACTCTCAAATTCCCACTTCAGATGATTGCTGCAGGGCAGGGACTGAGTGGAAGAACTCCACAAAATACAGTCAGTGTTCCTGTCCCTTCCCTGTTTCTTCATTCACCTCTTCTTGCCAGAAGACCCTCCTTTTTACGTTCGCTCGCGCGCATGTGCAAGGAACGTTTTGGGACAGTATGACTTTTTGGAGGTGTGTGACCCTCCTGTTCAATGGAGTGCTTTGTGTAACAGACATGACCGTACTGCACCAATGGATGCATGAACTGTCTATGACAGCAGTTTGGCTGCAGTCGTCTTCAGTTCATAGAAAACCACCGGTGCAATCAGCAGTGGTAATGTGTGTGTATTTAGTATATTGACATCTCCCTTCTCTGTCAGACCGGCCACAAACAAAATCTCTCCTGCTTCCTCCCTCTTCATACAGAGTTGCAGCAGATGATCGGTGTCACTGTGTGACAGTGCCTTTCTTGCCACCACGCTCCGAGTCCCAGACCTCCACACTAAAGAAATAATTAAAGAAAACAATGGGTCCTGTACAACCATGTCTCAGCCAGTCGGGTTGTTGGATAGCAGCTTTACTTCTATATTTAGCATGAGTGTACATTAGATTACAGGCTTTATGAAGCCCCATCTGTATACAGTAGCTGTGGCCCTAGTCCATCATTCAGCCCATAGCTAGCCTAATTTTGTCAGTTTAGCTATCGAAGACCCACAGATGCTTCTTTCAAGGCAAACTACATCTTTAGCTTTTCCGGCTGTAAGTAAATTGTGGTGGTCTGCCTCAGGGCTGTAGTGAGTGCTTTATTCAGAGAGTGGCCAGTACTTCTAAGCAGAAAACTCCTGCTCATTCCTCTTATTTATGCAACTGCATTTTTTTCTTAAAACACCCTCTTAAATCATTTACCAACTTCCTAACATTGATTGTATCAAAAAACATTGGTCGCTTCAGCTGAATGTTCTGAATTTAACAATAGAAAAAATGTCTACTGCATATAATTCAACCCCCACTGTAAACTGAGGCAGTCTAACAGCAACATTCATAGGCCATGTGGCATGCATAATTTTGGCCCATGTAAGCCAGGTTGGACTCAGGGTTGCTTTCCTAATTAAACCAACTATGCAACCCTGTTAGTCCTACTTTAAAATAACCTACTGTCTTCTGGCTCTGGTTGGGACATATCTTACTGGTTCTTCAGCTCACAAAGTGTCTTCTGTTCAATTAGGAGGTGGATAATCACACAAACTGTCCTTACACGGTAGGCATGTGAAATTTACCTTCCTCACTTTGGCTCCAAAAAAAAAGGAAATGCTAGCGAAACTTACTATCGGGTACAGAAAAGGTCCAGATAACCATGGAATGCCTGATTGTACCATCCTAGGGCCTCAGCAAACTACTCTTTTTTTGGGTTTTGCAATACAGTAGGCACTTATTTGAAAAGTAGAGTAAATGAAACAACCCACTGCTTGACGAGGATAGTGAAGTGAAGCCGATCACGAACTGAAGAAATGCCTGGAAGCTGTATAATGGCATAAATGGGTGGGGGTTCAACTTAGGTGGATATCTCAGTCATTTCTTTGCATTTTACCTCCAGATTCTCAACATGGGGTGCTTGGGATCCCACCTCATGAACACCTGCATTGTCATCTCGTTACTCAGTCCTGAAAGGTAATTTCTAGGTCACTGTGTGGAATCAACTTTTGGGATAGATTAATGAAATGACAGTGCTACTGTTCATGAGGTGGGGTCCCAAAAATCCTATCTTGCAATTTTTGGGAAAAATTCCAAAAAAATGACTGTGTTATGAGCGTGCATTGTGCAGTTTCAATGCACACTAGTAATTTGACAATTTTTATTATTTTTCACTCCAGATTTTCAACATTGCCATTTTTTCATACCTCCTTATAAACAGTACAGCTGCCATTTTTCACATCCTGCCCAAATTGTGTTTTTACGCATGTGGCACACAATGACGCAGTCGTTGTGCGAAATCAATGTTTAGGACAGATTAACAAAATTGCAGTGACACCGTTCATGACCAAAGTTCCTAAAATGCCTATGTTGAAAATTTGGTTAAAAAAGTCAACAAAATAATTGCATTATGGGCGTGCATTGTGCAGTTTCTAAGCACACTCGTGACTTTACCAATTGTACATATTTTCACTCCAGATTTTCAACAATGCTATTTTGTTACACCTCCTCATGAACAGTGCAGCAGTCATTTTTCACATCCTGCCTAAAATGTGTTTTCGCACCTGTGTCACCAAATGGCATGGTCACTGTGGAAAATCTCCTTTTGGCAAACAAACTCACAGTGCCACTGCTCATGAGGTGGGGTCACAAACGGCCTATGTTGAAAATCTGGATTGAAAATACCAACAAGTGCACCACTCTGCAGAGACTGACAGGAGTCAGGGGTGTGACTTGGCATTGTTAGCTGTAATGCTCATGCCATTCCACCCCCACCCTGCAGCCAGTGACAAACATTGAGGTGTGCCTTGGACTCTTCGGCCCCAAAGTTCACCCCATTCTCCAATACTGCACCTATCTCAGCATAGTTTCTTATGGAATGGGATGAGCATAAGGCCCAAAGACCCTAAGGCACACTGTAGCACTTGTTGGTGTCTGTGGCATATGGTGAGGCGAAATGGCATGAGCGTTATGGCCAAGAACCCAAAAGCACACCCCAATGCCTGTCACTCTCTGCAGGGTGGGTCTGGGGTTGAAGTCACTTCACTACTTCCCTGCCAGTCCTATTGTGCATCTCTCTAACTCCTGCACTACCAATGTCAATGCCAGCAAGCCAACTTTCGGCATTGACAAATGCTTGTTTGCTGAGAGAGGCAGAGGGGGGAGAAGAGGGAGAGTAGAGGGAGGAGAAGAGAGAGAGAGACAGAGGGGGAGGAGACAGAGAGAGAGAGAGAGAGAGAGAAAGACAGAAGGGGAGAAGAGAGAGAGAGAGAAAGAGGGGAGAAGAGAGTGAGAGCTAGACAGAGGGCGTTAAGAGAAAGAGAAACAGAGGGGGAGAAAGACAAAGAGAGAGAGAGAGAGAGAGAGAGAGGCAGAGGGAGAGAAAGAGAGAGAATAGGGAGGGAGGAGAGAGAGAGAGAGACAATGGAGGGAAGAGAGAGAGAGTGGGAAGAGGATCATACCGGTCAGCTTACCCTGATTTTCAGGGATGTCCCTGATTTTGCCTCAGAATGTTCCTATCCCTCCTAAGATTTGTGTTTCTGTGACTGAACCGTGGGTATAATGCATGCTCACAATATTGTCAAATGAGTTACAGACTTGCTCTTCTGCAGACAAAGAACATTATTTCACACCAATACTCTTATGCTGCCTGCTTCAGGGGATAGAACCAGTTGTTAAACTGTGTCCCTCATTTTACTTGTTTGTCACTGATTTTCTTAAGCCATGTCCAAGTGCCAAACACCACTGCAAATACCTGCAAGTGAATGTTCAGCATTGACAAATGCTTTTCTTTATTCAAAATTCTTGTAAACCCCTTTTTTCACAAGCTCATTGCAGTTAAGGGACCAAGGGGAAGAACTACAAAGTTAGTACACAGACACTGACCCTTCCCTGTTTCCTTGATCGCTAGACTGCCACTCACTCCCATTGTAAGATTCCAAAATGGCATCAGCAACAGCCTCCAGCCCTGATTGGCTGGATTTGAATGATAATCCAAACAACTCTCCGAACTGCCCGACTTGAAAATTGCAGTCTTTGGGGACCCAGCAGTCTTGTTAAAATTGTTTAAAGACCCAGCTGACTTTAAAATTGAGGAAGTCCAGAGAAGCACTTCAATGCTCCCAAACTCCTCCTTTAGATGATCACTGCAGGGCAGGAACTGAGGGGAAGAACTCTACAAAATACAAGTGTCACTGTCCCTTTCCTGTTTCTTCATTCACTTCTTCGCTGTACAAATTTCAATGCTGTTGTAAGTAGTTGTTAATTGTTAGCAGTCCTTGTGGTATATTGCAAACCTAATGTCATGAGAATGAATGTGTATGTATATTGTTTTATCCAATGTTTACAGTAACATAACTACAGACAGGTCTGTCTTGAAAACAGGGTTACACAATCTAAATGACGTTTCCTTTTTTTGTAAACTTTTTATTTATCAGTTATGCATTAGTTACATAATCAATAACTGACTAGATGGCATACAGTCTTTGAGTAGAGTGCAGAACCAATAGGGTGACAAACTCCTTATTCACAGGAAAAGAACATAGGTGAGTTTGCCATATAACAATACAACATCAGGGGCAATCCCAGTATTGAATACTAAATATATCTAAAGTAAACTTGTCTGACACAGAGCTCATGAGCAGCAAGGCTGAGTCCTTAAAGACATTATCCATAATGAAGTCCAACAATGAAATACCCCTCCAAGGGGAATGTATTGCCATGCTGGTTCCTGAAAGATAATCAGTCCAGCAATATACAAGGTGCACTCTAGGAGGAATAAATATTTAACTTAAGGCATAACTGTAATGGAGAGCCCCTATAGTAACAAACTCTGGTCAGAGTCAACACGGCTGCTTCAGGGTGCCTGAAGTGAAAGTGAGTCTGAGTGAAAAGCACTGGGAGCTCATATATATATATATATATATATATATATATATATATATATTAGAGCAAAAACTCTGTTTAATGTATTAGTTAGGGTTGTTCCACAGTGACAAAAGTGAGGAAATTAGGTGTTAGGGTTGAAAGACCCCCTTGGACCCCCCTGCCCACACCCTCAACTGACATCGGGGTGCGTGTTGGGGTTGCCAGCCCTAACTCTCACCCCATCACATGTGTGAAGAAGCAGAGGTATAGGAGAATGGGGTGAGAGTTAGGACCAACAATCCCAACGTGCACCCTGATGCCGGTTGGGGGTGTGGGCGGAGGTCCAAAGGGGTCTTTCAACCCTAACACCGAATTTTCTTGTTTTTGTTGCTGTGGAACAACCCCAACTAATGCATTAAATGGAGTTTTTGGCCCCTAATTTTCCTTCTTTTTGAGAATGATAATGAGAAATAGTGAAAATAATGCGGCAGAGGGAGCAAAGGCCCCACGCTCTCACCACGTGATGTCTTGTCACATAGTAACACGGTGCCTGCAAACGCAAATGGTAATGCGCATGGTGACGCAAAATGAAACACAAAGATAAACAGTACTGTAGACACAAATGGTTAAAATAACTCAAACGCAAGCACAAATGAAAATGCAAAGAGTAACACACATGGAGCCGTAGACGGGAAGAGTAAGTGAAATGGCTACGGAACCGCAAGCAGAAGTGGTAAGGGTAACAGTAATGTAAGGGCACAGGCTGGTTTTCCTCAAAAGCTGCATAGAGAAAGACAGTAAGTACAAACAATATATGCATAATAATGGGTCTCGGAGCAGAAAATGAGGAGTTGGAATACTAAATTGCTTATATCTCAGGAACTGTACGACGTAGAAAAAAATGTAAAAGTCATATGATTTACAACTTTCCTGGCTAGTTTTATGCTTAGCCCCATTATGGGGCTAAGCATTTTTCATGAAAGCCCGTGATTCCTCGCCGTGACCGTCGCCAATTACGGGCCCTGAAAGACACGGCGAATGGCATAATATTATCCTATGGGAAAAAAGAGAAGTTTGGAGTGCCATGACTTTGGCTCCCTGTAATATTTTGTCACTAAACCACTAAAAAACACATCTGTGGGATGTTGGCTTTCTTCTCTTCAAATTTCAGCCCAAAAGACCAAACTGTTATTTTGCAGCAGGGCGGCAAAGGATTCCTGTAATGTGGCGGATGCCGTAATGTTATTCTATGGGAAAAAGTGTCAAGTTTGGAGTGCCACAACTTTGCCGCCCTGTAACATTTTTTCACAGAAACACTGAAAGGCACATCTGTGAGTTGTTGGCTGTGTTCCTTCCAAATTGCAGCCTAAAAGACCAAATCATTCTTTTGCAGGAGGGTGGCAAAGAATTGCTGTCATTTTCCCACAGCCTGGAAAAGTACTGTCGAACTTTGCAAAAGCTTTCGCAAATTCATGCAACAGTGTCGCAAATGTGAAAGTATTGAGAAAGTACTTTTTCCAGAAATTTGAAAAACATATTTGTGGGGTGTTTTACCCCAAAATGAAGACATGCCTAGCATCCTTAGGGTCCGACTAGGTGAATACAAAAATAATTAGGTTGTGAGGGGGTCCCAAATTTAAATGGCAAGCATTTTTCTGATGACCAACTGAGAACAAAATGGCGGATTTGTGACAGTAAAAGGGCAATTTTCGAAAGTAAAAACTGCATTTGCGACACTTTCGAAATTTTTGTTAACTTTTCCATTGACTTATAATGGGAAATTGTTTTGAATAGCTTTGAACCGTTTAACATATAACGCACACTCCAATGCCCGGTTGGGGTGGGTGGGTGGGGGTCCAAGGGGGCTTTCAACCCTAACAGTGAATTTCCTTACTTTTGTCACTGTGGAACAACCCCAACTGATGCATTAAACTTGAGTTTTTTGCCTCTAATTTCCCTTCTTTTTGAGAATGATGACAAGAAATAGTGAATGTAATGTGGCGGCGGGAGCGCGGGGCCCAAATGTCTTGTGACATAGTAACAGGAACAGCAATGCAAACAGAAACGCGAATGTTGGCGCACATGGTAATGCAAACGTAAATGGTAAAGGAAACGTTAATAGAAATGCAAGCACAAAGTGATGCCGAAGTGAACAGTGATGCAAACGGACATTGAAGTGCATATGAAAACACAACTGGTAACATGAACAGTGATTGCAGCAGTGTTCTAAATGGAAATGTTAAGTGTCACAGGAAAAAGAACGTGAAAGGAAACAGAAATGGAAACGCGAATACAAGCACACACGTAAACGCAAACAGTGATGCGCACAGGCACGGTACCACAATTGTAAATGCAAATGGTAAAGTTAACATGAAGAATAACACTAAAGGAAACAGAAATGGCAATGGGAGCAGAAGCTCATACGGAAACGCAAACCAAAACGCACACAGGCACAGTACCGCAATTGTAAACGCAAAGGGTAATGGTAAGAGCAACAATAACAACAAAGGAAAGAGAAACACAAAAGGAAACCCAAGTGGATATGGAAACGCAAACTGTTATGCGCACGGACATAGTAACACAATTGCAAACACAAATGGTAACAGTAACAGCAAGGAAGACGCAAAACGAAAGAGAAACGTAAATGTAAACGAAAGGACTGTCAGAAATGTAAATAGCAATGCGCACGGTGGCATAAACAGAAACAGTAGTTGAAACGCAAATGGTAACAGTAACCAAAATGCAAGTGCAAATGAGAACGCAAAGGTAACGCACAGGTGGCATACATGGGAACGGTAACGCAAACGGGGACATAAACGCAAGTGGAAACAGTAACTGTAACAGTAACGGAAGCACATACCCTGTTTTTGCCGAACAGGTGCATAGAGAAACACAAAGAATGTATGCATTGTAATGGGCATGGAAGCTTAAAACAAGCATTGGAAGTACCTAATTGATAATATCTTAGCAATTGCACGACATAGAAAAAAAATTTAAATGTCACAAAAATCATGATTTTCCTAGCTACATTTTTGTATTGTATGTGAGCGCACGCCAGACAACTACCATGCTACCTATATATATATATATATATATATATATATATATATATATACACATACACATATATATATATATATATATATATATCTATATTATGTGCAAAAACTTTGTTAATGCATCATTTAGGGTTAATACACAAAAGTCAGGAAATGAGACCTTTAGGATTGCCCCTCCCACCTCGGGTGCAGCCCCTCCCTCCTCGAGATTGACAGATGACAGGGTGTGTCATTGGGGTTGTGAGGCCTAAATGTCACCCCATTCCATGTGTAATCATATTCACAAGCCACAGTAAAGAAGCATGGGGTGACATTTAGGCCTTACATTCCTAATGACACACACCGTCGTCTGTCAATCTCGGGAGGAGGAAGGGGGCAACCCTAAAGGTCTCATTTCCTGACTTTTTGTGTAGTAACCCTAAACGATGCATTAACAATGTTTTTTCCATAGAATTGCCTTACTTTTTGAGAAAGCATAGAAAAGTAGAAAGTCGCTCAAGTTGGTGGGAGCACGGGGCCCAAACCAACTTGTTAATGTCTGGCTAACATAACAGTGTAAGTACTGAATATAATATGCATTGGTTGGAGAGCATATGGGTGGGAAGAGCCCATCGCTCCCACCACCTTGGAAAAAAAAAGTTTCATTCATCAGAGTGGCATAATTCCACACCTGTTTATATGCCAGAGACCTAACCACTGAAAATCTCGGACGTGGTTTTGGTCTTTTAACTTGAAATTTGAAGGGTGTTAATGGGATGTCCTGTAGATGTGAAGTATGTTGCTTAGGTGTCAGACAATACATTTTTTGCAGAGATATTGCGCGGCATAGTTTACATTTTGCAGACAGCCATGGCTCCATGGCAGTAATGCTAGGCACCCTATAAATGTGAAGCCAGTACCACAATGCAAAACGCCATAAGTAATACATAGAGTGTGTCACGCAATATGTCTGCAGCAAAATTATTTTCCAATACATAAACACCATAATTCACATGTACAGCACATCACCTCAACACCCTCCAAATTTCAATTTAAAAGACAAACTGTTTCCGAAATATAACATTTGAAAGTTTCAGATTTTCATTCGTCGTAGTGGCAGAATTCCACACCTGTTAACATTTTACACACCTAATGAATGAAAAGTAGATCCATGGCAGTAAGGCTAGGCACCCTAGTAATTTCAAGCCAGTATCACAATGGAAAACGCTGTCTGCAAAATGTAAACTATGCCATGCAATATCTCTGCAAAAAATGTATTGTCTGACACCTAAGCAACATACTTCACATCTACAGGACATCCCATCAACACCCTTCAAATTTCAAGTTAAAAGACCAAAACCATGTCCGAGATTTAATTTGAAAAATTGTTAAAATTGGGCTATCTGGTCCCTCCAAATAGGGCCACCTAGTCCCTCCATATGTGGCATATTCCTTGACTCAAGCTCTTTTTAGACTTGTCACAGAGTGGCATGCCAGCAATGCCCACTCAGAGCCATGGACACAATCCAAAAATCTGCTCACATAACTGGCGAAAAGTGCATTTTTCAGTGTTTCAGTGTGCAAAATCTATAAGTCCGACCAAAACTAAATTTTGTAAATCAAAAGACCTACCATGTCCCACTGTGCATACCACATTTCATGCAAATTTGTTGAATGGGTTCAAAGTTATTAACGTGCAAAATTTTGAGTTTAACATAGAAGTGCCTACTCCACCCTAAATATAGGGCACGACTTGTCTCTATAATATATATATATATATATATATATATATATATATATATATATATATATATATATATGAATGAAACACTGTCAGTTGTACACTGTGCAAACTCATCAACCCCTGTCACATAAAGCGAGGACAAATTAACAAAATCAGGGGCACATGGATGCAGCTGGTCCTATACAGTCATGAAGTGGGCAGAACAGTGGCTTATTATAAATTGCATGCTATACTGCTAATCAAGTCAGTGACTAGAATCCTTGAGGTTTTTTATATTTTTTTTCATCACACACAAAGTAAGGTGAATGAAATTTGCATATAAAAAAAGGGTGAAGAGAAAACTGTGCAATGCACCCTTGAAGCCGGTACTGAGTTCAGCTGTGCTGATTGTGCTGACATACAGACGTGCCAGTGACCAGTCTCCAGAGTTTGATTCCTTCTGGAATCAAGAATACTATGTGCATCCTAAGTGCAGTGGTCGCAGTGGTACATTTCATTTGCTGAGATCCTGGTTCTCCTTTTATCACAGCTTTCAGCATTTGTTATTCTCGCTGGTAGTTACTGCTGTGGTGTGGTGCTAAGATGCTCTAACTCACTTTGCTGCATTATTGCACTTACTAGGGATACATTTCATTAGCAATCCATCTGTTTCAGCATCATAAACAAATTAAAGAAGCTGTTCATGAACAGCGGGTCTACCCACAGCAAACAACTGTGCTTGCATGGAGAAAGCCCTAGACTGTGCAATAGTTAACACACTTAGAACAATCCTGTCATCAGGCAATAGCAGGGCTCCCCATTAGCACCTCTACAACTGAGGTATAGAACAGTACTTGTAAGGGGATAACCACAACCCATCACTTCTGCAGTTGTGGAAGAAAAAGTAGAGCCCTGTTAAGGGTGTGTGTGTTTATGTGGCCCCTGGGGAGCAATGGCTACATAAACACAATGACTAGAACTGTGCCTATGTACTGTGGAAACACACCAGAGAACAGTCTGGTGTAGTGCTTCCACAGTGCTCTTCTAAGTCCAATGTGATGACATAACGCTCATGGAGCTCTGCCCACGAGACGTAAAAAAAAGAGTCATTTTCTAGTCCAAAGTGTGTGTGTGGGGGGGGGGGATTAAATTCCCAGAGTGTACATTGTTTAGCAAACCATTTGCTTGTATTACATGCTATGAAATGAAGTGTAATACCATTGGAGACATCGCCTACAGCGTTTTCATATGTTGAGTCAGGGATTTTTAATTCTGGTAGCTTGCTTTGGCATAATCTGCATTTATTATACTGCAACATTACAGCAGACAATGATCTTGGATGACCTGTTACATACAGCATTGAATACAGTTTAAAAAAAAAACTCACACCAAAGCTGCCATATTGTGTTTCAAAACTAAACTGACAAAAGATGAACAGTAGTGTGGTGTGTTCAATGTGCTGTTTCGTCTCTCTCTCTCTGTGTTTCTGTTTAAAGACATCAGTACAGAGGAGAATCTTTGGAGTACTACTTCAAAGCATAAACTTGAAGAGCTATTAAGCAGTTTGTTTTGCATGAAAGAAACATGACTGAGACCTAACTCTGGACTATCTAAGAAAATTCACCAAAACTATAATAATGCACACAACAGACAGGTAATGAGCATCAGGAATTCGGCACTGATGACAAGTTTTCAAGTCTTATTATTTTTTTAACCACAGTTATTCATTAATGTAAAACATGAGTTAGTATTTTATTGTTAAAATCAACAACTCAATGGGAAAAACATGCTAACAGATCTTTCTACCCATAAAGCTGTCTTGCAATGGCTAGGTTGACTAGGATTGTGGAGATCCTAGGGACACTCCAAGGTACCTTCCTTCATCAGCTGGTTAGGGAGCCCACAAGGGAGGGTAACATACTGTACTTGACATGGTCCTTACCAATGGAAACAGTGTGGAGGGAGTGGAGGAAAGGGCCAGCCTGGGACATAGTGACAACAGCACCATGGGCTTCAAGGTCAGAGCAGGACATGAGACTGGTCACACCACCATGAAGGTACTAGACTTCAGGTGGGCAGATTTTCCCAGGATGAGGTATATTTTCTGGGAGGTAGTGAGAGGGTGGGAGGTGATGGGAGAGGGGTGGAGGATCTATGGAAAAAGATCAAGGTGGGCTCCTCAAATTGAGAGAGAGATGTGTAAGAAGGGCGAGGAAGAACAAGAGAAGGAGGAGGCCACTGTGGTTCAATAGGGAAGTGAGGGGGGGAATCAGGGAGAAGAAAAGGGTATTCAGGAGATATAAGAGGATGCAGGGAAAGCTGGATAGGAAAACTTACAAAGAGAAGCTGAGGGTAGCAGGGTGAAGGATTAGGATGTCTAAAGCAGAAACTGAGGAGAGAATTGCTAGGCAGGCCTAAAGGGGGGCACAAGACATTTTTTCAGTACATTGGGGAAAGGGGGAAGTCAAGATGGGGGCTAAAAAGGATTAAGGGAGAGAGTGGATTGCAGGTGGAAGGGGATTTCAAGAAAGCTGAAGAGATGAATGGTTACTTCAGCTCGGTTTTTACAATGGAGGGGGACCAGAGCTAAGGAAGAAGGAAATGGGGAAGGGGGGATCCTAGCCCAATCAATGTGGAAGAGGTAAAGGAGGAATTAGTAAAGTTGAGGGTGGACAAGGCCATGGGACCAGATGGTCTACACCCTAGGGTGCTCAGGGAATTAAGGGAGGTACTGGTGGAACCACTGGTGGGGTTGTTTAACTTGTCCCTGGATGCAGGGTGGGTACCAGAGGACTGGAAGAAGACAGACATGGTACCAATTCATAAAAGTGGCAGCAGGGGGGAAGCGGGCAATTATCGTCTGGTCAGCCTCATGTTGGTATTGGGTAAAGTAATGGAGGCAATATTAAAACAAAGGATGGTTATATATTTGGAAGAGGGGGGTTGCAAGACATTCAGCAGCATGACTTCACTTGGGGATGGTCATGTCAAAAAAACTTTATCGAATTCTTCAATGAGGTGATGAGGGTGGCTAATCAGGGTGGGGCAATAGACGTGGCCTGCCTGGACTTCGTGAAAGCCTTTGGCATGGTGCCCCATAGAAGGCTGGTTAATAAGTTGGGCAGTCTAGTGATGGGGCAGAAAATAGTAAGATGGGTGGAGAGCTGGCTGATGGGGAGAAGCCAGAGGGTGGTGGTCAATGGGCTGCACTCTGGGGAGACTGGGGTGTCAAGCGGGGTCCCTCAGGGGTCTGTGCTGGGGCCCATTCTGTTTATCATATACATCAGCAACATAGCAGAGGGGCTTCAGGGGAAGGTCTGCCTTTTCGCAGATGACACAAAACTCATCAGGGTGGATATCCTTGGGGCTGGAGGCAATGAAGAATAATATAAGGTTACTGGAAGAGTGGTCGTAAACATGGCAGCTGAAATTTAATGCCAGGAAATGCAGTGATGCACTTGGGGAGGAGGAATCAAATACCACATACACGGGGGGAAAATGGCAACAACCTGGCAGGAGAAGGATCTAAGGATTATAATGGCAAAGGACCTTAAAGTGCGGACCCAGTGGAGCAAAGCAGTGGGCAAGGCTAACAGGATGCTGGCATGCATAGGGAGTGGAATAGCCAGCAGAAGGAGGGAGGTGCTGATGCCATTTTACAGCTCCATGGTGAGGCCACACCTGGAGTATGGGGTACAGTTCTGGAGGCCCCATCTAAGAAAAGACATAGATGGTATGGAAAGGGTGCAGAGAAGGACCACTAAAATGGTGTATGGGCTAAGAGAGATAGCATATGAGGAGAGGTTGAGGGAACTGGATTTGTATCCCCTGGAGATAAGAAGGGAAACATGACTGAAACATTCAAGTATGTGAAAGGGATCAATAAAATGGAGAAGAGCTTATTTACAGGGAAGGTAGCTACAAGAACTAGGGGGCATGGACTGCAGGTGGAGGGGGGAAGGTTTAGAGGAAATGTTAGGAAGTATTGCTTCACAGAAAGAGTGGCTTGAGCACCAGAATGGACTGCCGGAGGAGGTGGTGAGCGCCAGTACAGTGGAAGGATTCAAGAGGGCCTGGGACAAACATAAGGGGTTGTCAAGGGGAGGACGAGGGGAATCTTGGGGGGGTGACAGGTAGAGGAAGGGAATGAGTAGACTCGATGGACCAAGAAGGCCCTTTTCTGCTGTCACATGTCTATGAACGTATGAATTACCTACAAATAATGATAAATCATTCATTGTCAGGTGCACATGACCAAAATCTCTGGTACTTACACTTGAGAGGCATTAGCAAACTGATCATACTATTGCTAATTAGGGATTTTTCACCAAGACAAATAGGTTTTAATGAGTTTAACTCCAGTCCGTATCGTTCCTTTTCACACCATGTATTTACTAATGGGCCAGAGTGTGGCATTCTCTTTTGTTACTTCAAGTTTGCCTGGTAAATTCCTTTGATGTATAATTGTGACCCACAACTGTTTGAAGTCCCTTATGAGAAGATTAACTCAATTTTCAACTAATATATCCACTGATAGCCTAGACAAAATATGTTGTCTTCTTAAAGGTACAGTATGTTTTCCTCCAATGATATAAAACTTGTTTTATGGACTCAGAATGTTAAAAGTGATTCTTGGTCTACTGGCTGGATTAAGTTGATGAAGTTAAAGAAGTGTTGTAAACAAACATATTGCACAGTATTATAACACAGGTTGGCAAAAGTGGGAAAGATCATTGGCCAAAAAGCATCACCTGACTGTGGAATAAATTCATTATTTAATCCTCAGCTGGGGTGAGATGCCTGGCCAGCAATATCCCTGTACTCAGCTGGACTTGTTATCTGTGGGGACATTCAGCACTGACAGGCAGCCATAAAAACATGCACCTAAGGGAGAGAGAGAGAAAGTGGCAACTGTCAGTGCTGTAGCCAATTCCCCTCTTGCTCATCTTGGAGAAAGGGGAATTTTAATGGACAGCTACTGAAGTTCCCTTTTCAAAAGTAATACCCTCTGAAGCAGTACTGTCAGCTGTTCACCAGTGCCACATGGCGCTGCCTCCCCCTGACAGAATGAACAGGGAAACATGGTACTAGGGGGGATAGAGAGAGAGAGAGAGAGAGAGAGAGTGGGTTCATAAAACATGATGTAATATAAGGATAGAAACCCCCCCAAGAGAGAGCAAGACAGTTTTCATGTGGTGGTCAGCAGCACAACTCGGTAGGCCCCTTCGAGCAGCATGTAACACCAGGTGCCCCAGTGTTTGCACAGTATGGCTCTGAAGTGTCTAGTAAAAGGGGCAGGTATGAAATCTGCAAATCAGAGCTGGCAGCCCATGTACTGAGCCCTGCAGAGAGCACTGAAAGTGAAGGTGCACACACTGTTTGCAAGTGTGGCAGAGACAGTCATGCACACTGAGCCCTGCACCATCTGTGAGAGTGAGAGATGGAGAGAGACCAGTAGGATTGCCAACAGTAGCAGTGATGGCCCCATTCCCCTCCACATGCCACTGTGTCCACTCCTTCACTACTGGTTATGTCGAGGCTTCTCCTGCAGTTTAGTCTCTTTTCCATTTCTGACTCTGTGCTCTGGTTAATGTGGTGTCACGCAGCAGAAAGAAAAGTGCAGCATCTGTTGCTGTCAGTTCAGTGTTAGACACACAGTGAGGGTACTGGATTTTTGCCTCTGCACAGTCAGGCAGCAGGATGCAGAGGTATGATGTAGTGTCTCTGTCTGCGAGCCCCTTGTCCCACTCTATGATCAACTGTGCATCACCAGAGCATGTGTGCGGTCCAGTTTCTGTTCTTCTGTCCCCGGGAGCACATCACGGAGACACAGAGAGAGACTGACAGCTCCCAAGGTGTCTGTGCCCCCTCTCGTTCCCAAGTGAATTGCTTGTGTCTGGAACATATCTTGTTCTTGGGTTGGGTGGCATTTCCTCATAGCCAGAGAGAGAGAGCGAGAGTGAGAGAGAAAGTAACAGTGACAGTCGCTCAGCACCTGGAGCGGGGGGGGGGTTACCAACTGTAGAGTGCTACTAAGAGTGTGCCGGGTCTCCCTTGCAAAGTTGCCTCTCCAAAATACAGTAAGTTGTCACATCCTGCATTGTCCTGTGAAGCTGACAGTGCTTCTTTGGTCACCCATGCTTTTCCAACAGTGTTGGTGTGAGCAACGTGAGAGAAAGAGAGACAGAGAGTGCCAGGGAGAGGGGCATGTGAAGCTCAATCCCTTGTCTCTCTCTCTCTCTCTGTCTCCATCATGGAAGGGAAGTTGCATGTCATCGGGAGCTCAGATAGGGGGACATGCAAGACACAGTGCCTTCACTCTCTGTCTCTGTCATTGGGAGAGAGGCAGGACTCTTTGCAGCCAAAGCTGCATCTGAATGTCTGTGTGTGTGTGTGTGTGTGTGTTGAGGGGGATAACTGCAGCTTATAGACAAGGTAGAAGACACTGTTATACATGGGAAATGTCACAAGTCATTTCAGTAGTGTATGTGTGATATTTCTATGTGCATAACAGCAATCCGGTGTGCAGTATTTATGAGGGACTATTTTGCAAGGTGGCAGGATACAATACCTTTTTTGGTGTTTAAACACCAGGAAAACCCATTTCTGTGCATTTTCTCATGGTTTTCACACAACCCATGTTATGAGCGCTATAACCCTCTCCAGGATGTGGCCTTTTAGGCATTTAATCCACGCCTGGAGCACTGTGAGGACACTCAGTCTGTGGCCTCCTGCCTCACATGCACCCAATGTGTGAATTAAATGCCTATAACCCCACACCCCATCCTGGGTTATTGCTTACTTAGTAGCCTACTACAGACAGCAAACAGTGTAAGGACATCTTCTGTAAACTAAATCGGGATCTGCAAAATTAAAAAAAAAATTAAAACAGCTTCTCCTTTCTGTTAACAGCATTCCATTTTTATTCTGTTTTCTTCAAATATTCTCCCTCACGATTTTCCTTTTCATGTGAGTGTGTTGGGGAGGCAGGCAATTACTGAAGCACTATAAATGTGGAACAGGGTTGAATTTTCCAAAACACTGAAGCAAAAGGGGACTACCAAAATGAGATCTGAAGACGAGCCAGATGAAAAGAACACAACCACAGAAAGAGAGAGAGAAACACACACACACACATACACACACATACACACGCACACACACGCACACACACGCACACACACGCAAGCTTTAGTGGTCAATGGTAATGGTTTGTTTATGAAGCCAATTAAATTCCCTATATATTTTATTGATTAGTTTAAAAAAAATCACTATAACATGCATATTGTGTCAAATCTTTCTAAGGTCATTAATTGTCAGTGTTTAATAATGTCTTATGTCTGTAGTAATTCTTCATGCTGTTTTTCTCCAGTCTCAGATCTGAGCTGACTGTCAGTGAGAACCACAAGGGTGAAACTGTAGAACAGATGATGCCTCAAGACCGTTTCAGTGTTACCTGGCGAAAAAAAAAAAAAAAAGGAAATGAATCACTATTATAAAAAAGTTGTTCTAAAATGTAATAGTGCTGTACAAGATACTAATAAATATCGTGAAGCACTCATAGTTTCTCGAGCACCCCACTGTTTCATCATGCGACATATTTGAAACAGGGCTACTTCAATGATTACTGTATACATTATCACCTGCTGATCTAGTTAAACAGATCTGCTAGCTCCTGTTTATTTAGCAAACCGTTGTTTTAAATAATGACAAATGAACAGATATTAACCCTGGTGAAAAGGTGCACACCCTGTCATACTGTTAGCGCTACAATAGTGTGAGTGCCAGTCACTGTTACATCAGGACATTTATGTAGTGTGGTGGACACATACTGCAGCTGTAAAGTATTAGGAAAGAAATCATTCTTATGCTGCAATATGATTATTTGCATGTGTTTGGAGAGGTATGCTGTCACGCTTTCCAAGCCGGAGTGATGAATGCATTTCATTCGTGGGCTACAAAATCCCTAGCCTATACTTCTGATGTACAGTATGTACATGGGGCACTGTACATTCAAGGAATAATAACATATGGCATGTTGAATTAAGTGACTTACTTCATATCTTCTACCTACATATGAAGTCATGCCGGTATGCTGGTGGTGTATCATAATACTGCTAAAGTATGAAATCAGCCTGCATTAGATAAACATTGTATTGTATGAATGGCAGCTGTTGTATATAAAGATTTACAACTTTTTACCAGGGAGCAAATATTCTGTTCTCCATCACTCACATAATTATAAATCAATTGTTTTGACAGATAAAAAAACAATAGAAGCCAACAGATCTACTGTATCAACAGGCGATAAGTACTCAGTAATGGGGGGGGGGAGGGGGTGTCTGTATATATAACAATGCCCCTGGACTGCATGTTGAAGACATTTTTATTTTATACAGTCTTTGTGGCTATTTCATATTCCCACATTCATATTGGAGCTGTGCTGAAAAGCACACCCATTCACTTGTTCATAATTAATATAAATATAAAATCGGGAACCTTGGTAATCGTTCCAACCTCTGTTTACTCATTCTTGATTTCAGTCATAGTGCAGTCTGTGTAAAAGTTGCTTGAACATTGTTCAGAACAGCAACAACACACATATAATGTATGGTAGAACGTTGTTATGCATAAATATCTGTCCCTAACAAAAAAGTTGTTATGCTGCAGTAGCTTGCTGTTATGCTGCACTAGATACATAGTTACTGCAGCATAACAATTTAGAACCCTGAATTGAGATCTGATAGCTTGAGCTTCTTTCTCAAACCACAGCGGACAGCACCATCATACAGTTAACCATGTGGTAATTTCAAAATGCGCGTCCCGTAAAAAACTATGTCGACTGCTGTTTTCTCTCGGAGCTATACAATCATGAGACATTTATCCAGGAAACTGTATTTTCCAGCAAAGGACTGTTAATGTAAAAATCATCAGTTACCTTGCAGGCAGACAGTAGGCTAACTGCAATGTCAATCCCAGCGAAAACTTAGGTGAGTAAACCACCCTTGTAAACCCCATATTACTAACTTCCTGTGACCTTTGGCTCTAAAATATTTTTTTTGTTCCGTTTGCAGGTGATGCTGTGGTTTCCGGGAGGCGTACAGCTTCAGACTCCACATATTTGTAAATTATGACTGTAGATAGCAGCCCATACACTATAAAAGATAATGTATAGGACGCTATCTATAACAACTTTGAAAACTCTTCTTAAGGTCATCATGGCGATGGAACCTCTCGAGCTTCGCTCTTGAGGTTCAAAACATCACCATGACGACCTCTCGAAGAGTTTACAAACTTGTTACAGATAGCGTCCTATACATTATCCTCTATATAGTGTATGGTAGAATGTTGTTATGGATAGAAATCCATAACTAGAATGGAGTTGTTATGCTGCAGTAGCTACAGTATGTCATCACAGCTGTTATGCTGCACTAGCTATGTCACTACTGCAGCATAACAACTTGGAATGCTGCCACAGAGTTGCTTTCCTCAATCCAGTTAAGCTGGAAGTTGCTGTTTTTTTAAAACATGAACTTGCAGAAACATCTGCAGCAGACCATGTCAGTTAAAAAAAAAAGAAAATGTTAACATTTCTATTCTCTGTTGTCTTCTCCAGCTGGTTTTGTGTGATTTCCTGTGCTGTGACTGCCGATACACTATAAAAGATCGTGTATGAGCAGTCATACACAAACAAGGAAATTCTTGTATCTTGAGGTTCCCTTGGTAATAGAATACTTCTCGAGCTGCGCTCTCGAGGTCATCTGTTGCCAAGGAAACCTCTTGATACAAGAATATCCTTATGTATGACTGCTCATACACAATCCTCTATATTTTTTGTAGATTTGGGCAGCTAATGTTCAACAGATCCCTTGTGTTACCCCACCTCCTGAACATGACAGGTGTCAGTTTTCATATTCCCTCCCAAACATATTTTCACTGTCACACTGCGAAATCACCTATCGGATGAAGTTTAAAAAAAAGTCCTCCCGTCTTGAACGTTATTTCAGGTCATAAAGACAGTTGGAAATTTGGGGTCAAAATGTGGGAGCCCACCAAAAATTAGCTATTGTCTTTCAGCGGGCCTATACTGGGTGAACGCAATCTAAAAATGTGTAAACGCAGGACACCACTGAAAATGAAATGCTGCATCTCATCAGGGCTGTCCTGGGTAAATGTATAGTAACACCTTTGTAAAAGCAGGTCCTCAGTACAGCAGAGCCCCCCCCCCCTACACTGAACTGTGCATCAGTGCTGCTCTGTTATGAGAAAAATACATTCTAAAACTCAACTGCACTGGAAATGTATCTTACCTTCCTGATGGACTATCCTGGGTAAATACAGTATAAAATTGTGTCAAAGCAGGACCCCACTGAAAATGAGGTACTGCATTTCTGCTGGGTTAGCCTGAGTAAATATATTGCAAAACTGCATGAAAACAGGACACTGCAGCAGATCCATACTGAAAAGGGGATGTTGTATCTAAGCTGATCTGTCCAAGAAAAATACATTTTAAAAGCAGGACCACACTAAAAATGAGATATCTCACCTCTACTGTCCTGGGTAAATGCAGTATAAAACTGTGTAAGAGCAGGACTCCATTGCAAATGACTTATGTCTCATGGGGTCTGTCTTCGGTAAACATATAGTAAAACTGTGTCCAAGCAGAACCCAGTATGACATCATGCAAGTAAATATCCAGCATTGACAAATGCTTGTTTAAAGCAGCAGTGCAATGAAATTGGGCAAAATATTTGACCTTATCTTTTTTTCACCATTAAAGATTCTATGCATCTTCCAGTTTTATTTTGCAGTAATGTTTTATATTTCCACTAAAACTGGAGTATTTTATTATTGTGTTAATTAGATTTTTTCTCAATGGAAAAAAGATGGCCACAAGATTTGGCTTATAAATAACATAGTAGATCTGGTAAGGGTTGGAATTGAGAAAAAAAAAAACTCACTGTGCCCTAGAAAAGTAGATTTGACAGGTATGTGAATAATTTTATTAATGGTAGCATTTAAAAAAAAATTGCTGCACCGCTGCTTCAACTTCATTTATAACATGGGTTACCTTGCTGAGTAGCAGTGATTGGGTAGGAGGTGGCAGGTGACCATGGATTACATTCTGTATTTAATCCACGGTTCAGTAGCCTGATCTTGTTTGTAAATTCTGGGGAAACCTCATAACACAGTGGAATGAGCTGCACAGTCTGCTCAACTCAATATAAAAAGTAGCCATTTTTTTCCCCCTGGTTAGCGAGCTGAGCAGACTGTGTTAAATATGGAGCGTGATTTCTCCTTGGCTTATTTGGTCACAAAAATATACATGCATGGCTGAAAGATCAGTTTCCTAATGGGGAAGCCGTTGTCTGTCAAGTAAAGAAAGGAAAGGTGTTGGACACGGCTCCCATCTGTAGCACTTTAAGTTGTGAAACAGGCTTACCACAAATGGATGAAGTGGGCAAGGAAGTTGTGGTTCAAGGTGTTGGTCCCGAGCAGCCGATATTCTTCTTGTCTCCATGGTTGTTGGTGGAGCGGGCGTTACGGGACAGCACCACAGTGTCTGAATTAAGAAACCCCAATAAAATGCATAGTTGCAGCAGCATAAGTAACTCCACTAGTGTCAGCAGTGCAGGTGCTGGTCCCGAACAGCCGATGTTCTTCTTGTCTCAGTGGTTGTTGGTGGAGCAGGTGATACGGGACAGCACCACAGTGTCTGAATTAAGAAACCCCAATATAATGGTTGCAGCAGCATAAGTAACTCCACTAGCATCAGCAGTGTAGGTGCAGAGAGAGAGAGAGAGAGAGAGAGAGCGTTTCAGCGATACTAAAGGATTAAGGCCAGTTGCGCAAGTAAACAAGAAAAGATTATGGTAAGTGGCTTGCATGGGTCTAAAGCGATGCCACTTTGTCACGCCTCTTCCCGTCTATGCCCAAGTCACCGAATAGTTCATAGAATGTTTGTACGGTACAGTGTGTGCAAAGTACCACTTTGGACCCGGGGGTGTGTGGGGGGGTAGAACACAGAAGATACAAACAGTTCACTAAACAGCCAAAGAAAGAAGATATTAGGGGGTACATAGCAACAATAATTTAAGTCATAGGACTGGTTATTGGGAGTAGGGCCTCAACAGAATAAAGAACAAACAAATATTGTTTTGGTTATTTAAAAAAAAAGTCTAAATATTGATTGCTTCTTTCTTCTGTGGGAGCGTTCTGCCCCCCACCCCTGGGTCCTCAGTGACTATTCTGTATTCAGGAATATTGTATCTGAGATAAAAATAATTGCACTGCATTTACTGTCATGCCTGCTTGCTTTCTTCTGTGGTGCTCCACCCCAACACCCCCGGGTCCTAATATTGTATCCTAGCATACCTCTCAACTGTACCACATTATGAGGAATGTTCATCATTTTACTTCACAAAAGCTCCCTGTTCCACATTGTGAGGACTTATCCTACTTTCAGTGTTAGTGTTAACATTTTAAAGAGGGACTCCGGTGGTTGCGACTGCATTTTTTGTACTCACCAGTGGAGAGATAGTGTCCAATTGTAGCGAAATAAACATTTGCACCACCATTCAATGTGACTTTACATGTTTTAAAATGTATTAGTTGTCCCCTGCTTGTCATGCGCATCGTCCTGCAGTCTGGATTGGAGCATTGCACCAGAAGTGACATACAGTTCTGATCTGCCTGTCAGCTTCAGTCTGTCAATGTATTGAATCCGCGGGAAGCCCAAACACATGTGCATGGCTGTCAAAAGAGTGTGTTCCAAATTGATAAATGAATGGCAATCTGATTTTTTTGTTTTTATTCTTGTTGGACTGATTAGTAGTGACAGTGGTACATGATTTTAGCAGCTGCATTTTGTTGTTCAGCAAAGGTTCCTTGTGATTGTTTTCACACTTAGTGTGATTCAGTTCCTTATGCGTACTGTGTCTTCATAGCCGACCTTATGTTATTTGTGGCACTTTGGTGATTAAAACATACAATTTCCATTTCTGTAGCTAAAGTAACATTTCACAGTGTGTTTTGCATACTGTCAATTTACTGTGCTCATAAATACCGACTGTAGTCTATGCCTGTTGAGTTTGTGCTCTGAGTAATACTGCTTTACTGACCTGTTATTCCTGTGTGTTTCCCTGTTGAGTTGTGTGGTGAGGTATAAAAGCATACTGTCATTTGAATTCTGAGATATATGGTGCAACTGATTTTTATTGCACTGCATGTGTACATTGCTGATTTGTAAAGAGCAGGTGTGTTGGTATTTTTACACATTTCTGTAATACAGTACTGCATTGTGACTGGCATTTGCATCTGCTGAGCACAGTTCACCATAAGAGGTAAACACAGTTGTCCACACGGTGCCCATACTGTCCTTCCTGTTTATTTTTGGTTGCCTTATACTGAGTATAATGGTGTCAGTGACGCTGCAGAGATGCCTGCAAGCTGTGTTGCTGATAATTGTAAGGATGGTTTCTCCTTATTTACTTTCCCCAAGGACCTACACTAATTAGGTTGTGGAATAGATTTGTCAGCGCAAAACAATCTGACTGGAAGGGTCCATCTAAATACAGTGTTTTGTGCTCCTTCCATTTTGAGGAAGCTTGCTATGACCCATCTATTCTGTTGCAGCATAAAATGCATTTTGCTAAGTGTCTGTGGCTGCTGCCAACTGCTGTTCCAACAATTCAAACACCAGACACCAGTACTAAGCAGTTACTTAGCTTGTCTGCCATAAATTGCAATGAAAGTGGTTATATTGCAAATGTTACAGCCTCTTCTGATTCTGTGGATCCCTTGGTCAAGTGAAGAAAAAGTGGAGCAGCATTTCATAAGCGTCAGGTTGCATCGGTAAGTCTGTCCTCATACACCTTTGAAGTACACATCGCATACTTCTATCATTATTGGTATATTACATGTTGTTCATTGTGATCCTAGGTAATACCATATGATGTTTTGTAGCTGGAGATTGTCAGAAGGGCAGATACAGGTTGAAACAATCGAAGAACAAGGTGGCTGGCTAAGGGTAAAGATGAGTATAGGTAGTGGGGAGAGGTAAATAGCACAGAACGGAGAATGGCGGGATGAACAAGGAAGGGGAGCAGGAAGTAAATGTTGAGAAAGGTGGAAAGTATGTTATTGTAACAAGGATGTGTTGCAGGAGGAACATGGATTATAGCTTTGGGGCACAGTGTACATAAACAGCAGGGGGACAAAAGGGATGTCGGTGTTAGACAATACATGGACAAAGTTAACAAATGGCTATCAAGCAATGTACAGTTAATGGTTGGTGTGTGGTTCAGGGTGCCTAATATACCACAAATATTATCTGATACTATAAGAAAATTAGTGGGTCAAGGAGGTCACACAGCAGGACAGGTAGGCTGCTTGTGCGAGAAGGAGGTTTCAAGTATGGATAGGGTGCCACAGAGATCAATAACTGATGGAGAACTGATCTGAAGCATGGCATCAGAGATTGGATGCCATGAATTGCACAGAAACGCATTTTTGATGGAGGAGGAATACAAATACCGCATGCACAGTAAGGGGGTACATAATGGCAGCAACAAGGCAGGACCCAAATGGATGAGTTGTAATACCTGATGACCTTCAGTTACTTAGCCAGTGTAGCAATGTTGCACACCATGGCAGCAGAACGCTGTGATGCATAAGCTGATGGATAAGTACAAGGAGGGATATACTGATGCTGTTGTTCAGTTCCATGGCGAAGCAATACTGTGAGTGTGTGGCACACTTATCAATGATACATGTAGTAAATTACATAGACAACATGGCAAGGGAACAGAGATTGTCCACTACAGCGGTGCTTGGGCTAAGTGTGAGTACATGTGCCAATAGGTTTTAGGATTTTAATCATTATCCTCTGTAGCCAACAAGGAAGACACAGTACATGAACCAAATATTCAAATATCTGAAGGTAACCAATGAAGGGTGATAGACGTTATTTGCAGGTATGGTAGTTACTGATAGTATGCGGCATGTACTCAATGTGTAGGGTGGTAGGCCTTGGGTAAACAATTATAGTGTATAGTGGAGTGTTGTTCTGTATAGAATTCCATCCCTTTCAATATGCTGTTGTACCATAGTTGTAAGGTCATGGAATGCTGTTGTACTCTAGTGTTATTGTTGCAGGCACTAGTCTGACCCAGTGCCTTCAAAATACAAGCATAACATTTTTTTATTTACCAGTTGGTTGCTTCAGCCATTAGAAAAAAACATTCTTCAGGTATACTGAACTAAGTCATGCAATAATGTGGTTACTAAAAATTTAATTGTGGAGGTAGCACTCTTATTTAATAATAAATTGTTAATAAATGATGCTTACAGTGAGAAGTGACATAAATGTAATAAATCTCAAAAATAAGTTTATTTTGATTCAACACGTTTGCCGTTTCAGGAACTAACCCCCAAAACAATCAAGTTTCCAACTCATTTAAAATAAAAAAAAGAATTTAATAATGATATGCAGGAGCATTCCCGGTAATGGGGTAGGTCAGGCCTTTTTGAGCAGCAGTATATATAAAAAAATGTCAGCACTGTTTTTCATCAATATGTTTTTATTGGTTTTAAGTTATACATACAGTTACAATTATGTAAAATATAATAAACATAACAGACATGAAAATACATGCAAAGAATATCATATATATATAGACAGACATACTGATTTACATTTCCAATATATTACTTACAAGTAATATAGAATCTAAGATTATTGAAATTTGTATATAAAGATGAAATTATACTGTTATTCTTATATTGCTAATTACCATTGGATAATGCTACAAGCTTAATTTATATTCTTAGTTTGTACAACATTCTGTAACATTAGGCATCATATACCGATACTGATTAACTAAAGAATTTGTTATATTTTCATATATCAATTAAGATATAGAAGGAGATAGAAGAAACATAGATAGAAAAGGGAGAAAAAGAGAAAAGGAAAGGGTGGAGAGTGCAACTAAATGGCATTTTATAAGCTGGTACATCCAGTCTCTACCAAGATTGGAATGCCTGAGGCCCCAAACCCAAAGTAAGATCTGCAATACATAGTTCATTCTGCTGTAAACAACATCTTGCATAAAGTATTCCATTTCTTAGTAAATTTAGTTGACCGATCTCTTAAAGTTAAAGCTAATTTCTCTGTTTTCAGTATTTCTATCGGATTGTTCTTCTATTATTGGACTGCTGGAACAGTGTCTTCTAACCAATGTTTTCAATAGAGCACATCTCACTGAGACTCCCAGTAGCAACAATGTTTGCTGTTGCTTACAGGACCAAAGTACATTCCTTCCAAAATGTCCCAGGCTGCAAGCGAGTACTTGAGTATGACTTGAGACAATAGGATAGTCCTCAGATAGATTTACTACTGCCTTCCACAGGGGCTGAACTATGGGACAGTCCAAAAACATGTGCAGCAAAATGCACTGCCCAACCTCACATTATTGACAGGTTGGAGTGGCAGCAAGACCCATTTTAAATCATTGGTGTTGAGTGTAATATAGATTATTTATAGTTTTAAACTGGATCATTCTTAAGTCTACTGAACTAAATACCTTATTTATTTAGCTTTTGTTGACCAGGTAGGTACACTAGAGAAGCTATATGCCTATTTTCAGGCACGACCCAGGAGAGTACAATGAAAATACAAGTTCAAACAAGGTACAATAACAACAAGAGGAGCAATGTACAGAGTAACAGAAGAGCCAGGTGAACATAGATAGTCTACAGTAAGCAGTAATAGATTAAAATATTTACATACAGATAAATAGGCTAAGACATTCAATAGTAATTACATTGTGCGAGTGACTCTTTTACCATAGCCACATAATTCCTGAATGGATAAAGAAGCAAACCACATGCTTCCTACCTGGAAGAGGAGAGATGATATCCTTTCCCAGTCCCACTCCGCTGTGGACAGATCAAGCGTGTGGGACCACCACCGTGTTGTTTCTGTAGCTGAGCTTCTTACTAGGCCCATTAATACTCCATATAGGGATAATGTGGTGATGGTGGCACATTGTGTTTTTCATATTGCGAATTTAAATGCCATTAGCAAATTAATGTTTATGCTTCTTAGGTGGCTGATGAAATATGTTAAACTGCTGAATTAGTAACAAGCACATACTGGAAAGAACCTTTTTGGTATGTATGTATGTAACTATCTTTAAATAATATGTAAAACAAATTGCAGTAATTCAAATATGTTCAGAAGACACAAGTGATACTAATATACATGTCATCGAATTATTTATGGAATAAAAGCCCATTGAAAAGTTTCCATTGTGGAATCAAAACATTAGGATGAATTAACAAATTTATTTGAAGTATTTAAATTTGAACATATGGGTCATTACTTAATAATTTTAAAGGGATCCCCAGCTTACTTGTGATTTAAACTGCATCATATAATAGACCTTTACAGGATCCAGACATTGCTTGCTGTACTTTGACTTAGCTGTTCCTCCAAAAAGTCTGTATCTGAGTTGTTGAAATCACCCTTCAAATACATTCTGTATTTCACTTTGTTGTTACATTCCTGTTCATTTTATGAAGTTCAAGATCCAGGTACTTTTTCTGAAACACAGACAGATTTAATAATTTTTTCTCTTCAATTAGATAATCATGACCAGTGTTTGAATTTCCCATGGTGAGATGTCCTGCACTTCAATCACTTCCAGATGACTACAGACGAAGGGGTAATAGTCTCCAACGAGCAAAGTCTGCCTGCATGTTATTATATAATTTAGTAAAATTATCCTGAAATAATCTGGGATGTGTTTACTGAGATTTGTATTCCCAGGTGTCTAAAGGTGTTATTCCTAGCCCACCAGAAAGGGAAGTTTTCCTTAAATTGTCTGGAGGGAACGCCACTTAGCACCACTTCTTCCGATATGGCTAAGTTTATTTTGCACCCAGTCAGGGAACGAAACCTATCCAATGCTTCCAGCAGGTGAGGCAGGGAAGTCTGAGGGTCTTTCAAAAAAAACAAGGAAGTCGTCAGTGTAAAGTGCCACTTTTTACTCCATTTCTCCTGCTTGTACCCCTGTAATATCAGGGTCATTGTGTATCCATATCGGTAATGGTTCTAAAGTTAGGGAAAAGATCGGGGGAAGAGGGGGCAGCCCTGCCTTGTTCCTCTATTCAAAGGTATCCGCTCAGATAAGAGCCCAGTAAGTCTGACCCTGGCCTCTGGCTTATGCCAGAGAGCTGCTATAGCTGAGACAAAATGTTCTCCCAACCCAAACTTCGACAGGGTGGATGACATAACATGGCAATTCACCCTGTCAAAGGCTTTCTCAGCATCCATACTAATGGCCAGTTGGAGAGATGTGGTGCTTTTCTGGGCAGTAATAATATTTAGTAGCAGACGAATATTATCTTGCATAAATCACCCTATGATGAAGCTTGTTTGATTATGATGGATAAAGGGTGAGATACATGCTTGAAGCCTTTCTGCCAGGATCCCTGTAAATATTTTTAAATCCACCGGTAGCAGGGAGATCGGGCGGTATGAGCCGCAATGTTCGAGATCCTTGCCAGGCTTTAGGATGACTGAGATTTGGGCCAAGTTCTAGGAGGGTGGTATGGGTTTATGTTGTAGCAGAATCTCATTACACATAGCCACTAGATTGTCAGTTAATCGAGGCTTAAAACTTTTGTAGAATTCAGCTGAAAGGCAATCTAATCCTGGGGCTTTACCATTTTTCAGGTATTTAATTTGTGCCTGTATTTCACAGGTGGAGATCGGAGAATTGAGGATCACCTTAGCAGGGTCTTTTAGGGTAGGGGTGGGTTGGGCCTACAAAAAGGACTGTACATCCCCTGAATGCCCAGGTGGGGAATCCGCTACATATAAATTTGCATAATATTTTCTGAATCTACTTAATATGTCTGTCAGGGATGTGGCTGGTGGCTCCTGCTCATCACCTCGCAATCTAACTACTGCTCTACTTGCTGCCTCTTGTCGGAGCTGCCATGTCAACAACCTTCCAGCTCAATTACCATGTTCAAAATATTTTTGTCTAGCATATCTTAGTTGCCCTTCAATCTGCATGTCAAGCAACTGGTTTAGAACCTGTCATACTTTGTCTAGTTCTTGCTTGAGCTGGGTGTCCTGTGTTGCCTGGTGTGAGCCCTCTAACTGGGTAACTTTTTGCTCTAGTTGTAACCTAGCCTGCATTTTTCCCTCTTCATTCTGGCCGAGTATTTGATTATTTCTCCTCTAAGGCAACATTTGAGTGTGACCCACCATATTCCCTCCCCTGTTTCCCCTTTGGGGTTATTTTGGTCACATTTTTGGATGGTGTCTGCCACCAGTTCTTTAAAGTCTTCCCTTGTGAGATGACTCGCATTTATCCTCCAGCATGATTGTGGGGGGGATTGGTGTGGATGTCATCCAGAGGGTAACTGGGGCATGGTCCGAAATGGCAATCAGTCCAATGTCACATTTCTCAACCCTTTGCAACCAATTAGAAAATAAGACCACCATGCTTCAAGCATCAGTAAATGCCTCTTTAATGTTTTTTTCCAAGAAAGGTGTTCTAGGGGTTTCTTTATTTGCAGCGTAAATGTTTAATGATGTACAATTTTGACCTCTGTATGAGCCCTGTATCTGGACAAATCTGCCCTCTGGGTCCGTTTGGACTCTCTGTACCACCAAGGGGGCATCTCTTTTTACCAGGACCGCCACACCTCTATGGTGCAGACTGTTGTCAAAGTGTGAGGCATACGCTTCCCCCACCCATGATCTTTTCAACTTGAGGTGCTCTGTAGCAGTTAAATGAGTTTTCTGCAGAAATACGATTGTAGCTCTCCTTCCCCTAAGGTCCTGTAAAATCTTTGCTCATTTCACTGGGCTATTAACCCCATGTACATTATTTGCTTTACTTGGTTTTAAAGGACAAAAGAAGGCCAAGGCCCATCTGGATTGTCCCCCACCACCACAGTGGGAAAATTAATTAACAAGGTCCTAGTAGTTTGGTACCTGTAGCCACAGGTCTAAACCTTTTTTAAATGAATAAAATGAGGTACTATTGACCAGATTCTGTGGCAGATTGTTCCATAATCTAGGTCCTCTGACCATAAAATAATGTAATCTTTTGTTAGTTCTAGATTTGGCCACATCAATCTGCTTGTTATGAAGTCGTGGATGTATCTTCCTATTGGAAAACTGTAACCCACGTTGCAGCATTAAAACCTGGGATTTATGGATCTTGTACATAAATAACAAGTCCCTTCTGCTTCACTGAATCTGAAGGGAATGGAGCCCTGTCTCTTGCAACCTAACATTATAGTCACATTTTGCCAGATGGGGAACCATTTTTGTTACCCTTCTCTGAATATCCTCAATCCTAACAATATCCTACCTCAAATAAGGGTTCCACAATGGAGTCCCATAATTGGAATGGGGCCTTATATGTGTCCTATAAAGTGGAATAAGACATTCCTCAGTCCTTGAGACAAATAAGCATTTTTTTCAGGTGAGCAAGGCATTAGATGCTTTAGCTATCTTAATGCATTGATCAGATACAGAGATTATTATTCACAATAACTTCAAGATCATGTTTATTAGATGAGACTTTAAGAGGTGTATTATTCAAAAAGTATATCTGTTTAGGATTAATTTCGCCAAAGTGCAGGACTGCACACTTATCAGAATTAAGCATCATATCATCGGTAATTGACCATTGTTCAATGGTTTTTAGGGTGTTACTAAGCAAGGACCTGTTAATATCGATATTAATGGCTCCCCCAAGTTGGTATCATCAGCAAATTTTGAGAGAAAAATACCTGAATTAGCCTGCATATCCTACTGTAGACATTAAAGAACATTGGTCCCAGCACCGACCCCTTCGGCACCCCACTTGTCACACACCCAACATTAGAAAGAATGCCATTTATCCTAATTTGTTGTAGTTTATTAGGCAACCAACAGGACACCCATTTAACTAATGACTGAGAAAAACCCAAATACATCATTTTGTCTAAAAGTTTATCATGTGGCACCTTATCAAAGGCCCTGCTATAGTCAGACAGGATTATGTCCATAGGTTTACCAGCATCACGTCCCTCACTTATATGGTTGTAGAATGATACCAGGTTGGTTGTACAGGAAAAACCCTGTCTAAACCCATGCTGTGTATGATCGATAAGATTTTTGGAAATAATTTCTATTTCTATAAGATCTTTAATTATTTTCTCCATTAATTTACATACTACTGATATTAAACTTATTGGACAATAGTTTTCTGGCCTTGAGTGGTTGCCTTTTTTGAAGATTGGAACAACTATTACTTCAGACCAGTCATGAGGGTAAAGACTTAATTTATTAAAAATGAGGGTAAGGGGTTTTACTAAGGCCTCAACTGTTTCCAGTAAAAATCTGGGGTTGACATTATCAGGTCCTGGACTAGATGTCTTATTTAAAGAATGCAGAGCCTTGAGTACTTTGACTTCAGAAATGGGATACACTGTTAAAGTGTCATCTGTAAGATGAATAGTTATAGGGTCCATTTTTTTAGAAAATACAGAACAAAATTGCACATTAAAAGTGTCAGCTATATCTTTGTCAGAGTTGTCCATTATTAATGAGCCTATATGTCTACAGTTCCTTTTTTATTATTACGATAGGAAAAGAGGGATTTATACCCATCTTTTGTGTGTGCCAATTGAAACTCCAAAATCATTTTGGAGTATAGGATAGCAGTTTTTAGGTTTTTTACCACTTTTTTTGTGTTTTGCTAAGACCTGTTCTTCAGCAACCCCATCACTTTTTTTTAACAGAGAGAAAAGACTTTGTTTACTTTCAATTTGTTTCATAATAGTTTTATTTAGTCAAAGAGGAATCTTCCCCTTATTATTATATTTTTTTACTATAGGGACGAATGATTCTTCCAAGTGGTGAATCGTACATTTCGGGTAACTCCAGGCTTCCTCAGTAGGAAGGGGGATTAGAATACCCTCCCAGGCTATTTTATTTAAACAATCATTAATGTTTTTAAAGTTAGCATTACCATATTTCTTAAATTCAGTGTGACTTGAAATCTGTAGAGAATGGAAATTTAATGTAAATGTAATTGGAAAGTGATCACTGGACCCCAAGAGGTCCTTGATGTAAATCCTGGATATACTATTTCCAACATTAGTGATTACAAGGTCCAGAATATTATTCCCCCAAGTGAGCTCAGAAATAACTTGTTCAAGACCCAAGTCCACTAAAAGTATAACTAGTTCCTTTTCACTGTACCGGATAGTGAAGTCCAATTTATGGTGGGCATATTAAAGTCACCTAAAATTATGATGTTACTTTTGGCGGCCATGGTTTCTATTTCTTTATGTAAGAAGGAAGTATAGTTAGAAGTAGTGGAGGGGGGTCTATAACAGGTACCTACCAAAAGTTGGGGTTGTCCCTTAAGTTGGAAATATACCCACAAGGTTTCAATATCATTAGACTGGGGGAGCTGATAGGAAGCAATATCTTCTCTAACATAAAGGCAAACCCCTCCTCCTATTTGATCCTGTCGATCCCTGTGGTATAACCTATAGCCTGGTGAATTCGCTATCCCTGTGGAGTTAGTATCCCACCAAGTTTCGCTTATGGATAGTCCATATTTAACTGAATTACATTTAGCTTCCAATTCTCCCATTTTGACCAGATTTAGAGATCTAGCATTCAGGGATTAAACCTCACAAGCTGTAACTTTACTGAGCATAGAATTTTTTAGAGAAAAGGGTAAAAACCCTTTCTCCCCCCTTGTTTCTAGTTTAAAAGAGTTTTAATGGCTGATAAAATACTTCTTCCCAGTAAAGTGCTACCTCGTCTGCTGAGATACAGACCATCCCAGCAAAAGAGGGAATTTTTTAACTAAAAGTTTTCCCAATAGGCAAGACATAAAATTCCTTGTTGTAAACACCATCTCCTGAGCCGGTCATTAAATGCCTTTATTTTATTTATAATACAATTGGTTGCTCTTGGTACTGGTAAGATCTCAAAGAAGCAAACAAGGCAATCTTTATCAGCTAATACTTATAATTAATAATTAGCTAATAATTAAGAGTGATGATGTCATGTTTGAGCTCATCTAAACTTGTTCTAGTGATGTAATTCATTTCAGCATGTATTACAAGCAGAGGATTATTACCTGCCCCCTCAAGTACTTTTTTAACAACAGAGGTAACATCGGAAATTCTTGCCCCTCTTAAACTAGAACATGTCCGATTGAGTTTGTCTGGATTACAAATTGCATGATCTATGTGCTTTATAATTGAATCTCCAATTACAAAAGTCTGCTTGTTTACAAGGGGGTCTATGATTACACTTGGAGGGGTTATAATATGTTCACTACCTTCATGTTGAAAGCACATGTACCTTGATGGAAGTTATTAGTATTAAGTGTAGTCCTCTTTGTTTTGGTTTTATTACTTATAAGACCATCAGAGAGATGACTAGTAGCTGTGCAAATCCCCCTGTTACTGTTGGTATTTTTGCCCCCTAAGGAATCTATACTTTCTTGAATGAGAACATCATAACCATTAGATAGGGAAATATGGGAGCACTATTAAATATTTGTCCTCCCCTACATTTGGTTTTGGTATTTTTTTTTAATTACTGTCGTCCAGTTGTCAGGTTCATTTAGGGGCAAGGAAAAGGGCACAGTATGGCTGGAGGGATCAAGTTCCACTAAGGGGGTTGCAGCTGAATGGCTGGGGACATCTAGAGGAACAATCTGACCCATCATAAGGTCAATATAGTCTTCCAGAGCTTCAGTCTCAGGGCCAACTACTCTAATGGATTGTAGACAAATTATTTCAGATTGTAGAGTTTTGAGAAGCAGGCATCTGTCACAAACAAAGTCGGCAAGCCAAGTACCACGACCAAACATCTGACAGAATGCACAGAAGTTATGAGGTTCCTCCATTCTAAACTACTATGCTAAGTATATGTAGTACTTACAGTTATAAGCTGAATGAATGAATCACCCTTTTCTCCTGCTGCCCCAGCGGATACAGTAGACACGCGCAGACGTGTGTGTCTCTGCATGCGACTCTGCGTGCACTTGCCCTGCTCACAGCAGGCCGATCTTATATTGTGGCCACATGACCCAGAAGTATCCCTCAAGGTCACAGAGCTAAGCAAGAGGCAAAATTAGCCAAAAATATTGTAAAATAAATCCAAAGCCTTTAAAACGGCATTAGTGACAAATCACAACAGTTCTTGAACACAGTTTAGTTAAAACATAGGTGTGTATGACAAGTCGTAGTTTCAGAGTATCCCCTGAAATAAACTACTCACTCTCTTCCTATTCAGCAGAACAGGGCTCACTCATCAGTTTCATACAACACAAAGTTTCATATATAAAAGAGTTTTGTTCACTAAATAGCACAGGGCAGCTCTCGGAAGTCAGAGCAAACCCTAGAAACTGTACAAGATAGTTTTAGGTTTTAGAAACTGAGTTCACCGCAGACTGATCTTATATTTTGGCCACATGACATTAAGTGTAATTATACTTAAATCAGCCATCACCCTTGTGATGTGGGGGGGGGGGACCAAGTGTCACTTTATCAAGAGAAATGACCAAGATATCTGTTAAGCATGAGGTGCTATGCAATAAAAACAACACCAGATAAACAAGTACACTAATTAAAGTAGTGTGTAACAGCTGATAACTATGTACAATTTGATCCAAATTAAACATTGGTACCTTTAAGGTGTTTTTGCCCTGTATCCACCCTCGTGAGTCTACTACTTTAAGAGGTGTGATTGGATAGCCTCTTAACTGTATGCCTTCTGTCTGGCTCAGGGTATGCAATAGCCTGAAGTCCAGAAGGGCTAGATAGTTATATCGCACCCCACAATCTGAGATAGAGCCTGTAAGTTCGTAGCTGGCGTAACAATCATGACCAGTCTAAAGAAGGGGAAGTCCCCATTCATCCCTTGAATAATCTAAGTCTCTAAACTGAATTTCTGATCCCTTTCTGAGCTCATAATCCAAATAAAATAAGTAGTACTGGAGTGTCATGTCAAAGTATCTGACTCCTAACTTGTTTACGGGGAGCATGTTGGATGTCTGGATCCCTCCCGTTCTGTGGGTATTATTTTGAAAAAACCCTCTCTATAGTTTCCTCCACTGAATGGGGGGAATCCCAAGGGATCAAGGACTGCACCCCTCGCTTCTTGTGATCTGTTAATATCAGCTATTACTAGCTGAGCTGTCTGGGTTATGATAAGTAGTTCCCATGTGAGCAATAATTTGGCTCATTGTAGACAGGTGAGCACCCTTCACTTTTAACTCAGATCAGTTTTAAATGTGGAGCAGCTTCCCGCTTCATTGAATCTGTGTGGTCTTAATTTAGAGTCCCTCACCAGTGGCTAGAGATGCAGTGAATTTTTAATCCACCTGTAAAGTGGACGCGCAGTGGGCACTTCGTGTCCGTGGAGCACAACGCGAAGTGGAGACTGCAAAGTGCTCACTTTGTGTTATTATTATTACCACTTCACATTGCCATTATGCCTTAATGTGAAGTAAGGCGAAGTGAGAAGAGAATAGACACATCACATGGCTTGCAGTACTGTAAGTCACAAGCTTTAGCCAGGCAGGAAGGAAGTGAGTTACAGAAGCAGTTTCACTTTCTCCTTTGCATTTGTAAAGGAAGAAAGCATTTGTGAGAGGAGAGGAGTTACTGCTTGATTGCCTTGTTGCCACTTCATTGCATTTCAGTTCCAGAACAAAACAAACAGCTTTTTTAAAAGCCATTTCTTTATTTAGTTTTTGTATTGTATTTGTGTTTTTTTGTTAGTGAAATTTTTTGTATAAGTTTTGTTTTGTTTTGTGTGTGTGACTGACTGTGCGTGTGTGTGTGTCGGCCCATGGACTTCAGGAGGATGGACCTATGAGAAAGTGAGTTGCTGGCCCGTGGGTGTGGTAGGAGGGGAGTGCAGACCCGTAGGGGGCGGGGCGGTCATGTCATGTTGGACCGCTCCCGACTCCTGGCCAGTGTTGCTTCTCCCGTTGAAGCAACAGGAGCAGCAGCAGCAACACCACCAGTGCCACTTGTGGCTGCTGCGTGTCCACCTCCTCCACCACTACCACCACCACCACCGGTAGCAGCAGCTGTTGGGGGTCCAGCATCACCCCCTCCACCACCTCCACAGCTACAGGAGGTAGCCCCGGAAATAGGTGGTGGTGGGACTTGTGCCCAACATGTGAGTACTGTGTCTGGTCCTTCCCCAACCCCCCGCAGCTCCCCAGTGTGGCAGTTTTTTAACTGTGTGGGGGGATACAGCACAGTGGTGGAGTGCCATGTGTGTGGTGTACTGGTGCACTCTGGCCCCCGAAGGACACATTTGGGGACCAGTGGCCAGTGCACTCACATGCTGAACCACCACAGGGCAGAGTGGCAGGCTGCCATGGAAGGGATCAGGCATCCACCTGCTGGCCCCACTGTGGCAGTGGCCAGTGGTGCTGCTGGGGTGGGAGTTGTGCCTCGCAGTCACCGTCACAGCAGGAGGAGGGCTACTACAGCAGCTGCTCCACCACCACCAACACCACCACCGCCACCACAGTCACCAGCACCACCTTGTCCACCACCATCTCCACTACCTGGATTCCCCGCTGCAGTGGACCTGCAACACAGTCTGACATTGACCTGGTGTGGGCAGCACTTGAAGAAAATAATGAGCGGTTCAGTGCTTTGCAGCAGCAGGTGAACAGAGTAGAAGCACAGCAGCAGCAAATGCTTTCAATGCTGTACCTGCTGCTGGACCACCACAGCATCCCAAGGCCATAGTAAGTGAGGGGATTGTTTTCTGTCCCCCCCACCGCCACCCCTGACCCCACCCCACTACTGTGTTGTACTGTTTTTGTGTTTTTCTTTGTTATTGTTTAATCATACACATTTTCCCTTCAAGGGGAATCTTTCTTGCACCACATAGTGCAAATACATTTTTATGAAAGCCGCCCGTAATTTCATTACAGTGTGTCACGTGATGGAGGAATTCCCGTTCTGAAAATCTGCCCACATTCTGCCTCCCTTCTCAGCAACATAAGGACATGATGGCAGGGACAGTGCATGTGCAAGCTCCTTACAGTGAATATCCGATTGTCTAGCAGGTTTCCGAATGTTTCTTTATGCTATAATGGTCAGTTTGTGGTGAAATGTGTGGGCACGTTTCCAGTAAGAAGAGCCTTGTTAGTGGAAACATTCCCACATTTCACCGCAAAATCAACCTTATAACATAAGGAAACATTGGGATAGCTGCCGGACATTCACTATAGTGGAGCATGCACCTGCACTCCCCCTGGCATCACGTCCTAACGTTGCTGAGAAAGGGTGGTAGAATGTGGGTGGCTTTTCTGATCGGTAATTCCTCCATCATGTGACTCACTTAAATGAAATTATGGATGTTTTTCACAGAAATATATTGCACTCTGTGGAGCAAGAAATATTCTAGTGGGAGTAATGCCCCCACATATTAGTTTATGTGCATCACCATAACTATGTAATGTGGTGAATCTCTGTAAAGCAGCAGCACAACAATCTGTTGAGAACTCTGACCTATATTTTTTTAATGCTATGTTACAACTTCCTTTACTTACATCCTGACTGACTGGAATGATACAAGAATTTGCAGTAGTTGGGTCTTCTGTACTACCTTTTTTCAAGTATGGAATAATGAAAGGAGCATTCCTTTTAAACTGGTGCTGACCAGGTCTTTGTCATTGTTTTCCTCTGCTTTTCTCCATTTCATCAAGTAGTTGTTATATATCACTTCTGTTGTTAATTAACAGTTATGCATCAGGCAGTGTTTTATGACAGCACAGAACAATAGTTATTGAAAAGCAGCTGCAAATAAATACAAACCTGGTCCAATATTGGAAGGCGTGCTCATTTTTTTTTCATACATGAAAAAAAAGTAGTCAAGTAACTAAAGCAGAAATAAATTGTGAAAAGAATCATATCATTGAAGTCACGACTTGGAGGTAACTAGTGGTGGCTGTGGCAATGTAAAGTAGCATAAAAAGGTACAGTTCAGAACTGTGTGGACATTCTTGCAATGCTGCTTTAATTGTAAAAATGTCAGTATGACATCATGAGCTCACAGCAACAATCACAGAACACACAAAAGTGGCATAGAGTCCCAGATTTTTTCTGCCATCCCAAAATGCATCCTGCTTGTGTACAGAAAATTGACAAGTGGTTACACAGTGAAATTAGACTGTTTCAGCACATACAAAGTCCTTCAGAATTAATGGCGCACTCAGTCATGTGCACAAAATTGGCACAGAG
Organism: Neoceratodus forsteri; assembly: GCA_016271365.2. NCBI lineage: Eukaryota > Metazoa > Chordata > Ceratodontiformes > Ceratodontidae > Neoceratodus > Neoceratodus forsteri. The sequence continues at coordinate 68,487,769 of CM028133.1, forward strand.
TCCCCAGATTTTTCTGCTAGCCCAAAATGCATCCTGCTTGTGTGCAGAAAATTGACAAGTGGTTACACAGTGAAATAAGACTCTTTCAGCACATCCTGCAGTATAAAATGATGACTGTGAGAGTTGTGTTGCTGGTCCAATGTGTTCTGTGAGACAATTCCAGCAAATGCAATGTGATCATCTCAACTGGATTGAAGGGTGCCCTTTGGCTGTACACTAATAGTAGCCTTGGTGAGTATATTTGTGTGTGTGTATATGTATATATATATATATATATATATATATGGTTGTGTTGTGTATTTTGTAGGTAAGGAGGGGGGTTGACATGGACATGTACTCATGGCATTGTTCTGCATCACATGTCACACAGAAACTGCTGGTGTGCACATTCCAGTGCTCAATGAGAATTTTTTGCGCTGAAATTGGAAACGGATAACTCTCAAGCACCTGAAGGAAAGTATTTTTTTTTGTGGGGAGGGTGAGGGAAATCATATTTGCAGGTTTGTCTCTAATGGTTTCTTATTTTGTTACTTCTTCACAGATTTCATCAGCATCCTTCTGGAGTCCAGTTGTCTTAGGATGGTCATGCTCATCTAATGAAATGACTTCTGCGTGTTGCATGTGTGCCCAAGTTCAGGAGAGGGGGTGCCTGATGTTGAAGAATTTTTTGGATAAGCCACTTTGACAGAACAACAAAGCATCTGGAACTTTCCTAAAAAAATAAATGAATGACTTCTTACAACTTAATTGTTATGTGTCCCTCCCTAGTTCTCAAATCTCAATCTAAAGTCAAGTTACATTTCAAACCCACATCTTGTCAACTAACACAACCTGTGTGCGATATTTGCTGCAGTCTTTACAAAACAATGGAAAGGATGAAATAAAATCTTCATACTTACCAGAATGGATTTCACATGGATATTACATCATTTCCTCTCTGTACGGTACAGCTACAGTACCATTCCCAACAAGTTTTAGCAATGGAGCCTTTTTTTGTTACCCTGTAAAAGAAACAAAAGAAGTGTACTGTATATGTTTTACCATTGCGGCTCTGAAAAGCTGCAGAAAACAAAACATACAACCAAAGGAAGTGAAGCAGCATAACAAACATGAGTACAAATACTCACTTTATGGTTTAAATATTAAGAAGCTTTGTGTCTCTGGCTGATGGATGTGGTGGTCTGGACAGACTCAGGCACAGTGGTGGCAGTGGCTAACATCAGTCCCTGTGGTGGTGGTCCGGGAGGCAGACAGACTCATGGTGGCAGTGGTGGCACTGGCTAACATCAGTCCTGGTGGTGGTGGTGGTCCGGGAGTCAGACAGACTCATGGTGGCAGTGGCTAACATCAGTCTCGGTGGAGATGTTCCAGGGGGCAGACAGACTCATGGTGGCAGTGGTTAACATTAGTCCTGGTGGTGGTCCGGGGGTCAGACAGACTCATGGTGGCAGTGGCTAACATCAGTCCCAGTGGTGGTGGTCTGGGGGGTAGATAGACTCATGGTGGCAGTGGCTAACATCCGACCCAGTGGTGGTTGTCTGGGGGGGCAGACAGACTCATGGTGGCAGTGGCTAACATCAGTCCCGGTGGTGGTGGTGGTGGTTTGGGGGCAGACAGACTCATGGTGGCAGTGGCTAACATCAGTCCCAGTGGTGGTGGTCCGGGGGGGCAGAGAGACTCATGGTGGCAGTGGCTAACATCAGTCCCGGTGGTGGTGGTGGTGGTGGTGGTGGTTTGGGGGACAGACAGACTCATGGTGGCAGTGGTGGCAGTAGCTAACATCAGTTCCGGTGGTGGTGGTCCAAGGGGGCACACTGCCTTTTAAAAACTTCAGCTAAAACCTGCCAACATTAACCACATCCTCATCCTCATAAAGAATGCTGCCCTCATAATCAACGATGTTTGAAGTCTGACCACTGGGAAATTCTTTCTCCATTCTGTCGTCATCTACGTCAGTGGTGGGCCGTTTCAGGAAGCCACTGCCAGTGCCACCAGGATGCTCCTTTTCCACATCAGCAAGACCACCATGACTAGGCCGGGGTACAAATACCGAGGTTGCAATTTGTGCTGGTATGTGCCTCTTATTCATTTTAATGAATGTTAGCAAACTAACATTTGCAGGAGACAGGTTTGTCCAATGATCCCTGATACCTGCTGAGCTGAATACCCTCTCAACACTTACACTGGAGGGTGGGCGTGTGAGGTACTTCAGTGTCACTGCAGTTAGCTCTGGCCATTCACTGACCTTTCCACTTCAGTACAAAAGAGGAGCTTCAGTTATTGTCAGATGCCTGTTTTCAGACAAATATGACTCAATCATTCTCTGTGCTGCACTAAGTCCAATTGTTGATGCATCGTCCTGTTCTCCCAAATCATTTATTTCACAAATACCCACTTGGGACAAAGTCTCCCAAAGCAGATTGATGCCAACCATTTTGGATTAAAGACCACCTGGAACTGCTGTCCCCTTCCCCTTGCAGGATGTACTTGATGGTCCTCCAGGTACACCTTCAGCCAGATTATGCTGCTGAGGTTTGCTGACCTTGGCATGTGACTTCTGTGCCCCATGAACCAAGCGCACCAGTTGACCACTGATATCTTTTACCTGTTCAGGCCCTCTCTCCTGTACTGATGCAATTCCATGTTTGTATCGTGGGTCCAGCATTGTTGCTGTGGCGAAGTTGTCACTACGCTGAATGCTCACAATGTGATGATTCTGGTCGAATTCTGTCAGCATGTGTTGGAGCAACATACTGCTACCACCGTCTCCGGCAACATCAAGGCTATGCTGTACATTCACGAATGTCTGCCTCAGCACCCGCAGCAGTGGAATTGATTGGCTAATGGAGGCAGACTCGCCACTCACTGCCTGTGTGGCATGTTCAAAAGGCCACAAAATTGTTATTACAGAGTCCATGAGGCGCCACTGTTCAGTCATCATAGACATGGAGGCCCTGGAACTGTCACGGCTAGTGTGCATCACAAGATATTCTGTGATAGCTTTGTATTGTTCATACAACCTCTCTGCCATGTATAAAGTGGAGTTCTATCGGGTGACAACTTCCAGCTTCAAGCGGTGCTAAGGCAGACTGTTTTGTATCTGCAACTGCCGCAGTTGGTCACGGACCTTTCCAGATCTTGAAAAGTGAGAGCAGATATGTTGTGCAATGGTCAGCATTTCCTTTATATCAGGCTGCAGAAACTCTTGAATCACAAGATTTAAACAGTGGGCCATGCATGGAACTTGAAAAAAACACCATTTGTGATGCATTTCACCACATTTGACCCATTGTCACTTGCTTTGAACCCAGCTCTCAGGGACAGAGGGTTTAGCCATTTGTCAATTTCAGTCAGTACCACATCCAACATGTTCTCACCAGTGTGTGAAGAGGTCACACTGCACATAGCAATTGTTGCATGCTGTCGAATTCCTGGAAGATTGCTACCATGACAATCCACCTTACTGCACTGATTATTCATACTACCAACATCACAAACAACCCCTGGCACCTGTGCCCAGTGTGCAGTTATACACAAATATGAACTCCCCGCTGTTTTGCCACTTGTCCACATATCCATACTTAAATGGATGAAAGGAGAGGAGGAATGTTGAAGGGCATGTCTTACTGAGTCGGACACAGTGCAGAACAACTCAGGGACAGCATGGGTAGAAAAGTAAGTCCCGGATGGGACTTTCCATTTTGGACAGGCACGTGCAGAAAAGTGCCAGAACCCAGAATTCTCCAATAGGGAGAAGGGCAAAATATCAATTGCCAGCATTTCTGCTACAGCAGCATTGAGTTCACGTGACACTGTATGATTCGGGGGGGGGGACACTTCATCTTATGCTCAAAAACACTCTGTAACGTGGGCTGACTTAAACATTTTACACAGGGTGTGTTGATCACAAATGGTTGTGCTCTGTGATGAATGGCATTGGCAGGGGGTGGAGTGTAGACATTTGATGAAGATGGTTGCACAGGTGATGAAGACAAACCCAGAAATGCTGTTATTTTGCCAGATTTGCCAACCGGGGTTGATGTACCATTTGCACTTGACATACTGCATTTACCACCACCACCACCACAAAAACTGCTACTCTCTCCAGCACTGGACAACATTTCAAAGTCATTATAGTCCTCCACCTCATCATGCCGGTAGTAATCCTCTGCTCTTATTACCGCACTACTTCACACGTTTAATTTCCTACTGGGCTTAACAGTCATGGAAGGGGATAGCATGCTGGCTATGGTTGCCGATGATGCAGGTGAATGCCCCACTGTGGTATTAACTGTCAGCTTGTGCTGGGTCCACAGTGCCATGTGCCTATTCTTAAGATGCGTATGCTGGCCTCTTCTGCCCAGATGGCTCCCCTTTTTACCTCGACTCACACGCACATGGCAAACCTGGCAGATTGCAACTGAATCATCATTTTCATCTTGAACAAAAAAATCCCAAACAAGGGATTGTGATGCTCTGCTTTTAACATGTTCATGATGTGGCTTATTTAAGTCCATTATTTTAAGAGCTGAAGTGGGGGCACGTGAAGTTTCAGGCATTGCACACCTGGACTGCAACTGACCACCACGACTACCTATCATATTGATTACTGGGTCATTATTATCATCATCATCAACTAAAACTGGTAGATCACAAGTTTTTAAAGGGGGGGGGATTATGGCAAACAGACTCAGACACAGCCACTTTTAATTTATTTTTCTCTGGTTCTCAGCTGGGGTCAATTACATCATCATCATATTCATCAACATCACACACATCCACATCTTCTGCTTGGATGCTAGCATGTAGACTGCATGTTGCAACAACAGCAACATCATCATCATCAGCATCATCACATTCATCATCAGCAGCTACACCACCATCACCTGATATTTTTTCACAACACTGTGAATCACTGCATGGAAAATGTGTGACATTAAATGGCATGGTGGATGGAATATCACATTGTATTCTATCCTTGCCATGATTATCAGAATCCTCAGGTTCAGCTACTGGGATGTTACTGGGAAGTATGACATCATCTATGCTGCCACTCACTTGCACTGCTTCACACTCAATATTTTTGGATATGGTGCACTGGTTGGAATTAGAACTTGACACAACAATACTAATACTACCTCCACCACCACTAACACCAGTAACACTAACACCACTGGCTGGGAAAACATCATCTCCTCCAACTATGAGTGAAGCTACTGATTGAGCTGTAAAAAACATTGCAGGAGAAATACCTTTCCCTACATCAGCACTGCACTTCTTCATCTGCATACTAATACTATGCCCAAAGACCCTCTTACTGCCAACATTGCCATGGCAAGAAACAGCTTTGCTTGCACATCTCTTTGCAGGCATTTTGGGGGATAAACCACAAATATTATAACCAAATTCAGATTTTGATATGTTCACTCTCTGATTGGAGGGACCCTGGATGTGAAGCCAAATAAACAACTGTGGCTTCAGCAACCGATAAGAGACTACTCTGAGATTGTCATGGAATTAAAACAACTTCAGTAACCAGTGATGCTGATGGGGTCACAAAGATAATCCAATCTGGTAAAAAACACCCTTTGAACGTAGGGGTAGGGGGGAGCACTGAATGCAGACAGTGCTGATTTTTACGGCACTACAAGCAGCAAAACTATGAACAGATACCACGATCGCAGTACAAAATCAGGTAGCTGCAGTGGATAGCAGGTTCACACTGCTGCGCCTGCAATTACACTAGTCTGTGGCACAATAAAAGGTGTATTATTTGATGCATGCAACACTGCACACACACACTCACACACAGAACAGTTTGTGTACAATGCTGAATGAGGAATGCGTCACAAATGCAAAAGTTCAGTACTATGCCACGTTACGTATTGTACATTTGTAATGTGAACAACCTGAACTTATGAACTGCTGTGCCACATCCACACAGCAAACAGCAAGAACATTTCTACCATTACTGACAATATTACTGTGTGTACATTAACGCAGTCAGTTATATAACCCAAAAAAAAAGAAATCACTATTTCTCCAACTTACATCTACCTACACCACAGATATGCTCCTCCCCCAAAGCACACTTTCACTGTCTTTCACCACACACACTCAGTGTTGTAAATTAACATTCAAAATCCACACAAAAACAAAATGCTTGATGACATGAGCACAGGAGGGTTTCCTACAATCGATGAACTAAAGCTGGACCCCCCCAAAAAAAGTAAAAATGCTTTTTGAATAGCTTTTACAAGATTCTTATCACAAACAGCTATCAGAGCACACTGTCTCCTACTCCTTCCTACTTATACTACACCAAACTGAGGTTGTGCAGATCAATATAGAGCCAATGTGACCTGAAATCCCATGAATCACTGCAAAATTCACTTTTGGAGCTCAAAACCAAGGCGAAGTGAGGCAAAATGCACTGTCTGCAATGCACTTCGCCTTAAATTTGGCAGAGTAGTGGCCTGGGGAGGTGGAGTACTGCGAAGTCATTGCTTCCAATGGACTTTACGTTCCTCATTATGGTGCAAAGTACTCTGCTTTGTGTTGTGGAGCACTCCTCGAATCCACCTTTGCTCCACGAATCGCTTTTCGGAGCGGATTGAGCCCACTTTGCCCACCACTATCAGTGACCCAGCCCTAAGGGAGAACCAACCTAGTCTCTGGGGCTTTATTTCTGTCAAGTAGATTTATTGAGGTGTAGCCCTTCACCAGTGCCAGCCCTCTCAGGCTGCAATCCAGCCTCTAGGACTGCTTAACATTTACAAGTTCAGAGCTTCCAACAAACTGGTTTATGAGTTGAAATGTTGCCCCCCATGCCCACTGACCACTTATCTATCTTAATCCAATTCCAGAAAGATCACTTTGCGAGTGTAGCAGCCCAATCCCCCAGGACTCTACCCTTTCCACCCACCCTCAAGGAACCCACAAGCAGCCGGTTTCCCATATAACACCCATCTATAAGCCCAGGTAATTTGAGAAAGGGAATTTCTGTAAAATATCCAGCAGGAGTAAGAGCCTAGTGCTCGCTGTTTTTACCATATTGTATCCTTCCCCCCTTTTTAGGGATATATCAAGAGTGTAGCTAGCATGAATGAGCACAGTGAACTAATGGTGTTAAAAGCACTCACTGTCCCACACTTAAATAGCAAATCCAGAGAACTCGTAGCGACTTCATTTTCAGGTCAGTAAATCATCTTCATTGTTTCTTCACTCCGATGAAAGGGTAACTTCATTACTGCCTCCTGTGGCTTCTGCAGCTACATTGGCGGTAGATTCTCTCCGCTTGTGAACTGTGTGCCACAACCCGGAAGTGTCAAAGCAGTCATGCATCTCCTTTCTTTTGGTCCCAGCTCTTTGCCATCCCTTGTTCGGCAGGTGATCTCTCTGTATTTGGGCTGAATCATGGGGAATCTCTACATCCATCGAGGACAGAAACTTCTTCACTTCTAGCAGGTCAGAGAATCGTCAAGGTCCATTTTATGTGATAACTTTTAGCTTTGCTGGACATTCCACATACACTTTAGTCCCTTTTTGTTGTAGGGCCCAGACCACCATCAAAACTTTTCCCTGCAGGGCCAACAATTGTGGTGTGTAATCTTGTTTGAAGTAGAGTCTGGTGTCCCCACAAGGTATTTATTTTTTTGACCAGGCAAGTTTTAATATTTCTTCCTTAGTGCAGAAGTCCAGAAACGCTATCACAACTGACCGAGGGTGGGCCTTGTGGTCTTTTGGCCTAGGTACTAAACAACGATGGGCTCTGATGATATTCAGAGGTTTTTCTGCCGGCCAGCCATGTATTTTCACCAGAAAGGCTCAAGGAACGTTGGTATGGGTCCAGATTCCATGCCTTCTGGTAATCCGTGAATTTGGATATTGTTCCTTCTATTGCGGTTTTCAAGTTCCTCTAATCTGATCTCCAACAATTGCTCCCTCCAGTGTAGGTCCATTGGGGCTACATTATGGACATCCACCATGTCTGAGTATTCATTTAACCCACTTTCCAAGTGCTCCATTTTTTTCTCCAAAATCTCTAACGTTTTCCGGTTTTCTGCAGCACCTGTCTCTAATCTCTCTAAGGTTGCACTCATCTTCTGTAGCATAGCGCATAATTGCTTGGAAGCTATAATGCAATCTGGTTCCTCTGATTCCTCTGGAGTGTTGCAGGGCCACTGTTGCACTGGCCAAAGGAGGCCGAGCGTAATCAAACAGGGTTTTCAGCTGTTTGTTTGGTTGGTTATTATTTTTCTCTCTCTGTTTATGTCTGGAAGTCATTTTGCTGTAATCTTCTCTGGATTCTGCCATCAGATGGGTCATATTGGCGTTGGATTTTGATGGATCAGTAATGGACGAGACAGAGCTACCGATTCAGGCTGCCATTAAGGTGGTGGGCTCACTGGAAGTCCTGGTTTCTACTTGTAATGTTTCTTATGAAATGGGTACAAGAAATCCAGCAATCTATTTGTCCACTTCCTGTATGTTAATATTTCTATCATACAGGAAAAAGTACAGGCTATAAGCTGAGCAGTGATTTTAGTAAATAAGGCCAAAATAGAATGTTGAGGAAAAATAATCAGCCATCTTGAGTTCTCACTAAAGCGACCAGAAAACAGTCAGGCTTAGTTCAAAGCTGACATGAAATGTTTTCTGGTCGCTTTAGTGAGAAATCAATCAACTAGATTTCTTATACTCATTTCCTCTCCCCCGCTCAGCAATACAGTCGCTTGCACCATAACGATCCTTCACTACAACCACACTACAGCTGGAGGCCAGTGTACTCTCTGAGCCCAACTCTCCATCATAAGGTGCACATCTGTCCATTAATCCCAGTCGCACGCCTTCACTTCCTCATTTTAATTGACTTTAGGATTCGGTGTATTCCAAACTGTATGGACCACCATTCCACAGTGACGCCTACCAGAACAGCAGCTGTTGATGAACTACACAACGCAGGCTGACAGTACTTGAGTCCTTCCCCCATTCCCAGCCAGGAGATGCTGAGCAGCAGCCACAAGACCCAGTGCAACTGCTAGCCCCGAGTGGGAGACCGATGGCATTCGAAACTGGCTGAAATTTCTTCTCCCAAACTTAGGAGTGCTGCTGGTTGGGTGAGGGGTAGGGAGGTGGTGCCATGACAACTATATATTGGGGGAAACATACAAATACAGAAGCCTAAGCAGCTCAAAAGTCCTCAACTAAAAAAAAAAACAAACAGGCGGAGGAACTATTTTATTGAAAATTAAGACAAACTTTTAGGTTTTTAACTATTAAATGCAATGATTTTTTTTTACCAGGAGAAACACACTAAGCTGAAAGCTTATTTACAGGTGCAACCTTGAGCACAAGGAAGTTAAGTGACTTGGTCAGGGTCACATAGTATGCAACTGGGGGCTCTGGGATTCAAACCCAGGTCTCCAGGTTTGCATCTCAGAACCATAAACCACTGTGCTATACTGCCTGAATTTTACTTTTCACATACATTTATATTTTAGGTAGTCTTTTCATAAGCACAATAAGCCACTCCAGGATGTGTACTAGACACTTTAACACACAGCTAGGAGACTGGATGCACTTGGCCAGTGGCCTTGTGCATCACTACACCTCCTAGCCATGTGTTAAGGTGTCTAACATATACCCTGTCATGTCTTATTGCTTACTTAAGATGTTACCCAATGTCCTGTTTCCCCTGTTAACTACTTCCCTAGCTTGATTGACAAAATTCTGTGTATTTGTTATTACTATCCCTAAATCCTTTTCAATGTCTGTGCTGGCTATCACTTTGTTATTGCTACAATATTCAGCATTGATGTTATTATATCCAAAATGCATCACTTTACATTTTTTATCATTGAAATTAAGTTTATGTTGTGTTGCCTATTTTTTCAGATGGTGCATTTGCTTTTGGAAGTTTTTTGCAGCCACAATGTTATTTATTATAGTCCTATCTTTGTGTGATAGCATGGTACTTTGAATATAAAAGTTGTTCAGCGCAAAAATATCTACAGAATAAGTCATGTTTCATTTACAGCTACCATTTATATAATATACTGTATATATTATAGCGGTGTGGTGGCACCAGTATAGTTAGAATTGATTAAGCAGTTTAATGTTAAACTCCAAATTGCGCACTTCAATAACTTTGTAACTGTTCAATTGATTTGCACAAAATCTGATATGTACAGTCCTACAGGGTATATCTCTTGATGTGCTTAGTTTCGTTTTGATCAGATGTGTGGCTTTTGCACAGCGCATAGTGAAAAAAGTATAAAAGTCGCATTGTTTTACCCATGTTTGCTTATTTTTCCTTATAATGCTGTAGCCACACTGTGTGGAAGTGTGGCCTAAAATATTTAGGATAGAAAGAGCATGTCCCAAAGAACAAACCAGCATTGGTCTGGTAAAAAAATATTAATCTGTTCCAAAGTTATGCAATTTTGAAATGTAGGGTTCTCAGCGTGCTCGGTTCTGTGTTTTGGATAGCTCATGAATAGGGATTTTGGTAGCTCCCAAACATATGAAAAAAATCCCTGTTTGCGAGCCACCATCTTGTTTTCAATTTTGTTAAAAAAAAATTGTAACTTGCTCCACATATGTCTTCTGTAGAGAGTGAAGTGTGGGTTTTGTTCAGGGTGATGCTCTCTACAAACCCTTGGCTTTGGTTCTGTTTAGTTTAGTCAAAGAAATGGCCATTTTTAAATTTGAAAATCATTGCTTGTGACTTGCTTCTGATCCTTGTTCGTGGGGTGCTAAAATCACTGTTCATGAGCCAAATCTCTGTTTGTGAGCTGTCAGAATCCTTGTTTGTGATGGGATGACTAGTTGGCCCTACCTTGCAAACAGGGATTTCTCACGAATGGTAATTTTGACACCTCATGAACAGGGATTATAAAAAGGAATCCCTGTTTGTGAGTTGCCAAAATCCCTGTTCGTGGTATCCCATTGCATCAGTGTATAGACATTGTCATGAATTGTCATTTCCATGTGGGAGTGCAGGGCCCTACTTAATGATAAATAATGAGTTACTGTAGATGTATTGTAAATGTACACCTCCTCACAAAAAAAGACTAAAAATTGTTTCAAAAAATTACAAAACTATAAAATGTTTAAGCAAGAGAAATATTTGCACTAACTTTTTTAAGATAGTCAAAAGAACATTCATTCAAGTAAATACATATAATGTTTCATAAATTAATCAATGTAAACCATACAGTTCAAAATGTAATATCATGTTAAACATGCATTTTTAATTAAATGTTCAGATGGTTGTTAGAAATACTACAGTATTTGCTGTGACTGATACACAGTCACAAAGGATTGTAGCAAACTAATTTTGGCAATCATTTTATGCTAGTCCCTTGTATACTACCCTCAAGCTATAATTAAAAGGTGTTCCACCCACCTTTGAGTGGATTTGAACTACACTGTGACTGCATGCAGAAGGGGGCAGATCTTTTCACGTAAATGGCCCAGAGGGCCATGCATACCATATTTGATTTGATTTGATAAAACTTTATTTTTATACAGGAAACAAATAGATTAGGACCAAGGCCCTGTTTTCAACTAATGTCCTGTGTTCTAAGATACATAAAAGAAATAAAGTACGAACAACATCTATTCAAACTCTATCTTAAATACAAACATTAAACATACAAAAACAGACTACATATCTGCATATCTTCAGATCCAGCATCATACATAACATATACATTCAGTCTGTAAGTGTGCAACCAAATTAATTTTAAAAATGGACAGATTATTTATCATCTTTAAATTTTTTGGCAAATTATTCTAATAACTAGCTATTTTATTTTGTAACTTTGTCTCTCCAATTTTGTTATGATATTTTAACACTGGAATTGTTATATTAGCATTTCTTGTCTGATAAGTCAAATTATTTGATTGATGTGATGTAATAAATTTTGCTAATGGATGTTTACATTTAGAAAATATAATTTTAACCACATATAGTTTATTTGAGCATCAGGATTTAACCAATGTATTTGTTTGTATATTACACAATGATGACTTTTGTGTGTGCTCTTAGTAATAAATTTCCCCAATCTGTAATAAGCTTGATTTGCCTTATTTAATAACTTTTGAGCAGTATTCATATATATGGGTGCTCCATATTCTTATACTGGCATTAACATCTGCTTAACCAGCTTCTCTCTAACTTCCCTTGTAAATATTCCTGCCACTCTCCTAAAAGCCCCCAACCTTTGGTTTACCTTTCTAACCTGGATATTGATATGCTCTCTAAACATCAAGTGCGAGTCCATTTGCACTCCTAAGTACCTATAACTTTTCACTTCCTTCAGTTGAGTACCAGTGGATAGGTGGATCTGCAACTGTGGTCCATTCTCAACATGACCTGAACAAAACATCATGCACTGCTTTTGTTTTGCATTTAGAAGCAGTCCAGAGTCACTCATCCACCCCTCCAGTTGAATCAAGTCTCCCTGCAGTTTCAGCTCTAATTCCTCTAAATTTTTGGCTGAAACCAGTAATACTGTGTTGTCTGCATACATCCTAATTTCCTCATTTCTAATATTTTGTACCAGACCATTAACATAGATGTTACATAGATACAGAGATACATAGATACATAGACAGTGTCGGCAGATAAGGGCCTATGGCCCACCCAGTCTGCCCATTTGAGCTTGTAAGTTCAGTTTGTTTTCCTAGAAGTCTGTTGCCCCTTACCCCTGACCTCCAGAATTCCTTTATGTCTATCCCATGCATTCTTAAATCCCGTGATTGTTTCAGCCCCCACCACTTCCTCTGGCAGGGTGTTCCACTTGTCCACCACCTGTTCTGTGAAGAAATTCTTTCATGTTTCCTCTGAATCGTCCTCCCTCCAACTTCATCCCATGCCCTCTAGTCCTGGAACATCTTTTTCGCTTAAAAATAGTGTTTTCCTGCGCCCTATTCCTCCCTGTAAGATACTTGTATGTCTCTATCATATCCCCTCTCTCCCTCCTCTCCTCCAGGGAGTACATGTTCAGTTCCTTCAACCTGTCTTCATAGGACTTGTGATGCAATCCATGCACCATCTTTGTTGCCCTCCTCTGAACCTTCTCTACCCTGTCTATGTCCTTACGTAGGTATGGTCTCCAGAACTGTACACTGTACTCCAGGTGGGGCCTCACTAGTGTCTTGTATAGCGGAATTATGACCTCCCTTTTCCTGCTGGTGATGCCCCTGCCTATACATCCCAGCATCCTATTTGCTTTACCTGCTGCCTTGTCACACTGTTTAGAAACATAGAAACATAGAATTTGATGGCAGATAAGGACTGCTTGGCCCACCTAGTCTGCCCATTTTCCTACCTAACAGATAAGCTGCAGATCCTAGTTAACCAACAGCTTGCTTCCTCCTACCCCCTCCACTAGGACTGCCTTATGCCTGTCCCATGCATTCTTGAATTCCCCCACTGTTCTTGACTCCATGACCTCCTCAGGGAGGCTGTTCCATGCATCCACAACCCTATCTGTGAAAAATACTCTCATATTACCTCTGAGCCGTCCCCCATCTTCAAATTGTGCCCCTTGTTCTTGCACATCTCTTTTCTGAATAATGCTACCTCTTGGACTTTATTGATTCCCTTGAGGTACTTGAAAGCTTCTATCATGTCCCCCCTCTCTCCCTTCTTTCCTCAAGGGTATACATATTAAGCTCCTTTAGACTTTCTTCATATGTCTTCTGGTGCAGATCCTGCACCATTTTGGTTGCCCCCTCTGGACAGTCTCCAATCTGCCTATGTCTTTGCGGAGATGGGGTCTCCAGAACTGCATACAGTACTCCAGATGGGGTCTCGCCAACTGTCTGTACAGAGGGAACAACTTCCTCTTTTCTACCATTGATGCCTCTTCCTATGCATCCCAGTATCCCCCCAGCCTTCTCACATTGCTTGCCCACCTTTAGGTCATCTGATATAATTACCCCCAGGTCCCTTTCCATTTCTACTGTTGTCAGTATCTCACCCCCCATTGTGTACGTTTCCCCTGGGTTTTTGTTTCCCATGTGCATTACCATGCACTTCTTTGTATTGAATCTGAGCTGCCATGCATTTGACCATTCCTCCTAACTTGCCATGTCCCTTCTCATCCTTCCACTCCATCTTGTGTATCAACCCTGTTGCAGATCTTTGTGTCATCTGCAAAGAGACATACTTTTCCTTCCATTTCCTCTGCAATGTCACTTATAAAGACATTAAAAAGGACCGGTCCTAGTACTGAACCCTGCGGTACCCCGCTAGTAACCCTCCTTTCTTCACTGTGTACTCCATTTACTACTACCCTTTGCGTCCTGTTGTCTAGCCAATGTTTTATCCAGGCTACCACCTTGGGACCCACTCCAAGGCTGGCTAACTTGTGTATTAATCTTTTATGTGGGACTGAATCAAATGCCTTGCTAAAATCTAGGTAGGCCATGTCCACAGCCACTCCCTGGTCTACTACTTTGGTCACCCAGTCAAAGAAATCTATTAGATTAATCTGACACAACCTTCCCATCGTGAATCTATGCTGCCTTGGGTTCTGTGCCCCACTGGCCTCTAGGTACTCAACAATTCTTTCCTACAGAAGTGATTCCATCATTTTCCATACCACTGAGGTCAAACTAACTGCTCTATAGTTTTCTGCCTCTGTCCTGCTCCCACTTTTGTGAAGAGGAATCACATCTTCCCTCCTCCAGTCCTCGGGTACCACCCCATCCTCCCATGATTTGTTAAAGAGAGTAGTCATCGGTGTCACTAGTTCTACCCTTAGTTCTTTTAGAATTCTTGGGTGAATCCCATCAGGCCCCATTGCTTTGACCACCTTCAATTTTATTAGTTCTTTCAGGACCTTTCTTCTGTAAATGGACTGGTATCGACCCCCATCTTCAGAGTGTTTCTCTTGTTTGGTTTAGGTACCTCCCCCTCCTCTTCCTTTATGAATACTGAGCAGAAATATTCATTCACTATCCCTGCTTTTTCACTGTCACCCTCTACCCACATTCCCTCCCCTTTATTAAGCCTCAGTATCCCTCCTTTGGTCTTTCTTCACTCCCTAATGTACCTATAAAAGGTCTTATCCTCTTCTTAACAGAAGTGGCTATCCTTTCCTCAGTTTGGGCCTTTGCTATTCTGACTGCCTTCCCAGCCTCTTTCTGCTTTAACTGATAAAGTCCTCTGTCCTGCTCCTTCTGTGTTTCCTTATATTTCCTGAATGCTATTCTTTTCTCCTTAACCTTCCCTGCCACCTCTTTTGAGAACTATAGCGTTTTTTTTCCTTCGTTGTGTTTTATTGATTTGCTTTACACAAAGGCTTGTTGCCTCTGTGATGGCTGTTTTGATTACTCCCCATTGTTCCTCCACCTCTCCTTCTTGCCTGTTTGCTAGTGCTTTTCTGAGGCACTCTCTCATTTTCCCAAAGTCAGCCCTCCTAAAGTCCAATACTCTTGAAAGCCTTCTATCATTTCCTTGTCCATTCCTTCCCCCAAGATGGAGGTCTGTATACAACCCCCATGAAGATTGTGGTGCCATTTCCTGTCTCCAGGGTGACCCAGAGTGCCTCATCTGCTCCCTGTTTACTCTTTAGTTCTGTTGCTTTGATCCCTGTTTCCCTACCTTGAGGTCATCAGAGATGATAACCCCAAGATCCCTTTCCTGCTTGGTGCATGCTATATCCTCACCCCCCAACTGATATATTGTGCCAGGGTTTTTGTGCCCCATATGCATTATCTTACACTTCTTTGCATTGAATTTCAACTGCCAAACCCGTGACCATTCTTCAAGTTTCTGCCAGTCCCTTCTCATTCTGTCTACACCCTCTGGTGTGTCTACTCTGTTACAGAGCTTTGTGTCATCAGTGAACAGTGAAATTCTGTCTTCTAGGTCCTGCACAATATCACTGATAAAGATGTTGAATAGGACCGGTCCCAGCACTGATCTCTGTGGTACCCCACTGGTCACTCTTCCCTCTGTGGAGTGACAGCCATTTACCACCACCCTCTGTGTCCTGCCACCCAGTCAGTTACCTATCCACCACACTACTGTCCTGCCCACACCGATATTCCCCAGTTTGTGTAATAGTCTTCTATGTAGCAGAGTGTCAAAGACCTTGCTGAACTCCAGATAGGCCATGTCCGCTGCCCTCCCCTGATCCACTTCCCTAGTCACCCAGTCAAAAAATTCAATGAGGTTGGTCTGACATGACCTCCCCCTGGTGAAACCATGCTGCCTTGGGTCCTGTAGTCCATTGACAACCAGATGTTCCACCAATCTCTCCTTCAGTAGTGCTTCCATGATCTTTCCCACTACCGAGGTGAGGCTGACTGGTCTGTAGTTCCTCACTTCCTCTTTGTTCCCACTTCTGTAAAAGGGGACCTGCCACCAAAATGGCTGACTGCCATGCAGTGGGTCCAGCATTAGAGGGGGACTCCAGGGATCAGACAGCATGAGTAAAACAACGCAGCAGGCTGCTATGAGTGACACTGTTGTCACTGGTAAAATTGTTACAACAGAAAACAAAAAAAATGAGCGCACACCAGCATGTAAGAGGGGATCAGGTTATTCACTCTTAGTAGCTCAAGAGCAGTCATTTTATTTTGAGATACATTTAGCAGCAGTGTAGGGAAAAAAAGCACTCTAGAAAAACACTAATGTCTCAATGTTTTGTGCAGGTAGCAATGAAAATCTCTTGACAGAGTGCTAATAACATGAATTGCTGGGACATTAGTGTACTCCAAGTATGCTGATTTTCTAGACTGGGTGATTCACGTATCTTGAAATAAAAGGGCAGTCTTGAATCTATTCACAGTGAGTACCTTGAATCCTTTCTTTGCATTGATGTGTGCTTGGTTTTGTTTTGGTTTTGCAGTGAACCAGAGACCACAGTGGCTCTTCACCTCCAAGATCCAGGCCTATGGGACACTCAGTCCTCCCTGAGATCTTACCTAGTAAAAAGAGATGTTAGCCATATTGGTTCTTGGAAAACAGGAGTGGTAGGAAAGAGTGATACATTTCATTTGACCAACATATGTCTTTTACACACATAGTATAGTCCACAAGTGTTCAGGGTCTCACAGGTCTCTTCTTTAGGTGATTAAACATTCTGTAAAATAAGCAGCATTTATATTCACTGATGCATTGTTTTAAAAATAATTATGATAGAACAGTTGAAAATAATTTAACAGGAAGGGTGGGAAGACAATTGCTGTGAGAGGGTGATTAGCAGTAAGTGCTAAGATATTCGTAAGAGTTGGCAAATGGATGCATTGAAGTGATAATTGGAAAGGTATCCTGACAGGAACATAGAATAATAAAGACCTGTGATAAACAAAGTGTAAGGCCTAAATACATGAGGATGCATTGTTTCAATTTATGATAGGATAGGCAAGAAGAATTTAACAAGAAGGATGGGTGAGCAATAAATGAAACAGGTCTATAGCTGTGAGGGATGATTATCAGAAAAAGCTAAGATATTCCTAAGGAAGGTTGAATGCATCCCTTGAAATGGTAATTACAAAGTATCCTGACAGGAATTCAGAATAAAAAGACCTGACTAAAGCAGTTTTTCACCCTTGATGTGGTATAGCATCACAGGCAGAACTAAATATCAAGATCAGACTTTTCCCAATATGTTGGCCCTTTTATAATAACAATAACACACTCCAGGATTTGGATTATCATGGAATTGCATTATTTCTTGGATTGTTGGAGACCCACATCTTCACCTTACAAAACAACACATCCAATTCATGATATCACATCACACACTACACCCTGATGTGAATTATTGCTGAAATTAACAAATATTGCATGGTGTTGTGCTATCCACAGATGCCTTATTCACAAGTGTGTGTGCTTCAGTGAACTGCCAACCTCTGCCTTCTACATTTGTGACCTGCTTCTGGGACACTATCCATAGTATCCCTGTAGTCAAGTCATAGTAGTCCCATGGAACCCTCCTGTCTAGTTCCATAATCCAGCAACATTGTACCAAAAGCCAAGTCTCTGGCCAATCTCTGTCTATAGCAAAAAACTGAGAATAGGAGCACCAGGATATGTGTGGTGCTATAATTCAAAGCAGTTCACTGAAAATGGAAAAAAAAGGAATGAGCACCCACACACCATGAGAAACACATGGACATTTATTCTGATGAAGCCTGGTAAAGTGCCAGGTGAAACATTAATCTTTTTGTATTAGTCACCATTTGTGTTTTTTGCACGTTTAGTATATAAATGTTATGACTTAAATTTATACAACATTTACATGTGTTTCTCATGCTGTGTGGGTGCTCATTCCTTTTTTTTCCAATCTCTGTCTCCATCCAGATTTTTCATTCCATGCTTCTTTTAATGACAGCTTTTTGAACTGCCTCTAATACTTCTACAGGCAGGAGTGTCACTAAAGATGTGACCACACTTCTGCCATCTGCCTGTGCAGAAACTGGGACAGATTGTTTATGATTCCAGACATTGAATTGGCAATTCAAGAATTTAATGATTGCTTATTATCCATGATTCAACTCCATGCTCCAAAAGTGCAGAAATGTAAAAGAGCAAGAGAAGATTCATGGATAACAGATAAGACAAAGAAACACTTTAGGATTAGAGATAGAATATGGAAAAAAGCTAGGAAAACAAAATCATTGGATGATTGGGAAAGTTTTAAGCAATGGAGAAATAAATACTATAAAGTTGTTAGAAACGCAAAGAAAAAGCATCATCTTGACAAATTAAATAAGGCAAAAGACCAAAAAATATTTTGAGGACATATTTCTGAAATTAATCATTCTACCAGAACTACAAAAGAGATAAGTTTGCTGCAAGTAGAAAAGTTGATTGATGAACCAATGGAAGTGGCTAGAATATTACATTCTTGTTTTGTTGAATTAGGGGACTTAAATATTCCCCCTCCAACAGAGCGTACAATTGATTTGTCAATTAATAAAATAATTGCGGAATTAAAAACAAAACAAATAGTTGAACATGAAGCTAAATTTAACCTTAGATTGTTAACTTTGAGGGAAGTACAATTAGAACTGCAAAACTTAAATATTAATAAAGCTGGTGGTCTGGATGAAATTGAGGCAAGATTTCTAAAAATTGGTGCGGATGGTCTTGCACCCATAATAACTTATTTATTAAATTAGAGCCTGAGTAGTTCTACTGTCCCAGAATTATGGAAAAGGTGAAAAGTAATACCAGTCTTCAAGGGTGGGGATCGTACTGTACCATCAAACTACAGACCCATTACCATACTTCCAGTGCTTTCAAAAATAATGGAACATAGGGTACATTCTCAACTAAGTCAATACTTAGAAGATAATGTAATATTATTTGATAATCAACATGGATTTAGACCTAGTAGATCCATGAACACTGCCCTGTTAGACTTCCATAACTTAGCTGTAACATCATTGGATCAGGGACGAAGTACCGGGGCAGTGTTCGTGGATCTCAGCAAAGCATTTGATTTGGTTCAGCACAGGAAGCTCTTGGAAAGGCTCTGGCAGGTTGGAGTACAAAAGAGTACCTTGCAGTGGGTTATATCATATCTGACTGGCCATATGTGGAAATGTGAGGAAGAATTTCTTCACAGAACGGGTGGTGGATAAGTAGAACACCCTGCCAGAGGAAGTAGTGGGGGCTGAAACAATCACGTGATTTAAGAATGCATGGGATAGACATAAAGGAATTCTGGAGGTCAGGGGTAAGGGGCAACAGACTTCTAGGAAAACATAAACTGAACTTACAAGTTCAAATGGGCAGACTGGGTAGGCCATAGGCCCTTATCTGCCAACACTGTCTATGTATCTATGACACTCAGACACCCAAACATCCTTCCTTGAGGAGATTTAGCAAACTTATGATTCAGATGGAGAGCTGGTCATTTTGCATTATGTGTTGCCTGGAATCAGGGTTCCCTCTTGGCCCAGCCTCTGTGAATCCTACATGAGCACCTGGCCAGGCATTTTTGACATGTTGGTGTCCTGGGAAGTCTGCAACCAGAATGGGATAGAATACATGTCCTGTGTTCTAATTGTGGATTGACACTGAGGGATTGGTTTGAGGAAACAAGTTCAGTACATTTCCCATGGGGAAAATGAACTGGGGGTTCTCTAGAACCTTGCATGTCCATTTATATGAACTGTGGAGTTACATTCCAAACTGATTATGAATTAGTGGAGCAGATCAGGAGGTCTGTGGAAGGAGAACACAGTGCTTGTGGGGAACTTAAGTCTACCAGGAGTAGACTGGAGCACTCCTGCCACCTTGAGTACAAGGAAACAGATCCTACTGGATGAATCCCATGACAGCTTCCTGGCACAGATGGTTAATGAGTCAACTTGGTTTAGAAAAACTCTAGACCTAGTACTGTCTAATGGGGGGCTGTAAGTGAGCTGGTGGTAGAAGACCCAGTGGCTGAAAGTGGCCATAACTTGGTGTGGTTCATGCTCAACATGGGCAAGGAAGCTATAGGTACAGGAACCAGAGTGGTTGACTTCAGAAAGGCTGATTTTATTAAGATGAGGAAATTTTGGAGAGGAACCTGGCAGGAATTCATCCCCACTTGGATGCATGCCACAAATGGGAAATCATCAAGCTGGGGCTGGTGGAGGCTTCTGGGTCATGAACAAAGACACACAGCAAGAAGGGTAGGGCCAAGAAATCAAGCTGTTTGAATAGGAAGGTCTTGGAAAGGGTGAGGGCAAAAAAAAGCAGCATTTAGGAGGTTCAGGAAATCCAGGAGGGAGGAGGACAGGGAAGTGTATGTGAAGTCCAAAGAGGTCACCAGACTAGTCAGAGGGGCCAAGGCTTCCAGAGAGCAGAGGCTGGCAAAGGGCATCAAGGATGGGGAAAATGACTTCTTCAGGTACATAAGAGAGAGAAGGAGCTGCAAGGACCAGATAATGAGGATTAGGAAGGATGGGGGTGGGTGGAGAAAGGGGCGGAGCAGGCAGAAGCACTGGATGAGTACTTTGGTTCTGTATTCACGAAACAGAAGGGAGGGCAGCTACCTCAGGGGATGAGGAAAGTGGACTGGGTGACAGATGAGGTAACTGCAAAACCCTTCTGGCCATCTGTGCACCAGCAGCTGTGCACCTGTCATTAGGGCAGCAATTTCGGGAGTTCACTGCCCCTTCCCGAGGTCCACCCCCCTGGAGTTAGTATATATAGAAAGGGTGTGTGTGGGGGAAAAGCCCCCCCACAAAAAGCAGAGCCAGCAACTTCAAAATGTGGCCCCCTAATGACCAGGCGCACTGCCACTGGCACCTTAAATGGGTGGAACCATTACAAAGAGCAGAATGCTGCAGAGTCTGCAGGCTCTGAGGGTGGATAAGGCATCAGGACTGGACATCATTCACCCTAGGGTGCTAAGGAACTGGCAGTAGTCCTGGTGGGGCTGCTGGCAGACCTGTTCAATGCCTCCCTGGACACAGGATTCATACCACAGGACTGGAGATTGGCTCACGTGGTGCCCCTCCACAAATGTGGTCCAAAGGATGAAACAGGCAATTACAGAGCAGTAAGCCTCACATCCATTATAGGGAAACTAAAAGAGACTATCCTGAAAGAGAGGCTGGTGACCTATTTGGAAGAAAATAGACTCCAGGACAGTCAGCAACATTGGTTCATCTCAGGGAGATCCTGCCAGATCAACCTAGTTGAGTATTATGACTGCATGATGAGGGAACTGGACAAGGGCCATGCTGTGGATGTCCTCTATTTGGACTTCAGCAAGGCCTTTGATTCAGTGCCTCATGGACGGTTGAGGGGAAAGTTGGAGTATGTGAGGTGGGGACAAAGATGATGAACTGGACTGTGAACTGGTTGAAGAGGAGGCAGCAAAGGTGGGGGTGGTGGTGAGGGAAGTCTCATCTCCAATGGCTGTGATGAGCTGGGTTCCACAGGGCTCGGTCCTGGGCCTGGTGCCATTTGGGATTTTCATACTGGATCTCTCACATGGCATCAAGTTTAAGATCAGTCTGTTTGCTGATGATACCTAGATGGGGGCAGTGGTGGATAACACAGTATGGTGGCAAGGGCTACAGGATGACCTAACTAAACTGGAGGGATGGTCAGAATGTAGCAGTTGGGGTTCAGTGCTAAGAAGTGCAAGGTACTGCACTTCAGAACAAGGAATCTTGGGAGGAACTGCAGTTGAGAGGGGTTTAGTTAGGTACCATGGAGGAAGAAAAGGATCTAGGGGTGGTTATAACAGGGAATATGAACAACTCAGCTCAGTGCAGGAAGGTGGCAGCTAAAGCCAACAGGATGCTGCGGTGTATTGTGAGAGAAATTTCTTCCAGAAGGAGGGAGGTGATCCTGCCTCTTTACAGGTCACTGGTCAGACCACACCTGTAGTACTGTGTGCAGTTCTGGTGCCCATTTCTGAAGAAAGATGTCAGATTACTGGAGGGGGTACAGCGCCGATCAACAAAGATGATCAAGATTTGGAGGACAGACCCTATGAGGACAGGCTGAGGCAGTTGAATATATGCTCACTAGAAGAAAGACAGGATTGGGGGGAGTATGATTGAGACCTTTAAATACATGATGGAGATAAACAAGACAGGTACAGAAGGGGTATTTCAGTTGAGGAGGGGAGGGATACGAGAGGGCATGGTCCCAGATTGGAGGTGGGAAATGTAGGAGAAAGATGAGGAGACATTTTTTCACAGAGAGGGTGGTGGCTAAGTGGAGTGATCTACCCAAGGAGGTGATAGCCTGTAGGATGGTGGGCAGTTTTAAAAGGGGATGCGACAGGGTGGGGGTAAACGCGAGGGAGGAGGGGAGGGGGCAGCTGCAAGGTATGGGGATAGCTGCACATTCAAGCAGACTTGATAAACCATGAGGTCTGTTTCTGCTGGCAGATTCATATGTTCATATTTTAATATGATATTACTCTATGTCCTTCCCTGGCCACTGCTGTGAATGTTTCATTGCTACTCTTCTTCAGGTTTGATCTGAAGGCACTTAGTGGCATGAAGAAATAAACATGCAACATTACTTTTCAACACCTGTGTGTTGTCCAGTATCTTTATATGTACTGGATGGAAAAATACAACACTTATCACTCCTCTTAGGTCTGCAAGTTCTTCATTCAACAGCCTTCAAAAGAACCTCTGACAATGCACATTTTATCAGTGTGAAATGTTAGGTTTGTCTGGCATGGATTCATCATCACTTGCATTTGTGTTACTGGTAAACTGTATTGTCCTAATTAAAAGCTTTATTTGCAGGCCAGCAGTTGGTACATTATTGTGTTCACGTGAGCTGTTGTATGAATGGCTTGCAAGCAGAAGAAGAGTGCGAAGTGCTAAAGTTATTTCATTCCAATATTGACTATCATTATCTGTGCACCCTGGCCTAACTGCAACTAATTTTGTTTTGCTTTTAGAGATGGCTTTTGTTTTCCCACAGGGAGAGGTGAGTGTGAACTGTTTTACAAAAGCAACCCATGTTTTCTGCCATTGTAGGCCCCCGATGCAATGGTCCTTCCCAATGATTTCCCCAAGAATTAACAGCAATGACCACACTGAGCAGCTCATCAGCACAGTATGGGGAGTCAGAAATTCCTGCAGTGGCAAACCCTGTATAATTTTAAAATAAATACTTGTATTTGCAAACTCTATAAGTAAACAATAACAGCTGTATTTGCTAATTTGCATTCTGACTTAGCCACGGATGAAGGTCTCCCTGAAGACTTAGCAAGCCCCTTCTGTGACGCCAGTGGGTAAATGTTTTTAATCAAATGCCTGTTCACAACTTCTTTTGTTACTTCACAGTCAGTAACAGTCTTGAGTTATATTTTTTAGCAGCAATAGTGGGATTTGTAAATACTTTTTAAAATATGTAAATTATGCATAAAATATATTAAATACAATTCTATGGGGAACCTGAGGAGATTAAAGTGGAGCTAAGTAGAGTCAGAGGGCCAGATATTCAAAAGGGTTGCGCCATGCGCAATAGGGTTGCACCAGCGCAAGTTCAAACTTGCTCCATTCTGCGATATTCAGCAGGAGGCAGTTGCGCCGCAGAAAACATGCTGAGCAACAGCGCAATGCAAATGAATGCATGCTGAACTGGAGGGGGAGGAACCATGCATAAACTGCACAGCCTGATATTCAGCCGGGCTGTGCAGAGTTGTGCAGGCGCAACCCCCAACCTGCGCCTGCAGGACTTTGAGCCAAAAAAAAAAGGCTTAAGTCGAGGGCCACCCACAGGTGAGCTGCTGTATTGCAGGGCGCAACACAGCAGCTGCCACCTGTGGCTGGCCCCCAACCCAGTCCCTGTGCCCCCGCAGCCCGATCGCAGGCAAGAGTGTAAGAAATCCCCCCACCCCCCCACTGGCCTGATCGTGGGCAGCAGAGTGTCCCCCCAACATATCCCTGGTGGTCCAGTGGACTGATAAGCCCGATCGCGGGCTGCATAGATGTAAAATAACCCCCGAACTTATCCTGGTGGTCAGTGGACTGATAAACCCGATCGCGGGCTGCATAGATGTAAAATAACCCCCAACTTATCCTGGTGGTCCAGTGGACCAATAAGCCTGATTGTGGGCTGCATAGATGTAAAATAACCCCCCGCCCAAGACCATATCCTGGTGATCTAGAGTCCTCCCACCCACCCACCCACGAGCCCACCACCCGCTCCCCCGCAGCTGGCGGGTGGCAGCATCCACCGCCACTCGCCGCATCGACTGCCTGGAAGCTGACGCCCATTGTGCAGAGCTGGAGCCACGGGCTGCAGCCCATACCGCATAGGTAGTCCAGATTTGTGAATGAATTCATTCACAAATCTGACTGTTCTAGACGGTATGGAGCTGCATGCCCATTGGCTCTTTGCTCTGCACCATGGCGGCAGCTCACCGGCAGTCAGTTGGCGGGCGGCAGGGGGCAGGCGGTGGGATGCTGCCACCGCCGCGGGGGAGCGGGTGGTGGGACTGTGGGTGTGTGAGGTGGGGGACACTCAGATCACCAGGGATATGGTCTTGGGGCGGGGGGTTATTTTACATCTATGCAGCCCTTGATCGGGCTTATCGTCCACTGGACCACCAGGGATAAGTTCGGGGTTATTTTACATCTATGCAGCCCGCGATCGGGCTTATCAGTCCACTGGACCACCAGGGATAAGTTTGGGGACACTTTGCTGCCCGCGATCGGGCCAGTCAGGGAGGGGAGATTAATGCTTTGCCCGCAATCGGGCCAGTGAGGGGTGGGGATTATTATTTTGCCCGCGATCGGGCTGCAGGGGCGTTATCTCAATGGCTGCTGCTCGGCAGGGCGCCAGGCGCGAAGTCCTCGGATCGGCTCACCTGCATGCTAATGGCATGCAAATGAGATATAAACAGATGCAATGGCCACCCCATGCCTTGTATGAATTATGGCCCCATTTGCATGTCACCTTGAATATCCGAATTTGCGATGGTGCAATGGTACTTGGCGCCACCGCAAGTTGAATGCTCCACTCTGACCACTTCGGTGGCAAGAAGTTCCACCGCGCCATGCACAGTGGCTGTGGTTAGTGATATTCAAAGGAGTTGCTCACAGCGCAACTCCTTTGAATATCGCCTCAATAAAACCTCGCGCAACTATTTGGAGCAGCGCAAGGGCTTGCACCTCCAAATGGCGCAGTTTGAATATCCAGCCCAGAAAGTACTGTGAATCAGCTGTGCAATGGAGGGGGGGGGGCAGAGCTGCCAGAAGCTTAACGCCTTCTAATGAGAGCATCATAACAGACTCCCTTGCCCAACTTGTCCTCAAACACATGTCCCAGCAGGTGAGTGGAACAGGTCAAGGTGGAAAGCATACTAAGGTATCTAAGAAGTCAGCAGGCATTCACAGTCTAGATGCAGTCAGCAGAAGATTGTGTTTGTCGTGTATCCATGGCACTCCATACATTACATCATGAGTTTTAGCCCACCTGATAGGCTATAGATGCACATGTGACCTAGTATCAAATTTCGCAGTGCACCTTGGTCCCAGGAGTCCCTGCTTCTCCAGTTCTCTTATGCATCTGAAAGGCTAGCACACGAGGGCCCCTGCTTAGGAGTCTAAACAAGGTAAGAACAAAGAAATTTAGCTGTTTTTTCATTTGATAAAGACTGTCCCTCATTAACTGAATAATTAACTCAGTGGTCTAGATATACACTGCCTAGATTTTGTTAAATTGGTAATTTTAAGGGAAATTAAATGGATTCTTGATTGGGGCCTAGCAACAAAGCCTACTTGGCTCCTCTGAGTAATTATTCAAAAACAAAGTTTTCCCTGAAAAAAATAATGTTGGTGTTAGATTTGTTTTTACTCTTCTTATGATCGTTTAGGTCTTGCAAAGAGTAATTTGGAAAAGTTCAGGAAAGTTTTGTCTTAAGGATCTGCAGTGCTTCCAACAGGAAAAGAAAAAGAGAATGTGGCTGTTGTTTTTTTAATTTTTGATAAGAGTGCCGGTTGAAGTTTGGTTGCATGCTGTTGTTGAGATGTTTTATCTCTCTGAAACATAAATGATGGCATGGGTTATAGTGAACGACTGATTGCTCTTTGTTCCATGCTGTTGATGGGAAAGGCTACATATACTGTGCCATGATCTCGCCCCTCAGCACAGTAGTTTGAAATGCTTTTAAGGGAGTTAGTTTAGTGAGGAATGCTAAATTCAACAGGTGCCAGTCTTTGTTTTGAGTTTCATGCTGTAGATCCTCACTCCGCACCACGCTCTCACCCCCCAACAACCAGT
Organism: Neoceratodus forsteri; assembly: GCA_016271365.2. NCBI lineage: Eukaryota > Metazoa > Chordata > Ceratodontiformes > Ceratodontidae > Neoceratodus > Neoceratodus forsteri. Next base: position 68,514,506 of record CM028133.1, read on the forward strand.
CTCTTGTTAGCGAGCACCCCCTTCCGATCATCGATCCAGAAAGCCACACTCCTATGCCTCACAGCACTCTCATGTGCTCACCCCTTTCTCTGGTGGATGGGCTTCCCGCACAACAGGGAGCCTTTGTACGCTCCTCCACCGAGAACCGGCAGCCTGCGAGTGCTCGCATCCCTTTTCTGCCGGTCGGCGCTCTGCTCCCACTGGAGGCACGAGTCTTGCCCTCAGCTAGAAATCGCTAGGATAATAGTTGGCTTGTTCTCGTGCTCTCCCATACCCAGAGGGAAGAGACGAGAAGTTAAATGGAGGCTCGTTAAACTTCTGGATATAGCCATAGACACAGCTCCTTTCCCCTCCCCCCGAATTCAAAACAGCATGGCAGGCAGAATTAAAAGGCTACAAAACTAAAGTTTCAATTGAAATCTGAACTTACTTTTTCTGGGGATTTTGTATACCACAGTCCTCATGTGGTTTCCGATTACAGGCATTTGGGCAGGCCATGAGGCCATGAGAAATATGAGGGCTATGGTGGGCATTTTGAACAGGGCCACCATTTTCAAAATTCCAGCAGCTGTTTCAAAGGTGGCTACTATAGTCTGGCTATGTGGCCATACCAACAATAGGGGCTATGGTGGCCATTTTGAGTGGAGCCACCATTTTATAACTACCAGTCCTCACTAACTGGTCTGCCTTTCGATCACCTCACACAGCGGGTCAGAAGAAGGCACAGTGTAGACACTCTCATAGTGATCCCCAGAATAAACTTAACTTGGGATTACTCACTGATATTTCAAAAATTCTTAGGTCAGCTTTGATCACCTACCACAGCGGATCGAAGCACACTAAGATGGATACAGGGGAGACAAGATACTAAAAAAAAAATGTTTTCTCTCCAGACCACCTAAAAGGTGGGTCGAGACAGAGTTGGCAAGGATCCCCCTAGCATCTAGTGAATTTTATACACAGTTGACACTGCCCCTCTAAAACTCAGTGTGGAGTAAGTTCTCTCTAGTGGTGACTGCATCCCATTTACGTTTACCATTTACAAGGTCAAAGAGGTGCTACCACTGGTTCACCCATCTGGTCCCACATCTGGTACTTCCCTTAATCACCATATTTTCCTACAATTGTATCTTTCAGATGGCAAAGACCAAAAAGTGTACCTCATGCGGTGCCACACTCCTCCCTCACAGTCCAGGCCCCCAGTGTTCGGCCTGCCTGCATGATGATGATGACTTGTCCCTAGAGCAGTCCCCTTCACTGGATCCAAGCATCCTGGGAACCAGTGGAAGTATGTGGGTCAATCTGGGTGCTCTCCTCAACTAGAACCAGCAGGCCACAGCGCCATGATGGAAAGTCAGCAGAACTTTATGTTGCGAGTTATGGAGAAACTGGAGGCATTCACCCAGAACTTGTTCCTTCCACCAAACCCCAGACCAGAACCCTCTCCAGCACCCTCTGACCATGGCAATATGAACCTACCCATGGAACCCGAGCCTGCCATCCACTGCCAAACAATAGACAAGGGGAGGAAGATCCAAAGGATAAGGAAGGCGAAGAATCGGACGAGGAAGGGATGGACATCTCCCAGTCAACTCCATCCCTCACATCTAAGTTACAGTATGTCCCTTTGATCTCATCCCAGGGATCATGAAAGCCATACAGCTTACAATGGGATTCAAGGAGAGCACCGCTGAACCAGAATCTAAGTTCGACCCAATGATCCAACAAAGACCAAAGTGTAAAGACACCTTCCCAGTATGCCCTGCGAGTGACGACATATTCACTAAGGAATGGGAGTTGAACGAGCCTGGGTGCATGTCAGAGAAGAGAAACCTGGATATGATATATCCCATCCAGGAGAACAGAGCACAACTCTGGTGTGTGGCCCCTACTATAGACCCACAGATTGCCGCCTTCAGCAAGAAAACAGTCTTGCCATGTGGAACCATATCCATAAAGGACCCAACAGACAAGAGGGTAGAGGACATGTTAAAAAAGATGTTTGAGATCACTGGCATGGCAGCATGGGCTGCCACCACAGCAGTCTATGCCGCTCAAGCCCAGGTCAGATGGCTGGAGGATCTTTTAGAAAGGGCAGATACCAAGACAAGAGATGCAGAACTGCTAGAATGTTCCTTAGACACTGCAAAATATTTGGGGGATATGGCCATAGACACACTCAAACTAGAGGCCAGAACTTTAGCCTTAACTAATAGAGCTAGGAGGGCTCTATGGTTGAAACTGTGGGAAGTAGATAGTGAATCCAAGAATCTTTTACAAAATATTCCCCTGAAAGGAAAGCATATGTTTGGAGGGGGCCTTCAGGAGTACCTAAAGCAGAAAGGGAAAGGCAAGGAGTAAGAGAAGAATAGCAACAGGTCCACGTACCTTCTGTCAGGTAGACGCAGGTTTCGGGCAAATTATAGGTCTCAACAAGGGAGAAGGCAGAACCAATATGGTCAGGCCAATTCCTTTTGAGGCAGGGGGTTCCACAATGGCAACACCAACTGAGGCACCCCAGCACCAGCTATGCCTCCTCCTCATTCTCCTCATACAGAGGAAAAAGTAAGTTCAGAGCAAGAGGAGGCAGAGGAAAGGCACAATGACTACCATCGCAGGGAATGATCAACACCCAATCGGGGGGGGGAAACAGACTGTCCCCTCCAGTGGGAATGAGGCTCTCACTGTTTCTGCAACAGTGGGTGGGTACCACCTCAGACAAATGGGTACTGGAGGTAGTATCCAGAGAATATGCAATAGAATTCACCCAGCATCCACTCCAAAACAGATTTGTACAATCCCCAGTCTCCAGAAGAAGGGCATCTGCTCATCAAGTACAACAGATCCTCCTGGATCTAGTGCAGAACAAGGCCATTCAGCCCATTCCCACTCAAGAACAGGGAGAAGGGGTTTACTCCATCTTCTTCCTGGTCCCCAAAAAGATGGGGGAGCTCTGTCCAATCCTGGATCTGAAGTACCTGAACAACTTCGTTTAGACTCAGAAGTTCAAAATAGAAACACTCTACTCCACCCTCAGGAACATCAGGGTCAGAGACTTCCTAACCTCAATCGACCTAAAGGATGCCTACCTTCATATACCCATGCAACCGAGTCAACGATGGTAAATATGTTTCCACGTACTGGGCCAACATTTCCAGTACCAGGCACTACCCTTCAGCCTAGCGTCCGCCCGACGAACCTTCACAGAGGTGTCAGTTGTTCTGGCAGCACGTCTAAGGGAAAAGGGGGTGGACATCATCCCTTATCAAGATGACTGGCTGATCCAGGCCAGGTCCGAGACTCAGGCTAAGAGGAACACCCATTTAGTAGTGCAAACCTTGGAAGAGCATGGTTGTGTAATCAACTACTACAAGAGCTCCTTGTTACCAACACAACAGCTGGAACATCTAGTGGTAGAAATAGACACAGCCGTAGGTGTAGCCAGACCATCACAGAAGCGTATAGACAACATAATGGGTCTGGTAAGAGCACTAAGGGCATGCCTCAACCCACCTTCGGGCAGATAGCACAAGTTCTGGGATGCATGGCCTCCTACATAGATATGGTCCCATGGGCCAGGTGGAACATGAGGCCCTTGCAGATGTACCTACTGACTCAGGGCTCTCCATCTGAGGACAACCTAGGAATCAAGATCGCTTTACCTCTGGAAACGAGACACTCCCTTATCTGGTGGTTAAATCAGCACAACCGCTGGAAGGGAGCCCCACTAAACCTGACCTATGAGATCACAATAGAGACAGATGCCAGCCTCATGGGTGGGGGAGCATGTTTAGGCCACCTGTCAGCACAGGGCCTATGGACACCTGTGGAAGCCAGGAGCGCCATCAATGTCCTGGAAATGAAAGCCATATTTCTTGCTCTAAAAGCATTCAAGGATACTGTGCAGGGACGCAATGTCATCATACGCTCAGACAATCAGGTCACAGTGGCTTATCTGTCAAAACAAGGAGGCACAAGATGTCGGGCCATGCTGTCCAAAGCTTCAAGGGTGTTGACCTGGGCACAAACTCACCTCAGACACATTAGGGCTGTCCACCTAGCAGGCAAACTGAATGTCAGGACGGACTGGCTAAGTCAACAATGGGTTCACCCCGGGGAGTGGCAACTCCACTCAGAAATGTTCCAGTTAATCCAGAACAGGTGGAGACCTATCACTTTAGACATCATGGCCATGGAGGCAAATCACCAAGTGGAGGAATTGTTCTCGAGATTCAGGGAAAGGAAGGCCAAGGGAGTCGATGCACTGTCACAGAACTGGACCCAGGACAAGGCATATGTCTTCCTCCAAATTCCCTTGGTTCCCCAGGTACTGGCCAAGATCAGGGAGTCTCAGAGACTCACCATTCTATTCGCACCATACTGGCCATGGAGGGCATGGTTCACCACGGCCATGGCCATGACAGTAGACAGGTGGCATCTCCCACGCAGGCTGGACCTACTGACTCAGGGCCCAATGAATCACCCGGCACCGGACTCCTTTTTGGTTGTCGGGCTGGCTCCTGAGAGGCAAAGACTGTTGAACACAGTTTACCACAGTGCAGTCATCTCAACCATGCTTCAGTCCAGAAGATCCTTCACCACATCCACATTCGGATGTCAGTGGAACATTTTTTCTACTTGGTACCACAGTAGAAACACAGGTCCCACTTCAGCAGACATGTCCACCATCTTACTGTTTCTTCAACAAGGTATGGAAAAAAGGCCTATCCATTCCTCCCTCAGAGTACAATTTGCGGCTATAGGGGCAGCCATAGGACCAGTGGGCCTACATAGCCCGGGGTCCCACCTGGATGCAGTCAAGTTTATGTGAGCAGTAAAAGTGATGAGACCCCGAACCAGACCATCTGTGTCACCTTGGGATCTCACAGTGGTACTCGACGCCCTGGCGTTGCCACCGTTCGAACCCATTCAAGACAATCAGCTATACTGAATGAGGTTGAAGACCTGCTTCCTCGTAGCCATATGTTTGGCCCGCAGGACAGGGGAGATAGGGGCATTATTGTGCAAAGAACCCTATACCATATTTACCCCCAAAGGCGTATCTTTAAAAACAGTACCCCTCTTTCATTCCAAAGGTGGCGTCCCAGTTCCACAAGGAACAGACTCTAGAGTTCCCAACTTTATACACTCAAGGAGAGTTGGGGGTGAACTTAATCCCTCATCACCGCGACGTCAGAACCACCCTAGCAATGTATATCGCCAGGACTCATAATATTAGGAAGACTGAAAAGCTCTTTGTCATAGCAAAAGGGCATAGACAGGGCATGGCAGCCTCAAGGGCAACAATTGCCAGTTGGCTAAAGAGGACAATTCAAGAGACATATAGGCTTAAGGATGTCACTCCTCCTGAGGGCATTAAGGCTCATTCTACCAGGGCAGTTGCCACTTCTTGGGCCGAAAGAGCTAATGCATCATCTGAGGACATATGTGAAGCAGCAACCTAGATGTCCATTCACACATTTGCAAGACATTACGGACTAGAGATGCTATACAAACAGAGAGCTGCCTTTGCCACCAACGTCCTCTCGGCGGCCTCCTCATATACACACTTTTAGTCGCTGTGCCCAGCCCTGATGGGAAAGTTTACTGCTGCTTATGTACAAATGATGTAATGTCTGGAGTGCCATGGATATACGAACAACACAATGGGTGTTTACTCACCTGGTAAAGGTGATTGTGTTGGTCAGTATCCATGGCACTCCAGGCCTCTCCTGTCACAGCACTTGGACAGACTCAAGTGGGTACAGTTTTGGAGCCAAAATAGGTTAGAAATTATGCTATGAAGAGACATATTCACAACCTCGTCAGGCGTACTAGATGCCTGTGCCTTAGCATTGTAACAATAGGAAATAAACCCTAATGGTTATGTTACATGAGTAGTCTCCTCCATCCTTTCTTCTGAGTATGGTAAATAGTGAATACTGTATGTTGTTTTTTATTGACTAACCTTGTTTCACCTTGGAAAGACATTCGAACTGGAGAAGCAGGGACTCCTGGGACCAAGGTATTCTGTGAAATTTGATACTAGGTCACATGTGCATCTATAGCCTATCAGGTGGGCTAAAACCCATGATGTAATGTCTGGAGTGCCATGGATACCGACCAACACAATCACCTCTACCAGGTGAGTAAACACCCATTCTGCAGGGGAGACAGGAGACAAGGTAAGATAAATCAAAGCTCTGTGCACACTTCTAAAAGAGATAAGATAGATAGTGATATGTGATGGGTTAAGTGCAAAGAGTAAACATTGCAAGGACTTAGAGACAAGATAGATAGTGACATGTGATGAGTTAAGTGCAAAAGTAAGCATTACAGGATTGAAGTACAGGTAACTACTAAAAGAGGGAAAACTGGAGACACGCTATCTGAGGTAAGGCAAGTTAACCAGTTCAGGTAAGGAAGAGGAGGGAAAGAAGATTAAAAGGCAGAGTAAAGGAGGCAGTGGGAATGTGGGAAGGGTTCAACAGACAGAAATACTGATAGAAGAGAAAGCAGGTAACACCTGATCTAGGACAGGGTAATAAACCAAATAGAGACAGAGAAAAGAAGGAAGGAAAAGGTTATAGGAAGGAGGCAGAAGGGGACAGGCTAACATAATGATAAAAATAAAAGAGTTAAACAACATGGAATTGATGTGCTGTGTGAGGTGTGCAGATGCAGTCTTTTGGGACAGAATCTGGTGACTGAGGTGCTGCCCCATCTGTTTGCACCTCTGTGGGTCTGGGACAGAGGTCTCTGGATGCTGAGCTGTGCTGGCAAGGATACAGAAGACTTTTTGCTCCACTCAGGGGACCCAGAGTCTGCCGCCACTGCCTCAGAGAATGCCTAGACAGAGGAGTGATAACTAGACCTTAGTGATCTCCAGGAGGGTGGGGGTGCTGGATGGGGAGCACACTCCTCAGCCTATGCCAATGTAACCCCCTTGTTCTCAGGGGTTACTAGAATCCCACTTAGAATCAGTGGCAGGCAGGGAAAAGCAGCTTGTGAGATACCATTTAAACTGATTTCACACTGTCACACTCTGTTTTCAGTCTCAGCTGAGCTGGAGTGAAGATGTCACCTTAGAATTCTCGCAGCAGCATAAGTCACGATGGAATGCTAGCTGCAGGGGTTAGCAGTAGAATGTTGGTGATATAGTAGTCTGCATGGAGAGTCTGGAGAGTGAGGAATACTGCAGTGTGCAGCTCCTCAGACTTAGCTGTGAAAGAGAGCTACCTCAGGAGAAGGGGTAGTGTGTTCTCACCCTAGAGAAGAACACAGAAGACCAGTGAAGGAAGTGGTAGAGACCATTCCTAAAAGGTTTTCCAGTGCCCCATCCCCGTAGGGATGGGCGGGATTCCAGGATTCAGGGGCAAACCCCTGGTCCAGCCTGGAGGGTGGCAAAGCTGCCTAGATTTGTTTGTTCTGTGACTACCTGAGACTTTTTGTGGAAAAAGCCCTGGGGCACCTGCATTTCTGCTGTGAGTTTTTCTTTGATAAAGGGACTCTGTTCACCAAGACTGTGTTTCTGCTAAAAGTGTCTGCCTACTGTGGGGTCCGAGGGGGACTAACCAAGTACAGAACTTTTAAGACTGGGTTTCGAGTAAAATTGTCTGCCTACTGTGGGGTTTGATGGAGACCTGCCAAGTACAGAACTTTTAGACTGTGTCTGATTTAAAAGCATCTGCTAAAGTGGGAGTCTAGAGTAAAGACATAGCCATATACAGAACTTTTAATTTCATGACACCTCGAGATGTGAGAAGTAGAATGTTAAATGTGCAAGACATTTCAAGACAGCATCTACAAGAGTGTTTCAGAGAAAGGTGTTGTAACCAAATGAATGGTCGAGTATAAATTTGGAAGCAAAAGTTGGGAGGCCCCCCATCTGGAGTAACCATGTTTACCTCTCCGGGTTCAGTTTGGGCACCTTTGTTTTCTCTCAGTGCATTTGGCCAGTGCCTGAGAAAAACACCCAGATGTAGGATTTTGGATTTCCAGTGAGCGAGGATGTGCTCATGGGTGGTCGAGGGAGCTATCAAGAATTCTGCATGATATATGGGAAAGATTCCTAATACTGGCTGAGGGTGCCAAGTCAAGGGAAAGAAGGGAAGTGTACCAGTTCGGGACATGTGTGCCAAGTTCCAGTCAGAAACTGAAGGTTCACTGTGTGTGTGCTCTGTACCTCAGTAATCTGCATTACTAGTGGGAGTAGCCCTGTGGGGGTCCATCTTTGCTTTGTTATTCTTTGTGTATGTGAATAAAAGCCACACTCTAGAATCCCAACCTGGTTTGGCAAGTACAGTTATTACTTCCAATGTCTGGATTTACTTGGGTGCCCCTGACCAGAAGTGCAAACCTAGCATAATGCTGAGCAAACGTTTCCTCCCAGGGACCCAGGTTGATGGCCATGCTAAATGGTCCCCCCAGGTGTGAACCAGGTAGTTGCCACACTTGGTTTGCCTGTCTAAGGATGGCAGGCTCTGAAGCAGAAATATGGGTCAACAGAATTGTTCATAGTGGCTACCCCCATCCCTCTTGGTGGTGCTAGTTGGACAAGTGGGGGCCAATGGGAGGAGGTTACACCAATACAAAATTCCTTTGCCATAGTGGTGGGACAGGACAGCTAGGAGGAGACACCTGATATGGTTGTTGGGAGAACGTGAGGGTCCTTCAAAGGTGAGGCCCAAAAGTGAGAGGAAGAGTCTCCAGCAGAGCAGGAAGCAGCTGCTGGTGAGGACCTAATCATGAGGACAGCAGACTTGGGAACAAGAAGAGAGGGAGAAAAGGAGGTAAAGTGCCCTATCTGGCAATTCAGCTCAGAGGGATGGGGAGAAGATTCTGAGGATTGTTAGGGTGGCAAGTCATGGGAGGGAGGGAGCTAAATGTCTTTGGCCAGTTGGGGACTAATAACATTGTAAGGGATGGAGCAGAGGTAGTGCAGGATATGTTCAGGGAACTTTGGAGGGGACTTACTAAGGTAGCATGCACAGTGATTCTTGTCAAGATACTACCTGTGTACAGCTGAGGGGAGGATAGGGCACTTTGCACCAGGAACTTCAATAGATGGTTGAAGGCATAGTGTAGGGAGAATGGTTTCTGTTTCACTGGGGAGTATGGGACAACTTGGAAGGATATGGATACAGAGGCAATGTCCTGCATCTATTTAGGAGGGGGACCACAGTCCTCAGTGGGAGGTTTAAACGTTACTTGGATGAGCATTTAACTAGCCGAGGGTGGAAACTGTATTATAATGGGAGGTATAAACTGCTCCCTGCAGATTAAAGCAACACTTGGGGGAGGTGGCGGGGAATTCTTTAAGTGGCTAATTTTCCATTAGCAGGTTATACAGACCTGCCACTAGAGGATTTCTTGGTCTTTCAACACAAATCACTGTACCAATCCTAACCCCACTTGCACTGCTTGGTTGTTGGTTGTCTAAACCCTGTGCTTGTATAACTGTCGATAGGTGGTAAGTGTGCTTACAAAGGGCGAGGGCAGGAACTCCTTCCCAGAAATAAACCTCAGCCCCTGCGTCCATAGCTGGTAGCCTTGAATTGCACTGTGCAGGCCTTATTTTATTTACTTGGCACATACTAGAGACCCCATCTCCGCAAAGACATAGACAGAGTGGAGGCTGTCCAGAGGAGGGCAACCAAAATAGTGCAGGGTCTGCACCAGAAGACATACGAAGAAAGACTAAAGGAGCTTAATATGTATACCCTTGAGGAAAGGAGGGAGAGAGGGGACATGATAGAAACTTTCAAGTACCTCAAGGGAATCAAGAAAGTCCAAGAGGGTGGCATCTTTCAGAAAAAGAGATGTGCAAGAACAAGGGGGCACAATTTGAAGATAGAGGGAGGACGGCTCAGAGGTAATGTGAGGAAGTATTTTTTCACAGAGAGGGTTGTGGATACATGGAACAGCTTCCCTGAGGAAGTCGTAGAGTCAAGAACAGTGGGGGAATTCAAGAATGCATGGGACAGACATAAGGCAGTCTTAGTGGGGGGGTAGGAGGAAGTAAGCTGTTGGTTAATTAGGATCTGCAGCTTATCTGTTAGGTAGGAACATGGGCAGACTAGGTGGGCCAAGCGGTCCTTACCTGCCGTCAAATTCTATGTTTGTATGTTTCTATGTTTCATAATAACAACAAATCTCACTTACTTTCTTCCAGCCTTAGTACATCCAGCTCTCCTTCCTTCACAGCAGTTCTTGTTAGCTGACTGATATTTATCTCACAGGCTAGTGCTATGCCTTCCGCCAAAATGTGGATGTGGTTCCCCTCCCATCCATCTATTGAGGATAGGGATACTCAAATATTAAAGGTAGAGAGGGTGCTGGCTGTCATCCGCAGGGATAAAGGCCTTGTAGGTCTTATAGTGGGACTCTTCTTGTTGCATATGGTCACCTCCCCGCCAATAACACTGGGTGACAACTGGGGATGGTCGTCCACCTATGAGGTCCCTAACTACACCTTCTCCAATATCCTTGTGATCTCCGAAGCGCACTGCAATGTTACTTGCTGTCTAGATCTTTGGTGCCTTATGTATACAAGCAGGGTAAAGCATACCCGTGCTAAAAAACTCCCAGGTTGTCAAGCGCATAGGAGGTGGTATCTCCCCTGGCTCCTCCTACTTGCACTACTACTGGCCGGTGATATTGAAATCAACCCTAGCCCATTAAATCTGACCCACAAAATCCCTCCCGTATGGGGCATGGGTAATGGGCTAAAAATAGCTCATCTTAACATTAGGAGCCTGCTACCTAATCGTGATGAGCTAATAGCATGGGTTGCACTCTACAAACCTGACATCCTAGGAGTGACGGAGACCTAGCTGAAACCCTCTGTCCCTGACTCTGCCTGTGAACTCACTGGGTATGAATTCACCCGACTGGACAGAGCTGGGGGCAAGGGGGGGGTGGCATACTACTTTACCATAAGAGCCACTTAAAAATCTCCCAAATTGCCCACCAGGATTCAAACGTGTCCCCCTGTGAGTTGCTACATGTGCTACTGCTACTTGGGGACGCAAAGAAACTGCACCTGGTGTGCACCTATAATCCTCCAAGAGGTAGGCTACCTGGATTAACTCACCTCATGGACAAAATTGGTAGTCGGGGATAACGAACTCATAATCCTGGGGGATGTAAACCTTAACTGGGACAGTGGTAATGTTAAGCAGTTTGAACCTCTGCTTGCTAACCTTGCCCTGACCCAGCTCATCCAGGAACCAACTAGGCGGACAGCAAATGGATCCTCCAGCACCTTACTGGACTGGATCATGTCTAACCATCCTGACAGGATCTCATCAGCGGGTACATTATCTGACTCCATCTCTGACCACTCACCGGTTTTCTGTGTATGGAAAATTCCCACCCCCAAAATTCCACACAAAATTATGTATATCAGAAACTACTCTAGATTCGATACTGAGGAGTTCCTGGAAGACCTAAGAGTTACTGACTGGTCTGGGGTGCATGGTGCCACTGACCCCTCGGCAGCAACCTCTTGCTTCCTCTCCACCTTTGGGACCTTGCAAGACAAGCATGCTCCCAAGGTCACCTGTAGGGTGAGGGGCATCTGCTACCCTCTGGTTAAATGGGAATCTCCTAGCCCAGATGCGGGAGAGAGATAAGTGTTGGGCTCGTTCCAAAGGTACCAGTCATCCCATGATTATTCAAAGGTACAGACACCTCAGGAACAAGTGCAAAAAGGCCACCAGGGCAGCAAAGAGTGACTTTTGCAAGTCCGCCCTACTAAGCTCTGCCAGTAATCCCAGGAGGTTCTGGAGAGATATTAAATCCCTTGTCAGTGGATCCTCCCATCCGGGGGTTACGGACATGATCATAAATGGAGTGTCCTGCAATAATCCCATACTATTGCCAACTCCCTAAATAATCACTTCTCTGACCTCTGCCTTCATAACCTCTTCTCACCTGATGAGGCTCTGTCCCACCCCTTCCCTCCACTCTGCTGGAGGGTCACCTCCTCACAAATGTTCCACCTCAGGGCTGTATCAGTTCAGGATTTGCAGAAACGCCTAGCTGGCCTCTCCCAGTACTCCAGTCCTGGCCTAGACAACCTGGAGCCTAAACTCCTTAAGCTTGGTGCTGCACACATTGCCTCACCAGTAGCCTTTGTCTTCAACCTATCCCTTGGTCTGGGGACCATCCCAGACATCTGGAAAGAGGCGAGGATTGTCCCTGTACTAAAGCAAGGAAATCCCAAACTACCTGACAATTATTGACTGATTGCCATTCTCCCAACCCTTAGCAAGCTCCTTGAAAAGGTAGTGGCTGAGCAGTTTTTGGAATATATCCACTCTCATGAACTTCTGTCCCCAGCCCAGCATGGCTTTCGCACCACCACAGCTTTAATCTTGGTTACATCAAGTATCTGGATAGCCATGGACCAGGGCAAACTCTCTGGTGCAATATTTATCGACCTGTCCAAAGCCTTTGACCTTGTTGACTACAAACTGCTTGGTGCACAGTTGTGGTCACTTGGCCTCTCCCCCCATGCCATGAAATGGTTAATGGGTTATCTACATGGCAGAAAGCAACGTACCTGCTTCAATAAAGTCCTCTCTGAGCCCCTACTGGTGACCTCTGGAGTGCCTCAAGGCTTGGTACTGGGTCCCCTCCTCTTCTCAGATCAGATCTAGCACCCCCCCCCCCAGGGGCTGGCCTGGCTTCTGCCTAAACTGAATTGCACTCCCTACCAACTTAGATCTCTCACATCAGGGATGCTCAAAGTCCCTCCTACCCGGACCCTCATGGGGGATCGAGACTTTGCCAAAAGTGCGCCCAGACTCTGAAATTCGCTGCCTGTGGATATCCAAGCTGCCCCCTCCTGTCTGAGTTTTCGAAATTCCCTGTGGGGTTTCCTAAAACTAGCATCAGAGTGTGACTGCCCCAAACCTCCCTAGAGTAAAGTGTCAAATTATTTTGTCTGAACCTCCCAGGGTGTCTCCATTGAATTCCTGGAGATATTTTCCCCACTGTATCAATGACTTCACTCTCCTGCCTAAAAAGCCTTGGGCATTTTTACACCCATTATTGCTCCACGGTCATAGGCTAACCATGACATATTGCACCTTGGTCACTTGGTGTAAACTTGTACTACCAAGTGTTTCTGTTTCTGTCTAACACGTGCATATTTAGAAAAATGTGATGAGCTGGATATACCTGTCCACGATCCAACTAGCCTAGGGGGAGTATATGACAATGTTATACATTATATTATGACCAATCTAGTCCTTGAGCTCCACTCCTATGTATGATGACCTGTATATATCTGTCAGTTGAACTAGCTAGTCTAGAGTGTATAATCTGAAATGTGCTTACTACTATATGTTTCCCCTAGCGTCAAATGATGTATTTCCCACGTGTTTGTTTACTGTGACAAAAAACTGTACTCTCTTTGCCATGTCTCCTTGATTGATGTTCCTCACTTTGTACTCTCCCGGGTCGTTCCTCAAAATAGGCATAATACTTGTCTAGTGTACTTACCCGGTAAACAAAAGCTAAATAAATAAATAAAAAGATGAAGGGCTGCACACAAGGTAGAAGAGGGATAAGATCAAAGGAGGCAGAAAGAAGTATAGAGGAAACAAGAAACAAAGAGAGTAATGAAGGAAAGGGAGAGCCAGGGTGAGCCACAGTGTAATGCCCCTCATTCCAGAAAAATAAAATAAAATAAATAAAGTAAGAGTCCACAGGTGCTCAGGGTACCTGCTGCAGGTGTAGGCAGCAGGGTACTATGCTAAGGGGCCCCTGAGCAGTAAAGATTCAACCTCCTTATAAAGAAAACTGTAAAATAAATCAGAAAAGTGCCCTGTGCACTTATACCATGGTCAAAAGACAGATTTTGATGGCAAAGTATGTCACAATGGCCTGGATGGAATGCTGTGCTGAGTGGCTCATGCACAACATTCCACTACAGCCAATCTAGAACCCAGGGAGGTTCAAGTTTAAAAAAATATTCTACAGTTGAGCAGTTGATCCTGGGCAGAGGTTGAGGAGACAGGACCCAGAAGTCAGGGGGGCAGTTTAGGGCTTACCTTGTGTTGAAGCCGTCCTTCTGGGCTTGCTGTGGTCCTGTGCTGCCTCCCCTGCCTGAAGACTCCCTCTTCTGCTTCAGTCCGTGGTTGGTGGTGCCATCGGGCACCACGAAGATAACTGACCACTTGTGATTTGTGAGCTTGTATGCCTTCGTTTATTTATTTTGGCCCCAGTGTTTAACAGTCAATTTTCGGTCCCACGCCGCGCAGAGAATTGCCGCATCGCTGAAGCTTCCGGTCGGGCTATTAGAGGCTCCTCCAGTCATCCTCTTCTGCCTGAAGCATTCCCTCCCTCTGCTATAGTACCTCCCACCTCCCGTTTGCCTCCCGGTCATCTGGAGCAGCTCGCAGGAGCAGTGAGTCGGCGGCAGCGCATGGTGCTGACCGCCTGTTTAGAGAGGAGACTGTTTTAATTTGAAAAGCGCAGTAGGTGCATGGGAAGGCGGCAGAGTGCCACAGGGGCATCGGGTCTCTAGGACCCTTTTGAATATTCATAGGAGGCGGGGTTAGCGACACTCTCAGGGAGGGGCCAGGACACTAAGACCACTGGAAGGCCTATTGAATATGCATTAGAGGTGGGATTTGGGGCGGAGATCCGGGGCTAATGACAGCAGGTTCAGGAAGCCTGCAAATTTAAAGGGGCAATACAGTTAAAAGGGCGATCCAGGCCCACAGTGTGCAGCAGGGCTACCAGGCCCAGTGTAAAGTAGGGCACCAGGCCCAGTATAAAGTGGGGCACCAGGCCAAAGTAAAGTAGGGCATTAGGCCCATTATAAAGTGGGGCACCAGGCCCAGTATTTGGTGGGGCACCAGGCTCAAAGCAACATGGGGCACCAGGCCCAGTATTTAGTGGAGCACCAGGCTCAAAGCAACGTGGGGCACCAGGCCCAGTATTTAGTGGGGCACCAGGCCAAATGCAACATGGGGCATCAGGCCCATTGTAAAGTGGGGCACCAGGCCCAATCTAAAGTGGGGCACCAGGCCCAAGCTAACGTTGGGCATCAGACCCGAGGTAAAGCCTAGTACTAAAGGGAGGCCCAGGCCTAGCATAATAGGGCAAGCCAGCCTACTGGTACTATAGGGAGGCCCCGGCCTAGCGGAATAGGGCAAGCCAGCCTGGTGGTACTATAGGGAGGCCCCGGCCTAGCGGAATAGGGCAAGCCAGCCTAGTGGTACTATAGGGAGGCCCCGGCCTAGCGTAATAGGACAAGCCAGCCTAGTGGTACTAAAGGGAGGCCCCAGCCTAGCAGAATAGGGCAAACCAGCCTAGTGGTACTAAAGGATTCCTTAGCTATGACGTACAGAACGGGATCCTATTCCAGAAGACCCTTCGTATAGAAACAGGGGTTCATTTGAGAGTGCTTGATTTGCCTATACTGTGAAACTACTGTGAGTACGGTACTGCTTATGCTGAACTATTGCCCTAAGTACCTGAACTATTGTCCGAAGTACCAGAACTATTGCCCTATGTACCTGAACTATTGTCCTAAGTACCTGAACTATTGTCCTAAGTACCTGAACTATTGCCCTAAGTACCTGAACTATTGTCCTAAGTACCTGAACTATTGTCCTATGTACCTGAACAATTGCCCTAAGTACCTGAACTATTGTCCTAAGTACCTGAACTATTGTCCTAAGCACCTGAACTATTGCTCTAAGCACCTGGACATTGGCCCTCATCAGTAAGAGGTACTCCTGAAGTTATAATTTGCCCTCCTCCGGCAAATTATTGTATCATTCCACAGTTCTTTGGGCATTCTTCAGTTATATGTGTACTACTGTATGAAGACAGTCTCAATCTTCTACCACACTGCAGTCTCATAGTGTGGCCTTTAACACCATGTACTCAGAATCAGTCTCTACTCAGAAGAAGACGTCCTCTCAGCACTCTTCACTCCTGGGAGATTATCCATCAGCTCATCATGTCTGTTTGTATCGTCCGCCAAAGTCGAGTCCATCACCAGTCATACAAGTCGTACCCGCCGTTTTCTTGTTTTCACAGCTTGAAAGTACATCCACCGAAATGCATCACGACAGCCGTGCCAGTGTCTTTCCGTATGGTTCCTGTTCCAGATGTCCCGAAGTTGGTTGCCCTCTACAGAAGAGTGAGCTCATCCTGGAGAACCTAGTCTGCACTCCACCTGGTCGTTAGCCGATAGTCGAATCCGTCGAAGCCCAGTCTGGGACGCGTCTGCCATTTCTTTGTTTTGTGTTAGTTCCTGATCCTAGGATTGCAGAGTCAACCATCATTTCTTCAGATTGTTATGGTTCCTGGTCTGTCAGAGTTCCTTTCGAGTTCAGCTGGCCCTTGGAGTGCCGCAGCATCAGTCAGGTCGTGGTAGTCCTCCTTTGGATTCATCGCCACGCAGATCTTGATCTATCTTCGCCCTTGGCAACCTTGGAAGTGGGTTTTGGCCGAGGAACCCTTTGTTTTCAGTGTGTTATTTCAGGAACCAGTTGCTTTGGTTCTACATTCCGGCAGCCTTGGAGAGATTGGGCTTTTGCCGAAAATATATGGTCTGTTTTCCAAACCTCTCACCACCCCAGTGGCCTTAACTAGGTCCTTGCTGGGAACTGAGATTAGGGTTCTATAGTTCTGTTTTACTTCCCTTGTAGCTACCAACGAAGAATGACGGTGTACACGAAGACGCTGGATCTCTGGACTCTTGTAATATCTGGACTCATATGGAAA
The DNA here is from genome assembly GCA_016271365.2 of Neoceratodus forsteri. Classification (NCBI taxonomy): domain Eukaryota; kingdom Metazoa; phylum Chordata; order Ceratodontiformes; family Ceratodontidae; genus Neoceratodus; species Neoceratodus forsteri. The sequence continues at coordinate 68,531,261 of CM028133.1, forward strand.
TGTTTGATGCTAATTACCCTAATGCAGTGCTGAGTAGCTTATGTAACCTGATTCTCATTTGGAGTATAGAAGTATAGACTAGTGTCAGAATAAGAGTGGCAGTAGGCCTAAAGTTTATTCTTGTAGTAATAACCTTAGAAGTGGTAGATAAAAGTATTTCCCTGTTTTATTGCCCTATTGTTCTCGGGCAACCCCTCCTCCTTCTTGTGACTGTGTCTGTCTACCCTTGATGCAGAATAAACACCCTGGGCAAACACTAAGCTGACTCCTGCCTCTCGCCTGTCTGGACAGTTATCCTATCCACATCATTCGGACTTTGGTGCCTCGCTCATCTCTTTTACCACCTTTAGAGTAGAGCACTCACTTAACAGAGCACCGCTATAGACCATCACAACAGTGAGCAGCCAGGCAGAGAGGGGAGAGAAAGGAAAGGGATTGTAAGCAGGAAGAGAGAAAAGACTGTAGAACCATGTATATTACCAATGCATGAAGTCTTGGAAATAAAACTCCAGACCTGGAGGCTATCATGATGGAGGCAGACCTGGATCTAGTCACCATGACAGAGTCATTGTGTACTAGAGATCATGACTGGGACATGGAAGTACCAGAACACTCTCTGTGTAGAAGAGATGGGGAGGGAGGGGGTTGTTCTGTAAGTGAGGGAGGGAATTAGGGCTATGAAAATGCAAGAGAACCTAGAGGTAAAGAAAGACTGGAGGTAGGGTGGGTCACCCTGGAGATAGGAGCAGGGGCCACTCTTCATACTGCGGTGATACATAGACCCAAGCACAAGGGCCAGCACAATGGGAGGAGTTGGAAAAACACTAGTAGAAAACATCCAGCAGGATGGCAGAAAAAGGTGGAAGTGCTGATAGTTGGGTGCATTATCTGCCAGATGTGGATTGAAGCCTACCAACTGCAGCTTTAGCTAGAACCAGGGCATCCTTGACTCGCTGCATGGGGTGATTCTCAAGCAGGTAGTTAGCAAATACACTAAGGACAGGGCAATACTGAACCTGGTGCTTACTAACAGAGAGCGTCTTGCAGAAATCATAGTGGGCTGCCCCAGGTGACCAATGATCACCGTACAGTGTGGTTCAACATTAAGATGAGTGCAGAGGCAAACCACACAAAGAAAAGGGTCATGAAATTTAGGTGGGTAGGTTTTAAAGAAATGGGAGACTGCCTCAGAAGCAACCTATCGGGGATATTTGGGAGGTGGGGTAGAGGAACATGGAGAACATTAAGAAAAGGCATGTTGAAGGCAACCAGCCTCTGTGAGAAGGCAGTGAGCAAAAGCACAAGTGAAAAAAAAGATTATGGTATGCGAGGGAAGACGACACAATGGCGAAGAAAAAATGGCGGCATTCAGGCAGTACAAAGACATGCAGAAGGATGAGGATACGGAGGTAAACATATGGAAGCAGAACAGACAGTAAGGGGAACAAAGGTGCAAACAGAGCAAAGGATAGCCGAAGGGATAGCAAAAGGGGACACGACTTTCTTCAGATGCATAAGTGAGAAGAAGAAATTAAAGGGAGTGATAATGAGAATAAGAAGGATGGCAGAGTGAGACTGCACAGGATAAGGAAAAAGCAGACATCTTAAACAAGTACTTCTGCTCAGTCTTCACAGTGGAAGAAAAATGACCACTGAGTAGCAGCAGGAACACTGGGAGAAGAAGATAAATCAGCATTTATGTAGTGCTTTTCATACACAATGTATCCCAAAGTGCTTAACAAGCATCGCTAGACTGGTAGTGAACTGACTGAATGTGTAGTGGCGGACATATCGCACATCAACACCCACACACAGCCTGGACAATTGCATGAACCAGTTTTGTGGGAAGGGGAATATTGGCCAGGCTATAGGAGGGTGACATAAGTCTGGGTGGACATAGGAGGGTGACATAAGAGGGTGACACAGGAGGATGACATACGTCCATTTCCAGAGGAAAAAGTTCCAAAGAAATTTGCAGATCAGAAAGTGGAGAAGGCTCTGGGACAGGATGAAATACACCAAAGAGTGTTAGGGAAACTCAAGGAGGTTCTTGCTGCACCAGTGATTGTATATTCAACAACTCAGTGGAAACAGAGTAGTTACAGAAGACTGAAGGAGAGCAGACATTAGTCCTGATCCATAATAGCTGCAGCAGAGAGGAGGCTAGCAACTATAGACTGGTGAGTCACACATTAGTGCTGGGAAAATTAATGGAAACCCTGTTAAAGGAAAGGTTAGTGGAGTATCCTTAATTGAATGGGTTACAATGCAGCATGGAACCTCTGGCGGGGAGGGGGGGGGCATGCTAGACAAATTTGACTGACTTCAGTTACATGGGTCAAAGAAAGGCAGTGGGCATGGTTTACTTGGACTTCAGGAAAGTTTTTGATATTGTGCTAGTTAGGAGATTGATAAAGAAATTGGGCAGTCTATGGGTGGGATCTGAAGTGGTAAACTGGATAAAAAACAGGTTAATAGATAACACAATACAGCAGGGTATCCTGTTTTTTTTTTAGTCTTTGGTAACCAGGTAAGGCCTACTAGGCACAAGTGCCTGTTTTCAGGGTCGACCTGGGAGCACTGGGTAGTTAAGTGACTTGCACAGAATCACACAGTGTACAAGCGGAGGTTGTGAGAATCAAACTCGGGTCAGGTCTATTGGATGTGCCAAGCTTGTTCACACCTCATTCCTCTAACCTCTAGGCTATACTGCCAGCCCAACTGTGATGATGGTGACCACGATTGAGCACCTTCAAAAAGGATGACTCAATCACGGCACCTGTGCACAGGGCTACCGAGCGGGGAGGGTGACCAGATAGGGGGTTCAGCGAATATAGTGACAGGGGGTAGCTATATATACATGCACATGGGGGGTGGGGAGGGACCATGCCGTGTGACAGGCAGCAGGGAAGGGAGGCTTTGTGGGGTGTAGTGTGGTGGTGGGCTGCCAAGCTGGTTGTGTGGCGGGGTGGGCTGGTGGCAGGCTAGGGCTGGGAGGGTGCCGAGTTTGGTTCTGGTCATGCTCGTTTTTTGCACCAGTCCAAGATTACATTTTTTTTTCTTTTGCACCCCCCCCCGACATGCACCCCCTTGGAGTTCAGAATCCTTTGGGGGGGTTAGGGTTATTGCAAGAATTGTGCAGGGCCAGCCAGCAAAGTGCACCTGGTGCCCAGCACGGCATGCGGTGCTGTCAGTGGCATTCTGGTAGTACTCCCCTCCCAGCCCAGTGCCCAGTCCCCAATCAACTGTACATTACAATATCCCTGGCAATTTATTGTCCCCCCACCCTCATATCCGATTCTCTTACATTATTCTGGCAATTGGGGCGTGGGACAGGAAGGGGGGAACCACTGGACCACCAGGAATAATTCTCTTACATTATTCCATTATTCTGGTGATCGGGGTATGGGATGGGGGGGAACCACTAGACTACCAGGGATACTGTAAAATTATTAACATGGGGACTGGGTGTGAAGCAGGGAGGGAACCTAGCTCACCAGGGACTTCAAGTCCTGCATACTTTGGGGATCGGATTGGGGGTGGGGACATTAGACTGCCATGGACATTGTAATGTACAGTTGACCGTGGACTGGGCATCAGGCTGGGGGGGGTACTACCAGGATGCCACTGACACACCGCATGTCATGCAGGGTGCCGGGCGCACTTCGCTGGCTGGCCTTGCACAACTCATGCAAATGAGGCCATAATGACATGCAAATGGCCCCATTGTGCCTTGCATGTATTATGGCCCCATTTGCATGTTCACGTCTGAATATCTGGAATTTGCACACGGTGCATCTTCAGATGCGCTGACGCATTCCCATTCCAGGTATTCAGATCTGTCTGGGGGGATGCACTGGTGCATTGTATTTACACTGCCTGCAGTTTTTGATATATTCAGAAGAGATGCACCATTGCACATCTCTTTTGAATATATCCCTTTGTTGCTCCAGTGCAACTCAGTTGCACTGTGCAACCACTTGCGCCACTGCCTGGTGCACTTTTGAATATCATGCTCTTTGTGTACAAAATATTTTTTTTTATTTACTGTTTACTGCAGCATAGTAGCTCTCTATGTAATAGGCTAATTATGCTGACATCTAAGATGCCATTTCCTGTAACTACAAATCCCAGAATCCCCAGCAGCTGGCATCAGAGGAGGACTGCAGAGCTGGGATTCAATGGCCAGCAGTATACATGTTAAATTTTGTAAGCTAAAATCAGATGTTTGCTGATCCTGCTGTGCTCACAGGGCTTAGTGCAGTTTTCTGTGACATTACCTAGCCCCAGAACAGCAGACCACGAAGCAGAAGGTTACACCTTATAAAAATCTCTGACATTCACTGTAAGCTATTGAATCTCTTATTGCTGCAGCCCTTCTCTGATGTCAGATGCAGGGGAGTCTGACATTTCTGTCTACAGAAAATGTCAGCTTACAAGTCAATGAAATTAGCCTGATACAATGTACTACCCTGCAGTAATCAGTAAGCAAAAAAAAGTGTTTTTACACACAAAGGGCTATTGGAATCCGCCTCACACTTGTGTGTGAGGCTTTTATTGCTGACAGTTACCCTTTTAAAAAAAAGCCAAATTCTTCCTTTAAAAATATTTCCTTTCTTTTCTTAAATAACTGATAAAAGTTGTCCATCTCACATATCTATCATCTGCTTTTCCACACATTCAGTCGATGGAATGCTTACCATGGATGACAGGAATTCAAACTTCTGCAGGAATCCATTGACAGAATATTCTCCTCTTACTACACCAACACACAACAGAAGGCCCCAGTAAAACCAGGAATATAATATTATCTTCACAGGATTAGCAGAAAAGAGTTTCCTGATAGGCAGGTAAGAATAGAAAGAGAGGTTTGATGGTCAGGAAAAAAGCTAAAGAATTGAAAGCCGTAAGTACTGCTTCACTTTTTTAATTGCTGCATCTGTGTAAGAAGGGAATCATAAAGGGAAAGAACGTAACAGTTATTTTTGTTTTTATTTTTAACAGTTTCATTTTCGGGCCTAGATGAGATGTTTAGACATTCAGGATTTTATTGCAAAATGTATTTGGTAGTATGATGAGCCCCTATTGCCAGAACTTTTTTAACTAGTGGTACTGTAATGGTATCACAGTTCACAACTTCTGACCAATTTGGATGGAGAAATTTCCCTACTCACTTTTTATAAATTATTGATATATCAAGAGATAAGCATTGTTCTCCTTAATGACGTGGCATGCTCTCAATCTTTTGAGCACTAACTCAAATGGGCTTCCTTGCTCTACAAGTGTGTGACTGGGATGTACCCCCACGTAGAAACATAGAAATTGTTGGCAGAAATGGACAAGAAGGCCCATCTAGTCTGCACAATTTTTCTCTACCTATCACTACACCGCAGACCCTATTTGGTTTCCAGTGTTCCTCCTGCTTCCTTTTCTACTATGTATTATGCCCATGTGCCTAGCCTATGCATGCTTGTAACTCCCCACTGTTTTCTCCACCGCCTCTTCTGGCAGGCTGTTCCAGTCATCCATCACTCTTCCTGTGAAGAAGTATTTCCTCTCATACCTCTTAAACCTGCACCCGAATATTCATTACATGCTCACTTGTTCTGGTGCTCTTCCTACTCGGAAAACTACTCCCCACTTCAACTTGTTCAACTCTATGAGGTACTTATGGGTGTCAGTCATGTCCACTCTTTCCTCCTCTCTCTCTCCTCTCCCTCTCCTCTCCTCTCCCTCTCCTCTCCTCTCTTCTTCTCTCCTCCAGGGAGTACATGTTGAGCTCCTTCACCTTCTTCTTGTATGGCTTTTTGTGTAACCCCATCACCATTTTGGTAGCCCTCCTCTTGACCACTTCAGCATTGTCAATGCCCTTGCAGAGCTGCTGCCTTCAGAGCTGGACATACTACTCAAAGTGGAGCCTCACTAGTGAGCTATACAGGCAATACCACCTCAATTCTCCTGCTAGAAATCCCCTTCTCTGTGCCCCCAAGTGTCCAAATAGTCATGCCTACTGCCTTATCACACTACCCTCTAGCTTGAGATCATGAAATATGATTACTCCAATGTCCATTTTTGCCAGTGACCATCCATACCTCCCCCTGTACACAGCTCCCAGATTGCCAGGTGCATGACTTTGCACTTTTTGACACTGAAATAAAGCTGTCACACCCTAGAGCCCTCTTCTAGTTTTCCCAGATCCTTTTGCATTCTCTCCACCCCTTCCTGAGTGTCCACCTTGTTGCAGAATGTTGTGTCATCAGCAGATACACACCTTCCCCTCCAGTTTCTCAGCAGTGTCACTTCTGAAGAGGAACAGTGTCAGTACTGATCCCTGTGACACCATGCTGGTCATTCTCCCATTCCCCGAGTGTCTGCTGTTTACCACACACACTGTCTCCTATCCATCAACCAGTTTGATACCCAACTTACCATATTCTTCCCAACCACCAAGCTGCTAAGTTTCTTTGTTAGTCTCCTATGTGGCACAGTGTCGAAAGCCTTACTGAAATGCTGGTAGGAAATCTCCACTGTCCTCCCCATATTCACCTCCCTAACACAGCCAGTTAAAGACGTCTACGAGAATTGCCTGACGTGATCTCCCCCATGTGAAACCGTGCTGCTGCTGGTGCCGCAGCCCATATTCACCTCTCTAATACAGCCAGTTAAAGACATCTACGAGAATTGCCTGATGTGACCTCTCCCTGTGAAACCATGCTGCTGCTGGTGGTGCCGCAGCCCATATTCACCTCCCTAATACAGCCAGTTAAAGACATCTACGAGAATTGCCTGACGTGATCTCCCCCTGTGAAACCGTGCTGCTGCTGCTGGTGCCACAGCCCATTTGCCTCCAGGTGCTCCATTAGTCTTTCTTTCAGCAGAGACTCCACTAATTTCCCCACCACTGAAGTGAGACTGAGTGGCCTACTATTGCTTGCCTCCTGCTGCTCTTGTGCAGAGGTACAACACTTGTCCTCCTCCAATCCTCTGGAACTAACCCCTTCTCCAATGAAGTGCTAAAGGTCTACTGTCCACACAGTGACTTTTTCACAGCAACGACCACCATAGCAACAAATCTCGACAACTTGCTGTGATAGTCTCATTGGATGACAGGGCTCTGTCTCCTGGTGTTGCACCCCCACCCCGAAACAACTCTGACTCGTAGTTGGACATCTAGAGACAGGTGTGAGGGTATGGGAGGCAAAGCCCCCAACAAAAAAACATTTTCTCCCAACAGGAACAATCCTGACAATTGCCATTGTTCCTGTCCCTGTCAGGGATGTCAACAGCATTGCTGTCAAAGTAGGTTGGTGGAACAGTGTTGGCAGAGAGATGGCTAACACCATGCTCAGTTCTTTTAGACCCCTTGGGTGCATCCCATCCAGTCCCATCTCCTTGTTTTCCTTTAAGGCTTCCAATCCCCTTTGGACTTGGCTCCTCTGAAATGGGACTATGTCAACTTCCTCCTTACCCAGGTTCCTGCTGATGCATGTTGGTCCACTCCCCCTTCCACTGTGAAGACCAAGCAGAAGTATTATTTTAAAATTTCAGCTTTTTCTTGATCTTCTGCTGCAAAGTTCCCTTTGCCCTCCAGATTCTCATTATCCTACCCCTTGCTTTCCTCCTAACACTCATAAACCTGAAGAAAGTTGTATCCCCTTTGCTGACTTCCTTGGCCATCCTCTCCTCTGTTTGTTCCTTAGCTGCACTCACCCTCCTTCCTGTCTCCCTTTGCTTATCAACATATACCTCCCTGTCCATCTCCATTTATTTATTTAGTTTTTGTTGACCGGGTAAGTGCACTAGACAAGGTTTTAGGTATCTTTATACCTCATAAAAGATGTTTTTTTCTCCCTAACCACTTAGCCACTTCATTGGAGAACTGTGGTGGCCTCTTCCTCCTCCTCCTCCTCCTCCTTCTACCCTTGCTTACTTCCTTCAGATGGCATATAGTTGCCTTAGCTAATCTTTCCTTGTTCTTTCTCATTTGGGTCTCTACTCCCCCAGCCATCCCACCTTCAAGGTATTTATTGAGTCAGTCTCCCATTTCTTACAAATCTGCTCTCCTGAAGTCCAGGAATCTTGTCTTAGTATTTTTTCTCTTACTCAAGGCATATACCAACCACACAGTACAATTATTGCCTGTACCCAGGTGAATAACCACTGTGATGTCTGCAGTGCTGTTCCTGTTCATAAATACCAGGTCCAGAACTTCCCTTTCTAGTGGGTTCTGTAAGCAGCATCCTGAAAAATGCCCCCTGTGGAGAGTTGAGGATGTCCCTTCTTCATCTTCTTCTTATTGTAGCTGTTGCCAGAATATTCTAGTCTGCATCCAGTAGATTAAAGTCCCCCAAAATCAATGCCTTCCCTTTTGTTGCCATTCTGTCTGTGGTCTCCCTCCAAATCTTGTCTATCTCCTCCCTCTGTGTTGGTGATGTACACCTCCCCTGTGTGGATAAAGGCACCAGACATTGTCTCTAAACTGACCCAAAGAACCTTTAGCCCTTTCTTATCCCCCTGGTGTCCCTGTATCTCTGAGGTCTTTATACCTTACCTCACATATAAAAGATCCCCTCCACCTTTCATCCTTGTCCAGTCCTTCTGGAAAATAGTGTAGCCTATGCCATGGGGTCAGGATCAGTGGTCATAGCCACAAAGAGAGAATTGGTGGCCATTGCCACAGAGGCGAACCATGGCTGTCATTGCTGCAGGGTCAGATTTGGTGGCTATAGCCACAAGGAAAGGTTCAGTGGCCATTGCTGCAGAAGGAAATCTCAGTGGCAGTTGCAGGTAAAAAGACAGTGGACACAAGAGAGTGTTGGATTGGCTCCTAAAACTCTTAGGAGACAATTGGGACCAAAGGCACCCACTTTAAAATCAGAGGGCAGCCCTTAAGAGGATAGTGATGCTCTCACAAGGGGTACTGTCAGCAGCTGTGGCTGTAGTCACAAGGAGGAGGAAGTTTAGGTGGCTGTAGCCATGGATAGAAGGTTGGTGGCTGTAGCCACAGAAGAGGACCTCAGCGGTCATTGCTGTGGGGTCGGGATCACTGGCTATGAAGAGAGAATCAGTGTCCGTTGTTGTAGAGGGAGACCCCGGCAGTTGTTGCTGCAGGGTTCAGATCAGTGGCCATAGCTGCAGAGAGACTCAGTGGCCATTGCCACAAATGGGGACCCCCGTAGTCATTGCTGTGGGGTCAGATTTGGTGGCCATAGCTGCAAGGAAAGGATTGATGGCTGTTGCAGCAGAAGGAAATCTCAGCGGCAGTTGCCACAAACAAGACAGTGGACACAAGAGACTGTTGGATTGGCTCCTAAAACTTCTGGGAGCCAATCAGGACCAAAGGTGCCAGCTTTGAAATTGGAAGCTGCTCTCACAAGGGGAAAAAAATTCTCCCATCCCCATACCCCCTTCACCTCCATTAATTAAATACTTTCACTGGGCTTCTCCCAGGGGAGGCTACCCAGTAGGAAAGGAAAGGAGATGGGAACACTAGGAGGAATTTAATCTTCCCAGAGTGCAGGAGCTAAACACCAAAGGCTGGCTGGTCTGAGGAATGGGTTCTAAATGTTTGAAACACTGACTATGAGATGGGAAGTGAGGTTTCAGTAGAATTCTGAATTTGAACAACATGGATAGATGTTTATAAAAGTGCCCATTTCCAGAGACTCTGGGAGCAGCACAAACCAACAGCAGCAGTACAATTAATCAAAATCCTACACAGAATATACATATATATATTAGACAAAGAACCTCAGCACACAAGCACTGAGGCAATAGTTACCCCAAAGGGCACTGGCCGAGAAGCCAAGTTTCAAAGAAACACAAAATCACTCAAACTCCCATAATGTAAAGCACCATGGGCAGTATATGTAAATACAGCCCATGGAGCTTTGTATTATGGGAGTATGTGTGATTTTGTATTTTATATATATATATATATATATATATATATATATCTCATTTCAACTCATAGTATAATATTAATCTGTCTATGCCATTAAAACACAGAATTAATAGCTAAACACTTGCTGGAATAAATACATAAAAGGAGCTAATCATTGAATTTAGGGTGGGAAGAGGATTCAGTAGAATTCTGTAATCAAGCATCATAAAAGGTGTAGGAATACTGCAGAGGGGGTCAACATAATTAAGCATGAATGCTAGGAAGAGCTGGTTAACTCTGTACATGGACTGCATACTGTAGGATTGTAGGGTTGTCTGAACTGCATAGGACATAGGGAATCTAGGCTTGTCTGAGCTATGCAAAACAAGGAGAAGATACAATTGTCTGATCTGCTCAATACATAGGAAAATTAGTTTTGTCTGAATCAAGATTAGAACTGAAGAGTAAATACAAAGTTGATTGAGGAGTTTAATTGTCTGAAGATAGGGTGTATTCTCGCCTTCTTTTAAAACTAAGATGATCAAATGGATGGACAGTGAAGTTGGAGGGGTAGCCTAAAAGGGTTCAGGTAGGTCTTAAGTATGGTCTCTGGGACACAAGGGCACAGGGCAGCTTTAGGAGGGTGGTAGGGTGCAATGGCTGTGGGAAGCCATTGTGTTGGATATAGCATGGTGGCCTACATGGCATGCAGACAGCTTGCACAGCTAAGAGAGGTGGTGGAATGGTTGAGGTGGGTACTAAACAGGGTGGTGGAGAGGGGAATGGGAGAGGATTCAAGGCAGTCCAAAGGGGCACCAGCTGGGTGAGGGGAGAAAGTGGGAATATAGGTGGGGTGGCAGGGGTATTAGGTACAGGTGTGGAAAAAGACATAATAAAAAGGGGAGAGAACTGGAGGAGGTCCAAAGGATGCACCAGCAGGGCAAGAGAAGAAAGGGGGAACATAAGGGGGGGCTACAGTTGACTTAGCAACAGATGTAGAGGAAGAAGTGAGGGGTCAGGGTGAGTGCAGGTTGTAGGATCAAGAAGGGCAAAGCAAACACAAACAGTGAAGGGGCAGAAACTAGGAGGGGGCACATCAGATAGCAGTCTGCAAAACAAGGGAGCAGAGCAGGAAAACAGATTTGCACCTCTGGGGTACCATGAGGAGGATGAGAGAACGGAGTGAGGAGACAGTAGAGGATGAAGGCAGGGATTAGGTAATAGAATGTTCTGGAGGAAGGTGCATGGGGATGCATCTTTGGGGGAGAACCTAGAGGGAAATAGACAAAAAGGAGCAAGAGGTGGGAGAGAAAACACTCTTTAGGGGACACACAGCACAGAAGAGACAGAAGGGGAGCCTACAATAAGTGCAGGACATGAGGGGATCAACAGAGGGGAGAAGGAGGAGTGGAAAGAAATCAGGCAGTAGAAAGGTAGGACAAGCACAAAGGGATGAGACAGAGATAGCAAAGCTTGAGGGAAGGATGAGTGGGTCTGGTAGTGACACCAGATGGGGAGGTAGTCCAGGGGGAGAGCAGAACTTCAGGGAAGGAGATGGACAAGGCGGAAAATGGGAACAGGGAGGTAAATGGTAAATGGGATGCTAGGAATGGGGGTAAGCTAGAAAACCAAAAGTACAAGCAAAAGGAAAAGTGTTGCAAGGTTGTGCTCATAGGGGACTCAGTTCTTAAGGGAATCAGGGGGAGGAGAAAGGGTGACAGGAGCAGTGCAATTTGGGTTGAATGCATGCCAGGAATGATGGCACTAGAGGTGAGGCACAATATACCCTCAAGGGGCAAACAGCAAGATGGGAGGACACTTGGTGTTCCACTTAGGCACCAATGATCTGGAGGGGAACAGTCTAAAGGAGGTGATGCAAGGTTCAGGGAGTGTGCAAGTTTCTGTAGTAGTACATGATTTCATTCTTTTGCTTTCTTGGAGGTACTGCCTATGCCAAGAGCAAGCACATCAAGGAAGCAGAGGACTGAAGAATTCAATCAATGGCTGGTGGGATGGTGCAAGCAGATGGTGTTTTGGTTAGTGGGGGACTGGAGATCAACATGGGAGGATGACAGCCTATTTGCCCCAGATAGACTGTACCTGAACAAGGAGGGATCAGTGATACTAAAGAGTACATTAGGGGAGTTTATAGAGAGAACTCATAATTTAAACTGAATTCAGTGGGACAGGAGGTTAAGTAAAAGACCACTCAAGGAGACAGGAGAGATGGGAAGATTTCAGCCTCCCCCCAGGATGGAAATAAAATGCCTGAGAAAAGCAAGAACAAGGAAGGTTAGAAGGGGAGAAGAGTTGTGTGTGTGTGTGTGGGAGGGGGGATATTGTGGCAGGGATTATTGTGGTTTGAAATCACAGAAAGAGCAGAACCAAACCACACAAAAACACGTATCCTGGATTTTAGGAGGGCAGACTTTGGGAAAATGGGGAGATACTTGAAAGAGGCATTAAGGGGAATGGGACAGGAATCAGGGGTTGAGGAACAGTGGGCAGTATTTAAAATGGGGATTACAAGAACAACAGAATTATGCATTAAGCAGATTAGCAAAAGGAAAAGGAAGAGGAGACCATTATGGTTTTCCAAAGAGGTAGCAAAGAAAGTGAAAGCCAAAAAGATTGCATTCAGGCAATACAAAAAGACACAGGCAGAAGGGGATAGGGAGAAGTACCAGGAGAAGCAAAGGGAGGCAGGAAGGTCAGTAAGGGAAGCCAAAGCTCAGACAGAAGAACACATTGCAAAATCAGTGGGTAGAGGGACAAAACCTTTACAGGTACATAAGTGAAAAAAGAAAGACAAAGGGAGGATAGTGAGACTGAAGGGGAGGATGGGGGGCGTGGAGGATGACAACAGTAAAGCTAACATATTGAACAGGTATTTCTGCTCAGTCTTTACTGAGGAAGAGGAGGTAATGGGTCTGAAAGGAGTACAAGGGTGAGAATGGTGCAGAAATGGACACAAGTCCCTTTACACGAGAAAGGGTCCTGAAGGAACTGGAAGTAATAAGAGTTGATAAAGCAATGGGGCCAGATGGGGTGCACCCAGGGTCCTAAAGAACTAAGAGAGGTGGTGGCTGAACCTCTGGCTATCCTGTTTGCGATCACTGGAAACAGGGAGGTACCCAAAGACTGGAGGACAGCAGATGTAGTCCCCTATACAAAAGCGAGAACAAAGAGGAAGCAGGGAACTACAGACCAGTCAGCCCCACCTCGGTAGTGGGGAAGACTGCGGAAGCACTACTGAAGGAGAGATTGGTGGAACATCTGGTTGTCAGTGGACTACAGGACCCAAGGCAGCATGGTTTCACCAGGGGAGGTCATGCTCAGACCAACTCGTTGAATTTTTGACTGGGTGACTAAGGAGGTGGATCAGGGAGGGCAGTGGACATGGCCTATCTGGACTTCAGCAAGGCCTTTGACACTGTACCACATAGAAGACTATTACACAAACTGGGGAATATGGGTGTGGGCAGGACAGTAGTGGAGTGGGTAGGTAACTGGCTGGGTGGCAGGACACAGAGGGTGGTGGTAAATGGCTGTCACTCCACAGAGGGAAGAGTGACCAGTGGGGTACCACAGGGATCAGTGCTGGGACCGGTCCTATTCAACATCTTCATCAGTGACATTGCACAGGACCTAGAAGGCAGAATTTCACTGTTTGCTGATGATACAAAGCTCTGTAACAGAGTAGACACACCAGAGGGTATAGACAGAATGAGAAGGGACCTGCAGAAACTTGAAGAATGGTCAGGGGTTTGGCAGTTAAAATTCAATGCAAAGAAGTGCAAGATAATGCATATGGGGCACAAAAACCCTGGCACAATATATCAGTTGGGGATGAGGATATAGCATGCACCAAGCAGGAAAGGGATCTTGGGGTATCTATCTCTGATGACCTCAAGGTAGGAAACAGTGTGACAAGGCAGCAGGTAAAGCAAATAGGATGCTGGGATGTATAGGCAGGGGCATCACCAGCAGGAAAAGGGAGGTCATAATTCCGCTATACAAGACACTAGTGAGGCCCCACCTGGAGTACAGTGTACAGTGTACAGTTCTGGAGACCATACCTACATAAGGACATAGACAGGGTAGAGAAGGTTCAGAGGAGGGCAACAAAGATGGTGCATGGATTGCATCACAAGTCCTATGAAGACAGGTTGAAGGAACTGAACATGTACTCCCTGGAGGAGAGGAGGGAGAGAGGGGATATGATAGACATACAAGTATCTCACAGGGAGGAACAGGGTGCAGGAATACACTATTTTTAAGCGAAAAAGATGTTCCAGGACTAGAGGGCATGGGATGAAGTTGGAGGGAGGATGATTCAGAGGAAACATGAGGAAGAATTTCTTCACAGAACGGGTGGTGGACAAGTGGAACACCCTGTCAGAGGAAGTGGTGGGGGCTGAAACAATCACGGGATTTAAGAATGCATGGGATAGACATAAAGGAATTCTGGAGGTCAGGGGTAAGGGGCAACAGACTTCTAGGAAAACATAAACTGAACTTACAAACTTAAATGGGCAGACTGGGTGGGCCATAGGCCCTTATCTGCCAACACTGTCTATGTATCTATGTATCTATGTATTATCAGCCAATGCCAGGAGTTTGGGGAACAAAATGGTGGACTTGAAGGCCATCATGGTGGATGAGGGTCTGGACATAGTAGCGATAAGTGAGACATGGTAGACAGAGCATCATGCCTGGGAGACAGTCATCCTAGGCTACAGACTGTTTAGGAGGGGCAGGACTGGAAGGCATTATACATTAAAGACAACATAGTGCAATGGAAGGGCAGGGGGGAGGAAGGGGAAGCACAGCTCATGTGGGTCACACTGGACAAACAGACTGGTGAACCATTGTGATGGGGGTGGTTTACAGACCTCTACAATAGGGGAGCAGGGGGACATTCAGCTGATGCAGGCAGTTACACGGATGACTCTAAAGGGGGATCTTCGGCTAGTGGGGCACCTAAACCTCTCCAATGTGGACTGGGAGATCCTGGCTGCAGGATCAGCTAGGAGCAGGGGGATCCTAGAGGAGCTACAGGGAGTATTCATGCAACAGCTGGTTAGGGAGACCACTAGGGGTGGTAACCTGCTGGACGTGGCCCTTACAAATGGGGAAAGTGTGGAACAGGTGGTGGTGGACGATGGACTGGGTACAAGTGATTACAGGGCTGTATGGTTCAGGGTAAAGATGCGGAGGGAGGCAATTTGGACTAGCATGAGAGTTATGGACTTCAGGAATTTGGACTTTGACAGAATTAGAAGGATACTTAGGGAAGACGTGGCAGGGAAGGGGAATAAAGGGGAAGTGGAGGAGTTATGGGAAACCATTAAAGGAGGGGTACAGAAATCACTGAAATTTGTGTTACGATGATGAGGAAGAACAGGAAAAGGAGGAGACCACTCTGGTTTACAAGGGAGGTAGCAGGGGCAGTCAGGGAAAGGAAAAGGGCATTCAGAAAATATAAATTGACATAAAGGAAGGAGGACAAGGAGACTTACAGGGAGAAGCGGAGGGTTGCAGGGCAGAAGATAAGGAAGACTAAAGTGGACACTGAGGGGAAAATAGCTAGGCAGGCCAAGAGGGGAGATAAAACTTTTTTTTAGGTATGTGGGGGAAAAAAGAAGGCAAGGTAGGGGATAGTAAGGGTGTGGGGGAAGGGAGGGAGGAATACAACTGGAAGGGGACTTTGAGAAAGCAGAAGTGTTAAATAGCTACTTCTGCTCTGTCTTCACAGAGGAAGGGGAATAGGAAACCCGAGCTGATTGGGAGGGGCACGGAAGGCAAAAAGTTAGATCCGATCCAGTTCAGCATAAACATGGTAAGGGAGGAACTGGGCAGGTTAAAGGTGGGCAAGGCAATGGAGACAGATGGCTTGGACCTGAGGGTGCTCCAGGAACTGAAGGAAGATCTGGCAGCCCAACTGACAAGACTGCTTAAATTGTCTCTGGATACAGCGTGGGTGCCAGAGGACTGGAGGAGGGCAGATGTGGTGCCACTGCACAATGTAGACAGTCAGGAGGTGGCAGAGAATTATCATCTGGTCAGCCTCACCTCGGTGGTGGGTAAGGTGATGGAGGTACTAATAAAGAAAATGGTGGTGGACTACCTGTTGGGCAGTGGCCTGCAGGATGATAGGCAGCATGGCTTCATGAATAGGAGGTCATGCCAGATGAACCCGATAGAGTTCTTTAATTGGGTGATGGAGGTGGTTGACCAGGGTGGGGTGGTGGACATATCCTATCTGAACTTTAGCAGGGCATTCAATACCATCCCTCACAGAAGGCTAGTAAATAAGCTGGAAAGCTTAGGGGTGGGACTGAAAATAACTAGATGGGTAGAGAACTGGTTGGCGGGCAGAAGCCAGAGAATGGTGGTGAATGGGGTGCACTCCAAGGTGGGGGGGTGACAAGTGGGGGTGCCCCATGGGTCAGTATCGGGACCCCTTCTTTTTAATGCCTACATCAGTGATATAGTGGATGGTCTGGAGAGAAGGGTGTGCTTATTTGCAGATGATACAAAAATCTGCAATACAGTGGACACCCAAGGGGAGTGCAGGTCATGAAGCAAAACCTGAAGATTCTGGAAGGGTGGCTGGAAACTTGGCAACTGAAATTCAGTGCCAAAAAGTATGCGGTGATGCACTTGGGATGTAAAATCCTGTGAGCAGCATACACTCGGGGTGGGGGAGTGTCAAATAAATGGAGCAGGAGACTGAACTGGGGTTATTAT
Organism: Neoceratodus forsteri; assembly: GCA_016271365.2. NCBI lineage: Eukaryota > Metazoa > Chordata > Ceratodontiformes > Ceratodontidae > Neoceratodus > Neoceratodus forsteri. The sequence continues at coordinate 68,547,897 of CM028133.1, forward strand.
ATCAAGCAACCTTAAGGTACTGTAGATAGTCAATGCTCAAAGCTCTGAGAAAGGCAAATAGAATGTTGGCATACATTGGGAAAGGCATAACTAACAGAAGAAGGAAAGTGCGTATGCCTCTTTACAAGGCCATGGTGAGGCCGCACCTGGAGTATGGAGTCCAGTTCTGAAGAATGCACCTACTGTATGCAAAGTCATAGATGGGATAGAGAAGGTTCAGAGAAGGGCAACCAAGATGCTCCACGGTATGCAGGGGAAAACATACAGGCAGAGTTGTAGGGAATTGGACCTGTACACAACAGAGACTAGAATGGAGAGGGGAACATGACTGAAACATTTAAGTATATGAAGGGAATGTCATAGAATGCAGCACAACCCCCCACACCCCCACCTTTATGGACCCTTTTCAACTACTGTATATAGTCTGCTGCAGCAGCTAATTTCATTTCTTTCCTTTCTCTTCTTTATTACACTCTCATGCTTTAATATTCCCCCTTTCCAGTTAGGCCACCTGGAAAAGGTCTTGGTTTACTTGTTTTAAAAGGACAAAAGAAGGCCGAAGCCCATCGAGATTGTCCCCCACCACTTTGGTGGGACATTTTACTCCCTGAGGTTAGTAGACTGTAACCAATGGTCAAGACCTCTTTTAAATGAGTAAAAATAGTTACTATCAACCAGATCTTGTGGAAAACTATTCCACAGCCTAGGAGCTCTAACCGTGAAATAATTTAATATTTTATTGGTTCTAGGTTTGGCCACATCAATCTGTTTATTATGATGTTGTGGAATAACCATCCTCTGGGAAAACTGAAGACCACATTGCTGCATTAGGTCCTGGGAATTATGAATTTTATACATAAAAAGCAGGTCACCTCTTCTTCGCCTGGTTTGAAGGGAGTAGAGACCAGTTTCCTGCAATCTAACATAGTAGTCACTGTTAACCAATCGGGGAACCATTTTTGTTGCTCTCCTCTGAATTCTCTCAATCCTATCTATATCTTGTTTCAGATAAGGGTTCCAGAACGGAGATCCATAATCAGAGTGTGGGGTCTAACATGGGTCCCATAAAGAGGAATAATATATTCCTCAGTCCTGGAGACATGTATATTTAATATGAGTGAGCAATGAATTGGATGTTTTAGCTATCCTAATGCATTGGTCAGATGAGGACAATTTGTTGTTGACAATAACCCCAAGGTCCTGCTCATTTACTGAAACTTTAAGAAGGTTATCATTTAGAAAATAAGTCTGATGAATGTTATTTTTGCCCAAGTGTAATACTGTGCTTTTGTCTGAATTGAGCATCATACCATTATTAGTTGCCCATTGTTCAATAAGTTTCAAGTTATTACTAGGTATGGACCTGTTGGTATCAATGTTTACTCTCCACCTAGCTTAGCATTGTCAGCAAACTTTGAAAGAAGATTACTGGTGTTAACCTGCATATCACTAATGAAAACATTAAACAGGGTAGGTCCAAGGACCGAACACTGAGGCACCCCACAAGTCACATTCCCCACGTCAGAAAGAATGCCATTTATTCTGACTTGTTAACATCTGTTAGACAAGTAATAGGTGACCCATTTAATTAATATCTGAGAAAATCCAAATTTCGACATTTTATCTATAAGTTTATTATGTGGCACCTTGTCAAAAGCCCTGCTATAATCAAGCAGGATTACATCCATGGGTATACCAGAATCAAGTCCCTCACTTATGTAATCATAAAAGGATACCAGATTAGCTGTACAGGAATATCCCTGCCTAAAGCCATGCTGTGTACCGTCAGTAATGTCATTAGAGATTATTTCTGTTTCCATAATGTCCTTGATAATTTTCTCCATTAATTTACATATAACTGAAGTTAAACTTATAGGGCGATAGTTTTCAGGCTTAGAATGGTTTCCTTTTTTAAAGATCGGTATGACTGTGGCGATAGACCAGTCTTGAGGAATGAGACTTTCATGGAGTGATTTGTTAAAGATAAGAGTTAAGGGCTTTGCTATAGCCTATGAGGAGAGACTAATGCAGCTTAATATGTATACCCTTGAGGAAAGGAGGGAGGGGGGCATGATAGAAACTGTCAAGTATCTCAAGGGAATTAACAAAGTACAAGAGGGTAGTATCTTTCAGAAGAAGAGATGTGCAAGAACAAGGGGGCACAATTTGAAGATAGAGGAAGGAACTGCTCAGAGGTAATGTTAGAAAGTATTTTTTCACAGAGAGGGTTGTGGATGCATGGAACAGCCTTCCTGAGGAGGTTGTGGTGTCAGGAACAGTGGGAGAATTCAAGAATGCATGGGACAGGCATAAGGCAATTCTAGTGGGGGGGTAGGAGTAAGTAAGCTGTTGATTAACTAGAATCTGCAGCTTATCCATCAGGTAGGGAAATGGGCAGACTAGGTGGGCCAAGCGGTCCTTATCTGCCATCAAATTATATGTTTCTATGTTTCTCAGTTGTTTCCAACAAAAACCTAGGGTTAATATTGTCAGGTCCTGGACTTGATGTCTTTTTTAGTGAATGCAAGGCCCTAAGTGTGTCAGCTTCAGAGATCGAATAAACTATTGAAGTACTATCATTATGCAGATTGAACTCAGGGTCCTCTTTTTTGGAAAAAACAGAACAAAATTCCTCATTAAAAGTGTCAGAAATTTCCTTGTCAGAGGATATAATAGAATTTTCAATTAATAGTGGGCACATATACCTACCATTCCCTTTTTTTATTATTACGATAAGAGAACAAGGATTTATACAGTAGCTGTCTTTTGAGTGAGCTAATTGGAACTCCAGATTCCTTTTAGACTGCAAAATAGTTTTACTGCCTCTTTATATTTGATTAGTATTTGTTCTTTAATATCACCCTCACTCTTTTTTAATAGAGAAAAAAAGTATTTGTTTGCTTTTGCTTTTTTTTTTTTTTTTTATATTTCTATTTAACCAAAGTGGTATCTTCCCCTTTTTATTATATTTTTCCTTGGTGGGGACAAATGATTCCTTTAAATGGTGGATCATACATTTCAAGTACCTCAAAGCTTCCTCAAGTGAAAGAGGGGTTAACATTTCCTTCCATGGAATTTTGTTTAGATTTTCATTAATAATTTAAAAATTAGCATTGTTATATTTTTTAAATTCTGAGTAATTTGAATTCTGTCGGGAATTAAAAATTATTGAAAATGTAATTGAGCAGTGGTCACTAGAACCCAAGGGGTCCTTGATACAAATACTAGATATACTACGCCCAATATTGGTTATCACAAGATCTAATATGCCCACCAAGTGGGTTCTGTAATAACCTGTTCAAGTCCTAAATCCACCAAAAGTGATACTAGTTCCTTTTCACCATGGGTGCTACCAGTTAGGGAGGTCCAATTTGTAGTGGGCATATTAAAGTCACCTAGAATTAAGATGTTACCACTAGCAGCATTGGTTGATATTTCTTTATGTAAAAGAGAGGTATAGTCAGTATTAGCTGAAGGGGGCCTATAATAGGTACCAACCAAAAGCTGGGGTTGTCCCTTGATCTGGATGTATACCCATAGGGTTTCTATTTCATTTGACTGAGGGAGTTGAAAGGAAGCTATATCCTCCCTGACAGAAAGGCTAACTCTTCCTCTGGTTTGACCCTGTTGATCCTTATGATATAACCTATAGCCTGGTAAATTTGCTATCCATGTGGAATTAGAGTCCCACCAAGTTTCCGTTATGGTTATCAGTCCATACTTGGCCAAGTTACATTTAGCCTCCAGTTCAGCCATTTTGACCAAATTTAATGATCTGGCATTCAGGGCTAAGACCTCACAAGCTGTAGATTTACATGATGAAAAGTTTTTTAGAGAACGGGATGAGTACCCATTCTCTCCCCTGCTTCTAGTTTAAAAGAGTATCAATGGCTGATGAAATACTTCTCCCCAGTAGAGTACTTCTCTTTTTGCTGAGATGCAGACTGTCACAGCTAAAAGGTTTTTTTTATAGAAATGGTCCCAATGGGCAAGGCATAGAATTCCCTGCTGGAGGCACCATCTCCTAAGCCAGTCATTAAAGGCCTTAATTTTATTCATAATTGAACTATTTGCCCTTGGGAATGGTAAAATCTCAGAAAATCAGACAAGGCAATCCCTTGTTGGCCAACACATTGTTGAGTGTGACAATATCATGTTTAAGGTCATCCAAACTGGTTCTTTTAATATAATTTGTTCCAGAGTGTATAACAAACAGAGGTTTATCACCTGCCTCCTCAAGTACCTCTTTTACAACGGTAGTAATGTCAGAAACTCTTGCCGCTCTTAAACTAGAGCATGTCTGGTTGAATTTGTCAACATTACAAACTGCATGATCTTTGTGCTTAATAATGGAATCTCCAATTACGAAGATTTGCCTGTTTTTTGCGGGGGGGGGTAATACTGCATCTGGAGTGGGTAATTCTTGTTCATTAGCTCCTCTATAAACATCACCTATATCTTGATAGGAGACCTTAGTGGCTGGGGTCTTTATTTTCTTACAGTTAGTTGTAGAGCATTTGGTGGGATGACTGGTTACCACATTATCCTCTGAAACATTGTTAGCATTCTCAGCCCACAGGGTTTCTATACTCTCATGGGTCATCTGACTCTGTCCCTGTCATTTCCTTTTTGGGTCCTTAAAGAGAGGTCTGCCTGCCCAAAGGTGTCCCTTTGCTCATAGGAACTCTTGTTAGAAATGTTACACAAAACATGTTTTTTGTTCTCCTAATAAAAGAATAACCGATGTTCCTGGTGGGACATTGTATATTGCCCAAATACTGTAGGTGCGTTCGAGCGCTGATTTGTGCTTCCGTAATGCTACTGTGTAGAAATTGTTTAGTAATAATGTAGGAATGGTAGTTTCCTACCTGACATTTGTGAGTCACACTTAGTATAATGAATAGAAGCAGCAGGTACTCCTTTAGCATTGCATGTTCAGTTTTGAGATACTGCTTTATGATGCTCACATTCGAGCAGTGCTTACCGTTTAACAGGGTACTGCTTGACAATACACACGTTCAAGCAGTAATGCTTGTTTGTTTATGTTTTTTTTTCCTGCCCTTAGCCAGTCTTAAAGCAGGATATTACTAGGTACAGGGGCTAACAACAAAGGACAGAAATTAAGGTTAAAAAGCAGAAATGCAGGTAAAACTTGTGAAATTTACATTATGTGCACCTTTGCCTGAATGCAACAGTGCAGGAAGTGGATTTAAAATGTACATAAATTATTTTCCACCACTAAACCCCTGTACCGCATGGAGGGCTTAAAGCGTAGAAGGAAAACTTAAACAGTGCAAAAGCAGGCAAGAAACGATAAGCTTATCTATTCTCTATGTATTTTTCTTCTGTTAAATGTCCTGCTTATGTTTTGAAGGTTCTGGGAAAAGGATTTATGCATCTGTACTGCATATAATAATATGTTTCAAACATTTAACATATTGATAACGTTTGCCTTAGTAACAAGAAACTAGGCAGTATTGTCTACAGACAGAAACTGCTTCTTTTGTATTTTTTTTTAACAGAAATGTTTTGCAAAGTTGAGTACTTAGTTTGCAATAGTAATGTACATGCGAGGTATACTCTGTTTACATATGAAGCTGCCTACCATAGCTATGGCCCCTCCTCTTTGAGCTTTCCAGTATTACCAAGCGCTGGCAGGCCCTATTCCCTCTTGCTAAATACTGGTTAGGTCAAGAGGAGGAGCCTACAGCTATGGGTTGATGAAGAAAATTAAAAGAGACTTATTATTTTTATTCTTCTGCTTATTATTGTACATGTTAAGAATGAAGGAATATTTCTTTTTGTGTATTGTGTCAAATATTAGCCATTTAAGAAAAATACAAGTTTTGGAAGGATAGTGGATGGGGTTTCAGGTAACCACCTGACCCCCACTGGTATAAAAGAATCACCTTTCTGTCACTACTTCAGATGAGTGGTGAGGTCAGTGGGGTACTGACCTACTGAAGTTATGCTCTGGCTGTCTTCTAGAGTTTCTTATGGACATTTTGTGATTTTATACCTTATTTATTTATTTATTTTTTGCCATATCAAGTCTGTGTTTTCATTTAAGTTCTGCTGGACTTTAATAAAGTAATTGCTTGGCTTTTGCCTGGCTCTTCATCAACATCCTGTCTCTGTGTTCATCATTTCCCACTAATCCATGACAGGGGATCAATGAGGCTAAGGAAGGGAGCTTATTTAAAAGGAAAGAGGGAGCTAAAACTAGAGGGCATAGCCTAAGATTGGAAGGATGAAGATATAGAGGCAATGAGAAGGGTTGATTCTTCACAGAAAGGATACTATAGGCCTGGAATAAACTACCGGAGGAGGCGGTGGGGGCTGAAATGGTAGAGGGATTCAAGAGGGCATGGGACAGACATATGGAGTTGGTAAGTGGGGGAAAGGGGAAGGCCTGTAAAATAGGAGATGAGTGGGGGGGGAAGGGGCAGACTCGATGGGCTGGTGAGGTCCTTTTCTGCTGTTAGATTTCTGTGATTTTGTAGTTTTGTGAGCCTCGTATGGCCACTTCCAAGCTGTGGTTGTTGATGTGTTCCATGGGTCTATTATTCTCACCAAATTCAGGTCTGCCTCCACAATGATAGCCTCTAGGTCAGGAATTTTATTTTCTAGGCTTCTTTATTTGCACACATAGCTTTCCACTCTATCTCTCCCTCCCCCTACTCTGCCTCCCTTCCTAATTCTGTCCTTCGCCCTTTCCTCTTCCCCAATACTGGCTTCCTCCTTTTTCATCATTTCTCTGCTCATCCTCCTTAAGAGTTCTCTCAGCCTTAGATTCATCTTCCAACCTGGCCTGTTCTCCCCGCCCATACTCCCCTCTACCCTTGGGAATTTTTTTACAATTGGCTTCTTCTGTCTCTGCTGATTCATTTTCTTGGGGAGACAATCTCTGCATCCCTCATTTTTTCTGCCTCCTCCTTGTAGCATATTAGCTTTCCACCTAGGATTGCTGTTCCTCTCCTGGATGGATGGATGGAGACCATCTCCTTTGTAAAAGTCTCTATCCACCCTCCCCCAGGTAGGACCTCAGTCCCTAATGTAACCAAAACTGTCCTCATGGCACCATGCCTTCAACCACTCATTGAAGGCTCTGGTGCAGTGTTCCTAGCCTCTCCCAGGCTATATACAGATAGCACTTCAGTGAAGGTCACTGAGCAAGCTACCTGCTCCTGGCCCCTTCCCAACTCCCTAAACCTATTCTGCACCACTCCTGCTGCATCCTTTGCCAGGCCATTACTGCCTAGATAGACAATGGCATTCAGATCCCTGTCCTCTCTCGCCACCCTAGTGATCCTAAGGATCCACTCTCAATCCCACTGGCTAATGCATCAGATAGGCACCACACCTACCTCTTTGTCTCCCATTTGCACCCAAAACTACCCCTCAGTAATTGAGTCCTCCACCAGAAATTGATTCCTCTTCTGCTGAGGTCCACTGCCTCCCACCTTGGAGCCTCACCTGTCCTTTCTGGTCACTACCATGGATGCCTCCTCTTGGCAGTCCTGTTCCTCAACATCAGTAAATGAGTTATGGAGTGGCACTGACTGAGGAATGTGCTCCTGACCCACCACCTCCTCCTTCCCGTTTCTCACCACAGTCCTCCTTCTCCTTACTCACCACCTCATCCTTCCCCTTACTCACCACAGTCCTCCTTCCCCTTACCCACCACAGTCTTCCTTCCTCTTAGCCCACCACAGTCCTCCTTCCCCTTACCCACCACAGTCCTCCTTCCCCTTACTCACCACAGTCCTCCTTCCCCTTACTCACCACAGTCCTCCTTCCCCTTACTCACCACAGTCCTCCTTCCCCTTACTCACCACAGTCCTCCTTCCCCTTACCCACCACAGTCCTCCTTCCCCTTACCCACCACCTCCTCCTTCCCCTTACTCACCACAGTCCTCCTTCCCCTTACCCACCACAGTCTTCCTTCCTCTTAGCACACCACAGTCCTCCTTCCCCTTACCCACCACAGTCTTCCTTCCCCTTACCCACCACAGTCCTCCTTCCCCTTACCCACCACAGTCCTCCTTCCCCTTACCCACCACCTCCTCCTTCCCCTTACTCACCACAGTCCTCCTTCCCCTTACCCACCACCTCCTCCTTCCCCTTACCCACCACAGTCCTCCTTCCCCTTACCCACCACCTCCTCCTTCCCCTTACTCACCACAGTCCTCCTTCCCCTTACCCACCACCTCCTCCTTCCCCTTACCCACCACAGTCCTCCTTCCCCTTACTCACCACAGTCCTCCTTCCCCTTACCCACCACAGTCCTCCTTCCCCTTACCCACCACAGTCCTCCTTCCCCTTACCCACCACCTCCTCCTTCCCTTACTCACCACAGTCCTCCTTCCCCTACCCACCACCTCCTCCTTCCCCTTACCCACCACAGTCCTCCTTCCCTTACCCACCACCTCCTCCTTCCCCTTACCCACCACAGTCCTCCTTCCCCTTACCCACCACAGTCCTCCTTCCCCTTACTCACCACAGTCCTCCTTCCCCTTACCCACCACAGTCCTCCTTCCCCTTACTCACCACAGTCCTCCTTCCCCTTACCCACCACAGTCCTCCTTCCTCTTACCCACCACAGTCCTCCTTCCCCTTACTCACCACAGTCTTCCTTCCCCTTACCCACCACAGTCTTCCTTTCTCTTAGCCCACCACAGTCCTCCTTGCACCCTCTGAGGCAACAGTGGTAGAGAGTTGGTGACCACTGGGTGAGGGGGAAGAGGTTCCCCCCAAATCCTAGCTAACTTGGCTCGGAGGCTAGTGATTTCCTCCCTCAGCCCAGAGAGGAACACACAAATGCACCTCAGTCACCAAAAAGTTTCCCTGAAGACTGCCACTCTGCATCTACTGCACAGTACCACTCCCAGCATTGACCTTTCTACACTCCCTATGATAATGGAAAAGAACTTGTGCCATTACCCTAGATAGAGTTTTTCTAAATTCACCCCTTTTTATTCATTTACCCATTGGCCGTAGATAGGTTTACTTATGTTTCCCATTTTGCTTTTAATAAGACTTTTTCTAATGTTCTCATTTTGTTCATCTTATCCCTTTGTCACCTGACCCTAGATAGTTTTTTTACGTTTTCCCCTTTTTGCTTCTTTTTCTTCTTCCTTTTACACTTACCCTATGTAATGTATCTTATCTATTCCCTCTTTACCAGGAGTTTTTCATTCCTGCAATCCCTTACTCAAGCAGCAACAAGTATACAGGTAGCATACCTTACATTAGTGGACCAGTAAAGTTCCCTGCATGCCTGCTGTTACCTTCTGATGCCTGCCTAAGATGCAGATCTCTTCACTGTTCCACTCGTGTTCCAGCTAATTGCAAGGATGATTGCCAGCTGCCTTCCCCCAGCTCTGATGAGTGCACTAACAACTATTGTGTTTTTAAGTGTCCTGACTGAGGGTCCCAATTTACCCTTCAGACCCTCCACTTTTAGTAAGTATCTGTCTACTTACCCACTAGTTAGAAATGTTCTAGCAGAAATGTTTTAGCTGCCTCAGTCAGCTTGATCTCAATCAGTTTGATGGCAAGAGCAAACCCCTCAAACCTCAGTAACCTGATGATCAGAACTACTGTAGTCTACCAGCTGAGGTCGTAGGTGTAGCTGATGTGCAGTATGTAATAGCTTATGTACAGTACCTAGAGGCCACAAAATCAATAGGCAAAAATGCTTTTGATGCTTTTGTTGCTGTTGGTCCAATAATGTAGAATCTGATCCTGAACAAAATTAAAGAATCCAGGAACACTGACCACTTCAAGACAGCCATGTTCTGTCATCTCTGAATACCCTTTTTGCGGTATCTAACCTTCTGGCCTGGCCTCTCTCTTGTCCTCTTCCTGTTTTATCTCATATCATAATATCCCTCTACATCACTTCACTACAATGCCCACACATCTTCAACAAAGCTAAACAGTTGAAGTTTTTATTTTGTTACTACTGTAACTTATCTGAGCATGCTGAAATACTATTGTTTGTATATGATATAACTGCATATTTATTGTCACTGTAACTTTGTGACTAAAATTTTAGATTTGTGCATAATATATAGAATAACACATGGGGTGGTTTGTTTAATGAGATTTTACATACACCCGAGATGTTGGATGCTACATAAGCTCTGACAGTGAAGCTCAAGGGGTTTATTTAAGCATCCAACACCAAGAGGTTTATGTAAAATCATGAGTTAAACACACCACCCCATGTTTTATTTTATATAATTGTGGGGTATCATTTTTTTGCCTCAGCAATTTTATAAAATAAAAAGAAGTCTCTCTGCAGCTGCTGTCGGCTCTGGTTTTAGTGCTGTCCGGTCCACAGTCGGAAGCAGCTGGAGAAAGAAACATTTCCCATTGTGTTTTTTTTTTCCTTTTTTGTTAAGGCAGCCCCATTTAAAAGAAATATTTTGCCCAGTTGCTTTTTCTTAGTTTACTTACCACCGAATCCAGGTCGCGGTGTGAGTACCACCATGGAATGACTGCTGGCAGGGAAGAAGGGCTGAGCGATGCCTGGCACATGCGCAGAAGCAGGAAAACCCAGTGCGTGTTCGCCGTTATAACTCATAGGTTATAACGGTGAATTATAACCAAGTTTTCCATAAAGAAAAAATTATACCCAGTTATTATATAACAATTCAACTCTGCTGCTCTACCCTACCCCCCAGACTTTCTTGGAAACTAGGCGCATAACCTTAGTGAAGCTATCCTGGAGTGTGTAGATCCTAAATGTGAAATATGAGCTCTTGATGATGGAAAAAAAAAAAATTGAATGGTCAGAAAGAATAGTGGTGTTTCATAAAAAGCGCCATAAAACTTCCCTAGTTTTTATATAATCTTATAGAAGTTTAAACAGTTGTTATCTAGAAAGCAAATGTTACTGTCAAAAGTATATTGTCTGTGGATTGGCAGAAAATATTAGCTAATTCAGTCTCTGATATGTTGCTGTAAGCAGTCTCGTAAGAGGCACATGAAGTGTTTTTTACATATCTACTAAGGCTTTTTAATTTTCACAAATTTGAATGCACATCAGGTTTTAGGCTGTGAACAGCCACTGAGCAGTCATTTTCACCAACATTGCACGCTTCTCATTCAATGTAAGAAATCAACTCTGGCAGTCCTGGAAAAAATGCAAAATATGTCTTGAAGGAATCTTCCCGAGACTCTTCTTCTTTTTTTGTCTTAGATGTCTCTGTTTTAAATTCAGTGCATTTAATTGTGGCCATTTTCTCTAGTAATTCTTCTGTTTTCCATCCTGACAGTGCACCGAAACAACAAGAGTGAGCAGGAGCCCCAGGATAAGAGGAGTTAGAATCGCTTTAGTGGTGTAGTAAGAGGCAAATCTTGCAGCATCTGAAAATGAAATGAACAAGTTTAAATGTATCTGAAATGAGAAAACAGCAATTTTCTTCTAACCTTGCTTTTAATATGTTTCCTATAGACACACAAACTGTATGTGTATGTGCCTCAGGACCTCCTTCTGAATGAGCTTGCTCAACGGAGTCTTTCCTGCAATGAACTTGAACTTGAACTTGAATACACATACACACACGCGCACACACACACACACACACTGAATGAAAACATCATAAACTGAGTAACACAATCATTGTAAATTGAGTACACTAATTGAAACACCCTGTTACTAACTTAGTCAATGTTGGATTAATAGTGGGGAATCAGCAGCTTGCCGAAGATGATGAGGCATATGGGGAGACGAAAAGAGGCACACATGACTGAAACAGAAGTATGCTAAGCATTAGATCTAATGCATTTAAAATGACTGATATTATAGGTCAATCCGTGGGTAACCTTATAACCAGTACAACTTTCCATGACAGTGACAGGGACAGTGTCGAGAGGGGCAATAGTTATCAACAGATGGTTGGCTGGAAAGTACAGTATTTAAGTAGCATACACAAAGAAGCCTGTATTTTAAAAATGACCATTTCTACCCAAACAAAAAAATAAGTTAGCAAATAACTAGCGATTACCTTTTCATTAGGTAATGACTAACTAAAAAGTTAAGCATTATGCCTGATCATTGGTTGAGGAGTTTTTCTCAATTTTAATGTTTAACTTTTGCCATCCAGCAATTAGTTGGGAATTGTTTTTGTTTACTTATTCATTAGTTAAGAAATGAGACTGAAAAATACTGTAGCTAGGAATTAATTAAAGTTTTCTACTTAAACATAATCCAGCTTGAGCATTAGTTGTTTATATGACTTAGAAAAATTTTCAGTGGTTTTACTTGAAATGCAAGAAATGGCTCAGTTATTAATTACTTGAGATTTTAACTTAGCATATTTTGCAGTCACAAGCTACTTGATAATGGACTCACCTATCCAGGAGTATGATCCACTCTAGGGGCAGGATTCACAAAAAGGATGCATCCAGCACACCCGAGATGTGCCACTGCAACCCCAGCTTGTGCACTGGTGCAATTCTGGCAAGGGATTGATGTGCATCACACACCACCCTTAATGTTATGTAGCACAACTGGAGGGGTTGTGCAGGGGGCATGCCCGTGCATATGGTGCACAGTTCCATTCACAATCCACATTGAAGGCGCATCCCCAGAGCAAGTCTGGAGATGTGTCTCCTCAAAATAAATCTACAACAAATAGGTTAAGTGGGTATTCACTCACTGGCAGGCCGCTGTACTGCAGACAGGAGTTGGCAGCTTTCCCACTCTGGCAGTCCAGTGCCCCCCCCCGCCTGCCATCCCAATTGTATGCCACACACTGCAAGAGTAAATAAAAGATACGGGAACCCCTCCCTGCCCACCCACCCCGACTGTATGCCGCACACTACAACAGTAAATAAAACATATATGAGCCCCCTCCCGTAGTAGTAAAGGAATATAACTGACCCCCATGAGCTTGACCTAATCACACATTCACCGTAATCTCTTAAGTCAACACGGTGGACCAGTAGACCCCCCACCCACTCAGGCACCCCACCCCGCTTCCCCATCATGGCATGGTCCTAATGTCAGTGGGCAGCTCAAGCCACCCGTATTCTGCCACAGCTGCCTGCTGATTGAGCTGTCTGTGAATGACAGCTACTGTACACCTGGAAGCCCATTGATGGATCCTGCCAACCAATGGACTTGCAATGTGTACTGTACCCTGTCATTCACAAAGTTTCCCAAGCCTTGATAGAATGGAACTAAGATGGAACACCAGCAAGCACAACATTCACTCTAGCTGAACAATGTTGGATATGGCTGATCGATGCTAGAACTGCATCCACTACCCTCAGCCACCAGAAGGACACCACCATCCTACCTGTCCTATGTGGTGATTGGATTACAATCTTATGCTCTGGTGACTGCCAAGGCACTGAATGGTAGGAGGATCAGGAGATGATTACCAACTCTGCACCCCAAATTACTTCCCTGTTACAGAATAGCAGGTGGGTTGGGGGATTACTAGTCTTATACCCTTGATCAATACCTCTGCCTGGGGCAGCCATCTTTTCACCAATCAATGTCCCAGTACTGAAAGACATGCTTCTGGAGGATATTGCTTAGCCTTTGTGATTCCAATTGCTGCCTATCTACTGCATAGAGTTTAGGAGAGATAGGTGTTGCCAGTATTCTTTGCTCAACTTGAACAACTCTGCCCCTCCCCACGCAGTCTAACCCTGTTGTACACTTTTATATTATAGTTTAGATGTTGATCTGTTCCATGCCTGTCCTGACTGCCATTAGCACTCTTGTACAGCAAATACTGCAAACCCTGTCTGCCAGATTTCTTTTCCACACCCTAGGCAATGTCCCAGAATGTTTGCCTGCATAAATCATTAAATAAATATTAAATTATATTCTATGGTCCACTGAGACTCATGTGTTGTGGACAAGATTCAAACTTGTCAGCCTGGAACAGCACACAGCTGCTCCTGCACAGTAGCGTAGGGACTCAGTGGGAAAGCTGTGTCTAGCCTGCCTGCTACCAACTTCCAGTGTGAAGAAGCTGCAATCTGACATTGAACTTTATCCAAATTGCTGTTATTGAGACCGGAATCCTGAATTGTGAGAGAGTGAATTTTGCCTGGGGGAAAGACCTGTCCCTGGAGCGATCGTTCAGTCAGGAATTGGAGAGAACCTCAGAGTGTATGGTTTGCGCAGAGACACTGCTTTATTGCAACTAGACTGTCATCCAAACTGTGGTATGTGGCTGTTTTGGTTATAATTGTGCTGAATGTGTAATGTGGGTCACAATTTGGTTCACCACACCCCTGAATGTGTCGCACTAGCTGGACATTGCAGCCAGTACCTAAAATGAACTGCAATCCAAACTGTTCACCTGGTATGGGCCTCACCATCTCAGCCTAGACTGCCACTCATGCTGCAGAGATTCATCCAATGGAAGACTCACTCGGGACTTTGGCTCCCTGCTCAACACCATCAAACAGGATTGACCATCATGGTGCATCATGTGGGCCCTGTTTCCCCTGGCAAACAGCATACCATCCTGAGGTTTTCATTTAGTCAATCCTGCCTCCTGGTCTGGGCAGTGTGAGTAACCATCAGGGTAGTTCCCTGCAACAAAGCTCAAATCATTGTGGGTCATGGGTAATGGGTGCTCAACATCTGCAATGGAGGGTATGGGGAGGGGTTGTAGATCAACAGGAGTGGAGGGAAGATTGATAGGGAAAGCCCAATAGGCAGAAGTCAGGCTGGTAAGATAATTAGAGGAATGAGTGGAGCAGGGCAGAGACAGGGAGTGAGGTGGAAACAGGGGGAGCAGTTGCAGGAGACACAAAGGGTGCAGCTGGAGTGTGTAAGGAGCAGGGCAGTATGAACTCTGGAGTAGAGGAAAGTGTAAAAGAGAGGAAAGGAGGTAAGGGACAGGAAAAGGGGTTACCCGTGCTGGGGGATTCAATATTGAAAGGGGTTAGATGGGGTGAAAGAGGGGAAAGGCACAATCGTATTTGGGTAGAAGATATTCCTGGGTTGACCGCGGGAAGGGAAGGGCAATCACTGCTCAAGTGCGCATCGAAGAGGAGGAAGAAACCTCACCTAGTGTTGCACATGGGTACAAACGACTTGGCAGGAGAGCCTGTAGAAGTGGCGAAGGGTAGGTTCAAGGAGTTGGGCAGGCAGTGTGAGGGGGTTGGGAAGTTGGTGGCATTCTCAGAGGTACTCTTGGTACCATGTGCAAGCATGGGGAATAAGGGAAGGATAGAGAAGTTCAATTAGTGGCTGACAGAATGATGCCACACCAAGAATTATGGTTTGGTGACAAACTGGGGTAGGATCTGAGGGAATAGTGACTTGAACGCAGGAGACAGGCTACACTTGAGCGGGGAGGGGAGTACTAAAGGGTGGAATTGAGGGGTATATATCAGCTAAGGTGGATTTAAACTGGGGGGTGGCAAGAGGACTGAAGATAGTAAAAAGGTCTGGATGGGGAGCCTAGTGAGCTCACACCCCTAGATACGGGTAAAAGTAGAGGCAAAATTACTCAGGGAAGGGTCATGCAGGGTAGGAAGCATGAAGTGCAGAAAGCACCATCACCCTGTAATAACAAGGCAAAAAAAGGGTGTGGCTACGAAGAGGAGGAGAGCAGACCAAGGAGAAGAGGGGAAAGAGGAAGGAGGGGTACGGATGGAAAGTGGTCTCCTAAATGCAAGAAGCCTGGGAAACAAAATTGTGGAACTTCAGGCACTCCTCTCAGAGGGGAATGTGGATATTGCTGCAGTAACAGAGACTTGGGCCACCGAGTACCATGACTTGGATCTAGCTCCCAGGGTACAGTATATACAGGAGGGACCGAGGAGTTGGAAGGAGGGGTAGCACTCTGTGTGACAGAAGGGATCAAATGCATGAGGGATGAGGGGGAGGATGGAGGCAATTTGGGTGCAGCTACTGGACTCCAAGGGCAGAAAGCTGAGGCTGGGTGTGGTGTACAGACCACCAACCCAATATGAGGAACTGGATAGGGAGTTGGCAGAGCAGATAAGGAGGGTGTGTAGGAGGGGGAGTGTGGTGATGGTGGGGGATTTCAACCTACCAGGGGTTGACTGGAGCACCCCTGCCACCAACAGTGCCAGGGAGCAGGTACTCCTGGATGCGATCCAAGATGGCCTTCTGATACAAAAGGTAAGTGGGCCTACAAGGCTTGGTAACACACTGGACCTGGTACTGACAAATGGTGAGGCAGTGGGGGTGGTAAGGGTTGAGAACCCACTAGCTGGTAGTGACCACCAAACAGTGTGGTTCATACTCAGGTTGGGCAGGAAGACTGGAGGCATGAGCATGAAGGTGGTGGACTTTAGGAGGGTGGACTTTGGGAGGATGGGAGAAATACTGCAAGGGAGACTCCAGGATATAAGGCTTGGGATGGATGTAGAGCAAAAGTGGGAAGTTATTAAAGCTGGGCTAATGGAGGCACAGTAGCCTGCACCAGGGCTAGGAGTAAGAAGGGCAGAGCCAGAAAACTATGCTGGCTGAACAGTGAAGTGCTGCAGGGGGTGAGGGAAAAGAGGGCTGCATATTGGAAGTACAGGAGAACAAGGAAGGAAGCGGATAAGGAGGCTTTATGGGAGCTGTTCCAAGGAGGTGGCCAGGTGGGTGAAAAAAGCCAAGGCCTCCAGGGAATTAAGGTTAGCACAGGGCCTAAAGGGAGGGGAGAAGGACCTTTTTAGATATGTCAGGGAAAAGAGGAAGTGCAAAGAACACATGGATAAAGTGGGGGGGAATGGGTGGAAGAGGGAGCAAATAAAGCAGAAATACTGAATGAGTACTTCTGCTCTGGTTTCATTAAGGAGAGGGATGGACCACTACCATTATGGACTGGAGGGGTGGATGAAGAGAGGGAGGAGGTGACAGACAAAATGATCATCGGGAATAGAGTGCTAGAGGGGCTGAGGGTGTTAAGGGTGGACAAGGCACCAGGTCCTGATGGCATCCACCCCAGGGTGCTGAGGGAGATGGCGGAGGTGTTGGCTGAGCTGCTGGCAGATCTGTTCAACACCTCCCTTGAAATGGGATGTGTGCCTCTGGACTGGAGGGTGGACCATGTGGTGCCCATACACAGGAATGGGCCTAGAGAAGAGCCAGGAAACTATTGGTTGGTCAGTCTCACTTCCACATTGGGAAAGCTTATGGAGACTTTACTGAAGGAGAGGCTGGTGGCATTCCTCAAGGTTAATGGCCTCCAGGATGGCAGCGACATGGATTTGTCTCAGAAAGGTCCTGTCAAACAAACCTAATAGAGAATTATGACTGAGTAACAAAGGAGCTAGATGGGTGTCATGTGGTAAATGTCCTGTACTTAGACTTCAGCAAGGCCTTTGATACAGTGCCTCATGGGAGGCTGGAGGGAAGCTGACTGCTTTGGGGTGGAGAAAAAGCTGACAAACTGGATAGAGAACTGGTTACAGGGGAGGGTGCAGAGGGTGGTTGTGGGGGGGAGTTCTCGACACCCAGAGCAGTGACAAGTGGGGTGCCAGAGCGTTCAGTGCTGGGCCTGGTGCTATTTGGGCTCTTTATCTCCGATATGGCCACATGGAGTTTGGAACAGGGTCAGTCCATTCACAGATGATTCCAAAATGGGGGCAGTGGTGGACGAAGAGGATGGATGGAAACAATTGCACAAGGACCTCACCAAACTAGAGACATGGTTGGAGAAGTGGCAGCTAGGATTCAACGTGAAGAGGAGTAAGGTGATGCACTTTGGGGTAAAACATCATAGGAGGGACTACTGTTTGGAGGGGCGAGGCTAAGGATCACTGAGGAGGAGAAGGACCTTGGGGTGTTGGTAACAGTGAGCATGAACAACTCTGTCCAATGCAGGAAAACAGTGGCTAAGGCAAACAGGATGCTAGGTAGCAAGGGGTTTCTCATCCAGGCATAGGGATGTGATCCTGTCTCTCTACAGATCCTTGGTCAGACCGCATTTGGAGTACTGTGTGCAATACTGGAGGCAATACCTGAAGAGGGATATAAAATTACTGAAGGGGGCACAAAGGAGGGCAACACAAATGTTAAAGGGGATGGAAGGAAAGGACTATGAAGTCAGGCTGCAGGAGCTGAATATGTGCACACTGGAAGAGAGGAGGGATGGGGGATATGATTGAAACATTCAAATACTTGAGGGGGGTAAATAAACCTAGCACTGAGTGGGTGTTTAAACTGAGGAAAGGTAGGAGACGAGGGGCATGGACTAAGGATGGAGGGGACGTTTAAGAGGAGAGGAGGGGCACTACTTCACTGAGAGGTGGTGTCTAACTGGAATAGGCTGCCAGCGGGGTGGTAACATGTTGGAAGCTTTAAGAAGGAGTGGGACAAAGTAAGAGGAAGGGTCTGGGGGAGCAGGGGCTATGACAGGTATGGGAGGGACGGTGGGGGAGGAGGCTGGGGCAGCTGCAATCTAGGGTGCTAGCTGCACACTTGGGCAGACTTTGATAGACCAGTTGGTCTGTTCTGCTGGTAGATTTGTATGTTTGTATGTATTGTGTGTCATCTGATTTATTTTGGTTGATCATTATGAACTGAGCCATCCGGCTCCAGAATATAAATTGTGGATTAAAGTGCATGTTGCTTGTATCTTTTTTAAGGGCCCCAACAACAACTGCAATGCCGGCTTACCCCGGGCAATGCATCAGGCTAGCCTGAGTAATAACTGTGTACCCAGGGTGTGTGTAACTGTGCTAGAGGGACTCTTAGTGCATGCATGTTTAACCTGACTAAATCAGATAGGAAGTCAAATGCCAGATTGCTGCCCCACCCTTGTTCACGTTTTCTTATTAAACCAGATTCTGTTCTTTCTGCATTTAACTTGGCTAGTGTGTACCTTTGTGGAGGGGCTACTGTATTGCCATTACACTGTTCTAGTGCAGGTCCTGTTTTACAGGGGGTCTTCAGGTCCAGTGCAGCTGAACCAACCTTGGTGGTAAGTGTGCCAAGAGTGGGTTCAACATTGTATTCTGACATTAACGGTGATTGTTTATCTGCTGACCAGTGCAAGCCGGGGGGGGTGGTATCAGTGTCCCAAAAGGCTATACCCAGAGCAGCTACGCTACCCTTAAACCAACTCTTCCGGTGGTGGCACCTGTTTACCGAGCTCAGGCCCCTCAACCTGCACCTAGTCATGCAGGCAGGGGTGGTATTCCTTGGGATAGCGCCACCTAGGGATTACACTTGTTTCTCACAGAACTTGAACGAAAGAAAGACTGTTCAGGAAGCTTTGCAGTGTTAGACTTCCGAGAACTGCAAGACTGGTCAACAAGTATTGCAACTTTGGACTTCTGGTTCAGTAGCCCGTGAAACACAGAACTCAAAAGAATGCGGTAATGACTGGTGAAAATGGGAGGCTGTGTGGGACAAAGCACACTGGTTTAATGCAAAAAAATCAACCTCAAAGAGTTACACAAGGAGTGACCAGAATGAGTAGAAATAAAACCAGCAGAAGTGACATCAAGCTTTAGGTAGGTGAGTAAAAGCAGGAAGTGAGCAGTGTGGCAGACTGCAATCCTTGATGTATGACTGCACATCAAATTATGGTGAGAGTACCATGCTGTTCCCTCATGTAATGGGGAATTTACTGCAGGGCCATTGACAGCTGGTGTTTGTATGAACCCCATCCCCTTTCTTTGGGTCTCTGCTTTTTTTTTTTTACTTAACCACCAACTGTGATCCCCCCTTTGCAGTAGGCTCCCAGAGCCATCCCCTATCCCATGCTGGGGACTCTGCGCACTGCTCACTACACATGGATGTTAATGTGGTAATTTCTGGCTCTGACAGTTACAAGAAGTTGACTCAACATTCATCAGTGTTCATCAAACACTGCTGTGTTGCAGGACAGTCATTACATTTACTGAATTCAACGTACACATAAGTATGTATAAGCTCCAAAATGCACCACAGAGCTTCTGAGGTCATAGCAGTCCCCAAATCCCCAACATTTAGATAAACTATTCCTCCAGAAAATCTCCTGAAAATTTGCTAAAATAATCTAGCAAAGTTTCAGACCTCCATTGGAAGGTATGCAGTATTACAATGAGTTACAGTAGAATTAGTACTTCAGTAATGCTGGAAAAAAACAAATTGTTAATAAATTCAAAGGTGATGCTGGATGCTTGTGTAAACCGGCAGCAATGCTCACTTGCCTTTCCAGTTTAACCAATAAAAATGAAATTAAATGGGGAAAAAAAATGAAATTCCAAGATGATCAGTTCATTCACTCAGTGCTGATGTATGAAAACAGATGATTAAATCTGTGAATCTGTGATATGTTTTTTGAGGAAAAATACAGGTATGTGACCCAATCAGTACTGAATGTGGCAATACCTTGGGATTGAGGTACGATGGATTCCATGTATTGACATTCAAAATTAAAATAAGGAAGTGCATGTTTGGGATACATAAGGAGATATGAAAACTGAACACAACACAGATCATTTGTTTACAATATTTATTCATTCAAACATTCTCTGTGTTAAGCATATGCTGTCATTAACAACTGTTCACACAGAGCAGCACTCTTGACACATTGCACTACACACTGGAATGAACGTGCGACACTTATTTCTGTCCCCCATTTACTGACAGGTGGAACCACATGTTGGTAGTAGTTGCACAACATGGGACATTATTCAGTGTGACACCATAGAAGACTTGCTGTGAAAAGAACCTCTTCAATCTCAAATGGATGGCAGACTGTATAATTTATTTATTTTATTAATAAAAACTTTACCAATCAACTGATTTAAAAAAAAAACAACAACACAGTATATTACAAGCGAGACCTCCAGGAACAATCACAGCTGATCAGGTGAGGAAAACAAACTCCTAGAGTGCATAAGAGACTTCTCCTTTACAAAAAGTATGCCAGGCCCACTGCAACCCTGCTTTGCCATACCTGCCTGCAACACTGCCAACACACATTAAAGGTAGATCATTCTCATTTACTGCAGTTTTCCTTTTAAAACCTGTGCCAGTTTGAACTTTGAAAAAGTGGGAAACACACCATTTGTCTGCTGATTGTGTTGTGGCATGGGGGGGTGGTAGACAGGTAAGACTTGTGATGCTCATGTACAAAGTGGAAACAAATCTTACAGGGGGAATTTTTTTGAAAATCACATCTGCAGTATGGCCCTGGACATAAAACTGCAAACAGATACTTAAAAAGGAAAGCCTACAGCAGTTTTCTTTGCCAGTGCTGCCTATATAATATATATTATATTGTGAGGTGTAGGGTGAGAAATTCATCTGGCCAGTTTGTTTATATCTGTGTTGAGTGTCGGCTTGCTAGGGCTATAATTTTGTGATTGCTGCCAGCCGTAGTGCAACACATTTTTTATCTTGTGTCTTCCAGTATATTCTGCCTACATATTGGGTAGGATCTAATGGGCAAGGAACTCTGGGGGAGATTACTGCCTGCCAACTACATCCAGTTGCACAGGCAAGTGTTCCAGAATGTAAGACAAAAAGTTCTATGAAGCGTTAGAGGTACCACCAGTGTGATGCTTTTGGTGGTGGTGGTTGGTATGGGTAATGTACAGCAAGGTGATTCACTATGGTTGGTGGTACAGCTGATTTGGACTTGGATACATGTGACTGATTTTGGGTGGGGGCAGCTAGATTATTTTGCCGGTGGTGGGGGTTTGGTCTATGCTTGGAGGGCAGCAGGCTGAATGGTGTTGATCTTGTGCAGTGTGCCAGTAAGGAGCGTTGTGCTAATGGAAGGATGTGGACTCTGGATATGTGGTCAGTAAGGTGGTCCTGGTGGTGTTGTGGGATGCAGTCCGTATTTGAAAGGGAGGATAGCCAGATGTGAGGTTGGATGTTGTTCATGGATGTGACAGTATGTAGTGACCTGGGCAAGCACATGTATTGGAAAAGAGGAGTGTAATGTGAGTGACGAGGGGGCTGGCCATGTGGTTGGGGTAGCTGGCTGTGCTGGTAAAAGGGGAGGCATTGTTGGGAGGGACACTGTGGGGTTAAGGGAAGCTGACTGTTAGTTTTATGTGGAGGAGAGGGAGGCTGATCATGCTGGTAGGATGTTGAGCTACTCATGTTGGTACGAGGAAGAGTCTGTTGTTTTTCACTTGAGTGTGGTGAATAGAATGCCCATGTTGGTGAAAGCAGTGGGGAAGCTGGCTCTTCTCATTTTTTCTGGTGGTGGACTGATAGAGTTCAAAAATACATGGATCTGAGCACATGGTGAGGTCTGCCAAGACTATGTACTGTCACATGAGGTGGGCCGGCATGAAAACTGGGAAAAATAGCAGCTGCCAGTATGAAACCACAGTCAGAGCAGACCCTGCACCATGGAGAAGTGCTATACTGCCATCAGCCACCTAGCTACATCACCCGCCATCCCATGGACTAAATTTGGACCTTCGGTACAGCCACTCCCTCTGTAGGGGGAAGGCAGAGGGGGAAGGGTCATGCCTCTCATTAGCTATGGCAACCCATCCCAAGATGCTTTACCAGTTTGGCAGTCCAGAGCCCTGTCAATGGTGCAAGAAGGATAACAGCTGGTGTCTTCATCCTGCCCTGTGTCAGTCGATTGCTGGAGTACAATGCCCTCTCCCCACCCCCAAGAGAAAATCAGTTCTAGGGGCACTGACTTTCCTTCATGATGGCCTCTGAGTGACAAAGTCCATTCTAAAACCCAGGTCGATGGTGAGGTACCAGTCTATACCCCCCCAAAAAACACAACCCACTTTTTTTTAACCATTATAAGTCCTTCCCAGTTGACCCAGCTGATCAGTATTTTTATTCTTCATAGTGACCCATTTTCCCTTACATGTCCACAGGTCTGACAGGATGCTGACTGGATGAAGGAGGGCACTGACCACATGTGTCAGATAAGTATTGTTTTTTGTTTATCCTACATTGTTTGTCATTGTTATTTCACAAAGAGCTGCAGATTCTTTGTGACCCCATTGCTGTTTTTGTTTTACAGGTACAACTGGATAGTCACCTGAGACCCCATTATCCCAGGCTCCACAGGAACCCGTTAAGAGATCTCTTATCAGTGCTAGGATGTTAACCTGTAATGGTGCTAACTGTAGGCTTTCACTTGCTAGATGGTTGGTGATGCAGGGTTTGACATCTCTAAACTGTTCTTTTACTATTCCACCATCAGGAAAGGAGGGAAATTTATTGCAGTTCACGGGTAGTTGGAGAGCACTCAGGCTTTGCCCTCATGCCTCACAGTGCACCCAGGGCATATATTAATACCCTGATTCTCCATTGTGGGCAAGCATATGAAGACCATTCTAAAGGAAGGGTTAGTGGAATATCTAGAGGAGCATGGTCTCCAGGATGAGAGCCAGCATGGATTCATGGGGGGGGGAGATCATGTCAAACAAATCTGATTGACTTCTTTGACTGTGTCACTAAGACAGTAGACAGGGGCCAAGCAGTAGACATCCTCTATTTTAATTTCAGCAAGGTCTTTGACTCTGTGCCCCACAAAAGGTTGATCAGGAAGTTGGTGGATCTTGCAGTTGGGGAAAAGATGGCTAGATGGGTGGAAAACTGGCTGAGTGACAGAACTCAGAGGGAGGTTGAGGTGGGAGAGTTATATGGCACTAGAGAGGTAACCAGTGGTGTCCCACAGGGCTCGGTGCTGGGGCTGGTGTTGTTCAGTGTCTTCATCAGTGACATTGGGGATAAGATTAAGGGCAAAATGTGCCTATTCACAGTTGACACCAAGCTCTGTGGGAGAGTGGACACAGCTGAAGGGATACCGGACCTCCAGGAAGATCTGGAAAAGCTGGGGAGGTGGTCCAGGATCTGGCAGCTTGGCTTTAATGCCACTAAATGCAAAGTTATGCATCTTGGAGCCAAGAATCCCAGGACAGAGTACTACCTGGGTGGAGTCCGAGTATCTGCATCCGAGGAGGAGAAGGACCTGGGATCGACTAGTGACCTGAAACACTCCACACAGTGCAAGAAAGCAGCAGCAAAGGCAAACAAGATGCTGGGATGCATAGCTTAGGGGATCAGTAGCAGGAGAGAGGAGGTTGTACTGTCCTTGTACAGGTCACTGGTAAGGCCACATCTAGAATATGGAGTTCAGTACTGGTGCCCACACCTCAAAAAGGACATTAACCTGTTGGAGAAGGTCCAGAGGAGGGCTATAAAGATGATAGCCAGTCAGTAGGGTGAGACATACAAGGAGAGGTTGAGGGCACTGAACATGTACTCTCTGGAAGACAGAAGAGAAAGAGGGGACATTACTGGAACCTTCAGGTACTTGAAAGGGATAAATAAGGTTGGTAAGGAGAGTTTCTTTAATCTGAGTGGCAACCGTAACACGAGGGGGCACAGTCTTAAGCTGGAGGATGGGAGGTTTAGGAGGGAGGTCAGGAAACACTTCTTCACAGAGAGGGTAGTGGACACTTGGAATGCACTGCTGGAAGAGGTCATCTCATTGAAGACAGTGGGCAGCTCTAAGAGAGGCTGGGATAGGCATAGGGGAAAGGTAAGGATCATGGGTAGGGGGATGGGAGGAGTGGGGAGGGAAGGCAGCAACATTAGCTCAAGCTGTGGACCCTGCAATGTGAGCAGACTTGATAGACCAAATGGCCTTCTTCTGCTGGCTTCTTTGTATGTTCGTATGTAATTCACCCACGGTCTGTTATGGGTTATTGCTTACTTTAAGTTTGGCTATCTCCTATTGGCTACTGCTTTTCAACTCAAAGAAATGGAAAAGGACAGTCTGGTAACCATTAAAAAGTACTGGAATTTAGTTTTTTTTATTTGTTACCTTTTAAAGAGCAGCTGATGCCTTCAGTAGAACTTAAAACAACTATATTTAGACATAGTTCAGACTGTATTTCACATTCATTCTGTATTTTTCCTCCACACTATTTATTACTGAGGTCAGCTGCATGACAACAGAATCTTTGCTCCTGAAGAGTTCATCTATTCCTACTGCTTTCTCCCTACCCGAGGTCATACTGCACTGATCTGACATCACAGTTTCTCCCATGACAACAGTTTATTATGTCACAACAGAGGATTATGACTTGAAGTAGGGAGTCAGCTGTAGAGGTAGATGAACTCTAAGAAATAAAGATTGCATATTCTTGCAGATGTTCTCAGTAATAATAAATGGACCAGGAGAACTGTATAGAATATATACAGAATGCAAGCTGAATTGTACCCAAACAGTATGTTTTTCAAAGTTTTCAGGCGTCAGCAGTTCTTTAAGCTCCCCTCCCCCAAAGCTTTGTTTACATTTGCAGTGCTGTCGCTGGTGGGGAACTGTTGTCTGGGGCAGCCGAGGCCACACAGTGCAGTTGGGCACTTCCTTAGAAAGATACTTTGGCACCACCTCATTGTGAGCTCTCGGCTGCCCAAAGACATCAGTTCCCCACTGGTACTAGCGCTGCAGTTGTAAACTACATTGCGGGTGAGGGAACATTTAAAAGATAATAAAAAAATAAAAATTACAGCATATATTTAAACTAAGCATGGTTCACAGACTTTCATTTCCATTTCATTGAATTGGAAAGCAATACCCAATAGGCAGGGACACTGGTTTACCGGGATTGAGAAAGGGCATATTCCATTTTGCACATTGTAAAAAATGGAATATCTGCTAAGCCAAAATCCATTTTTACCAGTATTTGGTTCTCTGTACTTTATTTAACAATTTTTAACTTTGCTAACATGCATTTTAGCAATTTTTACCTCCACTGTTACACATCCTTCCATCCTTGTACCAATTTAAAGTTATTTTAGGTACAAGATGTGATGGCAGCAGCAGCAGTACAGCCCCCATCCTTAAGGTGTGATGGAAGCAGCACTACGGCCCCATCCCTCAGGTGCGATGGCAGCACTAACAGCACTATGGCCCCCATCCCTCTGGTGTGATGGCAGCAGCAACAGCACTATGACCTCCCTCCCTCAGGTGTGACAAAAGCAGCAGCACTGTGGCCCCCATCCCTTAGGTGTGATGGCAGCAGTACTACATTCCCCATCCACCAGTGGTGGCACAATCACTACAGTCCCCACCCCTTCGGTGTGATGGCAGTAGCAACAATGCAGTCCACATCCCTCAGGGCTGATGGCAGTTGTGATAGCACTATGATCCCCTTTCTTCAACACCCACACCCCACATGCACAAGTTACAAATGACTTGGTCTCTTTGCATGTTAGAACTCAGATGTGAATTAATCTGAACCATCACCGCTAAGGTGGACTACCTTTGTTTTTTCCTATCTATAATTTAACTGCCTGAATTGGATTTCTGCCTGTGACACTGCTGACCAGGGTTAGGGAACAGACTTGGGTGTTGGAGGGCCAGCTGCTGGGTGAAGGCTTGACTGTCCAACGACCATGCACCTTCTCCTGGGAGGGAGGGTGGGTTCCCAGCTCAGCATTTGCTGGCCCCTGGTGGAGGCCAGAGGCATGACAACATATCATCCCTCACTGCAGGAGGGAGCGTGATGGACATCAGCTTGTGCCTTGACATCATGTGGCCTATCAAGAAAATGGGAAAACACCTGCTGGCCAACCAAAGGACAGCTGTTGGTCCCTCCATAAGCTGGAAGCCCCAGACATGTGTCTGTTCTGACCCCTGCCATGCTCAGGATACACAGGAAGCTCTTTGGGGCAATTCTCCTCCCCTGGTAGCCTCCCACAGGGTTAGAGGCCCACTCAGTGAAAGGTTACTTTGGGTTATCTGGTAGCACAGCAGTAAGGGGCAGTGGATGGTGGTTGGGACTCAGCAGCAGTGGTAGGGGGACCTTGGCAGGCCTGAAGGAGTGGATGGCCAGGGGGTAGGAGGAGAAAAAAAAACTGCTTGAATTTGCTTCTTTGAAATAAAGTGTCTTCACCTAAAAAATCCACAAGTGATTAGTGGAGGACCTTCAAATGGATTCATGCATCTCCCAGACATGTGGATGCTTTTTTTTACTTGGTGTCCATGAAACGGGTATCTCCCAGTTTTCACGTCTTTGTTCAGATGTGAATTGAGCACCACTCTGCCCACCAGCATCATACACATCATACAGCCCCTGGGGTCTTACCTTCTGTATGTCATTGACAGTGCTTTCAAAATCCACTGGCCAAACATAAGTACACTTAAATACTTAACATTTGCTTTTTGTTAAAGCAGTCTATCAGAAAACTTTTTGTTGTCA
The DNA here is from genome assembly GCA_016271365.2 of Neoceratodus forsteri. Classification (NCBI taxonomy): domain Eukaryota; kingdom Metazoa; phylum Chordata; order Ceratodontiformes; family Ceratodontidae; genus Neoceratodus; species Neoceratodus forsteri. The sequence continues at coordinate 68,575,038 of CM028133.1, forward strand.
CACAGACTGAAACAGTAGGTGGGAGAAAAGGTGCAAATGATCCAATTCACCTAAAAGGGGTGTTAACTGTGAAGTCTTTTCATAAGTAGTAAGGCAGTTTCTTCTTTGTGAACATGCTTTCATTCAGAGTAGTTTTCATTCAAACAACTGAGGAATTTGGATGGCCCTGCTGATTATAAACTTGAATAAGCTAGTTGTTAAAAGTGATCCTGCATTTAGCAATCTACAACCTAGATGCTTTTATGCAAAGAATACAATGAAAACCTGACTAAAATCTAAAACCAAGTTTATAAAACACATAAAAAGTATCTGAACATTTATCTTTACCTATACAAAATCATTGCAGCCAGAGTAAAACTCAGGTAAATTACATGGTACCCTGACTACTATTCTATGATTTATTTAGTTTTTGTTTACCGGGTAGGTGCGCTAGCCAGCAGGTGACTATTTTCAGGCACAACCCGGGAGAGTACAGTACATCATAACACATGGAAGCAACAATACAATTGAGGCAACAACCATACAAGTACATTCCAGACATATAGAGGCGGTTTCAGCTAGTCTAACATGATTTAGGCTATACTAAGCAGTGACCAGCAGGCCAAGAGCAAGGAGGTGTTTACAGGGGAGTGTTGGTACAGGTAAAGGGTAAGGAAGGGAGTATAGCGCCAAAAGGACTGCTTACGGCTTTACCGGGGAATGCATATGGAGACTGCCGGGTTTGTGGTTCCCCAGCCAGGCAGGATGATGTGGAGTGACAGGGAAGGGTGCAGGCAACAGGAATAGTGGGAGAAGTAGTCAGCCAGTGCATATCGGGGGGGGTGGACCATATATGGGAAACATATAGAGCACCCAGCAGCGAGAAAAGTCATGAGGAGGGGTAGAAGGAGCTGTAACTTGGCGGCCGGCAACAGCCAGCCTGAGCAGCAGCAGGGGGACCCAGGGGAAGTAAGGAGGATGCCAGAGACATCCCGGCGGTAGGCTAGGGATGCCAGGTTCATGGCCCCACAGTCAGGGATGAAGAATATGGGAGGGTGGACAGGAGGAAGGGCTGCATGAAATACGGCTTTGGTGGTAGGAGGCGTGTAGGTGCAGCCGGGTCGTGGTTCGAGGCTGGGCATGAGGGCTGGTGGCAGTCTCTGGCCTTGGACATCCTCACGGCAAATGGTAGACAAGAGAAGGGGAGGGAGGAGGTGGGCCTTATTTACCAACATCCACCTGTGGCAAGTTTGGGCAGTGCCCAGGTAGATGCAGAGGATAAGAGACAGGAGGAAGGGTGGAAGGAGCCGTAATCTGTCGGCTGTCAGCAGCCAGCCAGAGCAGCAGCAGGGTGCCCAGAGAAGTAGAGAGGATGTCAGAGACATCCGGCGGCGGAAACTGAGGACGCCAGGTTCATGGTGCCACTGTCAGGGAAGAAAGAAAATGGAAGGGGTGGGTGGGAGTAAAGGCGGCTTAAATACGGCTTAGTGGTAGAGGCGGGTAGGTGCAGCCGGGCTCGTGGTTCGAGGCTGGGCATAAGGGTCGGTGGCGATCGCTGGCCATGGACATCTTGGTAATGGAGGACAAGTGAAGGGAGGGAGGAGGTGAGGTCTTACAGTACCAACATCCACCTGTGGCAAGTTTGGGCAGTGCCTAGATAGCGCAGAGGATAAAAACGGTACAAGATACAACAGTAATGTAGGTAGTAGTAAGTAAGTGCATACATTCATAAAACCTATACATAATTATAATTTAAGATAACAATAGGTGAGTTTGAGGAGAGAGGTTGGATTTAGGGGAGAGAGAACAAAAGGAGGGTAGTATGGAAACCAGTAGCAGGGGCGGGGGGAGTAGGGGCATGATGTAGTAAACATATATTGGTATTTTTTTATATTCTTTGTAAAGCAGGTAAGGCCCACTAGGCAGAACTGTCTGTTTTCAGGAGTGACCTAGAAGCACTGGGGAGGTTAAGTGACTTGCTTGGAGTCACACAGTATGCAAATGGGGTTATGGGAATCAAACCCAAGTCTGCTGGATGTACCCAGTTCAATCACTGTTTGTTAATCTAACCACTAGGCATGGGTGATTGAACTGAATGGCTGATTACAACAAAGCAGTGCAGGTGATTCCCTTACTGACTCTATATGCAGCAAAGCAGAAAGAATGCAAAGCAAATCAGCATTCATTTTAAGATGCTGAAATCTGGGTTGGTCTGCTGGCGCAGCGGTAGCACTATTGCTTGCAATGCTAGTGACCCAGGGTCAGAAATGAACTCGGGCTGCTGGAGGTCTGGCCAGGGGAGTAGGATCGAGCACCTTGGGGACTGCTCTCCTCCTCTGGGGAGGGTGGGCTGCAGGTCCTGCTGCTTTACCACCACCTGTGTAGCCAGGGGTGGTGGTGCAGTGGTGCTGCAGAGTGAACAAGAGGGGAGGATGCTAGCCAGGATCTGGAGCAGTGGCATGTCGCTATGTGACCTACCTCCTTGGATCTCTTTTAGTGCAGATGCCCTCAGGGACAGAGACTAGAAAACCAGGAACAATCACCCTACGTCGCCACTGGCAGAAGGGACCCAGGTGCCCCAGACTTCATAACCAGGCTCCATGAGGGACCCACTGAGCTGCCCAACACACACTAAGGGAGTGTGGAGGGGTGACCTGGGGTCCCTTCCCTTCCCACCTGGTGGGGGGGTACAATCCAGGCAGGATAGGGGCAGGCCCACAGGAGCTCCTGAGCATTATCTGGGGGTGAAGCTAGGGGATACCCAGCCTAGGGATCTCTGAAAAGTAGAGACTGATGCTGTGAGAAGGGGACATAGAAAGAGAAAATAAAAACAAATTTAAAAGATGCTGAAATCTTAGAGATTCTGTGCAGTGACATGCAATTTCCGTGAGGCACCGGTACAAAAATTCAAAATCTGCAAACCAGGTAGGATTCCGTGATTGTTACCAGTGTTACTGATAAAAATGGAAAACCAGGGACCCTGCCAATAGGACATAATCACTTCTTTAGAAGTATTGGGCAGGCCGTGCATTTATGGGGGACAGGGTTGGGGGAGGGTTATGGAACTCTGAAGTTTAAGACAAAAGGCCAAAGGCAAAGTGCATCACCCTGCACTCAGTGACAGCACCACATTCATTTGAATGTGTGGCCGTCTGTGGGGGTCCAGGTGCAGGTTGCTTGATTCTCCTGATTTACCGCCCTTCTGAGGTGGTGGGAGATTTCTTGCAGGAGATGGCCGATTTCATCGTTGGGGAAACATTGGAGGCCCCCAGATGTTTAGTGCTGGGGGACTTCAATGTTTGGGCCGAGTATGAATTTTCTCTGCTTGGTTACAACTTCCTCCAGATTAAGTCATCTCTGGGCTTTGCATAAGGAGTTTCCTCCGCGACTCATCAGGGTGGCCATATGTTGGATCTGGTGTTCTCATTGGGGCTTGAGATAAATAGTCTCAGCATTGATCGGGTCGTTTAGTCCGATCATTTCACGGTGAAGTCCTGGTTTGGGCCCCCCTTAATAGCCCTCCCTCTGCAGCGATGGTCAGCTATCGCCCTTTGAGGGGGTTGACCCCTGAAGGTTTTTTGGTGGTGGCTGACCTATCTAGTGTGGACAGTGCATGCGTTGGGGGGTGTGTGCACGGCAGTGGATGCCTATAATAAGGTGCTGTCTGGTGCGCTCGACTCCCTTGCACCAGCCCGTGTACAACCCAGGTCTTCTCACTTGAGGGCTCCTTGGTATGATGGGGAGCTCAAGGTAATGAAGACTTTGGGTCGGAGATTAGAGCACTGCTAGCGGAAGTCCGGCCTGGAGGTAGACAAACTGGCCCTGCATGTGCACTACAGTGTATACCAGGGGGCAAACAATCATAAGAAGGCAGAATTCCTGTCCAGGGAGATTGCTGCCGGGAGGAACCGACCAACTGTGCTCTTTCAGACTGTGGACAGGCTTCTTCATCCTTCCTGTCTACAGCTGAAAGTAACCTTTTTGAATGCATTGTGCGAGGAGTTTGCTCAGTTCTTCTTGGACAGAGTGCCTGCCATCAGGCAGAGGGTTCTGCTAGTGGACCAGACTTTGGCTGACAGTGGTCACCATGGGAGACCAGAGAGCACTCTGCCTGGTTGGGGTGAGTTTAGAGTGGTAGAGGTGGCTGAGGTCAGTGAGATTGCCTCCAAGCTTCGGCACACCTTTTGTGAACTGGACCCGGTGCCAACTCATTTCTTAATGAGATGTGTTGACTCCGTTGGCCTGGTGTTTGCCTTGATTGTCTGGTGTTCCTTGTTGGAGGGAGTTTTCCCCGATGTCTTGAAGGAGGCATTGGTGAGGCCCCTTCTGAAAAAAACACCATTGGACCCTGACATCAAGGCAAATTACCATCCTATCTCCAATCTCCCATTTTTGGGTAAGATTGTGGAGAAGGTGGTGTCGCTTCAGCTTGAGGAACATCTCGTGGCCCATGATCTGTATAAGGGTTTCATGCGAGGCATAGTACAGAAACTGCTCTAGTTCGGGTGCATAATAACCTCCTTAGGGCTAGAGCTCAAAGGGAGGGGACAATTCTTGTTCTCCTCGATCTCTCTCTTCAGCATTTCATTTGGTGGATGTTTGAGTGTTACTTGACCACCTAAGAGAATTCTGCGGACTCGCCGGCACTGTAATCTGCTGATTTGAGTCTTTTCTATATAACAGGAGGCAGAGGGTAGTGATGGAGAATTTCTCCTCCTCCCCTGGCCACCTGTCATGTGGAGTTCCCCAGCGTTCGGTCTTGTTGCCGATGTTGTTTGCCATGTATATGCTGCCCTTGGGAAAGCTCATTAGGAAGTACAGTCTGGGTTTTCACTGCTATGCTGATGATACCCAGCTGTATCTTTCCTTTGCCCCTGGAACATCTTGTGCAGTGGAAGTGCTTAACAGCTGCCTTGATGAGATCAATGACTTGGTGGCCTCCAGCTGGTTGCGACTGAACCCCGGTAAGACTGAGGTACTGGTGGTGGAGTCGAACAGAGGGCGTGATAGGTTGGCCTCTGGTGCAGAGACAGGGCTTTGTCATGGCTCTGTACCATTGAAGGCCTCCTCTAGGGTGCGTGATCTGGGCATTATTCTTCACAGTGGATTGACACTTGAGTTTCAGGTGGCGTCCGTTGTCTGTACCAGTTTTTATCATCTGAGGAATATCGCCAGGATAAAGCCCCTAGTTCCGTCACTGGACCTCCCCACTTTGGTACATACCTTCATGACATCCAGGCTTGACTACTGTAATGCACTCTATCTTGGGGTCTCTGGGAGTATCCTGCGTGGACTGCAGCTGGTGCAGAATGCAGCAGCGAGGCTGTTGACAGGACAGCCTAAGTAGTGTCACATCACTCTGGTGCTGCGTCAACTGCACTGGCTGCTGGTTAGGTGGAGGGTCCTCTTTAAGGTGGGTTTGCTCACCTTTAAGGCCCTACACTGCCTGGGCCCTGGCTACCTGAAGGACCTTCTTGCACCTGCTGTCTCGGTCTGCTCCCTCCGCTCCTCCTCTAGGGGCCTCCTCACAATTCCCAGGTTGAGGTTAAAAACTGCTGGCGACGGAGCATTTAGTGTCGCTGCCCCCGTCCTGTGGAATTCGCTTTCTTTAGCCATCAGGGAGACCCCTTCTGTAGAGGTATTTAGGGCCCGCCTCAATGCCTTCTTGTATAAACAGGCCTTCCTGGACTATGTTTTATAGCCCCAACTTGTCTTTTAGAAATGGATGTTTAATTTAGTTTCTACCTATTCTGATTTTAGTTGCTGTTGAGGGTAGTAAATTCTGTTTTAACTGTTTGGTATATTGTATATAAATGTTTATTATCATGTTGTTTTTTATCTATTTTGATTGTTGTATGGTGCCCAGAGCCTCAGGGATTGGCATCTCTTAAATAAAACTTGTCTTGCTTTGCCATTCAACAGCCAAAGAGGTGAAATAATCCTCATTGTATACCTAGAGCATTGGGCTGAATGTCTTAATGCGCTAACTGGCTACGCAAGAAGGCAACTTCACAGAAGGAGTCTGCTAATGTAAACAAATAGTCTAAGCATGCACTCCAGCCACTCACACTGTTTAAAATGCACCAAAAAGGTGAGTTTCCAAACATTTTTACAATAGCAGTATTACAATGTGAAGTGTAGGGTATCTTCTGGAGTTATTGACCTTGGAAAAGGGTAGGGGCCTTTGCTTCACCTCGTGTCCTTTGACAGCTTCCAAGTCAATAACAGACCAGGAGAAGCTCACTTCATCAGGTAATATTGTTTAAATTGGGTGGCAGTTTCTAGAGTTTCAAAGTTGTAACTGTACTCCTTGTACTTCGCTATAAAATATTGCCATGTTGTACACCCAGAATAAATAGTAAGCAAAATTATGTGAATTACAGTTAACTTATTTAAATAACAAAATAATAGATTAAGACATTAGTCTCTCTTTTTAATCTGAGTGAGAATTTTCTTAAAGGGAAACTCCTGTACCACCCCAAGTGCAGCAGCTGCTGTAGAAATGCCCAATTAGGGTTTTTAACATAAAACAAATTATTTTATTTACTTGCTGTCTGGTGGTTTTAATTAGAAAGACCCACTCCATCTATAATGGCTGCAGAGCCCTGGTGGATATTTCGCACACCCCGGATGGCTTCTACCACAAAGGTTATGCTAATGAGGGCTATCAACAAATGGCAGAGTTGGCAGCTCTCATTAGCATAACCATCATGGCGGAAGCCATCCGGCGTGTGCGAAATGTAGACCCGGAGCTCTTCAGCCATTATATATAAGGCGGGTCTTTCTAATTTCATAGGAGTTTCCCTTTGAGTCTTTTACTCAGATGCATACTAGTTGGTATTTATCTTGTGTTAGGCATGTACTTTTAATTATTGTACATTTTAAAGCAGCAGTACTACCTAATCAGAAAGTGATCTGTTACGACTGTTGTAGTGCCACAGAAAATATGGCGGCTGCTATCTAGTACTACTGCTGTCAATGCAGCAGGCAGCAGAAATGTAAATAAAAACATAGGATAACTGAACAAATTACAGGGTGATAGTACAATGCTGGCGGGAAAGAGTACCGGGTACAAGCTTAGCAGAGCACAGGGAATAAACCGTCAAAAAAGCACACTTTTTTCATATTGTACTACTGCTTTAAATTCAGAGAAACGTGTCATAAATGCAAATTTAGTTTTTATTGTCTTTATTGTAAGGTATTATATGCATCATACAAATTCAGGAAACCAAAAAACTTAAATGTCACAAGAAAGGGTAGAAAGTGTTTGAAACATAGCAACATAGACTTTGACAGCAGATAAGGACCGCTTGGCCCATCTAGTGTGCCTCCTGCACCCTTCTGAATATAGATTATCAACTCCAGGGGGGTGCATGTTGGGCAGGGGGCAACATTCCATATGACACAAAAATTAAGTGCCACAGGCAGCAGTAGAGTTTATGCACACCCGGTCCAGAAACCTGTACCTGATGCACCAGAGTTATCCACCCACACCACAAGGCTAGCTTGGCGGCAGCAGACACACCCGTCCCTCAAAACCCCTTCATTGTCCCTCTCCTTCCCCTCACTATCCCACCCCTTCCTGACACAGTCCACTACCCTCACGTTTGTGTACAGTTGTTACCCTTGCAGGGTAGCCCAAGAACATAGCGCCCAATATGAGTCACCGTTTTTACCTGGTGCCCATATTCTGTTGCTGTACTGATGGTATACCCTCCTTTCCTCCAGTGAGTACATATTGAGGTCTCTTAGTCTATCCTTGTATGTTTCGTGATGCAAGCCATGCACCATCTTTGCCACCCTTCTCTGGATGGCCTCCACCTTGTTAATGTACCTACGCTTATGTGGTCTCCAGTACTGCATGCAGTTTTCCAGGTGAGGCCTTAGCAGTGTTTTATACAATGGCATCACCCCACCTCCTACTAGTAATACCTCCTGCCTATGCTCCCCAGCATGCCACTGGTCCTTCTTGCAGCCTTTGCACACTGCTTTGGTACCTTAAGGGCATTAAATATGATAACCCCTAGGTCCCTTTCCTCTTTGGTGACAGCACCTCCCCTCATCCTGTAGCTCTCCCTAGGGTTCCCCCTACCCAAGTGCATTATCTTGCGCTTTTTTGCACTGAACCTCAGTTGCCACACCTCTGACCATCTTTCGAGCTTCTCAAGGTCCCTCTTCATTTTCTGAACCTTTTCTGGAGTATCCACCCTGTTGCAGATCTTGGTGTCATCTGCTGATAGGCAGACCTTTCTTTCCAGCCCCTCTGCAATGCCACTAATGAAGACATTGAACATGGCTGGTCCCAAAACTGATCCTTGTGGTGTCGCACTTGTCACCCGTCTCTCCCCGGATTGGATCTCATTTACCACCGCCCTTTGCCTTCTGTTTGTCAGTCAGTTTCTAACCCAGTGTATCACCTTATGCCCCATGCCCAGGCTACTCATGTTGTTAACCAACTTTCTGTATGGGACAGTATTGAAGGCTTTGCTGATATCTCAGTAGGTAACGTCTTTGGCCCCTCCCTGATTCAATTTCCTAGTCACCCAATAAAAAAATTCTATCAGATTCATTTGACAAGACCTTCCTGATGTGAATCCTTGCTGCCTTAGATCCTGGGCACAAGTGGATTCCAGGTGTGCCACTGTCCTTTCTTTCAGCAGTGCCTCCATGATGTTCCCCACCGCTGAAGTGAGGCTGACTCACCTGTAGTTCCCTGCTTCCACCCTACTGCCACTTTTGTGCAGTGAGACTACATTCACCCTCCTTCTCCAGTCCTCTGGAACCACACCTGTGTTGAGTGACTCTGTGAAAGGGTGGCCAGAGGCGCTGCTAGTTCCCTGTGCAGCTCCCATAATATCTTCAGGTGTATGTCATCTGACCCCATGGCTTTATCCACCTTCAGCTTTGTGAGTTCCTCCAGAACTCTCTCCACTGTGAATGGACTGGTGTCCACTTCTCCCCCAATTGCCTCTGCTCTCCAACTGTGGTCCTTGACCCTCTCCCCTCCTCAGTGAATACTGAACAGAAGTATTTGTTCAGTATTTCTGCCTTGTCTAAATCCTCCCCCTTACACTGCCCCTCCTCCCCTTTGAGCCTCACAATCCCACTCTTCATTTTGTTTATGTACCTGTTGAATGTCTTGTCCCCTTTTTTTCACAGTCTGTGCTAAACTCTCTGTCTGTGGCTTGGCTTTCCTTACAACCTTCCCTGCTTCTCTCAGACATTCAAGGTACACATCCCTGTCCTCCTCCCTTTGGATTCTCTTATGCTTCCTGAAACTTGCTCTTTTAGTCCTTAGTCTCCCACCTCTTTAGAGAACTATAGTGGTTTCTTTCTTCTTTTTCCTTTGCCCACTATCCTAATGGATTGGTTAGTTACCTCCATAATGACTCCTTTTAGTCTCCCTCACTGTTTCTTCACCCCCTCTATTACTAGGGCTGCTCTTAAACATCTACACATTTCATTGAAAGATGGCCTCCTGATATCTAATACGTTTGCCTTTGTGTGGCTTAACGGAGTCCCTGGCTCCATGCCAGACCATTCCACAGTGTATAGATCTCCATACACAACGAAGCTCCACCATGCACTGTAGTGTTTATCATAGAGATGGAGGTTGGGGCCACCGGACACCAGGGAATGGCACAATATTGGGAACACCAGACAAATGCCACTAGACAACAGAATACTTTGCATGGGGTGGGAAGAAGGTGCCACTAGAAACCAGGGAGTGGTCCATATAGGATGAGTGGAAAGTGGGTGGCACTGTACATCAGGGAATGCATGTTACAGGATGAGGAGGGGGAGGCATCAGTCTTGTGCAGGGAAAGACTGTCCGTACTGGGGGGGGTATTGTTTGGGTGATGGCCATGCCAAAATTCCACAACAAAACTCTTCCCAGCCTGCTAGTGGTTTGAAGATGATGCCCAAAACAAAACTAGCATATTGATATGCAACAAAACTGGGTAACTCAGCATATAGAAAATACTGAATGGGTAACTATGCATAGTCAGAGTGTTCTGCCACAGAGGGCATGTGATTCTCTCTGACCTTGAGGATGAAGCTCGAGTGGTCCATGGGAATCAGAACCCCGAGGTGGCACAACACACTGGTTATACATAAAGTTGCTCATCCTGTGTTTTTATAGTATATATTATTATGTAAAATATGTGCATTGTTGTTTTTATATTTACTGGTTAGTGGTTATAAACCACTGCCAGTGAGTGCCCAACAGCTTCATAAACCACATGTGTTCTTTATGGAGCTCCATAAACCATGGGCAGAACAGTACTGCAGCATCACCTGAAAGACCACTGAACAAGCTGTCCTCGTGCTGGATGTTCACAAGTGCTACACAATCGGTCACTCAGTGTGAGACAAGCTTGTCAGCAGTAACAGTTACCCTCGCAAAGCGTCAAAGACAATTTAAACCAAAAAACAGTAAATGAAAAAATAAAACATGGAGAAGTGTGATTCTATGGGGATTTTATGCACCATCTCGGTGTGTGATGCTCATAGAAACCCCTCAGGCTTCATGGGGCATCACACACCTCGGGGTGCATAAAATCCCCATAAATCACACTTCTCCATGCATTATTTTATATTTCTCTTTCACAGTGTCACATCTGAAGGATTTTGATACTGTGCCCCTGGAACTGCTCTTGGCTTCCATAAGGTGTTTATGTTGTTATGTTAATACTGTATAATCTATGCCTTACTACGGTCGTATGCTGTGTTGAATCTGTAACATTACTGCTCTTATCTCCCACAAGGTGTTTATTTTTGTTATGTTAATACTGTATAATCTATGCCTCATCATGTTTTGTATACTGTGTTGAATCTGTATCCTCACATGAACTGTAACATGTCTAATTTGTACAATGTCGTTGTATGTACCTAAATCTATTATTCCTGTTCTCTCCCGGGTCGTACCTGAAAATAGGCAATTGTCTTGTCTAGTGTACCTACCAGGTTAACAAAAGCTAAATAATAATAATAATAGTGAAATTAACTTGTGCATGTCTTTAGAGGTTTTAGAATGCTGTTCTACCACAGAAGGGTACAGTCACATTCCATGACGTTTGAACTGCGGTACAACAGCATTTTGAAAACTATGGGTTTCTATGTGGTATAGTACTTTACTATACACTGTATCACTGCTACTGTATGCTTAGCCTTGCTCTTAATCCACCTGTGACCAGGACTGTTGAACCCCATGTGGTATCCAACCAAGCAGCTGCTTCTTTTGCAGCTTCATCTGCATGTTCCAGCTTGCTGTTTTCCTCATGGAAATGGAAGGGTCTGCATTTTTAGGAGCAACTGACATGATTGCTAGTTCCAGGCAGGCAACTCACAACATGATGGTGCCTACCGCAGAAGCTATTTTAGCCACATTTCACATATTTTGGTTTGCATAAAGAGTTTAGTCCATAAAGCCTGGCTTATAATTTCCTTGTGCAAGTCAAGTGGCTACTGAGCACTGCAGCCCTAGCCCTAAAACAGCATAATGATTATGCTAGGCAAATAGCCCCATACATGTTTACCTGCCAGCAAAGATGATCCAAGTATATTTAGGTGTCCCCCTCCCCGATCCCCTGCAATGCCCACAGAGTGCCTGCAGCCTCATCCCCTACCAAATGTCATCATTATGGTGTTTTTATGGGTTATTTAATGACTGAGAGGGTTCTTGCACAATAAATACCAGTTTACAAAAATGCACCAGATAGGATCTGGGGCTGCAGCAGTGAGTAGGGAAATGGGCAGACTAGGTGGGCCATATGGTTGTTGTCTGCTGACAGATTCTGTGTTAAATTAGGGCAGAAATAGCCACAAAAAATAAGATGACAGGACCTACAACTACACATGTGGATGTGCAGACCAGTTACATTTCACTGATCTTAGATTTTTGCAGGCCCACCATTGCAGTGATGGTGCTGTACTTGCAGTGCTGAATACCCAAGTTTCAAGTGTTATCTTGGGAGTTGGAGGATCAGCAAGAGGGAAGAAGATTGAGTTCCTGCTGGATTGCTCATCTCAGGGTGGGGTGGAGCAGAGTTTGGTGCTTGCCAGATACTATCAGTGGCTGAGGATAAGCAGGCTGAAACCACCAGAGTTGGGAAGAGGAGAGGCAGATGTCAGGTGTACAGCACATGGGGGCATGCTGCACTTCAGGGGGAGTACTAGGAAAATCTGTGCCCTGGCTGCAGGATGACTCCAGCTACCTATACACCTGTACCTGACGACCCAGACTGTGCTGCCTCTGAGGGATAGCAAGTCCTGGTGGGTGTTGGTTGGGGTGGCCTGTATAATGGAGGCTGCCAGTGCATGAGGGAGAAATAAGACTAGCTGGGAAAAATAATTAGTTGACAGTAAAATTACTTTTAAAATGCTTTGTTGTTTAACCATCACATAAACATTTTGGTGTAATGTTGGTGTTAAAGGGACACTTGTCAATCCTTTTTGCATTATATCATTTATAATTGAAAAAATATGTTTAATGATTGCTTACCTTCTCTATAATTCACTCAAGTTGTTAGTTGTTTTAACCACTGTGCTTTTTTTAGCTTAACTGAAATGCATGCAGATAGTGTATGTATTCTCATTTGGTTGCAAATTCTTGATCTACTCTTGTTGCATGCTTCTTGAACTTTAGGAACACCCCCAAAGAGTGCATTTACTCATGATACAATAGTCTCCTTTCCTCCCACTGCACCGTGAGTGTCTATGCTGTGTTGGGAGTATTCACAGTTTCTAGGAAGACGCAAAGAGAGTTGAGGACGTGTCCGTTGAACTTCATGATAGAATAATATGGTCTAGTATGGGCTTCAGTTTCATTTCTAAACAGTGTATATGACCTTTACCTTTCTTTTCTGAACACATTCAGGATTTAACTCCCAAGAAATTATGAAAAAGTTAATGTTTGAGAAAGATGAAGACTTCACTCTGTTTAATTCAATGAGCAGAAATGAAAGTACACCAGCAGCCTCCTGAAGAAAGCTCCACCACCAGTAGATAAATGTCCTAAGATATGGAAGGGGGGTGTAGTGTTGAATTGTGGTTAGTTGGACCTTCTTTCCATCATAATATTGTCTCTGAAACTGTGAAGCAGGATATCTGCGTTCAACACAGCCACAGCCTCTGACTCACTGTGTGTCCCTGAGAAAGTGATCTTGATCTCCATTGAGCTTCTGCTCCAAGTTGTAAAATTAAATAAAGATGGACCCCACTGAAATGTTGCATCTCTAGGGTTTTCTTGGTCATTATGTGATAAAACACTATTTGACACCATGCTGCTGACTGGGGAAGGGGGGGTCAGCTTGAAAAGGAATATGAACAGTGAATAATGAATAGCAGAGTATCTGAGGTGCAAAAATATTTGCCAGTGAAAATTTGAAAAAAGGTACTTGTACACCCCTATGTGATGGCTTCCAGGACTCCCTAAACCTCATTTAAAAAAAATTAAAATGCACACCCCATCCCCTTTCTAAGTCCTGCTCTACTTGCAGATTTGTGCGGCTAGTCAGGTCAGAGGCTGAGAAACTGATATGAGGGCAAGAGCATGTTCTGAGTACCAGATTTGCCTAGTTCAGTTCTCTGGGAGGGCACTGAAGCTACACAGGGATGGGTCCATCACCCCATTGTGGCACACGGGTCTCTTCTGGAAAGTTTTAATTTACAATTGTGCCCTAACTGTGAGGATATTTTACACTGAAAGATTAAAGTTTACTCAAGAAGGTACTTAAATTGCATTTTAGGTGCATTTGCAGAGTACGGGTACCCAATTTGAAGTGTATATACTATAATTCCAAGGCACTTCAATAAAATTTTTGGAACACACTCTAAAGGTGCTTTTCTGGAGTAATGCAGGAGTGTCCCAACTGAGAAGGTACTCCATTGAAGGTATATCAGGAACTACTATAAGGTACTTCATTAGCATTTTTACAACACACTCCCAGTTTACTCAGCACTTATCAGTCGATTGCTTGATAGTTACCATAAAGTTGCTTGAATTTTTAGTGGCACATTTGGAACAAGTACCCAGTCTATGTGCTAGTAGGTGACTACAAAATTACAAACAATTGACTCCAGCTGGGCAAGGGAGTCTTTACTTGCATAAATGCAGTTTATTTCAGGTAGTCATTTGGGACTTACCTCTGCCTCCTGTTTAACATTCAGGCCATCCCAAAGGGCAATACCGGCAGGATGCAGTCTACCCCAGACAGAGACTAGTTTCTGGTTTTGGGGATGGAGGGGTACCTCAGGATGCCTCAGTCAGATGTGTGGCACCTTCAGTGAGGAGTGGATGTGCTCCTACAGCTTACCTGGACTCCCAGCTGGGTAGTTTCTAGCAGCACTGCGCAAATGAGCTGGTTAAGAATTAATTATTCTTAACTAATAACTATACTTACTATGTGGTGTACAGTTACTTATCAGCTAATGTTCAACAAGTTGAATATTTTTCATGAATTATTTATTGCATAAGCTCAACTAGTAATTAATGAATACCAAACTAATACTCAATTCATGGGGATTAGTTAATTCTTAATTAGGAAATAGGTCAATGACTAACTGCTGAAACTGTTAAGAATTAGTTAGCAGTAGGTTGAGCTAGGAGGAGTTAGCCACTAACTCATCTGCATGTGAAAAAATCAACCAAAGCAAAACTGAGGAATAATTGAACATTAACTAATTATTAGTGATTTGAGGCAGTTAAGCATTTGGCCTATTTTTTGTATAAGCTCAACTAGTAATTAATGAACGCCAAACTAATACTCAATTCATGGGGACTAGTTAATTCTTAATTAGGAAATAGGTCAATGACTGCTGAAACTGTTAAGAATTAGTTAGCAGTAGGTTGAGCTAGGAGGAGTTAGCCACTAACTCATTTGCATGTGAAAAAAATCAACCAAAGCAAAACTGAGGAATAATTAACAATTAACTAAGTATTAGTGATTTGAGGTAGTTGAGCATTAGGCCTATTTTTTTATATGGGTATACTTGGGTCACCTTACTGTAGCACCCCACCCACTAAGAAGCCTTATTTTGGCTCTTTGCAGAAAGTAGAAGTCAACATTTGATTCACTCTTGCCCTGACATTTGAGAGACCCAGAAGAGGAGGCTGAGTCAATAGCATGACTGGACATAGTAACAGTTTGAGACATAAAGCTAGAGACAGAGTCAGTGATCCATAAGGAAAGTGTTGCTTGCACTCAATAACCTAAATTTAGCCTGCAAGAGCTCATGGCAGGCCATCTTGGCCTGAGGCTTGAACTGACTAAAAGTCCTCCATCTTGGGTGAAGAAGCATGTAGGAGGATAAGTAGTGGCCCTATTCTATAAAATATTGACCATTTCATGCTATTATTTACTCATACAAAAACCTTTTTATTATATTACGGTAGCACGGTAGTACTACCATAGTTAGGGTTGAGGAGCCCTTTTAAGGTTAAAGGGTCAAACTTTGCACCTTAATAACTTTGGCACCATTTAACAGATTTGCCTGAAATTTGGAAAGTTTGATCAAGAAACATACACCTTGGGATCTCCCAAGTTTTGTACCAGTCGCATATACGGCTGTGGAGTTATTAAGCATGATCTGCACACGCGTGGACGCTATTTGATGAATTCTTTGCCGTTGCCCACAGGTTGCACGTTTTGCACCAGTGGTCCAAAATCTTCAGGGAACATGCAGCCAGGGTACCCAATGTGCCTTTCAAAGATTTCGTGAAAAAATATTAAACGGTTCAAAAGTTATTCAAAAAACAAGTTCCCATTATAAGTCAATGGGAAAAGTTACCAAAAAGTTTTACACTTTCGCAAATGCACTTTTTACTTTCGCAAATGGCCCCAGTACTTTCACAAATCCACCATTTTATTTTCAGTTGGTGATCAAAAAAAATGCTAGGCATTTAAATTTGGGATCATCTAGGGACACAATTATTTTTGTGTTCACCTAGTCGGAGCCTGAGGATGCTAGCCATGTCTTTATTTTCATGTTAAACACCCCAGAAATATGTTTTCAAAGTTCTGGAAAAGTACTTTCATAAATTACTTTCCAGTGCTCATGACACTATGAAATCTGTTGAAAGCTTCATAAATCACGAAAGTACTTTGCAACACTATGGCAAAATGACAGGAGTTCTTTGCCACCTTGCTGCAAAAGAACGGATAGGTCTTTTGGCCTGAAATTTGGAGGGAAGGCAGCCAACATGGCACAGATGTGCCTTTTAGTGGTTTGGTGAAAAAATATTGTACGGCTCCAAAGTTACGGTACTCCAAATTTGATGCTTTTTACCATAGACTAACATGGTGGCGTACGCCGTGCCTTTCGGGGCTCGTATCTCAAAAACGGTGCGAGATACAGATTTTTCATTGCGACTTGGGCTATGTAACACAAAACGGTAGCCAGGAAAATAATGATTTCTGTGAAATTAAACATTTTTTCTACGTCGTACGGTTGCTGAGATATTTGCAATTAAGTACTTGCAATGCTCGTTTTAAGCTTCCATTGCCATTACAATGCATACATTCTTTGTACACACTGTGTTTCTCTGTGTAGTTCTCCAGCAGAAAGAGGGTATGTGCTTCTGTTACTGTTACAGTTACTGTTTCCCCTTGCATTTATGTACCTGCTACTGTTGCTGTGTGCGTCACCGTGTGTGTTACCCTTTACGTTGTCATTTGCCCTTGCATTTTTGTTACTGTTACCATTTGCACTTCCACCTTGTGTTTGCATTGCTGTTCCTGTTACTATGTCACAAGACATCATGTGGCGGGAGCGCGGGGTCATTTGGGCCCCACGCTCCCACCGCTGAATTGCATTCACTATTTCTCCTCATCATTCTCAAAAGGAAGGGAAATTAGAGGCAAAAAACTCAGTTTAATGCATCAGTTAGGGTTGTTCCACAGCGACAAAAGTAAGAAATTTGGTATTGAGGTTGAAACCCCTGGACACCTCAGCCTGCCCCCGCTGGCATCGGGGTGCGTAGGGGTCATTGGTCCTAACTCGCCCCATTCTCCCATACCTCTGCTTCTTTACACATGTGATGTGGTGAGAGTTGAGTCGATGACCCCAACGCCGCACCCGATGCCGGGTTGGGGGGGCTGGAGGTGTCCAGGGTGGGGTTTCAGTCCTAATACCGAATTTCCTTACTTTTGTCACTGTGGAACAACCCTAACTGATGGATTAAATGGAGTTTTTGCCTCTAATATATATATATATATATATATATATATATATATATATGTATATATATATATATATGTATGTATGTATGTATATATGGAAACTATTACCCAGTCTTGGTGGTGTGAACCTGGGCACACAAGGGAAGCAAAATAACTCTGTAAAAAGAGTCTGCAGCATTTCTGTTTGCACATTTGAATACCATAGCTAGCTAGCTCAGATAGTGTTAAGGGTAACAAGTGAATAACACAGCATATCTCTGTTGTTAATGTTATCCAAAGGAGTTTATTATTTAACTCTTACTAATAGTATTGGTTTTGGTGATAATTTAGATGAATATCTGACACTGGTGACACAGTTGCTTTTTTTCTAAACATAGGATGAATTTACATATTTCAATCCAATGGAGTGTGTAAACACTGTGGCATAGATATTCAATGGGGTTGTGCATGGCGCAACCCCCCCAATGCACCCTGGTGCGATATTCAAAGGGGCAGGTTGCGCGGCGCAACTCCCGATGTGCCATGGCACATTGGTAATGTATGCAGCGCAGATGCAGGGGACGTGCCCATGCATATGTGGCACATCCCGATATTCAGCCGGGATATAGGGCGCTGCTGGTGCAACCCCCTATGCACCCCGCACTGGTGCTCAAGGATTGAGCCGAAAATAAAGGCTCAGCGCTGGCCACCCTGGGCGGGCGGCCTGTATGTAAGACTGTATTGTGGGTGGCCACTGCCCAGCAGGAACACTGTCCACAAGCACCCGCACCCTCCCTGCTAGTCTAGTGGACCCCCTCCCTCCCCGTATGCCCGATCGTGGGCTGCTGTAAGATTAAATATTAACCAGGTGGTCTAGTGGTTCCCTCCCCATATACCTGATTGTAGGCTGTTGTAATATTAAATATTAACCCGATGGTCTAGTGGTTCCCTCCCCATATGCACGATCGCAGGCTGTTGTAATATTAAATATTTACTTGGTGGTCCAGTGGTACCCCCCCTACCCCGCCACCCAGCACCCCCCCATCATTGGTGGGCGGCAGCACCCCACCCGCATACCGCCCAGCCACCCACCGAATGACA
Organism: Neoceratodus forsteri; assembly: GCA_016271365.2. Taxonomy (NCBI): domain Eukaryota; kingdom Metazoa; phylum Chordata; order Ceratodontiformes; family Ceratodontidae; genus Neoceratodus; species Neoceratodus forsteri. The sequence continues at coordinate 68,593,280 of CM028133.1, forward strand.
GCGTACAGTATGATCTGTATGCCTATTGGTCCACAGTGTGGACCAATGGGCTTGCAGACCATACTGTACTACACAGGACCAGATATGTGAATGAATGCATTCATTCACATATCTGGTCCTGTATAGTACAGTATGGTACTCATCGTGGGCTGTTGTAATATTAAATATTAACCTGGTGGTCTAGTGGTTCCCTCCCCACATGCCTGATTGTAGGCTGTTTGAATATCTCCCTGTCTTTGCCCTGACACATCTCTGATGCGCTGCACCCCCACTTGTGCCAGTGCCCGACGCAGTCTGAATATCTGGGCCTATGTATTTATATTTTATTTATAGTTCCCCTAGAAGAAGCCAGACATGGTGAAACATTGGGGTCTTGTGAAATAAAAAAATTACTTTCATGATAAATTTGTTTAGTGTGTTTAACTTCTTGCAAGTTTGATTGGCCAATGTTTCACCTTCTTTCTTTTTTTTTAAATTCAGTAAACTTTATTCAAGATCAGAGCATTACAGGAAAATGTATAGCCAATGCAATAATAGTCGAGAAACGGAACATGTCATGATGCCATGGAATTACATCAGCAAAAATGTATTTTCTACTATGCTAAATCCCCTATCTTCCCCTACATTCACCCTCACCCACCTCCCTCCCACAGAAGACATGACCATACAGAACTGGTGTAATGTGGGCCATTGCTGTTAGGCCTAACTGAAGACATCCCAGGCTGCCATGTTGTGCGAGGAGATGGGAGCCAGCATGGACTGTAGTATAAAGGTAGGTTTCCTTGATTAGACTGATGTATCTACTCCATGCTGAGTAATCGAGGTTAGGGCATATATTTTGCCCCATTTTATATCAAAGCTAGTCGGAGTGTGTCTCAGACATGCTAGCATTTTTTTCTAGATGTAGATTACTTAGGAACTCATTTAGTCATTCCGGATAAGAAATCAGAGCAGAATCCTTCCAATGCTTTAATACAAGTTTTTTGACCGAGTGAGAGATAAGGGACATGGCATACCTTCTTTCACAAACTGGAATGCGGGAATAGTCCCCCAGTACACAGATCTCAGAAGTAAATAGGGATTTCAGCCCCAAAAAAGGAGGTCCAATTTAGCCTGTATGGCATGCCATAGAGGCCTGATGGAGGGGCAGTTCCAAAACATGTGCAGTAGGGAACTTACACCTTTACCACACTGGTTACATTTTGGGTCCTACAACTTGCCCATATGTGCGAGTTTAGTTTAGTAAAATAGAGGTTGTGCAGTATATAAAACTGCATAATACAGAGTTTGTCATTGGAGGTATAGGAATAAACCCCTTGTCAGATTTTGTCCCAGTGTAATTTGCTGTCAGGAAACTGAGCTGTCCAATATGGTGAGTCTACCTGAGTGGCAGGGAAGAAAGACGAGTATAGTGTTGCTGAAATTTGAGACACCGCATGCAGGTTACAAGCCAAGGAGCTTAGCTGCACCAGGAGGTCTGACTGGTCAATGTTCCATGGGCCTGTCCCCAGCTAAGTAAGTAATAAGTGTCTAATTTGGAAGCCTCTGAAGACTTGGTTAGGCGGAGATGCAGGGAGGGCAACAATGCTGGGGTATTCTTAATTCTGCCTTGATCTACCAGGTCAGAGACTTTCAGATCCCAAAGAAGAGGAGCCTGGGGGAGGTTTCAAGTACTGGGCATCTAATATAAAATTGGAATTTAAGGTAAAGCGGTTGTGTGATATTCTTGGTGTTATCATACTTAAGGGCCTTTCAAAGTTGAGCATGCACCTTCGCAGACGTGTAAATCAGATAGCTCCCTATTAGGGGTGGTCAGTTTTTGAAGGAACATGCAGTAGGCTAACGGGGGAAATTCCAATCTGTTGAATCATTTGGCATTCCATATGAAGCCAAGATGGTATATACTGTATGTTATACCGGGTTGTGGAGAGGCCAGGGGGTACCAACAAAGATATTTGGCTAAGTGACTGGCAAGATAATAGTAGAAAAAATTAGGTAGTCTAAGCCCTCCTTGTTGTTTAGGGGCTCCGAGCCAATCATAGGACCTTCAAGGGGGGTTTTGACTTCCCAGAAGAACTTGGATATTATCTGGTGCAATTTGTGAAACCAAGCTTGGTGAAGATAGAAGTTAAGCATATTTAGAGGATAAAACACTCTGGAGAATATTCATTTTGATGATGCTAGTTATGCCTTGTAGTGATAAGTATAAGGGGACCCATCTATCTAAATCTTGTTTAATGGTTCCTAGCAGGGTGTCCAGGTTAGCCTTTCTGACCTGTGCCATATTGGCAGATATCTTAAGTCCGAGGTAGTAAATTGAGACGACCATTTCATCTGTAAGCCTGCTATCTTTGCTTTGTGGTTATGGGGATTTAGTGGCATAACTGATGATTTTCCAGCATTCAGTTTGTAGTTGGACAAAGCCCCATATGAGGCTATGACAGCGAGGGCAGCCGGCAATGAGGACGCTGGGTCTGTAATATGGAGCAAGATGTCATCAGCATATGCTTATAGACATAAGGGCTGATCTCCGACCTGGATGCCCTTGATTGGAGGGAATGCTTGAGCTAGAATAGGAGTGGTTCAAGGTAGAGATTAAAGAGTAGTGGAGAGTGGGGACAACCCTGACAGGTTCCTGAATAAAGGGGGAATGAACTGGAGGAAAGCCAGTTACAATAGACTTTAGCTGTGGGGCATGCATAAAGGACTTGTACCCATTGTACAAATTGTTGTGGGAAGAAAAATGTAATTAAAGCTGCAAACAGAAACGTCCAACTAACCCTGTCAAACTCTTTCTCTGCATTCAGGGAGACCAGGGCCATAGGGCATGGTGCTACCCTGGATACGGAGAAAATGTGGAAAAGCTTCCTAAGATGGTCAGAGGAGGGGCGACCAGCAACAAATCCTACCTGCTCAGGACTTAACAGCAGTAACCAGACTTTTTCTATCCTCGCTGCCAAGATTTTGGCAAACAGCTTAATATCGTAGTTTATAAGTGAGATTGGACAATAATTACTGACCAAATTCTTGGGCTTATTAGGTTTTGGGAGGACTATAATCATGGCTTCTAGTAAGGAGGGGTCAGATAAACCAGAGTTGCAGAGGTGGTTAAACACCCTTAGTAGGACCTGAGAGAGCTGCTCTTGAATTCCTTTGTAAAAACTGGGGGGGGGGGGCATCTGGTCCCGGGGCCTTGTCACTTGGTAGCGAATGAATGGCTTCTGACAATTCCTGCTGAGTTATTGTTTTCAACAGGGAGTCCGCATTGGTTTGTGAGAGGGAAGGGAATGGGAGTTTAAGTATGACTGGATTTCTGAAACATGGGGGGCAATTGGTGGATGGGAGTATAGAGCCCTGTAGTAAGCTTCAGACTCTTGGACTATTGCCCGTGGGGTGGTTAGAAGAGAGTGGTCCTTAAGAGAATTGAGGACAGGTACTATTCTGGATTCCTCCTGTTTTCTTAGGCAAAGTGCCCATAGATGGCTACCTTTGTCCCTCTACTCGATGAATCTAGCGTGGGTTTTAAAGAAGGCGTATTGAGCTTGCTCTTTCAGGGAATAGACATATTGGTTCCGTAATTGTGTTAACTGTATCAGAACTTCATCGGTTGGGGAAGAAGGGAGCTGGTCCTCCAGATTTTTAATCTTTAATCTTTAATTCTTTTTATGTTGATTGTGCACATGCGCAAGAAACATGTTGCGGCAGTTTTCTCCACAAGCAGGTTGTGGAGGTGCAGCAGTGTTGTGGCCAATGCCCCCACAGCCTGCAAAGGCTTGTTCTGCTTCCCCCAATGCCATGGCAAGCTGCTGCTGACACTAGTTCAGCCAGCGTGTCACAACCTTCTAAAAATGTAGCCGCTGCAATCAGGGGTTGCCTCATCATTGCAGCGTCAGTCATCCGCTGCAATGAGAGAGTGACCCATCATTGCAGGGCGGAATATAAAAACCCTGATATTGTTTGTGAACTTGGCGGTGGCTTGCGGCCGTGTTCACAAACAATATAACCCCCCCACCATGTTTTGTTGCCTACGGAGGCCCCAATCCCCATTGGCTTCAGTGGCCCAGTGTTGATTGTGCTGATGGGGGAGCCCACTCCCTGTTGGCATTATGTCAAACCCCCCCCGCTATTATTGTCTGCCGATGGGGTGCCCAATCCCCGTTGGCATAATGTGAAATCCCACTCTTTAGTTGTGTGCCAACAGGGGTGCCCAATCCCCCGTCGGGTACTACTGGCCCCCCACAATGAAAGAGTCTGGTGGCATGCTGGGAACCCACCCCAACATGCCACATGCCCCTGTAAAACACGAAACGGTCCCATGATGTCTTTTTTGTTTTTCCTACCCTGTAAAAAGGGAAACTGTCCCTCGGCGGTCTCCGTGGCTCCCACCCACAACCCACGTCCACCCACTGTGCACCCTGCTTCCCCCCCACCCCATACTTAGCTCTGGAGTCTGACGCGATGATCTTCAGTGGACCGGGAATATGTCTGCACTCTTCAAAGCCAACTGCGAACTGAGGAAATGTCGGTAAGCTGTATAATGGAATGAATGGGTTTTTTCAACTTTAATGTATATCTCAGGCATTGTTTGGAATTTTGGCACCACATTTTCAACATGGGGTTTTTGGGACCCCTCCTCATGAATTCTTGAACTGTCATGGCATTAATCGGCCCCGGAAGGTGATTTTGCGGTCACTGTGCGGAATCCCCTTTCAGGGACGATTAACGCAATGACAGTGCCTGAGTTCATGAGATGGGCTGTCAAAAAGCCTAGGTTGCAAATTTAGTGGAAAAAATCCATAAAATGACTGTTTTACGAGCGTGCATTGTGCTGTGCTGTTTGCACGCACGCTCGTAACTTTGCGAATGTGCAATATTGTCACACCAGATTTTCAACATTGCCATTTTCCCACACCTACTTATGAACAGTGCAGTTGTCATTTTTCCCATCCTGGCCGAAATGTGTTTTCACACTTCTGGTGCAGAATAGAGTGATCGCTGTGGGAAATCACTGTCTGGGACAGATTAAGAAAATGACAGTGATATTGTTTATGAGCAGAGGTCCTAAAATGCCTATGTTGAAAATTTGGTGATGATAGCCCATCAAATGACTGTGTTACAAGTGTGCGTTGCGCACTTTCCATGCACCCTTGTAACCTCGCGGATTTGTGATATTGTCATGCCAGATTTTCAACAACGGCATTTTTTCACACCTCCTTATGAGCAGTAGAGCTGTCATTTTTCACATCCTGACCGAAATGTGTTTCACAGTTGCGGCGCAGAATAACACGGTTGCTGTGGGAAATCAGTGTTCGGGACACATTAAGAAAATGAGAATGGCACTGTTCATGAGCAGAGACCCTAAAATCCCTATGTTGAAAATTTGGTGCCGAAATTCCATAACATGACTGTGTTACAAGCGTGCATTGAACTGTTTCCACGCACCCTTGTAACTTCGCAAATTTGTAATATTTTCACGCCACATTTCCAACAGTGGCATTTTTTTCACACCTCCTTATGAACAGTACAGCTGTCATTTTTCACATCCTGGCTGAAATATGTTTTTGCACTCCTGCCAGAGAATGACATGGTCACTGTGGGAAATCAGTGTTTGGGACAGATTAAGATCGAACGAGTGAGAGGGGGGAGTGACCGAGCTCAACCGAGCTGTGTCAGGACTGCTGCATGTAACCTCCCTGTTACCCGGGGTTACTAGAATCCCAGTAAGACCTAGTGGTAGGCAAGGAAGGCAGCTTGTGAAACTCCAGTTAAATGGATTTCACACTGTCTCACTCTGTTCTCAGTCTCAGCTGAGACTGAGGGATGACATCATTTTAGAACTGTCGCAGCTGCATAAGCCACACTGGAATGTTGCAGTTGCAGGTTAGAGTAGAATGCTGGGGATTTTGAACAGAGTCTGTGTGCAGTCAGAGAGAGAGAGAGAGAGAGAGAGACTGTAGTGCAGCAGAGTGTGTGCAGGCTCTCAGAGCATTAGGCTCTGTTTCAGAGCTACTTTTGTAGTAGGTGTGTGTTTCCACCTGAAGAGGAACACAAGAACTGGTAATTGAAGTGGTGGAGACCGCTGTCAATGGTTCAGAGCCCCATCCCTGAGGGGATGGGGGGAAGGGGTCTGCCTGTTTTCCAGGGGCAAACCCCTGGGTCCGGCTAGTGGAAAGAAGCTGCCTGTTTGAGTTGTGCTGAGGCACCTGAAGCTCTAAGAAGAAGATTCCTTGTGAGGAAATGTCTGTGGGGCACCTGCAACCAAAAGGTGAGTTCGCTCTGACAAAGGGCCAAGTGTTTTCACCTGAACAGAATGAGATCTAAAGGGACTGTTACTGTGGGGTCAGGAAAAGACAGCCAAGTGCAGTTGGAAGAATGTGGGGATTGGACTGCTTAATCAGTGGTGAGGCTAGAGTAATGGACAATGCCACTAATAAGTATGTTCAAGGCCAGCACAAATGGAAAGAAAGAAAGTGGGAATTGGACTGCTTAATCTGTGGGGGGTCTAGAGTAATGGACAATGCCATTTAATTTAAGTATGCTCAAGCCAAGCACAAATGGGAAGCTAGACAAGTAGATAGAATGTGAAATACATTTAGCAAGAATCTACATTGCAAAGCTTTAAAGGATGAGGTGTTTACTGTCCAGAGAAATGGCCGGGTATGAATTGTGGGAGCGAGAGGTGGGAGACCCCCCCATCAGTAGTAACCAAATTCACCTCTGCGGATTTGCTCTGAGATACCTTTTGCTTTCACTTAGGTACTTGGCTAGTGCCTGAGGAAAGTACCCAGACGTGGGATTAAGAGGAAGATTCCCTGATGGAGCCGAGGTGCTCTTAGGTGGTTTAGGGAGCCACCAGAAAATGTTTCCATGAAATATGGAAGGTGTCCAAGTGGCTGGGCAAGGAGCTGAGCCAGGAAAACCCAGACCAGTGTACAAGTTTGGGCTGTTTAACACAAAGCAGCTACAAGTCTGGGTTGTGTGCCCAGTGTGTTGTAGAGCCTGAGGGCTAAAAGACAGGATGTGTTCTGGTCTCTTTTACTCTGCATTACCAGAGTGTAGCCCGTGGGGGTCCATCTATGCTTTGTTTATTCAGTTTGGATATGAATAAAAGCCACACTTTAGAATCCCACTTCTGGTATTGTACATTACAGTTATTGCTCCCTGTGTTCAGAGTTACTTGGGTGCCCCTGTGCAGAGTAGCCAAACCTAGCCTATGTGCCGAGTGACATATACCTCCCCGAACCCAGCCCACCTGGTAGTGCTGTCAGAAACAAATGGCATACCAGCCCTGGGTTACAAAAATGGAGGCAACACTGAGGATTTGGGTTTGAAATTAAGGGAGGAAAGGTGCTCAGGCAATGGGTTAGTGTTTTGGCTATCTGGCAGTGGGTAGTCCAAAAATCTGAAGCAATGTTAACTAATGTGCTGCTGTGTGTTGTTGTCCATGTGCTGCTGTTAAAATGCCAACTGTTTACCGAGGAGCAGTAAAGCCTGAGAGTGTATGCCCTTGTCCTGCATCAAAATTACAGTGTTTTGCCAGATTTTTAAAGTGTCGTGACAAAGAAAAATGTGGAAAACTAGGGGTAGCAAAAGGAAAATTGTGCCCTGAACACTGGAAATGCTTTCTGGTGAACTAGAGACTTGTTGTGCTTAATGGCCATGAAAAATGGTTGAAATGGGCTCCCGCTGTGGAGTCAGTTGAGAAAAAAAAAAGTGTGGTTTTGCAGTTAAAATTTGCCTGCTCGACGATCGCCGTGAGGAGAAGAGCACTCGAGAGGAAAGAGGCTCATTTGCATGGCGTCGAGTGATTGGTGAGACTGCAATCAGTCCTGCCCCCAAGCCAGCTCTAGAGCGACTGCCCAGCATTTGAGAGGGAGAGTAAGTGGGGTGTGCATACTGGCTTACAGGAGGAGCGTTGCGGTGACTGAAAGCGCTGTAAAAGTTTAAAAAACTGACTTTTATGTCTAAATTCGGGCTCAACCCGCATCTCAATCAACTGGATTGTGAGTGTGGGGTTTGGAGGGACAATCGGCAGGACTGCCAACCCGCTTCTGTCCAGAGGCCTCCAGAACTAGCTGCAGGCCATTTTCCATCGCAGCAAACAGCTACTGATAACAGTGAGTACCAACAGAAATAATTGCTCAAACCAAGTGATTTTGCCAAAAGCCAGCTGAATCTGTGTGTAGCAGTGCAAACAAAGACTGTGTTAAGTTTTACCAGCAAAAGCAAGCATTTAAAGCCATCGACTGTGAGCATAATTATAGGTTCAGCGTCAGTATCAGTTTCAAAGCCATGAGAGAGACTGTGAGTTCTATCAGATATGCAGCAAGAGTTTACAGGCAATCCTGTGCTTGAAATACTGAGGCTTTAAGGGACTTTAAGCTAGAGCAATGTCTTCAGCCAGTGAAAATCCGTGGTAAATCATATAAATATGCTAGGAAAAAGAACAGTGCAAGTCTGTGCAGCTTGAGCAAAGTTATCAGTAGAGTGTGTAAATCGGATGCGCAGTGGCTTGACTCAATTTCAGAATGTTGATGCATAGGAGTGCTGCTGCCGCCATTACAGGGTGGGGTAGTAATGTAAACACAGCAGCAGAGGAGCCATTTTAAAAGAGAAAAAAAATGTTCAGTGATATGGGACTTGAAATAACAGTGAGTGTTTGTTTGTTTTTCTCTGCAGTCATAGCCTCAAGACCAGCCTGCTACCTCGATCATGCCCGGGCTGTGTTAGCAGTAGAAGTTAACAAGTTAAGGGACATTGAGAGATGTTACTACAGAGGACGACTGCCTCCTCATGTGGCGATTCCTGGATATCCAGTGCAAGTATGTTTAATGTGCTTAAATGCTGGAAGGGACTTCTTCATGGTATCTCACTGTTCTGGGTGCTTAGAGAAATATGGTTTGTTTAAAGCGCCCAAGATTCATTTGGCTCCCACATGGACAAAAGTTAAAGAATCTGCAGTTGGCAGCACACAGCACCAGGCGGAGCCTGTTGGAGAAGGCCCCTCAGGGGAGTGTGGCACAAAGCTAGAGGGTGCACATTTACAGACAGAACAATGTGCTGATGTTTCGGATTCTGAGTCACAGAAAGGCATATCAGAAGAGCATCAGTAGACCCGTGGAGAGCGGGGCCTAGCCCAAGTCTCATAGGAGAAGACTAGATGAGGGAGGCCTTTGAATGGGAGGTTTCAACCTCCACACCCAGTGAAGAGTGGACAGTCTCAGGAGTGAGGACGACTGCTCACTCCTGGGCACAGATTCTCAGTGAGGAAGAAGAAGAGGGGGAACCTATGTGGCCTTGTAAAAAAGGAACGGGTACACAGCCTCAAGCTCTTGCCTCAGAGGAATGCATGGAAGAGAGTGGTGATTCCATTGCCCTGGCTGTGCAAGAAGAAGTCAGGGATCCATTTTTGTGTCTTTGAGAATGCGATCTGGCAGAACCAGGACTGGCTGCCCCCAGGCCAGGCCAGAGGTCCCAGGTTGACCAAAGCTAGTAAAGAGGAAAGACTAGTTCGAGGAAGGTGAATGAAATCTATGGGATGTCCTTTCCTACCTTTCCATGGAGAGTCTGGGAGGAGATTGAGAACAGCAGGAAATCCTGGATTTGGTCAGAAGCAATGAAATGTGTGCATCCTGGTGCAAACCAGCATGTCAGGAAACAGAATGCTTCACGAAAAATACAGCCAGTGGAAAAGAGGCAGGACATTGTTAATGGACACTGTTCGAATTGTGGATGGATAGGACATGAAACCTTTCATAGTGTGAATTATGAGCTCCAGATGGGTAATAATTCGCCGCCTGACCCGCTGTGCTATTGGCCACAATGCAAAGACCTCCCTGTGAATGTGCCCATGCCTACTAAATGGAAAGCAGAGCAGTGGTAGCCAGTGCTGCCACTCCAGCCGTTGCAGTACCTATGTTGTTCCGCCAGTCTGGACATCCAGGACTCAGGTGCCCCACATTCATCAGTTCTACAGTGTACTGACTTTCTAGAATCCATCGACTGGCCTACCAGATGACTTCAGATCCAGAGAGGATGCCAACTCAGCTGTATCCTGATTCATCGCCTGGTAATTGGATGACTTCAGACCAGCTGTTTTCCTTTTTGTTCCTGTTCCAAGGTTCCATCTCCAGAGATGACCTCAACCCATCAGTTTCCAGTTGTGCCCTCCTGTCATTTCCCGGAAGATATCCGCCCAGCTGTATCGGAAGAGTACTGCCAGGGAGAGTCTTCGACTGAGGACCAGGTTGGTGCTATTGTCATTTTACAAGGGACCGGTAAGTCCAGACTTTTCTATTCTTATGACATTGTAGTACACACCCTACACTAGCAGACTCCAGATGTTTGAACTGTCCTCAAAGACTCTCCCCTTTGGGACTTTGTCCTGTTAGAACTGTCCTTCACCGGGCTCTAGCCCAGGACAGACTCTTTAATGGACTTGCCTTCGGGCACTGTGGTCACTAGATGAGACTTTTAGGGCACTCCATCCCCCAAATATGGTGTATTGTAAATAATGTCATTGTTTTCTACTGTTTATACTGTTTTTCTACCTTTTCTAAAAAAAATTATTTTTGGGATTCTCCAGTGTTTTGATGGTAGGGGGTTTAGATAGACTGTGTATGCAGATTAGGAGTGTGTGTTGTCTTTCCTTTTCTTGCAGGTGTTCTTGAAGAAGATAGAAGAGAAGACAAGAAGAGGAAGAGGGACTCATCGGAGTTCCTCACTAGTACTTTAGAGTGTAGTGTTTAATGTACTGTTGTTGTTGCTGTTGTTACTGTGTGTAACTTTTCCTTCCACAGGTATGGTTGTGGGGGAGTGTGGGAGTAATGCATAGAGTATGGTATTAGCTCCTGGTGTATGGTTGCATGGTGTCCAGGGTCGGGGAGGTCCCCTGTTTGTTTTGTTTTGGGATTTGAGTTAGAGGCAGACAGGTTTTCCCTAGAGGGCTGGGGGGATAGACAGGCTGTGGCCCTGACCTGCAGTAGGGGTGCAGTGCTGAGCTATTAGGGCTATGCTCTGGACAATTCTACTGGAGCCACTAGGCACCCATAGTAAGTGGGTAGAGTAGAGTAGAGGCTGATATATCAGCCAAAGGCCTCTAGGCCCTTAGTGTTGCCTGCCTGTGCTAGCACATGGTAGGAGGGGGCCTGATCACCCCCTTCTGTAGGTAGCACATAGGGTGAGATGGCCTAAGCCGGGTGAATAATGACTGCGGACAGTCATTTTCCTGGCCCAGGGTGAGTGTAACCCCCCTGTTACCTGGGGTTACTAGAATCCCAGTAAGACCTAGTGGTAGGCAGGGAAGGCAACTTGTGAAACTCCAGTTAAATGGATTTCACACTGCCTCACTCTGTTCTCAGTCTCAGCTGAGACTGAGGGATGACATCAATTTAGAACTGTCGCAGCTGCATAAGCCACACTGGAATGTTGCAGTTGGAGGTTAGAGTAGAATGTTGGGGATTTTGAACAGAGTCTGTGTGCAGTCAGAGAGAGAGAGACTGTAGTGCAGCAGAGAGTGTGCAGGCTCTCAGAGCTTTAAGCTCTGTTTCAGAGCTACTTTTGTAGTAGGTGTGTGTTTCCACCTGAAGAGGAACACAGGAACTGGTAATTGAAGTGGTGGAGACTGCTGTCAATGGTTCAGAGACCCATCCTTGAGGGGATGAGGGAAGGGTCTGCCTGTTTTCCAGGGCAAACCCCCTGGGTCCAGCTAGTGGAAAGAAGCTGCCTGTTTGAGTTGTACAGAGGCACCTGAAGCTCTAAGAGGAAGATTCCTTGTGAGAAAATGACTGTGGGGCACCTGCAACCAAAGGGTGAGTTTGCTCTGATAAAGGGCCAAGTGTTTTCACCTGAACAGAATGAGATCTAAAGGGACTGTTACTGTGGGGTTAGGAAAAGACAGCCAAGTGCAGTTGGAAGAATGTGGGATTGGACTGCTTAATCAGTGGGGTCTAGAGTAATGGACAATGCCACTAATAAGCAAGTTCAAGGCCAGCACAAATGGAAAGAAAGAAAGTGGAATTGACTGCTTAATCTGTGGGGGTCTAGAGTAATGGACAATGCCACTTAATTTAAGTATGTTCAAGGCCAGCACAAATGGGAAGCAAGACAAGCAGATGGAATGTGAAATACATTTAGCAAGAATCTACATTGCAAAGCTTTAAAGGATGAGATGTTTACTGTCCAGAGAAATGGCCGGTATGAATTGTGGGAGCGAGAGGGAGACCTCCATCAGTAGTAACCAAATTCACCTTCTACGGATTTGCTCTGAGACACCTTTGCTTTCTCTCAGGTACTTGGCCAGTGCCTGAGGAAAGTACCCAGACATGGGATTAAGAGGAAGATTCCCTGATGGAGCCGAGGTGCTTTAGGTGGTTTAGGAGCCACCAGAAAATGTTTCCATGAAATATGGAAGGTGTCCAAGTGGCTGGCAAGGGAGCCAAGCTAGGGAAAACCCAGACCAGTGTACAAGTTTGGGCTGTGTAACCCAAAGCAGCGTACAAGTCTGGGCTGTGTGCCCAGTGTGTTATAGAGCCTGAGGGCTAAAGGATGAGGATGTGTTCTGGTCTCTTTTACTCTGCATTACCAGGAGTGTAGCCCCGTGGGGGTCCATCTATGCTTTGTTTATTCAGTTTGGATATGAATAAAAGCCACACTTTAGAATCCCACTTCTGGTATTGTACATTACAGTTATTGCTCCCTGTGTTCAGAGTTACTTGGGTGCCCCTGTGCAGAGTAGTCAAACCTAGCCTATGTGCCGAGTGACATATACCTCCCCGAACCCAGCCCACCTGGTAGTGCTGTCAGAAACAAATGCCATACCAGCACAGTCATTACATGCAGATTTGTTTGTGGCAGGAAAAGGCCCCAACACAAGTGCCCAGTACAAAAGGGCAGCCTGCAGCAGTGGGAGAAACGAGAACGAGAGCGGTGAGGGAGGGGGGATGAGCGAGCTCACTGGAGCGCTGTCAGGACTGCGGCGGATTTCTTTGTGGGCAGAAAAAGGCGTCAATGCAGGTAGGGACCCAGTACAAAAGGCCAGCTTGAAGTGGTGGGAGAAACAGTATGAGCAAGTGAGACAGGGGGACTGAGTGAGCTCAACGGAACTCTATCAGGATTGCTGCGGATTTGTTTGTGGGCAGAAAAAGGTGCTAATGCAGGCAGGAGCCCCGTACAAAAGGGCAGCTTGCAGCGCCAGGACAACCAGAATGAGTATGTGAGAGAGGGAGACTGAGTGACCTCAACGGAGCTCTGTCGGGACAGCTGCAGATTTCTTTGTGGACAGGCAAAGGTGTTAATGCAGCCAGGAGCCCCGTACAAAAGTGCAGCCTGCAGCGCCAAGAAAAGCAGAACGCGAGAGTGACAGAGCGGTAGTGAGTGAGCTCAGCGGAGCTCTATTGTGACTGCTGCTGATTTCTTTGTGGGCAGAAAATGCGGCAACGCAGGCAGAAGCCCAGTACAAAAGGCCAGCTTGCAGCACTGGCAGAGACAGAATGAGTGAGTGAGAGAGGGGGAGTGAGAGAGCTCAATGGAGCTGTGTCAGCACTGCTTCAGATTTTGTTCTTGGGCCAAGAAGCTGCCAATGCAGGCAGGAGCCCAGTACAAAAGGGCAACCTGCAGCGGCGGGAGACACAGAATGAGCGAGTGAGGGAGATGGAGTGAGTGAGCTCAACGGAGCTCTGTTGGGACTGCTGCAGATTTGTTTGTGGGCAGAAAAAGGCAGCAATGCACGCAGGGGCCCAGTACAAAAGGGCGGCCTGCAGTGGTGGGAAACCCACAAGAAGCAAGTCAGAGAGGGGGAGTGAGCGAGCTCAATGGAGCTGTATTGTAACTGCTGCAAATTTCTTTCTCGGCAGAAGAAGGCGGCAATGCAGGCAGGAGCCCAGTAGAAAAGGGCAGCCTGCAGCACTGGCAGAAATGGAATGTGCGAGTGAAAAAAGTGGAGTGAGCGAGCTCAACGGAGCCTTGTCAGGACTGCTGCAGAGTTCGTTGTGGGCAGAAAAAGGTGCCAAACAGAGGCAGGAGCCCAGTACTAAAGGACAGCCTGCAGTGCCAGGAGAAACAGAATAAGTGAGTGACACGGGGGGAGTGAGCGACCTCAACGGCGCTCTGTCGGGACAGCTGTGAATTTCTTTGTGGGCAGATAAAGGTGCCAACACAGGCAGGAGCTCAGTACAAAAGGGCAGCCTGCAGCACCGGGAGAAACACAATGAGCGAGTGAGAGAGGGGGAGTGAGCGAACTCAATGGAGCCCTATCATGACTGCTGCAGATTTCTTTGTTGGCAGGAAAAGGTGGCAATGCAGGCAGGAGCCCAGTACAAAAGGCCAGCCTGCAGCACCGGCAGAAATGGAACGAGCGAGTGAGAGAGGGGGAGTCAGCAGGCTCAACAGTCCTGTGTCGGAACTGCTGCAGATTTCGATGTGGGCAGAAAAAGCCACCAACAGAAGCAGGAGCCCAGTACAAAAGGGCAGCCTCTAGCATCAGGAGAAACAGAATGAGTGAATGAGAGAGGGGGAGTGAGCCACCTCAACGGAGCTCTGTCGAGACAGCTGTGGATTTCTTAGTGGGCAGAACAAGGTGCCAATGCAGGCAGGAGCCCAGTACAAAAGAGCAGCCTGCAGCACCAGGAGAAACAGACTGAGTGAGTGACAGAGGTCCAGTGAGCATGCTCAACAGACCAACGCAATCAACATTCGGCATTGACAAATGTTTGTTCTTCATGGTGGAAAGCCAGATACGTTGCCCCCGGACCACACACTTTAGGGCACACCACCACTTGTCTAAGGGGATTGTAGAGTCCTGATTGTTTAGTAGGAAGTGCTCTATTGTCTCCTTGATAGAATGTTTTGTGTGTTCATTGTGGAGCAGTTGAATGTTTAATTTCCAGATTCCATTCTTTTCTGCATGTGGCACCAGAGTCCCCTCGAGCCACACAGGGGCATGATCAGATAAAGTCCTTGGGATAATGCCACTGCCTTTAGGCCTGTCAGAACCTTGTGCATCACCAGAAAGTAGTCAAAGAGATCTGTGAACTGGGGAATAAAATGTGTATCCCTGTGTGTTTGGGTACAACTGCCTCCATGGATCAGATAGTCCACAATCGGTCATAAATTCCCTACGCGCAATCTGAGCAGGGGAAAGAAAGGGCCCTTTGGATGATGATTTATCTAGTTCAGGTGAACAAACTAGATTCCAGTCCCCTGCTAGAATAGTGGGCAGCCAGGGAAAAGAATTCAGTGTAGTTAAAAGGGTTGTGAAAAATTTGGGGGTGTCAGCATTAGGCCCATAGATAGACCCTGTGATTAGTTCAGTATGGTACAAAAGGCCTTTGAGGAACAAAAACCTACCCTGGGGATCTGCCTGGTATTGTTGGAGCTGGAATGGTGTTTGCCTCGTAATGAGAATTGCCACCCCTCTTTGTGCCATGGAATTGCCAGCGGTATAAGCCTGCCGTACCTTCCGCCTCCTAAATAGAATACCCTCACTCACTAGCAGGTGCGTCTCCTACGAAATTGCTATATTGCAATGTAGGAAATCGAGGTGTCTCAGTATTTGATAACATTTGATCCAGCTCCTTGCTCCCTTTACATTCCGTGACACATATCTCACAACCATTGGACATGTTTAGGAAACAGGGTAGACAAAAAGTCTACAATGGGGAGTGAGACACTAATATTCTGGATAGGTGACTGCAAGAGTATCTTATGTCTCTCATGAGCTAGGTATAGTTCAGAAACCCGCCTTTCGATGGTATAGTTAGGTCCTGCTTCTGTAAACCACCCCACCCTCCCACCCCAACTTCCCAAGTCAATGCAAAAGAACAAAATAACCCCAATCAAACACCTGATTCCAAACCAAAGCAAATGACTGAACACCCCAGTCCAAATGACTGCACTCCTTCATTTGCTTGGTTGCAATTATTCCCACCACCAGGCAACCCACTCTTCCCCTCCCGATGTACCATTACTATAGTAGAAAATGTTCTCAACTACAACTGTCCGTAAACAAGGGGAACAACAAACGATAGGAAGGAATAACACAAACCCAAGTAAAACAATACAGGTAAAGATAATACTCAAACAATCCAGGAGGTGGCGCTGAGCTACTGGTAAATGTAGTCCAAGGCCATCTCAGGTATAACTAGGGAAAGAAATGTAGCAGTTCATGGGACAACTATTCCAGGAAAAGAGAAGGGGAAAGAGAGACAAACCAGAACAGGAGAAATACCAGAAGACTATTAGATGCCATCAAAAAGCATAACTGTAGCATTGCTTAGCTGCAAAACTGTGACCAAATCAAGTAAGTGACACACTGTTCACATTAAATCGGGTGGTGGACTGCAGAGAAATTAAGCAGGTCACTTAAATAAATCAGGGTACAGTTTCTGAGAGCTTCTGTTGTCGAAGATATGGAATCATATGAAAGCCATTGCCCGTCTTTGTTAACTTGTAGGGTCGCCGGGTATCTCATGTGAAAATGGATTCCCACAGCTATGAGCTTGGTAACCAAGGGATGCATTTCTGTGCACTCTTGCCGGACTGAATGCGGGAGATCTTGCTCAACGTGTAACTTGGTATTGTCCCACTGAATCTCCTTAGTGTCCTTTAGCTTGTCAAGGATAAATTGCTTATCCAGATAATTTAATAATCGGAAGATCAAGGGACACGGAGGGGAACCAGGAGGAGGTGTAGGCCACAATGAGCAGCGGGCCCATTCCACAATATATGTTGGGCCATAAGGAGAGGGCCCAGCAACCTTGGTGCACAATTTCTGGATAAAGAAGATAGAATTTGCCCCTTCTTTGCCCTCCGACAAACCGAGGACCACCAGGTTATTCTGTCGGGAATGGCCTTCTAGGTCTTCCAATTTGTCTTCAGCTTTTTAAGCCTCTGCCATAAGGTTACTACTTCTGGGTCTAAGCAGGTCTGCCAGTCATCAAGGGAGGAGAACCGGGCTTCATTGTCTCATGTGTGGATTGTGAGCTAGGCCAGGAGGATTTCAGGACTGTAGATCTCCAACTACTGCCTGTAGTGATTCTTTGATAGGGGCCAGACCTTCAAAAAAGGTTGCTTTGGTAGGTGATGCTAGTACTGCAGCAGGGTCTTGTACTGGGGTTCCGGGGCTGGTAGCCTTATTGCACTTAGCTGGCTTATCTTTAGCTGGAGACTGAGGCGGCGTGTGTTTGGGCCACGGAGGTTTCATCTCCTTCCATATGGAGCACAATTGTAGACTGTGAGCAGCGCAGCAAAGGCAGAACCAGTTGCATATGTTCCTGTCAATAGCAGTGTTTTAGGAGTATTCGGGTGGAATTCAGGAGGGGTTGGCGGAGCGATGCAAAGTATGTCTACCTGGTCACCATAACAATCAGAAGTTTTTGCCTTCTTTCTTAGGAGGACAATTAGAGACCAGATCTTGGCCAATAGGATTCCATGGTACATACTCTTCTCCTGCCAAAGGTTTCACAGAGATCAACTTAGCTAGCAATTAGAGTTACAGTATGCAAGGAGACTAAAGGTACTGCTGCCCGAGCGTGACCAGCATACTATACATAACCAGCTTGTGTGTCATTGCTGTCTTTATCTTGTGACTAAATTACCTAAAGGAACACCCAACTCCTTGGGTAGAACTCAGCTAGGACAGATGGATATTAAACATATAGCTCAGATCAGGCAGATACATTTCTGGATAAAAATGCTTCTACAACCCTCAGGGTCAATATTATTAGACTGTAAATTGAAAACACACATTTATTCAAAGAAACTATATGGATTTATGGCTAACTAGCATCTATAAGCTTTTTACTGCATATAATATTGCTCATCTCAAAACTTTGGAAGACCGAGGCATAAAGACAGATGACTACTGTACAAAATCAATCACTAAATGATACAACAAAAAGCCACAGAAAATGATCTGAAACTAGTCTGGGACTGGGACATAGCTATACTAGGTTATATTATATTCAGGAGAGACAGGAAGGGTAGAAAGGGAGGACGGGCGACTGTATCAAGGAGGATATCACAATCACAGGATTTAAACAATCACGGATTTAAGAATGCATGGGATAGACATAAAGGAATTCTGGAGGTCAGGGGTAAGGGGCACAGACTTCTAAGAAAACATAAACTGAACTTACAGGCTCAAATGGCAGACTGGGTGGGCCATAGGCCCTTATCTGCCAACACTGTCTATATAAAGGTGATGGAGGTGCAGGGAATGCAGGGGAGGCAGAGGCACTGGGACACCCTGGAGGGAGGGCAATGCCTCAGCCATTCGCACATGTGATGTTCAGACTCCCAGCACAAGGGGAGAAAACTGACAGGGATGTACTGGAAGCCATCCATATGATGGCAACTAAAATGGAGGTGCTGCTGGTAGGTGATTTCAATCTGCTGGATGTTAATTGGAGTATTCCAGCGGCTGCCATAGCCAGGGGCAGTGACATCCTGGACTTCCTGCAAGAAGCAGTCCTCAAGCAGCTAGTGCTTGAGTCAGCAATGGAGGGAGGGAGTGATTCTAGGCCTGGTACTAACCAACGGGGACAGAATTACAGATGTTATGGTGGTAGAACACCTGGGACCAGTGACCATCGCACAGTGTGCTTTGATATGAGTAGAGCAACATGGTCAAGACACACAGAAGTGAAGGTCCTGGAATTCAGGAGGGCAGACTTCACCAGGATGGGAGTATGTCTCAGGAAAGCCCTAGCAGAGGGAGAGATATGCGGGGGAGTGGAGTAACAGTGGGCCCATCTAAAAAGAGCCATAGTGGAGGGGGCTAACCTTTGTGTTAGGCAACTAAACAAAGGCACGATAAAAGGAAAACCACTGTGGTTCTTGAAGGAAGCAGCCAGGAAAGTAAGGGCAAAAAATGTGGCCAACAGGAAGTATAAAGAAACACTGAAGGAGGAGGACAGGGTAGGGTATCTACAGAAGCAAAGGGAGGCAGGAAAAGCAGTCAGGAGCACAAAGGTGCAGACAGAGGAAAAAATAGCAAAATAAGTGAAAAAAATGGGACAAGACTTTCCATACAGTAGGTACATTAGTAGGAGGAGAAAAATGTGAGGGGAGTGTAAGAATAAAAGGAGAGGAAGGTGACAGCATAGAAAGAGACCAGAAAAAAACATTAATACTGAACCGATATTTCTGTTCAATTTTCACAAAACAAGGGCAAGGGGAGGGACCACAGCTAAGAAACAGGATTGGAGGGGAAGTGGACATAAGTCTGTTTATAGAGAAGAGAGCCCTAACAGAACTCAAAAACTGAAGGTGGACAAAGCAATGGGACCCTATGGATACACCCCAGAATATTAAAGGAGGTTAGGAAGGTGCTGACAGCACCACTGGCAGCCCTATTCAACAAGTCACTGGATATGGCAGTAGTTCCAGAGGGCTGGTGAAGGTCAAATAGGTCAAATGTAGTCCCTCTCCATTAAAGTGGGAGCAGAGAGGAGGCAGGAAACTATAGACCTATAAGCCTGACCCCAGTGGTGGAGAACATGATGGAATCACTGCTAAAAGAAAGGATAGTGGAGCATCTGGAATCAAGCAGAGCATAAGATCCAAGGCAGCATGGATTCATGTCAGGAAGGCCATGTCAAACAAATCTGATAGCTTTCTTTGACTGGGTGATAAGAGAAGTAGATCAGGTGGGAGTGGTATATATGGCCTACCTATACTTCAACAAGGCATTCTACACCATTCCACATATGACTTCAGTTTTGTGAATATAATTGTTTTACCTTTCCATTGCAAATAGCTAACTACAATGTATTGCCTTCATCTATCCAGATTTTACTGTCTTCAGTACTGAGAGGTTTAACATCTATACCGGAGCTCATCATGACTGGGAATGTGTGGAAATCTGGTATATACCAGTTTTTATACACATTGTTGCTACATTAGATGAGAGACATTGCTGGTTGCAAGGCAGTTTTGCATGGTTCAGCCCTTTTCTCATTTATGCCTCAGATCTCTGATCCTGTTTCTTTCAATAAAACTTTTGCTCTAGTGTTTGTGCTAGTTGTTTATTTTATATATCTGGGGTATTGCTTTTATTGTCCAGAGGTATGTGTACCTGCATGATATATTAATGTCAATTCTTGGGGACAGCATCCATGTACCCCTACATGCCTGCATGCATGCATGAAGAAGCTGCCTGGTGGATGCACCATGCACTAGGACGGAATGTGCCTGAATTCTGTCACTGAACCTAGAATCATATATGCAAATGTTGAAATCCCATGCAGCATGCCATATGGAGTTTGGCCTCGCCTTGTGGGGGGCAGATACATATTGAAGGTATACCTGGGACTTTTCTTTTCTCAAAGACATTGTACAATGAAACTGAGGATTTTGCAAACATTTTCAGTAATTTCTAGTGAAGCCACTGAATAGAGGAAATATAAAAGTAGCCAAATTCATAGCCACATGCCAGGAAGAGGTATTGGATTCCTCCAAAGTGTTCATGGAACCCAGAAGTTCAGAAATGGCAAATACTGAGGGGTCTGATGTTGTGCTTATCACTAGGAAGACACTGGGAAGAGAAAAGGTCAGACAAAAGATCTACAGCTCTGCCTGTAAAAGTAATTTTCATGCACAATGGTCAAAGCCCCTGAATATGCAGAACATTTCCCATGAGGTACAGGAGCCTAAGGAGTTGATACTTTGGGGCATAGGGATTAATGGTAGTATCCTTAGGATGCTTCAAGAGACACAGATGATAATGATAGGAAAAGACTACAGGTTAATTTCCAAAAACACATTTTGCACAGCAAGCCATGGGTATGTGATATAGGTAGGGTCTGTGGTGCAGAAACAGGATTTTTCATCCCTGCATCATTTTCCTGCTGGCTACAGCACATTTCTGTAGTCTTGTATGTGGCAAAGCTGGACTCTCTTGCATGCCACTTGTAGCTCTGCAAATCATCTTAGCTGCAAGCTGCTAGAATCATGTTGCAATGCCATAAACACAGCTGAAAATGGAAAACGGAAAATCAGGTGCAATTGCTGCGTTTGATACGGTGCACCCACAGCGCCAAACAGTGAAGCTGTTATGCCTTATGTAGTGCCCGCAGTTTTAAAATCAAGCTCTATCAGTTCCTAGAGTCTTCCCTGGTGTTTCTGCAGATATTTATTCGGCCTTGTCAGAGTTCTTCCCATCCCCTAGCTCCTTTTTTGTTTTTATCACCACCATAACTTTGTCCCACTGGGGTTTGAACCCATGGATATGGGATATGGGATCAGTGGGTATCATTCTGAAAGTGAATAGGTACTTTCATATGTCCCTCTGGAATATTCCCCCAGTAGTTTAAAATGATACCCCCAGTGGCTTTGCTGTTCCTCAGTTTAAATGACTCCGAAGAGTCTACCCTATTATGCTCTTACTGTACATATACAGTGTTTGTAGGTAGCTATCATGTTCTGCTTTCCCGCCTAACATCCATTGCGTGGAAGGTTCCAGACTTTATATTATACTAGAAGGAAGGTGCAGCGGAGAAAGAGACCAGCACATGGAATTTGGCTTGCTTTTATTTTGAATCAGTATTTCATCTTTGCTTGAAGGAAGCTATTACATTTTATTTTATTTTTAGTTCTTGTGGAATTTTAGCCCCACCCTCACAAGTGTTTGATACATAGATACATAGATACATAGACAGTGTCAGCAGATAAGGGCCTATGGCCCACCTAGTCTGCCCATTTGAGCTTGTAAGTTCAGTTTGTTTTCCTAGAAGTCTATTGCCCCTTACCCCTGACCTCCAGAATTCCTTTATGTCTATCCCATGCATTCTTAAATCCTGTGATTGTTACAGCCCCCACCACTTCCTCTGGCAGGGTGTTCCACTTGTCCACCACCCGTTCTGTGAAGAAATTCTTTCTCATGTTTCCTCTGAATCGTCCTCCCTCCAACTTCATCCCATGCCCTCTAGTCCTGGAACATCTTTTCGCTTAAAAATAGTGTTTTCCTGCACCCTGTTCCTCCCTGTAAGATACTTGTATGTCTCTATCATATCCCTCTCTCTCCTCCTCTCTTCCAGGGAGTACATGTTCAGTTCCTTCAACCTGTCTTCATAGGACTTGTGATGCATTCCTGCACCATCTTTGTTGCCCTTCTGAACCTTCTACCCTGTCTATGTCCTTACGAGGTATGGTCTCCAGAACTGTACACTGTACTCCAGGTGGGGCCTCACTAGTGTCTTGTATAGCGGAATTATGACCTCCCTTTTCCTGCTGGTGATGCCCCTGCCTATACATCCCAGCATCCTATTTGCTTTACCTGCTGCCTTGTCACACTGTTTCCCTACCTTGAGGTCATCAGAGATGACAACCCCAAGATCCCTTTCCTGCTTGGTGCATGCTATATCCTGTTTTATTCTTTTCTGTGTGTGGGTACAGATTGTATACTTTATGTTGCAGCAGCTGAAGCTATAGTTGAATCTGCATAGAAATATTGAAGCTGAAGTTATCCCATTGAAGTGAAGTCGATCAAACCAAACCCTGAGCTCCGGGATGACTAACCTGGTTATTGGAACACCATAGTACAAATTATTGGCTGTGCTGTTTTGGTGCTTCGTGGTTCTTTATTTTTTCAATAAAAAGTTATTGATTCCACATTATTTTGGGCTGGAGACAAGTGTTTTTTTTTTCAACTTGAGTGAATGCTATACTGCCCAAAGAATCCGCTAACTTCCCACTGAATTGCAGTCCTTGGAGGTACTGGTTGTCTGGGGCGGCCCCCCTTTTGTTTGTGCACTCATTTTGGATTCGGATTTGCAGTTCTGTCCTTTGGGAATTTGCTCACTGAAAGGAAGGCTGAAGGAAACCATGGAGGAACCTACAAAGGAACCGTTGGGGGGTGGCAAATAATGGAGGAGAAGAGAGGGAGACTTGTGAACACCCAGCAACAGCAACTCGTAAATTATTAACTCAAAGGATTTGAAAAGCAAGGGAGTCTAAGGGGCACACACATGGAGTCATTTTGAACTGAGTGGCAGTCCTGGACCAGGTAAAACATAATCCATTTGATAAAGTTTATGGAATGGCAACAAAAATGGAATATTATAACATCTTTTGAGACTTCCTGGCCTTGGACTTTTTTATGTTTTCATGATTCTATTATAAAAATGTTTAGTTTTTTTAAAGCAGGTCCATAGCTTGAGCTGAATTTATATACAACTGGTGACTACAATTGAACATTTGGTTTTATATTTACAATTATTTGTTTTTATTTATTTCGTTTTTGTTGACCGGGTAAGTGCACTAGACAAATTCTGCCTATTTTCAGGCACGACCTGAGGGAGAGGGATACAGATGAATGCCAACTGACCTTGAACCAGATTAAGCTTGTTGGTGGTATTTTTAGTGAATTAGTTGGCTCAATTTAAGGGTTTGTGGTGGTTTTTCACTTTTAACAATGTTTGCCATTGTATTTATACACAACAGTATTTATATCTTCTTTCTAAGTCTCACTTTGCTTCCTCTTCTATTTTATTTATCTAAAAACATATTGGAGGAATCTATTAATGTAATTAGTGGCTGGGATTGATTAATTAAGGTCACTGTCCTGTGATGTTAGTTTTAGAACTATTATGTTCGATAGATTGTAACCATTCTTAATTGTTTCAATTCATTCTTCGTAATTGGGATTGCAGTGCTGTGTTCTCATGACTCCACTACTGTTACTGTACTATTGCTTGTTGAAGACATCATTGATTACAGATATTGGTGCTTGCAGCATTTGCTGTGCCCCATGCTAGCTCAGTAACAAGTATTTAAAACCGTTTGGGAGTTGAGTGCTGTAGTAGCTGGCGGTTGAGCAGTTTAGTGACAAACCTATCAGGATCTGTACTGGAAAGGTGAATGGTGCAAAGTATAGTAATCACTCCTTTTAGCTGTTATCTTTGCGACTAAAACTGCTTTGGGGAAATTAGCAGAGAAAACTGGAATATGTTACTGAATTTTGCTTCTTTGTGTCTTTGTTGTGTTACAGACCCAAGTGTTTGTTGCAGAGCTGTCTTGTAGCTGCTAGTGTCTACCTGCTTTTAAGATAGTGCGGTATAGTGTGGAGTGTGGTTTCACAGCAAGACAGTGATTAAAGCTGTGTAAGAGAGAGAGGCTGGTCTATTGACGCAGAGGGCTGAGGCATTATACCTTGCCTGCTGCCACACTGGTGACCTGGGATTGGGCATGATCTCTGGGTATTGGGGGTCAGTCATGCAAGGAGGATCAAGCATCTACACCAGGGAACTGCATGCCTGTCAGTCTAACCTCTATAGTAGGGAAGCTGACTGAGTCACTGATCAAAGAGGACCTTGTAGACTACATGGCGAGCAGCAGACTCCAGTAAACAACATGTTTCCATGGCAGGAAGATCTTGTCAGACTAACCTGATAGTTTTCTTGACTGTGCAACAAGGGAATTCAACAAGGGCCACACTTTGGATCTTCTCTACTTTGATTTCAGCAAGGCTTTTGACTCAGTACTCACAAATGATTGCTCAGGAAGGTGGAAGACCTGGGAGCAGCTAAATTAATTATGAATTGGGTGGGAAACTGGCTAGAGGGAGGCAGCAGATGGTGGCCATTTGGGTTAAATCAGAGGAGAGGGAGGAGGTTGTGAGGGGATTCCACAGGGATCGGTCCTGTGTCTGGTCCTCTTCAACATGTTCATTAGTAACATTGGAGAAGGAATCCAGGGCAGGTTGTGTCTCTTCAGATGAAACAAAACTGTGTGGGAGGGTGGATAGTAATGAGGAATAAGGGAATATAGAGAGACCTACAAAGCTAGAAGGGTGGTCAGAAGTCTGTCAGTTAAAATTCATTGCTAGAAAGTGCAAGGTAATGCACATGAGGAAAAAGAACCCCAAGACAGAGTGCTGGATGGAAGGAGAGAGACTTAGGACTTCAGCTGATGGACAGGATTGGGGAGTTATCATAAGCAACTCATTTAAGCATCAAGGCCTATAGCAAGTCTAACAGGATGCTGTGATGTATTGGTTGGGGTATTGATAGCAGAAGAAAAGAAGTAATACGTCCCCTCTACAGATCCCTGTTGAAGCCTCTCGTAGAGTACTGTGCCCAGTTCTGGAGTCCTCACCTCAGAAAGGACAAGGTTAGGTTAGAGACAGTGCAGTGCAGAGTTACAAAAATGATTCAGAGCAAGCAGAGCAGATCCAATGAGGAGCGCTTCAGGGCACTAACTATGTACTCACATGAGACTAGAATGGAGAGGAGAGAGATATGATAGAGACTTTCAAGTTTCTTAAAGGAATAAACAAAGTAAACTGCAGGGAACTATTTAGCCTGAATACCAATTTGCAGTCACATGGACACGAATGGAAATTAACAGGAAGTAGGTTCAGGAGAGATGTGAGGAAGTACTACTTTACGGAAACGATGGCAGAATCTTGAAAATGTCTGTCAGCTGAATTCATGGGGTAAAACAGTCAGAGGATTCAAAAGTAGGGCTGGGATATAATGAAGGGAATAATGGTTACAAGGGGTGAGAGGACTGAGGAGAAGAATAGAGAGAGAGAGGATGGAGAGGGTTAGTTCCCTGGAGGAACAGTAGGTTCCAGGGGTTATAGGGAACTTGGGCAGACTTGATGGACCTCTGGTCTTTTTCTGCCTTCATTGTCTATGTTTCTATGTTTCTGACAGACTGCTCTCCTCCACCAGGGAGAGGGTGAGGAGGCACTCAGTGCTTGGCTGACCCTGACAGAGACAGGGGACCATTGCAGCCGAGGCTTGAATGTTGTGGGAGATGTGCCAGATATTTGCAATTTTGCCTCACATCATTGCAGCCACACCTCCCAACAACAGGGAAAACAGGGACTCCAGCTGCAGAATGCTGCCCGTCCTCATCAAAACTCCATGCAGTGAACCAAGTCAGTGTCAGTGGCTCAGCAAGTAGTACACTCACCTCTGAGGCCAGGAGAGCAGAAGGCTGAGGGTTCTATCCCTACACCAGGCACTTGGGTTAATATCCCGACACTGCAGTGCAGCATGAGGGTGGGGTGTTGCACTCCTGAGGTGCCACCTCTCATATGAGACGTTCAGGTGGATGTTAAAGATCGCATGGCATTTCTCAAAAAGAGTAGGGGAATTTTTTATTTGCAGAAAATGACATAACATTAGTTGAAAATCACAAAAGCAAACTCAGTATAACAATGAAAATAATCGGATATCCATCCACAAAAAAAAAATCTTCAAAAACTTAGAAAAAGAAAAATTAATTTACACATTTGAACAACAAAAAATAAAACCCTATGTCATACCCCTAATAACACAATAAATTACCCCAACCAGAACACGTCTCCATAAATCAGCAAACTTTCCTCTGTCAGATTGCACATTTTCCTTCTGTCTAAGTTGATTCAAAGAGGCTTCAGCACTTGCTAACAGTACAGACATTGGAGTAGTTATGTGCTATGAAGAAAATTTACACTGAGCCTGCCACAGATGATATTTAATACAGGTGAAAATAACATTTAATGAGCTCAGATGATATCTCCTATAGAAACCCGAGTATTCCCCTAAAACCAGACACTCATACTGAACATGCCTAATAGGGTCCCAGTTCCATCTAATCGACAAATCTACCCAGAATTTCTAAAGAATATAAAAATGTTCCAATGTTTCCTCTTCTCCACATTCTGGTCTCAGACACATTCTATCAGTTAAAGGCTTATGCTTCCAATTGCCTTTT
Source organism: Neoceratodus forsteri (assembly GCA_016271365.2). Taxonomy (NCBI): domain Eukaryota; kingdom Metazoa; phylum Chordata; order Ceratodontiformes; family Ceratodontidae; genus Neoceratodus; species Neoceratodus forsteri. The sequence continues at coordinate 68,619,983 of CM028133.1, forward strand.
ACCACCAATCTATCATGACAGCTCAACCACTGTATATCTCACATATACTGTGCAATTTTTTTATCCCATAAAAGTTTTAAAGCAGACTCCAACTTAGTGGGAAGACATTTAAGAACATCTACTATAGGGGAAAGGACTTTATCCATAATTTTACAATACAAAGCTTTCCTTTGAATATTAAAATAAGCAGTTTTACTGAAACCCCACAATCTCAATTTCTTGATATTGGTTAATGCAAAACCTGGAGCTGAAGCAGTCCCCCTCAATTTAGGAACCTCTCTTGTCCAATTGTCCTACAAACCTGAAAAAGAACCCTAAACCACGGATCCCAAAGGTTAAGTGACCCCTTATGCTGACTTAAAGAAGAAAATATAAAAAAAGAATGAAAAGACACTGCGGGATTTGCCATCCCCAAACCTCCCTGTTTAACCAGAAGGTATGTAAAACCCCTTTTCACAGGATTTAACCTGCTTCCCAGATCATTTGAAAAAAACACTAAAAGTCTTGTTTCCAAAGCAAGGGATTAGGAAAAATATGGGCTATATATAAAAATAATGGAAGTAAAACTTCTTCACAATTTGAACCCTCTTCAATCTTCCAAATGCCCAGGATTTCCATCTTAACACCTTTTGTTCCCCTAACCAAAACTTATCACCCCAATTTAGAAACACCACATCCCTTCTCCCTCAAAACCCCAATATTTTAAGGTGTTGCTCCACCACCCAGATTCCCAACTTTTTCCCTCCTCCAATTTGTAATGCCTTGCTCTTATCATAATTTAAACCTGCCTCTGAAATTTGAGTGAAATCCTCAAAATGCTTCAAGGCCTTAAGTCCAGACTGAACATCTGAGACCAAGAGACAAACATCATCCACATAAGCAAAGAGTTTCTGTGCAGATATTGCCCCATCAGGTGTTAATCCCACAATGACAGTGTCTTCTAAAAATACTCTTAAAAGAGGATCAAGACAAAAAATATATAACAAGGGGCTGAGTGGACATCCCTGTCTGACTCCTCCCCCCTTCTTAACAGCACAGGATCCGCTAAGGAATTGTTGACAGAAGGAACAGTAATTGCCTGGCCATATAAAAGTTGAATCCAGTTTTGTAACATACTAGGAATCCTATAGTTAGAAAGGACTTCGAATAGAAAAACATGAGAGACATTATCGAAAGACTTAGCCTGATCAATTGCCATCACAAAACCTCTCTTACCCCATTTCTCATATTCAAAAACATCCCTCAATAATCTTAAATTTAGCTGTACATTCCTCCTAGGAACAGAACAAGTCTGTACCAGATGTATAAGCTTCTTAGCTGCATTCTGCATCCTTTTACATAAAACATATGATAACATTTTATAATCAGTGTTTAGGAGGCTGATCAGTCTCCAATTCATAAGGTATTTCCTATCTCCCCTAAATAAATAAATCATGATGGCATTAGTGAAACCCACAGGGACTGTCCCAGTAGTCAACATTTCCTTATACGTGTCCACCCGGTAGTCAACTTTTCCTTATATGTGTCCACCAGAATCCCACCAAGAACATCCTTAAATGTTTTAAAATGTATTTGTCAGGCCATCCTCCACTAGATGATATACCATCTCTTAATCTGGAAATGGAGTCCTGAACTTCCAAAAGGGTAATAGGGCATTCAATGTCATGAAAGGTTTGATCTGAGAGCACAGGGTATGGCAGGTCACTACCTGATCCCATGTAAACCAGGAATAAAAATGTCCCCAATGTTTGGTCCAGAGAATCCTTTAAAATACCTAAAAGCTCAACCTCTGTGTGTTTAAAGACCCCAGCATCAAATAAACCCTCCATCACTTTATGCCCAGTTTTGAATTTGCAAGCTTCAAAGGGATCAGAGAAAGGTTGGGCAATTGTCCCAAATTTGAATTCTGCATGTAGTGATACAGCTCTGGCAAAATGGTATGACCTCATTTTCTCTTTAATAATATAATCCGAGACTTGATTCTGCTGTCTCAAGCATTGGGTAGGACATTAGTTTATATAACTGATCTCTATGTTCTAAATACTAGATGTAATCCGTATTGCATTTACATTTTACTAATTTCAAAAAAGGGTCTTGATTTCAGATTTAGTATCTATCCACCAACTACCCCAATCCTTATAAAGATCTGTAACTGATTTCTGAAACAGGAAGCATCTTTCTACCTGTGTTTTAATCCCAACTTGGAGCTATAAAGAGGAATTTAACTTCCACCACCTTGGAACTGAAGGGAATGTGGGTGGGATATTTCCCATGCTAAGGGTGCAGTGTAGAATGTTAAGGTCCAGAACTCACTGTGAGACACAGATCAATTCTGGAGCTTTTACTTTGAGGTGCATATGTATTTATGAGCCTTATGAAAAAAACACATTAAAGGTACAGACAAGTATCATGGCTCTGCCTGGTACCAAGTCCACAAACGATGTACCCGACTTCAGGATGTTGGAAGAGAATTCTCAGACCATCAGCCACATCCTCCCCAAATGACCAAAAAGAGGGACCCCAAGGCCATGAACATTTGGACTGTGTAATATCAAGGACAGAATTAAACCTGGTATCTTGCAAAAAATGATATCAAACTGTAATGTTTTTAAATACCCTAACCATGCCAGTCTTCTTTTAGCATTCTTAATACTACAAGTGCTGCAAGAGACCAATTTTTAAAGATGCCAGTTGTAGAGTATGCAAGAAAGCAAAAACTTAAACAATCTCTTTATCTTTTTTCCTTTTCTTTCCATTTTTTCTTTGTTTTCTTAAGCCCAGCCAGATCTTTCTCACACTCCATTTCAGATATAGCACCGGAAAAAGAAGCATCAGAATCCAAGCCTCCATCGACTTCCTGCAAAACTTCAAAAGAGTTTTTTGTAGGCAGAGGGGCTACAGAAACAGTAACTTTGCTAGAGGATCTAGTAACTCTTTTTGGAACAACCCCGATACCAGCGGGGGGGGGGGCCATATTTAACCCACCGCTGCCATCTCCTGATGTACTAGGGGTTCCTGATTGTCTACTCTCACAGGTCTCAGAAGTAGAGTCCCCCTTTCCTGCTGTATGTCCCTTCATACCTCCATTTGGGGATGTGGGGAGTGAGGGCTGACTGGGAGGTTCTGGCCTGGCAGGCCTACACCTTTCTTGTGCCTCAGTCACCAAGTCATCCTTGTTAAGGCCTCCCTCCCTGTTTTGTCCAGCCCAGGGACACTGATGGTAAGCATGGCCATGTTCCTCAAATAAATTATTTATACACATTTCTACAAACAGCACTATTATGATCATAGTCCTCACAGAGAGCAAAGATAACCCTGTCACAAGTGCTACTCAAATGTCTACTGCTACCACACTTGTAACACGCCTTGGTTGCCCTGGATAGAAAACTACTCCCTGTCCTTCCTCAGAAAGAAACTGCTAGGAATATGCTGAATTTCATCCCCACCATCAGTAATTTAACTTTGAACCACCAATTCCCCGTCCAAATGCCCTCAGAGTCAATTATCGCAGCAGGTGGACCCAATAGTTTGCATGTCTTCTAACCAGAAATAAATAACCCAACATTGACCCCTCATTCCTAAACATAACATTCACAGTTTTATAAAGGGGTTTAGTAAGGAATAACCAAAAGGAACCCACAATAGTAAATGCTTCAAAGATTCATATTTTCTCCAGAAAGTATCAAGTCCAGTTAAAGCTTTAAAGCTAACATCAAAAGTGTCCTCGCCTCTGATATTAATCAATGCGTATATATCAGAGGCAGCAAAACCCACAGAGTCTTTCAAAAGTTTCTTAGCAACATATTGTCTATCAGGATGGTCCTGTAGCCCACCCCTGTAACGCAAGTGGACTGCATTTCTCCAAGGCGCCTGGTCCACTTTATTGTTCTTAAATAAGTCTAAAAAGGTTGGGCCAGTTCATCTCTTCTCCTGCCTAGGAGAGTGAGGAGTACCATCAGATTGTGTGGTATCAATTAACAGCACTTCAGGTCCTCCGGCAGCATCTCCAGTAGCAACAGCAGGCAAAACCCTAGTAATGTTTTTCATAGGTTTCATAGGTTTTCAGAGTTTATAAAGGCTATAGTCCATATACTCGCCATTGATTTATGTATATCCTAGAATATTATTTTTGATCATATATTGATCGATTAGCTTCTTAAAGGATTCCATTGTTCTACAAACTATTATTTCAATTGGAAGCCCATTCCAGATCTTAACCACTCTCACTGTTAACCAATATTTTCTTCTGAGGGTTTTAAACCTATCTAATTTAATCTGCAATGGATGAGCTCTAGTGCCATAGGGTTGATCCCTTAATACCAAATTTAGCTGTTCCCAAAGTGTGAGATCATTTAGTGCCCTATATATTAAACATAGGTCACCACGCATTCTTCGATATTCCAAGGTATACAGGCCCAAAGCTGTCAGTCTCTGTTCATATTCCGGCCCCTGGACCCCAGCTGTCCTCTTTGTGGCTCTCCTTTGTACCCTCTCCAAAGATCTTATATCGCCCCTGCACCCTGGTGCCCAAAACTGGGCACAGTATTTCATATGAGGGCGCACCAAAGATGTGTAGAGCGGTAAGAGAACTTCCTTATTATTGCTCTTTATGTGTTTTTTTATGCAATATTGTATGTTGCTAGCCTAGAGGAAGGAAGCAGGGAGGGAAGTCAGAATAGCAAAGGCCCAAACTGAGGAAAAGATAGCCAACTCAGTTAAGAAGGGGGATAAAACCTTTTATAGGTACATCAGCGAGCATAGAAAGACAAAGGGAGGGATAGTGAGGCTGAATAGAATGAACAGTGGGTGGGCAGAGGGGACAGTGAAAAGCAGGAATACTGAACTAACATTTCTTGCTCAGTATTCACAAAAGAGGAGGAGAAGTGCCTAATCCAATTAACAGAAGCACTCTTGATAGGGGGGTCGATCCCAGTCCTTTCACAGAAGAAAGGGTTCTGCAAGAACTCCTAAAACTGAAGGTGGACAAAGCAATGGGTCCTGATGGAATTCATGCCAGAATTCTAAAAGAATTAAGGGAGGAACTAGTGAAACCACCGGCTACTCTTTTTAATAAATCATGGGAGGATGGTGTGGTACCCGAGGACTGGAGGAAGGCGGATGTGATTCCACTTCACAAAAGTGGGTCCAAGACAGAAGCAGGAAACTACAGACCTGTCAGTCTGACCTCTGTGGTAGGGAAAGTGATGAAGTCACTTGTGAAGGAAAGAATAGTCGAGTACCTAGAGGTCAGTGGAGCACAGAACCCAAGGCAGCATGGGTTCACAGCGGAAGGTCATGTCAGACAAATCTAATAGATTTCTTTGACTGGGTGACCAAAGTAGTAGACCAGGGAGGGCTGTGGACATGGCCTACCTAGACTTTAACAAGGCATTTGACACAGTCCCACACAGAAGATTAATAGTCAAATTAACCAGCCTTTGTGTGGACCCAGGGTGGTAGCCTGGGTAAAACATTGGCTGGACAACAGGACACAGAAGATAATTGTAAATGGGTCCATTCTGAAGAAAGGGGTTACTAGTGGGGTACTGCAGGGTTCAGTATTGGATCCAGTCCTTTTAATGTCTTCATCAGTGACATTGTAGAGGGACTGGAAGGAAAAGTATGCCTTTTGCAGATGACACAAAATCTGCAACTGGTTGATACACAAGGAGGTGTGGAAAGGATGAAAAGGGACTTGGCAAGGTTGGAGGAATGGTGAGAAGTATGGCAGCTAGGATTCAATGCAAAGAAGTGCAAATAATGCACCTGAAACAAGAACCCAGGGAAGAATACACAATGGGTGGGGAGGTAGTAACAACAACAAAAAGGAAAGGGACCTGGGGTAATCATATCAGACTTAAGGTTAGCAAGCAATGTGAGAAGGCAGTAGGGAGGGCTGGGGGTATACTGGGATATATAGGAGAGGCATCAGTAGCAGAAACCAGGAAGTTGTTATCCCTCTGTACAGACAGTTGGTGAGACCCCATCTGGAGTACTGTGTCCAGTTCTGGAGACCCCATCTCTGCAAGGACATAGACAGAATAGAGGCAGTCCAGAGGAGGGCAACTAAAATGGTGCAGGGTCTGCAAGAGAAGCTGTATGAGGAGAGACTAAAAGAGCTTAATATGTATACCCTTGAGGAAAGAAGGAAGAGGGGGGACATGATAGAAACTTTTAAGTACCTCATTGGAATCAACAAAGTCCAAGAGGGTAGCATTTTCAGAAAAAGAGACTTGCAAGAACCAGGGGACACAATTTAAAAGATAGAAGGAGGCGGTTCAGGGGCAATGTGAGAAGTATTATTTCACAGAGAGGGTAGTAGATGCATGGAACAGCCTTCCTGAGGAGGTTGTGGGTCTAAAACTGTGGGAGAATTCAAGAATGCATGGGACAGACATAAAGGCAGTTCTTGCGTGGGTAGGAAAAATGGGCTGTTGGTTAAGTAGGATCTGCGGCCTATCTTGCAGTTAGAAATGGGCAGACTAGATGGGCCTAGCAGACATAAGCTGCCAATCAAGTCTATGTTTATTATTTGATTGTAATGTGGCCTGAAGCTGGTTATTACATATTTTAACTCCCAGGTCACTTTCTTCGGTGACGACCTTTAATAATTAATTTTCCAACCTGTACTGATAATGCATGTTATTTTATCAATATGCATAACTGTACATTTCATTACATTAAAAGTTGACCTTGCTTTTGTGCCCACTCTTCCAAGCTGTTTAGGTGGTCTGGAGAATATTAGCATCTTCTATACCATTTATCACCTTACCCACTCTGGTATCATCGGCAAATTTTGATAGCCATACCTCCGGTGCAGAATGCGTAGACCCAATATAAATGCTAAACAGACATGGCCCCAACATGGAGCGCTGTGGGACACCACTAGTCACATCTATCCATTCAGAATATTCTCCCTTTACACAAACCCTCTGCTGTCTTCCGATAAGCCATGACCTAATCCAGTGAATAATATCAGAATGTATCCCCATATTACTAAGTGCATCAATCAGTTTGTCATGCGGCACTTTATCAAAGGCCTTTGTGAAGTCCAGGAAAACCACATCCACAGATTTCCCATCGTCCATGGCCTTGTTTACTTTACCATAAAATTCAAGGAGATTTGTCTGACATGATCTGCCCTTTACGAAGCCATGTTGTATATTATCTGTTTTTCCAGTTTGCTGTTGAAAGTCCATAATGTAATCTTTAATAATGCCCTCCAGTACTTTACCCAAGACCGAGGTCAGGCTAATTGGCCTGTAATTTTCCACATTCTGTGTGGATCCCTTTTTATGAATAGGGACAACCTCTGCCTGTTTCCATGCTTCTGGTACATCTCCCTCTCTTATGGATTGTTGAAACAGACAAGTGATAGGACCTGCCAGTTGATCTGCCAATTCCTTTAATACCCTGGGATGCAATTTATCGGGACCTTGGGCTTTGTTCTGGTTCAGTGACTTTAGTCTTTTTTGTACATCACATACCATAAGGGTAATAATTGGCTTCCTAGTTGCCATAGTAATATGGGGTGTAGTAATTGTACAATGATTAAAACTAGCAAAGTAGTTATTATAGTGTTCTGCCATCTCCTGGTTATCCATTATAACAGTTCCATCTTGCTTCCTTAAGGGGCCAATGTTCTTTATATTACCCTTCTATTGTTAATGTAGGAATAAAAGGATTTATAATTATCCTTTACCCTGGTAGCCAGTCTATATTCATAATTCTTCTTTGCTTGTTCGATGTGTTTTTTAGTGACCCTTAGACATTCTTTATATTTTGCCCAACTACCCTCATCCCCACTTAATTTAGCTGTTCTAAGCATTCTATTTTTTTTCTTTATTTCCTTTTTAATTTTTGCTGTCATCCATACAGGGAGAGATTTCTTTACTGCATCGTATTTATTTGAGGATGGAACATGCGACTTAACTAGGCCCTGCAGTTTATTTTGTAATTTATCCCACATTACTGAAAGTGAGACATCCTTAAATTTGTTCTTCCAGTTCCATTTTAGCAAATCCGTTTTCATGCCCCCAAAATTTGCTCTATCTTACCTACATATGGATGTTTTGCTAGAACTAACACTTATCTGCTGTGTATACTTAAACTTAACTATTAAGTGGTCACTAGTACCTAATGGTGGCAAAACTATACAATCCTGTATCTTGTCATTTAAATTACTGAAAACTAGGTCCAAGATGTGATTCCCTCTGACATTAGATGTGACATACTGTTCTAAGGCAGCTAGATTAATTATTTCCAGATATTGTTCTTCTATGGCTGTATTTACTTGCAATGTATTCCAATTTATTCCTGGTAAATTAAAGTCACCTAGTAAAATGACATTGTTTAAATTTGCCATTAGACGGAAATTTTTTTTATTAGACAAACGCTCAGGTCCCACAGGTGGCTGTCCAGAAATACAAGCTTCTAAAGGCTCACCTTGTGAAAAAAATGTCCAGGCTGGATCAGGCACCCATCTTCCATCCTCTGTTTGTAGACATCTGGAATTTAGCGAAGAATCATCCCTCAACCAACTCTCAGACTCAAAGGCAGCATCTGTGCTGGGAAGCCGAAAAGACTTCCACATTCTTTCTGCAGTGGTAGCACTGACATTAGCCTGAGATAGCTGAGGCGCAACCCACGGTTTGACAGAGGTTGAAGCTCTAGGTGGCAGGGAAAACCCATCAGCAGATTCTGGAGGAGCTGAAGCAGCTATATGCTCCCAGTCGGTGCCTTGCACCCTGAACTCTTCAGAAAGCTCCACCACAGGCTCCAAATTATCAGGTAGTTGTACTTGTGCAGAGGCACTAGAAGTAATAAATTTACATGCAGAAATATCCGTATTCTCCATTCTGGCTTCACCCATAGCTACCCCAAGCTGCTCGCAAGGCTCTTCCAAATTCACAAACGGAGCCTCAGGCTGTGGCTCCAACCATAACTGTCAACCATTCTCCTCAGTCACCAGTCTGAGACTGACAGTATCCTGCTCACAAGCAGCAAATCCCCCCTGCAAGAGAGTAGGGGATTTTATTGGAGAAAGCTTCAAAAACAAAAAAAGGGAAAATACAGAGAAACAAAACAGAAAAACCAACTCATGTAATTAAAACCATGCAAAGATATAAAACAAAATTCACCAGGCCCCTACTAAACCAGAAAATCCAAAACACCTACACCCACACCCCAATCTCAAAACAAACACTGTACACCAAAACTTCCTGGCACAGAACAAAAACAGCCATCCTATTCAAGACCCCTCCTCCAATGGAAGATGGAAGGATTCCACCAGTTCATTTGATACCACAAGGGCACTACTGGTCCGGCAAAGCTTGTAAAAAGGGGAGGTTATTCCATCCTCTCCACCTGTCACATAATAAAGATCTAGGAAAACTACGTCTTTCCTTAAGATAAACCTTTGAAATTTCTTGTTCTATTTTATTTTGCAAACCCAACGAGGATAGCTGTTTTTGTTGTAACACATACTGACATCTGGTTTGCCAAATGACCCATTTAATCAATGCCATAATTACATGAGTTGTACCAGAATGGAAACATCTCCAAAGATTACAGTCATATTGTCCAAACACCAAAGTATTATAATCCATGACGCTTAAATGAGGGATATTCCAGGAACAGGCCAACAAAGACCATAAATCAATAATATAAGAGCATTTAAAAAAAAGATGTAGCATCGTTTCCACCTCTAAACCACAACCCTCCCTTAAATATGATCTGTCTTGAATGCATTTATGAAAATGATTGCCTATGATATTAAGCCGAGAATGGCAGCAGAGCCATACAGTGTCCCATACTTTAGGAGGAAGTCTGGTTTCCGTCACTTGAGGGAGGACAGCAGCAAGTACTACCATGGCTGGTAAAACCAGACAAGGTTCCTTAAAACAAATCTGTTGTAACAATTTATGGTATTCCATTTTCCTAGTAGTATGTAAAAGGTCAAAGTTCGAGATATTCCAATTCTTCAATTTTTTTACATACTTCCAATAAGTAAGGAGAAAAACCCTGTGGTATACCCTGAAATATCCCCCACCGTTGGGTGTCCCATTTCTGCCAGAAATAAAAGCATCTCATTTTCAACAAGGGCACCCAAGGCATATGATATGACTCCTCATTAAAATGGGAACAACATTTGCATAAAGAAAGGTAGTAAAAAGAAAAATCACTGGTTTAACCATATTCAACCCACCATCACATGTAGTCCTTCTGCAGGTTCGCCTTGGACCGGCCTCCTAACACTCATCACTGTGTCCTCTACCAGTCCGTGGATCTCCCCTCTCTCCATAACCAGTGACTACTACACTGTGCTAGAACTGCAGCCAAATTCTGGACACAGTTCTCCCCTTCTACCTGATGTCCTCCCTAACAGCCCTCCCCCACCCACCAGCTTATGCTCTCAGGAGCGTCGACTCTTGGCTCTTCTAATCCCAGACAGATCCACCCGGTCTGGCCAAGCCGCTTTCAGCTTCAGGTTGCCCAAATTATGGAACTCCCTGACCGCAGACATTAGACATGCCACCAGCACTCCACACCAGAATGCCCTTCTTAATACTCACTTCGCTACATCCTGCTCCTGTTTTCCTGCTCTTCCCCCTAGCACCCCTCACTACCTAACTTCCAGCCTTAATCATCAGTCTGGGTATACCTTTTAGTACTGGGATATTTTTTTTTTTTACTGTTCCATTGTTTGCTGAAATTATACCTGTGTATTGTAAGTATGACTGCTCTCACCAACTGTCTTGTACCACACTTGTATTTATGTTGCTTCTGTACTCCTTACCATTTGTAACCCCCAAAGGCATCTGGAATCGGAGCGGTACTCTGCTCAGTATCTTTCCTGGTAAAACTCTTAAATAAATAAATAAATAAGTGCAATTTCTTTTAATGGGGTTTAGCCGGCTGCCCTACAATAACTGAAATGCCACACTATACATTTTAACTTCTAATCTGTTTGGTAGTGGATACACATAACTTATATTCAAAATAAAGGCAAAACAGAAGTTTTAAACGTATATACCCTCTATTTCTTTGTCACGGGGAAGCCTTTCCATCTTGTAACCTTCTCCTCTGCTTGAGTTAACACAATTTCCCAATTAAAATATGCCGATCGGGAGCCCTAAACCAATAACCCAAAATTTTAATAGGTAGCAGGGTTATAGCAATGCCCCCTATAGAGTGAGGAACAGCATCTAAAAGATGGAGCCCTACCACTTTACTTTTAATTTTATTAATCCGTGATCCAGATATACTAGAAAAATAATCTACCACCCTCATGGCCTGTTCACCAGATTCCTGATCTTTTACTAATATATTAGAGTCATCTGCATAGGCAAAAGCGATTGAAATGTCCCATCCCTAAGCCCTAAATGGTGAGCTCCTGGTACTAAATTTAGTCTTCGCAACAAAGGGTCCAAAGAAAAACATAAAAAGCAGAATCGGGACAACCTTGCCTGACACCTCGCTGGATCAGAACAGACTTGCCCAGCCTCCCATTTACCAAGGGCCTTGAGGAGGCATATCTATAAATAATTCAAAGCCAATCTATGAACTGAACAGGGATACCAAAATGTAGCAATATCTGAAACAAGAAAGCATGTGGGACCTCATCAAAAGCTTTCGCTTGGTCCAGAAATCAAATACCCTGACCCTTGTTTCATCAAAGTTTCCTCAGAAGTTTGGTAATGTCTCCCATTCTCTGATGAGGGATGGCACAAGTGTGTCCGGATGAAATGATATCTTGAGCTACCCAAAATAAACGCTTGCACAATATTTTTACAGGATTTTCCAATCTACATTCAGCAAGCTAATAGGCCTCCATTTTCCAAGATCCGATTTGTCATCTTTTTTATAAAGAAAAATCAAGATACTGTCTGCCAAAGCCGTGGGAAAAGGAACCAAACCTGATAAGATATCATTATACACAGTTACCAAATAGGGGCATAAAAGGCCTACAGCTTTTTTATAAAATTCCCCAGGTAGTCCATCTAGGCCAGGGGAAGATCCAGATGATAGACCACCAATAACCTCCTCAACCTCTTTTTGTGAGATGGGAGAGGTCAGTTGAGATTTAGCTGCTTCCAAAAGAGCTGGTATCTACAATATGCTAAGGAAATCCTCTATCCCAGCTAAAGGGGGAGAGTTATCACAAAAAGAGGATTCTATAAACCGATGAACCACCTGTTCTATGTCACAACCAGAATCTACAATCTGACCAGTTTCTGTCCTTAAGGTCACCATATAATGCTCGTTCTGTAAATTCAACTTAGTAAACTTCCTAATTGATCTAGCTACAATCAGGTGGCAAGACCTATATCTTGCCAAATCTGCTGATGCCGCCATCTCTATCCTAAATGACAACCTCACCACCCTAATTAACAAGCATGCTCCTCTTATTAAAATGAGGGTGCGGAAAATCTCGCATCCGTGGTTCACCCAAGAGCTCAAATCTGCACTTACCAATAGAGACAAGCTATGGGCTAGGGCCAGGCACACAAAGGACCCGGCAGACTGGCAGGCATTTAGAACTGCCAGAAATGACTGTGTTAAAAGTGTACGTGCTACTAAAGCAAACTTCTACATCTCCACTCTGGAGCAGGCCAAAGGGAACTCCCCAAAAATCTGGAAGACACTGAGATCCATTGAAGGTCATCCTGCTGCTTCCTCCCTTCCCACCATGATTCTGGCCAAGGACGGGATGGTTGAAAATAAACTGCAAATCATTTGAAGAACTTAACCTTCACTTTGCCACTGCCAGGTTGGCATTTGACTCCTCCCATATGCTAGCTGAGTGAATAGCAACACTAGCCCAGATACTACACATGCTACTCCACCTCATCCCTTCCAGTTGTGCCTGTTTGGCTACAAGAAGTCAGAGACATAATTCTTAGCCTTGACACCAAGAAAGTGCAGGAGATGATAGCCTTGAATCATTTTCTTGCGGTTAGGCTATGCCAAGCTCACAGCCCCATTCTTCACATCTTCAACCTCTCTATTACCACTGCCACTGTTCCATCCTGCTAGAAATCTGCCCATATTCTTCCTCTCTTCAAATCAGGAGATCCTTGTGACTTAAACAACTACCGTTCTATCTCTATCTTGCCCGTTCTCCAAAGTGCTGGAAAAACTTATATACAACCAACTAAAAAATCACCTCGAATCACACTCACTCCTAAACCTGGCCCAATCTGGCTTCAGGTCAAAGCACAGTACCATCTCAGCCTTGGCTAAAGTCTCTAATAACTGGATCCATGCTATGGACACCAAGAAGGTTACTGGTGCAGTCTTTCTAGACTTCAGTAAGGCCTTCGACACTGAAGACCATCACCTCCTACTCACCTGTCTTGCCTACATAGGTGCCACTCCACTTACCTTACAGTGGTTTAACAGTTATCTAGCAGGAAGGATACAAAAAGTCAAAGCTGATGGCCTACTATCTGCCCCCCTTCCAATTGCCAGAGGAGTCCCTCAAGGTTCCATCCTAGGACCAATCCTTTTTCCCTGTATATTAACAACCTTGACTCCCACATAAAGAACTCTAGCATACATTTCTTTACGGATGATACATGGTTTTGTACGATCAGGCTCGGCCCTTAACTGGAAGTCAGGAAGCACCAAGCTAACTTTATCCAGTTAGAAAGCAACCTTATCAATGCCAAGCTTCTCTTAAATGCCAAAAACCAAGACAATGATTTTCTCGAGACTTGCCTTGTCTGGTGCCCTACCTACCCCACCTAAAAACTTCATAGTTACCTCCCTAGGTGAACCCTTGGAAGTCGTACCTAAATTTAAATATCTAGGTATGTGGATAGACAACAAGCTTTCCTTCAATGACTACATTGAGGATCTATCAAAGAGGCTTAAAGCACACTTGGGTTTCTTCTTTAGAAATAGAACCCTCTTTTCTCTCGCGACCCACAAAAGACTTGTCCAAGCAACATTCCTTCCCTTGCTTGACTACGGAGACATTATCTTTATCTCCTCCCCAACCGTGAGCGTATCTAAACTGGACGTACTCTATCACCGTGCTCTTCGCTTCATTACTAACTCTGCATACAGGACCCACCACTGTGATCTTTATGCAGCAGTTGGGTGGACCTCTCTTGCCACCAGACACCTCCTGCATGCTGGCATTTGGACCCTCAAATTACCACTCCACAAACTGCCTGTCTATTTAACGTCTCTCATACACATCTCGCATAGCACCTACTCCCTAAGGAAATCCGACCTTATCCTACTAGATGTTCCCAGGACACGTACCACAGCTGGCCAAAGAGCTGCCTCATATGCCCTCCCAAACATTTGGAACCAACTACAAGCCATGCTGAAGCTAACCAGCATTGTATCAATTAACTCCTACAAAACACTAGCTATTTCTAAATTAAAAGACATATGTAGGTGCTACTAGGCTCCCAATGCCAAGTCAACTTCCTTGGTACCAACTGACCCTCTACTTATTAAGCTGAAATGTGTTGCATAATTTAGGGCAAGGTTAAAGCAGGAATGTACTGCATATATAGTGTAAGGACTTCTATTGTGTATGCCTCTTGTATTATATATTTTTTCTTTGTTGTTCTACATTTTATATCTCCTGTCTATGTAATTGCGAACTGTATGTGTATGTGCCTCAGGACCTCCTTGTGAATGAGCTTGCTCAACGGAGTCTTTCCTGCAATAAACTTGAACTTGAATATACTTGGAATCTACTCTTTGAGAACAATAATCATATGGATTAACTCCTTGTGCTTTCCCTTGGGTAGCATATTTTTGTTCTAAAAAGAGAGAATGTGCCCTATCATACTGAAAATTACACATCTCAGTTTTAATCAGGGCAATGTCCTCTGTGAGGTCTTCTTCAGTTTCCACAGCCCAATAAAGTAACATCTGGAGCCTGTCCCTTAATGTTAGGTAAGTTAAATACTTAGAAGTGACAGCCTTTTTCGATAATGAGTTACATAAACTTTTAACATCTCATTTTGAGTCTTGCCACCATAAAAGGGAATTGTCATATAAATCAAAGACAGATACCCTGGCCTCCAGCTCTTTAAAAATGAGATCCCAGGTGTCCATATTTGATAAAAGAATAGTATTCATCCTCCAGACTGGATTCGGGCCTGGTTTGTTTACATGAGTACCCACGGTCATTTTAATCATTCTATGATCTGAGGTCTCTATTGGGGAAACTGAAAAATGGCTCACAGTGACCCAGTGGGAGGCAAACCAGAAATCAATACGTGTGGATAAATGGTCCTCAAAAAAAAGTGTGCTCCTGTAATCTAAATGAGACATATGCACAATCCTTAAGTTTAGCCTGGGTACACATTTTTTGTAAGAAATTAGAATTAGAATATAATTTTTGCGTTTTCCCTGTTTTGTCAGACAAAGATAATTAAGCAATAAGGCACGACAGGGTGTGTGTTATTGTGTAATAATGTCACTCCTGGGGTGCTTCCAACCCCTCAGGAGTGACGTTATTATACAATAACACACATTCCTGGAGTGCCTTATTGCTATTATACAATGGCCCACATGTTAATTTAAAAAGAACAAAGAAAACATTTTTTTATATTGCATATAATCTTATTATATGCATATTGTCTTTGATTTTTGAGTGTTTAGGTGTATCTTTTAAAAAAAAAAGTCTGGAATATTTTCCCACCACACGGTGGAGCTCCTGCTAGAATGATTTTGTTGGCAGAGTCACGCTTTGTCTTGTTTCTGCCAGTCTCATCTTTGCCCTTACACCTTGTAGTAGACAGTGCTTTGAAGGGTACTTGTTTTATTTTAAATTCAGGCTTTTTTTTTCTTTGACTCAAAGCAGTGGACAGCTTCAGTTGGATAGCGCGACTCTACAGTGCACGTGCTGACAGGATTTCAGTGACAAGCAGGATGAGCCATTTTTTGTCGCTCTTTTCTTGTAGTAGTCGCTTTATTTAGTTGAGATGCCTTTTTTTTTTTTTTTTTAAAGTTGAACATGTGTGTTCGGGGAACGGGGGGCCAAGTGTGAGCATCCGAAAACTCTGTCATGTGAAGGGCCGTGGTGCATGGAGTGGGAGTTTCAGGTATGAGCTGCAGATTTACAAACTCTGAGACAGTGGTGTTTTAAGTAGAAGTTGTAGTTTTGCCTTAAGTTTGGCTTCAAGAAAAAATCACATTTGGTGAAAGGCTGCAGATTTGACTGTGACCTGCTAGAAGGCAGGAGAAGAGGGAGACTTGTGAATGTTCAGGTGAGACATGTCTGCCTTGGGATAAAGCAGGAAGGGATATGCTTTTAGGTACTGCGTCATCTTTGTACCTGACTTAGATACAGTGATGTTATTGCCTAATAACATCACTGTGTCTTGGGTTGTTAGTCAATCAGGTTTCTAGAATTTTACTTGCCATTGTATAATATGCAATTAAAATCCTCCCAAGAGAATTGATCTAGTAGTGTACAAAAAGGCAAGACCTTCTGTAAAAGGGCAACCCATTGAAACTTCACCTGAAAATTGTAAACATTTATAACACGGAATTCATGTGTTCCCAGTCTAGCATCAAGGATGCATGCCCATCCAGGAACCAAGTCAGTGAGGTGAGATACCGGAGGTCTGGATTTAAAATCAAAATCCCACCCCTGAGCATGGTTCCTCACCCAAGGACCAAAAAGAAGTCCCCCTAAACCACTCTTTTGAACCCCGGTAGGTCTCCTAATAGTATGTAACCGGTGTCTTGAATTAAACAAATGTCAAGCAAATGATTAGCTTAACAGAAAAAGTGGCAAGTCATTTTTATGATTCTTAATGCTATTAACATGTAAGGAACCCAATGAAAGATGCCACTCCATGGTCAGGCGGTAGTAGATGCCTTAGCAGTAACTGTAGAGGTAGAAGTTTTGGACCCTGATCGCTTAGATTTCTTCTTCTTTACCCCTTGTTTCGTGTCTACTAAAGGAATTTCAGAATCAGTCATAAGTTCAGTCTGAGAGGAAATCAAAGAGGAGGAGTCAGAATCTTCGTCCATTTCATCCCATTGTTTCCATTTAGTAAGGGTGAAATCTATTGGACATGGGGAGATCAACCTCACTCCATCCGCAGTTCCTTTCCCCAGTTTTTGGGATGAACCGCGGGACAGTCGTCTGGTTTTCTGAAGTTCCCATTCTACAGGGCAAGGGGGTGGCATGGTGGGATTCAGACCAGAAGGCCCTAGATCAGCAGCAGAGGGAAAGCACACCTCTGTATTCTTGGCAGGAATGGGCAGTACAGGAGGTGCCACTATCCCTGGTGCCATGCCTTCAGTGGAAACTGCCTTTTGTGGCAAGGGAGAGACTAGGGTAATAGCAACCAAACGTATACTCAAAGGCTCAACAATGACCTCATGTGGAGAGGGAGAAGGAGGCCTGGAGCATGGTAAATTTACAGGGCAAGCTTCCTTTACCGGCATCTGAGGTGCATCGGTAAAGGTAGCTTCATCTCCTCCTGCATTATGGGAAGCCCAGGGACAGTTCCTATAAGTGTGGGTAGTGTTGTCACAGAGGTTACAAACCATAGGGGTTTGGCAAAAAAGCCACATGGCCAATCCCTCCACAAAGTGAGCATTTAATTTTGTCACAGGCATTGCTTAGATGAGTATGGGCCCCTGACCTGAAACAGGATCTGGGCTGCCCAGCATAAAAATAAAGCCCCATTCTCTCCCCAGGTAGAAACAGCTAGGTAGATGTTGAATAATGCCTCTGTTTTAGGGAGCTTGACCTGAATCCTCCACCCCCAGTCCAAATATTTCTGAGTCCATTATAGGATCTGGGAGACCTAGGACAGAACACTTAGACCGCAACCAAAACAAGATATCCGATATTGCAACACCTTCATTCTTAAATAAAATGGTCACAGTCCTGTAAGCAAGTTTGGTTAAAGGAATAATAGCAAAAGCTTTCCATTCTGGGTTATTATGAATTCCTTGATAACGTTCCCAACAAAGCTCCAAATCTGCATCTGTTTTAAAGCTAACATCAAAGTTTGGGTCACCCGATGTATGAATAAGTGCATAAACATCATGAGCAGAGAAACCCATGCTCTCCTTCAAAAGTGTACGCCCTACATACACTCTGTCTGGATGCACCTCCAAACCCCCTTTATATTTTATTCATACAGCATCCGGCATTTAGCAGATTCTGGAGGAGTATGAAACAATCCTGCATATGTTCTGTGGGAGGAAGATCGGCTATCCTCAGAAGAAACACCTGCTGAACCAATAGAAGGATGGGGGAAGCAGGGGACCCCGGGTCAGGCCCAGATGAAACCGATATAGGGTCAATGAGAATAACAGTGTCATGTAGTTGCCTAGAGGCATCATGAGAAGAAGAGATGACAATCGGATCTTGCTGATTCAAAAACAAAACCATAGAATTAGTCATTTCCAAGGAGGAGGGAAGCTCCATAGGGTCTTCCGGAGCAGGCTGTAAATGCCCAGGTGACACCCATGGCTGATCAGGGCCAGACTTCACCCACCCAGCAGCTTGAGGCTCTGCTACAGTGTGTCCCATAACCAGAATGTTTTTTCAAAGTCTGAAACTCCGGAAGTTCGTGCTATGAGGGAGAAGCAATCAAACCTTGGTTGTAGAGGGACTAAGAAAAGTCCGAGGCAAATCAGGATGGGAAACAGTGTTTGGGTTAGAACCCTCTTCTTGCAACACTTCATATGTCAAAACTGGAGCAGTTGCAACATCGGCAAGCTGACAGGCAGTTCCCCGAGGTGACATACGGAATCTTCCCCGGCTGCTGAAGCCAGTGCACCGTCAATCCCCTCAGCAGACTCAGTAGCCATGCCAGCACCACATTCCACCTCACAAGGAGAAAAAGAAGTAGCAAAGATTGGGGATACCATAAACTCAGGAGGAGAACCACTTATCTGACATTTTGTAGCTTGTTCTTCTCCTTGAAGTTCATGATGCTCTTCTTCAGCGAGAAGCACTCAAATATGCACTCGAGAGGGAAATTGATGGCAACCTGAGGACTCTGCCTCAGTCATGGGTCAACTGAGAGGTCTGTTGATTGCAGAAAAGCCACACTATCCAAAGAAGTAAACAGTCATTGCTCAATAGGAACCATAGGGCCATCCATTTCAGGCATAAACAAATCCAAAGCCAGTTTCTGAGAAGCAGTTTCCACATCCATCATCTCCGTAATGGAAGAAGCCTCACGCAGACAAGGAACCAAGGAAGAGGCTAGCTCCCCAGTTCCAGAGACCATCCCACCTCCACAGGATCCATGGGAGCCGCCATCTTGGTCCCACAGGAAATGTTGTCCCCTGCTCACAGGAAGCAGAGTAGGGACTTTCCTGGTGCCCTGGCCAATTCCCTCATTCACTAAAACACCACCAACAGCTTAACCTGGTTCAAAGTCAGTTGGCATTCATCTGTATCTCCTGCTCCTGGTCATGCCTGAAAACAGGCAGAATTTGTCTAGTGCACTTACCGGTCAAGAAAAACGAAATAATTAAATAAATAAACAAATAAAATCCCTCTGCCACCAGACTCTTTTGTCACAGTTCAAGGAGTTATGGAGGGCTCCCCAATGTTTCCAGCATAAGCGCCCCACCCTGGGGGACAATCCAGAGTGAAAGCCAATGTAAAGAGGTAAGTCCTGGGGGATGGGGCATGGTGTGTATGAGGCCGAAGGGAGAGAAAGTCAGAAACTGGAAAAAAAGCTGTGCTAGAGAGGATTTGTGGAAGTGGTTTCTGCTATAAATTGGATACTGCCTTGGAGCTCGTGAGAGCATTATACTTTAAAAGAATCTATTTTTATTTGCTATTAACAAGTAAGTTTAGAGATTTTGTTTAGTTTGATTTATTGGGTATGGATATTTGAGCCTGCTACTAACACTTATGTTTTGTTCTCTCTTTTTTAGTGGTTGAAGCTACTAATATCTTCTTTGGATACATTCCCTCATATCTAGGAGCCTTAGATTTGGATTTTGTATGTCCGAATTGCAAGTGGTCGCCTGAGCAACCAGTGTACTTATACCTGGAGCTTTTCCAGAAATTGAAGCTGGAGTCTCTGGGAACTGTGCATGTGCATGTGAATTGCTGGAAACTGTGTGGGCGGTTCCTCTGTAAACTGCAAGAGCAGACGCAAGAAAGGAGCACTACTACTCCACCAATCCACCTCCCTGCTAGAGCCTGCAAGGGACCGACGTTGTCAGGTATGCCCAAGCACCAAGAGACCCATTTCAGTAACAACGGACAATTTCACATTTCTGGCACCTTTTTCTCCAACTTCTCATTGAACTGGACTCTTATGACCTGTTTCTCAGGGAATCGCTGAGTAACCACCTTTGCCCGCCTTGCATTTTCCTGCGTGTTTTTTCCTCTCTGACCTGCTTTGTTCTATTGCTTTTTTCATTTAAGTAAGCAACTGAGTGGATTTAATTGTATGATTAATTGTAATTGAAGCAAATCAGATTAGACTAGTGAAGCCAATAATTTTCCAACTGCTTTTGTCTGGTCAGCTAATATTCTGAAAGTCAGCAAATTTTTAAAGTGCTTTTCTAGATAATAGCATCAGGAATTTCAATGTAAACTTTGTTTTACCTGGACAGCTAACATTTTAAAATCAGCTATATTTTAAAGTGCTTAGGATTTCCTTTTCAAGCAATTATGAATTTCATTTTACAGCCATGTTAATTTTAAAGTCAGCTATATTTTAAAGTACTTAGGGGTTTCTTTTTAAAGCCTTGTTTTTTCCCTTTCTAAGCTATATTTTAAAGTGCTTAGAAATTACATTTTAAAGCTTCATTTTCCCTTTCTCTTATTCTGCGCTACCTGTCCTCTTCCGCTTCTCTTCTCAACTTTACTACCCCCACCCAGCTCTGAATCAACCCTGCCTGCTTTCTTTCTTCTCTCTAATCCCATCCCTGTTAGTGGCCTATAAGTAACACAGCCCTCTCTGTTGTCCCCAGGCTCCTCGGCAGGAACCCCACTGTAACTCCCCCACTGGAAACCATGTGGGCGGTTCCTCTGTAAGCTGCAAGAGCAGCCACAAAAAAGGAGCCCTACCACTCCACTGATCCACCTCCCTCCTACAGCCTGGAAGGGACCAACGTTGTCAGGTACACCCAAGCACCAAGAGACCCATTTCAGTAGACCCCACCCTCCTTCTCCCACCCTCCTGAGGTGAACACTTATTTTTATAGCCCCATATGGTCATGTGACACTCAACTTTGCCATATGCTCCTTACATATTTTGACCACTAGGGACATTTCCGCAGTGCTCCTGTAACCTCTCTGTCTGCTTGTGCTTTCCCTACCCCTTTACACCTGTCCTCTAGATCTTACTCCTGACCCCGCACCCTTTTCAAGTAACCTTTCATTTTCTGCTATTTAATTATGGCTACAAACATCCTGCCTCTCCTGACCAGTAGCCTGACGCTTCTTCTCTTATCTTGGCTCTCACTACCCACTTGTTCTCATACTCCAGTATCCCCTATTAACAATATGATTTTACTTTCTCTAATCTACTTCTCCAGGCACACATGATCTCACCCCTCTTCTGCTGCCTAGGTACTTTGTCTACCTTGCTGTATGTGATATTAAAAAAGGCTTATGCTACCAACTAACTATACCATCACCCTTTGTCCACCGCAAATTGTGGTACCTGCTCCTTGCCCTTATACTGTTGGGTGTTGTTGAAACAAACTCAGGTCCTTTGGCACAATACTCACACACTGACACACCCTGGGCCAATGTCAAGAGTTTACGAGTAGTAGACATTATTGTTAGGAGCTTACTGTGCAACTTAGCTGAACTTGAGGCCTGGGTGGCTCTCTATCACCCTGATGTTCTATGCTTTATCTGAGACCTGGCTCAAACTGTCCATACCAGATTCATTATGCAATCTACTAAACTATAATTTTCTTAGGTGTGACTGAAGCCTCCTAATGGGAGGGGTGCTATTTTTACAAAATGCATCTTAATCTCTATCACATCTACCCAGCCCCTTCTCATGTAAACCTTCATACTACCCTCCTGTTAGGCACAAAAAGCTGCATATACAAACATACAAAGAAGTCAGCAGAAGGCCATTTGGTCTATCAAGTCTGCTCATATTGCAGGGTCCACAGCTTGAGAGTAATGTCCCTGCCCTCCCTCCCCACTCCTCTCTCCTACCCATGATTCTTACCTTCCCCTATGCCTATCCCAGCCTTTCTTAAAGCTACCCTCTGTCTTCAATGAGGTGACCTCTTCTGGCAGCGCATTCCAAGTATCCACCACCTCTGTGAAGAAGTGCTTCCTGACCTCCCTCCTAAACCTCCCACCCTAGTTTAAGATCAGGCCTCGTGACATGGTTGCCACTCAGCTTAAAAAGACTCTCCTTATCAACCATATTTATCCTTTCAAGTACTTGATTGTCCCAATCATGTCCCTCTCTATCTCCTGTCTTCCAGGAAGTACATGTTCAGTGCCTCAACCTCCCTCATATGCCTTGCCCTGCTGACTGGGTATCATCTGTATAGCCCTCCTCTGTACCTTCTTCAGCAGGTTAATGTCCTTTTTGAGGTGTGGGCACCAGTACTGAACTCCATACTCTAGATGCCGCCTTACCAGTGAGCTGTACAAGAGCAGTATAACCTCCTCTCTCTTGCTACTGATCCCCCTAGCTATGCATCCCAGCATCTTGTTTGCCTTTGCTGCTGATTTCTTGCACTGCGTGGAGTGCTTCAGGTCACTAGTGATCATCCCTCCCAGATCCTTCTCCTCCTCTGATGCAGATACTCGGACTCCACCCAGGTAATACTCTGTCCTTGGATTCTTGGTTCCAATATGCATAACTTTGCATTTCTTAGCATTGAAGCCAAGCTGCCAGATCCTGGACCACCTCCACAACCTTTCCAGATCTTTCTGTAGGTCCCATATCCTTCAGCTGTGTACACTCTCCCACAGAGCTTGGTGTCATCTGCGAATAGATACAGTTTGCCTTAATACCATCCCCAATGTAATTGATGAAGACATTGAATAACACCGCCCCAGCACAGAGCCTGTGGGACCCCACTTGTTACCTCTCTGGTGCCAGATAACTCTCCTCTCACCACCACCATCTGGGTTCTGTCCCTCAGCCAGTTTTCCACCCATCTGACCATCTTTTCCCAACCCAAGATCCATCAACTTCCTGATCAACCTTTGTGTTTACAACCCACCCAAAAGTGTCTCTTCTGGCCTTGAAGAGCTACTTGACTATACTACCCTTGCTTTCGGACAAAATGAAGTACTCATCCTGATGCTGGCCCTGTGGCGCTGAGAGTTGAGGTGCCGGATACCATGCCTCATGCCATGCTGGTGACCCAGGTTCAGAGACAGACTCGGGATGCTGGGAGTCAGCAGGGGAGGGAGAGGATGGAGTGTTCAGAGGACTGCTCTCCTCTCCCTGGGGTGGGATCCAGGGATATCCAGTGTCCTGGCAGCCCCTGATGGAGATCAGGGGGTGCTGCAGGTTCACTGTCTGACACAAGGGGTGGAGTGCGGCAGACGCCAGCAGAGTAGCTGTGCTCAGGTGTCATTGCATGCTATACTCCTGGGGAGTAAAACAAGTGAAAAATCCCTTCCCTCTGGGATAGTGAATGCACCTCTGCCCAGGACCACACTCCCAACACCGGGTGCTCTCCTCTCCAGGTCCCTGCTTGCTCGGCCCAGCACTCTCTACTATAGAGAGAGCACCCTGGATGGATAGGGCAGCCCCTCCCTGGGGGGTGGTTCAGATCTGGGGGCTTTGTCAGGATAAAGCAAGGGAGAAGGGTCTAAGGTGGGAGGTAGAGACCGGAGGTCAGAGGATGCTGAGAGAGTTTCCGTGAGGTAAGAAACAGAGTTCAAAAAAAAAAGTGCTCATCCTGGGTGATCTAAACTTGAACTGGTTGGGTAAAGCTCATAACTCACTCTTCTACATTATGCAAGACAACCTACATCAAATCATAACAGACCCCATTAGAGTAACACCGGCTTCTAACTCTGATACACTGATTGACTGAGTAATGGTGACCGACACTGACAGAATCGTGGCTGCTGGCACTCTAGCTTACAACATAAGTGACCACTCCCCTATCTTTTGTATCTGAGATCTCTCAGTGGTCTCTTCTCCCCCACCACGATACATTACTTTCCAGAACTTTGCTAGTCTTGGTCAAGCAAAGTTTCTATTTGATGTCTCCGTAATTGACTGGTTCTTCCTCTATGTGGTCCAAGACACTCAGGCAGCCTTTGACTACTTCCTTAGTCAATATGGGGTTCTTCAGGATAGACACACACCTCTTATCACACGTGTTAGTGATAAGCAAACTAGATGGCTTCATAAGGACCTTCTTGCCTTACCCATGCTAAGGATAAAAGTTGGAGGAGATTTAAAAGTACTATGCTTCCTTCAAGTTATAACTCACATAGGGCTCAGAGGAGGTATGTAAGACAAATCAGGCTAGCAAAGAGCTCCTACTGCAAAGGACTCCTACGGGATGCTGCAGGGGACTCAAGAAGATTTTGGTCACAAGTGAACCTTTCCTGGGCACCAAACAATCCCAATCAGCTAATGATATGATTTTAAATGGTGTCCATTGCAATGACCCGGCAACAACAGCTAACTCCTTTAACCTCCATTTCTCTGACTTATCAAACTTCACCTTCTCCTTCCCCACTGTACAACCTATGCCCAGTCACACACCGCAAACCTCATGCCTGATCAACCTCCCTTCTATTTCCAAGCTAAAACTAGGGCTGATGTTTTAAAACTCCTTAACTCTGTCTCTGACAACACTAGTACTGATGCCGATCGTATGGATCCTAAACTCATCAAACTAGGTTTCATAGGTAAGTTCAAGCTAGTTAGACTTGCGTCCTTATTGCTTGCCTTTAAAACTCTTGTTTGATGCTACTACTTTATTGTTTTATTTTACTCTGTTTCTTTTATCTACCCAGAAGAAACCTGTCCAGTTTATACTTGAAGGAGTCCATGCTTGTGCTAGTTACCACCTCTGTTAGCAGTGAGTTCCACCCAGCAACCACTCTGGCTGACCCAGTGTTTCCGTGGTAATGTTTGCCATCTTTGGTCGCTAGTTGAAAGGGATGCCCCTGGGTTCATATTTAGATTTTCTTAAAGTCAACCCTATATCCTCTATTAGTTTGTTGTCCTGTATAGTCTTGAATAACATACATTTATCACCCCTGATCCTTCTGTGCTGCAGGGTATAGAGATCCAGCTCCTGCAGTCTCTCTGATATGACATGCCTTCCAGTCCTCTACAGCCCTAGTCGCTTCTGCATTGGATTCCTCCAATTTGTGGATGTCTTTTATACGGAGCCCACACCTGGGCACAATATTCTGGATTAGGCCTCACCAAGGCGTTGTAAAGGGGCATAACCTCTTTCCTATCCCTACTAGTTATATGTCTTAATATGCAATTCAGTATCTGATTATTCTTTTTTGCTAGTTTACTACAATTTGAGCTGAATTTTAGGTCTGCATTGATTGTGACCCCTAAATCTCTCTCCTCAGTTGTTTCTCTTAGTTCTGTGTTACCTCTTGTGTATGATGAATTTTTTTTCATATGCATAACAGTGCATTTAACACTGTTTAGTTCAAGTTTACTCTCTGTAGTCCAATTTTGTATAGCATTGAGTGCATCTTGTAAGTCAGTGGTATTTTGTTGTGTATTTGCTATGATTCCAATCCTACAGTCATCTGCAAGTTTAGTCACCCAGATGTTCCTATTTAATATTTTTAATGATGTTATATAAATATTAAAGAGACAAGGTCCAACACCAGCCCTGAGGCACGCCACTAGTCACTTTAACCCAGTCAGATAGCAGCCCTACCGACAGTCAGTCGGTGGGCGGCGGGCGGCAGGCGGGTGGATGCTGTCACCCGCCTGCGGGGGAGCAGGTGGAGGGGCTTCGTGGGTGGGGGACACTAGACACCAGGAGATGTTTGGGGGTTTGTGATAATCTCTGCCCGCGATCGGGCTTTACGGTCCACTGACCACCAGGGAGATATTTGGGTTAGGGGTTACATTCCCGCTCCGCGATCGGGCACTGGGGGTTCACACACGCATGCCCGCTGATCGGGCTCGATATGGGGGTGTTACATGTACCTGTGCTGCCCGCGATCGGGCTGTGGAGATGTGTGGGCTGGGGAGTCGTAGTTACACTATGCCCGCGATCGGGCTGGTGGGGGCACAGGAAAGAGTTGGGGCCAGCCAGGTGGCAGCTGCTGTGTTTGCCCTGCAATGCAGCAGCAGTCACCTGTGGGTGGCCCTCAACTTAAGCCTTTTTGGGCTCAAGGTTGTGCAGGCGCAGGTTGGGGTTGCGATGCACAACTCTGCACAACCCGACTGAATATCGGGTTGCGAGGTTATGCATGGATCCTCCCTCCTGTTGAGCATGCATTCATTTGCATTGCTCTCTTGCGCAACCTGATGCCAGTGGCGTAACTGCCTCCTGCTGAATATCACAGAATGGTGCATTTTGGACTTGTGCATGCGCAACCCTGTTGCGCATGGCGCAACCCTTTTGAATATCCAGGCCCTTGTGTTTTTTTTTTTTTTTGGTATTGTTGTTAACCATGTTATTCATTTTTGGGAAGTCGCTTGTACCATAGCTGCAAGTCTCTTCAGCCAATTAACTTTTGGTTTACACATGCATGCCTTTTACAAGAGTGTACTGTATGTATTAATGCCAGTACAAAATATTACCCTTAGAACAGGTTGTGGAGTGCACTTAAATAGACATAAAAATTGTGATGTGCACTGCATGTCAAGTACTGCAAGGCAAGGCAACTTTTATTTTTCAGGCACCCAATCCCAGAGGCTCTGGGTGCTGTACAATAAAAACAAACTTTAAACATTATAAATAATCAACATTCTAATTAAAACTTACATAGCATCATCAAACAAGCATTTATCAATGCCGAATGTTGTCTCGTTGGCATTGGCATTGGTAGTGCCAGAGTTAGAGACCCATAATAGGAATAGCAGTGAAGTATTAAAATGATGCCAACCCCATCCCCACCCTGTAGAAACTGACAGGCATTGGGGTGTGCCTTTGAGTTGTCGGCTATAATGCTCATGCCATTTCACCTCACCCTACCCTGTAGACACTGACAAGTGTCATGGTGTGCTTTTGGGGTCTTTGAGCATTATACTTACCCCATTCCAAGAGGAAATACACTGAGGTGGGTGCAGTGTAGGAGAATGAGGTGAACTTTGTGGCCGAACAGTGCAAGGTACACCACGATGCCTGTCACTGGCTGCAGGGTGGGGGTGGGGGGTGAAATGGCATGAGCATTACATCTGATGATCCCAAGTCAGACCCTTGACACCTGTCAGTCTCTACAGGGTGGGGTGCTACAGTTGGAAACCCTAACACCGTAGGCGTGTGTTGGTATTTTCACTCCAAATTTTTAACATGGGCTTTTTGTGAGCCCTGAAAAGTGGCACTTGTCAGTTTGTTAGCTGAAAGGTGATTTTGCACAGCAGCTATGCCATTTGGCAACACAGGGATGAAAACACATTTTGGGCAGGATGAGAAAAATGACAACTATATTGTTCATGAGGAGATGTAAAAAAATGGCAACGTTGAAAATCTGGAGTGAAAATATGAAAAATTGGTGAAGGTATGAGCATGCATAGAAACTGTGCAACACACGTCAGTAACCCAATTATTTTTGGGATCTTTTTAACCACATCTTTAAGATAGGCATTTTGGGACCTTCCCTCATGAACAGTGGCAGTGTGATTCTGTTAATGTGTCCGAAACGTTGATTTCGCACAGTGACCACGCAATTGTGCGCCACAGGTGTGAAAACACATTTAGGGCAGGATGCAAAAAATGACAGCTGTACTGTTCATAAGGAGGTGTAAAAAAATGCTAGTGTTGAAAATCTGGCATGAAAATAATGCGAATTTGCAAAGATGCAAGGGTGCATGGAAACTGCGCAACGAACGCTTGTAACACAGTCATTTTATGGAATTTTGTCACCAAATTTTCAACATAGGCATTTTAGGACTTCTGCTCATGAACAGAGTCACTGTCATTTCCTGAAACTGTCCTGAAAACTGATTTCACGCCGCGACCGTGCTATTCTGCGCCAGATGTGCGAAAACAAATTTTGGCCAGGATATGTAAAATGACAGCTATACTGTTCATAAGGAGGTGTAGAAAAATGCCAATGTTGAAAAGCTGGAGTGAAAATATTACAAATTCATGAAGTTACAAGTGTGCATGAAAACTACGCCATGCACGCTCGTAAAACAGTCATTTTGGGGATTTTCTTCCACCAAATTTGCAACATAGGCTTTTGAGAACCCACCTCATGAACACTGGCACTGTCATTTTGTTAATCAGTCCCAAAAGGTGATTCCGTGCAGAGACCGCAAAATCATCTTTCAGGGCCGATTAACACCATGACAGTGCCAGAACTCATGAGGAAGGGTCCCAAAAACCCCATGTTGAAAATTTGGTGCCAACATTCCAAAAAATGCCTGAGATATGCATGAAAGTTGAAAAAACCCTATTTATTCCATTATACAGCTTACTGGCATTTCCTCAGTTCATGGTCAGCTTTGAAGAGTGCAGACATGTTCCCAGTCCACCGAAGATCCGGAGGTAAGTATGGGGTGAGGGTGTGTGTGGGGAGGCAGAGTGTGCAGTGGGTGGGTGAGAGTTGTGGGAGGGGCAGGAAGACCGCAAGGGACCATTTTCATTTTTGATAGGAAAAAAAAAACGTCGTGGGACCATTTTTTTTTTAATGGGGGCATGTGACACGCATGAGTGGGTTCCCAGCATGCCAATGGACTCTTTTTTGGGAGGCTAGCTGTAGCTGATGGGGGATTGGGCACCCCAGTCTGCACACAACAAAAGGAGGAGTTACATTATGCCAATGGGGATTAGCACCCCTGTTGGCACACAACAAAAGCAGGGGGGTGACATTATGCTGACGGGGATTGGGCACCCCGTTGGCACACAACAAAAGTGGGGGGGTGTTACATAATGCCAATGGGGAGTGGGCTCCCCCATCGGCAACATCACTTGGGCACTGAAGCCGATGGGGATTGGGGCCCCCATCGGCAAAGAAAAACTGTTGGGGGGTGTGCATGATGCTGAGGAGGATTGGGCACCCCCTCAGCATACATTATAAATGGGAGGGGAGGTTATTATGCCAATGGGGAGTGGGCTCCCCATCGGCATTCTGACAGGAGGTGGAGGCAGTGTTGTGTGCACGTCAGGAGGTGTGTTGTGGTCACGCTGCATGAGCACTCCACTCTCATTGCAGCGGACCTTTTGTTAGATCTGGTGGCCACATTCCAGATTACTGCTGTGGCGCCTGCATGCTGCCTGAATGGGGAATGAGAGACACACCTACTGATGCATGCCCTGCATTCGCCCAACAGTGACCGCGTCTCCAAATTTGCTACTATCTCAATATGTTGGCTGTGCATGCACAAGCTGACGTAAAAAGGGTCCACAATTGTCAGTAGAATTCAATAATAGCAGTTAAATAACCCCTACATTAACTACAAAACAGTGTTTGGGAATTCCCAGCTAAACAGGAAAGCCTTGAGGTGGGCCTTGAATGCCTTGACTGAAGGGGCCTCCCTTAACAATGGAGGAAGCAAGTTCCACAGAATGGGGCCGATGACACTAAAAGCTCTGTCACCAGCAGTTCTTAACCTCATTCTGGGAATCACCAGGAGGCCCCTAGAAGAGGATAGGAGGGAGCCAACTGAGGCAGCGGGTGTTAGAAGGTCAGACAGGTAGCCAGGGCCCAGTTCATGTAGGGCCTTAAAGGTAAGCAAGCCCACCTTAAAGCGAACCCTCCAGTGAACAGGCCACCAGTGCAGATCAAGCAGCACTGGGGTGATGTGACAGTATCTAGACTGTCCAGTCAACAACCTGGCAGCTGCATTCTGCACCAACTGCAGTCGATGGAGGTCACCTCCTGAGACCCCGAGGTAGAGCACATTACAGTAGTTGAGCCTGTAAGTCACAAATGCATGCACTAAGGTGGGGAGGTCTGGGGCAGAACCAGGTGCTTGATCCTCATGATATTCCTCAGATGAAAAAAGCTAGACTGGACAATGGATGACACCTGAGCTTTAAATGTCAATCTGCCATCGAGAATAACACTGAGGTCATGCACCCCAGAGGAGGCCTTCAGTGGCACAGATCCCAGAAACAGTCCAGTCTCTGCACCAGAGGCCATCCTATCATGCCTCCTGTTTGACTCCACCACCAGTACCTCCATCTTATTGGGTTCAGTCACAACCAGCTGGAGGCCATCTAGTCATTGTTCTCTGCCAGGCAGTTGTTAAGTACATCCACAGCATTGGATGTCCTGGGGCAAAGGATAAATACAGCTGGGTATCATTGGCATAGTAGTGAAACTCCAGACTGTACTTCCTAATGATTCCCCCCAAGGGGTAGCATGTACACGGCAAACAACACTGGTGACAGGACCAAACCCTGAGGTACTCCACAGGATAGAAGACTCAGGGAGGAGGAGGAGGAGGAGAAATTTCCCATCACAACCCTTTGCCTCCTATTTGTGAGATAGGACTCAAACCAGCAGATGACTGTGCCAGTGAGTCCACAAAATTCTTTCAGGCGGTCGAGTAACACACAATGGTCTACCATGTCAAAAGCTGAAGATCGATCAAGGAGAGTGAGAATTGTCCCCTTCCCTTGATCCCTCACCCTGAGGAGATCATCATGAACCCGAACTAATGTGGTGTCCAAACAATACCCCTCATGAAACCCAGACTGGAGCATCTCATAGATATCAAAGGCCTCAAGGTGTTCTCCAAGATGCTGCACCACAATCTTCTCTACAACCTTATCCAAAAATGGCAGGTTGGAGACAGGATGGTAATTCACCTTGACATCAGGGTTTAAGGATGGCTTCTTCAGAAGTGGTCTCACCAGTGCCTCCTTCAAGGCATCTGGGAAGATCCCCTCTGACAAAGAGCACCAGACAATCAAGGTGAACACTCAGTCAACGGTGTCAACACATCCCATTAAGAAACGCATCGGCACTAGGTCCAGTTCACACTGTGTGCTTTAGTAAGTAAGAATGGTGTCCCTGATTGTGAGCATTTGTTCCTGATTTTAATGGGCAGTGTCCCTCATTTTGGTCCTGGCAGGGTGAGAGGCATATATTCTGGGATAGCCAGCTGTTGCAACTAACACTGCTATGATTTATTTGCAGTCCCCTATGATGCTCCTTGCACCCCCTTGAAACCCCTAAATATATGTTGCTTGTCTTGCTTGTAGATCAGAAAGCAACTAACTAAAAGAAGCAACATTTGCGTTTACATGTGTCTGCTGTGTCCGCTGGGCACGCTGAAACTGCTGGCATTAGACAAACTTGGATAAGATAATTTTAGCATATCCTCTACTTAGTAAATATACACCTTTAATAATGGAAAAAGAACTTGGTAAGTGTATGCAATGTTTGATGTATAGTGAGGGAAAGTATGGGAGCGAGTATGTATGTGCTAATTGCCATCTGATTACTACTCTTGAAGCAGAGATAGCGTTTCTGCTTAATATTAAACCAGTTTCTACTGTTATTAGGGAATTGGAAAGTTACATTGATCTTACGGATGAACAACTTCATTCTAATGAACAATTTCCTTCACATTTAGGTAGCATTTCTATGCCTCATGATGAGGAGACAATTGTAACGACTAGTACTAGAATACCTGTTGCCTCTGTCCCCTCTTATAAGGTGGATGGTTATCCGCCCTCTTCTCATGATAATGATGACTGGACCGTTGTCACAAAGCCTCTTAAAAAAAAGAAGGGATGTCAAATACACAATAGTACCCCTATTGAAACTCGTAATAGGTTTGAGCAATTGACTGTATCAAATAATGAAGTGCTACATGATTTATCCTGTGCATCACCCTCTGTTGATAATAATGGTTCAAAAACACTTTTCAATCAGGAGTTAATGCCCATGAACACTTGTCCTAGTAAGTCTCAAGCTACCAAATCAATACCTATTAAGTTAATCGCTCCAGAGTGTGTTAAACAATCACCTGTTTCTGATTCTTGTACACCTACTGTCTCAAAACAAGTGTTAGTCCTGGGAGATTCAATCATTAAGCACATTGAGAGGGTGGTATGCAATAGTGACAAGAGCAACCGCACTTGTTCTAGCTTCCGTGGGGCCAGAGTATCTGACATTACCTCCATGATGCCTAAAATTTTACAAAATGCGGGGGAAAATCCACTGGTTATCATACATGCTGGTGTTAATGATATAAACAACACCCCATTTAATCAGTTACAACAGGACTATGTGGCGTTATGTAACCTGTTACTTGATAGGGGATGCTGTGTATGTATATCTGAAATTCTACCATGATGCAGAAAATCAAAGCCCTAAATGAATGGCTGAGAAAGTGGTGTTTTAAGCAGGATATACCCTGTATTACCCACTGGGAATCATTTTCAGATCGTTCTTCCTTGTTTTGCTGGGACGGTTTACATCTCAGTTATAGGGGTAGTACACTTATGGGGAAAAGTATCACTAAAATAAAAAATCATTGTTTAAACTAAAAACAATGGGGGATGGGTCTATTCCCAAGTCTCTGAATACTTACCAAAATATTATTACAACGAAATGTAAATTCCTAGCTTTGAATGCAAGATCTTTAAACCAACTCAAATTAGCAGAACTCGAAGCCAAATGTAAAAGTTTAAATATAGGTGCGGTGGGAGTAACTGAAACTTGGTGGGACGCATCCTCAATTTGGTCCAGAGAAATTCCAGGTTATAAGTTATATCATAAAAACAGATTAGATAAGGCAGTGGAGTTTGTAAGTACATACAAAATTATATTCCTTCTTTTGAAGTGTGTTCTCCCTTTCCTTTGGAAAGTATATGGGTTAAAATCTTATTGAAGGAGCAGTCCTATATAACTATTGGTAACATCTGTCGACCTCCATCTGCAAATTCAGATTACACAACTGATATGTTTAAAGAAATTACACATTTTTCAGAATCTCAAGATACTGTAATATTTGATGACTTTAACCTCCCTCATATTAACTGGGACTCATTCTCAAGACAGTCCTATGCCGAGAAAGGACTAATAGATGTGGTAGTTAGTACTGGATTACAACAGATTGTTACTGAACCCACTTGAGGTCCTAATATTTTGGATCTATTATTTACTAATATAGAGCAACAAATCAGCAATTTACAAATTTGGGATCCACTTGAGACCAGTAGTCATTCATCTATTCTTTTTGAAATTCAACAGTTTAAAACTACACAAAGGAAGTTATACTGTACAAAAAATTATACCAAAGCAAATTTTTCTAAAATCAATGAATACTTACAAAACATAAACTGGGAATCTAATCTTCTTTATTGTACAACACAACAAGCTTGGGACTTTTTTAAAAACATTGGGAAAATACCTTTATTCCATCTAAGAAGAAATTTAATAATAAAGGAAAAATTCCCCCTTGGTTCAACAAGACAATTAAAAATCAGATTAAAATAACAATTAAACTTTTTAGGAAACTTAAGTATAGTTCTGTTCCATTTAAAACTAGTCTATTGCATAAATACAGACTATCTGTGAAAAACTTAAAAAATTCTATTAAATTGGCAAAACATAAGCTAGAATTTAAACTAGCTCACACAAAAGACTGTCAAAAATCTCTTTTCTCCTATATAAATAGTAAAAAAGGTGTATCAAGGACCATTGGTCCCATTATAACCAATGGCTCTTCTCTATCTGATATAGAAACCTCGAATCTCTTTAATAAGTACTTTTGTTCTGTCTTCTCTCAAAAATCACCTTTTAGTACATTTAAAGTTCACCACGTAGATTATCATAGGTTCTATCCAACTAACATTATACAGGCTATCAAAAAAACTAAAAAAAAATACTAGCCCAGGCCCAGATGGTATTCATCCATGGTTTCTGATCGAAACCTCTATAAATATTTCTATACCTTTGTCAATTATTTTCAATAAATCCTTACAAGAAAGCATTGTACCAAATGATAGGCATTCAGCAATAGTTACTCCCATATAAAGGCAATAGAGATTCTGTGCAAAATTATCGTCCAATTAGCCTGACCTCAGTGGCTGGTAAATTAATGGAACAAGTAATGAAGTCTCTAATAGATCAAGATTGTAAGAAATTAGGAATTTATGATTCAAATCAGCATGGGTTTACTCCCAAGTATTCCTGCACCACTAATCTGATATCTTTTTTACAATAATATAAGTACTCTACTAGATGTTGGTATCCCTACTGATGTAATTCTTTTGGACTTTAGTAGAGCTTTCGATAAAGTCTCACATGAAAAACTCATTACTAAAATGCACAATCTAGGTTTGTCACCTGATATTGTCAACTGGACTTTAAACTGGTTGACAAATCATTCTCAGAGAGTCAGAATTAATGATATCTTGTCTGATTGGGTAGTGTGGAGTGGTGTACACAGGGGTCGGTCTTGGGACCAACATTGTTTAACCTCTTTATCAGTGATTTACAAACAGGGCCAAATAACGTCATAGTTAAATTTGCAGACGCTACTAAATTGGGGGCAAGGTTAATAATCAAGAAAATATTTCTGCTTTAAAGAAGGATTTGGAAAAATTAACACTTTGGGCAAATGAAAATCATCTGCAGTTTAATCAAGACAAATGTTTAGTAGTGCATTTCGGTGTAAATAATCCAAAAACGATATATCATATAAATGGACTACCACTTCACTCATCAAACTGTGAAAAATATTTAGGGATATGTGTTAATAATAAACTTACATCAAATGATCACTGTGTTAGAACTGCTTGCATGACCAACAGACTTTTGAGGCAAATAAAACGCACTTTTGCTAATCGCACTGAACAATGCCTTATTCCATTGCATAGGGCATACATTAGACTGTATCTAGACTATGGCTCCCCTTTCTGGAATCCAAACCAAAAAAAAGACATAGTAATTCTTAAACAGGTTCAACGGAGAGTAACTAGAATGATTCCAAGATTAACAAACTTGGATTATCAGAACAGATTAAAAGCTACTGGTCTCTTCTCTCTTCAAACTAGAAGATTAAGAGATGATATGCTTATGGTTTTTAATTTAATAAATTCACCAGATCTAATGGGAAAATGTGGTCTAATACTCTCCAAAAGGAGACATGTTCCGAGACTGCATAATAAACAGCTTGAAGTAAAAACTTATAAAACCAGCAAAAGAGGAAACTTTTTTCCAATAAGAGCATCCATTGTATGGAACACCTTGCCACAAGAATTGGTAGGGGCAACTATTGCCACTGTCTTTAAAAACAGATTAGATGTTTGGTTGAGGGATAATAGATAAATAATGTCCCACATAGTGAGGGGAACAGTCATGATGGGCTCTGGCCTTCTTCTGTTCTTTCATACCAAGTAATACCAAGTAATAAGCATTTACCCCTTCTACAAATACAAAGCCATGACAGTTCCAATGCCACTAACAATTAGATAGGTCCTGAAAGGGTTAACAAAAAACAGCTTTTCAGATAAGGTAAATCATTGCACCCCACCCCCCAACAGACACACACACACACACACACACACACACACACACGGAGTGACAGAGAAAGTAATTTGAAACTACTCTGGAGTTATTTCCTCTAAAAGCTTGCTGTGTCCTCTGTTGGAAATGATGTCAGTAAATAAATTAGGTTCCAAAATCTAGCAAATCACATTTCAATAATAAATAAAATTTAACAAGCCAGCAAGTGAACATACTAAAAACTGTACTAAAAAAGGTCAAAAAGACATTTGATGTTTTCTTTTTACAAATGCCTGGTGCAATATACTAGATTACTAGGTTTGTGTAGACATAAGAAGGCATGCACCCATTGGGCCCTATGCATGATGTCAACGCGCTGTGGAAACCAGGCATGTTGGCATTGACATGCATGACTGCCATGGAGCAGAGGCCCATGGACCCAGTGTGGCATTCACAAACAGGGTGCAAGGCAAAGATGTGTCCACTTCCCCTGCCGCATGGACTGCAATGCACCGGGGGTGTTCCGGGGTGTGACAGCACTATGCATTATGCACTAAACTGTGGAGTGCTGGCCGCATGGCTGCAGAGATGGGCACAGGTTACAGCAGTCAGGACCCTGCTGTAACCCCCTGCACACCCCCATGGATGTGATTCTCCATGCTGCCCTAGCCCACTAGGCAGCTGAGGAGGGTTGGAGCAGCTGACCGGGTTGGTGCCCATACATCTCCACACTGGAGGACCCCCATCACAGACCTACACCTTGGCAGTGTGCCCATCCCCAGACCCAAATGTGCCACATGCCCACTCCACCCCAACACATGAGCTCTCCCACATGACATGTGGGTGCCCCCCAGTGGGGCCATGTCCCCAGCCACCAAGTTTGTCAGCCCCCTTGTAGCACCAAGACCCCCTCTCACCCCATACCATCCATCAATTGTCCATATGGGGCCAGGGCTGTCATGTTCCAGGGGTCTGTATTGCCCCTATGGTGTCAGGGCACATGTGTGTGTGGGGGGTCTGGCATATTGGCCTCTGGACTGGGTCCTGGTGGTGGAGGTGTAGGTGCAGATGGAGGCCCATGATGCCAAAAGGGTGCAGGCAGTGAGTTCTACAGCCAAGGGGGACATGCTGCATGGTTCCATGTGCTTTGTTCACTATTCATATACTCTGATCCGCACCATTGGGTGTAAGAGACCCATTCTGGGACCCATGCCGGGCCACCAAGACTAGGTCCCCAGCTTCACCCCTAGCCACCCTGAAGAGTCCTGTGCACCAGGGGAGAGGAGCCACAAACAGGTTGGGAATACCAGTTTATGTGCATCTGTCTGTGGGTGCGTAGCTATGTGGGCTGGGTATGCAACTTTTCTGCATATCCCCACCCTCATTGTGCATTGCACCCATTATGAATGTCTCCTACAGCTGTTTGGGCATATCAATTTGTGCCTTTTGGCAAGTTTAAATATTTGTCCAAGTGAGATTTAAATGTTGCAGATTCACTGACTTTTGCAACTTCCCGTGGTAACTTGCATTTGTTGCC
Source organism: Neoceratodus forsteri (assembly GCA_016271365.2). NCBI lineage: Eukaryota > Metazoa > Chordata > Ceratodontiformes > Ceratodontidae > Neoceratodus > Neoceratodus forsteri. The sequence continues at coordinate 68,657,068 of CM028133.1, forward strand.
CTAATAGTAAAACAGAGGTCTCTTTTGCTGTTACAAGCCTTTGGGAGTAAACATTGGTGTAAATTGCTCCTTGTATTCGCTCTGTGTTCTGCAAACTGTATTACACACTGTGACAATCAGTCAGGACTTTGTAAGATCTTAAAAAGTAATATGTTGCCCCATAATCTTCTATTTTCGAGACTAGGCAACCTAGTTTTAAGTAGTCTATGTTGGTATGATAGGTGTCATATGTTGAGTATAATTTTTGTGACTCTGTGCTGGATTTGTTCTAATAGATTTATATATTTTTTAAGATGTGGGTTCCAGAAAGGAGGGGCCGGAGAAAACAAAAATCAAGGTGAGGCCTAATATATGTCCGATATAAAGGGATTATACACTGTTCACTCTTATTCACAAAGGATCATTTACTATTATTGAGTAACATACTTGTGGTTTGTGTGATCTTTTTACAATGACCAGATGCTGACCAGTAATTATTAATGATTACCCTGAGGTCTGTTTCATTTATTGAAGTTTTAATGGGTGTATTATTTAGCAGATAACTGTAATTTAGATTATTTTTACCTAAGTGAGTTACTACACATTTGTCAATATTAAGCACCATTTTGTTAATTGTCCATTGTTCAATACTTTTGTGATCATTAATTAGGGCTAAATGCTTTTCTAGTGCATCCACTTCACCTCATAACTTGGTGTCATCAGCAAATGTAGTGACACAATTGTTTAGGTTATGATTTATGTCATATATAAACAAATTAAACAAGGTTGGCCCCAGGACTGACCTTTGGGGTACCACACTGCTCACTGTCCCAGTCGTAGACAGTTGACCAACAACTCTGACCCTTTGAGTTATATCAGATGACCAATTTTGTAACCATTTAATCAGAGTAACTCTAAAACCAAGACCTTTACGTTTATTAATAAGTGCTTGATGTGGCACCTTATCAAACTCCTTTCCAAGGTCTAGTTGTATAACATCAACAGATGTTTGTTGTCAAGACTAGCCCCCGCCTTGTTGTAAAAGGTAATCAAATTCACGGTGCAAGAGTGTCCTGCAGTAAATCCATATTGGGCAGTATCCTTGAAATCTAGTAAGTCCGGATCTTCCTCTGTTTTGATTTTTACTAAATGCACCATGGTTTTAGTTCGGACAGAAGTTAAACTAATAGGATGGTAATTTGACACAGTAGCTCTAGATCCTTCCTTGAATAACAGGATGACTCCTAAAGTTTCCAGTCTAAAGGAACCTCACCTGTGGATATTGAATTATTAAATATTAAGGACAGGGGTGTTAAAAGACTAGAAGAAAGTTCCTCTATAAACCTAGGATTAATGTTGTTGGGGCCTGGGGATGAGCTAGCGTTTAATTTTTTTTATAGCTATCATAATTTCTTTTGGGGAAAAAATAGTGGTTTTTAAGAGATGGCTGTCTGAGATATATTGGAAATTATTATTTGAACTGTAAACAGAACAAAACACTTATTAAAGAGATCAGCTAACTTGAGATTATTTGATATTGTATTATTGTTTTCCACTATTGGTCTTGTATCACTGATATGTTTCTGTTTTGCATTTACATGAGAATAGAAGGCTTTACTGTCATCACTGGTGTGGGCTATTTTAAATTCAATTTTGTATATCTCCACACATATTTGTTTCTTAAGTTTTTTAATGTAGTTTTATATTTGAAGTAATTTTCCATAGTATTGTTTTTTTGTTTTTTTTTTGTATGCTTTTTCCTTAGACCTAAACTTTTTTTTCACTGATTTAGTAAGCCAAAGTGGTATCCTCCCTTTGTTATTAAACTTTGTTATTTTGGGGACATGAATGGTTTCTATTTATGTTATCTTATTTTGTTAAAACAGGACACATGCCCTTGGTAGAAATGTTTTTCATTTTCTGTTCCCAGTTGACATTGGCAAGGATATGATTGATGTTTTGAAAGTCAGTTTGTTATAGTCGTTAATTGTTGTCAGTTTTTTGTTGTTTTTGCAACAGATAATTTAATAGAAACATTTACTTCAATATGGTTGCTCCGTCTTAATAGGCAATTGACTTATCTCTGACAGTTTATATTCGATGTTGGTAAGTACCAAGTCTAAGAGAAAAGATATGAGATCTCTGGCTACAAACTGGTCATCTCTCTCTCTCTCTCTCTCTCTCTCTCACTCTTTGTTTCTGACTCTGTCTGTCTCTGTCTGTCTGTCTCTCTCTCTCTCTAGCTGGCCACTCAAGCAAGGCTTTCTTGACACTAGTGTGCAAAAAAAGTTTATGATTGTATTGTTGCAGACAGTTAAACTGCTTCAAAGTGGTCTAAGTAACTTGCCTTTGCACCTACTCAAAGTTACTAGCTGGCAGGTCACTTTAAGCAGGCATGACAATACAGACAAACAAGCTGGAAAAAATAGTGCTGGAATGGGTCTACTGCACAGAGAGAGGGGAATATTTTATTCAACTGGCATAGTGATTTGGAGTTGTAGAATGATACACTAAAAACTCATAATGTGTGTTTTGGTATCCCATTTTTCTAGCTACAGCAAGATGGCTTCAGGCTCCACCCAGTGCAGCTTTAAAAAGGCTGTAGAAATGAATGCAAGAGCTACAGATCCATTAGCTTAACATCAGTATTGTACAAAGTTTCAGAGGGGATTTTGAAGGAAAATATTGATGATTATATAAGGACAGAAGAGTTGATGGATAAATTGTAACATGGGTTTACAAAATGAAGGTCCTGCCAGATGAACCTGCAGGAATTTATTGATAAGATTAGCAGGGCACTGGATGATGGAAACCCTGTGGGTGTAATCTATTTGGACTACAGTAAGGCATTTCATAAAATCCCCCATAGTGAGCTTGTAGAAGTCCTGCTTAACACTGCATTACAAGAAAATGTAATTTCTTGGATAGGATCATGGTATTCAGGTATGAAGCAATACATCCACTTTAGGGGTCATAAGTCAAATTGGGCAAATGTTACTAATGGTGTGCCTCAGGGGTCTTTGCTGGACCCATGCCTCTTCAACATTTACATGTCATTATGAGTTGTGGGGATGGTGTTTGTATCTTAAAATTTGCAGATGACACGACGTTGGGCTTTGTAATATGAAATAATGAAGCTGCAGAAAGAATGCAGAGAGAACTGAGTAGTTTAGAGAGATGGGCCAGAAAGTATAGTTTGGAATTTATTTTAGAAAAAGATCCTGTTATGCATTTGGGTAAAAAGAATACCAAGGCTGAATATATGCTTAATGGACACAGTTTAAATATGGGGATTGGGGAAAAGGATTTGGGGTAATAGTATCTGAAAACTTAACATTCAAATCTAACTGTAAGGCTCTGGCTCAAAGGGCTGGAGGAACACTGGGATATATTAGGCAGCATAATGAAAGCAGAGATTAAAGCATAATACTTCCATTGAATGCCACATTGGTTAGGCCACACCCTGAGTATTGTGCACAATTTTCAGCACCAAACACAAAGGAAGATATTAAGCTTCTGGAGGGCATTCAATGTCATGCCACAAACATGATAACAACAGTAAAAAATCTGAAATGCAGGGACAGATTAGCTGCACTGGATTTTTATTAATTGAAATACAAAAGATTGAGAGGGACCTATACCTAGTTTATGGGACACTCATCCAATGGTGATTTGTGGGATTTTTTGGGATTGGAGCTAAAAGTCTGTGATCATAACACTAGATCGCATGTCACAGCTAAAAGGTGAAACATGCAGAACTACCAAAAGAGCAACATGGTTTAACCAAAGGGCTGTGGCTATATGGAATGGTCTTCCCCTAGAGATAGTAGGAAGTAAATGCATGGGGGAATTCAAGAACACATTGGTTAACTACTGTAAGGAGCATAATATAGATGGTTACTTTCTTTGAGCTAAGGTCAAGCTCCTTAATGCCTCGTATTAAACCTATGAAACCTATGAAGCCTATAGCACCAAACATTAAAAGCTGCTGGGATCATATCACTAGGTGTGGTGCATGTAGATACCAACCATATTGGCAGACATGATTGTGATGAACTAGAAAAGGACTTCATATCTCTAGGAAAGACCTTGGAAAATAGAGGATGCAAAATCTTTTTTTTTTTTTTTTGACATCTTACCAGTTCCAAGAACAAACTTGAAGCACCAAACTAAAAACTGACTTTAAATAAGGGATTCAATTGTATAATACAATGGGAACACTTTGACAACCATAACAACCTGTATAGCTATGATGGGCTTCACCTTACCAGAAGAGGTAACATTGTACTAGGACATTTAAAAAAAAAACACTACCAACACTTTAAGCTAGGAAACACAGGGGCTCTGGGGAATATTTACAAATCTAAACACTTCACTTATTTTCAAGAACAAAAATAACAACAGAGGGAATAAATATAGGGTACTACTGGATAATGCCAGATGCTCCATTGCTGCAAAACAGAGAAAACTTGAACACATTAATAGTGATTACATCAATTTTGCAGCCATAACTAAGATTGTGGGTTGACAGTAATGAATTGATTTGTAATATAATAAGCTACAGTTTAATTTATACTAACAGACTTGGAAAAAGATGGTGGGGTATGTATGTGTTTACAAAAAGGATTGTGGCACCATGACCTCCGTTACATCCCTGGGGTTGCCAGTGTAGGTTTGTCCAAGGAGAATATACACAGTCTGAGGTGAAAACAGTGCAGTTTATTTTCAGGCAGCTTTGCTCCAACTTACTGGGGTCATAGCCCAGATACCCAGACTCCAGGTTGTATCATAAAGTCCACATACAAACAACACAGTTCTTTCCAAAAGTCTCTGCAGCTTGAACTTGCCATTTGCAGCACAGCTTCCAACTTTTCCCTAGGTCTCTCACACTCCTGTGTTGCCTAGTTGGGATTTATACATTGCTCTAATTAACACTGAATGCAGCTGTCCCTACCTGTATGCTTCCAGAGGTTACCCTATTTTGATGCCCAGAGATTTCTATGTTTAATTAGTTCTGTGTTTGATTAGCTCCCTACCATTTGACAAGCTCAGTGTTTGATTAACTCCCTACCTGGATGCTTCTAGAACTTTGTGTAACCCCTTCAGCATTTCTAAAAAGGGAACAGAGCTTCAGCCATTCTTCTTCTGACATAAATATCTTATGCCACAGCAATATACAGCACGATATATTTCCAGCGGCATATGTCTGATTTTTGTGGGGGGCACTGTCCCCCCAAACCCCCAGTATTAAATAACCAACTCAGGGGGGTGTTAAAACATAAATTCACAGTGCAAAAAATAAAAAAATCACATATGTCTGGGACCAGGAATCCAAACCCGTTCCTCAGACACACTGCCTCCCTTGCTGTCTGTGGCTCATCCTGTCGAGCCACGGCAGCCACTCACCAGCCCCTCATCCCAGCAGAGGTGTTATCCTCTGCCTGGGAAGAGAGAGAGGGTGCATTGCCATGCATACTTCCTTTTGTGGTTTTGCACCCTCTCGCTCTTCCCTACCGCGCTGTTCCCATTGTGAGGTATTGACGTGGGCTGTAGATGATACAATACAGTGACCTAGTAGGATCTGCTCTGTGCAGGAGTGGTTCAACTAGGTTCAATGTGGGCAGGCCAAAGAATCTTAACTGTAAAGGCAGGCAACCTAGGAGCCATCTAGGCCCTCAGAAAAGTTTACACTTTTTGAAGTGTTTTGGTGTCTTTGTTTTTATCTTTTGAAGTGTTTACTTCATATAAATAAATTATGTCAAGAATTTATTCTAAAATAATCTAATTAGACTCATTACCTTGAATGGTGTTGTGCAGTACATTCCTTCTTGTACCCAGCATGCACAAATACTGTTTCACATTATCTCCCCTGCAGCAGTTGACTGATATTGCTCACATTACTCTTTTACAAGGTGAGACCAGCAATGCCAGGTTGAGTGTTTTTATAGTACTGTAGGTGTGCAGAAGATGACCTGGCAAGGTTCAATAATGTCTCAGAGCCAGTGTATTTCTTAACACATACTCCCTCCCTGTCCCTCTTTTATTTTCAAGATACCTACATTCTGAGACCAGATCACAGACTAGATTAGGGGTGAGTTGTCAATGGACTTGAGCAACATAAACCGATCAATGGAAGAGGAAAAGGTGGAGAGTGCAAAGGCAGTGAAGAGACAAGAAAATGGACAATGACATTAAGAAGCAAATCACAAGATTCCCAGCTCCATTAGTGTTTTAGAATAAAAACACTCCTCCCAGATACTGCACACAACAGCTAGAGAGCAAGAGGGGCCTTAGACATGCACAGTAACCTTCTCAGAGGTGCTGCCTGTCTATAGTATGGGTGAGGCTAGGGTGCTCCATACCATGGGATTCAATCCATGGTTGAAAAACTGGTGCAGAGCTTGGGGTTTTGGCTTCATTGGGGACTGGAGATCCATCTGGAGGGATGCAGGCCTATACTGGTGCGATGGTCTGCATCTGTCCAGGATGGGAACCATGATCCTAGGTGATAGGTTTAAATGCTTCATTGGCAAGCATTTAAACTAGCCAAGGGGGAAGGTACTGAAAAAGAGAAGGGAAATCCTATCCCCCCCAAAAAATCAGGGTAGTTAGTGAGGCAAACACCAAGACAGAGAGCTCGATAGGGAGAAGGGCAGGAGTAAATGGAGAAAAAGACAAAGGCAGTAAGGACAGGGATAGGGAAAGAAGGCGTAAGGCCATCAAAAAATGGAGGGTAATGAGTACCAATGCCAGTAGCCTAGGTAACAAGCTCCCAGAACTGGTGGCCTTGATGGAAGAGAGATGCCTGGATATCATGGCAGTCACAGAACATGGTACACAGAGAACCATGACTGGGATGTCAACATACCAGGGTACACAATCTACAGGAGGGACAGGGAAGATAGAAGAGGAGGAGGAGGAGGAGTAGCTCTCTATGTAAGGGAAGGGATCAAAGCAATGAAACTAAAGGGTAAACAAGGAGGAGAGGAAGCACTGTGGGCCACCTTGGAGACTGGAAATGGCACCACAATCCTCACAGGGGTTGTATAGAGACCCCATCTCATGGGGAGGAAATGGACAAGGAAATGATAGAAGGCACCCTTAGAATGGCAGAGAAAGGGGAGATATTGCTGATGTGGGACCTGAATATGCCAGATGTTAACTGGAGCATCTTTGCTGCAGCCACACCCAAGAGCAGGACCATTCTTGATGCCCTACAGGGGCATGCCTCAGACAGCTAGTGTTGGAACCCACTCAGGAGGGAGCAATCTTAGACCTGGTAGTCACAAATGGGGATGGAGAGAGGATCTCAGATCTAGAACTGGGTAGCCATCTGGGAACAAGTGACCACCAAACTGTGGTTCATGATAAACTCAGTTGTAGAGTCAAGCCTTACAAAAGTGAAGGTACTGGACTTCAGAAGAGCTGAGTTTGTCAAAATGGGAGAGTGCCTCAAAAAGCAATAGCAAACAGGCAAGAAGGAGGAGTGGAGCAACAATGGGGAAACATCAAAACTGCCATCGCAGAGGCAACAAGCCTTTGTGTGAAGCAAATAAACAAATCAAAATGAAAGAAAAAAACACTATGGTTCTCAAAATAGGTCGTGGAGAAAGTTAGGGTGAAAACAATAGCATTCAGGAAGTATAAGGAAACACAGCAGGAACAGGACAGAACACTATACCAGTTAAAGCACAAGGAAGAGGGGAAGGCAGTCAGAATAGCAAAGGCCCAAACCAAGGAAAAGATAGCCAACTCGGTTAAGAAGGGGGGATAAAACCTTTTATAGGTACATTAGGGAGCAAGGAAAGACAAAGAGAGGGATAGTGAGACTTAATAAAGGGGAGGGTGGGTGACAGAGAGGGACAGTGAAAAAGCAGGGATACGGAACAAATACTTCTGCAAGGAAGGGGAAGGGGAGGTACCTAATCCAGTCAATAGAAGCACTCTGGATTGGGGGTCGATAGCAGTTCTTTCACAGAAGAAAGGATTCTGAAAGAACTCCTAAAACTGAAGGTGGACAAAGCAATGGGCCCTGATGGGATTCACTCCAGAATTCTAAAAGAACTAAGGGGAGAACTAGTCACATGACTGACTACCCTTTTTAACAAATCATTGGAGGATGGTGTGGTACCTGAGGACTAGAGGAGGGCGACTGTGATTCCCCTTCAAATCAAAGCAAATCAACATTTATTTATAATGCACTTTTCAAAAAACCAAAGCCCAGATACATAATAAATATGAAAACAGACATCCAATAATAACTACATATGTCAAACATTAAAAAGGCAGCCGAATAAGCTAAGTATTATCTCCAAAAGCTAGCTCAAATAAATAAGTTTTCAGAGAAGCTTTAAAAGATTCAGTGGACAAGCACTCTCTAATCTGATGAGGTAGAGCATTCCACAGGGATGGGGCCACAAAGGAGAATGCTCTAGCCCCAGATGACTGAAGATGAACTCTGGGAACCTCTAGCAATCCCTTGTCGGTGGAACAGAGTGGGTGGAGAGGGTAGTAGGGCTGAAGGAGATCTTGCAAGTAACCCGGTCCCTGTCCATGTAGGGTCTTATAGGTCAGCAACACAACCTTAAAGGTGATCCTCCATCGCACTGGCAGCCAGTGCAATTCGCGCAGCATAGGCATGACATGGCAAGTTCTTGATAATCCAGTCAACAACCTGGCTGCAGCATTCTGCACCAGCTGCAGGTGACGGAGATCCACCCCCCGGTAACCCTAGATATAGAGCATTGCAGTAGTCAAGACGTGAGGACACAAGGGCATGAACCAATACAGGAAGATCATCGTGCGGAACGAGGTGTTTTATCCGGGCTATGTTCCTCAGATGGTAAAAAGAGGACTTGACAACAGCTGACACCTGTGTTTTAAGCATCAGCTCGCTGTCAAGCACTACGCCCAGATTCCGCACCTGTTCAGAAGGTCTCAACTGGTTACCCCCTAACACAAGGCCAGAAGGAAACCCAGGTGTCAACTTCTCTACTCGCTGACCTGAGTCCACCACCAGCACTTCAGTCTTGATCGGGTTTAGTCTCAACCAGTTAGCACTCATCCAGTCCTGAATCTCAGCGAGGCAGTTGTTAAAGACCGAGTTTGCATCATTTTGTTCAGATACAAAAGGACATATAGAGCTGAGTATCATCTGTATAGCAGTGAAAACTCAGCCCATGATGCCTTATAATGTCTCCCAATGGCAGCATATACACCATGAACAACATGGGGGAAAGCCCAGAACTCTGCCACACCCCCACAAGGCAGAGCAAAGGGAACCGAGGAAAAAATTCCTGACACTACCCTCTGAGTTCTGCCCATGAGGAAAGAATTGAACCATCTGAGGACTGTCCCTGACAGTCCACAGAGTAGCCACAGGCATTCCAGCAACATCTCATGGTCCACGGTGTCAAATGCTGCAGAGAGATCAAGGAGGACCAAGATCGAACGACTCCTCCAATCTCTCGCTATTAGGAGATCATTCAGTACTCGAACCAACGCCATCTCGGTACTATGCCTCTTCCTGAAACCGGGCTGGAGAAGATCATAGACTTCATGGGTGGTAAGAAAGTCCTCGAGCTGCAACGCGACTACTTTCTCAATAACCTTGCCCAAAAAAGGACAGGTTAGAGATCGGTCTGTAGTTCACAAGACAGTCTGGGTCGAGGGAAGATTTCTTTAAAAGGGGTGTCACAATAGCCTTCTTCAGAGACTCTGGGAACACCCCCTGGCCCAATGAACACCAGACTATCTCAGCAAGGACTGGTCTGATCTAATCCATGCACCCCACAAGGAGGCACGTAAGACCAGGGTCCAAACTACAGCAAGTCGGTCACAGGCCCTGAACAATCTTCATGATATCCATGAACACTGGCTGGTTGAAATCTGTCCAGGTAGAGTGAGAGCCTGTGGCCTCGCATCGATCACCGCCGTGCTCATTTGAATGCGTTTTGCGATCTCCGACCTGATTGTAGACACCTTATCATCAAAGAACCGAGCAAACTCATCATAGAAACATAGAATTTGATGGCAGATAAGGACTGCTTGCCCAACCTAGTCTGCCCATTTCCCTACCTAACGGATAAGCTGCAGATCCTAGTTAACCAACAGCCTACTTCCTCCTACCCCCCACTAGAATTGCCTTATGTCTGTCCCATGCATTCTTGAATTCCCCCACTGTTTTTGACTCTACGACCTCATCAGGAAGGCTGTTCCATATATCCACAACCCTCTCTGTGAAGAAATCCTTCCTCACATTACCTCTGAGTCGTCCCCCCTCTATCTTCAAATTGTGCCTCCTTGTTTTTGCACATCTCTTTTTCTGAAAGATGCTACCCTCTTGGACTTTGTTGATTCCCTTGAGGTATTTGAAGGTTTCTATCATGTCCCCCCTCTCCTTTCCTCAAGACTATACATCTTCAGTTCCTTTAGTCTTTCTTCATATGTCTTCTGATACAGACCCTACATCATTTTGGTTGCCCTCCTCTGGACAGCCTCCACCCTGTCTATGTCCTTGCGGAGATGGGGTCTCTTGTGACTGTATACAGTACTCCAGATGTGGTCTTACCAACTGTCTGTACAGAGGGCCAACAACTTCCTGTTTTCTACTGGTGATGCCTCTCCCTATGCATCCCAGTATCCCCCCAGCCCTCCTTACTGCCTTCTCACATTGCTTGCCCACCTTTAGGTCATGTGATATGACTACCCCCAGGTCCCTTTCCATTTTTGTTGTTGTCAATATCTCACCCCCCATTGTGTACTCTTCCCCTTGGTTTTTGTTTCCCAGGTGCATTACTTTGCACTTCTTTGCATTGAATCTAAGCTCCCATACATTTGACCATTCCGCCAGTCTTGCTAAGTCCTTTTTCATCCTTTTCACCCCACCTTGTGTATCAACCCTGTTGCGGATCTTTGTGTCATCTGCAAAGAGACATACTTTCCCATCTAATCCCTCTGCAATGTCACTTATAAAGACATTACAAAGCAATGGGGCCTGATGGGATTCATCCCAGAATTCTAAAAGAGCTAAGGGTAGAACTAGTGACACCACTGACTACCCTTTTTAACAAATCATGGGAGGATGGGGTGGTACCCGAGGACTGGAGGAGGGCAGATGTGATTCCCCTTCACAAACGTGGGAGCAAGGCAGAAGCAGGAAACTACAGACCTGTTAGTTTAACCTCAGAGATAGGGAAAATGATTGAATCACTTCTGAAGGAAAGAATTGTCGAGTATCTAGAGGCCAGAGGGGCACAGGACCCTAGGCAGCATGGATTCACAGCGGGAAGGTCATGCCAGACAAATCTGATAGATTTCTTTGACTGGGTGACCAAAGTAGTAGATCAGGGAGGGGCTGTGAACATGGCCTACCTAGACTTTAGCAAGGCATTTGACACAGTCCCACACAAAGATTAATATACAAGTTAGCCAGCCTGGGAGTGGGTCCCAAGATGACAGCCTGGGTAAAGAATTGGCTGGAGAATAGGACACAGAGAGTAATAGTAAATGGAGTCCACTCAGAAGAAAGGAGGGTTACTAGTGGGGTACCGCAGGGTTCAGTATTAGGACTGGTCCTCTTCAATGTCTTTATAAGCGACATTGCGGAAGGACTGGAAGGAAAAGTATGTCTCTTTGCAGATGACACTAAGATCTGCAACAGAGTTGATGCACAGGGTGGGGTGGAAAGGATGAGAAGGGACTTGGCAAGGTTAGAGGAATGGTCAAATGTATGGCAGCTTAGATTCAATGCTAAGAAGTGCAAGGTAATGCACCTGGGAAACAAAAACCCAGAGGAAGAGTACACAATGGGGGGTGAGATACTAACAATAACAAAAATGGAAAGGGACCTGGGGTAGTCATATCAGATGACCTAAGGTGGGCAAGCAATGTGAGAGGGCAGCAAGGAGGGCTGGGGATACTGGGATGCATAGGAGAGGCATCACCAGTAGAAAACAGGAAGTTATTATCCCTCTGTACAGACAGCTGGTGAGACCCCATCTGGAGTACTGTGTGCAGTTCAGGAGACCCAACTCCACAAAGACATAGACAGGATGGAAGCTGTCCAGAGGAGGGCAACTAAAATGGTGCAGGGTCTGCACCAGAAGACATATGAAGAGAGACTTAAGGAGCTTAATATGTATAGCCTCAAGGAAGAGGAGAGGGGGCATGATAGAAACTTTCAAGTACCTCAAGGAATCAACAAAGTCAAGAGGGTAGCATCTTTCAAAAAGAGGTGTGCAAGAACAAGGAGGGCACAACTTGAAGATGGGGGCGGCTCAGAGGTAATTTAAGGAAGTATTTTTTCACAGAGAGGGCTGTGGATGCATGGAGCAGCCTTCCAGAGGAGGTTGTGGAGTCAAAATCAGTGGTGGAATTCAAGCATGCATGGGACAGTCATAAGGCAATTCTGGGGGGTTGGGGTAAGAAGAAGTAGGCTGCTGGTTAACTAGGATCTGCGGCTTATCCAGTAGGTAGGGAAATGGGCAGACTGGGTGGGCCAAGCGGTCCTTATCTGCTGTCAAATTCTATATTTCTATGTTTCTATTAAAAAAGACCGGCCCTAGTACTGAACTCCGTGGTACCCCACTAGTAACCCTCTTTTCAGCACTGTGGACTCCAATTACTATTACCTGCTGTGTCCTGTTGTCCAGCCAGCGTTTTACCCAGGCTACCACCCTGGGACCCACTCCCAGGCTGGATAATTTGCTTATTAATCTTTTGTGCGGGACTGTGTCAAATGCCTTGCTAAAGTCTAGGCAGGCCATGTCCACAGCCCCTCCCTGGTCTACTGCTTTGGTCACCCAGTCAAAGAAATCAATTAGATTTGTCTGACATGACCTTCCCACTGTGAATCCATGCTGCCTTGGGTCTTGTGCCCCACTGGCCTCTAGGTACTCAACAGTTCTTTCCTTCAGAAGTGATTCCATCAGTTTCCCTACCACTGAGGTCAAACTGACAGGTTTGTAGTTTCCTGCCTCTGTCTTGCTCCCACTTTTGTGAAGGGGAATCACATCTGCCCTCCTCCAATCCTCAGGTACCACCCCATCCTCCCATAATGGATTAAAAAGGGTAGTCAGTGGTGTTACTAGTTCTTCCCTTAGTTCTTTTAGAATTCTTGGGTGAATTCCATCAGGCCCCATTGCTTTATCCACCTTCTGTTTTAAGAGTTCTTTCAGAACCCTTTCTTCTGTGAAAGGACTAATATCAACCCCCCTATCCAGAGTGCTTCTATTGACCCTATTAGGTATTTCCCCCTGCTTTTCCATTGTGAATACTTAGCAGAAGTATTTCGTTCAGTATCCCTGCCTTTTCACTGTCACTCTCTGCCCAACCACCTTCCTCTTTGTTCAGCCTCAGTATCCCTGCCTTAGTCTTTCTTTGCTCCCTAATGTACCTATAAAAAGTTTTATCCCCCTTCTTAACCGAGTTGGCTATCTTTTCCTCGGTTTGGGCCTTTGCTATTCTGACTGCCTTACCCACTTCCTTCTGTTTTAACTGGTACAGTTCTCTGTCCTGCTCCTTCTGTGTTTCCTTATTCTTTCTGAATGCTATCTTTTTCTCCCTTACCTTCCCCACCACTTCTTTTGAGAACCATAGTGGTTTTTCTTTCATTTTGATTTGTTTATTTGCTTCACACAAAGGCTTGTTGCCTCTGTGATGGCGGTTTTGATGTTTCTCCATTGTTGCTTACACTTTATTTGTAAAAAAAGCTCTATGACCCCGCAGGCAAGCTGGACTGCACAGCCTGTCCATGGTCTGGATGAGCTGAGCTGGTCGATTCTTTGATGCAGCTATCTCCCTGGACAGGAACTCTGCTTTCTTACAGGAGATTTCTGATTGATAGTCCGAATAATGGGTGATCAACCTAAGTCTGTCCCCTTCCAGGCCAGATTTCTGCCAATAGCATTCCAACCTTTGCCCTTCTCTCTTCAACTCCCTCAGTGCGCCATCAAACCCAGGGGATCGAGAGCGGAGGGAGAGGGGGTGAACTCGGACTGGCACTACAGAATCCAGGGCCCTCAGCACCATATTATTATAGCGCACTACTAGGACATCTGGACCCGCACACTCCACAGGCCAATTCGATAGGTCCACTACCACCAACAGACCCTCAGGGGTTACTCTCCTCAAAGGGTGGTACTGGGCCATCTCCAAAGGGGGTGGTCTCATGGGAGGGCCACAAAATTGAACCTTATAGAGTGATGGTCCGACCATCCAACTGGTTCCACCACCAAATCAGTGACCTCCATTCCCATGGTGAACACCAGATCCAAAGAGTGACCCTGAATATGGGTTGCAGCAGTAATAACCTATGTAAAGCCCAATGAGATTATCAGTTGGAGGAAGTTTTGGCCAAAATGCGAGAGTTCATCATCGACCCAGGCACTGAAATCTCCCAGGACCAACCACCTGGAGGGTTCCGACACCATATCGACAATGAAGTCTGCAACTTCCTGCAGAAAAACTTTCTCATGACCGGGTGGATGGTAGATGAGTAGAATTCTGCTGCCCACACCTGCTCCCATGATACACTCAGAGGATCTAGTGGTCACCACTGGAACCTCTACAAGGCCCAATTCCTATTTAAAACAAATAGCAACCCCATCCCCTTCGATCCAATCTCAGGCGGTGGTTCACAGAGTACCCAGCTGGAGCAGCTGACTCCAATATGGGACCAGCATTTTCATCCAGCCTAGTCTCAGTGATGCAAGCCAGGTCAGATGACTCGACAAGATCAGCAATAATTGCTGTCTTGCTCTTTATTGACCTGGCGTTACATAACACCGCCCGTGTTGGATGAGAGGCCTTAGAGGAATGGGCAACTTGCCCACTATCATTGGAACCCTTGGGTATGGGTACCAGGCATTGAGGACCCCTATCCTGGACCCATTTTGCCCCAGGGTGTCTCCTTGACCTCACCACCCTTATCCGCCCACTCTGCTCCTCCCCCCTGGCCACAGTGCTCCCCCTTTCGCCCCCTCTGTGCAATCTCCAAGGCACAACAATGCCTATATACCTCGGGTTGCAAAGGAGGACTATCGAAGGGGCATAGGTCCCTTAGCCTAGAGCGGGAATAGCACCTGCCCACCGAAACTCGATCCCAACACATGCTGCCTGTTTTAAAAACTACTGTCAATTCAACGGTTTTAAATTAACAATATCAGCACCACTACCCTATCAAATTGGCTTACTACAACTATTACCAATAAAACAATAATTAAACTATTTTAACTAAATTAACCAAAGTCCCCCCCCACCTCTCACGTTGTGAGGGAGAACTTTAAACAGATACAATTAAACACAACTCTTTCACTTCAAGCAAGTTTTAGGTCCCTCAAAGTAATCCAAGAAGTTTAAGACATACAACCCCAGTCACTTTTTTCAATTGTGTACCACCGTAGGAGAATCAGTCCCAAACAGTCACATCTTGTGTAGTCTTGCAGTGGTAAAAACCATCAGAGCTCTCACCTCCAAATGATTATACCAGCCAGTGATTTCACCCCCGGTTAGCTCTCACCTTAACCATGTGTGAAATCACTGACTTATGTAAGCAGAAATTAATAGAATTCCAGGCACTCTCACTGCCTGGGCCAAAGTTCTCCAAAACATTATCCTTGGAGTATAGTGAAAAACAAAGACTTCAGCAATTCAACAAGTATCTCCAGCATCAAAGAAAAGGTAGTTTCTCAGGGGACCCCAGACAGAATCCAGCCCGTGCCTTCCCAGGGAGGTAATTTAACCACCAGGGCAAACCTGCTACTATGGCTCTCAGGATCAGCTCACCCTGCAGCCAGCCACCTGGGGAATCCTAGGAAACACCAGTAAACTACACCCACCCTCCAGTGAATCCTAAACCAACGTCTCCCATAGCAGGCTTGCCCCACAGTGGTCACCTCCCAAGCCAGCACAAGGTAGATCTTCCGGGGCCTCCCTTACCTTCCCAAAGTCCAAACGTCCACCAGCAGATCACAAGAAAGGCTCCACGAGTGAAATGTCCTCTTTCAAGAGACCCATTAGCGCTATCACCAGTACTAGCTTTTAGGTCTTGTGTCTGCAGCTTCCCGAATTTCAAACTCCCTCGTTGGATCAAAAAATCAAGACAGGGCACAGTCAAAAAAAAGTGTCCTCTTCCCCTTGCTTGAACAGCTGCTGTTAGCTCTTACCCTTGCAACTATGCCGCCATAGTCATTGCTGTAAATCCAAACCCTCGAGGGTACTAACTATTCCAGTCTGAGGAGTACCCTAAGTCCTTTGCCCCTTAAAAATGGAGCGAACCACCAAAAAGAGAAAAAAGCAATCTGTTCCACAATCTGCTCTGCTCCAGTCACACAGCACAGCACTGCACAGCAAATGCTCCTTGGACTCGCGGATGCAAGACGACCGAATACCAGGCAATAAGAAAGAATAGAAACAGAATTAAAACAAAATACAACTAAAATTAAAACAGAACACAATAAAAATGCAATTAAAATATGGTAGACTTAGCAAAAACCGGTCAACTGAATTTAGCTGCTGACGGCTAGCCCACCCTTCACAAAAGTGGAAGCAAGACAGAGGCAGAAAACTATAAACCTGTTAGTTTGACCTCAGTGGTAGGGAAAATGATGAAATCACTTCTGAAGGAAAGAATTGTTGAGTACCTATAGGCCAGTGGGGCGCAGGACCCAAGGCAGCATGGATTCACAGCAGAAAGGTCATATCAGATGAATCTAATCAATTTTTTTGACTGGGTGACTAAGGTAGTAGACCAGGGAGGGGCCATGGTCATGGCCTACCTAGACTTTAGCAAAGCATTTGACACAGTCCTGCACAACAAATTAAACAAATTAGCCAGCCTGGGAGTGAGTCCTAGGCTGGTAGCCTTGGCAAAACACTGGCTGGACAACAGGACACAGAGGGTAATAGTAAATGGAGTCCACAGTGAAGAAAGGGGGGTTACTAGTGGGGTACTGCAGGGTTCAGTACTGTGTCCAGTCCTTTTTAATGTCTTTATAAGTGACATTGCAGAGGGACTAGAAGGAAAAGTATGTCTCTTTGCAGATGACAAAAAGATCTGTAACAGGGTTGATACACAAGGTGGGGTGGAAAGGATGAGAAGGGACTTGGCAAAGTTGGAGGAATGGTCAAATGTATGGCAGCTTAGATTCAATGCAAACAAGTGCAAAGTAATGCACCTGGGAAACAAAAATCCAGCGGAAGAGTACACAATTGGGGGTGAGATACTGACAACAACAAAAATGGAAAGGGACCTGGGGATAGTTATATCAGATGACCTAAAGGTGGGCAAGCAATATGGAAAGGCAGTAAGGAGGGCTGGGGGGATATTGGGATGCACAGGGAAAGGCATCACCAGTAGAAAACAGGAAGTTGTTATCCCTCTGTACAGACAGTTGGTGAGACCCCATCTGGAGTACTGCATGCAGTTCTGGAGTCCCCATCTCTGCAAAGACATAGACAGGGTGGAGGCTGTCCAGAGGAGGGCAACCAAAATGGTGCAGGATCTGCACCAGAAGACATACAAAGAGAGACTAAAGGAGCTTAATATGAATAGCCTCGAGGAAAGGAAGGAGTGGGGGGACATGATGGAAACTACTTCAAGGGAATCAACAAAGTCCAAGAGGGTAGCATCTTTCAGAAAAAGAGATATGCAAGAACAAGGGGGCACAATCTGAAGATAGAGGAGGGATGGCTCAGAGGTAATGTGAGGAAGTATTCTTTCATGGAGAGGGTTATGAATGCATGGAACAGCCTGTCTGAGGAGGTTGTGGAGTCAAAAACAGTGGGGGGAATTCAAGAATGCATGGGACAGACATAAGGCAATTCTAGTTTGGGTAGGAGGAAGTAGGCTGTTGGTTAACTAGGATCTACAACTTATCTATTGGGTAGGGAAATGGGTAGATTAGGTGGGCCAAGCAGTCCTTATCTGCCATCAAATTCTATGTTTGTATGTTTCTATTGTAACCCAGGGCTGACATGCTGTTTGTATCTGACAGCTCTACCAAGTGGGCTGGGTTCAGGGAGGTATATGTCACTCGGCACAAAGGCTAGGTTTGGCTACTCTGCACAGGGGCACCCAAGTAACTCTGAACACAGGAAGCAATAACTGTAATGTCCAACACCAGAAGTGGGATTCAAAAGTGTGGCTTTTATTCACATCCAAACAGAATAAACAAAGCATTGATGAACCCCCATGGGGCTACACTCCTGGTAATGCAGATTAAAAGAGACCAGAACACATCCTCATCATTTTAGTGCTCAGGCTCTACAACACACTGGGCACACAGCCCAGATTTGTACGCTGCTTTGGGTTACACAGCCCGAACTTGTACACTGGTCTGGGTTTTCCATGGCTCGGCTCCCTTGCCAGCCACTTGGACACCTTCCATACTTCATGGAAACATTTTCTGGTGGCTCTCTAAACCACCTAAGAGCACCATGGCTCCATCAGGGAATCTTCCTCTTAATCCCACGTCTGGGTACTTTCCTCAGGCACTGGCCAAGTACCTGGGAGAAAGCAAAAGGTGTCTCAGAGCAAATCCATAGAGGTGAATTTGGTTACTACTGATGGGGGGTCTCCCACCTCTCGCTCCCACAATTCATTCCCGGCCATTTCTCTGGACAGTAAACACCTCATCCTTTAGCACTTTGCAATGTAGATTCTTGCTAAATGTATTTCACATTCCATCTACTTGTCTGGCTTCCCATTTGTGCTGGACTTGAACATACTTAAATTAAGTGGCATTGTCCATTACTCTAGACCACCCACTGGTTAAGCAGTCCAATCCCCACATTCTTTCTTTCCATTTGTGCTGGCCTTGAACATACTTATTAGTGGCATTGTCCATTACTCTAGACCCCCCACTGGTTAAGCAGTCCAATTCCCACATTCTTTCAACTGCATTTGGCTGTCTTTTCCTGACCCCACAGTAACAGTCCCTTTAGATTTCATTCTGTTCAGGTGAAAACACTTGGCCCTTTTTCAGAGTGAACTCACCCTTTGGTTGCAGGTGTCCCTCAGGTGTTTCCTCACAAGGAATCTTTCTTTCAGAGCTTTTGGTGCCTCAGCACAACTCAAACAGGCAGCTTCTTTCCACTAGTCGGACCCAGGGGGTTTGCCCCTGGAAAACCGACAGACCCCTTCCCCCCATCCCCTCAGGGATGGGACTCTGAACCATTGAGAGCGGTCTCCGCCACTTCAATTACCAGTTCCTGTGTTCCTCTTCAGGTGGAAACACACACCTCAACCAAAAGTAGCTCTGAAACAGAGCTTGAAGCTCTGAGAGCCTGCACACACTCTACTGCACTACAGTCTCTCTCTCTGACTGCACACAGACTCTGCCTTTAAATTCCCCAACATTCTGCTTTAACTTCCAACTGCAACATTCCAGTGTGGCTTATGCAGCTGTGACACTTCTAAAATGATGTCATCCCTCAGTCTCAGCTGAGACTGAGAACAGAGTGAGACAGTGTGAATTCCATTTAACTGGAGTTTCACAAGCTGCCTTCCCTGCCTACGACTAGGTTTTACTGGGACTCTAGGAACCCAGGGTAACAGGGGGGTTACACTATAATGAGCATATATAACAGCCACAGTTAAAAAGTTGCAAACTGTCTCCATCTCAGATTTTTTTATTTTATTTGAAGGACACCACATTGGAAACAGTAAATTCATAGATACTTATTACTCGGTATTACTCGGTATTTTAAAAGTGGAAGTAGGCCCAGGCCCATCGTGACCACTCTCCCCACTTTTGTGGGGTGTTTTTAAATTTCTGACTCAAGAAGGAATTTGTCAAGGTTTAGTTTGAATCGCTTCCTTTCGACAACCTGTTGAGGTAAGGCATTCTGTAATCTAGCAGCTCTAATTGTAAAATAATGGCTACGTTTGTGTGTATTTACAGTTATATAGAATTATGGCAGAAAACTGTGGACATTACTCATGGGTTGTCAGTGTCTGTCCTAGACTCCTGGTCACCCTGCCCACCACATTCATCATTTACAGGTTGTTGTCTCACAGGAAGAAACATTACATCAGTTGGCGTCAGTGAACATGGTGTGCCTCAACAGGAAGATGGGGCACAGGGGTGCTTCAAAACCAGCAGTCTTGTCAGATTTATGAAAAAGACAGACCCTCTCACTCCAGAGTGGCACTGTTGCATATCTAATAGCAAACACGCTTGCTAATCAGCTGCCAGCACTGCAGGTAATCACTACATTTTAGCCATTTGGCAGTGGGCCAGATGGAGTTGTTTGCTGTAGTAGCCCCACCAAAACATCCAGACTGAACAGGTTATACTGTAGTTCACCAAGATTACAACATCATCAAGCCACACAAATGAGCTCTTTTTACAGCTACATGTGCTCTGAGCATGAAACACACTATTTGGATGAGGTGAGGGCTTAAAATAATTAAAGTAAGTCCCAAGGCCACATGAAACCATTGTCTACACACACCCACAAATAAAACAAGCATTTGTCAATGCCAAATGTTGATTGCTTATATGTGCTGGTTAGGTATTTGTAAGTGAGAGTACCATGCCTAAGAACTGTCATGTGGCCCCCCCCAAAGACATCCACTGTGTCGTTCTGTTCAGTATTCACAGAAGGGGGGAGGGGCAAGGACCACAGCAGTACAGCAGTTGGAAAGGCATGAAGAGGTGGACAATAGTCCATTCACAGGCAGAAGAAGCCAGTAGAGGGTGAGTAAATTGAAGGTGGACAAAGCAATGGACCAGATGGCATACACCCAAGGATGTTAAAAGAACTGTGAAGGGAAATAGCAGCACCTCTGGCAGCCATGTTCACTGAGTCATTGAACACAGGGGTGGCACCAGAGAATTGGAGGAGGGCACATGTGTCCCTCTATACTAATCCAGCAGTAGGGAGGAGGCAGGGAACTATAGGCCGGTCAGCCTCACTTCAGCAGTGGGGAAGATCATGGAGACATTGGTTAAAGAAAGGATAGTGGGCCATCTGGAAGCCACTGGAGCCCAGGACCATAGGCAACATGGGGAGGTCATGTCAGACAAATCTGGTTGATGTCTTTGACTGGGTGACAAAGGAAGTAAATCATGGTGGGGCAGTGGATGCTTACCTTGATGAAAGCAAAGCGTTTGACACTGTCCCACACAGGAGGCTGATAAAGTAGCTGAGTAGGGTGGGCATG
This sequence comes from Neoceratodus forsteri, assembly GCA_016271365.2. Lineage (NCBI taxonomy): Eukaryota > Metazoa > Chordata > Ceratodontiformes > Ceratodontidae > Neoceratodus > Neoceratodus forsteri. Next base: position 68,678,216 of record CM028133.1, read on the forward strand.
GGGGAAAGGGTGGTAAAGTGGGTTAGAAATGGGGTAACAGACAGGAGGCAGAGAGTGGTGGTAAATGGGGTGCAGTCTGGGGAGAGGGGATGAGCAGTGGGGTGCTGCAGGGATTGGTCCTGGGGCCAGTCCCGTTCAATGTCTTCATTAGTGACATTGCAGAAGGGCTGTAGGGAAAGGTCTGCCTGTTTGCAGATGACATCAAGATCTGTAACACAGTGGATATCCCAGAGGGGGTGGAGAAAATGAGGAGGGACCCGGGGAAGCTTGAGAAATGGTCTGAGGACTGGCAACTGAAGTTTAATGCAAACAAGTGCAAAATTATGCACCTGGGACACAGAAACCCTGGGGAAAGGTACAGGATGGGGTGGGGAGGGGGTTGCTGACAGTCACAAAGAAGGAAAGGGACCTGGGGGTTCTTATTTCAGATTACCTGAAAATGTCAAAGTGATAAGGCAGCTGGGAGGGCCAGTGACATGCTGGGGTGCATAGGCAGGGGTATCACCAGCATAAGGAGGGAGGTAGTGATGCCATTATATAAAACCAAGGTCAGGCTTCACATGGAGTACTCTGTGCAGTTCTGGAGGTCGCACCTTTGTAAGAATATTAACATGCTGGAGATAGTCCAGAGAAGGGCAAATGAGATGGTACAGAGCTTGCAACACAAGACTTATAAGGAGAAATTAAGGGACCTCAATATGTACTCACTGGAAGAGAGGAGGGAAAGAGGGGATATGATAGAAACATTCAAGTACCTCAAGGGTATAAATATATCTACTGAGAAGCAGGAGACAGCTGCAATAGGCATATGTGCCAGCTTCTGTGTGATATTCTTTTGTTCTTATAAATCTGTAGTCTCCAGTATTTCAGTAACCACATGACCACACTGCCTTCCTTAGGCAATTTTATGCTGGTTGATGCCTGGTGTCAGATGGCAGACAGAGGGCTCACCAGTTTGTGTTGCCATTTGAACAACTTCATAGAGTGTTCTTTTACTGGTAAGCATTTTGGAAAGCTGGTGAAGGTCTTACAATTTTTATTATGATTTTAACTGCTTATGTCTGTCCCCTTTGGTCCCCCCATCCCCACACCCCAACAGTCATCAGTGGCCACAGCTGCAGCCTTCTTCTTGCCAAGATAGTGGGTGAGAAACATAGAATTTGATGGCAGATAAGGACCGCTTGGCCCACCTAGTCTGCCCATTTCCCTACCTGATGAATAAACTGCAGATTCTAGTTAATTAACAGCTTACTTCCTCTTATTCCCCCCCAGTAGAATTGCCTTATGTCTGTCCGTGAGCAGCTGCCTTCACAGTCTGTGAAGTCTGATGTCTTTCAGTGCCACTTATTGGTCATCTTCCAACACAGACAAGGCACTGCCAGCCCAAAAGTAACTTAAGACAAGCAGGTTTCAAAGTGGGGAAGAAATGGAGTGAGCAAGAATCAAGTACTCATTCAGATGCGGTGTCGATTTTAAGATCAGCATACTGGTGTGAACACTACAAATAGAACCCCAGCTCTTTAAGCAGCCTTATGAAGAGTAAAGGCTTCTTGAAGCACTGAGGTTCTGTTTATTGTACTGTAAGTAGGCTGCATCTTATTCAGTAATTTACTGTACCTTACATCTGGATGTACGGCAGTCCCAACTTTAAATAAACACTGCACCTGAATTAACACATGATGTGATAGAAACATAGAATATGTCAGCAGAAAAGGACCGCTCAGCCCACCCAGTCTGCCCAAGCATTCTCTACCTACTTGTAACTCCTGCCTGTATATGTTATTGCATGTCTTATTCTGCCTGCATCCATCAGGACCTTCTTGTGAATGAGCTTGCTTAATGAATGTTTCCTGCAATGAACTTGAACCTTCTCCACTTCCATGGCACTAGTGATCTCCGTTGACCCCTCCTTCACCTTTCTGTAATATACCCCTATGTTTATCCCATGCATGCTTCATGCCCCCTACCATTTTAGCTTCCACCACTTCTCCTGGCAGTCTGTTCAAGGCATCTACCACCCTTTCAGTAAAGAAATATTTCTTCACATCTATCTTGAATGCCCCCCATCTTCATTGTATGTCCCTTGGTTTGGGTGCTCATCCTCATTTGAAGGAAACTCCCCAACTGTACCCTCTTTACCCCGTGAGGTACATTACTTTGTAGGTCTTGATCATGTCACCTCTCGCCCATCTCTCTTCCAGAGTGTACATGTTGAGATTCTTCAGCCTTTCCTTGTGGGGATTCCTGTGAAAATTCTGAACCATTTTAGTTGCCCTCCTCTGGAAAACCTCCACCTTATGGCCTTTCTGAAGTGTAGACTCTAAAACTAGACACAGTACTCCAGCTGGGGGTATACCAGGGAGTGATACAATGGCAGCACAACATCCCTCCTCCTCCTACTGGAGATGCCACTCCTTATGCACCCCAGAATCCAATTTGCCCTGCCCATAGCCTTGTCACACTGTACTGTCATCTTGAGGTCCTCTGATATAATAACCTCAAGGACCCTTTCATATCTAGTGAATATCAATACCTCCCCCATTCTATACCCAGCATCGGGTTCCAATACCCTAGGTCATGGTTTTACACTTATTGGCATTGAACTCCAAGTAAGTAAGAAAATGGAATTGATTTTAATGAATTGCAGGCTTTTAAGCAGCTTTTCGGGGAGTGTGTATGTGTGTGTGTGTGTGTGGGGGGGGCTGTTCTACTATAGCTATTTGCTTTTGATTTGGTATAATGTGTGAACAGAGTAACCATGCTTTCCACTTTATGTGCTGTATCGGAGATAAAGAGCCCAAATAACATTGGGCCAAGCATTGAGCCCTGCGGCATCCCACTTGTCACTGCTCTGGGTGCCGAGAGCTACCCCATGACCACCACCCTCTGCACCCTCCCCTGTAACCAGTTCTCTATCCATTTAGTCAGATCACTTTCCACCCATACCCCTCCTTCTCCTCACTGTTCTCCTCTTTGGCCTGTGTCCCTCCTCCTGGTAGTCCACACCCTTTCTCCTCCTTATTCTTACTGGGTGGTGGTGCCTTCTGTATTACACTCAGACCACTCTGCCCGCCCCTTTCCAGGGTTTCTATGCCTCCGCCTTTACCTATATCTAGGGCGGTGAGCTCATCAGGCTCCCCTGTCCGGACCTTTCTGCCAACCTCAGTCTTTTGGCCACCCCCTCCATTTGTTTAAATCCACCTTAGCAGAGATATACCCCTCTAATCCTGCCTTTTTTTTTTACATATTTTCTCAGTGGGCTACGGTCGGCTTGGTCATCCCGACCGACTCCCCATAGCCCTGCTCCTGACATCAGGCCAACCTGCTCACCTCCACGGATTACCCCTATGGTGGGGTGGTGAGGAGCTTCCCAGGGCAACCCACCAGAGCAGGATCCAGTTGAGGAGGCACCATTCAGGGTAGGCAAAGGGGGTCAGAAGCTCATGCTGCCTGACCATAGACCATTTTCCCCTTTTTTCCCCTTTGAGGAGTGCGGGCATGCAATGACACTTTGACACAGCGTGCCAATGTCCACCACACTCCAACACCCTTTACTACACTGCTGTAGTAGTGCCCGCGGTCATCACCAGGGGATGCTACAGAGCGGTGGGTCCCTGGATCCTGCCCCGGGATAGGAGAGCAGTCCTCTGGATGCACAATCCTATTCCTCCCTTGCCAACCCTTGGTGGCCTGGGCTTGCCACCGAACCCAGGTCGCCAGTGTGGTGTGAGGTGTGGCATCCAGCGCCTCAACCCTCAGCGCCAGTGGCCCGGCAGCAATGCAGCCTTTAATACTCCCCTTCCCTTCCTGCTGCAGTGTACCCTGTCCCCCATGTACAAGTCACAATTCCCCCCAGACCCTACCCCAGTTAGTCACTAATCCATAATGTTTCGTGTGGCACCAATCCCTCAGCCATTTGAACTCCTCAAGCTTACCCTTTCTTCCCATGCTTGTACATGGTACCAGCAGTACCTCCAAGAATGCCACCAACTTCCCCATCCCCTCACACTGCCTGCCCAAGTACTCAAACTTCCCCCTCACTACTTCTACAGTGTCCCCCGCTAAGTCGCTAGTACCCACATGCAACAGTAAATGAGGTTTCTTCCTGCCCCTCGCCTCACGATTGAGCAGTGCCTGCCCTGCCCCTCCTGCAGTCAACCTGGGGACAGCTTCAACCCAAATATGGCTGTGCCTTTCCCCCTTTGCACCCCATCTCACCTATTTCAGTATAGAATCCCCAGGATGAGTACCCCCGCCCCTTACCCCTTTCCCTTCTAATGCCCCTTCCACCACCCCAGCATTCATTCTTCCCTGTCCCTTACCCCCGCCAACTGCACCTCTGTGACTTCTGTATCTGTACCCCCTATTTCTGCCTCACCCCTTTTCTCTACCTTATTTCTCCCATCCCCCTTGAACCCCTTCCCAGCCTGACTACTTCCTACTGGGCTTCCCATGTTGATCTCCCCTCTTCCCCTGCTGTTTTCCAACCTCTCTCCTATCCCCACTGTTGTCGATTTAGAGCCTCAATTCCCTTCTACCCAGATAGTGATGCCCCTCCCATCCTTCCCCCTTCCCATAGCCTTCTCTCCTTCAGTCATCACCCCCTCCTTCCTTACTAGCCCCCTTCTACCCTTTTGTCCTTGCTATCTCTTCCCCTACCTGTTGCCATCCCTCTCATGCCCCACTTGTCCTTCCCCCTTCAGGATGTTCCTGCTCCCCCTCTCTGTCCCATAGCAGAGGTACTAATCTATATGTAGTTGATACCTGTCCTACATCTCTTCCCCCTATCAGTTCCCCCCTCCTACTTGTTCTCACCGTGCCACCCCTGGTGCCTCCCTACCCACAGCCATCTGCTCTCTCCCCTGGTACTCCTCGTGGTCTCTTCCTCCCCCATTAGGAGGCAGCCTCACCCTCACCTCGGGCACCCCTTCCCTTCTCCTCTCTTTCCTGCTAGTGCCTCTGATACTGGGGTCAGTTTCAGTCCCTAGTTATTCTTCCTCTGTCTCCCTTTGCCATCCCCTATTTCCCCCTCAGAATGCCTACCATACTCATCTGCCCTGCCACATACACTCCTCCCTAACCTCCACAATTCCTCCCTCAAACTAGCCAGTCATCTACAGACCATATCCCCATCCTCCAAGGTCCAGTCCAGGATCATGGCACACCAACACCCTGTACACCCATCCACCCTTCCAAAGATGCCCACCCTATTGACATGTAGCACCTGCCCCATTTTGGCCCCATCTAATGTTAGGGGCTCTTACTCCCAGGTTCTGTACCCTACTACAACTGTTAGGCCCCTATTTACTCAAATTCCTGTCCCCCCCTAGACTAATCCCCCTACTACCCCCTTGCCGATGGGGGTAATTCAGGCTCAGATGTCATGCGTTAGTTACTGTATTACTGTAGCAATCCTAAAGCCTCCTTGTCCGTTTTTCACCCATCAGCTACCATACTTTTTATTCTTGGCTCTCAGATAGTTTCACTTAGCCCAGTTAGAAATCCTATTGCACTCCAAGTATTACTCAGCTCAGTTAGAGAAATAAACAGCATAAATAAATATATATTGTTACAGCAATCATAACAGCATAGCTCAGTACTTAGCTCAGTTAGAGAAAGAAACAGAAGAAGTAATCTGTATGATTACAGCAATCCTAAAGTATCCAATCATTGCTTTGTCTTCACTCCAGAGACCCTGCTGTAACAGAGGACCATAGAGGACCCTGGGCAGGAGGGTGGGCAACTGTAAAGTCCTGGCAGAGCTCCATTGAGCTCACTCACTCCCCCTCTCTCACTCGCTCATTCTATTTCTCCCAACACTGCAGGCTGCCCTTTTGTACTGGGCTCCTGCTTACATTGGCACCTTTTTCTGTCCACAAAGAAATCCGCAGCAGTACCGACACAGCTCCATTGAGCTCGCTCACTCCCCTCTCTTACTCGCTTGTTCTGTTTCTCCCAACGCTGCAGGCTGCCCTTTTGTACTGGGCTTCTACCTGCATTGGCACCTTTTTCTGCCCACAAAGAAATCTGCAGCAGTCCCAACAGAGCTCCGTTAAGTTTGCTCATTCTATTTCTCCCAACACTGCAGGCTGTCCTTTTATACTGGGCTCCTGCTTGCATTGGCACCTTTTTCTGCCCACAAAGAAGTTCACAGCTGTCCCGACAGAGCTTCGTTGAGGTCGCTCACTCCCCCTCTCTAACTCGCTCATTCTGTTTCTACTGGTGCTGCAGGCTGCCCTTTTGTACTGGGCACCTGCCTCCGTTGGCGCCTTTTTCTGCCCACAAAGAAATCCATAACAGTTCCAATAGAGCTCTGTTGAGCTCCCTCACTCCCCCTCTCTCACTCGCTCGTTCTGTTTCTCCCGCCGCTGCATGCTGCCCTTTTGTACTGGGCCCCTGCCTGCATTGATGTCTTTTTCTGCCACAAAGAAATTCACAGCAGTCCCAACAGAGCTTTGTTGAGCTCGCTCACTCCCCCCCCAGTCGCTCTCTCGTTCTGTTTGTGCCGCGCTGCAGGCTACCCTTTTGTATTGGGCTCCTGCCTACGTTGGTGCCTTTTTCTGCCCACAAAGAAATCTGCAGCAGTCCTGACAGAGCTCAGTTTAGCTCGGTCACTCCCCCTCTCTCACACGCTCAATACTAATCTGTCCCAAACACTGATTTCCTAAAGCGAGTGGGCTATTCTGCACCATAAGCGTGAAAACATATTTTGGCCAGGATGTGAAAAATGACAGCTATACTGTTCATAAGGAGGTGTGAAAAAATGCCAGTGTTGAAAATCTAGCGTGAAAATATTACTAATTTGCGAAGTTACAAGGGTTGCATTGAAACTTACTGGCGACGGCACAATACAGTCATTTTATGGACTTTCATCACAAAATTTTCAACATAGGCATTTAGGACCTCTGCTCATGAACAGTGTCACTGTGGTTTTCTTAATGTGTTCCAACACTGATTTCTACAACAACCACCACGCTATTCTCATACCGAAGTGCTAAAACGATTTCGCCAGGATGTGAAAAATTGCAGCTGTACTGCTCATAAGGAGGTGTAGAAAAATGCCAATGTTGAAAATCTGTGTGAAAATATTGCAAATTGCTGGTTAAGAGCTGCATGTAGCAACTGCACAAATATACCGTAAAACAGTCATTTTTTTGGATTTTTTTCTACCAAATTTATTACTCAGCTCAGTTAGAGAAATAAACAGAACAAATAAATATGTAATAATAACTGGTCAGCAATTTTTCCTATGTGCTGGACCAGTTGATATTTCCCATAATACCATTCACGAGCCATTTCAATCAAAGTATGCCACTGCCTCATTGGCTCTTGTCTTGCTTGTGGGCGGGCGTAACAGTTTAAAAAACATGGCGGCACCGTCTCTCACTTACAGCAGAACCGTCACAACATGAGTTTTCAGCATAATTTTTTTTATATCTGTCTGATCCTGCCTGAAACAAATTGCTGCCCAGTGTATTATAAAAAATAAAAGATTGGGGAAGGGGGTGCTATGAGAATTTTATGCACACCCTCATTGTGGGATGCTTTGATAAACCCCTCGGGCTTCACCCTAGGGGTTCATGTAGCATTCCACAACTCGAGTGTGCACTAAATTCTCATAGCATCCCCTTCCTCACCCTTTATTCTCTATTTATTACAGCAATCATAACAGTATAGCTCAGTACTTAGCTCAGTTAGAGAAATAAACAGAACAACTTAATCTGTATTATTACAGCAATCCTAAAAGTATCCAATCATTGCTTTGTCTCCACTCCAGAGACCCTGCTGTGATATAGGACCACACAATACACTGGGCGGGAGGGAGGGCAACTCTAAAGTTCCATTGAGCTCGCTCACTCTCCCCCTCTCACTCGCTCATTCTATTTCTCCCAACGATGCAGGCTGCCCTTTCGTACCTGGGTTCCTGCTTGCATTGGAACCCACAAGAGACAGGGCTATCCTAGATCTAGTACTGACTAACAGGGAAGGGATCACAGATCTCCAGGTAGAAGGTCACCTGGGGGCCAGTGACCATCACATGGTATGGTTCAATTTGGCTACTACATCTAAATCATCCCATTCCAAGGCAAAAATATGGGACTTCAGAGAGCTGACTTTGATAAAATGGCCAACAGAGTTAAGCTAGCCCTGGCAAAAAGAAACACAGGTGAGGGGTACAGGCAAAGTGGGCAAGCATTAAGGATGCAATACTTGAAGCAACATCCCATTGTGTTAAACAGAAAAGGAAGTGCAAAGAAGAAGAAAACCACTTTGGTTCTCAAATACAATAACAGAAAGGTCAGAGCCAAAAGGCTGGCCTTCAGGAAATATAAGGGAACACAGCGGGATGAAGATAGGGAGGCATACCAAACTGCCCTAAGGGAAGCAGGGAAGGCAGTAAGGCAGGCAAAGTCCCAAACTGAGGAAACACTAGCATGAACAGTAAATCACATGAGCCCTTCTCCAGTCTTCTGGGACCTCTCCTGTGCTCAGAGACTCACTAAACAGTTCTGCTAATGGCTCTGCTAGTTCCACCCTTAGCTCCTTAAGTACCCTGGGATGTATGCCATCAGGTCCCATTGCCTTATCCACCCTGAGCTTAGCAAGCTCTTGTAGGACCCTTTATTTTGTGAAGGGAGTAGTGCTCACCTCCCTCCCCCTGTGTCCATGGTGCTGAGCTGTGGGCCCTGCCCTACCTTCTCTTCAGTAAATACTGAGCAAAAGTATCTATTTAGGATAGATGCTTTTACAGGGTCCTCCTCCTCACATGCTCCCTTTTCTCCATTAAGCTTAGCAATACCCCCTCTGGACTTTCTCCTTTCACTAATGTATCTATAGAAAGTCTTACGAAAATACAAAATCACACATGCCCCCACAATGCAAAGCATCATGGGCTGCATATGCAAATCACCACAGAATGTTATGCTGGTCCAACTTTAAGCAGAATTGCATGGTGCCGAAAGGCCTCTCACACAGTTTGCAAAGGGTGCTAACAGAAGACATAGACACGTGTTTCGTCCTGCCAGGACTGTAGATGGGGCCCCATGAAGATCAAAGGGAAGCAGAGCATATTGGAAAACACCAGTTGGTGTCACAAAGGCTGTTTTCTCCTTGGAAGATTCTGTTAACGGAATCTACCAGTCCTTTTAAAATTTAAGGTGGTTAGGAACCTGGTTTTCCCAGGTTTTTTGTTCAATTCATCAATTCAAGGCATTGAATAGGCATGGAATTTTGACACCTCATTGTTGTCATTGACTTTCCTGAAGTCATGACAGAAACGGATGGATACATCTGGTTTTGAAACTACCACAATCAGGGTAAACTACCCACTACAGGAGTCCTCAATAACCACTAGCTCTAGCAATTTTTTTTATCTCAACCCTTACTTCCTCCTTTCTGACTTCTGGGATACGCTAGGGCTTTAGCTTGACTTTCACACCTGGCTCAGTGACTATGTCATGGAATATTTCTTGTGTTCTGCCTGTCTTTTCAGAGAAAAAACCCCTATTCCAGTCAACCATTTGTTAAGTATCCTCATACTGGCTGGGTGTTAGGTCTTCTGAGATTCTAACCTCTGATTTAGGTTAGTGGTCAATTTCAGGTAACACTTCCGATACTACCACATAGGCCTCTCTCTCTCTCTCCAGTGTTTGAGTAGGTTAATGTAATAGATTTGACCAGGCTTCCTATGGTCAGGCTGTCTAACCATATAGTTCACCTTGCTCACTGTCTCTATCACCTCATGGGGCCCTTGCCATTGGGTTAGCAGCTTGCTTTCTGCTGTGGGCACTATGACCATGACCCAGTCCCCTGTTGGAATTTCTGTATTGTAGCCTTCTGGTTATAATAGGTCTGCTGGGAGCCCTAAGCTTTCTCCATATGCTGCCGCACTATGGGAGTGACCTGAATGATATGATCTTGCATCTGCTGTATGTGGTCAATTATATTTTTCCCTGGGGGTATTTGATCCTCGCATAATTCTTTGGCTATGTCTAGGATACCTTGTGGATGTCACCCATACAAGAGTTCAAAGAGAGAAGCCCAATAGAAGCTCAGAGAACTTCTCTTACTGCGAATAGTAGAGTGTCCCAACTCTTCCTATCCTGTATGACTATCTTATGTAGCATTCTTCTGAGAGTTCAGTTAAATCTCTCAATCAACCAATCTGTCTGGCAGTGGTATACCAAGGTTTTTTTATCCCGTATTTTAAGGAGGTCATAGATCTCACGCATGAATCTGGAGACAAATGGTGTGGCCTGATAAGTCAAGATTTCCTTTGGGATGCCCACCTGAACCAACCCATTGGCTATACAGTGGTAGTTGCACAAAAGTTGACAGGTAGCTCAGTATACTGAGTGGTACACAAGCACGGTACCCATTGAATAATATGTATAGCTGTATAGTGCAATGATGCACGTGATGCATCAATACCAGTCAACTTTTGCATGATTAGCACTGTAGTCCTGGAGGCCATATTGTGTAATGGAATATGTTTGGGGTACTGTGTTGCATAGTTAATTATAACCAATATATATTAGTGACCCTTTGCTGACTTCTGAAGGGGTCCTACCTTATCCATTACAATTAATTCAGATGGAATGTCAATGACAGGTAATGGTACTACCAGTACTGCCTAGGTGCCATCAGCTGACAATCAGGACAGGAGTCTTAGTATCTCTTAATCACTCTACACAGCCACAGCCAGAAGAATCTTCTCAGAATTCTGTCTTGAGTCTTTTCCACACCTAAATGTCCCCCAAACAATTCACTATGGCCTACGTTTAATGTCTTTCATCTGTAGGGTTGTGGTATGAGCAACAGTTCAACTTCTTGACCCTCAGGCTGGGCCTCCCTGTACAGTAAGTAATTTTTAAGAATTAAGTAGGGTCTGAGCCTGTCTGCCGGCACAGTGGTGGAGTCGCCACTTGTGGTGCCAGCAACCTGGGTTCGGGAACAAGCTCGGAAAACTGAAGGGTCGGCTGGGGGAGAGAAGAATTGAGCAGCAATTGCATGCTCTCTATCTTCAGGGAGGGACAAGGGATCCTGTACCTCTCAATGTAGCACACCTGGGTGACCACAGGGGCGGCTTGATGGGGGGGGGGCCAGGTTGGGACTAGGAGGTGTGTGGATGCTTGGTGGGAATATGCCATGGTGCCATTGCATGTTACACCTCCCGTTCAGGGAAACAAGACACCTAAAAGAAAATCAGTACAGCCCCAACCAGTCTTCAAGCTGCTGCCACCTTAAGGCCCACCCGATGAGGTGGATGTGAAAGGGGCATAGCTGACTGCCCTTTGCCCCTTGAGAGGAGGGTCAACCATGGCTCTGTGGGGGCAGATTGGTGGTGACATGCTGGAGGTTTGGCTGGAGACTAAGGGGGCCTGAGCAACCGAAAAATAAATAAATAAATAAATAAATAAAGTAGGGTCTAGTACCTCTTGTTCTCCCCTCTATGGGGACCCTATTAATTTCAACCACTCCCTGTGAACATTCTGCAATAAGGGTTCATTAGCCTGCTGTCAACCAAAGTTACCGTCAAAAATTCCCAAGTTACCTAACCTTTCTCTAGTTCTCGGGCTGTGTCAGGGACCTGCTTTCCTGTCTCTTGGGTGATCTCAGATTCACTACATTGGGTTGCTACCCTTTTCTAATCTGTTTCGAAGGTTCATTAAGCATAATAACCTCTGTGTGAGTTTTCCCTGAAGTTTTAGTACCCTAGAGGTTATCCTTTCTATGTTCTTGTTTTTTCTTCCAATGTTTCCAGTTTTCCAGCTCCAAATCCAGGTGGGTGAATGGAAAAATTCGTAGTGGACTCTCTTTTGGGAAAATGAGTTGTGGTTTGGCTTCAGGCCTGTCCCCTAGATGTGTCTGTAGCAGGGTTTGGAAGTCATCAAAGTCCCTTCCCAATATCAGTGGGTATGGTAGTTTTGGTATCATCCCAGCAGTGACAGAGATATTTCAACCACATATGCCTATTTGTACAGGGGCCATAGAATAATATTTTACTGATACATGTAGATAGGTGACACCTGCCTTCTTAACCTTGTTGAATTGAGAAGGGTCTATCAGAGTCCCTGAAACTAGAGGAACTGCACTGCATGAGTCTACCAGGGCCACTGTTGGTTTCCTAATCACCTAATTGGTGTCTGATAGATAAGAATGCCATCAGTCACCAAAACCACACTCACTAACTAACCCACAATAATTATTGTCTGTTTCCCCATTACACACTGTATGTGTCACAGTTTCCCACACACTAAACATCAATAAGGGTTGTTTTGCTTAGTTTCCTCCCTTATTGTCCTTTTTGCTAGAAACCGCAATTCCCTTCTCAGCTTACTAACATACTAACATACTAAAATGCCAGCAGAATAGCCCTAATGGTCTTTCATGTCTGCTCGTTTGGTCAGCCCCCACAATGGGAGCTGACCTTGCTGCCCCCTCCTTCTCTGGCTTCTCCCTTCCCAGTTCTGGATATTCTCGCTGCACTGGATTTTGCTTCCAGAACCCTTCCCCTGTACCTGTCCCATCTCCTCTTGAACCCTCCACTGTCTCTGCCTCCACCAGCCCCCTGGGCAGCGCATTCCATGGCACCACCACCCTCTCAGTGAAGTAGCACCTCCTTCTTTCTCCCCTGAATCTCCACCCCTCCAGCTTCCACACATGCCCTCTAGTTGCCCCCTCCTCCTTCCTTCAAAGCACCCTGACTGCTCCTCCTCTATTTACCACCTACAAGTTCCTGAAGACCTCTATCATGTCCCCCCGTCTTCTCTCTTCCAATGTGTACATATTTAGCTCTTCGAGCCTCTCCCCATAGGTCCTGTCCCCCAAGCCCCAAATCATTTTGGTTGCCCTCCTCTGGACCCTGTCCAGGAGTTTAATGTCCCTCTTTAAATGTGGCCTCCAAAACTGCACGCAGTACTCGAGGTGTGGCCTCACCAGGCAGTAATACAGAGGGAGTATCACTTCCCTCCTTCTGGAGGTGATCCCCCTAGCGATGCATCCCAGCATCCTGTTGGCCTTGGCTACTGCCCTTCTACAAGTCTCCGAGTTGTTCATCTTGACATCCACCACCACCCTTCAGGTCCCTCTCAGCCATCGAGACTTGTAGCATTCCCCCCCAGGATGTACACTTGGCCCGGGTTTCTGGCCCCCAGGTGCAGTACCTTGCATTTCACTGCATTGAACCTCAGCCTCCACTTTCTAGACCATCTTTCCAGAGCATCCAGGTCCCCCTGTCCCCCTGTAGGGCCACTCTCCCATCCTCCCTATCCACCACCGCTCCCAGTTTTGAGTCATCCGCAAAGAGACTCATCTCACTCCTGATACCTGTCCTTATGTCAGAGATGTAGGTGTTGAACAGGAGGGACCCAAACAAGAGGGGCCCAAGGACTGATCCCTATGGGACCCCACTAATGACCCTCCTTGGGGATGAGACTATCCCGCCAACTACAACCCTCTGCGTCCGGTCCTGAAGCCAATTGCCTATCCATCTGATCATCTGGTTCCCCACCCCCATTTCTCCCAGCTTATCCAACAGGCCCCCATGAGGAACAGAGTCAAATGCCTTGCTGAAGTCTAAAAATAGGACGCCTACTGGTCTACCCAGTTCCAAGGCACTTGTCACCCAGTCATAGAACTCCACAAGGTTTGTCTGACACAATTTCCCCGGGATGAATCCATGCTGCCTATTGTCCAGGCACCCTGACTTTTCCAGGTCCCCCCCAGTCTCTCCTTGACAATGCCCTCCTTCACCTTGCTCACCACCGATGTCAGGCTGACAGGCCTGTAGTCCCCTGCCACCTCCCTTGATCTCCCCTTGTGGATAGGCACTATATGTGCCACCTTCCAGTCCTGGGGCATCCACCCTGTCCTCAGAGAGATGGTGAAAAGCTCCGCCAGGGGTTTCACCAGGACATCTGCCAGCTCCTTCAGCACTCTGGGATGCAATTTATCTGGCCCTGGTGCTTTCTCTGTCTTAAGGGACCTGAGGGCTTTCCTCACTCTCTCTGCTGTGATTTCCACCTCCACTACCTCGTCCCCCTGCTTAGCCTTCCCCCCTCATGCCAGTGATGCCTCCCCCTCTCCCCAGACTCGCCGATCGGTAAAGGTCCCCCCGCCTCAGTATCACTGTCTCCTCCCATGTATGATGCCGCCCCCCATTTTCCTTGGTGAAAACAAGATGAAGTACTCATTTAGTACCTCAGCCTGCTCCCCTGGGTCTTGTGCCCATCTCTTCCATGTTTTAATCCTGCTAATCTGCCCCTTCACTCTTCGTTTTTCTCCACTGTATCTAAAGAACCCCTTGTTCCCTCTCCTAATTTCCCTGGCCAGGTTCTGCTCCTTCCTTGCCTTAGCCACCCTCACCTCCCTAGTTGCCCTTCTAGCCATCAGCTCATACTCCCCTCGATCCCTTTCACTCCTTGAGCACTTGAATTTCCTATAGGCTGCCTTCTTTTCCCTCACCACCTCCTGGAGCTCCCTGGTCCACCAGCAGGGTTTTCAGGCCCTACCGCATTTTTATCTTACTCTTGCACAGGTGCTGGTAGCATCCTGCACCCCTGTCCTGATGATTTCCCACCTACTGTCAGTGTCCATGTCTGGCCCAATCACATCCAAATGCTCCTTAAGGATCCTTCCCATTTCCTTAAAATCCGTCCCCCTGAAGTCAGTTACCTCCATCTTTGTGCAGCCTTGGCATGGTCGCTCCCCACCAACGGGTCCTTTACCTCCAGGCCCAATATGGTCACTGTCTGCCAGGACCACATCCAGTACCCACGCCTCCCTGGTCGGTTTCCCCCACCTGCTGAGTTAGGAACGTGTCTTGAAAGACATCAAACAACCTCTGTTCCCTGGCCACCGAGGATGTCATAGTCTCCCAGTCTGTTCCTGGCATGTTTAAGTCCCCCAACACCACCACCCTTCCCCTGCCCAATCTGCAGTGTCTCCCAACATCTGCCACCAGACTCTCCTCTAGCTCCTCCGCCAGCGCAGGGGTCTACACCACTCCTATTTTTACTCTTGCCCCCTTGTTATCAAGGTGACTCAAATCACCTCCACAGTTCCCTCTGCTTCCTCTACTCCCCCTATGCCAATGCAGTTTTTGACTATTATTGCTACCCCTCCTCCCCTTCCCTCCCCCCTTTCCTTCCTGAACATAGTGTAACCCTCCAGGTTCAGGTCCCAGTCATGTCCTGCAGTGGCCCAGGTCTCAGTGACCACTGCCATATCCACCTCTCCCTCAGTTAGCATCGCCTGGAGCTCAGGCATTTTATTGCCCAAGCTCCTGGCATTTAGCAGGACTACCTTCCACCCTTTCCCTATATTTCCATTTCCCCTGCTCGTGTTCCCATGGAGATTCCATTTTACCCTGGTCTGCACCTTACCAATCAGCCTTTTCCCACATTCCTCCAGCTCCCCAGGGGGGTGGAGACAGAGTCCCTACTTTATCGGACCCCCGACAGCCTTTTCTGCTTCTAGCTTCTAGCCACTCTTCAGCACACCTACTTGCTGTCCCATTTTTACCAGTTTTACCATAGCTCTAGTTCCTTGGGCTTGAGGGTTGCCACAGGGTTTGAGGTATGTCCGTAGGTGCAGTGCAAGAAAGTTCTCTGGCAGCCAAGTATCACTCCACTAAGGCTATCAGACTATCTTATGTGGAGTGGTTGATCTGCCCACCCACTTGCCTAGACTAGGAGGAAGTCCACAAATAAGAATATCCAGCAGTGACATCTCTATAATGTGGGCTGGACTGTTGATGTCCAGTCTTAACCATTTTCTTTTCAGGTGGATCAAATCAAACATTTGTGGGCTATGGGCCTTCCCCTCCTGGAACCACCAGCTGTAAAACCTCTATGCACTCATCTTTGGAGTTATTCCAGTTCTCACCAAGATCTCCACTTTCAGATGGTCATAGTCTGCTGCTGCTTCTCCCTTTAGGTCATAATAAGATTTTTGTGGGCATGGCTAAGTGGCGGAGAAAGATGGTGACATGATTTAGCAGCAGGGTAATCAGAATCATTTAATTTGTAAAGTATCCATTCACAAGTGGGACGATATCTGATAAACAGCCATATTCTGGTAGATCAAGCAACAAGCTTTATATACAGACCTGTCAAGCCCCGATCAGGTACAGAAAAATTCATCTGTGTCTCGGTGCCTTCCATGGCTGGAGCATAGCATCACCGCATGGGGAAATGGCAGAGCCCAGGGATGTCCAGGACATGTTTGCAACCCTAATTAAAAAAAATGGATGAAGTAGGCAAGCCCACCGGCACAAGGGCCAGGTGCTCATCTGAGACACCAATGACCCAGGCTCAGGAATGGACCTCGGACATCGAAGGGCTGGCTGAGGGGGGAAGGATTGAGCATCCCAAGGACTGCACTCCTTCTCTGGGAGGGAGGGAGGGAGGTGGAGTGTCTGGCACAACGTGGACCCCTGGCAGAAGCTGGTGGTACCTCTGTGCCAGTGCCATCAATTGTGGGGGGTGGGGTGGATGTAGGATGTCATTACATGTCCTTGTCCCGAGGGAAAATTACCATAAAAATAGTGGCTGCCATCAATTATGCCTATTTAGCTGGTACTGATCGCACACTGTGGCACTTCTGAGTCCCGCCCTATCCCATCGCCATCTATCATCAGCAGATCCCACACCCATCTTGGGTAGGGAAAGCCAAGAAGGCAATGCTGGTGGGCGCATCTGCTGGCACCCTTGTTCTGTCATCACGAAGATCGAGCTGGTGTGGTAGCCCCACCCTGGGGGGCAATCCAGGGGGTACCAGGCTAAGAAAGTAAGTCCCAGGGGTGCTTAGAAAGGGTGCCATAGGTTAAGTGGGGCTGAGGTACAGGGGTGGCTTGCTCAAAAAATTAAAAAAATGAACGCAGTAACAATCACCTCCAATCAGACCACAGCCGCCATCCAGCAGTTGGATGGACACCTTACTTGGATTGAAAAAAAGGTGGCAGAACACGAGGGTGCACTTGAGGAAGTCAGGGCAGTCAGCATGGAACAACAGAGCCAGATCCAAATGTTGCTTGCCAAGGTCGATGACCTTGTAAACAGGAGCAGGCAGAAAAATCTGCGCCTAATCAGTTTCCTGGAGGGAGCCTATAAACCTGACCAGGCGCAATTCCTTTAATCAGTCCTCCCTGAAATCTTGGGACTGCAGCCAGGGTTCCACCTCAATATTGAGCAGGCCCACAGAACTTTCGCTCTAACTCCATGCCTGGGGAAAAAGAAAGAGCTATCCTCGTCAAGGTGCTATGTTACCCTGCAAGGCAACTTATTTTAGTAAGAGCAAGGAAAATGGGCAGGGTAAGCTGGCAGAGTCACCAGATATCAATCTATCAGGACTTCTCTAAAGATTTGCCAGCCAGAAAGAGAGAGTACATGATGGTCAGGCACATGATGCAAAGCCTGGGCCTGCAGTACTCCCTCTGGTACCCGGCATCTATGAGAGTGACTGTAAATGGAGTGGCACAGACCTTCACTTCCCTGGAAGACCTGGAACAATGTCTGAAAGTAAATTGGCCGGTGGCTACAGGAAATCTGCAACCAGCTTCCCCAGGCCACTACAGTACTAAAACACCATGGAGATCACCGTGATCACCAAGGGTGGCAACAGGAGACCCAGAGGACATGGGAGTGGAGGATGGAGACCCGAAGGAAAAAGAATGATCCCTGCCATGGAGACACATGAAATGACATTCTAAAGCCACACACAGCAAGAGGGAGCACCCGATTTTGGCTAATTTAAACCTTATATCATGGAACCTGAGGGGTCTGAACACACCAATTAAGAGGAAAAGAGTGTTGTCCTATCTGAGGAAACAATCAGTGCAAGTGTCCCTGTTGCAGGAGACAAAACTAAACAAGAACGGACCCCATCTCCGCAAGGACATAGACAAGATAGAGGCAGTCCAGAGAAGGGCAACTAAAATGGTGCAGGGTCTGCAAGAGAAGCCGTATGAGGAAAGACTAAAGGAGCTTAATATGTATACCCTAGAGGAAAGAAGGGAGAGGGGAGACATGATAGAAACTTTTAAGTACCTCAGTGGAATCAACAAAGTCCAAGAGGGTAGCATCTTTCAGAAAAAGAGACGTGCAAGAACAAGGGGACACAATTTAAAGATAGAAGAGGGGCGGTTCGGGGCAATGTGAGGAAGTATTATTCCACAGAGAAGGTAGTGGATGCATGGAACAGCCTTCCTGAGGAGGTTGTGGGGGTCTAAAACTGTGGGAGAATTCAAGAATGCATGGGACAGACATAAGGCAATTCTTGTGGGGGGTAGGAAGAAATAGGCTGTTGGTTAACTAGGATCTGCAGCCTATCCTGTAGGTAGGGAAATGGGCAGACTAGATGGGCCAAGCGGTCCTTATCTGCCATCAAAGTCTATGTTTCTATGTTTCTAAGAAGGACCATAAACTCCTGAAAAGGGAATAGGTGGGACAGGAGGTACACGCATCAGTCCTGACCAGGAAGCATGGTATGGCAATATTAGTGCATAAGAAGCTGCCATGTTCTCTCATCACTTCTAAGGCCGACCCCCAAGGTAGGTGGGTATATGCAAAATACCAAACCCTGATGGGACGACTCCTTATTGGGAACCTTTACACAGCCAACGAGGATGACTCGGGTTTCTTCCACCAAGTTGTGTGTCTGCTGTGCTTGCTGTGGACACTGGTGGACAGGTGGGGGAAGTATAATCAGTATATGCAACGTGGAGAAGTGGAAGGACACCAACGGATGCAAAACAATGAGGTGCCACCAGTACCCATAATGTCACAAGGTAAAACAAAAAGGGGGAAGGGTAAAAAGGTATGTAATATGTGCAAAATGTACACAGAGGATACTGTGTGTAGCGAGTTTACATATGATAAATGTTAATTGGTTGTTACTCTGCAAGGGGAAATTCAGCAGCTCATGCAAAGATTGGAAACCCAGAAAGAGACTGGAAGGTTGGAAAGCTTTACAGATGAAGTAGCCAGTAACATTAGTAGTACTAAGGATAAGGCTCAGAATTCTGGGGATAGGAGACCCTGTTTTAGGAATGACATAAAGGATGTGGTAGCAGTAAGGAAACAGTCACATGCTTGCAAGAGAACTCCAAGTTGGGCCCCTCACTAACAACGTCCCTCCAGTTGTCTAATAGATATGAAGGTCTAATAATGGATGATGAGGGATTTATGGGTGCTCAAGTAGAACAACCCAATGTTATAGCTCCCTTCCTGCCTGAGGCTACACAGGCCAGACTATTATGGAACATCCAAATCCAACAGAAAAACAGCGCAACACTCCGAGCGGTAAGCTCACAGCGTGAGGTGCAACCCTTAATATTGACAGTGTTATAGGTATAATTTTAGACACAGAAAATATATTGCAGTGAGTTTATCTAATGGTGAGTTGTGTTTCTATGCCTTCTTGGGCAAGGTTATATCCCCTTTGAAGGCATAGAGCCAAGCGCAGGGGTCTGGACTTGCCATTTGGATTAAAATCACTTGCAGTATATTTTTCTGTGTCCTGGAGTGCTCATTACCTTGGCTTTTGTATTATGGAACATTCCAGTAATGAGGGAACAGCAGACAGAGATGTGGTAGTGATAGGGGACTCCATTATAAGAGAGATAGACACTGCAGTGTGTTGGGGGCGAAAGGAGCATACCACAGTCAGCACATTGCCTGGAGCTAGGCTACGTGGTGTTTCAAACCTATTGGTTGGGCTACTTGAGAACACAGTTAGACCACTGGCAATTTTGCACATAGGAATTAATGATGTAGCAAGAAGTAGGATGGAGAACATCCAAGTTAAATTCAGGGATATAAAAACAAGGATCAAGAACAGAAATGTGGAGATTATAATATCTGGGATTTTACCCACTCATGGCTTTCAATCCCCCAAAAATGGGCTTATTATGCAAATCAACAGGTGGTTGAGACAACTCTGCAAGCAGGAAAATTTGGTTTTATGGATAATTCAGTAACATTTAATAGAGCAGCTTTGTTTAAAGCTGACAACCTGCACTTAAACCCTTCAGGTACTAGGATTCTGGGGAAATAAACTCTTGGAGTAATGAGATTCCATTTAAACTGGTTAAGGGAGGCGGGTCTGGTAAATGACCTTAACAGTGGTAGGAACACTAAGACATCTCCCAAAGAGACCTCTGAATGGAAGGCAGTTCTTATTAATGCCAGGTGTTTGGTTAATAAATATGATGAATTTAAATTACTGTTACATTCTCAGAATATCCGTGTGGTACTAATTACAGAAATTTGGTGGGACGATAATGATTTGTGGGATAAAAAAGTGTCTGGATACAATTTGTTTTCTAAATCTGGAATCCACGGGAAGGGGGGGGGTAGCCATAAATGTGCAGTACGCTATCCACTGAGAAGAGCTACAGTGGGATACAGGAGCCCTAGAGTTACTATGGGGAAAGCTACTTCCCCAAAATGGTACCAGGATCATTTTAGCACTACTATATAGGCCTCCTTCTATGACACCTGAAGATGATGAGGCACTATTAAAGACGATAGGGGAGTTAAATCCAGTAGACAGAATACTGCTAGCAGGGGACTTTAACCTACCTAGTACAGATTGGATGAAGGGGCAAGGAGACAGTAACTTGGATAAGAGGTTCATAGGTTATATCTGAGCATAGAAGACACATGTCCATATAGCTAGCCAATCTTCTAAAGATATCCCTGCATGCCCTTATCTATTAAATAGGAATCTAGCCTAGTTTTAAAAATATTCATGATAGGACATGGTAGGTATATCGATATCTTCGACCAGATGGGACTTGAACAACTAGTCCTAGGTATCACTAGGGGAACTAGTACCCTAGATTTAGTGCTGACCAATATGAGTGCCACAGTTCACAAAGTCCAGGTCAACAGCCCCTTGGGTAGTAGTGACCATTACTCAGTCCACTTTAGCATTAGGGAATCTGTATTTCCTAAGAACTTGGGTACCACAACTAAGCAAAATATTGGGAGAGCAGACTTCTCAAGCATCAGAACCCAAATGCTATCATGGGACTGGATAAATGATTTTGAGGGGTTCTCTATGCAGGATATGTGGAAACGGCTGTTAGCTAAAGTAACAAGTCTTGTTAAAACCTATATACCAAGTGTACCAAAATATGACACTAGCATAAAAAAAAAAACCTGCATGGCTGACTGCGTCCATCAAAAAAAATGATAAACAGGAAGAATGGAATGTACAAAAAAACATAAGCTTAATGGGTTACTTGGGGCTAATCAGGCCTATAGGGAATGTGTTAGGAATACAAAACAAAAATTAAAAAAGCAAAAGCACACTTTGAGTTGGATTTAGCAAACAGGGTGAAGGATAACAAGAAATCCTTCTTTTCCTACATTAATAATAAGAACGGAGGTCACAGTACCATAGGCCCATTTTGGAATGACTTGGGGCAGACAGCTACAACCGTAGAAATGGCAGATATCCAGCATAAATATTTCTGCTCAGTTTATAATAATAACTCAGTATCATATGTTGGTAAGGAAGCATCCACTCCTGGGAAAATTATTATTAACCCTAAAGATGTACTTGATCGGCTCATGAAGGCTGACATAAATAAATCACCTGGCCCCGAGGAGTTACACCCTAGAGTCATATGCAAACTAACTGATGTGCTGGCACTACTGGTTACTTGCATCTTCCTGGCCTCCCTAGACACAGGCTCAGTGCCTCTTGACTGGAAAACTGCTATAATAGTCCCTGTTTTAAAAAAAGGGCCCAAGACCAAACCTGATAACTTTAGGTCAGTAAGTTTAACCTCTCTGCTAGGGAAGATTATGGAGGGGTTGGTCAACGACTTAATATCAGACTTTCTATCGACTCAGGAACTGGTTTCCCAGTTCAGCATGGGTTCACAAAATCTAGATCTTGCCAAACAAATCTCTTGGCTTTCTACGAGAACGTCAGTAGGGAGCTGGATAGCGGGAACTCTGTAGACATGGTTTATATGGACTTCGCAAAAGCTTTAGATAAGTTACCCCACATGGAACTTTTAGATATGTTGGAGGATAGTAATCTGAACAGCAGTATTTGTAACTTGGTCTCAACATGGCTGCAGGGGCGTAAACAAAGGGTCACCATAAATGGAGTGTTTTCTGACTGGGCACCAATCACTAACAGGGTTCCCCAGGACTCAGTTCTGGGGCCAAGTCTCTTTAATGTTTATATATCTTTCTTCAAACTAAATAACCCTAACATCTAGCTTTATAAATTCGCAGATGACTGCAGACTTGGGACAGTGGTGAACAATCAAGTAGATATTGCATCCCTGCAGAATGCTATTAATGAGATCTCAAAGTGGACAGTAACAAATAAACTTGTGCTGAATACAGGCAAATTCAAGGTTGTGCATTTCAGTAAACACAATGCTATGGGCTCTTATAACCTTGCTAACAATATGCTCACAGTTACTTATAAGGAAAGAGACTTGGAGATTCGAGTCACTGCTGATCTTAGGTTAGGGTCCCACTGTAGGGCACAAGTGAAGAAAGCAAACCTGAATTTAAACTGCATTCTTAGACATGTATCCAGCAGGGATGAAAAGGTACTTATATCACTATACGTAGCTTTGGTGAGGGCCCATCTGGAGTATTGTGCCCAGGTGTGGCCCCCATAGAATAGGGAATATATCAACAGACTGGAGGGGGTTCAGAGAAGATTTACTAGATCAATAAGGGGTTTAAACGGTATATCATATGAAGCAAGATTGTCATCCCTCAACCTGTATTCCCTTTATTATAGGAGGTTTAGGGGAGATCTGTGTTTCTTATATAGAATCATGGGAGATGACAGCCTTTGGGCAGAGGTTGGTATCCAGCCCAAGTCCAGTTGGTGTAGTGGTAGGAGGCGTGACAGTCAACTTGTCCATTTTAAATGGAGTCGTAACCTATGGAAGAACTGGTTCAGTCAAAGGGTTATGGTACCCTGGAATGAACTTCTATCAGTGGTTGTGGAGAGCCCTAGTATGAATAATTTTAAAGTTAACTTTGACCGACATTTCAGTAAGATAACTACTTGATTTGAAAATGTTGGTATATAGCAAGCAATTATGAACGCAAGTCTGTTGGCTTGAAAACTACCTATGAAACCTATGAAGTAGCCCAAACCTTACTTAATATGATGGATGAGGGAACCCCTATTATTTCTGGTGGGGATTAAAACCTATCACTGGATTCCATAATGGATAAGACCCTAGTGACGGGATAGTCACATCAAAGGAAGGGATGCCTTACAGAATATGATGAGAAATCAGGGGCTGGCTGATATCTGGTGAGTACATCACCCAAGGGTTTTGGATTACTCTTGTTATTCCCAGGTTCCCGGTACACA
Organism: Neoceratodus forsteri; assembly: GCA_016271365.2. Lineage (NCBI taxonomy): Eukaryota > Metazoa > Chordata > Ceratodontiformes > Ceratodontidae > Neoceratodus > Neoceratodus forsteri. The sequence continues at coordinate 68,701,586 of CM028133.1, forward strand.
GAGCTGTATTGATGTATGGTTGACATCCTCTCAGGTAACACAGGAAGCCATAGCCTCCAAAATACTGCTTATAATAATATCGGATCATGCCCCAGTTACCCTGAGTATGCTTTGGGGTCCCTCCCACCAACATCTACCTTGTGGAGATTAGACCCACTGCTGATGAGGAATCCAGAATTTGTGGAATGGGCTAAAGGGGAAGCCATGCATTTCTTCCAGGAGAACCCAGTGCAGGACACATCAGCAGGGATTACCTGGGAGGCTTTTAAAGCCACCCTAAGGGGTGGGATTATTGGATATGCAGTAACCTGGCACAGAAGATGGGAACGCAACTAAGGGAGCTGTAAGAGGAGTTAAAGCGGGTAGAGAAAGAGCAAAAAAGGGGTAAATGATCTACCACACACGGGCACCTGAACAGAAAGGCATTGGGTCTCCATATGGAAATCAACTGCCTCCTGATACGGAAAGCAAAGGTGTCCATATTTAGGCTTAAATAGAAGTATTGGGAAGGGGGGGGAGGAAGGAGGGTACTGGCATACCAGCTTAGGAAGCAACAGATGGAAAGCACCCACCTGGCCTCATGGACATGGGGGGAGTAGTCATGACAACAGAGGGAGAGCTGAACAAGGTGATGGAAGCCTTCTACACATCCCTCTATGCCTCTTAGAGGATGGCAGACTACCAAGGGACACAGTCCTTTCTGGATCAGATCAATATTCCCACTATAACACTGCAGCAAGCTAGGGGACTAGATACCCAGCTCACGACTGAAGAGGTCAAGGAAGACCTACTCTCACTTAAGCCTGGGAAGGCACCAGGAGGTGATGGATACCCTGTGGAGCTCTGGCAGGCATTGGCAGACATACTATCCCCAATACTGCAACAGCAGTACAAGGAAGTGGATCACAGGGGAATTTTTCCACCCATGATGAGAGAAGCGGTAATTATGGTGCTGCCCAAAACAGGGAAGGACTTAACCTCCCAAGGCAGCTATCACTCCATCTCACTTATAAATATGGACAGCAAAATCTTCACTAAGGCAATTGCCCTCAGACTAAGTCCCCATCTCCCCCACTTAATACATCCATCCCAGGTGGGGGTTGTCCCAAGTAGGTACAGTGTGGACCACATTAGGTCACTAGTAAACCTAGGGCATAAGACAAGAAGCTCCCATCCCCAACTGCAGCAGTGGCACTCGACTTTGAGAAGGCCTTTGACTCGTTGGAGTGGGACTACCTCTATGCCATATTAGAACACATAGGAACAGGCCCCAACTTTAGAGCCTGGATACAGGCTCTGTACAACTCTCCATCAGACAAAATCCTCCCCAATTCCACTATATCATCTCCCTTCCAAATGGGCAGGGGTACAAGGCAGGGCTGCCCCTTGTCTCCCCTCTTTTTGTATTAGCAGTGGAACCCTTGGTGGTCAGGATTAGGCAACATGAAGGGAATCGGGGCATACAGATCAGAGGGACAGAGTACAGCATCTTCATGTATGCAGTCATGGTTTCCGACCTCAAGCAGGTTCTCTCACAACTGCTGGACACACTACAGGCCATCCACACCCTATCTGGTCTTAAATTAAATCAATCCAAAATGGAGGTACTCCCCCTCAATCATCACTGTACCCCTCAGACTCTGGGTGACACAGAGCTAAGATGGGCGGAAGAGGGTATAACATAAGTAGGGATAGTATTCACAGCCCAAATCCACAAGCTATGGGATCTAAACCTTCAACCTCTATTGGAAGGCATCACAGATGAGGTCAATAGACGGGGAAAACTGAATCTTACCCTGGCAGGTAAAATAACAGCAGTGAAAATGATCACTGCTTCCAAAATATTCTACAAACAGGCCCACATACCACTGGACCTGCCTAATAGCTGGTGCCAGAAGATAGATAAAATAATAATACATTATAGTCATAAAGTGTCAGTGGTTCAGTAGGTAGCACACCTGTCTCTGAAGCTGGGAGATCAGAGGTCTGTGGGTTCAGTTCCCACATCTGACACTTGGGTTAATATCCCAGTACTGACACTGTAGTGTAGCATGAGAGAGGTGCTGCACTTCTGAGGTGCCGTCTTTCGGATGAGACATTAAACTAAGGTCCCATCTGCTTGGATTGGTGGTAGTTCAGGTGGATGTTAAAGATCTCATGGCACTTCTTGGAAAGAGTATGGGAATTTGTTATTAGAACAAGAAATACATTACATCATAAACAAAATAGGTGGCCACAGTTGATAACAGAAGAAAGAGGAGAAAAATACAAAATAGAGAAGACAAAAAGAAAAAATAAACAAATCTGCAATCAACCCCCATATAATGCTATGAAACCAATACAAGAAAACTTAAGAACTAATACAGAAAAGTACTAATCTCAAAACCTTACATCCCCCAAACACGTTCCCCCTCAGAAACAAACCATCCTCCATAAAAATGAAAGAGCAAATTAATAACAATAAAAAAGCATCAATAAATCTGGATCATGTCCCTGGTAAACTTTCTCCCATCATGTACCTTGACCTGAGATATAGCAGATTCAATACGGGAGGTCACAACTCCCGAAGGCGACTTAATCTGTTGTATCACCAGTTGGCATCTACTCTGCCATAAATAATATTTAATAACAGCAAATATCATACATAAAGTGCTTTCATGAAACAGCTTCCATATTCCAGAAAAATCTTCCAATAGTAAGGTCTGGTAACTCAACCTATTAATAAAAGGCCAATTCCATTTAAGGCCCAATTCCTGCCAGACAAGCTGTGTCTCTGGGCACTCCAAAAAGCAGTTCTGCATGGTTTCCTCAATGGCAGGGCAGGAGGGCTGTGTGTCTTTCCTGAACAGCCTTATGTTTCGAGTTGCCCCAAATCCCCAACCTACCATGGCAACAAATCCAGGTAACATCCCACATAAAATTGGGAATCTGTGTGTCAGTTAAAATTTTGAGAACCTGAGGTGACTGTCTGGGGCAGAGTGTGGAAAAAGCAGTGGTTCCAAACAGTTTTACCCTATGGCTCTACGGTACAACTGTTTACACTGCAGGCTAAGAAAATCATGTTTTGCCAATTTCCATTGCATCAATTTTTTGACGGAATCGACGGCATAGCCCGGCAATGCTACTGTTGTAAAACCTTGGGGTGCAGTAGGAGCCATTTATCCATAAATGGTTGTAAGGCTGCTTTAACCCATTGTTGGCCAACAGAAAGCCTATCTGACTTGTAAATCTGTGAGATCCCATCTAAAAAAATAGTGTGGAAAAAAAACTGACAGGGTTGACCATGTTCAAACCACCCTTATTCAATGGCCTGTAAGTGATGTCCCTTTTAACTGAGTTCAGCCTACTGCCCCATAACATTTGAAAACAATTACCAAAAAGCCGGGCCTCAAAGTGGGCTGGGGGATTAAATACTGAACTGAGAAAAACAAAAAGGGGTAACAGAAATTTCTTTATCAACAGGACCCTCTTTCGTTTTCCCAATTTCCAATTTTTCCAAATCCGGGCCTTAGCCTCTCAAAGACTCAGCTGTTTGTCCCAATTAAAGGAAGCTGCATCTGGCATACTGAACCAAATACCCAATATTTTCTGAGGATCCCTACTTAGCTTAATACCTGCGAAAGTTTGGTTCAGCTCTCCCCCCACTTGCAATGGGATAACCACATTTTATCCCTGTTGATAGCAGCTCTGGAGGGTCGTGTGAAACGAGAGAATATTTGTAAAGCTTGGATACCCGAACCTTCATCATGGATGAGCAGCATGAGATCATCAGCATAGGCTGTAACCATCACAGCCAGATCATCACCCTTGGGGATAAACCTAAAATCTACGAATCCCACTGTAACTCCAGGATAATGGGGTCTAGAGTGAAAAGAAATGAGAGGGCTCAATGGACACCCCTGTCTCATTCCTTTTGTAAAGGGAATTGTGGCCCATAATAGGCTGTTAACAGATGGAATGCATTTCGCTTCCTTGTACAGAATCCGTAACCATGAGACAACAGTAGGGGGAATCCCGTACCTCTCCAAAACCTGCCATAAAAAGGAATGCCGCACCCTATCGAAGGCCTTAACCTGATCTAATGCCATAACAAAACCCATGCTGTTCTGGTTCCGTTTGGCATCAAAAAGCTCCCTCAAAAGAAAGAGATTATGTTGAATGTTTCTATGGGGTACAGAGCAAGTTTGAGCCTCATCATTCAATGTATGTGCTACTCTTTTTAGTCTAGCACATAGAATTTTGGCCAAGATTTTGTAATCACAATTCAGAAGACTAAATGGTCTCCAATTTTCCAAGGACAATTTATCCCCTTTCTTATAGATATAACTAATAGTTGCAGTGCCAAAATCCTGCAGAGAAGCTCTATCATGGTGTAAAACATAATCATATACCAGATGTAGGATCTCACTAAGCGCCAATGAAAAAGATTTATAAAAATCATAAGCCAAACCATCGAGACCCGGTGAAGTGCCAGTTTTCAGGGTTTGAAGGGTGACTAATATCTCCTCCCTAGTAATAGGGGAAAGTAAAAGGTCAGCATCAGTGGCTGAAAGGCTAGGCATGTGAGCGGAAAGCAATGTGTCAAGATCGACCCCTACCGGCCTTTCATCAGAAAATTCCCTCACTAAGTGAGAATGTATCAATTGCAACATATGACCATCCCGTCTTTCAACGGTACCTGTGGCATCATAGAGGCCAGCCATCAGAGTCCTATCCAACCTCCATTTGCAGGCCATAAAGGGAGCCGATGTAGGGGAAATATTTGTTCCGTATCGCATCTCTGCATCCAAAGATTTTGCCCGATCGTATTGGTACTGTAACATACATTTTTTAATTTCTAAAATTTGGTTTGAGTAATGAACCCATTCCTTATCTGTAAAGGACATCAGTTTATAAAACTGATTCCTATAGCTAAGATAGTTAATATAATCAGAGGTCGATCTTTCTCTTCCATAGGAGATGAAGAGTCATTTCACATAGCTTTTAGTATTGACCCACCATTGCCAGGTGTCATCATACAGGCACAACACCGAGGTACTGGCAGTCAATAAAGTTTCCACCTTACACAACAGGTCTGCCTGTGCCAAGACTGCAGTATTTAATTTCCACCTACAGTGCGGAAACAGTTTTGAGGGGGTAGAACCTATATTAAACCACCCAATCAGTAAACAGTGGTCTGAAAATTCAGTGGGTAGGAGCTGAACACATACCAGATGACAATATTTAGAAACAAACAAATAATCAATTCTAGTGGAATAGATATTCCTGTCATAAGTGGACCCAGGGCCCTTCTCGAGTGTTCTGTAAGTGTCCATAAATAAAGCATCCTTAACAATAGAACGAAGGGCATGGGAATCATGATGCACTTTCTTTTGATCAGAAAGAGCGTGTCCAAGCTGCAGTTAAAGTCCCCACCCCATACGATGTGTTTCCTTGTAAATAGATATGGGTTCACTAAAGTAAATAAATTGATTCTCAGAGCTTTTGTCTGAGGGGCATAAATGTTAATAAACTGGAAATCAATATCCCGATACCTACAGTCCCATATCAAGGCCCGGCCCGGGGAAATGTCCATAACTTTAATGATGGAGAAATGAGGCTTCTGAAATAGGATTCTCAAATCATCCGAACTGTCCTCCCCAAACGACCAATATGAAGGCCCCCAAACCCAACTCCTTTTCAACTGAGTTGTCTCGGATAAAGAAGAAGTTTGGGTTTCCTGTAGGAAAAAAAAAACATCAGCCTGTAAAGTGTGGAAAAAGGACGGGAACATTAACTTCCTTTTGTAGTTTTTGAGACTACAGACATTGAAGGTAGCAACGGTTATGGAGGCCATCTGGTGAGGTCAAAAAAGAGAAAAGCCTCAGCATAAATCAACCCTCCTCATCCAGAACCTCCCTGTCTTTCTTTTTTTACCCTTATTCTTTTTCTTGACCCTGCTCAGAGGATGTTTATCCTCATCCTTGAGTTCAGAGGCTACCCCTGAATGTAGAGAATTATCAGATTCATGCTCGGAATCACCTCCGTCACCCTGCAGGGGTAAAAAAGGATTGTGAGTCAACAATACCGGAACACCCTGAAGTTGTTTTGCATGAGCCCTTGTCACCCTCCTGGAGTGAACAACTGGGGGGGGGATCAAATCTGCCTGGCCTGCTGGGCCAGGCCCAGTTTCATCTGAACCTGGAGTAGCCACAGGGTTGAAATTAGAAATGATAGTCAACTTGCCATCCTGACCTGCCTCAACCATAGGGTCTGGTTCCAGCCTAGCAGAGCAGCTGGGATCCTGGACCTGTACCTCAGACTCTAGTTGATTTTGCCATGTAGCGGGAGACATAGGCTTTGGAGTAGTGTCATCAGGGGAAGCGGTGGGCCCTGTTCTGCCTCTCCTATCCTGAGCAGTTTGTACCAAATTCTCCTGATCCCATCCTTGGGCTCTATTCCTATCCACCGGGGGTCACTAATGATATGCATGATCTTTTTCGTCGCACAAATTACATTGAAAAAGATTGTCACAGTTCACGCCGGGATGACCATACCCACCACACAGGGAGCATTTTAACATATCACATGTGCTATTTAAATGGGTCTGGGCCCCACATTTATAGCACGCCCTTGGTTGACCTCCGCAAAACACAACCCCTCTATCTTTGCCCAGAAAGAAACTATTGGGGAGATGAGTGACCTCAGAATTGACCTGAAAGAGTTTGACTGTGAACCTCCAACCCCCCATCCAAAGGCCCTCATCATCTACAATAGCCTCAGGGGGGCCCAAGGACATCACACAGATTTTGCAACCAGTGGTAAATGTTGCTGACGTTAACCCCCTCATTGCAAAAAAATAACCATAATGGTTCTAATGGCAGGTTTTGTCAGATGGATGGCAATAAAGGGTATCCATAAAGGAGTTTTCTTAACATGTTCATATTTGCCCCCAAATCTCTCCAGACCAACATTAGTTCTAAAACTAATGTCAAAGTGAAGTAAAGCATAAATATCCAGGGGCAGAAATTGCATGGAACTTTTCAAAAGACGTCTTTACACATAGTACCTATCAGGGTGGTCCGATAAACTGCCTCTGTAGCGAAGACGCACTGCATTCCATCTGAGGGCCTGCTCCAATTTACTTTTGAACAAATCTGCCAGCTTAGGCCCTTCCCCCATCTGTTAGAAGACTTAGAAGGGTCCCCAACAGTATCAGGAGGATCAGGGTGAGCTGTGTCAGACAAGGGGGGGGCAGGTACCAATTTCCTGGATACTCCCCGCTCCCTCCCTCCCTGCAGGATTTTGTCATCCACAGGCAGACCCCCTCCCAGAGCCCCAGGTAGGACAGGGCTAACTGGTGGGACAGTGTGCATAACGGTAGAGTCAGAAGCCAAAGTCTCCATAGATACAGGCTGCAATGCAGAAGAGTCCAGCAAATCCTGCCCCAGTGGAGCTGCAGGTCCATGAGAGGGAAGAGGGAAGAGGTGGAACAAAGTCACGATGTACAGTAGGCAATGTCTGAGCCTTATTTCTTGATACCGGTTGTGCCAAATGAGAAGTAGAAGAGAGTCAGAGCGAGCCAAAACACTGTTGTGTTTATCGTCCCAGTCAGTATTAGGAATCCAGTGGCCGTCCGAAAGTTGTAACCATCCAACGTTGTTGAGGGAGTCCTCCATAGACCAATCCTGAAGTTCTGTCACAGGTTTATGAGAAACGCCAAAATGAGCACAAACAGTTTGCGACACAGTCGCAGTGTCATGACACCGAGCAACATTGGCTGAACTTCCCAGGTGCCGAGGATCCTCAGCAAGTCCCTTGTCACAAATCTCTGGAGAGGAACATTTGGAATCACCTTGCAAGGGTTCCGAAGAACCAAGTTCCACAGGTAATGAATTCCTCGTCTTCATTTCTGTCGTGGCAAAATTGGGGCTGCTGAAATCAGGAGCAAAACGAACAGCCTGGTTAACTGTGGAAATCTCCAGGCAAACTGCAGCAGCGGTCTCCAGAACCTCTCCCATGTCCATCTGAACTGCAAATGGTTCCTCCATCGTGGTTGCAAGGGATCCCCCTACCGTCAGAGTAGGGAAATTTCCCCGGTGTCCTGGCCAAATTTCCCTCATTCACTAAAAATACCACCAACAGTTTCATCTGGTTCAAGGTCAGTTGGCATTCATCTGTATCCCCCTTCCCCCGGGTTGTGCCTGAAAATTGGCAGGATTTGTCTAGTGCACTTACCCAGTCAACAAAAACTAAATAAATAAATAAGTTGTTTTTTATGGGAGGGAAAAACACCCGAGGTATAGTAGTAACAAGTTGAGCCCATGGGGGGGGGAATTGAAGGCTATAAGTGGGCCTCCCAAATAGCTCTAACATTACAATGGTTCAAAGCAGTGGGTAGTCAATCTCCCCAGTGGGTGAACATAGGGAGCGAATTCAGTCAGAGTACCTGCCTTTCCCTTCTGTTATACAACCCCCCCACCCAATGGATGAAAGCTCAGGGGTCCTGGCAGTGTTGGACCAAAGTGAGAAAAAGGCTGGAGACCAATTGACTCCCACTAGTAAGGCTTCCTGTAGGGAAATGTAGGCATTATTGTTGACAGAAGATCTGGAAAGACTGGGAGGAGAAAGGGCTTCACACAATGGGGGGGGGGGTTTGATGGCCAACACTGGGCTGGATACCTTTGCCAATCTGCAACAAAAATAGGGGATTCCCAAAACTGAGTTCTGGAAGTACCTCCAAATCAGAGGCGCAGTACAGGCGTATATAAAGAGTGCCCCATAAAGACCACCCCACCACATGGCTGTCACAATGGCTGGCCATCTGCAAGGGGACAGCCAGTCAAATATAGGCCCAAATCAGGGACTCCCTGCCAAATCAATCAGAGGCAATCAAACAGAGATGGGAAAAGGCACTTCAGGCAGGTATCTCGGGGAAACAATAGTCATAGTGTTGGAGGTGTCTCACAAAGATTTTATGGACACCAGGAGTAAACTAATACAAAACAAGATCCTCCATTCCTGGTACTGCACTCCAGTGGTGCTATATAAAGTGGGGGTATTGGACATTGACCAGTGTTGACAATGCCTGGCACACAAGGGGGATCTGCTCTTCATTCTCTGGGGCTGTCCGATGGTTGCAGGTCTCTGGGGCCATGTGTGCAAACTGGCCTCCAATGTGCTGCACAAGCATTTTCCAAATTGGTTCAGTTGTTTCTATTAGGAATGAATTCAGTGGCATCACATCTCGGAAGAGAGGCATATAGGTATTTGGTGCTGTTGACCATGCAGGTAAAGAGACTAATACTTTGCCAATGGCAGTTCTCATAGGTCCCAACCACGCTGGAAGTCACAGCTTCCTTCACTGGCATAGCCTCCATGGAAAGGCTCTTACATCTGGCCAATAACAGTATGGCAGCTTATACCATCTGCTGGCTCCCATTTCTAGGCTACACCACCCCCAAGACAGGAATAGGATGCACATGCCCCCAGGCACATGACATGCACAATTGCTAATACTGTTGGTACTCTGAATATGTCCTGAGATACTGATATTGTCACCCTGTAGAAGAAATGTCATCCCTGAACGTATATAGTTATATAAAGTTAGTAGTAGAATAGTGGTTCTCTGTGTTTGTGTTTACCACCTAGGGTAAAGGATGCCATGAAACTCCACTGGACCCCTTGAAGACCTACAGAAGTTCTGGAGGACTAAAGCCTTGAATCTCCATAACTTTCCAGTAGTCTGCGATGAGCCTTAGGTCAGTCCCCACATTAATGCTGTTGATTCCCATGTACTGTACCTTTAAGGATGTTTATGTAGCCCACAATGTTCACCTTTACTGCATTCCATGTACCGTTGATATGTGTATGTATTTAAGTTGAAAAACAAAACATTTAACTGCAAAAATAATAAGCTTTTTGGGATTCACCCAGCAGGAATGGCACCACAGTGCCGGCCCATTGAGAACAGAGTCAGGCCTCCCAAAGTGTAGGTCATTCAAAGGCCAACCAGTATGTCTCCACATCATCCTTGGGTGTCATTTTCTGTAGGAAATGGCTCACCCAGATTGATCATGGTTGCTCATTTTGTGACTGTGCAGAGGCTGGTTGGCTAATACATTGCATTACCTATCTAAGAATTGCACTGTTGTCTTGTTGTTCAGCTGAGATCTCTGCAGACTTGGAAATTAACAAATGGTTGGTCTCCTGCTGCACTTGGACCACCTCCTGCTGGTCTCGATTCATCTCTTGTTGTGCTCAGTTTGTCTTCTGTTGTGTAGCTGCCGAGTGCAATGGGGTTTTTAGGATCTCTTCCATTTCCTTGGCAGAACAGTGGGCTGATGAATTCCACTTCTACCACCATATGTTGTACTGTGTCTTCTGTTATATCCCTGGGGTGGCTGGTGTCGATGTGTCCAAGGGAGAATATACACGGTCTGAGATAAAAACAGTGTAGTTTTTTTTTTTCTGGCAGCTTTGTCTCCAACTTAATGGGGTTGCATCCCCTTTAACAAAAAGAAACAAAATCCTACTCCTCTCTGGAGTTCTAACTAAACAAAATAAACCCTCACTATCTCAGGTTACAATCTAGCCTGGTTCCCAGCCTCCAGGTTGTATCATAAAGTCCACACACAAACAGCAAAGTTCTTTCCAAAAGTCTCACATAGACAACACAGGTCTATCACACTTCTGTGTTATCTAGGTGGGTTTTATACAATACCCCTAATTGACATTGACTGTAACTACGTTTGATTGGCTCACTACCTGGATGCTTCCATAGTTTTCTATGTATGATTAGTTCTGGGTTTGATTAACTCCCTACTAGTTTATTAGCTCTGTCTTTGATTAGCTCCCTACCTGGATGCTTCCAGAACATTGTGTAACCCCTTCAGCAATTCCAAAAAGGAAACAGCTTTATCCACTTTTCTGCTGGCATAAATTCCCTCTACCACTCGGTCACATGACATACAACTAAATACAGTAACATCATTAAATATAGCAATACAGTCACAGAAAGCCTATGGATACAAGTAACATCAAGTACAGGAAAAAATTAATATTTGGCACAGTCTATAGGCTACCAAATTGTGAACAAGCATATAGTCAGACGATGCTAGACAAAATAAAGAAAGCATCAGAAATAGGAGATATTGTTCTCTTATTGAGCAGCAGAACTCAGGAGAGAGAGGGTCTTCTGACTGCAGTGTAAGTATTCCTTCACCTTGCACCAGAAGCCACAGACACTCTGATGTCAACAGAGCTGGCAGTGGAGCTAGGAAACTTCACAGAACTCCAGGCAGGAACCAATCACAGTAGAAGCCATGCCCCCTGCTCTCCAGGGAGCCAATCACTGGTGTCATCCTGAGGAGAACAAAGAAGGAAGGAGATTTAAAAAATCCATGGCTGCTATGGTCCTCTGAATGAGTGGTATAACTCAGTGGAGGGAGGGTCTTCTGATTTTAGTGTAAGGAGCACTCCCCCCTGCACCAGAAACCATGGAAACTCCAGTATCAGTGGAGCCAGGCAGCAGAGCTAGGAGGCTTAACAGGGTTCCAGGTGGGAGCCAATCAGAGTAGAAGCTGCACCACCTGCTCTCAGGGAGCCAATCGCTGGTGTCGTCCCAAGGAGAATTTATTTATGTATTTATTTGATTTTATTTTCCTGTATTTCCTTCATTGTATAAAACCCACCTAGACAATACAGAAGTGATAGACCTGTGTTGACTAGGTGAGACTTTTGGAAAGAACTGTGCTGTTTGTGTGTGGAAATTATGATACAACCTGGAGAAGAATGGAGGAAGGAGATTTACCCCCCCCACATACACACTGCTATGGTCCTCCAATCAAGTGGTGCAACTCATGGGAGAGAGGGTCTTCTGACTGCAGTGTAAGGAGCTCTCTCCACTGCACCAGAAGCCACAGAAACTGTGATATCAGCAGAGCTAGGCTGAGAAGCTAGAAGGTTTCACAAGGCTCCAGATGGGAGCCAATCACAGTAGAAGCTGCACCCTCTGCTCTCCTGGGAGCCCATAATGGGTGTCTGCTAGCCCATCGATTCTACTTCCTTGTTGTTCAAAAGGTATAAGCCACCAAGCAGCCCCCTACACTATGGCCATCCATGTAAAGGACCAATGTGCTAAAGACACTGGAGTCTACCCACTACAGTCAGCCCAGTGAGGCAGCTGGGGACATCTTGTGTCTCAGATGGGAGGCCAGGGAACAATAAGGGGCTGAGGTAATTAGAGGGAGGAAGCAAGGAACCAGGAAGTTATACCTAACAAATGAGGTAAGACTGCTAATCTACTGTCACAGCTTACAAACTGCAAGGAGGAGGAGGACTGTAAAGGTCACTAATATAGTTTGGGACTTGGTGATAAAACCCCACTGTAACAGGGTGGAATAGGACCCTGTCCCAGTTGTTATGGAAGGAGTTTGAATGCAGGGATATGTTTTATTCTCCCTTTTCCTGTCTCTCATCTGTCTGGTTGCACAACCAAATTTTTCTGTGAAACCTAGAATTTGATCACCCTGGCAGACTCACTGTTCTCTGCCTCTCACGGTCTCTCAGTTTTCTCTTGCTTCTTTTTCTCCTTTGCGTATCTGCTGATATAAAAATATATTCAAATCATTGTATGGAAATGTAACTGATATTGGGATCCCTTTGTTTAGAAAATATATAGTGTTACTGTTGAAATGTATATAATTATATTTTGAAATGATTGCAAAAAGCTATTGGGAACTCAAGAGGTTACCTGAGTGCAAATATTTAAGCCTTTTGCAGAAGAGCTGTGGAAAAGGGGCCTCAGCTCACATACACTGTGTTCCTGCCTTGCACCTGCCTGAAACATACATGAACAGGATGCTTGTTAAGAATGGGTGTTGGAGGGATTTATAAGATAGCTGAGCTGCAAATGCTAGAAGGAAAAAAAAGGACACAAAGATTGAAGAAAAACTTTGATGAATGTTTTCTATTTTATTTTGCCTTTGTAAATGGTTATATTGAACAAGTAAATTGTTTTATGTTACTGCTAGTGTAAATAAATATTTTGGTGAATTCTACAACTGCTCCTGGTTTTCCTGTCCTTCATGACGTGTGCCTTGATGACAGATGGTGTCAGCCTAAGTGGGATTTACACTGTGCATACCCTAAAACAGGAGTTTTGTGTGTGGGTACTGGAACTAGTACCAGGGAAGCACAGAGAAAGGTATGGATTCTGCAGCAGCAAGTCCAGGAGTGGTTACCAGGAGAATGGCAGCCAAACTAGCAGAAACAGAAGTCCAAGCTGAGATTGTACAGCCAACACAAGTTATGGAAAAAGAATAGGCAGTGACAGAACCTAAAAGCCTGATGGACTTTTCAGTTAGTAGTTTTTATTAGATTTCCTGGTTTTGCAAACATATGTCAAAAACAAATAAAAAGTAAACATACATCATTAGCAGAGAAGGATCATTGCACAGGGAATATTTTGGATCTAATATTTATAACACATGGCATACATTTTCTGGATTACAGGGTGGGCTCCCTGAATTTAGGAGATCACAGTTATCTTGAGTGTAATATAAAACAACATTTTGGAAACTTTGAAATGCCAAAATGTATTTATGTCAGAGACTACATCCATTTTAATAAATCCTCTTTTCAGCTCCAAATGGAGCAAGTGAATTGGGCACATAAAGGTTTGATCCCAGAATAAGATAAGCAGTTAGAGAGTTTACAAAAATCTACATGGAAATATGTGACAAAAATGCCCCTTTTAAAGAATCTAAAGAAAGACATAAACATAATCCTTGGGTAAATGAAGCAATTAAAAAACAAATAAGATGGAAGGATAGAGTATGGAGAAGGGCAAATTGATCCTTAAAAGTAGTAGACTGGGAATTGTTTAAAAAGATTAGGAACAAAAGTAAAAGTATGATAAAAAAGGCAAGGAAAATATATTATCAAAACAAAGTAAATCAAACAACAAATCCAGCCCAGTATTGGAATCTAATAAAATATCTGGAAGGTAGGGAAAGGAAACATTTGAGTATAACACTGAAGGATGAATGGGAAGGGAAGATGTCAATAAAGCAAGTGGTAAATAGTTTGAACCAATATTTTTGCTATCTCCTGGACATAACAATGGAACAGGTAGATAGCGGACAGAAATATGTTATCCAGCAAAGCTTGCAGTCGGACAGACATCATAAGAGGGATATTTCATGCTTTTATTTTTGAGCAATTAAAATTAGTGAAGTAAAGAAACAAATAAGACAAATCCACGAAAGGCAATTGGCCTGGGTAAAGTGGTGACAAGTGCCTTAAAAGCTTCAGTAGAGCAAATAAGTCCAATTTTGTCTAATCTTTTCAACTTAAGTTTACTGCAAAGAAGTTCCCAGATTTCTGGAAAAATTCAAAAGTGATCCCAGTATTTAAAGGAGGGGAAAAGATAATCAATCTAACTACCACCCGATAACCTTGTTATCGATCACATCAAAGGTCTTTGAGCATCTACTCTGTGCCCAGTTGTATGAATACCTGGAGAATTATAAACTACTGATGGACTGTCAAGCAGGTTTTAGACCTGGGAGTTCGATGGACAGACTTCACTGATACACTAGCAAGTGGGACTGAGACAAGGGAGTCTGTCAGCGTGGTGTTCGTCGACCTCTCGAAGGCCTGTGACTTAGTTGATTTCAATGTGTTGTTAGGGAGACTGGCTCAAATAGGCATGTCTGAACCTTGATTGCTTTCCTATTTGACTATGCGCACACAACAGGTCTGTATAAATGGAACACTGTCAGATGGGGAAGGTATTTTCAGGGGTGACCCTCAAGGCTCGATTTTGGGCCCCATGTTGTTTTTGATATACATAAATCCTGTCCCATCATATATTAAAAACAGTAAGATTTATTTGTATGCTGATGACATGGCTTTAATAGGAAAAGGTACAAATATAGACAGTTTCCAAAAAACCCTTCAATCTGATTTCGATATTTCACAATATTGGTTACTTCAATCAAAAATGGTTCTTAGTACAAAGAAAACTCAGGTAATGTTGTTTAACTCTAAAGGTAAATCATCTCATAATCAGATATTAAATATACATACATTAAGTGGACAAGTGTTAGAGCAAGTTTTGGTTTATAAGTATTTAGGAATTCCTATAGATAGTACTCTTTTTGTGAACACATAACCAATGTAGTTAAAAAGGTTAATTCCAGATTGGGTGTGCTTAGAATGAAAACTTTGATTCTACCTAGAGAATCTAGAAATAGAGTGGCTGTTCGGCTACTTCTACCAACATTAGAATATAGCAGTATAATATATCAAGTTGCCTCAAAAACACTACTGAACAGTTTGGACAAAACATACTATAGAATGGCAAGATATGTGATGAAATGTCCTTTGCTTACTCATCATTGTACTCTGCTTCAAAATTTAGACTGGGGTTTCCTTGCAACTCGTAGAAAAAAAATGAGTAGGATATAAACCCTACATGGAGTACGGAGGAAAAAATAGGCATGAAGCAAACTCTTCTGATGTTTTTATCCTTCACAAGTATAATTTGAGGGATTTGAAACATAGATGCTTAAAAATCCCTCTGGAAGTTAATATTTATAGTAGAATGCAAAGACATTTTTACCTTCCAAAAATATGGAACTAAATAGACCCAGAAATTAGGATCATTGACAATTCAGGTCAATTTAAACATTCCTGAGATCTAGTCTGGAAAGACAGATGCATTTGTTATGGTGCTATTGAGTGATTTCTGTTCCTGTTGTTCTCTTCGATCGTATGTCCTAACTCTCCTGACTCTCATTCTTGGGTTGGGGTTATTGACTGGATTAGGTGGATGAATTAATCAGTTCTAGATATTGTATGTAATATGTCCCCCTCTTTGTTGTTCCTCTCCCCTAACCTGAATCCCATAAAATCTGTTTTATATCAAGGCTTCTACATATTTCCCTTGACCATTATATGGATAAGACCAATCTTAAAATAAGGTTTCATACCTTGATTCTTTGGCATATCATGTGTCTTGTTTCATATGTACTGTGTGAATTTCAGATTGTGTTGTATTTAAGATTGTTCCTGTAGTATTGTATTACATGATGGTTTATTGTCTTGTGAAACTGTAATCTAAAACAGGACAACTTTGATAAACAGGGCCTAACTGATCCAAAAAGTTATTCTGTTAAAAAATAACATTTTTTTATCTATCTATCTATCTATCTATCTATCTATCTATCTATCTATCTATCTATCTATCTATCTATCTATCTATCTATCATTGCCACAATATATCCAGGGCTTCCTGACATACAGCATACATGTATAAGGAATATGGTGACAGACTATAGAAGGAGAAGATAAGTGAAATTCCCCTATACTCTCTGCCCAACAATGATGCAAAATCCAATGAGAAAAACAAGACTGGACATCTTCATGATATCAACATGATCTCCTTAAGGGACTGAAAGCTATGTATAAATAGATTCACGTTGCTTGGCTGACTAAACTGATCATATGTCCAGGACCATCATACCGTTAATACAAAAGAAGAGCCATACCAGTGACCAAATATCATATTCATCCTATCCCTGTCCTGGGTTTTAAATAGGTAAGAAAGGGGGCCCAGCATTTGGTGTATGCTGCCAATGTATTAGCTGTGGTGTGAGACATATGGTCAAGTGAAGCCAGCTGTGTGAGAGCATGCTGAAGTTCTGGAATAGAAGGGACTTCAGTTGACCTCCACTGACATAGGATAATGCGCTTGGCTGAGATAACAAGCAGGGCTAGCCAGTGGAGTTGCTAAGCCTTGAGGCAGGTTCCCTGTGGAGGTAGACCCAGGAGCCATACCAGCGGATCTATTTGAATCTCAAAGTTTTGGGTTTGAGTAGCTAGCTCACAAACTGCTTGCCAAAAGGAAGCCAACAAAGGGCAGTGCCAAATAATATGATATAGGTCTCCGGTTTGGGTGTGGCGCCGCCAGCATAGATTATTATCCAGACGCTTAGTTTTATGCAGTACCTCTGGTGTCCTGTATCAGTGGTGCAACAATTTGTTCTGCATAAGTCTGCTGCGTGAATCTGGGTAGTTCAAGTGCACCAGTTTCCAACATAGGGCCCATTGAGTGGCATCTAGCTTTAGCTTCAGTGCCCTCTCCCACCTCAGCTTAGATTCTCCTGATTGCGAGGGCATGGTGTCTCTGATAGTGGCATACACTTTACTAGCTTGGCCCTTGGGGAGCTTGAGCCAAGTGGTTAGTTTCTGAGAGGTGGCTGAATTAGCTGGGCTCTATTTAAGGAATTCGGCCAGGGAGCGGTGTAGTTACAGGTACCTCCAAAAGTCACTTTTGCCCAGACCTCTTGTCTCAGCAAGATGCTGATAGGATTACAACTCTAGCCCAGTCTCATCCATGACATTGGCCAAGAAATTAATACCTGCGCGCCCCCAATGAGGCCAATTGATGGGCTTACGCTCTACCATTATATACTTATTGTTGAAAATAGGACTATAAAGATGAGGCATAGGACTGGCTTTAATCCTGGTATGTACTTTATTCCAAATCTGGACCGCTGGCACTATAGTGGGGTGGGTCCACAGGGGTTTGAGTAAAGGGCTATATATTAGCAGAGGGAAGGTGTTTACTCGTGCAGAGGATTTTTCCATATAAAGCCATAGCAGGGATTCAGAAGAGAGGGCTACAAACCATCTTAGGGATTGTGCTATAGAATATTGCCCATGTGTATCCCTCAAACCATGGGAGACCCCATCCCTTGGCCCTCCAGTGGGGTCATAATTTGCCCCTGCTGTAGCGAGGTTTTTTGGAGTCCCAAAGAAAGTTCCCTACAAGAGTGTCTGTGGTGCGGAACCATTTTACGGGGGGGGGGCCAAGGGGATGTGAGAGTGGGGGTAGAGAATTTTGGGAGCAGAGATCATTTTAAGAGCTGCAGTTTTACCAGTAAGGGTAAGGTGAAGCACTTTCCATCCATCCAGTTCCGTTCTAAGGTCAGCGATTAATGGATTCATATTGCGATCCCAAATCTTAGAGATGTCTGAAGAGATATGGATGCCAAGGTAGACCAGGGAAGTCGAGGTCCACGTAAGCCCCAAGGGAGAAACATTGTTCTGATTACGTTGCAAGTTGAGAGAGAGCAGTTCTGTTTTAGATTTGTTCATCCTCAGACCGGACACTGTCACGAAGTCAGCAAGAAGGTGAAGGAGGGTAGGGAGGGCTACGTTAACATCTTCTACTGGGACTAAGAGGTTGTCTGCGTACATGAGCATGACATATACCTGTTCCCCAATAGTGACTCCATGAATGCTTGGGTGTTGTCTGATAGCAGCCACTAATGGCTCAGCCGCTAAGATGAACAGGAGAGGAGACAAGGGGCAACCCTTGACGAGTGCCTCTACCAATTGGGAAGGAAGAGGAGATCACTGCATTGGTCCGAATTCTGGCCATAGGTTGTTGATAGAGCACCATTACCCATTTCTGAAAGAGAGCCCCAAAGCCAAAACAGTGCAGAGCTTTCTCTAGGTAATCCCATTCTAAGGAGTCAAAAGCTTTTTTGAAATTGACCGCAATTGCTGCGGCTGGGGAGAGGGAGGTCTTAACCTGGTGAATAATATTGACCAAAGACCTGATGTGATCCCGACTGAGGCACCCTGGCACAAAGCCTACTTGCGATGGATGGATAAGGGAGGGAAGGAAGGGGCTGAGCCTAGTGGCAAGAATCTTGGCAAAGACTTTACTGTCCGTATTGATTAAAGAAATTGGGCGATAGCTGGAGGGGAAGGTAGGATCTTTGCCTTTTTTGGGAAACATGGTAATGACAGCTTCTCGAAAAGTAGGAGGAAAATTACCCAAGCTCAGGGCCTCATTATAGACCTGGGAAAGGATAGGGGTGATTTGAGGGGCAAGAATCTGCCAGAGTTCAACCAGGAAGCCGTCTCCTCCAGGGGTTTTACCCAGGCTTATGGCCTTAACAGCCACTGCAACCTCAGCTGGGGTAATAGGTAGATCAACTTCTGTAGCCTGAGATGGTGGGAGGGTAGGGAGGTAGAGAGACGCCAGAAAGGGATCTACTGTACCAGCTTGCTGGGTTCTGGTGGAAGAGTACAGCTCCTAATAAAACTGCTTCATGATAGCGTTTATAAGCTTCGGGTTTGTACATGTTAGGCCTGTCTGGTCTTGGAGACCAGTGATACAGCATTCTGCCTGCTGCTTAAAGCAGTCAGTAGGCCAGCAATTTTCCAGCTTTCTCCCTGCCCTCCCAGTAGTGATGTCACAATCTCAGTATTGCAATTTCAGCCTTGCGAGTTAGCAGGTCATTGATCTCCATACGGACTGAGAGCATTTCCTTATTCAGTGAGGAGTCTGGCGGCAAGTAAGGGGTCCACTTGGCCTGGGTCTCCAGGGTCTTGAGCTTTGCTTCCAAGGAGTCTAATAGATGCTCCGGCTGTTTCCAGTGCCTAGAAGTGAAACCCATTATAGCCCCATGTAGGTGGCTTTGAGGGCCTCCCATGTGATGCCTGGGGAAGTGTCCTGGGGGGGGGGTTATCTGCCAAAAAGGAGGCGGTTTCAGAGATTACCCACTGTACAAACTCAGAGTATTTGAGGAGAAGGGGGTCTTGTTTACAAGTGGCCGATTTAGAAGATGGTAAGCCCCAAAGAATATGGAAGTGCACTGGAGCATGGTCCGATATCACTTTGGGTAGGATCACAGACTCAACTGCCACCTGACAGACATCCGCAGATACCAGCCAGAATTCTAGTCAGCTATGTGATCCATGCACTGAGGAAGTAAAGGAGTAATCTCTCTCGTGGGTGAAAGGTCCTCCAAATGTCAGTTAGGCCGGCTTCTGCCATCAAGTGCCGCAATGTCTGGTGGCCGTTGGGATGCTGCACTAAGGTAGGGGCACTGTGATCCATCTGGGGCACCAAAACCAGATTAAAATCTCCACCTATGATGATGGGTGTGGAGTTAGAGGTAAGGGAGGTTAGCTCCTGAGCCAGTACATGGAAGAAGGAAGGGTCATCCTTGTTCAGGGCATAGATACAGCCTAAGAGCAGGGGGCCATTCAGGGTTTTCATCAATGCTAGTACCCATTTGCCATGAGAGTCTGTCCGGACTTGATTGGGGGTCCAGGTAAGGGACTTATGGAGGAGTATAGCAACCCCTCTCTTTTTTGAGGAGAAGGATGAAGAGAAAACCTTCCCCACCCAGTCTCTAGCCATCTTGGAATGGTCCTGTTCTGTAAGCTTACTTTCTTGCAGGAAGGCCAATGTGGCCCTCAGCCTCTTCAAATGAGACAACATCTGTTTATGCTTTACCGGTGTTTAAGTTCCGCATGTTCCAGGTGTAAGCATGAAGGCCAGCCACAGTCCCAGAGGAAAAAGGAAGTGCAGAACATATTTATGGAATGTTCAAGGGTAGACGCTGAGAGGCCAGTTGCCCATTCCCACAAGAAATCCCAGATGTCACCCAACGACTAAGTATAGACAAGCCACGCCACATTTAAAACAAAAGCAAAATTAGTAGGTGCCCAGCCTTCACAATAAACAGAAGAACTATGTGGGCTAATGGCCCAGAACAACAACCAACTATGTACAAAAACCATAAAGAACTTAACCGACTCTGTAGTTGGGGGGAGGGGGTGGTCATGCCAGAAGACTAGCTGCTAAGGCCATCCACCTCCCTTCCTCCCTCTCATGGGGTGGGTAATAGAGGAGAGCAGACAGGTCACTGCCTATCACTCTTTGGGATAAGTCTGTACCACTCCTTCCCCCGGTGGGATACACTACCATGGGGGATGAATAAGGGTGCAGTTCCCAAACCCACCTAGCCTCAGTGGGGGTGGGAACATCAGGCACCATAATAGTGGAGTGAAATCACCAGTAGCATACTGAGATATGAGGGGGAAGAGAGAAACCCCCAGCTGTTAACAGGGCTCATATTATGACCCATGATGCCAGAGCCTAGGAGGAAGTATGGGGGGGTGAGATTTGGGCAGCAGTCAAGTTTGTGCTCAGTCCCCAGTTCAGGCCTTAAAGAGGGTATTCAGAAGTTGAGTCCTGGGGTCCCTAAGTGCCTGGAGTGAGATGAGGGAAGCAGCACTCATAAGAATAGTGACAAGAGCAAGGTTAGACCACTCGGCCTCTTGAAATATGAATGTGGTAAGGCCAGGCACATACTGACAACTATGTAGTGGGACCAGCAAAGTTCTGCTGCGGCCTGCAGTTTAAAGAGTATGACAAGAAAAGAAACAGAAACCCCAGAAAATAGAAGGAGTTCTGAGGGCTCCTTATACATAACATTGCATCAAAGGGTCACACATTAGTAAAAGTCTTTAATCCCCATATGCACGTGACCTGCAGTGATCAATAGTTCTTGCTGGGGCATCACTTGGATAAGTATCCAGTCCTTAGCTCCCAGCTTGGAGCAGATGGGAAAGATGTCTTGGCATTAGAGAAGGACCTCAGAGCCCAGTCCAAAACCAGTCCAGGAAGAAAACAAAGCAAAGTAAGCCACTTACTTCAGGAGCTGTTCAGGGTGGTGCTTCGGTGGTCAGAAGTGGAGGGGAGCACCCCGATGCTTCCCTGTCTTGCACCAGCCACTGGAACGGACTAAGAGGGTCCACAGCCTGAGTTCTGGATGAGACACGCTGAGTGTTTGCTGCCACAGCTGCGGCCCATAATTTGGTTGAATCCACAGGTACGGAGAGGTCTGAGCAGTCTTCCTCCTCTGGGGAATCTTCGTGCAGGGCCAGTAGAGGAGCAAACTTATTGGGGGAGTGGAACTGTTGCAGGGGTTCTTCCTCCAGTACAGGGGATGCATCTCCCATCTGTCTGATGATTGGGTTCTGTCTCCTCTTGGGACGCTTTGGTGAGTGGCACCGTTTGCTCCCGTGAGGAAGGGGAGCTTTAAATGTGTAGACCTGGCCTGAAGAATGCGGTGGGGAGCTGGATGACTCTTCCATGCAGCTCAGGGTGTCAGAGGGGCACTGAGGAGGTTGAAAGAGTTCTGGGTTCTGAAAGTCTTTGGGGAACTCCTTGCAAAGATAATTCAGGAGACTGTCAGGGGTAGAAAAGAGGTCAGGAGCCCCATTAATCATCACCAGCATGGTTGCTGGGTATCGGAGAGAAAAAGTAATGTGATGGGCTTGGAGAATTTTTTGGCAGACTGTGTGCTCTTTGCACCTTTCATTTAGCTCCCTTGAGTAGTCCTGATACACCTGAATAGAGTTGCCATTCCATTTAACTGATCCTTTTTCCCTGTCCACCACTGCGACCATCTGTTTTTGTTGAAAATCAAGGAAGCAGGCCAGACTTGGGCACGGACGCTCCCCTTATTTAGGCGGTGGTGCTAGCATACGATGAGCACGCTCGATGTGTAGGACAGTTGCCAGAGGAAGGCCCAAAATCTGCAGCAGTGTATCTTGGAGAAAATTGATTGCATCACGCTGCTCAGCTCCCTCAGGGAAGCAGAGAAACCACAAATTATTGCAGCGGCTGTGATTTTCAAGGTCCTCTACCTTGTCCTGGAGGTGGTGAATAAGGTGGGCTTGTTCCCTGGTAATAGAAGTAAGGTCTTGCAGGGCTGAGTCGTGAGCCTTAAGGTGCCTCTCTGTATGAAACAGTCATGTTTCTATAGCCTGTAGTGTTTGAGTGTTATTGCTTAGAGCCAGAGTCATTTGGGTCATCTGTGCCATCAGTTGATTAAACATTAGTTCCATTTTTGCAGAGTCCATTGAGGCTGGGAGAGGAAGATGCCATTCTGCAGGCCACAGGCCTAGGGGGCAGAGCTCCAAAAGTTCTATATTGCTCAGGTAAGAAGGTAAGTCCCTCTTCTGACACTTCTGCCTTTTAGGAATGACAGTAAATCTCCTAATGCAGGATGTCATAGGATGAAAACCCACATTCATGGAACAGAGAAATTATGCTGCCATCTTGGTTGAAGGCTAAGCCATGCACCCCTGATGTACTTTTTCAAATGGTGGGCTATACAACAAAAAGAGACTGAGAAGCAGAGAGAAAAAGAGATTCAACGTTTAGAAGCACAAAGGAGAGAAGAGATGCAGTGACAGGAGCAGTGATGACTGGATGCCTTGCAAGCTATCAAAAGCAGAGGTTCTGGCACAGATCCAGATGAGCAACAAAACACAAGCAACTTAAAAGCCATTAAACTTACAAAGTTGTGCCCCTCGGATGATATAGAGGCATACCTGACAACTTTTGAGAATTGCCACAGCCTGCCAATGGCCAAAGCAGCAATGGACAATTAGACTGGTACCCTACCTGACAGGGAAAGCCCAACTTGCCTACAGCAATATGGACACTGCACAGTCAGAAAACTGATCTGGTGAATAGTGAAATCCTGAAAAGGTATGACATCTCTGAAGAGACCTACAGGCAGAGATTTCGATCTCTGAGATACAGCTCAGTCGACAATCCTTGAGAAGCCTTCACTCAACTCAGACAAAACTCCTAATAAAATTACTCCAACCAGAGAGCAAAACAGTCCCACAGATCATCGACACATTTGCCATGGAGCAATTTATCAACATCCTGCATACAGATCTGCAGTTTTGGGTAAAGGAACACTAACCAGACAGTGGGGTAAAGGCTGTTTCTTTGGTCGAGAACTACCAAATGGCCAGACAGATGCCACAGCAGTGAGGGAACAGATAAGCACTGATAAGACACTCTTTTTCCCATTTAAACTCCAAGCCTGATAAGAACTCTGGTGGGGGTAACAAATTTGTGCCCAAAGACGTTATTTGCTGTAATTGTAATAAGCCAGGGCATATTGCAAGAAACTGTTATAAGGAGAGTGGCACTGGAGCAGATTTGTCCTTGGCAAATTGGGGCAAGTACTTAACAGATGTGAAGATGGGGAATAACACTGTAAAGGGACTTATTGATTTTGGAAGCAGTCTAGTGCATGTTGAAATGCTGGAAAAACACTATGCAAAGCAACCAGGTACTGGTGTCTTCTACATTCATGGGGACACTTGATACTATCCCACCACTCAAGTGACTCTGACCATTAAGGGTGTGTCACACCAAATGAAAGTGGTGGTAGTTCCTAAGTTACCTGTACCTGTGATTATTGGAAATGACATTCCAGGATTTACTGAGTTAATCAAGGAGGGAGCAAATGCTGATGTTTCAGCAACTGTGGTGACAAGAGCTCAGGAAAAGAAAATTTCAGCTGGTGGGGACACTTTTCCTTTGAGTGATGTTGATTTGGACTTGTTTGAGCACAACTCCAAGATCTGGAAATCCAGGAAAGAAAGAAGATGCCTGAAGAAACTGTGGCAACAAATCACTGATGGACATAAAGGGTTAACATACGAAAATACTGAAACTAATTTGATAACTGATTGTGATTTTCTTTCAGAACAAGCTAACAATGTTTCTCTCCAGGGTTATTTTAAGCAGCTGGGGGTGAAACCAAACAGGGTGGATCAATGTTTAAAAAATGTAATGGGTTACTGTACAGAGTTTGGGTTAAACCTCAGACACAGAAACAGACAGAACAATTGGTTATATCCTGGAAGTATAGAACAGAGTGGTTACAGGTAACACATGTTAGTCCTATGGCTGGCCACTCAGGAGGGATCGCACCCTTGCCAGATTGCTGTATAGATTTTACTGGACTGGAATTCATGAAGATGTTGCTACCTATTGTAATTCCTGTGCTGAGTGTCTGAAAGTAGCCCCAGTCACTAGAAAAGACAAGGTGCACCTGGTGCACCTACCCTTGACAGATGTGCCTTTTGGGAGAATTGCAATAGATGTGGTGGGTCCTTTAGACAAAAGTAAAAAAATTCAACCATTACACTTGTAATGTGTACTTAGTTCCAGTTTTAGGTCAGTTATAAGAAATGTTGTATCTTTATATATTTTATTTGTTATATGTTTGATAGAATTCCATAATGCAAATGTTACTATACTTATTTATGAACTTTGGAAATGTGACATTTCTTAGATTTATATTTCTTAACTTTTGGTGGCATGTGTTCCTTTTTAATTTGTCATACCAGTAAGTAGGCTTACTCTTATACTTGTACTGGTACTTATTCTGGGTTTAGAATGGAAGGAGGCTTCAATAGCCCATTATTACCATTCCCCACATTAGTTGGACAATTTTTGCCTATTTTGTGTTACCCAGGTATCAACCCCCTTTTCAAAACATGTTGAAGCTGTGCTGCACACTAATTCACTAAGAACACATTCCATATTCACATGCCAACATTAGATTAATCTTCCATCTTTCTCCTCAGCTGGCTGACCATTTAAGGTAGCTCCCCAGCACCCTATGAGCAGTTACCTCACAATTCATAAACCATTACCACAATCCATTCTTCTTATTCACTATGTACTTAGTCTCCATTACACTCTCAGCTTTTTACTTCTCCAGTCTGACCCCCTCCCTTTCCTCTAGACCCACTATTGATCCCTCTATAGCACCAGCTTTTTCCATCCCCTCCCCTCCATCCTTTTCCCTACCCCTGGCCACAACATCCGGTATGCACCCTATCCATCCCCCTTGTCACTGTTCCCGCTGGTACTTGCCAATTACAAATCACTCCTTGTAGATATATCTTCCAGTTGTCCATACAGCTCATCACCTGAGCTTAAAATTATCTAAGTAAATCTCTGTCACATTTAACCCTTCACCAAAAAGTGCTAGTTTTAAAGTGTCTCCTATTACAAGCTGGCTACTTCATGAATCATGTATATATGTATTATATTCTTGTTATTAGCATATCAATGTACTGTGTCATGGATTTGATGTTTTGTATTCATTTGCTGTCTTCTCAAATTTGTGTATACTCTGTATGTTATATTTCATATAAATTGAACCTTGACCTTACCAGGTCCATCTTGCAAATGAGCTTTGCTCAACGATGTTCGCCTGGATAAAAATAAAGATTTGATTTGATTTGATTTGATATTCTACTTGTTCTATTTATAAATGCCTATTATTTCTGGCAGTCTCTGTTTTAATTTGTTTATTATGCCCTCTCAAGTATGATGTTTTTTCTTGCGTAGTTAGTCCCATTTCCTCTATTAATTTGAAATCTCCCATTATTTTGCACCTGGTCAAAATGTCTCCTCTCACTCTTCTTTGCTGTAATGAGAAT
This sequence comes from Neoceratodus forsteri, assembly GCA_016271365.2. NCBI lineage: Eukaryota > Metazoa > Chordata > Ceratodontiformes > Ceratodontidae > Neoceratodus > Neoceratodus forsteri. Next base: position 68,727,710 of record CM028133.1, read on the forward strand.
AATCCTAGTTTAGATAATCTCTCCTCTTAATTATCTTGTCTCAGTGATCCAGTCATTCTTGAAAACTTCCTCTGGGTTGTTTCCACTTGATTGTTTTCACCTGACGTATACGGGCTCCCCAATGCTGAGCTGTAATCTAGATGCGGCCTCAAATACATTTTATAGAGTGGAACCAGCCTATAGATTTACTTATAAAGCTCCTATTTATGTTCCTTATTGTGTAATTCATGTTTCTTATTAGATGTGTCCTATGTTGTTTGAAGTTTCACTTATTGTCGATTGTAATGCCACAGTCTTTTTCATGTGTGGATACTTTCAACTCGTTACTATTTAGCATAGAAGACTGTGATGTTCTCTGCCTACCCAGGTGCATCTCTATGCATTTCACCACACTGAAGGGTGTCCTATTCCTAGCAGACCAATCTTCAATTTTAGTCAAATCATCTTTAATCCTTTGTTTTTGTTCATCAGTCTCTACTGGTCCCCTAACTTGATATTGTCTCTGAACTTTACCAGCATACTGTTTATATTAAGGTGGAGATCGCTTATGTACTGTGAAAATAAGACTCATCCCAGCACAGAGCCCTGCAGCACTCTGCTCGTTACCTCTACAGGCTCTGAGCACTCCCTCAGATGTACACTATTTGTTTTCTACAATCCAGCCAATTCCTGATCCACCTTATTATTCTGTTATCTATCTTTATTTTGTTTAGTTTTTTTACTAAGTTGTCATGTGGGACCTTGTCAAAGGCTTTTGAGAAGTCTAGAAACAAGATGTCCATTCCTATAGCATTGTTTAGATTTTTATTTATATATTCATAAAATCTGAGTTGGTTTGTCATGCAATCCCTATTTTTGTTTGAATCCATGTTGTCTTTTATCTTCATATTCTAAACAGGTAAGAGTTTCTTCTATTTTTTCTTTAAGTAAGCTTTCTACAATTGTACACAGTATGGCCATCAGGCTGATTGGTCAATAATTTGAAGTTTCAGCTCTATTTCCCTTTTTATACAGGGGTATAACCATTGCTAACCTCCAGTCATCAGGTATTTTGCCCGTACTGAAAGATGCATTAAAGATATCTACCAGTGGTTTGACTATATAGTCTTTAGTTTCTTTTAATAGTCTAGGATTTAATGCATCTGGCCCTGCTGTCTTATGATGTTTTAGCTTATTTATCTTGTCCAATACTTCTCTTGTGTTAAAGGTCAAATTAAGTTCTGGATATGTATCCGATTCTGTCCCATTGCTTTGTTAGAGCCCACATTCATACATTGAGCAAAGTAGCTGTTGAATTTCTCTGCCATCTCTCTGGGATCTGTTATTTCCCCTTCATTTGCCATAATTGGGCCTACTTGACAATTGCTCCAGCTCTGTTTGTTAATGTACACGTAAAAGCTTTTTCTGTTATCTTTTCTATGCAGGAGATTAAATTCCAGTTTACTTCTTTCTGTTCGTATTGTAATTTTCAATTTTTTAACAAATGTTTATACTTATTTATGTTCTCTACTGTTGTATATTTTTTCATCCTTATATATGCTCTTTTTTGTTTGCTGTCATCTTGAGCACTATATTGGTGCACCACCCTGATCTTTTCCCCCTCTTTGTGCACATCTTTTTGTGGGGGACATAGTCATCCTCTAACTGCCTCAATTTATTTTAATAAGGTCCATTTCTCACCTACACTCTTTCTTTCAAATTCTTTTTCCCAGTTCCATTCACTCAGTTTCTGTTTCATTTTTTTTAATCAGCTTTATTGTAATGTTTTGCTATGATAGAACCTTTTGTATGTATCAGATATTTTTTTACCATGAACTCAATAATGTTGTGGTCACTATTACTTAACGTTTCCCTTATTTTAATTTTACTAACCAGTTCTTCTATGTTTGTTATAATAAGGTCTAAGATATTATCACCCTGAGTAGTTTTGTAAACTAGTTGGGATAGGCTAGCCATTTGTAGCATTTCCACAAAGTGATTTGTACTTGTATTATGTGCAGTCCAATCGTTCTAGTCAATCTCTGGGTAATTAAAGTCACCTGTTACTATTATATTTCCTATTTTTGCCATATATTCAGTTTCATTTTTGATGTTTCTATCTGATTCCTTGTTTTCATTTGGTGCCCTGTAATAAATTCCTAGGTGTGATTTTTAATCAGTTGTTTCCTGTACTGTCAGCCATAGATATTCTGTATTTGATTCCTCTATATGGTTGGATACACAGCGGTCAATTGCTTTCCTAATATAAACTGTCACTCTACCTCCTTTCTTAAGCCTGTCAGGTCAATATATCATATGTTTAATAGCGTACAACAGAAGTGCTAAACAGAAAAAGCGTGGTACATGACAGCGAGATGGTGCAATACTGCAAATGGTTCTGTGTGCGGTACTGTACCCTCTCACTGTCCCAGGCAGAGGATAAGACCTCTGTTATGACAGACTTCTGACAAGCAGCTCCCGTGGCTTGATGAGATGAGACACTAGCAGCAAGAGATGCAGGCAGAGGCTTTGGGACCACGTTTGATTCCCGGTCCAAGACGCATAGACATTTTATTTTTTTTTTGCAGTTTGTGCGATATTTACTTTTGGCCCCACACCAGAGTTACTTATTTAGTTGGAGAGGGTTTGGGGGTACAGCCCCTCATAATGGAGGGTGCGGGGAGTGGAACCCCACTCAAAACAAAAGGCTTATGCTGCATGCAAGAAATCATACTGTACTGGCAGTGTGATATCTTCATGTGGCATAATGTCTTGTGACACTGTGACCCCATGCCTTTCTTAAGTAGTTTATCTTTCAAATACAACTTTTAACCTTCAATTTCTGTGCTCCATACCACACCTTTTTCCAACATTTTTGATACCATACAAATACCCTCATTTTCATTTACTAACAGTACCTCAAGTTCTGATTTCTTATGAATTTTTAGGCTTCTTGCTTTTAATGACCATATCTTTAATTCAGATGTTTTTTTCCTTGAAACTATATTGTTGTTTATGATGTTGTTTGCATCTCCTCCAGTATTTTTATCCAGCACATTATCCCCTCTTCTCCTTCATGGGTTCATAGGGTGTATTCAGATCCATAAGCCATAAGGCCATATAAGGACCTGTTACTAGCTAATTAACATAATTCCATCTTTCGTCACCCATATACATATCCAGTCTATGTTTAAATGTCTGTAGGGTACCTACATCCATGACCTCTCTAGGCAATCCATTCCAAACATTCATAACCCTCTGATTAAACCACCCTCCTCTTCTCTTAGTTATATGTCTGTCTCCTCTTAGTTGTTTATCATGAGCCCTTGCCCATTTCCTTGTACCCTCTTTCCAAGTTAAACCTGCTACTTCACATAATATTCCTTCTCTCACTGCTTTATAAACATAACACAGATCACCCTTTATACTTCTGTATGTCATTGAGTACAAACCCGGATTTTCCAATCTGGCCTCATATACCTGTTTACTTACTAAACCCACTTTTTTTGTGAATATTCTCTGTACTCGTTCCAATCTCTTACTCCCACTAATACTTTGTACTGCGCTGAATGGGGCACCATATTCCAAGACAGGTCTCACCAGAGATCTGTACAGAGGCACAAGAACCCCTCTCCTTCGACTTCTAATATTCTGTTTAATATTAGTTTAAAGACATATCCATGGATCTCTTTAATGTTAATCCCAATTTCAATCCCAATTTCCTAGTTCCCTTTTTGCTAAAGTGTGGTCCATCCTGACAAAAATATGTCTAGTCATTTACCCTACTTGCTGTGTTCTGGTAACTATCCCCTGTATGCCTAAACAGTATTTTATGCTGCATTGAGACTAGCAGCTTTTAAGTTCTTTTATTGAGTGACATTCCTCACAGATAAATACCAGGACCTTATTTGCAATCTCAGTACTTATTTATGTGCATATAATACATCCTAAACCCAATTATCCACCTTCCAGATGAACTACATTAGTATAAATTTTATACCTTTACTTACAACTCTGGTGCCTGTACTGTTTTCTATCGGGCCTTTTTCCCTTCCTCCCCTTCTGACAGTTCAGACACTAGCAGCATGTCTTAGCATGTGTCTTTGTGCACACTTGCCCTGCTTGCAGGGGGCCGAGCTTTATGCCAGCGGAACCTGGGAGTAGTGCAGGTCACGTGACACCAACTCCCAACCTTGCAGCACACTAAAGTGCCTAAATGGCTGTTTTCAAATAGCATAATTCTGTCCCCTGACTGTTTCTGAGCTGAGAAACAGTGACAAAGCTCATCCAATAGTGAAAATAAACTCAGGCAAATGTTTTAAAAAATCAAGCACAAAGGACAAAGATATATAGTAGTTACTGGTGAACCCTCGATTTACAGCTCCCAGGTTCCTTCATGTCACTGCCCCAGTACAATTCACACAAAAGTAATTCTGCAGCTCCACAGACCTCCAGTTGCTTCTTGTCCATACTGTCTCACATCAAAATGAGGTTAAACAGCATAGGCACTCAAGTGCAATACTTTATGGATTTGTATAGCCTATGATATCTTTCTTTTATTTTCCTGTGAAAGCCATCCAAGTTCCTCATAGAGGCTGCAATGATGGAGTCTGTGGTCCTTTCTAAATATGAATATTTCCATATGATTATATATAGTGTCAGTTTTACTAACATTCCTTTTGATACAAGGCCATATATATGGTTCCCATATTCAGGGACTGGTAGAAGAAGTTGGTTTGCTATGGTGGATCTCGTATGTTTATTTATACAAAAAACAGTCTGCCTAAATGCCCCCAGCCTTTTGTTTATCTTCAATATTGTGTCATATACAGTATATGATAATCAAATTTTAGGCATTCATCAATCCACACTCCCAGGTATCTATATTCTGACACATGGGCTAAGGTTTGTTTTTTGTTGTTTTTGTTTTTACCTCATATTTATTTTTGCCTATCTTTTTACCACCTTCATGAAATGACAATACTTTATAATGTATGGGGAGCCCTTATTATTAATTGAAATCAAGCAGATTCCAACCTTGTTATGACATTGTTAAGATATCACTCTGTTATTAACCCTTCTTGAGTATGTCATATCAGTGGTATAACAAAACAGAAAGCTCACAACAATCAGTGTTCTAACAAAATGGAATGGTCACAATAATCAATGTTCAGTAAAGTAATTCAGCAAATTAATTAAATCTGTGATTGCACAATCTTGGTAGCCCATACATTATAAAATATAATGTCTGGTCTTTGGTTAACAACTACACTGAAAACACTTCTTGAGGTTGCCATGATATCTGAAAACCTCTCGAGCTGTGCTCTCGAGGTTTATGATGATGTCATGGAAACCTCTCAAAGTGTTTACAGCGTGGTTATTAACCAAGGACCATACATTATCTTCTATGTTTTCCTGCCATTTAGTGTCAGTACTAAGTTGGACAATCATGAACACAGCCCTACAAAGTCATCTTGTAAATTTACTTCTAAGATTGCAGGGGTTTTACCACTAAGCCAGCAAAGAGAGGTCAGCATATATATATATATATTTTTTTTTTCAATTGTTTAACCAGGAGTGGCATACTAAGCTGACAGCTTGTTTACAGATGTGACCTGGGAGCACAGGGAAGTTAAGTGACTTGCTCAGGGTCACACAGTATGCAAGTGGAGGCTGTGGGATTCAAACCCAGGTCTCTAGACTTACAGCTCAGAGCCTTAAACCACTGCACTATACTGCCTTCTATTGAATATTTGAATAGTTTGCTATGTCAGCTAACTGGTTTATGTAGATTCAAAACAATGTGGGCCCCACAATGAAGCTCTGAGGCACTCCTCTTTGAATTAAAGCCTTGTCAGATAGTTGACCATCCACACATCTGTTGAGTTTTATTTTGTAAGTAAGAAGCAAACCAGCCACATATCTCCTTGGCTAATCCAATCTCAGAAAATCACTCTCCCAGTAGCCCATGGGCCAAGGTATTGAAAACCTTTGATAAGTCCACGAACACCTCACCCACGAGAGGTCTCCCTCCAGTTTGGAAGCTATAATATCTACCATATTGGTGAGTGCAGTGCTCATGGAATAACCTGCGTGGAAGCCTGACTGGTACATAAACAGTGTATGTACAAGGATTACTTCTCCAGGTAATCACTTAGCTGTACCTGCAACAGTCTCTCAAATACCTTTGAAACCACAGACAATAGGGCAATAGGTCTATAATTAGTGGGTTCTATGGTTTTGCCCCACTTGTAGACTGTAATACCATTTGCATTTTTCCAAATAAGTGGAAAAATTCCCCATCCATCAAACTCCATTTATATAGTTTAGTTAGAACTTAGGCAATCACTTGGGCTGAATCTTTAAGAAAGCAATGTTCTATTTGACCTAAACCAAATGCTTTTATTAAGCCTTTTATTACACCTTTAACTTGTTACAGGTGATACATCTAAATCGAAAATGTTGTATACCTAAATTCTTACAGTTTAAATTTGCATTATTTCATGCAGGGGTTGGAATTTCTATATCAGGCAGTGTTGCAAAGTATTCATTCAAAATATTTGTTGACTGTTTAGGGAATTGAGGAATTCCATTTCTAAATGGCTGAATAGGTGGACCCTGGGCTACTGGGGCATCGAATGATTTAATCAATGACCAGTATTTTCTCGTATCAATAGCCTCAGTGGATTATGGTTTCATAAAACATTTGTTTGGTTTTCCTAATTTGTAACTTTAAAGCATTTCTGGCTTTTTTGTAATTTTCCCAGTCTATTGGATTTAATGATTTTCCAGCTATTTTCTAAAGCCTATTTTTAACGCGTATCTGCTCTTCAATTTTTTAGTTATGCAAGGTACATGAAGCTTTCTTAGCAGGCAAATTTTAAAAGGAGCTAATTCATTACAAATTTCCCCAAACCAATTTGTGAATTCTTGAAATGCAAGGTCAGGTGACTGCATTAAGAACAATCGGTCCCATCTTACTGTAGCTAATTTGGCCAAAAAGGCTTCTTCATTATAATTTTTGAAATCCCTACATTTTAATTTTATTGAGGTAGTTGCCAGAGGGTTCCATTTTTTTATCAATTAATTCAAGTACACAGCTCATTGAGTTATTGATTTACTTTTAAATTTGTAGCCCTGATTTTTGCTGTTATAAATATTAAATCTAATATATTTCCTGGGCTAGACTGAAGGGATTTCCCAGTAGGTGAGAAAATTACATAGGTTACATCCAATGTTTTAAAGCTGTTTTCCAAAGCCTACCCTCATGGTTTGCCCCATGCTGCATTGAAATCACTGGTCAACATTAGATCAAGTGGGGTGTTAGCTTTCCAGGAGACTTTCTGGAGACTGTAGTGCTTACCCATCTACTTGCACCTCCCTGGGCTGAGGGTAGAGGTTCCTTGACTACAGGCTGAGTTGGTTAGGATTCAGGGGCTACCACCTCCCCCACCCAAGGACCACCTGGTCTGCCACCACTGCTATTGAGGAGGGGTAACTGGACCACAGTGAGCTCAGAGAGAGTGAGGCTAGTGGGTCAGAGGCACTTCCACCAGAAGGTTGCACTGCGGAACTCCTATGTCAGTCTCCTGGGAGCAAGACTGTTCCATGGAACACCTGCTATAGTGACCAAGGAGAATGTGGGGTCCTCTGTGATGGAGACCCCTGGGGGGGCATAGGACCCCAGAGGAGGGGGGAGAAGCAGTTCTTGGTGGGGGACTCCATCATTGGGGGGTAGATTTGGGGGCAGAGTTGGGAACAGGAAGGGAGAGAGGGAGGTTTTTTATCTACCTGCCACCATGACTCAGAGGGATAGAAAGCAAATTCTGAGAATCACTGGGGCAACAGGACAGGAGGGAGAGCTAGATGTCATTGTCCACCTGAGAACAAATGATCTGGCTAGGGATGAGGTTAGAGTAGGAGGAGTTCAGGGAGTTGGGGAGGGCTCTCAGGCAGGTAGCATGCTCAGTGACATTTACTGAGGTGTTAGCAGTCTATGATGGGGGGAGGACAGGGTTCTGTTCACCAGGAGCTTCAACACATGGTTTAAGGAGTGATGCAGAGAGGAGGTGATTGGCTTCATTGAGGACTGGAGTCTCACCCGAAGGGATGTAAGCCTATACAGGGGAGATGGACTGCATCCACCCATGGGGGTACTGAGGTCCTCAGCAAATGATTTAAGTTCTTCATTGGCAAGCATTTAAACAAGCAATGGGTGGTGGTGGGAGGAAGCAGGGAGAATCAAACTGCTGCCCTGCAAGTGGGAGTGGTGAGTAGGCAGAAACCTAAGGGATAGAAAACCAAAGAGTTACTAGAAAAAAGGAAAAACAGATTGGTACAAAAACAGAGGAATAGGAATGTAGGCAGTAAGGGTAAGGACAATAGGCAAAAGGGAGGTTGATAGGAGGGGTGGTAGCAGAATTTGGAAGGTCATGTGCACAAATGCTGTTGTCTGGGAAATAAAATCCCAGACCTAATAGCCATAATGACAGAGGCTGACCTGGACATTGTCACTGTTACTGAGTCATGGTGGAATAAGAACCATGACTAGGATATAGCCATACCTGGCTATACTCTTTTTAGGATGGACACGGTGGGTTAGAAGGGGGGAGGAGTGGCTCTTTACATGAGGGAAGTACTGTAATGAAAGCAATTGAAATAGAGATAATACAGACAGGATCAGAGCCACTGTGGGTCACCCTAGAACTGGGAAATGGAGCAACTATTCACACTGGGGTGATCTAAAGGCCTTCAGCACAGGGGCGGAGATGGATAGGGTTCTAGTGGAAGCCTTCCATAAGATGGCAACTAAGGGGGTGGTGCTGCTGGTGAGAGACTTCAATCTGCTAGATGTGGATTGGAGTATCCCTGTTGTAGCTTCAGCTAGGAGCAGGGATATCCTAGACTCCCAGTAGGGGATATTACTCAGACAATTAGTAAAAGAGCCCACTCATGACAGAGCGATATTGAACCTAGTACTCACCAACAGGGACAGTGTTGCAGATGACACAGTGGGTAACCACCTGGGGACCAGTGATCACCAAACAGTGTGGTTCAATATAAGAAAAGTGGTGGAGTCGAACCACATGAAAGCAAGGGTCCTGGACTTCAGGAGGGCTAATTTTACAAAGATGGTGGAATGCCTCCAAGATCCCCTGGTTGGGGGGGCTTGGGAAGAGTAGTGGAACAGTGGTTGAAACTAAAAGGAGATATAGTGAAGGCAACACACCTTTCCATCAGGCAAGTAAACAAAAGCAAGATGAAAAGAAGACTACTATGGTTCTCAAAGGAGGTGGTGGGCAAAAAAGTTAGCAATCAGGACGTTTAAGGAGACTCAGAGGGAAGACAACAGGGAAGTGTATCAAGTAAAGCAGAGGAAGGCAGGGAAAGCAGGCGGTGCACAAAAGCTCAAATGGAGGAGAAAATAGACAAGAAAAAAACAGGAATACAGTAGCTCAAAGGCCAAAATAACAGTTACAAGCTCAGGTACATGTACCCGGATGAAGCAAACTCCAAAACACAAAACTGTCAAGACAGTAGAAGATCAGCACTCTGGGGTCCCATAGGTGATCCAAAGTGTTTTCAAGGACAGGCTGACAGCAGTTTCTTCAAAAGATGTAATTTTTTTATATTCCAAATTTTATTATATTCCAAAGTGGTAAAACAAGCAGGTACAGTTACTCAAGTATGCAGGTCTAAAACGGAGACATCCATCGTTGTACAAAAAGGCTGATAAACTTCTAAAAAATGTTAAATTAAGTGCTTTATCACTTTGGAATATAATGCATTTTGGAGAAGAAAATTGCTCAGGCAGTAAAAAAAGGGGCAAAGCATTTTTCGGGTAGGTAAGAGAAAGGAGAAAGACCAAGGGAGGGATTGTAAGACTAAGTTGGTAAGGAGGAGATGCATAGAGGGAGACCAGGACAAAGCAGACATCCTAAACAAATATTTTTGCTTAGTATTTACAGAAGAAGGGGAAGGAGAGGGACCACACATAGGCAGCAGGAGCTTCAATGGAAGGGAGGTGGACACCTGTCTATTTGCAGAGGGCAGAATATTGAAGGAACTCTCAAAACTGAAAGTGGACAAGGCAATGGGGCCAAATGAGATACATTCAGGGATATTGAAGGAGCTTAAAGAGATACTGTCAGCATGACTGACAGCCCTGTTCAACCGCTCGCTGGAGACACGAGTGGTTCTGGAAGATTGGAAGGGGCAGATGTAGTCCCACTTCACAAATGTAGGAGCAGGGAAGGGGCTGACAACCACAGTCAGCTCTCTGCAAAAGGTAATAATAAAATATTTTATCATTTTATGAACTCTCTCAAAAACACAAATGTCAAGTCGGGCAGCATACAACAACCTTATGCACCATAAATGTCCCAATGGATATGGTAAATTTGTTGAATGATCATTTCTGCAAAGTCTTTAGTACAAATAATAAAATACCAAAACAAACTATTACATTAGACATTTCACATATTACATTTGAGTCTGAAGAAATTATAAATAAAATAAAATCTCTAAAACTAGGCTCCTCCCCAGGACCAGATAGAATAACAACAAATATGATTAAAATAATGCAAAAACATCTCATTCCTCCCTTAAAATTTCTTTTTAGCAAAAGTATACTGACTGGAAATGTCCCATCAGACTGGTTAAAAGCAAATGTCATGCCTCTAAAAAAGGAGAAAAGGGTGACATAGATAATTATAGATCTATTATTCTGACACCAGTAATATGTATAATGATGGAAGGAATAATCAAGGACAAAATAACAGCTCAGGCTGGTCTTTTAGAAATAAATCAACATGGGTTTGTAAAAATAGATCCTGATCACAAAGCTCCTGTGTTTTTACAAACATGTAAGTAAAAACCTAGACAGTAAACTACCCAATGACATAATAGTTTTAGATTTTAAAAAGGCCTTTGATTCAACACCCCACTGGGCCTTAATTCAGAAGCTATGTACTAAAAATGTCAAACTAGGTTTTATCAGCTGAATGCAAAACTGGTTGACCGGGTGCACTCAGTGAGTGATTATAGACGGTTGTCCTTTCAAATGGAAACCAGTTCTAGTGAGGTACCTCTGGGTTCAGTATTGGCACCCTTCATCTTTCAAATCTTTATATCTGATTTATCCAGTAGCATAGAAAGTTGGGTCATAAAATATGTGGATAATTGCAAAATCAGACAAACATGTAGTAATAACTTGGAAATAAACCAAATACAGAATGATTAACAGCATGGTCCAATAGGTGTGGCCTTTGTTTTATTATCAACAAACACGAGGTTATGCACTTTGACATAAATAATCCAGAATATACCTATTTTCTTAATGGGCACCAACTAAATAAATCAAAAGCAGAGAAAGATCTTGGAGTTATAATAACAAACAATTTTGACTTTGACAAACAAATAACAGAGAACTTAAAGCAAATAAAGTTTGATGGTCCATTAGATGAAATATTAAATGAAAAAGAAGTTATAGTGTATGGTGGAATGTCGTTCTCCACTGAAATCCATCGTTGTCAAAACCTTGTAGTCACACACTAATGACATTCACAGTGCAGCAGAAGGATTTTTTCCACTGCACTGCGAACATCACATACTGTGTCCTCGAGCAGCATTTGACAGGGCTCACTCCATAGACAGGACACATAGCAAAAGCAGCAATGTCGGCGGCAGTACTAATGTTTAGTTAAAACGTTCAAAATGTAAAGTTTTGAAACAGTTAAAATGTCAAGCGTGAACACGTTCAAAATGTAAAGTTCCTTTTTTCCTTCTAGTAACCCAGGAAGAATGTTTGGAAGCAGAAACATGCTGTAGTGATTTTTTCTCAAAAGCAGCGACACATACACTGTAAAGAAAAGTGCATGGGGAACCCAGTTGACAGGGCATCTTTCACCTCGTTGGCAACTATGCGACAGATTACCTCGAGCTGTGCTGTCGAGGTAATCCGTCGACAAAGTGCCAACTCGGTGAAAGAATAGCCCTGTTGTCAACTGTTCCCCATGCACTATCCTATATATATTCTACCAATCTACACAGCATACCTATGACCTTTATTAGATTTTGTATCACAATTATAGAACCCTCACAAAAATGCATATTATATGTATTGAAAAAAATACAAAGAAAAATAACTAAATATATTCAAGAAGTTAAAGAACTGTGAAAAGAAAGTGAAAACAGCCAAGTCAAATACAGCAACCAAAAATTACCCCCCTCTCCGAGGTGTGTCCCCACAGGAGTTGGTATATATAAGAAGGTGTGTGTGTGTGGGGGGGCAAAACTGTATTTGATCAAGCTATTTTGTATTCGCTGATTTTGGTGGTTGCTGTTTTTTCTTAGCTGTTTTCACATGGCACTGGTAGATGCATGGAACAGCCTCCTGTCAGAGGTGGTGGTGGCAAAAACAGTAACAGAATTAAAAAATGCATAGGATAGGCATAAGGAAACATTAGTTAATGAATAAATACACAAGTGGTTAGCAAAGGGAAGATAAATCCAGAGATCAGGTAGGATCTGCAATATTTCATTAGGAAGGGAAAATGGGCAGACAAGGTTGACCAAGTGGTTCTTATCTGCCAGCAGTTTCTAGGTCTCTAGTTTCTCACCAGGGACTTTAATCTCCCTGGCATCAGCTGGATGGACTTGAGTGGCAACACCCCAGTAAAGGCTATTTTTCTAGATACTGTTTTGCTACTAGGGATGGAATAAATAGTTAGAGAACCAATGGGGGGGGGCGCAAGATCCTAGACCTTGTAGTCATCAACCTACAGGATGAAATCTGAAATGTAAAAGTATCAAATCACCTGGGAAGCAGCAACCACAATTTATTAAATTCTGGCACTGAAACTGGATCAGCCAGGGACTTTGGGACCTTGAGCATCAGAAATGATGATAAAGCATGTTTTAAAAAAAAATAACAGAAAACATGACAACCTGGGCCTGGATGAATAAAAATAAAAGATAAACAGGTAGCAGGAGGTTGGAACATAATTTAAAGAAAGCTACTGAGTTTGGCATCCCAGTTCATCCCACATAAGAAAAACATCATAAGCGGGATTACCAATGATTCAGAGGGGAGGACTGGGAGTTCCTTGGCAGGGCCTGAAGGAGATGCTAGTCGGACACAGCGGGGATAGATAATGCAAAAAAAAAAAAAAAAAAGCACTGTCACCCTGTCACCTGATAGCTCAAAGTGCTCAAGCAATATTTACCAGTATTTTGAGGCACATGACTACTAGAAGGAAATAGGTGATACTGCCACTCTATAACACACTTGTGAGACCACACTCATAGAACTGTGCACAGCTTTGGGCACAAAATACCATAAGAAAAACAAGAGTCCTTGAGGGGGTACAGAGGAGTGCCACTAAAGTTATCAGTGGAGTCAAAAGTCTTACTCATGAGCAGAGAAGAAAGGAATTAGGGCTCTTGTCAGTGTAATATAGAAGGTTACATGGGGACATGTGCCTACTGTTTCTAGTACTGACTAATAATGACGTGTGGGACCAATTAGGTCTAGAATTAAGTCCCTCTAGATACAATACACACTCACATGTGCTGCAATTCAAAGCTTAACGCTACCACCACAGTGCTTCTTTGCTCTGTAATTACCTGTGATACCTATGATAAGGGTAAAATTCTGATTTGGTTGACTAATAGAGTGAGAAAACTGATAAAGAAGAAGTTATATACTAAACTTAAACAAAATCCTACTGCATTAAGCAAAGTTAGATATCAAATTGAACCGAAAACCCCAAAGGATATGATAAAAGCTGAAAAGATGACATGGGAATTTAAAATTGCTCATACTGTGGGTAACAATAAGATCCTTTTCTCGTATATTAACAATATTAGTGGAGGACTTAATCCAATGGGACCGATACGACAAAATAACCTACTTTTTAGAATCCAAAACAAACTGCTGACACTTTTAATGATTACTTCGGCTCAGTATATAATCAGAAAGCAAATCAAAAGATTCTCTATAACATAACTAAAGTAAGGATGAATTCTCTATGGATGAGGTTATCAATGCTTTAAGTAAAATTAGAATAAACATAGCCCCAGGCCCGGTGGATTGCATTCCATCTTCATAAAAGAAACTATGCCCACACTTTTGGGCCCATTAAGAATGTTATCTAAGAAATCATTCTTGAAGGTGAGGTTCCAACTGACTGGAGGAAAGGCACAGTTATTCCAATTCACAAGAAAGGATCAAAGCAATCCATAGAAAACTATAGCCCTATCAGTCTAATTTTGATCCTGTGCAAAGGGATGGAGAAATTAATAAAAAGCACACTGGATATAGAAATATCACTTTTGGAATGTACAAGACAAAACACAGAATGACTTTATGACAAGTACATCATGCACCACACATCTGATAACTGTTTTACAATAATGTTAGTATTAGTTTAGATAACAAGGTCCCAGTGGATGTAATTTTCTTGGACTTCAAAAAGGCTTTTGACGAAGTGCAACATAAAAAAAATAAAAACCAAAATTAAGAATATGAACCTAGATGAAAAATAGTTAGGTGGGTTCACTCATGGTTAACAAATAGATCACAAACAGGAAGAATCAAGGTGGTCATGTCCATGGAAGGCAATGTTGGCAGTGGCATCCACAGGGATCTGTTTTGGGACCAGCACTCTTTGGTTTATATATTGGAGACCTTAACCACAATGTAAGAAATATTATTACTAAGTTTACCAATGACACCAAACTAGGCAGAGAAGTTAACACTGACAACAAATATATTTTTCTTGCAAATGATCTAAAAGAAACAGAGCTATGGGCATTTAGAAAAGATGTCTTTTAATACAGACAAGTGTGTTGTAATGCACTTGGGACACAACAATCCTTGTAAGTACTAAACACTAAACAGCACTGTACTGCGTAAAGTAGATACTGAAAAAGACCTATGAATCATGATTGATCAAAATGTATGAAATGGTAAGCAATATAAACAGGTAACATTAAAAGCTAATAAAATATTGAGTTGCATTAAAAGGCATTTGTAACTAGAACTGAAAACTGCATAATTTCCTTATACACTACCTATGCGAGACCCCAGTTAAACTACTGCTCAACACACCGGAGCGCAACTCTTAAAAAAGATATTGATCTGATAGAAAACAGTCAATGAAAAAATGTCAACATTAATGCCTAGATTAAGAAAAATGTATTATGCTGAAAGACTGAATGAGCTGGGCATGTATTCACTGAAAGATAAAAGACACAGGGGGACCTACTACAGTTATTTAAATTTCTATGTAACAAAGATGTAATATCCAAAATGGGATTAACCTTTTGTGAAAGAGAGGTTACCTTAAGATCTCATAATAGACAGATTATTATTAATAAGGATAACAAAAATGCAAGAAACACATTACTCTTAACGTTCAAACTAAACAAGTTTTTTTTTAAAACACAAGTTTTAAGCACATGCTAATGAAAGTAAAACTATTAATACTCAATGAGTGATGTTTTGCTAAAAAGGAAAAAAAAGCAAACTGCATTGGGAGGGGAGTGCAGGTGGACAGCACTAAGAGGAGTAGTGGAGTGCAGTTCTGTAGACTTAATTACCCTGCCACATATGCACCCCAAAACCTTTAAGCCTGGAAAGAAAGGGTAATAGAGCAACACTAGTATGGGAATGTGGTTTTGGAACTTGGACTTTGGAAAATACTGAACAGGGCAGTGTAAAGTGGATGCCCCTTAAAGTTAAAAACAAAAAACATAAAAATATTATGCACTTAAATACTAGAGAATAATCAATAAACAGAAAATAAAAAAGAATGGCAGCTAAGAAAAGAATACATGAAATATGTATACTAGCCTTTTGGGAAAGGAAAGGAAAGGAAAGGAATTAGCATTTTCAGAAATGGAATATGCTGAAATGTTTGGAACTACAGGAGTAAGTAAAATTAAAATAAGGAATTTAGATAATTTAGGAAATATGATGAAAAAACAAATAAGAATGCGATTGCATGCATTAAGTCTAAGTAAATACTGGAGAAACAAACAGATTCCAAGAGGTTTACAAATTCAGAAAGTGCCTTCTTTTGGAGAAGATGAAGAAGAATATATAAAAGACTGGTAAATGACTTTAAATAAAGCATCACCAACAATTAGAAAAGCAAAAAGAGACAGTGAGAAACTAGAACTAACTATTAAAGGAATGAAGACTGAAATATTTAAAGGACTTTCAAAAACAGAAGAACTAGAAAGCTTGAAAAAATAGAGGTAGAAGTAAAAAAATGTAAGGAAGAATTAATGGATTATAAAAAAGGAAAGCATGAGAGAGATGTAAGAGATTATCGGGAAGGGACAATATATAATTGGCATGGAAAAAGACATAGGTTTATTCATATGAAGATTAGTTGTGAAAATGAAAATTATGGAACCTCTGATAGTGAGACAGACTCGATAGAAAACAGAAGAGAAGGTGTGCTGAGACAGAATTTTCAAGAAGACACCCAAGAAGGAACCAGTTCAGGTTTAAACAGAGGTCGAGGACCGGGGGGGGGGGAAGAGGAAGAGGATACAGAAGCAGAGGAAGAGGACCAAGGAACAACTATGGAGGCAACTGGGGTGAACAGGGTCCCTGGAGATCTCAGAGGAAAAAGAGTTGGAATTGATTAATTTAACAGAGAATACATTAACAAAAACACAATAGAATGTTCTAAAAAAAGGGTTATCATTTGTTCCAGTACAAAACTGCAATGCCTTTAAAGTAAAGATAGATTTGTTTAAAACATACAGACAGTTGCATTTAAAATGACTACCCTAGTGAATATTGAAGGAGAAGAAAATGGCATAGATTTTGAACGTAAAAAGACACCATTTTATAAAAAATTGAAATTTGTTCCAAATATGCAAACTAATAATGCCATAAAAGTATTTAGCAAATTAATAGACACAGATATTCAAAAAGTGTTAAAAGATATGAAAACATAAAAACAGCAAAACATCTGAGTAAGGCTGAACGAGAAGCCCTAAATGAAGTAAAAACATTACTGGATACTGGATAGAATAATTAAGAAAGCTGATATTTGGAGGAGAGGGGAATCCTTAAGTTGAAAATAGAGGGGTTCATTGGAGAAAGGTGGGGTTTAAACGTGGAAGGAGGGAGGGAGGGATGGGAGAAAAGGCTGCTGAGGGGGTCTGATAAATGAGGAATTCTGTCTCCACCCCCCTGGGGAGCTGGAGGAATGTGGGAAAAGGCCGAACGGTAAGGTGCAGACCAGGGGAAAATGAAATCTCCATGGGAACACGAGCAGAGGAAATGGAAGTATAGGGAAAGAGTGGAAGGTAGTCCTGCTAAATGCCAGGAGCTTGGGCAATAAAATGCCTGAGCTCCAGGTGATGATAACTGAGGGATGGGTTGATGTGGTAGCGGTCACTGAGACCTGGGCAACTGCAGGACACGACTGGGACCTGAACCTGGAGGGCTACACTATGTTCAGGAAGGACAGGGGGGGAGGAAAGGGGAGGAGGGGTAGCAATAATAGTCAAAAACTGCATTGGCATAGTGGGAATAGAGGAGGCAGAGGGAACCATCGAAGAGATTTGGGTCACCTTGATAACAAGGGGGGGGCAAAAGAGTAAAAATAGGAGTGGTGTATAGACCCCCTGCACTGGTGGAGGAGCTGGAGGATAGTCTGGTAGCAGATGTTCGGAGACACTGCAGATTGGACAGGGGAAGGGTGGTGGTTTTGGGGGACCTAAACATGCCAGGAACAGGCTGGGAGACTATGACATCCTTGGTGGCCAGGGAACAGAGGTTGTTGGATGTCTTTCAAGATGCATTCCTAACTCAGCAGGTGGGGGAACCAACCAGGGAGGTGTGGGTACTGGATGTGGTCCTTGCAGACTGTGACCATATTGGGGGCCTAGAGGTAAGGGACCCATTGTCGGTGAGCGACTATGGGACGGTATGGTTCTGCCTGGACCTAGGAGGGGTAGAAGGCTGCACAAAGATGGAGGTAACTGACTTCAGAGGGACAGATTTTAAGGAAATGGGAAGGATCCTTAAGGAGCATTTGGATGTGATTGGGCCAGACATGGCTGCTGACAGTAGGTGGGAAATCATCAGGAGAGGGGTGCAGAATGCTACCAGCACCTGTGCAAGAGTAAGATGAAAATGTGATAGGGCCAGAAAACCCTGCTGGTGGACCAGAGAGCTCCAAGAGGTGGTGAGGGGAAAGAAGGCAGCCTATAGGCAATTCAAGTGCTCAAGGAGTGAAAGGGATTGAGGGGAGTATGAGCTGATGGCTAGAAGGGCCACTAGGGTGGTGAGGGTGGCTAAGGCAAGGAAGGAGCAGAACCTGGTCAGGGAAATTAGGAGAGGAAACAAGGGGTTCTTTAGATACACTGGAGAAAAACGAAAAGTGAAGGGGCAGATTAGCAGGATTAAAACAGGGGAGAGATGGGCACAAGACCCAGGGGAGCATGCTGAGGTACTAAATGAGCACTTCACCTCAGTTTTCACCAAGGAAAATGGGGGGACTGCATCATACATGGGAGGAGACAGTGATACTGAGGAGGGGGGGATCCTTATTGATCAGTGTGTCTGGGGAGAGGGGGAGGCATCACTGGCAGGAGGGGGGGAAGACGAAGCAGGGGGATAAGGTAGCAGAGGTGGAAATCACAGTAGAGAGAGTGAGGGAAGCCCTCAGGTCCCTTAAGATGGAGAAAGCACCAGGGCCGGATAAATTACATCCCAGAGTGCTGAAGGAACTTGCAGATGTCCTGTCGAAACCCCTGGTGGAGCTTTTCACCATCTCTCTGAGGACAGGGTGGGTGCCTCAGGGCTGGAAGGTGGTGCATATAATGCCTATCCACAAGGCGGGGATAAAGGGAGGTGGCAGGAAACTACAGGCCTGTCAGCCTGACATCGGTGGTGGGCAAGGTGATGGAGGGCATTGTCAAGGAGAGGCTGGGGGGGACCCGGAAAAGTCAGGGTGCCTGAACAATAGACAGCATGGATTTGTCCCGGGGAAATTGTGTCAGACAAATGTTGTGGAGTTCTATGACTGGGTGACAAGTGCCTTGGACCTGGGAAGACCAGTGGATGCCCTCTTTCTAGACTTCAGCAAGGCATTTGACTCTGTTCCTCATGGGGGTCTGTTGGATAAGCTGGGAGAAATGGGGGTGGGGAACCAGACGATCAGATGGATAGGCAATTGGCTCCAGCACTGGACTCAGAGGGTCATAGTTGGCGGGATAGTCTCATCCCCAAGGAGGGTCATTAGTGGGTTCCCACAGGGATCAGTCCTTGGGCCCCTCCTGTTCAATGCCTTCATCTCTGACATAAGGACAGGTATCAGGAGTGAGATGAGTCTCTTTGCAGATGACTCAAAACTGGGGGCGGTGGTGGATGGGGAGGAAGGGAGGCTGGCCCTACAGGAGGACCTGGAGGCTCTAGAAAGATGGCCTAGAAAGTGGAAGCTGAGGTTCAATGCAAGGAGATGCAAGGTACTGCACCTGGGGGCCAGAAACCCGGGCCAAGTGTACACCCTGGGGGGGGGAATGCTACAAGTCTCAATGGCCGAGAGGGACCTGGGGTGGTGGTGGATGTCAAGATGAACAACTCGGAGACTTGTAGGAGGGCAGCAGCCAAGGCCAACAGGATGCTGGGATGCATCGCTAGGGGGATCACCTCCAGAAGGAGGGAAGTGATACTCCCTCTGTATAACTGCTTGGTGAGGCTGCACCTTGAGTATTGCATTCAGTTTTGGAGGCCACACTTAAAGAAAGACATTAAACTCCTGAAGAGGGTCCAGAGGAGGGCACCCAAAATGATTTGGGGCTTGGGGGACAGAACCTATGGGGAGAGGCTTGAAAAGCTAAATATGTACACATTGGAAGAGAGAAGGGACTGGGGGACATGATAGAGGTCTTCAGGTACATGAAGGGGCAAATAGGGGAGTAGTAGTCAGGGTGCTTGAAGGAAGGAGGAGGGGCAACTAGAGGGCATGGGTGGAAACTGGAGGGAAGATCTCAGGAGAAAGGAGGTGCTACTTCACTGGGAGGTGGTGAGCCATGGAATGCACTGCCCAGGGGCTGGTGGAGGCAGAGATGGTGGAGGGATTCAAGAGGGGTGGGACAGGTACAGGGGAGGGGTTCTGGAAGCAAAATCCAGTGCAGCGAGAATATCCAGAACTGGGAAAGGAGAAGCCAGAGAGGGCAAGGGGGGCAGCAAGGTCAGCTCCCAGGGTAGGGATTGACCAAATGAACAGACATGAAAGACCATTAGGCCTATTCTGCTGGCATGTTAATATGTTAGTATGTTAGTATGATAAAGGTGGAGGGGTAGTACTATGGGGAAAAGATATGTACGTTAAAGAAAAACAGCTTGGTGACAAAAAGTACTATATGAAATTGGAACAAGACCCTACTGAAGGAATCAAAAGGGATGTGGATAGAGCAATTTATGAAGCTAATGACAAGAAATGTGGCTGGCAGTATAGCCTAGAGGTTAGAGGAACGAGGTGTGTACAAGCTTGGTACATCCAGCAGACCAGAACTGAGTTTGATTCTCACAATCTCCACTTGCATGCTGTGTGACTCTGAGCAAGTCACTTAACTGCCCAGTGATCCCAGGTCACCCCTGAAAACAGGCACTTGTGTCTAGTGGGGCCTTACCCAGTTACCAAAGACTAAAAAAAAAAAAATTTGATTAGAGACAAGGGAAAAACAGTTTGTGACTACAGATAACCCAGTGAGACCTACTATTTACTTGTTACCAAAAATCCATAAAAATAAATATGCACCACCAGGAAGACCAATAGTGAGCAGTTTAAATTCTGTAACAGAACCTTTGTCAAAATTTGTGGATTTTTTCCTAAGACTTTTGGTAAAAGAAAATAAGTCTTACATAGCTGACACAAAAGATATGCTAAATATTCAAAATCATGTGTAAATAAAAGAAAATATGTGGTTAGTAACAAGTGACATAGAGTGTCTCTATAATAATATACCACAACAGGAAGGACTGGAATCTTTGAAAAGAAAACTTGAGAATCGACCAACCAACATGCTACCTCCTACAGAATTTATTCCGGATATGGCTGATTTGGTACTAAAAGACAATTATTTTTCATTTGGTACATCATTTTTTAAACAGATTCATGGGACTGCAATGGGCACAACATTTGCCCCTCCACTGGCAAACATTTATGTGGGATTATGGGAAGATACATTTATATGGAATGAAAATAATAATAAATGGTTCTATAATGTGGAAAAATGGGTTTGGTTTGTTGAAGATGTGTGTTTTTTTTATGTGGGATGGTGAAGAAAAGGATTTGCAAGATTTTTTGAATTACATAAATGGATGTGATAGAAATTTAAGATTTGTCACAAAATACAACAAAAATGAAGTACATTTTTGGACTTAACAATTTATGTTAAAAATTCGAAATTAGAGACCAAACTTTATCGAAAAGATACAGATAGAAACATAGTTTTACATCACAACAGTCAACACCCTTCCCATACTAAAAATAACATTCCCTATGGACAACTACTATGGATTAAAAGAAATTGCAGTGAAGAAAACACAAGGTTACAGACATTAGCAGAAATGTGCCAACGAGTATTAGATAGAGGCTATAAGCATGGACAATTGAAAATAGCCCTAGAGAGAGTAAACAAAAAAAAAATGTGAGGATTTACTAGTAAAAAAGGGAAAGGAGGAGATAGGAGAACAAATTTGCTTTACTACAGAATATAACAAGCTTTATGGAGAAATAAAGGAGATTATAAACAAACACTGGTCAATACTGAAAGTGGATGACAGTTTAACAGATATTGTAGAAAAAGGGCCCTTGTTTAGTTATAAGAGAAATAAAAACCTGAGAGATATGCTGGTACATACAATGTACTCAGAAGAGAGACCATCTAAAAGATCAGATTGGATGCCTACATTCCCAGAAGGGAACTATAGGTGTGGAAATTGTCCACACTGCAATGGAACAAAAAACACAAAGGAATTCAATCATCCAAGAACAGGGAAAATATATAAAATAAAAGGTTTTATAAAGTGTTCATCAGAAGGCATAATATATATATTAAAATGCCCATGCGGAGAAGCCTATATAGGCCAAACAAAAAGAGCACTCAAGATAAGGATTGGGGAGCATAAGATAGCCATTAGAAGTATAAATACAAAATATGCAATGGCAAAACACTGTATGGAAGCAGGGCATGGCTCAGAGGCATCGTTGACCCATATCGGTCCAGAAAGAGTGGAACTATCAAATAGAGGAGGATGTTTGAAAGACATTTTGCTACAAAGAGAAGCATTTTGGATTCATGAAATGCAAACCCTTATACCAAATAGATTGAATGATGATGCATGATACAGTAGCTATCTGTAAAAAATGAGGATAATCGAAATATTCTCATAGTAGTATTTTGTTGTGGGCAAAACTATGCAAGATAGACCTTTGGCATTTTTATTTGGCCTCCATAATAGCTGGATGGCAGAGATATTATAAATGTATTATAATGTAATTGGTAGAGAAGAATTGTGAAGATTGTAAGTGCAAGTAAAGAAGTATGAATAAGTTGTATAAAAAAGGTTTTTCTTCTGCTTGACCTTGAGCATCCTAATTTGACCCCCTAATGGCAAAGAGGAGGTAATCTATAGGTGACATAAAATATAAGATGTAGAGATTGATTAGGGAGAATGGTATTTGTAGAAAATAAAAATAAGGTGATAGAAAGGTTGCTCTGATGCTTGACTGTTAGCACTTGGCTCTGACCTCCATAGCAGATCGATGCAACAACTTAATGGTGAAGGTAAAAATCTAATTTGTAGGATTGATTTAGTGAGGTTGATAGGTGCATTTAAGTATGTGTGAGAAGTCTTCTGTTTAATAAAGTTATTTGAGGATTGACATTTTGCACGTAGATTTGATCTCCTTAGTAGATAAATTGTCTAACATACAGATGAAAGTAAAAAATGGTGCACTGAATTATGTATGAGAAGTTTTCGACTTAATAAAGTTACTTGAGGATTGACCTTTAGCACTCAGATTTGATCTCCGTAGTAGATAAAATGTATAACATACAGATGAAGGTAAAAAGTAAAAAAAAACAAAAAAATACAGGTGTTGACCTTTAGTAAAGCTGATGTGACCTCCTTAGGGGAGAAATGGAACAACCTCTAATGGGTGCAAAAAAGTTAACTGCAAGTATGTAAATAGTAGGGTATTGCGAATGGTCAAATGTATGCAAATATGATTGAAATTTTACTTATAGAAAAGTTCTAAGATGGTTGACCTTTAGCAAGCTGATTTGACCTCCATATTGGATATATTGAACAACTTTCAAATGTATGTAAAATAGTAACTGTAAGGGTATAGAAGTGACGTAGAGAGAATGACTAAAGCATACAAACAAAAAATAGATGGTATTCAGTAAGAAATTAGATGGATGATTCTTAGAATTTGGATGATTTTTTGAAGTATAAATACAAATGCAGAATTAGAAGGACAAGATAAGCATAGAACAAATTCCTAAAGGGCAAAAAAATGCATCTGATGTTCAAGAATGTGGGTGGAACAAAGAAAATATACAGAAATAGAGTAATTAGAGGAAAGTGAAATAAGTTTAAAATGAAATGTGCTAAAGTATGAACTAGTAAAATGAATATGAGCTATAGAAAAACCGGTAAGAAGATTCCTTGTATGAGAAGAATACCAAAAAAGAAAAAACATGTACAAGATAGAATAATAAAAATTGGAGGTTGACCTTTAGCAACTTGAACTGACCTCCTCTAATAAAAGAGCGCCACCAGAAGAAAAGCACTTTACAGAAAAAATGGTAGGAAGATTCTACTTATGAGAGAATATTAAAAAAGAAAAAACATGTACAAGCTAGAATAGAAAAAAATGGTGGTTGACCTTTAGCAACTTGACCTGACCTGTAATAAAAGAGAGCTATCAGAAGAAAAGCACTTTTCAAAAGAAGCTAGAGGTTTGGTGACAAAGGTTGTTGTTTAAAAATGGCAAGATTAGTATATGCACCTTCTTTTTCTCCTTTTTAAAAAAAAATATACGATTGACTGGTTGCAGCACAAAGACTTGGTATAAAAAGGCAATATACCTTTACCAACTTAGCTCTGATGATAGAGAATTACTCTCCGAAACGTCAGCACGTTAGAATGTGATTGCTATCACCAGACTGAGGAAGCACCGATGAGACTGGCTGGTCCAAAACAGAAAGAAGGAGTAATGGCACAGGAAGCTAAACAACACAAATAAGCAGAATGTCAAGCATTTGTGGACAACAGTAGGCCCTCTAAATTTTGGGCAATGGATACAAATGAAAGGTTCGATCACACAGAAATAAAAGAAACAAAATGAGTATGGCGAGAGTTTGGAATAGGCAGTAGAGCCATGAAGAGGAAACAGCTTGCCATAAATGAAGTATGGTAAAGTACATGTGTTAAAAACACTTTGCTATCAATTACAAATAAAGCGATATGAAGTGATATATAAACACAAATTGTTTTCAGTAAAGACTGTAATATAATTATCTTTGGACTCTTAACGTTCAAACAAATGGAGGTCTTTTTTAAAAACACATGTTAGTTTTAAGCACATGCTAATGAGAATAAAACTATTAATTAATACCCAATGAGTGATGTTTTGCTAAAAAGGAAAAAAAAGAAGCAAACTGCATTGGAAGGGGAGTGCAGGTGGACAGTACTAAGAGGAGTAGTGGAATGCAGTTCTGTAGACATTTTTTTAATGTAAGGACATCGAGGGCATGGGATAGACTATCCAGAAATTGGTAGACATCTTCTCCTAGCAAGCATTTAAAAATGAACTTCACAAACTCCTTTTGGGTAAAATAAGTAAAGGGCTTGGAGTGGGAGATGAGCTAAATGGGCAGTTAGCCTACTTCAATCTAATAACCAAGTACCTCAAGTGAGTAGCAAAGCATGGTGTCGATAGCAGTACACTAATATATGTCAATGTGCTTGCATTCAGATTCATATCACTTACAGAACAAGACCATGTCAATACTTTGCACTCATATAGTACTGGAATTAAAACGTGAGGCACTTTTAACAGTATCGTATCTGCATGTGCCAGTACGCAGATTGATTGCAAAGGACAGTAAAATGTACACACTCATCTCCACATTCTCTGATCAAAAGGCCAGACTAGAAAATTTGATGGCTCCTGCTATACTGTCCTATTTTTTTACTGAATTGGACAAGTAAATACAGTCCACAGACCACAAGGCATTATGACATATGTTTAGCTGCAACACTGGATTTGTAAGGGCAGATTACACCTCTGGAAAAATCATGACAAATATTTTATTGAGACACAGTTCTGTTTCAGTTTTATTCATTTTCTATATTTCTCTTCTCCACATTCTAGATTACTGATGCCATTTGTATGAAAACAGAATTTTAGTTTCTTAGTGATCATGTACTCTAAATGACCATTTCTCACTTGAAGCCATTATCCTTTGTGTGTGACACCACACATAGTAGCTGTGTAAATTAATGTGATGGAAGAAGTATAAGATTAAGCAGCAAGGGAAAAAGATCCCAACTTCAACAAATATCTATATAATAATAGGGAGAGCAATACGGAAAATGTGAAATCTATGTTGAATTGTGTTCAAATATTGGGCCCTATGCACATACAGGCAGGAAGTAAGCAGCAGAGGTGCATAACCCACTCATGAAGGGCCATACCTGTGGACAAGTGCGCACCTGGAGGTATGCACCACCAGAGTTCACCAGTCAAGGCCTCCGCCCCCCTGGCATGCGGGATTGTGGAGGACAGATACGCAGATCGGGTGGGATGCCTGACCAGTCCACCGGTGGATCCCTTGCACATGTGGGTGTGGAGAAATGGCTGCCACAGTGCTGTGCATGGCAACCAAGAAGTGGGCTGGTGTCCGGACAGCTGTCCCCAAACCACCATTCACTGTCTGTGGTCTGGGGTGGCATGCTGTAGGGGATGGCAGTCCCTGCCAGTCTTTCAGCAACAGGGGGTGACATCCTGGGGGTGTGTAGACTTTATGGCAGGGGTTCCTCTTGCATACTGTGCACCCCCTGCACCCAGTGCTCCGCTACTCTGTGAATGTCATGGAGTGTGGGCACGCCCCACCTGGCATACCCCCTACCCCCCCGACTGTATTGTCTTTGCATGGTCTGGTGGTGGGGATGCTCACCCGGTAGGTAAATCCCTGGCTGGCTATGAGTGGGGTGCAATGGGTGCAGAGCGGTTACACGGGATGGGTACAAGGCATGTAGCCACTTCATACCATAGTGCAAAGGGCCCATTATGTTTTTGAAAAGTGACAAAGGCGTCAGCTGCATTGCATGTGCCCCTTGACCATCTGCTCTCTGCAGTGTCAAACACTGATGTAACGATTTGATCAGAGTGTCCGAGCAGCAGACGTTACTAAGGTGGTACAATGAAATATTAAATTGTGAAATTGTTAAAACTACTATCTAGTAACTGACCTTTGGTGTCAGAAGCACTGACAACTTCTGTTTTGCGTTCACAGATCTGCCATGGTAGAACAGATGTGGCTGAATCACTGATTGGATTGCTAGCTCGACAGGTGTAAGGCACACTAGCATCATCTGACTCCATAATGACCTCTAAGGTGTTGTCTCCAAGAAGGTGGTGCTTTGAGTCATTTATGATGGGCTTGCAGTCCTTTAACCAGGTGTAGATCACGGCTGTATGCCCCTTCACAATGCACTCCAGAGTAACACTGCAGTTTCCACTGGAAGAGGATCCTGGCAGCATTTCTGTCTTGATAGTAGGTCTAGGGATAGTATCTGCATTAAAATGATTACAATAATAACACTTTTTTTAGTTGATACAGTCATTTATTTGTGGATCAGGGATACTTTTTTAAACAGGAAAACTGTATATTTTGTGTGGCTAAAATGTAAGACAATGACTGCCCTAGAGTGAAGTTACCTAGTTTTGCTTGTTTATTTATTTATAAGAACATTAAATAATCAGCTGAAGAAAGCATTTAGCATCTCTAGTATGTTAGCAATTCATCAGTGGTAGCACCAAGTGACTTATGGTTACCATGAATGCTTTGATCTCTCTTTTTTTTTTTTGCTATGATTTGTTTGAGTGTACCACTTGGTATCTCCCAGTCATGCTTTACATACTTCAAGGAATACTGAACATCATATTAAAGCAGATGAAAATTATGATTTAAAACAAAACAAAAAAAATGAAAATATTAACATGCTATGGGAAATCAAAGTGGAAAAAAAGTATTTAAACTAGATTAGAAGGTATGGAAGAGGGTGACAATGAGGCAGTTGTTGTAGGGGCTGTTGAAGAAAGAGAAGCAGGGCCTTTTTTTAAATTTGTACTTTTTTAAAGTTTTACAGTTAAACCTTAACACAGGTAAACAATCGTACATCAATACAATGAAAAACATAAACATCAAAGATCCATGTTAAGGTCCCTCCCACACCCTATCACCCCCAGCTTGGCACAAAAACTTTGTAATGTTCAGGTAACATAGAAGCATTATCATGTACTTCTCAATAAGATTGCGTGAATACCAAAATTAAACAACAAAAGGAAAAAATTGTCATGAGCTTCAGAACCGGTAAATAAAAGCTAAAAACAGCCCCTACTTGCTTACTATGGGGGCACACCAGTCTGAAGAAGATATAATGTATTCATACCCTCCCAGGTACTTTTATAATGGAATAAGGAATTTCTAAGACTATACTTGAGTTGCTCAGCCCTGACGTTTAAAAGGAAATCTCCCAACCATTCAGTATATGTTATACAATAGTTATCCAACCAGTGTCGTAATATCAGTTTCTTTACCATAAGGGATATCATGGCCATATGGAATCTATGTGATCTAACCAGAATTCGGGAAAAATCTCCCAGTAGACAAATTTCAGGTGTAAATGAGTCTTCAAGGCCTAGTCAGGAGTCCGCCCTAAATCTGATCATATCCCATAAGGTGTTACCGTGGGGCACTCCCAGAAAATATGCCTGAGGTCCCCAATCTGTTGGCGGTATCTGTTACAAACAGCATCCTGAGATTTTCCCAGGAGCTTAAGCTTGCTGGGAGTCCAGTACATATTGTTAAGAAATTGGTATTGGGTGAGCTTCAATCTATCTTGCAAAATATATTTATGCAAGCACATCCAGCTAGAGCCACAGTTGTCTAAAGCAGTAGGGAATTGGGCTGCCCAATATCTAGGGGCTTCTGATGCCACATCAAGTACTTTCTCCCAAAAGAAAGCATACGTTAAAGAAATTACATGAGGCTTTCCACTAAGAGGAATCAGAGAGTTGAACCAATTTTGGCCTGTCTGCAACCCTTGCAGGTTTGACAAATATTGCACCAGTATGTGACGTAATTGAAGCACCTTGAAAATGCTGCCTCTGTCCAGTTTGTATTTTGTCATTCTTGTCCCAGAATCTAAGCAAATCCCCTCCACAAAAAAGTCTTTCAGTTTGAGATTGTTGATTCGGGGAGCCATATTGAAAAGATGAACTTGCCACCCACCCTAAGATTAGGGTTAGCTATCACTGGTTGCTCAGGATCTCTTGTATTCTGATATTTAAGAAAGGCACATAATTGTGTGTGAATTTGTATAAAGGAAGATAACAGAGATTTACTCAGCTTGGAAGGAAGAGAGCTAATAGGAATGTATAGTAGGGCCTCCAGGGTGATATTCGTACTAGCTATTAAATCCATTTCCAGAGTTAGCCACTCCAGGATATATAGGTAGGAGGCAAGCACATTTGGTGGAATAAACCATTTAAGATATTTGGCCGCTTGACTAGCCTAGTAATATAATCCAAAATGTGAGAGTTTCAGTCCACCAGATAATAGAGATACTGCTAATTTTGAATAGGCATGTCTAGGGCATTTCCCTTGCCATATGAAGGACACAATTAAAGCATGAATCTTTTTTAAAAAGGTTAGAGGTAGCCAAGAATTTCGCATACTGAGTGGGTAAAAAATTCTAGGTAGTACGTTCATTTTAATAATATTGATATGGCCCCATACTGATATAGGGAGGGACTGCCACCTTTTAAAATCCTGTTGGATGGTGTTCAGGAGGGAGTCAAAATTCAGTTGGCTCAACAATTTTTCACTCCTGGACAGTGTCAGACCCAGATACTTAAAAGACTTAGAGTTCCAGTGAAAGCTCAATTGGGAAACAACACTTTTCTGAAGCCTTTGGTTAAGGGGAAAACTATGGTTTTAGGTGGGCTGATTTTATAATTTGAAAACCTTCCATATTCTGTAATAAGAGACAAAACCACAGGAAAAGAACTGACAGGGTGAATCAGGTGAATAATAACATCATCAGCATACGCAAAAAATTTGAAAATATGATTACCAATGGGAATTCCCTGAACACCGGCATGAGCTCTTAAGGCAAATAGTAGTGGTTCAAGATAAATATTAAACAGGAGTGGAGAGGGGGACAGCCTTGCCTGGTTCCAGAATGAAGGGGAGATTTGTCAGAAAGTACTCCATTACAATAAATTCTGGCATTCAGAGCCTTATATATGGAGGATACCCATTCAATGAATTTTGGGGGTGGGAGTCCAAACATTTCATGGACAAGAATAGAAATTGCCAGTCAACCTGGTCAAATGCCTTCTCTGCGTCGAGGGACAGCAAGCCAGCCAGAATATTCAACTCCCCAGATGCAGAGAAGACGTGAGCCAATTTTTGGAAATGGTCTGTCGAGTTCCTCCCCTCCATTAAGCCCACTTGGTCAGCATGGATAATGTAAGGGAGCATCATCTTCATTCTACTAGCAAGAATTTTTGCCAAAATTTTAATGTTGCAATTTAAAAGGGAGATAGGGCAGTATCTGCTTACTAATTCGGGATCTTTGTCAGGCTTATGTAATACAATAATTAAAGCATCTAATAGGGCATTCTTGGTAGTATTTCTGCCTAACAACCTTGCATATAAACGACACAATCAAGGGGCAATTTGTTTACTAAATTATTTAAAAAAAATAGGAGAATAACCATCTGGCCCCGGGGCTTTGTCTGCCACCAAAGTGTTGATAGCTGACAGAATTTCCACTTCCATTATAGGGGTAATTAACAACTCTTGTTGAGTTTGGTTGAGAACTGGGAGATTTAAGGGGTAGAGATAGTTCTCTACTTGAGAAGAGTCCAGAAGATTGGGCATAAGACTGTATAGGCCTTTATAAAACTCAACAAATTCTGGATTTATTGCCCTAGGTGTAAGGCAAATAGAAGCCTGATCTTGGGGCCTGTTGACTTTTATATTCCTAGAAAATTCTACCTTTTTTAATCATAATGCAAGAAGGTGACTAGCCTTTTCCCCTTGATCGATATATCTTGCCCCTGTTTTTAAGATTGCATACTCTTGCTTTTTCTCTTAGGAGAGAGTTGTATTGATTGCTGAGCCCAACCAACTGAGTCTGTAGTTGCAGGAGACATTGAAGCCTCTAGACTATGGATACGTGCTAATAGGGTAACAGCTTTGTGGTCCCTCTCTCTTTTCCTTTGTGAAGCCACTTTAATGAATATTCCCCTCAGAACACATTTCAGGGTCCCCCATTCTAAATCGGGTCTCTTGACAGTGTTCAGGTTAACGTTTGTGTATTCCTTAGTTTCCTTTGAGAAGTTGGTTATTTAATTTCCAAAGAGAATCTTTAGGCTCATCTAAGGAAATGTCTAAAGTGCACAGTACTACTGAATGATTGGAGATCGTCCCTGGTTCAATCGTTGCTTCCCTAAGGCCTCTTAGTAAGGATTGGTAACTAAAAAGTCATCTATCCTAGATGAGGAGCCATGGACACTAGATTTAAAGGTGAACTCCTTTAACATAGGATAAAGTATCCTCCAAGGATCACATGAACCTAGAGAGTACATTAGATCCCTAATGGATCTCTGTGCAGGGGAGAGGCCACACTTTTTAAAATCAGATTTGTCTATTTCAGGGGAGAAGGGAAGGTGCCAGTCCCCACCAAGTATGCATGGGAAGGATGAATAGGATATCAAGACCTGCAACAGGTCTGTGAAAAAGGAGGGGGGAGTCTGCATTGGACCATATATGGATCCTAATATTATTTTGGATCTATTCAGTACACCTTTATCAATAATGTATCTACCTTGTGGATCCCTGAGGATTTGTTCAGAAGTGAATGCTTTACTCCTGGGTACCAATATTGCCACCCCCCTGCTTTGAGAGCTGTTCCCAGCACTAAAATCTTGGCCCACATATTGCTTCCATAATAAGTCTCCTTCCGAATCCAGAAGGTGGGTCTCCTGGAGGAAGGAAATTCCTCCCTTTAGTAAGCTGATATGTTTCAATATCTGGTAATGTTTAGTCTTAGTTATGAGGTCCCGTACATTCCACGAAACAAAATTGCTATAACATGCCATCTACAATAAAAATACTATCAGTCATTGTTACATACTAGTTACCCTTTAAAACTTTAACATGAATTCCCCAAGTGCCAAGCCAGGTTCCCTTCCCCTCTCCCCCACTCTCCATCTCCCAAGTCCCTGCATTACCCCCCTTACACATCTATTTACAAATTTCCAGATACAGACAGGAAAACAAATGATTACTCCCTCCCCCACTCATTTTTTACACAGTATGTGATAACCCCCGCATAATAGCTTCCAACCCCACTACCGCCAACTTCCCCCGGAAAGCCCACTTATATCTTTACAACCTCAGAACTCCTACTATGTGCTCAATTCTCTAACTATGGACAAAACTTAAATGCCCGCTAGACTTTGCTCCGGGTTTCCTAAATCACAGTTATATACCAGCTAATTAAGCCTCTTAGTGAGGCAAGTATCTTTCATTACCATTAAAGTAGTGTCTGAGATGAAATGGTTGATTAAGATATTCCCAGAAGACAATAATGAAAGTTAATGTTAACTGGAGCCACGTTTTGCATCTCATCTGTGTAAACAACCCTCTCATTACTATGGCTCTAGTTGAAGTAATACCCAGAAACATCATACCATAACAAAACAAAAAGTTTTTCCCCCTGTAACTCACTAGGCCCAGACAGTGGCACCCGCTCCTAGGAAAGTAAACTGGGAACGGGGAGAAAATATCAGTAATACCCACGATACAGTACCTGCAGGGAAAAAACAAAAAAGAGGACATCCAGAGTTAAGATTTCTGGAATATGTATACAGGTACTGGAAGGCAAGAGTACTTTATTTAAGAACATTGCTGGAAGTTGTTGTTGTAACTTCTCACAAAGAATTGTTCTTTTCTAAAATGTCAAAGACCTTCACGGTCTGGTAACTGAGTCCAAACTAGTAGTGCTGTCTAAAATCAGCTGGAAGAACTCTGCGATGATCACCGTCCTGAGTACTGCCATACACCCTCCATACCAACAGTCTAAAATGATTGCAGTGTTCCACATGCGACTACTACATCATCAACAATCTTGAAAAAGGTTAGGCAACAACTTCTTCAGCTCAGACACTGCTGTTTTTGAGTCTTCCAAGGGTATCCATTTTCCATCCATAGAGACCTGAAGGGATGCTGGGTATAGCATTCTGAATCGAACATTTGCTGCCAAGAACTTAGCGACTGCCCCATGATATTCTGCCCTTTTCTGTCTAACCGATAATGGAAGATCCTGTGTGATATGTATCAGGATCCCCCTCCCACAAGACCTCCATTAATTCCTTAATTTTTGCAAGAAGATGTTGATGTTCTTGATAATTTAAAGATAAATGTTTGTGGTGGGGTGCCTGGTGGAGGAGCTGGTCTCAGTGCACGGTGTGTCCTCTTGGCTATATACTCTGAGCTGAAGGGCAAAGGGCTGCAATTTTTGCTACCAGCTGTTGGACGAATTGTACAGGGTGGGAGCCTTCTTCTTCAGGAAGGCCAATAATAACTATGTTGTTACGGCAACTCCTGCCCTCCAAATCTTCTATCTTGGCTTCCATTGTAGTTGTCTGTTGTCGGGTGGCTGCCATGGCAGGATCAAATTTCTCGACTTTTTTTTTCTAATGAGATGATCCGTGTTTCACAGTCTCCTGTCTTTAGGGCAAGATCCTCTAATCTGTTTGAAATATTTTTGACCTCATCCATCATCGTTCTAACCTCATCCCTGAAGGGGCGGAATTCCTCCAGGAATCTATCCAGGGTGAGGAGAGATTGCTCCGATGCCTGAGAGGCTTTGCCGGGTAACTGTGCAGTGTGGGCCTTGACCTTATTTGTGGCCTTCTCTGGCATAGCAGGCGGAGTGTGTCAGGGAGAATCGAAGCACATTTCTGCTTCCATGCCACGAGAAAACACTCCATAACATTGGAATTGTTGAGTCCTCTTGTTCCGACACCATAATTTACCACTATGGGATTCTAGAGTGAAAACAAACTGGTAGATAAAGTGATTCTTTCAGGGGAAGCCATGGGAGTTCTCCGGAGCACTGCTACCTGATCGAATGCATCATGTGATCTCCTCAAGAGAAGCAGGATTGCCCCCCCAATGGCTAGGTATCCCTAAATGTTAACTGAATAAGGTTTTCTACACACACTAACCATTAAAGGGACATCACAGCAAAGTTGCAGAAACAACTACATTTATTATTTAACAAGCAAAAACAGGCAGACAAATGCCTGACATGTTTTGAACCTAAAAGGTCCTTCTTCAAAGGCTGAAAAATATTACACAAACCACCACTTAAATAGGTCAGTTGCAAACATGTGACTTAAGTAATAACCTGTGGCATTCCTAAATGTGATTGGTTAAAAAACATTTTCAAAAAGGATTTTTTGGAAACTAAGCTTTTTAATAATGTGGTGAAACAAAAAACACACTAAGCTACAGAGTCAAGCCATACAAAAGTGAGGGTACTGGACTTTAGGAGGGCTGACTTTGGCAAGATGGGAGAGTGCCTCAGAAAAGCACTAGCAAACAGGCTAGAAGGAGGTGTGGAGCAACAATGGGGAATTATCAAAACTGCCATCACAGAGGCAACAAGACTTTGTGTGAAGCAAATAAACAAATCAAAATGAAAGAAAAAGCCACTATGGTTCTCAAAAGAGGTGGCTGTGAAAGTCAGGAAGAAAAAGATAGCATTCCGGAAGTATAAGGAAACACAGAAGGAGCAGGACAGAGAGCTGTACCAGTTAAGGCAGAAGGAAGCAGGGAGGAAAGTCAGAATAGCAAAGGCCCAAACTGAGGAAAAGATAGCCAACTCAGTTAAGAAGGGGGATAAAACCTTTTATAGGTACATCAGCGAGTGAAAGACAAAGGGAGGGATAGTGAGGTGAATAGAATGAACGGTGGGTGGGCAGAGGGGGACAGTGAAAAAGCAGGGATACTGAATGAATATTTCTGCTCAGTATTCTCAAAGAGTAGGGAAGTGCCTAATCCAATTAACAGAAGCACTCTTGATGGAGGTCGATCCCAGTCCTTTCACAGAAGAAAGGTTCTGCAAGAACTCCTAAAATTGAAGGTGGAAAGCAATGGGTCCTGATGTAATCACCCAAGAATTCTAAAAGAATTAAGGAGGAACTAGTGAAACCACTGGCTACTCTTTTAATAAATCATGGGAGGATGGTATGGTACCGAGGACTGGAGGAAGGCGGATGTGATTCCCTTCACAAAAGTGGGACCAAGACAGAGGCAGGAAACTACAGACCTGTCAGTCTGACCTCTTGTGGGAAAGTGATGGAGTCACTTCTGAAGGAAAGAATAGTTGAGTACCTAGAGGCCAGTGGGCCACAGGATCCAAGGCAGCATGGGTTCTGGCAGGGAAGGTCATGTCAGACGAATCTAATAGATTTCTTTGACTGGGTGACCAAAGTAGTAGACCAGGGAGGGCTGTGGACATGGCCTACCTAGACTTTAGCAAGGCATTTGACACAGTCCCACACAAAGATTAATAGTCAAATTAACCAGCCTGGGAGTGGGACCCAGGGTGGTAGCCTGGATAAAACATTGGCTGGACAACAGGACACAGAAGGTAATTGTAATGGTCCACTCAGAGAAAGGGGGTTACTAGTGGGGTACCGCGAGGTTCAGTATTGGGTCCAGTCCTTTTAATGTCTTCATCAGTGACATTGCAGAGGATTGAAGGAAAAGTATGCCTTTTGCAGATGACACAAAGATCTGCAACAGGGTTGATACACAAGGAGGCGTGGAAAGGATGAAATGGACTTGGCAAGGTTGGAGGAATGGTCAGAAGTATGGCAGCTAGGATTCAATGCAAAGAAGTGCAAAATAATGCACCTGGGAAACAAGAACCCAGGGGAAGAATACACAATGGGTGGGGAGGTAGTAACAACAACAAAAAAGGAAAGGGACCTGGGGGTAATCATATCAGATGACCTTAAGGTTAGCAAGCAATGTGAGAAGGCAGTAGGTAGGGCTGGGGGTATACTGGGATGTATACTGAGAGGCATCATCAGCAGAAAACAGGAAGTTGCTATCCCTCTGTACAGACAGTTGGTGAGACCCCATCTGGAGTACTGTGTCCAGTTCTGGAGACCCCATCTCCGCAAGGACATAGACAGGATAGAGGCAGTCCAGAGGAGGGCAACTGAAATGGTGCAGGGTCTGCAAGAGAAGCTGTATGAGGAGAGACTAAAGGAGCTAAATATGTATACCCTTGAGGAAAGAAGGGAGAGGGGGGAAATGATAGAAACTTTTAAGTACCTCAGTGGAATCAACAAAGTCCAAGAGGGTAGCATCTTTCAGAAAAAGACTTGCAAGAACAAGGGGACACAATTTCAAGGTAGGAGGGCGGTTCAGGGGCAATGTGAGGAAGTATTATTTCACAGAGAGGGTAGTGGATGCATGGAACAGCCTTCCTGATGAGGTTGTGGGGTCTAAAATTGTGGGAGAATTCAAGAATGCATGGGACAGACATAAGGCAATTCTTGTGGGGGGTAGGAAGAAATAGGCTGTTGGTTAACTAGGATCTGCAGCCTATCCTGTAGGTAGGGAAATGGGCAGACTAGATGGGCCTTGTGGTCCTTATCTGCCGTCAACGTCTATGTTTCTGTGTTTCTATGTTTCTAAGTGCAATAATAAACTATCAAATCATGACATATTTAAACCATATTAACATCACTATGTTGGCTCATTATACATGGGAATATAAAATGTTAGTCAGTATGACCAAACAAGGGGGGGGGGGGGCAAGAGATAGAAAGGGGAATTCAGAAGAGAAAGAAAAAAGGGAAAAACAGGGAAGACAGAAAAACAAGGGGAGAAACACAGAGCGAGGAGAGGGAAAGGGGGAAGGAAGAATAGGGTAAGGAGGGGAAAGGTTTTAGAGATGAAGAGGGAATCCAGGCCTTTAAAAGACTTCATGAACATTAATGAAGTCAGGTGCACCATAATGCTATTTCATCATAAATACTCTAGAATACAGTTGTGAAAGCATCAATTTTTATAAATAAATGATGAAAAGTATAAAATATACAAGTCATTCACCTACTACCCTAGTTCTATCCAAAAAGCTCACTGAAAAAACACCAAAATTCATGACTAGGACAGTGGGGTGTTGGGGGGGGATGAGGAAACGATGAGTCTGCGGGTAAATAAGGGGGCCCACAAATCTGTGACACCTGGTGGGATTAGAACATGAGTTACAAGGGCTATTAATGGTGTTACTAAGAGTGTTATTCACTTAAGAGAACATACACCTTGTGTTAAACCTGATTATATCAGGGCAACTGTTCTGGCACTAAATATCAAAACATTCCTCTAGTCCTAGGGTCCTTAATATTTTCTCTTCTTTTTCAGATATTGACATATGTCTAAGTGGGAGTTTAACCCAGGTTTTTTTTGTAGCTCCCAGGGTGATGATCCAGACGTTTTCTCTTGTTAAAATCTGATTTTCAAAATCACCTCCCCTCGGGTTCCTGCACACCTTGTCAATAGCTATACATTTAAAATGGTGTAAATTAGGGTCAGAACTAGTCATCACATGGAGTGCAGTTGCATACATTAAGTTTAATATTTCTTATTTATAGCTCTCAAATGTTCCCCAACTCTACTTTTAGAAGATTTACTGGTTTTGCCCACATAAAATGCTAGACAGGTGCAGGTAGCTAAATATATGACCCCCTCTGTGTCACACATGATGCACTGTCTAATCTGAAAATCTTTCATAGAATTACAGGTTGTAAAGCTCTTTTGAGGTGTTATGTGTGTGCAGTGCCTGCATTGGAAACAACATACAGGTTTAGAAAGCCAATTACTAGGTTTCTTGTCAATGAAGTGGCTATGGACCAGTAGGTCTCTCAGTACTGGTGCTTTTTTATAGCATATCCTTATTGGTGCACTAGACATTTCTTTCAAACCTGGTTCTATAGACAAAACATGCCCATGCCAGTTCCTTCGACTGTGCTAAAAATTCTGTCACAAAATTGAACCTGCTGTTAATTGTAGGTATATTTTCTTTTGTAGCTAATAGGTTTTGTCTGTTAGTAGCTCTAGCCCTATCCCTTGCCTTGACTATGTTGTGTTGACTGTACCCTTGCTGTAGGAGCCTTTGTGTGAGTTCTTCCGCTTCTCTCTCAAAAGCATCTGCTGTAGAGCAGTAGCGTCTGGTTCTAAAGGAATTGCCAGTAGGTATATAGACCACCACGTGTGGTGGATGGCAACTACTGGACCTCAAAAATGTGTTCCCATCTGTAACTTTTCTATATACCTGTAAATCACTTTCTAAACCTCCTTCCAAATTCTTGGTTATTTTCAAATCAAGGTACGTAATCTCATCAGTGCTGCTGATAAAGGTAAATCTTAAATTCAAATTAGTACCATGTAAAAATGTGAAGAAATCTCCCAAACTGTTTAGTGACCCCTGCCAGATGATGAGAACATCATCAATATAACATTTAAATACAATGAGGTTAGAAAAAAAACACATTCACAGTATTATTCAAAACCACATCTTCCTCCCATTTGCCAGCTTACAAATTGATAACTGAGGGAGCACATGTGGCCCCCCCTTACCATACCCTTCACCTGTTGGCATAGGCTGTTGTTAAACAAAAAAAAATATTGTCTTTGAGAACATGTTCAAGTATTTTAAGTAGGGACTCCGTTGGTGGTGCAGGAGCAGATGATTTATTGAGAAAATGCACCACCGCATCCAATGCTCCTTCATGTGGCACATTGGTATATGATACCTCAAAGTAATCAAAAGCATATCCAATTCCAGTCTGATGGCTGGGAGTAGATTCAGTACCTCTTTGGTATCCTTTAAGTAAGATGGTAGCCCAATGACTAGTGGTTTTAAATAATAAGTTGTCCTCCTGGGTTCACTGGAGTCTTGTGGACTTTCGGTAAAATATAAAGTCACTTTCATGGGATGATGTGACAAGCTGGCCTATGGTAGATGGAGAGACAACATGCTGGGTTTAAAGTTCACAGAAGAAAATGTACTTTTATTGCTCCAAATGTAAGTTATTACTCCAGAAAAGCATAATCAGTCAGTTTAACTTCTCCAGCCTGGTCAGGTAACATAAAGGTTAACACAAAACAATTATTTCAGGCTGACTTGACAATAGGAATCTTTGAACCACCTATGTGTGCCAGCAGTTTTCGTAGGTTTCATAGGTTAATCAGAGCTGAGAAGACAGTAGTCCATTTTGCTCGCCGAATATATTAGTAATAACCATTTATTGACTTCTGTCTTAAAAAAGTATCCAAACGAGTTTTAAACATGTTCATGTTACCACTAGTCACCACGGAAATTGGTAAACCATTCCAAATTTTGGATATTCTAACAGAGAACCAAGTACTTCTCTGTTTGGTTCGACATCGTTCTACCACCAATTGCAGTGGGTGAGCCCTAGTATCATAAACGGCTTCTCTAAAAACTAATCCCAAAGACTCCCATAAGGTATCATCATGTAATGCTTTAAACACCAAACACATATCACCTCTCAATCTGAGGTACTCGAGACCATATAATCCAAGTTTAGCTAATCTATTTTCATAGTCCAAACCCTGAGCTTCGTTAATTCTTTTAGTAGCCCTTTTCTGTATATGCTCCAGGGCATTTATTGAACCCCTGTCACTGGGGGACCAAAACTGAGCGCAGTACTCCATGTGAGGTCTGACCAATGAAGTATACAGTGGCAATAAGACCTTAGTATTAGTACTTTTAATATGTTTATTAATACAATGGAGTATTCCCCCAGCTTTGTTAATTACATGTTGGCAATGTAAGCCAAATTTTAAATCATTTTTAATCCTAATACCCAGGTCACGCTTGTTCTCGACAACCTTAAGACAATTGTTGCCCATATAATAATCAGCTAATGGGTTGTTTTTCCCTAAATGCATCACAATGCATTTCTCAACATTGAACATAAGTTTTTTAGTTAATGCCCAATTTTCAAATTCACTTAGTGTAGTTTGTAAAGCGATTACATTCTCGGGTTTATTGATAGTATAGCCTATACGAGTATCATCGGCAAACTTAGTCAACCATATGCTAGAGGGGGATGTCAGGGAAGATATATAAATATTAAATAAACTGGGTCCTAATACAGAACCCTGTGGAACCCCGCTAGTCACAGGTTTGCATTCTGAATAGTAGCCTTTAATACAAACACGCTGTGTCCTTTCAAACAACCAGGACTCAATCCATCTAGTAATATTCCCTTCAAGTCCCATATTTATCATAGTGTCAATAAGTTCTCCATGTGTTTTCTCAATATACAGTCTCAAACAAAACAAACAGTTTGTGGGCCAGCAGTTTGGAATGCACAGTCTCAAATAAAACACAAACAGTTTTCTCTTTCGCCTTATTTGCAGGCTGTTATTAGCAGTATATTCCACTCACTGTTTTTGAATGCAAAGTCTCAAATAAAACACAAACAGTTTTCCCTTTCAGTCTTATTTGCAGGCTGTTATCAGCAGTACATTCCACTCACTGTTTTTGGCCCAGCTGGCTAGGCTGATCCTTTACCTCAGGACTTTCTACTCTAGAAATGTTTTTTTTTCTTAGCAGCAGGTTTCAACTTCTCCCCAAAGGCTCTCTCCAACAATTAACCATTCTCCTTGGCTTTCTGCTCTGGTTCCTGTCTTACATTCCGCCATCCATCTTGCAGGGTTCTCTGCCTAGAAGTATTTCCTCCCTGCAGCAGTTTCCAGCTTCCAACTGACTCCTTGCTGGATTCTCTCTGCCTTTCAACACTTCCTCTAATCAGCAACACCTAGGTGGCACCCCCCTTGCCTGTTCATGTTGCATTCCCTGCATTTCCTCATCCTCAGCCAAGGTGTTAACCTCTTGTTTCCCAGGGTAATATTTGCACGGTCACATACCTCCCCCCT
Organism: Neoceratodus forsteri; assembly: GCA_016271365.2. Classification (NCBI taxonomy): domain Eukaryota; kingdom Metazoa; phylum Chordata; order Ceratodontiformes; family Ceratodontidae; genus Neoceratodus; species Neoceratodus forsteri. The sequence goes on from CM028133.1 coordinate 68,768,033, forward strand.
TTGTATGAAGGTACAGTTGGTTGGCCCCTGACCATTCCCCTCCAGGAACAGGAAGTCCACATTTCCATTCTGGATTCTGGCCCAGTGGTGCACCGTAAAGGAAAATGGCTTGAGGGCCAAGTACCACCTCATGATAAGGGGGTTGTCATCCTTCATCACCTGTAGCCACCTCAGAGGGGCATGATCTGTGACCAGGATAAACTGCCAGACATGCAGGAAGTAGCGGAGGGTGTCCTCAGCCCACTTGACTGTGAGACACCCTTTCTCTATCACTGCATAGTTTTTCTCCTGGGGAAAGAGATTCCAACTGAGGTAGAGGATAGGATGTTCCTCCCCCTCGAACTCCTGGGAGAGCACAGCTCCTAGCCTGGCTTCAGAGGTGTCCATCTGCAGGATAAAGGTCCTGTTGAAGTCAGGACTGCCTAACACTGGCTTTCTGCACAGTGTCGCTTTGAGTTGTGTGAAGGCCTGGTCACAGTTCTCTGACCATTGGACCTTACCGGGGGCAGATTTCTGGGTGAGGTCTGTAAGGGGGCTGGCAAGGGTGGAGAAAGGAGGTATGAACTTATGGTAATACTCTGCCAAGCCTAAGAAGGCCCTCACCTGGGTTTTTGTGGTGGGTACTGGGCACTTGGACCTTACTGACCAAGGATCTCACCTGTCCATTGCCTATACAGTACCCTACATACTTTGTTTCAGCTTTGGCCAAAGCACACTTCACTGGATTGGCCATCAGCCCTGCTTCTCGTAGGGACTGTAGTATGGCTACCACCTTGGATTCATGGGACTCCCAATCAGTGCTGTGGATTACCATGTCATCTAGGTAAGCAGCTGCATAGTGGGCATGGGGTCACAGCAAGAGATTCATGAGCCTTTGAAAGGTTGCAGGTGCCCCATGTAAGCTGAAAGGCATGGTATGGAACTGGTATAGCCCAAAGGGGGTAGCAAATGCTGTCTTTTCCCGAGACTCTGGGGTCAAAGAAATTTGCCAGTACCCTTTCCTTGGGTCCAAAGTTGTCATGTACTTGGCTTCCCTTAGTCTATCCAATAGGGGTAGGCATTGAACTTCGAGATGGCATTGACCCTGCGAAAAATCAATACAGAAGTGGGTAGCCCCACCTTCTTTTGGTACTAACACAATGGGGCTACACCAGCCACTTCTGGATTCCTCAGTCACTCCAACTCTAGCATGTCCTGTAACTACTTCTTAACAGTGTCTTATATGGCTTCTGGCAAGTGATATGGTCACTGCTGCACCTTCTCCCCTGGCTCTGTTTCTATATGATGAGCTATCATATGGGTTGTCCCTGGGAGGAAAGAGAAAACATCCAAAAACTGGCTTACCAACTCTCCTAGTTGCTGTTTCTGTTTGTGAGACAGCTGTTCTCCCATTGGGACTTGTATCCCCGGATTCTCATCCAGCACTTGGGGTCCCAGATCCACTATGTCTGGTTCAGGGGAAATAAATAGGCTGTCCCTCTGGTTCCAGAATTTCAGCAACTTGACATGGTAGATCTGGGTCTCTTTTCACCTCTCTGGCAGGCAAACTTCATAGTCAACTGGGTCCACCCTCAGGGCAAATTTGTAAGGCCCCTTCCATTTGGTTAGAAGCTTATTCTGGCTACTCAGCAGCAAAACTAGTACCTGATCTCCTAGTTTATATTCCCACAACCGGGCTCCCTGATTATAGTAGTATTCTTGTCTTTGCCGAGCCTTCACCAGATTCTCTTGGGCAAATTTCCCTACACAATCTAATCTTTCCCTCTATTGCAGGACTTATTGCACCACATTTTCAGTCTTGGGGTCAGGTTTCTTCCACATCTCCTTTACTACATCAAGAACACCTTGTGGGCAGTGCCCATAGAGAAGTTCAAAAGGAACAATCCCTGTAAAAGCTTGAGGGACCTCCCACTTTGCGAACATCAGTAAGGGAAGTAACTTGTCCCAGTCCCTGACCTCAGTGGTTATGAACATTTGAAGCATCATTTTAAGGGTTTTGTTGAATTGCTCCACGAGGCCATCTGTTTTGGGATGGTAGATAGAGGTCCTCATGGAGCTGATTCCCAATAAAGTACAAACCTCCTGAGTCAGGTGGGACATGAAGTTAGTTCCCTGGTCAGTCAACATTTCTTTCGATATTCCCATATGACTAAAGACCTTTAATAGTTCCCCAGCTACAATTTTGGCTAAAATGGTTCATAATGGGATGGCCTTGGGGTACCAGGTAGCATAGTCTACAATCAGCAGAATGTATTGGTACCCCCCTGCACTTTTTTCAAGGGATCCCACTATATCAACCCCAATCCAATCAAATGGTGCCTCCATAACAGGTAAGGGCACTAAAGGGGCCCTTGGACTGTTCTTTGGAGCTACTAACTGGCACTCAGAACAAGATGCACAATAATCTTTAACATGTTGATAGATACCTGGTCAAAAAAATCAGGGTAACAGTCGGGCTAGTGTATTCTCTACCCCACAGTGCCCTCCCACAGGAACAGAGTGGGTGAGGTGTAGTAATTCCCCTGGAAGACTTGAGGGATTAACAACTGATGATGGGTATCCCCCATCTGGGCATCCTTATTAAAGTGATACAGGATACCCCCTTGTAACTCAAAATGAGGATAGTGTGCTGCCCAATCCTCATCTACCACCTCCCCTTCCCTGACAGCCAACTGGGTGTATACCTGGCTGAATATGCCATCAGCCCATTGTTCTTTGGCAATGTCCGGGCAATGCTTTAACACATCTTGCTGTGATAAGGATGGCCCTCTGGGACTTTGGTTAGGTGGGTCAGTGTTAGGGTCAGTCTGTGGGTCTGGACCCACTTTTGCCTTTGCTTCACCTCCCTCCTCTGCACCTGTCCCTTCGGCACACCTTTTCTTTACTGCCCTATGTTCTCACTTAGATTTGTAGGTTCTCATCTGGGAGTTAAAAATCCCTGGGTCTGAAAAGGGAAAAACTTCTCCCAGCTGCAGGTGACTGCCCCCCCCTTTCATGACCCTGAGACCAGGTAATTACCAAAGATAAGTCTGTTTCCATAAGTCATCAAACCATTTCCAATCTCTCCCCAGTAACACCAGATAGGGTAACTCTGGGGCAACCCCCACCTTTATAGTCTCTGTTCGGCCCCCCCACAGTAAGTGTAACCATAGCACCATGGTACGCCTTTACATCCCCATGCACACATTGGATAGGGACAGGGTTTTGGTCCTGAAAGCATCGGGGGTTCACAAGGGCCACCCTTACTAGGGTCTGACAGTTTCTTGAGTCCACCAGAGCCTCCGTCTCTATCCCTTCTACTTCAACAAGGACCACAAAATCTCGGGATTCAGAGGCCCCCACCCCCACTGTACAGTGAATATACATCTGTAAACATGCAGTCTATGAAGATAGAGTCCATATGGGGGAAGTTCTTTGCAAAGTGACCCTTCTGTCCACATGAGAAACATGCCCCTGTATCTTGGCTATGGAGTGAGCCTCCGGGTTTAGGCAGTGGACTCTCAGGAAATGTCTCCCTGGGCTGCTGGGTTGTCATCTTTCCCAGAGTCTGACCCATATCTGGCTCATAACCCCCCTCCCTACATGCCCAAGGTCCCTTCACACTTCCTGCCAATATTCCTTCAGTCTGGCTCCCGGAACAACTCCCCATCTTCCCAGGTGGCCTTGTAAGCTGGGTCATGGGGCAGGAGGAGAGTTCAGCATCCAACACTTGTTCTGAGATCTGCATGGCCTCTGCTACATGGTGATCTTCTGTTTGCGGACCCAGCTCTGAATTCCCGGAGGCAGGATGTTCAGAAATTGTTCCAAGATGATAAATTCAGCCACCTTGGGGCCACTGTGTCCTTGAGGTTTTAGCCAGCGCCAACATAGGTTCTGCAATTGGTGTCCCACTGCTCTAGGCCATGTACCTGCTGCAAATATGAAGCTCTGGAACCTCCATCGGTAACTTTCTCAGTTGATGCCTAGGCAGTCCAGGATTGCCACATTTACCTCTGTGTACTTCCTGGCTGTGGTACTGTCCATAGCTTGATAGGCCACTTTGGCTTCCCCAGTCAGACAGGGGGCAAGTCGGACAGTCCATTGGGGTCTGGGCCATCCAGCAGCTTCCGCAACTCACGCGAACATTACCAGGAAGGCCTCAGGATTATCCTCAGATGTCATTGTGGTCAGCATGGCATTCATCCCAGGAACCCCTGGCCCCACGATAGCTAGACCAGCCTCACCAGTTGGATTTTGTTGTGGCTGTTGCACCAGGGACTGCAGGAGCTGCTGTTGTTGTTGCCCTAGCTGTATAAGAAACTGCTGTTGTGTCTCCTGTTGGGCTTGCTGTGCTTATTGGGCCCACTGTTGTGCCTCCTGCTGCTGTTGAGCCAGCTGGGTGAGAACCTGTTGTTGCTGAGCCTGCTGTGCTTGTTGCACCCACTGTTGCATTCCTTGCTGCTGCTGAGACAGCTGGGTGAGAACCTGTTGTTGCTGAGCCTGTTGTGCTTGTTGCGCACATTGTTGTGCCTCCTGCTGCTGCTGTGCCAGCTGCCTGAAAGCCTGTTGTTGTTGTTCAGTGAGGAACTTCAGCAATTTCTCCATATCCATTTTTCCAGAATGTAACTAGTCCTGCTCACCCTAGCAGGGGTTCAAATCCCACTGTTGACACCATGTGTGATGAGCTGGCCTATGGTAGATGGAGAGGCAACATGTTGGGTTTAAAGTTCACAGAAGAAAATTTACTTTTATTGCTCCAAATGTAAGTTATTGCTCCAGAAAAGCATAATCAGTCAGTTCAACTTTTCCAGCCTGGTCAGGTAACATAAAGGTTAACACAAAACAGTTCTTTCAGGCTGACTTAACAAAAGGAATCTTTGAACCACCTATGTGGGCAAACAGTTTTTTCAATATACAATCTCAAAACAAAAAGGTTTGTGGGCCAGCAGTTTTAAATGCACAGTCTCAAATAAAACACAAACAGTTTTCTCTTTCATCTTATTTGCAGGCTGTTATTAGCAATATATTCCACTCACTGTTTTTGAATGCACAGTCTCAAATAAAACACAAGCAGTTTCCCCTTTTAGCCTTATTTGAAGGCTGTTATCAGTAGTACATTCCACTCACTGTTTTTGGCCCAGCTGGCTAGGCTGATCCTTTACCTCAGGACTCTCTGCTCTAGAAATGGTCTCTTTCTCACCAGTAGGTTTCAACTTCTCCCCAAAGGCTCTCTCCAACAATTAACCATTCTCTGTGGCTTTCTGCTCTGGTTCCTGTCTTACATTCCACTCTCCATCTTGCAGGGTTCTCTGCCTAGGAGTATCTCCTCCATGCAGCAGTTTCCAGCTTCCAGCTGGTACTCCTTGTTGGATTCTCTCTGCCTTTCAACAATCCCTCTAATCAGCAACACCTGGGGAGGCACCCCTTGCCTGTTCATGTTGCATTCCCTGCATTTCCTCATCCACAGCCAAGGTGTTAACCTCTTATTTACCAGGGGAGTATTTACACTGTCACAGATGAGTAGTAGTGAGAAATACCTTAGTTTTGAGATCAATGTCCCCCTTGAAAAAAGTGTTTGTTATCAGTTCATCAATACTGAATTTGAAATTGTAGGTGGGGTCAGATATCAATTTAAAATAAAATTCCTTATTACCAAATTGTATCTCTATTTCAGTAATATATGCAGTTTTGTTGAGTAGTACCACTGCACCCCCCTTGTCTGCCTGTTTTATAATCAAATCCATGATCAGCCTTGAGGGTAGTGATGACATTTTTCTCCTGTTTACTGAGATTATTGAAAAAATTGAAATGGGGAGTACTGAAAAAGTGTTTCAAATCATTTGCCACTAGTTCTTTAAAAGTGGACACTGCTGTGCGGAGGACAGAACACAGAAGGTTTACTAAATTGAGATGTTATGGAATCACCGTATGCCCCATAATCCATAGGTGTTCTTTTGTGAAAGAAGGCCTGCAGATTTAACTTTAGGCAGTTCAAATTTAAATCAACTAAAGTCCCCACTCTTCCCATAACTTTCGTGGGAATGAAGCCCAGGTCTTTAGTAAGCAAATTAGTCTCTGTGTCTGTGAGTACATGTTTCAATAAATTGAGAGGTAGAAGGATGTATGCTTACCTCCTCTGGCATCCCCGTTCCCTGTAGGATTGCTTGTATGTCTGTCTGCCATGATTGTGGCCACAATGTTGATTCTCCATGTAGTCCTGATGGCGATAAAAATTGGCATCTCTTTACATGCCTCTTCCTCTTCCCTGAAACTTTTGTGAGTGTTACTACAATCTTGGGCACCTCCTGGGAAGGGGGGGGGGAGAGGTTGCTGTTGTGGATCCAGGGTAAGTCCTTCCCTGTGAAAAAATAGTCTCTTCTAAAGTCCTATCCATCTGAATAGCTGGCATATTCAAATGATACATTTTTAGATGGTTTTAGTATTCCTTTTGGAAACTGTTTCTTCTTCCACTGAAGATAGTCCCTCTCTTGCAAACTCCCTTGTCCCGCATGACTTTGATTTTCTTCAGTTGTTGTAGATCACTGTCTAATTTAGGGATTGAAATTTTCAATTTTTTGTTTTGATGATCAAATTCAAGATGATTTTAAAACTTCAATTTCTTATTTTTTAACTTCTTTTTTTTCTTCATGTTCCAATCCCACCAGGTATCACAGATTTATGTACCCCCTTATTTACCTGCTGACTTATTGTTTCCTCATCTCCCCCTACACTGCATTGCCCTAGTGATGAATTTTGGCATTTCTCCAGTGAGCTTTTTTAGATAGAACTAGATTTATATGCAACTGACTTGTATATGTTACACTTTTCATCATTTATTTATAAAAATTTATGATTTCACAACTGTATTCTAGAATATTTATGATAAAATAGCATTATGGTGCACCTGACTTCATTAATGTTCATGACGTCTTTTAAAAGTCTGGACTGCTTTCACTCTCCCCCTCTCCTTTTCTCCCCTTGTCTTTCTTTTTTCCCAGGTTTTTCCCTTTTCCTTTCTCTTCTGAGTTTCCCTTTCTATCTCTTGTTTCCCCCCCTTCTTTGTTTGGTCAGACTGACCAACATTTTATATTCCCTTGTATAATGAGCTAACATATTGCTGTTAATGTGGTTTAAATATGTTATGATTTGATAGTTTATTATTGCACTTAGTGGGCCTGATTACAAGATGCATGGCACAACTTGTGGGTGTATGCACCATGCAGTGCTACACCGGGGACCCTGTGCCTGGTTCTAAGACAGGCTGGGTCCCCAGCCCCTATGCCTGTGACTTGTAGCAGCTGAAGGCTAATGCCAAGGGAATGGTGCACTGGACCTGTGTGCCGCAAGTTGCAGTGCTCAATCTACTGTCCCCTGAGCCCCCTGCCCTGAAATGTACCAGAATACACCTGGGAGCATTGAGGGCGATGGCCAGTTGGAACCAGTGATCAGGGGGTATGAACAAAAATAGACCTGGGGTTCCCCAAACTTTGGTGGGATGGGGGACATGTCACAGTAGGGGGGCATGTGGGGCATAGGCAAGGCATTTCTGCAGTGATGTGGGGGGCATCCATCGCCGTGCTATGATGGATGCCCCTTAGACCACCTCCTAGCTGGTCTAGCCCTGCTACACCTTATGGGGTCCTGGAATGGCATAGAAGGATTATGGCAGCCGCCCTTCCAGAATAGGGTGCAGTTGCTGTCATAACCCACCCTTGCACCATGCTGCTGTGGGTTTTAGGCATAGTGGGTCATGTAGGCCACCTTTGGTGCAACCCACACATGGCATGGCGCAAGCCATGACTTGGAATCACGACTTGCGTTATGCCTGGTGCAAGGTTTGATTTGTGCCATTGGGTTTGGCATAAATAACCTTGCGCCAGGTGTAACCCATCTTGGAATCACGCGCAATGTGTTTTTTCACCACATTATTAAAATGCTTAATTTCCAAAAAATTATTTTTCAAAAGGGTTTTTAATCATCATGTTTGAGAATGCCACAGGGTGTTGCTTAGGTCACATGTTCGCAACTGACCTATTTAAGTGGTGGTTTGTGTGATATTTTTCAACCTTTGAAGAAGGACCTTTTAGGTTCAAAACATGTCAGGTGTTTGCCCGGTTTTGCTTGTTAAATAATAAATGTAGTTGTTTTTGCAACTTTGCTGTGACGTCCATTTTGTGGGTTAGTGTGTGCAGGAAACCTTATTCAGTTTGCTGTTTGGTGAGCTTCCTTGCACCACGTCCTTGTGCACACTCTTTAGGGAAATATCCCTACATGTACAGAATAAAATGTGTTACGACAGAAAATTAAATAATATCACTAAATGTCACTAAATGCATGAGGAGCCAAAAAGTCTGAAGCCCAATTATAACTCCCCCTTGTGATATGTATTTGTCTAAGTTTCTTTTGAATGATTCCTTACTATCACTGATTATGTCTTCTGGTAGTTTATTCCATAGGTTAGTGGTTCTTTGTGTGAAAAAATATTTTCTTTTATTCGTCCTGAAGTGGTTTAATCTGACTTGTAGCGGATGTCCCTTTGTGACTGAATTAATGTCCTTGTATTCTGCTCCTAGTTTGTTCATGAGCAGGGGGTCATTTATTATGTCATGGAGGAACAAGAGCTTTCCCCTTGGCCTTCTAATCTCAAGGCTGTGCAACCCAATATACTGTAGTCGATCAGAGTAAGGCAGATTTTGAACAGATTTTATTAATTTCATGTATCTATGCTGTATTCTTTCTAGATGGTGCATATCCCTTTGTTTATATGGGCTCCATAGTTTTAATTAAGTAATTAATTAATTAATTTCAATCTAGGATTACAATACCTTTCAGTCGAGGCTCTTTTACAAAGGTTCCATGTCAGCGTGTGAAACAGTCATCATTTTTAGTTACTAACATATAGTCATTAACTTACAGACATGTAATAACCCGTACAAAGACTTGAGCTATGAGCAAGACAAGGGAAGGTGGGTGGTGGGGGAAGTGAGGGTAGGAGATCCAGGGGGGAAGGAGGTGCAGGGGGTAAAGGAGAGTATGGGAGGTGGTTGGGGCAGGGGTAGGAGTGGAGTTATGGGGGGAGGTGGGGGGGATAGTGCAGCCAGGGGGCCCTGTCGAGGGACTATGACAGGTAAGGTGCTAGGGATGCCAAGACTGATTGTAAGTGCTGGGTGCTGGGGCATTTGCAGCTGGAATGGTGGAAATGTTAAGATGGGCAATCGCAGGATACAAGCAGTGAGAGGTGCAGCTTGGACTTGAAGAGGCCGAGTGTTGGAGCGGTCGCCATGTCACTGCCAAGAGAGTTGAGCCAGTTGGATGCCCGATAGGTGAATGATCTTTGTCCTTGGGTCGTGCGACATCGTGGGATATGTAGTAGATGGGAATTGGATCTTCTTGTAGTGATGTTCCTATGTATAGGCTTAAGGAGGGCACAGACACCAGGTGGGGCCAGACCCATTATAATTTTCTTGGCCGTGATGCAGGTTTGGTATTTTAGGCATTTGTCCAGTTGAAGCCATCAGATTGGGAATAAAGGTCACATGTGTGGGTATGAAGTGATGTGAGCCAGTGATGAGATGACAGGCCTTATTCAGGGAGGTTGCGATATGTTTGAGAGCAGAGGTAGTTGCAAACCCATATATGATAAGACCATGGTCTATGATGCTGATGATGGAGCTTTGCACAGCCACTGCCAGTGCTTCTGGGGTTAGGTGTTTCCTGTGTTGGAATAATATGCCTAACCTCGCACTGGCAGACTTTGCAAAATTGCTGATATGGACAGCGTATGAGAGGTGGGGATCAAGGGTGATGCTGAGGTACTTGAACAATTGTGTTTGCTCTAGGATGGCTCCTTGTTTGGTTGCAATGGAGAGGTGGAGTTGTTTGTTTTTGTTGTGGGGGCTGCAGAAGACCATAGACTTGTTTTTTTTCTGATTGAGAAGTTGGTTACAATAGTTCACCTGAAGTCTGATGTATGACAAGCATAAGGGCATCATAATTTCCTTTGTTCTACTTTTTATGTTTCTTTTTATTGCCCCTCTTATTTTGTTTGCTTTTGCAACAACTGCCACACGGTGATCCTAAAATTCCATTTCAGTATGTATTATAACACCCAGGTTTTTATCATTGCTTTTCGATTGCAAAATGTTGGTGTTTAGAAAATATTGATGTTTGGGGTTATGCAGCTCATTATGAAGAACACAACATTTATCCAGGTTTAAGGTCATACCCCACTTCTGTGCCCAAGTTGATAAATGATCTACAGTATGACCATTTGTATTTCACATCATTGGCTTATTTGCAGATGTGACTCTGGATATTTTCTTCTATATTGGCTGCTAATAACTGGAATATAAGTGGATGCAATACTGAATATTGGGGTAAACTACTGGTCACTTTTCCTGTATTGGACATGTCTCCTTTTATTGTTACTCTTTGTGTTCTACTGCCTAATCAGTTATATATCCAGTATAATGTATTTCTCAACACTGTATTTCTTAAGTTTATCTCTAATGGCCCAGTGGGGCACTAAATCAAAAGCTTTACTATAGTCAAATAGTATTACATTATAGACCTTTATCCAGGTGCTTATTTACTTTTTCGTAAAAACAGATCAGGTTAGCACCACATCAGCATCCATTTCTGAACCCATGTTGGTTTATGTCAAATATTGGATTATTTTCTAATTCTGACTGTATTTTGTCTTTGATTACAGATTCAAAAATCTTGCCTATAACAGATATAAGACTTATTGGTCAATAATTCAATATGTTCTGTTTGTATCCTTTTTTTGTGTATCAGTGTGACTTTTGCAGTTTTCCACTCATGTATTTAAAGATTTTTCATAGAGCATTTGTAAGGGTGTTACAATACCCCAGTGCTAACTAGACTATTTAATTGGAGCTTAATAGAGAAGAGCTTTCTTCTGCTTTGGAAAAAGGCTAAACTGGTCCCGATACACAAGGGAGGCCAAACCTCCGAACCCACAAATTTTAGACCAATAGCATTGCTCTCCACTGTTTCGAAGGTCTTGGAGAGACTGGTGCAGAAACAGTTAAGTGCTTATGTTGAGGATTGTTCCTTGATAACTTGTTACCAGTCTGGCTTTCGTAAGGGCCATTCCACGGACAACACACTCTCTGATCTGGTGAACAATATTACCAAACAATTGAATAAGGGTAGGTCAGTGAGTGTGGTGTTCATGGATCTCTCCCAAGGCCTTTGACATCATGGACCACAGTATTTTGCAACATAGGCTGGCTGGGCTGGGACTGGATGAGTAGACCCACCCATGGTTTGAGTCATATTTAACATCAAGGACTCAATAAGTGCTGGTGTGTGCTTTCCTGTCTAAGTCAGCTCTGGTCCAGAGAGGAGTCCCACAAAGCTCTATCTTGGGATCCCTACTGTTTGTATTGTATATAAATGGTTTGGTGGATGTGGCAGAGCATTCTAGCATAAGAATGTATGCAGATTATACAGTGTTGACAGCCTATGGGAGTACCATCCATGAAATAGAATCACACCTTCAAACATATTTTACTAACCTAGAACAGTGGCTATGCCATTCTAAATTAGTCCTTAATAGGAAAACAAACAAACAAACAAAAATAAAACAAACACAGTGGTATTTTCTCATAAAGGTAAAACAAAACAAGTGTGCCAGAAAATTCAAGTAAAAGCTGCAAATAATGAAATCTTGGTGCAGGAAAGGTCTTACAGATACCTAGGTGTTTGTATAGATGGAAATCTTAAATTTGATTTTCACATAAATAAACTAGTCAATAAGACAAACAAGAAATGTAGGGTGTTTTTAAGATCTAGCCATTGTATTGACCAAAAGATGAGAATGAATATAGTAAACCAGTTAATAATTCTATACATAGATTACGGAAGTCATGTATATGGTATGGCTTGTAAAACAAGTTTGCAAAAACATTATGTGATTTAAAATAATATGTTCATATTTATTTTGAAGTGTGAGTATTGTACTCATCACTGGGACATGTTACAGTCTCTACAATGGTTAACTTTGGACCATAAAATAAAATTAAAATGGTTAAATCAAATTCATCAGGTTTTGCTCCAGAGGAAGCTCAGGCATGTGTTGAACAAATTGGAGTTAACTAAACATAGTCATAATTATAATTTAAGGGACCAGAGGACAAGATACATATAATCAAAAGTAAATAGAATAGGTTTGGGGATATGACCTTTGCAGCCAGAGGTGTACAAATTTGGGATCCAATTGATACAGACCTGAAACAGGTACAGAGCACTAGACATTTTTTGAAAGCTCTTAAACATGAATTACATCTGAAATGTATGTGTAATGATTAGCCACTTTTCTACCTTAAAATATTTATTCATTAAATTTGGGATTATTGTTGAATGTTTGGTGGGTATTTTATGTATTGTTTTTATGTTTGTAATTTTATTGTGCTTTTTCCAAACATATTCCTCATAAAAGACAGGATCATCTTGAATATGTGTCTAATGACCTAAAAATGTGATTGTAAGATCTTTCTCCTGTATAAAAATAAAGATTTACTACTACTACTACAGTACTAATATTGTCTATCATAATTTGTAGGATTTCTGCTGAGATGTTATCAGTTCCAGGGTCACTGTATAGTTTTAGTTTTTTTATTTCATTTATGATTTTGTCTGGTTTGATTTCATGTTTCCCTAGCTCAGTATACACAGAGTCCCCACATGATGTAGTCTCATTATTATAGCTTGAACAAAAATAAGAATTAAAGATGTTAGCTATTTCTGTTGGTTCTAAACTGAAATGTTCATCTACCATTACTGATGTTAGTTCACTATCTGCCTTCCTAAGGGGAATTGATGGAAGCATAAAACTGCTTACTATTTGATTTATTTGCCATAGTGGCCAAGTTTTTCTCAAAGTTATGTTTTGCCTTGTTAATTTTGTTTTTACACCTTTTGTGTATTTCCTTGAATTTTTTCCATCTTTGAATGGAATTGTCCTATTTTGCCTAGCCACATGCTTTATTTTTTGTTCTTTGGGCTAGTGGATGGGGGGGTGAATGTGGGTATAGCGACATCCTGTCACTATATTTATAGGCACGTGTGTGGGGGGAGCAAGCACGCAGTGTGACGGATGGAAGGGGGGAGGGTTTGTGAGGTGTAGAGTGACAGTAGGTTGCCGAGCTGGCCATGTGTCATGGTGGGTTCATGGCAGGCTGTGGTCAGATGGGTGCCAGGTTTGGTGCTGGGTGCATCAGGATTTTTGCGCCGGTCCAAGAAAAAACTTTTTTTTATTTTTCACCCCTCCCAACATGCACCCCCCTGGAGTTGAGAATCTTTAGTAGGGGAGGTGAAGGGGGTGCAGCCCCTGCATAAACAAATAAACTCATGTTCCCAGTGCCCTTTGCTGTGTGCTGGGATTGCACATTGGCAAAATGGATTTTCACCGATGTACACTTGCCCTAACACGGCGATCGCCTTTCCGCGATAGCTGATATTGCATAGACCCATATTTTTCAGTTCATGTGCTGGTTCTATCAATTCTAGGCAAATTTTTTTTTATGGTTGTAACCTACATCATTTATACCTACATGCAGTGTTACAATGGGATTCGGTCCAGAATTTTGTACTACTTTTGGTGCTACTTTTTTGATATACCTTATTTTTGCTCCAGGAAAGCAGGAAAGCATTCTATTTTGTTTGTCTAGGTTGCATACTGTATTTATTTGAAAAATGTTTCACCAAGAAAGACAACATGAGCTGTAAACAGCTCGTTTCCAGAAGCGTCCTGTCGTAGCATCACAATTTTTTATTTTAGAGTCACCTAATACAATCAGTTCTCATGTTCCTGTATTTGTATTAGGGCAGTTTTGATCTTCTGCTAATGTTTCGCTGAGTATATTAAATTGGTTTTCAACTGTGATGTCTGGCACGACAAAAGCTCTCCTTCCCTTTTTTATACCTTTCCTGTGATTAAGTATGCTCAAATCTTCCTCTTTCGTTTCAATTGTTCATTTGCGTTCTTTACATGTGTTAATTGATTCATCAAGAAGTGTATCAGGGTCTCTAGATAATTTTTGACTACCTCTGTGATAATTTTGCACACTTTTATTTATGTTAGTAACATTTGATGGACTAAGTTGTTCTAGGTTTACTACTTCCTTGAAATTAGACAGTTCATTTATGATATCATTTAATTTGTGTAAGTTACTTTCATATTCCAAACATCTTATAGATTCCAATAACCCTCCAGACTGCAGAGTTCTCTGCATAAATGTAACATTTACTACATTGCTGTAGGCTTCCCTCCTCACATAGCTGATGTAGGCTTGTATTAAGTTTCTTCATTTTTAATTGGTGGTATTGTTTAAATACTTTTTTTATTTACTTACAGGGTGTCTTGTCCTCCTGTTCTTCTGTCTTGCCTAACATGCCCAACACACGACAACGCATGCGTCTCGGTGTGCAGCAATGTGCGTGCACCCCACTCGGAGAGAGGATAGATTTTAGACTGTGTGTGACCCAAACATGCTTCTGTAGTCACGTTCCTTGAATCTCCCAAATGTACTGCCAAACTAATTAAAACAATAAAATATTGTTCTCCTAACCCCTGCATGGAGTCCTGAGATAAATACCAAGGACTGCAGTATCATGTAACTTAAAAATATGCAGCACACTAAGCTTTGTAGTTCATGGAGGACTCTGATGAACTACAACTTCCCACCCCTTGCTGTCTCCTGCTTAGTGAAGTTGGCAGGGACGTTCCCTCACAACTCTCACTTAAAAATACAGACACCAATGTTTCATTTAATAAAAGTAAAGGTCAGCTGTAGCTTGTCTCACAGCAGGATGCCATCTCACAGGTCAGCAAAGCTTGTACAAGTGCTCCACTTGCAGAGAGCCTAGCTTTTATACTGTGTGTGACATGGAAATGCTCCTGAGGTGGTGTTCCTCGGATCTCCCAAACATGCTGCCAAACTAATTAAAACAATAAAATATCATTCTCCTAACCCCTGTGCGGAGTCTTGAGATAAATATCAAGGGCTACAGTGCCCTGTAACTTAAAAATATGCAGCACACTAAGGTTTGTAGTTCATGGGGAACTCCCACAAACTATAGCTTTCCACCCTTTCCCATCTCCTGCTTAGCAATGTTGGCAGGGACATTCTCTCTCACAGCACTCCCTTAAAAATACTGACCCCAATGTTTCATTTTATTTATTTCAACAATTTGAATTTATACCTTTGAGCACTGAGGCTCTTTTACAAAAGTTCCATGTCAAGTGGAGATACAAAACAAACAAGGTCAGAGTAAAAACAGTAATGCACAACACATGGGTAAAACAAACTGGGTTCAAGGAACTAACACAGACATACTAGCAGTTAACAGAGTATACGTAAGACATCCAATACAGATAAACATTACTTCACTATCATAAGGTACTGTACATTATTAGGTTGAAGTTTATTCCATATGCCAGTGCTGTATACCACTGAGAAATATTTTGGCATGCAGCCTTTGCATAGCAGAGCACAAAGAAATTAAGAACTAAAAGACTGCTAGAGACATTGCCCTGTTCAAAACTATTTGTTTAGAATGGCACACAACTCATAGTAACACTAGGTCTCATAAATTGAAATTAAAAATGAACATTAACAACACAGTGAAAATAAATAAGTTTAAAACCCAACAGATACCACCGATCTGGACTCCTTACCACTGGAAGTGGTTTTTAAGTACAAATTTAGAACAGTTTAAGGTTAATCTTGATAAATACATGGGCAACAAAAAATATCTTATCCACCATTAAGCTAATGGTGGCGCGTTCATAACGGTCTAGTCCCTCAAACTCATAATTACCTGTGAAAGGGAAGAAGGAAAAAAGTAGCTACCAGAAACAGGTGATGTCAGAGAGTAAAAAAGGTGAGGCAGGAAGGGTAATGGGGAGTATGAGTAATTAACTTATTTCTTCAATGGGGTAAAAGTAAGAGAATGGTAGAGAGACCGGGGGTAGGGAGATTTGGGGTAGCAAGCTTTGGGATTTGTTAAGACTGTGGTATGAAGTGGCGTTATGAGTTCCAAAAAGTAGCTGCCACATTGCAGGCATTGTCAGAGAAGGAGAGGGGAAACAGGGCCAGGGAGATTGGAGGGAGGGAGGAGAAGATGTGTGCTAGCAGGTAATTTCATATACTGTAGTTAGGGGTGTGTTAGGCAGTTGCATGGGTTTATTTTATTTAATAAAAGTAAACGTCATCTGTAGCAGGACGCTGTCCTGCAGGTCAGCAAAGCTTATACAAGTGCTCCGCTCACAGAGAGGCTAGATTTTATACTGTGTGCAACCCAAAACAGCTCCTGAGGTCGCGTTCCTTGGATCTCCCAAAGATGCTGCCAAACTAATCAAAACAATGAAATATTATTCTCCTAACCCCTTTGAGGAATCTTGCAATAAATAACAAGGGCTAGAGTGCCCTGTAACTTAAAAACATGCAGCACAATAAGGTTTGTAGTTCATGGGGGACTCCCACAAACTACTGCTTTCCACCCCTTCCTGTCTCCTGATGTGATAATAAAGAAGCTTCTGAATTTAATCTATCTACCTTTTTAACCTTTGTCCCTCTGTGCTATCCTTCCATCTAGTTCCTGAGATGGCCACTAAAAAAATCTCCCTGTCTTTGGCATTTTTTTTCTGTCATCCCATTTCCTTGTCTTTGGGTATTCTAGTATCTAACTTTTCTCTTTCATGTAAACTAATGTTGACTTGAGCTCAAGCTGGCCCTATATGAGAAGGCAGAGTTGAAGGCATAAACTCCTGTTATACCTTTGCTTTTCCACAGCTGACGTGTGTGAATTGCTGCAAGCAGCCCTGTTGCAGACTGCCTTTTGCTGTCTGTAAACCTTTTTGTCACACTAAAACTAAAATTGCCAGAAAATAAATACTACATAGAATGCTTCATGTCTGTGCTGCCTATAACTAAACAGTGCAAATAACACAGGCACATATAGAGGTACTAGCAAAGCACATGAAAACTTTGCCTAACAAATAAAAACCTCATAAGATACCGTTCTAAAACCTGCTAAACAGAGAAAACCTACTATGATGCAGATTTATGCTATGCCTGGTAATCCACTTCAGAAAGATGGTGCAGCAGAGTTATACTGAGTGAAATCTGTTAACATTTGACAATAGCATTTTACAGTGGATACAGTCTACTTACATAGAAGGCCTTGGTGTGCTGCTGCATTCTGTATACCTTTCCTGATGCAGTTCTATAGAGGTCTGGCCTGCCCTTGCCTACTCATCTTATACCAAAGCAGGCAGAGTGGGTGGAGTTATGCAAATGAGAAGGTGGATTCTATAGTACAGTCCCAGCCCCTTTAAGTGTTTTTCTATTATAAGTCTGTTTTTCTGCACAGTGTATTCTGTAACAGTGATCATCATAGATACATTCATAGTTATAACCATGACTAAGTGGAATGCATTCTGAGTCAGTGTTATTAATCTAAATGATTGTGAGGGGCAGATCATCTGATCAATGAGGCACAAGGTATAGAAAGCTTATGTGGTAGGAGGAGAATCAACATAAGATAACAACTAAAGGAGAAATGACGTGTCCTGGGAGCTAGACTTGAGGAAGAAGAATGCTGAAAACTACTGGTGTGTGAGTAAACTGAATCTCTTTTTGCTTATCTGAGATATTAGAGTTCTTATACTAGTGATCTTGTGACCTTCACTGTCTGATCCAGTACACAAATATTCAATTGTCTGTCTTATATGATGTGTAATACAATAGCACTAGTTCCCCTGTTTACTCACCAATCTCACACAAGTTGGTATTAGAAATGGGATACCCTTGGAATTCCCTGGAAGTATCAGACCCACTAGGACTTTCCAGGTGGGATGCAGAGATAGTGTCAGAGTGGTTAACATAGGTAAAGGTAGATGCTTGGTACACAGGTAACTGGTGAAAAGAAAGATGTCAGGATGAGAGTTGTACTGACAAGAGCCATGGCAGAAGAATTAGGAGAGGAAAACCTAACAGGCTTTGAGTCAGTAATGAGACCCAAGACAAAAATGGAAGGCCACAACCTGAGGCTAGCTGCAGTAGCTGAAGAAGCAGAAGACAGCTGGTTGATCGACCTCCTGAAGGACAAGCACAGTATTTATGATGGATGGCAGTCAAGCATGTGGAAACTGACCAAAAATGGGCAGAAGCATGCAGACTTATGTAGGGTGAAGGGCCTGAATTGCCACAGCCTAATGAAAGTGTTTCATCCCAGACTACTAAACTAAGATTCACTGATGAGATAGAGGTACATCTAATTTATTTAAGTTTTGGAAATCACACCTTTGAGCCAAAGGCTCTTTTACAAAGGTTCCATGTCACAGAAACAGGACAAGTTAAAACAAGACAGGCAAACAAATAATTACATAGGTAAAACTGATAAAGACAATACATGGGAAATTAATTATCATATTAAATTAGATTAGGTAACAGTAAGAGAGCTGCCAGTTAACAGTACATGAGCTGCCAGAGGCTTTGTCAACAATAAACAGGGAAGAAACAATTGTGGTTCAAATGGGGAAGGAGAGGGCTAAGGGTGAAATAATGTGGAGAGCAAGGAGGAGAAAAAGAAGGAGGGTGGGGTCTGGGGATGGGGGAGAGGGTAGGAGTTGGTGTACAGAAAAAAGAAGGGGGGGCAGGAGGAGGGGATGGGAGCCAGGAGGTAGTGGCATGGAGTGGGGCCTAAACAGAGGGTGGAAAAGACAGAGAGAGGAAAAGGAATAACAGGGAGTCAGAGGGTAGTGGGAGGAGTGACTAATACAGGAGAGGCACAGGGAAGCTGAGAGGAAAAAGAACATTTTTACAAGGCACAGTCACAACTGTCATTGGCCACCAAGTGCTGATGAAGAATGTGCTTAAAGGGGTTTCGATTTGGGGTGTTAGCATGTCCCTAGGAAGTGAATTGTACCAGTTGGATGCCCTTGCTTTGAGGGAGCATTGCCCTTGAGAGGTCCGACATTGGGGGACAGAGAAGGCTAGGTTTTCAGAACTCCTTGTTAGTTACATGGGGCAGTGAGGGCACAGTACTGACTGGATACCAGGGGGCAGGAGGCTTAGGGACACCATCTTTGCAAGAATGCATATTTGAAACATAGAAACATAGACTTTGATGGCACATAAGGACTGCTTGGCCCACCTAGTCTGCCCATTTCCCTACCTAGAGGATAAGCTGCAGATCCTATTTAACCAACAGCCTATTTCTTCCTACCCCCCACAAAAATTACCTTATGTCTGTCCCATGTATTCTTGAATTCTCCCACAGTTATAGACCCCACAACCTCCTCAGGAAGGCTGTTCCATGCATTCATCACCCTCTGTGAAAAATACTTTCTCACATTGCCCCTGAGCTGTCCCACCTCTATCTTCAAATTGTGTCCCCTTGTTCTTGCACATCTCTTTTTCTGAAAGATGCTATCCTCTTGGACTTTGTTGATTCCACTGAGGTACTTAAATGTTTCTATCATGTCCCCCCTCTCCCTCCTTTCCTTGAGGGTATACATATTAAGCTCCTTTAGCCTCTCCTCATATGGCTTCTCTTGCAGACCCTGCACCATTTTAGTTGCCCTCCTCTGAACTGCCTCCATCCTGTCTATGTCCTTGCGGAGATGGGGTCTCCAGAACTGGACACAGTACTCCAGAAGGGGTCTCACCAACTGCCTGTACAAGGGGATAACAACTTCCTGTTTTCTGCTGGTGATGCCTCTCCCTATACATCCCAGTATCCCCCAGCCCTCCCTACCGCCTTCTCACATTGCTTGCCAACCTTAAGGTCATCTGCTATGATTACCCCCAGGTCCCTTTCCATTTTTGTTGTTACTACCTCCTCCCTCATTGTGTAATCTTCCCCTGGGTTTTTGTTTCCCAGGTGCATTACTTTGCACTTCTTTGCACTTCTTTGCATTGAATCCAAGCTGTCATACTTCTGACCATTCCTCCAACCTTGCCAAGTCCCTTCTCATCCTTTCCATGCCTCCTTGTGTATCAACCCTGTTGCCGATCTTTGTGTCATCTGCAAAGAGGCATACTTTTCCTTCTAGTCCCTCTGCAATGTCACTTATAAAGACATTAAAAAGGACTGGACCCAGTACTGAACCCTGTGGTACCCCACTAGTAACCGCTCTTTCTTCAGAGTGGACTCCATTTACAATTACCTTCTGTGTCCTGTTGTTCAGCCAATGTTTTACCCAGGCTACCACCCCGGGACCCACTCCAAGGCTGGTTAATTTGACTACTAATCTTTTGTGTGGGACTGTGTCAAATGCCTTGCTAAAGTCTAGGTAGGCCATGTCCACAGCCCCTCCCTGGCCTGCAACTTTTGTCACCCAGTCAAAGAAATCAATCAGATTCATCTGACATGATCTTCCCACTGTGAACCCATGCTGCCTTGGGTCCTGTGCCCCACTGGCCTCTAGGTACTCAACAATTCTTTCCTTCAGAAGTGATTCCATCACTTTCCCTACCACAGAGGTCAAACTGACAAGTCTGTAGTTTCCTACCTCTGTCTTGCTCCCACTTTTGTGAAGGGGAATCACACCAGCCTTCTTCCAGTCCTCAGGTACCACACCATCCTCCCATGATTTGTTATAAAGGGTAGTCAGTAGTGTCACTAGTTCTCTGCTTAATTCTTTTAGAATTCTTGGGTGAATTCCATCTGGCCCCATTGCTTTGTCCACCGTCAGTTTTAGGAGTTCTTTCAGAACCCTTTCTTCTGTGAAAGGAATGGGATCGACCTCCCTCTCCACAGTGCTTCTGTTAATTGGATTAGGCACCTCCCCCACTTCTTCTTTTATGAATACTGAACAGAAGTATTCATTCAGTATCCCTGCTTTTTTACTGTCACTCTCTGCCAACCCACCATCCATTCTATTCAGCCTCACAATCCCTCCCTTTGTCTTTATATGCTCCCTGATATACCTATAAAAGATTTTATCCCCCTTCTTAACTGAGTAGGCTATCTTTTCTTCAGTTTGTGCCTTTGCTATTCTGACTACCCTCCCTGCTTCCTTCTGCCTTAACTGGTACAGTTCTCTGTCCTGCTTCTTCTGTGTTTCCTTATACTTCCTAAATGCTATCATTTTCTCCCTAACCTTCACCGCCACTTCTTTTGAGAACCATAGTGGCTTCTTCTTTCATTTTGATTTGTTTATTTGCTTCACACAAAGGCTTGCTGCCTCTGTGATGGCAGTTTTGATATTTCCCCATTGTTGCTCCACCCCTCCTTCTAGCCTGTTTGCTAGTGCTTTTCTAAGGCACTCTCCCATCTTGCCAAAGTCAGCCCTCCTGAAGTCCAGAACCCTCACTTTTGTATGGCTTGACTCTGTAGCTGAGTCTATCGTGAACCACACTGTTTGGTGGTCACTTGTTCCCAAATGGCTACCCACTTTTAGATCTGAGATCCTCTCATTGTCCCCATTTGAGAGTATGAGGTCTAAGATTGCTCCCTCATGAGTAGGTTCCAAAACTAGCTGTCTGAGGCATGCCACCTGAAGGGTATCAAGAATGGCCCTGCTTTTGGATGTGACTGCAGCAAAGGTGCTCCAGTTAACATCTGGCATATAGGTCCCCCATCAACAGTATCTCCCCTTTCTGTGCCATCCTAAGTATGCCTTCTATCATATCCTTGTCCATTCCCTCTCCCTGACATGGGAGTCTGTATACAACCCCTGTGCGGATTGTGGTGCCATTTCCAGTCTCTAAGGTGACCCACAGTACTTCCTCTCCTCCCTGTTTACTCTTTTGTTCAGTTGCTTTTTTCCCTTCCCTTACATAGAGAGCTACTCCCCCCTCTTCTGCCCTCCCTTTTTTCTCCTGTAGGTTGATACTTTATTCTCCCAGACAGTGGGAGCCAGTTTGTCTGTTCATATAAGTCACAGGTGTATGTGAGTCATGGGGCTGAGGTGAGGAGCTGACAAGCTTTGTTCAGGGCAAGAGTTATGTACCAGAGGGCGGTGTTGGTGGTGGAACCATAGATTACGAGTCCATAGTAAATAAGTGAGATTACACAGCACTGTATCACAAGCTTTAATGCTTTGGTAGTTAAACAGTGCCTGTGTCTATAAAGCAGACTAATGTGGGTATTAACGGTTTTGGCGATGTTATGTATATGCAGGGCATATGATAGTGTGCAGTCAAAGGTCATGCCCAGGTATTTGAAGTGGTTGACCTGCTTCAGTGTGGTCCCAGCACAGTTTTTCATTATCAGTTGTTGGTGCTTGTGTTTGCTATGAGTGCCATGAAAAAGCAGTGTTTTTGTTTTTGAGTAGTTTAAGACAAGTTAGTGGGACCTGAACCAGGTTTCAACCTCTGCAAAACTATGCTGCAGTTGTTTTCGGAGAAGGGAGGTGTCTGAGTGGCTAGTGAAAATAACAGCATAATCGGCTTATAGGAGTATTCTGTCACTTCATGAGGCAGGGCGCCCATTGATGAAGATGCTAAATAATAAGGGTCCCAGGATAGATCCTTGGGGAATACCTGACTGGACAAGGCAAGATGACAAAATGGTATCTCCAATTCTGACTTGCTGAGAGCAGTCACCAAGGTAGCTCTGGAATCAGTTAGTGGCATCAGGTGACAAACCTAGGAATGAGAGCTGTTTAGTTAATAGGGTGTGGCTGATGGTTTTGAATGCCTTTGTAAGGTCAATAAAGGTGGCACTGACTGAGAGGTTTTGCTCTAATGCCTGATGAATGTAGGATGTGAAATCTAAGAGGGTAGTGGTAGGTCATATTTGTCCAGGTAGTCGGTAAGTTGGTCCATAACTATCTTTCCAGTGCCTTGGAGAGGGGGACAAGATGGAGACTGGTCTGTATTTGCTAGGGAGAGATGGGACCCCACTTCTGTGGTTAGGAGACTTCCACTAACCCAGGAATTGTGAAAGCATAAGGGAGCTGTTTCAAATTTTGGTTAGGGGTGGTAGGATTTCATCAATGGTGAGGGCAATAGGTTTTAAATCCAGGGAGTCACCACTGTGCTTGGACTTACCAAGTACCTCAAGTATGTGCTTTTTGACTAACCCCTCCAAGATTGCCTTAAAGTAAAAAAGGGGGCCATTTCATAGGACCAGATGGGCTATCAGAGTTGGCGGTGGTTGGGACTGGGTCGAAAAAGTTAGGTGCAAGTACATGGCTGAGGTCTGAAAAGGTGGTGTTAAAGACATCAGCAATGACTGTTTTATCAAGGGTGATAGCACCATTTATGCTGAGCATAGCGGGAGTAATTTTGGAACATTTCCCGGTAACATCAGAGAGATTGTTGGAACCTCCTTCTGTCTTTCCAGGAGCAAGCAAGGGCGTTCCTGTAGTAGGTGGCTTTTGCTTGGTGAATAGCTCTTGTGCAGGCATTCCATGCTGCTTTGTAGGCCTGGGTGTCTGCTGGGGTATCTGTAGCCTTTCTTCGACACCAAAGCAAGTCGTGAGATTTCATCTGTTGGAGAAGGTTATGAGTCAACCACAAGTTAATTGTATCCCAGATCATTTGTTTTTTGGGAGGGGCATGGACATCACATATAGAGTTGAAGGTTGTAATAAAGTATTCAAGGGCTGAATCAATGTTCTGGACAGTATCAATTGGGGACCAGTCGAGAGTTTGCAGATGTTCCTTTAGGGGGCCTAGGTGACCAGGTAGTAGGGCCCGGCTCACAGTGAATTTTGGGGGAGGTTTGTTGAATTTGTTTGACCAGAGGGACAGGATAGGTGAGTGATCATTAATAGAGTCTGGGAGAACTTCAGTTTTAGAGATATGATGAGTTTTATTGGTAAGAACCCAGTCCAGGAGGGTGGAGGTCCCTGTCTTGTAATTTATCCTGGTGGGTGACTGTACCAGTTGTTCATAGTTGGCAGCTGTAATCACGTCTTTAAAGTAATTCACACTTGGGGCCAACCAGCTAATCTTAAAGTCATCTAGTAGAATGACTTCAGCATTACTGCCGAGATGGCTAGTGAAGTCAAGTAAGAGGGCGAAACAGTGTTTAGTTAGTTTAGGAGGGATATGCACTGAGGCAATGGTTAGAGCCTTACTAAGAGCACCAAGATGAACTTTGATGGCAGATCTCATGACCTTTGAGAGCATGGCTATAGCATGTCAATGGCCTTGTGACCAGTGGACCATTTTCATGCCCTACCTGACTGGTCCTCAACAGACAGCCTACAGCAATATGGATGGGATGCTGTGCATGCTGGAAACCATGAGAGAGTGAAACATGCAATCCTTAAACACTACAGCATCAGGTTCCAGGCAGTGAGATTTTCCCTGATGGACAACCCCAGAGATATCTTCACCCAATGAAGGATTTCTGCTTCAAGTGGATCCAACTAGAGGGCAAGTTAGTGCAACAGGTCATAGAAGAGTTCATCCTGGAGAAATGCATACCGATCATCCCAGGAGATTTCTAGCTTTGGGTTCAAGAGCACTGTCCAGACACAGGAGAGAAAGCTATCATGCTCACTGAGATCTTCTAGACAACACACCAATAAACAGTGGAGTACATCCAACCTGGCATGGTAAGACGATTTCCTAGAGTTCCCCAAGCTCCCCAGACACAGAATGCAAGTACTATGTTTAGTTGTGGTAAATCTCAATCTGATATAATCTGACATTATTGTAGAGGGGTGAGGCACTAAGGCAGGTGGTGTACAAAGAAGAGAGAAGAAATGCCCAAGCTTGAATTGGCTAATTGGTGGAAGTAAGTAATTGACTTTACAGTGGATTGTAAAGTTATACCTGGGTTAATCAGTTCTGGGAGTCAACAGACACTGGTTTTGGCGGATATACTGCCAGATATAGGAAGAATGGAAGCTGACACAGGTGTTACCTGTATTCATGGGGGCACTCAGTGCTATCCCTCAGCTCGGGTACCAATGAGTGTCCAAGGGGTCTCCATGCAACTTAAGGTGGGTGCTGTCAAGAATTTGCCTGTCCCTGTGATCACTGGACATAATGGGCCTGATTCTAGAAGCACCCCATGCATGTCGCAAGTTGCGACATACGAATGGTGCAGTTGCTCCAAGGACCCTATGTCTGATTCTTTATCAGGCAGGGTCCTGGCAGCTAAGTCCAATGACTTGCAGCAAACCCAGCCATGCACCAAACAGTGGGTGCACCTGAACAGGTTGCTGCAGTTGAGAGAATGCCTGACCATCGAGAGATTCAAGTCAGAATTTAAGACTTATCTCTTCCAAATGGCCTTCCCAGATGATTTTAATTAATTGATAGTTATTTATTCATATTTTACTAATGTGTATGTTTACAGTTAAATTGTAAAGCACCTTGGTTTTAAGAAAGAGGCTATAAAAATAAAGTTTGCTTTGCAAGCCGCATATCGCCTAGGTAAAGGGCATAAGTGCTCCCCCAGTCCCACTACCATCAAATTTACCAAAATTGCCCCACAGGGCTAGCAGTCCCCCTGTCCTGCTCCCTGTATACATATAGAAATTGACCTGCAGGGCTAGCGGAACCCCCCACCCCCATGCCCCGAGCCCCACACCGCAAGTGTGGGTGGTAATGCACAATGTTATAAAAACATAAACACAGCCCCGTTATCCCAGGTAGTTTAGTGGCCACCACCCCCACCAGCAGTACCAGACCATCCTACTCCCCCAACCCGTACCCAGCCATCAATTGGCACAGTCCACCTCTCACCACTGCTGCAAGCACCGGCTGAGGTTTGTATGGCGCATACTATGGTACATAGTACATGCTCAGTGAATGAGCTGTCATTCATTGAGCGCATACTATGTTCAGTAGTACATGCTCCTACAGAGCTCAGTCGGTGGCTGCCACAGTAGTGAGAGGTGGAATGTGCCAGTTGCCTACTGGGTATGGGTCGGGGGGAGCTGGGTGGTCTGGCACTGCTGGGTGGAGGGCCACTAGACTACCAGGGACAACAGGGCTGTTTTGTATAACATTGTGCATTACCTCCAGCACTTGTAGTTCAGGAATCAGGGCTTGAGGTGGGGGGTTCCGCTAGCCCTGTGGGGTGAATTTTATACATATACCGGGAGTGGGATGGAGGGGGTTGATAGCTCTGTGAGGCAATTGATGGAGGGGGTTGATAGCCCTGTGAGGCAATATCTGTACTTATATGGGAGCAGGATGGGGGAGCACCACTTGTATTCATTTTTTGAGGATGGGGGGTTACATGTACTGGGGGTGGGTTGGCACATTGGTGCAGCCCCCATTGGATGCAAGGTACACTTACACCAACTAATAGCTGGCGTAAGTGTACTTTGATGGATGTCATCCAGGGGTTGTTCTAGAATACCAACATAGAGGTCTTGGCAGCTGCCCATGCAGAATAGGGCACATATGCTGTTGTAAATGCCCTTGTGCCATGTCGCAGGGGGGTTTTGGCACAACCGGTTGTGTAACTCCAGTTTGGCACAAGCAGCCAGCAACATATCGCAGGCTGCCATGCAGAATCCCAAATGTTGGAATGCATGGCACAAAGTGCTACTTGCGCCATTCCTGTTGGCGCAAGTCACTTTGCGAAATGTGCATCCTTTCTAGGATCAGCCCCTATGTCCCCAATTTCCAGCAACTGTTCATTTGTACTGTCATATTAGTTACTGCAGCTGTAGTAACCAGATCACACAAGCTAAGTAGTCAAAACAACAACACACAGGAGAGGTATTTCTCTTTTGTGACACTGAACTCTCTGACACTCACAAAATAGTCAGGAAGACTAAGTGTGGAAACAGGAGGCTGCAATAAAACTAAGAAGAAGATAAGAAACTTGTTGTTATGGACAATATTGAACAGAAAATGTGATATATTGTCTATTAACCTGATTTTTCTGCAGAACAAAAAAATGATAGCACTTTGTGGCCCATGTTCTAGCCACTGATAGGGCTCCTACAGAAGCGTCCATGGCTGCCTCAGCCAGCCACCAATGCCACTGGTTCTAGCCACGGGGAACCCTCTCAAGCTGGGTAAGACTGCTGGCTGCACCAGGACAGCACTGAGTGGTTCCTATTGTCCGCTGGCCGCTGCCTTCTTGCCCTGATTGGTTGACTACTCTCTGCTTGGCCACGGATTGGCCCGGCTCCTTTTCTGTTTCTTACTGAGATTCTGGACTTCTCTGCCCATAGGAATGGACTGCAGAGTGCCGTAAATTTGCACCTGCCCCCCTCCTCTACCTTGGTGTCAAGATCCCTCCCTGCTCGGGCCCTAATTGGTTTCCACTTGATCCCGCCTGTCTACCCACCCTCCCCTTTCTCCTCCACCCCTCCCCTCACTGTTCTGCATTTTCTCCTAACTGCCCCTTGATCACCAGCCTCACCTCTCTCCCTTCCAGTCTCCATCCACAGGCTGTGCTCACCCCCTCCTTGTATAATCTCATTTGTTTCCCTACCTCCTCTTCTGAGTAAAATGGCTCTATCCTCCCAACCTCTGTATCTGTTTATCCTGCTCTCCCTGCTACCTCTATTCTACCTCCCTGGGGCAAGTAACTCCTCTCTTCCTCCAAGCTATCAGACTGACCCTGTCTTTCCTCACTCTGGCACCCTACCCACCACACCTTGCCCCCCATTCTCTCCCACTTCTGGGTATAGCTCGCAACACCTTTGGGATCATGAAACGCTGATTTATGCACGTTTGTTCCCGCTATCATCTCTGGCATTCATGACTGCCCTCTGGGACTGCAGGCAACATTATCACCCTTGCTCGAGCAGTAAACAGATCACGAAAATCCCTTGCAGTTTCGAAACCTGGCTCTCACCTAAAATCATGGACATGGCTATTATCCTGCCAGGCTACAATATTTTCCGACTTGACAGAATTGCTAAAAGAGGTGGAGGCAGCGCCTTATATCTCAAAGACTCTCTCCAGGGCCACTCTCTAAAAACCCTTGTCTCTGACTCATCCTCTTAGATTCTCACTGTCAAAGTTCTACTAGGGGCCCACAACAAAGCCCTGTCAATTGCCACAGCGTATGTCCCCCTAAAGAACAGGGAAAAGGCCTCAACTCAGTCCTAGACCTCGTCCGATCCCAACCACCTGGCTCAGAGATAATCCTTATGGGCGACTTCAATATCAACTGGCTTGCCCCGGAAACAGGGGGCTTCAAAGATGCCATCTCCTCAGCCAACCTTGCCCAGCTGGCTGACTCCCCCACAAGGCACAACTACAAAACAGGTACAAGTACACTCCTGAACTGGATTCTGATCAGTCACCTATCCCGCATCTCAAACATCTCAGTCCTTCCAGATACTCTAAGCGACCATTCTCCTGTCATCTGCATCTGGACAAACAAATTTACCTTGACCTCCCCCCAAATTAACCACCAGCAGAGTCCTTCCATGGGGGCAGTTAAAACATCTAAAATCCTGCCTCAGCAAGTCAAAAGCCTGTGCAACCCCTGGCTCTCCTCAGAACTGCTAGAAGAAGAAGAAGAAGAAGAAGAAGAACCAGCATTTATATAGCACTTTTCATACATTCAAAGTGCTTTACAACCAATGCTAGACTGGTAGTGAAGTGACTGAATGTGTGATGGTGGCCATATCACACATCATCACCCACACACAGCCTGGATAATTGCATGAACCGGTTTTATGGGAAGGGGAATGTTGGCCAGGACACCGGGAATGTTCCCTACTCTTTGCGAAGAGTGCCCTGAGTTCCTTTACTTCCACCTGGACACCCACCAGGACAACACCAGGATGGGCAGAAGGGACCTCGGTTTAACATCCCATCCGAAGGACGGCACACCCCAGCAGTACAGCACCCCCCAATACTGCACTCAGATGCCAGTGATTTTTAGGTGAAAGTTCAATCCCGGTGTGGGACGAGAACCCACGACTTTTGGTCCAGAGGCAGATGTGTTACCAACTGAACCATGCTGACACCTAGCACTGCTAAAATCCAGGGACCATCTCTGGGTACGGGCTCAGGAAACTGGAAAGCAAGTAGACATACAGAATTATAAACAAGCTCGTAATAAATGCACAAAATTAATCCACCAGCAGAAAAGTACCTACTATAAAGATGCTCTGACAAACACCAGGGGGAAGGGGAATTTGTCTTTGAACAATATTAAAGAAGTTACAGGAAAGCAGACAAAAATTTCACCCACTATGCTGGTCGTAGATGGAATCACAACACTTGACCCGACCGCCATAGCAAATTCATTCAACTCATCTTTCACTGACCTCAGCGCTGTTCTTTCTCCTGACTATTTCAATGATGATGACCCTCAAACTCTCCCCTCAAGCCCACACCCTTATCCTAATCATCCTGCATTTTACTTCAAAATAGTCGAGCCTTACGAAGTCCGTAACTATAGCAGTAAAGCTATTGCCAGGTCCAGGTCAAGTGGGGACTCCCTTGACCTCAAGCTGCTGGCCCTCAACCTCGATGAGGTGCTCCTACCATTAACCAAAATTTTCAGCCTCTCCCTCTCTCTTGGCCAGTTCCCTGACAGATGGAAATCCACCACTGTAACACCGGTCCTCAAGAGTGGAGACAGGGCCCTTCAGGTGAACTATCAGTCCATCTCCATTCTACCCAACTCTCTAAGGCCATTGAGCACATAGTCTCGGACTGGCTTACAGAATATCTTGATAAGTACGATACCCTGTGTGCTCAACAGCATGGTTTTAGAAAAGGACACAATACCACCTCAGCCCTTCTCAAATTCACTGGAGCAATCCATAGTTCCCTGGACAATAGCCTTCTTACAGGTTTGGTCTTCATTGACCTGATGAAGGTGTTTGATATGTCCATCTACTACTCTCGCCACTGTTAAATACTGGGCTATCCCCTGAGTCCACAATATGGTTTAAGAGCTACCTGGAAAGCCGCTCTGAAAGAGTGAAAATAGCTGATGTCCTGTCTGATGCAAGACCAGTGCACTCTGGAGTGCCACAAGGGTCCATCCTTGGACCTCTTCTCTTCAGCATCTTCCTGAATAGTCTTCCACAATCCTGTCCTGAGCAACTCCTCCTTTACACTGATGATGCTGTCATCCACTCTACCCACAAGGACCCCCACCTTCTGCAAAACAAACTACAGCATGGCTTCTCCTCAGTTGAAAACTGGTTCAGTAAACACAAAGTGGTCTTTAAATGTGAAACAACAAAGTCCATGCTTTTCTGCAGTTTGCAAAACAAGCACTGGGACCACCCCATCACTATTGCAATCTGCCTAGGTGCAATCCTAGAACAAGTGCAATCCTTCAAATACCTTGGGATCACGCTTGACAGTAATCTATCCTATGGGACTCACATTGACAATGTTGCCAAAGTGGCTAAAACACATATTGGCATGCTTTACAGGCATAGGCAATGCCTAACTCTGGAAGCCTTAAGGATCACAGTCCAAAGCTTGGTGGTCTCAATAATTGACTATGGTCTCATCATCTATGGTTCTGCTTCCACCACTGCCCCCAGGCACATATCTTTGGCCTTGAACGAAGCTTGCCGACTCATCACCAAATCCCCTCGTCTCACCCATACATGTGGCCTATGTGCCCAAACTGGGTGGCTTTCAACTCTGTAGCCGCTTCAAGTACCAATCATGCATAATGGGTAAAAAATAATTGATGGGATTTGCCCCCCCCGGAGTTCAAGCTTTGCTACAATCTGTACAGAATCCTTGCCTTACCAGGGGCTCTGAATCTCAATTATTGCATATCCCAAGATGCTGGACATCACAAGGCCAACGATCCTTTGCCTACAGAACTCTCAGCTGGCTAAACAGTCTCCCTAGGGCAATCTCCTCCCTACCTAAGCTAGGCCCATTCAAATCTAACCTCCGTCTATTCCTCTCTGCCTGTAGCACTTGTGACTGTCTTCCCTAAACTGCTGTTCCCATTTGGTACCTGTCCCCCCACATCACCCCCCTACTATCCTCCTTCTACCTACACCCCCACTCCCCTCATACTTGCACTTTCCACTTGCTCTTCTTGTGTATTTGACAATCGCCTCTGGCAGCATCTTTAATATGTGTCTCACCCAAGTTCTTGTTAACAATGTTATCCCTGTCATGTGCATGCTCCTAGTACCACCTAACTGTATGTATTCATGAGCTGTGATGGTAAACAACTGTACCCTGGTATCATGTAACTACTAATGTAACAATGTAATTAATGTAATGTAATAATTAATGTCATGCTTGTTTGTACTCATTCCATCGTGGAACCTTTGTAAAAGAGCCTTGGCTCAAAGGTAACTGTAATCCTAGACTTTAAATAAATAAAATGTTTAACCAGGTGTCTGATGATTCGAGTGTACCAGGGTATACAATGGAAAATGACTTGTATAGACAATGTAGCAACCCAGAAACCAAGGAGGTGATTAATCAGTTAATGGTGTCCCTGAAATACAAGACTAAATTGTTACTGTACATTTGGAACATGATATCCCATCAGCAGAACATCAGGGTTCAGAGCGAACTCTCAGTAAATTACTCCAAAGGTTCCACTGGTTTGGGAATCACCAGCAAGCAGAGGAGCATTGCAAGGCTGTTGTGAGTGCCAAAAAGTTGATCCTGTAACAAAGAAAGATATGGTATTTATGGTACCAATCTCTGTGGTAGGTACCTCTTTCGAGAGAATGGCAATGGCTATTGTGGGACCCCTGGATAAAAGTTCCAAGAGTAACTGATTTATTTTGGTAATTTGTGATTAACATATCCAGTACGCAGGTGGCATATCACTCAGAACTGTCACCTTCCTAGAACTGCTGAAGATTTGGCTAAGGTCTTTAGCAGACTTGGAATGCCCTAAGAGGTCTTAACAGATCAAGGTAACAATTTTAATGCTTCCTTGTTGAAAGAATTGTACTGCCTCTTAGGTGCTGTAGCTCTATGGACCCCCTTCCCCATAAAATCCCCAGACCAATGACTTGGTAAAGTGATGTAATCAAACCCTAAAACATATGTTGAGAAAGTATGTACAGGATGACAGTAAAAACCAGGATAGGTATCTTTGGTACCTGTCATTTGCTTACAGGGAGGTGCCCAATAAGTCTACCGAGTATTCCCCATTGGAACTTCTCTATGGTAGACTTCATAGAAGTCCACTGGATGTTGTGAGGGAATGTTGGTAAAAACAACCAGGGGTTTAACAGGATGTAACTGATTATGTGCCAAACCTGAGAAGTAAATTGCAGAAATACGTGAAGCTGGTTCAGAGCAACTGTTCTCATTCTCAGTTGCAGCAAAAGCATGGTTATGATAAGGACACAAAGAGAAAGGAATTTAAGGAAAGTGATCAGATTCTGATCGTGTTACCCACAACTGAGAATAATTTACTGGCAAAGTGTCAGGGACCCTATGACTCTGTATTGATTTTAGAAAAGTAAATTAAATATTTAAGTTTGATGGGTCTTCCATGCCCCAAATGGATGATCTGACAGACAGATTGGAAGGTGCACAGTATATTGCAACTCTTGATTTAACAAAAGGGTATTGGCAATTTCCTCTGTCTATAGCGTCTATAGAAAAGACTGCCTTTTTCACACCAGTAAGCTTTTATCAGTTTAGAGCTATGCCTTTTGGCTTACAGGATTGCCCCAGCTACTTTCTAATGTTCAGTGGATCAGATCCTTGCCCCATCCCCATGCTGTTAATGCAGTGGCATATATGGATAATGTGGTGGTTCATAGCCCTGACTGGGAGTCCCATATGCAACACCTAAGAGCAGTGGTTGGAGCCATACAGCGAAGGGCTTACCATCAACCCTTCTAAATGAGCCATAGATATGCCTGAAACAAGGTATCTGGTCTTCAAGTTAGGCAGTGGTTCAGAGAAACGTAAGATCTCAAAGACCAAAACTGTTGCTAATTGTCCCATACCCCATATAAAGAAGCACATAAGAGCCTTTTTAGGTCTTGCTTGGTAATATCTGAGATTCATATCAAATTTTTCTGCGGTAACTGTCCTCTTACTGATCTCATCGGAATTTGTCAGCTTGTCCAATGGAATAACAATTGTGATGTCCAAGCTATCAAGGCACAAGTGTGTTCTGCTCAAGTACTGCAAATCCCAGATTTTTTTAAAGAACCTTCTTGTTTAGACTGATGCTTCTGAGAAGTGGATAGGTGCTGTCTTGAGTCAATGTACTGACATCCTGAATTGTTTAATAGTTGCAAACTGCATGAGAGACAAGGGAGGGGTTCCACAATAGAGAAGGAACATTTTGCAGCCAAGTTAGCTGTAGAGTCGCTAATATAATGTAATGGGAGCAGAGTTTGTATTAGTGATAGACCATAGCCCCCATGTTGAATAAATACTGTGAAGGTCAACAATATCAGGGTCTCAAGATGGTATCTTGTCCTACAAATGTACAAATTCAGTGTGGTGCATAATCGAGGGTTCCAACATGCTAACACAGATTACCTGTTCAGTTATAGCCCAGGCAGACCCACAGAGAAGTAATTGCAAAATGCCCATGTGCTCCTGTGATATTAGGGAGTGCAACCAGTGGGACGGCCTGTCCCCGTAACTTAATCAATCCAAGTAGATAGCACTCCAGAAGGAATCACAGAAAATGCTGTATTTTGATTCTGAGAT
Organism: Neoceratodus forsteri; assembly: GCA_016271365.2. Classification (NCBI taxonomy): domain Eukaryota; kingdom Metazoa; phylum Chordata; order Ceratodontiformes; family Ceratodontidae; genus Neoceratodus; species Neoceratodus forsteri. The sequence goes on from CM028133.1 coordinate 68,801,569, forward strand.
TTTTATTGAGGCTAATGCCAAATGGCTGCTAGTCAGTCACATTAGTGAAAAGAAGTTGCCCTCCACCCAAGCACTTCACCTGAAAATGAGGCTTCATCAGGGGTTAACTTTAGAAACAATTACAGTGCAATTTATAGTTGAGCTACTATGACATCATCATTCTGAGTCACTTTCAATGTTGAAAAATACACACTTATTTTCCTCCAAAATAAAAGCAGCATTAAATGCAAATAAGTGAACATACAGATAAGTAAATCAGGCAAATTTCATAAATGAAGGTATAAAAAGCAGACTGATAATTACAAAAAAGCAAAATGCTGTAAAAAACTAGGAATGTTGTCCGATTCCAAGCTATTTATCATATTTAAAGTGACATAGCAGTGTTTAATCTAGTAAATGAAATAACACAAAGGTTGGTTCCCATTGAATCGACAAGTGATCTCCCATGTAGTGCAGGGCAGTCCTGGGAGATCTACTCAAATATCAACCAAAGGGGGAACGGACTACGTGAATGATGGTCTTAGCTTTACAGACATATATACTAAAAGGAAGAACACATCAAATGTTGGTTATTCTATACAAATGCAGCTACTCTGCTTATCTTGATTGGTGAACAAGTCTCATTAAATCAGAAATTGAATACAGAAATTGAGAAAATCCTGCTCAAAATGCGAACAGTACATAGAGGGACCTATACATGGGGGCGGGAGGGGGTTCCCCAATGTTAAAATAACAGATAGGGCATTAGATCCAATATTTCATGCAACCTAAATAGATTCAGGGACTTGGGTCTATAAATCCAGTAGCCCTCTGTTTATAGTAGCTTATCCTGTTTGCCCACTCCTTTTCTACCACATTTACATGTCTATAGGCCCATACATTTAAAGTCTTTGGGGTCTGACTTATGTTTCTCTTTAAAATGTCTCCCAACTACCTTATCCAATCTTTCATTCAGAATGTACCTGATATGTTCCTGTATGGGTTCTTTGAGAGAGTGGACTGTTCTGCCTACGTAGCCTAATCCACAAGTACACCAGATAAAGCAGATTACAAAAGTAGTGCTGCATATAATAAAATCTCTAATCTCTATCTCAGTGTGGCTTTTGTATGCACCCACATTTCTACCTGTATTAAGGTACTGACAAATGCTACATTTCACACATTTGTGATTCCCATTGCTTTAGGGGGTAACCAGGTGTTGCTTATGGGGTTATCTGGTTTAAAATGGTTATGGACAATAGTATCCTATGTACTAGGGGCTTTACAGAAAGTAACCTGGGTTTAGTCCCAACCACTCCCCCAACTAATGGATCAGCAAGCAAAATCTGCCAGTTCTTCCATGTCACATTGCCTATGGCTCCAGCACTTGAGTTATACTCAGTGGAGAAAGTTATTGGTCCCCATTCTTTTGTTTTACACATGGGCATCTTATTTTCTACTAGGTTATTTTGTGCTTTTTGTTTTAAATTGTGGTATGCTTTCTCTATGACATCAATCTTATATCCCCATTGCAGGCAACGCTCTTTCAGCTTACCTGCCTGTCTCTCCAAATTGTAGTCTTCTGTTAAGTTGCACTGAATGTGTAACATCTGACCAAAGGGAAACAAGTTCTTCAGACTCGTGGGGTGTGCACTGTCATACCTAAGGAGCACATTCATGGAAGTTGGTTTCCTAAATTCTTTAGTAGCTGCTTGGTACAAATTGCTGTCCCCAAACAATGTGAGATCAAGAAACTTTACACTATGCTTCCTTATGGTACATGTGAATTTCAGGTTCACTTCACTGTCATTTAACCAGTTAATGAACTGTAGTGTAGATTTTTCACTCCCTTCCCACACACATAAGCAATCATCAATATATCTTAGCCACAATTTGATATTTTTGTGGAAGGGGTTAGTCTTAGGGTTGTAAATTTTAAGTAGTTCCCAGTACCCTAAAAATAAATTAGCATATGAGGGGGCCATCACCACCGCCATAGCTGCCCCACACATTTACAGGTAATAGTTGTCATCAAAGGTGAAGGCATTGTGTGTTAATATAAACATCACAGCATTTTTTTAGAAAATCTATTGGTTTTACTTTACTACTAAACTGGCTATTTTTTCAGAAAAATCTCACATACAGTACTTCGACTCCATCATTGTGTCTGATAAACATATTCAAAGATTTAATGTCTATACCTAACCACAAGAACTTGTCTTCCCATTCAAAATCCATTACCTTTCTAATGGTGTCTACAGTATCTTCAGGATAGCGGGTAAGGTAAACACTACTCTTTGTAGGAAAAAAATCTACAAAGTTCCCCAGATTTTTGGTTAAAGAACTAATACCTGAGACTATGGGTCTCCCAAGTGGGTTATCCACATTTTTATGGACTTTAGGAAGTGCATAAAATGTGGGCACAGTGAGATGTTCATTCCAGAGGTATTTGAACTCTTCGTTGGATATTGAACCATCTGAAATTGCCTGTTGCAACAGATGGAGCAAATATTTTCTAAAACTTAATGTAGGGTTTCCAGGTAGTTTTTTCTTGTTGGTATTCACATTTAACAGTTCATAAGCAATAACCATTTACTGCTTCTTGTCTAGGATAAGAATATTAACCCCTTTGTCTACTGGCTTAATTATAATACTTTAATTATCAGAAATCAAACTGCAATATTTTTCTTTCAGAGGTGGTAATATTGTGAGCCAAGTACTGTTTGGGCTGGATATTCAACGGGGTTGCACCTGGTGCAACAGGGTGCACCATGCACAACCCCCTCAATACACCCTGGTGCAACATTCAAAGGGGTGAGGTGCACAGCACAACCCCTGATGCACCGGGGCACATTGGCAATGTATGCAGTGCAGATGCAGGGGGGTATGCCCATGCATATGTGGCACATCCTGATATTCAGCCCAGGATGTGCGGTGCATATGCTGGTACAACCCCTACATGCACCGCACACTGGGGCTCAAAGTTGAGCTGAAAATCACGGGCTCAAACACTGGCACCCATAGGCAGGCACTGTAGTGCAAGGCGCAACACAACAGCTGCCAGCCTTGGGTGGCCACCCACCCAGCAGGCACACCAGCCACAGGCACCCAGACCCCATGGTAGTCTAGTGGCCCCCTTCCCGCATGCCCATTCATGGGCATCCATACACATAACAGCACACCCTGGTGGTCTAGCAGTCCCCCATGCCCTATCATGGGCATCTGTAATAGACACACCACTTATTGATGGTCTAGCGGTAACCCCCCATACACCCGTTTGTGGGCTGGTGATGACAAACTGAATTACCTGTCGGTCCAGTGGTACCCCCTCCCTATCAACCCACGGAGGTCCCCCACCACCCAGCACTCCCCCGTCATTGGCCGGGGATCAGCGCATCGTATGTAAATGGAGCCATAATGACATGCAAATGGACCCATTTGTGTCTTGCATGCATTGTAGCTTCATTTGCATGCCCCAGGCTAAATATGACGGGTGATGCACCTAGCGCAACTGCACTTGCGGTGGCGCATCCACCTGCTCCATTTCTGTGTCTTGCGCTGGTGTATTCAATGGTGCTGGGCCATGGCACAGCACCATTGAATATCACCTGGTCCTTGCCCTAGCGCAGCCATCTTGCACTGTGCCCCGGCTTGCACCACTGCCCAGCACAGTCTGAATATCTGGGCCTTTGTCTTTAACAATAACATCATTAACTTGTTTCAGAACTGTTTTCTCAAAAGCATTAATGGAATGATAAAACATATTTGGGCTAAAGGTAAATTTATCTCTAAAAGTAGATTTACCTCCTTTCTCATTTTTTCAAAATCATTAATATCCAGTTCTGTGGTACTGTTGTTGCCATCTTCCAAAAGGTCCAGATAATTTAAATCCATATTTTATTAAACACATTTCTGATGCACTTTTATTTCCTTTATACTTGATCTTTAATAAATCATCTATGTATGGAGTGGTTCCTCAGGATTGGAGGCTAGCTACTGTGATACCTATACATAAGAAGGGTAATAGGAGTAGGGTGGACAATTATAGACCCATTAGTCTCACTTCAGTGGTATGTAAAATTATGGAAAGAATATTGAAGGCAAGGTTGGATCAAGAAATACTAATTAAGGGTCTAGTAGATAATTCTCAACATGGATTTTGTAAGGAAGATCATGACTACTAATCTTATAACTTTCTATGAAAGTATAGTAGTAGTCTGGACCGAGAATTTCGTCGATGTTGTGTATTTGGATTTTAGTAGGGCATTTGATAAGGTCTTGCACAACCTGTTGGTTTTGAAATTAATTAAATTGTGATTCAATAGATATGTCGTTAAATGGGTCGAGGAATGGTTGACGAATAGAAGCCAGATTGTTAGAATTAGGAATGCAGTCTCCTCCAGTATTTCTGTTACTAGTGGTGTACCCCAAGGTTCGGTATTGGGTCCTACCTTGTTTGGAGTTTTTATTGGTGATGTTCAAATGGGGGTTAAAAACCAGATCAGCAAATTCGCCGATGATACTAAAATCTCAGCTGAGGTGGATTCAGAATTAAACATCAATCGACTAAAAATGGATTTAACAATATTAGAAAAATGGGCAAATGATAATAATATGTTGTTTAATACTGACAAGTGCATAGTTATGCACTTGGGTAAAAGGAATCTGTGTACTAATTATGTATTATGTGGGAAACAAATCCCGAATGGAACCCAAGAAAAAGATGTAGGAGTTATAGTTAATAATAAATTTAATTGGCGCAGTCAATGCATTACAGTAACCCAAACAGGTAATCGTATCATCAATGGTATAAAAAAAACATTTATAACGTGTAATAAAGACTGTATAACAAAATTATATAAAGCTTATATTAGACCACACACTGATTTTGCATCTTCATTTTGGGCACCATATTTGGAAAAGGATAGGAAATTGATTGAGAGTCTACAAAGAAGAATGACAAAACTCATCCCTGATATAAAACATCTTCCATATAAAGATAGAGTGAAATCTCTGGGTTTGTATGACCTACAAGCGAGACGAGATAGGGGTGATCTGCTGTTATTCTTTAACATTTTAAATGACAAACATCTGATGAAGTTAAGTGAACTAACATATATGGATATGGTTTATGGTTTAAGATGTAATAACAGACAAATTCAAATACAAAAGGCATTCACTAATAAAAGGAAATATTTCTTTACAGTTAGAACTGCAGCTTTGTGGAACTCTCTGCCACAGTATATACAGTAGTTGATGAAACATCTCGGGAAAAATTCAAGGTCCAACTCGATAGATTATTTCTGGGCAGTTAAAAAATAATAAAAAGGGAAAGAGAAGAAATTTCCCCCCACGATTGTGGGGAAAGTGGTCTCGATGGGCCTAGTGCCTTCTTCCACTTTAATAAAACCGAGTAATACTGAGTAATGCCTGCATATTGGCAAAATCAGTCACATCTTGTGTCTGTTCCAAATTCACAGTATCATAGATTATTTTAAATTATTCTTGCTGTTACAACTCAGCTAAAAGGATATCCAAGTCTTCTTGTGTTTCCTGGGGGTCTGTCATAGTTAATTCTTGAAATCCCATTATATTGGATCCAACAACAGTTTTATTTTTAGTGCCAAAAAATATTTAAATTTTATTTTTCTAAAGAACTTAAAGAGATCAATGTGCAGCTGAAAGTTATTTCTCTGCGGTGTAGGGACAAAATTAAACCCTTTTTCAGGATATTTTGTTATTTCTTGTCTAGATGAAGACTGACTAGACAGGGTTAAGATTTGTAGCTGGTAGCTTTCTTCTCCCTCAATGCTCATTTTGTGCTTGGACCTGCCCTCTCCTCTATTTCCTCTTCCAGTCTTTCTTCTTCACATTCTCATCCTATTGTGTCTATATTCTGTGCTTGGGCCGCATGAGTAGTATTTCTAAAACAACGGACAGATTTTTGGCTGTTTGCAGATTCTGATATCCCTTGTCTGTTGAATGATCCTTTCATATATTTCCAGTACACTCTACTGTACAATCTGTTGATGCCTCTGTGTGGATGCCAGCTGTAGATATGTCCCTGATCATAATCTCTTTGATCTCTGATTGATTTCCTCTGCTTCCTGTCCACTAAATCCTTTTCATACTTGTCTATTTTATTTTTCAAGGCTTTGTCTAGTGTAAGAAACTCTGGAAGATCTTTTGACACAGACACTGTTTCCTTAGCTTTAATTATACCCATTGTTAAGCTCTTGTATTTTTCTATGTCCTCTTTAATAATTAGTTTTATAACTCCAGTAGCACAGGTCTCTGGTAATAATGACCATTCATTCTTAACTTTAACTTGGTCAAGACCACAGGATGGCACTTTCAGTACCCCAAGTCCACATGGTACAAGACCTCTCAATATAAGTCTCAAGTGTTACAATGTTGTAGGTGAGATTCAGCTCCTGAATAAGTAATTTTCTAGTTCAAAATTTTTTTTTTAGCATTTACCTTGTTAGTGCTAGATGCTGCTGCTGCAGTTCCTGAGCCGTGTTCACCAGACGTTTCAGTCAGTAGCTGGCGTTCTTGCTCTCTCCTTGTTTGTAGTGAAGTGGGCATTTCTAAACGGAAGCTGATGGTTTCAGGATCTCTGGTTGCAGTTGCAGCATCCCTGGACATTGTACCCCAGTGATACTGCACTGAATGCCCAAGGTATGCTGATGTTCAAATGATTTAATTTGTAGAATTCAGTGGATGCTACAGATATTCTCTTTTCTCATGAAGCTTCAGTAAACACAATTCACTCTCCTCGGTGTAACGGCTGCAGTATACATTCCTTCTCCATAGTTTACAGGTGAAGAAGCTCCTGCACTGTCTCAAAGACAAACAGCTCCTCAGGATCAGCTCCAAAATGCCCATGTGCTCCAGTGATAATAGGGAGTACAACCAACAGGATGGCCTGTCCCAGTAACTTACTCAATTCAAGTAGACTGCAAATCAGAAGGAATCACAGAAACTGCTGTAATTAGATTTTGAGGTTTTTATTGAGGCTAATTCCAAATGGCTGCTAGTCAGTCACCTCAGTGAAAAGAAGTCATCCACCACCCCAGATGTTTACCTGCGAATGAATCTGCCTAGAGAAGTGATGTACTATTGATGAAATTAAATGACTGAAAATTTGTTTTGTGTTCTGATACTAGTTGTGGTCAATAAATGTATTTCTTTGGTGTGGATAGAGACTTTTAGGAAACTGAGAGACAGAAGACAGTTGCCTAGCTGGTCTCCTATATTATTAATGTTCTTTTAGATGGATTTTTTATCTAATTTTATTCACAGGGTTCACTCCTCCCCTTTGAGCCTCACTAACCCCCCTGGTTTTTCTTCTGTCTCTGATGTACCTATAGAATGTCTTGCCTCCTTTTTTTACCGTCCATGCTAAACCCTCCTCTGTTTGTGCCTTAGCTCTCCTTACAGCTTTCCCTGCTTCCCTTAGATATTCAAGGTACACCTCCCTGTCCTCCATTTAGGTTCCCTTATATTTTCTGAGACTCAGTCTTTTAGCCCTTACTTTGTCTCCAACCTCTTTAGAACACCATAGTGGTTTCCTTCTTCTTTTCCATTTGGCCACTATCCTAATGCATTGATTTGTTATCTCTGAAATAGCGTCCTTCCATTTCCCCCATTGTTGTTGTTTTATTAGGAATAACCATTGAGCATAAACTAATTTACAATGGTAACTTCTTATACATAGAAATACAGGCAGCATCATATCTTACAAAAGACATACAAAAAATAAAAAAAGACATATAAATTATGCATCATTAATTAAAATATTTGAAGGCCTTAACATTTAAAAGCAGGTGCTTCTTTAGAGTTTGTTGATAATAGTTTGATTAGAGGTAGTCTTAAAAGACTAAAATTCTTAATACATCCTCAATAACTCAAAATTCAAACAATCAAACAATGAAAAAGATTTGGGCGTACGTATAGATAATAAATTAGATTTTTCCACACAGTGCACAAATGCCATTTCAAAAGCAAACAGAGTTGCAGGATCAATACAAAGAAACAACAAAAGTAGGAGAGCTGAGGTCATTCTTCCCCTGAATAGATCTTATGTTAGGCCACAGTTGGATTACTGTAGCCCACTATGGAACCCTTCTAGAAAATTGGACATAGTAAGGGTAGAAAGGATTCAGTGTGGTATGACCAGAATTATTACAGAGGTCAAAAACTTACCATACAAATACAGAACTGGTGAACTAGGATTGTTTTCTCTGGAGGACAGGAGACTATGTGGGGATTTATTGTTCTTTTTTCCATTCAAAGTTTATTAACAATTTTTTTTATCATGCAGAGGACTAATCACTGTAAATAGTACAGGATACAAGTAATATACAACAGAGTCATAGAATAGCCCTCCCCCTTCCTCCAACATGCACCCTCCACCCTTCACCCCCCAAGTCTTGCACTGAAGAAAACTAAAGAAAGCACAAGAGTATATTGTCATGAGTTTATTGTTATGCAGTTTGTAAGGAATAAAGAGTTTGCAGGGGCCCCGATTTTTTTAAAATCTGGCAGTAGTGTTCTGGAGACTAGCAATTGTTCTCTCTGATCTAAGATTAGCCAATAATTCTCTCAACCATTCAGTGTAAGAGATATCGTCACTGTCCTGCCAGTGTTTCAAAACCAGTATTTTGACTGATAGTGATATTAGGGCCATGTGGAACCTGCAGGCCAGAACTGGAATCTCCAAGAAGTCTCTCAGAAGACAGACTTTAGGAGAGAAGAACTCATTAAGACCTAAAAGGGGGTCTGATCTTTGTTTAATGAGTGTCCATAGAGGAGTTATTTTGGGGCAGGTCCAGAAAATATGGAGCAGATTGCCTTCAACCTGTCCACATCTGGTGCACAGAGGAAGAGGTGATACCACATTTGACCAGTTTTTGTGGTGTATAATATAGATTGTGCAGTATGTGGAATTGCATAAGCCGGAGTCTGTCCTGTGTGATAAACTTATGACACCCCTGCATTAGGACAGGCCAGTTTATAACTGTCTCAGGGAAAAGAGGGGCACAGTAAATGGATGGACCGAAATGGTCTGAGTAAATCCCAATCAAAAACAGCATTAAACATCTTGGACACAGCATGTGGGAGGCCAGCTAGAGGGATCATCCTGGTGTTAAAAGGTGTGTCTTTGGACTGTGAAGGGACATCCCCTATGGCTTTCATCAAAAGGTGGTGTAATTGGACAATTTTAAAGATGTTGGAATTCAGAATACCTAACTTGGCTAAAATCTCAGGTGATGATAACCATGATCCTGTTGCTTCATTTAGGAAGTAGGACAGAGTACAATCTGTGGGAGCCAAGGGGAGGAAAGAACTTTATTATAATTTTTTTTTAAGATTGGGGTTACCCATTAATGGTCGTGCTAAGTCCAAATAATGTTTGTACTTTAGGAAGGTACAGAGCTGAGAATGTACTTTGACGGAAAGGGCAATCATAGTAGAACAAAGTGGTACAGGAAGGCATTTAATCTTTGTGTACAGAAGTGCAAAAGGGGAAAGGCCATGAAGTTGAATTAGAGCAGTTTCTGTCTTGAGCCAGAGTGGTTTATAAGGGGACGGCGATCCGGGATCATCTGTTCCCAGCCATCTGAGATATTTGCTGGCATGACTGGCCCAGTAATAGAGACTGATATGCGGGAGGCGGAGGCCTCCCCTAACTTTGGGGGCTGCTAGTTTATGAAAGGCTAACTGGTGTCTTTTTCCAGTCCATATGAAGTCAATAATGAGACTGTGCACTTTTTTAAACCATGAGAGAGGAAGCCATAAATTTAACAGGTTAAGTGGAAAAAAGAGACGGGGGAAGACATTAATTTTAATTAGACTGATTTTACCCCATAGAGAAAGTGGGAGAAGGGACCATCTTTTTAAATCTTGAGTAAGAATGAGTAATAGGGAATCCAAATTATTCCTTTGGAGAAGTGCAGGGCTTCTTGAAAGTTCAATTCCCAAATATCTCAAATATTCTTTTTCCCATGACAATCCCAGGGTTGTAATTTCCTGCTTCAGTACTTTATGATTGAGGGGAAAGACCACAGTTTTATCTACATTTAATTTATAATTAGAGAGGGCACTATACTCTTTTATGATCTCAAGCATGGGAGGGATAGACAAAACAGGATGAGAGTTGGAGTAATAGATCATCACCATAAGCTGAGACCTTAATGTCATAGTGTTGCACCTTGATACTCTGAATCCTGGGACAATGGACAAGCCTACGAATTAGAGGTTCCAGATATAAGTTGAAGAGGAGAGGGGACAAGGGGCAGCCCTGCCTTGTACCGGAGTGCAGCGGGAATAAATCAGAGACTACTCCTTTGCTTGACACCCTCGCCAAACAAGATTTGTAAAGTGCACAGACTCAATTTTGAAATTCTAAGGAGAAGCCAAAGATGTGTAAAGTATGGAATAGGAAATTCCAGTCGACTCTATCAAATGCATTCTTGGCGTCCAGAGAGACAAGAGCAGCGGGATATTAGAAACATAGAAACATAGACTTTGATGGCAGATAAGGACCACTTGGCCCACCCAGTCTGCCCATTTCCCTACCTACTGGATAAGCTGCAGATTCTAGTTAACCAACAGCCTATTTCCTGCAACCCACCACTATAATTGCCTTATGTCTGTCCCATGCATGTTTGAATTCCTCCACTGTTTTAGACCCACAACCTCTCCAGGAAGGCGGTTCCATCGTCCACCACTCTCTCCATGAAAAGAATTTCTCCCATTACCCTGAGCCATCCCCCTCTAACTTTAAATTGTGCTCCCTTGTTCTTACACATCTCTTTTTCTGAAAGATGCTACCCTCCTGGACTTTGTTGATTCCCTTGAGGTACTTAAAGTTTCTATCATGTCCCCCTATCCCTCCTTTCATCAAGGGTATGCATATTAAGCTCTCTCAGTCTCTCTTCATATGGTTTCTGATGCAGACCTGCACCATTTTAGTTGCCCTCCTCTGGACTGCTTCCATCCTGTCTATGTCCTTGCATAGATGAGGTCTCCAAACTGCACGCAGTACTCCAGATGGGGTCTCACCAACTGTCTGTATAGAGGGATAACCACTTCCTTTTTCTACTTTTGATGCCCTCCCTATGCATCCCAGTATCCCCTGGCTTTCCCTACTGACTTTCACATTGCATACCCACCTTTAGGTCATCTGATATGACTACACCCAGATCCCTTTCCATTATTGTTGGTGTTAGTACCTCCCCTGCTATTGTGTACTCTTCTCCTGGATTTTTATTTCCCAGGTGCATTACTTTGCACTTCTTTGCATTGAATCTAAGTTGCCATATGTCTGACCATTCCTCCAACCTTGCCAAGTCCCTTCTCATCCTTTCTAACCCCCCCTTGTGTATCAACTCTGTTACAGATCATTGTGTCATCCACAAAGAGGCATACCTTTCCTTCCAGACCCTCTGCAATGACCCTCTGCAATGTCATCTATAAAGACGTTAAAGAGGACTGGACCCAGTACTGAGCCCTGAGGTACTCCACTAGTAACCCCCCTTTCTTCAGAATGTGTTCCATTCACTATTACCTTCTGTGTCCTGTTGTGCAGCCAGTTTTCTACCCAGGCTACCACCCTGGGACCCACTCCCAGGCTGGCTAACTTGATTATTAATCTTTTGTGCAAGACTGTGTCAAATGCCTTGCTAAAGTCTAGGTAGGCCATATCCACAGCCCCTCCCTGGTCTATTACTTTGGTCACCCAGTCAAAGAAATCAGTTAGATTTGTCTGACATGACCTTCCTGCTGTGAATCCATGCTGCTTTGGGTCCAGTGCCCCACTGGCCTCTAGGTACTCAACAATTCTTTCTTTCAGAAGTGATTCCATCATTTTCCCCACCACTGAGGTCAAACTAACAGGTCTGTAGTTTCCTGCTTCTGCCTTGCTCCCACTTTTGTGAAGGGGAATCACATCTGCCCTCCTCCAATCCTCAGGTACCACCCCATCTTCCCATGATTTGTTAAAAAGTGTGGTTAGTGGTGTCACTAGGTCCTCCCTTAGCTCTTTTAGGATTCTAGGGTGAATCCCGTCAGGCCCTATTGCTTTGTCCACCTTGAGTTTTAGAAGTTCTTTCAGTACTCTTTCTTCTTTAAATGGACTGGTATCAACTGCACTATCCAGAGTGCTTCTACTGTTTGGTTTAGGTAACTCCTCCTCTTCTTCTTTTGTGAATACTGAGCAAAAGTATTCATTCATTATCTCTGCCTTTTCACTGTCTCCCTCTGCCCACCTCCCCTCTCCTTTATTAATCTTCCCTATCCCTCCCTTAACCTTTCTATGTTCCCTAATGTACCTATAAAAGGTTTTATCCCCCTTCTTAACTGAGTTGGCTATCCTTTCCTCGGTTTGGGCCTTTGTTTTTCTGACTGCCATCCCCACTTCTTTCTGCTTTAATTGATACAGTTCCCTGTCATGCTCTGTCTGTGATTCCTTATACTTTTTGAATGCAGCCTTTTTCTCCTTAACCTTCCCTGACACTTCTTTTGAGAGCCATAGTGGTTTTTATTCCGCTTTGTTTCTTTATTTGCTTCACACAAAAGGCTTGTTGCCTCCATGATGGCAGTTTGATTTTTCTCCATTGTTCTTCCACCCCTCCTTTCTGGCCATTTGCTAATGCATTCCTCAGGTATTCACCCATTTTGCCAAAGTCAGCCCTTCTAAAGTCCAGTATCCTTGTATTTGTATGGCTTGTCTCCATGGTTGTGTTTATTGTGAAGCACACTGTGCCGTGGTCGCTTGTTCCCAGGTGTCCACTGACTTCTAAGTTTGTGATCCTCTCTCCATTTGAGAGTACCAGGTCTAATATTGCTCCCTCCTGAGTAGGTTCCACCACTAGCTGTCTAAGGCATGCTCCCTGTAGGGCATCGAGAATGACCCTGCTCTTGGATGTGGCTGCAGTCCATGTTGCCCAGTTAACATCTGGCATATTCAGGTCCCCCATCAACAGTATCTCCCCTTTTTCAGCCATTTTGAGAATGCCCCTCTATCATTTTCTTGTCCATTTCCTCCCCTTGAGATGGGGGTCTGTATACAACCCCTGTGTGGATTGTGATGCCATCTCCTGTCTCCAATGTGACCCAGACTTCCTCTTGTCCTCCCCTTTACCTTTTAGTTCTGTTACTTTGATCTCTTCCCTTATGTAGAGAGCTACTCCACCTCCTCTTTTACCCTCCCTGTCCCCTTCTGTAGATTGTGTACCCTGGTATGCTGACATCCCAGTCATGGTTCTCCATGTACCATGTTTCTGTGACTGCCACATTATCCAAGTGTTCCACTTCCATCAGGGCTACTAGCTCTGGAAGCTTGTTTCCCAGAGTACTGGCATTGGTACTCATTGCCCTCCATTTAATGTTGGCTTTACCCCATCCCTGCTCTTATTGCCCTTGTCCATATTGTGCATCTCTGGATGACAGAAGACATGAGCTACAGTGCGTAGGTGATCAATGGAGGATCGGCCTCTCATGAATCCAACCTGGTTAGAACCTACTAGATTGGGTAAGACAGTACTGATGTGGTCAGCTAGTAGTTTGGTCAGCATTGTAATATCTTGATTAAGAAGAGAAATTGGTCTGTAGCTAGTAACTAAATCAAAAGGCTTGCCTGACTTGGGTAAGAGAACAATCAGGGCTTCAAATAAAGTTTTATCTATATCAGATCCAGAGAGAATATGCTGGTATAGGGGGATAAGTATGGGAACTAATTGTTTTGCGTAGGCTTTATAAAAGTTAGAAGAGAAGCCATCGGGTCCTGGGGTCTTCTCTGTGTGGGGAGATCCTTAATAATTCTAAAAAGTTCTTCTTGGGAGATAGGGGCACATAACAAGAGTTGTTGTATTTCTGAGAGGGAGGACAAATGTGATTCTGTGAGATACTTATCTAAATTATCAAGGGAAGGTGGGTTCTGCATTGAGCCATATAATTGTTGATAATAAGAATGGAACTCAGCTGTAATCTCAGCTGGTGTAGTTTTCAACGTGCCATCTACAGAGGACTGAATGGCAGCAATGAGTCTTGAAGATTCTTGTTGTTTAATTCTAAGTGCAAGGAGATGCAATGCTTTTTCCCCTTGGTTGGTGTATGAGGCATTAGATTTTAGAATCATAAATTCTGCCTTCTCTCTCAAAAGGGTTAAATAATTATCGTTCAGCTTAATGAGCTCTTTTTTAGTGTGTTCCAGGGGTAGATGGGATAAGTCTGTCTTCAATAGTTCTGATTTGGGAAAGAAGGTTCAACATCTGCCTCTCTCTCTCTCTCTCTCTCTCTTTCTTCCACTTGGAAGCCAGACCAATAAACAGACCCCTTAAATAAGCTTTTAAGGCACACCACTCGACATCTGGTTTACCAGTAGTATTGTGTTTGATAGTCATAAAATGTGTGATTTGGTTTGCAACCATCTGGACTGTACCTGAGTCTTTTAAGAGCTGGTTGTTAATTTTCCACCACCCCCCATGTTTGGGAAGGGAAGAAAATGAAAGGTGACAGAGGACCAGGGAATGATCAGAGAGAGAGCCTGAGCAGATTGATGAGTCCAATACCCCTGTGAGTAAACTATGTGAGATCATGATATAATCAATTCTTGAGGAGGTCCCATGTACCAGGGAGCTAAATGTGCAGTCTCTTTCCAAGGGGTGAAGGACATGCCAAACATTGTATAAACCCACTTGATCCACCAATTCTCTTAAAGCCCTTTGAGCCAGGGAGATGCCTCTAAATTTATTCCCTGTACAATCGATATTCAGATCAAAAGTTAAATTTAGATCCCCACCTAAAATCATTGGGATAGATAGATAGGGAACTAAGGTATTAAGCAGCTGTACAAAAAAACAGGAGAGTCGATGTTCAAGCCATATATGCTACCCAACAGAAAGTCTGTGGTGCGTAATTTTCTCTGAACAAATACAAATCTGCCATGAGGGTCACTGATAACATGCACTGGTAAGAATGGAACAGATCTGGATATTAAAATCAGTACCCCACAACTTTGAGTGCTGCCCTCTGCAGCAAAAACTTGACCTACGTGTTGCCTTCTCAGCTTTGGTGCTTCCAGAGTTAACAGGTGTGAATCTTGTATGAATGCAAAGTCCACTTTTAATAATTGTAAATGCTTCAAAATTTGGTATTGTTTCAACTTACTTTTGGCCCCCATAACATTCCTAGGGGCAAACACTAAATCCCTAGCCATGTTCACAGATGAATAATGAATGGGCCTCCCTGAATGAAATGAAAAAGATTCCTGCCCATAAGAACTTAGAAGTGTGTCTGACAGTGCAAGATTCCCCCCACACTACTACCCAACCCCTCACCCTCCCCATATCTCTAGTACCACCCTGCCACAACTTCCACCCCATAAACCAATATGTAAGTAAATTGGTTTTCCGAGATGTGGATAATCCCCAGCCCTTCCATCCCCCTTTACTCTTGTGACCTTCACTCTGCTTTATAACCCATCACTTCTCCCCCACCCTCCAGCCACCTGACATTAACCCTCTATAAAGAAAATAAACACAAAGGAAAAGGAAAATAGGACAGTGCTATACCGTGGTAAGTAGGTAACTTATCCATAGATCAGGTCTTGTAAAATCCCCATGGTAATATAATAAGAGTAACCAGACAGGGATCTTAAGTACAGCAAACTAGTTAGGCAGAACTATGCCTGTCTGCTGTAACATCGTTATGTGGAGAGAAATGCCCAATGTGTCATATTTTAATTAAAAACAAAATAAAACACTAGATCCTGATGCTTGTATAAACCTGTTAGCTATTACAAGCATGCATTGGACTATGCTAACAAAATGTGGACAGGCTTATCCACATAAACGTGTATGAACTGGGTAGCGGGCATAACTTATGAACATATAAGAACCCATCTCAATTACCAAACAAATTTACATGAAACTATACTGAAGCATAAATCAAAATTGGGCCATGGATAAAGAACTGCAAAAGTACAAAAGTGGAAAGTTAGCCTGAAATTGGGGAATAGAGCCACCATTAGAAACAAGGCAGCTGAGGGCAAGACTGAATAAGAAGCTATGGTTTAGTCCTAGAAATCAAATCCACAGTACGTTTCCCTCAGTGAAACAAACAGAAACAGAGAGACTTGTGTCCTATGGACTTCAAAAATAAATAAAAAAAAGAAACAGGTGGTGATATTCCATGGAAAAGAACCTTTAAACAACTCCATGTACAAAACAAATGAAGACAGGCACAAAAATTAGTCCAAAGCCAGAATCCACTAATTTGTGCAGCGAGCTCCATCTAGTGGCGGTAGAATGTCAGGCCAGACATGGAACCTTTGTTTGCCTGACTGTTCGCCAATGCACATCTTTGCAGAGGAAAAATGGGGTGTGCCAGGAATTCAGAGTGGCTGCTACAAAAGAGAATTGTCCTGGTCTAAGCTCGATGGTGCTCGCCGAAATTAAATGTGCTTCTGATGTCACAGGTGTGTCACAGACATTGCAGGAGTCAGAAATAATCAAGCTTGACAACCCCCACCAGCTAGGTAGAACTTGGGGTCCAGTAGATATAGACCAGATATCCAGTTCCAAAGAGAGTAAGGCGGTTAGGCTCAATATCATTTAATCAAAAGTCAGTTTTCTTTACCCTTTAATGCCTCAACTTAACTGAGATGCAGGGAACTCCAACCTCAAGTTATGGGTTGTGGAACAGATCAGGAAGGGCAGCCTTAAGCCCAGACAGAACTGCCTCTAGTTCTTCATAAGAGAGCCAACTTCCAGCCACAAACACTTGAAGTTTAGCAGGGTAGACCATCCTGAACTTAATCCCTGCTGCAATGGTTTTAGAAATGGTCATATGGAAAGAAGATCTTCTCTGTTGTACTGTGGCTGGGAGGTTCCTGTGATATTCTAATTTTGTTGTCCTCCCAACGTACCTCTTGTAATTCCTTAATTTTGAAAAAGACATGTTGGTGTTCAAGGAAATTCAGAAAGCCAAATATAAGGGGATGAGGCGGGGATCCAGATGGTGATTTTGGCTGAAGAGCCTGGTGTGCCCTCTCGATAATGTATTTGGACCCAAAGGGAGATGGGACAGCAATTTTTTCCAGCATTTTTTGGATAAAGAGGATAGTATCTTGGCCTTCTTCTCCTTCTGGAAGGCCAATGAGAACCACGTTGTTCCTTCAGCTGTGGCCCTCTAAGTCCTCAATTTTAAACTTGAGTCTGGAAATTTTTTGATGCATGGCCACCAGTTCGGGATCCACTTTATCCACTCACTTCTCTATTGAGCAAATCCTGATGGCTTTGTCGGAAGCCTTCTGCGACACATCCTCCATTGCTTGGGTAAGTGATCTGATCTCAGAGGAGATAGTGCACAGTTCTTCATGAAAAGGTTTGAATTCTTCCAGGAACTGAGTTAATGTTAATGGCTCTTGATCCGTTGCCACAGGTATTAGTGTCAGCCGTTCTGCTAGATCTGAAGCCCATGATTTCTTTGGGGCCTTTTTGGGGGTAACAGGTGGAGTGTGCTTCTTCATTTCAACATCCATCAGAGCTGTAGAGTGCATCAAGGACACCTTGGATGTAGACAGTTTCTGGTAGAGTAGAACGATTAAGATTTTAGCAGGTTACCTGCATTTAAAATGAAAGATAAAGAATCGGGTGGCTGGAGCGATGTGGAGGATCTGCAAGCCAGAACTCTGCATCACGTAGTCTCGGGGATTTATTATTCTACTATGACATTGTTAAAAACCCTACCCTTACAAAGGAACTAGACATTATATTTAAAAATCCAAACCTTTGTAGTAGGGGGCATCCACTGCAAGTCAAGGGTGTATATTTTGGAACATATAAATGGAAGTTTTTCTTTACTGAAAGAGTGATTAATATATGGAATGACTTACCTACAAAATTAGTTCTTAGTGCCAATAAAGAAACCTTTAAAAAGGGTGTTGATAGCTTGATGTTAGAAGGTAGAATAAGGAATTATTACCACACCACCTAGTAGCACATATGGGCTCTGGTTTTAACAGCTCCTTTCTAATAATGATAATGACAAGGTAACGCAATCCAGAATTTTGGGATCTGGTAGCTAAAACACTGAAAAGATCTTTTGAGGAAATATTTGGGAACATTCATCTTCAAAAATTATGAGTTTCTTAAAGATGGCACAATATCCCTGAAATTTAATCTATCATGCAGGTACTGTGGGACAAGGCCTAACCCACCCTTGTAAGAAAATAGGCTGGTACGTGTTTCTCTCCTTATAGCCAATGGCACCCAACTCAAAGATTTATATAGGTCACAATGATCTGTAGATATTGTGCACCTTAAGATCAATCTGGCCAGTTTATTATAAAGCACAGTCAGTTTTGATAGTTTATCCTGTGAAGCCCCACTGTAAAACGTATCCCCATAATCTATAAAGGCAACACTTGTATTTGAATTATGTATTTCATGGTTTCCCTGTCCAGACATCCCTGGTTTCTGAACAAGCAACTCACCTTTTTCACTACCTGGACTATCAATTGATCCACATGTGTATTTTCTGATCCCAGGGGGTCCAACCAAAACCCTAAATATTTATATGATCTGACACTCTCCAGGGGCATACTAGATGAATCAAATATATCAATTTTAACATCTAATTTTAATTTTGATGCTGGGAAAAATAGCATGATTTTAATTTTTGAGGTATTCAATTTAAGTTTTAAGTCTTAAAAGTATCTCTGGAGAGAGTCAAAATTTTGTTGTAAGGTAGACTGACTCTCTTCTGGTGAACTATTGGAGTAGTACAAGATTGTATCATCTGCATACAGATGATAGTTTATGCCCTTCAGATATTTACCAAGATTCTTTAAATAAATTTAAAAAAGAAGCGGCCCCAGTACAAATCCGTGAAATGCCCCTTACCACCTTTAAGGATGTTGAGTCAAGTCCATTTAGTCTAGTGAACTGTTAATGATCACTCAAATAAGAGTGAAACCAAACCAATGATTCTTTTCCTAAGCTTATTTCAGATAACAAATACAGCATAGACTGGTGATCAACCATGCTGAAGACCTTGGACAGATCTATCAGAATGGTTCCAGTGTATTGTTGACAAGTGTTAGCCCTACCAATGTTGTCCAAGACCCTTGACATGGAGACAACTGTGCCATTGACCTTTCTAAATCCAGATTTAAATTTATTAAATGAATCCTGGTTAACTAGATAATTTGTTAACTGCTCCACTAAAATTCTCTTCAAAACTTTACTCACTATGGGAAGTAATGATATTGGTCTAAAGTTTAAGAGTAGACCTGGGCTACCCCCCCAAAAAAATATTGATGATATTCTGGCACACTTCCATGCTTGGGAAAAAATGCCTAAAGCAAGGGATCTATTAAATACATAGGTTAGAGGGTGTGCAATATTTAAAGCACAGTATTTCAACATTTTAGCAGAGATGCCATCTGGGTCACTACTGTCACTTATTTTAAGCACCAGTAACCTTTCCATTACTTCAAAAGTGGTGGTGCCTGGAGGTCTGTGGGACTGGCTACCTTAATGTAGTTCAGAGGCTTGTCACAATGCAACATTGTAACTAAAATACAGTCTGTTTGGCTGACACAGGTGATTTGAAGGCATTCTTACTGTATGGGAGTATGTGTGTTACATCTTTACATTTCATATTTACTCTTCATATTTAGAGTATACACCACAAACAAAATGACGCTTGTATTGGGTGAGGGGGCATGACAGCGCATGGACCATTGGGGGAAGGGTAGCATGGCATGGACAATGGGGGGGTAGCAGTGAGTTCACTTGGTGTATAAATTTGAAATTCCTGGCTACACCCCTGGATGGGACCTACCATTTTGGCAAGGCATGGGCCATGAGCCACCTAATTCTCACATTCTCTGCAAATGAGAATGGCAACAAATCCAGAGCAAACATTTCTGCAGCTGCTGCATTCAACTCCCGAGCTGTAGCATGATTAGGTGGGAACTTAGTTTGATATTCCAAAATTGAATGTAGCCTAGGCTAAAGTTTTCTGGATATTGGTAATGGACCTGGTGTGCCAAACAACTTGCCTCATCATGGAGGCATTATTGGGGTGCTCCTTGCAGGGAACTGCAAATATTACTCTGAGGCACTGCATGGCAGACCTCAGTGACTTTTTTGTTTTTCAGTACTGGGGTAACTATCACACATGGACTCGGGTGGTAGTCCTTCTGCTAGGAGCACTACTTGGCTCATTTCCAGAATCATCTGCTTTCTCTACCACATAGATGCCCTCTTCCTCACCTGCACCTCCATCTCCCTTATGTACTGCCATGCTTATTTGGCTTACATTGCCTGATGATTTTGATGGACTGGAACCACTGGTGTTGGCTGCCTTCTGGTGTTTATGCCACCATGATAGGTGCATGTTTTTCAGGTGTGTATGTTGCCCACCAGTGCCAAGGTGACTAACCTTCTTATCCCTACATACTCTTGTTTGACACAGTTGGCAAATTACCACTGTCTCGTCAGATGGGTCCAGTATATAAAAATCCCACCCTAGGGATTTATTTGTCCTTGTTTTTACTTGGTGCCAAGATGACTGGGATAGCAAAGGAGAAAGGCTGGTCTTTGTAATGTTTTGGGATGACTGGATAAATTGAAGAATGGGAGAAACAGTGCCATTGGCAGCCTTGGTGGTTGAAATAGTGAAGGTAACAGGAAACACACCTTCTGGATCCTTAACAACCTGCTTTGACCTTTTCTTTCCAGACTCCCATAAGAGATCCAAGTCTGACGCATCATCATCATCATCATCTGCATCACACAATCTGGCATTCTCATAATCCTCTGGAGGTCTGTCCTCAGTAGCAACAGGCTCTGTGACATGCACCTAGTCTTCATGACCAGTGTCAGCATGTTGCTCAACTTGTCCCACCTCACCCTCACCCACTAGACACACATTATCAGGCTCTGAACCAGCCTCACCAACAGAACCACTTTCCAAGAGAACTTCAGCACCAATCACCTCCATGTCCACAGTTGGTTGTTTGGTGGTGATGCTGCTTCCTGTCACTGTGTCACTTGACACACCAATCAACATGTGTGCCACAGATTTGGCACAGAAAATTTAGAGGCAAAAAGCCACCACCACTGCAAAATATGTTGGTGCTTCTGCGACTATCTACCATAGTCATCTGCTCCCACTGACCCATTTCTGGTACCTGCACCACTGTTATAGACCACAAACTGAGAAATGTTCTTTGTAGGTGCTCCATAACCTCTCCCTTCAGTTGACTTATAATAACTGGCTTTGCCTTTTCCATAGGGAAACTGTGGCATAATTTGCCATTATAAAGGAGTGTTTATAATGGCAAACATGATCATGGTTTCCCCTACTCTGCACATGCTCTGCTGGGGAGACTGGTGAGACTGGTGAACAAGCAAATATATTATTATCAGGAGCAAGTAAGTTCATAAGTTACTTGATATAATGGAGGGCCCTTTTAAACAGTGTAATGGCTGTCTAATGTTCTGCTTGGGATTGCCTATTAAAGAGTTTATGTGTTATAATTGTCTATTAATTGAGTCCCTTCAAGAATAAATTGCTAGTCTCCTAAACAGAGAAACACTTAGCAGTGATATTGACAGTCTGGAAAAATTTATTGACCAAGCAGCTGAACATTACACCTTTAGCAATCCCCTTCCCCTTAATTCTACAATTTTTAACACTGACCCTTTGGGTATGGAATCAGCAGTTAATCATCCCCAGTCTCCTGCAGATGACTGGGCCTTGGTTACAAACTGCAAAACTAGGTGCAGAGGGGGGCATATCCATCATTTCTTTCAGCTTCCTCTACACAATAGATTTCAGTCATTAGATGATCAAGAGCCCCAGAACAAGACCAACACCATAGACAATCATGTGTTTTACCTTACACAGAATACTATTAAAGTTTTAAAACCTGAACTAATGGGTATTATGACTATCAAGAATCTTCAGGATTCCCCTTTATTAGCAGCCTCTGATCCACAGCTAATGTCAAGTGATATAACTCTTTCCTCATCTATCACCCAGCTTATTCAAACATTACCTAAATCAGCCCCCAAGTTAATTAATAAAATAACGTGTTCTCCAGCACCCTCTACTAGCCTTCCCACTGCCCCCACCCCAATGATAAAACCTAAACAGATATTTATACTTGGTGACTGTATAATAAAACAATTGGATAGGGCCATCTACAATCCTAACAAAGTCAACTGTACCTGTTCCAGTTTTAGGGTGGCAAAAATATCTGATATTACTACTATGATTCCCAATATCTTACATAATTCTGACCAAAATCCCTTTGTCATTATACACGCTGGTGCAAATGACATACATAGCATAAGCCAAAATAAACTGAAACAAGACATTATTGCACTTAACAACTTACTTGTGGATAAAGGGTGTACTGTTTGTTTTTTGGAGATTTTATCTATCCCTAGAGCTACCCAATCTATAACCTCTAAGATCAAACAAATAAATGATTGGTTACGGAAATGGTGTATCAGTAAGAATATTCCCTGTATAAGGCACTGGGAAAACTCTGTTGACAAATCTCCCTTGTACAGCTGGGATGGTCTGCATCTTAACAGAAGAGGCAGCACTATGTTGGGAAATCTCTATTAAACATCATTAACACCCATTTAAACTGACTAAAAAGGGGGAGAATGGGAAATTTTCCAAGTCTCTAATTCCAGTACCCAGCTCTTTAGAACATTTAAAATTCTGTCCCTGAATGCCCGTTCCTTAAATCTTTCCAAAATTACTGTAATTGGAAGTGAAACGTAAACTGTTAAACGTGGGTATAATTGCAATAACAGAAACCTAGTGGGGCTCATATTCTCAGTGGAAGCAACAAATATCTGGCTATAAACTTTACCATAAAAATAGAGTGGATAAGAAGGGTGGTGGGGTTTGTCTCTATATCAGAGAGGATATCCCCTCTTACAAACTTCCAGCTCTAAATAATTCTGAAAGCATTTGGGTGGCTGTTCAGTTGAAGGAGCTTCATCAAATAATTATTGGCAACTGCTATAACCCCCCCCGATATCTGATTCTTTATATAAGAATGCTTTGTGAAATGATATTGCTCATTTCTCTGATCATAGGAATGTAATAATAATGAGAGATTTCAACATGCCACACATAGATTGGTCCACTAATACAAGTAAAAGTAAACAGGATACTGACTTTTGTCAGTATTAACAGATAATGGTCTATCACAACTCATCTCTTCCCCTGCTAAAGGAATTAATATTCTCAACCTTCTTATTACGAACAAGAGTCATAAACTCTCCAACATCCAAATTTTGGACCCATTGGGGAATAGTGACCACTATTCAATTTTGTTTGACCTATTGGGAGATCATTATAGTTTTAAAAACAAGTCAACATATAAAAACTATGATAGTACTAATTTTAATACCATCATTGATAAAATCAGTAACATACAGTGGGAAAAGGCTTTCCAGGGACTTTCAACTAATAAGGCATGGATCCCATTAAAAAACTTAATTAAGTCCCTTGAAGATAAATATGTATCTACAAAAAGCAAATATAATAAAAAGGGCAGGATTACCAAATGGCTGAATAAATCCATTAGAACACAAATTAATAATAAGAAAAAACTCTTAAAAAACTCAAATCTGGTCAATATAAGGGCAGCAGTGTAGTTTTCACTGAGCATAAAAAATCTTTACATAAATTGAAATATATAATTAAGCAAGCCAAAATGAAAATTGAATTTAAATTGGCTCATACAAAAGATGGCTACAAAGCACTTTTTTCTTATTTAAATAATAAAAAGGGTAATTCACGTAAGGTAGGGCCACTTACGCATAATGGTACTCATATGAAGTTAGACTCTGATATGGTTAACCTTTTCAATGCATACTTTTGTTCAGGCTTCACTAGAAAAAAAAGCTCCAATCCCCTTATAAAAAGTTCTGGGCCTCATTTGGAACCAATCCAGACATATAACATTAATGTTTCAGATATTATACCACTTCTTAAATCATTAAAGAAAACTACACACCCTGGACCCGATCAAATCAATGCCAGATTCCTTATTGAAACTGCTGAGGTATTAGCTATTCCATTGGAAATAATTTTCAATAAATCTTTTCATAAAGCAGAAATCCCCGCTGATTGGTTGACAGCATTTGTTACCCCAATTCATAAAAAAGGTAGTAAGTCTAATGTTCAGAATTATCACCCTATTAGTCTTACATCGATTATTTGTAAAATTATGGAAAAAATGATAAAATAAATTCTTGAAAAAGAAATTATAGAACTTAACATTAACAATATCACACAGTATGGGTTCAGAACCAGTCACTCTTGCACTTCAAACTTGTTATCATTTTATAATAACATTCGTCAGGGCCTTGACAATAAACACCAGCTAGATGTTATTTTGCTGGACTATAACAAGGCCTTTGACAAAGTCCCTCATGGTAACCTTATTAAAAAAATGGAATCCTTGGGCATTTCCTACCAACTAGCTAATTGGCTAACTGCATGGTTGACCAATAGATCTCAGAGAGTTGTCTTAAACGGCTGCTCTTCTGATCCAGGTGCAGTTACTAGTGGGGTTCCACAGGGCTCAGTGTTGGGCTCAATTCTGTTCAACATCTACATTAGTGATATGCAAATAACCACCAAGAACTGGCTATCCAAATTTGCAGACGATTCAAAGCTTGGGGGTCCTGTGAATAATCAATTAGATTCTGACTCACTCAAATTAGATTTGCAGCAGGTTGAAAAATGGGCCATTGACAACAACATGGACTTTAAAATTTTTGGGCTGGCAGTATAGCCTAGAGGTTGGAGGAATGAGGTGTGAACAAGCTTGGTACATCCAGCAGACCAGACCTGAGTTTGATTCTCACAACCTCCACTTGCATACTGTGTGACTCTGAGCAAGTCACTTAACCACCCAGTGCTCCCAGGTCACCCCTGAAAACGGGATCCATACGGTTGCCCGGCATGACGTTGCCCGACAAGCAGTAAACCGACACCAATTACCCGACATGTGCTTTCCCCATGAAATAATTTCCCGCTTGACATTTTCCCAACCAGGTTTAACTAAACTTTTAATCAAATTCCAATAGTGCTTGGGTTGGTTGTATTCTGAATCGTCTGTCTATAATAGCTCACTTTTAATTTATTTCTAACATGTTTAAATTGTTCCCAGATTATTTTATCCAGAGTCTTATTTGCAGCTTTCCATAATCCGTCCTTCTCTTTAAGTAATTTCTTTACAGGTTCAGTTAACCATGGTAGATTTGTTTCTTTGCTCTCTTAGTGGGGCACACTTATTACAGGCATTTAAAAATGTCTCTGTAAGTTCATCTACTGCCAATTTAATATTTGTGATTAACGCTACTCTCTGTATACATTTATTATTTAGTTCTTGTGTAAGAGCTGCTGGACTATAATTCACAAAGCTTCTCTTGATAATTTTAGGGGAGATAGGATTGGTTGTTTTTAGCCCTGCTAAATTAATTTTACAAGAGATGACACTATGGTCCCCTAAATTTGGTGGGTAAACTTCCTTCATTATTAACTCCATATCAGGAGTTACAAATATCAAGTCCAGTATATTATACAGAGTCAGGAAATGTCTTCGATCACAGCCACCCCCACCTAAGTGAAACCTTGTACTCCACTACTGCCCTGGCCACTCTCCATAACCGAGCACCAGCGTATGCCCTACAAGAAACACTAAATCTTTTATTTTCCCTGTGTTTTCCTCTTGTTAACCCTCTTTACTGATGTAGGGACACTGCTGAATAATCTGATTTAAGTATAAAAATGTTATTCCCCCTCAGACGTGTAGGTTTGAATCAAAAAAAGGTTTTGGAGCAACAGTACAACAACAACAAAAAAATGTTTCTTTTTTCCAAAAATTAGTTTCAGCTACAGTTAATATAAATATCAGCATACCTGTTAAATCCACTTTTCTATGTAGGGACGCTGCTGAATAATCTGATTCAGTTGCAGTTAAAGATCGCTTTTGCGATGAAACTGCATTTCGGCGAAAGGTACTGTTAGCGACAGGGGGTTGTATTTTGCAATGGGTGGGGGGTACACTGTGGAGTAAATGGGGGGTAAATGAGGTTTTATTGTATTTCTTTAAACTGATTATTTTAGGTAGCTCTTTGTACAGTAAAGCACTGTGTGTATCAGCAAATATGATATTAGCTTGTGTGAAATATAATGAATATCACTGTAAGAAACTTTGAATTCAATGGCAGAGGGAGAAGGTTCAAGCTGCTTTCCATTTGCATACCCAACATTAGCAAATCACAGAACACTATTTGCATCATACATTTTGCAGTTTCGAGCAAACAATGTTCAGGAAAACATCGCGTCGGCAAATAAAATTGTGGGAAATAGATCGTGGGCAATACAGAGTCGGGAAAAGTTATGCCAAGCAATCATACTAGACCCCTGAAAACAGGCACTTCTGCCTAGTGGGCCTTATCCAGTTACCAAAGACTAAAGAAAAAAAAAACATTGAAAAGTGTGTGGTTTTCCACTTTGGGACTCATAACCCCAAAAACAAATATTATATTAATAATGCTCTGTTGAAATCCACTGACTTGGAAAGGGACCTGGGTATATTAGTTTATTCAAAACTTACACCAGCTGACCACTGTATAAAAGTGGCCAATTTAACAAATGGGCTACTCAGACAAATTCAGTGCTCCTTTGTCACTAAAACTGCACAATGTATGATTACTTTTTATAGAACTTGTGTCAGACCCTTTATTGACTATGGGTCCCCTTTTTGGAGCCCTTACCTTAAGTCAGATATTGACCGACTGGAGAGAATGCAAAGACATGCAACTAGGATGGTCCCAAGATTAGCAAACAGGCCTTATCAATCAAGACTTATTGCTATGGGCTTACATTCTTTACATAGTAGAATTAGAGGGGACCTACTTTTAATATATAAGTCACAAAAAAATGTTAGATCCCATGAATAAATGTGGACTCGTTCCTGACACCAGACGAATTGTTGCTAGATGTCACACCAAGCAACTCATTGTGTCAAAGGCAAGAACTAATCTTAGACTTAATTTCTTCTCAGTGAGGGCACCTCGACTATGGAATAAACTAAGGTAGGAATTAGTAGATTCTGGCAATATTGAAGCATTTAAAAAGGGACTCAACAACTGGTTAACCCAGACTCACTTAATGTAAATTGTGCCCACACAATGTGGAGGAAAATCTAGATAGGCCTCGGCCTTCTTTTTTCCAGATAAACCTAGTAAACCTAGTAACCTTCATGCACAAGAACATAGCAACTCATTACATCAATGTCTCAGATTATATTTTTGTGTAAAACTTATTTCAGAACATCATAGCATGTAAAATGTATTTCCTTTTGCCTAAATGTCTTAACCTACTGTATATACCCAAGCTTTGTAATTACAAGTCAAGCTCACTATGTTACTACTCAACGCATTAATCAAACAATTGTGTATATACTGAAGAAATGTATAAGTTCTTCAGGAAAAGATTGGGATGTAAAGTTACCACTAATATTAATGGCCATACGAGCTACTCCAAATAAGTCTACAGGTGTGTCTCCTTTTAAAATGATAACAGGAAGACATATGATTTTACCTCTACAACTCCTGTATACTACAGGAAATGTAAACTCAGCAAGTGCCACTACAGCAAATGAATATGTAACCCATTTAAAACATATTTTGCAAGAAACCTTTGCATTTGTCCAAAAAAACTTAGAGAAAAGTGTTGAGGCTTCTAAGTCATATTATGACAGAAAAAATAAACTGAAAGAGTATCAAATTGGTGATAAAGTGTTTTACTTTAACCCTTTAACTGCTGGTCACTTTTAGTAATTTTGACCCCCTGCTGCTGGCGATTTTGCTTGAATTTGGATCCTAAAAGTACAGCCTTATATATTTTTCTGTTTATGAGATATCCTAATTAAATTTTCTTTGTATGATGTTAGGATCCATAGCTACACACAGTACTAGTTTTGTTTTTCCATTGTTAATGGTAAGTGAATAACCTAATCTAAAAATAAATAAAAGAGGTGTCAGCGTGGCTGACTTGCACCTAAAAATCGCTGGCATCCGAGTGCAGTATTGAGGGGTGCTGTACTGCTGGGGTGTGCCGTCCTTCTGATGAGATGTTAAACTGAGGTCCCTTCTGCCCATCCTGGTGTTGTCCTGGTGGGTGTCCAGGTGGAAGTAAAAGAACCCAGGGCACTCTTCACAAAGAGTAGGGAACATTCTCGGTGTCCTGGCCAACATTCCCCTTCCCATAAACTGGTTCATGCAATTATCCAGGCTGTGTGTGGGTGATGATGTGCGATATGGCTGCCACCACACATTCAGTCACTTCACTACCAGTCTAGCATTGCTTGTAAAGCGCTTTGGGATGTATGAAAAGTGCTATATAAATGTTGATTCTTCTTCTTCTTCTAAAATAAAGCTATTCTCAAAAATATTTTTTTTTTTGTGTCCTGAGACAAAGGTTGAGAATAAAAGCCCACAGAAAGTCACATGAAGGTTTACATAAATGTCTGGATGTTATTTAAAGAAATAAGAGCAATATTTCCCTGATATATATATTTTTTTGCACCTCACTACATCACTGTAGTGTGTGTATTTATGGAAAGAAAATCAGGCAAATTTTGAAATTATTTCATATGATGAAACAGCACTGGAAGAGTCAAGGGCAGAGGCAGGCAAAACAATGAAAAATGCAAGACAAGTGTGTGTTGTAGTTGTGGACTGCTGTAAGGGTGGTAAAGGCACTGAATATGATAATAGTGTCAGTCATATTATTTTTTGTTTTACTGTCCTGAACTGTTATTCTTCACATTACTCTGAAGTCGAAGATGATTCTTTGTCCGGGATTCCATAATCCTTCACTTTGTGGAATCTGAAACACCTTCCAAAGCAAAGTGGAACATTGCAGTCAGGACAGTAGTAATGAGTCTCAGATGCTCCACCACGTGATCCTCTTTTATGTTTAGATCCACTGGTTGTTAGGGCATGTGAGGCCTTGACTGAGCAAACCCTGCAAAGTCTGGTTGGGTTCTTCTTTTTTGTTGTAGGAGGGATTTTAGCAGGGAAGTGTGTACCAGTAAAGCATACCTCTGTCTCTGCACTCGACACATATCTTACATTTGCAGTACTATTTCACCGGTAAGCTTCTGCATGCTGTTCTATGAGCTTTGCAACATACTGATAGTGAGTGCTTTTACCACCCTTATGCTTGCAATGCTTGCAGATCACAAATGAATTAAAAACTGAGATATCTACTAAGTGGAAAAACATTTTTTGTACCATTTTCTTGTTTTTCTGACACATACATCAGCTGGTCACTAACATCCACAGGTCTTATTATTGTACTGCAGCACAGCATCTAGTTTGATCTTTGGGGTTCCATTGTGCTTGTTGCCACATGATACCATGGCCCCCTGATGCACAGTGGTCAACATGTATACAGTCTGAGTTTTCTTTGGTCTTGCATGCCACATGATGGCTGTCATTTTGGGACAGTCATCCGCCACTAGAGAAATACTATCCCCTACATCCAGCTGTGCCTCTCAAAACTGTTGTGGCAGTCCTAATCAGGCTTTTTTGACAGTTCCACAGAACTCAGTTTCAAGGTCCTGTAAGTGTCGAACAAGCTTGGGTCTAGAGTAGAACCTGTCTGTAAACAATATATACCCCTGACCGGCAAGTTCAACCAATAACTTAATTACGATATCATGTGTTGTTTGCCCTGTCATTGTAGTCGATGCATCATTCCTGACCTCTGCTGTTACTTTGACATTATTGAAAGCAAGTGTATGAGCATTTAATTCAAAATTTTCTTCAGCACTGTGTGTGATGGTCTGGTCAACTGTAACATTTTGTGCAATGTTTTCACCAGCGTACACCATGAAATTCCACACATACACTCCCATCCCAACATTATCTGACTAGTCTTCACACAATTCATATGTTTCTATGCCAAATCTTGACCGTTTCAAGGGCATATATTGTTTGAAGCCGAGACGGCCTTTGAATAATAGAAGTGATTCATCAATGCTAATGTATTGGTCAGGGGTATATGCTGTCATAAACTTGTTCTGTAAGAAATGTAATACACTCCATATTTTCCTTAACTTGTCAGGTGATTCCATGCATATATCATTATCCACAAAATATAGGAATTTTAGTATGTTCAAGAACCTGTCTCTGCTCATGAGTGAGTGCACAATAGGTGTGGAGAGGAATGGGTTAGTGGACCAGTAATCAGATAATTGTTTTTTTCATCAACCCAGTCAACATGAAAATACTAAGGAACACATACATCTCAGAATGACTGACTGGTTTCCAGGAAGAAGAACGAGAAAATTCAGACTGACTTTCATTCATCAGAAATTCATCAGAAATTGTTTGGCATATCAGTTTGTTTCTGTACAAATGTAATGTTGTCATTACCATCAATGTCTGACTCTGAGAAGATTTTAAAACACTCCAGTGGTGTAGGATTATCAGACAAAGGGACATTAATACTCGGTGATCTGGTGAACTCAAAAGGTTCTACCTGTTGTTCATTTTCATGCCACATAATTTCATCCACGCTTCTCTGATTAGCCCATATAGTATGTGTAGCTAAATTTCTCTGGGCTTGTCCACTGCCTCTTCCTCATCCGTGGCCTCTTCCTCTCCCTCAGATACTTATTGCACCCCTAGTCTTGTTTCCTGCTACCTCATCCCTCCTGTCTACTGAGACTGACTCTTCGTCACTTGTGGAGTCCCATACCCATTCACTCTCTGAGCTTTCTTCTTTGTCACTAGCTGTGCTTTCTTCCCTAACAGTTTGCATATCAATATCTGAAAATGTTACTTCTACTGTTTCCCTTGATGTCATTTGCTGCACTTCGGTAGACACTGACGAACAACTGTCAACTGCAGTTTGTTGATTTATGCCATACACTGTGCCTTGCCCTCATGTTGTTTTTACTGCCTCGTCCCCTGCCATTTTCAGTACTGCTCAAATGTTTAATTAGCCTGCCTCTATGTCTCATAGCTGGGTTTGTTTTGCCATCTTTATTTTGCCTGCCTTGACATGTTGTACTTTCTGCAACATTCTCATTATTTCACCTGCCTTTCCCCCTTCCACGTCTAACAACTGCATTATTTTTTCATACCCTGCCTCATCCTCTTGCATTTGTCCTGCCTTGTCCTTTTACATTTGTGCTGCATTTATTGGCCCTGCCTCGTCCAGTCGTGCAGGTCTCTGATAGCCCAGATTCGGTGTTTGAGTCTGATTCTGAGTCACTGCTTGTGACCCTAGCGGAGTCGGTGTCTGTGAATATTTCATCTAGTGCATGACTCACTGTGAACCTTATTTTTGACATGGCAGACTCAGTTGTACTCAGAATTTTCCAACAATCAAGATAAACACCAGACTAGATATAATTTATTTGCTCCGAGTGATTTTCTTAAAATAGGGACAGTTTTTTCTGTCAGAAATAAAATCTTATGCCAACAAGATAAACACCAGACTAGATAGAATTTATTTGCTCTGAGTGACTTTCTAAAAATAGGGACAGTTATCCCTGTCAGATATAAAATCTTATGCCAACAACATAAACACTGGACTAGACAGTTTTCCCTGTCAGAAATGCAGGCTGGAAGCTTGAAATTGGAGATATTCACCAGGCAATAAGTAAGCCTCTGCCTTGCTCTGACGGTATCCCACACAGAACAACACACCACTGAGTCATTTAAATTGAAAGTAAACATGGTAAATGTAGCCAGATGAAATACTGCTGTTTCCTTGTGATCCTGACTAAAGTATGTCAGGAAAATACAGAAAAGCCTATTCCCTTTTTATTATTTATGCTGCAGGATGTAATTTTATTTTGCGTAAAACAAACAAATGGGCACTAACAAAGCCTCTGCTTTTCACTGACAGTATCCCACAAAGAACAACACAAAACTGAATCACTTCAATTGAAAGTAAACGTGGTAAATGCAGCCTGATGAAAAACTGCTGTTTCCTTGTGATTCTGACTGCAGTCTGTCAGGAAAATATATATAAGCCTATTCCCTTGTTATTATTTATACTGCAGGATGTTATTTTCTTTTGTGAAAAACAAACAAATAGGCAACTGCAACAAGGAAGCAAGAGGAATACCAGACAAACAGACACCTCGTGGTTCTGTCTCTAGTCTTACAGGATTAGACAGAACCCTTTCCCCCCTCTAAACTGCATGGAGCGCCAAATCAAGTGCATTCAGAGACATACCGTGGTGAAAACTGATGTGACAGCCTAATACCTATGCCTTAAGCTTATGCTTAATATGTATACCATTGAGGAAAGGAGGGAGAGAGGGGACATGATGTAAACTTTTAAGTACCTCAAGGGAATTAACAAAGTCCAAGAGGGTGGCATCTTTCAGAAAAAGAGATGTCCAATAAGAGCATCCATTGTATGGAACACCTTGCCACAAGAATTGGTAGAGGCAACTAGTGCCACTGTGTTTAAAAACAAATTCGATGTTTGGTTGAGGGATAATAGATAAATAATGGAGGCAGTATAGCGCAGTGGTCTAAGGCTCTGAGCTGCAAATCTGGTGACATCCAGCAGACCAGACCTGGGTTTGAATCCCACAGCTTCCACCTGCATACTGTGTGACCCTGAGCAAGTCACTTAACCTCCTTGTGCTCCCAGGTCGCTCCTCTGAAAAAGCTTGAAGCTTAGTGTGCTATACCTGTTTAAACAACTAAATAAAAAAAAATAATGTCCCACATAGTGTGGGGAACAGTCTCAATGGGCTCTGGCCTTCTTCTGTTCTTTCATGCCAAATAATACCAAGTAATAGTAAAAGTAAGACTAGGGGGCACAATTTGAAGATAGAGGGGGGACGGCTCAGAGGTAATGTGAGGAAGTATTTTTTTCACAGAGAGGGCTGTGGATGCATGGAACAGCCTCCCTGAGGAGGTTGTGGAGTCAAGAACAGTGGGGGACTTCAAGAATGCATGGGACAGACATAAGGCAGTCCTGGTGGGAGGTAGGAGGAAGTAAGCTGTTGGTTAACTAGGATCTGCAGCTTATCTGTTAGGTAGGAAAATGGGCAGACTGGGTGGGCCAAGCAGTCCTTATCTGCAGTCAAATTCTATGTTTCTATGTTTTGTACATGTCACTACAAAAGGCTAGGTTGCATGACACATGGCCACATGACATGACTTTGACAGGTCACATGTGGCCATGTGTCACACTAAGGCTGTCACAACAGAAACAGGCACCAAACTCACAGCAATCAACAGTTCCTCTTAAACATAAGTAAACTCGGCACCCACTGTAGCGCTACACCGCGAGTGCCCCGAGTATACTTGGCACCCACGGGCAAAGGGTCAACTACAGTAGGGATAAAACCAAGGTCAAAAAGTTTCTTCCAAGTTGGTAAAGACCCTTTGTGATCACTGAAAAAATCTCACCTGTAGCATATCAAATTGAACTAAAGCAGAAAAAACACTGGAGAGGCAGTACCTAAATGGATTCATATTAATCAGTTGAGGCAATATTGTGAATGCAACAAAACACTGGAAAATATTCTGAATGAATCTAAAAGTGGTGATCAGGAATTAGAGTCTAGTTAAAATGTTAATTGTCATACTGATCTTTGAAATTGATGAGTAAAAGAAAATGTGTTGTATTTGTAAACTGTTTAACCATGTAAAAGATTGTTACATGATTTAAAAGTGTACATAGTTGTAATCACATTTAATCACGTTTGTTCACATAGTGCTGTACATATTTCTATGACAAAAGGTACATCTCCAATGATGTCATCTAGTGATATCACATCTATGATGTCGCACCCGATAATGTCATATGTGATGATGTAATGCGCTGATAATGTCATGTTACCACATGATGACGCAGCTTTGTGTTTTATATTTGATTTTCCCTGCGATGCTTAGATTATATACCCTATATGGTATGATTATAGTTTTGAATTACAAAATTCATTTGGGGGTGCATTTTTAATTCAAAAGGGGGGAATGTAGGAACAAAACTAATTTGATTAAAAAATTAGTATTATTATCATATTATTATCCTATTTTTATTAATTATTAATTGCTATTCTATATTCTTATATTGGCTTAATTATTAAGTACTATGAATGTTTATGGTTAAATTAATATCTAAATAAACTCAAAAACAAGGACAATGCTGCTTAAGGCTTAAATACTGAAATGGAGTAATAATGCCATGAACAAAAAGGGGATATAGCATACATGAGACAACTTTAGAAAAACAATTGTCCAGTGGAGTCTCTGTTTAAATTGGGAGCTTCCCCACTGGCCTCTCTTCCAAGGGCTGGTAGAAGTGCCTGAAGCTGAGACTAAGAGATTATTGCCATGGAAACTTGACATGATATATGAACAACCCCTCTAATGATATGAGTCTTGATTGTTTACCTAACAGCAACACCTAGTCGCTTCTGTTGTAAGCATTCTTAATGAACTACAAGCAGCATGGTGTCATGCCTCATTAGACACAGAGAAAGAAAACACTTCTTCTAGGAAGATTTTTTTTTAAGTTATAGATTATGGGAAAATGACAGATAAGCAATACATACATCCTTTTGAATTAGAAAGTATGTACTTCTGAAATCTGTAAATATTTTTTAGATATCTACAAAATACAAAGTTTTATAAGGTTTTTTATAAATTACAGATTTTAGATTAGAATTAGCACTATCACATTTAGACTTAAACAAATCCTAATGTTGAGCTACATCTAAAAATATAGGTTTTAAGTTTGTGTCAGAATGTGCATAGATGCAAGAAAGGAAAATAGTTTTATACAAAAAACATTGTCTTAGACTAAAGCCATTTCTAAAAAAATTATTTCTGGGAGGTGATAATTGTCATCATACATAATCTGCAAGGACCAATCAGCGTCTGGTGATGGTGTCATCTGATGTAGAAATATATAGGCAAATTAAGACCAACCTACCTCAGAACTGCTTGATCCTTCAGTGGGTGAGGACCTATGTTGGCTGCCTTGACAATTGTGGTGGTCTTGGAACTTGAACTAGGCCAGAAGTCTAAAGCCATGCCGGCTTGGAACCAGTATTTGGGTAGAGCCATTGCACCCACAAAGGGGTGCTAAAGACAAGCTTGAAAGCCTGCACCATCTTGCAACAAAGTCCAGCTACTAAAACTGTTACAGGAAGGACTCTTTCCAATACTGGATGAAGCAAGGCGTATGTTTACATACAGAAAATCTGGACTAAGGTAATGTTTTGGAATTTCTGCTAAAAGCCTGGACAAGAGACTGACTTTGGAATTTACCAGCCAGCAAGCCTGCAGGGCTATTGGATAGCAGTGAGTCCAGAGTTGCAGGTTCAAGAGCAGACATGAACTGAAACAGGAAAAGGTCACAGAGTCCAGTTACCAAATCAATTTTGCTGTCCACAAGGAAATATCTTCCTACAAACTGTTGTGCTGCTGAACTGCTAAAATCTTACTGTCTGATTTTTCCTGCAAAATCGTGATAAGTGACTTTTGATGATTCCTGACATCAAGCAAGAAGGATCCAGCCTGCATTGCTTCATTGATGTAAGAAGATGTTACATTTCCAGGTTTGAGGGGGAAAGACTGAAGACTACAACCAAGCTAAACCAATGAAGGACTTTTATCATCCAAAATCAAAATTTCTCACCAAGATTTTTTTTGTATACTTTATTTATGTCAGCAATACAGAGATGTTACAACAAGCAGCAAGAAATTACAAAGTGGTAAAGACACACCATCATTGGTAATACTATATTAAAATCAATACAGTCAAAGATTAGCAATATATAATGCATTATACCTAGTGACACTTTGGCATGGAACTATCATAGTCTGTTTTAATGGATATAAGATTAATGTCTGGACTCCTTCCATTACTAAAACAGGTTTGGGTCAAAAACAAGGGCAAGATATAGGAACAGCATTACATACAAGCTTAGAACTGGCATTTTAAAAATTCAGAAACCAAGACTGAGTCAAGGCCTCCTCCACTGGGGACTACATATCTATAAATATACTCAGTTGTCCCCTGACTGTATATTGTGTTCGCTCATATTTCATACAGTCTAAGAGGGAATTAAGCCATTTGGAGAAAGTAGGAGTGGCAGCTGGTCTCCAATGGGCCAGCACCTTCAGACCCACAACATTGCCCAGTCACACCAGGGCAAATGAATGTTCTGCCCCATACTCCCCCATGGGGTGAGACCCAGCAGGATCTCCACAGGATCCAATCTGAGGGGGATCCCTACTAGTCCGGATAGGATCTCATGGATTCCCCTTCAAAAGCTCTGTACCCAGTGGCGTTGCCACACCATATGATAAAATGTCCCATTATGTACCTGGCATTTAGGGCAGAGCAGAGAGTCATCAGAGTTTATTATGTGGGCCAACCAAAGGGTATGATGTGTCCTATGGAGAACATTATACTGGATAGGCCTAACTCTGTTATTAACTGAACATCTAGTATTATTATTCAATATTGCAATCCAGTCCCCTCCTGTCAACCCATCAGGGTATAGGTTAGCTTCCCATTTTTCTTTTGTCACCTTCATATGGTTAGGCAAGACCCCCATCAACAATCTATACATTCTTCTCGGAGGTTTAAAAGTCAGATCTTTGTGCTGTCCCCAGAACATCTCCTCCAGGGGGGAGTGGGACACCCACCCACCCCTTTCCCTCTCTGTTAAGGGTTCTGTTAATTATCTTCCTCAGCTTGTCATACAGGGGTAAGTGAGAGCATTAAGTGTGTGGTCTGTCACCAGGTCCTTAAATGGGAGAAGTTTCCCTTCTCATAAATCATGTTGTAATAGGAGTAAACCCTTTGCAGCCCAGCTTTTTTAACATGGTTCTATCCCACAGCGGCAGTCCTCCTTCCTGCTGTAGTAACCTACTTATAGAACAGTCAGGGGATAAACCTCCTCTCACCTCAATCATCTCATGGGCCATTTTCCAGGATATAACTGTGGTCCTAGTACAAGGATTAGATGGGACACTTAGAGAATCCACTCTCCCACATTGGGCCAATCTTCCATGGTATAGAGAGGACCCAGAAGGCCTCTCTATCCCCACCCAGACCAGCTGTTCTGTGGGGATTTTTAACATGTCCTGGATGTGGGCTACCTGTGCTGCCACCCAATAATGTCACACGCTGGGAAGCCCCAGGCCCCCTTTCCTCTGAGGGAGCCACACAAGAGTTTTTTTAAATCCTATATCTTTTATTATTCCAGAGCAGCTGAGTAATAGCTCCCTCTATACTTTTAATATATTTGAGTGGAATTTTCAGAGGAACCATTTGAATAAATATAAGTATTGAGGCACTATAGACATTTTAATAAGGTTCACTCTCCCTAGGAGGGTCAATGGTAAAGCCCCCCAAGTTGTACAATCTTCCTTAATTTCGGATGTCAAACCTTTCATATTAATTTTCACCAGGGTGGAAAGCTTAGATGGGATCTGAATGCTCAGGTATTTCAACATTTTAGTCGGTCGAACCAGGGTCTGGGCAATAGTAATAGGCATCCTCTCTCCCCCCCAAGGGCATTCATTCACACTTACTCCAGTTAATCTTATGACCTGAAAGGGGTCCATATCTCTCAAATAACTTGGTCAGCCCCAGCATTGATTTCTGAGGAGAGCTAGGAAAAATAAGCACATTGTCTGCAAAAAGTGATGTCACATGTTGTGTTCCCTTCCACTGAAATCCCTTAATATGAGCATTGGATCTAATACTTTGTGCCAGGGTCTCAATTGTGAGTACATAAATTAAGGGGGATAAGGGACATCCCTGCCTTGTTCCTCTTGTCAAAACAAAGGGGGTGGAGATAATATCATTGGTAAGCATTTGGGCATGAGGTAACAGATACAATGCCTCCAACCATTTCATCATGAGGGGACCCAGACCAAATTTCTGCAGGACAGCCGACATAAAAGGCCACTCAACTCAGTCAAAGGCCTTCTCTGTCTCTAATGCCAGATGGCCCCAGGCCCCCTCCTTGCCCAATTATACATGATGTTCAACACACGTCTGATATTGTGTTTTACCTGCCTGCCTTTCATGAAACCTTCCAGGTCTGGATGGACAAGTTTGGGGAGAATGCATTCCAACCTGGTCACCAAAACTTTGGCTAGGATCTTAAAATCTGAATTAAGTAATGGCACTGTGCGGTATGAGGAAAATTTCAAAGGATCTTTCCCTGGTTTTGGCAGGACTGTAATAGTGGCAAGGCACTGTGAAGGGGACAATACTCCAGCCTTCTGGGACTCAGCTATTGCATCCGGCATCAAGTGCCCCAATTCCTCCTTAAGCAATTTATAAATTTCTGCTGGTAACCCATCAGGACCCAGGGCCTCCCCTCTCCCAGCTCTCCACACAACTGCTTTCAATTCCTCCATAGTAATAGGAGAGTCAAGTCTTGCCATGTCCGCCATATCGACCATAGGCAGTGGAACCTCTTTTAAGAATTCTTCTGGATTGGCCCCCTGTGGAAACTCAGAAGTGTACAGGTGGGAGTAATAAGCTCTAAAAGCATCATTGATTTTTGTTGGTCATATGTCACCACTCCCCCCCGCCTCCACTCCCATGATGGACCTCTCCACCCTTTGCCTCTTAACCATATTTGCTAACCACTTCCCCACTTTGTCCCCTTCGGAAAAAGAGGAGGAC
The DNA here is from genome assembly GCA_016271365.2 of Neoceratodus forsteri. NCBI lineage: Eukaryota > Metazoa > Chordata > Ceratodontiformes > Ceratodontidae > Neoceratodus > Neoceratodus forsteri. Next base: position 68,840,320 of record CM028133.1, read on the forward strand.
TTAGTTAGAATAAGAGCTCTCTCTATTTTTTGGTTGGAGACTCAGTTCAGTTTACCTTTCAACGTTTTAAGCTCTGTCAACTTGGATCTATCCTGTGAGGACATAAGTTCCCCCTTCAACTTTTGAATTTGGCTTTGAGGGATTGTTTCCTTTTGAGGCTTGACTTCTTGTATGAAGAGTAGGAAATGGTCTCACCCCGTATGGATGCTTTGAGAGTGTCCCAAACTATCCTAATATCTGTGTCCCCTTGTCTGTTTATGGTAACACAGTCAGCCACATGTTGTTTTAATTGTAGGAGAAATTGTTGATCCACCAGAAGGGTGGGGTCCATGTGCCAAATCGGGGTCATCCTGGGTTTCACCTTCCCCTCCAGCACCACCAGTAATGGGACATGGTCCGAAATAACTATCGGGCCATATGAGGCCTCTGTAATGTCTCCTATCCTGGATTTAGTTAGAAATAAATAATCTAGTCTGGTATATATTTTGTGGGTGTGAGATAAGAGCAAGAATTCTTTAGTGGAGGGGTAATGAAATCTCCAGGCCTCATGAAGGGCTCTGCCTTCCATTAGGTGGTGAAGCGTTTTAACACTCCATGGAACTGAGCCCCTCCTCATCCCAGAATGATGTAATTGTGGGTCCCAGTAGGTGTTCATATCCCCTCCCATTATTATATTGTCTGGGAATGGCCCTAACACAGTTTCCAAATGGACGAGTATGTTAGGCCCATAAACTGAAACCAGTGTTGTGGGTTTACCCCCCCATCTTGACCACTGCTATGACATACCATCCCTGGGTGTCCATCATAGTAGAGAGAACCCTATGAGGAAATCCCAGTCGAATCCAGATGGCCACTCCTCGTGCCTTAGAGGTAAAGGGAGATGCCACCAGCTTGCTCCCCCAAGAGTTACTCAGCCTCTCTAGTTCCTCCCTAGTAGAATGGAGCTCCTGCAGAAACATGATATCATCTTTCATTTTTTTTAATTGGGTCCACACCCGCTTCCTTTCAATCACTGTTTGTAGCCCATTAACGTTCCATGTTGCCAAAGTTATCTTATCCATATTTCCCGGAAAACCCAATGCAGTCTGTCAAACCAACGACAACTACAAAGCCCAAAAGCACCTTTGATTGCTGAAAAGCTTTTTTGTTTTTTATATAACCCCTGACTTGAGACTCCTTTCCGTCCCTCCCTAACAGAAAGGAACATTATAACTATAACATTGACCTTGAACAGTTTCCCCAACTCCCATTCCCTCCCACTAATCTACTTAACACCAACATACCTCCAAAACAACTTTATTACTCCCCTCGACCCCATTAAACAAAGATACTAAGAACCTCCCTCTTCTTCTCATGGACTGAGCATCCAGTAACCAAAATGCATGTTCCCCCTAAAAAAAAAGAAAAAAAAAAGCAAGAACTAAAAATTATAATGGCAAAAGCTAGCACCGGGGGGGGGGGAGGAGTTACTTCTCTGCCTCTGTCACCAGAGGGCTACTCAAGAGAGATAAAATAAAACCTCTTCACCATGGGAGCGCCAAGGTAGTTGCTGCCTCTCACTGTAAGACTGTTGGGAGCAGTTCCTCCCCCCTTCATGGATGGTACAGCTTTAACTCAAGTGCTCTTCCTTGAAAATAAAAGATTCAAAGCTCCCATGTATGACACTTTGTTAATAAACCCAAAAATATGTGAACACTCTCTTGCCCAGCTCTCTCCCTCCATGGAGTTAGTAAACAAGCACAACTGGGCTTATTCCCCAGAATTACTGACTAATACGCTGATCTCCCCACCTCATCACACAACATGCAGTGCCCTCCCGCATCCCAAACACCAGGGAGCTGCTTTTTGGCACTCCAAGTCTCGGGCATATTCCAAAGCAGCTGTTGGGTCTGTAAAGGCCTTTGTGTTACCTCCTGGTGGTCTGATAATTAAGCAGGCAGGGTAGGAGCTATTAAAAGGACAATCAATGGACTGCAGCATTCGTCAAACTTCTGCAAATGCCCGCCATTGTATTTGGAGCTGACAGGAGTAGTCTGGAAATAAACTCACATGCCTCTGTTGTTCCAGAATAACTCCCTTCTTCCTCATTGCATCAAGGACCTGAACCGTGTCCTGGTAGTGTAGAAACTTAATGATGATGTGTCTGGGCTTCTGATCTGGGGATGGCTTAGGCCCAGGAGAACTGTGTGCCCTCTGGATCTCTAAGGTAATGTCCTGCGGTAATTGTAACATTATCTTAAGCCAAGTTTGTAAGAAGTTTGAGCAGTCTTTCCCCTCCAGCCCCTCAGGGAGGCCTATTATTCTGATTTTGCACTGGCGCTCCCAGTTCTCCTGGTCGTCTATTGCCTGCTTTAAGAACTCGATCTCTCTGAGGGCTTTGGTGAGATTAGTCACTTGGGAACTCGATCTGTCTTCTTGGTCACTAAGACATTGTTCTGGAGGAGTCATGTGATGCAGGTTCTAGGGTAGACATCTTTTTCGGCACTCCGTGCAAGCGGTGCTATAAATTGTAAAATCTAACAGAACCTAATACTTACTGCCATTTAAAAAACAACAAATTAACTTTTGGATAAAGGCAAGATGTCATTGGAAACTGCCCGAATCGAATTTGAGCAGAAGGATTTAAGCATTTCATCTGTGCTGGAGGAACCAGACGAGGATCCACTGCCATCCCTGGAAGCAAAAACACCCCATCAGAACAATTCACCTACCCAAGCCCAGGGCCCTATCCAGGATACAACAACTATATCACAGATAGCCCTGGAAATAACCACAATTAAAACAGCAGTCTTCACGATCCTGGAAGATCTCAAAGAAATGAAACCTGCCATGAAAGAAATAGCCCGCAGAGTGGAAGACGCTGAAATCTGTATTTCCTCAGTTGAAGACAAACAAGCCAAGATGGAGCCAGCTACTGTATTGATAAACTGTAGACTGGGGAAATTAGAAGATAAAACAGACGACCTAGAAGGTCGTAGCAGACAAAGCAACTTGGTACTGCTCGATCTGCCAGAGGGACAAGAGGGCCCCAATACAGTGAAATGTCTTCAAAAGTTTTGCGCCAAAGTGGCCGGGCTGGGTTCCAATGGTCCAGCCTACATTATAGAAAGAGGGCATAGGGCTCTTTGAGCTAAACCATCACCATCGGAGCCTCCGAGACCCTTAATCTTCAAACTGCTCAACTACCTAGATAAAGACCATATTCTCCGAAATGTTAAGCAATTAGAAACAGTCTACTAGGAAGGGAAAAAGCTAAGAGTGGTTCCCGATTTAACCTACAAAGTTCGCCAAGCATGGCAGGCCTACTGACCCATTCTGTTGAAACTGTGGGCAGCGCATATTAAGCACAGATTATTACATCCAGCAAAACTTAAAGTTCAATTGCACAATGGTACGGTTAAATATGAATCTGTCGATTTAGCCCTGAAGGAGCTCATTAAACAGTTACCTGACCTCTTTAAAACATGAGAGCTTTTAATTCCGTAAGGTCAGACTATCCTGGAAAGTTGAAATAACCATGTACTGTATATTCAACGCTTTAGAAAGAATTTTGAGCTTGCCATTAAAGATTGTTTGACTGAGCTGGGGACCATGGGTTAGTTCAGCTGGAATAGGGAGCAACCCTCTCACTCCTACAAATTGCCTAAGATCCAAAGGGTGTGGTATTTTTTTTTCTTTTCTCTCTTCATTTATATGCAGCTTGACATTTGTCTGCAGTCAGGATCATGTGAGACATTCACAGCACTACTGATCTAGGCGGGGGCATGAAATTAGTTCATCTTTAAACATTGGTAAGTGCAGAGTGCCCTCTTGTGACCGATTATCATAATGCTTCTTTGTTACCCAGAATGAATGCTCGCAGTCTCGTGGGGCTTCAGGATTTATAAGCAAAAAGATTGTAGGATTCTTCGCGAGTCGTCAAGATTACAAATTAAAATCTACTGTAACAGACTAGAGACTCACAACTCTGCAGAAAGGAATCCTTAATTGCAATTGTAATTTAAATTTATTTTATTTTCTGACTATATGGAATAGTAGTAAGAACTCAAGTAGAAAACAGCAGAAGGTACCACAGATAAGACTGGGAAATCTCTCAGAAAAAATGCCTAGAATTTTTTTGTTTGTTTTTTGGAGGATAGTTTATATTGAGTTAAAAGGCTATAATGGTTAAATGACAAAGAGATGTTATAGTCAGCTGCCTACTTCCGTTTGGATTAATTTTTTCTTTTTAAGAATAGGTACTAAATGGGCTACTATTTGGAAAGAAGTGGGGTCTATTGAATGGGATGTTATGAAGAACATGATTAGAATCTGCTATGTTAACCTATACCTAATTTTGCCTAAAAAGAAGGGAGTACTTTAAAAAAGTTTAGAAAAGCTCTTAGTGTTACCTCTTGAAGTAATAATAATAGTTTTTTTTAAACAGGTAACATTACGTATCACACAATAATTTGAATGGCTCTGCCTTGAAGATTATTTAATATCATAAAAATTCAAGAAAATAAGTTAAGACAAAGATCATAATTATAGGGAAGGAAGGGATGTTACCTAATTCCAGCTGTAAATTCTGTTATCTTAAAGCAATCAGTTTCTATTCCATGCACCATAGGCACAGAGCCCTTGAGGTCTGCATATGGACTGGTGGGTAAGAAGTAGGTTTCAGGCCTGGAGATTAGTTGATAAGTTTTCTTTCTTGTTTCAGAGACCTAAGTTGTTTTTAATGAGGGACTTGGTTAGGAAGGGGATAGGGGAGTGGGATGGGATTAGAGCTGGACCTGAAAGATTACCGAAAAGGTCAGGGATGGTAGCACTAATATTACTAATACTACTAAATTATAGATATGAGTCAAGGAGTTAGGGGTATTATATGGAACATAAAGGGTGGCAGAGATAACCAGAAGTATATGGTTTTAAGACATCTAAACAAATTTTCCCACAGATAATTTTTCTGCAAGAAACTCATATTGCCGAATCACAAATTTTATTATTTAAGAAGTCATGGGTAGGCCAAGCCTTCAGGGCAGGTAAGAGTTCCAGGAAGGGTGGGGTAGCCATCTTATTCACAAAATCAGTACCCTTTCAATGTATGGATGAGATCAAAGACCCTGAAGGAAGATTTTTGATCCTTAGAGGTAAGCTGGGCAGTGATGATCTTGTTTTAGGCATTATTTATGGCCCTAATGTAGATTCTCCATCATTTTTCATAAAACTAGCTTCAGCTTTGGCACCCTTTTCCTATTTACCCTGTTGGTTAGGAAGGGATTTTAATTTAGTTTTTGCTAATGATATGGACATAACTTATAAGATGCTGTCGGGGTTATCACCTGCACAAAGAGCCCTGAGAGAACTCGTAGACACTTTAGGGTTAGTGGATGTCTGGAGAACGTTAAATCCAAAAACTACAGACTGTACTTTTTACTCTAATCCCCACAAAGTTCTCTCTAGACTAGACTACTTCGTCATTAGTAAGCAAATGTTACCAGGTGTACTTGATTGCTCTATACACGTCAGGGTGATTTCCGATTACTCTCCAGTATGAATAACAATACGCCTCCCTCAAATTAATACCCGTCCACAAACATGGTCATTAAATAACCTACTTCTCAAAGACCTGATAGTAGTGGACCAATTCAAAGGGTTTATGCAATTCACAATACAGTCAAATATGAACTCCATTTTGGCCTTTGACACACTCTGGACAGCTTTAAAGGCTACATGGAGAGGGGAATTAATTTGTTTAGCAACCATTAAGAAAAAAACAGCCCAAAATCAGGTGGACACATGGCTCAGACAAATTTGCTCCATAGAGCAATCTCTCTCCCCATCCTTATCAGAAGGGGAATGCCATTACCTAGCCAGACTTCATACCCAATATTATAATTACCTACTGGATAAGGTGGACAAAGCAACTTCTCGTATGAAAGCTACCTACTTAGGCCAAGGTGAAAAAGCCGGTAAGTTGCTGGCATTGCGGTTAAAGCAACAAAGTTCTTTAAGCTGGGTCTCAGCATTAGTGCATCCGGAGACAGGGAATGTTAATAGCACAGTGGATGGCATTTTGGGAATATTTCGGGAATACTTTCAAAATTTGTACTCTCTTCGCACCCGAACGGCACCAGATGATCCCCAAATAACCTTTTTCTTGCAAAACGTTAACTTGTCCACTATTCAACCTGATCTTTCAGAACAATTAGGCAACCTCTTTACAGAGCAAGAAGTAAGTCAGGCTATAGCATCCTTGCCTATGGACAAGTCACCTGGCCCAGACGGTTACACAGCCCTTTTTTATATAAAATGTATTCCTCACCATTAGTCCCATTGCTAACATCCTTATTTAATTTCTGGTCAGTATCACCTGTAGTAGAGAAATCCCTTTTTGAGGCCCGTATCATTCTATTACCTAAACCTGGGAAGGATCCTATGAAGCCAGAGAATTATCGCTCGCTCTCACTAATAAATAACGACGTTAAACTTTACGCAAAACATTTTGGCAACTCGGTTATCAACCATTTGGAGTTCTCTAATAGGTCCTGAGCAGGTAGGATTTATTGCAGGGCATAACACCAGCAACCACTTCAGGAAACTTTTCTACCTCATTTCTGCGTCTGGGGACCCAGAAGCAGAAGCAGCCTTGATGTCTCTAGACGCAGAAAAAGCCTTCAATAGAGTGACGTGGCCTTATTTATTTCAGGTCCTGGAATACTATGGTTTCCCTCCCAACTTTATTCAGAAGGTCTGGGTGTTATACTCTTTTCCTTCTGTTAGAGTATCACGTAATAATGAACTGTCCGACCTATTCTGGCTGGCCAGCGGCACGAGACAAGGGTGTCCTCTGTCTCCATATCTTTTTAACCTTTATATAGAGCCTTTGATTCACCAATTGAAGTCAGCTACTGGGGTAAGAGGTATCTAGATAGCCAACTAACATTTTAAAATTTCAGCCTTTGCAGATGATTTACTATTACATGTGGCAAATTGGTGTTCATCCTTAGCTGAAGCCCTTGACATTATTGGCCAGTTCAGCTCATTTTCTGGATGCAAACTAAATAAAAGTAAAACATTAGTTTACTCACTATCCCCCTCCTGTACTTCTTCGCAAGTGAAGGAGATAGGGCTACATTGGGAACCCAAGGCCTTAACCTATTTAGGTATTAAGCTAACTCGAGACCTTTCAAAATTAAAATCCCTTAACCTAGTTCCCTTAATTAAGAATTTGGCAGAGGACCTTCAACGCTGGCAGAACATGCCTTTCTCTCTGTGGGGAAGAGCCAGTGTTGTGTAGATGATGGTGTTTCCCCATCTCCTATACCCACTATCTATTCTTAACTTACTATTACCAAATAAATGGTTTACGGGGCTACACTCACTATGTTCTCAGTTTATTTGGTAGGGTAAACCCCCAAGAAGAGCTTATGCAAAGCTGACAAGAACTAAGAAGGTGGGAGGTTTGCAACTTCCAGACTTTTATTTATATTACCTAGTGATCCATACTTTCAAATTTTTAAAAGGGTCCCATCTAAATCCAGACTTAAAATATATACCAGGTTGGCAAAAAAATGAACAGATGCTACTCCAAAAGCATCACCTCTCCTTAGATGCCCTACCATACTTCAATCAAGCCTGTATTCCTAAAGATCTTAAAGACTCACCTGTGGGCTGGGACCTACAGGTGCATGTACAACTCTATCATAGAGTTGGACTAAATCAAGTCCTCGATCTCATGCAACTATTAAGGTATAACCTGAACATCAGAGTAGCTGGAAAACCAATTACAGAAGCATTTTGTCCATTGCCTGTGGGGACAGTAATTCAAGACCTAATTTCAGATACAACTTTATTATCCACAGTTAGGATTCAGACTAAATTTAAATTGCCTTCAAAAGAGCTCTTTAAACTAATCCAAATCAGATCCTCAGTAGGGAAACATCTGGGTCCTGCTCCATGGTTCTCTAGGGCGGAGACTTGGTTTCTATACTTAGCTAAGCTTGCCCAATGCCCCAAATCCCTCTCAGAAATATATAAAGAATTGAACTGTCAGACTCAGAAAACAGTTTCTCCAACAGCCTTTTACTGGAAGTCAGTACTAAATATAGAAGACTCTCCATCCTTCTGGCATCATATTTGGGATAATGCTAATTATTTTGTTAAACAAGATAGATTTCGCCTTCTCCAATTCAATACCTTACACAACCTATACTATACCCCAACTAAGTTATTCCAGATGGGCAGATCGCCATCGCCAAACTGTAAAATATGGGAAATTAAATTAGATCATTGTTTCACAAACTATGGTCTTGCTCCAGATCTAAAGAGCTTTGGCAGATTGCACAAAATAAATTGCAAGACATCTCTCCCTTTAATATATACTTCACACCTGAAATATGCTTGTTGGGGGATTGCTCACGAATTCTTAAAACCCAACACAAATATAATATGGTTCTGATAGCATCAGTCACTAAATTATTAATCTTACGCCACAGGAAAGACACTTGGTGCCCCTCCTTTTCAGACTGGTACCAAGAGTTGCTAACAGCCCTTGCAGTAGAAAGAGCAATAGCATGGGCAACAGACGCATGGGCTAAATTCCACAGGCATTGGTCCTTATTCTATTCCCAGCTTCAACAACTGTAAATTCTTAGATACTTCCCTGGAACCTATGCATTTTTATTATATGATACGCCTTAAAAGAAGAAATTAAAGACTGCCAGGAAGCTCTTTATTTTTGTCAGTGACCTTTAAACCAAATCCCTGATATGTATAGGAAATGTTTCCGGGGGAGGAGAGGTCAGGGAAGGGAAGTGACAGATAGAGGGATGGCGGTGTTATTAAGTTTGATTTATTTTATATTCTTTTACCTTTCTTTTGTGTTTAATTGCCAGCAGTCAACCATACATAGACACAGTGCCTGTATGTTCATTTGATTGTACTAAGTTACTTTTTGTATGTAATAAGGAAAACTTAATAAAGTATACTAAATTAAAAAAAAAAGACATTGTTCCAGCCCCCCCAAATGCCTTTCATGGGTCTCGACTTGTTCAGAGGTGGTGTTCACGGCCTGTTGTAGGTGCTGGATTTGGGCTGTGACATTGTCAAATCCAGCCTCCATTCGAGTGCCCAGGTCGTATTTGAGGTCTTTTATCAAGCGCTACAAGCTTTGATACCCCTCTGCCATTGTCACACTAGGGGTTGACTCGGAACTTTGGCTGCGGGTTGCGGCTTCAGTGGATCACTGACCCTTATCGAGCTGTTTTTGGGGAGAGGGACTGAATGAGTGTTTGGGTCTAGCAGGGCCTCTCCCAGATGTTTCTTGTTACGGGGGTTTAAACGGCAGCTTTGCCTATTTTTTCCCCGATTTCAGTGAGGATGGCATCAGCGCTATGTAGTATGCTAAAATTGTCTTGTGGATGAATCAGAGAATCAGTTTTAAGAGGGGATTTCAAGGGATGGCAGCGGAGCTCCCGGTTCAAGCTGCCATCTAGCTCCAATGCTAGGTCACGCCCCCTTTCACCAAGATTCTGAAAGTTAAAAGGAGAAGAAGACCAAACCTACAGATAACCAGAAAATTAAGTATTTGTTTAATTATTTTAATTAATAATATCTTAATATTTCAGTCTGGCTATTTAGGGTAGTAACATAGTGAGTTTAACTTTTAATTATAAAGCTTGGGTATATAGGTTAAGAAATGTAGGCAAAAGGAAACCAATACCATTTATTATGCTGAATATTGCTTATTCATTTGCATTGTTTATTTGCTGAAATTTATTTTGTTTATTTGTTTTACTTCATTTTCTGAAACCTTTGTTGTTTATGTTTACAGTGTTTTTACAATACTCAATCAATCAATCAAGTCTTTATTTAACCAGGCGTTCATCGTTGAGCAGAAGCTCATTTGCAAGATGGACCTGGGTGGAGCATGAACAATTGTATATACAGGTCAACACAGGTATTTACAAGGCAATACAGATAATACTCTTTACAGAGAGGAAGAAAAAGAAGTTCATATGTACATAGAATTATACAGATATTGTACAGATTACACGGTATTTACATACATAGAAGTGTCTATAGGAAGATAAAGCAGGTTATCTAAGGTTGCAGGAGGAAGTAACGGAAGAAAAAATTAAAAATAAAAATATACACCAGGTAGAGGTGAAGGTAGTAGGGAAGAGAGGGAGGGAAGTAGGGGGAGAAAGGCTAGGAGGGCACGGTGCACAGAAAGGAGTTGGTAAAGCTGGATGTAGAAAAGGTGGATGGAGAAAAGGAGTATGTGTGAGCCCTGGGATTGAATGCTATAAAGTACGGGGCATGGTAGGATGTCACAACCCAGGGTAGTGAGCTCCTATCCGAGGTTGGGAAAGGAAGAATAAGGGGATGGATGGGCCTAGTGTTGATAAGACAGGGGGATAAGAGAGAGAACAATTAGGCTGGTGAGGAGCAAGCTTGGGGGGTCAGTACTTAAAATTGGGTCTAGGCGTGGCTATATACCAGTGCAGACACCGGTACTGGGTCTGAGTGGGTGAAGCAGTTACATACTTCTCTGATTGTATGGAAATAAAGCATCTTGAAAGCATTTATACCGATTAGAGTGCTTAATTTGAGGGTTTTTTGTAGATCGTTCCATAAGGTAGGTAGCACGAAGCTTATGGCTGCCCTGCCGAAGCGGGATTTTGCTTTGGGTACTTTAAGTGTAATAGCTGAGTAACTTCTTAACGTGTATTTCCCAATTATACTCAGGGGAAGACAGCAGGAGATACAGTAAGGCAGCTTATTAGAGATGGCTCTATAGGTCCAGAGAGTGGCGTTTCTGTGGCGCCTGAACTTTAGTGATGTCCATCCCACTGCCGCATATAGGGTTCAGTGATGTGTGTCGAAGGGGAGTCCCGTTATAAACCTCAGTGCTCGATTGTAGAGTGTGTCCAGTTTAGCCATGTAAGAGTTGGGGCATTGGCTGTAGAGGAAGTCAGCGTAATCAACCAATGATAGGAAAATGGATTGGACCAGTTGTTTCTTGGCATCTCTGGTGAGAAATTGGCTGATTCTAAAAAACAGTCCAAGCCTTTGCCGAAGTCGTTTTAGCAAGTCCTAGATATGTTCAATGAAGGAGAGTCTTTGGTCTATCCAAACTCCCAGATACTTGAATTTTGTAACAAATTCTAGTTTTTCACCTAGAACTGTGGTAATTTGGGAACTGTCCCACTGGACACAGGGTTAGCTGTATGGATAAAGGAGAGGACCATCACTTTAGTTTTTGGCATTAAGGTAGCTTTTGTGGAGGAGTTGGCTTTGCAAAGGTTGAATTCTGACTGTAGGTCATTGCAGGCAGCTTCAGGTGTTGGGCGACTCACGTGAAGAACTGTATCATCTGCAAACAGATGGATGTTGGCTTCTTTTATACAGTAGTCAATGTTATTAATGTAGATTGCAAAAAGTAAGGGCCCTAATATAGAACCTTGAGGTACCCCTCTTTGCAGAGTTTTTAAGGGGGAGAGGCCTCCTTCGGCTTTAACTTGTTGAAGGCGCCCTGTAAGATAGTCAGAGAACCAATGCAGAGAGGAGGGGTCCACACCTATGGTTTGAAGGGCGGAGAGGATCAGACTATGGTCGACGGTGTCGAAAGCCTTGCTTAGATCAAGGAAAACAGCACAAATAAAGTTTTTGCTCTCAAGATTACGCTGCCAGTCATTAGTAACTTTGGTGAGGGCTGAGATAGTGCTATGTTTAGCTCTGAATCCGGACTGCATAGGATTTAGCTAGTTCCCTAGACTCAAGGTGAGTCCTCAGCTGTGCATTTACAATTTTCTCTAGGAGCTTGGACAGGACCGGAAGGAGGGAAATTGGCCTGTAGTTATTGAGATCGCCACGGTCACCTGATTTGAACAGTGGTATGACATGTGCTGTCTTCCATATAGGTGGTAAGGTGCCCTGAGACAGGGATAAGTTAAAAGGTGGGTGGCAGGGTATTGCTAGTGCGTGGTAGGCAATTTTAGGAAGTAAGGGTCAAGGGAGTCGGCCCAGCACTTTCTAGTATCCAACTGAAGCAAGAGTCCTCTACCTCTTTCAGTGTGGCAGGTTGAAGTGAGGCTGCTAAGCTATCGGAGTTTCAGGCAGTTGGCTGGCAGTCTGGGAGCGAAATATGTTTGCAGGGGAGTTATCAAATGCCATGCCTGCAGTAGCAAAGTGGTTATTGAATGCGTCAAGTATATCCATCTTTTCGGTTATAGTCAAGTTGCCAGAGGTAATCTTGGTCAGGAGTGAATTTCCTGGGGAGTGGCCTAGCAGATCACTGATTGTGTTCCAGAGCTTGATTGGGCTCTTTGTGGCAGAGTCGAGTTCAGATTTGAAGAAGGTGGCCTTCGATTCTCTGATTGTTTTGGTACATAAATTTCGTAGTCTCCTGAACTGGTTCCAATCCTCTGCAGTGTTCAGTCTGCGTGCTTTTTTCCAGAGCTTATCTCTTTCTAGAAGCAAGGACTTGATCTGAGGGGTAAACCATTTGATCTGAAATTTGAAATATAGTACTTTTATGATTTGAAATATAATACTTTTATTATATTTGCAAGGTATAGTTATGCTAATTAGGAATATTTAGAATTTGTACATATGTGGATAAAATATATATTTTTCATATTTCTAAGTTTGGCAGAAGTGTTTTCATCATCATTTTGAACCCGGAGAACAGAAATAATATCATATGTGATCTTTATAATTATTTTTGATAACTTTTGAAAATATTTTTGGAGTACGGCCCGAGGTGAACCCAAGTGCTGAATTATAACAAGTGATACTGTAGCCTTTGTTCTGACAATCCCATTGCTGGCCTGTTGTGTGCTCATCCAGAAAATGATCCTCCCTGTTTTTGACTATGGGGATGTAGTCTACAGTGCTGCGTGCAAAGCTTCTCTAACCATATTGGACACTGTCTTCCATTCTCTCTGCTACTTTGCTCTTGACTACCCTCCATGCACCACCCACTGCTACCTCTAGCAATCTCTCTTCTTTCTTTCCCTAGAAGACAGGCACCACACCCACTGTGCCAACTTCCTAGCTAAATTCTGGTTCTACTCACTCCTCCTCCTTTATATCTCCTCTTCCTTCCCCCCTTAAACCTCCCACTCCCTTAAAAACCTTGACTCTCATATACTGACCATTCCTGCCAGGTCCACCACTGCAGGTCAGGCATCTTTTTCTCACTGATTGCCCAAATTATGGAACTCCCTTCTCCTCCTATCCATCACACATCCTCTCCTCATACTGGATTTCATACTGGAAAATAAGAAAGTCAAGAAGGCAGAAGCTCATATAAGCTTTTCCCACAATTCTGTGGTGGCAGCCTAAGTCACCAACTTCATTTAGGCATTGATCTAATCTGATCTTAAAAACCCCAACATTTTCTACATCTACAGCTTCCTGTGGTAATCTATTCCACATTCTGATTGCACTATTTTTGAAACCCTTGTTTCTTATATCCATCCTACATACTGTTTCCCTCAATTGCCTATTATGCCCTCTTAGCTGTTATTTTTGATCTTTAAATTCCATTCCCATCTCCATCCTTATACTCTCATCCTTCAAGATTTTAAATAGAAACAGCATATCCCCCCTTACTCTCCTATTACTCAGGGTCCACAATCCTAATTTCTTTAATCTTCCTTCATAGTCCAGATATTCACACCCTAAAATCATCTGTGTAAATGCCCGTTGTGGCCTTTCCACCATTTTGACATTCTTTACCAAGTTAGGATTCCATACCGTTGAACAGTAACCCATTATGGGCCTGACCAGAGTCTTATATAATGGCAACAGCACCTCTTTACTTCTAGAGTGGAATCCTCTTCTAATGCTGTTTACCAGATACATAGCCTTCTTTGATATATTTCTACACTGTGTATTATTCTTACGTCATTCTGGATTTAGATTCCTAAATCTTTCTCACACATAGATACCTTCAATTTTATACCCCTCATATAGTAGTTCTGATGAACATTTTTCATCCCCATATACGTTATAATACATTTTTCCCTCATTAAAGTTCATTCCATTTTCATCCGCCCATTCTAATATTTTTATTATATCTCTTCCAAATGTTAATCTATTGTCAAATGTATCTACTATCCCTCCTATTTTCACATCATCGGCAAATTTCACCATCTTATTTCCACTATCTATCTCCAGATCACTTATAAATAAGCTAAACAGTAATGGTCCCAACACTGACCCTTGGGGAACACTACTCCCCACCTTTTGAGGTTCTGACAACACACCCCGGATCCTAACCTGTTGTTTTCTCTTTGATAGCCACTGTTTCACCCATGTTATAACACTAGAATCTATTCCAAACTTAATCAGTTTCTCAATAATCTTATTATGTGGTACAGTATCAAAGGCGCGACTAAAGTCCAGCAACACCACGTCCACACTCTTTTCTTCATCCACCCATCTATGTATATGCTCATAAAAAGCTGTAAGATTTGTCTCACATGACCTACCCACCATAAATACATGCTGAAACTGGTCTTTTATTGCTTCACCAATAATACCCTCAATTATCTTCCCCACCACTGATGTCAGGCTCACTGGCCTATAGTTCACTGCCTGATCCCTTTTCCCCTTCTTCTAAATTGGTACAACACATGCCCTTCTCCACTCCTCCGGCACCACTCCCTCAGCAAATGACCTTTGTCCCAACAAGGTAATAACCATTATCTGCTCATGTCTCAACTCTTTTAACATATACGAGTGGATCTCATCTGGCCCTCATGGTCTCTTGTCTTATGTCTTCTCTTTCCTCCTTGGGGATCTTTTCTTCACTTCCTGCAATTGTGCTTAATTTCCTTCTTACTCCTCAATTGTCCTGTCTTTCTTCCTACCTTCCCCTCCCCCTTTTGTTCCAATTTCTCTCTATCATAGTTATTACCCTGCTCTCATCCCTCATTTGCCCCATCTCTCCTCCTACCTGCACCTCCACCCTGTTTGCCCCATTTCTCTACTACTATAGTTATTGCCCTGTGTTTATCCCTTTTCCAACACTCTTCACCAGGCCCGGTCCTCTGGCCTCCCTTGTCTCAAACTACGCAGTGCTGTCTATGTGCATCCTCAGCTTGCATATGACTGCTCCAGTTCTATTTTTAGTATCCTGTTCTTATACATATGTGACAATTTATAGGACTACTCCTGCACTCTAATCATGTTTGTGATTGTCTATTATCAGCTGTATTGCTCCTGGTATTTTTCATGCTTGTTTACTATTGTTATTAAATTATTACAGTAATTACGGTAAATTCTTGCTGGTTGTATTTTGCTCTTCCCCCTCTCCCCAGCACACATTTGGAAATGAGCAATGCTGCTCAGTATGCCTTTCCTGGTGACATTTCTAAATAAATAAATAAAATTACATGTCAGCATTAGCCTCCTGATTTAGCATTGGCTATATTTGTGGACCCAGAAAAGGGATTTGACTGGGTGGACTGGAGGGTCATACACAGAACCTTGGATGTGAGAGGCATGGGTAAAAAATTCCATGACACTATCAGGCCCCTTTATGCCTCACCACAGGCTACAATCAGGGTCAATGGCATATCAATCAGTGTCAATGGCATATCAATCAGGGTCAATGGCATATTAACTAGCATTCAACATCTCTTTGTGGCAGGCAGATTGTGACAGACCAGTCTGATCACATTTTTTGACTGGGTTGCCAGAGAAGTGGATAAGGGGCATCTGGTTGACCTTTTGTATTTAGACTTCAGCAAGGCCTTTGATCCCATCCCCAGCAATCCTACTTAGCAAACATAGTGACATGGGCGTGGGGGCTTACATTGTCAGGTGGGTGGCTACTTGGCTGCAGGGCAGGAAGCAGGGGATGGTTGTTAACAGGATGGGGTCAGATCCTGGGGATGTCATTAAAGGAGTCCCCCAGGGCTCAGTTCTGGGCCCCTCCTGTTCAACCTGTTTGTTAACAATATTACTGTGAGAATAAATGGTAAAATACTGCTTTTTGCAGATGACACAAAACTGGATGGGATGGTAAATAGCGACATGGGCATCAGCAACCTAAAGGAAAACCTATCAAGGTTGGGCTTAATGGCTTCAAACTTACAGCCTCAACTGAGGAAAAGGACTTAGGTGTACAGATTACAGATAACTTAAAAACAACCAGGTAATGTGAATCAGCATACAGCAAGGCAAGTAAAATGTTGGGGTGCATCAGAAGAAGCTTTGATAGCAGAAGGAAGGAGATTATCCTGACACTGTATAGATCCTTGGTGAGGCCGGACCTGGAGTATTTTGTGGAGTTCTGGAGCCCTCACCTCAAAAGGACATCAGAAGACTTGAAATGGTGCACAGAAGGGCTACAAAAATTATCTGTGAGATGAAAAGGTTGTCCTATGAAGAGCGTTTAGGAAAACTCAACATGTTCTCCTTAGAGGACAGAAGGAAGAGAACGGACATAACAGAGACCTTCGGATACCTAAAGGGTATAAATAAGGTGCCCTACACTCAGCTCTTCTCCAGGTCAGTCAACACCTCCATGAGGGAGCATACTTGGAAGCTCAAGGGAGGTAATTTTGAATTTGAGCTAAGAAAAAAATATTTTTACCGAATGTGTGATTAAACCATGGAACAGATTGCTAACCTCAGTGGTGGAGGTAAAAATGGTCACAGCCTTCAAGCTGGGTTCGGACAAAGTATACCACCCAGAAAAGTAGAATAGTACACAGAGGGACAATTCAGTTATCAACTAGTAAGGCCCTAGTCCCCAGCAAGGGTTCCATGTTTGCACCCTGGGACAGAATAGATAGCCCTCTGGATTCCTTCTGCTAACAATTTAGTGTTTTTATGTTTCAATGCTTCTTCTTGACTGGGGCATACCCCCTCTCCCCTGCTATTTGCCTTCTGTACTGAACCCTTGACCATAGTGGTTCACAGGAACAATAAGATGCAGGATATCACAGCTAGAGATGCTGTAAAATTTGTAATTCACCTGTAAAGTTCCTGTGAAGTTGCCAAATTCATCTCCATGGAGCAATTTGTGAATTTGTGCAATTAGCTTAAAAATTTGCTGAATTGAAAATTGTAGAATTTCACATGTGAACAGCAGAATTCATACTGACCAGCATTCAAGAGGTGAAATTCCACAATTTGCGGAGGAAATTCCACACTTCGCAGTGAAATTCTGCACTTCATGGATTGAACTGCACTTCACGAATTACACTGAATCTGTGAATTAATTCTCAGTGTGAATTTTCCTGCCTTCCCCCATCTCTAATCATAGCTGAAGACAGAAATAACAAAATTCTGATATATGTGAAAGATTCACTCTTCTTTGTCACTTCCCCAGATATATCAGTGCCTTCTCTCCTAGAGGAACTGAGACTGTATGGAGAAATCTCGTGTTATAGGCAAGGCCCCTGGAATTCTGCGATTCTGCGGTTGCAGAATTTTCCGCAGAATTTGCATCATGCCACAGAATGTATATAGTGCCACAGAATGCACTGTTTTTGGTGAATTTTTATTAAAATATACTGTTTTTCCATATTGCCAGACTTTCTTTCCCATCTTGTTTATCCTGAAGCCCATCCTCTGTGCTCAGCATATGATGTCTTTGATGACATCACATCATATTTAACCAATGGCAGAACTGCGTTCTGCCAGAGAAATTAATAAATCATGCCGCAGAAATCAGAAAATGATGCCGCAGAAACCAAGGAGCCTTTCCGCAGAAATCAGAAAGTTCTGCCACAGAGCACTAGGGGCCCTGGTTATAGGGAGGTAATAAAGTTGGGAGGAAACTGCACACTGGAATTCCTTGCAAATTTTGGTATTAAATGAGCAACAAATAATATAGTGAGATACTTTGGGCTGAGAATATACCTTAACCTTTCCAAACTCTTTAAACTTAACTATGAGAAAGTGATAGGGGTGATTAAAGCAGGCATTAATAGGTGGGATGTACTGTCCCTTTGACTGGGCAGATGTATAGTCACATTGAAGCTGAATGTTCTGCCTAGGTTTCTCTTTTTCTTTCAAGCTCTACCAATTAGAATTCCCAAGCAGCAAGTTCAAAAAATGGTCATGACATTCATCTGTGCTAAAGGCAGACACAGGATCAGCAAAAAAGTGTTATCTGAGGCCGGCCCACCGGTGTAGTGGTTGGATTTCCACTTGCGATGCTGGTGACCTGGGTTTGGGAACCAACCTGAGACCTCGGAGGGCCAGCTGGGGAGAAGGATGGAGTGTCCCATGGACGGCTCTCCTTTCTGGGGAGGGAGGGTGGGTAGTGTCCAGCAAAGGAGGACTTCTGGCGGAGGCCATGAGTCACTAACACTACTGGCGCTCGATACACAGGAATGCAAGGTGGATACTGGTGTCATCGCATGTCCCCACCTCTAAGAAAACAAAAATGGAAAAAGGAGGGGAAAGCCCTCTGTCTCTGTGAAGCCCTCCTGGGGGCTTCGATTAGCCTGCCATCACCACACTCCCCAACCAGATACTGTACCTGCAGCTTGGATATGGTGGTCCGGTGCCACGACCCCGCCCTCTGGGGGACAAGCGGGGGATAACTGGGGAGATAGCAGCAATGGATGGCAGGTGGAAGTCCCAGGAGCCATGACCAGGGCTGAAGCCCGTCAGAGGACTCTCCAGGATAAAGAGTAGAAAATATATATAAAAAAATAAATAAATTGTTATCTGCACCAAGGGAGAAAGGGGGACTGGCATGGCAATGTCAGATCTCAAGCTTTACTGTTTGGTATCACAGTTAGCTCCAATAGCCTCCTGGTCAAAACAATGATCCAACATGGGCTGGCTTGAAACAGGCCCAGTAGTCATGATCCCTCCCACTTTTTGCAATACCATACATCACAATGTCCTCTGGAGTTTGGAAGAATATCACCAATCCCTGGTCAAAACACTCCCCCCAAAAAGACTCTGGTTCAATGCAGGAAAATTATCCAATCCCCTAATGAAATTAGATCCTTCACTATAATAATCAGAGTCCCAGATTTTCTCCCACCATGGGCAGACCCAGGGTTTTGAAATTGGAACAGTCTAGCTCTAACAAGATACAAATTACTGGTGCACAACAAAAAGATCATCCCTTTCGGAGAACTTCAAGACACATTTGGCCTTCAAAAGATGGACTTTCATACATACATACTTACAAGTGAGGCACTATATTGAATCACAGTACCTGCAAACAAAAATATATTGGGAGTTCACACCCTTAGAGAACTTCCTGTACTGAGTAACCATGTTAGCAGGGAGAAGTGGCACCATATCTAAAGTATAAACGAATTGCAGGGGGAGGAACTATCTAAAATTAACAGGATTAGACTCATCTGGGAAATGGAGGCAGATGACACCATAACAGAGTGGTAATGCATTTGGCAGCTGAAAAAGAATTGGAGGGTCACAGCATCCTCAGAGGGAAGTAAATTCTGATGGACGTGGGTAATTAGATTTTCCACACCACAATGGTTACCCAATACTTCAAAGTGGGGAATACCAATCTCTATTTGAGTGGCTATTGTGGAACTGACTCTCATTACCATATGTTTTGGGGCTGCCCTGAGATCTTTCAGTTCTGATCTCAAAAACATATTGAGTTAAAAAATATATGATTGTAAACATTCCTATTGAGTTCAAGCACATAATACTTGGGGTCAAACTAAAAGACCTTGAGAATTTAAAACAGCAGAGCTTATTTTGGGCACTCTGCATGGCTGCCAATAATGCAATTTCTGTTAACTGGTTGCAAGCTTCTGTTCCTTCCTTTGATTCCTGGACAGACAGGTGGAGGATGTCAGGAGAATGGAACTACTGTAGTTACAGCTCAGCTGAGGCTTACAGTGTAAAAACATTTAGAGTTATAGAAACATAGAATCTGACAGCAGATAAGCACAAATTGGCCCACTCATTCTCTTCATTTCCCTACTTACTGCTTATACTCCAGATCCTGATTGAACTGCAGTTTTCCCTCTCTTTCCTCTCTAGTGTTGCCTTCTGTCTATCCCATGCACTGTGGAATTCTCCTACTGTTTCTGCCCCCATGACCTCTGCAGGGAGGCTGTTACATGCATCTACCACCCTTTCCCTGAAAACATACTTCCTCATATCTCCTGAGTCCCCACCAGCCTCATATTGTGACTCCTTATCCTTGCACATATTTATTTCTGAAATATACTGCCCTCTTGTACCTTTTTTATCCCCTTGAGGTACTTAAAAGAGTCTCTATTATACCTCCTCTCCCTTCTTTCCTCCAGGGAATACATACTGAGTTATTTCAGTCTATTCATATGGTTTTTGGTGCAATCATTGTGCAATTTTTGTTGCCCTTCTCTGGACTATTTCCACTCTGTCTATATCCTTTCAGAGATGTAGCCTCCAGAACTGGACACAGTGCTCCAGATGTGGTCTCACCAATTTTTTGTACAGTGGCATCACCGCCTCCTGTTTTCTACTGTCGATTCCTCACCCTATGCACCCTAGCATCCCTCTGGCTCTCCTCACAGCCTTCTCACATTGCTTGGTTACCTTTATGTCATCTGTTATGATTACAACCAGGAGAAGGCCACCCAAATCCTACTCAACTCGGCCTGGAGATGAGCAACCTCCACCCTCAACTCAGAGAGGTGCATGCAGATGGAGCAGCACCACAGCCTCCAATAGGTCTCCTCGAAGACTGCCATCCCACAGCCACTAAATTGCATGACTCCCATCATGTTTGTTTTCTACCTGACTTTTAATTTAAAAAATCAAACATTTTTGCTAAGCGTTTCCCACAGAACTTTGTAATCACACAATAGAACAACAGGCTTTAATCTTTCAAAAATCAAACAGTTATGTTAAAGAAGAGAAAACAGAAAACTATAAGCTGTACTCACACAATCAATATCTTCATATCTTCATCGGTCATTTCAGAGCAATTAAAGGTGAAAGTCTATTTAGCTCACCAGTATGTTACCTAGGATTCCCCCAAGGCCAGGGACTTCTCACGCTTCTCCGCCGACGCTTTCCAAAACTCACTGAGAAATGCAGACTGGGTGCCACTAAGGACACTTGGAAGTATTGATGAAGCTGCCCAGTACTTCCAGCACACTTTCACGGTGGTGGCAAATCTCCACACTCCGGTAAGGAAGCGATGGGCGAAAGGTCAATGTCATAGATGGATATCATGCGAGCTGAAATCCCTAATGCTCACCAGAGACAAAGCCTGGAAAAAGGCCAGGCACACCGCAACCCCGGCTGACCTCGCTGCTTATAGGCCTCTGCGGAACCAGTGCAAGAAAGTCTCGAAATCTACCAAAAGGGAGTTCTTCAAAACCCTTCAGTGGGATACCTTGTCAGACCCTAAGACCTTTTAGTCCAGGATTAATTCCCTGTTAAAAGGCACAAGTAAACCTCAGCAGGGCAATATAACCTGCAACGGCCAAACCCTAACTGACGGAGGTGAGGCTGCTGCTGCATTCAACAGCTTCTTCACGGACCTTGGCACCCTCAGAAATGGCCACCCACAACATAACCAAGGTCCCCCGGTCACTGAAATGCAGGACCCACTGACCCCCCATTTCCACCTAAGGACCATGTGCATCAAAGAAGTGCTAACCCTTCAGCAATCTTTAAAACCCACAGGCTCACCAGGACCTGATGGTCTGGACCCACGGTTGCTCAAGGCTGCTGACCCCACCATAGCCTTACCTGTTACCCTGTTAATAAACAGATCCCTGATGGGGGGGTAGTCCCCAAAACCTGGAAGTAGGTCCATGTGGTCCCAATCCACAAGGGTGGATCCAGAGAAACAATTGGCCATTACAGACCCATCTTCATCCTCTGCCACCTCGCAAAGATCCAGGAGCGGCTCGTGTATGGCCAACTATGGGATTACCTTGAAGCCAATCAGCTCTTGGCCCTGACACAACATGGCTTCTGACAAAAGCATGGGACTGATACAGCCCTCATCAGACTCACCACTGATGTCTTGGCTGCCTTGGATAATGGCCCCCCCCACGGGGACAGTCTTCATCGATCTGACCAAGGCCTTCGACCTAGTAGACCACCCACTCTTACTAGCTAAGCTGAGCACACTTGGGCTGGATCAACACTCCCTGAGCTGGTTCCACAACTACCTGACTGGCCGCTCCCAGCAGGTTAAATGGAGAAGTGCAACCTCCAACCCACTACCTTTAAATGAGGGAGTACCTCAAGGATCCATCCTAGGCCCTCTCCTGTTCTCCCTGTTCGTCAATGACCTCCGTCACCTCGGTGACAGCAGCCAAATGGTGCAGTATGCTGATGATGCCATACTCTACAGAAGAGCGGCGCACCTGGATGATCTCGGACCCATGCTCCAGTCAGACCTCTCCCAGGCAGAAGCTTGGCTGGTCGAGAATCGCCTGGTCCTCAACCCAAACAAGACAAAATCACTCCTGGTTGGTCCAAAATACATGGGTCCATCCCAGGCACATCTCCTGCCATTGGCCACTGTGACTGGCACCACAATTGAGGTGGTACAATCCTTTAGATACCTGGGTCTTAGTCTAGACCAGGGACTCATCCTAAAGCAGCATGTGAATCAGGCGACAAAAAACATCCACCAAAAACTCGGGCTGCTCTACTGTCTAAGCACCAGAATGATACCCGAGACATGACTGGCAATCTCTCAGAGTGCCCTCCTACCTATTCTCACCTATGCAGCCCCAACCCTACTCGGCATTGCAAAACTCGAGCAGGGCAGACTGCAGACCCTGTACCACAAAATTGCATGATTCGCCACAAATGCCCACCCAAGGACCAATCACTGCGAAGCCCTCGCCTCTCTCAAATGGCCCACCTTGAACCATAGGCTCCAGTACCCCCTGTTAAGCTGGACGTATAAGCTTCTCTCTGATGACCCTCTTGCAGGGCTCATCGGGCTAGTTGTCCCAAAGCGGACAAGCAGGCCTCTCCGCTCTTAGGGCAAAACACTACTAGAGGTGCCCAGGACCAGACATGCAGCAGGCAGTAAATGCTTTGCCCACACAGCCCCTACACTGTGGAACAAGCTCCCCTGTCAACTCCAGGAAGCCCCCTCCCTAGTGACTTTTCAGACGGGATTACACGCTCACCTCCTAAACCTCAGCTCCTGCTCCTGCTCCTGTCCTGAAGGATAGCTAAACCGCCCCCTATAGTCAAGCTACAAAACAATCTACCTGCCCTAGCTGACAGAAAGCTGCCACAGCTGAGTTTGTCTATGAAACTGGTCTCTACCAATGTAACCCCCTCCCAACGTCCTATACCAAATTGCTTGTATACGATGCTGTACTACCTCCCTGCACTTCTACAACCTCTCATATGCTAACCTTACCTTATGTTCTACACTGTAATGATTATGTCCTAAACGGTATCAGCTGCATACTTAGTTGCTCTGCTTGCTTATAATGCCTGTTTTGCCTATTGTATGAGGTGTACTATATGTCTATACTTCTCAATCTATTAGAATAAGCCTAGCAGGACTCAGTGCTGGTATACCCCATGTCATCATCTTCTGTTATGAAATATGTATACTGTCAATGAACTTCCTGTATGTCATGTCCTACCCCTGCATTATCTGTTTGTATCTGCTCAACTCTATGTAGCTAACTCCGGGTCGCCCCGGAAAAAGGGACCTCTGGGGCCCAGTGGGCCTACACGGTCACTAAAATTTAATAAATAAATATCCTCTGATGTTTTCTGTACAAAATGCATCAATCTTTCTTTTAAATTTTGACAAATTATTGCTG
Source organism: Neoceratodus forsteri (assembly GCA_016271365.2). Lineage (NCBI taxonomy): Eukaryota > Metazoa > Chordata > Ceratodontiformes > Ceratodontidae > Neoceratodus > Neoceratodus forsteri. The sequence goes on from CM028133.1 coordinate 68,864,076, forward strand.
CCCACCACTTCCTCAGGGAGTGAGTTTCATAGTGTCACCACCTTCTGATTATACTAATTTGATCTTTTGTTTGTACGGTATATCTCCTCTGTCAATTATAGGGTATGGGATATTGTGCTGTATAGCAGCTCTTTCATTTCTACTCCCAGGCAGTCACAAAGATCATGACTGGTTAAGGCACGATACACAGGGCCCAATCCTAAAATGGGTTACGCATGTTGCAAGGCGACTTGCACCAAACCCAATGGGCCAAGTTGCATCTTGTGACATGCGTTATGCCATTTGCGATTCTGAAAGGCAGTCTGCACCATGGTGCGGGTGGCCTGTGTCCAAGGGGCCTTCCACTGGCTGCAGCCCTATGGCAAGGTAGAAGCGGGGTTTACAGCAGCAACTGCACCCTATTCTGAAAGGGCAGCTGCTGTAACCCACTTACATGATTCTGAGACACACTATGGCACTGTGGGGTTAGACCAGCAGTTAGCAGGTCTAAAGGTCATACGTCCATACCAATCGGTGGTTGCCCCCCCACAGTGCCGCAACATGCACAAAGACATGCCCAACAGACTCCCCCATCACATAGATGCCCCCCCCACAATTCCGGGGATGCCACCTGGTGGTACCCAGGTCCATTTTCTCTGGCACCACCCTTGCAGCTCTGTTACACTGCCATCTCCCCCCACAGCCCATTGGGGTTTGTGGGCTTTGTCCATGGCTGGGGGTGTTCAGGGGGCCATTCATTGCAGTCTACAGCTTGCGGCACTCATGTCTGTTGCACCATTCCTGTGGCGTAACCCTGCAGCTGCCGCAAGTCACAGGATGTAAGTGCCGGGGACCCTGCCTGTCTTGGAATATGGTGCAGGGTTCATGGTGTAGTGGCACATGTTGCAAGTCTCATATGCCTGCGAGTTGTAACATGTGTCCTAGAATCGGGCCCACGAACTTTAGTGTCACTTGCTGCTGCCCCCCTTAGATGCACCCTGTTTCCTGTTTTTTGTTAAGAAAAGGAAAGGGAAAGGGGAAATTGTTTAACCAGGAGAGGCACACTAAGCTTGTTTACAGGTGAAACAATCCCGGGATTTAAGAATGCATGGGATAGACATAAAGGAATTCTGGAGGTCAGGGGTAAGGGGCAACAGACTTCTAGGAAAACATAAACTGAACTTACAAGCTCAAATGGGCAGACTGGGTGGGCCATAGTCCCTTATCTGCCGACACTGTCTATGTATCTATGTAGGTGTGACCTGGGAGCACAGGGAAGTTAAGTGACGTGCTCAGGGTCACGCAATATGCAATTAGGGCTGTGGGATTCAAACCCAGGTCTCCAGGTTTCCAGCTCAGAGCCGTAAACCACTTTGTTATACTGCCTTGAAAACAAATGGATAATGGAGCCCTTCCCCCTGAGTTTATAATCACCCAATGTATAGCACAAACACTTTTCATTTACTGCTCTGCTGTCAATCTATAATCATCTAGAAGTGGTTTTACTTATCTTATCCCTTTTTGGGCCCTGGTTCCTGATCAATTCACATTCACTTTTCCCGCTGACTCACTTCACTTCCTGTTTGTTCCAGTGGTCCTGTGTGCACCTTTCTATTTAGTCATTGGACAAGAGGGAGGACTCAAACGTACTACTCGCTACTCCCTTTCTACTGCTCACTGCTCCCATTTGCTGCTGGTCCTCTGTGCTGCCTCTTAAGTTGTCTCTCATGATATCTGGCAACCCCCTTCCTTCTCAGGCTGCTCTCTGGTGATCACTGGAAACCTCTTCATTCTTAGGCAGCTCTCTGAAGCAATGAAAATAATCAGCAGTTCCCTCTGACCACTACGGCTTGTGTACAGTTCTGTTGGGGAGCGCTGGTATTTATCCTATCCCTGGTCCCCTAGCCCAGTTTGAATTTTGGAACTCTTTCTTCTGCTGCCCCTAACTGCCTCCTACTGTGCTCTCCATTCACTGCTCCCTTTCCAAAGCTCGCTGCACCCATTTGCTATGAGCAAGATGGAACTCCAGTGGACTAGAGTTGTGAGGAAATGTAGGCACAGACCTGAAAAAACTTAGCATAGTCTTTTGGAAAGTGTTCTATGGACATAAATGGGGTGGTTTATTTGAACCAAACCAAGTGGTAAAAGATTTATACTGTCACAGAAGTTATGCCATGGTTGGCACTGTTTTTTTCTTTTTCTGCAGTTTTAAGTTGATTTGTTAAAGCTTGTGAGGAAGCTATGCATTAACAAAGAACTCTTGTCAGACTTGAATTATGAAGTATTAAACAAAACTTAACTCTGTAAACAGGTGACTGTCTGAATTATTGAATTATCTGAAATTTACATGAATTGTATTTGAATGCTTGCTGTTCTGATGCACAGTAATTTGTAATGCCATTTCATCTCACAAAAAAGCTGAGTTTAAAAATAAAAAAAGATTGTCTGCATTATCGCTGTCTGTTTTATGTGATGCCCACTGTAGATAGATAGATAGATAGACAGATAGATAGATAGATAGATAGATAGCTAGATAGAGAAATAGAGACAGAGAGATGGATATACAGAGAGACTGAGAGAAGATAGATAGATAGATAGATAGATAGATAGAGAAATAGAGACAGAGAGATGGATACACAGAGAGACTGAGAGATAGAAAGATAGATAGATAGATAGATAGATAGAGAGACATATGTGTGTATATATATATATATATATATATATATAGATAGATATATATATATATATATGTATGTATAGAGAGAGAGAGAGGTGGATATACAGAGAGACTGAGAGATAGATAGATAGAGGGATACTGTAGCTAGAGATTCTTTGCCCCCCCAAAAAAAACTGTGGTAATGCAACAGTCAGAACCAACTTAATGCCACAAAAGAAATAAGAAGTGGCCTTATGATTTCCAACCCTAACTCACCCCCATGAAGCAAAAGGACAAGACCACACAAACAATACAAGACAGCCATTATCAAACAATATGCAACTGTTTCCAGAGGACACAAATGCAGTAGCACTGATGTTCTGCCTTTGTGTGCTTGCATCTGAGGTACGCACATGGCAAGACATACATAATTACTTTTTGCTGCAGATAGAAAACCACTATACTCAAATCACAACACTGCTTCTGTGTACAGAAGCACAGGCCCTTGCAGACAGATAAAATCCATAATACCCCACTTACAGAAGTGCTTTTGCCATTTATGGGACCAGCACCTTTGTGAACTCAGGTGCTCATGGACACTGTAGGACATACACACACTCTTGATGAAACTGCCCATCTGCAGCCACAGTTTAAGATATGCACAGGTGCTGGAGAATCCATGATATCAAAATTGCAACAGTACTTCTGTATGCAGAAGAGCAGGCCCCTGAGGGGCCTGTACCTCTTCAGCCACAGGTGTAGGACATACACACTGACTTCTGTCTACAGAAGGTCAGAAACCAGTGAGACCTGCAGTTATGCATAAAAAATACTGTTGCAATGTTGGTACAGTATCATAGTTTCAGCAGTGAATTTAGAAAATTTTCAAGGGGGGTAGCAGTTTGTCAGTTATGCACCTGCATGTAGAAAACCATGCAGTAGTGTATCATGCTATCTAGTGAAATAATGTGTACAGCATGCTCAAGTAGATCTGGCAACTGAGCTGCAGGCCCCATGGGGCCTTCTGTCTGCAGAGTGCGGGCCCCCATGTGGCTTGGGCTTCTGCAGACACACATATTCATGTACACTGTCACACAAAAGTGTGGCTGCTTAAGCACAGGCCCCATATGGAGCCAAAGACAGAAATCCACAAAGGTAGCACATCCGTGCTGCTTAATTTTTCTCATCTGGAAATAATTGTAAGTTGTTTGTCTTAACTGATGATGGCTGTCTGTGGTTGTTTGTGTAGTCTTGTCCTTCTGTTGATGGGGGAGGTATTAGAGTTGGGAATCCTAACAGCACATTTTCCTACTTTTGTGACATTAAGCTAACCTTTAACTGGTGCATTAATGCATTTTATTGCAAGGATTTTCCTTTCCTTTCCTTCTGAGACTGTGGAATCATATCCTCAGTCATGCAGGTCCCAAAGGGACGTGCATGAATAGATGCAGATGCGGGACATCTGGGCCATCTGTCTGCAGAAGTGTAGGACTCTGTGGGCACTGTATTTCTGTGAAGAAATGAATGTCAAGGATTTGTGGGACTGTCTAATGAGCTTTGGAAGTACAGGGCCCTCTGGGCCCTATGCTTACATGTGCATACAAATACAGACACACAGGGCAAAGAATCTGTTTGGCAGCCAAAGCACAGTGCTCTCTGACAGCCACAGGGAGGGGTGGATGGAGACCCCAAACCCTAATTTTTTTTTTCATTTTGCTGCTTGGGGGTTGATGTGTGGAGTTACATTATGGCTGGATACCCTAGCACCACATTTCCCTGCTATTGAGGCATTAAGTTGAACCCTAACTGGTGCATTAACACAGTTATTTTCCCAAAAAATTTACTTTCATTTCACAATAGTGGAATCATATCTTCATTCATGCAGATCCTTTGGATAGAATTTTATATATATATATATATATATATATATATATATATATATATTATAGTGGTGCAGTTGCACCACTATAGTTAGGGTTTAGATGTCACTTCTATGTTAAAGGCAAAGTTTTGCATGTTAATAACTTTGGACCCGTTCAATGGATTTGTCTGAAATTTGGTATGCGTGGTTTGGTATGATAGATCTCTTGATCTGCCAAATTTCATTTCGGTCAGACTTACGGTCTTTGCATACGAAAATGCTGCAAAATGCAAAATTATCCATTTTTGGAGGCAGCTTTTGGGATTTTGGATGTGGCCCTGAGTGGCCATTGTGTGGTATGCTACTTTGAAGTTCCCATTATAAGTCAATGGGAAAATGTATATGTATGTTTTGCGAACAAAGAATGGGGTTCTGCCCATCTCATCCCACCTGGCAATCAAAGAGTTTGTAGCCTCGTGGTTCAAGAATCTTTGTCTCCTAGAATTCCTTGATCACGAGGTCCGCCATCTTGTTTTTAGATTTCCTACCGGAAAAACACAAATATCTCGGCTCAGGGGTCACTCCTGAAGTAAAACCTGGATGGATTTAACTCAGGGGGCTCTGATCTATCAAGCCATGCCTTTGGTTTCATCCAAATCAGTCAAAAAATAGAGTTACAAGGTTTTAAAATCTTTGATCGTGGCTCGCTAACTATCTTTGATCGCAAGCCTGCAAATTCTTTGATCGCGAGATTCTTTGGTCGCGATCTTGCATAGTGACCTAAATACACAAATATCTTGTCTCAGGGGTGGGCTAGGGACTTAAATGAGGGTGGGTTTTGATTAGGGGGCTTCGTTCTATTGAGGCATGACCTTGGTTCGGTTCAAGTCAGTGAAAACGTTGCGTTTCACCATTTTAAAGTCTTTGGTCATGAGCGTGCAATTTCTTTGCTCACGAGTCTGCAAATTCTTTGATCATGAGATTCTTTGATCGTGATTGTGCATCGCAAGCAAGGAACGAGATGGCTGGATTAACAATTCTAATTTCACAGTCCAGGGGTGTCCTAGGCAGACAAATGAGGGTGGGTTTTGCTCAGGGGGCTTTGTTCTGATGAACCATGGTGGTGATTTACTGCAATTCTTTGTATTTTTATATTTTTATGTGAATTGTTTTCTAGGAGGGAAAAAATAGAGTGCAGAGGTATGTAGCTAAGTTAGACTTAAATTTATTCTGCACATCTGGAGGGCTCTGGATAAATTGATAGCCCAAAATTCCTCAGGAGAATCTACGTGTTAGAAATTTTAGGGATAAAAAATTTGCTGAATTATAACTGTTTGTTTCATTACAAGGCATACAAACTGTTATAACTTCCAACAAATATTACAAATATTACAAGAGACCTCAGTCAAAGGGTCTAAATGTAATGTAATTCTGGGAAACCTGGGAAACAAAAACCCAGGGGAAGATTACACAATGGGGGGGAGGCAGTAACAACAACAAAAATGGAAAGAGACCTGGGGGTAATCATATCAGATGACCTTAAGGTTGGCAAGCAATGTAAGAAGGCAGTAAGGAGGGCTGGGGGGATACTGGGATGTATAGGGAGAGGTATCACCAGCAGAAAACAGGAAGTTATTATCCCCCTGTACAGACAGTTGGTGAGACCCCATCTGGAGTACTGCATCCAGTTCTGGAGACCCCATCTCTGCAAGGACATAGACAGGATGGAGGCAGTTCAGAGGAGGGCAACTAAAATGGTGCAGGGTCTGCAAGAGAAGCCATACAAGGAGAGACTAAAGGAGCTTAATATGTATACCCTTGAGGAAAGGAGGGAGAGGGGGGACATGATAGAAATGTTTAAGTCCCTCAGTGGAATCAACAAAGTCCAAGAGGGTAGCATCTTTCAGAAAAAGAGATGTGCAAGAACAAGGGGACACAATCTGAAGATAGAGTGGGGACGGCTCAGGGGCAATGTGAGGAAGTATTTTTTCACAGAGAGGGTGGTGGATGCATGGAACAGCCTTCCTGAGGAGGTTGTGAGGTCTAAAACTGTGGGAGAATTCAAGAATGCATGGGACAGGCATAAGGCAATTTTTGTGGGGGGTAGGAAGAAATAGGCTGTTGGTTAAATAGGATCTGCAGCTTATCTTCTAGGTAGGGAAATGGGCAGACTAGGTGGGCCAAGCGGTCCTTATCTGCCATCAAAGTTTATGTTTCTATGTTATTCTGTTGTCACCCACTTTTATTTATTTTAGTTAGCATGTGACTGTGACTGGTCAGTTTAATATTTTAAAACATTTTATTGTATTCCTGTTTGTATGTTTTGGTTTCATCTTATTCCATTCTATTGCCCAATTTAACTTTTTCCTTTTCTTCTTTTTTTTGCTCATTGGTTCATTTTGGCCTACTTTCTGTATATCTTACTCCTATATTTGCTACCATTGTTGTTTTTGTTATGGCTTGTTGTGATACATAAATCACTTTAGCTGGGCCACCGAGCTACACTCTCTGATTTGCTTGTGTGGACTCAAAATAGGAGCATTTCTGCATTAAGGGTGACAGAAAAAATAGCTGCTTGACAAAGTGGTTAAACTGAATTGTAACTTATTGATGGAACTCAGACCCTAATAGGTTCTAGGAGATTCAGGAGAGATCTGAGAGGTAGAGACCTGGCGAGCAATAATAGTTAAACAGTAGGTAAGCAGCTCAGTGGCAGTTCTGATTTTAAGCATTAACTGACAAAACCTATGAAACTGCTATTTAAGGATACAGACACATATTTCATAGAATTAGTCGGTGTCATTGATAGATTCGCTAACAGACTTGACAATTGAAATATCTTTTTAACTACGGCATTGCTGCATGAATCCTTGGGCCTAGCTTAGCCCATAGTCAAGTCAAGTCAATTTAAGCTAGTTCATTTAGAATGGCTAATTATTGTCTAGTTCTCTGAATATCTAGTGTTACCTAGGAATACCTACTTAAGTCAATTGAGTCAATTAATTAATTGATTCAGCTGACTAATCGGTTGGCCTGAGAGTTCCATCAATTGACCCTGAAAATTTTGCATGTGAGTTGCTATACAAAGGTGCTGTGCACAGACTCTTTCAGAACCTGACTGAACTTCAAGAAGGAGAATAAGGAAGGGAGCTCTCAGTATACAGCCAACAACATTTCACCGTGGCAAAATATATAGAAAAGAATGGGAACCCTTCCAGTTGGGACTATAGATTTTAAAATCTCCCTACTAGTCCTTTTCTAACATTTAGCCCCAACATAAATTTCCCTGGAACTTTATTGTTTCCATCAAGAATATGTTCTAAGTGCTAAAGCAACAAAGTTGGCTTTATTAGTATTTAGTAGAGCCCTGGAAAATTGGAGACTTCCAGGACTTGAAAATTTGTTCTAAGTATTTGGAGTCTGAGAGTGTGCTCTGAACCCAGTTCTAAAAGCAAGTTGCTGCTAACTTAATTAATTTAATTAAAATAAGAAAATCTTGGTGCAAACATTGTTTATAAATATTTATTTATAAACTGCTTGGAGAAATAGGAGTCAAGCCATAAGATCTGTGAGCAGAGATATACCGTGTACTCTCAGGGCCTTTTATTTTACCTTCGCAGTGACCAGCATTGTTTGGAGACAAAGGACAAATAATATCCAGCATGAAGGACAAAAGAGAGGATTAGAAGAACGGAACCTAAGGAACACAGAAAAAACTTTGTGGACTTGTGCTCCCTCAACATCCCTAAGGGAAGGTGAACTCTCGTTCTATACATGATAAAGGAAACAGTGTATTAGCGGAGAGTGGTGACAGAATACTGTGGAGGGACTGAAGAATGAAGAAATAAATCAGACAGTTGAAAATTGCTGAAATACAAGTAAATTGAAAGACTGGGACCAATTTTTGGTTTAAGTATTTTTAGTATTTATTAATACACTTCATTTGCTATCTTAGATCATAACAGAGTTTTTATAAGACTCTAAGTTTCCTTGTATGCTTGGATATTAAGTATCTGGATTACTCCTGTTATCCGAGCTTGGTCTTGTTATTATTTTGCTGCTATCACTTAGACGCACTAATTTTGTACTAGTATTTATTACATTGTTTTCTCATTTAGAATTTAAAAGATTATAGTACATTTTCAGTAGCAATAAACAGTTCATTTCCCTCTGAAAAATGCATAGTGTAACTCCAGTTGTAATCACAGCTGCCGCATTGCAAGTGATGTACGAATAAGCGCATCAGCAGTGTGACAGACTAGGAGAGCCTAAGAGAGTATACTTATGCAAATCTGTCTCTTATATTATTTCACTAATTTAAGAAGTGATATATATTTGTTTCCATCTCAAGAAGGATTTTTTTTGCTCCTCTGACATAAATACTATTCATTAAACTTTATCACTAGGATCCAGCTATTCAACATAAAAAAAGAGGAAAACAGGTTAAAGCATCAGCTAATATACATGGTGCAAACTAGAAGTGGGAGAGTAGTCATGAACAAAGGTGACAAAGATAACATGGATATAAATTCTCAGCAGAAGAGGCAGAAAAAAAAAAAAAAGAAACCAGTGGAAAAAAAAAAATAAAGCAGACAGACACCATAGACCCCTTACAATTTAAGCTCACAGAGATGTGGCACAAAGACTCTAAACCTCTTGTACCACATTATAGCAGTATAGGAGAATGGGTCAGAGTTAGGACCGATGATCCCAGTGCACACCCCGATGCCTGTTAGTGGGGATGGGTGGGCTTGGGGTGCAAGTGGTGGCAACCTTAACACAGAATTTCCTCACTTTTGTCCCTGTGGGACAACCCTAACTGATGCATTAAAATGATTTTTTTTGCCATGAATTCCCCTTCTTTTTTGAGAATAAGTACTATAAATAGTGAATGGCACATAGTAAAGCTAACGGTAATGCAAACGAAAGCACAAACGGTAACGCACATGGTGATGCAAACTTAAATAACAAAAACGATAAGAGAAATGCAAACACAAATGTTAATGAAAATAGAAATGGTAACACAAATGGTAACGCAAATGCTAACGACAACAGAAACACAAACGGCCACAAAAAACAGCAACGTAAACTCTAACGTCAATGGAAACGCAAACGGTAAGAAAAATGCAAACGGTAACACAAATGCAAACAGAAATGCAAATGGTAAAGGCAACGGTGCTGCAGAAGGAAACAGTAATGAAATCAACAATGGAAACACAACCAAAAATGCAAATGCTAAGGCCAACAGAAACACAAATGGTGATGAAAATGCAAACAGTAATGGAAATGCAATTGGAAATGCAAACAGTTACAGTAATAGCGACAATGATGCCAAAGCGAGCAGTAATGTATCCATATATCCATTAGTCACAGGTACATGTGTATAATGACAACACTAGACACAGTAATAGGGTACAGCACACCCAAAGTGTAGAAGACTAGGTTTGCTGACAAAGGCACTTAGATTCACCTGAGTTCTTTTCTTCTAGGTTGCTTGTAAGGACAGAACAAAGAACCTTACCAGAGCAAGGAAAATGATTATGGCTTCTTTTGGCTAGGCAGATTTACTGTGTGTTATTATTTTCTTTTGTACTCACAGGGATTGTTACTGTTTGTTGCTAACATTTTATTGCTTTATTTTTCTCTGATTCAAATTGTTGTTGCTGGGTATACCTTCTGCTGCAGTATTACAGGGTGTGCCTACAGGTGTGTGCTTACAGATTACTGCTGTAATCTTCTGATTCAAACTTTCTTTTGCAAGGTATATCTTCTGTTACTGCTTTATTTTGTTCTGTAGCAAAGTATTTCTTACAGGGTGTATCTTCTGTGAAATTATTACAGGTGGTGCTTTACAGGTTTTACTGTTTTATCTATCATTAGGATAAGCTTTCAGGGCTACTGCATTTGTTGCTGGCTGATTGTTTCTGCTCTTACCTCCTTGTTTCTTTCATCTGTGGTTCTTTTTTGGCAAGGGAAGGGCCCAGCCACCCATCCCCATCCCCAACCACCCTACTCTACACTCCTTTTATAGGTAGCAAAGTCGTGACATTTCCTGTAACAAAGCAGGAAGGGGTGGATCAGAGGGGTATTCACACAGTGACCTCATTCACAGGGGCACAAGTAATTTATCTTGTTATAACAAGTTATACAAAAACAAACAAACAAAACACGAAATCAAAATTTGCTTTCATTTTCCTCCTTCTAATTACTCTGACCAGGTTATAAACCCAGCAACTTATCTGGAATGGATATTATTAACTGCAGGTACTGTGAGACACATTTCAGAATGGCAGTTATACAGGATTTAGGACACTGTCCTACATGCTGGGCAGTTGCAGATCTAAGGGCTCAGTTCCAGGCATCATGGGCAAAGAGTGAGTGTCTCAAATTGCATATTCAGGAGGAAATATATTATAAGAACCGCCCACCATTTCCCCAGCATCCAACAGAAGCACCTCAACTGCAGAGGGTAGTTGGTCCGGGAGGTTGGAAGGTGGTCAGGAGGGGCAAATCGGGTGCCCCATCACTCGATGCTCTCCAACGTATCATCTCCACAAACCATATATATTTTTTTTAGTCTTTGATAACTGGGTAAGGCCCACTAGGTACAAGTGCCAGTTTTCAGGGGTGACCTGGGAGCACTGGGTGGTTAAGTGACTTGCTCAGAGTCACACAGTATGCAAGTGGAGGTTGTGGGAATCAAACTCAGGTCTGGTCTGCTGGATGTTTCAAGCTTGTTCACACCTCGTTCCTCTAACCTCTAGGCTATACTGCCAGCTGAAACTACAAACAGGTATCTGCTTCTATCTCCAAAATCAAACAAAGGGGCAGAGGACACTGCAGCACAGGAGCTAGCACAACAAAACTCACCCAAAACAGGAACCAAAACAAAAAAAACAAAAAGGAAATCCAAAACACTTCTGATCATAGGAGACTCCATGATTCAGGGAGCTGATACCTATCTCCAGCCAGGGGTAACGGTCAGATGTCTCCCAGGTAAATCAGCATGGAGAGACACTGACCACATTGCTAAAACTGTATGGGAAGCAGGAGAAAACATTGACATCCTGGCACACATAGGGACTAATGATCTCACCAGCCGGTCAGTTGTGGAGACCAAGGAACACCTGACCAGGCTGGATGACCAACTATCATCCATTTCATCCAGCATCTCTTTCTCTGAGATCCTGCCAGTCTGGGAGAGGGGGGGGCAGATGGGCAGAAGGTCAGAGAAGGGGAGATAGGGGAGCTGAACATGTGGCTCAAAGGCTGGTGCCAGGAAAAAGGGCACACGAAGAAGAATCAGCATTTATATAGCTCTTTTCATACACAGTATCCCAAAGCACTTTACAAGCAATGCTAGACTGGTAGTGAAGTGACTGAATGTGTGGTGGCGGCCATATCGCACATCATCACCCACACACAGCCTGGATAATTGCATGAACCGGTTTATGGGAAGGAGAATGTTGGCCAGGACACCAGGAATGTTCCCCCTGCTCTTTGCGAAGAGTGCCCTGGGTTCTTTTATTTCCACCTGGACACCCACCAGGACAACACCAGGATGGGCAGAAGGAACCTCAGTTTAGCATCTCATCTGAAGAACAGCACCCCCCCAGCAGTACAGCACCCCCCCAATACTGCACTCAGATGCCAGTGATTTTTAGGTGCAAGTCCAATCCTGGTGTGGGACGAGAACCCACAACCTTCTGGTCCTGAGGCGGATGTGCTACCTACTGAGCCACGCTGACAGGTAACTGGCAACACTTTTGGGAGTGAAAGTTCTTTAAATTGGATGGACAGCATCTGACTAAGGAGGGAGTCAGTGCATTGGGGCAGAAGTTTAACATCTTTGCAGAATATTTAAACTAGCAAATGGGGAGAGGGGTGCAGCATCTGATATGTCGAATGGGAAGAACATCCCTCTCCCCCATAGCTAGTAATCAAACAGGAGTTCAGCATGATTGTAGTTCATTTGCATCATCAGGTAAGGAAAAAGGTCTGACTCAGCATATGATGCACAGGGAAAATGCCAGACCTCACCCAACAACTAACACACTGAAATCTGGCGTATAGAAAATCATGTACGCAAATGCTCACAGACTGGGAAACAAGATCCCAGACTTGCAGGCAATAATGACAGAGGCTAAACTGGACATAGTAGCCATTAGCGAAACATGGTTCACCAGTAACCATACTTGGGAGACTTCAGTACCTGGCTATGTACTGTTCAGAAAAAAATGAGGTGCAGAAAGGGGGTGGGAGTGGCCCTTTATGTCAATGAAAATATCAAAGCTACAGAAATTCAGAATACACATAAGGAGCCAGAAGAGCTGTGGGTCACCCTGGAAACAAGAAATGAGACAGCCATATGAACTAGGGTTGTCTACAGGCCTCCAGACCAGGGGGAGGACATAGACACATTACTGTTAGAAGATATACAAAACATGACAGCTAAAGGGGAGGTTCTGATAATGGGAGACATCAACATGCTAGATACAGATTGGTCAATACCAGCAGGAACATCTGCCAGAACTAGACACATAGTGGATTCCCTGCTGGAGGAGTGCCTCAAACAACTGGTACAACAAATCACAAGAGACAGGGCTATCCTAGATCTAGTACTGACTAACAGGGAAAGGATCACAGATCTCCAGGTAGAAGGTCACCTAGGGACCAGTGACCGACACATGGTATGGTTCAATTTGTCCACTAGAACTAAATTATCCCATTCCAAGGCAAAAATATGTGACTTCAGAGGAGCTGACTTTGATAAGATAGCCAACAGAGTCAAGCTAGCCCTGGCAAAAAGAAATACAGGTGAGGGGGTACAGGCAAAGTGGGCAAGCATTAAGGATGCAATACTTGAAGCAACATCCCATTGTGTTAGACAGAAAAGGAAGTGCAAAAGAAGAAGGAAGCCACTTGGGTTCTCAAAAACAGTAGCAGAAAAGGTCAGAGCCAAAAGGCTGGCCTTCAGGAAATATAAGGGAACGCAGCAGGATGAAGATAGGGAGGCATACCAAACTGCCCTAAGGGAAGCAGGGAAGGCAGTAAGGCAGGCAAAGGCCCAAACCAAGGAAACACTAGCATGAACAGTAAAAGAAAGGGACAAGACTTTCTACAGATACATTAGTGAAAGGAGAAGGTTCAGAGGGGTATTGCTAAGATCAAGGGGGATAAGTGGGCATGAGAGGAGGAGGAGGACCATGTAAAAGCATTTATCCTAAATAGACACTTCTGTTCAGTATTTACTGAAGAGAAGGTAGGGAAGGGCCCATAGCTCAGCACCATGGACACAGAGAGGAGGGAGGTGTGCACTAGTCCTTTTACAAAAGAAAGGGTCCTACAAGAGCTTGATAGGCTCAGGGTGGACAAGGGAATGGGACCTGATGGCATACAGCCCAGGGTACTAAAGGAGCTAAGGGTGGAACTAGCAGAGCCATTATCAGAACTGTTTAGTGAGTCTCTGAGTACAGGAGTGGTCCCAGAAGACTGGAGAAGGGCTTGTGTGATCCCTCTCCACAAAAGTGGCAGCAGGGGTGAGGCAGGGAACTACAGACCAGTCAGTCTTACCTCAGTAGTGGACAATATTATTTAGGCACTCCTTAAGGAAAGGATAGTGCAACACCTGTAATCCATAGGAGCACAGGATCCAAGAAGCATGGGTTTACAACAGGAAGGTCCTGTCAAACTAATCTCATAGATTTCTTTGACTGGGTAACCAGAGTGGTAGACCAAGGGGGAGCAGTTGTTGTCACCTACCTTGACTTCAGCAAAGCTTTCGATACTGTTCCACATGGAAGATTGATTAATAAGCTGGGTAGGCTAGGGGTGGGTCAGAAGTTGGTCAACTGGGTGGCAAACTGGCTGATAAGCAGAAAACAGAGAGTGGTGGTAAATGGTGTACAGTCAGAAGGGACGCAAGTCACAAGTGGGGTACCTCAGGGATCAGTCCTGGGGCCAGTCCTCTTCATTATCTTCATCAGTGACTTGCAGATGGACTGGACGGTAAGGTTTGTCTGTTTGCAGATGACACCAAGATCTGCAACGGAGTAGATCATACAGATGAGGTGGGCAGAATGCGAAGAGATCTGGATAAACTGGCAAAATGGTCAGAAGAGTGGCAACTGGGGTTTAACGCAAAGGAGTGCAAGATCATGCACGTAGGGAAGAGAAACCCTGAAGCCACCTATAGGCTGGGAGGGAAGCTGCTGGCAGTCACAAGGGAAGAAAAAGACTTGGGCATCATCATCATCACAGATAACCCTAAATAATCCAAGCAGACCACTAAAGCAGTAGATAAGGCTAAGTGGATGTTGAGGTGTATTAGTAGGGGTATCACAAGTCATCAGAGGGAGGTAATAATCCCTCTTTACAAGACATTGGGTAGATCCCATCTGGAGTATTGCATGCAGTACTGGAGGGCACACCTTCTCAATGACATTAACCAAACTGAGGCAGTCCAGAGAAGGGAAACCAAACGGTCTGCATCAGAAAACATATGAGGACAGATTAACAGAGTTCAGTATGTATACCCAAGAGCAAAGGAGCGCGAGAGGTGATATGATAAAAACATTCAAACACCTTAAGGGCATTAACAAGGTGAAAGAGTCTAACATGTTTCAATATAAGAAAAATAGCAGGACAAGTGGACACAGCATGAAATTAGAGGGAGGCCGATTAAGGGGTAATGTGAGGAAGTTCGTTTTCACAGAAGGGGTGGTGGTTGCATGGAATGGCCTACCTCAGGAAGTGATGGATATGAATACAGTGCAGGGCTTCAAACAGGCATGGGATAGGCATAAGGGAGCAATACAGATGAGTATGAATAGATAGGCCATTGACAGAGCAAAGGCCGATGGCACATTCATAAGGCAGAAAAAGAAATGGGCAGACTAGATGGGTCTTGCAGTCCTTATCTGCTGTCAACTTCTATGTTTCTATGTTATTTTATACTAAAATAGAAAACTTCAATAAATATAAATAAAACAGTTCACACAGAACAAGAAAATAAATAACTCAAGGCTATTTGACCTTACATCTGGTGTCTCAAAACAATTCATCAGCTTTCCTGCTGTTTGAGATAAATTCTTGTTCAGGCACAGGTCTTTCTGCTTACCTTACTGCAGGTAAGTGAGACTGAGTATGCAGCTAATCTGACTCTAGGTGTTTGAGGAGGGCTTCTATAGCCCTCCCACTCTTAGGAAAGTCCTTCCCATAACAGTCAATTAGTTATAGAATGGTCCCCAAATAGGGAAACTCCTCCTCTATTACATAATGAGGTTTCAGCTCACATAGTAAAAATACAGCCCTCTAGGTGCTGCTGTCACCCTATAGGAAATTCCCTTTCCTGAGATCTTGCTAACAGGTCAGCACCTATTTTCTACGTAAGCAAACAGTGCAACCATTTATTTCATTTATACATGTGCAGTACTGTTTTAGTATATGGACACTAGTCCTTTAATTTATATCTCAGGGCTCTATACATAATGGGGCTCCTTTAGAGACCTGCAGTGTCTCATTAGTATTTAATGTAATTTAATTTCTTTATTGTGTTTTTTGTTTATCTTGCAGCTGTCTCCTTATTCTGAGTGCTACTATATCTGTAAAGCATTTCCATACATAGGGACATTGCTGTCCCTTTAAATCAGTTGACTTCTATGTTGTAGCAGAGCGGCAAGACTGCAAAAATATTTACTATCTAGCTGCTCTGCTATGGGGCACTGCATATACTTGGTAAGCCCCTTTTTATTTTCTTTTTTTACTGGGCTGTAGCTTTAAAGTCTAGGGACAGCATAGTCCCTTTGTATTTGCAAGTACACACTTTTCAAAGAGTTTTATTCATTCAGGAAATTGGGGCGGGTGAAAGTTTCCCGCTTTGTGGAAGCCTACCTCTCTAGCAGCCTGGACTGGCTGCACACATGCCATGGACTCTACAGCATATTTTAGACAAAGCCAGCAGCTGGGGTCCTAATAATACAGGGGCATCAGTAAGTACAGTATTTACACCGTGTGGCAGAAAAAATTAAAGTTAAAGTTTGCCGCTCGGTTTAAACAGTTCCTGCTTTGATGCAGGATTTCTTTGGCATAATATTCTACATAACAACGGAGCAGCAGCAAAATAATTTAAACAAGGAAGACATAATGCCACTCCGTTATACTCATATTCCACCTATCAGAGTGGATGTTATTTTGTATTTAACTGTCATTTTAAACATTTCTAAACATTTCTGCACCTTATACATAAAAAATGGCATACACATTAACTTAATTAAGCACTGCAGCATTTTAAAGTCATAATATGACATAAAATGCACTCTATGCACTTTATTTAACAAGCACCTTATATGCTTAAAGGCACTTTATATGTTTGGCATTCAGTTCCATAAATGCACATTATTTCATTCCTGCCAGCTGGCCTTAGCCTGATGCCTGATTTTAGGGATTTCTTGGTGAGGGATGGATATATGGACACTAGAAATGAAGGTGGTAGGGAAGAAATGTTTTAGTGAGAGATAGAAAAGACTGACATAGGTGGTCAGCCTATGCCAGGGGTGGAAAAAGGTAAAGTATAATAAAGGGAGATACTGTTGTGCAACAGTTTTCAGTAAGAAAAAGAAGAAGATAGGAAAGGCATCCCTCAACTGGGGTTATCTGACTGGTAGAACACAGTTCTGCCACATCATCCATCCATCCATCCATCCATCCATCCATCCATCCATCCATCCATCCATCCATTTAACCATCTATCCATCTATCATTCCATCTGTCCATCTATATATCCATCTATCTATCTATCTATCTATCTATCTATCTATCTTTGCAAAAACATCATTATTGCACTAGTTATGGCTGCAGCGACAAAAGGTAGGGAATTGTGGCATTGGGGTTTCCAACCCTAACACCCCAACTCCACCTGACAGGCAGCAGCAGGAATGGGGTGTGTGCTGGGGCTGGAGATTGCTGACCAACAATGCTGATAAATCACAGCAGTTATAACGTTAGTGGTGTTTGGATTTATTGCGATCAGTCTGTGGGCCTGCACGCTCACTTTGCAGCTGCTGTCTTACGCAACGTTGTTCAGAAACTAGCACCCCTTACTATGAACTGTGACAGACACTCGTTCTTTATGGCTTAATGACAGTAGCCCTGTCCCTGATCTATGAGTCACAACAACATCTGGTTGCATTATACAATTGTTGTATAATACAACCAGCTGTTGTCGCAAAAATTAATCTATGAATAGAATGCTGATTGTTTGAACTGTGCATGCTCAGAAACTGAATATTTTTCTTAAATATTTTAAAAACTATTTAACAGCTGGACCTAAAAGCCACAACATCACAAACCTTAGACAAAGCTCTATCAAACAGAAAAGTTTCAGGTTTCAAAGCCTCGTATATTTTTAGTTATTGGGTGGCAAAAAGGTATGTAAAGATGTTTCAAAAATGGTGTTTTAATTTTTTTTGCACCACTGTAACTTTGCCCCCACTAAGTCAATCTATATGAAATTTGCAGAATCAATAGATTCTGGTACAAAGGCTGTACTTTCCAAGTTTCATGTAAATTGGTTGAATGGGGGCAAAGTCATTACTGAACAATCATAATTTTCAGTGCACCATGACTTGGCAATGGCCACAATATCCAGGTAAAACTGCTGTTATGGCTTCTAGGTCCAGAAACTTACTTTCCAGACTTCTAGCATTTGCATACATGAACTTCTAGATTGTGATTGGTTGACCATCCATGGCACTCCAGACATTACCTCATGGGTTTTAGCCCACCTGACAGGCTAGTGATGCACATGACTCTAGGATCAAATTTCTAGTATATCCAGGTCCCAGAAACCCTTGTTCCCCAGTTCAAATCGTGCATCTGATAAGGCAACAAGCACACCAGGATCCCTGTTGCTCCACACAGAAAGGTAGGCCTCTGATTATAATTGCTATAGGGAATATATTGGTGTTCCAGAATAAAAGTGCAGCCCATTGTTCCAGTGTAGCAAAAGCCAGCTGTGTGGCTTTAAGTTTATTTAAGTTCATTTAAGTTTAATTTAGGTTTAATTTATGTCGGATTCGTCAGGCTTAGGAGAAGAAAATCTAGGTTCTGCAGAAGCCAGCAATGGTATCATGATCTTGATCGTATTGCTAAGTATTGAGACAGGCTTCTAGCCTGTATTTTTACTGCCATAAAATACAGTTTCATCTGCTTAGACAGTTTGCTTGCTATCCTGATTTTATCTGGTGCTATTGTGCCACAAATGTAGTTTTTTTTTATGGAGAAATGAGAGAGATCTCATAAGGGGATTTCAGTTTTCAAATGGATATTTGTTATTTGAATCACACCACGCCAGTCGCGTGTCCTGGCACAACTCTGAACCCCAGCTCTGCATCGCGCAGTAGCACACAGAGGAAGACATCTGCCTAGGGCCCCCTCCCTCTTCTCTCCTCCCCGAGGCCCTCTGTAGGCGTCCACGAGGTGCTCTGCGCCGTGGGGGGTGTCCTCCATGTAAAAGAAATGCCGCTTCTCTTTCAGGGAGCACGCCTCCTCTAGGCCTCTGGCCTACAGCTCTCTGCAGTGCTTCACCCCTCCCACCACCGCATGGTTGGCCCCTGGTCTCCCTGAGCCCCCTAGCTTCAAGGGGCTACAGTTGGGAGGGCAAAACTTTCAGGTGCACTGTAAGCGCTTGCTATCTGCCTGCCTACTAGCCCGAGGACCCTTACTGGCCACAGCGGCCTCATAGCGACAATGGGAGCTTGCGGCCTACCTTTTCAGGCCTCCCTTTCACCGCAACACATGACTGGGCCTCCCACACAGCATGGCAGTGGCTGAGGGAAGCATCTGATCAGTGCGTCCGCACTTTCAGGATACTGGCAGCTCCAAGGGCCAGTTATGGGCCCCCTGCATTTTGACCGCATGGCCCCAGCTTCTTGTGGGTTGGGGGTTGATGGCCTCAGCCATTCCTGTGGCGTAGGGGATTAAGCAAATCCCATCCACGCTGGCCATGGGACTCCTAGCTCCTATGATTCGAACGACTATCCTGATTCTGCAAAGGAGCCCCCCGTTTACATGAATTCAGGCATGCTGGGGGGGTCAAATGCACAAACAAAGGGGATACCAGCCCATATGAGCCCCAGGCTCCTTCACACATTTATATGGGGTCCCTCACATAGCAACCTCTATATACTGGCCACGATTTACAGAACCTCCCCCATTTTACACACAGGTCCCTCTCCATAGCAACCTTTGATGTACAGGTGGCAATTTCAGAACCGCCCTAATTCTCACTCGGGTCCCTTCCCACAGCAACCCTATATGTTTCTCACCACTATACTAGAGGTCCCTCCTTATAGCGACCGCCAGGTTCATGTGCCTATCCATGAGGGGTCCCTCCCACAGTGACCCCACATGCTGTTCATACCACAAAAGGGATAGTGTATGCCCCCCACTCCAATGCAGATATGGACAATCAGCACCTATGGGTCACCCAATACGGTGCTAGACCATAAAAATTGTGTTGGTAACTATGGTGCAAAAATCTGTCCACAGGACCTTGCACTAGCCCTAACTATATGCTTGCCATCTTCTTTCTTCACCAGATGGTCAAGGCCAAGAAGTGCTCTTCTTGCAATGCTATCCTCCTGCCCCAAGCTCCGGGCCCCTTTTGCTTTGCCTGTCTTCTTGATGATGACGATTTATCAATGTAGCAAACTCCTGTCATAGGTTCCAGCAATCCAGGGCCCAGCGTCCCCACTTGGATGGATCCTGGTACCCTCCTGATTCAGAACCAACAGGCCACAGTTGCGATGATGGAGAGTCAACAGAATTTCATGCTGAAGATAATGGAGAAACTCAAATCTCTTATGCAGCACAGAACAGCAGCACCGCTTCCAGAGCCAGACAATGCAGGGAGGCCCTCTGAGGAACGTCTAGACACTGAAAACCCAGTATCAGACAATCTTCGTCCGGACTCCGGAGAAGACAAGGATATACCAGAGGAAGAGGATGGAGTGGATACCGACGAGGAGGACATGGAACCACAAGCCGTGCCTTCCCTCACTTCAAAATTGTGCTCCTTCGACATAGTCCCAGGCCTCATGAAAATTGTCAAGGCCACTATGGGGTTCGACGTCGAGGAGAGTAAACCAGAGTCAAAATTAGACCCCATGATCCAACAAAAGGCGACCACCTCTGAGACCTTCCCAGTATGCCTAGCAATCAAGGACATCTTCAACAGAGAGTGGCAATCCACAGAACCAAGCAGAATGTCAAATAGGAGAAACTTGGACAGGATGTATCCGGTCCGAGAGGGCAAGGTCAATATCTGATGCAAAGCCCCAACCATTGACCCCCAGGTGGCGGCGCTCAGTAAGAAAACCATCTTACCCTGCGGGACCATAGCATTAAAAGATCCAATGGATAAGAAAGTAGAGGACATGCTAAAGAGGGCCTTCGAGATTGGGGGAACTGCCGCCAAAGCTTCCACAATGGCCATTTACACAGCTCGTGCACAAATCTGCTGGCTCAAGGAGCTCCTAGAACAAGCAAACCCTAATTCCAGAGAGGCAGAACTTTTAGAGTGCACTCTTGATGCTGCAAAATACCTGGTGGACATGGCTGTGGACACCCTGCGACTGCACGCCAGGGCCACAGCCATCACCAACCGTGCCAGGAGAGCATTGTGGCTGAAGTTATGGGATGCCGACAATAAATCAAAGACACTACTACAAAATTTACCCATGAAGGGAAAGCATGTTTTTGGGGAGGGCCTACAGGACTTCCTAAAACAAAAAGAGGAGGGCAGAGACCTCCATAAGAACAATGCTAAGTACACCTAACTCCCTTCAGCGAGGTGGAGGTTTCGGGGGGGGAACAGGTCATACCAACGTCGTAGGGATACACACTCCCAGAACAGTTCCTTTTGAGGCAGAGGAACATCCAACAGTTACTGCAGTTCCTTTTCCCATTCTTACCAACCGTCTTCCTTTAGAGCCTGGGGCCTGAAATTTGGGGGAAGAGGTAAAGGGTACAGAGGGAAACAACAATGACTATGTACACAGAACCCTTCAAGGACAGGGGTCATACCCCCCCGTGGGACAAAGACTGTCATTGTTCAGATGCCAGTGGCTCAACACAACCTCAGACAGGTGGGTCCTAGAGGTGGTATCAAGGGGGCACTCTATAGAGCTGTCCCACACTCCTGTCACACACAGGTTTCTAAGTGCCCCCATCACCAAAAGGAAGACAACCCCACATCAGGTCCAACATATCCTGTCGGAACTGCTACAAAACAGAGCTATCCAGCCCGTCCCCAGGCACGAGCAGAAACTAGGGATGTACTCCATTTTCTTTCTCGTGCCCAAGAAATTGGGAGAACTTCGCCCCATCCTGGAACCGAAACACCTCAACGAACATGTAGTGAGCCACAGGTTCAAAATGGAGACCATAAGGTCAACCCTACGCAGCGTCCAGATAGGTGATTACCTCACATCCATAGACTTGAAGGATGCATACCTTCACATTCCTATCATACCAAAACACCGACAGTACCTCAGGTTCCACATTTTAGGCCATCACTACCAGTATCAGGCCTTGCCCTTTGGGCTCATCTCGGCACCAAGGGTGTTCACCAAGGTGTCCATTGTCCTAGTAGCCAGACATCATACCCTACTTGGACGACTGGCTAATTCGAGCACACACTGAGGAGCAGTCGCACCGAGACACATTGACTGCCCTACAGGCACTCGAGGAACATGGCTGGGTAGTGAACCGGGTCAAAAGCCATCTGGTCCCCACACAACAGATCGAACATCTGGGGGCACTAATCAACAAATCACAGGGATGGGCAAAACCCTATCAGACAAGGGTGCTCAATCTGATAGCCTTGACTCGTCACATGAGATCTCGCCATCAGACAACCATTGGATGCATAGCCCAGTTGTTAGGTTGCATGGCATCTTGCATAGGCCTCATACCCTGGGCCAGATGGCACATGCAACCACTTCAGACTTACGTGCTCACTCGGGGATCACCAAACGAGTGCAACCTACAAGTCATAGTCCCACTACCACCATCAGTGAGACACTCACTAACATGGTGGACAGTGAAGTCCAACCTCACAAGAGGGATCCCACTAGAGGCATCTTACACTGCCACAATAGAAATGGATGCAAGCCTGTCCGGCTGGGGAGCGTGCTTGGGTGACTTGATGGCTCAAGGTCTATGGACTTCAACAAAAGCCAAATTATCCATCAATGTCCTAGAAATGAGGGCAGTAGCTCATGCCCTCGAGGCTTTCAGATCATTCATCTGCAGCCAGTTGGTTCTTATACGCTCTGACAACCAGATCACGGTGGCGTATATCGCAAAACAAGGGGGCACCAGGAGCAGAGCCATGCTGAGGGAGGCAACGTCAGTCCTCAATTGGGCACAGACCAACCTCAGCCATCTCGGCGCGGTGCATCTTGCAGGCAGACGCAATGTGCGAGCAGACTGGATCAGCTGGCAACAGGTTCACCCAGGGGAATGGTGGCTCCATCCCAGTCTCTTCCAGATGATCCAGGAAGCCTGGGGACCAGTGTCCATGGACCTCATGGCCACAATGGAAAACACACAGGTTCAGGCATTCTATTCACAGTTCAGGGAAAGCCAGTCCCAGGGAACTGATGCCCTGTCACAATCGTGGTCCCGGGAGCATGCGTACGTGTTCCCACCCCTTCCCCTACTTCCCCAGGTACTAAGCAAGATACGAGCCTCTTGATGTACCATCATCCTAGTAGACCCCTACTGGTCACGGAGGACATGGTTTGCCATGGTTCTCGACATGACATTAAGCCAGCCTCAGATTGCCCTACCGAGTGAATATGCTGACACAGGGCCCAGTACTCCACCCAGCCCCACAGACACTGAAACTCATGGCCTGGCTCCTGAGAGGAAGAGACTGATGAGAGCAGGCTACCATGAGTCCATCATATTGACGATGCTACAATCTAGACGGTCATCGACCACATCCACTATGGTAGACAATGGTCTCTATTCATGAAGTGGTGTTGAGAGCACAGTAAGGACCCAGAGCAACCGGACATGTCGACCATTCTCTTATTTCTCCAACAGGAAGTAGACAAGGGGCTGGCCCACTCATCCCTCAGAGTACAACTCTCAGCCATTGGAGCGGCCGCGGGACCCATTGGAGGATACAGCCAAGGAGTACACCCCAATGCTCTATGCTTCCTTAGAGCAGTGTAAGTGCTCCAACCCAGAGTCTGACCTGCCATCGCACCATGGGATCTCCCACTGGTACTGGACTCCCTCAGTTCAGCTCCCTTTGACCCGCTCCATGAGGTGGACCTATTCTGGGTCAGCCTCAAGGCTTGCTTCCTTGTCGCCATCTGCTCATCTCGATGGATCGGCGAGCTAGGGGCACTATCGTATAAGGAACCTTTCACCCCTCAAGGAGTCTGCTTACAGATGGTTCCAGCCTTCCAACTGAAGGTATCCACAACTTTCCATAGGGAACAACCCATCGAGTTTCCTACCTTCTTGGGAGACACACAACAGGGCGTTATGCTGATCCCACATCATCTGGATGTTGGGATCACCATCTCCATTTACATAGCCAGGACTACGTAAGATGGAGAGGTTATTTATCATCACAAGGGGACAAAGACAAGGTAAGGCAGACTCTAAGACCATGATCGCTGGTTGGCTCAGAAGAACCATCCAGGAAGCTTATATAAGCAAGCATATGGCACCCCCTGAGGGTATCAAGCCCCATTCCACTAGATCAGTAGCCACATCCTGGGTGGAAAGGGCGAACGTGTCTTCAGAGGACATATGCAAAGCGGCAACATGGACTTCCATCCATACATTCACCAGACACTATAGGCTTAAGCACCTGTACAACATACAGCCCACTTTCACCACACAGATCCTCCTAACAGCCACATCCGCTTCTCACTCATAGACTCACTCTGTCTCCCTCCCTAGGGTACAATACTCCTACTTATCTACCCATGAGGTAATGTCTGGAGTGCCATGGATGGTCAATCAATCACAATGGGTGTTTACTCACCTGGTAAAGGTGATTGTGTTGGTTGGCATCCATGGCACTCCAAGACCCTCCCAACTCAGTACGCAGAGTGACCAGGACCGGAGTTTTCCCAAACATATCTGAGGAGTGAGTAGGGTATATGCCATTACAGACTCAACCACATGGGTGGAGGATTCCGACTGTCGACCTCATATGGGTTGAGATTAGACTGTAAATAATAGGAAAATAAAAACGGGCCCATTGGCAACACGACCTTATGTCTCAGGCTGCATCATTATGTACAATGATTGTATTGTTTGTTTTTTTCTTGGATTTTGTACTTGCGCTTTACTAACCTTGATTTCAGCTATGGAAGATTCAAACTGGAGAACAGGGGTTTCTGGGACCTGGATATCCTAGAAATTTGATCCTAGAGTCATGTGCATCACTAGTTTATCAGGTGGGCTAAAACCCATGAGGGAATGTCTGGAGTGCCATGGATGTCAACCAAAACAATCACCTTTACCAGTTGAGTAAACACACATTATGTTACCACTTTGCTTGTTACCCCTTTTTTACTTTTTGTACTCCATCCTTCCCTCTCTCTTTTTGATGCTTCGTCCATATTCCCTTAATTTCTACCTCCTTGCTTCCTTTATTAATTTGCACACTCGGGGATTCCTCTCCTCTTGGTTTCCCCTACTCTCTACTTTATTGTGTGTGTGTGTGAGTGTGGTGGGGTAGTTTCTGCTTTCTCAATTCCTTCTTCTACCAACTTTGGCTACTTTACTGATCATCAAAGTAATATTTAAACTGCCCACTGAGGACTGCTGTTCCCCTACCTAAAGGATGCAGCTCATCACCCCTGTACAGAGCTTTATCCCTCCATGTGGCCCTAAGTCCACAATGTAGCTGAAGGCCTCCTTTTTGCATCATGTCTTCAACCATGAGCTGTAACTTCTGGTGTAGAGGTCCTTCTCCTCCCCCACTGTCATAGACAGGCAACATCTCAGTGAAAGCC
Source organism: Neoceratodus forsteri (assembly GCA_016271365.2). Lineage (NCBI taxonomy): Eukaryota > Metazoa > Chordata > Ceratodontiformes > Ceratodontidae > Neoceratodus > Neoceratodus forsteri. The sequence goes on from CM028133.1 coordinate 68,889,622, forward strand.
ACCAAACATGCTACCTAAGACCCCTCTCCAGCTCATGTGACTCCCTCTGCACTATCCCAGACCCCTCCTTAGCCAGGTCATTAGTCCCCAGTTGCACAATGACATCCTGCTCTAACTCCTGTCATGCTGTCCTAGCAATCCTCAGGATCTGCTTCCCATTTCGCTGTGCCATGGTGTTGCATAGGCCTCCAGCCCCCCTCTCCCCAATCTTATTCCCAAATATAGCCTCCTCACAACCAATAGGTGCATTCCGCTCCTCTGGGATCCTCTACCACTCTCCTTGAAGCCTCCACTATGGAGGACCCCACATCCCCCCTGGCCAGCACCATGAGCTCCTCCTCTTGGGGACCCACCAAATCACAGAGGCACATGAATTATGTAGTGGTACAGATTGAAGAATGCACCTCTGACCCACCACCATCACCTTTCCAGAGCCCACAATAGTTGAGCCATTCCTTCTCCTGTACACCCTCTGAGGTACTGGTGGCAGACTTGGTGGCCACTGGGTGGGGGAAGAGGTCTCCAAAATCCTAACCAATACAATTTGGAGTCTAGTGGTCCCCTGTCTCAATCCAGAGAGATGTGTGCAGTTGGGGCTGCACTACAGTCTCCTGTAGGTCTCTGAAAACTTCTAGCTCACAGCCACTGTACGGCACCACTCCCAACATTCCCTGGTCTTATTCTCCCTGTGTTACCTGGAAATACCTTTGTAATGCTACACCTGGTAGGGTGTATGTAGAGTTCCCCTTTTTATGGCTGCAGTGGACAAAGCCCTGCAGACCTCTTGCTATGACAGTAGTAAAAAGGAGCTCTCCAGATTCCAAATAGATTAGATAAATTGGAGGTTTTGTTAAATCACTCCACTAATTGAAATCTGCAGCATTTATTCAGCTGAGCAGTGTTGCACTGGATTATTTTGTGTTATAACTACTAGCTACAATCTGGCGAGTGTTGTCTTTCAAGAAGTCTTCATAGCTCATAAACATGTCAGCTTAGTCACCCTTTCCCAGCAAGAAACTGTAATTGAGATTGAGGAAGGAGTATCGGATTTCAGACTGGAAAATGACTCAGATAGACACAGAGTAAGGTGTTGTTTTCAGTTCTGGAGAACTGTGAGAATTAAACAAGCATTTGCCAATGCTGAATGATTCCTTGCACGGTGCATGTGTCAGGGGTGTATTGTGTTATTTGAAATAAATGGAGAGACAGAGTGGCAAAATTGTCAAAAGTCAGGATTTACTTATTATAAATGTAATGAAGTGAACTTTGCTCTCCAATCCTGAGCTGTACTGGAGATTACAGACCCCTGCATTCTCACCCTTACACAGAAACAGCAATGAATCCTGTAAAAATGTTACAGTTTTTTTAACCTCATAAGACACTATCTGATTAGCACTGTCTCAGATATAGCATAATACAGATGCTTCTTTAACCCCAAGACAAGTAAAGAACTGTTATCTTTTATTACTACTTTTACTATGCTTTTAGAAAAAATATATATATATATATTGGACTTTAGCTAGCAAACACATTATGAAACTTTTAGCCCTGAAAACAGCCACCTTTTCTGATTACAAATTTAAGTGCATAGCACAACAAAGTATCTTAAATGTGTTACTGCCTTCAGCATTATCTAGAATGCATTTTGGGATAGCAGAAGACAGCTGCTTCTTAACACTTAAGACAAGTAAAGAACATAATCATTTGTTTCTCTTTTTGCTATGCATTTTGGGGACAAGATATTTATATTGAGCTACAGTATGGCTGGTAAACATATCCTGTTCCTTTTAGCCCTGTAAATAGCAAGTTTTATGGTTCTAAATCTAAGTACTTATTACAGCCTCCATAGCTATATCCAGCATAGTTTACTATATTGGAAGACACCTGTTTCTTTAACCCCTTTCACTCAAACAAAACACACACATACACACCATCCTCATGGCCACAACATTCAAAGTAAATACTGAAGCCTAATGTATTATAGAACAATAAAGAAGCAGTTTATGTTAGTCTTGGTTATATAGAACACAGTGAAGTTCAGTTTATAATGCGGAATTTACTACTGTGGTAAATGTGATTATTATACAGCTTGCAAATGGCTGTAATGCTGTATGTTAGCAGAGCACAGTTCAGAACATGGAGCAGTGCATGTGTGTGCATGGCACTTCGTTCTAGTCCTGTTGGTCATCAGTGTTGGGAAGTTACTTTTTCTATTACTTTTGGCAATTTGTTCAAGGAAGCTCTGTGCAGACACTAGTAAGGATGGAGAAGTACTAGAAATAGTAATACACCTTACAGTTACAGTTACTTATTTCTTTTTATATAAAAGTAATACGTAACTGTAACTGATTACATTGATTTGAAAGTAACTAGTAACATACCTATTACTCTCAAATAAATGTAATCTGTTATAGTTACTTATTACTTTTGTATTGTTTTTGTATAAAAATAAATAAGTAACTGTAGCTGTAAGGTTTATTACTTTTTCTAGTACTTCTCCATCCTTGCTAGTGACTACACAGAGCTTCTTAGAACAAGTTTCCAAAAGTAATAGAAAGTAATAGAAAAACTAACTTAACCAACACTGCTGGTCATAGATACATGCATAGATGCATAGAGGTTGACAGCAGATAAGGACCACTTGGCCCGCCCAGTCTGCCCTATTAATCCCTCTATAGTGCAAGGACCCATGCCCAAACTGAACTCTGGAGCCCCCCTGCCTCCAGGATACACTTGTGTCTACCTCACTCCTTAAATTAGGTGACAGTTTTAGCCCCTACCAGCTCCTCTGGTAGGCTTTTCCAGGCATCCACCACCCTCTCCATGAAAAAAAAAATATTTTCTCATGTTTTCCCTGAGCCTTCCCCCCCCTAACTTCATGTTATGCCTGTCACAAATGCACTCCACAGGTCATGCCCTCTGCTCCCACAGTTCCAACCTCAGAGGGCAATAGTCTGAACAGATAACAGACAGGGTAACCCTCCTGTCTGTTTTGGGTCCAAATCATCTTTTAGCATCAAGTTCTGGGGATATTCAAACTGTGAACCTTATGCTAACATACCCAGTTATAGGCTCAGATATGTACCCGATTCAGGACTACAGTACAATCTTTCGCCGGGGCGCCATGTCAGGTCTCCAAAATGAACCCTTAAAACTCTATAAGAGAAAAAAAAAACTGACAGACACCCAGGCAATCTTTCGAGGAAAATGTTCTTTACTAAAAATTGTAAAACAAGTAAGATAAAATACAGAACAAATATGAAAGAGCATACAGTAATTTAAAATAAACAGGAAGTTACAGACAAGACACTCCTACCACAAAAGGCTTAAATTTATTTCTAAGTATTACCTTTCTAAGTGTGTTTTAAAGTTAGAGAGATGTTACCCTCTTCTTTCAGAGCTCAACAGATATACACCCATTTCAGACACACTGATACATTTTCAACTCTATCTCCCCACTCGCTTTTGGATGAGGTCAGCAGGATCCTCCCTTAGTGTTAATGCACATAATTTCTACCAACAGGTATTTTAATAAATGTGAACATCAGCAAAAACAAACTCAAAAAAAACCATTTCCTAAATATGACATCCTTTCCTTAAACATATGTCTTTCATCTTATCGTGGTTCCTGTTCCCAAGGTAGATCAAAGGGTTTATGACCTTTAACACAGTTTTGTTACCAGATATGTCTTCCTTCAGGAATCATAAAACTTTATGAGCCCTACATCCTGGCAAAATGGCTCGAAGTTTCTAATTAAGACAAAAACAGGAAACCTTTAATCAGATCTCTCTGGTCTTTTTAATTACCTCCTGGTTTCAGCCTGACACTTTGATGTCAGGCCAATTCCTTCCCACACTGAAATGGTCATACGCAGACCATGTATTTATAATACAGGTATCATACAATAATAATATGAAAGGGCTTTCCCATGACAATGACCCCTTGATTTGGAGCATTTCTTACTTTGGAAGATGCTTCCTTCCTGTACTCTGTTTATACTGGTGATGTATTTGTATGTCTCAATCATGTCCCTTTTTCCCTCCTTTCCTCCAGGGAATACATATTTAATTCATTCAGTCTTTTCTCATAGGTCTTATCCTGCATTCCCTGCACAATTTTAAAGTCAAAGTCAAACTTTATTTGTATAAGGTGCTTTTCAAAACCAAAGCTCCTGCACATGATCAAATTCTAAAACAAACTATTCCATAAAATATATAATAAAATTCAGAATAGGTCAGGATGGGCTAATTCAAATAGGTAGGTTTTTAGTGAAGCTTTAAAGGACTCAGTGGACAGGCACTCTCTCACCCAACAAGGTCCTGCTTTGCCCCTGAGTTCTTCTGTCCTATAGGTTACATAGGATACATAGAATAGGTACAGAGCTAATGGACTTAAGTCCTTGATGCTCACCAGCTATATCTCTATGTTCTGATTTGTTTTTTATGAGTATCCCATCTAGTTTTGAATGCTGTGGTTGTTGAACTGGCCACAACCTTCAATGGGAGCCTGTTCCAGTTATGGACCACTCTCTGGTTAAACCACCATGTGCTACGCACCTTTTTTCTGTTTGGTACTGTAAGCTGCAGTGGATGGGACCTAGTATTATGTGTGTTGGTGTTCATGTCTAAACCAATGATTTCCCAGAGAACAGCATTATTCCATGCCCTGTGCACTAAGCACATATCCCCCCTCTTCTTTCTGGCCATCAAGGAGTACATGTTCAATTCAGATAAGCGAGCTTATAATACTTTCCATCCATATCCTGAATTGCCCTAGTAGCTCATTTTTGAACTCTTTCTAACAGTGCTATGTCTCCCTTTTTGTATGGTGCCCAAACCTGAGTGCCATACTCCATTAGAGGTCTAACTAGGGATGTATAGAAATCTGCATGATCCTGAACATTTTTACATTGAATCCCAGCTGCCATTCATCAGACCATTTTTCCAGTTTTTAAAGGTCTTCCCTCATTCTTTCAGCACCTTCTGGAGTATCCACCCTAATGCATATCTTTGTATTGTCTGCAAAGAGGTATACCTTCCCCTGCAGTCCCTCTGCAATGCCCAAATAAAGACATTGAAGAGGACCAGCCCCAACATTTACCCCTGTAGCACCCTGCTCATCACCTCTCCCTCTCTGGGGTACTCCCTGTTTACCACAACCCTCTGACTCCTGCCATTCAGCCAGTTCTCCAGTCACAGAACTGTTTTAGAATCCACCTCCACACTGCACAGTTTGTTAATCAGCCTTCAATGGAGGACAGTGTCAAAGGCCTTTCTAAAGTCCAGATAGGCCACATCCCCTACACCTCCCTGGTCCACTAACTTAGCCAGTCATTCTCTGGATTAGTACAATGAGTTAATGCAAAACACAGTGCTTATCCTAAATACAGTAAATGTTAGGGTTAGTCGGAGTACAGGAATGCTCAGCGTTAACATTGGGGATGGCAGACAGCCTGATTGGGCCTTACTCCCACCCTTCGAACCCACAGATCTGCAGTCAGAGCACATGAGTGCTCAGTGTCAACATCTGGAATGGCAGACAGCCTGATTAGGTAATACAGCAGGTCCCCCAAACAGCTTCCTTTGACAGGGTGTTAGCCCATCGACTGCCCCACCCACCTACCTAAGCCTGACCCTTAATTTATGCACCTCCCTGTCATGTGACTTCCTGTCACTCCATAGTCTAAGTCCCTAATTTTCCATTAGCAGGTTATAGCAGTCCTCCACTAGAGGGCTTCCTTTCCTGCCTCTCATCTGCAGTTGCTCCTGGTCCTCCTATCTTGTGTCCTGTTTACCCTCTTGCCACCCCTACTTTCACTCCCCCTGCTCTCTAGCCCCCTCTTCTCTCTACTTTCCCTCTCCTCTGCCTACCTTTCTTAGACCCTCCCCATTGCCAAGCCCTGCTACCCAATGGATTTACCTAGCCAAGTGACCCCCAGCTCTACCCACTGGCACCTCTAGGAGTCACTACTGAGCTCCCACCTTTCTGGTCACCTGTCTCTCTTTTCTGTGCCCCCTACACTGCCTCTCAAGCTGTCAACAGGCACCATATATAGTATCTCCTCTAAGGATTTGAACCTGGTACCCCTCGCACCAAAGACAGCCACACTACCACTGCGCTACTGTGACAGTCGAAATGATGGGCATCCGCAAGTCTCCTTTATATTCACCCCTGGGAAGCCCCTTCCCCAGGGCAGTCTTTCATAGATCCTACCACCACATACTGATGATACTTACACTGTTACCCCTGTTTGCTCTGCGTTGTGACTTACACCATGACCCTCCACTTATAAGTACATCACCATTACTGTGGACTCACCTTACCCTGCACCACCTCCCCTTACCCTACCGCTCACCACTACCACCTCACACCCTGCTCCACTACCCTCCCCCCACTCCTCCTGGCCTTGGTCCCATGCTGTCCACTCCTCCAACTGGCCTTCCTAGCACTTACACAGCTACCCATTCTCAACTCACCCCCAGTCAAGCATGTGAGCCGCCGCCCAGCTAAGCAACACCTGTTTGTTGCCCTCCTGAGACTTTCCTACATGCTCCTGCTTCTCTCAGGCAATGTGCACCCCAATCCTGGTCCAGCAGTCCCCCGCCCTGAACTGCAGCGACCCTCAGGGCTCTGTATAGCCACAATCAACATCTGCAGCATACTTAAAAACATTGCTCAACTGCAGTGCTGGGTTACACATCACCAGCCTGATATCCTGGCCTTAACTGAAACCTGGCTTTCCAATAAGACTCCTGACTCTTTTGTCACCATCCCTGACTTCTCACTTCTTCGGGAAGATTGTAAGGGCAAAAGAGGTGGGGGTTGTGCACTCTATGTGAAGTACTCACTGCATTACCAGACCCTACCCGCACCCTCATTTGGTTATGCTGCCCAAGTCTTCTCCATAAAACTCTCCCCTGACAAAAAACATGCCCCCTAACTCACACTGTTGCATACATCCCCCCATAATCAACCCCTTGCCTGCAAAACACTCACTGACTACCTAGACAACCTCCCACACAAACAGGAACAAATACTAGTTGCGGACCTCAATATAAATTGGCTCACTAGCTCATTAGCTCACATCAAGGATACCTTTGCAGCCTTAGATATGGCACAATTGGTATCACAGCCCACTAGGACAAGCCTTGCCTATGGTGCACACACTCTCCTTGATATCCTGCTCACCAACTGCCTTCACCACATAACCAACCTAGGAGTCCTACCCAACTCCCTAAGTGACCATTCCCCAGTACTATTTAACTGGTCCTGCTGACTGCCAAAGCCACCCCTGAAAAAGTCACATACCGCCGCCGACTACGCCCAGGTTGCCTAACCAAGCTCAAGCGGCAACTGCATAGCTGTGACTGGTTCCCGATTCCCCAGGCCCATCACGTAGATGATGCCCTACACGATTTCACCAATACCTTCAACAAAGCCTGTGACACATATATCCCCTTTCTCAAATCAATGGCCAAGAAATGTACCGCATCTTGGATCACCCCAGAGCTACTGCAGCAGCTAAAGCTATGGGACAACCTCTGGCACTGAGCCATGGCCTCAGGATTGCAAAGTGATAGACAGAATTATAGTGCCACCCATAATAAATGCAGCTGGGCAGTATGCAAGGCCAAAACTGACCACTACAAAACTGCCCTGGCTACCTCCTGGGGTAGTGCTAGGAAATTTTGGGATAATATTAAGGACCTTAATGGTAAATCCTGATCCTCCCACCAACACAACTTAGCATTAATGGTACTATCACTACTGACCCACTCAGCATCTCTAATTGCCTTAATTCCACCTTCTTGACCTCAATGCAGTCCTTCCCAGCAATTTCTTTGACCCCATCCTGCCCACACTCCCAATCCCCCAGAGTCTTCCTCTCTACCTTAGAACCGTAGCCCCACAGGAAGCAAAGCTTACCTGTCGAAAGCTCTCCAGGGCTCTAACTACTGTAAAGATGATTTTGACATGCCCATATTATACCACATGCTTGACTCGGTTCTTTCCCCTCTCACTGATCTTCTAAACCTGTCCCTGTGCAAGGGCCAGTTCCCATCTCTATGGAAAGCAGCCACTATAACTCCAATCTTAAAAAGCAGTGATAGCTCCTCTCCAAATAACTATTGCCCCATCTCTATTCTTCCCTCCCTCTCCAAAGCCCTTGAAAACATCATGTCTGACCAAATCACCAGCTACCTTTTCTCTCACAACCTCCTATGCAGAGAGCAACATGGTGGTCATAGCACCACAACTGCCCTTGAGGAATTCTCCAACTCACTCCACTCCACTCCACGCTTGACAAAGGTCACCTTGCAGGGGCTGTGTTCATAGACCTCTCCAAGGCCTTTGATACGGTGTTCCATACCCTCCTTCTTTACACTGTACAGCAAATCAATGTCTTACAAGGACCCCTCTCCTGGTTCTCATGCCACCTTTTTTCCAGAACACAATGTGTTAAAATCAATAACACCCTATCTAGCTTGCTTCCAGTCTGCTCTGGTGTCCCCCAGGTGTCTATCCTGGGTCCCCTGCTCTTTAGTGTATACCTCAACACCCTACCCAAAGCCTGCACCAGAAATCTACTACTTTATGCAGACAATGTAGTTCTTCATGCCTCGCATCCCGACCCCTCCACACTTCAGACCTCCCTTCAACGTTCCTTCCATCAGATTGAGCACTGGTTTGCTGATCACAGGCTTGTTGTCAATATCAAAAAAAAAAAGACCATGTTCTTTGCCCACTGCCAATCTAAAGCTAAGGACTATATCATGACAATCCACTCCAGTGCCCGCCTCCCCATGGAACAGGTCCAGACTTATAAATATCTGGGCATCACTTTCAACACCTCCCTCTCATTTCACGAGCATGTCAAAATCCTCACCTCCGCCACTAGCATCCATGTGGGTCTTCTCTACAGACATAGTAATAAGTAAGTAAGTAAGTTTTATCTATATAAGGTGCCCTTTCAAAGCTTATAACATTAAAAATTCACCACGCATCATAAAACATATAAAACATATTAAAAAACATCCACATAAATTCAAACTCATTATGTTCCTGAGAAGGCCTGGTTAAACAAATATGTCTTAAAACAAGTTCTAAAACCTTCTACAGTCTGGCTATCTCACATTTGGTGAGGTAGAGAATTCCACAGGGTAGGAGCCAAGGCAAAAGATCTTGCTCCCAATGTTTTAAGGGATACCCTGGGAATCTCTAGCAATCCCTCACCAGAGGAATGGAGTGAGCTGGAGGGACAGTAAGGATGCAGGAGTTCTTTCAGGTAGTAGGGATCCTGCTCGTGTAGGGCCTTATAGGTCAGCAAAGTGACCTTGAAGGTAATCCGCCACTGTATTGGCAACCAGTGCAAATCACACAGCACAGGTGTAATATGACTAGATCTAGAGGCTCCAGTCAGCAACCTGGCCATCGCGTTCTGCACTAGTTCTGCACTAGTTGCAAGTGGTGGATATCTACCCCCAGCAGCCCTTGGTAGAGGACATTGCAATAATCATGATGACTGGTGTCAAAGGTGTGGACCAAGGTTGGAAGATCTTTGGGCTGAACCAGGTGCTTCATCTGAGCTATGTTCCTAAGATGGTAGGAAGAAGATTTGACTACAGCTGAAACCTGCACCCTCGGGGTCAGGCCTTTGTCAAAAACAATGCCCAGGTTCCACACCTGGCCAGAGGCAATAAGCAGGATCCCACCAAGACTTAATCCTGATGGTTTTCCTGCCCATGTCCTTATCATCCTATAACCAGGGTCCACAACCAATACCTCAGTTTTTTTACGAGTTCAACCGAAGTCGACTGGCACTCATCCAGCTCTGAATCTCCAGTAGGCAGTTATTAAACACCGCAATGGAATCTAATTCCTGATTGGGTACAAAGGACATGTGGAGTTGAGAATCATCAGCATAGCAATGAAAATTCTATTTGTACCGCCTTATAATGTCCCCTAACAGAAGCAAATACACTGCAAATAACATGGGGGACAGAAAAGAGCCCTATGGAACCCCGCAGGGTAGTCCATGAGAGGAATAAATTCCTGATACCACTCTCTGAGACCTACCCTCAAGGAAGGACTAAAACCAATTGTGGACTGCCCTCCTCAGTTCACAGAAATACCACAGGTGCTCAAGCAGCACCCCATGATCCACAGTGTCAAATGCTGCTGAGAGATCAAGGAGAAGCAAAATTGAATGGGCTCTCCGATCTCTTACTGTCAGGAGGTCATTAAGTACCCTCACCAGGGCCATTTCAGTGCTATGCCTTTTTCTGAAGCCAGACTGGAGAGTGTCATAGATATTGTGGTTAGTCAAATGATCCTCCAGCTGCAGTGTGACCACCTTCTCGATAACTTTCCCAACAAAGGACAAGTTTGAGATTGGTCTGTAGTTAGCTGGGCAGTTGGGGTCAAGGGAGTTTTTTTTAAAGGGGGTGAACAGCTGCCTCCTGTAAGGGATCTGGAAAGATCCCTCTAGCCAGTGAAACTTCCACCATCCCAGCAAGGACCGGGCCAATGACTTCTACACACCCCACTAGTAGGCATGTAGAGCCAGGGTCCAAACTACAGTAAGTTGGCTGCAGAGTCTGGATGATCCTCACTATATCCATGACTACTGGTTGGCTAATGGTGGACCCAGTCAACTAGGTATTAGTACCACCCAGTTGATTAATGCAAGGACCAATGGGAAGGCACTGGCTGATCTCATTTCTGATGGTGGACACCTTATCAGAAAAGAACTGCACAAACTCCTTACACTGTTTTTGTGACAATGCTCGACCTGAGTGAAGACAGGCTGGATTGCACAGTCTGTCCACAGTCCTGAAGAGCTGGGCTGGTCTGTTCTTTGCTATTAGCAATTTCCCTGGACAGGAATTCTGCCTTCTTATGGGAAATGGCTGATTGACAGACATCATAATGGTCCATCAATCTAAGCCTGTCCACCTCCAGGTGTGTTTTCCACCAGTGTCTTTCCAGCCTTCACCCCTGCCTCTTTAATTCACAGATCTCTCCATTAAACCATGGGGCACCCAGATAAGAGGTAAGAGGGTGAACATGAGAAGAAGCAATGATATCCAGTGCCTCAGTAACAGCCTTATTATAGGCTGACACAACAGTTCCTGGGTCAGTGCTATCCCCTGGAATTCCCGAGAGGTCCAGTATCAATATTAGGCCTTCTGAGGTAACTCCTTTTAAAGGGCAGAACTGTACCAACTCCCTTGAGGCAGGCCTATTTTGGGGGCTGTGAAACTGAATCTCAGGAGGTGATGGTCAGACCAACCGACGGGCTCCACCTCCACATCAGAGGTCTCCATCCTCAGGTGAAACATCAAGTCCAATGAGCGTCCTTTCTCATGGGTTGCAGTGGTAATAACCCATGTTAAGCCCAATGAATCCATCAATTGGAGGAGGTTCTGTCCAAATGGCTAGAGTTCATCATCGATCCAGGCATTGAAATCTCCCAAGATCAACCATCTGGGAGACACAAATACCTTGTCAGTGATGAAGTCCGCAACCTCCTTCAGGAAATCCCTCCCATCACCTGGTGGATGGTAAATGAGAAGGATCCTGTAGCCAACACCTGCACCCATTATACACTCAAAGGCATTGGTAGCCTCAACTGGGACCTCCATGATACTCAGTTCCTGTCTAAAACAGACAACAACCCCCCTGTCCCAATGATCCACTTTCGGGTGGTGAATCACCAAGAATCCATCTGGAATTGCAGACTCCAAAATTGGGCCAGCGCTTCCATCCAGCCAGGTCTCGGCGATACATGCCAGGTCTGCAGATGCCACAAGATTGATAACTGCTGTTTTATTTTTCATTGACTTGGCATTACTTAACACTGCTCGAAAGGGACTGGAATCCAGGGATGACCCCACTTCCTGGCTGATAAAAACAGGGCCCTTGGGTATGGGCAGAAGACAGGGAGAACCTCATTCCTGTGTCCATTTCACCCTAGGGCATCTCCTGGTCCACACTATCTCAATCGTTCCACTCCCCTCCCCTCCCATCCCCCTCGAGAGTTCCGGAATCTCCTATTCCATCTGCTTCCTCGTCCCCTTAAAATACCAAGGGCACAACATCTAAAATAAACATCAGATGGAAGCAATGGATAATCAAATGGATGAAGGCCCCTTAGTCTCAAGGGGGAAGTACTGCCTGACCGCACTCCTACTTCCCCAGCACATAACTCAGGTTGTGAGTTCTCAATAATTTAATACAACAACCTTCCCATTTAACCCACCCACCTCCCAAATTTCTTTAAACTCATTTATTTAAAATTTAACCCTTAATAAATTAACCCTCTACATCAGTACCTCTCAACTCCTCCCCATACTCTTATTACATATAAATCAAGTTAAAAAGCAAGAGAAGACCAGTTTTTCCAGTCCCCACTGGGTCTCTCACCCCCGAGAAGACCAAGAAATCCCCAGGAGCTCACACCTCCTGAGTAAGGCAGATGAAAATGTCTTAGTGAATTCTTCAACCCCCAGGACACTCTCACTGAACAAAAGGGTTTACTAAAACAAAATATATCCAAATGTGCTACAGTCCCCAGACACTCTCACTGCCCGGGTTTGAGCAAGGCACTTTCACTGCCTTTTTTAAACAACTAAAGTAGTAAGTTTGAATAATCTGTCTATAAGTGAAAGAGGAGGGGGAGTCTGAAGGAATCCTCTTCATTGGTCAATTGAAAACACTGAAGCCGGAACGGGCCCTGAAAAATCTAAACGGGAGGCCAACAGTGAAACACATGGTCACTGCTATGGGTCCACAACCAGACCCACCAACCAGTAGGCCCAATGGAGAAACCCTAGGGACCACCTGCCCATGCCACCGGCTACCCAGTGAAGTAAAGCCCAGGCCTCTGCACCACCGCACACCCACAATAAAACCTACCAGTAAGATCAGGACCAGCTGCTCCCTGCTCCAAATCAAGTTGCTCCACTTTGTCCACCAACCTGACGCAGTCCTAATCTCAGGACTGAAAAACTCCATAGAAGGCATCCATAGCCGATAATCCAGTATCTTCTTTTACACTGTTAAAATCACCATATCCACAGCTCCCCCCCCGAACTCACACCTGACCTCTTCGTCGGTAAGGTTGTCGAACAAATTCAAGTCGACACAAATAATGAGCACCAGCAGTTATATATCCAAGCCCCAAAAGGCAATAATATAGAATCATGCACAATCCAACAACAATGTCCAGCAGTGAGAGAGGTAGCAGGCCTGACAACCGAGTATGTGGGGGTGGCAATGGGGCCAAACTGCAACAGCCCCAGTGCACACTTCGAGGAAGTCCCGAGAAATGCCCCAATATCGCTCCCAAACCCGGAACGCTCAACTAATTTATTCACTCCAGCTGAGCTCTGACTCGAGAAAGAGAACCAGAAAGGTAAAAATAAAGTTCAAGCAGCCAGGAAAAGCACACAATATTATAAAATAATAAAGCAAATGCACAAACTGTAAACAAAACGCTAAGCTGCTGGAGCAGCCGACAGCACAACCAGTCCGGCGGCTAATACGTCAGCATCAGGGACTGCCTGACACCAGAAGCGCTCTACCTGGCTGTCACTTCCTCTGTCTTATCCTTGGTAGACTACGGCCTTACAATTTTTGCCACAGCTGATCCTACAGCACTGCACCATATCCAAATAGCTATCACCAAGGCCTGCTGGCTTTTTTCCGGTGCCAACTGCAGGATGCCTACCTGTACTCTGTATGCACACACCAATGTTCTCTCACTCGAAAAGAGACTACTATACCAGACCTGTCTCCTCACCAATAAAATCCACCTGGGCCTAGCTCCATAGGAGTCATGGCCTCCCTCCAAGCAGTCACCCACTCTGCGGCTACACGTGCAGCCTCTAAGACAATATGGAAGATCCCCAGAGTCAGGACCACCCTAGCTCAGTGATCCTTACTGTCTAGAGCCCCATCCTGGTACAATGCCCTTCCTCCCGCCTTCACAACCATCACCACCTTAGGTGCATTTAAAACAGCCCTGAAAGCCCATATCCTTTCCTCATGTACCTGCCAGTGTCACTGCTAACCCTTATGTCTTCCCTGGTAATCACCGGACTCTCACTACTAGCCTGACTGGCAGTATATTATTCCCCAGACAAAGCCCCTGTGGGCTGCTGTCTGCTAGATAGATTTCCTCTTTGTGTTGATGCCTGTTTCATTAATTTGGATAGGTCAATTCTTTATGGCTACCCACTGTTCACCTATTAGTTACCAACTGTATAGATATTTTCACTGTTCTTTTTGCTAGCCACCAATTGTAACCTGACGCTAATTTTGACCTACATTATGTTGTTGCTCTGTTTGCTTCTTGTGGGCCCTACATCTCCAGCTTACCTGTCCGCTGAGTACCTGCAAGTCTGAAATTTGCTCAGCTCTACCCACTGAACAGCCTGTTCCTACCTTTTGCACTAATGTTAAAATATGCCTGTTCTCCAACTGTGTCATTCTCCACTGCTTAGCTACTGCTTGTATAGGCGTCCCACCATTACCTGTAAGCTCACAGCCTCTCTTTACATGCTTGTACCCTCTTGTACTTTATTGTATGTTATTGTTGCCATTAACTGATCTGGAGCCTTTGGAAATGAGTCCATGACTCAAAGGGTTGTTATTCTGATTTTCTCAAATAAATAAATAAATAGAAGTATAAGTATTTGTATATGTATTTGTATACTCCTGGTTAAACAATTGGGGAAAAGCAAATAAATGTCATATAATGCAGAATATGTGTGTTAGTGTGTGTGTGTGTGTGTGTGTGTGTGTGTGTGTGTGTGTGTGTTGAACAATGCTCTGTGTGTGTATAGAGAGTACAGTGCTATGTTATATGGGAATATATACAGAATTCATGCATGATCACATGATATATTTTGTTCAATGAGACTTCCTTATTTCAGATACTTATAATGTTGGCTTACGCGCAGGTGCAAGAAACATCTTGAGGTAGTTCCACATTGAGAGGTGTGTCAGTGTTGGTGAATGCAGGGCAAGCTTTAATAGGTGCATCCCTCATCCCCCAGTTAACGAGCATGCTAGTGTTGATGCAGAAATTATGGAAAGTGCCAACAACTTGAAAGAAATCTGCCGGTGCAATCAGAGACAAGCCTGTCATGCAGCAGCAGATGACACGCCTCCCCAGCGTGCCTTTCCTGGTGAAACTTTTCAATAAACATGGTGGCTTCTGCCGTCCACCACACACAGTCCCCATACCAACATTGGGGGTGGTCAATCCCCTGTGTTGGCATGTTTCCCCACCCCATATACTTTCTTTGCTGATGAGGCAATTAGCGAGCATGCTAGCGCTGGCACAGAAATTATGGAAAGTGCCACCAAGTTGAAAGAAATCTGCTGCTGCAATCAGAGAAAAGCTCATCATGCAGTGGCAGATGACACAACTCCTCAACATGCCTTTCCTGGTGAAACTATTCAATAAACATGGCAGCTTCTGCCATCCGCCACACACAGTCTCCATACTGACATCGGGGGTGGCCAATCCCCAGTGTCGACATGTTCCCCCACCCCACACACTTTCTTTGCCTACAGGGCCCAATACCATAAGCATCAGCCCCTCTAAACTCATGGGGCAGACTGGGAACCTACCCCTGTGTGCCGAACATTCCCCCTGAAAGTCATGGGGCACATTGGGAGCCCACCCCAGTGTGCCCAACATTTTTTTAGTTCACCTGTAAAGAACGAAAACCATCCCTCGATGTCCATTTTTTGTTTTTCCCTGTAGAAAAGAAAACTGTTCCTCGTAGTCCCCTGCATCCCCCTCCCCAACCCATATCCACCCTCTGCACAGCCCCCCTCACTCCATACTTACCTCCAGAGGTACAGTGCTGCAATCGTCTGTGGAGTGGGACCCATCTGGACTCTTCAAAGCTGAACTGCAAAATGAAGAAATGCTGGTAACCTATATGGGGGGGGGTCAACTTATGTACATGTCTCAGCCATTTTTTTTTTATTTTGCCTCCAAATTTTCAACATGGGTTTCTTTGGACCCCATCTTATGAATGCATGTTCTGTCATCTCATTATTTGGTCCTGAAAGGTGATTTCACGGTCACTGCATGGAATCACCTTTCAGGACTGCTTAATGAAATGACAGGGCCACTGTTCATGCGGTGGGGTCCCAAAAAGCCTATGTTGCAAAGTTTGAGAAACAATTAAAAAAAATGACTGTGTTATGAGCATGCATTGTGCAGTTTCCATGGATGTTCTTAACTTTGACAATTTTTAATATTTTTACTCCAGATTTTCAACATGCCATTTTTTCACACTTCCTTTTTAATAGTACAGGTGCCATTTTTCACACCCTGCCCGGAATGTGTTTTTGCACATCTGGTGCACAATGGCATGGTTGCTGTGGGAAATCAACTTTCTGGACAGATTATCAAAATCAAATGCCACTGTTCATGAGCGAAGGTCCCAAAATGCCTATGTTGAAAATCTGGTTAAAAAAATCCCAAAAATAATTGCGTTACGGGTGTGTGTTGCTCAGTTTCTACGCACACTTGTGACTTCACCTTGACTTGACTGCCCAAAATGTTGCTCCAGATGGTGCATTCTCTGCGCTAACAAACTGATAGTTCCAATGTTCATGAGGTGGGATCACAAAAAGCCCATGTTGAAAATTTGGAGTGAAAATACCAACAAATGCCTGAGGAGTTACAGTTTCCAACCATAATGCCCACCCTGTAGAGACTGACAGGCATCAGAGGTGTGACTTGGGATCATCAGCTGTAATGCTCATGCCATTCCACCCCCACCACACCCTGCAGCCAGTGACAGGCATCGAGGTATGCCTTGGAGTCTTCAGCCCTAAAGTTCACCCCATTCTCCTATACTGCACCCATCTCAGTGTATTTTCTTATGAAATGGGGTGAGAGTAAGGCCCAAAGACCACAAGGTACACCACAGCACTTGATGTCTTCAGGGTAGGGTGAGGTGAAATGGTAGGGGCATTGTGGCCAATGACCCAAAGGCACACCCCAATGCCTGTCATTCTCTGCAGGATGGGGGTGAGGTTGGCATTAGTTCAATACTTCACTGCCATTCCTGTTATGCATCTCTCTAACTTCTGCACTACCAATGCCAATGCCAGCAAGACAACATTCGGCATTGATAAATGCTTGTTTTATAATGGTGATTAGTACTTTGTGAATGTTTAAATTCCACAAGTGGAATTCTAATGGCATTACCTATTGTACTGTGTGTCCAGGAATTTTTGAGAATATGTTATCAATTAGTAATTTCTAAGGTATTCACAATACATTTTAACCTACTAAATAACATTTATCCAGCTTAATTAGATTCCAGGACATATTTATTTTGGTATGCATCCCAAATCTTGAGTGCATACCTATAGTAGTAAAACCATAAACATCCAAATATTTTGAACATTTTCAAACAATTCAACAAATAATTAATTTGTGAAATGTTGAACTCCTCTGACTTACAATGTATGCAGTCAATTACATACTAGCAGTTTATATGACTATTTCAAAAAAGTGTTTACCTAGCTAAAGGTGGCTAAGTTGTAAGCACAGAAATATTTTAAAAAATTTTCACATGAATAATAAATTGCCAGATTATGAGCCTTGCTAATGTACCCACCCCTCATGCAAATGTCATGCAACTTTGCACCCATTATGAGTCCCTTTCAAATAACAAGCTTGCCAAATTTCAGATCTCTTACTGTAATACTGACTGGGTTATGACTAATTTAAAAAATTGGAAACATTTCAGAACATTTCATGAAAGTTCACAAAATTTCATGGAATTTCATGAATGTTCACAAAATTTCATGGAATTTCATGAATATTCTGTGAAATCAGAATTTCCTAATTTTGTCCAGCCTTATGTCATGTCACAATCCCCTCAGACAACAAGAAAAGCTGGTTGTTTCCTTAAGTAACTTACACTGAGCTTTTTAGCAGGCTTAAGAAAAACAAGAATGGGATAGATTAAACCTAACTGTTGAAACACATACCTCATTTACATGAAGGAGTGAAAGGAAGAATTATAAGAATGATGAACGTTGACCGGCCATGGCAAAGTTGTGAATGATGTCCCAAAATGTGGGTTCATGCATTTCACTGCACAAAACAATTGATGTTGTACTAATAAAGTAAAATGTTATAAATAAGGAGTAGAGACCTGAATTCATTAGAAACATGGAAAACATAACATCTTTTGGCAGAAACATGCCCCTTGGACCATTGTGTCTGGCAATACCTACCTATCTAATGTCAAATGCAAGATCCCTGGTGTTTCTTCAGGGAAACAGAAAAAGTGGTAAATGGCTATAGGGACACACTGTTTAACAAGCATTTGTCAATGCTGAATGTTGATGGCGTTGGTCCGTTGAGCTCGCTCAGTGGCCCTCTGTCAGTCTCTCATTGTGGAGAACACGGTGCTGCAGGCTGCTGTTTAGTACTGGGCTCCTGCCTGTGTTGGCACCCTTTTCTATCCACAAAGAAATCCGCAGCTGTCCCAACAGAGCTCTGTTGAGGTGGGTCACTGCCCCTCTCTGACTCGCTCATTCTGTTTTTTCTGGTGCTGCAGGATGGCCTTTTGTACTGGGCTCCTGCCTCTGTTGGTGGCTTTTTCTGCCCACAAAGAAATCTGCAGTAGTCCATTGAGCTTGCTCACTCCCCCTCTGTCGCTCGCTCATTCCGTTTCTGCCAGCACTGCAGGCTGGCCTTTTGTATTGGGCTCCTGCCTGTGTTGCCACCTTTTTCTGCCCACAAAGAAATACACAGCAGTCATGATAGAGCTCTGTTGAACTCACTCACTCACCCTCTCCCACTCACTCATTCTGTTTCTCCCACCACTGCAGGCTGCCCTTTTGTACTGGACTCCTGCCTGTGTTGCCACCTTCTTCTGCCCACAAAGAAATCTGCAGCAGTCACAATAGAGCTCCGTTAAACTCGCTCACTCAATTCCCCTCTCTCACTCATTCATTCTGTTTCTCCTGCTGCTGCAGGCTGCCCTTTTGTACTGGGGCCCTGCATGCATTGGCACCTTTTTTTGCCCACAAAGAAATCTGCAGCAGTCTTGAAAGAGCTCTGTTGAGCTTGCTCACTCCCCCTCTCTCACTCACTTGTTCCATTTCTGCTAGTGCTGCAGGCTACCCTTTTGTACTGGGCTCCTGCCTGCTTTGCCACCTTCTTCTGCCCACAAAGAAATCTGCAGCAGTCACAATAGAGCTCTGTTGAGCTCGCGCACTCACTCCCCCACTCTCACTCATTCATTCTGATTCTCCCACTGCTACAGGCTGCCCTTTTGTACTGGGCCCTTGCATGCATTGCTGCCTTTTTCTGCCCACAAAGAAATCCACGACAGTCCCAACAGAGCTCTGGTGAGCTCATTCACTCCCCCTCACTCGCTCATTCTGTGTCTCCCGCTGCTGCAGGCTGCCCTTTTGTACTGGGTTCCTGCCTGCGTTGATGGCTTTTTCTGACCACAAAGAGATCTGCAGCAGTCCTGACACAGTTCCGTTGAGGTCGTGCACTTCCCCTCTGTCACTCAATCGTTCCATTTCTGCTGGCGCTGCAGGTTGGCCTTTTGTACTGGGCTCCTGCCTGGATTGCCTCCTTTTCCTGCTCACAAAGAAATCCGAAGCAGTCATGATAGACCTCCATTGAGTTCGCTTACTCCCCCTCTCTCACTCGCTCATGCTGTTTCTGCCGGTGCTGCAGGCTAGCCTTTTGTACTGGGCTCCTGCCTGCGTTGCTGCTTTTTTCTGCCCATAAAGAAATTCACAGCAGTTATGATAGAGCTCCACTGAGGTTACTCACTCCCCCTGTCTCACTCGCTCATTCTGTTTCTGCTGGTGCTGCAGGCTACCCTTTTGTACTGGACTCCTGCCTCTGTTGGCACCTTTTTCTGCCCACAAACAAATCTATAGCAGTCCTGACAGAGCTCCATTGAGCTTGCTCATTCCCCGCTCTCACTTGCTTGTCCTGTTTCTGCCGCAGCTCCAGGCTGCTCTTTTGTACTAGGCTCCTGCCTGCGTTGAGCCTTCTTCTGCCCACAAAGAAATCTGCAGCAGTTACGATACAGCTCCGTTGAGCTTGCTCACTCCCTCTCTCTCACTCATTCATTCTGATTCTCCCACTGCTACAGGCTGCCCTTTTGTACTGGGGCCCCTGCATGAATTGCTGCCTTTTTCTGCCCACAAAGAAATCTGCAGCAGTCCCGACACAGCTCTATTGAGGTCGCTCACTCCCCCTCTCTCACTCACTCTTTCTGTTTTTGCCAGCACTGCAGGCTGGCCTTTTGTACTGGACTCCTGCCTGCATTGCCACCCTTTTCTGCCCACACAGAAATCTGCAGCAGTCACAGTAGAGATCCGTTGAGCTCACTCACTCACTCTCTCTCAGTCACTCATTCTGTTTCTTCCTCTGCTGCAGGCTGCCCTTTTGTACTGGGCTCCTGCCTGCGTTGGAGCCTTTTCCTGCTCACAAAGAAATCTGCAGCAGTCCCTACAGAGGTCAGCTGAGCTCAGTCACTCCCCTCTCTCTCACTCGCTTGATCCTAATTTGTCCCAAACACTGATTTCCGACAGCGAATGTGGTATTCTGCGCCAGAAGCACAAAAACACATTTCAGCCAGGATGTGAAAAATGACAGCTATACTGTTCATAAGGAGGTGTGGAAAAATGCCACTGTTGAAAATGTGGCGTGAAAATATTGCTAATTTGCGAAGTTACAAGGGTGAATGGAAACTGCTCAATGCACGCTCGTAACACAGTCATTTTATGGAGTTTCATCAAAAAATTTTCAACATAGGCATTTTAGGACCTCTGCACATGAACGGTGTCAGTGTGATTTTCTTAATTTGTCCTGAACATGGATTTCCCACAGTGACCGTGCTATTCTGTGCCGGAAGTGCGAAAACACATTTCGGCCAGGATCTGAAAAATTACAGCTCTACTGTTCATAAGGAGGTGCAGAACAATGGCAATGTTGAAAATCTGGAGTGAAAATATTATAAACTTGTGAACTTACGAGCGTGCATTGCGCAGTTTGCATGCACGCTCTTAAGTTTGCAAATTTATAAAATATTTTCACAGTCATTTTATGGCATGTAGGCAGCAAATTTTCAACATAGGCACTTTAGGACCTCTGCTCATGAACAGTGTCACTATCATTTTCGTAACCTGTCCCGAACACTGATTTCCCACAGCGACCATGCTATTCTGTCCCAGAAGGGCAAAAACACATTTTGGCTAGGATGTGAAAAATGTCAGCTGTTCAATTCACAAGGAGGTGTAGAAAAATGCCAATGCTGAAAATCTGATGTGAAAATATTGCAAATATGCAAAGTTAGGAGCATGCGTAGCAACTGCGCAATGCACACTCATAAAACAATCATTTTTTGGATTTTTTCCACCAAATTTGCAACATAGGCTTTTTGAGAGCCTGCCTCATGAACACTGGTACTGTTGTTTTGTTAATCAGTCCCAAAAGGTGATTCCATGCAGTGATCGTGAAATTACCTTCCGGGGCTGATTAACGCCATGACCATGACAGAATTCACGAGGAGGGGTCCCAAAAACTCCATATTGAAAATTTGGTGCCAAAATTCCAAAAAATGACTGAGATATGCATCAAAGTTAAAAAAAAACAACTATTTATTCCATTATACAGCTTACCGGCGTTTCCTCAGTTTGTGGTTGGCTTCGAAGAGTACAGACGTGTTCCCGGTCCACGAAGATCGTTGCACTGGGCTCTGGAGGTAAGTATGGGAGTTAGGGTGGGGTGTGGAGAGATGGGGGGAATACAGTGGGAGGTAGTGGGTTGAGGAGGGGCGCAGATGGCGAGAGACCATTTTCTTCTTTTTAGGAGTAAAAAAAAAGATGTTGCATGACAGTTTTTTTTGCAGGTACTTTTGTCACACTGGGGTGGGCTCCCAGCATGCCACCTGTGTGTTTTGGGGTAGGGGGGCACTGGAGCTGATGGGGATTGGGCACCCTCATTGGCACATACTTGGGGGGGGATCATGAGCCGAGGGGGATTGGGCAACCCCCTCTGCACACAAGAAATGGGGAGGATATGCTGATGGGGATTGGGCACCCCAGTCGGCAAACACAGAAGTGGGGGGGCATAAGCCAAGGGGGACTGGGCATACCCCTCAGCACACAAGAAATGAGGGGGACAAGCTGACGGGGACTGGGCTCCCCATCAGCAACAGCCCTGCAATGAGGGGTCGCTTCCTCATTGCAGCGGATGATGCTGCGATGATGAGGTGGCCCCTGATTGCAGCGGCTAAAACTTTAGAAGGCTGTGGCACACTGGCTGAACTAGTATCAGCAGCAGCATGTCACACCACTGGGGACAGCAGGCCAAGCCTTTAAAGGCTGTGGGGGCATTGGCCACAATAGTGGCATGCCTCCACAATCCACTTCTTGCAAAAGCTGCCGTAATAGGTTTCTTGCACTTGCACACAATCAACATAAAAAGGAAAAGGTGCTTACTGTAGGGCTAACTCCTGTGGTCAGGGGTCAGCAGCAGCTCAGGAGGGGAGGAGTAGGCATGAGACTCATACAGACCAATTGAAGGGAAGAATGAAGTCCCAGTATCAGATTAAAATGATAGTGCTAGGAGGTTTTCTGTGCACTTTCAGATCAGGGAAACACCACATCTGAGAAGGAGCAGTAAATGGCTACAGGAATACACTACTTAAAATGGAAAAAGGGTTTACTAGTTAGTGTTTTTTTTTTATTTTCCAGGAAGGCTAATTCTGGTAATCTGAGGTCAGCAGCAGCTTAGGAGGGGAGGACTCACGAGGTTTATCCAAAGGGAAGCAGAAAGTCCCAACACCAGCATAAATCTGGTCACTCCTTATGTGTCTCAAGCATGTTTGTGTCACAGCACATCAGTAGAACAGCATAGGAAAAGAACAGGTGTACAACTGGAGTCACAGGAATTGGCATTCTTCTGCAGGAGGAACAGGAGAGATGGGAACTTTTCCAGTTAAGTAAGATAAAGTATATTTTCACTACCATGCAACATTTACTGCTGGGAAGGGTGGAAAGAAAAAGGTAGGCAAAAAACTAGGAACAAGAGAAACACACTATCGATGGTAGGAATATAATGGAGTAACCAAGAGAAACTACAGTAGGCCATTTGATAAGGTAGCTGGAAAGGATAGCCAGATGCTTGGATGTATAGTGAGAGCTATCACGAGTATAAAGAGGGAGGTCATTTTGCATCTATATAAGACACTCACAAGACCTCAACTGGAATATTGCATCCAGTTCTGGAGGCCCCATTTGAGAAAGAACATAGACAGGGTGGAAGTGGTGCAGTGGAGGGCAACTAAAATGGTGCATGGCCTGTGGAATAAGACCTATGAACAATGACTAAAAGAGTTAAATATGTATTCCCTGGAGGAAAGAAGGGAATGGAGGACATGATTAACACATAGAAATACATCGGTATGAACAGAGTACAGGAAGGAAGCATCTGCCAAAGTAAGAGAGTCTCCAAGTTAAGGGGGCACAAAATAAAGTCAGAGGAGTGCAGTCTCAGGGGAAATGTGAGAAAATATTTTTTCATGGGGAGGGTGGTAGACACCAAGAATAGCCTACCAGAAGGGGTGGTAAAGGTTAAAATGGTCACAGAATTTAAGAAGGAGTGGGATAGATACAAGAGTATCATTGAGGCGAGAGAGGGGGGCTCCAGAGTTTAGTTTGGGCATGGGGCCTCACACTAGATAGGGATTAATAGGGCAGATTGGGTGGTGATGTGACTCCCAGCACCCCAACCTGGCCTCCCACTGAGCACTCACCACCATGCACCCCCCAGATACCTCCACACACCCTCACTCTTGAATAGGTACTACTCTCCCATCAAAGACACATCTTCCTGCTGGAACTGGTAACTGCTATATGAGAAGTTAGGCAAGTGTGGATCAATGTATTTTAATGGGTTTTCAACTGCACTTACCTTGATACTTGGTAATGTGTAGACAGAAGTAGGCTGTAAGCACATCGAGACTGTCACACCACACTGTGTAGGAGATGCATCACCTGTAACCCATGTGTGTATCATGTTCCCTTTTGAATGATTTAAAATTAGTAATATTAACAAGAAGGTGAGGGAGTTTAGTCTATTGTGTTGGTACTCCTGACAGTAAAAACATCCCTTTGTGGTGCAAGTTGTAAATATTTCAAACTGGTTGTTGTGTGATCGTAGATTTAACTGGTGATGCACAGGCTTAATGCCACAGTTGATCCTAAGTGCATTGTCATTTGTTATATTATGGCACAGCAAGTAATCCCCTCTCATTCTTCGTTCTGTTAGTGACATAATATTCAGTTCTCCTAACCTGGTATTATGGGATTTGTTCCTTAGCCTTGGGGCTAACTTGGTAACTCTCCTCTGTACCCCTTTTAACAGATTACTGACCAGTTTGTGATGAGGTGAACAAAATGGTGATGCATAGTCCACGTGTGGATGAACATAATTTCTGTAGAGGTTTAATATGCAGTGTTCATCTCTAGTTATAAATGATTATTATATTAATATATTTATTTGCTTTCTGTACTGATGTCCTTGTCTGCGTATGCATGTTAAAAGAACTATCAATCATAGCACCTATGTCCTTTTCAGTGGTTACAACTGGTAATTGTGACTTATTTATGAAATGAATGGCATTTCGATGCACTTTAGATGCTGTTGCCTTAGATTAATTCTAATGTTGTTTTAATTATTTATTGATTTTATCATGTTATGTACAGTCGCCTTGGTTTTGGAAAGGCGCCTTTTATAAATAAAGATTGATTTGATTTGATTTGGTTTGAAATACAGTTTTAATGGATTATTTTTACCAAGGTGTAATATTATACATTTGTTTTGATTAAGTTCAATATTGTAAGTTGTTCAGCCTGTTACTGATTCCAAATCTTTTGCAAGTAAGCAATAGTTGTTTTCTATATCTACTGTACCTCCCCAGAATCTTTGTATCATCAGCAAATGTTATGGTTTGCTAGTCATATCAGTGTTTAAGTCGTGAATAAAGCAGCTAAGCAAAAATGGACCTAGGACTGATCCCTGAGGTACCCCACTTGTCATCTCCCTATTAGATGAGGTTTTCCCCAGTATTCTAACTTGCTGTGGCTGATTGCTTAGCCAAGATTGTACACAATCAACTAGATAGGGACTGTATCCCATTCTTGAGTGCTTTTGTATGAGTTTACCATGGGGAACCTTTTCAAATTATTTTTTTTTAAATCAAGGAATATGACATCACATGGCTTCCCATCTTCCAGGCTTTGGCTAACTGATTCATAGAATGCAATTAAGTTAATTATACATGATCTGCCCTTCCTAAACCCATATTGGGAGTTATCTACAAGACTGAGGGCAATATTTTCATCCTCAGACCTTTGCTTCATAAGTTTCTGCATCACTTTCACTGGCATTGAAGAGGGGCTAATGAGTCAATAGTTTTCTGGCAAAGTTTTATTGCCTTTTTTAAAAATCAGAGTTATGACCCCATTTTTCGGTAGCCCGTGATGATGGCGACCATGATTGAGCCCTTTCAAAAAGAGCCACTCGATCATGGTGCCTGTGCACAGGGCTACCGGGCAGGAAGGGGAACTGGATAGTGGGGTTAGCGAATATAATGACAGGATGTCGCTATATATACACGTGCATGGGGGGGGAGGGACTGCGATGGGTGGAAGGGTAGGGAGGGCTTAGAAACATAGAAACATAGAATTTGATGGCAGATAAGGACCGCTTGGCCCATCCAGTCTGCCCATTTCCCTACCTGATGGATAAGCTGCAGATTCTAGTTAATCAACAGCTTACTTCCTCCTGCCCCCCACTAGAATTGCCGTATGCCTGTCCCTTGCATTCTTGAATTCTCCCACTGTTCCTAACTCCACAACTTCCTCAGGAAGGTTGTTCCATGCATCCACAACTCTCTCTCTGGAAAAAATAATTTCTAACATTACCTCTGAGCCGTCCCCCCTCTATCTTGAAATTGTGCCCCCTTGTTCTTGCACATCTCTTCTTCTGAAAGACACTACCCTCTTGTACCTTGTTAATTGCCTTGAGATACTTGAAAGTTTCTATCATGTCCCCCCTCTCCCTCCTTTCCTCAAGGGTATACATATTAAGCTGCTTCAGTCTCTCCTCATATGTCTTCTGGTGCAGACCTTGCACCATTTTGGTTGCCCTCCTCTGAACAGCCTCCACTCTGTCTATGTCTTTGCAGAGATGAGGTCTCCAGAATTGCATGCAGTACTCCAGATGGGGTCTCACTAACTGTCTGTAGAGAGGGATAACAACTTCCTGTTTTCTACTGTTGATGCCTCTCCCTATGCATCCCAGTATCCCCCAGCCCTCCTTACTGCCTTCTCACATTGCTTGCCCACCTTTAGGTCATCTGATATAATTACTCCTAGGCCTCTTTTGATTTTTGTTGTTGTTATTAACACACCCCATTGTGTACTCTTCCCCTTGATTTTTGTTTCCCAGATGCATTACCTTGCACTTCTTTGCATTGAATCTGAGCTGCCATGTATTTGACCATTCCTCCAACCTTGCCAAGTCCCTTTTCATTCTTTCCACCCCACCTTGTGTATCAACCCTGTTGCAGATCTTTGTGTCATCTGCAAAGAGGCATACCTTTCCTTCCAGGTGCTCTCCAATGTCACTTATAAAGATATTAAAGAAGACCGGTCCCAGTACCGAACCCTGCGGTACCCCGCAAGTTACTCTCCTTTCTTCACTGTGGACTCCGTTTACTATTACCCTTTGTGTCCTGTTGTCCACACAGTTTTTTGTGGGGTGTAGTGTGGTGGTGGGCTACCGAGCTGGCTGTGTGGCATGGTGGGTTGGTGGCAGGCTAGGGTTGGGAGGGTGCCAGGTTTGGTTCTAGGCATGCACTCATTTTTTACACCAGGCCTGGAATTTTCTTCTTTTACACCCCCCCAACATGCACCCCCCTGGTGTTGAGAATCCTTCAGTAGGTGGGTGTGGGGGTGAATCCCCCTTGGGGGTGCAGAGGGCCCAGCCCTCTGCATTAAAACGAATCTAAGTCTTTGGCACCCTTTTGCTGTGCACCACAAGGGTACATCACTGAAATTGATTTTTGGTGATGTACACTCACCCAAACAGTGACCTCCATTCCGTGATCGCCATTATCACATGGAACTCATTTTTCCAGTCTGATGGTACTTGGATCAATTTTAGTGATATTTTTTTATATACTAGTGTTAGCAGTGTACGTACCATGTTTCTCATATAGCAGTTGCCAGTTCCAACAGCAAGATGTGTCTTCAATACAACAGTGGGCCCTAACACTGAGATTTGTTCAGGTGAGTGAGGGTGTCTGAGGAGCATGGGGTGGCAGGTGTTGAGTGGGAGGTTGGGTTGTGGGTGTGGGGTTGCATCAATGATGGAATTTTTTTCAGATTAAAAAAGTAATTGAGGGACCATGTTCTTCTTTACAGGTTTCAAGAGACATTGAAGGGTGGAGAGTTGCCACTAGACACCTCATTTAAATCAGCAATGACATTCATAAGGCTGAAACTGATCTAAATAGCAGGGGAATGTACATTAGCTATGTTTGCACTAACTACTGAGACATCTCACTGCACTTTCTAATTGTTGTAATACACACACAGTGACTAATACATACGGTATACACATACAGTATATGCATATATATTCCAGTATAACACAGAGCAGTGCACTGGCTACATACAGTTCTGCAGATTAGAAAAAGACAGAGTGACTGTTTTCTTCTTTTTAGTCTCTGAGAGACATCAGAGGGAGGTTGGGTTCCCACTAGACACCTCATTTAAATCAGCAATGACATGCATAACGCTGAAACTGCTCTAGATTGTGGGAAATATAGACAAACAATTTTTGCACTAACCACTGAGCCTCCTAACTGCACTTTCTAATGTTGTGATACACACACACACTGACTAATACATATATAAACATATATGCATTTATACCATACCTCTGAGTATATTTCTAGGCAAATATGCATGATATGTTTCCTTCCGTGGGACCTAGAGTAAGAATATCAGAATATTCTAACTCTAAGTCCAAATATACCTATAGTAGGTCCAAATATACATACAGTAGATAGTGATTGGCTGGAGCCAGCAGCGAGAGCAGTACACTTTCACTTTCAGATTTGAACACTGACAATGCACCAGCTTCTGCCCTCAATAGGATTCATAAACACTCATTGCAAACAACTGCTCCCAGGAAATTAAAAAAGAAAAAATCCTCCAAAGTACCTTTTCTTTTTCTCCTCAGCACACCCAGTGTGCCGCCATACCATCCAGACCCATCCCGCTACCTCTCCTGACTCTCTCTCTCAGGCAGCAGATCTCCTAACGTGCTGACACGCAGCTTCAGTCCTCTGAGGAAAACAGCTGTTCTGTCTCACCGCTCGGTCATCCAAAAAAACATAAAAGACAAGTTACAACAATAAAGGCACATTAAAACAGTAGGGGAGGTACCGTATAAATGGAACATGCTACCCCCTACTGAAAATATTGCCAATATTTTTTTTGCTCTCATGCAGATTGGTCTGAACATCACTTGTAGCTTCATCATTCATAGGTTCATAGATCTATACGAGTTCAGTGGGCAATTTACCCTTAATGGACTCACCACCATTCTCATTGGTGGAATTTGACCTTGGAATCTCCCATGAATAAATCCAAATTGGTTTTAAATAGATTAAGAGTTGAGCTATATACTACTTGGGGAGGATGTTTGTTCCAGGTATTAACTAATCTTTGAGTGAACCACCTGCTTCTTTTAACAGTATTATTTTGTGTTTCTTTTAATTTTAATATGTGAGATCTACTATTTACTTCAGAATGTAGTCTAACTAGGCCTATTGTTTCAAAAACTGCAGGATCTTGAAATGCTTTGTATGTTTGGCACAGGTTACCACGTACACTTCTGTATTCCATTAAATAAAGATTCATTTTTTTAAATCTGGTTTCATAATTAGTTGTTTGCAGTGTTGAAATTTTTCTTGTCACTTTATGTTGGATCCCTTCTATAAGTTTTTTATTTCTTATTAAATTCGGTGCAACTGTAGGGGAACAATATTCTAAATGTGGTCTTACAAGTCCAGCATACAGTGGAATAATAACATTTTTGTCCATACTTTTGATGTTTCTTAAAATGCAGTTTAATATTCTGTTATACTTTTTTGCCGCATTTGTTGTATGGACATCAAAGGAGAACTCATTAGTTAAAATGACACCAAGGTCTATTTCCTGATTGGTCATCTGAATAGCTATATTATTCAGTGAATATGTATAACAAGGGTTATTTTTACCCAAGTGCATAACTTTACACTTTGATTCATTGAATAATAACTCATTTATTTTAGACTATTCAACCAGATGTGTTAAATTGTTTTGTAAATTAATTGCTGAATTTACATCAGGTATTATACTTACTATCTTACAGTTGTCAGTGAACTTAACAAGCCAGCTTGTAGTAGAATGAAGGTTCATAGAAGATATTAATATATTGAATAGAATAGGGCCTAAAACTGAGCTCTGAGGGACCACACTACTAACTGGGCCTCAATTTGACAAATAGCATTTGACATGGACTCGCTGTGAACGACCTGTCAACCAAACATTTATCCAGTTTATAATTACTGGATTAATTTTTAATAATGTAAGTAGGTTAATAAGTACATGATGCGAAACAGAATCGAATGCTTTAACGAAATCTAAAAATACTATATCCACTGATAAACCATTATCTAGTGCCTCACTAACAGGTTCCAGAAAATAAAGAAGGTTACTTTGACATGATCTACCCTTAACAAAACCATGTTGATAAGTGTCTACATGTTCTATTTCTTCCAGATGGATAGTAATTCTATTTTTAAGTATCCTTTCTAATACTTTGCAAATTACTGCAGTAAGACTTATAGGTCTATAATTTTCTACCTGACTTTTCTACCACCTTTGTGCAGGGGGATAACTATGGCTTTGTTCCATGATGGTACAATAGTTCCTGTATCTAATGATCTATTGAACAATAATGCCAATGGTCCTATTAGTGATTCGGTTAAAGTTTTAATACATATTGGTGGAATGCCATCAGGGCCTGCTGACCAACTTGGTTTTAATAATTTGATACTATCTCTGACTTCCTGTTCAGATATTGGGATAAAAGGACTATCAGTTGTTATTTTGTGAGGATAACTAGTATGTTTAGGCTTAAACAAGTTAATAAAGCATTTGTTTAAATGTGTAGCAATCTCGGTTTCATCGGTGATGATGCCATCTGAAATATGTAAAGGTCCTATAGGAGAACTATTTTGTTTTAATGAACCAATATAGTTTAAAAAAGGATTTTTTATTATCTTTAACATTTGTTGCTAATTTTCCTTCTAGCATTTTCTTTTGGTTTCTTATCTGTTTTTTGCATTTACTCACAGAGTTTTTATACTGGGACCAATTGGATACTGTTGTTTTTTTTATTTTTTTTTTAATATTGTTTCTGCTTTTTAGCTAATCTTCTTTTAATGTTTATGTTCCACCATAGAGGAACTGTTCTATTTTTATAATATTTTTTCCTAGTAGGAACC
Source organism: Neoceratodus forsteri (assembly GCA_016271365.2). NCBI lineage: Eukaryota > Metazoa > Chordata > Ceratodontiformes > Ceratodontidae > Neoceratodus > Neoceratodus forsteri. Next base: position 68,920,276 of record CM028133.1, read on the forward strand.
CAGGTGTTGATGCAATGCTGTAGCTTGTTGTTTATTTTATTCTAAGTTTCAACCAGGTTACAGCAAGAGAGCGCAGTAGTCCAGTTCCAACTGTTAAGATATTCAATAATGCTATTATAGTTACCTATATTTAAAGTTTTTTTTTTATAATGGAACAACCAGCTAATATTGGAGAATAGGTAAGATTCATAGATGTAAGGATCATATTGTGATCACTATTAGACAAATGATGGATAACCTTAACATGTGAATTTGTATTTTTTATATTTGAAAAAATGAGGTCCAATATATTATTACCTCTTGTAGGTTTTTTGACTAGTTGGTCCATGTTATTTATTGTCATAATAGCCAAGAATAATGTATCAAAAATGGAACTTTCTTTACTGATTTCCCAGTCAATGTTTGGGAGATTGAAGTCACCTATGAAAATGCAGTCTTCATCCACAAGGTTATCCTCAACATTTGTTATAAATGAAACATTTTTGTCTTTATTTAAGTTTGGTTCTCTATAACCCAATCCAACTGTAATAGTATGATTTATTGTAAGTTTTATATTAACCCATATTAATTCACTTGCACTGTCTTGTTGTTGAGTGTTCTCAATTAAATAACTTTTAAATGAATTTTGTACATATAGTGCAATTCCACCTCCCCTACTGTCTAAATGATTTTTTTTTTTCAAATTTTGTATATCCTGGAATATGGGTAGCCCAATCATCTTTTTTAAACCAAGTTTTGGTTACTCTGCATTTGTCTTTGTTGTTGATGATGATGTCATTGGGTCAATCAGCACTCGAACAAAAAAACATCAGTGATATTTTAGTGGGGGAGTAACATATCCCTTATTTATAAAATGGGTAAAAAAAATCAAAGAACTTTAATTTGTTGAAACTAGTCAGGTGATCGTTCATTATTGGAGCATAATGCATAGTCACCCTGGTCCTAAATCACATCACACAATGAGCAAATCAGTCCTCCTAAAAAACAACTATCTTCCATTAATCCTCCTACAACCAGAATTGATCTTCCGTCACAAACATGGCTACTACCTTTACACTGTAAAAAAAGTTCAACTAGGCCCTTAAAATAAAACTATCTTAAATAAAAAATAAAACTAATTAATTATCTGTTTTTCCCTGTTCATCACACACTACTTACACACATAAGTAAATCAGAAACATTAAGTATTGTTCATAGTTTTCATTACAACTGTTTCTTTGTTGACCATGAAAAATCCTCCTTCTGTCTTTAACTGCTCATCAGGGAAATCTCTTCTGCTTTCCCTGACATTGAGATAATTGAGTCTGTGACTCTACATGAATCCTCTGGTGTTTGTGTTTGTGTGCGTATATGTGTGTGTGTGTATATATACAGTATGTTAGGAGAGGAATATTCTGCCAGTGAAACTGGGCAGAATTTGGAATCCTGGGGCTCAATTCCAAAATGCATGGTGCAACTCATGAGCGTATGTGAGTTGCACCATGCAGCACTATGCGGGGTGCACCATATTCCAAGACAGGCAGGGTCCTTGGCACCTATGTCCTATGACTTGCGGTAGTCACAGGCTAGTGCCACAGGAATGGTGCAATGGACATGGGTGCCGCAAGTCACAGCCCACAGATAACTGTCCCCAGAGTCCCCCATACCAGAACACCACCACAAGCACCTGGAGGCATGGGGGGCTGCCTTGGTGGCACTGACATTGGGGGCAATGTGCAAAATGACCCCAGGGGTCCCCAACATTTGGGGAGTGGGGGGCATGCCTGTGCTGGGGGGATGGGGAGACAGGCCATGTGCATGCCACGGCACTGCAGAGTGGGCATCCATCAAGTAACATGGACAGATGCCCCTTAGACCATCTCCCTGCTGGTCTAAATCCACTGTGCCATAGCGGCTTTTGGAATCACTTAAGTGGGTTACGGCAGGCGCCCTTTTGGAATAGAGCACAGTTGCTGCTGTAACCCACCCTTACACCATGCTGCAGTGGGACGCAGGTGTAGTGAGTGGCATAGCCCACCTTTGGTGCAACCCCACTGTGGTATGGTGCAAGCTGGGACTTGGAATCCCGACTTGCGTAACGCATGGTACAAGTTGTGATTTGTGCCATGGGGTTTGGTACAAATTGTCTTGTGCCACGTGTAATGCATCTTGGAATCAGGCCCCCTGTATTCCATGGCAAACATTTCAAGGCAAACATGCCATATCTTGAAAGAGGGGAAAAAAAACAGGATGAAGAAAGTAGGCAATAATACTTCACAAACAAAAAAAAGATGGGAAAATATAATTACATAGGCAGAGGCAGATCCAAACTGCTGAAATACATTACTGAAGTTTATGAAAGCACATACATTTGAACCATACATGGATATTTTCAAGTGAAGTCTATCACCCCTGCAACAACAACAAAAAAGGCAACCTGGCAAGTTTACAGCTTTGAACACATTTCCATTAGGAAACAGTACCTGAAGTGATTAAAAATGCAAGGTAACATTTTTTTCTTATAAATGTGTGTGCCACACATCATTTTCATTATGTTTTATGTTTTTAGCTAACCTGACAGTTACCAGAATAGGGACTAGTTTGTGTATTCATAGTTAAAATTTAAGAATATTTAAATGAAAGGTTCAATTGTTTTCTTTCTAAAATATTTTTTTCTTATTTTCATTCATTTTAAGTCATATATTTAAATGTCATTTTATAAGAACAATAAGACAATCCAGGGGTGTGCCATTATGGTGAAATAATTGCACTTCTCAGGTGCATTTAATGGCACTTGATTGCACCTTGTGCCTAGCAACACACCTGAGGCGTACAATTATTTCACCATAATGCACATCTTGTCATGTCTTATTTCTTTCTTCATGCAGAGACATCCTGGTCCTAATCACACAAGGAGCAAATCTTACCCTGACAGTGAGATAATTGAGTCTCTGGCTGTAGAAGAGGCCTTTGTCGAGTGTGTACAGTATGTTAGGAGAGAAACATTCTGCCAGTGGAATTGTGCATAATTTTGAATCCCTGTGTTCCATGGTAAACATTCCATATCATGACTCTTGATGCCAGTGAAGGACAAACTTTGTCCAGTAGTATTACAATGACATCATCAATTACATATTTTTCAGTGGGTGGAAGGACTATTTTATCATAAATGCACACAAGTAAAGCTATTGTTTCTACATATAAAAATGCTTTTCCCAACTGTAAAAAGTAAAAAAAAGAGCTGATTTTATAAGCGCAATAAGAAACTCAAGGGGGTGTGCATGGAACAGATTTTACTGCACTTCCAGGGGGCTGAAGGCACTTGGCCTGTGGCATCATGCCTCATTGTACCTCTGGACGTGTGGTAAAATCTGTTCCATGCACACTCTGTTGTGTCTTATTGCTTACCTGAATCACCTTACCTGCACTAGCATCATGGCCCTGCAATACCCCTCCAACACTCTTGTGACAGTGATGTCCAGCATCATGCTGCATCATGACTAAAGATATTTAGATAATTCTGTCACAGAGGCCTAAATCACAGCTAGTTGTGAGGCTTGGCATCACTTGGTGCCACTATTTTCAAATAATAAAAGTATACATTGTTATATACAGGATTGTTATCAGGTGGCATTGTACTGCAACAATGCCGCATGTGCATGTGTGTCTATAATTCATTAAGCCACTGAGCTCTAGTGGTTATCAGGCATATTGTAAGAATGCAGGCTAGTGCACTGAGATATCCATGACTATTCCTCATGGTTCATCATACAAGAGAGTGACCTAACACTTGGAAGTACTATACATTGCTATGGAGCTTCCTATGGATGCTACCTTATTGCCACTTCATCTAGCCTTTACCTTCTTCTACAATGGTATCTTGAGTGTATGAAAGGGCAAAAATGTATTGACATGACTTTGACAAAAGAAATACAACATTCTACAATTTCACAGATGCTCATGAACTTTAACTTTAATTACTGATGTCATTTTGAAATTTTTGGCTGCTTATAACTTGACAGCCTTTGAGCAAGAGATCAGTGAATAGACACACAGCCTCTGCTTTTCTCATTTGGTTTTTCTCCGAGCCAGCAGCTTGTTGGTTCAGAGGTATGTACCCCATAATTCAGCTGGCTACTGTTTTTTTCCCCAACATTTTCCCTCCCTTCTCCCTGGTGTGGATGGTACCTCTGTCAGCCTTGCAAAGCCAGAGCTTCCCCTATGGCATTAGTGGGCTCCATGGCCCAGTTGCAGGGATCACTGTGTTGGTGGAACCTATCACCAACCCTCCCCAATCAAGATGAATGGCTGAGCAGCAGCTGTCTCGACCATGTCCTCCTGCCAATTTGACTTTCCTGGCTTACTTCCAAACCCAGGTCATCAGCAAGGCAGTGTGATGCTCTGCTACTGGGCCATGGGGGTGGCATCAAAGCCTAATATTTAGGATCAGTGAACCGAACAGCACTGGTAATGTTCTGTTTTCTAGTTTTAAACTTATAGGGCTTAAAATTCTACAGGTTACGTAATTGTGAAATGTAATTTTAGAATGTCTAAATGTTTGGGTGCTTATAACTGAGTCACCTTTAAAGATAGAGGTCTTAATCTTTGCACAGTTCTATATAGATCTTAGCAAAGTAATTGCATCACATTTGGTGCAATGTGGACAAATACTTGTAGTTTACATAGTTACGAAATGTAATTTTAAAATTTTCAAAAGTTTGGAGACTTTTAATGCAGTCAGCTTTAAAAATACCGAAATTTTGAAAGATTTCATGGAACTGAAATCAGCATTTTGCCAGAATTTCACTAGTGGAAGATCAATGTCACCCAGCCCTTGTGGCATAACTTGGGTGGGTTGGAAATGGATTTGATAAATGTTTTTGAAGCAACTTCACTGGAACTGGGTTAAGGTCGGGAGTTTGGGTGCTGGAAGGTGGTGGGGAAAATACTTTCAAATGATTGAGATGGTGGAAAAAGCATGGACAATTGAAGAGTAGAAGTGTTTTTTTTTTACTTTGAAGTGCTCACTTCACTAGGGAAAGAACTTCTCACAGTAGACCTGTACTTATTGTGTTGCTTGGTGAAAAGGGCACTTTAACCGGTGAGGAACTCCATGAAGTGCAAAGTCACAATATGCAAAGTTGCAACATATAAAGTTAGGAAACATCACAGATAATTTTACAAAACAGTTTCCCAGCCTCACCTTCCTCTACTTTTTACTCTTATGGATACAGTACATTGTTTTCTATTATCTATGACTGCTCTGCTAGAAAATGGTATACTGACTTAACATTGCATCCACACATGATATGCCTCACCCAAAAGATCTGTGCAGTTTTCTTATTAATAAGATAAACCCCAAAAGGCCCAGTACTTACTTGCATACATTTAAACCCATTTGATTTACTTTAGAAATGAAATTTTGTCCTTTTAAAGCATTACTGACCTAAAACAGTGAGAATGAATTCTTTGGTGCTTTGTGGTCCATCAGTGGCAATCACTTGAGCTTTGTAAATGCCGCTGTCCTCTGAGTTCAGCCCATCAATCTGTAAGGTGCCATTACTATGTAATCTCAGTCTGTTGGCAAATCTCTCAATGTAATACATCTTGGGTATCATTTCACTGATTGATCCCAGACTAAAACTTTTCCCTTGTTTTTCAAATGTCCAGAGTACTTGAGAAGCATTCAGTCTTGATGTTATCTCCAATGACAAACAAGTAGTCTGGTTTGGTATCCCATACTGCTGATATGGTGCTCTACTCAGGCCCAACACTGAAACAAGATTTGAAAAATGAAAATATAACATTAGTATCATAATTACTGCCTTGGTACCATCCTACATTTTTTAGTAACTATATGAGCTGTCAAGCTTGTGCAGCCTATAAACTGAAACGCCATGGCCTCATGGTTTTAATGATTGTCATTAGCTTTTTAAAAGATTTTGTAACCAAATATGATTTTGTCCTGAGGCATGATGTGAAAATCCTTACCGATGTTCTTATTTATTTATTTAAATAAATAAAATAAATAAAAAATAAATGTTCTTATCACCTAGAGTGGAAAAAAAAATCACTAGTTTCATTAATATGATCCATTCACTAGTTGACTGTCCACACTCACTGCTTGCACACCTGACTGAATAATTATTTAAAAACTGATTACTGATGTTCTTAAAATAAGATGGCCTTAGAATTAACCTTTTAATCTGTATACTATTTGTTGTTAAATCTGGATCTATAGCTGTTAGAAGGGAATGTCAGATATTAGCCAAAACATTGACTGGATATCAACAGATCAGGCATTTTATATTACTTTATCTTTTGTTGCCCAAACACAGTCCGACAACTTCAGTGTCCTGGGATCCTGATTCTGCAGCTCTGATTGCTGATTATTATGCCTCATCTTTTCAAAAGTCCCCTTGTATGGGCAGTTCAGCATCAAGACAGTGTTGTAGGTCTGTAGGTCTGCGATCTCCGAAGCTTTGCCAAAGTTTTTTTTTTCACTATTTATTTTGTTTTGTTTTGCAGTCTTCAGTTCCCACCCTCCATTAGAGAGACATTGTAAGGTGAGTAATATTATTGAAACCACACAATGGATCAATGGGGGTTCTGGTCAGTAACTTTATGAAACAAAATACAGTGGACAAAAATAAAGTGGCAAAAACAGTGTCACCATCAATACTGGCAGCACAAAATGAAGCCTGCCAGAATAATGCAGGCCACACAACACACAGGTAACAAACAATATCCACTGCATGGAGACACTGCACAAGAACACAGAGCAGCAGGCACCCGTGCACAGGAACAGCACAGGGGTGCAGGGAGATGGAGCAGGGCAGGGTGCAACCACTACTGGGGGAAGCAGGCCACTGGACACCTACCATGGTAATCTAATGGTACAGGCACCCACATGGTGGAGCACCCCCACCCAGAATGCTGAGTGATGGAGATAGTGCACTGGGGTAACCACTGGAGGACAGGTGGACCATGGCCATCATGTGCATATCCATGTATAATGCAAGGGGCCAGGAGCACAAGTCAGGATGTCCCCAGCAACACACAGGACAGGGGAGATGGCGTGTTGGCTTGTGCTCCTGGCCCCTGTGGTTCTAGTGCAGTATCTCCATGTAGTGGGCGTTGTTTACTACCTGCGTGATGTGTGGCCTGCATCGTTCTGGCACACTTCATTTTGTGCTGCCAATATTGATGGTGACACTGTTTTTGCCGCTTTATTTTTGTCCACTTTATTTTGTTCCACAATGTTACTAACTGGAACCATCAGTGGTCCCAAGAAGCAGTGGGAAAGTTTGTAGCTATATTTTCTGCTTCTTTAAGGCTTTATTTTCCCTTGAGAGGAATAGGAATTTTCTAAAGCTTTTGATAACATTCCACATGGAGAACTTATTGATGTATTAATTGAACATGGACTTGAAGGTAAAATAACTAAATGGATAGAAGCATGGCTTGGCACTAGGAAACAATCTGTCAGTGTAGGTGGAACCTCTTCTACCTGGGCAGAGGTGACTAGTGGGGTGCCTCAGGGGCTCCGTTTTGGGATCTTGTTTATTTAAGATCAATATTGCCTCATTAAGTACTGCTACTGGTGTATGGGTATCTAAGTTTGCAGATGACACTAGAGTTGGCTAAGCAGTGGATAATCTGAAAGATCATACACGCCTTCAGAGAACTTGAATGATTTGGATAAATGGGTAATAGAAAAAAATTAACCTTCAATATTGACAAATATTGTGTTATGCACTTTGGGAGATTAAATGGATATAGGACCGATACACTTGGAGGATGTAAACTCAATATAGTGGAGCAACAAAGTGACTTGGGTATTATCGTAATGAAGGAGCTTTCCTTTAAACTACATTGCAACTGGGTCATAAAGAAATCCAGCAGTATCCTGCACTGTATTAATAAACATATTACGTATAGGAATAGGGAAGTCCTACTACCCCTGTATACCTCCTTGGTGAGACCACATTTGGACTGCTGTGCCCAGTTTTGGTCACTAGGTGGGAAAATCAAAATAGCAGCACTTGAAAAAGTTCAGAGGAGGGCCACTCATAGCAAACTGGAAGCAAAAGGGCATGACTATCATACAAGATTGAGCATCTTGGGCCTCTACCCATTGGAATATAGATGATTAAGGGGTGACATGTGCATGATATTTAAATCACTCACTGATCCTGGCCTATGGGAACTCTTGGGGTTGAATTTTAGGGAATTATCCTATACCACTGGGGCCCATCCCCTACAACTAGTGGTAGCTTGTCCTAGGACAGTAAGAAGGAAATCCTGGCTTACTCCAAGAATAACTAATATTTAGAATTCGCTCCCACTAGAGGTAGTAAACAGTGATAGTATGAGCATCTTTAAGAGTAGATTAGATAGTTACCTCATCAAGCATAATATTTCAGGTTACCTTTGAAATGGTGAGCAAAAGGACTTTTGTCTATATAGCTCTGTTTTTACCTATGAGACCTATAACATGGCACAAATATACACATGCCTCAGTATGGACTACAGCTTTCCATGCCACATTCCCCCACCATCAATAAAAAATGCACTCTGCTTCCCCTTGGTCAAAAAAGAATCAAACATCTCTGAAATTTTGTAGCTTTGATCTGGACACTGTACCCTACCTTGCTTGCTAGCCCCATTGGCAAATGCAGATACAGGATTTGAATGTCAGTTGCCAAACAGGTCAGCCAATTTATTGTCTAAAGTACAAAATGCTGAAAGAAGAAACTAACTATTGCAAAAAAAAAACAGGCTCCCACTGAATGTGTACCCCAAAACAAGTTCCCACTGAGCCAATTAAAGGTAAACACACTCAAAGTTTTAAACTGCAGAAATGTGTGTGGCTTCTCACTGAATCAAATGAATCACTTCCTTTGCACTGCTGCTAGCTATTTTTTATGACTTTTATCATATATAATCAAGCAGGCACTTACATTTTTATGCTTAAAATGTTGAGTGTGATTTACCTTAAAGCGGTTCAGAAAGAGATTATTTTTTTGGTTCTAATTGTGTATTGTGTTACTATGACTTCACCTCGGATGAATTAATTATAAAATAAAATATAATGATATGTAAAGTGCAATGAGATTTTACACCGTCACCTAGACAGTGACTTGAGCTTGGCAGAAGGATCCTCAATTTAATATCTCATCTGATGGCTGGCACCTCAACAGTGCAGTACCTCCCATTACTATAGTGTCGGTTATGGGTATGACTCCAAAGTACCTGGTAAAGGGTTAGAACCCATTACTTTGATGTTATGGCACCAGAATCAAGCATTCCACCTACTGAGCCACTGACTCTAACAATAGTATCATGTGAATACCATATTGTATGTATTTATTTAACATTTTGTGATTGGTAATGACACACTGAGCTGGGTCTTGTTACCATGTGTGACCTATTGTAAAGTAAACAAAAACATGGGTAAAACACATACAGCAAGGAAATACAGTAACACAGGAAAAAAAATCAGTGAAGGTGATATAACAAAGTAAGAGTGTCACAATTCAGCTTAAAAAAATACAAATGCACTGATTGGCATAAGGTGTTAAGTAATTTCAGGTGAAGGTTAGCAAAAGCAAGATGGCAGTGTAGGGGCTCTTAGAAGGTGCTTAAAAGAAAAGAGTGAAGGGGAAGCCAAAGAGCAGGGGGGAGTGGGTTCCAGAGAGCAGGAAACTGGTAAGAGAAAGATGTTTGCCCAGAACAGAAGTACAAGAGGGGGTGGAGAAGATGTGTTAGTCTTGGGAGCATAGTTCATAAGAAGAGGCAGCTGTGGTGGAAAGGGGAGAGGAAAGGTAAGAGGATGGTAAACCAAACAAGTATTTTACAAGGAAGATAGAGCCATGCATATAGCAATGTAAGGGTAGGAGAAGTAAGAAAAGAGCTGAGTAAAGTGAACAGAGGTGGGGGAGATAAAGGCAAAACAACTGAAGACATTGCAGAGTGTGTCTACTCTGGTAAGGGAGGAGGGGGGTCAGAGCTATAAACCATGTCAGCATAGTGAAAGGTTTGGTAACCATCTCCTGATGGGTTGAGAGAGAGAGGCAATTTTTATTGCAGTATACAGCACTGAGCTTGGAGAGGACCTTGGAGAGGATGGAGTCTATGTGTGAAGAGAAGTCCAGTTTGCTGTCCAGACAAACTCCCAAATATTGGAAGGCTGGGACTGCCTCAAGCTGTGTGCCATCAAGAGTAGAGAAGACAAGAGTGGTAGAGCAGTTATTGACCAGTGCTGAAGGTCATGGATGCTATTTTTTTTAATTAATTCATTTTGAGTTGATTGGCCAGGAACCTGAGCTGCATGTTTATAAAGCCATGCTGGAGTGAGACCTCAACTGCAGTGGTTGAAGGATGAGAAGTGTATGTTATCATGAACCCACTCCTGGGAGCTGGGTCCACTAGGCTCACTGTGCCTACCTCTAAATGCAATCTGTGACAGGAGGAGGAACATAAATACCCTCACTGTGACCTTCTAGAGTGCTCACTGAGTTCACAACTGAGGACTCACCACGAGGGTTTAGGGGCTTCCTCTCTAATCTGGGTAAGGGTAAAATACAGTCTCCAGTTGGTAGCCAGGTAAGAACTGGGGGAAGGACCCAGGCATTATGAGCTCTTCAGGGTTGTCCTTGTAACCCCAATTGCGTCTTCTTTCCCATCTGCTGCAGGAACCTAGTTCAAGCTCCGCAGACCCCTCCTGAGACCCTATGCATTTCCCCTACATAGGCACCCAGATTCCCTTCCAGAATCCTAATCTTTGGTAGTGATGCTGGCACCTTACCATTAAACAGGCTGTCACAGATTGAATAAATCTTCCCACCTTCACACACACACAACAAAATTACTTTCAGGCAGTTATTAGAATCAAGTTCTTTTACTAGTACTTAAATAATTATCATACGAGACTTGCAAATCAAAGATTCAGAAATTTGGTTATAGACTATCCAAAAAAAAAAGCTGGACAAAATATACATAAAAAACACACTGTAAAATTTAACTGACTAATTTATACCTTGTATGTAGAGTCCTTGCTGCAAAATTGATTCTGTGTTGGAGCTGGTGAGGAGCAGACATACAGCTACGTGCTCTTTATACTGTTGAGGAGTATAGGGAGACATTGCTTTATACAAGTTTTAGGAAAGGTATGCCACCTGTGCCTGGAAAGTTTGTCTCCTTTTCAGATTATCTTTAAGCTGTGCCTTTGTTGGGTGCCCCACTTGGTGTATTCTCTTTCCCGCTGCAGGAGGAAGGCCCCACAGGGTGGAGTGTGGTGTGGTGTGGGATTGCTGTGGTGGAAGAGGGCCAGTCAAAATGATTAAAAGCTCTGAAGTGTGGAAGCACTCCTGGATTAAAATAAAGATTGTTCAGCTCCACATCTCAAGGGATGTAATCCACCTGGCTGTTTAATTTTTTCTATTTTTATTTGCTCTGACTCACCGCGCAAACACCTGTTTTTAGTAGATAGTATTATATACTTACAGGGAGATGTGTGTGGGTATAGAGCTTTTTTGAAGTCTGGAGTTTTTAATATTTTATGCCTGTTATTCATTTTCTACTTTTCTTTTCTTGTGATTTTAAGAAAATAAGATATTTAGCTCAAACTAGGAAGGCAAGTGGCTGTTCACTGATAGGCCTGAGTGAGTCACGTGGGTCCCCCTTTAAAAAGTGTACCTGTGCATTTAGGTGAATCACTCTGCAGGGTTTCAGGGCAGCTGACAGTGGCAAACTTGTTTCTTTGTTTTTTTTTTATTAAATTCTCACCCAATGGAACGTTTTTAAATTTGTTAACACTAGGCAGCTTTCCTTGTGGTAATCTGTGAATGCATCGACTTTTTTGATGAGAAAACACCTGAGGTCAAGCTTATAGATGGCTGCATTTCTGCTGAAAATGAGTGAGAGTGGGAGCATAAAAGTTTAAAAAACTCAAATGCTTGGTGCAGAACTGTGCAGTGATTTGGCTCCGTATCCCCAGCACAGACTATAACCAGTGACAGAAGTAAGTAGAAGTTTTTGGTTACTTGCAGCAAAGAAAATCTTGGTTATAGTGTCTCTGCTGTGATATACCGTGTTCAGTTAAGATTCAGTTAGAACTTCTAGAGCTGCATGGGACTTGTTGGGCTGGGATAGGGGAGATTCTCAGTTGCTGGCTTTGAAATGTTCATTCTGTGTTTTTCCTTTTCTCTTTTTTCTTAGCAGATTTGAGTAAAACTGTACCACCACAGAAAAACTACAGAAGGAATGAAGCATTTGCCTGGCTTGTTAGAATAAAATGTTTTAGAAATTTTCTGGCTGAGGATACTACAGCAGAAATATGTCTACTTGAGAGACCTGACTGCCTCAGTTTATTGGAACTTCTTCATTGGCAAAATAGATAGCATGGGCTGTAGATCCACCCAGTATAGCACTGAAAGTAAAGCCATATCTATCCTTTAGGACTGTCTGCAAAACAGGATAACAACTGTTAAAATTAAGACTGTAAAGAATCTGGGAAATATTTGTATTGGGCCATGCTCTATATTTTTCTTCTCCTATTTTAATGTGAATTGTGCAATAATAGACAAAGTGAGCCATGGATTTGCGCAGTATAGTGCTTAAAGTAAACCATATTTATCCTTCAGGGCTGTCTGCAAAACAGGATAATAACTATTAAATTAAGACTGTAAAGAATCCTGGAAGTATTTGTTTGGGGCCATTATCTATATTTTTTCTTCTTATTTTAATGTGAATTGTGCAGTAGGAATTTTCTATAGTGAAACATTTGTTTTAACTAATTGAAATGCTTGTAACAAGGAAACAAGCTTTGTCTGCTGAGTTTAATGTATTACACCAAAAAGCAGTTTGGATATACAGGGCAAGATTTACAAAGTGAGTTGGGACTAAGTCCCACTCCGCAACCCCAGTTGCTCTTTGTAATCGCTGAAGCTGTGGAGCGGCCAATCCACAGCTGCAGCAGTTGTGGAGGGTGCTACGGCAGGTCCCATTCCCTGTAGCAGCCTCCTGCAGCTGTGGTGCTGTCCCTGGCAACAGCACCTGCAAGCTGCCATAATCCATGGAGCCAGTCATACTCTGGCTCCACCTTAGTGAATACCCGCAGCTGCGGGTGATCTGCGGCTTTGCAAGTGGAAACCCACTAGCGCTGATGTTTTCCCACAGCTGTTGGACCTTCCCCAATGTTCGCTAATCCTGCCCTCAGTCTCCTAATGGTTCAAATCAATTCATTGGGCAAGCAGTGATGGGGCTGAGTGAACCCCTGAATTAACAATTGGGATTTCACTCAACTCCAGTCACTGCAATTGCTAAGGAAATAAAATGATTAACTAATAATAATAAGAAAATGGTTCAGTATAAGAAATAGTTCAGATGAGCCAAATACTGGTAAACTATCAAAAGGGAACAAGAGAAGGTTTTTACAAAAGGAAACAAAAATGGGCTCAAAAATTTTTTTTCAGACTAATCAGACTAAACAGATCAAAATAATAGATTACTTCTCTAATAAAAGGGAACAACAGATTTTAGATATGCAGGACATGTCAATTAAAATAGTTGGGGCAAATTCCAGCAGGGACTCAAAGGTTATAAATTATTTAGGAATTCAAACTGAAAAAGAAGTGAGAGGGATTTTGATAAATGTAATTCCATCGAGGTAGTAGCAAAAGGAAAAGAATGTAGTAAGAATCATACAAGTATTTCAGCTACCCCAATTTAGGCCTGAGTATATCTAGGGATTTAATTGACAAAATTAATGAGGAAGGAACACTGCAGCAATCAGTGGGGAGTGCTAAAGTAGAAAAAATTATAGGAGATAGTCCTTGTAGACTCTTTGATTGTTTCCCCTCACAAACGTTAAGCTTTTCTCCTGATTATTTTCATGATAATAACCCGGAAATTGGGTGGCATAATGATTTAAAAAACAATGCTAATGAGTTACAAGTAACCATTAATGGTCTTACATAGATGCATAGATGCATAGACAGTGTCAGCAGATAAGGGCCTATGGCCCACCCAGTCTGCCCATTTGAGCTTATAAGTTCACTTTATGTTTTCCTAGAAGTCTGTTGCCCCTCACCTCGGACCTCCATAATTCCTTTATGTCTATCCCATGAAAACAAATTGCTCCAGGTGAGGCTCGCACTCACAACCTCAGCATTGCTCTGCTTTGTACTGCTGTATATGTACCACGCGCTAACTGACTGCACCACTGGAGCTCTAAATGAAATGCAACTCAAGACTAAGTACTCCTCTGACTGGGAGTTGAATCTCCAGCCCTTCTATTTATCCTAATTCACATAGTAATCAGTTACACGAATCACTTGGCTATCCTTACACTCACAATTTTTGTTCTTGCTTCTTGACCCTTATATCCTCCAGGCTGGGATTCAAACATATACTAACTTCCCCTGCTTGGATTTGAACATCTGGCTCTTTTTAACTATTCTAAGCTACATGGTAGTCTGCAACTCTAACCACTTAACCATCTCTGTGTCTTAAACAACTAAGTTCTCCTGGAGAAAAGTCTGATGTTGGGAATAGTCCACCTCAAGCATTTTGGGTTAAACAGTATTTAACTGAATCTGTGTTAAAATATCCATTTGGAAGTAGTGAAGACCTAAAGGCTTTTGTTCTTAACCCTTATGCCACCCATCTTATGATCCTTGAACAGTTGTTTAACTTTAGACATGAGTTTGACTCTATAAAAGAAAATATCACTGTGAATGGAGGTAGGCTGGAGCACATTGTTCAGAAAATAGACAAACTAGTTTTCCAGGTAGGTTCACCCTCTATTGTCAATGACAATGTTACCCCTTTATGCCCAGGCTTCTCAATCATTTGTATTCCTGATTCTTCTGTTAATATTAACATGCAAGGAAATAAGTAGAGATGGAAAAAAAGAAAAGGGATGGGGTAAACCACTGGTGTGGTAGTGGAAACTTCTAAGAATCACAATGAGATAAAAAAAGAAAGGAAAAAAGGGGAAACAGAAGAAGGCTGACAAAATAAAAGCTTACAAAACAAGATATTAAATGCACTCAGCCTGTTGTTGAACAATGTGACAGTCTCTTTTCCCAAATCTCTTATAGACTAGCTGCCCAACCTGGTGAACAGGATATGGTTCAACAGCAATGGATTATGCTATAAAATATTTCTAAGCAGTTAAGACAGGTGGATGAAAAATTATTGATCTGAGGGAAGAACTCATAACAAAAACTCTCAGGGTTGAACTGATTAATGATCCAAAAGCAATACAAGCTGAACAACCAAGGGAAAAACAAGTAGATATAGAAGCCTGTGCAATAAGAACGCTATATGGATACAAATGCTATGGCCCCCATATCAACCATAAAGAAAAACAGAAGATTGTGAACCTGTTTAGGGCAGAAACTGGTGTGGACCTGAGTATGACAGATATTGTACAAATGTGGAAGGACAAAGATGAGAAGGGAAGGGACTGTATTTTTGTATTTTGTTGATCACCAAGAGCTGCAAATCACATATGGCTAAATAATGGCTCTCTTAGAATACATGGCTATGAGGTTGATTTTAAGAGAGGTCTAATGAACAGAAATATAGAGAAGGGGAAGTTACACTTCTAAACAAATTAGTAATTTTGGTCTGAATCCCCTTCTGAGCAAAACTAGGGGTAAAATTAAGAATGTACTATACAACTTGTTTGCTCAGACCTTGAAAGTGAATGCTGAGGATCTAATCATCTTAGAAATATTCAGATGTGGAAATAAACAAAGAAATGGCTAAGCTGATGTATTACTATAAAACAGAGAAAGTGTGGACTTGATATTAGAAAAAGAAACACTTCTGGACAAGATTGGTTTACACATTATAGACAGCAATATTTTGTTAGTCTAACATTAATACAAACAAAAAGAACAATGACAAAATAACTAATAGGGTGACAGTATCTGGTATAAGTAAAATCAAAAATGAAAATAACATCAAGCTAAAAAAGGTGGTTATACAGTAGATTTGTTGGAGCAACGCTTGAATATTGAAATCAATGTTTGGGAAGCCCTTTCTCTTTCTAGGGAGGGAGTAAGTACTGATTTTGAGCAAGTCACACTTTGTGTTCACTTTTGAAGTCTGTATGATAAAATTATTGGCAGTATGGGACTGCTGGATACAATGGGTCTTCATGTATTACCTATTAAACAAGATATGTTCAAGAACTAGCAAAAGGAGTCTTTGCAAGTAGAAAATCATAGACCTGAAAATACTAATGAATTAGATAAAAATCAGTATCTTTTATTCAATGTATAGAATAATGCATAGTAGGTGGTTGATATGGAGTTTTTTTACACACCCAAGATGTGTGATAATATATAAACCTTGTGAGCATAGCTCGAGAGGTTTATATATTATCACACATCGAGGGTGTGTAAAAAACTCCATGTCAACCACCTACATATGCTTTATTTTATATAATGACTGGCTATGGTCAATATCAACCCATTTTCAAGTATTTTCAAATGACTGGCTAAAGAAAACAAAAAGCTCTCACATCACTCTGTAAAACAAACAGCTATCACATCATTCCATATGCAGCGTTTATTATTTTATTACATATTTTACTAACAGAGAAATGAACAGAATGCAATAACATTTTAATGGTACCTTTTATTATCTTCGTTTCAAGGCTGCATCATCTAGATGTCTCTGGATTGTTTCAATACAAGGGCAAAGGGCAAAGTTCATGAGACTTAACATATAACTCTAGCCGATAAGATCAACAGGAGACAACTTACTGTTTTTTACAAATTAGTATACTATTCTTTAGTGAATTTCATTTTATTTAACTAAAATAACTTGTTACTCAAAGAAATCCTAGAGCGTTGCTTCCTCAGATCTGAGATGAAAGGTCGTTCAACCTGGGAATAGAGGAAGGGATAGTGGTGAAATCATGTGTTTCAGAGAAACATTTTCTTGGATTGTGAATGCATTTTATGTTGTTAGCTGCAAATTTTCTGCTTTTACGTAACTTTTGTTATGCATACCTGTTAGCCTGAATCTGTATCTAATAGCACACATGGATGTTTTCTTGGTGGCACCATGGAGTTGTTGTAGATGTCTATAGATATTCCCTGGTGGAACATGCATTTTTTTCCAAACAAGGTCTGGAGGCTTCATGTACACTCGTTGACGGGGAGGCTGGAAGTTGAGGGGACTACTTGATGGGCATTTCTCTTCGCAACAGAAGTTGATTCTTTAGGATTTGCAACAACACATGAGGTACTTTCTTGGGCTTGGTTAAAAAGATTGGAGATGTGTCTCTGTTTCTTTTCACTTAAGACAGAGTAATTATTTATACTCTGTATAATCTTATGCCCTGAAATCTGCTGGACTTCGGTGGGTGGAATGTCAGCATCAATGAGTCGCTGAATGCTGGTTTTACATGTGCTGTGGTTGGTGATATGTTTTTCATCTGGGAGCCCAGCTGAAAGTTTCATTTTTTGCATTATTTGACGCAATTTATTCATCCCTATTCGTATGCTTCTGTACCAAAGAGATACGTCTGGTTTCTGATTTACATTGGGAGCTAAGTAGAATGGGGCATCATTTGTTTGCATTGTTACAGGTCTATTTGGCTTGTATTTATCATAAGCTAACAGTGGATCTTTTTCTGGGTTGCTGTGGTTTTCACACAAGTAGGGGTTTACTGGCCTGACAACTCTGGGGTTTTCACCCGTACGTGTTTTGGTTTGACGTTCCCTGTACTCCAGGTACCTGTTGCCTTCAGTGTCTCCACTCTCTATGATGTCGCCCCATGCTAAATCATATTGCTCTTTGGTATGTAGAGCAAAATGCATGCCGATGTGAAAAAATAGGAAATTAAGTAATGAGACTGGGTTGCTTAACGAAATTGTACCTGTCGAATATAGTAGATTTATGTCCTCCTCAGACAGTGGCTGGGCTTTTAGGGGTCTGTTTCCTTTTACAAGTTTCTTTAGGAATTTTGATTTAGCTTTCAGTGTTTTTTTTGTTTCTGGAAAGTCAGTTTCTAGGCCCTGGAAAATTGAGGTGGAGTATTTGTGACCCTGTAAATGGCGATCAGTGCTTGCTATTATTCCACTTATGCTGCCGGGCTCATACTCCGAACCGTCTGATTTTTTTACACAGAATATAAAATCAGTGAGAATTACATCTAATTCTGCAGGTGGAATGATGTGGACATCTCGACAGTCTTCTCTGTGAGCAAGGTAACTTTTAAATATTCTGAGGTCGCTAGCTGTCTTACGAATTGTATTTTGATTTGCTTGCTCATTTATGAATGTTTCCTTGTCACTAGAACATGCGGTAATGAAACGGTTCTCCATTGTGCTATCTCTTTAGATGGGGAATTTCCCTGGTTTATTTGTGTTGTTTTTTGATGGTGAACTGCCTTTGTGTTTTGCTGTTGGAGAACTGTCTCGCGCTGCCTGTGAGCTGATTTTTTATGATTCTCGGTGCGAGGATGTAAAAGTCGTATCAACTCTCAGGTTGATACAAGTTTTTTCATATCAACCTGCAAGTTCATATGACTTTTGAACATAACTGAAAATGGGTTGATATTCACCATAGCCAGTTATTATTGTACAATATGAAACAGGTTTGATTTATTGAATACAGAAAACTGACTACCAAATAATAGCAAAAGAAAGGGAGACAACTGCTTAGAAACAGTTTCACATGATAGTATATCCTGGAATGTTTCCAGCATACAAAATTAATGTTCAGATGTAGAATGGATGAGGTATATGAAGGACAGTAAAATAATATGTCTTCAGGAAACTTGGCATTCTAAGGATAATGATGTAACCATGAATGGATATCAGACTTTTAATGTCCCAGCTGTTAGACTTGCAAATTCAGGAAGGAATGCAGGTGGGTTAGTTTCATGGATTAAAATAAAAAATTTTTTAAAGTTGATATGATTTCCTCAAACGAAAATATACAAGCATTTAGGGTTCAATATTACCAAGAAATATTTAAAATTTTTCAAGCCAGATATTCAAAACTTTGCCACGGGGCTAACTTAGCACTGCTCGGCAGGCAAACTTAGCCCGGAGCACAAAGCAAGCTATGTTCAAAAGGAAATAGCCCAGTGCTAATCCTGCTGAATATAGCAGTTTAAGGAAGCCGGGCAAACTGGTCTGGGAGTGCAGGGCAAAAATAGCCCGGGAATAAGATAGCACTGAATATAGCAACAGGGAAGTGCTAACTGCCACTGTAACTGCATCTCATTAGACTCTGTAGCAAGCCAGTGTTGCTGGTGGAGAACACTGTGTGTGATTGCACAGAGATGTCTCACAGCTATTGCAAACATACCTTTCAACCTCCTGCCTCATAAATCAGGGACAAGGCTTAAAACAATCAGGGACAAAGGTTCAAAATCAGGGACACACCTTAAAAACTGGTGATATCCACTCAGGAAGCTGGAAGAATAAATGGTGTAGTGTAAAATGCATTGTTTAAGGAAGAACACGTCTGTAACACTAATGTCTGACATTATGTTATGCCTACAACCCCCACTGTTTGGTCATGGCAACACAATTTGTAGGAGGGACAGAGTAAAAGTTTGAGGTAAATCCAGGAATGTCCCTGAAAATCGGAAACAGATCAGAGGTATGACTACAGACAACAATGTAAGCCACACACTGCAGAACTGTGCTTAGTGTTCTATGCTGAAGTGAGGTTTGCCCGTGGCTAACCTGATTGCACAGTACTAACACATTAGCCCGGTGCAAACTGGTTAGCCCAAGGCAAACGGGAGCTATATTCAAAGCTCCCATGCAAATGAGCCTACTTAGGTAATCCGTGGGCAAACAAGTATATTTGCATCTCATGAAGTGCTGTCTAGCATACATTACCACGCAGTTTGCCCAGTGCTACTGCATGGAGCAAAAAGCTCCCCCTTTTGGTTGGAATGGAAGTACAGGCTGGATGCTGCAGGCCAAAGCATGCCCACAGCATCCTCTGTTGGTCGGAATGGAAGTACAAGCTGGAAGAAGCAGGAACTGTGTGCTGGCAGGCACAGTCAGTGCATGCAACACACCCATTCAGCTGTGCACGCAGGACTTGCATACGTGTGTGTGTGTGTGTGTGTGTATATATATGTATATAGATCAATAGCTAAACAGACACACTGCCCATGGCCATACATGCCCTGGAGGATGCCTCCCCCAACAACACAGGTACCCCACTGTAGTAGTGGGTGAAACACAGTGGGGGGATGCAACGTATGGGGCAGGCATAAGGCAAACCTGCTGGGGGCAGGGGGATGTCAGCTGTAGGGTCACTGGGCTGTGCAGTGTAGCCATTAAGTATATAGGGACCTAGGCAGACAGGCTGGGCCAGGCAGCCCTTCTCAGCCGTAGTCTAGTGGTCCACCCCCCCCCAGCATGTATCCCAATCCCCATTTCAAATAAAAAAGAAATAAAAAGAAATAATTTCCCTGGTAATCTACTGGTCCCCCACCCCCAGCATGTATCCTGACCCTCCTTTCAAATAAAATTAATCCATTTCCCGTAGCCTAATGTTCCCCCATCCCCAGCATGTATCCTGACCCCTTTCAAATAAACATTAATCCATTTCCTGGTAGTCTAGTGGTCCCCACCCCCAGCATGTATCCCGACTCCTGTTTCAAATAAAAATAATTTGTTTCCTGGTAGTCTAGTGGTCCCCACCCCCAGCATGTATCCGACCACCGTTTGCAATAAATAAAGCCTGTTTCCCTGTTGGTCGATGAATTCCCCCCAGGATGTATCCCAACCCCATTTCAAATAAAATAGATCCATTTCCCTGGTAGTCTAGTGGTCCCCCACCCCCAGCACGTGTTCAACCCCGTTTGAAATAACAAAACATCAGTTTCCCTGGTAGTCTAGTGGTCACCCACCCCCCAGCACATATCCTGACCCCCATTCAAAATAGAAATAGATCTGTTTCCCTGGTAGTCTAGTTGTCCCCCCACCCAGTGGTGACACCTAGACCATCCAAATTGCTTCCCAGAATGGAGCCAGTGACTGGCTCAGCCCTCCTCTCACCACCACGGCCAGCCGCCGACTGAGGAGTTCTTCAGCTGGTGGCCGGCCGTGGTGGTGAGAGGACGGCTGAGCCGGTCGCCGACTCCATTCTGGGAAGTGATTTGGATTGTCGGGTGTCACTGCTGGGTGGTGGGGCCACTAGACTACCAGGGAAGCAGATCTATTTCGATTTCAATGGGGGTCGGGATACGTGTTGGGGTGGGGGACCACTAGCCTACCAGGGAAATTTATTTATTTTATGTTAAACAGGGATCGGATACATGCTGGGGGTGGAGGGACCACTAGACTACCAGGAAATTGATTTATTGTTATTTTAAATGGGGTGGATGCGTGCTGGGGGGTGGGGGACCACTAGTCTACCATGGAAATAGATCTATTGTTATTTTAAATGGGGTTGGGATGCGTTGTGGGGGTGGGGACCACTAGACTACCAGGGAAATGGATCTATTGTTATTTTAAATGGGGTCGAATGCGCATGCTGGGGAATCACCAGACTACCAGGGAAATGGATCTATTGTTATTTTAAATGGGGTCGGATGCGTGTTGGGGAGTGGGGATCCACTTAGACTACCAGGGAAATGGAGCTATTGTTATTTTAAATGGGGTTGGGATGCGTATGCAGGGTGGGGGACCACTAGTCTACCATAGAAATAGATCTATTGTTATTTTAAAGGTGGGTCAGGATGCATGTTGGGGGTGGGGGACCACTAGACTATCAGGAAAATTGATCTATTTTATGTTAAATGGGGGTCAGGATGCGTGCTGGGGTGGAGGACCACTAGACTACCAGGAAATTGATCTATTTTTATGTTAAACGGGGTCAGATTACATGCTGGGGGTGGGGGACCACTAGACTACCAAGGGAAATTGATCTATTTTATTTTAAATGGGGTTGGAGATCATGATGGGGGGGTTGACACTGCAGCATTACCAACTTTGCCTGCTGTATTTGGCTGTCACAGGTCATGCTAATGCCATAGCACAAACTACTAAGAATATGTCAGTGCGCCGGCATTCATGGCCCCTCCCCTAAGTCACTCCCTTGCATACATTATAATTTAGCATCTGCACTAACACCTAGCACCAGCGCTAAATGTCATTTTTAATATAGCATTTGGGGGCAAATTTGGTGCTAGCCCAGCACAACGGATTTGTGCCCGCACTAACTTTTGAATATCTGGCCCTATATGTCTACATTCCCCCCCCCCCAACATCTAAACACTATAGGGATCTTTTACAAGACACTGTGGGATCTTTTAGAAGACACTATTTGTACTGTTTGGGCTATAACTGCATGTGAAACAACATTGGTTTGTGGGGATTTCCATTCCAAAATTGGCAATTATGATGGGTATCTAAACAGCAGTTATCATAACTGGTGTTATAAGAATACTTATATTTTCCTCAGGGCTTCAGCAGACACTAAAACAAATAGTACAGGTTTAAAGTTTAATAAATACTGTATGCTTAAGATTAATTTTTTAGCTCCGCTCAATGGAAGAATAAAAGGAGACCTTACAGGGAACTACATGCATGTTTTTTCTCATGGTCCTACAGTAATAGATTATGCTTTTTGGAATGGAGACATGGAAGTTTGGGAACAATGTGAAATGGTTAAACGTATAGAAAGTTACCATTTTCCAGTAGTTCTGAAATTAAAGAGTCTAGTTAATAAGGAAAAAGATGACCAGAGAGAACAAAGGATAGAGATTAGGAATTAAAATGACATAAAAAGTGGAATAAAATATATGAAGGGTCAGTAGTGGAGACAATACGATGGTTCAAAAATAAAACTGATAACATCAATGCAGAGGAGGAATTAAATGAAAGTATAATTGTATTTTAATTTTATAAATTTGTTGTGATGTTTGTGTACTAACTAAGGTGCTGTAGTTTGTGTAATATGTTGCTTGTTTTTAAACCTGTTCGGCCCCTTGGTTTTGGAAAGGCACCGTAAAAATAAAGTTTTATTTATTTATTATTATTATAACCATAGGTCTCAATGAAATTAGAGAGATCCTGAAGGCCTCAAGTATTACAAATGTAAAAAAAAAAGAAAATTGACATCTGGTTTGATAAGGATTGCAGTTGGGCCAAAAAGGTTTAAATAGATTGGTTAGATCAATGAAAAATTCGGATTTAAAAATAAATAGCAAATATCTGAATTATTGAAAGAGAGAAATACAAAATAATGTTACAAAAGAAACAGAAGAAATATTATAATAGGCAATGGGAAAGAATGTTTACAATAATAGAAAGAAAAGATTACCAAGCTTATTGGCTTTTGGTAGCCAAAGGTACAGGCAAGCATAAAATGAAATAGATTCCTATATTTCCACTGATGTCCATATTCAATATTATTCTGATATTTTCAATGATTCTGATATTGGGGTAGGAAAAGCCATTGAAGGGATGGATATGTCTACCTTTAATCTAATAAAAAATGTAGAAACTTATTTTGCTATTGCCACATTAAAAGAAAGGAAAGCACCAGGGCCTGACTCTATCCATGCTGAGGTGTATCTGGCAGCTCCTTCAGTATAGGCAAGCATACTTACCAAATATGTTAATGTATACTAGGTTTATTTATCCCCTCAGGTATTTAAATGCTTCAGTCATATCCCCCCTATCCCTCCTCTCCTCCAGTGTGTACTTGTTCAGCTCCTTCAGCCTAACTTCATATTCTTTTCCTTCCAAGCCCTTTAACATTTTTGTTGCCCTCCTTTGCACCCTTTCCAGTAACTTTACTGTATATCTCTCCTCAGGTATGGCCTCCAGTACTGCACACAGTACTCTAGGTGTGGTGTGACCAATGATCTGTAGAGAGGTAGGATCACATCCCTGTGTCTGGATGAGAACCCCCTTGTGATACACCCCAGCATCCTGTTTGCCTTCGCTGCTGCTCTCCTGCACTGGGCCGAGTTGTTCGTGCTCCCAGTTACCAACACCCCTAAGTTCTTCTCCTCCTCTGTGATCCCCAACCAATAGTCCCTCTTCTGGTTCTTAGCCCTGAAGTGCATCGCCTTACACTTCTTTGCATTGAATCCTAGCTGCCACTCCACCAACCATGTCTCTAGTTTGGTTAGGTCCCCCTGCAGTGTTTCCCATCTGTCCTTTTCATCCACCACCACCCCCAATTTGGTATAATGTGCGAGCAGACTAACCCTCCGTGTGCTATATCAGAGATAAAGAGCCCAAATAGCACTGGCTTGTCCCTGCTCTGGGTGCTGAGAGCTCCTCCACCACCACCACCCTCTGCACCATCCCCTGTAACCAGTTCTCTATCCATTTAGTCAGACCAACTTCCACCTGTACCCCTCCTTTTCCTCCTTGATCTGTGTCCCTCCTCCTGGTAGTCCGCACCCTTTCTCCTCCTTATTCTTACCAGGTGGTGGTGCCTTCTGTATTACACTCAGACCACTCTGCCTGCTCCCTCCCAGGGTTACTGCATCTCTGCCTTTACCTATATCTGGGGGGGGGTGAGGTCATTAGGCTCCCCTGTTCGGACCTTTCTACCAACTTCAGTCTTTTGGCCACCCCCTCACTAGTTTAAATCCACCTTAGTAGAGATATACCCTCTCTGATCCTGCCTTTAATACTTCCCTACCCTTTCTGCTGAAGTATACCTGTCCCCCATGTACAAGTCACTCTTCCCCCAGACCCTACCCAAGTTAGTCAATAACCCATAATTTTTGCTGTGGCACCAATCCCTCAGCCACTCGTTGAACTCCTCAATCCTACCCTTCCTCCCCATGCTTGCACATGGTACCGGGAGTACCTCCAAGAATGACACCGACTCCCCCACCCCCTTACACTGTCTGCCTGCCCAACTACTCGAACCTCCCCCTGATTACTTCCACAGTTTCCCCATCAAGTTGTTTGTACCCACAAGCAACACTAAATGAGGTTTCTTCCTCCCCCTTGCTACACACTTAAGCAGTGCCTGCTCTGCCCCTCCTGCAGTCAACCTGGGGATAGCTTCAACCCAAATATTGCTGTGCCATCCTCCCTTCCACCCCATCTCACCCCTTTCAGTATAGAATTCCCCAGGATGAGTACCCCCCCATCTCTTACCCCATTTCCCTTCTAATGCCCCTTCCACCAACCCAATTTGTTCTTCCCTGCCCCTTACTCCCTCTACCTGCACCCTTTGTGACTTCTGTATCTGTACCCCCTACTTCAGCCTCACCCCTATTCACTGCTTTATTCCTCTCATCCCCTTGAACCCCTTCCCATCCTGACTACTTCCTACTGGGCTTCCCATGTCGACCTCCCTTCCTCCCCCCCCGCTGATTTCCGCCCCTGAAAAAGGGATCTGTGGTCTCAGTGGGCTTACCCGTTACCAAAATCTAAATAAATTTCCAACCCCTCTCCTATCCCTGCTGTTGTCGATTTAGAGCCCCCATTCCCTTCTACCCCGATACTGATGCCCCTCCCATCCTTCCCCTTCCCGTAGCCTTCTCTCCCTTCAGTCACCACCCTTCCTTCCTTACTAGCCCCTTCTATCCTTTCATCTCACTATCTCTTCCCCTACCTGTTGCCATCCCTCCTCATGTCCTGCTTGTCCTCCCCTTCAGTATGTTCCTGCTCCCTCTCCCATAGCAGAGGCTCAAATCTATTCCTAGTCAATACCCTTCCTACATCTCTTCCCCCTATCTGTTCCCTCCTCCTACTTGTTCCCCTCCGTGCCACCCCTGGTCCCACCCTCATCCCTCCCTCCCTACTTGCAGCCATCTGCTCTCTCCCCTGGTACTGCTTGTGGTCTCTTCCTCCTCCATCAGGAGGCCACCCCTCACCTCAGCCACCCCATTACTTCTCCTCTCTTTTCTGATAGTGTCGTTGATACTGGGATCGGTTTCAGTCCCTAATTGTTCTTCTTCCATCTCCCTTTGCCATCCCTTATTCCCCCCCAGCCAGGGTGCCTACCATATTCATCTGCCCTGCCACTTAGACTCCTCCCTAACCTCCGCTGTTTCTCCCTCAAACTAGCCAGTTATCTGCAGACTATACACCCCCCATCCTCCAAGCCCAGTCCAGGATCATGGCGGATCCACACCCTGTACACCCCACCACCCTTCCAAAGATTCCCACCCTATTGACATGTGGAACCTGCCCCATTTTGGCCACATCTTATGTTATGGGCTCTTACTCCCAGATTCTGTACCCTACTACAACTGTTAGGCCCTATTTACTCAAATTTCTTCCCCCCCTACACTAGTATCCGTACTACCCCTTGCCGATCGGGTTAATTCAGTCTCAAATCTCATCCGTTACTGTATTACTGTTGCAATCCTAAAGCCTCCTTGTCCATCTTTCACCCTTCAGCTATCATACTTTTTGTTCTCAGCTCACATATAGTTTCACTTAGCCCGGTTAGAAATCCTATTGCATGCCAAGCATTACTCAACTCAGCTAGAGAAATATACAGACCAATAAATATGTATTATTACAGCAATCATAACAGTATAGCTCAGTACTTACAGTAGGTCAGTTAGAGAAATAAACAGAACAACTAAATCTGTATTACTATAGCAATCCTAAAAGTATCCAATTATTGCTTTGTCTCCACCCCAGAGACCCTGCTGTAATATAGGATCACAGAGGAACCTGGGCAGGAGGGTGGGCAACTCTAAAGACCCAGCAGAGATCCATTGAGCTTGCTCACTCCCTCCCTCTCCCTTTCTCACTTGGTCATTCTATTTCTCCCAGCATTGCAGGCTGCCCTTTTGTACTGGGCTCCTGCCTGTGTTGGCACCATTTTCTGCCCACAAAGAAATCTGTAGCAGTCCTGACAGAGCTCCATTGAGCTTGCTCACTCCCCCTCTCTCAGTCGCTCACTCCATTTCTCCCAGGGCTGCAGGCTGCCCGCTGCCCTTTTGTACTGGGTTCCTGCCTGTGTTGACACCTTTTTCTGCCCACAAAGAAATCGCAGCAGTCCCAACATAGCTCTGTTGAGCTCACGCACTCCCCCTCTCTCATGCACTTATTCTGTTTCTCCAGGGGCTGCAAGTTGCCCTTTTGTAATGGACCCCTTCCTTGACACCTGTTTGCTGCCCGCAAAGAAATCTGCAGCAGTCCTGACAGAGCTCCATTGAGATCTCTCACTCCCCCTCCCTCACTCACTTGTTCTGTTTCTCCCAGAGCTGTATTCTGCCCTTTTGTACTAGACTCCTGCCTGCATTTGTGCCTTCCTCTGCCCACAAGGAAATACACAGCAGTCCAGACAGAGCTCCGTTGAGCTCAATCACACCCCCCCTCACTTGCTCGTTCTGTTTCTCCCAGTGCTGCAGGCTGCCCTTTTGTACTAGGCTCCTGCCTGCATTGGTGCCTTTTTCTGCCCACAAAGAAATCTGCAGCAGTCTCAATAGAGCCCAGTAGAGCTCGCTCACTCCCTCTCTCTCACTCGCTCGATCTTAATCTGTCCCAAACACCGATTTCCCACAGCAACTGGGCTATTCTGTGCTGGAAGTGCGAAAATACATTTTGGCCAGGATGTGTAAAATGACAGCTATACTGTTCATAAGAAGATGTGGAAAAATGCCAATGTTGAAAATCTGGAATGAAAATATTACAAATTCGCGATGTTACAAGCGTGTGTGGAAACTGCACAATGCACACTCATGAAACAGTAATTTTTTTTGATTTCTTCACCAAATTTGCAACATAGGCATTTTAAGAGGCCACCTCATGAACACTGGTACTGTCATTTCTTTAATCAGTCCCAAAAGGTGATTACATGCAGTGACCACAAAATCACCTTTTGGGACCAAAAAACACCATGACAGTGACTGAATTCATGAGGAGGAGGTCCCAATAACCCCATGTTGAAAATTTGGTGCCAAAATTCCCTAAAATGCCTGAGATATGCACTTATCAGGAGACTTTTTTTTTTCAGAGACATTTGGCATGCTGGGGTGGGCTCCCAATGTGCCACCAGAGTGTTTTTTTGGGGGGACTGTAGCCGACAGGGGATTTGGCACCCCATTCGGCACATGCCCCACTTGGCAGACAACAAATTGGGGGGCACATTATGCTGGTAGGGATTGGGCTCCCCGTCTGAAAATTGAACTGGGAAGGAGGGACTAAGGGAGCCCGCTCAGCAAAGAAAGATTATTAAAGCATGATGCCAAGAGACTAGTACCCCTCAGCATACAACACAAACCTGGGGGTGGGGACGTTATGCTGATGGGGCCTGGGCTCCCTGTCGGCAAATGAACTGAGTTGGGGCATGCGGAGGGCAAGGGACCACCCTGCAATGATGGGTCACTCCCTCATTGCATTGGAATGGCTGATGCTGCAATGATGAGGTGGCCCCTGATTGCAGCAGCAAAAATGTTTCACAGTGGTGGCACACTGCCTAAACTAGTGTCTGCAGCAGCATGCCACTGCATTGGGGGAAGTGGGGCAAGCCTCAAAAGGCGGTGTGGCCGTTGGCCCCCACAGTGCTGCACTTCCAAACCCTGTTTCTCTCCTAAGCTGTGCTGAAATGTTTCTTGCGCATGCGCAAGCAAACATAAAAATGAGATAAAGATAATCCAGCAATGTATTGACCCATATCCTTATTAGATATTATGGGAAACATATTTGTCAAAATTATCCTTGTGAAGCTAAGGGAACAACTAGAGGCTTTAGGAGGTTCTGTTAGATTATCAAGCAAATTTTAGGGGTGGTTATAGTACTATCGATAACAGTTATACACTTAATCACTTGTATGAGAAATATGTCAAACTCAGGAAGCAAAGGATTTATTTAGCCTTTATTGATTTTAATGCTGTCTTTGACGTGATCTCATGCCAAAAGCTTTGGGAATAAATGAGGGAATGGGGTTTTACACCATACTTGATAAATATAATAAGAGAATTGTACACTGGTACATGGGCTCAAGTAAGAACATCCTCTGAAGTATAGTCTGCAGCTAGATTTTCTACAAACCGTGGTGTTCATCAGGGATGCATACTAACCCCAACACTATTTTGTATTTATGTAAATAGGCTTCTAACACAACTTGGGGATTCTTTAACAGACTCACCAAAAATATTGAAGGAAAGTTGTCCTGTACTTGTGTATGCTGATAACTTAGTTCTTATATCCCTGACACATTCAGGACTTCTTAAAACATTGGGAATGTTACAAGAGTATGCAAATAAATATGAACTAAAAAGTAATGGAAATAAAAGTCAGGTTATGGTTATGGGCTTACAAAAACAACAAATGAAATCCTGGCTGATAGGGAAATTAAGGTTAAAAACAGTAACATTTTGTAACTATTTAGGTCTCACTTTTTCTCAGTCTGTACTTTGGACAAAGCATATAGATACATTGAAACCAAAATTAAAACAGACTGCAAACTCTTTAAATCTCTTTAATAAAAAATATGGGGGTAACTCAATAAAACCACTTATGTTGGAAACTAAAGCAACATATGATGCCCAATTTCTATATGGCACAGAGATGTGGGATTCTAAAACAACTGAATCTCTGGAAGTCCCATTAGTAAAGCTATTAAGATCCAGTTTAGGTCTGGGTCAGTCTGTACCAGCACCAGTGATCAGAGCTGAACTGAGCTTAACAAATATTGCTGCTCTAGCCTCCTCAAGAAAAACAACTAGAAATACATTTTTTGCCATATATATGTTTAAAAGAAAAACAGAAATGGAAAAAAAATAATGGATTGAGCCTATCATGTTGGTTGGTTGAAGAAAGTATCTAGTATTTTAAGAGAAAATGGGCTGGAATAGGTTACTTGAAAAGGGGATAACTATTAGTGTTAAATATCAAAAATATGTAACACAAAAGATATCAGAAAATGATAAGGCAAACGATCTAAGCTGTATGAAGAAACTGCATATCTCAGATTGGTTGGTACAGAATTATGTTTATCACCATTATAGATATTACTTGGATGTATTGACAGACAGCAAGCAAAGGATATTATATACAAAATACAGAATGGAACTATTTCCAAGTAATGTCTTATTAGCGAGATATAATAGAGCTAAAGAGCCAGTGGCTAGTTGATGTAATTGTAATAGGCAACAAGTGGAACATTTAGAACATGTTATTTTTGATTGCAAATGGTACAATGTTCATAGAGCTAAATGGTTATTTCCCTTGTTCGGTGCAATACAAACTAGCGATAATGAGGTATTACTGACTATACTATTCACTACAAATGGTGAATTGATTATAAGAAATGTTGCAGTTTATCTGGTAGGTATACAAAAAATGTGCATGAAATACAGGGTATGACTGTTCTAGGAAATATGTTGCTTGAAATATTTTCTGGGCTAGAGGTCTAGTAAAAATGTATTGCTTTTTTTTTTTATAGGGATTGTGTTATATTGAAGGATTCCCATCAGTGCTAAGAACAAGGATAGCCCAGTTAAAACTGGACAATGCCTTGTTTTGACATTGATGTATTTTTATAGAATCACACAGACACGGTATATATTTATTGTCTACTTGCACTGTATCACCTTTTAATAATCTGCAAATGATTAACTGTATAGAGAAATTTAAATTAATGGAAATGTTCAAGAATACATGATTGCTTGTTTTATATTTATGCTTATACTTATAAGGATTTTTAATTGTAATGGTCTTTTGACTGACCAATAAACTCAAACTTACGTTGTCTGTAGAGAAATCAAAGTCTAGAAAATAAATGGTTCTGCCAAGACTCCAAGTCCCATTACTTCTTGCAGCTACTGGTCCTCAGGGTCTGCTTGGCAGTTTGACTTTGTGTGTCAGGAAAGGAGTCTCGGGAAATGTGTGCTTTGCTCTGTTTTGAGTGGCCTTATATAACCCTGGTCCTTGTTTAGCTGGTGGCCTTATCTTTTTGGTTAGCAGGTATCTCTCTTGCTCTTTCCAAGTTGCAAGTGAATTAACATTATTAATTTTTATATTCCCCCACAGTCCAACTTCCTGGCAGGCCTTTGATGTATCTTACTTCTCTGACCTCTTTTAAATGGAAAGGAATCATGACACTTATAAGAGAATTCACAATAGACTTCCAGATCTTGTTCTCATAGGGTGGGATATTCAGTGTGCCCCGGTGCGATAGTCAAAGGGGCACGTTGCGCTGTGCAACCCCTGATGCACCGGTAATGTATGTGGCGCAAAATGCAGGAGGTGTGCCATTGCATATGCGGCACATCCCGATATTCAGCCCAGGATGTGCGGCGCAGTTGCTGGCACAACCCCACCTTGTGCCACTCAGGGGGGGTGCAAAGTTGTGCCTGGTATGACCAGGAACAAATCCTGGCCACCCACAGGTGAGCTGCCATATTGCAAGGCACAACACAGCAGCCGCCTGCTGTGGGTGGCCACCACCCACCCACCCAGGATACAGTACACATGCCCCCTGCCCAGGGAGCATTGTACCCCCCCGCGCCCGATCCCAGGCATATGTTAAATAAATCCCTGGTGGTCCGTGGACCGCTTCCCATCACCCGATCATGGGCATCTGTTAATGAAATCCCTGGTGGCCCAGTGGACCACTCCCCATCACCCGATCATGGGCTTCAGTAAAGTATATCCCTGGTAGTCCAGTGAAAACACCCCCAGCACCCGATCATGGTCATTCATATAGAGTAACCCTGGAGGTCCAGTGGCACCCCTCCCCACCTGCCCACTGAGGCCTCTGCCACCCAGAACCCACCCAGTCAGCGGCAGGTGGCAGCACCCCGCCCGCATGCCACCTGGCTGCCAGCTGACTGTCTGCATACAGTAGGGTCTGTATGTCTATCGGTCCACTGGGTTCATTCACAATTCAGACCTGTATAGTACAGTATGGTCTGCATGCACATTGGCCCATGCAGGTTACTCTATATGAATGCCCATGATCGGGTGCTGGGGGGGTTCCACTGGACCACCAGGGATATACATCACAGAAGCCTGTGATCAGGTGTTGAAAAGTGGTCCACTGAACAACCAGGGATTTAATTAACAGATGCCCAAGACTGGGCAATGGGGAGCAGTCCACTGGACCACCAGGGGGTTAGATAACTTATGCCCATGATCGGGCATTGGGATGTGGTCCACTGGACCACCAGGGATTTAATTAACAGATGCCCATGATCAGGCAATGGGGAGCAGTCCACTAGACCACCAGGGGTTAGATAACTGATGCCCATGATTGGGCATTGGGATGTGGTCCACTGGACCACCAGGAATATATTATACGTATGCATGTGATCAGGTGAACGTGAGCGGATCCCATTGAGGGGCAGCAGGGCATTTGTCCCTGGTGGCTGCAGCCTGGCAGGGCACCAGGGTCAAGTCACCAGGGATCAGTGCACTGCATGCAAATGGGGCCAAAATGGCATACAAAAGGCCCCATTTGTGCTTTGCATGCATAATGGCCTCATTTGCATGCCCACTGCTGAATATCACAGTTGCTTCTCCTAGTGCAACCACACTTGCACTGGCACAGCCCCCTGCTCCCCTTCTGCTACTTGCACTGGTGCAGTGCCACTGTGCCATGCTCAGTGCACTCTCCCTCAGTGCCATATTCAATGGTGCTTAGCCATGGTGCAGCACCGTTGAATATCGCCTGGTCCATGCTCTGGCTCAGCCTAGTTGTGCTGCACCCAGGCTTGTGCCCCTGCCTGGCGCAGTCTGACTATCCCACCCATAGTATTTTTCTTTGAAGTGTAAAAGGTTATTAGTGGCAGAGATGGCTCCCAGGAAATTTCAATCACTCATTGAAATTCTACCCATGTTTATCTCTAGCAAGCCTTGTCTCAGGCAAAGAGGAATGTCAGACATTTAGAATATACTTTGTTTTTCCTCAAGTACTGTTTTAAAAAAAACATGGACATTCTTATGGTAAACCTGATATCTTGGCCTTTTGGGGAATTTAGACATACATTTTTTAGAGAAATATGACAGTGATATGAAATAAGTTTTTTAATGAGCTGCATTTTAACTGCACCTTAAAGCGCTGTTCCGCTGCTGCTAAAATTTACCTGCCCTGTGTTGCACTAATATGATCCACTTCATTGACTTCATCTGCTGGGTTAGACTTTGCTGCTGCTAGTGCTGTTTTAAACATTGTTTGATTGCCTGCCCTAATCCCTGCTGAGCTGTCAGAGGAAATTGCTTGACATTTAGCCACTTAAATTGTTTGAATTAGGGCTCCTGCTCCTGTTGCAAGTTGCCCTCCTGCCCAAACTATTCTAAGCTATGCCCCCCCCCCCCAAATTGGTCGTGGCAGCCTGATTGGATGGGTTGGTGGTGTTTAAATAATCATCTGGTCAGACACAGTTGTGTCTGTAAGTTTCTTGGTGGCGAAGTGCAGACAAGTACAACTGGAGTTGGTGGAGTCAGTGGAAGATGGGGAGACTGGGGCAATAACATTCTGTTGGTATAACAGGTTTAAGTAGGACGTGTTATACATATATATTGCTGAAGGATGGGGAGTTTGTACTATGTATTGTGGTGGGGTGTTGCCGTATGGGTATGTTGTATGTTAAGAAATGTGAGCTGGGCTCCAGAGAGTTATCAGGAGAACTTGTTGGATGCTGCCCTGTCTAACTTTAGTATGTTAGAGTTGTTATTGGGGCATCATAGTATGCAAAATGTGTTTGTACTATTATTAGTGAATGAGGTAGCTATGTGTGTTAGTGGTTATATACTTGCCAGTTGTAATGCAGTTCTGTTTCTGGAGGATTTGGCTTGTACATGGAATAATAGGAAATGTCTTGTTTTGATGTTATTTCTTATCTGCTCAGATGACACTAAAGTAAATCCTGGCCCTGGGAATAATAATTTTGAGACATGTGTTGGATCCTTGCAAACCTGGTCTAACCTACAAGGTATTAAACTTATGCATGTAAATGCAAGGAGTCTAGTACTGAAGCTTGCTGACTTGGAAGCATTGCCATACTCTTATTGGTCAGATATAGTTGCTATTTCAGAATCCTGGTTAAAGCCTTCCATTCCAGATGAATTGTGTACATTATCTGGCTACCGTATGGTTCGAGCCAACAGGAAAGAGAAAAAAAAATATGGGGAGTGGCTGTTTACTTTTTGAAACATTTAGAAGTTTCAGTACTGTATTATTATCTAGTGTGTCCTTTGACTCCACTAATGAGTGACTGATTTTGTGGTTAGTTTTAGGAGGATGTAAATATGTTCATATTGGTTGCTTATACAACCCTCCACAGTCTGGTATTGCTGGATTTAAGGAATTTCTTGAGGTGGCAGGTGACTTAATAATGAATTGGGATTTTGTCCTTTTGGGTGACATAAATTTGGATTGGTCTAAGAGGGATACCCTGGGCCTTGAACCTTTATTAAATTCCTTTGGTTCTTTATAGTTTATCAATGAACCTACTCGATTTAATATGATAAATAACCATTCAATTTTGGACTGGATTGTATCTAATAAACCTGATATTATTTCCTTTTCTGGAGTTTTGGATGATTTAATAAGTGATCATCAGTCAATATATTGTATTTTAAACTTTAAAAGGTGATGGGCTCCCTCTCAGACATTCGGTTTAGAAACTTTGGGAATTTAGCAATGAAGCTCTAAAGGTGGAGCTTTGAAAAACAGATTGGTCTTTTATTGATGCAATTCCAGAACCTGTTTATGCAATTGATTTGTTTTGCAATCAATTATTGACCGTCCAGGACTTAATTTTACCTTTATGTACTTTGAGGGTAGGGGTAATATTAATGCTTGGTTGTCCAAAGAAATTAAGGGTTGGATACAAACAAGAAAACCAGCTTGGTTGGTGTACAGTTACCTTTCCTTCCCTTCCATTGTTGGCTGCTTATAGGTCTGTTTGGAATAAGGTAAATAAGATGATAAAACAAGCTAAAGTTAATTTTTTTAGACAGAAATTTGAGGACTCAAAGTGTTTTTGGAATGTAGTCCACTCCTTATTATCCCAAAAAAGAAAAGGCAAAAATAAACAATTTGAAAACTGCAGATAGAGATGTTATTGATCCCTCCAAAATGGCTTAGTTGTTAAATTTGAAATTCTCAGATATGTCCAGTTATAGATTGCTTAGGACAAAGCTAAGTGTCAATTTAGACAATACTAGTTTGGGTGTATTTAGTGGTAGTGAAAGGAAATCTCTTCTTTACTTTTGTAAGGTTTTCTGAACAGAAGTACTAAAATTGTTGAATCAGTCATCTAATAAGTTTACTGACTGTGGAGGTGGCCTTGACGGCAGATTTGCTAAGCTGGCTGTTTCATTTATTGTTGACCCCTCTGCAAAATTAACAATTTATCCTTGATTTCTCAGGTTTTTCCATTGGCATGGAAGTGTGCTAGAGTTATTCTGGTACCAAAAAAGCACACTGCAAGTTTGGCTGATGATTATCATCCAATTTCATTGTTGAGTCCATTAAGCAAGATTTTGGAGAAGTTGGTTGCTAGTCAGCTAACGCAGTTTCTTGAGGTCAGTAATATTCTTTGTAGCCAACAACGTGGGTTTAGGTGAGGTTATGGGACTGGCACAGCCCTGGTCAGATTCACAGACACTGTCCTTCAGGGGATGGACAGGAGTGTATTGACAGGGCGGTGTTTGTGGATCTGACCAGGGCATTTGATTTAATTGACCATCTTTTGCTTCTTAGTAAGCTAGCGGCACTGAGTATTTCTAATAATATTGTACATTGGCTGGGAGACTAACTTGTATGTCTCTATCATAGATACATAGACAGTGTCGGCAGATAAGGGCCTATGGCCCACCCAGTCTGCCCATTTGAGCTTGTAAGTTCAGTTTATGTCTTCCTAGAAGTCTGTTGCCCCTTACCCCTGACCTCCAGAATTACTTTATGTCTATCCCATGCATTCTTAAATCCTGTGATTGTTTCAGCCCCCACCGCTTCCTCTGGCAGGGTGTTCCACTTGTCCACCACCCGTTCTGTGAAGAAATTCTTCCTCATATTTCCTCTGAATCGTCCTCCCTCCAACTTCATCCCATGCCCTCTGGTCCTGGAACATCTTTTTCACTTAAAAATAGTGTATTCCTGCACCCTGTTCCTCCCTGTGAGATACTGACAAACTGAGCACAGTATGTTGCCTTAAACACTGTAAAATCTAATATGAGAGCCATCAATTGTTGAGTACCACAGGGGTCCATTGTTGGACTTCTATTGTTCTCCTTATTTATCAACTAAATGCCTTCTGTTTTTGAGAATTGTCAGAGTCTTCTATACACAGATGGATGATCTTATTCTGTTTTTTCAAGCCCCCACCATTTCTCAGATAACTGAAGTGTTGGAGCCTGAGTTTCAGTGTTTATGTTCCTGGTTGGATAATAATGTTTTGATCTTAAATGTAAAGAAGATGACATCTACAGTAGTAGCCACAGACATTGCCAGCTATTTCCCGAAATGTCTGTGATATTTCTAGAGAAATCTCTTGTTTTCTGCATTACCACAGTAGGGGCAGCAGAGAGAAACTCTTTAGAAATGTTGTGAAATATCTGGAAATAACTGGCAATGTCTGTGACTTCTACTGCATGATTTTTGGCAGTAAATTTATGCTTAGGGAGGAACCTTGCGTAACTATTCATGATGGCTCTGGCAATGTTGTTGAGCAGGTTAAGGGTTTTAAATATTTGGGTTTTATTCTTGACCCTACTATGTCATTTTTCCCACAAGTTCAATCAGTTAGTAAAGTTATAAATCAAAAGTTAGGAATATTATATATAGAATAAAGTATGGGGTGTTGTGTGTAACAAGAAGTTTACACACACCCAAGGGGTTAGATGCTCATAAACCCCGAGATTGAAGCTCGAGTAGTTTATGTCAGCATCTAACCCCAAAGGTGTGTGTAAACTTCGAGTTTACACACCACCCCATGTGTTATTTTATATAATTGATGGCTATGATTTTTTTTGCCAAAGCAATAAAATAAAATAAAATATCCCTATGCAGCTGTGCCCCAATCCCGAATCGGTTTGCAGTGAGAACTGGCTGCTGAAGCCACATCATTTTTTTTCTTAAACAGTAGCCTACTTGTAGCCCAGAGTTCTTGTATTTATTTTTTGGACTTACTGCCCAGTCAGAGTTTACTGTGTGATCTCTGGCGGTAAGCAACGGTCTCGGACTACCAGGAAGGGCAGAGCGGCACCGGGTACATGCGTAGTGGTAGGGAAACCCGGCGCGTGTTTGCCGTTATAAATGCTCCTACATAATGGCAAATTATGTCACGGGTTTCCAATGGAAAAAAATCATAGCCATTGATTATGTAAGTTTAAAAGTTATCTTCCTTATGAAACACATTATGCAATTGCTATGGGAACTTTAATGCCACATTTGGATTACGTACCCTTTTTATATCACAATATCGGTGCTAAAGAAAGTCATATTCTTTCTGTTACATTTAATAATATCTACTAATTTATTCTTGCTGCACCATTTCAGATGCATCGTTGCATGCTGTATTCCTCTGTTGGTTGTTTATCCCCTTCTTTTAAATTCACCTGCTCTTTGGGCTGTTTGATTTATAAATCTATTTTTTAAGTGCAATTCCTCTCCCACTCCACTGGCTGATTTACTAACGTGCAGAACTACCACAAATCATCTTCATTCCACTAATGGGGTAACACTTATAGTTGGTGCCTACAAGAACAACTATAGTTTGCACTCCTAAACTATCTCAGCTCCTTCTTTGTGGAACACTTTAGCTTTTGCATTACACTCTGCAACCTCTTTGCATAGTTTTAAAACTCAGTTCAAAAGTTATTTGTTGTTTCAGTATGAATGTTATTGTAATATTTAATGTTTGCAGTATAATATTGTATTATATGTCTTCTGTGTTGTTAATCTGTTTGATGTATGGGTCCGTACTGAAAAAGGGCTTTTTGTCTAGTGTCCTTACCTGGTTAACAAATTAAACAAACAAAAAACAAATAATAATTAATATGTCTGAAATATGAAAGCCATGGCCAAATTGCCACATATCTAACCGTGTCATCGGCATACATATGAATGTGCGATGGACAAACACTTAAGAAACAGAGCCAGACAATGGCAAATCTGACTGATACTCTATGAGGACCAATGGCATTAGAGAAATAAATACCTCTGAAACAAACGCAGACAAAATAATGTTCCAGATGATATCTTCTAGTGCCAGGTAAACCCCATAGGGCCAAGCAGCTCTGGTGCAGAAAATTAGATGTAGGAACTTCTGGAAGCACCTTTACTAGGATCAGCCCTCACCATATTAAGCAGTTCTGGAATGCATCACAGAAAAGATATTTCTTGTAAGCCCTTTGATAGGACAGAATTTATTTTCTAGGACTAGATATTTCTAACTCTCTCTTGGGCAAAGACATTTCTGACGGATCCTGTTACTAAGCTCAAATCAACACAATAGTTGAGTGGAAGTAGCTTATAGTTCGACATGTTTGCTTTCTGTTGTTTTGCTCAGTTTATCCGATGTCCGTACAAAGCAGCTTGGTATTAAAAAAAAAATCACGAAATGACAATAGATGGTTATGAAGTAGACCAATATTTTTTCAATGACGTTTGTGCTACACAAACATATAAGAAATGTACCAAACCAGTATATCTGTGTACATAATAGTAAAGTATTTTTTTTAAATATCACTAGTTAGATCTGAAGAAAGAGAGGTCACTAGCAGAGTGCCACTGGGGTCTGTTCTGTGGCAAGTCCTATTCAATATGTTCATTAGTGACATAGGAGAGGAATTCCAGGCTAGTATGTGTCTATTGTGGATGACACTGTGTAAGCAATAATACCCAACAGGGTGAGCAGTATTGGGCAATATCTGACCACCCATGGGTGTACTGAGGGGTAGCTGGTTAGAATAGTGCTACATTTATAGCACCAGTCATGAGAGTACTAGTCCCTATAATGCTATCATAGACAGTGAGCAGTGTTTACATCACTTGCTATATGTGCTCCCCTGGTTGCTGTCCATGGAGCTAGTACAGCACAAAGCGGAAAAGGATTCAGGGTGCTGGCCAAGCTGCTCCCATGGCATGGATGGCTGAGGCATGAAGCAACTTGGCCAGGTAGTAGTGGAGACCATGGTTCTAATCCTGGTCTCTCACGATTTTGACTGTTGTGCTTTTTTTTTTTTTTCACAAGGGGCCATGGAAACAGTATTTCATGGCCCACACATTTCCTCTTGTCCCATGATCCACTCCTCCTGGAGCTTGTATCTATCAATATGGGGAGGGGTGCAGTGGTGAAGTCCCCCTCAAAACAAAAATCTGCACCATTTTTACTACATGGTCCTTGACCACACTATTCTTTCTAACTGTTACCGGGTGGGTCTACAGGTAGACAATAACATACACAGAAGCAGCAATTCAGGTGCAACCCACTGTTTGCTTGGTGGGATGTTTATTATTTTCATAAACAATCTTAGCACCAATAACAGAAAAATAATTACATAAAACAAAAGCAACAAAATAACAAACAAGTCAATGGCAATTCCAAAGACTTTCCTTCACTCACTGTCTGGAACTTCCTTCTAGCTAGGTCAGGAGGAACTGACCCTATCTAACAAACAACTGGGAGAGGTAGGATTTACATACCCACCTCCTTGGTCAGGTGACCCAGTGTTCCTTTTACAAAGTAAATTATTTTAATATACTCCCAAAAATAGTATTTATAGGCATTACTTTCATTTATAGAAATGCACAAAACCCCTAAATGGCTCCATATACATAATAAACTATTTTAAGATATTTTTAACAACAATCAGGCTTTCAAACAATTGATTGACAGCTTGTCTATTTTAAATATGAGCCACTAAGGACCGCTTACCCCCTATAGTGGCTCCCATTATGCTGCAAGAACTGCTAGCAAGCAGAACTCCCCTTTTAATTCCTTGGTGCAGACCATAAACAGTTTTCTGGTAAACTGATTTTTGGGATATTTTCACTGAACTTTCTGGTATAAATTATTTAAATAATCCCATCTCATTTGTACAGCACACATCAACAGGAGTATTTATAAGCAAGGGAACTGCATTTGGTTTTTGCTTTCAGAACAGGGGCAAGCCTTGCTCTAACATGTAGTCTGGTATACTTCCAGACTTCAGAATAAATATATCCTTTAGTCCTGTCCTGTACTTCACTGAAACTGAGCCACATTTCTTATTTAAGGGGAAGCAAAGAAACTCAGAAAAAAAAAAATAAATCTCTTCCTGTTAAAGGAGCACAAAGAGCAGCTTTAAGAACACAGAGTCAAGCCGTTGGCTGAAATCAACAAAGCCGATGGCTGACACTTTTACTTTCTACTGATGTGCTTAAAGGGGCACTCCTGCTGCATTGGAGAGCTTTCCAAGTGCCAAAACAAGATACAGGGCTTAGTCTCCTTAATAGAGACCCTTTTCCTGGCAAAAGAACAATTTTTAAAAAATGCAAAAAATGAGCACTGCGTGAGGGTGCACACGATCGAGAGGGCTTCGCGAACATGCGAGCAGTCGTACTAGTGCTATTTAAGTGCTCGCTTCAAATCCCTAACAGAAAACACACAAGAGGGGTTTCTTTAACTAAATAATGGCTTTTCTTTTGCCTACAGTAGGAGCAAATGCTACTAGCAATCTCCATATCATTCAAGATACTTTTTTACTTTGATATTCTGACAAAGGAAAATTATGTGGTGATTTTGTGAACAGCAACTTTTGTATTTACATCATTACTGCTCCCAGGAAGCTTAAGGAGTTTCAAATGGACTAGGGACCTTGAAATCAAGAGAAACCAAAACAGAAGGGATGAGAAAGGGGTTAGAAGGGTTTTTTGTGAGGAGGTGGCCTACCCCTATACAGAATAAAAGGGACAGCAAAAAGAAGGGAAAGAAAGTGGCTGCAACCAAAGTTTAGAGAAAAAAATATAGAAAAGGTCCCAAGTCTCAGTGGCAGGGACAGACACTATCACACTAACGATGTTCAGTCCCAATGCCATATTGAGGCCTGATACTACAGGCAGAGGGTCTGATAGCCCCTGGAAGATCTGATATTGCCCATACCGCCCACCCTGGAGGGTATTATTGCACTTAGAAAATGGGCCACTGTATTATATATGTATTAAAAAAATTATT
Source organism: Neoceratodus forsteri (assembly GCA_016271365.2). Classification (NCBI taxonomy): domain Eukaryota; kingdom Metazoa; phylum Chordata; order Ceratodontiformes; family Ceratodontidae; genus Neoceratodus; species Neoceratodus forsteri. The sequence continues at coordinate 68,961,362 of CM028133.1, forward strand.
TGCATGTTAAAATGTTAAAAGTCTTAAGTGCTTTATTTATTTTGTAAAAAAATTGTTACTCCACCAGCACTGCAGTGCTTTATAGTTTGTTGTAATGGTTACCCCCCACACACACACCTCTCTGTGTGGCTCAGAGCAGGGTGAAAAAAGAGTCTCTCTTCAGTGTAAAATCTGACTGCCACTCTTAGGCTGCCTTCTTTACCGCTGCTCAACCCCCTCCCCCCCGTTGCTTGTTGAACATGATCCCCATCACTCCAACTCAGTGTTTGGATTTAATTTAAGAGATCTGAAACTGAAGAGCAGCAGGAACAGGCATGGCAGCCTATGAGGAGAATGTCTTTGCCACTACTTACTGTTTGGTTTGTCTTCTACGGTGTGATTGGGGTGGGAGATAGAGAAGTAGGGCAGCGGGATTGGGCAAACCATCATGATTTGGATGTGGTAGTCCTGTGGCCTTTTTGTAATTTTGGTACTTTTGTGCTGAAAGTATGACGGTAGGGCAAGCCAGGAAGAAGTAAGGGGAAACAGTGCCATAATAACACTGAGCATGTGGTTGTGCTGATGATATTCATTTGATAAGGTAAACTGTCGCTTTTTTCTCAGCACTGCGGTATGAACTTAAAGTACAGAGTTATAGTTTACTTAAAAAAACACATTTAACAATAAATGACACTGTGGGGGTGTTTGTGTGTGTCTAGCCATCAGTCCTTCTGTCACTCAGTAAGTGCATAGTTGGCTCTCGCTATCAGCGAATCACACTGTTGGTAATCGGGGGCATGGAACAATATGGTACCCCAGATAAAAAAAAAATTAATAAAAAATAAATGAAGGAACCTCTGGCAGCTGCCACTAAACTAAGGAGCATTGGTGGTCCAGTAGCTCTTGCTAAGTGAGAGAAAAAAATGGTGAAGATCTGAAATTCAATCAGGTGCTCTCAGCCAATGAGAAATCAGGTCGGGCACAATGTTATGTGAGTGGATGAAGGGGCTGGCACTTGTTATCTACCGTGCTCTACTACCAGATAGACCAGGACTCTGGGTAGTGAACTGGCCAATCAGAAGCCAGGATTTTACATGCCTATTTTCTAAGGTAGGGTTTATAACATGGAGGGAATAAGGAAGATGCACAGAGACCTGTAAGGGCTGGAAAATCAGTCAAAAATCTGGCAGCTGAAATCTAATGCCAAAAAGTGCAAAGCTGTGCCCTTAGGGAACAAAAACACAAGAACAGAGTATTGGGTGGGGGTGTTAAGCTGGACTTCCTTAAACAAACCAGCCATATACTGTAACAAGGCCTTTAGCAAGGCTAGCAAGATACTACAGTAGGGTGAATTGTGGAAGGTTTGATAGTAGAATGCAGGTAGTAATATTATTTATTTATTTTTTATTTTATTTAGTTTTTGTTGACCGGGTAAGTGCACTAGACAAATCCTGCCTATTTTCAGGCATGACCCGGGGGAGGGGGGGGTACAGATGAATGCCAACTGACCTTGAACCAGATTAAGCTGTTGGTGGTATTGTTAGTGAATGAGGGAAATTTGGCCAGGACACCGGGGAAATTCCCCTGCTCTGGCTGCACATCACGCAGTCATGCTGCAGGAGAGTCGAATGGAGATCAGTGTGCCTCAGACTATGGACGATGCAGGTCACCCTGAGGAGAGCTCCTGTTTGGAGCAAGGTTGTCGGGTTGTCTTGGTGGAGACTTTGAATCTAGAACCAGAGAACGTTATACCTATTGAACTTTCTACAGTGTTGGATTCTTGTTCAGAGTCGATAGACCCAGATGAAGAAACACTCAAACGAGATTTGAATATTCGGAAGCAACAGTTATTGGATCTAATTTCAGCTGCCGAATGTGATTTTTTGGCCAGGAAGTTAACTTTGGATGAACGAAAAAGAAAACGATCTGGGCAAAGCCCTTTACCTGGGAGTGGCAAACGTTTTCCTTAGGAAGTGGCTGCTGATTCTTTAGACTCAATTTTGCATTCCTCGGCGGACCCCGCTCTGGTTGATGATGTCATCACTTCGACGCCAGGTTCTGATGCAGACTGGACCCCAGGGCTGGCTCTACAGAATGCCGGTTGGATTCAAGATGGAGAACGTTGGGTTCCTGACCCGGTTGTTCCATTGCCAGGTTCTCCGCCTCTGTTGCCTACTCCTGTTTCGACGGTAATTTCGGAATCTATGGCAAAACAGCAGGAGACTCAATTGCCTACTACAGAGTTTCCAGCTTTGGTGGGTGATACAGACAGGCTTTGCTTAGTTAGCCAGCAGACCTTTCATGCTCCAATGGCTGCTGCTTCTTCTGATGTCACCCCTGCTGTGGACGGTAAGGTACCTATTTCTCCTTTGAAAGGTAATGGTGTGGATGCTGGGTTTCAAGCTGCAACTCAGGACCAGCCCAAAACATTTGCCGGACTGTTTCGCAAACCTGCTGAAGCGGCGAAGAGGTGATTTTTGGTGCGGTTAAAATATATTGGGACTGCTCCTGTTATCCGCGACAGGATATGGGTGGGGAAAACATTGATTAAGGACTCTTTGGGCTTTGCACCATTGGAGGTGTATGCTTTCATTCATGCACCAGGTGAACGGATGTATGATCTCAGTTTTTGTTCTATGTACTTATTGGACAAATTTTGGAAATTGTATTATTCTGTTAAGGACTTCGGGGTATGGCAAGATTTTATAGCCATCCCTGTAACGAAACCGATCTTTAAAACAGTTACTATTTTGTTTCGAAATGAGGGGGTCTGTATAAATGACATTTCATTTTGGTTAGAGAAAAAATGTACCATTATGGAGAAACCTAAACCTATTATCGATGGAAATGGATTTTGGAATGGGGGATGGATATTTCGGGTACAGTTGAATCAATCCGAGGTTGGGATTTCCCATTTGCCCAGCTCCTTTTTTTTGGGTAGAGATCGGGGGGTCCTGTTTTATGCTGGTCAACCCAAGAGTTGTTATAAATGTAGGGCCCTCAATCATCTCAATGTAGATTGTGATCAGATGTGGTGTTTTCACTGTGGGATGCTTGGGCATACTGCCCCTCAGTGTACTGCCCGCCCTTTCTGTAATTTGTGTGGGGAAGAAGAACATTCCTTCCATGAGTGCCTTTGGGCAGCACACAATTTAGAAGGGGAATCAGACCAAGGTTATTACCTGGACAAGGTGAAACAGTGTTTTTCTGTATCTTTACAGCCTAATGAAAGATTGATTTCCAGTCGAGGTAGGGGTCGGGGAAATATGTCATGAACTGTTCCACGGGGTGGTGGTTCAGGTCCCCCCTTTTCCCATTTGGATTTGGGAGATGAGGAATTCCCCTTTCCCTTTCCCATATGTCTCCAGGCCCATCGTGCTCCAAGACTGTGGACCTTGTCGATCCACCAGTTATTCCGCAAGGTTCCCCTGTCCGAACTGTGTCTTTAGCTACTTTTCAGGAGCAACAATATCCAACCCACTTAGGTTTATCTTCCCAGAGTCCTTCTAAACACACTGCACTTACTATTGTGGTTCCACCTGACTCAATTCCTGGACCTGAACCAGATATTTCAGCTACGGAAAAGGAATTTTTATTTCCTCTGCAATCTCACAATCGGTCTCAGACTGAGGAAATGACTCCTCTTTCTCCTTTGCCTTTGTCAAATAGATTTTCAGCTTTTTCATGGAGTGAACAGGTGGATTCGGATCTCCCTTTGACAGGTATTGATCCTGACCCATTTCCGCCCCTTGCTCCCAGTACTGCCCCGTCTAAGAAACATCAATCTAAAACTCAGATGAAACGAGTTACCCATTCTAGTGGTAAACTAGTAGAAGTTCCTCCCTGATGGGTTGGGTTTACGTATTGCCAGTTTAAATGTCAATAGTGTACTGTCTGGAAAGAAACGCCTTATTACCTTTGGTATTCTTTCTCAGTTACCTTTTAAAGTTTTTTTTCTCCAGGATACAAGGATTCATTTGTCACTGGACATTGACCAGATTACAAGAGATTGGAAGGGCAGGCTGTCCTTTTGGTCAGCAGGATTGGACCCTTGTAGTGGGGTGGGGTTTTGTTTTAAAACTCATGTCTCTTGTTTTCATTTAGTAGATATTGACCCTGGCCGTGCTTTTTTGTTAGACGTAGTTATTAATTCAGTATCTTGCAGACTGATTAATATCTATGGTCCTCAAGTTAAAGCCCAGAGGATTTCCTTATTGAAGAAAATCCAACCCTTTTTATATACAAATAGGCTTGTTTTTTTTGCTGGGGACTTTAATATTAATGTCCTGAAGGAAGGGCCTCTCAACAAAATGTATTGTGATAGGGCTTTCCTGAGGGACTTAATATCTCATACTAGGTTGAAACAGGTATCTGTCAGGTCTTCGCAGCCATTGAAACCTACTTATTATAGGGGAAGGTTAGCTTCCTGCATTGACATGATTTTTCTTAATAAATCTCTATCATGTGGGAATTTGGTTTCCATCCCCGTTGAATCCTCTGACCATGTCTTGCTTGGAGTCTGTATGGATTCTCCCTCAAGTAGGATTGCTGGCCCAGGATACTGGAAATTGAACTCCACTCTTTTACAGAATCCTTTGGTTTTGTCTTCCTTAACTGAGATTCTCAATGATAAATTGTCTACAAAATTTTTTTATGAAAATCTGGGTTTATGGAGGGAAGACCTGAAGATTTGTTTACGTGATTTCTTTCTGGCAGTAGGTAAAGATCAACAACTGTCTAAGTATTCTAGTTATCTCCGATTAAGGCACCATTTAGGGATTTTACTTACGAAACATCATTTGGGAAGGGAGGATGTAGCTTTAAATATTCAAGAAATTCGTGTTCAGATGGAGTTATTCCAATACAATAGGATGTTGTCTTTACAACATGAACAGAAATGTGGTACCCACGGGAATTTGGACCAAGGTAACCCATTTCATAATTGCCATAAACGAACAGAGAAGAAAGTGTTCCAAAATTTAATTTCGGCACAAGGAATTTTGGTTTTGGATAATAAGGGTATTATGTCTACCCTAGAAGAGCACATTAACCTTGTATTTGGAACTCCGGTTCCTGATGTAGGTTTTAGTACTCAGATTTTGAATTCGGCTGCTTTACCGCACTTAGATTCTTTGTCACAGGTAGAATTACTCTTACCATTTACTTCCTTAGAGATGGATTCAGTTATTCTTTCCTTGAAGGGGATACAGCTCCTGGATCGGATGGTTTGACTGCCGAACTTTACAAGATCCTATGGCGTCTTATCCCGACTGATTTTTTAGAGGTGTTTAATTTTATGTGGTCTGATTTTTATTTACCTTCTTCTATGTACAAGGGCTTAATGATTTTTTTGTATAAATCAGGTGACCGGGTGGAGCTTACAAATTGGCGTCCTATTACCCTTCTTAATGTTGATTTTAACATTTTTGCTAAATTACTTGGTAATAGGATTATGTCTAGGATAGATCGACTAATTTTTTCTACGCAGTTTTGTTCTGTGCCTGGGCGGCGTAATACTGAAGCCTTGCTGTTACTTAGAGAAATCTTGGACAGTAGGACTTCATTGACGGCATCGGTTGGCAATGGGTACATTGTTAGCTTGGATCAAGCTAAGGCTTTTGATGGGGTTTCTCATGCTTTTTTGTGGAATTGTTTGGCGTCCTACGGTTTCCCGGATTTGTTTATACAACGGATAAAGTTATGTTATGCTTTAGCTTGTGTTAGACCTTATGAGAATGGATGGATGGGGAAAACGATTTTGATACGTAAAGGAGTTCGACAGGGTTGTCCCTTAAGTCCTATTCTTTATGTTTTTACACTAGACCCCTTATTACGTATTCTTCAGAATTCCCCAAATATTTATCCTTTGGGTATGGGTATTTCCTTTCCGAATAAAGTACTTGCATATGCAGATGACATGTGTTTATTAGTTAATGATGTACACTCTGTACGTTTGGCTTGTGCTTTACTTCAGGAATTAGGTAAAATTTCTGGTGCCCGACTGAATATGACCAAATCGTGCTGTTTGAATGTTGCAGGATTTATCGACCAAGAGGATTGTCTTGGTGATATTCCCATCTCACGGGTGCCCTGTCGCATTCTTGGTATCTATTTTGGGGGGGGGGATGATATGGCATATACTAATTGGTCACGAGTCTTGAAAGTAGGGCATTCCAAGGTTAAAACATGGAACCGGTGGAAATTATCTAAGAAATGATGTATTTTTCTTCTAAAGTCCTTTTTAATCCCTGAATTTTTGTTTGTGAGTTCAATTTTCTTTTTACCGGCATGTCTGTTTACCTCATTGATGGGTTGTTTTTTTTCTTGTGTCTTGGGTAGTAGATTAAATCCTATTAAAAGGGAGGTTTTATATGCTCCTATTAAGTCTGGGGGTTTAAATATGATTCATCCAGTGGTGTTTTTCTTTACAATTTTTCTTTATGTAAATATTGTTCCTTTAGTTATGGGTTCTGATCATTTGTGGTGTAGGTGGGGTAGGGAAACCTTACATGGTGTGTTCTTGGAATGGTCGAACAATGCTTTTTTGCATACAAATAAGAGATCTCCTCGTCTCCCTTGTAGATGGGATGGTATCATTGATGCTATTAAGAAATGGGGTGTACGGCTTGATGAAGTTGTTAGTAAGTCTAGAAAAGCAATTTATGGGCAAATTATTTTGAGTTATTTTACTATACCTACTTTTATGATTTTTTCTTCCTTGGAACAAAAACAAATTTCTGATTATATTTCAGATTCCAGACTTCTGGTTCAATTATGGGACACTGTTTGGTTGGGGTTGCATGGTAGGATAAATGTTAAAGAGAATCAGAAACACAAGGCCTTGTTGGAATGGTACTGTCCCCGTGTTTCCTGCTCTATGAAAATTGTAACTATGGATCATTTATATTTACATTGTCCATACATTACAGACTTTTGGAACATTGTTAAGAATCGATGGAAAGGGATTGGCTCTATTCCACCGACATCAGGGTTGTTATTTTTTGGTATAACTCCATCTTTACCGAGTGGGGTATATTATGGTACTTACCATATTCTTTTTGCTCATATTTTATACTGGATATGGATTGGTCATTGTAGATTCATTCTGCAACAACAGGTTATTACTCCATGGGAACTTTTTCATATTATTAACACTGAGTTAGGTAAATGGAAATTGGTGCAAAAATCGAATTTTTCCTTTCATCAGTGGTCTGACCTTTGGAGACGTCTTGCCTTTGTAGGCCATTAACTAAGATTTAATTATTTTCAGGGGTGAAATTGCAGAGGTTTTGCTCATTACTTTGGTTGTTTGTTTTCCCTTGCTTCTAGGAATAACACATGTATTTCCTTCTTTCTTTGTAAAGATTATTGTATGAATTAATACCTATTTAGGTTTTTTTTCTTTCCTTTTTATGGTTATGTATGATGTAATATTGATTTGTATATATTTGTTAAGATTTTGTTCTGATTTCAATAAAAAATTCCCCTACTCTTTTTGAGAAGTGCCATGGGATCTTTAACATCCACCTGAACTACCACCAATCCAGGCAGATGGGATCTCGGTTTAACGTCTCTTCTGAAAGACGGCACCTCAGAAGTGCAGCACCCCTCTCATGCTGCACTACAGTGTCAGTACTGAGATATTAACCCAAGTGCCAGATGTGGGAACTGAACCCACAGCCCTTTGATCTCCCGGCCTCATTACTACTATATACTGTATAGTATGACACTGGTGAAGTCACACCTGTACTTCTGTGCCCAACTCTGGATTCCCCACCTAAGAATAGAAAGGGACAGGCAAGAGAAGACACAACATAGAATAACCAAGATGATTCAGGGCCAGAAGGCCAGAGATCTTATGAGGAGAGCCTAAAGGCACTGAACATGTATTTACTTGAAACCAGGAAGGAGACAGGGATATAAAAGAGACCTTCATGTTCCTGAAGAGAATGAACAATGTGGACTGTATGGATCTACAGTATTTACCAGGAACAGGGAACATATTACATGGGGTAATGAGTGGAGGGTAACAGGGGGCAGGTTTAAAAACCATGTGATCATATTATTTTAAACAAAGAGTGGTTGAGCCATGGAATGGTCTGCTAGTAGACGTGGTGGGTGACAAAACCATAATTAGCTTCAAACACAGCAGGGATAGAGTCAAAGGGATATTAGCTACTTAGCATAAAATGGGGAGTGAAAACAAGGATGACAAAAGGGATAATAGCATAAGAAAAGACACCATTCATACTATAGATTCTTAGGAATGATAGGGTACTATGGGAAGACGGTGAACCATCAGTCTTTCTCTGTCGTCTTTGCCTGTGCTTCTATGTTTCTGTGTTAATCATACTTTTTAAAATATTCAGTTACAGTATGTGTGATTGCTGAGTACAAGAGGTGGTGTATACTTCCCACAGGTGCTCTGTCTCAGCTATCATTTTTCAGTTAGGTTGCATGTCCATTTACTGTTCTGTCACAAGCGAAAGTATATCTGTGGCATCCTGCACATCCTTGGGACTGAACAGATGAATGCCTGCTTCATCAGTTTCTTCATCCTCCATAATAAAATTTGCTGGCCGTTCATGGAATCCAAAATAGTCTGAATGTCATCTGTCTCACTGCTTTCTGATTCACGATCTCCCATTTGACAGAGTTCATTGAATTTGAGCTCCATATTCTCAGCTTGTGGTAGAGGTGGGACATCAAGATCCTCTAATGTATGTTGCAGTTCTGGCTTTTGACTGTCTGTGAATTAGCGATTAACAAAACTGGCCTTTTTCTAAGGTTGCTACATTCTCTGGTGTCACTAGGTTCCATACGTGCTGCATTATCCCAACAACATTTGGCAGTGTGATTTTTTTTATACAGACTGTTGTTATACATTGGTCTGCAGAGTTAAGCACTCTTGCCTTCATGGCCCAAGCATAGTGGGTGGGATTTTTAGCTTCCTGAACACAGCGCTTGCATCGATATTTTGGACTCATGCTACAATCATGTAGATGTGTCTAGATGTATGCACCCTATTTATATACGTCCAGATGCATTTGTGACATTTCCTTCAGTTTACGGCACTTTTGGTTGCAGCTGCAATACTTGCATCTGTTTGTCAGAGGCAACTGTGGACTTTCATTCCAAAAGTTAGACAGACTATTTGTGGTCTAACTTGTAAGCTGTAAGTGTCAAGTCACATCGGTAAAACAGGTGCAAGTGTGTGAAAATCTTATCTGGTGCCTCTTGAAACTAAAACTGATGCCCTTATCCATGGGTTGTAAGAATAAGGTGGTGCTGAGAGGGAGGAAAATTATTTTAATAAGTTTCTAAGCCCTGGGACCGCTGGATAACCAGAGAAATTATTCAAGAGAAGGGACACTTTTTTCATCTGAAGTTTTTATCCCACTGTCAAATCCACTCAATAAAACATTTGCTAGTCATCCATGCTTGAAGCCCCTCAACGACTTTGGTAGCATGTCAGTTAGCCACCGGCTGTAGTCAGCTGCTGTAACATTAGCATTCAACCTCTTTCCATGGGAGGTTTGGAACCTAATGTTGTTTGGAGTCTTCCAGCACTGATGCCAGAAATCTGCTGATGTAAAATCATACCCAGTGGCTTTGGTGAGCTGCTTGGGTTTTTGTTGCTGGAAGAGGCCACTTTTCATAGCTTTGCAGCCATGGGTGTTATCAAGCTACCTTAGGAAGTCACTCCATGTCACTATTTTTCCCTACAGACTTCTTGCAATCAGGGTTTTGATTTAAGTGCCATTCTGAGAGTATATCTTCCTTCAGCTTCAACATGTCAGAAATGGTTGATTTTGGAAGGTTGAAAGGTGCTTCCAGATCACAGTTTCTAAATTTTGAAAGTGATTGAATCTTGTTAATGACTTCCACTTTTCACATAAGCATCAGGACACCTCATTTAAGAGTCATGAATGACAGTTCCAGAATGAGGTAAGAAGAATGCCTTTTATAGGCCAGCATAGATACTGTATCAGACAAAATGGCAGATCAAGAACTTGTAATCTACAGCTGGAGGGCCGGCTGGGGGGAGGAGTACTGAGCACTCAGAGGCTGCTGTCCTCCTCCTCCTCCGGGGAGAGTGGGCTGCTTGTACCACCACTCTACCACCATCTGGTTGACCACAAGTGGAGGTACAGCTGGACAGCTGGAAGAAGGGAGAGAAGATGTTGGCCCGGAAGCCAGAGCTTTCACACATCATGAAGTGCTCTACCCCTTGCTTCTCCTAGCATGCCAACATCCTGAGGGGTGGGCCAGAAACAAGGAAAAATACCACATCATGGCAGACGTAGATGGGACCCAGCTCCACCAGCTAACCCATACCTCAACTCTCGGTGGAAGCCACAGCAGACCTCCTGACACACTCTAATGGACTGGAGGGGTGAATCGGGGGACCTCTTTCTCCCTGTCTGGGGGTAGGCCGAGGCATAATGGCAGTAGGTCCAAGTGGCACATCAGAAGGTACCTAGGGAGGGATTAGGGGAATACCAGCCTAGGGCTCCCAGAAGAAGTTCCACCACATTGGAGAGAAAGGGGTATAAAAACAGTAAATATATTAAAAAAAAGAACTGCCAATCTACACAATCAGCTGTTATGTAATCAAAGCTAGCAATAGAGTTTAAATGTCACTCTTCTCTATCTTCTGTATGGGATCACAGTGTTCCCCTGTTTTGACCAGCACTCATTTCCATTACCTAATCACTTAAAGTGGCTTGCACGTCCACCATACAGACACAATTTTACATTTCAAAGTATAGGCAGAAATCACAGAAAGTGAAAGTGTCCACTATATCCAACTGTCTGCTAATAGAGTGTCTGTTGTACATGTCAGCAACTGTACTAAGAATGCTTAAACAAACTTGGACAAAGGTAGTTCTGGTAGGTACTTTAGTCAAACCAAATGAAGTCTGTAGGACTATGCCCTTCAGAAACCCATTCACGTAAAAGCAAGTTTTCTAGGTCCATTATAAGGACTGAACAAATCCCATAGGAATTAGCATAGGAATTAGCACTCCTAGAAACATAAAATATAGAATATTTCATCAGAATAGGATCACTAGGCCCAGACAGTCTTTCCAAGGGTTCCCTGCCTATTGCACCTTATTGAAAACATTCAGGCAAAGTCTTGTCTAGTAACTGTGTTACCAGGACCAAATGAACCCCACAGGACTAACACAAAAAACATATAGTACTTCAGCAAAGGCAATTCTGTTAGGTCCATTACTAGGACTAAATGAAACTCCACAAGATTCCGAAGATTCATAAGATGTGCAACAGGTTCATATAGTGTTAGCCTTGTTTTAGCCCGCACCATTATACCAATAACTGGAAGCAATGCGATGTACACTAGTCATCTAATGTGTGCTTAAACTGATTCATAGAGCTAAAAGATACCACAGATGCGGGCAATGAGTTTCACTGTGTAACAACACGCTGTGAGAAACAGGTGCCCTTGTGATTACTGCTGTATTTGTCACCTCTTAGTTGGAGTTAGTGACCTCTGTTATTGAATCAGGTCTCCTATTTAGTCCGATATGCCTCCAAGACAGCGACACCAACACAGAGACCTATGTTGTTGTAGACAAAATAAACAGTTTGCTGACAGGTCGATGTGTTGGTGCACCTGAGACAGGGGCACACTGTCTCCTGGTCCTGCACCCTGTCCCCAAATCAACTCCAACTCAAAGTTGATAATCATTAGTATGGTGGTGTTGCGAGGAGCAGAGCCCCCCAATAGAAAAATGTACCAGGAGATATTCAGGATTTATTTCAGCCACAACTTGTGGTCAACATAAATCCCATCGCTGTGATGCCAGTCAAAGAAAGTGTTGTTGAACCAGCATCGTACAGCCATTCAGTCTTACACACTCCCAGAGATCTGTTTCCAAGAGCCTTATAAACCAGACATGTTTTCTCTATGCCTTCTATACTGTTGAGAATGTAACCCCACTTCCTGCAATCTCTCCTCATACGGCCTTTGGGCCACCATTCTAGTCACCCTTTCTCTGAACATTTTTCAGTTTCCAGAGCCATGATGCTGGTTCAAAAGATTTTTTGTTGACTGACGTTACAGCAATGGTTTTATGTCAAAAGCAGTTGCAGTCAGCATAAAGCCATTCCTTGAAGCCTTTGTTTTCTTTGGTTGGCTTTGCCCCCCCAATCCCCTCATGTGGAGGGCTCTCCACCCCCACACCCCCATAACTACAATAATCAACTCAGAGCTAGAGTTGATTCAGGGAGGGGTGCAAGACCACCAAAAAGCAGTGCCGGGGTCCCGCGTCGACATTACAGCAACCTGTCACTGTAATGTCGGTTGCAGTAAAATTGTCGAACTGGTGTCAGCATACCTTAGTTTCCTAATATCCATCTTGAGGTGAGGAGTCCAAAAATCTCCTACAATACTCCAGATACTGATGGACCAAAGACACATATAGTGTCACCACAACCTCACTGGCCCTACTCTTTCTATTCCTCTTTATGGATGCCAGTATACTATACCCTTTTTTGTTACTTTGGTACAGTGTTTTGAAAAGGCCATGTCACTAGTGACCTGAATTCCTAAATCCCTTTCAGAGTCAGCTGTCTGGAGCATCAATCCATTTATTTTAAAGTTAAATCTACAGTTCTTTTTGCCTAAGTAAATAAATTTACATTTGTTCATATTGAACCTCAATTTATTTTCTCCTGCATTCCTTGTCATGGCATCAGTATTTTCCTGGAATGATTTTGGCATCATTTTCATTGAGTACCAGTGCCAATATTTTAATATCATCGGCAAACTTTGCCATCTAAGTCTCACTAGTATAGGTTATAGAAGCTATAAGAATGTTAAAAAGGATAAGACCCAGCACTAATCCCTGATGGACCCCGCTGGACACAGTAGTCCAACCAGAGAAGTGCCCCTTTGTACAGACCCATTGTTTCCATTTTCCTAGTCAAGCTATGATCCATCAGATGATACAATTGTCTAAGCCAGTTTTCCTTAGGGTGTTTATTAGCTCTTGATGTGAAATGCTATCAAACGTCTTTCAAAATCTATGTATAGTATTTCTACTGGTATATTTTTATTTAAGGCTTCATTTACAGGATCGAAAAAATTAATTTGATTAGTTAGGCAGGACCTTTCTTTTTTGAACCCATGCCGATATATGTCAGTTTGGCTCATTTTCTGGACATGTTGGTCTATTGTATCCTTAATGAAAGACTCCAATATCTTTCCCAAGATGCTTGTAAGGCTAATGGGTCTGTAATTGGTACAGGCTGACTTGGGGTTATTTTTGCAAATAGGAACAATGTGGACAATTGTTCAGTCTTCTGGCACTACACCCTCCTGCAAGGATTTCTGGAATATAACCTGGATGGGGTTACATAGTACTAGAGCTAACCTTTTTAAAAGTATTGGGTGAACGTCATCTGGACCAGCTGACTTGATAGGGTCTAATTTATCTCATTTTTCTTTGATCACCCCAGTTGTTATTATTATTACAGTGCAATACATATTTCCTATAATATCATTTATTAATAATTCCACTTTTTGGTATACACTCTTGAAATAACTGTTAAATTCATATGCCATACCCTGGCAGTCAGTTATTACCATATCCCCCTGTAGCAATGGTCCTAAACCGTTATTGTTTTGTTTTAGACTGCCAATTTAATTATAGAATGCTTTTTTATTATCAGCCACTTTGATTTTTTTAATTACTTTTTTAGGTTTCTGAGCTTTTTCCTGTATCTTTATCTGTGTGTTCCCATAACCTCTTTCTTCACTTTCCTATATGATCTGTTTTTAGCTTTAAAAAATGTGTGTACTTTAGGGTTGAACCGTGCTGAATCCTCCCTTTATGGTTATATTTTGTTTTGGTGGGTATGTTTATCTCAGCCAATTCTTGGAGGAACATTTTGTAGTTCTTCTCACATTTGTGGTACTCCTAGACCTTTGAATTTCTCTACCCAGTTCCACTGTAGTACAAAGCTTCTTAGCTTGTTGTAATCAGCTAGATTGTATCTCTTTGTCTTGGTAACACCCTGCTGAATACAGTCCTGATTTTAATTTGAAATGCTACCATATTATGGTCGATACCCAGCAGAGGGTCTCTGGCCTTACAATTTTCTGTCATATCCCCCATATTACTGATTACAAATCTAACATATTATCTCTCATGTTATCCATCACATGATTATCCACAGTTAAAATATCTAATACTTCAAGCACTGTAGGAACACACTTGTATAAATACAGGTCAAGTATGTCCAATACTGGAAACAAATGGACACCAAAGGGTAAGCCCTCCAGGAACCCTTTTTGATAAAGGTAGTATGACAGATGCTTTACTATGGTCAGATGAGAGCTATAGCATTAATCACTTCAGTAACTTACTGTACTTGGACAAAGGCAGCTTCAGAGGGTCCTTTACTAGGACCAAATAAACTACATAGGACAAAGCACTTCTGAAACATGCCTGGGCAATGGTGATAGTTCTAATGCCATAATGGCAACCGCCAAAAGGTGATCACTGTTATGATGGAGTCAGATTGCCAAAAATCAGTTTTGGTGCTCTGACTCTCACAGCAAAATGGTGCCTGGGACTTCTATTTTTTTATGTTTTTGCACTTTGCCCCCCACATCCCCCTACTTAAGGATTCTGAACTCCAGGGGGTGCATGTCGGGGGGGGAGTAAAAGAAATAAAATTTGGGATGGGTGCAACCAAAATGTACCTGCGCCTGGACTCGGACCTGGACCCAAACCCATCACCCTACCCACCAAAGCTGTGAAGAGACCAGCTATACCACAGGGCCAGCTCAGCAGCCCAATGCGGTGCCACACTTCAAAACCCCTCCCCACCCCTTGCCTAGCATGCTCACTCCCCCACTCATGTCCATACATGTAACGGCTTCCTGATGCTACAGTCACCAACCCACTCCATCTGGTCATTGTACCTCCCCAGTAGCTCCTATGACATGCATCATGACTGTGTCACCATTTGGCGGGTCTGTCAATCATGGTCATGGATGTCATGGGCTACCATGGTAGTTCTGTAATGTCCCTTACTAGCACCAAATGAATGCAGACAAAGGCAGTTGACTAAGGGCCTTCATAAGACTCAAACATGCAGTATAAATGTAATCAGTTCAAAAACAAACATGAACAAATGCAGTCCTAGACACTCCTTGGGTTGAAGCCCGGGGTCTGTGAGGGTGGCATTCCATATGCCGGAGCTTTTATTTTACTAATAGCCTTTTAGAAAAATACAAAAAAGCTCTACTAAAAATATTGGGTGTCTGTATATACTCTCTGTTGCCCTTTTCCTATCTATTTGAACTGTGGGACAGCTCAGAATGCTCATAGGATTCATTGTAGTGTTTGAGCCAAATCAGGCTGTAGCCCATGTAGTGCCCACCCTTAACTCAAAGCAGATAGCTCAACATAGCATGCAATATGCAGAAAATATCTAAATTCTTTTTAAGAGCACATCACATGTGCATTGCCTTCTACCTCCAGTGGAAGCCTATTCCAGAAGTCTACCACTCTCTGTGTGAGCCATGCTATTGTTGTTGCTGTATGGTATACTTCTCCTTTTAGCTGAAGCTCATGTGATCTCATGCTATAATTATCAGTCTTTGGTTTTAGTCCTAGGCAATCCCATAGATTGTTTGTAAATGTTCTGAAGACCAGGCACATATCCCCTCTCAGACACCTGAACTCAAGTGAGTATATCCCTATGGTGTCCAATCTGTCCCTGTAGTTAACTGCTTAACTGACCTAAACATCTGAGTGGCTTGTCTCAGCACCCATCCAGTAGTGCAATGATGGCTTTGGTCCAAGAGGATGTGAATTATGCACAGTACTCTAGGTGTGGCCACACCAAGGAGGTATACAACAGCATGAGAACTCTTTTGTCTCCACTAGTAATGTGCCTTGATATACTGTACATCCGAGTACAATTCTAGCTCTTTTTGCCATAGCCTGACAATTACTATTCAGTTTAAGGTCACTGGTTATTACCACTTTGAAGACCTTTTCCTCTGATGTCACTCTTAATATATGACCCCTGACAGAATACTGTACCTGTGAATTGCATCTTCCTAAGTGCATAACTGCACATTTATCCAAGTTAAATTCTAACTCATGAGCTCCAGTTTAGTCAGTTCCAACTATAGTTTAACAAGGTCTCTAGTGTTCTTGAACACTTACCCACTTTTGGTGTCATCTGTGAATTTCAATAACTAAACACCTTCCCCACACCTCATAATAGTTATGAATATATTAAAGAGGCAGGGTCCCAACACAGCCCTAAGGCACTCTGCTCATCACATCTGTCCAACCTGACCTGCTACCTCTCAAGCTAACCTGCTGTCTCATACCTTTTCCAGAAATTGGAATAAATTTTGCTTAGCCAATCAACCAAAGTTATTTGATCCATACAGTAGACACAAAAACTTATTTGGATAACATATTTTTTTCATTGTATTACTGACATCGGGTGGAGACATCGAATTGAACCCGGAACATAAGTAAGTTAAAAACACAAATTTAAATATTACATGATAATGTGATAAGTTAGGCTCCCGGATTTATTTTTGGCAATGCTCCATGAACATAAGCCCGATATTACTGACTTGAGAGAATCATGGCTTTCTAAGAAAATTGAGGATAGTGAAACAACTATACATGGCTATCAACTATTTAGATCAGACAGGAAAGTAGAAGAGGAGGGGGAGTATTTTTGTTACATAAAGCATTCTCTGGGACTGGTGGAAATGTTACTAAGGGGCAGTTTAAATAATACTGAATGTGTAGAGATCTACCTGCAAAATGTTATATTGGCCATTAGGATAATGTATTCCCCACCAAACATGCACTTGGATAAAGCTGAACAGGTTATATATATATATATATATTATATATTATGATAGCATAGGGGATAAAGCACTAGTTCTAATGGGTGACATGAACTCAGACTGGTATTAAACAATGGGTAGAAAATTAAAAGAATTAATAGCAATCCTAGATGTAAAACAGCATATTAAAAAAATCCCACTAGGTTTACCAATTCTCTATCTGATGGGACTATACTGGACCTCATTTTTACTTCTCCACAGGTTAATGTACAATCCACAGGGATTTTGCTCCCGCAGCTAGGGGATCATAATTCAGTTTGGGCAATTCTAAGTTGTGCTCAGTCATTGCATTATCAACCTAACAAAAGGTGGGCTGGAGATATGTGTTATTTTTCAGTTGACAGATTCAATTTGGATGTGCAGACTGAAAGGTGGGAGTGATGCAGTTTGATTCCTGACCCTGATTCATCAGTGAAATTTTATGTGGATACGTGTTTGGCAATTTATGATAAAAATGCTCCCAAGCATAAAATTAATAAGAAAAATGCCAAAACACCTTGAATCAGTGAAAAGTTACTAAAACAATTAGGATTAAGAGTAGACAATTGAAATTAGCTAAACAATCAAAACAGAGTTGGGATTTGGATAACTTTTAAGCTAAAAGAAAGCAAGTAAGAATCAAATAAAAAAATCAAAAGCCAATTATTATAGAGCAAAGATTGATGGAAACAATGACCCCAGAAGTTCTGGCAGATAGTTAACAATTTAACCAGTCCTGGTAAAGAGGACACACATCAGATCAAGCAATTAGTCCATAAAAGAGGACCAGAGGACCAGGTAAATGAACCTTATGCTATATCCAACTTCCTGAAAGATTATTTTGTTAATTTACCAGGCTTACAGATAAAAAATACCTCATCAAAAACAGGAATAATGGATAAGTCTACTTACAAAGGATCACTGCCACTATTCCATTTTACAAAGCGGAGTATATCAGAAGTTAGGAAAGGCTTAAGACAAATCAAAAAACACAGATCTCCAGGACTGGATGAATTGGAAGGAAGGTTTTTACAACTAGCTGCAGACTACTGTATATTGCACCTACAGTTACAAACATATTCACTGGGACCTATGTTCAGGCTAGTTTCCATCCCTGTGGAAACAAAGTATGGGGGGGGGCGTAAGATCCAGGAAATTACCACCCAATTGTGCTACTCTCAAGACTGTCAAAATGCCTAGAGAAGCATGTAAATTCTCAGCTGATAGAGTACCTGGAAAAACATAGCTTATTAACACCTCTACAGTTGGGATACAGAGGAGGACACTCTAGCACATCAGATCTAGCTGAATTTAATGATGTACAGTCACAGCCAAAGACACAGTCAGATATTTCCTGAAATTTGTGATATTTCTAGAGAAATCTGCTTTCTGCATTTCCACAGTAGGGGCAGCAGAGAGAAATTCTTAAGAAATTTCACAAAATATCTTGAAATGTCTGATCATGTCTGTGGCTACTACTGCAGTGTCCACTTCCCTGGATGCAAGGTTGGAAACTTCTGTTCTCTTTGTAGATCTATTTAAGGCTTTTGACCTGCTGGACTACTCCCTGTCATTGAACAAAATTAGGTTTTGCAATAACGGATGACCCCTGGGACTGGATCAAGTCTTATTTGACTGGATTGTCCCATAGGATATCCGTGTCCCAGACTCTTTCCACTAGTGACTGGGTGCATCATGGAGTCCCCCAAGGGTCAATTGTAGGACCTTTGCTGTCCTTAATGTTTAATAATGATCTCCCATGAATACTGCAGCATTCAAAAATTAGATTGTATGCCAATGACATGACTCTGGCTGCTACGGGGGAGAGAGAGAGAGAGATAGTCAGATGGATTTGGAAACCAAATTACAGAAGGATTCTGAAGCTGTGGGGAAATGGTTCACCTGGTCAAAACTTCAAATGAACACAAAAAAGACCAAGGTGCTCTATTCTGGAGCAAAAAGTAAACCCATACTAAATATGATAATGACTGAATAGCTGAATGAATCTCACTATTTGGGATTGGTGTTTAATTCAGAGCTAACTTTTTCACAACACATTACTTGTTGAAGTTGGGAGCCCTTAGGTGCACCTCTAGGTGCCTAGGTCAAAGAGGAAGGAAAACATTAACAGAACAGATGGTTTTACCATCTTCAGAGTATGGTAGCATCATTTACAGAGTGGTGAACAAAAGGATGCTGGATAAACTTGACAAATTACAGTTCAGATTGACTAGATTCATTCTTAGATGCAATTTTAACACACACCATTGTGTTATGTTACAAGCATTAGGGTGGCAAACATTAGATATCAGAAACAATATGGTATGGTTAAAGTTGTTATATACATTCTTTGTAAAATATCCAATACATTATATTTCAGTAACTATTCTGGATAGAAAAGAAAAGTCAATCTGAGTATTAACTAGATCTGTTCATTTAAATAAAATACTGCCTGACTTAAGTAAAACAAGATATGGTACTAACATCCTAAGTTATCGGGCTGCAGCAAGATGTCATAAGCTTCCCCTCTCAATGCTACTACTATATCCTACAGTATGTTTAATAATGAATTGAAAATTAACTTTCCTCTGGTGTGTAATTGTTAGCTCCTATTTATACTATCTAACTGACCCCATGATTGTCTTTAGTGTCTATTAATCATGATGCAATGTGTGTTATGTACCTATGTAATGTATATTTTTTTTAGTTTGAAACAGGACTGTCTTATAAACAGGGGTTTATTCCCTATGTGATGTACATATCCTGTATAAAAACAAACATTGTATCTATCTTTCTATTTATGTATCTATCTATCGGTCTGTCTGTCTGTCTGTCTGTCTGTCTATCTATCTCGCTAGCTAGCTATCCATCCATCTACCTGTAAGCCAAGAGTGTATACAACTCATAATATTACTGTGTAATACTAGCAATAGGACTGGCACTTGCAAGGCCTTGACAAACTCCTCTTGTGGGACCTTGTTAAATGCCCTGTTGAAGTCCAAAGAGACCAAATAGACAGGCAACACCTTATCCATCTTTAGAATTGAAGTGGGTTCATCTGTCAGGATCTACCAGAGATAAACCTGTGCTGTAACTCATCACCTGCCCTCATATTCCTAAGATGCTCCTCAATCTATTTCTCTATGATATCCTCTAATACTTTACACAAAACAAATGTCCGACTGACAGGCCTGTACTTACTGAACTCCTCCATTTGACCCTTCTTATGAATGAGAACCACTATTACCTCACTCAAACATTTCACTACCTGACCGGAAACCAAGGATTCCTGGAAATTTTTATCACTGGTCCAGCCAATTCTCCTGCCAACTCATTCAGGACTGTTGCATGGATACAGTCTGGCCCAGAATATCTGTTATAATTAAGACCTCTCAGTCTACTCCCAACATCCTCCTCCTCCTCCTCACTTATAATCAATGATTAGTATCCAGAGTTGGGCTCTCCCCCAACCATCTTAGTGTTGAAAACTGAAGCAAAGAATTAATTTAACTCCTCTGATATGTCTTTATCATTTCATATTTGTTCCCCTTTGTTGTTAACCAGGGGTCCCATCTACATGATTTCCCCTCTTGTCTGGTTAGTATGGGTATAAAAGGATTTATAATTATCCTTCACTATATCAATCAGGTTCAGTTTGTAGTGTTCTTTTTGCCCTCCTTACATTCTTTTGACATTCATGAGCAATCCCTCTGTACTTAACCCATTATATTTCAGTATTACATTTTATCACCTTCTTACAGTATATGCTCTTTTCTTTTGTTCATAAACTTAGTCACCTTTCTGCTGAACCATAGGTGGGGGGGGGTCTTCCTTTCTTGTTATATTTATGTTTCTTTGGTATATACCTATTGACAAGCTGGTTCAGTTATTCACAAAGATATTCCACATATCTGCTACAGGTTTTGATTTCAGTGTCTGCTTCCAGTTCCAGTTTTGTAGTTCCCCTCTCATGCCATCAAAATCTGCCCTTCCAAAGTTTCTTATTTTTGTTGTGTCATTGATTTCTGTGCTTGTGTTCTCATTCATAAATTTGACCATGTCATGATCACGGTTCCCTAAGAGGTAGGTTACACAACACCTAGTAATTGACTCTCCCAAGTTACTCAGAACTAAATCTAAGATGTTATTACCCCCAGTTGGTGATTTGACATACTGCTGTAATCCAATAGTATTCAGTGAGCTTTAAGACTTCTGTTCAAGGGCTGTTTTACCAATACTCTTATCCCAGTCTATTGTGGTAAAATTGAAATCACCAATTATTACATTTCCATAGTCTGAGTTTAGGTTATTCAAAACTTTTATCAGATGGTTGTCTATTTACTGCTTTCCTGAGAATGGTTTATAAATTATACCTAGACTAAACTTCCTACCAAAGGGTGGGACTATTTTTAACAATATACTGTATGATCTAGGGCCCCCATATTCAAAGTGGAAGCACAGGTGCAACCTAGGATGTTCTGTGCATACCTGGAAAGGCACCAGCTGTTGGGGGTGTGCCCATATTTAAAGATCACAGATGCGTGGTACACCACTGACAATGCTAAGGCACACACTATTGTGTTATGCCAATGCAAATGAAGGGTCCCGATGTATATTCAGTGCAGCACAATACTGAAACATTTCAGAAGCCCAAATTGGCCTCTAGCAGTGGTGCAGAAATACATTTCTGAAACCCTGCCTTAACTATGGCACAGACCCAGCTGCATACTGTTTGGAGCAGGGAACCCTGATGGTACAGAGGTACCTCCCTAGCCCTGAGCATTGTGAGAATAGGAAACTCTCTCCTGCTTCCCTGTATCCCCTGTAGTTTAGTGGTTCTCCCAGCCCAATCACAGTTAATATAAAAAGCCCATGCTCACCATATCTCTGATTGTCTAGTGGTTCCCCCTTCCTGTGCCTCAATCTGAATAAAAATAGAAATGTGATTGGTCCCTGATAGTTAAGTGGCCTCCCACCCCCACCCCATTAGGCAGTGACCCACCACCCTGCCCCCCAACCCCACGAGAGCCAGTGACTGGCACAGCCCAATCACACCACCATGATCAGCCTCTGACTGAACTGAATAGGATCGCATACAGTATACAGTAGGCATCCACTGGTTTACTGGTCTTTGATCAGGGATGGGGAGAGGGGAACCACTAGACTACCTGGGATATGGGGAGTGGGGGCCTTTTATTATATTAACTGTGATCAGGGATAGGGTGGGGGGAACCACTAGACTACCAGGGATATGGGAGTGGGGGCTTTTGATTATTTGAAGAGCCACTGGTGCCCCCGAAAGCCTGTGCTTCCACCAACCCTAGGAGCCTTGGGTGCTCAAAGCACCCCGGTAACCCACCCCAAGGAGGAGGAGGAGAGCACCCATTGGAATGCTTGATCCTCCATCCCCCCACTGACTCCCAGCAACCTGAGTCCGTTCCTGAACCTGGGTTGCTGGCGTAGCGTGAGGTGTGGCGCCCAGTGCCTCAACCCTTAGCACCACCGGGCCAGCCCTAAAATAAATATTTTAAAATATTTTTTCCTTTAGTATAGATAGTACCAATCCTGGCCACTATATATTTTAAGTGCCCTAGTTTAATGCCATCTTTAAAATCATGAGGCATACTGGAATCGCTAAAGAGCACCCATGAGCTATAGTTCAAACATTTAATATTAGAAAAAATTGTAATCACTAAATGATAATGAAATTAAGTAACATTTATATATCAGAAACATAAAGTAGACCTTGGGTGGGATATTCAAATGGGGATGTTGTGCCGTGCAGATTCTGATGTGCCGGGGTGCACCAGTAATGTATGCAGCGCAAGTGCGGGGGGTGCCCATGCATATTCCACACATCCCGATATTCAGCCTGGGATGTGTGGCGCATATGCTGGTGCAACCCCTACTTGCGCCGCACACTGGTGCTCAAAATTGAGCCAAAAGGATATAGGAGCTAGGGCTGGCCACCCAAGGTGAGCTGCCGTGTTGCAGGGTGCAACACGGCAGCCGCCAGCTGTGGGTGGCCACCCGAGCTCCGGGGCAAGGGTCTGTCGGCGTCGAACCCCTCATGCCCAGTCACGGGCATAAGTATATTTAATATCACATCCAATATCCCTGGTGGTCCAGTTGGCTGCTTCCAGCCCGATCGCGGGCTTAAGTATATATGAAATCATGTCCAGTATCCCTGGTGGTCCAGTGGACTGCTTCCAGCCCGATCGTGGGTACTGGTATGTTTAAACACATTTACGTTATCCTGGTGGTCCAGCCGTAACCCCTCCCCACCGCCCACTGAGCCCCTCCGCCCGCTCACCCCGGTCAGCGGTGGGAGACAGCTCCCCACCTGCAAGCCGCCCGGCCGCCCGCTGACTGACTGCTTACTGTATGGCTGTATACCCATTGGTCCACAGCGTGGGCCAATGGACTTGCAGACCGTACCGTACTGCACAGTCCTGATATGTGACTGGAGCCATTCACAAATCTGGCATCTTGCATGCATTATGGCCCCATCTGCATATCCACTGCTGAATATCATGGCTCCTGTGCCTAGCTCAACTGCAGTTGCGCTGGCGCATCCCCCTGCTAAACTCTTACCACTTGTGCATGGTGAAGTGCCACTGTGTCATGCTCAATGCAGGAGGCAAAGTTGCAATATTCAATGGTGCTGAGCCATGGAGCAGCTCCATTGAATATTGTCCAGTCCACGCCCTGGCGCATCTACTTGCGTCCCTGCCAGTTGCATTTCTGAATATCCCACATCTTGTGTTCTTCATTAATTGTTCTTTTTTATTTTAGGCTATTAGAACATCAGAAATTCAGTTTGTAAGGTATCTGTAAATATAATTCAGCTTTATGTTACAAATGCCTCCAAATTACTATTTAATCTGTAACTTCATGCTATTATATTTAGATTCAAGCAGTGTACTGTAATCTCACTCACAGCACCAGTTAGGACTATTCCCCGCAATACAGCACTTCAAACACAATTTATGCAGATTATTCTTCTAAAACAGACAGCTATCAAGAAGTTATTGTCACCTTTATAATAGTTTCTTTATGAAATCTCATTATTTATATGTCCACCACTTTCCTTTAGACCTTAGATAGTTTTAAAACACTTTCCTTAAATCCCACTTGTGGCTTTAACTGCCATGGTTGGGGGGGAAGGGAACATTGTTTTCCCAGGAGTAGCACACTAAGCCGAAGCTTATTTCCAGATGCGACCTGGGAGCACAAGGAAGTTAAGTGACTTGCTCAGGATTACACAGTATGCACCTAGGCGGCTGTGGGATTGAAACCCAGGTCTCCAGATCTGCAGCTCAGAGCCTTAACCCACTGCGCTTATTTGCTTGAAATCATGTTTCGGTGTTGTGAGATTCTATTTTCTTCATCCTAACCTCATAATAACAAATTCTTTCAGTTCAAATGCTAGTTCACTATATCCAAACATGATACCAGTTTCTTCCTAACTTCTGGATGCAAGAGGTGAAGCATCCTAGCTTTTTACTGTTCTGTGGATACAAGCTTTTCCCTAATGATTACCTGTTATTACTATTCACTTCTCACAGTTGGCCCTATGCGCTAATGGGGTAGAGTGGCCACATGTGCGTATTTGGGGCAGACAACCACTCTGCACCCTATGTGCCCCCCCACACGAGATGCTGTAAGGGGGCATGCAGCACCTGATCCTTCCCTTCCCCCCACCCTTCCCCCTCTTTTGTCCTTTTCTGGCAGGGGTCATCAGACAAGCTGTCCTGCCTCTTAGAGGCAAGCCTAATTGTCCTCTGAACTCTCCCAGAAATAATGGATGCTACATTTATTAAAATCATTTGGTTGCTCGTTGGCAATATTTATTTTGGCACAAATAATATTTACATCCAACTGTTATCACTTCAAATTTCAAACATAATAATTCATTCAAAGTTTCGTTGACCCGGCCTTTTCCTTCTACTGGTTGTTCTGTTCCTCCATCTTGACTTTCAGGGTCCAGACACTGTGAATCCGGCCCCCTCCTCCACACCAGAACCAGGCCAGTTCCACCTACCCGGGCTTTCGCCCTCCAGGCCTGGTCACTTCTGAATCCAGTGCCTGGACCTATCCCCCTCCCCACTTTAACAACACATCTGGGCCCCTTGTCCCCAGCCCGGGTATCCTACCCCCACTTCCCTTGCCCCCCGCTCCCCCTTTTCTTTCTTCCACTCCCCCTCCTCCAGCTTGTGATGGACAGAGGGGCTCCCCCTTTGCAGGCTAATATCTCAAACCCTTCTTGGATACTCTGTCCGCTAGTTCCCTAAAAGGCCTCAGGAATAGACACATGCCAAATTCGGACAAGTGTACCCCAAAAGACCTGCACACCACAGCCTGGTCAAAGGAAATGTCCTTGTGCTGCAGGTGCACTCCCTCCATCTCAATTACCACCCTGGCCACCCTTCTAGTCAAACGCTTCCTGACCTTTTTGATCAGTCAGACGTCTTTGACTCCCCTCCAAACCCGCTGGGAAGTGATGTCAGACCAGCTGATTATCACCCTTGGCCACCACCTTTTTATTATTTCTAAGTCTCCCAGGATGTTCTACCCCAGTTCTCCCCATGGCAGGCCCCCAAATTGTTGCCCCCCAGGTGTATGATAATGCAATCTGGTGCACCCCACTGCAGCCTTAAATCCTCCATCAGTGGCAGGAGCTGCACCCACCTCATCCCTCTAATGCCTTTCCACAGCACCCTGGTATGCTTGGTATTGTAACATAGCTCTGCTTCTCTCGAGGTGGCGACCACAAACCTCTCCACCCAATATATGATGGAGTACCCTACTATCCAAATTTTCCTCTTGGAACCTGCCATGGAAACAAAATAAACAGTGTGAGTCATTGTAATCAGTACCGGACATACCTCCTATAGCAGCTGGACTTCCAGCACCCCACCTTCTTTATGTCCTCCACTGCAGCCCCTTTTTCTGGTGCCTCCATGACCACCCCAATACAAAAGGAATGTGGGGAAAAGTCACCAGGGTCTTCCCCAAAGAAGGTCAGTGCCCTCCTGGTGACCAGGGAACCATCACTGTGTCAGAACAAGGTACCCCCAGCCACCCCTCGAATCCTCACATATGCCTCCAGCATACACACTGCACAGGTGGCAGCCTATGGTTGCCTCACTAATGCCACCTGAGCCCCCTTCCCCTTTTGGTCTGTTTTAGATCTGGCCAGGTTAATGCCCACTCCATCCTGTCCCCACAGGACATCCCTGTGCTGCAGGGTCTGTCCAGCAGCTGTTTCCTGTGGGGCCACCACTTCCCCAACCCAGAATGCCCCTGCTGCCGTGACCACAAACACAACTCTAAATAGGGCTACCTTCTTGGCCGAGGTACATACCTTCTGAGTTGCCCATAAGACTCCCCTTGGAAGTATGACCCCATTTCCAGGAGGCCCAAAGTGTCCGAGAATAGCTCCAAGTCTGTGTTCAACTCCCACTCATCTTGCCAGAAGGTTACCCCATTGTAGGAGTTGAGAAACTCTCCCCATACCTGGAAGTCCTCCCGTACTCCTTTTGACACGTCCACCCAATGGTGTAGCAGTTTCACTTTCCCCGTGTCCCTACCCAGTCATCTTGTAAACACCCTGCCTGGGCTGATGGCCTTGCAGGTGAAATTAAGGTGCCCCAGCAGTTGTTGCATTTGTACCAGTGGCACCCTCCTCCTCCCCGTAACCTGGGCCAGTAGTCCCTTAAGGCACATTACTTTATTCCCAGGAAGCCAAAAACAGCCCTCCTCTGTGTCCACCTCTATGCCCAAGAATTCTAATCTCCGGGCGGGACCCTTCATCTTGCCCTGTGCCAGAAGTATCCCTATTCACTGGCATATTTCCTTAAAATCCTGTAACATGCCTTGTGCCTCTGACCTCGATTCCCTGATGAGTAGAAAATCATCAGGTAGTGCACTACCCTCCTGTGCCCATACCTGGCCCCGAATATCCATTGCACCCAGGTGCTGAAAGCTTTAAAAGTGGAGCAAGCCACGGAGCACCCCACGGGCATGGCTTTGTCGAAATATACGTTTCCCTTGAATTGGAAACCCAGCAGGTCACAATCCACTGGCCTGACGGTCAAGAGTCAAAATGCTGACTCAGTGTCCATCTTCACCAGCCATGCCCCCTCGATCACTTTGATCAACGTTATGGCCTGCTTTATCGAGGCATATGACACCGCCCTGAGGTGATCCGGTATGTCCTTGTTCACTGACGTGCCCTCGGGGTAGGATAAATGATGTATCAAGTGGAATTCTCCTTCTACCTTCTTGGGTACAATATCCATAGGGAAAACTCAGAAATGTGCACATGGGGGAGTCCCCAATGGGCCCTCTCCCCGGCCTGCCTTGATTTCTTTTTCTATCTTGGTCCCCACTGTCCCTCCCTTCCCCTTCACTAACCTGAGATTCTTAGCCCACATCTCTGCCTGCCCCCCTTGAAACCCCAGTGGGCAACCCACCTGGAAACCCTCCCTGAGCAGCTCCACTGCTCCCTTATCTGGATATTCTGAGGTCCACTCCTCCACCACCACTAGGGAAATTAGGGTGCATGCCAGCACATAACCACACCGCCCTACCTCGGGCACCACATTACCACCAGCCCCCGGGGGTGTAGTGCTTCCCCTGTGGCTGCCCCTCACCTCCTGCCCTGCCCCCCTCCCCAAGCACCCAAAAAGGATTGCTCATGGAACTGCCACCCATTCCCTTCCCTCACTCGCCACCCTGTCGGCACTTTGAACAAGCATGCCTGAACTTACACCTGATCCAGGTGTAGGTTGCCTTGTTAAATGCCCAGCAGGTCTTGGACCCATGGGCCGGAGGGTTCTTCCTTGTGTGCTCCCCCACATTCCTGCTCCCTTCTCCTGAGAGGGTCCTTACCCATAGCTCTGAATGGGTACAATCCCATTTCAGATCACCTTTGGCCGCCACTCTTTTCCAAAATGCCTCATCATATTTGAACCACCTGTGCCCTACCTTCACCCTGTACGTGTCTCTAATGATGGACATGTATGTCAGCAAGGGGATGGCTAGCTCTGGCTGTTTCTCCAGGACCAATAAACTGTAGATGATAAAACCCTATTGCCAGTTCTCAATGGTCTTCCCCTTGTATTTCACCTCCTCAGCTTTATGTCCTACTACCGCCAAAGCCACTACCATCTCTGACCTCCCCACTAACTCCTTTTGCTCATACTTCTTAGCTGCATCCTTGTCCACTAGCCCAAAGATATTGACATACTCCCCTTTCCAAATGTTCCCTTTGATCAACGCTGGGATGTGGTCCCCAACTGAGCGGTCCTGAGGGCCATCATACTGCTTTTTGCCCCTTTCCCCCCCTACTGTGCCCACCCCAGCCCCTTTTCCTTTTAAAGCCTGCATGGCCCTCTCCATTCTTTCTATCCCTGTGTCCCGCATACCACTCAAGAGCCCCTCCAGATACTCCCATAAACCATTCTCATTCATGAGATCAATGTCATTCTTACCACCATCCGGGCTCTCCTGGTTCTGGCGCAGGCAGCGGTGCAGGGTGGGGTGCAGGGTGAGACACTTCTTTTCTGGGTCTCTTGCCCCCTCTACTCCTGCCCAGTCATTCCTCTCACTCCTTACACTTCTTTCATGCCTCCTCCTCCGCCTCCCTCTGTTTCACTGCTGCCAACAACTCTGACATCTGCCCCATCAATTTCACCGCCTCCTCCATCATCCTTTCGCTGGACATCGTGGGTCATTTGGGTGCCATTACTGCCATTTGTCACTGCATGTAGATGGGCAAGAAACAAATGCTCAGACCTGTGCATACCCCTACATGTCACCAAGGTTGCAGGGACCTCCAGTCTCCGACCTCCAAATTCCTCTACCCCTTCCTGTGCCTGACTTCATATGCCAGGTGACCTATGCTGCATATCCTCCTCTGGCTCTGTACCTGTGCAACAGTGTCTTGTTCTACCAGTCTGCTTTATTTATTTACTCATTTACTTATTTCCTGCTTTTTTTTTGTTTATTTGTTTCTTCACCCTGTACGGCCCTGTTCCCGCTCCCGGCCTCACCCGCCCCTCAGGTAGTTCGTCGCTCTACCATCCCGGTATTAGGTCTGTTGGTCATTTATTAAGTGCCCTTCCTTCCTTCATCCTTGCATGCCCCCCTCCCCTGTGGACCCCGTAGCACTAATGACCCATGGGTTGTCAGACTGACTCCAAACACTTCCTCTTCCTCTGAGGCAGCTGCCTTGTCCTTGGGCCCTCTACCCCATGCTGCATCCCCCCCACGCCAGTCTTGAGACCATGCTATTCTGGGCACCCATCTCCAAATAAGTGAAAAACCTCCAAAGCCCCATTTTTCTCCTGGATGCTGAAGCATTGGATCATTGGCAACCTTAGGGGTCACCTCACCCCTCATCCCCACCAGACAGCCGCCCCCGGCCTTGCGGTCCCGCTCTTTCAGTGTGCGTGTGCTGCTGTTCTCATGAGCCAAGCCCCATTTCCTCCTGCTCAGGGTCTGATAGCTAGGCCACAAAGAATTCCCTTCTGCTCTACCACCCTCAGCAGAGCCAGCACAAGCTGCAATCCCATGGTACCCCCCACTTGCCCCAAGGTGGCTAGAGGAATCTGCATTTTGTGTTTTATTTCTTTCTCCTACAGTCTGCACTGAATGCTGCACCCTACTCCTCTAGCTGTCTGCCTGCCCACACTCCAGCAGGCTCAACAATGCCCCTTGCTGCTAGCAGACCACCCGGGCCAACAATGCCTCTCTGCCGAGCCATTCTTCCGATGTACAAAATAACCCCCCTCCCTCTACAAAATGCAGCATGGCATGCAACAAAATGCCTGTAATCAAAGACCAATATAACCTTGCAGTTAAAACTGCAGCAATGCCCCCCATTGCATCCTGACTCTGCCGGTAACCACTGAACCTGGCCTCCCTCTGACCGTTGCATCGGAGGATGAAACAGCCCCCTCACAGCTGTTCCATACCATGTGGCCTCCAGGGCCTATCTGCTACCAGCCTGACCTGGGAGGGGCCTCCGCCAGCTGCCACGTGGTCAAACTCACCAGCGCCCTCTGCTAAATGCAGCATGGCTGCTAAAATGCCCCCAATCCAAGACACACAAAAATATGCTTCTCAGTTAAAACTGTAGCAATGCACCTGATGCACCACATGACTCTGCTGGTAACCAATGCAAACCTGGCCTGCATCTGACCCTGCACTGGGAGTAAAGTAGCCCCCCCAACCAGGCCGCACTGGCCACGTGGCCTCTAAAGCCTACCTGCTACCAGCCAGGCCAGGAAGGGGACCTCCGTCCCACACCATGTGGTGATCCATTACCCTCACAAGAGCCATCCACTCACCAGCTGGGCCATGCTTCCTAAACCAGCCGGCCTGCAGACCATGAAGGACCTCCCTCCATTTTACTCGATGGGGAACTCCCCTCCCCAAAGCGTTCAGTCTGTATAGCTTTTTTTTCTTTGCATTAAATCCCCATACCCTTTCCCAAACCCACAGCTTGCACACAAACAGGCAATGCTCCCAGCCCTTGAGCCACACCACCAGCTCAAACTGCAGGATATCATCACCACTTTGTCCTCTGTGTCTCACCCCCCCCAAGCTTTCTCATGCACTAACAGTGCGAGTGCTCCACAAACCACCCGTGATGGGCCCTGCTCATTCCATGTGGTGCAAAAATGACCCAAAATCAGCCTGACAATGGACCCCCCATCCACCCATGCAGTGCTATAAAGCTGCAAGCAGCTTGAGAGGGCTACCAAACCTCTTCCTGCTCCAACCAGCTCCTTTCACCTTAAACAAACGCTAAGGGCACATGCTTTACATCATTTTTTTTTAACTGTACTCCAATCAAACCTAATACTACCAGCTCTGCATTAAAGCCATAACAGCAAACAATACCAAAGCACGCAACAGCAACATGTGAAATCTGCTTTCTTTCTGTACTTTGGAAATTAATTGAGCTACTCCCTGGGCCACTTGGCCTACAAGGCCCAGTGCTTCCAAGTGCCTTACCTGAAATTGCCAATGATGTGCTGGGTTCTTCAATGTGAAAAAATTCCTAGCAAAAAAGGTTGTCCTGCCTGTGACCTGGCCTGATATACCCTTACAGGACCCCTGTTCAGGACCCCATGGGGCTCCCCCTAGCCAATCCCTGGAGCTTCACCATGTACCTGTCATATTACACCTACTGCCTGCTTGATGATGTCACTAGCTCCACCCCTTCTACCTGATTCTTCCCTCCCCCTTTCCCACACCCCTCCCCTTCCCCTCTTCTGTCCTTTTCCGGCAGTGGTCATCAGACAACCTGGACTGCCTTTTAGGGGCAAGCCTAATTGCCCAGGACAGCATTACCAGCACGCAGCCCAGTTTTTATAATCATTAATGTCTAATCTGTCTTCCGTAGCACTTAGAGTGTATATCCAATAAAATGTGATGCCTTTTTCCTGACCAATGAGGAGGTCACTTTGTGACAATGGTCAGGCTTATCAGAATTCAGCTGAAACATGAGACCAAGAGCCCCTCTAATAATATGAAAACAAGTAAAAATATTGATGTTATTTGAAAACATTGCAGGCTTTTAAAGCAGCAGAGTTGGGGGTGAGGGCCTGCTATCTTAATTGTGCACTTTTGTTTGGTCACACACCAGGTGCACCCCTTTAAATCATATACAAATATATTGAAAATGTGATGGGTTGAGCTTTCCAAACTCTTTTTACTGAACTGCATGAGGGAGAACTGTGGCCTTCTTCTAACTGGTGAGCTCCCCAGTGAACCATTAATTGGCCAAGGCAAATGATATAAGCAATTAAGCCAGAGAGTGGATTTGTCATAAGATATGGAGAAAGCGGGAGCACCACATCTCAGAATGGCAAGGTTAAATGTGATGCCTTTTCCCTGACTGACAAGGGGGTCACTTTGTTGCCGTGGTCAGGCTTACAATAATTCAGCTGAAACATGAGACCAAGAGCCCCTCTAATAATTTGAAAACAAGTACAAATATTGGTGTTATTTGAAAACATTGCAGGTTTTTAATGCAGCAGAGTTGGGTGGAGGGGCTGGTACCTTAATCATTAGTTTAAATGCCCACCAATTACACTTTGAATCCTGTTTCCCAGGACCCTGGAACAAAATTTATAAAGGTGTAACCAATCTTTCCTGAACATTCCTGGGTCACAGAATTTGCCCCAATTTCTAAGGAAGGTAAATCATTCTCTTGCACACCAACGTATTATCCACCTATTCAGCTGTTTAATAGTATGTATCCTAGCAACCCCAGCCATGGAACCGGTAGTATTTCTGATACCAATATATATCACATTCCTTTTCTTTAAGAATCCTGCCTAACTCCTCGAAATCCCTTTGTATCTCCAAACCCTTTCTCCTTCTGGTATCATCTGTACCATGGTGCAATACAGTAACTGGTTTGTACATACCCCATAAGTACCCATTAATAGTGTCTTTCACATCTGAAATCATTGCTCCACTTAATGATCCCTTCACAGATAACTGAGTCTGTGAATCTCAGTACTGAGTCCCCAATGACTATAATGTCTCTCTTGTTAGGCATTGATTCAGTTAACTCTTCCTCTATAAGTATTGCCTAAGTGCTATTTTCTTGCACCCTTATTTCTTGCTGGGTATTCATCTTTACTGGCCAATTGGTAGTTAAATCAGCAACTCTGTCTGCTACAGATTTTATTATTAAATTCCCCTCACGTTTTCCATAATGCAGGTTACTACTTTCAGCTTGTTGCCCAGTGTTCCTTTGCTCCAGTTCAACAAGTGGTTCAAACCTGTTATTATTATATTATTGTCCAGAATGTATTTTTTAAGATCTTATTGTACTATTTCAGGATACTAATATACTTTTTAGCTATAGCTATACCTATTTATTGTGATTCCTGTAGTATTTCTTTGAATAGACTTGCATGTTGATTTTTTGTAATGCCCTTCACTAGTTCTGTACTACTTTTTAAACTCAATAAAAGATTTTAAACCCCAAACCTGTTGTTAAGGTCTATCAGGGCCAACTTAATTAATTAATTAATTTATTTACTTATTGAGATTTCAGAATTAATACCTATGAGTCAGAGGCTCCTTTACAAAGGCTCCACATCAGAATATGTACACTGATTGTGATACAACATTAGGAGAACATGTGGGGTGATGTACATCAGGTAATTGTGAAAAGTTGAATTACATGGAGTTACATAAGCATACAATAGTTCAAAAGATATTACATACATGACAAGTTACATAACAAGTAGAATAAAGCAGTCAATGGTTTAATACAACATGATACATAAGAGACAATAAGGTGCATAGAAAAAGAAGGGTGGAGGGCAGGTAAGGAGAAGCAGGGTGAAGAACCTTAGTAGAGGGTGCAGGAGGCAGGGGATAGGGCAGGTGTGGGGAGGCAAGATGGAGATCCTTTGTCAGAGGAGTAAGGAGCAGGAAGATGATCCTTTGTTGGGGGGAGTTAGGGGGTGGAAGACGAAGTGGGAGGATGGAGGAGAGAGGCTGGTGGTGACCAGTGTCAATTACAATTACAGGTACTGGCAGAGTGGAGATGATCCCTGAGGAGGGATTTGAAATAGCTGAGTTTACTTTCTGAGGAGATGTAACTGGGAAGGGCATTCATCCAGTACAAGACTCTATAGCTGAAAGTTCTCTGACACAGGGAGGTCTGGCATCTGGGAACAAGGAGCTGTGGTTTGGTGGAGCTAAGCATGTTCTCAGAGCAGGAGGCAGTTTTAGGAGGGCAGATAGACCTTGGGGGGGAGGCCAAGAGAGATCTTTTTTGGTCAAGAGACAGGATTGATACCTGATTCTATAGTCACGGTTAAGCAAGTTAGATAAACTGTAGAGGGAACACATGTGCATGGTGAAGTCACAGCCTAAGACAAGGTGGCAGGCTTTGTTAAGGGACAGCCTGAGTCTACTGAGGAAGGAGTTATCAGCATCCCCATAGATCAGGATCCCATAGTCTATTAGTGAGAGGACTGATGAAGAGACAGCTAGTTGGAGGGACTCAGGTGTGAGGCAGTGTTTGTACCAGTGTAGAAGTCCAATTCTGGTATTAACAGCAGTACAGAGGTGATGGATATGTAGGTGGTAGCTGAGGGAGGAGTCTAGAGTGATGCCAAGGTACTTGAAGGAGTCCACATGGTCAAGGGGAGTTAGTTGGGAGTTTAGGATTTGCAGGCAGAGATTGTTATGATTGCTCTTAAGATGCACAAATGACATGACTTTTGTCTTCTTATAATTTAATACAAATCGCTAGTTGGCAAATCGGTGCTCAGCCTCGATGAAAGAGGTTTGGATTGATTGCTGGAACATGTAAGGATCAGGGTGGGAGTGAAGGAGGACTGCATCGTCTGTGTAAAGGATCAGATTTCCACAGCATGCCACAGGGAGTGTATTTAGGAATAAGTTGAATAGGAGGGGGCCCAGGATAGACCCCTGGGGCACCCTGGGCCTCACAAGGAGGCAGGAGGATAGTGTGCTACCTATCTTGACCTGCTGGGATCTGTCGGTTAGGTAGTTGGAAAACCAGTTAGTGGTGTCCTGAGAGAGACCAATGTGGGTGAGGGTAGATAGGAGGAGGGCATGGTTAATGGTGTTGAAAGCTTTCAACAGATCCACAAAGACAGCACCTGTCAAATGGCCTCTGTCAAGGGCAGAGTGAATAGAGGAAGAAAATTCAAGCAGAGCAGTGGTGATGCTATGTCCTTTGCGGAAGCCATGTTGTTCTTTACAGAGGAGATCGTATTTTGTAAGGTAGTCCATAAACTGGTCTGAAATTATATGTTCCAATGCTTTGGATGGGGGGGAGGATTGAAATGGGACGGTAGTTTCCAGGGGCCAACCGGTCACCGCTTTTGTGGATGGATGTAATGATGTCAGCTTTCCACTGAGAGGGGAATTTGCCTAGGCATAAGGAGTGATTAAGTAGGTTGGTTAGGAGGGTGAGGACTTCTTGAAGGATCATGCAGAGGAGCTTTAGGTCCAATGAATCACTGCTGTAAAAGGAGCCACTAAGAGCTTTCTGAAGATGGGGTTTAACTTCCCAAGGGGCAAGTGTCTTTAAACAAAATGGATGGTGAAGAGAGAGAGAGGGGTGGGGGGATGTGGCAGAGGGCAAATAAGAGAAGTGGGGAGGGAGCATATTGCCAAGATCTGAGAATGTGGAATTAAGGGAGTTGGCAATAAGCTTGGGTTCAGAGGTAGAGTTGCCATCCTGATTAATTTGGGAGGGGGGACATAGTCTTTCTGTTAAGTTCCTTGAGATTATTTCAGAATTTTCTGCCTGAGCCCCAGGAGGACATGAGGGATGCCTTGTAGTGTTCTGCCTAAGCCTTGCATATAGCCCAGGTACACTTGTTCCTGGCTGCACCATAGCGTTGCCTGTCAGCTGACATGGCCATTATGGGTTATTTGCCAGAGGGAGTTGTAACATTCTTCTTCTTCTTCTTCTTCTCCTCCTCCTCCTCCTTCTTCTCCCTTTTGCCATACACCAATCTCCCCAAGTGGCATCAGTGGCATCATCCATTCCTATGTTCAAATTTCTCTATCTTTTATCCTCTCCGCCATCTACATCAATTACTTCTCCCCTTCTTCCTCCCCATTCATCACTGAAATTGATTTGTCTAGAAGTTGATGGCAGATAAGGACTGCATGGCTCACCCAGTCTTCCTATTTTGTCTACCCATTTTGAGCCACAGATCGTAGTTGATCTGCAGTTCACCCTCTTTTACTAGTCCCTGATTCCCTAGGGAACCCTTATGCCTATCCCATGCAGTCCTACATTCAGCAACTGTTTTTGCCCCAACAACCTCCTTTGGGAGTCTGTTCCAAGCATCCACCATTCTTTCAGTGAAAAACTACATTCTTATGTTGGCTTTGAACCTCCCACCCCCAGCTTCATTTTGTGACTCCTAGTTCTTGCACATTGTTTTGGAAAGTTGCTGCCCTCCTGTACCTAATTTATAACCCTGAGGTACTTGAATGTTTCTATCATGTCACCCATCTCTCTCCTCTCCTCTCATCTCCTCTCCTCCAGGGAATACATACTGAGCTCCCACAGTCTTTCTTTGTAAGATTTCTAATGCATGCCCTTCACCATCTTTGTAGCCCTCCACTGGACAGCATCCAGTCTGTCTATGTCTTTCTGGACATGTGGTCTCCAGAATTCAACACAGTACTCCAGCTGAGGTCTCACCAGCAATCTGTACAGTGGCATAACCACCTCTTTTTTATGTTGGCTTGTGCTTGTGCACCAACCAACATATTGCAGTAGTAGCAGATTTGGAGGTGCGATCACTGTGGGTGAATGCAGGGCATGCATCAGTAGGTGTGTCCCACATTCCCCAATAAGCCAGCATGCAGGTGCTGACACCAGCAATTTGTAAAGTGGCCACCAGATCTAAGAAAAGTGCCACTGCAATGAGAGCCAAGCTCGTTATGTAACAGCACAATA
The DNA here is from genome assembly GCA_016271365.2 of Neoceratodus forsteri. Lineage (NCBI taxonomy): Eukaryota > Metazoa > Chordata > Ceratodontiformes > Ceratodontidae > Neoceratodus > Neoceratodus forsteri. The sequence continues at coordinate 68,997,733 of CM028133.1, forward strand.
ACATGCCTCCTGACATGCCTTTCCTGGTGAAGCAGTTCAGTAAATATGGTGGCACTGACTGCCACTGCCCCAACCCACTTCATTTGCTGATGAGGGAGCCCACTCCCTGTCAGCATAATGCCCCCTTCCATTTGTGTGCTGAGGGGGTGCCCAATCCCCCTCAGCATCATGCCCCCCCAACAGCCTTTCTTTGCTGATGGGAGGCCCAATCCCCTTTGGCTTCAGTCCCCCCTGACCAGTTCAGTTTGCTGATGGGGAGCCCACTCCCCTTTGGCATAATGTTTCCAACCCCTAATTTGTGCTGTGTTCCAAGGGGGTGCCCAATCCCCCTTGGCATCATGCGTGCCCCCCACCCATTTCTGTGCTGATGGGGGGCCCAATCCCCATTGACTGTGGTCCCCCTCCCCATAATGCAGGTGGTACACTGGGAGCCCACCCCAGTGTACCAAGCACCTACAAAAAAAGAAAACTGACCCTTGTCTTTTTTTTTCCTGTAAAAGAAGAAAATTGTCCCTCATGGTCTTTCCTGCTCCCTCCTCCAACCCATGCCCACTGTCTTCATACCCTGCCTCCCCATACCCCCTCATTCTATACTTTCCTCTGGAGCCCGGCACAACAATCTTGAGTGGACTAGGAACATGTCTGCACTCTTCAAAGCTGACCATGAACTGAAGAAATGCTGACAAGCTGTATAATGGCATAAATAGGGGGGTTTCAACTTTGGTGCATATCTCGGGCATTTCTTGGTAATTTTGGCACCGAATTTTCAACATGGGGTTATTGGGATCCCTCCTCATGAATTCAGTCACTGTCATGGTGTTATTCAGTCCTAAAAGGTGATTTCACGGTCACTGTGCGGAATCAGCTTTTGGGACCGATTAATGAAACAACAGTGCCACTGCTCATGAGGTGGGATCTCAAAAAGCCTATGTTGCAAATGTGATGAAAAAATCCAAAGAATTACTGTTTTACTAGCATGCATTGTGCAGTTTCCATGCATGCTTGTAACTTCGTGAATTTGTAATATTTTCACTCCATATTTTCAACATTGGCATTTTTCCACACCTCTTTATGAACAGTACAGCTGTCATTTTACATATCCTGGCTGAAATGTGTTTTTGCCTTCCAGCGCATAATAGCACAGTCACTGTGGGAGATCAGATTTGGGGACAGATTGAGAAAATGACACTGACACTGTTCATGAGCAGAGGTCCTAAAATGCCTATGTTGAAAATTTGGTGATGAAAGTCCATGAAATGACTGTGTTACAAGCATGTGTTGAGCAGTTTCCATGCACCCTTGTAACTTTGCAAATTTGCAATATTTTCATGCCAGATTTTCAACACTGGCATTTTTCACACCTCCTTATGAACAGTACAGCTGTCATTTTTCACATCCTGACCAAAATATGTTTTCACACCTGTGGCACACAATGGTGTGGTCGCTGTGGCAAATCAACATTTGGGAGAGATTAATAAAATCACAGTGCCACTGTTTATGAGGGGAGGTTCCAAAAGGAAAAAGATAACCCTTTTGCTAAACATGGTTATTACAAGAGCTCAAGTAAATGACATGGGAATAATACATGATGCATCCAGTGCTCCTTAAACACTGAAGGGTATAGGAGGAATGCTGAATATGCAATTGAATAACATGTTATCAGGTCCTAATAGTGTCAATGGTGGGATAACAGAGAAAAAAGGATATGAGATGATAGAAGAATGGAATGTGAAAAAGAAAATGGTAAAGAAATTTGAAAAATGTGGAGGTAAGAGAGTAAAAGGTATAGAAGGTAAAGAAGAAACTGGAGGTAATGATACTAAAAATTATAATAGAAATAATGGTAAGGGAAAAGGAAAAGGAAAAGTAAAATATAGGAATGGTAGGAAAGGGGAAAAAGGAAAACAGGGATAAGACACAAACTAAGATTTCCCCATTGTGAAGGAAAACTACTAATAGGAGGGTTTTATCAAAGTTAGAAATGTTTGAAAAAGAAGGAGGTAAGGTTCAAACGCTGGTATCTAAAGGAAGTAAATAAATTAAAACATCAAAAGAAACAAAAAATCAGAGTTTCTCAACATCTTCTCCTAGAGTAGAAAATGATTTGAATATGATAATGACTCCACTACTCCACAGAGCAAATAGTTTAAGTGTATTAGAGGGGGAGGAATTGGAGAAATCAATCGAAGAAGTCACCTTATATACTCCGATTCCAACTAGGAAATTGATAAATGAGGAATCATTTTGTAAAGGTGTAAACAAGATGGAAATTATTGATGACTTACAAAATATTATACAAGGTCTTAAAAAGCTGGAGGATTATCAAAAACTAAAATTAAATAGTGTTGTTGCTATACAAAGGTTACAATTGACAACCTAGCACCAAAGTGGGAGAAGGATGATAAAACTGGTGGGGAAAGAAAAATAATGGATGAGTCCATGATGTATTATCCTACAACAATTAGTGAAGAGATAATTGCCATTATAAAAAACCAACATGCTGCAAATGTAATACTAATGGAGCAATTGATAGCAATAAGGAATTAAATTGATACACATAAGGAGAATGTACAGTAGCTATAAATGGATATAGTATGGATGAGATGTTGGGTGTTTTGAATAAAATACACCCTCCAAAGGAATCATCATCAATTATATTTGATGACATGGTAAATAAAGAAATGAGAATAAGACCAGACTTTTCCACTCTGGTATTAACAGGCAATATTAAAAATCATGAGCCTATAGCCCAGAAGAAAAAAAGGAAAAAGAAGGGGAAGTATCAAAATGATATAAAATCAAAGAATGTTAGTATTTGCCTAGAAGGAAGTGAAAAGGAAGAAAGAGAAATGGAGGTGAATGAAGATATTCAAAAGTTAGGTGTTAAACCAGTGACATAGATTACGCATGAAGATTCTGTAAAACAGGGGCAGAATATGAGTGGCCAAAAACATGAAATAAAGGTTGTGGAGGATAATTTAAAGAAGATTTCAAATGTGATAAAAAAAGACCATGCAGATTGGGAAAGGGGCGATAAGTGGGATAAGGATTGTTCCTTAAAACTATATGCGTTAAAGAGATTGGATGATGAGACAGAGACAACTCTGAAGGATTGGCTGATGAAAATATTTAATGAGATACTTGAATTGGCAATTGATGAGGAAGATATTGTTGAGGTGCTTAGGCCATCAAATCCTGCCTCTGCTGATATAGTATGGATAAGAGTTACTCATAAGAGAGTGGATCAATATCTGTGGAAAAGTTGTTATTTACTGACTTGTTTGAAACTAAGATTGGAATTGGAAACAGAAACTGTACACAAAAAAGATAATGTGATAGTAAATAAGCAAGAGAATCCTGTAATACTAACATTGTTTGGCTATCCAGGAATTTATAATGAGACATCAAGAAAGCTGACATGGTCCATTTGTAATTTGATTTCAAACATTTTTCAGATAAGATTAGGAAGAATGGGTATTATGAGTACCTACAGGCATGAAAGCTTAAGTAGAGATAGTCAGGTGGATATAGTATGTAAAAATGAAGAAGTAGCACAGAGAATGATGGATTGTTATGGGAAATTGGATAAAATGGGAATCCATGTTGTGGATTTGAATGCCATCTACAGAGAAAATGGGCAGGCATTAAGGAAGGATGTAGAAAATAAGGTAGAGGGTGTTTGTGAACATTTTGTGATAAATGAATCAATTGAGACCCAAAACAGGTATCATTTATTAGGAGAAGAAAGTTGACCAGAAAAAAAAAGGTGAATAACGACATTGTAAAAAATAATTGGGACATAAGTGAAGGACATGATGAGATTAAGAAAGAACACATTTTTATTAGTTTTATAACTTGGAACTTAGCAGGTTATGGTACTAAATTGGATAATCTAGACGGGTTGACGTTTATTAAAGAAAATGCAGTGATTTGTTTGCAAGAGACCTGGCATGATATTAAAACAGATATCAATCTAAATGGGCTCCAAACCATGAAATGTCCAAGTTATAAGGATACTAAATTAGGAAGAAGAGCAGGAGGTTTAATTACGCACGTAAGACATGGAATATTTAAGACCATTAAAGCACTGATTAAAGATGATTACTATATGATTCTCAGATTAGGGACAAATAAAATATTGATTATATTAGTTAGCTGCTATATACCACCAGCAAAATCAAAATATTATAAAGAATCGGTATGGCAAAGGTTAGAAAGCAATATCTCTGAGGTTTCCATGAAATATCCTGAGGACCTACTAATGCTACTTGGGGACCTTAATGCCATAGTTGGAAGGTATGATGGGCTAATAGATAACTCAGTTATGCAGTGGATATATTCAGTTACTGAAAACTCTAAGAGGAAAACAAAGGATGAACAAATTAATTCAAATGGGAAAAAATTGTGTGAAATATTGAAAAATAATGGACTCTATATTTTGAATAGGAGATTAAAGGGGTATGAAGAAGGAGCAATAACACATATATCAAAGTATGGAAACACATTACTTGATTTTAGTATGTTGGAGAGGCCCTAGTGATTGGTGGAAGACATTAACTATACCTTTAAGAATTGAAAGTGATCATCTTCCAGTAATAGTTCATACTGATCAATTGGAGGAGGATATGGTCATAGAAAATAATAACATAAAACCAACCCAAGTGTAAATTAGATACAAGAAACGGATTAGATGGACTGTGAATTTAGAAATGCAAATTATAGGACAATTAGAGTCATTTCTTTATGAGATTGAATTAAAATTAAATTAGCTAGATATTTTTGAATTTTACGGTAGATTAAAAATCATCTTTAAAGAAATCCAGACTAAATTGTATATAGAAGGAGGCCCCATATAATATGAAAACCAGGGGATGATTTGATAAGGACTATTGACTGAGTAAGAAAAGACTAATGAAATGTTTGAGAATATATAGACAAAATGCTAGAAAGGAGACAGATGATACCTTAAAGATGGTAAGGAAAGAACATAGGAACTTATTATCAGCCAAAAAAACAGAATTTTACACTGAGCAGTGGAAACAAATGACAGAAACAATAGAAGCTAGGGATTATAAGAAGTTTTGGACTCTAGTAGCTAGAGGGTGTAAGGAATTGTTGTTAGAAAATCTAAATTATATAGACTCGTAGGGGCTGGTTAGAGTATTTCTTGACTGTAATGTACAAAAAGACTGAGGAGAACTCATGGCCAACTATGGAAAGGAAAATGATAGGTAAGACTTTTATTCCAATTACATAGACTTCGACGGCAGATAAGGACCGCTAGGCCCATCTAGTCTGCCCATTTCCCTACCTACAGGATAGGCCGCAGATCCTAGTTAACCAACAGCCTATATCTTCCTGCCCCCCACAAGAATTGCCTTATGTCTGTCCCATGCATTCTTGAATTCTCCCACAGGTTTAGACCCCATAACTTCCTCAGGAAGACTGTTCCATGCATCCACTACCCTCCCTGTGAAATAATACTTCCTCACATTGCCCCTGAACTTCCCTCCTTCTATCTTTAAATTGTGTCCCCTTGTTCTTGCAAGTCTCTTTTTCTGAAAGATGCTACCCTCTTGGACTTTTTTGATTCCCTTGAGGTACTTGAAAGTTTCTATCATGTCCCCCCTCTCCCTTCTTTCCTCAAGGGTATACATATTAAGCTCCTTTAGTCTCTCCTCATACGGCTTCTCTTGCAGACCCTACACCATTTTAGTTGCCCTCCTCTGGACTGCCTCTATCCTGTCTATGTCCTTGCAGAGATGGGGTCTCCAGAACTGGACACAGTATTCCAGATGGGGTCTCACCAACTGTCTGTACAGAGGGATAACAACTTCCTGTTTACTAATGTTGAAGTTAATTTGGCAATAGGAAAACTCAAATTGAATAAAGCACCAGGACCTGATATGATGCCGGGAGAGTTATTTAAGATTAAAGATAAGCAATGGGTGGAGCTTTTAGCATCATTATTTAATAAATGTATATACAATAACTTTATCCCTCACTCTTGGAGGGGTGCAGTAATAGTCCATATTCATGAAAAAGGCAATAAGTATGAGCTGAAAAATTATAGGGCAGTTAGCTTGCTGGACATAGTGGGGAAGATTTTTGCTAGAATATTATTAGATAGTATTATGATAAGATAAGAACAAAATGGGGTTTATCTAGTCTCCAAGAAGGCTTTCGTAGGACATACTTCACTATGGATAATTGCTTTATCCTGTATCATTTATGTGAGAAAGTACGTCAAAATAAGGGCACATAGATTATATGTAGCATATATAGATTTCTCTACTGCATTTGATACTATTGACATAACTAAATTATGAGACACAATGTATAATTTTGGCATACAACCAGTATTGATAAATATTATAAGATTATTGTATTCATATACATGGGCACAGGTCTGACTGGATATGAGAGATAATTTCTCCCCGAAATTTCAAACAAACAAGGGAGTAAGACAGGGGTGTGTACTTGCACCCACCTTATTTGCAATCTACTTGGATCCATTGTTGAGAATTTTACAAATGTCTGACACTGATTCCCCTAAAATTAGGACTGAATATTGCACGGGACTTGCATATGCTGATGATCTGATATTATTTTCATTAATGGCAAAAGGACTTCAGGATAAATTAAATCTCCTTGAAATATTTGCAGAGGAAAGAAGTCTAAAAGTAAATATGTCCAAATCTAATATAATGTTGTTTGGGAAAAAAATATAATGGTAAATGGCACATAAATTCCCATTTATTGCAAAGTGTAGAAGAATATACCTATTTAGGGTTGTTTGTTTCAAAAAATCTATGTTGGAAGACACATTGTACTACATTGTACAATAAATTGTCTAATTCAGCTCTGGCATTAAAAATATTTAACCTGAAGTTTGGGGGTTATGCAATGAAGCCTTTACTAAAGGCTATTGAAGCAAAATATAATTCACAAATAGTATATGGGACAGAAATAATGGCATATAAATACTTAAAGGATATGGAAAAACCAGATATGTGGCTGTTGAGATCTACACTGGGCTTTCCGTTAATGGCCCCAGCCTCACATGTACGAGCAGAGACAGGATTAATAAATTTGAAGGCATTAGCTGAGTCAAACATTGTTAATTTCTGGATAAGATTAAATAATCAAGAGGAGAGTAGAATGTCTAAAAAATGTTTGGAGGAAAAAAATACTGGGAAAAGAATGGTATAATGTCATCATGGTTCCAGAAAGTTAGAAGGATATTGAAGACAGTAGAATTAGATCAATTACTGGATCTGACATATCAGAAGGTGGTGATCTCTGTCCAATATAAGAAACATATTAAAAAACTATTAATTAGGAAGTTTAACAACTTAGATACGGAAAATATTAAAAATTCTTGTTACTCCTTTTGGTACAGCAGTAATATCTTAAATCATAAATACAAGTATTATTTGGATGTATTAGAAGAACCTGAATTAAGAAAAGTTTATGCCAAATTTAGAATTAAGTCCCAGGAATCTAATAAATTAACAGTGAGATATAATAGAGAGGTAGATATTGTTCACTCCTATTGTCTGTGTGGAGCACTAGAGATAAAAAATTTGTTGTATATGATGTTAAAGTGTATGTGATATGAGAAGCCCAGACATAAATGGTTGGCAGACATCTTAATTGATCTACAAGATTGTGATGATGAATTAAAGATTAATATACTTCTTACAACAAATGATGACTATATAATAAGGAAAACTGTAACGTTTTTAGTTAATATTAGGAATATAAGGGCTAGAACTGTTCAGACAATGATTATAAAATCCTAAAAAGATGAAATGAATTGAGAGTTCAGTTTATTATATATGGACTGTTTTGATTAAGTGTACATATGTAATGGATATTTATATTTATTACATGTCCTTTTTATATTTGATGAAGGTGTCAGTATTATATATATGCTTTATATATATGTTTGTTTCTTTTGTAATGATCTTTTTAGATTGAACAATAAAATTGAACTGAACTGAACTGAAAATGCCTATGTTGAAAATGTGGTTCAAAAAATCCCAAAAATAATTGGGTTACGGAGGTGTGTTGTACAGTTTCTATGCGTGCTCATGACTTCACCAATTTTTTCATATTTTCACTCCAGACTTTCAATGTTGCCATTTTTTTACACCTCCTCATGAACAATACAGTTGTCATTTTTCACATCCTGCCCAAAATATGTTTTCATGCCTGTGCCGCCAAATGGCATAGTCGCTGTGCAAAGCCACCTTTCCGCTAACAAACTGATAGTGCCGCTCTTCATGAGGTGGGGTCACAAAAAGCCCATGTTGATAATTTGGAGTGAAAATATCAACAAACACCTACAGTGTTAGGGTTTTCAACTGTAACACCCCACCCTGTAGAGACTGATAGGCGTCAGGGGTGTGACTTTGGATCATTGGCTGTAATGTTGACGCCATTCCACCCCCATCCCCACCCTGCAGCCAGTGACAGGCATCGAGGTGTGCCTTGGAGTGTTTGGCCCTAAAGTTCACCCCATTCTCCTATACTGCACCCATCTCAGTGTATTTCCTTAAGGAATGGGGTAAGTATAAGGCCCAAAACACACCATGACACTTGTCAGTGTCTGCAGGGTACAGTAATTTAAAATGGCATCAACGTTCTAGTTGATGACCCGAAGGCACACCCCAACACCTGTCAGTCTCTGCAGGGTGGGGGTGGGGGTGGCATCAGTTCAATACTTCACTGACATTCCTATTATGCATCTCTAACTCCTGCACTATTGGTGCACCACCTTCTCACACTGCTTGGTTGCCTTAGGTTATCTGAAACTGGTATCTCCAGGTTGCATTCCTGCCTGGTGGCAGCCAGTACAACCCCCCCATAAAGGCTGAAAGATTACTTTTCAGCAGCATTAAAGCCAACTGCTACCCTGACAGGGACTTGATCCCTGGACCCGCACATTAAAAGTCTGATGCAATACTGACTGAGCCATCAGGGCCTATCTGATATTTCATTTTAAGTATTCAGGCTTTTGATAAATGTTTCGATTTCCCTCTGCACAAATATATAAAAAAAGTGCCCTCCAAAAGGTATAACCTTCTAGTACTCCAGCTAGCTGAAACACTGTATGACAGCCAGGGAAAGTGCATGTTAATGAAAATGAACCTACAGTAAGCTGAATGACCAAACCAAAAGTGCAATCTTGAGGCACTTCTAACTTGACTACCATAATTGCCCCACATCTAGCAAGTCTGCATGCATCTGCTCAGGAAGACAAAGGACAGGTCATTCCCCTAACCTCTTACACTTAAACCAGTACTTGGGGTAAGAAACTTGTGAAACTTACTTTCCATTTTTCCAAAAATACTATACAATGGACTCTACAGGGGCTATACTTAAGCTTCTTTATAGGGATGGATCTATTGCAGTTTGTAACACATGTAAAATGTACATCCTCGACATGCATACAAACATAGTGCCTTATTTACACGTGGTAAATGCATTGCTTATGCATTCTTAGAATAAATAGGATCACTGAAAACCAAATATTAACAAACCTTTGGAAAAATGAAATATACAAAATTGCCTCTTGTGTTCAGGAAATATCAGTAGAAAACACAATTCAATAAACAGAAAGAAAAAAATGAAACAGGGAGAGTGAAGAGGAATCAGGCAGGCCTTCAGTACAATGTAATAAACCTAAGAGGGGAATGGAAGAAAACAGCAGTGGTGATAACAATTGGTTTCTTGTCACAGGTTTTAAAAGTAAAAAGGAAAGGAGGACAATAGGTGCATCTGCTGAGATGCCCCACTCAAGCAGATTTGAAGTCCTACCACGTGATAAAACATCCAATGAGACAAATATACATGGCACAAATTTACCTCAGGTAAAAGACAAATGACAGACAAACTCAATCATCCGCTACACTGACTCCACAACCTGCAGGAACAAAAAGGAAAACACAACCGTATTTTGCTTCCCATGAGTCAGAATAAATGATATTAATCAAATAATTGATAAACTCGTTGGGACAAATGGAAATACAAACAAAACAGTATCATTACATGAGGGAACAAATAATGCGGGGAAATCTCATGAGAAGGGCATCTGGTATTACCTCCTAACTGTAGGAAAGCACTTTGAAACAACAGGTTACAGAGGGCAAATTCTAGCATCTTGCCAATAACAAAAGAAAGTACAGAATAAAAAAAATATACAACAATAACCCACATAAACATAAGACTTACTAAATGATGCAAATGTGAAGGTATGGCCTGTATTAATAACTGGGAAATTTTTAATGATAAACTCATGTGTTTACAAAGAATGGCTTACACCTGAAGAAACAAACACTAGTCAGATCCTATACAGCTGCAGAATTATATTATTGATGGTAGTGAAAAGCAAGAAAAACAACTACCTCAGATGAAAGATTGTGTGCCACAGTTCCTAGCTGACACAAACGTGTGTGTTTGTATGTATGTGGGTCGGTGGTATATAGATTGTATGGTATCCAAATGTGCACAGACATTTATTCTAATAGGATGAATAACAAAACTATTAAAACAACACAGATTCAATAACAGAAAACACAGTTATATGTGCTCTGAAATTCTTGTTTAGTCCCACCACTGCCAATTGTAAACGCAAACAATAACACCGGATGAGGTATGAGTTATCACCTGATAAGAGCATGCCCGGGGTATACTATGGTACAAGGCACTTGTGCTGAGTGCATTATACCCCTGGGCATGCTCTTATCAGGCGATAACCCACACCTCGGAGTGTGTTATTGCACTTATAAAATGGGATCCCCTTAAACTTCCGAGTAAAACTTGAAATTTTGCACGTTAATAACTTTGGACCTGTTCAACAGATGTGCATGAAATTTGGTATGTGTGGTGGGGCATAGTAGGTCTCTTGATTTGCCAAATTTTGTTGTGGTCAGACTTACGGTTTTTGCACACCAAAACACTGATAAATTAACTTTACACCAGTTATGTGGGCAGTTTTTCAGATTTTGTTTGTGGTGCTGCACGGCCATTGTGTGCTATGCCGCTCTGCAACTTGACACGTTGAAAGAGCTTAGGTCAAGGAATATGCCGCTTTTTGTTTGTTGTAAAGATATTAAGCGATTCAAAAGTTATTAAAGTTTTAAGTTCCCATGATAAGTTTTTGGGAAAATTTATATGGTTATTTTGTGAAAGAGGAATGGGGTTTTGGCCATCTGGTCCCTCCTCATGATGAAAGAATTTGCAGGCTCACAATAAAAGATTCTTGGATCGCAAGGAAGTGACTAGATAGCTAGATTTGGAGGGACCAGATAGCCCAATTTTAACAATTTTTAAAGTTTAATATCTTGGAAATGGTTTGGTCTTTTAACTTGAAATTTGGAGGGCGTTGCCGGGATGTCCTGTAGATGTGAAATATGGTGTTTAGGTGTTGGAAAATACATTTGTTGTGGAGATATTGCATGGCACAGTTTACATTTTGCAGACAGCATTTTGCATTGTGGTAGTGGCTTGAAATTTATGGGGCAGCCTGCCTTACTGCCATGGACGTACTTTTCAGTTGTTAGGTATGTAAAATGTAAACAGGTGCGGAATTCTGTCACTCCGACGAATGAAAATCTCAAACTTTAAAATGTTATATTTTATTTATTGAATTTTGTTGACCCAGTAAGCCCACTGGGCCTAGAAGTTCCTTTTTCAGGGGCGACTGGGGTGGGGGATACTGATGGTAAACAACTGAAATTAAACCAGATTAAACTGTTGGTGGTATTTTTAGTGAATACCTCAGGCAAGGTTTGGTCTTTTAAATTGAAATTTGGAGGGTGTTGAGGGGATGTCCTGTATAAGTGTATTATGGTATTTAAGTGTTGGAAAATTAATTTTCTGTGGAGATATTGCATGACACACTTTACATTTTGTGTGTAGGGTTTTGCATTGTAGTAGTGGCTTCACATTTGTAGGGTACCTAGCCTTACTGCCGTGGAGGTTACTTTCAGTGGTTAGGTGTCTGACATGTAAACAGGTGTGGAATTATGCCACTCTGATGAATTAAACTTTGTTTTGTTTCAAGATGATGGGAGCATGACCAATGTGCGCTACTTTCTACTTTTCTATTCTTTCTCAAAATGTGAGGAAATTCTATGCATCATTTAGGGTTAAAACATAAAAAGTAAGGAAATGAGACCTTTGGGGTTGCCCCCTCCCCCCTCCTGTACCCCCATCCTCCCGAGATTGACAGATGACAGGGTGTGTCATTGGGGTTGTGAGGCCTAAATGTCACTCCATTCTTCTTTACTGTGGCTTGTAAATTATAAGGGCATGATCATGCCCCTATATTTAGGGCTGAGTAGGAACTTTAATGTTAAAAGTCAAATTTTGCACGTTAATTACTTTACAACTGTTCAATGGATTTGCATGAAAGTTGGAATGTACAGTCTGTTATGGTAGTTCTCTTGATTTACTAAATTGCGTTTCAGTCAGCCATATGGTTTTTGTGCAGTGAAGTGCCAAATAATGCACTTTTTGCCAGTTTTGAGCATTTTTTGTTTTTGGTGCTGCGCAGACACTGTGTGGGCTATTGGTCCGAAACTTGGGACATAGAAAGAGCTTGGGCCAAGAAACATGTCATCATTTGTTTGGTGAAAAAATATTAATCTGAACAAAAGTTATTACAATTTGAAATTCTCATTATATCCTAAGGGAAAATGTATATGTATTTTTTGAATGTTAATGAGAAAGACCAGATGGCCCTAGGAAAGTCAAATGGCTCAAATTGGGATGGCCATATCTCAATCACAGTTTGGTCTTTTTACTTGAAATTTGCAGGATGTTGAGGGGATGTCATTGAGGTGTGAACTGTGCTGTTTAGGTGTTGGGGAAATAATCTGTTGCAGAGATATTCAATGACGTAATTGACATTTTTTCACTGTCAATTTTTTCATTGACATTACATTGCAGTTTGTGTCATGACTTTCAGTGCTGTTATCTTGGAAATGAAGCGAGATACAGACTTTCCCTACAAATGGCTTAGATCACCTTTAGGTGATCTAAGCCATTGGAAAAGACTTGATATTGTAGAGTAAGCCTGCAGTGGAATTTTGTTCGTATGTTACACGGTTCAAGAGATATTGTGAAATTACTGTCACAAGGGTTGAAAGAGTACCTGTCCAGTGCTTTTCAGTGGCCATAGCTTGGAAATGATGTGAGATATGGGTACAGTCTTTAATGTTGCGTGAAGTACTCACTGCCACGATTACAATGATGTTTGAAGTTTTTTTCTAGCTCTTACGGTTCCCAAGAAATGTGCAAATTACTGTTACAAGGGTTTGGTACTCTATAGTGCTGCTGCATGGCTCCGTAGCTTTGCATAAGTGGGAGTGTGGACCCAGATGCATATTGTTATGCAAAAATTGGCAACTTGGTGGGAGCTGGACTCTGCAGTCCCACCAATATGTGTTTTTTACTACTTATATTACACTTTTTCAAAAAGTAAGGAAATTCTATGCAAAAAACTGCGTTAATGCTTCATTTAGGGTTAAAGTAAAAAAGTCAGGAAATGAGACATTAGGGTTGAACCGCTAACCCCTCCTCACACACGTCACCCCGATCCTCCACAGTCTGACAGACACCAGGGTGTGTCATTGGGGTCATGAGGCCTAAATCTCACCCCATTCTCCTTTACTATAGCATGTCAACATGCTCAGACATGGAATATATTATAAGGGTGTTTTCATGCCCCTATATTTAGGGTTATGAAGCCACTTCTATGTTAAACTCAAACATTTGCGCATTAATAACTTTGGACCCTTGTAATGGATTTGCATAAAATTTGGTATGCACGGTGGGGTATGATAGATCTCTTGATTTGCCAAATTTCATTTCAGTCAGACTTGCGGTTTTTGTACACCAAAATGCTGAAAAATGTACTTTTTGCCAGTTATGTGGACAGTTTTTCAGATTTTGTCTGTGGTGCTGTGCAGCTGTCATGCTGCATGCTGCTCTGTGACTTGGCTCATATGAAAGAGCTTGGGGCAAGGAATATGTCACTTTTAATTTGGTGAAAAAATATTAATCCATTCAAAAGTTATTAAACTTTTAAGTTCCCATTGTAAGTCAATGGGAAAATTTATATGGTTATTTTGCAAAAGAAGAATGGGGTTTTGGCCATCTAGTCCCATCTCACAATCAAAGAATTTGCAGGCTCACAATCAAAGATTCTTTGATCACGAGGAATTCTTTGATCATGACGGCTGCCATCTTGTTTTCAGTTGGCGGCTGGAAAAATTCAAATATCTCGGCTTGGGGGGGACTTCTGAGGTGGAATTATGGTGGGTTTTGCTCAGGGGTCTTCCCTCTATTGAGCCATGCCTGTGGTTTCTTTCAAAATGGTCAAAAAATAGAGTTTTTAACTTTTTTATTCTGTGATCATGGCTCGCTAATGATCTTTGATCGCGAGCCTGCAAATGCTTTGATCGAGAGATTCTTTGACCGCAATCTTTGATTGTGAGGGCGTGACTAGATGGCCACTTGATAAAATCAATTTTCTCAGCTCAGGGGTGGCTTATTAAGCCAAATGAGGGTGGGTTTTGCTCAGGAGGCTTCGTTCTATCGAGGCATGGCTGTGGTTTCATGTATTTCTGCCTAAAAATTGACTTTTAACATTTTTTATTATTTGAGCATGAGCCCGCAAATTTTTTGATCACAAGCCTGTAAAATCTTTGGTCGCGAGATTCTTTGACCCAGATCTTTGATCGCGAGGCGTGACTAGATGGCCACTTGAAAAAATCAATTTTCTCAGCTCAGGGGTGACTTATTAAACCAAATGAAGGTGAGTTTGCTCAGGGGGATTTGTTATATCGAGGCATGGCTGTGGTTTCATGCATTTCTGCCTAAAAATTGACTTTTAAAATTTTTTATTGTTTGATTGGGACCCTGCAAATTCTTTGATTGCGAGCCTGCAAATTCTTTGATAGCAAGATTCTTTGATTGCGATCTTTGATCATGAGGGAAGGACTAGATGGCCAGACTTGGAGGGACCAGCTAGCACAATTTCAACAATTTTTCAAATTAAATATCTCGGAAATGATTTGGTCTTTTAACTTGAGATTTGACGGGCGTTGATGGCATGTCCTATAGATGTGAATTATAGTGTTTAGGTGTCAGACAATACATTTTTTGTGGAGATACTGCATGGCACAGTTTACATTTTGTGGACAGCGTTTTCCATGGCGGTAGTGGCTTGAAATTACTAGGGTAACTAGCCTTACTTCCATGGATGTACTTTTCAGTCATTAGGTGTGCAGAATGTTAATACTGTAGGTGTTGAATTCTGCCAGTGCGATGAATGAAAATCTGAAACTTTCACATTTTATTTCTTGGAAACAGTTTGGTCTTTTACACTGAAATTTGGAGCGTGTTGAGAGGATGTGCTGTCCATGTGAATTATGGTATTTAGGTGTTGGAAAATTCATTTGCTACACCAATATTGCATGACACACTTTATGTTTTGCATATGGTGTTTTGCATTGTGGTACTGGCTTCACATTTATAGGGTGCCTAGCGTTACTGCCATGGAGGTAATTTGTAGTGTTTAGGTGTCTGACATGTAAACAGGTGTTGAATTATGCCACTCTGATGACTGACACTTTGCTTTCTTTCAATGTGGTGGGCCCCACACTCCCACCCATATGCGCTGCCAGAAATACATATGATATTTAATATTTGTACTCTTATCTTAGTTAGGAATTTTCAAGTTGGTGGAAGCACAGGGCCTGAAGGGCCCGCGCTCCCACCAACTTGTGCAACTTTCTACTTTTCTATTCTTTCCCAAAAAGTAAGGAAATTCTATGTAAAAAACTTTGTTAATGCATCATTTAGGTTTAAAACACAAAAATTAAGGAAATGAGACCTTTAGAGTTGCCCCTTCCCCCCCCTCGTGGACTCGTCCATCATCCCGAGATTGACAGCTGACGGGGTGTGTCATTGGGATTGTGAGGCTTAAATGTCACCCCATTCTTCTTTACTGTGGCTTGTGAATATGATTACAGATGGAATGGGGTAACATTTAGGTCTCACAACCCCAATGACATGCCACATCAGCTGTCAATCTCAAGGTGATGGGCGGGTCCACGAGGGGGGAAGGTCTCATTTCCTGACTTTGTGTTTTAACCCTAAATGATGCATTAATGAAGTTTTTTGCATACTATACATATATATATATATATAGATAGATATACAGTACAGTATATATGTGTGTGTATATATATATATATATATATATATATATATATAAATATTTTAAAAGTATGATAAAAAGTGTCAAGTACAGTATGTGGAACATAGAAAAATAGTCCATCCCTTCTGCAGACTCAGACCCTATGTATAATCATGTCTCTCTCTCTACCCCCAGCTATGCCTGCAAGAGACAAACACTTATTTTTTTATTTATTTACTTTGTTATTGTTTAGCCCTTGTTTTTCAGTTGCAGCCACCAGTCGGCTGCCTGTGAACCAATGTGTCTATTATCGGCTGTACAGAGCAGTTTCGGCTGTGAGGCTGCTTCTCTCCTGTCAATTCTGTCTGTCCTGCAACACACCAACAATTCATTGTTTGTGTGTGTGTTTGCTTTCTTTTACTTTTGTTTTAGGCTTTCTAATTCACTTACTGCCACCTTGACTGTGACTGAGCGTGTCCTTTGTCGGCCACCATAGACAGCGGTTTCTGCTTCATGCTAGAAACGGTCAAAATGTGCTGTTTTACTGAGCACTTCATGTAAGTCCTGTCATTTACAGAGAGGAGTGACTGGGAGGACTGGTAAACAATGACACTAGGTGCTGGAAGCAGATGGAGACTACACGGTGCAGTAATGGTCTCTGTCATGATCTGTGTCATTCAGTGGATCGAAAGAGAGGATCGCTGCTGTGGATTTATACCAGGATTTTGGAGCCCCAGCTTGAGTTTTACTCACTCCATCAGGTTTAAGTACAGCAGAGGCAAGACATTATAATTTGTTTCTAGACTGGGCAAAAGACATCTTGAAATTGTTTGTGTGGTTAAGTTTGTAACAGGTAGGGAGGTGAGAGTATTTTCTGCCTCATGTAGGCTGTTCATGGTACGTTGGTCAGTTCCCTGCTTTTGTTTACTTTGGCCAGAGGGCAGTGATAAATTAACATATGAAGAAGCCAGCAGAAGAAGGCCATTTGGTCTATCAAGTCTGCATGTGTTGCAGGGTCCACAGCTTGAGCTACTGTCCCTGCCCTCCCTTCCCACTCCTCCCATCCTCCCTAGCCATGACTGTTACCCTTCCCCCATACCTGTCTTAGCCTCTCTTAAAGCTGCCCACTGTCTTCAAAGAGATTACCACTTCTGGCAGCACATTCCAAGTGTCCATCCCCCTCTCTGTGAAGAAGTGCTTCCTGAACTCCCTCCTAAACCTCCCACCATCCACTTAACGCTGTGCCCCTTCGTGTTATGATTGGCACTCAGTTTAAAGAGACTTATCTTTATCAACCTTATTTATCCCTTTCAAGTACTTGAAGGTCCCAATCATGTCCCCTATCTCTCTCCTGTCTTCCAGGAAGTACTTGTTCAGTGCCCTCAGTTTCTCCTCATATGCCTTACCCTGCTGACCAGCTATCATCTTTGTAGCCCTCCTCTGGACCTGCAGCAGGTTAATGTCCTTTTTGAGGTGTGGCACCAGTACTGAACTCCATACTCTAGATGCGGCCTTACCAGTGACTTGCTCAAGAGGCAGTATAACTTCCTCTCTCTTACTACTTATCTCCCTAAATATGCCTCTCAGCATCTTGTTTGCCTTTGCTGCTGCTTTCTTGCACTGCATGGAGTGCTTCAGGTAACTAGTGATCATCACTCATAGGTCCTTCTCCTCCTCTAATGCAGATACTCAGAATCCACCCAGGTAGTACTCTGTCCTAGGATTCTTGGCTCCAATATGCATAACTTTGAATTTCTTGCCATTGAAGACAAACTGCCATATTCTGGACCACCTTCCTAGCTTTTTCAGATCTTCCTGTAGGTCCTATATCCCTTCAGCTGGATCCACTCTCCCGCAGAACTTGGTATCATCCATGAATAGGCACATTTTGCCCTTAATGCCATCTCCAATGTAATTGATGAAGACATTGAACAACACTGGCCCCAACACCGAGCCCTGCGGGACGCCACTGTTTACCTGTCTTGTGCTGGATAACTCTCCCCCCACAACCACCCTCTGGGTTCTGTCCTTCAGTCAGTTTTCCACCCATCTGGCCATCTTTTCCCCAACCCCAAGATCCACCAACTTCCCAATCAACCTTTTGTGGGGCACAGAGTCAAAGGCTTTGCTGAAATCAAGATAGAGGATGTCTACCTCTTGACTCCTGTCTACTGTCTTAGTGAAACAGTCAAAGAAGTCAATCAGATTTGTTTGACATGATCTTCTCCCCACCATGAACCCATGCTGCCTCACATCCTGGAGACCATGCTCCTCTAGATATCCCACCAACCTTTCCTTTAATATGATCTCCATGATCTTGCCAACAATGGAGATCAGACTGACTGGTCTGTAATTCCCTGGGTCATCCTTGTGACCACTTTTGTGGAGTGGCACTACATGTGCTGTTCTCCAGTCCTGCGATACTATGCCTGTCTCTCATGAACTACATGAACTATTAAATAGGTCTGTCAGTGGACCTGCCAGCTCCTCAGCCAGTTCCTTTTGTACCCTTGGATGTACTCCATCCGGGCCTGGTGATTTGTCCACCTTCAATGCCAGCTGACCTACCCTCACTCTTTCCTCCTCTATCACTACATCTATGTCCCCCCACTCCTCTTTTCTCTCCTCAAGGCACTAGTCTGTCCTTCTCCCTGGTGAAAGTGGAAGAGAAGTACTCATTTAGTATCTCTGCTTTTCCCCCGTTATCCTCCACTAGGGCCTCGAGTTTTCTGCAATTCCGCAGGTGTGGCAAACCACAGAAATATCTGTGGAATTTGCCATCACACATGGAATTTGTGGCCGTCCTTGGAACAAACATCCTTTGCCGATGGGGGTGCCCAATCCCCCGTCGGCTTCACTGCCCCCTCTCAAATGTTAGTATGCCATGCTGGGAGCCCACCCCAGTGTGGCAAAAGCTTCATTTGCTGAAGGGGGTGCCCAATCCCCTGTTGATTTCACTGTCCCCCCAAAAAATGTGTGTATTCCATGCTGGGAGCCCACCCCAGCATAGCAAAATGCCTTTGCCGATGGGGGTGCCCAATCCCCAATCAGCTTCAATATCCCCCCCATGCTGCCCTGTGCCACACTGGAAGTCCAACCCAGCAGGGCGAAAGTCCCTCCTTGTGTGTGAATTGAAAAAAACAACAATGCTGAAACAAAAAAACCTTCCATCATTGATTCTTTTGCGCCCTCCCCAACCCGCACCCACCCTCTGCGTACCCACCTCCACACACCCCCACCTCACCCACACCTCAACCCATACTTACCTCTGGAGCCCAGCATGATGATCTTTGGTGGACCGGGAACACGTCTGCACTCTTCAAAGCCGACTGTGAACTGAAGAAATGCCGGTAAGCTGTATAATGGCATAAATGGATTTTTTTCAACCTTAGGGCATATCTCAGCCATTTCTGAGAATTTTTTCACCAAATTTTCAACATGGGATTTTTGGGGCCCCACCTCATGAACTGTGACACTGTTATTTCGTTAATCGATCCAGAAAGGTGGTTCCGCAGTCACTGTGCGGAACCACCTTTCTGGAATGATTAACAAAATGACAGTGTCACAGTTCATGAGGTAGGCTTCTAAAAACCCTACGTTGAAAATTTGGTGAAAATATTCCCAAAACGCACTGTTTTATGAGCGTGCGTTGCGCAGTTCTTATGCACGCTAGTAACTTCGAGAATTTTTAATATTTTCACTCCAGATTTTCAGTATTGCCATTTTATCACACCTCCTTATGAACAGTACTACTGTAATTTTTCAGATCTTACCCAAAATGTGTTTTCGCACATGTAGCGCACAATGGCACAGTCGGTGTACGGAATCAATGTTCTGGACAGATTAATAAAATCACAGTGATACTGTTCATGAGCAGAGGTCTTGAACTGGCTATGTTGAAAATTTGGTGACAAACACCCATAAAATGACTGTGTCACGAGCGTGCGTTGCGCAGTTCTTACGCAAGCTAGTAACTCCGAGCATTTTTAGTATTTTTGCTCCAAATTTTCAGTATTGCTATTTTACCACACCTCCTTATGAAAAGTACAACTGTCATTTCTCACATCTCACCCGAAATATGTTTTCGCACATGTAGCGCACAATGGCGTGGTCGGTGTGCAAAATCAATGTTCCGGACAGATTAATAAAATCACACTAATACTGTTCATGAGCAGAGGTCTTAAACTGGCTATGTTGAAAATTTGGTAACAAATGCCCATAAAATGACTGTGTTACTAGCGTGCATTGTGTCAGATATGGCAAAGAAACAAAAAAAGGAAAAATATTAAGGGTAAATATGTGCCTCAGAATTGCTGAAGAAATTGGTGTTGAGTGTCGAAGAAGTTCTGCAGCAAATGAGAACCCTGCTGCAGAACTTTGCTCCGATGTGCCGCAGAAAAATCGGGGCCCTGTCCTCCACTCACTCCACCCCTTTCTTAAGCCTAAAAATCTCTTCCTTCTTGTCCCTTTTCTCACTTACATAGTGAAAGAAAGCCTTCTCCCCCTTCTTAATTCCTTCAGCTATCTGCAGCTCCTTCTGTGCCTTTGCTCACCTGACTTTCTTACTTGCCTCACTAGCCAACTTTAGGTAATTTTCCCTATCCACCTCTCTCTTGGTCTTCCTGAATTTTCTATAGACCAACCTCTTTTCCCTTACTGCCTGGGTAACCCCAAAATTAAACCAGCTAGGCACTTCATCCCTTGTGTCCTTACCCCTGAGCTTAATGTACTCATCTGTGGCAAACAGTATTCCTTCCTTAAAGATGGTCCACCCCCATATCTGCTCTGATGCCTACCAGATGGCTCCTTAGCACTTCACCCATTTTCCTGAAATCTGCCCTCCTGAAATCCAAGATTTTGGTCTTAGTCAGGATGCTTTCCCTGCCCATATCCAAATGGAACCACACTGTGCAATGGTCACTTCCTCCCAGTGGCTCCCTGACCATTATTTCCTGTACATGCTCCCCATTTGTGAGCACCAGATCAAGAATTGCCTCAGCTCTTGTTGGTTCAGTGATCCCCTAAGTAAGGAACCCTCTCTGCAGTCTTTTCAGGATTAACTGACTCCTAGCACATGTCATGGATGGTATGCACCAGCTCACCTTAGGCAGGTTGAAGTCCCCCACAATTACCACCTCTCCTTTCCCCGCAGTTTCTGATATTTGTGAGCTCAGCTAGTTCCCTGTCCCTCTCCTCATCCTAACTGGGTGGTCTATAAACTACCCCAACCTCACCTTTCTCCCTCTATTGAACCTTAACTGAACCCATAATGCCTCTACCTCCCCTTCCTCCAACTCCTCCCTTGTGCAAGTTATTCCATCCCTGATTTAAACTGCCACCCATTCCTGACTACCCTGTCCCTCCTGTGTAGTTTATATCCAGGGATCGCAAGGTCCAAGTCGCAGTGTAATGTTACCCAAGTCTCGGTTACCACAGCTATGTCCACATTCCTGTCCATTAATAGTGCCTGCAAGTCTTCCATCTTGTTTCCAAGACTCTGTGCATTCAGAGACACCACCTTCCACCTAGAATCTGACCTTTCTTCTCTTACCTCAGTTCTTCTATTCACATTTTTCCCCTCTGTGTGCACCCCTCCACGTACCCTTGTTATGTGTTCCTCACTCCTCCACCCATTACTAACTGTGTTCTTGCCTCTTCCATCTCCTCCCTTCAGACCTCTTCCTTCACTGTGGGGTGGGGGGTCACTGACCTCCTCCTCTCGGAGTCTTTGTGGCATCATTAAGTGGTCGCAGGGTGAAGGTTAGTGCCGGTTGACCAGGATATCGCTTGATAAGTACACTAGTCTGAAGGGCACTTAACCAATCAGATTCATTTATTTTAAATGCTCATTTTATAAACATTCATAACATATACACAACTGCATACTCTACTTGCTTATACTGCACCTGCTCCAGTGGATAAACAGAGTGCTTTATTCTCCAGAGCTATACGCTCCTTACATTTCACCAGCAATAAATACATATTGAACCTGCCTGTGCCATCCCTAGCTCACTGGATAAACAGATGGCTTCATTTTATAGTGCTGTATGACCCTTACCTTTCACCAATACTATATTCATCACAGTAGGGAGAACACCTAGCCTGTACCTGTCCCTGTGGATGAACAGGAGTCTGCAGTCTCCAGAGCTGTCAGTCCCTCACATCTCACCATCACTAAAAACCATGTCAGTTAGGAAAAGCCTGCACTGTCTGTACCCACACTGTACCAATCTCTGTGGATAAACTGAGGGTTTCAGTTTCAAGTGATGTCAGTCCCTTACCCTTCACCAACACTAAATCCATTATATTGCAAGGAAGCTTGCACTGTATCTCTGCCTACTTTGTACCGGGATAATTACAGGGCTTCAGACTCTAGAGTTGTTAGTCCCTCACCTTTCACCAACACTACATAAGTCACAGCATGGAGAAATCTTGCACTCTGCATGCATCAGTGGATAAACAGGGGTCTCCAGAGCTGTCAGTCACTCATTTATCAACATTACTAAATTAATTACAGAAAGTCTGCACTGTACCTGTCTCTGTATGAACTGTGGGCTTCAGAGCTGTCAGTCCCTCAGTTTTCATCACTGTTACATTCATTACAGCATGGAGAGCCTGCACTGTACCTGTCCCTGGGATAAACAGCATGCTCCAGAGCTGTCAGACTCTCACCTTTCACCACTGCTTTATCCATCACTGTGGAGAAAGCCTGTACTGTCCCTGTGGATAAACTATGGGGGCCAAAGTAATAAGTCCCCCACCTTTCACCACCACTACATTTCATCACAGTGTGGAGAAACAATACATTGTACCTGTATCTGTGGATAAACAGAGGTGTACAGGGCAGTCATTCCCTCACCTTTCACCACCACTATATTTCATTACAGGGTGGAGAAACTCTGCACTATACCTGTATCAGTAGATAAATGAGGCTGGAGAGCTAAGGTTTTCTCACTGATTAACATCACTACATTTGCCACATGGTGTGTCTATACGCACTGTACCTATTTCTATGAATAAACTGAGGGTTTCAGTTTCCAGTAATGTCAGTCCCTCACTTTTCACCAACACTAAATCCATTATATTGTAGGGAAGCTTGCAATGTATCTGCTCACTTTGTACTATGCAAGAAGGAACTGGCAGGTAAAATAAAAGATTACTCTTAAGTTACAAGAAGGCTGAATGTAAACTATCAGAACAATCAAGGGTTAAAACTTAGTTGTGTCTGTAAGGCGGGAAGGAGTGGGTGAGCCTTTGCAGCAGAAAGAATTGTCAGGAAAACACACACACACACTGTACACACACACACACACACACACACACACACACACACCCTGCTAGTTTCACATTTCTTTTATACTGTAATGATTTTCCAATTTGCAAATGCATTGTTTTTTATTACAATATAAATAAAATACACAACATTTCTCCATGGTACTTGAAAGACTGAATATTAAATTACAGGGTACAGGGTACAGAGACTGAGTTCTGAGATAAAAACCTCTCTCAAAGAGCTGTAAAAGCAGGATAGCATATAGAGCTGTAGCTGGACTGTCTGTAATTTGACACTGTAGTCTGCTGAATGAGACACCTAGAGCTTCAGAACTTCAATAGGGGAAACTCCAGTATACTTGTATGCTTGTTTTAGCCATATAAACAAGCTAAAACTAGTAGCCATGTTATCATACAAGTCCTGTTATGCACAAATTAAGATTGAAATACATGTACTGTTATTGTGAACCACATTGCGCCCTGGGAAACGCTAACAGAGAACAAATAGTGTGGTAAACAGACTGCTGAGTGGGGGGATTGGTATAAAACTGCAATTTAAGGAAGTCCTTTATAACTGTGCTGATGTTCATTACGTTGGCATGCTTGTGCAGCCAACATCATGGGACAGTGCAGCTTTGGAGGTGGGGTCGCTGTTGGGCGAATGCAGGGCACATACTGGTAGGTGCGTCCCTCATTCCCCAATCAGCCTGCATGCTGGCACCACACCATGCATCCATAATGTGGTGAGCACATCTAAGAAAAGGTACGTTGCAATCTGAGCAAAGCTCGTCATATGCAGCAGACCCTTCCTACATGCTCGCTGACATTGTGAGCATGGTCTACGGGTGGGCGGCCGCCCAACTGCTGCTGACTTCGGGGGGTGCTCAATACCCCTGTCAGTTAATCCCCCCTCTTTCCTTGTGTGCTGACAGAGGAGCCCACTCCCCATCGGCATAAACCCCCCAATTGTTGAATGCCGAGGGGGGTGCCCAATCACACTTGGCTGGCCCCGCTTTCTTTGTGTGCTAATAGGGGTGCCCAATCCCTGTCGACATTACTTCCTCATCCCCCTGTTGTGTGTGCTGGACAAGGGTGCCCAACTCTTCGTCAGCTACAGACACCTTCAAACAGTTAGGGTGGCATGCTGGGAGCCCACCCCAGTGTGCGTCATCCCCTGCAAAAAACTGTCCCATGATGTTTTTTTCCTGTAAAATGAAACGGTCCCTCATAGTCTCGATGCCCCCCCACCCACACAAACCCTTTGCACAGCCTGCCTCCCCTCACCCCCTTCCCACCCCATACTTACCTGTGGAGTCTGGCGTGACTATCTTTGGTGGACCGGGAACACGTCTGCACTCTTCAAAGCCGACCACGAACTGAACAAATGCCGGTAAGCTGTATAATGGAATGAATAGGGGTTTTTCAACTCTAATGCATATCTCGGGCATTTTTGTGAATTTTGGCCCCAAATATTCAACATGGGGTTTTTGGGATGCCTTCTCATGAATTCTTGCACTGTCATGGCGTTATTCGGTCCGAAAGGTGATTTCGCAGTCACTGCATGGAATCACCATTTGGGACTGAGTAATGAAATGACAGTGCCACTTTACATGAGAGGGGCTCTCAAAAAGCCTATGTTGCAAGTTTGATGGGACAAATCCAAAAAATGACTGTTTTACAAGCATGCATAGCAACTGCATAATGCACGCTCGTAAGTTAGCACATTCACGCTATTTTCATGCCAGATTTTCAACATTGGCATTTTATCACACCTTCTTGTGAACCGTACAGCTGTCATTTTTCACATCCTTGCCGAAATGTGTTTTCACACTTCTGGCACAGAATACCATGGTCGCTGTGCGAAATCACTGTTTGGGACACATTATGAAAATGACAGTGACACTGTTGATGAGCAGAGGTCCTAAAATGGCTGTGTTTAAAATTTGGTGACAATACTCCATAAAATGACTGTGTTACGAGCATGTGTAGCAACTGCACAATGCACGCTTGTAAGTTAGTGCATTTGCAATATTTTCATGCCATATTCTCAACATTGGTATTTTACCACACCTTCTTGTGAACTGTACAGCTGTCATTTTTCACATCCTTGCCAAAATGTGTTTTCGCACTTCTGGCGCAGAATACCACGGTTGCTGTGCAAAATCACTGTTCGGGACACATTACGAAAATGACAGTGACACTGTTCATGAACAGAGGTCCTAAAATGCCTGTGTTGAAAATTTAGTGACAATACTCAATAAAATGACTGTGTTACTAGCGTGCATTGTGCACTTTGCACGCATGCTCGTAAGTTCGCAAACTTATAATATTTTTACTCCACATTTTTGTTCTACACCTCCTAATGAACAGTATAGCTGTCATTTTTCAGATCCTGAACAAAATCTGTTTTCACAGTTCCGATGCACAATAGCGTGGTTACTGTGGAAAGCCTGTGTTCAAGACACATTATGAAAATGGCAGTGACACTGTTCATTAGCAGATGTCCTAAAATGCCTATGTTGAAAATTTAGTGATGAAAGTCAATATAATGAGTGTTTTACAAGCGTGTGTTGTGCAGTTTGCACGCGTGATCATGACTTTGTGAATTTGTAATACTTTCACTCCAGCTGTTCATCATTGCCATTTTTCCATACCTCCTTATGAACAGTACAGCTGGCTGAAATGTGTTTTCGCACGTCCGATGCAGAATTGCACGGTCACTGTGCAAAATTACTTTTTGGGACACATTGAGGAAATTACGGTGACACTATTCATCAGCAGAGGTCCTAAAATGCCTATGTTGAAAATTTGGTGGCGAAAGTTCAGACAATGACTGTGTTGTAAGCGCCATTGTGCAGTTTCCACACACTCTTGTAACTTCGTCAATCTGCAATATTTTCACGCCACATTTTCACCACTGGCATTTGTGCACACCTCATTATCAACAGTCCAGATGCCATTTTCCACAACCTGCCCAAAACAAGTTTCCGCAGCTCTGCCACACAGTGGCATACTCGCTGTGCAAAATCACCTTTTGGGACACATTAACAAACTCACAGCACTATGCCTCTCCACCTCTGCCACTGCCAATGCCAGCATGGCAACATTTGGCAATGACAAATGCTTGTTTTTCTATGTGGTAGTAACATATCTGCAGAGCTCTGCCTTGCAGCCGTAAAAAGGAGCAGATGCACTGGGAAAACACATCCTAGAACAACTAAGCAGGATGGATTTAAATTAAATGGATGGGGCCATACAGACAGTCTGCAAACCACTACGAAAATATAGCAGTATAGCACCTACAGCAATAGGTATTGCCACTAAAAGGCAAGCCAGGTTGTCCAATGATCCCTGATAGGAAGAGGCCGAGAAGGGGGAGGGGGGATGAGCAGAGGGGACAGAAGGGGCAGAGATGGTGACATCACCAGGACAAGAGAGGGTAATATAACAAGGGAATGCCAGAGCCCCAGGGATTGGCTGGAGACTGAGCCCAAAGGGGGTAATAACCAGGGGCTTATAGGGATATATTAGGCCAGAACTCAGGCAGGACCCTCTCTTTTGCTGGGAAGTTTTCAGACTGAGAACTCAGCACATCATTGACAAGCAACAGGTAAGGCATAGGAGTCTTCTAGGCCTTATAGGTCACGTGGTTCCTTGTGTCTAGCATTTCTGGTTGGTTCAGCTTATATTATCATTTCATAATGATCTCTCTCTCTCTCTCTCTCTCTATATATATATATATATATATATATATATATGAAGAAAGGATGTTGTTTCTCATTAGTGTGTACTGTTGAAGAGTTAATTACTCAAGGAGAATGTAGTTTGGGAATGAGAGCTCATTTTCATTGTGCTTGTCTCTACTAGCGTTATGGATGAGGATAGACTGGGCAGGATCAAGGCTGCCACTACAAAGTTTAATTATGGCCTAATGCTGGTGGTTTTGAGTGTTGTTCAGGCAAGATTAACCAGGAAATAATGTGGGCAGCACACAGGAGCAAGTGGCCATTGGTAGGGTGTTTCAATTTTGGTTGATTGCTGAAGTGCTGAGTGTGTGGTGCAGCGTGTCAGCCCAGAGTTGGTTTCTGGTTGTTTGCAGGAGGTTATAGGCTGGAAAGGCCTGAGCAGTAAGCACGCTCACTGTGGGGGCTCGGGCATCCAGGTTAATGGCAGAGAGCTCTGGGGAGTTGGTTCGCTTTAGAAAAAAAAAGAGAGAAAGAAGAAAAAGGAAAGAAATGTTAGGCATTTATGGCCAAAGACTGGTGGTTTGATTGGGGTCTTGGGGCAATCTTAGCCAGGACGAGCGGGGACAGCTGAGCAAGATCAAGTGGTTGTGCAGTGCAGTGTTTCAGTTGGTGGCTTTTGAATTGGGGCAAGTGCTGAGCGCATGGTGCAGTGTGTTGGGCCTAGGTTTTGGTCTGGTGTGTGCGGGAGTAATATGGGCCAGAAAACTGGGGCAGCAAACACACTTAGTAAGGAGGCACAGTCACCAAGTTTTAAGGGCAGAGAGCCATGGGGAGTTGACATTTATGTAAGAAAAAAAAAGGAACAAAAGGGGAAGGAACATGTAGGCATTTATAGGCCAGAGGAGCCTGTGCAACAGGCAGACCCATGGTGGAGGTGCAGGAGTCCGTGGGAATGGCAGTGAGCCATGGGGTTGTTTGTTAATGGCAGAGAGCCATGGTGGTGTGTGGGGTGGGTTAAGCGAGCAAAGGCGAACCTGGCTGGAAAGAAATGGGGAAGCGTTTGCAGGGGTATGTACTGGTGGTAATTTGTCTTGTTGAAAAAAAAAGGAAAGGTGTGGGTTGATATCTGCAGGCAGGGCCAGAGTAATGCAGGTGGGGGACAACTGGGCCATTGAGCCACGTGGCTTGGCGCAGCCTGGGCAGTGTACTGGGCTTGGGTGCAGGGGGATCCAGATGGAAGGCTGCTGCAGGGGAGAAGCGGAAGGTGGAGGGGGTGGTTTTTGTGCCCCCCTTTTTGTGTTGTTTTGGCCATTTTGTGTAGAGCAGGCAGAGACAGGCATGAGTTGGGGAGCCTGCATGGGGAAGGCTGGGGAGAGAACGCAAGAGGCAGCAGCAACGAGGCCATGGCAAAGGGCAAGAGGTCTGCTGTGAACAGCAAAGGAAGGCGGTGGCCACAGAGAGGCACTGCAATGCTTGTAATGGCACAGTAGAGCGTGGGACCTGCAGGGTCAGAATAGCAGGGCAGCAGCATTCTCTTTGCATGAGGTGGCAAAATAAGGAATGAGACTACAGCTTTCAAACACAACTGCATGGGGGGGGGGAGACCAAGGCAGACAGAACTTCAGAGGGCCTAAAGCAGATCTGGCAGAGCAATAGGCCACGATTTGAGCCAATTTTCTAAGAAAAAAAACCAACGGCAGCAGCACCTGCAAGGAAACAGTGGCAGCAGGTGGGTTTGAGGCAATCGAATGCATAACTAGGTGTGGGGGGGGGCACAAAGTGGGGCCAGCAAAAAGCATTAGCAACAGTTACAGCACAAGGCCTGCCCACCCAGCGGAAGGAGGAAAATGGAGAATTGCAGACAGTGGCAGGGCCACTCGGTCGGGTGCCCACTGGGGGGGGGCTCTATAAAAAAAAAGGAGAGGGACCTTGTGGTTGATGTGCACAGTTGAACGTTGTGTCTTATTCCTCTGATTATAGTGGCATAGGAACAACATGGCACCCAAGTGAGCCCAGTTGTCCAGTGAGAAGTTGATGTAGGAGGCATCCAAATTGATGAGCCAGATGTTGGAACTGGTGGTAGTGGTGAAGCAGAGGGAGTTGGAGGAGGAGGTGCAGAAAAAGCAGAAGGAGTGACAAGGATGCACGGGCAGGGTAAAAGTGGGCAAGAGACCCACACCCCATGCCTATCCTCACACTCCTGCCCGCACCAGAGCTGGATGATGGGAGCCAGGATGGGGATAAGAAGGACATGGATCACTCAGACGAGAATGGCCTGAAAGAGTATTTAGAGGGGCTACTGGGGGATATGGGTAATACAGGGATTGGCAAGATGGAACAGGCCATACAGGCCTTGGAAAGCAAAGGGGCTGGGGTGGAGAAGGATTGGGGGGCCAAGACGGCAGCAAAAGAATTGTACGCTCCAGGCTGTTCGGTTGCGGACCATGTCCCGGTCTCAATCAAAGAAAAAAATCTGGAAGAGGGAGTACGTGGACATTTTTGGGCTGGTGAATGAGGACACGGCCATGAAGTATGAACAGAAGGAGTTATGAGGGAAGTCAGAAATGGTGGTGGCTAAGGCGGTGATGGGCCACAAAACGGAAGAAGTGAAGTATAAAGGGAAGACCATTGAAAATTGGCAAGGGGGCTTCATCATATACAGCAAGCTGGTGCTGGAGAAATAGCCAGAGCTCACCATCCCCCTACTGACGTACATGTCCATTATCAGGGACGCGTACAAGGCCAAGGTTGGGTATGGCTGGTTCAAGTATGATGAGGCATTCTGAAAGAGGATGGCAGCAAAAGGGGATCTGAGGTGGGACTGTACCCACTCAGAATTGTGGGCAAGGACTCTATTTGGGGAGATAGGGGACTGGGAGTGAACAAGCAAGGAAGGCTGAAACTTCTGTGGTGGGCAGGGCATGTTGGGGGTAAAACAAGGCCACCTGTATATGGGGCAATTGTAAGTTCCAGTACATTTGCTCCAAGTGCAGGGGTTTGCATCCAGTCTCCAGCTGCAGACAAGGGGCAGACAGAATGGGGTAGCACGAGGGGCAGTACCATGAACAGTCCTTTTGGGGGGCCCAAGGAGGACCGGGCTGGGGTTGGAGGAGGCCAAAGAAGACAACACTATGCTCCCGGAGGATGGCTTTAACAAGGCACACTGGGAAGGGCGATGGGGTTACATGCTGGCATGCATCCCCATCTCCTTGGCAGTGGCAGAGGAGTGGACCTCAGACTACCCAGACAGGGAGGAACTGGAGCTGCTCAGGGCTGGTTTCTGGGCAGGCTTCCCACTGGGGTTTCAAAGAGGGACAACAGGAATATGGGCTAAGAATCTAGGGTCGGTGAAGGGAAAGAGGAAATAGTGGGGGCAAAGATAGAGAAAGAAATCAGGGCAGGTAGCGTTGAGAGCCCATTGGGGCCCCCCGTGAGCATTTATGGGTCTTCCCTTTGGGTATCATCCCAGAAGGCAGCAGGGGAATTCTGCTTGATCCATCACTTATCCTACCCCGAGGGCTCATTGGTAAACAAGGGCATACCCGATCACCTTAGGGTGGTGTTGTATGCCTCGCTGGAACAAGTGATAGTGCTGATTAAGGCCAATGAGGGGGCATGGCTGGTGAAGATGGACATAGAATCAGCATTTTGGCCTTTACCTGTCTGGCCTGAGGATTGGGACCTTTTGGGTTTTCAGTTTCAAGGGGGCATGTATTTCGAGAAGGCCATGCCTATGGGGTGCTCGGTGGCGTGTTCTACCTTTGAAGAATTCAGCACATGGGTGCAGTGGGTATTAAGGGCCTGGTATGGACACAGGAGGGTAGTGCACTGCCTGGACAATTTCCCTCCTCATCGGGGAATCCAGAGCAGAAGTGCAGGGGATGTTGTGGGATTTCAAGGCAATGTGCCGACAAGTGGGTATACCATTGGCACAGGGCAAGACGTAGGGCCCCTCCCGTAAGTTGGAATTCCTGGGGATAGAGGTGGACACCAAGGAGGGCTGTTTTTGGCTTCTGGGGGACAAGGTAGCATGCCTTAGGGGCCTGCTAACCCAAGTGACGAGGCGGCAAAGGGTGCCGCTGGTACAAATACAGCAACTGCTGGGATACCTTAATTTGCCTGCAAGGCCATCAGCCCAGGAAGGGTGTCACAAGGAGGCTAGGAAGGGCACCGGGGAGGGCTAAGCTGCTGCACTACTAGGTGGATGTGTCCAGGGGCATGCGGGAGGACTTCCATGTATGGGAGGAGTTCCTTCGACAGCTACAATGGGGTGACATTCTGGCAGGAGGAATGGGAAAAGAATGTGGACTTGGAGCTGTTCACGGATGCCTCTGGCACCCTGGAAATGGGGCATACTTCCAAGGGGAATGGATGTCAGAGCCATGGCAAGCTTCATGGGAAAAAGGGGGGCACTGAAGGATATCATCTTTTTGGAGATCTTCCCGATATGGGTGGCTCTGGAGGTATGAGGTGATAGGATGCATGGGAAGTGCATCTTGTTTTGGTGTGATAATAAAGTGGTGGTGGAAGTCATTAATAGGCAAGAAAGGAGGACAGAGATGGTGGGAAGGCTGCTTAGGTGACTGGTTTTGTTGGGGCTGCAGTTGAACATATCATTCAAAGTGCAGCACATTGAGGGGCTGAAGAATGAAGTGGTTGACAGTCTTTCCCGTTTACAGCTTGACAGGTTTCGGGAGCTGAGGCCTCAGGCAGCACCACACAGGACCAGGATCCTGAACGAGATGTGGGAGGTTGGAGGGACACAGCCAGGGCGCTGTATCAGGGATCTTGGCCAGCTAACACATTGAGGGCATACAAGGCAGGATGGATGAAGTTTCAGGACTTCAGAAGGAAGTACGGGTGGGTTGGGGCTGAACCGACCCAGGAGGAGCAGGTGAGGAGGCTCATGGTGGAGAT
Source organism: Neoceratodus forsteri (assembly GCA_016271365.2). NCBI lineage: Eukaryota > Metazoa > Chordata > Ceratodontiformes > Ceratodontidae > Neoceratodus > Neoceratodus forsteri. The sequence goes on from CM028133.1 coordinate 69,029,824, forward strand.
GTGGGAAGAAGGGCTGGCCCATGCCACCATGGTAGTGCACTTAGCAGGCATCAGTTGGGTATGCCAAGACAGGGGCTGGCTCAATGTAGGGGCCAGCAGAATGATAAAACTCATGATACCTGGGTGATGGAGGGGTCAAGTGGCAAGGGTGGACAGGAGGCAACCCATAAGAGGGGAATTGCTGGAAAAGGTATTGGGGCAACCCAGGGGGTATGCACATTGGCCCAAGAGGGGGTACTATTCCAGGCTGTGTTTGCGGTTATGGCAGCAGGGGCATTCCAGGTGGGGGGTGGTTTCCACATGGAAGGCAGCTGCCAAGCAGGCTTTACAGCATGAGGACATCCTATGGGAACACAATGGGGTGGCCATTACTCTGACCAGGTCTAAGATGGACCAGGTGGGAAGGGGGACCCAGGTGTCACTGGTGAGGCAACCACAGTCCACCAGCTGCACTGTGAGTGCACTGGAGACATACGGGAGTTCTTGGGGGAGGGCTGGGGGAGTTCTGTTCCAATATGGGGGTGGCTCCCCGGTCACGGGGTTTCAGGTGGGGGCAGTACTCAAGAGGACACTGATATTCCTCAGAGAAGATCCAAGTAAATTTGCCCCACATTCTTTCCGGAATGGGGCAGGCATGGAGGCAGCAGAAAATGGGGCTACAGTGGTGGAGGTGCAGAAGGTGGGGCACTGGAAGTCCAGCTGCTATAGGCGGTATGTGAGGTAGTGACAACAGCAACTCACACTGTTTATTTTGTTTTCCATGGCAGGTTTCAAGAGGAAAATCTGGATAGTGGGGCATTCCTTTGTAAACTGGGCTGTAAAGTTTGCAGCTGCCACCTCCAGAAGAGCAGAGTTGAGATATAACACCAAGCACACCAGGGTGCTGTGGAAAGGCATTATGGGGATGAGGTGGGCACAGCTCATGCCTTTGATGGAGGATTTAAAATTGCAGTGGGGCACACCAGATTGCATTATTATACACCTGGGGGCAACGATTTGGGGGGGCCTGCCATGGAGGGCATTGGGGCAGAACATCATGGGGGATTTAGAAACTTTGAAGGGCTGGTGGCTGAGGGTGGCAATTGGCTGGTCTGATATCACATTACGGAGGGTTTGGAGGGGGGTGCAGGATGTCCAGCTGATCGAGAAGATCAGGAAGCGCTTGAATAGGAGGGTGTCCAGGGCAGTGATCGAAATGGGGGGAGTGCACCTGCAGAATAAGGACATTTCTTTTGACCAGCCTGTGGTGTACAGGTCAGATGGAGTCCACCTATCAGAGTTTGGCATGTGCCTATTCCTAAGGCCGAATGGGGAGCTAGTGAGCCAGCTAGCCAAAAAAGGTCTGAGATACTAGCCCACAAGGGGGGACCCCCTCAGTCTGTCACAAGCTGGAGAAGTGGCAGTGGAAGAAAGCAAAAAGGGGGAGCGGGGGGAAGGAAGAGGGAGGGGGTAGGATACATGGGCTGGTGGCAAGGAACCAAAATGTGGTGGTAAAGCGGGGCCGGAGATAGGTTCAGGCACCGGATTCAGAAGTGTCCGGTCCTGGAAGGTGAAAGCCCCTGTAAGTGGAACTGGCCTGGTTCTGGTGTGGAGGTGGGGAGCCGGATTCACAGCAGCTCTGAAAGTCAAGAATTGGAAGAAGGACCAGAAGAAGGATGGAGCCCAGAACCAGGAAGATTTAAAGAAATTTTGTGTAGATTTGAATTATGAATTTATGAAATCTATAGGTATAAATATATTCCTTGTGCTATAAATAAATTTGCCAAAAAGCAACCAGCAAGTAAACTGTTGTAATGTCCATCATTCCTGAGGGGATTCAGGGGACAATGGGGATTGCCACTAAAAGGCAAGCGAAGTTGTCCAATGATCCCTGATAGGAAGAGGCGGGGGATGAGCAAAGGGGACAGAAGAGGTGGAGCTGGTGATATCACCAGGACAAGAGAGTGTAATATGACAAGGGCATGCCAGAGCCCAAGGGATTGGCTGGGGGGTGGAGCCCAAAGGGGTCCTGACCAGGGGTCTGTAGGGGTATATTAGGCCAGGACTCAGACAGGACCCCCTCTTTGTTGGGAATTTTTCCCACCCTCCCACCCTTTTAAGGAAGGTGATGGAGTTTTGGATTGGCACAAAGGGAAGGCATTGAGGGCAAAGGAGTGCCCTGGAGCCCAGGGCATAGGACCAGTGTTTCACTGCAGGGAGGCACCATCGGGCCATGGGACTAAGTCAGAGTCCCCTGGTAGGGAGGGACAAGGATGCCCATGGGGAGTGGTAAGAAAGAAAAAGAGGGAAGCGGAGGAAGGAAGGAGGAGGGAGTAGGGTACATGGCTGGGGGCAAGGAACCCAGACATGGTGGTAAAGTGGGAAGGGGGATAGGTACAGGTGCTGGATTCAGAAGTGTCCCGGGCCTGGAGGGCAAAAGCCCGGGTAAGTGGAACCAGCCTGGTTCTGGTGTGGAGGAGTGGGGGCCGGATTCACAGTGTCAAGAATCGGAAGAAGGACCAGAAGAAGGACGGAGGCCCGTACCAGGAAGATTGAAAGAAATTTTGTGTCAATTTGAATTATGAATTTATGAAATCTATGGGTGTAAATATATTCCTTGTGCCATAAATAAATTTGCCGATGAGCAACCAGCAAGTAAATTGTTGTAATGTCCATCATTCCTGAGGGGGATTCAGGGGGCAAACTACACTTATGGAAAAAAAATCTAACAGCATTAGTGACATACTGATAAAGACAAGGAGCTTGAATAACAAAATGGATCAGCCTGAGGCCATAAATTCAATATGACAATTTGATATGATTACAGTAACCAAAACATGGTGGGATGGAATGTGCAACTGGGGCAAAATGTACGAGGACATATGCTTTTTTCTAAAGACAATCCTGAAAGGTGAGGTGGGGGAATTGCCATTTGCATAAATGAGAGTCTGAAATATGTGGAGCTAACATCCAAAAGAAAATTAAAAAAATGAAGATACAAACTGAAACTATATGTCTGAAGTTCACTGAAAGAACAATGGCACCTATGGTTACAGGATTATGTCACAGATTACCTGACTCCAAGCTTGATAGGACAACAGAAATTCTAACAGAAATAGAAACTGCAAGTTTAAATGGTAAACAAAATAGCTTCACAGAAGGCATAAATCTCGATGACATAAACTGGGGAATACAGCACACAGCATTGCAGGAAAAAAGTACTATTTACTATAGAACAATTTCAACTCGAACAACATGTAAACAACCCAACAAATGCTGAGTAAATAACAGATATCCTAATTACTTCAGAAAATATAAACATAACAGAATGTGATATTGGACCACCACTGTCTGACAGTGACCCCAGTGCTATATTATTCAATATAAATATGTAAAGACCAGTAATAAACAGCATTACAGAAATATTCTTACATAACAAGGCAGATATAAATAGCATAAACTATTAATGATATGCACTGCTAATTAATAAGGAAGTAAATGCCATGTGGGAAACCTTAAAAAAACAATACACAACATATGCACCACTCACATACAAAAAAAAAAAGGTGAAATAAAAAAAAAATAAAAAAAAATACTGCAACAAAAGACCAAAATGACGAACAAAATGGTCAAACATAAATAAACAAACAAACATAATAACAAAGCTTATGATAAATACTTGAAAAATCTACATAAATGCCTACTCAAGGAAAAAAGGACACAATTGAAAAAAGCAAAAAGGGACATGGAAGTAAACATAACTAGAAATGCAAATCAAATATTTAGGCTTTCTTCAGCTACATTATTTCATTAAGAACATCGACAATAAAATATCAGCCTAGTCTCTGATGGGAAATTTTTTTTTTAGTTGTTTTAACTAGGAGTAGCACACTAAGCTGAAAGCTTTTTTTACAGGTGCGGCCTGGGAGCAAAGGGAAGTTAAGTGACTTGCTCAGGGTCACACAGCACGTAAGGGGAAATTGTGGGATTTAAACCCAGGTCTGGTCTGCTGGATATCACTTGATGTGCAGCTCAGAGCCTTAAACCACTGCACTATACTGCCTCCCATATGCATATAGTTATAAAATAACTATAAACTATAAATAAGCCCGATGAGATGGCTGATATATCTAATGACCATTTTTGCAAAACATATGCAAAACAAACTCAGAATATAAATATAGGTGACAGTCATATTCTTCTGAAATAACAATCACTGAAGAAGCAGTTAAGGATATTATAAAAAGACTAAACAAGACTCATCACCAGGTCTGGACAATATAACTTGGAAAATGCTTCAACTAATTTTTGATAACATTATAGCACCTCTAAAATTATCTTTAAAATCTCAGTCAATACCAGAAACATCCCAGCAGAGTGAAAAAAAAACAAACAATGGGCAGGATATTCAAACTGTGCCCGGAAAGGGCTCAAGTGGCTGTACCATGTAACTGAGATGCGCTGGAGCACAAAAGGGTTATATTCAAATGGGATGTGCAATAGTGCATCCCGTCTGAATATAACAAGATATGTGTGAGGGGCAAATAGGGCTGCCGATGATGCAATGGTGCATCCCCCTACCAGGGCTGAATACCTGGAATGGGAATGCGCAGCGCACCTTGTGGATGCGCCGTGCACACATTCCACATATTCAGCCTGAAACATGCAAATGGGGACATTTGCACATCATTATGGCCCCATTTGCATGTCTGGGACATGATTGTACATGGCAGAATGCGCTGGGCACCCTGCATCTTCCGTAATGTACGTCAGCATCCCATGGCTTACCCTGGGTGTCTAGTGTCCCCCCCATCCATCATGATCATAAAATTAAAGACATTCCCTACCCTGGGTGTCTAGTGTTCCCCTCACCCAACCTGGATCATAAAATAAAAGACATCCCCATTTCTGGTAGTCTAGTGGCCCCCGCTCCCTTCCCTGACCCATGCCTGAATAATAAATAGTCCCTGAAACATCCTGGTGGTCCAGTGGTACCCCCATCCTGTACCCAAACCATGTCCCAGTGAGAATATTGCTATGTAATGCCCTGGTAGTCTAGTGGCCTTCCCTTCCTGATTGTAAAGTGGAATCCGATCCCAAGGCATCCCTGGTGGTCAAGTGGACCGCCCACCCACTGAGGAATCCCTGCTCCCCCATTCCAGCATGTCCAAGTGGTCGGCAGGCAGCACAACCCACCCAGACACTGACACAGCTGCCCACCAACTCAGCTGTCATTGAATGACAGCATACAGTACCCCTGTAAGGTCATTGGTAGACACTGTCGACCAATTGTAGCAGCAGAACTAATGCACTTGAAGGAAAGAAATAAACACAGGCAAATTAATACTTTGCAAGGATTTAATCCAGCAACTTAGAGGATGCTAATAACAGTCCCAGCGCTTCGACCATTAGGTCTTCCTCAGGGGGCATGTCTAATGACTGTCGACCAATTGGCTTGCAGTGTGCACTGTACACTTTCATTCACAACTTTGTGAATGACATGAAGTTGTGAATAAAGGTGTACAGTACATACTTCAAGCCCTGCCTCAGTTCATAAAGCCCTCCTGGATCTCAACCCCCCAGAAAAGTGGGAGCTGTGATGGGCTTGATGCCAAGCTCCTACACCTCTCTGCCTATTGCCTTGCCCATCTCCTCTCTGCTCAACCTATCATTCTCTCTTGCCTCAGTCCCAGATACCTGTAAGCATGCAACTGTCATTCCCATTCCAAAAGGCGGTGACTCCTCCTCTGCTGGAAATTTCCACCCAATCTCTCACCTCTGAACGTTATCCAAGCTTTAAGAACACATAGTTCTATCTCAACTCTCTCCTTTCCTCGGCTCCATCTCCTTTTTCACTCCTTCCAGTCTGGCTTTCACAAACATCATTCCACCACTTTCTTTCTTCTCACACTCACAGATTACATCCATTCTGGCATGGAACAAGACCTCCTTACTGCCACCATCTTTGTTGATCTAAAGCATTTGACATTGCCTCCCACCCTCTCTTCCTGGACAAAGTAAAATCAGAGGGGTCTATCTGACTCCGCAATCAGGTGGTTTAACTCCTACCCTGTAGGTAGATCTTAATCAGTGAGAATTTAAGACTCTCTCTCCCTGACACTAGGTCTGAAGAGTGTGGTCAATAATGGCGCGGTCCACAACAGCGCTGCATTGACAGCGCTCTCCATTACAGTGGCAGGACAGAATGTCACAACACCACGGAGTACCAACACACTGTCTGTGTTTATTTTTATGTAGGCTCTGCCCCCCACACCCTCCCATATGGGGTGCAGCCCCCACACCCCGCAAACTAAAAGATTCTCACTCTGGGGGGGTGGATCATGGGGAAAAACAAAATGTGTGGGACCATGGAATACTGTTTCCATGGCCCATTGTAAAAAAACAAGTCCTGCAACAAAGAACTAAAGGGATACCAGGATTAAAACCCTCATCTCCAACACCATTCTGCTGAGCTGCTTCATGCCTTAGTCCTCAGCTCCATGGGATCAGCTCAATCAACCTCCTCCATTCCTCTCCTCTTGGGCTTGGGGCTAGGGGGAAGGTTCAGCCTGCAGTCCAGCGCCGCTGTGAGCGACATCGTATGGGCACTCAGGGGGGGTCATCACCACTACTACTGCCACCGGGAGCGGCTTTTTATGGGCACCTAGGGGGGTGAACGGTGCTGCTACTGCCACCATGAACGGTGCTCTACAGGGGCAGGGGGGATCTGTCTTATACAACACTGCCTGGAGCAGCATGGCTTGGGCTGGGGTCAGGCAGGGATGGGGCGGTGGTTGCGCTGGGCACATTCCACTGGGGAATCACAGCCAGTGCTATGCAAATGGGGCCATAATGGCATGCTAATGGCCCCATTGCACCATGCATGCCTAATGGCCTCATTTGCATGCCCCTGGCTGTGAATAGCATTTTTGGGTGCAGGGCATCCTGAGATGCCCTGCTCCAATGGACTCACTGCCTGTCATGGGGGATGCTCTGGGTGCACCAGTGCTATTCAAAGAGGGTGTGTGCTGGGAGCATCTCCCTATGCTCCTCTGTGAATAGCCCAATTTGCACCCAGTGCATCTCCCCTGCTCCAGGGCAGTCGAGTTGCACTGGGCGCATCTCCTTTGTGAATCCTGCCCACTGTGTATTGTTGTATTGTTATTACTGTGCTTCTACTTGTTTGTACTTATCCCTTCCCCCTTCCCCCAGTCTGGATATGAGCTTCATGGCTCAGTATGTCTTTCTTGGTAAATCTCTTCTAAATAAATACATAAATAAAATAAGTTGACTTACAGACAGAACCCAATGTGTGACCTTGCATGGTTACAACTCAGGTAACAGGCAAGTATCCAGTGGAGTGCCACAAGGGTCAGTGTTGGGTCCTCATATAATTTTTTTACTGGAAATACATATGGGCAAGATGCCCATTTTCACAAGCGTCCAGTTATAACAAAAACATCAGTGGATATATATATGTATATACATATATATATATAATTACAGAGAATACAATTTTACAGAAATACACTTATAACATAGGTGGGTAAGTACAGGATTACAGAAAAATAAATTTTTTATAGATGTACACTACTTACATAAATACAAAGAAGTAGCATGTTAAGCATACAGAGATCATGTCAGAGCAAACATTAGGATATTTTATATCTGTGAATGACACTGAGTAAGTAAGAACCTCACTGTACATATGTACAGAATAACAGAACCTGACAGGAAGGGGAAGAGGTGAAAGGATGGGAAGAGATTAACGAAAGAGGAGAGACTAAAGTAAGGGAGGTAAGTTAAACAGAAGGGGTAGGGTGAAAGACAGGAAGGGGGAGAGATTAAAGTCAGGGAGGTGAGTTAAACAGAGAGGGGGAGGGGAGTGGTAGGCTATGTATCCTGGAAAGGAGTGGCTTTGAAACAGTTGCAAGCGGGTTTATTGAGTAAGTGCTTTTTCAGATTACTTGGTAATATAAGGTAGAAGAAGGCACTAGGCCCATCGAGTCTACCCTCCCACACATTGTGGGTTATGTATTATTTAGACCCAGAATTAGCTAATTCAGATTATTTTTAAAAGACGGGGCACTATTTGCATCAAATATGTAATGTGGAGGAAGCTTATTCCATAGCTTTAGAAACATAGAAACATAGAAGTTGATGGCAGAAGGAGACCACCAGGTCCATCTAGTCTGCCCATTATCTTCAAGCCTAGCCTTCTAACTGCCCTTGGGTTTGAGGGCTCTTTTGTATCTGTCCCAAGCATTCTTGAAACCTACCACTGTGCTTGCCTCCACCACCTCTGCTGGCGCGCTGTTCCAGGCATCCACCACTCTTTCTGTGAAGAAAAACTTCCTGGTGTTGGTGGAAAACTGCCCTCCTTGCAGCTGTAGATCATGTGCCCTGGTTCTGCTGCCCTTCTAAAATTGGAAGAGATCATATATTTGCACCTGGTTTGTGCCTTTTATGTATGTGAATGTTTTGATAATGTCACACCTCTCTCTTCTGTGATCCAGGGAATACATGTTCAGTTCTTTCAGTCTATCCCCATAGGACATCTCGTGCAGTTCCTGAATAATTTTTGTTGCCCTTCACTGCATCATTTCCACTGAGTCAATGTATTTTTTGAGGTGGGGCCTCCAGACCTGGATGCTGTACTCCAGGTGAGGCCTAACCAGTGATCTGTACAGTGGCAGGATCACCTCCCTCTTCCTGCTTGTGATTTCCCTCCCAATGCATCCCAGCATGCCGCTGGGCTTTAATGCTGCCTTCTTGCACTGTTTATCTACTTTCAAGTTGCCTGAGAAAATGATTCCTAAATTGTGCTCTTGGGTGGAGGCAGCTAGTTTTTTCCCTCCACGGTAATATGTCTTATTTGGATTTATTTTTCCTATGTGCATGACTTTGCACTTTTTGGCACTGAATCTCAACTGCTATGCTCCAGACCATTCTTCCAGTTTCTTGAGGTCAGCTTCCATCTTGTCCACTCCCTGCTGGGTGTCGACCCTGTTGCATATTTTGGTGTCATCCGCAAGCAGACACACCTTTCCCTGTAGTCCATTAGCTTTGTCCGATATGAAAATATTGAACAGCAGGGGCCCCAGTACTGAACCCTGGGGCACACCGCTGGTTACCCTACCTTCTGATGACAGTGCTCCATTTACTTGCACTTTCTGAGTTCTGCCCTGTAACTAGTTGTTAACCCATCTAACTACTTCTGATACAACTCCTGTATGGTCTAACTTCTTTACCAGCCTTCTGTGTGGAACTGAGTTGAAAACCATACTGAAGTCTAAGTTGACCACATCTACCACCCTGTCGTCATCTATAACCTTTGAAGAAGTCCACCCTCAGCACGACAAGTGTTTTCACTCATTTTTAATTTATTTTTTTCTTTTTTAAAGAAATGTATCTGAGGAGCAGTGGCAGGATTTTTAGGACAGTAAATTAATAAAAAGGGAACTAGGAGAGCTTCAGTAACAGACAAGTACTGGAATAGCAGTATAAGTGTAGTATAATGTGGGGAGTGGTGTAATGCAGTGGCTGCGAGGCAGCCATATTCAAGCAGACCTTCTGGATGCTGAGGTGCTGCCCTATCTGCATGCATCTCTCTGGACTGCAGGATGAGGTAGCCAGACTCAGAGAGGAAGTAAACTGGGTCAGGAGTACAATCACCCCTATCCAGAGACCACCCAGTCCAACACCGCTGCCACAAAGGATGCCAAGAACAAGGAGCACTTGGATGACAGTGGACTCAGGGAGGGTTAGGGTGGTCAGGCAGAGGCACATCCTAGATCCTATTCCACTCAAGAACTCATATGCCACACTGGAAAATGGGGACAACCAAATAGAGGTACCCAGAGAAGTGGAAGGAAAGGATGTGGAGGTTAGCCAAGGAGGTGACCTCAGTGGGGAGAACAGTGGACCCCAGAGGAAGAGGAAGTGAATCCTGTTGGGGGACTCCATCAGAAGAGGTATCCAGATAGGAACACAAGAGGGGGAGGACAGGGAGGTGAGGTGCCTACCAGGTGCCATGGCATGGAGGGATGGAAGGAAGATTCGGGGGATTACTGGGAAGGCAAGACAGGAGGGTGAGCTGGATGTCATTATCCACCTAGGTACTAATGACCTGGCAAATGGGGAGCCAAAGGAAGTTCAGGAAGAGTTTAGGAAATTGGGGAAGGGTCTCAAGCAAGTAGCTACTTCTGTCACCTTCTCGGAAGTACTACCTGGGAGAGGCATGGGAGAGCATAAGGGTGCATGCACCAGGAACTTTAACTCATGGTTGAAGAACTGGTGCTGTGAGGAAGGGTTTGGCTTCATTGGTGACTGGGGACCCACCTGGAGGGATGGAGGCTTGTTCAAGCCTGACAGCCTGCATCCATCCTGGAGGGGAATCCAAGCACTCAATAATAAATTTAAATGCTACATTGACAAGCATTTAAACTAACCAAGGTGGTGGCAGGCAAGCAAGGAGGGTACCTAATTGCCCACCCCCCACAGCTAGCAGTGGAACCAGTTAACTGGAGGAGTGGATATCTCTACAAAGCAGTGTGCAAAAGATGGAGATAAGTGCCCAAAAGGTGGATCAGCAGAAAAGGGGCAAAATTCAACAGAAGGGCAGACAGCAAGGAGAACCAGGGATAAAGGACAACCAGGGAAGGGGCTGGAGTAGAACAGCTAAGCAGTCTAGGGAGGTCAAATCATGGAAAGTCATGTGTGCCAATGCCAGGAGCCTTAGCAACAAGATGGAGGATCTGGAGGCTGTCATGGTGCAGTCAGAGCTGGACATTGTGGCCATCACAGAAACCTAGTGTAATGATAACCATGACTGGGAGATGTCAATACCTGGCTACAACATATTCAGAAGAGACAGGGCAGGTAGGAAGGGAGGAGGAGTGGCACTGTATGTGAAAAATGACATAAGGGCCACAGAGATCCAGGAGGAACAAAATGGGGGAGAAATACTGTGGGTTAAGCTGAAAAGGAAAATGGGGCCACCCATCCGCACAGTTGTGGTCTATAGACCACCAGCCCAGGAGGAAGAAACAGATAGGGAGCTGATGCCAGCCATCCAAAGCATGGCAGACACGGGTGAGGTAGTGCTGGTTGGAGACCTCAATATTCCAGACGTGGACTGGAGCATCCCAGCAGCAGCATCAACTAGGAGCAGATTTATCCTGGACTCCCTTCAGAGTGCCTTCCTCAAGCAACTGGTCATGGAACCAACTCTGCAGAAGGCAATACTGGATCTTGTGCTCGCAAACAGGGACAGTGTGATGGGGGTAACAGTGGGGGAGCACCTAGGGAACAGTGACCACCAGTCATTGTGGTTTGAAATCACAGAAGGAGCAGAATCAAACCACACAAAAACACGTATCCTAGATTTTAGGGGGACAGACTTTGGGAAAATGGGGAGATGCTTGAAAGAGGCATTAAGGAGAATGGGGCAGGAGTCAGGGGTTGAGGAACAGTGGGCAGTATTTAAAATGGGGATTACAAGAACAACAGAATTATGCATTAAGCAGGTTAGCAAGGGGAAAAGGAAGAGGAGGCCATTATGGTTTTCCAAGGAGGTAGCGGAGAAAGTGAAAGCCAAAAAGATTGCATTCAGGCAATACAAAAAGACACAGGCAGAAGGGGATAGGGAGAAGTACCAGGAGAAGCAAAGGGAGGCAGGGAGATCAGTAAGAGAAGCCAAAGTTCAGACAGAAGATCACATTGCAAAATCAGTGGGTAGAAGGGACAAAACCTTTTACAGGTACATAAGTGAAAAAAGAAAGGCAAAGGGAGGGATAGTGAGACTGAAGAGTGAGGATGGGGGCTGCATGGAGGATGACAACAGTAAAGCTGACATATTGAACAAGTATTTCTGCTCAGTCTTTACTGAGGAAAAGGAGGGTAATGGGTCTGAAAGGAGTACAAGGAGTGGCAATGGTGCAGAAATGGACACAAGTCCCTTTACACGAGAAAGGGACCTGAAGGAACTGGAAGTAATAAGAGTTGATAAAGCAATGGGGCCAGATGGGGTGCACCCCATGGTCCTTAAAGAACTAAGAGAGGTGGTGGCTAAACCTCTGGCAATCCTGTTTAGCTGATCCCTGGAAACAGGGGAGGTACCCAAAGACTGGAGGACAGCAGATGTAGTCCACTTATACAAAAGTGGGAACAAAGAGGAAGCGGGGAACTACAGACCAGTCAGCCTCACCTCAGTAGTGGGGAAGATCATGGAAGCACTACTGAAGGAGGGATTGGTGGAACATCTGGTTGTCAATGGACTGCAGGATCCAAGGCAGCATGGTTTCACCAGGGGGAGGACATGTCAGACCAACCTCATTGAATTTTTTGACTGGGTGACTAGGGAGGTGGATCAGGGGAGTACAGTGGACATGGCCTATCTGGACTTCAGCAAGGCCTTTGACACTGTGCCACATAGAAGACTATTACACAGACTGGGGAATATGGGTGTGGGTAGGGCAGTAGTGCAGTGGGTAGCTAACTGGCTGAGTGGCAGGACACAGAGGGTGGTGGTAAATGACTGTCACTCCACAGAGGGAAGAGTGACCAGTGGGGTACCACAGGGATCAGTGCTGGGACTGGTCCTATTCAACATCTTCATCAGTGACATTGCTCAGGACCTAGAAGGTAGAATTTCCCTGTTTGCTGATGACACAAAGCTCTGTAACAGAGTAGACACACCAGAGGGTGTAGACAGAATGAGAAGGGACCTGTAGAAACTAGAAGAATGGTCAGGGGTTTGACAGTTGAAATTCAATGCAAAGAAGTGCAAGATAATGCATATGGGGCACAAAAACCCTGGCACAATATATCAGTTGGGGGGTGAGGATATAGCATGCACCAAGCAGGAAAGGGATCTTGGGGTTATCATCTCTGATGACCTCAAGGTAGGGAAACAGTGTGACAAGGCAGCAGGTAAAGCAAATAGGATGCTGGGATGTATAGGCAGGGGCATCACCAGCAGGAAAAGGGAGGTCATAATTCCACTATACAAGACACTAGTGAGGCCCCACCTGGAGTACAGTGTACAGTTCTGGAGACCTTACCTAGGTAAGGACATAGACAGGGTAGAGAAGGTTCAGAGGAGGGCAACAAAGATGGTACATGGATTGCATCACAGGTCCAATGAGGACAGGTTGAAGGAACTGAATATATACTCCCTGGAGGAGAGGAGGGAGAGAGGGAATTTGATAGAGACATACAAGTATCTTACAGGGAGGAACAGGGAAGACACTATTTTTAAGCGAAAAAGATATTCCAGGACTAGAGGGCATGGGATGAATTGCAGGGAGGACGATTCAGAGGAAACGTGATGAAGAATTTCTTCACAGAACGGGTGGTGGATAAGTGGAACACCCTGCCAGGGAAGTGGTGGGGGCTGAAACAATCATGGGATTTAAGAATGCATGAGATAGACATAAAGGAATTCTGGAGGTCAAGTTTAAGGAGCAACAGACTTCTAGGAAAACATAAAGTAAACTTACAAGCTCAAATGGGCTGACACTGTCTATGTATCTATGTATCTATGTAACACAGTCAAAAATCTCAGTTAGATTTGACTGACATGACCTACACGCTGTGAAACCATGCTGATTAGAGTCCTGATGGCCGCTAACCTCCAGGAATCCCATGATCGTCTGTTTCAGTAGTGTCTTTATGGCCCTGATATTGAATAAATATTTCCTTTTATTGGTTGATGCCTTAAGTACTAACAATTGTTTATTGTGATATCTCAAGAAAGGTTTGGTAACATACTTAATGTCACATTCTACCATAAAGTTAGTGTAACCCCCACCCCCCACCAATTTGAGATTTGCTTCAATGTCTTCCTGGGCTCATCAATACCCACTGTTAAGCTGGTGTCCTGTCTCAGTGTAATTATGGTTATTTGCGTGAGCGTGCCATGCTGAGCCTCCGCGTCTGTCTCTTTAAGAGATTTGCTAATCTCTGCAAGTGAGTGGTCTGAGCTGGGGCCAAGTGATTTAGGGCTCATGACCAGCCAGCCACCACTCTGTTCTGCTCCACTCTGCATTCGATAATAGTGCAGAGAGAGCTTATATGAAAACTGTGCTTATTTATTTATTTATTTATTTATTTAAATTGCAGATTAATACCTTTGAGCCAGGAAGGCTCTTTTATGAAGGTTCCATGTCAAGTGGGTGAGAGACAAAATTTACATAAACAGATTACAGAACATTCAGAGTACACTAAAGTCCTCTAAAGCAGTAGGTAAGGCTAGGGGGGTGTTAGGGTGTCTCTAAAGCAGTAGGTAAGGCTAGGGGGGTGTTAGGGTGTATTAGTAGGGGTATCACAAGTCGTAAGAGGGAGGTAATAATCCCTCTGTACAAGACACGGTTAGGCCCCATCTGGAGTACTGCGTGCAGTATTGGAGGCCACACCTTCACAAGGACATTAACCAAATTGAGGCAGTCCAGAGAAGGCAACCAAAATGGTGCAGGGACTGCATCAGAAGACACATGAGGACAGATTAACGGAGTCAATATGTATACCCTTGAGCAAAGGAGGAGAGAGGTGATATGATTGAGGCATTCAAACACCTTAAGGGCATAAACAAGGTGAAAGAGTCTAACATGTTTAAATATAAGAAAAATAGCAGGACAAGAGGACACAGCATGAGATTAGAGGGAGGCCGATTAAGGGGGAATGGTGAAATTCTTTTCACAGAAAGGGTGGTGGATGCATGGAATGGCTTACCACAAGAAGTGGTGGCTATGAATACAGTGCAGGGCTTCAAACAGGCATGGGATAGGCATAAGGGAGCAATACAAATGACTATGAATAGATAGGCCACTGACAGAGCAAAGGCCGATGGCACATTTATAAGGTAGAAAAAGAAATGGGCAGACTGGATGGGCCTTGCGGTCCTTATCTGCCGTCAACTTCTATGTTTCTATGTTTCTATGTTTCTATGTTTCTATGTTCTATGTTTCTATGTTTCTACACAATTGGTTACAGGCTGTACAGGTAGCAAGTAAATATGCTAATAACAGTGTCAGAAGTGTTACAAGACATTGGAGTGCAATTTGACATTCTAAACTGGTCAAATTAAAAAGCAGGAAAAGGAGTCAATTAGATAAGAACCACATAGCAAGGTGGGAGCAGCCTGAGGGGGCTTTGTCATAGTAAAGGGAAATTGGGGTGAGGGGAAGAGCAGGGGTAGGTTGCAGCCCCCAAGAGGCTTTGTCAAGGAGGGGGTGGAGAGAAAGGAGTGGGGAGGAAGGAAGGGAGGAGGTAAGCAGAGGGGTGATAAGTTATGATGGTGATTAGGCATAGGCATTTATTAATTGCATTCTCATAGGTTCTTTTGGGGTAGAAGGGTTAGCAGTTCTCTTTTAAAGGGTCCAATTTTTGTGTGCTCCAGGGTGGTAGGAGGGAGTTCATTAAACCAGGTGGGCCCACGGTAGGAGGGAGAACGCTCTGCAAGGCTGGTTCTTTTGAAAGGTACATGGAGCACACCCTTAGCTGAGCTCCTGGTGACTTTTGAGGAGTTGGAGCACTGGAACAGAGCTGCGGTGAAGTAGGAGGTGAGTCCAAGGAGGGTTTTTTTGCCTATTAGGCAAGCCTGATACTTTGCTCTTTGGTGTAAGGGGAGCCAACCAGTAGAGGAGTAGAGGGCACAGGTATGGATTCAGTGTTTAGCCCTTAGGACCAGGCAGCAAGCCTTGTTAAGTAGTACTTTTACTCGATTTAGGGCTGAGTCTGTGGCAGCACTGTAGATGACGAGGGCATAGTCAACGACCGACAGACTGAAGCTTTGAGTGACTAGGCTTAGAGCTTCATTGGTCATGGCTTGCCTGTGCCTATAGAGGATTCCTAACTTAATTTTAGTGGATTTGACTACATGGTCCATATGGTGCACGAAGGAGAGGGTGTCATCAGTATGTACCCCAAGATATTTAAAGGTGACGACTTGTTCAATGCCATCCCCTTTCTGGCTATAGATAGTCAAGTGTTCACCATTCCTTTTGGCATATGGCAAAGTTAGGTGCATAACTGCTGTTTTTTTATAGTTTAGAAGGAGTCGGTTTTGGGTGAACCAGTTCTTGAGCATAGCAAAGCAATGCTGTAGGTTGTGTGCTATTTCTGATGTGTGGCTGCCAGGCACTGAGATAACTGCATCATCTGCATACAGCAGCATTTTAGCAGGGCGGGCTTTGGGAAGGGAGTTAATAAAGAGGCCAAAGAGAAGTGGCCCTAAGATCAAGCCTTGGGGAACCCTAAGGGTTACCTTTTTAAGTCTGGAGGTTACACCCCCTATCCTCACACACACACTGTGTCCTGTGTGAAAAGTAGCTGTTAAGCTAGGAGATGGAATCTACTGACAGTCCCAGGGTCCTCAGGTGTCTGAGCAGGATTTGGTGGTTGACTGTGTCGAAGGCTTTGGTGAGGTCTATAAATATAGACCCAACCGTTTTCCCCATGTCAAGGGCTTTGTAGATGTGAGAGGTAAAGTCAATTAAAGCTGTGATGGTGCTGTGTCCAATACAAAACCCATGCTGCTGCTGGCAGAGCAGATTGTACTTATTTAAGTATTCAGTTAGCTGGTCTGAAACAACCCTTTCTAACACTTTAGATAGAGGTGGTAGTATTGAGAGTATGATTTACTGTTTATATACTGTTATATTTGAAGTGGAGATGTTTGTTTTCCTTGCAGCTTATGCCTTTTAAATGGGAGCCACCATGTTAGGCTGGAAACTTCCAGTAATTGGACCAATAGGATGCAAGGGGCCTAAAATGGATCCTGGCCCAAGTGTTCTGTGGGAAGGAAAATCTGTAGTTTTGTAGTTTTTAGGCTGGTGCCAAATTAACCTGGAGTGGGAGCCCTAACTGTGACTGACATCTTCCTCGCCCAACCTGAATGCAGGATTTACAAGGGAAATGCCCAGTACTGCATGAGATACTGGATCAGTTAGAGTTGGAGGTTGAAGTGTGAACAGTTCTAGCCTTCAAACAGCTATTACCTGAAGGAACATAGGGGAATCAGCGGAAAGAGGACTACTTTTGACTTCCTGCCACAATTCTCCTGCCTTGGGACTGCCCATAGTAGAAGTCGGACATGTTCTGATTTGAGTTGAACTGTGGCAAAATGGAAAAAGAAGTTTTACCAGTGCTACCTGTGATTTGGACTGAAGATTTGCTCCTGTAAAGTGATTGACCCAGCTTGTGTGTGAGATGAATTGAGGATAGAGAGATTTGCTCAGTGAATTGGCTGAACTAGCAACCGGACTGTATCCGAACTTTACAGAGTTAGTGCTGTTTATTTGGAATGTGCTGAATGTGTTCTGTGGGTTGAGACCTGTTTGCCAATGGACAAACCTATTACTCCAGCTGGAGGCTTCACCAGCAGAAGACAACAAACTTTGCCAATCCGTTCATCCTGCCTGGGTTTTGCCAATCTGGCCCAGGCTGAGTATCCCGCATCAGAGCCTGCTTTGGCAAGAGATCAACTTTAGGGATCCAGCCCTTGCACAACAACAACTCAGAGGTTTCAGCCACCTGGAGGAAAGGCCATGAAGAGGAGGTGTGTCATGTTGGCCCTGTTTCCCCATGCTCATTGTTGAACACCATAAGGTCTCCATATGGCTTGCCTTTCATCGACAACCTGGTAGTGTGAGTACAATCAGGGTAGCTCCCTGCAAAGAGAGTTTAAAGCATCTGTAGTACCATCTAATTGCTTCAGTTTTCTGGGTTTACAAGGAACTGAGCTAACTGGCTCAGAATACAAATAATCTGGTTGTTTTGCATGTTAACTGCCTTTCTTTCCATCAAGGGCCCCAACATCAGATGCAACACCAGCCATCCCTGGGCAATGCCTCTGGCTAGTCAGACTTTCCATCCTGGGTAGCCAGTGTTGTGTGACTGTCATTCTGGGACTAAAAGTGCATGCCAATACTGAATCAAATGAGACTGTGAATCATTTGACTAAATTCACACCCCTTCCTTGTTCTTTACCACTAAATAATCCTGATTACCTGTTTTCACATTTAACCTGGCCAGTGTGCATATTATTAGTTGGGTTACAGCATTGAAAGTGTGCATCTGCTAACCTTATTTTACAGGGGGTCTCCAGAGAAGTTCCTGCAAGTCCAACCCTGGTGGTACATGTGAAGGGTGTATGCATATTATTATTTTTCTGTACTAACTGTAAAGTTATTCCTGTATCAGATATTGATCAATTAGGAGGGTTTGTGGGTGCTTATAGCTTCCCAGAGGGCTATAGCAGAACAGATAAACATCCCCAATACCATTACTCTGGGTGGAGGCACCTTATCACTGAACCCAGGCCCCTCAAACTTTGTCCAGACATACAGGCAGAGGTAGTAGCCCTTGGAATACTGCCACCTATGGGTTACATTAGTATCCTGTAGAATATTGTAGAGCAATAACAGATCAGCCCTGGTTCTTCTTATTCTTAGGTCATACAGGTTTAAATTCTACAGTTGATCCTGATAAGAAAGATCACTTAAATTTGGTTATGATTTTGGTGACTCTTCTCTGGACACTGTCAATCAAGATTTTATCCTTAGTTAAATTTCAGCTTCAACTTATAACTGAACCAACTCACATCAACAATAAAAATCCAATGAGAAGCATCCTCCTGGATGTGCTTCTTGTCAACAAACCTCACTACTTTTCACATGCCGGTATCCTCCCAGCTGATGTTAGTGACCACTGCATAATAGCTGGCATCAGAACCATCACCAAACCACTATCCACATCAAAGTTCTCTACCAAAAGATCCAGACGGAACTTTGACCCTATGGCTTACTTCAATGATCTAAAAACTCTTTGCTCTGGCAGAGTTTCTACCTAGCTAAATCAGTGAGTGACGCCCTATGATGTTTTGCATGAAATCATAGCCAGTGCCCTCACACCATGCCCTTTGATCAAAGCTCAATAAAAACAGGACCTGCCGTTGGTTTTCACCAGACCTGAAGAAAGCCTTACTCAAAAGAGACCAGCTGTGGAAAAAGGCCCAAAAATCACATGCTGATGCTGACTGGTGTCTCTTTAGGTCAGCTAGGAATGCCTGTATGAAAATGATCAGGGAAACTAAGGCCATTTTTTACCAAAATGAATTGTTCTCTGCATCCACCAACTCTACCAAATTCTGGTCCACTATAAAGGAATTGCCTGGACACTCACCTGGTAGTGTGCTACCATCCAAAATTACCATTACAATGTCACTGTCATGATAAATCTGAAATTCTCCAAGCTTTCAATAACCATTTTGCCACAGCAGGCATGGCATCTGGAGCATGCACCAGTAAGCAGTCTTCGTCACTGCTCAAAGCCCAGCCATCCGAACCAAATAACAAAAGTATGACTTTCTCCTTTTCCTCAATCAACATAAAAGAAGTTGAAGACCTGCTGCTATGGCTAGACACTAGAAAAAGTGCAGGAGCCGACTCATTCGACCCATACTTTCTGAAAATAGCTTATCACATACTTGCCGCACCTGTATCGCACTTATTCAACCTGTCTCTAGCCCAAGGCTCTCTCCCCACGGAATGGAAAACTGCTCATGTTATTCCTCTATTTAAAGCAGGGGACCCAAGCGACCCGAACAATTATAGGCCAATCTCCCTACTAC
The DNA here is from genome assembly GCA_016271365.2 of Neoceratodus forsteri. Classification (NCBI taxonomy): domain Eukaryota; kingdom Metazoa; phylum Chordata; order Ceratodontiformes; family Ceratodontidae; genus Neoceratodus; species Neoceratodus forsteri. The sequence goes on from CM028133.1 coordinate 69,049,436, forward strand.
CTATACTTTCGAAAATGCTGGAAAAAATTGTGGATACACAGTTGAGATCATTCCTAGACAACTCTGCATTGCTTAACCCCATGCAGTCCGGATTTAGAGCTAAGCACAGCACTATTATGGCACTGGCCAAAGTCACTAATGACTGGCAATGGGACCTCGACAAGAAAAAATTTGTTTGTGCAGTGTTTTTAGATCTCAGCAAGGCATTCAATACTGTCGACCACTGCCTACTTCTCTCCACTCTAAATACCATAGGCATGGACTCAATCTCACTGGATTGGTTCCAGGACTACCTCACTGATAGGCAGCAACAAATCAAGGCTGAAGGAGAACTTTCTCCACTCAAACCAATAAAAAGAGGAGTCCCTCAGGGATCCATATTGGGCCCCCTACTGTTCACTATCTATATTAACAACCTGGACTTAGGAATCAAGGAAGCCAGTATCCACTTGTTTGCTGATGATACAGTGCTCTACCTAAGTCGTGACTGTCCTGGAGCCGCATGCTCAGAACTTCAAACCGAATTCAATACGCTGCAGAACCAGCTCATCAACAAAAAGTTATTGCTAAATGCAAAAAAAACCAAGGCCATGCTGTTTTCACCATCCAGCTCTGGGGCCAAATCCGCGCCCGCTGGTACAGTTCCTCCTATAACCACCCTACTAGGTGAAAAGCTTGAATTGAATAGCTAAATTCAAATACCTGGGTATATGGCTGGATAAACCTCTCCTTTATGGAGCACCTAGAAGAATTGATGAAAAGTTAGGCAGAGGCTTGTCCTCTTTACAGAATTAAACATCTCCTGACAGCAGCCGCAAAAAGACAGCTTGTTCATTCTACATTCCTTTCATTAATCGTCTACGCTGACATTGTCTATGGCCAATGCTCCATCTCACACCTTGCAAAACTGGATGTACTGTACCACAGAGCCTTAAGATTCATAACTGGCCTCCCATCCTCCACACACCACTGCTCGTTATACGCTGCAGTAGGGTGGCCTTCTCTGCAATACAGATGGCATAGAAATGCAGCTCTCTGGACACTTCAAGCACTCACCAACAAACTCCCTGACTATATTGTTGCCTGCCTCCCCTTATGTCCACCAAGCAGCTATGCCATAAGAAGCCACTTGCTAATTTCCCTAAAAATTCCCAGGATCAGTAACCACTTTGGTAGGGCAGCTATAAGCCATGCTCTGCCCACACTCTGGAAAAGGATACAAGGTTTACTGAAACTTAGCTCTCCTGTCAGTATTGCCTTGTTTAGGACTCTTTATGACAAAACATTTGCCGAAATCTGTAAATGTTTCCATAGTACCTAACGGCCCTGATGGTGGTTCCTGCTCTAGCCTCACCATATGCAGCTACAAACCTAACCCCTCTCTTCCCTACCTAACTTGTTCAGCAGTCAGCTGCCATGCTTGCCCCGGAACCATGGGCACCTTTTTTTCCTCTATCTAATCCCTTATGCCACTCAAATAGTTGATACAGTTTTCATCATGGGCCCTTCTGAAGCCTTGGTCACCTCCCAGGCACTGAACCGGTTTCTGAGGGCTGTAATGCTAATAATTTGTACCTTTATATAGAGCCATGGATAAATGTGTAACTCTAAACTCTATGTCTATGAAGGTTGTATATACCACAATAATGTTATGTGATCCCATGTGAATACTTGGAATGTATATATTGCACCTACCACCTATTTGTAAGTTTGCTTTTTACATTTTGTATACTGCACCTTTAATCTATGTATGTATAACTGTCATTTGACAACAGCAGGTCCACCTTGTAAATGAGCTTGCTCAACGGTGATCGCCTGGATAAATAAAGATTTGATTGATTGATTGATTGATTAAATATGGTGCCCAAAAGGAACCAGCGTAATTGAAATGTGGCCTAATGTACAACTTGTATAGGGGTAGAATGCATGCTTCATGCCTAGAAATAAACGGCCACTTTATTGATGTCAGTAGTTTATTAGCTAATAGTGCAGTATGATGACAATGATCTGCCAGTGTTAATGAGCTACTGACCATGATTCCCAAGTCCTTCTCTTTTCTCATGGATTTCAGAGCTTTACCATTTAAACTATATTGCATATTGGGATTTTTAGCCCCCAAGTGCATTATCACACATTTATTCTCATTGAAAGACATTTTGTTTTCAAAGGCCCAATTTTCTAGCTAGTGAATGTTGGTTTTGAAACTAGAAATGTTTTCTATGGAATCAACTACCCTGCAGATGTTAGTATTGTCTGCATATTTGCTAATGTGGCCATTTATTCCATGGTGTAAATCTGAAATGAAAATACTAAAGAGAGCTGGCTGAAGTACAGATCCCTGGGGCACCCCACTAGTAACCTCTATGATGACAGAATAGGCATTTTTATGATTCTGACTGTCTGTGTTCTATTAGATAACCAAGTTTGGATCCATGATATAATTCTTGTGTCAATTCCCAATTTTAGCAATTTGTTGACAAGTATTTTGTGGGAAACTCTAGCAAATGCTTTTTTGAACTCAAGTGATAGGATATCAGTTGGAGTACCTAGATTCACATACCTGCTGAGCTTCTCATAAAGATGGATTAGGTTCATTTTGCATATTCTACCTGCAGTCAGTCCATGCTGTTTAGTGTCTGTTTTGTTATTCTCACCTAATCGTTTTTCTGTTCTATTTTTGAGAATTCTCTCCATACTTTTACAGATCACTGAAGTCAGGCTAATAGGATGGTAATTACCTGCATCTGTTTTGGTCCCTTTTTTTGTACATAGGAATAACTGAAGCATGTTTCTAATCCTTGGGGCTAACACCATATGCAGTAGGCATGATTTGTTATAAATTAATTTTAATGGAAGTGTGACAGATGAGGTCATAAATGCACTCTGCGAGTCAGGCCCTCTGCACCCACAGTGCCCAACCTCGAAGTGCAATATGTGAACAGCAGACAAACAGGGAAACCCGCCTGTCTGTTTTGGGTCCGAGCAACTACCAGTCTTGAGTCCTGGGGTCAAATATGAACCCTTTTTCGCTAGCATGCCCAGGTAACAGGTACAAATATCACACCCTCTTTGGGGAAAGCAGTGCAATACTTAACCCAGCAGGCAAACAACCTTGTTCACAATCTCCCTTCTGATTCAATTGAGATCTAGGTATTTTCTTACCTTGCTGCATATAGCGACACACTTTAAGCACTTTAACAGTTCTGTCAGAGTTATCAACACTTTCCCAGTATTCACACTCAAAATGAGAAAAAGGCTCAGCCAGGATTTCAAGGAAAACAGAGTTTACTAAAATTAAAAATAGTAAATCGAATAAAAAAACACAGAACATATAACATTAATGGTTAACTCATAAAAATAAATGGACAAGTATAAACAAACCGCCTTATACTGAGTAACTGATCCCACCCTAGTTTCAGTTGGTAAATAGTAATACTGAAATTACTTAATTTTGGTAGAAGTGTTTCCTAAGAGTCCAGAACACAAGGGTTTCTTGAACATCCAAACACAAGTATACCTTATTCTCTCAGCAACTTGACAATATCATGAGGGGAAAAGGGTCCCACCCAGCTTGTGAGGTCACAGCTCTGTGGTGATGCTGGCTGTGAGGTCAGTCTCATTCCTGCATACTGAATTAGTCGCATACCACTGCCCACTGCTAAACATTCCAATTAAAAAAATATATATGCTTTTTAATTAGTGAGCCTGACAGAGCAGACATTATGACAGGACAAAATATCTCTTTGATCTTCTGAAGAACATCCTGAAAGTCACTTCTCTTAGCTATGTGAAGGTTTTCTCAGGTCTCTGTCAGAATTTGCTTTCCTCCTGATAGGTCATAAAATGCAATATTTTATAACAGATGTCATCAGTTCAAAGCAGAGGCTGGTTTTATGAACTGTTATATCAGCTGATACAGACTTTGACAAGGCAGGTGTCAAAAGGAAGCTTCTAATTAGTTCATCCACTGGGTCAAGGACAGGGCAGATCCTTCCCTTCTCTCTGTTCAGATCCTATGTTCCATGATGCCTTGCTGTTTGGCCTGTTTTCTAAGCAGAAGTCTAAACATATATTTATATCAAAAATATAATACAAATAATAACAAGCAGATAGCTATCATCATAGACACAAATGAGTTCTTGATAAAATTATGGTTGATACCATCAGGCCTCAATGCAGTATTAGATTTAATTGTTTTAATGCTGATACCACCTCCTCTGCACTTATTTCTTTAAACATATTTTTATGATTGATGTTAATATTTGTTTTTTCTTAAACAAGAAAGACTGACCTGAAATATAGATACATAGATACATAGATACATAGACAGTGTCGGCAGATAAGGGCCTATGGCCCACCCAGTCTGCCCATTTGAGCTTGTAAGTTCAGTTTGTTTTCCTAGAAGTCTGTTGCCCCTTACCCCTGACCTCCAGAATTCCTTTATGTCTATCCCATGCATTCTTAAATCCCGTGATTGTTTCAGCCCCCACCACTTCCTCTGGCAGGGTGTTCCACTTGTCCACCACCTTTCTGTGAAGAAATTCTTTCTCATGTTTCTCTGAATCGTCCTCCCTCCAACTTCATCCCATGCCCTCTAGTTCTGGAACATCTTTTTGCTTAAAATAGTGTATTCCTGCACCCTGTTCCTCCCTGTAAGATACTTGTATGCCTCTATCATATCCCCTCTCTCCTCTCCTCCAGGGAGTACATGTTCAGTTCCTTCAACCTGTCTTCATAGGACTTGTGATGCAATCCATGTGCCATCTTTGTTGCCTCCTCTGAACCTTCTCTACCCTGTCTATGTCCTTACGTAGGTATGGTCTCCAGAACTGTACACTGTACTCCAGGTGGGGCCTCACTAGTGTCTTGTATAGCAGAATTATGACCTCCCTTTTCCTGCTGGTGGTGCCCTGCTTATACATCCCAGCATCCTATTTGCTTTACCTGCTGCCTTGTCACACTGTTTCCCTACCTTGAGGTCATCAGAGATGACAACCCCAAGATCCCTTTCCTGCTTGGTGCATGCTATATCCTCACCCCCCAACTGATATATTGTGCCAGGGTTTTTGTGCCCCATATGCATGATCTTGCACTTCTTTGCATTGAATTTCAACTGCCAAACCCCTGACCATTCTTCAAGTTTCTGCAGGTCGCTTCTCATTCTGTCTACACCCTCTGGTGTGTCTACTCTGTTACAGAGCTTTGTGTCATCAGCGAACAGTGAAATTCTGCCTTCTAGGTCCTGAGCAATGTCACTGATGAAGATGTTGAATAGAACCGGTCCCAGCACTGATCCCTGTGGTACCCCACTGGTCACTCTTCCCTCTGTGGAGTGACAGCCATTTACCACCACCCTCTGTGTCCTGCCACCCAGCCATATTTGGTAAATGTATCAGCAAGTTGTTTCCTGTCTGATACCTCATGATTATTTTCTACCAGCTTAGCAACACTGTTGTCTATTTGTTTATTGCCATTGATGTATGCATAAAATGCCTTTGGATTTTTGGCCATTGCTAATTTAAATTCTATTTTCTTCCTTTCCTTTTTGATTAGGTTCTTGTTTTTTTTCTTAATTCTGCTTTGTACTGATTTTTATTTGAAATACTGGGGCATTTTTTGAATTTTTTGAAAGCTTTTTCTTTAATATTTATCTGAAGTATAGTTTGGTCTGTCAACCATGAGGAGATTTTTCCTTTGTTATTATGTGATTTTTAATAGGAATATAAAGATTTTCCATTTCAAATATAACTGATTTAACCTTAAAGGAATTGATGGAGGGGCAAATTGCAAGGCTGGGCAGTAGGGTGTTGAAAGGTTTAGGGCCCTTGAAAGAGAGCAATCTCTGTCCCAGAGAGGTGTTGAAAACTGGGACCCTAAAGAGGAAGGAGGAATTGTTCCTTGTAGGTCAAGCAGGATCAGATCTTATGAAGAGAGAAGAGTCACTGGGAGGGAGGGAGGAGGTTGCTTAGAATTTTGTACATGAACATATGTGTCTTCCAGGCAAACCTGCCTTCTCATGAGAACCATTTGATGGATTCATAAAGAATACAGCTATGGGTGTGACAGGGGATCCTGATAACGAATCTGATTATGTTATTATAGATTGCACTTAGCTTAGGTAAATTTATGGAATTTGGTGTGGATGGAAAAAAAGGGACCCCAAGTCAAGTAGAAGGAGGAGCAACCTAAAGGCAAGCCAGGTTCTAGCCTCGAGGATGAGAAACTGATGCATCCTATAAAGAAACCCAAGTCCTTGGTGTATTTTGCTAATCAACTGGGTTATGTGTGGTCCAAAAGAGAGGTGTTCATCAACTGTTAGACTGAGAAATTTAAATTCATGGACTCAATCATTGTGATACCATCATTGTTCAGGAGTGTGAAGTCAGTATTTGAGGATTTCTGGGTGCCTAAGAAAATCATACATTTTGTTTTTTGGAGTTTAAAGACCATTCCAAGGGAGATAAATCAAGTGTGGAGACTGTAGAAATCCTTCTGAAGTTTGTAGAGGAGGGAGGTAGGGTTACTATCATTACAGTATAAGGTGGCAGCATCTGCTTAGAAGATGATTTTAGCATGTGAACATACTGTGAGGAAATTGTTAATAAAAAGAGAAACTAAGAGAGGCCCCAGGATTGACCCATGAGGATCCCATATTTAATGAGGTAGTTAGGGGAGGATTGGCTTTCAATAACCTTTTTGAGGTACCTAGGATAGAGGAAACTTCCAATCCAGTTTACTGTATTTGTGGAAGAAATAATAAATGCCAGTACTCCAAGCTTGTGACTGATGAAGAGGTCTTGTGTAACCCTAAGTGTTGGTCTGTTCTATATTGGTATGTGAACCATAAGTTTGATTATAATTATGTATAAGTGTAAATTTTGCATCTGTTTTTTTTCTAAGTAAAAAATAATTTCATTGCAAGCCTGGAGTGCTGGTATTTATTATTTCTTTGGCGTGTCATATTTTCCAGCCCCTGACCCTAGCTGTGAGCACCAGTCTGTTGACCTTTGTACTGTGCTTGTGGAGAAGTTCATTTGGGAGAGGGTTACTAGTAGCAGGTTATGGTCCACTGAGTCAAAGGCCACGGTTAAGTCCACAGAAATGGAGCCAGTCTATAGTCCATCATCCATGACCTTAGAAATGTCATTGGTGAACCTCATGAGGGTGGTTTTGGTGTTGCATTTTGCCCTAAAACCATGCTGAACCCCTGTGAGCATGTCATATTTATTTAAGTGCTCAGTGATTTGTGCATGGACTATTTTCTCCATGATTTTGGAGAGGGGGTAGAAGGGAGATGAGTCTATAGTTACTGATTTCCTGTTTGGAACCTCCTTTATACAGTGGCCTGATGGAGTAAATTTTCCATACTGCCGGTAAGGTCCAACTGACACTACAGAATATACAGAGGACCACAGCAGTTCTACTCTTAAGATTTTCATCATGGATTTAATAAAAGATTTAAACACATGTGGCCATATTTTCAACAGGCCCTTAGACTGATGCAAGGTGCATCAAACAACCACCTTGTGCCAAATTTAAGTGTACAAATACTGTGCCCTATATTTTGCAAGAAAAGCATTCTGTATTGCATAGTCCCCCAAAATGATGAAACAGGATTACTGCATCAAAAATATGATGCATGGGGTGAGAATGACACAAGCAGAGAATGACACAAGTTGAGTCAAAAATATGATGCATCAGTGAGATGGAGCAAAAATGTCACAAGCTGAATCAAACATACGAGCATGAGTGACATATGACATACAGTAGAACAGAAATGATGTAAGCTGAGTCAAAAATATGAGGCACAGAATGAAAAATGACACAAGCTGAGTCAAGCATTATGGCAGATGAAATGACATCTGGAAGCAAGCATTAGAATAGCTAAAATGCAGGACCCTTGCAGCAGAATGCCATGCATAGTACCACAGTTAGGTCTGCCTGTGTTCTGTGGTCCTGTATATATGTTCTAGTATCAGTTGGACCAGCTGGTCTAACAGTGTATGTCAACAGCTTCCACCTTAGCAAATCCAAAAAAGGGGAATGGTGCATCATATTTTTGATACAAGTCCCTCTTCAGCATGGCAAAATACATTTTTTATGCAAACCTGATGCAAGCTACTTTGGCACAAGCAGTTCTGCTTTTGACACAAGCAGAGTTAGAAAATTGGAACTGGTACAAGTTTTGGTGCAGCTTGCTCCTTGCATTATTCATCTCTGGTGTAAGCACCTTGCATCATCTTCTGACCTTCAAAAAGTGAGCCCATGGTGTATAAAATATGCCAATGATACTAAACTTGGCAGACAATGTACATCAATGTACTTGGAGGCAGTATAGCGCAATTAATTAAGGCTCTGAGCTGCAAACCTGGGGACCTGGGTTTGAATCCCACAGCCCCCCACTTGCATACTGTGTGACCCTGAGCAAGTCACTTAACTTCCTTGTTTTCCCAGGTCAAAGGAAGTGCAAAAGAAGAAGGAAACCACTTTGGTTCTCAAAACCAGCAGCAGAAAAGATCAGAGACAAAAGGCTGGCCTTCAGGAAATATAAAAGAACTCAGCGGGATGAAGACAGGGAGGCATACCAAACTTCCCTAAGGGAAGCAGGGAAGGCAGTAAGGCAGGCAAAGGCCCAAACTGAGGAAACACTAGCACAGACAGTAAAAGAAGGTGGCAAGGCTTTCTATAGATACATCAGTGAAAGGAGAAAGTCCAGAGAGGGTATCGCTAAGATCAAAGCAGATAAAGGGGCGTGTCAGGAGGAGGACCACATAAAAGCATCTATCCTAAATAGATACTTCTGCTCAGTATTTACTGAAGAGAAGGTAGGGCAGGGCCCACAGCTCTGCACCATGGACACGGGGGGGAGGTGTGCACTAGTCCCTTCACAAAAGAAAGGGTCCTACAAGAGCTAGATAATCTCAGGGTGAACAAGGCAATGGGACCTGATGGCATATATCCCAGGGTACTAAAGGAGCTAAAGGTGGAACTAGTAGAGCCATTATCAGAACTGTTTAGTGAGTCTCTGAGCACATGAGAGGTCCCAGAAGACTGGAGAAGGGCTCATGTGATCCTGCACCACAAGAGTGGTAGCAGGGAGGAGGCAGGGAACTACAGACCAGTTAGTCTTACCTCAGTAGTAAGTAAGGTTATAGAGGCACTCCTTAAGGAAAGGATCGTGCAGCACCTGGAATACATAGGAGCACAGGATACAAGGCAGCATGGGTTTACAAAAGGAAGGTCCTGTCAAACTAATCTCATAGATTTCTTTGACTGGGTAACCAGAGTGGTGGACCAAGAGGGAGCAATTGATGTTGCCTACCTTGACTTCAGCAATGCTTTCAATACCGTTCCACATAGAAGATTTATTAATAAGCTGGGTAGGCTCGGGTGGGTCAGAAGTTGGTCAACTAGGTGGCAAACTAGTTGATGGGCAGAAAACAGAGAGTGGTGGTAAATGGTATACAGTCAGAAGAGATGCAAGTCACAAGTGGGGTACCTCAGGGATCAGTCCTGGGGCCAGTCCTCTTCAATATCTTCATCAGTGACATTGCAGATAGACTAGTGGGTAAGGTTTGTCTGTTTGCAGGTGACACCAAGATCTGCAACAGAGTAGATAATCCAGATGGGGTGGGCAGAATGAGAAGAGATCTGGATAAACTAGCAAAATGGTTGGAAGAGTGGCAACTGGGGTTTAATGCAAAGAAGTGCAAGATTATGCACATAGGGAAGAGAAACCCTGAAGCCACCTATAGGCTGGGAGGGGAGTTGCTGGCAGTCACAAGGGAAGAAAGAGACTTGGGAATCATCATCACCGACGACCTGAAATCATCCAAGCAGACCACTAAAGTAGCAGGTAAGGCTAGGGGGATGTTGGGGTGTATTAGTAGGGGTATCACAAGTCGGAAGAGGGAGGTAATAATCCCTCTTTACAAGACACTGGTTAGGCCCCATCTGGAGAACTGCATGCAGTACTGGGGGCCACACCTTCACAAGGACATTAACCAAACTGAGGCAGTCCAGAGAAGGGCAACCAGAATGGTGCATGGACTGCATCAGAAAACATATGAGGACAGATTGACAGAGCTCAATATGTATACCCTAGAGCAAAGGAGGGGGAGAGAGGTGATATGATCGAAACATTCAAACACCTTACGGGCATTAACAAGGTGAAAAGAGTCTAACATGTTTCAATATAAGAAACATAGCAGGACAAGAGGACACAGCATGAGATAAGAGGGAGCCCTTTTAAGGGGTAATGTGAGGAAGTTCTTTTTTACAGAAAGGGTGCTGGATGCATGGAACGGCCTACCTCAGGAAGTGGTGGATATGAATACAGTGCAGGGCTTCAAACAGGTATGGGATAGGCATAAGGGAGCAACACAGATGAGTATGACTAGATAGGCCATTGACAGAGCAAAGGCCGATGGCACATTTATAAGGTAGAAAAAGAAATGGGCAGACTGGATGGGCCTTGCGGTCCTTATCTGCCATCAACGTCTATGTTTCTGTGTTAAGCTTTCAACTTAGTGAACAAAAACTAACACCAGATTAACTAGATACATTTACACCTAGGAAACACAATAGAAAATGCATTTAATATAAATAAGTGCAAAGTGATACATCTGGTGGGAAAATGAACAATAACAACACCTATTTTCTCTGTGGCACCACACGATCACCCACCACCAACACACACAACCTTGGAATAACAATCATCAGCAACTCTGAGCAAACCCAGCAAACTACAAAAGATATTACAATGGCTAACAGAGTGATATGGGCAATGAAAAGAAATAGTAAGTCTAGGGACGTAACTGTCTTCATTCCTTTATACAGTGCTTATGTTTGTCCACACCTGGATTATTCTGCACCAGTATGGTACCTTATAATAGGAGAGACATAAAACTAATAGAAAATGTAGAAAGGAGAGCAACCAAAGCTATATATATAAGCTTATATATAAGTAGGAAATGAAAACATAAGTTCCCAGGAGAACAAAAGATTGTGGAAACCATGGGAGAGGGTGAAAATGAAAGCTAGGGGGAGGTAATGCTGACATGGTGTGGGATGGCAGACTGGATGGGCCACTGTGGTCCTTTTCTGCTGTCAGATTTCTATGCTTCTTTACACAGCTTTAAAGATAAAACACATCCAACAAAACCGAGTGAACTAAATTTGATGATATTAGAACAGAGACAAATGAGAGGGGCTTTATTAACTTTATATCATTTGATGCAAAATCCACACTTAAGGAGGCCACCCCTTACAATTAACCAGATGTAATTTCAAAAAAATTTAAATAAAACATCTTTTCACTCAAAACAATAAAAAAAAAAAAAACAGAAAGACAATATTTATTTCACTCAGTGCATTATAAATCCATGGAACTCCCTACCACTGGACATAATAATAAGTAAAGGAAAAACTATATTAAAAAAAATGAACAGATTCCTAACAAATGGTGTGACATTGACATACTACAATTAACATGTGGAAAATTATGGGCTACCTACAGCACCGGTTCCTATCACTTCCTAGTATGACTCCCAGTATGACGTTAGTAGAATAAAGTCCACCCATAGAATTAAGGATGTGTGGAACAACACTGTTCAGGTAAAATCTTTGCCATGACCAATTGAACCCCATAGGAGTCAGAGAATCTAAACACACACTCAAAACAAAAAAACCAAAACATATGAAGAAGATCCGTTTCCTGGAATAAACACTATAGGATTAAGAATGTCTAAAACAAACTGAGACAAAAGCTGCTCTGGAACTCCTTCACAAGGGTGATATGAACCCCACAGGTCTACGAATTTCTGGAACACACTTTGACAAAGGCATATCTGGTAGATTTGATACTAGAACCATTTCATGGGAGAAAGAAAATCATTAACACACTAAGATAAATGCAGATCTGTTAAGTTTCCTTCCTACTAAAAAATGACCCTCCCCAAATTTTAAGCTCTTCTTGAACACAGTCAGTCAAATGCAGTACTGATTTCCTTTACTAGGACCAAATGGACTCCAGGAAAGAAGGAAGTCGGTAAATTTATTCAAAGGCAGTTCTTGTATGCCATTTACTAGGCACTAATGAACCACATAGGACTCAGCCCTTCTGTAACACATTGTTATTTATTTTTAATTTAATTTATTTATTTAACAGACTTTTGGATTACAACATTTGAGTCAGAGACTCATTTACAAAGGCTCTGCATTAAAAAAAAACATAAACACAATACATACAGACATAGAATGGCAGCTAAAGGTCACAGTTGTTTCAGTTATACAATACTGCAGAATCAAGATCAGCTGTACATTGCATTGAGCGTGTTACAGAGAGCTGTATTTTACCGTTTTCAAGAGAACAATAAGGAGGAGGCAAGGGTCATTTTGTAGTAGCCCGATTTGGCCTGTTTTATGGCCCAAATGCATCTGTTATGAGCCACTTTATAGGCTTGCCTGTCTGCCTGCATGCCGGATGCAACTGCTTTATGCTAGAGATCATCTCTGTACTTTAGCTGTTGGAGCAGCGCAGGCGTGACCCAGGGGGCATTACGTTTCTTGGATTGCACTTTTGCTAGCGGGACATAGCTGTCACATGCTTTATTAAAAGAACAGGTAAAATAATCAAGGGCTTCATCTATAGTAGGGGCCCAGGAGATGGGGGACCAGTCCCACTGCAATATGTATTTTCTTAGTTTTGTGAGATGTCTGGGTCAGAGATGATGCCAGGTAATATAGTTTGGTTTGGGTTTGTGTTGAAGACATGACCAGGAAAAAAGGATGGGTGAGTGATTGCTGGGGAGACCGGAAGGACCACCAGGTCAGAGATTCTGTGGGGATGGTTGGTGAGGAGAAGGTCCATCAGGGTGCTAGAGCCATTAGTGGGGTTCACTCTGGTAGGTTGGCTAGCCAGCTGGGTCAAGTCCAATGCAGCGAAGGTGTCCTTAGTGTGGGAAGCCAAACTGGCAAGCCAGTTCACAATAAAGTCTCCAACTCTGATGTGTTCCATTTTGGGGGAGAAGCTGGGGATGTAGTTAGCAAAGGATTGTATAGCAGGAGCTTGGTTTCCTGGGAGGGACATATGTGACAGTGTGGCAGTAAGAATTACAGGGACTCTGGAGGGATCTAGAGTAAGTTTTAACAATAAGGCTTGGGCACCATGGTCTACTAGAGGTATTGGAAGGGCATGGCATATCATGGAGTCATGGACGTACACAGTACACCCCCCCACCATGTTTGCCCACTGTCGGCTCTGTGAAGGGTGAAGCCAGGAAGGGCGACCAAAGAGTCAGGTGTTTTTTTTGGAGAGCCAGGTTTCTGTGAGGGCTAGCACATCTGGCTGATGTTGCAGTATCCAGCAATGGAGACCTGTTATCCTTTAGGGTAAGCTGCAGATGTTCATTGCAGCTATTCTAAGCCTGTGGTGTGATAGGCTAGGGCTGAGCAAGACAGGGCCCGGGTTAGGATGAACATTTCCTGAAATCAGTAGGAGTATGGCAAGGACTCTGAGGAGAGCAAAAGATCGTTGCTTTGTTGTCAAGAATAGCTGCTGCCTAGTTATAGAGTGGGTAGTACATGGGATGGCCCGGGGGTTCTATGTGATAATGGCAAGCGCCTAACGATGACTTACATTATCGCGATGTCAGGGTGGCAAAAACAATTTGCCACCCTGACATCCTCAGTGCGCAGAAGAATGGTGCTGGGGATTTAAATCCTTTTCTTTCTGAGGGGGGCTGCACCTCTTCACACCCCCCCATGCAAGGGGCTTTGCCGCCACCCCCCAACTCCAGTGGGGTGCATGTTGGGAGGGCAAAAGTAAAAAAAAAAACAAGTTTAGGGCTGGGTGCAACAAAAACACAGTAGCGCCCGGACCCAGACCAGAACCCGGAATCCTACAGACCGAAAGTGGAAGCCAACCCCTGACACCATGGTGCAGCTCAGCAGCTGACCACAGCACCACTCCCTACATCCCCTCCACCCCCTCTCAGGCCATGCTCACCATGCTCACTCCCCCTCTAGTGCGTGTATACATATAATGACATCCTGTCGCTAGGGTCACCCACTCCACCACATCTGGTCGCCCTCTTTGGCCCCTCACCTTTTGGGCTATCGCCAACATTGCATCGCCATTTCAGATGGTGCCGTGATTCAGGCGCCCACCTCATGTGCTACCTGGCCAGGATGATAAGGGTTGGAAAGCATAGGAATGAGATCTGGCATGGAGGTTGATGGTGGCGCATGACTGCAGGGAGATATGTGGGGGGAATGGGGGATGCATGACAGGCAGTGGCAGTGTGGGTGGCAGTCGGTAATGGTTCATGGGGGTGGGAGGTGTGGGAAGAAGACCCTTCAGACCAATGTAGTGCTAGTAGATCCATTACCAAGGCCAAATAGAGCTAAACAGTTTGGGAACATACTTGGATGGGGTAGTTCTGTTGAGTCTTTTAGTAAGACTAAATAAATTCCATATGGCAAAGCAATTAAGGTACATATTCCAACAAAGTTAGTTCTGTTAAGTCTAGGTCCACCCCCCCCCCACACACACACACACACACACAGGACTAAGCATATTTAGAACACAATCAAACAAACATAGTTCTGGAAGGTTGTTTAGTCAAACCAGAGTTACCACATAGGGCTAAAAATTTCTGAAACAAACTTTGACAAAAGCAGTCCTGAAAGCTTCTTTACTGGGATGAAATGAACCTCATAGTATTAAGAACATGAGGAACATGCTTGGTCAAAGACAGGTCTGGTAGATCCATTATTAAGATTAAATAGACCTATAGTCTTAAGTACTTCTAGGACTTTCTCAGAGAAATGCAGTTCTGTTAGGTTCTAAAACAGGACTAATTGAACCCCATATGGGAAAGCAATTAATGAACTTATCCAGACAAAAATTTCTGGTTGACCTTTTCTTAGGATCAAATTAATTTCACAGGAGTAAACACTTCTTAAAACACTCATGAAAATAATGTTTTATATATCATCCACAAGTACCAATTAAATCAGTTGTTTGGAACACCATCAGACAAATGCAGTTCTGGAAGCTCCTTTAGTAGGCTCAAATAAACTTGTTCATGTTAAGCAATTCACAACAAAGGTAATTCAGATAGGTCATTTACTGAGGCAGAATGAATTTTCTAGGACTAAACATTTCTAAACCACCCTTGGACAAAGGTTGTTCTGATAGGTCTTTCAGTAGCGCCAAATGAATGATAAGATAGTATGAACTTCTAAAATATACTAGAATAAAGGCAGTTCTGAGAGTCCTTTTACTAACACCAAATCAGCTCCTTAAGATTAAGCACTCACATACTGTAGTTACATAGTTACATAGTAGTTGTCAGCAGAAAAAGATCTCCTGGTCACTTAGAGGGGACAAAGCAAAGCAGCTCCTTTTAGAACAGTGTGTAGACATTCATATTTCCGCCTTCCATAATATATCTGTCTAGACACTTTTTAAATTTACCTTTGCCTGTATTCAGTATATTTTTTTCTGGTAATCTATTCCAGAAGTTGTCTGCCCTTTGTGTAAAATAGTAGTTTCTTTTTCTGTCTTAAAGTGCCCTTGTTTTCCTCGTAATGCATGACCCCTTACAGAAAATTGATCAGACTTATATTCTATATTCAATTCCGACATCAGAATGTCATCATTCATAACAGTCTAATAAAGGAGTATGTCACCTCACTGCCTTCTTAGTTCAAGTCTGTACAGGTCTACATTCGATAACCTTTCCTTGAATGTTCTATCTTACACCCTTTTGATGTTTTCTTGTGAATCTATATTGAGCAGATTCTATTTTAAGTATGTCCTTTTTGTTGTATGGGCTGCACAATTGACTGCCATAGTCCAGTTGCAATCTGACATAAGAAAGATATAGAGACATAAGAACCTCCTGAGGTTTACTATTTATATTTCTTTTCATTTAGCTCAGTGTTCTATTGGCTCTAGCTATTATAGTAGTTCAGTGTTCTTTGATGTTCAAGTTGTTATCTGTCATAACACCGAGGTCTTTGCCTACATTTTTTTTCTTGCAAAATTTAATTACATATTGTATAATTGTGGTGCAGATTTTTTTCTGTCTGTCTAGTCTGCCCTTATTACAGTTTAGTTTCTACATGCTTACTTCAGCCCCTGTCCCCCCATGACCCTACTTCCCCCCTTCCTGACTTCACTAGTCCTCTGTGCCTATCCCATGTGTGCTTGAATGCTTCTACGGTAGTTGCTTCCACCACTGCTGCTGGTCAGGTGGCTTTGTACCCCCCCCGCGGGGCATATGCAGAAAAAAGAATTGAAGTCCAGAATATTGGCAGCAGATGGAGAGGGGAAAGCAGTGAATTCTGGGACACACAAAACAGACAACTGGGGAGGGGGAAGCAGGAGAGTGGAGTGAGAAAGAAGCAGGAGAGCAGAAGTGGGAGGATAGGAAGCAAAACATGGAAGGCCATGGTATCTAATGCCCACAGTCTTGGGAAATAAAATCTCAGGCCTGGAGACCTTGATAGTAGAGTCAGACCTGGATATAGTAGCAATAACTGAGACATGGCACACTGTTAATCATGGGTGGGACAAAAATGTACCAGATTATGCTCTGTTCAAAAGGGATAGGAGGCAAAAAAGGAGGGAGAATTGCCCTGTACATCAAAGAAGACAGAAATGCAACAGAGGTGCATGGGGGAAGCTGAGGCACTGTAGGTCACCCTTGAACCTAGCAATGGCACAGCAATACAGGAGTGATCTACAGGCCTCCAGCACAGGGGGAGGAAGTGGACAGATAGCTAGTGGATGAAATGGCAAGGAAAGATGAAGTTCTGCTGCTGGGGGATTTTAACATGTCAGACATAGACTGGACAACCCAGGCAGCTGCTTCAGCCAGAAACAGAAGCATCCTAGATTCCCTACAGGGTGCAGGTCTCAGGCAGCTTGTGCTTGATTCCACCAGAGAAAAGACAGTTCTACACCTGATCCTAACCAACAGGGACAAAATCACAGATGTCAGCATGGAGGGGCAACTGGGAGTCAGCAACCACTACATAGTGTGGTTTAGCATGCAGAGAAGTACTCAGTCAAGTTACACGAGGACAAGCGCAGTAGTTTAAGGCTCTGATCTACAAACCTGGAGACCTGAGTTTGAATCCCACAACCCCCACTTGCATACTGTGTGACCCTGAGCAAGTCACTTAATTTACTTGTGCTCCCAGGT
Source organism: Neoceratodus forsteri (assembly GCA_016271365.2). Taxonomy (NCBI): domain Eukaryota; kingdom Metazoa; phylum Chordata; order Ceratodontiformes; family Ceratodontidae; genus Neoceratodus; species Neoceratodus forsteri. The sequence continues at coordinate 69,066,652 of CM028133.1, forward strand.
CACACCTGTGAAAAAGCTTTCAGCTTAGTGTGTCTCTCTTGGGTTAAAAAAAAGTTTTAGATTTCAAGTAGTCAGGCTTTGTTGAAATGGGGAGATGCATCACAATAGCCCTGGAAAAGAAGGATGAAGGAGTGGGGGTGGAAGAGCAGTGAGGGCACATAAAAGGAGCCATAGTGGAAGTGACAAACCAATGGATCAGATTAGTTTCCAAAGGCAAGAAAAGGAGGAAGCCATTATGATTCTCAAAAGAGGTAGCAGATGCAGTAAGGTCTAAAAGGGCAGCCGTCGGGAAATATAAGGAGACCCAAAGGGAGGAAGACAGGGACGGGTACCTAAAGTGTCTATGGGAAGTGGGAAAGACTATTTGTAGATCAAAGGTGCAAACTGAGGGAGGATTAGTGCAGATGATAAATGAAGGGGACAAGTAATTCTATAGGTACATCAGTGAAAGAAGATAAACCAGTGGGTATTGTAATGCCGAAAGGGGATGAAGTGGAGTGTAAGGAGGGATACCTGGAAAAAACAGAACTATTGAATAAATACTTCTGTTCAGTATTCACAGAAGAGGGGAGGGTCAGGGACAACAGCTGAGCAACAGATGCAGGGGGGGGGAGTTGACACCAGTCCATGGAGAGAGTCCTGGAGGAGCTCATAAAACTGAACGTGGACAGGGCGATGCGGCCAGATGGCATACACTCGAGGGTATTAATGGAACTATGAAAAGAGATGGCAGCACCTCTGGCAACCCTTTTTACAGAGTCATTCAACACAGGAGTGGTTCCATAGGACTGAAGGAGGCCACATGTGTTCCCTCTACACAAATCCAGCAGTAGGGAGGAGGTGGGGAACTATTGGCTGGTCAGCCTCACCTCGGAAGTGGGGAAGATCATGGAGACATTGCTTAAAGAACAAATCATGGGGCATCTGGAATACAATGGGGCCCATGATCTGAGGCAACATAGATTCACAGCAGGGAGATTTAATCAAATGAAAGTAATAGATTTCTTTGACTGGGTGATGAAGGAAGTAAATCAGGTGGGGGATGGTGGATGTCACCTACCTGTATTTCAGCAAGGTATTTGACACCGTCTCACATAAGAGGCTGGTTAACAAGATGGGAAGTCTGGGCATGGGGCACAGTGTGGTGGTAAACTGAGTTAGGAACTAGCTAATGGACAAGGGGACAGAGGGTGGTAGTAAATTGGATTCAATCTGGGGAGTGGGGAGTAACCAGTGGGGTGCCTCAGGAATCAGTCCTGGGGCCAGTCCTGTTCAATATCTTCATTAGTGATATTGCAGAAGGACTGGAGGAAAAGGTCTGCCTGTTTGCAGATGACACCAAGATCTGCAGCAGGGTGGATACTCTTGACAGATTGGAAAAAATGAAGAGGGACTTGAGGAAACTACAACAATAGTCTGCGGTGTGGCAACTGAGGTTTAATTCAAAGAAGTGCAACATTATGCAGGTGGGACAAAGGAACCCTGGGGTGAGCTACAGGATTGGGGAGGAGGTGGTGGAAGTTGTTGATGATCACCAAGGAAGAAGGAGACCTAGGGGTTATTATTTTGGATGACCTGAAAGTTTCAAAGCAGAGTGTTAAGGTTGAAGGAAGAGCCAGCGGCATGCTGGGGTGCATAGGTAGGGGTGTCACTAGTTGAAAGTGAAGGTGGTGATACCTTTGTATAAAAACACTAGTCAGGCCTCACCTGGAGTACTGCATGCAGTTCTGGAGGCTGCATCTGTGATTATAGCTGTCTGCTTGTTATTATCTGAATTACATTTTTGATATAAATATATGTTTTAGACTTCTGCTTAGAAAACAGGCCAAGCAGAAAAGCATCATGGAATATGGGGTTTGAACAGAAAAAAAGGGTCTGTCCTTTTCCCTGACCTAGTGGATAAACTAAGAGCTTCCTTCTGACACCTACCTGTCAGAAGCCTGTAGTAGCAGCTATACAGCAGGTTGTAAAACAACTACTGTTTTGCACCTAGGAAACGGGCCATAACAGACTGCATTTTATGACCTATCAGGAGGAAAGCAAACTCTCACAGTTACTTGTGAAAATCTTCACATAGCTAAGAGAAGTGTCTTTCAGGATGCTCTTCTGAAGATCAAAGGGGTAATTCTGATCTGTCATAATTCATGCTCTGTGGCTCATTAATTAGGAAGAATGTATATGTTTTTAAGTGCAATGTGTAGCAGTGTGCAGATGTATGTGACTAATTCAGTATGTAAGAATGACAGTGACCTCACAGCCAGCATCACCTCAGAGCTGTGACCTCACAAGCTGAGTGGGACCCTTTCCCCTCATGATATTGTCAAGTCTGAGGGAACACTGTACTCTTTTACTTTTGGACTCCTGAAAGAACACACTCTTGTTCCAACCTTGCAAGACTTAACACACTTGTGTTCTGGACTTAAGAATCACTTCTACCAAAACTAGATAATTTCAGCACCACTATTTAGCAACTAAAAAAGGGGTAGGATTAAGTACTCAGTATAAGGCAGTTTGTTTGTAATTGTCCATTAAAATTTTTATGATTGTACCATTAATGTTATATGTTCTGTGTTTTGTATTTTAGTTGCTATTTTTAATTTTAGTAAACTCTGTTTTCCTTGAAATCCTGCCTGAGCCATTTTCTCATTTTGAGTGTGAATGCTGGGACAGTGTTGATAATTTTGACATAACTGCCAAAGTGCTGATAGTGTGTCACCATATGCAGCAAGGTAAGAAAATACCTAGGTCTCAACTCAGTCAGAAGGGGGATTGTGAATCAAGTTGTGTGCCCTCTGGGTTATGTATTGCACTGTTTTCCCTGAAGAGGGTGTGATATTTGTACCTGTTACCTGGGTGTGCTAGCGAAAAAGGGTTCATATTTGACCCCATAACTGGAGACTGGTAGTTGCTTGGACCCAAAACAGACAGTAGGGTTTCTCTGTTTGTCTCCTGCTCACATATTGCACTTTGAGGTTGGGCACTGTGGGAGCAGAGAGCCTGTCTCCCGGAGTGTGTTTGTGACAGATCTGGTTGACAGCGGTGCGATCTAAAAGATTTGGTTTGCTGTACTGCAGTCAAAAAAAATGTGTTTGCATACTGTGAAGTGATTTGGTGACACAAGCTTAACAGTCCAGTGTGTCAGATTGATAAACTGTAACAGTTCACACATAAAACAAGGCAATGATTAAAAAAAAAAAAGAAATATGTCATTGTGGTTACAGTCTAAGTTCCCAACCTGTTTTATTTTTTTTTGGGTGCCAGCTAGTGTAGCTGTAGATTAGGGAAGAAGATGACTTCCACCTACAGTGAGTACACTGTGAAATACCTGAGTCAGTTGTGCCAGGAAAGAGGAGTCTATTGCGAGGGGCAAAACAAACAGCACCTTGTGGAGGCTTTTGTGGCAGCCGATTCACAAGTGATTGTCCAGGATCTTGGCTCACAGTCAGTGACTGAAAGGGATCATACCTTGCAACGTGGTGGTGCCAGAGTCTATCACAGTGTCCAGTCCCAGGGAGGAGGGCAGCGAGACTAGTGAGAACTGAGAGCCGCAGCACCAGGGAAGGGTTGCCACAACACTGGAGCCAGATGGGATCAGTCTACAGCTAGAGTTGAGGAGAATGGAGCTGGAATTTGAGCAAAAAAGGTTTCAAGCCCAGCAACAGAGGGAGTTTAAACAGAGGAAGCTGGAGATGGAAAGAAAGAGAGAGAGAGAAAGAGAGAGAGGAGAAGTGAGAGCAGTGAGAGGCCGAGGAAAAAGAAAACCAGTGTTGTAGAGAAGCCGAGCGAGAGGAGAGGGAGTGTTGGAGGACATTTGAACTGAAGAAGCTACAACTCCAAAGACCAGCGCCAGAACAGGTATGTGGCATGGGTAAGTCTGGGACTGCAGGACTAGCTTACAAGTTAAATTCTAAACTGATAGCTGAATTTAAAGAGGGGGATGATATGGATGCATTTTTAAATTCATTTGAAAAGGTATTCATTCAGGCAAAAATTCCCAGAGTGTCCTGGAGCTTCCAGCTATCCCCACTGCTTACCGGTAAAGCTCATGAAGCATTGGGTCAAATGGACAATCAGGACAGTAATGATTATGGCAAACCTAAAGCTGCATTGTTAAAAAAAGTATGACTTAACAGCTGAAGTGTACAGAGTTAAGTTCCGTAAGCTCAGGAGAAGTTCTGACATAAGCTATGAGGAGTTAGTCACAAAATGTCAGTTTTTAAAACATTGGTGAGAGGGGATAAAAGCAGGCTCTGTAGAGAAAATTGAGGATGTTGTACTTTTGGAGGAATTCTTTTGGGCTTGCCCAGCAGAGCTGAAAACCTGACTAGAGGACCGAGATCCAAAAGCAGTGCAGGAGGCTGCCGAGCTCCTGGACCGCTATGGCAGGAGCAGACCTGCTCTTAAAGGGAGTGGGGTGGGTGTGGCAACACAGAAAGGGAAGAGCACACCTTCAGGGCAGCTAAAACCCTCACTGCCTCCCCAGAAAGTGGGTATCCCCAGGTTACAAAGAAAGGATTTGCCTGATAAAAGAAATGATTGTTGGTTTTGCAAACAACCTGGGCATATTTGCAAGACAGTGTCCTAAAACGTGGTGCTGGGAAAGAGGTGGTATTTTTGTGTATCCCTGAAAACATGCCAGTAAATATGAGGGAGCACATACACCCAGTTACTGTGAATGGGGTGGAAACCCATGGGTTAAGAGGCACAGGGGAATCCCTTACTTTGGTAAAAGGGGATTTGGTTGAGCCTGAACAGCTTATACCCAACCAGTTTGCCATAGTATGGGTATTCACTGATGAAGAGAAAACTCTGCCACTTGCTAGTGTTCTTCTGGACTGGAGTGAGACAGGAGAGACTGTGTAAAAAGTTGCAGTGGCAGAAAATCTTCCCCTTGGTGTGATTATAGGGAACAATCTCCAAAAGGGGGTGGTGTGTGCCATTACCCACAGTCAGGCAGCAAAGGCAGATTGTAGTTCTCTGGACCTCATAGAAGCCCCTGTGGAAAACACTGGGAGGCTGGTTTTCCAGCCTGTCTCCTGATATGGAGAATAGTGAAGGGGGGTAGAAATTCCCCAGGTAGCAGTTAATAAAACAGCTACAGAAGGTTATTCTGAGGAGGGAGGGGTAGCCAATTGTTAGAGAGCTAGGAACCCTAGTTTAGGAATTGAAGGGGACCTGTCTCATGCCTCGGGAATGTGTAAGAAATTTGCATCTGCTCAGAAAAATTACCCTAGTTTAGAGAGGCTAAGGGCTTGGGCAGAATCTGATGGGACACAGGGAGGTGACAGGAGACATAGAGTGTATTGGGAGAATGGACTGTTGTATACACAGGATGTAAGAACAGAGGGAAGGGTGATGGGCAGGCAGCTTGTCATTCCCCTGAGATACTGTGAGCAGTTGCTCAACATTGCTCATGATATCCCCATGTCTGGACATCTGGGAATCATGCACACTACAAAGAGATTGGCTCCAAATTTCCATTGGCCTAGATTCACCCAGCAGGTGCAGGAAGATTGCAGGTCTTGTCACTAGTGCCAAGAAATAGGGATGGCAGGTAGTAAAACCAAAGCTGCCCTAATTCACTTAACCATAGTGAAGAAGCCATTCCAGAAGGTAGGAATGGATATTGTGGGGCCTTTGAATACCCCCAGCTCCTCTGGGAAGAGGTTTATCCTAACAGTGGTGGACTATGCCACCCGGAACACAGAGATAGTCACCCTGTCCTCATTGAGAACAGAAAGTGGCAGATGCCTTGCTAGGGATTTTCCCCCATGTCGGGTTCTCACAGGAGGTTATCACCAATCAAGGGGGTTCTTTCATGTTGGACCTGATGAAGAGTTTGTGGGAGAAGTGTGCAGTGGTGCAGAGATGTATGACATCTTATCATCCACAAGCCAATGGGCTTGTGGAAAGGTTTAATGGTACCCTGAAATCGATGCTCCAAATATTTGCTGAACAGCATGGGAGGGACAGGGAGAAATACCTTCCCTACCTGTTGTTTGCAAACAGGAAGGTGCCCCAAGAGTTGACAGGGTTTTCCCTCTTCAAGCTCTTATATGGCAGCAGGGTGTGTGGGCCCCTAGACTTGATCCAGGAGAACTGGGAAGGCATGCATGCCACCCAGGGAACTCACATAGTAGATTATTTCCTTAAGTTTAGGGAAAAACTGAAGGAGCTTATGGGAACAGCCCAGAGCAACCTGTCAGCTGCCCAGCAGAAGTAAAAGGTATGGCATGACCGCAGAGCCAGAGCTCGCTCGTACATTGTGGGTCAGGAGGTCATGGTCCTAATTCCAGTCCAGAAAGATAAGTTGCAGGCTGACTGGGCAGGACTGTTCAAAGTAGTCAGACAGGTGAATGATGTAAATTACATTGTAGAACTGCCTGACAGGAGACATACCTAAAGGATGTACCATTTCAACATGATGAAGCCATATGCAAATATGGCTGACATGTTCTTTGCGGTGTGTAGTCTTGGGGAGGGGATGGACCAGGAAGACCCCATTCTGGACTTGCTGGAAGAAAGCAAGTGAGACTCCTCTGTGGAGGCAATCAAAATATCACCCCAGTTGACCCTTGACCAGATCCAGGAAGTAAGGGAGGTTTTAGCAGACTTTGCCCCATTGTTTATTGCCAAACCTGGACTAATCCCCTTAGTGATGCACAATGTAGATACGGGGATGCAAGTGCCCATACAGCAGACAGCATATTGGATGTCAGAGGCCATCCAAAAGGATGTTAGGAGGGAGGTGGAGGAAATACTGGATTTTGTGGTAATCCAGAAATCCCATAGCCCCTGGGCCTCACCTGTAGTCCTCGTTCCCAAGCCAGATGGCTCTACTCATTTCTGTGTAGAGTATTGTGGACTCAGTGCAGTCACGAAGTCAGATGCCCACCCAATACACGGAAGGACAAACTACTGGACAAGTTGGGAGGGGAGACATACCTTACCACTATTGACCTGATGAAAGGGTATTGGCAGGTCGAATTAACTTCCAGAGCTAGGGAGAGGTCACCCTTCATCACTCCAATAGGGTACTTTGAGTTTAAAAGGTAATGCCTTTTGGAATGAAGAACACCCCTGCTACCTTCCCAAGGTTGGTGAACCAGGTGTTACATGGTACTGAAAAGTATGCCATGGCGTACCTGGATGATATTACCATCTTCAGTGCCAGCTGGAGGGAACACCTGTCCACCTTAAAGGAGTATTGGGCAGGATATAGAGGGCCAGGCTCTCTGTGAAAGCTGAAAAGTACCAGGTGGCAATAGCTGAAGTGGCATACCTAGGACATGTAGTAGGGCAGGGACATCTCCGTCCTAATCAAGCAAAGATTGAGGCAATTGAAGTGTGGCCCAGACCTGAAACACAGAAGCAGGTTCAGAGTTTTCTAGGCACCACAGGGTACTATAAAAAAATTGTATCAAACTACAGTGCCCTGGCAGCTCTCCTATCTGGCCTGCTAAAGAAAAGAATGTCTAAAAAGGTAAACTGGGAATCAGCCTGTGAACAAGCCTTTACACGGCTAAAGGAGGCACTGTGCGGTGCTCCTGTATTAGCCAGTCCAGACTACAGTAAACCATTTGTAGTCCGGACAGATGCCTTAGATATGGATATTGGGGCAGTGCTTTGCCAGACTGCTAACCAAGGGAAAGATCACCCAATAGTGTACCTCAGTAAGAAATTACTTCTGAGGGAGCAGGCTTATTCGACAGTGGAGAAAGAATGCCTTGCAATGGTGTGGGCCCTAAGGAAATTAGAGCATACCTTTATGGATGGCACTTCGAGGTACAAACAGATCATAACCCCCTGGTTTGGCTCGCACCGATGGGTAAAATGAATGGTAGGCTTTTAAGATGGAGCCTTGCCTTGCAGGGTTATGACATGACTGTCACTTACAGGGTAGGGGCAGAAAACACAAATGCAGGCATGCTATCATGTCAGTTAGAGCAGTGAACTGAATTTGGGAAATTCATCCCATACCTAGGAATAGATGCCCTCAAATTCAGTCTAGGAGGGAGGATTGTGAGAATTGCCATCTGCTTGTCATTATTTGTATTATAGTTTTGATATAAATATATGTTTTAGACTTACATACATATGAACAGATGAAGAAGCCAACAGAAGAAGGTCATTTGGTCTGTCAAGTCTGCTCCTATTGCAGGATCCACAGTTTGAGCTAATGTCCCTGCCCTCCCTCCCCACTCCTCCCATCCTCCCTACCCATGATCCTTACCCTCCCCCATGCCTATCCCAGCCTCTCTTAATGTTGCCCACTGTCTTTAATGAGATGACCTCTTCTGGCAGCATATTCCAAGTGTGCACCACCCTCTCTGTGAAGGAGTACTTCCTGACCTCCCTCCTAAACCTCTCACCCTCTAGCTTAAGACTGTGCCCCCTTGTATTATGGTTGCCACTCAGCTTAAGGAGACTCTCCTTATCAACCTTATTTATCCTTTCAAGTACCTGAAGGTCTCATAGGTTAGACCACACCTTGAGTACTGTGTACAGTACTGGAGACCACACTTGAAGAGGGACATACAGCTCCTGGAGAAGGTACAGAGGAGGGCAACTAAGATGATACGAGGACTAGGGGATTTGACGTATGAGGACAGACTTGAGGAGCTCTGCCTGTTTTCATTGGAGGAGAGGAGAGACAGGGGGACATGATTGAGGTCTTCAAGTACCTCAAGGGAATAAATAGGGTAAACATGGAGGGGATCTTAAGACTAAAGCAGGGAGGTATCACCAGAGGGAGTAGTTTAAAGTTGGAAGGTGGAAGGGTGAGGGGGGAAAAGAGGAGGAGGTTTTTCACTGAGAGGGTGGTGGACCCTTGGAATACACTGCCTGGCAAGCTGGTTCAGAGATCCACAGTGGAGGGCTTCAAGAGAGGGTGGGACAGACACAGAAAGCGAATGTATCAGATGATGGCCCGGCCCAGGGGGGGTGGGGATGGATGATAGGAGTTTCTGGAACACAAGAGGGGGGGGTTCTCGGCACCCAACTAGGGTCTGCGGTTCAAGCAGACTCGATAGACCGTAAGGCCTAATCTACTGGCAATTAGTATGTTAGTATGTCTCATAGGTCTCATAGGTAGTTCAGAGCTTAGAAGATTAACGTCCATATTGCTCGCAGGCTTTAATTATAACCCATTATCGAAATTTGACCCAAGTATGTGTCCAGATGATTTTTAAATATGTCCATGTTCTCACTAGCAGCCACCTCTAATGGCAAGTTTTTCCATATTTTTGAAACTCTGACTGAGAACCAGGAACTTCTTTTTTCTGTTCTGCAGCATTCAACCACTAGTTGCAATGGATGTGCTCTGGTGCCATAAACTACTTTCCTAAGTACCAGGCCCAATAGTTCTCATAATTGATCATCTTGCAGGGCTCTATAGACCATACGCAAGTCCCCTCTCATTCTGCAGAACTCCAAAGTGTAAAGTCCAAGTTTCCTTAATCTATCCTCATAATCCATGCCCTTTACTTCCTTTATCCTTCTAGTAGCCCTCCTCTGAATTTTCTCCAGGGCATTTATGGAACACTTATCACCTGAAGCCCCAAACTGTGTGCAATTTTCCAAATGGGGCCTCACTAATGAAGACTTCAGTGGCAACAGAACCTCACTACTTTTGGTTTTTATGTGTTTATTAATGCAATGATGTATACCTGCAGCCTTGCTAATTACCTGTTGACAATGTAGTTTAGAACTCATATCATTTTTCACCCTTACACCCAAATCCCGTTCGCCCTCACCAGCCTTCAAAACTCCACCACACAACATATAATTTGCTTGTCAATTGTTCTTCCCAAAATGCATCACAGTGCATTTATCTACATTAGAAATAAGTTTCTTTGTGTTTGCCCAAGTTTCCAATTCCCCCAAGGCATACTGTAGGGTATTAATGGCTTCGGGATTATTTACTGTATAACCTATGCTGGTATCATTTGCAAATTGTGTTAGCCAGACTCCTGTTGTAGTATTTAGGGATGAAATGTAGATGTTAAAGAGACAGGGACCCAGTACTGATCCCTGAGGGACCCCACTAGTCACATGCTCCCAGCCAGAGTAAGAACCCTTTATACAGACCTGTTGAGTTCTGCCAGTCAGCCATGAATCCACCCATCGTGTAATATTACCCCCTACTCCCATATTTATAATGGCATCAATAAATTCTCCACTGGGGACTTTATCAAAAGCCTTGGAGAAATCAAGAAGGATAACGTCCACTTCCTCGCCTCTATCCAAGGCCCTGCTTACTTCACCATAAAACCCTAACAAGTTAGTCAGGCATGATCTTGCTTTCACAAACCCATGCTGGGCAGTATCTGTCTGTATCACTTCCCCAATATGATCTTTAACAATACCCTCAAGGATTTGTTCCCAGAACAGATGTCAGGCTGATAGGTCTATAATTGAACACATCCTGTCTTGATCCCTTCTTAAAAATAGTAACCACTGTAGCTTGTCTCCATACTTCTATAACTTGTCCAACCTCTAAAGATTTGGTGAACAGGGCAGCAACTGGGCCAGATGGAGAACAGCTAATTCTTTAAGAATACGTGGGTGAAGACCATCAGGGTCTGATGATTTATTTGGGTCTAACACTTGTATCAACTTTTGCACTTTGTTTGCTTCCACGATAAACTGTCCAGCCTTTTTCTGATCGCTATGATTTTTATTAGCAACTGTTCTAGTGTTAAAACACGAAGAGAAATGTTGATTACAAGCTGTTGCCATTTGTGATTTGCCAGTTATCAGATTTCCTATTTGATCTTTTAATGGATGGACCAATAGTAGGAGTACCTCCCCCTTTTTTATTAATATATTCATAAAAGGATTTATAATTGTCTTTAACCCTGCTTGCCAACCTCAATTCATAATCTTTTTTTGCATTTCAAATAATAAATTTAGTCATCCTCAACTGGTTTTTATACTTCTCCCAGCATTTCTGGGTGCCACTTAATTTAGCCCTCTTGAATGCTCTATTCTTATATTTTATATGTCCCAATCATGTCCTCTCTCTCTCTCTCTCTCTCTTTCTCCCCTGTCTTCCAGGGAGTACATATTCAGTGCCCTCAATCTCTCCTCGTATACATTGCCCTGCTGACCAGCTCTCATCTTTGTAGCCTATTTTGGACTTTCTCCAGCAAGCTAATGTCCTTTTTGAGGTATGGGCACCAGTACTGAACTCCATACTCCAGATGCGGCCTTACCAGTGACCTGCACAAGGGCATTATAACCTCCTCACTCCTACTACTGATCCCCTTAGCTATGCATCCCAGCATCTTGTTTGCCTTTGCTGCTGCTTTCTTGCACTGTGTGGAGTGCTTCAGGTCACTAGTGATCATCACTCCCAGCTCCTTCTCCTCTGATGCAGACACTCAGACTCCACCCAGATAATGCCCTGTCCTAGGATTCTTGGCTCTAATAATCATAACTTTGCATTTCTTGGCATTGAAGCCAAGTTGCCAGATCCTGGACCGCCTCCCCAGCTTTTCCAGAGCTTCCTGTAGGTCCTGTATCTCTTCAGTTGTGTTCACTTTCTCATGGAGCTTGGTGTCATCTGTAAATAGGCACATTTTGCCTTTGATACCATCCCCAGTGTCATTGGTGAAGACATTAAACAACACCAGCCCCAGCAGAAAGTCCTGTGGGACCCTCTGGGACTTCTGCTTAGAAAATAAGTCAAGCAGAAAAGCATCATGGAACATGGGATTTGAACAGAACGAAGTGTCTGTCCTTTTCCCTGACTTAGTGGATAAACTAATTAAGAGCTTCTTTCTGAAACCTAGCTGTCAGAAGCCTGTAGTAGCAGCTATACACCAGGTTGTAACAGGTTGTAAAACAACTACTGTTTTGCACCTAGGAAACTGATCATAGCAGACTGCATTTTACAGCCTATCGGGAGGAAAGCAAACTCTGACAGTAACCTGTGAAAATCTTCACATAGCTAAGAGAAGCATCTTTCAGGATGTTCTTCTGAATATTAAAGGGGTAATTCTGGCCTGTCATAATTCATGCTGTGGCTCACTACTAGGAAGAATATATATATATATATATATATACATATATATATATATATATATATATATATATAGTAGAATATGTAGCTGTGTGCAGATGTATGTGACTAATTCAGTATGGAGGAATGAGAGTGACTTCACAGCTAGCATCACCACAGAGCTGTGACCTCACAAGCTGGGTGGGACCTTTTTCCCTCATGATATTGTCAAGGCAGAGGCAAAATTGTACTCTTTTATTTTTGGACTCCTGAAAGAACACACTCTTGTTCCAACCTTGCAAGACTTAACACACTTGTGTTCTAGACTTAAGAAGCACTTCTACCAAAACTAGGTAATTTCAGCATTATTTACCAACTGAAACTGGAGTAGGATTACGTACTCAGTATAAGGTGGTTTTGTTTATAATTGTCTATTTATTTTTATGATTGTACCATTAATGTTATATGTTCTGTGTTTTGTATTTTAGTTGCTATTTTTAATTTTTAATTTTTAATTTCAGTGTACTCTGTTTTCCTTGAAATCCTGCCTGAGCCATTTTCTCATTTTGATTGTGAATGCTGGGACAGTGTTGATAATTTTGACATAACTGCTAAAGTGCTGATAGTGTGTCACCATATGCAGTAAGTTGTGTGCCCACTGGGTTAAGTATTACACTGTTTTCCCAGAAGAGGGTATGATATTTGTACCTGTTAGCTGGGTGTACTTGCGAAAAAGGGTTCATATTTGACCCCAGGACTCATGACTGATAGTTGCTCAGACCCAAAACAGACAGAAAGGTTTCCCTGTTTGTCTCCTGTTCACATACTGCACTTCAAGGTTGGGCACTGTGGGAGCAGAGGGTCTGACTCCCATAGTGCATTTGTGACAGCATCTATGTAAGGACATTGACAGGGTGGAGTCAGTCCATTGAAGGGTGACTAGGATGGTACAGAGGTTGCACCACAAACCTTATGAGGAGAGATTGAATTACCTCAATATGTACCCACTGGAGAAGAGGAGGGAGAGGAGGAGGAACATGATAGAAACTTTCAAGTACCAAAAGAGCATTAACAAGGTGCAGAGATGAGGCACCTTCCAATACAGGAGGAGTACAAGAACAAGCAAGTATGATATGAAATTGGAAGGTAGCAGGTTAAGAGGGAATTTAATTTACTATCTCGAGCCCAAAGTGGCATGCTTTTATGTTGTTTGGTTTTTCCTGTATTTTTACTCTAACAACAACAAACAAAAAAAAACACTGAAGGAGCCTCTGGCTTCATTAAAACATTAATTCAAAAAAATCTCCTTGGTTTGTCTCCCATGCCCTACTTCTTGACTCCCTTATGGCTGATGGGTTATCTACTTCTGCCTAAAACTGGTTTAGAGCTTATCTCTCACGCAGAACACAATCAGTCAGGATCCAGGATACAATCTCTCTCCTCCTCCTTATTTCCACAAGAGTCCCACAAGACTCAGTGCTTAGTCTCATTCTCTTCTCCATCTTCCTAAGTGACTTACCCTCAGTATGCTCCCTCTCTTCATCTATCCATATGTATGCCGATGACATCATCCTGTTCTCCTCTGGCAAATTCCCCGCCAATGCTCCAACCACCCTTCAGCATGACTTCCACCAGGTTCTGCTGTGGTTTGCCTCACATCAGCTATTCCTAAATGCCAAAAAGACTGTCTCTATGACCTTTGGCACTAGGCAGAGACTCTCTAGGATCCACCCTTTACTTCTTTCCATACCCTTGATGGGGACAATCCTAGAGGACACTTCCTCATTCAGATACCTTTGGGTTTGGTTGGACCAACACCTCAATTTCTCTGGCCATGTTGATGCCATCATGAAAAAACTATGCCCAAGCTTGGTACCTTATTCAGGAACTATAGTTGTATCCCTCCTATGGCATGGCTTGAACTAGTCCAGAAGACGATCCTTCCCATTTTTGACTATGGTGATGTAGTCTATGGCGCCACTCCCAAATCCTCCCTAAACAGATTGGATACTCTCTTTAACTCTTTCTCTCACTGAGCCCTTGATACTCCATCACACACTCATCACTGTGACCTTTACCACACCCTGTCCCTTCCCCTACTTGGCAACAGGTGCCTCACTCATTGTACCAAACTCACTTCTAAATTTTGGTTAGGAGAACTTCCCTCCTACCTCTCATGCTCACTCTTTTCCCCCTACTCCCTCCTCCCACTCCCTCAGATCCTCTAACACTCGCACTTTGTTGGTCCCCCATCTAACCACTCTCATCGGTCAGTCAGGCTTCACCCATCATTTCCCACAAATCTGGAACTCCCCCCAAATAAGGCACTCCTCCTCCACCTCCTACTCCTCCCTTGCCTCTGCCTTACATAACTTTCTGTCATCTAACTGCTCATGCTTTAACCCTCCTTAACCATCCACCTATACCTCTGCTCCTTTCAATGACTCACATCCCCTATTAAACCTTCCTCCCCCGAGCCTCCTTCTCAGCACACTCTCCTTTCCTTCACCCCTTACCCTGTCACTCCTACCCTTAACCTTGTTCCATTACCAACTTGCCTCTGCTTAGTTTTGACCTCTGGCAGGGTTCTCAGCATCCTGGAGGGGTCTAGCACTGGGCAAACCTCCTCCTTCCCCTTCCCCCCTCTTTCCTTTCTACCAAACTTTTCCTTGCCTAAATCTGCCCTCTGTTGGGATTCTTAGCACCCTGGCAATGTCTACTGTTAAGTAAGTTTCTTCCCTCCCCTCCCCTCCCTACTTTTTTTCCTTTCCTCTTCTATCCCACCCATTCCCTCTGCTCAACTTGTCCTCACCTAATTCTACCTCCTGGCAGGGTTCTATGCATCCTGGAGGGGCCCAGCACTGGGCAGTTACTCTTCGTTTACCCCCTCCCCCTCTAGCCTCTCTACCCAACTAGTTCTAGCCTGATTCTGTGCTATGGCAGGTTCTCAGCATTCTGATGTGGCCTTTTCTTAGGCAAGCTTCTTCTTTCCCTCCTCTTCCCTTTATCCTTTCTTTTCTCTCTTCCCAACTTGTCCTCAACTTGTTCTGCCCTGTGGCATGGTTCTCAGCATCCTAGAGGGATCCAGCACTGGGAAATGACTATTCCTTCCCCTTTCCTTATCTTTTCTACCTAACTCATCCTCGCCTGACTTTGCTCTCTGATATGGTTATCAGCATCCTGAAGAGGCCTAGTCTTAGGCAAGTTTCTCCCACCTCTCCTCCTCCTTCCCTTTACCATCTATCTACTATCTCTATCTAACTTGTCCTTGCCTACTCCTGCACCTTATTCTAAGTCCTCACCTTATTCTGCCACTGGCAGCGATCTCCACACTCTGAAGGGGCCAGTTCCAGGTATGACTAGTCCTTCCTTATCCAATCCCTTATCCCCACCTTTCTCCTGTCCCTCTCTCTACCCCTGTACTTAAACAAAGGAATTAGTTCACTTGAGCTAATAACTTGTGCTTTTTGTGCTGTCTGAGATGGTCCCAGACTGCACAGCCCTGTGTTAACTTGCCCCTTGCAACTGATTTTTTGCTCACTTTGCTCTGGTAATGTTCCCCCCATCTTTATCCTCCTCTTCTCCCAGCTGGTTTACCCTGTCTACCCCTCTACCCTCCTTGATGTCCCCTCACTGCACCTCATTCATTCAATAATTGCTAAATAGTCTGCCTCTTAACTGCGATCCATTCATGCAAGGAGTTGGCTCCAAGGCTACATTAGATTTCTGTGCTATGTTCATCAGACATACCACTTGTAATTAAATGCATATTCCACAGGTATGATATATTTAATTGTATGTTATGTCACAAATGTGATTGTATGATTATTTATGATATTTTTTAACTGTATATCTTGTTACAAATGTAATTGAATGTTTAATTTCTTGGATGTGTTAAATGTTAAACTGTATGTCTAATTCTTCAATCAATTGTACTCCCCGGTCACACCAGGAGATGAGCAACTTGTTGTTTAGTGTGCCTTCCTGGTGAAACATTTCAGTCAATAAATAAATACATTTATCTAGGACTACAATCTGCAGTATCATTTGGTCATTCCTGTACTTCTTATTAAAAAAAAGAAAACAAAAATAGCGCCCAGGAAGCCTCTGGCTTCGTGCAGAAAAAATGCAGTCTCCTCCGTTTCTTTATGGGCATAATCTGTGGGAAACAAAATATTTTTCTAGGACTGCAATCTGCATTGACAATGGGGGATTTAAATCATTCACTTTTATTAGTAGAGGAAACCTTAATGAATTTAATCCCTCACAAGCTTTCTTCTTCCAAAATAAAATTCCTTGTCCCACCGGATGATTACTGGTTCTGCAGCCCATTGTTCCCACCCCCAACCAACTCTTCACTGTAACCCACCGCCCCCAATAATCAACAAAGCTGAAGGATCTTTATTTATCAAACATTAGCCTGCTCAGTGGTAAATAAAATATTTTTACATGTTTATAATAACACCTTTCCCATGTTTTCATTTAAAACAAGCAGGATTTATGTGAGACAGCAAAATGGGGTTACTGAATACTTAAAAATACTAGGCAGATGGTAGGCGGCAATGTATATGGGGCAAGAATGCTACTCATGTTTAATACATGGAGAAAAAGAAAAAATGGAATATGTGTGTTACACCCATAACATATACAAGAAATTGAGGAGACAGCATTTTTTATGAATGAAGCCAGAGGCTCCGTGAGTGCTATATTGCTGTTTTTTTTATAAAGTAAAATATACATGAAAGACCAAAAGGCACTGCTTATTGTAATCCTAGATAAATACTAAGAAACAGAGGAGACAGTTTTTTTTTTTGTTGTTTTTTTTTGTGAATGAAACCCGAGGCTCATTCAGTGCTGTTTTTGTGTGTGTGTGTGTGTTTTAAAAGTAAAACTATAGGAAACACCAAATGGTACTACAGATCGCAGTTCTAGATAAATAATAACAAATTGAGGGGACAGTGGGGGAGGAGCAACAAGGTGGCTGCAGTGCTGCTCTGCTCAATGACACACTGCTCTCCACTTCTGCAAAATGTAGGGACTTTTTGAGTCTTGTTTAAGAACTTTGTCTCCTTCATTTATTGTTTTGTGAGCCTATTTTTAAAGATTCTCCCTTTTATTTACAGCTTGATACAGTATGTTTGGAGCATTTGACAGCTTTCCTGTGCTAGCGCATGTCAGCATTCATATGCTAATGCAAATAATATTACTTAATTTTGAAAAACTTCTTTTTAAAGAAAAGGAGATACTTTTATGTCTCTCTAATTGAATAAGAAGATATTATTGAGTCCTTGCTGTGGTCTAGAAAGGCTAAGCATTAGCCAGAGCTAACCTCGGATACCCCCTAAGTTGGGCCAGAGAGGATATCAAATAGCCAAACCGTGAGCACCTCTGGTTTTGTTCCCTTTTCTGGGAGAGTTGCAGCACTTCTTAGTGCTTAAAGGCACTTCTAACTGCAGACAAGTTGAAGTCTGACATCCTGAACAGACAGCTTAGAAGACTGTTCAGGAGGGTGCCAGATTCGATAAACTTGATGGAGACAGCTCTCAGGGATCCATAAGGGACCTACAGTATGAGGAGCTGGAAATGGTGGAGAATTTTTGGATCACCTATGGATGTCCCCTAAAAGATATGCTAATATTTTGTACACTCTGATTAAGAGAAAGCTGCAAAGTCTGCCAGCATTATAGCAGCTGTGATCTTCTTTTGTTAATTTCATGGAGATGCTGTTAAAGTGATCTGTGGGGTAAGCACCCCTAAAAAGGGTACTGTTTATGCTTTTCCTCTTTTCTGGTTGGTGATTTAATACTTAGTTTAAATAATTCTACATAAGAGAAAAAATTATGGATCCTGCCAAGATTTTGCAAGAGGAACTCTTAAAGTCAACATTTTTCTTTAAATTGGGAGTTTAGAATTTTGGAGTAGCTGCCAAAAATAGTTTGGGGTAGGTAGTGCTGAAACTTCCTCTGTAGAAAGAATGCTGCCAGAATATCCCTCAGAGTATTAATGGCTTCTAATTTTTTTGGCGACCATGACAGTTAAGGTATAAAATAAATGGACTCCAAGAATAAGGGAAGGGAGCTATATTTGATTGCAGCAACAGCTGTGATCTCCATCTGTAAATCTTACACACATGATGCAGTAATAACTTTCTTATAGGAAGAATGTTACCAAAATATACCTCAGAGTTTTGCTGGCTCTCAAATCTGTTGGAGAGAGTTGTCAGAAAATTAATGAACTCCCAGAACACGAGAAGGGAGCTACGTTTGATTGTTTGCAACAGCTATGATCACCTTCCATTAATTTTAAATAAAGATTGCTGCAGTGACTTAGAAAGAAAAGTTGTCAGGATATCCCTGAAAATACAGCCAGCCCTCTGACCTCTTTTGGAAATGATCTAAGTTGTAGTATAAAATCAATAGACTCCCAGAAAAGAGAAGGGAGCTATGCTCAACTGTGATTTTCCTCCATTAATTTTATATAGATGCTGCTGTAATGACCTGAGAAAATTTGAGACCTACAGCTAGGCATTTTTTCATTCAAGAGGTGTTACTCTTTTAGACAAAGAACCTCAGCACGTGAGCACTGAGGCAATGGTTACCCCAAAGAGCACTGGCCAGGAAGCCAAGTTTCAAAGATATACAAAATCACACATACCCCCATAATGCAAAGCACCATGGGCTGTATATGCAAATCACCACAGAATATTATGCTGGTTCAACTTTAAGCAGAAATGCATGGTACCGAAAGGTCTCTCACACAGTCTGCAAAGGGTGCTAACAGAAGACACGTACACATGTTTCATCCTACCAGGACTCATCAGTGTGCCATATCTGTGTGACACCCAGTGGAATGAACCAGCTACCCTAAGATGGTCTATTTGGGTTATGTTGCGGTTAACCCAATAAAAAAAAAGCTAAAAGATAAAGAACCTCAGCATGCAAGCACTGAGGCAATGGTTACCCCAAAAGGGCACTGACTGGGAAGACAAGTTTCAAAGAAATACAAAATCACACATACCCCCATAATGCAAAGCACCATGGGCTGTATATGCAAATCACCACAGAATATTATGCTGGTTCAACTTTAAGCAGAAATGCATGGTACCAAAAGGTCTCTCACATAGTCTGCAAAGGGTGCTAACTGAAGACACATACACATGTTTCATCCTACCAGGACTCATCAGTGTGCCTCATCTGTGTGACAGCCCAGTGGAATGAACCAGCTACCCTAAGATGGTCTATCTGGATTATGTTGGGGTGAACCCAATACACTTTTGTTCTGTATTGGTGGCCTCAAATTTGCAGGGTTTTAAAAGCCACATAGTAACTTAGATGGGCCAGTACTCCTGGACTATGATTCAGCACTTCAGATAATTTACCAAAACAAAGCTAATGGGTTTGAATGCATTTGACATTCTTTCTATGATTTTTATTATGGAACCTGAGTTTTTTCTTTGACTCTCCTACCTCCTTCTTAGCAATGACAGTTTTATGTTTGCAGGGAACTATGCTGGCAAAGAAGTTTCTGGTATGCATTAGCATTTGAATATTAAAATAAAAAATTAATTTTCGGTTCTTAATGATCCCTACATTGCTGGCAGTGGTCATTTGTTAGATCTCAAGAAATCCAAATTCAAACTTCAAACTCAATTCAGAACTGTTTGAACCAGCCTAAGTATTTAAACCAGTACTGAGTGGATCGATTTGAATTTGATATTTCACACAGTTTTAAAAATTATTTTCATTGGTGAACTAGAGCTGTTGAAGGCTGATAAAAAAAGTCTGCCTCAGGAAGCAGCCTATATCTTTTAAATGTGTATTGTTTTAATCAATGTTTTTGTGAGGCATACAGAGTTTGATAAATTCTCTTACTTCATAATAACTAACTGGTGGACAATTATGGTGCCTAATTTAAAGCAGGACTGACAAATTCAGAGATTTGATAGTGGAAAGAACCGCACATGCTGAGATGTCAGTACATAAGAATCCCTTACTGTGTATCAAGTAATTACCTACCAGGTCATAAATGCATTTACACTGACTAAGAATATTTTGTAGATCCTGTGGGGTTTGTATTAATAGGGATTCTGTGATATTTAGGGCAAATTATAATGATAACTGTGATGAATGAATAGGCAGCCATAATTGGAAGCCTTCCAGGTAAATGTTTATGTATTTTTAGGGTAAAATAATTACTGTACCTCAACATAAATAGATCACTGGGTAACTGATTTTGATTCATGGTATTTAATGTGGTCTTAAAGGGAATATTATATATGAACTGTAAACAAGTCTAGTGATTACAGTTCACAAAAATTATATTGCAAAAAAATTTACCTGCATCAAATCTATGTTATAGTGAACTGATTCTTGCTTGATACTAAATAATTTAACACAACCAGATCAATTAGGGAAGCATATTACTTAACTGCTAATTGATGTTTATTGCTGTGTCTGATGTTATGTATTATCTATATTTGCAACGCTCATTTTTATTCTATATTGTATGTGTTTTTCTGTTAAATTGTAATGATCAAATAGTCAAAATCTGAAATCTGAAGCTGAAACAAACCAAGAAGATTATTTTAAGGAATGAAACCAGTGGCTTCTTCAGTGGTTTAATTGTTTTGTTAGAGTAAAAATACAGGAAAGACCAAACAACATAAAGGCATGGCACTTTGGGCTTGAGATGCTCATTCAGTGACTTCCACCCTCGGGGTAGCGCTATCATAGGTGTCATAGGTATCATAGGTAATACAGAACTAGCAGACCATAGTCCATGATGCTCGCAAATGCTAATTGTATCCCATTATACAGTTTTGTTGCAAATAAGTATCCAAATGTTTTTTAAATGTATCCATGTTTTCACATGTTACTACATCCAAAGGCAAGCCATTCCTGTGCATACTGTGTGACTCTGAGCAAGTCACTTAACTTCCTTGTGCTCCCAGGTTGCACCTGCAAACAAGCTTTCAGCTTAGTGTGTCTCACCTGGTAAAATAAAATAATTGGTTAAAAATTCCAAATTTTACATACTCTTATTGAGAACCAACTACTTCTTTTTTTAGTTTTACATTGCTCTACTATTAATTGAAGTAGATGTGCCCTGGTGGTGTAGACAGTATCCCTTAGTTCAAAATCCAGTAACTCCCATAGATGATCATCATATAATGCCTTAAATACTAGACATAAGTCACCCCTCATTCTGCGATACTCCAGCGTATAAAGTCCTAGTTTCTTCAATATAGCATTATAATCCAAGCCTTTTACTTCATTAATCTTTCTAGTGGCTCTCTGTTGGATTTTTTCCAGTGTAGTTATAGATCCTTTATCCCCTGGTGCCCAAAATTGGGCACAGTACTCCAAATGAGGCCTTGCCAGGGATGAATATAAAGGGAGCAGAACATCAATACTTTTACTACTAATATGTTTATTTATACAGTGTAATACACCTGCTACCTTTTTGATAACTGCGTGGCAATGGAGCTTAGGACTAAGATCATTGGATACTCTAATACCCAGATCACGTTCATCATCTACTGTTTTTAAGATTTTTCCACCAAAATTATATTTAACATGGTTGTTTTTTCTCCCAAAGTGCATTACAACACACTTATCAATATTGAAGGACAATTTCTTTTTGGTAGCCCAATTTTGTAGCTCGTCAAGGGCATACTGAAGGGTATCTATATCACCAGTGTTTATAATCGGGTAACCTAATCATGTGTCATCAGCACATTTTGTTAACCAAACATTGGTTGTAGTTTTTAGTGATGCAATATATATATTGAACAAACACGGACCCAAGACCGAACCCTGTGGGACCCCACTATTCACAACATCCCAGTCTGAGAAAAAGCCCTTTATACATACTCTCTGAGTGCACCCCTTTAGCCATGACTCCACCCAGCGTGATATATTGTCCCTATTCCAATGCTAATCATGTCTTCAATAAGCTGACCATGAGGGACCTTATCAAAGGCCTTGGAAAAATCCAGGAAAATGACATCTACCACCTCACCCCTATCCAGTGCCCCACTTATTCCGTTATTGAAGCCCAACAAGTTTGTCTGACATGATCTCACCTTAACAAAGCCATGTTGAGTAGCATCTGGTTCAATCATCTTACATAGATAATCTTTGATGATTCCTTCAAGTATTTTACCCAAAATTGAAGTTAAACCGATGGGTCTATAGTTAGACACTTCCTGCCTGGAACCCTTCTTAAAGATAGGAACCACAGTCACCTGTCTCCAGACATCAATAACCTGGTCTTCTTGCATAGATTTATTAAATAAGGCAGCAATAGGACCAGAAAAAGGGATGGCTAATTCCTTGAGAATACACAGATGTAAACCATCTGGACCTGCTGACTTGTAGGGGTCTAAATTTTGTAGCAGTTTTTGGATAGTGCCAGCATCAACTGTAAAATACCCACTCTAGATGTGATCATTATGTTTCTTTCTGGTTTCAGTTTTAGTATTGAAAACTGATGAAAATTGCTTGTTGCAAATAGTGGACATTTGTTTCTTATCTGACACCAGATCTCCTAAATTTTTTTTTAGTGGGCCTATGGTGGGAGTACCTCCTATTTTATTATTAATATATTTATAGAAGGATTTGTGACTATCCCCCACATTAGTTGCCAATCTTACCTCATAGTCCCTTTTTGCCTTTTTGATACTGTATTTAGTTACTTTTAACTGAAATTTAAAATTTTCCAACTTTTCTTAGTTCCACATAACTTGGCCTTTCTGTATGCTCTGTTTTTATATTTAATGTGTTTTTTTACAGTTGCATTCATCCAGGACCCTTTTAATTTGGGTTTATCAGTTTTTTTGATAGTAGGAATATGTTTATTTGAAACTGATGTTAACTGACTGACCAAGAGGGTAGTCCTCTTGGCTTAACACTGAACGAGGTCGTGCCTAGGCTAATACTGTATTTCTTGCATTTGTTGCACTGTAATATGTATCGGTATGTTACATTGTAATTTTTCTGATTTTTCCAATATAGTTTCCTCAGGTATGTTATGATATGAATTTATTTTTTATATTGAAGATTTGGATTGTTTAAAATACAACAAAAAACACCAGAACTGTGGACAGGTCAGCACTTCTCAGAAATATAGAGAGCACTGTGTATTCAAGATCTAAGCCACAAACTTAGAGATCTGGGTTTGAATCCCACAGCCCCCACTTGCATACTGTGTGTCCCTCAGCAAGTCACTTAACTTCCTCATGCTCCCAGGTTGCACCTGGAAACATGCTTTGGATTAGTGTGCCTTTTCTGGTTAAATAATTTCCCCTTCCAAATAGCTTTGATTAGAACTTTTCGAGGTGGCTTATCCTGTTCTCTGCTGTCAAAACTCTGGAGTCAGTCCAGTTCTGTGTAAAATTTCTTTATAGCATACAGCAGCAGTGTGTCTTAAAAACATCCGAATTAGTGTACGATAACAGTCTTGCTAGGGCAGTCACTCAGTTTGCGGTTTTAAAGTTAAAATATGTTTTGCTGTTTAACTAAAAAATTATCAAAAGATTATGGGGGAAGAAAGCTGTGGGTGGGTCCAAGATACTCAAATGGGGGATGACTAAGAAACAGCAAAAGACCTTGGGGGAGGGGAGGGCTAGGGGGTGGATCAAGAATACTCTCATGGGGGAACAACACTAATTAACATATCACACCCCTAGAAAAATAGCTCTCTTCAACTCCTATACTACATACAGACAGTGTAATAATTAGGCTACCAGTGGAGGAAACAAGTTTAACACTTTACAGTGTTCCACAGTCACAAGGATGACGTTGGTCCTTTTCCGAGAGCAAAACGTCTGCAGGGCTACGTCCACTGCAACTGTAAAAACAGGTAAGATGGTTTTGGTGACAAGGTTATGGTGAGTAGGTAAAGGGAGGCATTCTTTGTGCTGGAGGAGGATACTGAGTTTTGGGCATAGTTTGGTGCAGATGGCATCAATATGGGTAGAACACTCTAAGTTACTGTCCAGCCAGACTCCTAACTATTTGAAGTTGAGGACCACCTCTACAGAGAAGCCATCTAGAGTAAGGAACATGGGGGAGTCTAGACAGCCTCTGTCTGGAATCAAAGAACATAGAAGCAGTTTTCTTGGAGTTTTATTTTAACTGGTTTGCCTGTAACCAGTGCTGTACTCTATTAAAGTCTTGCTGGAAGGGGGAAACAACATCGTTCAGGACAGAACCAGAAGAGAAGATCACTGTGCTATCTGAGTACATATGCACAGTATGTGGGACACAGAGCAGACAAAGGAGAGGTCATTTATAAATACTGAAAAAAGGATAGAACCATGTATAGAGCCTTGGGGGTAAGCCTGGGAGGATAGGAGCAGGGAGGAAAGGGCATTGCCAGCTTGGACTGATTGTTGTCTGTCCTTCAGATAGGAGCTGAACCAGTTAACTGTAGTTTGGGACATCCTGAGAGATTAGAGTTTGTAGAGCAGTAGTTGGTAGAAGACCAAATCAAATGCATTTGCTAAGTCTATTAAAATGGCAGCAGTAATTTGTCTTTGGTCCATCATGGATTGTATTGAGTTGGAGACCTGGAGCAGGGAGGTGATAGTGGAATGCTGTTTTCTGAAAACTTACTAAAAATGGGAGAAAGTGCCAAACACTGTGAGATGGCCAAGATCCTGGAGTAAATACATAGAATGTGATGGCAGATAAGGACTGTTTAGCCCACTCAGTCTGCCGTTTCCATACCTACTGCATAAACCACTAGCTTTTAATTGATCTGGAGCTTACTTTCCCTTTCTTAACACTAGGGTTGCCTTCTGCCTGTCCCATGCATTCTTGAATTCACCTATTGTTTTTGCTCCTACGACCTCCGCAGAGGGGCTGTATCAAGCTCCCACTACCCTTTCTGTGAAAAAATACTTCCTCATATTTCCCCTGAATCTTCCCACTTCCAGCTTCATATTGTTCTTGCATATTTCTTTTTCTGATGGATGCTGCCCTCTTGAACTCTGTTTATTCCCTTAAAGTACTTGAATGTCTCTATCACATCCCCCTCTCCATCCTTTCTTCCAGGATATACATATTGAGGTCTTTCAATCTTTCCTCATATGGCTTCTGGTGCAGTCCCTGCACCAATTTTGTTGCCCTTTGCTGGATTGCCTCCACTCTGTCCATGTCCTTTTGGAGATGTGGTCTCCAACACTGAACACAGTTTCTCAGACAAGGTGTCATCAGTTCTCAGTACAGTGGCATCACCACCTCCTGTTTTCTGCTAGTGATGCCTCTCCCTATGCACCCTAGTATCCCTCCTGCTTTCTTTACAGCCTTCTTACATTGCTTGGCTGCCTTTAAGTCATCTGTTATGATTACTCCAGGTCAATTTCCAGGTTGTTTGTCATCAGTACCTCTCCCCATCCCCATTGTGTATTCCTCTCCTGGATTCTTGTGCCTCAAGTGCATAACTTTACACTTGTTTGCATTGAATTTAAGCTGCCACACTCTAGACCACTCATCCAATTTGCCTAGGTCTCTTCTCATTCTTTCCATGCTTCCTAGTGTCAACCCTATTGCAGATCTTAGTGTCATCCTCAGAGAGGCTTACCTTCCCTTCCAGTCCCTCCTCAATGTCACTTATGAAGGCATTGAAGAGGACCAGCTGAAGTACTGGGCCCTGTGACACCTCCCTGGTTACCCCCACTCCCCAGATTGAACTCCATTCACCATCCCCCTCTAGGTCCTGTTGCCCAGCCAATTTCTGACATTAGTGTATTACCTTGAGACTCACTTCCAGACTTCCCAATTTGTGTACTAGCCTTCTCTGTGAGATGGTGTCAAATGCCTTGTTAAAATGTTTATGGCCATGTCCACCGCCCCTTCCTGATCAACCACCCTGGTCACCCGGTCAATGAAATCTATCAAATTTGTTTGACAAGACCTTCCTACTATGAATCCATGTTGCCTTGGGTCTTGTGCGCTGTTTGCTTCCAGATATGCCACAATCCTTCCCTTTAGCATTGATTTCATTATTTTCCACACCACTGAGATCATACTGACCAACCTATGATTTCCAGCCTCCACCTTGCTTCCATGTTTTTGGATTGGTACCACACTCTCCATCCTCCAGTCCTATGGTATCACTCGTCAGTGGTGCCACTAGTACCTAAGAACATAAGAATGTGTTGCCAGAAAGGGACCATGCAATCCATCTAGTCTGCCTGATTTCCTACCCCCCCTCTCCACTTCTTTTTGGGTTTCTAAGGTGCCTGTCCCAAACTCACTTGGACTCCCCTATTGTTTTAGCAGATACAACCTCTTTGGTCAGGCTGTTCCAGGGTTCTACCACTCTCTCAGGAAGAACTTCCTGAGGTTGCTTCTGAATCTACCTCCCTTAAGGCACATGCTGTGACCTCTTGTCCATGTACTCGTAGTTGCCTATAAGCCGGTGCTGTATTTATTCCTTTGAAGTATTTAAAAGTTTCTATCATGTCACCTCTGTTGTGCCTTTGTTCTAAAGGAGTACAAATTAAGCTGCTGGAACCTTGCTCCATTAGGTTCATGGTGGATCCCTTGTACCATCTTAGTAGCCCATCTCTGCACAGACTACAAATGGTCTATGTCCTTTTTGAGGTGCAGCCCCCTGAACTGCACACAGTAATCCAAATGAGGGCTGACCAGGCCTCTTTGAGTTCTTTTAATATTCTGGGATGTATCCCATCCGGCCCCATTGCCTTGTCCACTTTTATTTTCAAGAGTTCATTTAGGACTCTCTCTTCCTTGAACAGATTGGTGTCAACTTCTCTTTAATGTGTGTTTCTACCATCTAATTGTGGTTCCTCCCCTTTCTCTTTCCTTGTGAATACTGAACTGAAGCATTTGTTCACAATTTCTGCTTTTGTTTCTGGTTTTTCTAGGTCCCCCTCCGAAGATTCACCCCCCCCTTTATTTAACCTCACTATCCCTCCTTTGGTCCTTTTCATTTCACTAATATACCTGAAGAAGATTTTGCTGACTGGGCTATTCTTTCCTCTGTCTGTGCCTTTGCACAGCTGACTGCCTTCCCTACCTCCCTCTATTTTGTCTGATACAGTTCCCTGTCCTTCTCCCGCTATGGTTCCTTGTACTTCCTGAATGCCTATGTTTTTCTCCCTAATCTTCCTTGTTACATTTTTTGAAAACCATAGTGGTTTTGTCTTTCTTTTTGCATTGTTTACTTGCTTTGCACAAATGCCTGCTGCCTCTGCTATGGCTACTTTAAGCTTCTCTCACTGTTTCTCTACTCCCCCCATCCTCTTTTCCCAGGGCTTCCTTGAGGTGTTCACCCATTTTGGGAAAGTTTGCCTTCCTGAAATCTAGGTCCCTTATTTTTGTGTGGCTTGATTCTTTTACTGTCTTCACCTTAAACCACACTGCATGGTGATCGCTGGCCCCTAGATGGCTGCCCACAGATATATCTTTTATTCTGTCACTATTGGTGAGAACCAGGTCCAATATTGTTCCCTTTCAGGTGGGCTCCTCCACTATCTGTCTCAGGCATGCCCCCTGCAGGGCATCTAGGATGTCTCTACTCCTGGTTGTGGCTGCTGTGTAGGTGTTCCGGTTAACACCAGACATATTTCTGGGCTGGCAGCATAGCCTAGAGGTTAGAGTAATGAGCTGTGAATGAACTTAGTACATGCAGCAGACCAGACCTGGATTTGAATCTCACAACCTCCACTTGCATACTGTGTGACTCTGAGCAAGTCACTTTGACTCTGAGCAAGTAACTTAACTGCCCAGTGCTCCCAGGGCACCCTTATAAAGAGGCACTTGTGCCTAGTGGGCCTTACCTAGTTACCAAAAACTAAAACAAATAAATAAAAATATTTATGTCCCCTACCAGCAACACTTCCCCTTTCTCTGCCATTTTGAGGATGGTTTCCACTAACACCCTGTCTATTTCCTCCCCCTGCATCGGAGGTTTGTAGATAACCCCAGAGCGGATGGTGGTGCCATCCTCCATCTTTAAGGTGACCCATAGTGCCTTTTCTTCTTCCAGTTTTCCCTTTAACTCAGGGGCTTTAATCCCCTCCCTGATATAGATAGCCACCCCTCCTCCCTTTTTGCCCTCCCTGAAGATTGTGTATCCTGGTATGATAACAACCCAATCATTGTTTCACATGTACCACAATTCAGTGACCACAAAATGTCCAGGTCTTCCTTTGCCATCAAGGCCATCAGGTTCGGGATCTCGTTACCCAGGCTATGGGCATTTGTATACATGGCTTTCTATGTTTTGTTGCCTTCACCCCTACCAGCTCCTCTCTTATCCTCATGCCTTCTTTCTAATCCTCACCTAACTATACCCTCAATTTTGGTCCCATTTGCTGACTCCTCCACCTTAGTATCCTCATGTTTGACTTCCTTAACCTGTTAGGGGTGGCAGTTGGATTTTCCCTGCTTACTTCCATCTCCTCCTTGGCTAGTTAAATGCTTGGCAATGAAAAATGTAAACCTCTCATTCAGGATCCTGGTTCCCCTCAAGCAGAAGCAGGCCATCCCTCTTGTACAAGTAAATGAGAGTTTCCTGCAGTTTGGCAAGAGTGGGTAGGAGAGGGATGGGTCTGTAGCTGGTGGGCAAAGTCAGGTCCCATCCTCTATGGAGTGGAATCACTTTAACCAGTTTCTAGGCCTGGGGTATGGTACCAGTAGAGATGGTGAGATTAACCTGGTGGGCTGGGGGTAGGCTATGGCTGGGGCAAAGATGTGTAGGAGCTTTAGTTGAAAACTGTCTGGACTTGATTTTGCTGGATTTAGGGATATTAGTGCACTGTAAACCTCAGTGGGTGAGATGGGAGGGAGAAAATTGCCAGGGCCAGGAGGAGGGGAAGGGAGGCCTGTAGGGGAGGCTGTAGGGTTGTCAGGCAGGGCACTAGTGGTGAAACATTTGTTGAAAGTCTTGCCTATGGTGGCAGGGTCAGAGATAGCTGAGCCATCTAGGTTAAGGACTAGGGGGCAAGAGAAGTTGGGGGGGTTGATGAGGGAATGGATAACTCTGGGCTAGTCATTGGGAGAGTACCTTTAGAGCAGCAGCAATAAGCGTTAGATTAGTTTAATTTGTGTTTTATCAGCATTTTTCGTATTTTTCTTTAAACTCTTTTTTTCATGTTCATTTTTATCTCGTTATTTAGTTTTAGAATTTAAGGAATTTTACTGGCAATGAGTAAGGGAACAAGTGAGCTAGCTAGGTTAGGTAGCGTTTTCGGGATAGCTAAGTAAACTGTGCAGGAATGTATACATATACATATATATATATATATATATATATATATAGATATATTATAGTAGAGAGCCATTTACATGTTAAAACTTAAAATTGTGCCTTAATAACTTTGCAACCATTCAGCGGATGTACCTGAAATTTGGAATACATGATCAAGACCCATCGCCTTGGGGATCTGCCAAGTTTTGTACTGGTCAGATATATGACTGTGGAGTTATTAAGCATGATCTACAATATGCATTTATGCTTTTGGGGAATTCTATAGTCGTTTCACCACAGAATTGCTTGCATGGCTTGCGACGGTCCAATCTTCAGGAACATCGGCCAGGGTTCCTGATGTGCCTTTGAAGATTTTGTAAAAATATTAAGCGGTTCAAAAGTTATTCAAAAAACAAGTTCCCATTATAAGTCAATGGGAAAAGTTAACAAAAAGTTCGACAGTGTCGCAAATGCAGGTTTTTACTTTCTCAGATGGCCCTTTTACTGCCACAAATCCACCATTTTGTTTTCAGTTGGTGATCAGAAAAATGCTTGGCATTTAAATTTTGGACCCTCTAGCAACCTAATTATTTTTGTATTCACCTACTCGGATCCTGAGGATGCTAGCCATGTCTTTATTTTGGGGTAAAATAGCCCAGAAAAATGTTTTTCAAATTTCTGGAAAAAGTACTTTCACAAAGTACTTTCGCACTTGCGACACTGTAGAATGAATTTGCGTAAGCTTTCGCAAAGTTCAACAGTACTTTACTAGGCTGTGGGAAAATGACAGCAATTCTTTGGCACCCCACTGCAAAAGGACAATTTGGTCTTTTGGGCTGAAATCTTGAGGGAACGCAGCTGACATCTCACAGATGTGCCTTTCACTGTTTTGTTGAAAAAATATTACATGGCAGAAAAGTTACGGCACTCCAAAGTTGACACTTTTTCCCCATAGGATAACATTAAGGCATCCTATGCATTACAGAAGTCCTTTGGCGCCCTGCTGCAAAATAACGGTTTGGTCTGTGGCTTGAAATTTGGAGGGAAGACAGCCAACATCCCACAGATGTGCCTTTCTAGTGGTTTGGTGAACACATATTACAGGCAGCCAAAGTTACGGCACTCCAAACTTCTCTTCTTTTCCCATAGGATAACATTACGGCATTCGCCGCACCTTTCAGGACCCGTATCTCGGAAACAGTGTGAGATACATACTTTTCATCAGAAAAATGCTTAGGGGGCTAAGTACAAAACTAGCCAGGAAAGTGATAATTCATATGACTTTTATATTTTTTTTCTATGTCGTACGGTTCCTGAGATATAAGCAATTTACTATTTCAAGTCCTCATTTTCTGTTCCGAGGGTCATTATTTTGCATAAATTCTTTGTACTCACTGTCTTTCTATATGCAGCTTTTGAGGAAAACTATTGTGTGCGTTTCCATAACTCTTACCCTTAATGCTTCTGCTTCTGGTTCTGTACCTATTTCACTTACTTTTCCTGTCTACGCCACCTTGTGCGTTACCCTTTGCTTTTTCATTTGTGCTTCTGTTTCTGTAATTTTAACCGTTTGTGTCTACGGTACTGTTTATCTTTGTGTTTCGCTTTCTGGCACTATGCGCATTACCATTTCTGTTTGTGGGCACTGTGTTATTATGTGACAAGAAGACAATATGTGGTTGGAGCAGGCCCCGAGCTCCCCGCATTACATCTACTATTTCTCATTATCATTCTCAAAGAAGGGAAATTAGAGGCAAAAATCCATTTAATGCATCAGTAGGGTTGTTCCACAGTGACAAAAGTGAGGAAATTCGGTGTTGGGTTGAAAACCCCTTGGACCCCCAGCCCACCCCCCAACTGGCATTGGGGTGCACATTGGGGTCTTCAGTCTAACTCTCCACCCCATTCTCCTATACCTCTGCTTCTTTACACATGTGATGGGGTGGGAAGTTAGGGCCGATGACCCCAACACAACCCTAACACTGAATTTCCTCACTTTTGTCACTGTGGAACAACCCTAACTGATGCATTAAACAGAGTTTATGCCTCTAATATATATATATATATATATATATATATATATATATACACATACTTTGTGCACATAGTGGTTCCTACTTGTCCTGCTGCTCCCTGCTGTTGGAGCATTTGGATCCTTTCTTGGACTGTGCTGGTGTAGCTGGTTGAGGAAGAGTGGAGTGAGGAGTGAGGAGATCCTGAGTGTGTTGGAGTGTTTCAGGAATTGCTGGACCAGAGCCAGGACCCTGAACATCTTTGAGGAGTATTTGCAGTGGGACTTTGATTTGAGTATCATCTGCCTAAGCTTGGACAATGGATTTTTGCAAGTGGTGAGTCCCTGTGGTACGGGACTTAATAAACTGTGGGTCCTTGAGGGATTTAATGGGGGGAGGTTCTCTCTTGCCTGTCAGGGAGGTGGTTTTCAGGGGGCTGAGCCCATGCAGGAGATTCTGTATCAGATCTACTGGAGGGCAGACAAAATCAGCTGCGGAGTCTCCTAGGCAGCCTGTGGGGGGGTTGGCTGATGGGCCGATTCTGGCCTGGATGTTGTAATGGCGGGTTTTAGCTGACTAAGGAGACTGCCTCCTAGGAAAAAGTGCTGGGAGATCCTTTTTCCTGTATTTCCCTTGATTGGTGTCCTTCCTTGCATTTTGGCCATGTCTACAATAGCTGTGGAGATTGCCATCATTGGATAGGAGCTACAATTTTGCTGGCCGTAAAAAAGAGAACTGCATTAAAGAAGACCCTATGAAGATCTTTTGAGCTGGGACAGGATTCACACCTAGGATCTTCCTAAATCCTAAACTGGTCAGAGGTTTTTATCTGGATCCACTATAATTTACAGCAGGCAGTGAGAGTGCCCTTATTGCATTTAATTCCTGCTGACTTTATCAAGTTTAATATGAGAGACTGGACTTGGCTAAGTTCTTTGGTTTATTTCCCGATGAGGTAAGAGCTCTATGGGTTTACAAGACTGAACTGAGAGATTTAAGTGACCTTTCTCTCTAAATCTGTTCACTTGCATGCTGCCATAAGAGTGTTATTTCTTTGGGTTTTTTGGGGAAGGACTGTTTCATAGTTTGTTTTATTTTTTCTTTTTAATTTAATTTAGTTATTTAAAGTGGTTGTTGTTTAGGGGTATTGGGGTTGGTGTGATTTGAATTATTTTTGGGGGGTTTATTGTCCATAAAAGATATTGTGATTGTGTATGTTGTGTGGAGATTGTGTGGTTTAGAGTTGTATAGAGAGTGATGTGTGTTGTGTTTGTGGGCTTGGTACTTTTTGAGGGCTAGGACTACGTAGTCAGGAAGGATGTGTCTGGGAAGGTGTGAGGGCCTGGGGTGGGCTAGGATAGTGTATGGGGCATCCTGGCTGCTTGATCTATGGCCCTTTTTTAGCCTCCCAGTGTCTACTACTACAGCTAGGTGCTGCAGGGAGGTTGGAATAGGGAGGAACCGGATGACTCGATCAGGCTGGGGTACCCTGTGCATGGTGGAGGGTGGCAGGATCAAGGTAGTGGGGTGTAGAAGGTGCCCTGGAATTAAATGGGTTCTAGGGAGAGGCCAGACATGTTTAGATCCCGTCACCAGGGTTCCCAGCAGACCGAGTGGGCAGGCAACTAGAGAGGCTGCACTGTCCACCAGTCCCCTGAGGGTGGTGCTTTGCAATGCCAGATCAGTCAGAAACAAGACCACAATTATAGTGGACTTGGATTCTTTGGCTGATCTGGCTTGCATTATGGAGACCTGGATTGATAATGATGCTGGCCTGGTTTTAGAGGCCACCGTCCTGTCTGGGTATACAGTAGTGCAGTACCGCAGAGTGGAACGTAGGGGCAGGGGGTTGCCATCTGTTTTAGATCCGAGCTTGGCTTCAGCCTGCACCCAGTGAGAACACCACATTCATTTGAATGTGTGGCTGTCCGTGGGGGTCCGGGCCCAGGTTGCTGGATTCTCCTTATTTACCACCCTTCTGGGTGGCAGGAGATTTCCTGCAGGAGGTGGCCAGTTTCATCGTCAGTGAAACATTGGAGGCCCCAGATATTTAGTGTTGGGGGACTTCAATGTTTGGGCTGACGACAAATCTCAGCTTGGTTACAACTTCCTCCAGATGATGTCATCTCTGGGCCTTGCACAAGGAGTTCCCTCCGCGAACCATCGGGGGTTCACATATTGGACCTAGTGTTCTCACTGGGACTTGAGATTAATAGTCTCAGGATTGATTGGGTTGTTTGGTCCGATCGCTGTATGGTAAAGTTTTCATTTGAGACATCCCCTGAGAGCCCTCCTCCTCCTCCTCCTCCTTCTGCTGAGATCGGCAGCTACCACCCTTTACGGGAGTTGACCCAGGAGGGTTTTTTGGTGGTGGCTGATCTATTTAGTGTGGAAAGTGCATGCATTCGGGGCAAGGGCATGGCAGCTGATGCCTATAATAAGGCGTTGTCTGGTGCACTCGACTCACTCGTAGTAGTCCGTGTATGACCCAGGTCTTCCCACTTGAGGTCCCCTTAGTTTGATGGGGAGCTCTAGGTGATGAAGACCTAGAGTCAGAGATTAGAGCACTGCCGATGGAGGTCCAGTCTGGAGGTGGATAAACTGGCCCTGCGTGTGCACTATGGCGCATTCCAAGGGGCAATCAACCGTAAGAAGGCAGAGTTCCTATCCAGGGAGATTGCTGCTGGGAGGAACTGACCAACTGTGCTCTTTCAGATTGTGAACAGGCTTCTCCATCTCTCCTTTCTACAGCCAAAGGTAGCCTTTTCGGTTGCATTGTGTGAGGAGTTTGCTTGGTTCTTATCGGACAAGGTGTCCGCCATCAGGCAGAGGGATCCGCCAGTGGGCCAGAATTTGGTCAACAGCAGTTGCCATGGGCATCTGGAGAGCACTCTGCCTGGTTGGGGTGAGTTTAGACTGGTGGAGGTGGCTGAGGTCATTGAGATTGCTTCCAAGCTCTGGCACACTTTTTGTGAACTGGACCCGGTGCCAACTCATTTCTTAATGGGATGTGTTGATTCCATTGGCTCAGTGTTTGCCTTGATTGTCCAGTATTCCCTGTCAGAGGGGAGTCTTTCCTGATGTCTTGAAGGAGGCATTGGTGAGATCTCTTCTGAAAATATATCTTTGGACCCTGACGACAAGGCAAATTACCATCCCATCTCCACTGTTCCGTTTTTGGGTAAGATTGTGGAGAAGATGGTGGTGCTTCAGCTTGAGGAGCATCTTGTGGCCCATGATCTATATGAGCCACTCTAGTCTGGGTTTCATGTGAGGCATAGCACAGAAACTGCATTAGTTCAAGTGCATAATGACCTCATTAGGACTAAAGATCGAAGGGAAGGGACAATTCTGGTTCTCCTCGATCTTTCTTCAGCATTTGATAAGGTGGACCATCGACTGTTACTTGACTGCCTAAGGGATTTCTGTGGACTCACTGGCACTGTCATCTGCAGGAATACACTATTATTAAGCAAAAAAGATGTTCCAGAAGTAGACGGCATGGGCTGAAGTTAGAGGTAGGACGATTCAGAGAAAACATGAGGAAGAATTTCTTCACAGAATGGGTGGTGGACAAGTGGAACTCCCTGCCAGAGGAAGTGGTTGGGGCTGAAACAATCACAGGATTTAAGAATGCATAGGATAGACATAAAGGAATTCTGGAGTTCAGGGGTGAGGGGCAACAGACTTCTAGGAAAACATAAAGTGAACTTACAAGCTCAAATGGGCAGACTGGGTGGCCCCGTAGGCCCTTATCTACTGACACTGTCTATGTATCTATGTATTTATGTATCTGCTGGTTTGAGTCTCTTTTATCTATCAGGAGGCAGAGGGTTATGATGGGGAATTTCTCCTCCTTCCCTGCTCTCCTGTCATGCAGAGTTCCCCAGGGTTCTGTCTTGTCACCGATGTTGTTCACCATGTACATGCTGCCCCTGGGAGAGATCATTAGGAAGTACAGTCTGGGTTTTCATTGCTATGCTGATGACACCCAGCTGTATTTTTCCTTTGGCCCTGGAACATCTTGTGCAGTGTAAGTGCTTAACAGCTGCCTCGCTGAGATCAATGACTGGATGGCCTCCAGCTTGTTGTGAAAGAAGCCCAATAAGATGGAGGGACTGGTGGTGGAGTCAAACAGAGGGCATGATAGATTGTCCTCTGGTGCAGAGATAGTGCTTTTTTGTGGCTCTGTACCATTGAAGGCCTCCTCTAGGGTGCGTGGTCTTGGTGTTATTCTTGACAGCGGATTGTCACTTGAGTATCAGGTAGCATCCATTATCCATTACAGCTTTTACCATCTGAGGAATATTGCCAGGATAAAGCTCATAGTTCCGCCACTGGACCTCCCCACCTTGGTGCATGTCTTTGTGACATCCAGGCTTGACTACTGTAATGCGCTCTATCTCGGGGTCTCTGGGGTTACCCTGCACTGACTGCAGCTGGTGCAGAACACAGCAGCTAGGTTGCTGACAGGACAGTCTAAGTACTATCATATCACTCCAGTGCTGCGTCAACTGCACTGGCTGCTGGTCAGGTGGAGGGTCCTCTTTAAGGTGGGTTTGCTCACCTTTAAGACCCTACAAGGCCTGGATCCCAGTTACCTGAAGGACCTTCTCACACCTGCAGTCTCGGTCTGCCTCTCCGCTCTTCCTCTAGGGGCCTACTCACGATTCCCAGGAAGAGGCTAAAAACAGCTGGCGACAGAGCATTTAGTGTCGCCGCCCCCATCCTGTGGAATTTGCTTGCTCCAGCTGTTAGGGATGCCCCTTCTGTTGAGGTATTCAAGGCCCGCTTCAAGGCCTTCTTATATAATCCGGACTGTGTTGGACATCCTTAACCTGATTTCTGAATTTGATAGCTAAACTAATCTCTGGCTTCCCTTGAGCTTATTGTGACTGTTGAGGGCATTATTTTAATGTTAATGATGTGTATCATTGTTTATAAGTGTAATATTTATTTATTCTTTGTATTTGTATGTATATGGAATTTTTAACATATGCA
The DNA here is from genome assembly GCA_016271365.2 of Neoceratodus forsteri. Classification (NCBI taxonomy): domain Eukaryota; kingdom Metazoa; phylum Chordata; order Ceratodontiformes; family Ceratodontidae; genus Neoceratodus; species Neoceratodus forsteri. The sequence goes on from CM028133.1 coordinate 69,102,892, forward strand.
GTGCCCAGAGCCTCTGGGATGGGTGTCTTTTAAATAAACTGTACCTTGCCTTGCCATAATATTTCAGAAAATTTTGGAACAGTCAGATTTAGCAAGGAGTTGGAACTTAAAATAAGCAGCATTAGCCTGCCAAATAGCCTTGGTACATGTATTTCAGTGGACTTTGTAAAGAAGGAGTGCTGGAGAGATCACGTGATGCCTCGCACTGATTAGACTGTTTTAAACTACAAACTTGGTCTGTTGATCATTTCTTTTTGCTTGCCTAAGGTGCAGTTTGCTGTTTGGAAAAGAATACGAGGCAGTTCTTTTGTCTTACCCAGAGATGGAGGCTGAAATCAGGGTAGCTTTGCCGCACCATATGCCGCTGGTTGCACCTGAAAAACTGGCAAAAAAGGTGAGGGCCCAACCTGTATCGGTGAATAAAAGGATAATCCAGACTCAAGAATCCACTCCCCTTTCACTGAAAAGATTTTTGGAGGGGTTTCACCTCTCTACAGAAGACATTAGATCCTTAACTGAAGATGTGAACACAGTTAAGGGGAAGCTGGAAGATCTGGCCCAGCGAGCAGGAGATTGTGAGGTGCACCTGGTGTCAGTGGAGAGGTGCCTGGAGAAGGTGGATCTGGCTGTGGCTTTGGTCAGGCAAAAGACTACAAAGCTGGACACTAAAGTTGAAGATTTGGATGGGAGGAGTTGCCGCAATAACATTGTGGTTATCGGCCTCCCAGAGAAAGAAGGGGGTCCTAAATGTGGTTCTTTTTGTTCAGCGGTTCATCCAAAAGATAGTAGACCCCTCGCCTTTCGGGGCCGAGTACATAGTGAAGTGAGCACATAGGGCACTGCGGCCAAAGAGAGCGGCTGAGGAATGTCCCAAGACTTTCATTTTTAAGTTCCTGAATTATCAGGAACGACAACATTTGCTTACTAAAGTGAAAGAATTGAAGGAGGTTCTTTGGTGGGAAATTGTTTAACCAGGAAAGGCACACTAAGCCAGAGCTTGTTTCCAGGTGTGATCTGGGAGCACAAGGAAGTTAAGTGACTTGCTCAGGGTCACACAGTATGCAAGTGGAAGCTGTGGGATTCAAACCCAGATCTGGTCTGCTGGATGTCACCAGATTTGCAGCTCAGAGCCTTAGACCACTGCGCTATACTGCCTCCTTTGGGAGGGCTCCCCCATCAGAATTACCCAGGATCTTCCCACTTCTGTGAGGCAAAGATGTGCAGAATTTCATGGAGTGGTGTCTAAATTGCTGGCAGCGAATATCCGATTTAAAATGTTGTACCTAGCTAATCTTCAGGTGCTGGTGAAAGGGGCATGAACTACTCTAGATGACCCGAAGACAGCGGTGTTGGAGCTGAAAAAACTGTTTCCCGATCTTTTTCATGATGGGTGACTCCTTGACCCGCTACAGGTTTGTTTCTGCGCCGTGGAAGCCGAGTGAATGAAAGGGGTCTGATCTATTGATCGGCTGAGAGGTGTGCTATTTCTCTGAAGAATCCAAGCTGGAGGGTGTGCTGGACCTTTTTTTTTTTTTGCTTGCCTTGTATTCTCCTGTGTTTCTTCTAAACTGTCTGCATCAACACGCCTCAAGGCGGCAGTACCTCTCTGTTATTGAATTCTGGTTTGTTTTGTTCCTGATCTTTTAGGTTTGCAAAGTATAGATTAACAAAATGGAATTAGGTTATTTGATTAGGTGATTTAATGGGAGCCTGCTCTTTTTATTTCATCATTAATGGTTTGCTCACACGTTAAGCATGGTAGATAGCCTATGGTGGGTTCAGTTTATTGATGTTGTCACTAGAATTTTTGGGGCGATTTTGTTCTCCCACTGATCTTTCTTTCCTCATTTTCAGAGTAAACAGAATACAAGTGAACTGTTATGTTTGTTACTGTGGTAGAATGAGAGGTTCACTCACATATTTAAGATTGTTACTAATGTTTTTGGGATTCATGTTCCAAAATTAGCAACAAAAGGGGTTTGTGGGGGTGGGGAGTGAGTGGACCATTGTTTAGTGTGGGTAACACGTAGTGTAACATATATGGGTGGGGGTGGGGTTGTATTTACTCTCTTTACTTCAGAAGGGGAAATGGTACTCTTTATTTTGTACTTCTGGACGGGACTTAAGGGTGGGGGAAGGGAGAAGCGAGGGAGGAAGTTATTGGGGATACGTTTCTTTGTTCAGGGACTGAGTGGGAGGGCAGTTTGGCACATAAGGTCTTAGTAGATATAGGTTTGTATGATGCAAGGGAGTAGGAGTAACTTTCTATGAATGGTGTCATGGAATATTCGTGGACTCCATACCAAATTGAAGCATTATCAAGTCTTGAAGCATATAAATTTGCTTAAAGGGGATATCTTGTTTTTGCAAGAAACTCACCTCCTGGAGGGGGAGAGTGTTCTCCTCCATCGACAATATATTGGCCAGGTATTCAGTGCTGGAAACAGCTCCCAGAGTAGGGGGGGGTAGCTATCCTGCTATCCAGAAACATTCCCTTTAATCAATCAATCAATTTTTTATTTAAACTGGAACAACTCATAGGGGATCCACAGGGAAGATTTTTACTGGTAAAAGGTATGCTCGATAGAACGTCCCTGGTGCTGGGACGTGTGCATGGGCCGAACATTGACTCCTCTTTATTTTTCACCACTTTATTAAAGGTTTTGGCACTATATACTACTCTTCCATGTATCATTGGGGGTGATTGGAACCTCCCTTTTTCCTTGGATCTGGACAAGTATACACCCTGGGGCTGGTCTTTCCCCTGCCCAACAGGCTTTCAGAGAATTGTCAGATCATCTGGGTTTGGTGGATCCCTGGATGATTCTATACCCCACTTCCAGGGAGTTCACCTTTAGATCCCCAGTTCATGGGACCTCCTCCCATATAGACTATTTATTACTTAGTCACTCAATTTTAAGGGGGTTATGGTGGCGAGCATTATACCCGGTGTGATTTCTGACCATTCAGTAGTTACATGTGACCTGACACTACTGCCTGATTCATCCCCTGATTCACTATGGAAGCTAAACAATCAACTTCTTAAAGATCCCCAGATTGTAGACTCTATATCCTGAGGCCAGATCAAGAGTGGTGCGACCTGAAATGTGTACTTCGAGAGATACTTATTAGGCTAGCTTCCTATAGAAAAAGGAAGAGAGAACAGGAATCTCTTTCACTCCTTTCAAAAATACACAGTCTAGAAGCTTCTCTATCTCCTACAATTACAGTAGAAGATAGGCAATGGCTAGTGGGTCTAAGACACCAATATAGTTCTACTGTTCGGGAGAAAGTCAAATATGCTATATTAAAAACTGGAGCCAAATATATTGACCAAGGGGAAAAGGTGGGCCATCTTTTGGCATTAAGACTGAAGAAGTTGGAAGCCTCTCCGATTATTCCTAGTATAAGGTCTCACCTGACGGGGGATCTTATCCTAGCTCATAAAGCAATCGCTGCTGAATTTGCAGATTTTTATGAGGAGTTATATCAACCTATGCCCCATAAACCCCCTGCTGAGACAGTAGAGCAATATCTTTGAGACCTGGAGCTACCCTCTCTGAGTCAAGTCCAACAAGACACCCTGTTTTCCCCTATTCTGGAGTCAGAGATCCAAGCGGCAATTGCCTCCTTGGGGTCTGACAAAGCTCCAAGTCCAGATGGGTTTTCCTCCAATTTTTATAAAGTTTTTAGTAAATTGATTGTCCCATGTTTGTCTCACCTTTTTATTTGGATGCTGGAAGGTAACCCTCTAGATAACTCCTTATTGGAAATGACCATTATTGTGTTACACAAACAAGGCAGAGACCCTGAACTGGTAGGCAATTACCAACCAATATCTCCGCTAAACTGCGATATTAAAATCCTGGCTAAAATCCTTGCAAATAGAATCAAGTGGGTCCTCCCGGGAATTACCTATTCAGATCAAGTGGGCTTCATGCAGGGGCACCACTCATCCAATCATTTTCGTAAACTGGCACATGTCTTCTCTGTGTCCAGGGACTCAGAGATACTGGCGGGTCTGGTTTCCCTGGACGCAGAGAAGGCATTTGACTGGGTAGACTGGCAGTTTTTGTTTTTATCCATGCGTAGATTAGGTTTCCCCACCAAGTTTATAGATTGGGTAGCTTCCTGTTATCAAAACCCCTCAAGCCAGGATTTATTGCAATGGTTTTTTTCTGATAAATTTCATCTAGGATCAGGTACTAGGCAGGGATGTCCTCTCTCCCCCTTATTATTTAATATTTATTTGGAACCATTGTTAGTCAAACTGAGAGCAGAGGGGGGGGTTCAGGGTATCCCCATAGGCTGCCAGTCTTTTAAATTATCAGCCAATGCTGATGACATGCTTTTACATTTGTCAAACCCAGAGCATTCTCTTCCTACTGTTTTGAGGATTATCCACAAATTTGGGGAGGTATCTAACTACAAAATTAATATCACTAAAACATCAGTTCTCCCTCTAAATCACAGGTTTTTAAGGAATGATATCTCTCAGATGGAAGTACAATGGAGTTCGAAGGGTATTAAATACTTAGGTTTGTTTATATCTACAAGGGAAAGTTTCATGAAAAAACATAACTTGGATACCCTTCTGGATACTATTCAACAGGACCTTAAGAGGTGGCAATCTCTTCCAATTTCTCTTTGGGGGAAAATAAGTATAGTCAAAATGAATATACAGCCAAGAGTAGTTTGCCCCCTTAACATGCTGAATATTTGGATACCCCTAAAATGGTTTAAATCGCTTCACGCTCTTGTTTCTTCCTTTATATGGGGAGGTAAACATCCTCATAGATAATATCTTAAACTAGCTGCTTCTATCCCGGCGGGGGGTCTCAAACTATCTCACTTTGGCATATACTACTGGGCGAGTCAGGCAACTAAATTTTTACTCTGATTTTCCTCCCAAGAAGAGATTGCCTCCCTGTCCTATTTACCTGCCTGGTTAATTCTTGAAAAAGAACTCCTTGATGGCTTACAAATTGCTAAAGAGGCCTTGTTATACATGTCTTTGCAATATCTTCCGGCTAGCATTAACAAGTACCCCATCTTATTTTCTCTTAAAGTATACGGCCAGTTGTGCACCTTTCTTCATTATCAAAATACCAAAAATTTGAGACAACCTATAGTGGGCAACCCTAACCTTTGGATTGGGGGTGATATTATTTCTCGTGTATGGCTTCTTCAACTTAATATAGCCAGGGTGGAGGACCTATTTTGTGAGGAGGTTTGCTTGGACTCCAGAGCTATCTTGGTATCTTTCTCCATACCACAGTCACAGATCTTTAAAGCCTGGCAACTCAGACATCTGTTAATTCAGAAATTTCCCATCCCAGGGAAGCTGGAGGCTGGGAGAGCATGGCTGGAGCAGCTGGTTCCACTGTGTGGGAAACCTCATGCTGTCTCATCAATTTATGCCTCCTTATGCACTAAGGCTCTGGACACATATGGGGAAGTTTCCAAATACTGGAATTCATGTTTCCAGAAATCTTTAGATGAATGGAAACTGATTTGTCTAGACTCTTTCAGATATGTATCCCAAGAGAGATTGAAACTTACGCAATACAGAATTTTGAATGATATGTACTGGACCACTGCAAAGCTCCACAGAATAGGTAGGTTACCAGATTCCCTTTGTTATAGATGCAAGCAGGCTGAAGGAAACCTGTTTCACATTTTCTGGGAATGTTCATCGATCAGATATATCTGGGACCAAATAAGAGACAGGGTGGATCCATTATTGGGAATTGGGGATTTATTTACTCCTGAAATATGTCTGATTGGTGATTTTTCCATGATCCGGGTCAAAATTCAGAAGCATCACATGGCACTCATATCACTTACTCTCAAAAAGCTGATTCTTTTTCACTGGCTTGATGTCCACCCTGTTACATATGAAGAATGGTTAAAAGATCTATTATTTAATCTTCGAGTTGAACAGATTAAAGCTAGCCTGGGGGGTTCTCTTTCTCGCTATAAAAAGGTGTGGCAGACGTTACACACATTATATCTTTTACAAACAGGTGTCTCAAAATCATAAGCTTTACAATATGTAAGGCTTTGTAGGTTTTGGAGTCCCTTTATTTTTGTTTTATTCTGTTCAAGTTGGATCCTATAGAGTCAATCTATTCATGCTCCTCAGATACAGTAGAAGGTGCCAAGCTGGGGGGAGGGCTGGAGAGAGGGGGGTTGGGGGTTGGTTGGGGAGGATTCAACATGGAATGTACATTGTCTGTTGACCTATTATTGTACCTGATGCCTTCATGTTGGAACCTTTTTGTTAAAATTTTAATAAAGTTTGGAATAAAAAAAAAAGGAGTGCAGAGGACATGGAAGATTTAAATTGTGCCCAATATTTGTCTCAGACTTTGCAGAGGGATAAGAGGTCTGGTGTGATCCACAGGAGGTGGAGAAATTTTACTCTGGCCTTCTTCAGGGGGTCAAAAGGATCCCTGCAGCAGCGATCCTGTGGGGATGTGAAGACAGCACCCAGTCAAGGATGGAATGATTTGCAAATTTTGGATTTAGCCATCTTAGCTCTGCGATTAATTGTGTGAGGTTTAGCAACTGGATCTTGAGAAGGGTGTTTTTAGCAGATGGGGAGGGAGAGCTGGTCTGGAGGAAACACAGGCAACAAGGGGTTGTGTGTCACTTTGGGGAAGGAGTAAAGTACACTGACATAGATAGGGAAGGTGGAGGGCAGGGAAAGGAGTACAAATAGGAATTTGTGTGAGGTGGGAAAGGATTCCTTTTGTGTGACAGAGCAGGATAGAGACTGTCTCACATACATGGCTTCACTACCATCATGTTTTCCACAGTCCTGGCAGAAGAGGATGTATTTGGGGATAAACACAGAAACATAGAAACATAGAAGCTGACGGCAGATAAGGACAGCAAGGCCCATCCAGTCTGCCCATTTCTTTTTCTACCTTATAAATATGCCATCGGCCTTTGCTCTGTCAATGACCTATCTATTCATACTCATCTGTATTGCTCCCTTATGCCTATCCCATGCCTGTTTGAAGCCCTGCACTTTATTCATATCCACCACTTCCTGAGGTAGGCTGTTCCATGCATCCACCACCCTTTCTGTGAAAAAGAACTTCTTCATATTACCCCTTAATCGGCCTCACTCTAATCTCATGTTGTGTCCTCTTGTCCTGCTATTTTTCTTATATTGAAACATGTAAACTCTTTCACCTTGTTAATGCCCTTAAGGTGTTTGAATGCTTTGATCATATCACCTCTCTCCCTCCTTTGCTCTAGGGTATACATATTGAGTTCCATTAATCTGTCCTCATGTTTTCTGATGTAGTCCCTGCACCATTTTGGTTGCCCTTCTCAGGACTGCCTCAATTTGGTTAATGTTCTTGTGAAGGTGTGGCTTCCAGTACCCTTACTAATACACCCTAACATCCCCCTAGCCTTACCTACTGCTTTAGTGGTCTGCTTGGATGATTTCAGGTCATCGGTGATGATGATGCCCGAGTCTCTTTCTTCCATTGTGACTGCCAGCAACTCCCCTCCCAGCCTATAGGTAGCGTCAGAGTTTCTCTTCCCTATGTGCATGATCTTGCAGTTCATTGCATTAAACCCCAGTTGCCACTTCTCTGACCATTTTGCTAGTTTATCCAGATCTCTTCTCATTCTGCCCACCCTATCTGGATCATCTACTCTGTTGCAGATCTTGGTGTCATCTGGAAACAGACAAACCTTACCCTCCAGTCCATCTGCAGTGTCACGGATGAAGATATTGAAGAGGACTGGCCCCAGGACTGATCCCTGAGGTACCCCATTTGTGACTTGCATCTCTTCTGACTGTATACCATTTACCACCACTCTCTGTTTTCTGTCCGTCAACCAGTCTGCCACCCAAACAGCCAGGATTCAGTGATGCACAAGATATCAGGGTGATCCAAATCTTGAGGTCATCCAGTTTGGGTAGAAGACTTCTACCATTCAGGTGGAATATGTGGATACCTTTTTGTGGGCCGAGGTGGGGGCCAGGGTTGGATTCAGTATCTCCACCTAAGAGTTGGAGAGACACTGTGAGAAAGGCAAGAACCAAATGCAATCTGTTGAACCCTGAACAGACTTGATGCCTGTAAAGTGATATATGATGGAAAACCATTTTTTAAGAATTAGTGGCAGTGAAATGTGGGGGCAGATAGGAGGGCAACAAAAGTGTTGGAAAGGGAGAAATCCATTAATGATGGTGGCTTGTCACCAGGACATTTGTCAGGGGGCACAGAATCAGGCAAAGTAAGTAGCACAGTCAGGGCAGAGAGTAGAAAGCCTGTCTGTATATTTAATATGTATGCCCTCAAGGAAAGAAGGGAGATAGGGGACATAATAGAGACTTTCAGGTACCTCAAGTGAATCAACAAAGTCCAAGAGGGTAGCATCTTTCAGAAAAAGAGATGTCTAAGAGGGCACAATTTGCAGATGGAGTCGGCTGGCTCAGGGGCAATGTAAGGAAGTATTTTTTCACAGAGAGGGTGGTGGATGCATAGAATGGCCTTCCTGAGGAGGTCATGGGATCAGAAACAGTGGTGGAGTTCAAGAATGCATGGGACAGACATAAGGCAATTCTAGTGGAGGAAGGAGGAAATAGGCAGTTGGTTAACTAGGATCTGCATCTTATCCAATAGTTAGGGAAATGGGCAGAATGGGTGGGCTAAGAGGTCCTTATCTGCCATCAAAGTATTTATTTCTATGTTTCTATGTATTTCTGTAGTAGCCGGGTCATGGTATAGTGGAGAGGGGGGTGAAAAAGTGTGATCTGGGGGAGAGAGAGAGAGGAGGAGGGAGAGAGAGAGAGAGAGAGAGAGAGAAAATTGCCATTGGGATGTATCAACCAGTAGTGGGTGTACCAGTCATGGGGGTACCCAGGGAAGAGTGCAAGGAGTAGTGGAGACAGAGAGGATGGGGGAGTAGGGATTGAAAGGCTGAGGATATAGAGGTTGGAGGCTGTACAGAGAAGGGCTACAAAGATGATACATGGCCTGCAGGGAGTCGCCTACGAGGATTCACTGAATGCATTGAACATGTACTCTTTGGAGACCAGGAGGGAGAGAGGGAAATATGATTGAAACCTCTAAGTTCCTTAAAGGCATGAACACAGTGACACATTCAGCATCTTTTCACCAAGAACACCAGTTCCACTATGCGTGGTCATGGGTGAAAATTGAAGGGTGGAAGTTTCAGGAGGGACATCAGAAAATATTATTTTTCTGAGAGGGCTGTGGAGCCATGGAATGGACTGCTGCCTGAGGTAGTGGCTACAAAAATGGTGCCCAGTTTCAAACACAGGTGGGACAGAGTAATGGCACAGTCTAACGGCACTGGGGAGTGCTAGGTTAGGATATCATGGGGGGATAGGACCTCGGAGTGACTGTAGGTCCTAAGACATTCTTTGGCCAGACTCAAAGGACCTTTGGTCTCCTTCTGCTGACACTTTCTATGTTTCTATGGTGTCCATCTGTGTACTTTTGCTAATCAAGTGGAACAGTCAGCATTAACAGCCCCACTCACAGATGTGTGGCTGTTCCTGATTTGACATTTATGGGCAAAAGTGGCTGCTCCTTATTTGACATTTATGGGTAAAAAAACAAAACTGTGCACTTCCTCTATAGTTCATAGTTTTAGATTATACCTTGTTGATCCTGTTGACTCTGACTCCATTTTCCGAAATCAGAAATCCCAGTGACAGGCTGCAGACATGGAGATTTAATAGGTTACTGATTTAATAGGTTACTTTGATCACTGTAACACCTGAAACACTGCCCTCTTGTGGCTAAGTACAATTATAGATGGCTGTACTCACCCCCAAGAGGAAAGCAGTATATGGTTCTATGTTATAATAGCGATCACTGAAAGGCGATCCCTGTTATTGCGACCTGCATTATCGCCGAAAACATTTCTGGAGATATGCAGTAAAAGGTGATTGGGAAACTGTGCATGCGGGGGGGGCTGTGCCCCCTGCACACCCCCATGGGGGCGTGCTTCACCCCCTGCTTCCCCCTAACTAAAGATTCTCAACTTCAGGGGGGTGCATGTCAGGGAGGGGGGCATAGCCCAGTTTAAAAAAAAATTGTACCCGCCTCCAGTCCTGAACCCCGGACCTGCTCTGTCAGAGCCAACCACCCTACCCACCACACCACATGGTTGGCTTGGCAGAAGCAGGCACACTACAGGGTTACAACCCTGTTCTCCATCCCTCCACGTCCTATCACCCACCATCCCTTCCTGTTGCCCACCCTACCCTCATGGTCACAACATTCTCCATCCCCCTACCATCGCCCTCGATGACAGTGCCCATCATATGAGTCGCCGTTTTGACAGTCGCCCATATGTGGTCGCTATCATCATGGTATACCAGAGTATATTGAATTGTATTTTTTTATTTCCAGAATATAGCCCTTGACTCCTACCTTTGTCCTGCCATAGGTACCTGGAGCTTCTGTTCTCTGTGATGCTGTGGATGCTACACTGACTGATTCAGGGATCTGACCAGACAACAGAAAAGCACAGAAAAGACACTGCCAAAGGAATAGTTTAGAGTTTGAGAAAGAGGATAGTTGGACATAGATCTGGACCAGGATTTAATTTACCCCATCTCAGCTAGCAAACATAAGAGATGCCCATTGGAGCACTGCAGCATTAGTTGATGTAGCCACGAATAGTAATTACACAAAGGGGATCTGCTCAGGAATGAATACTTCCTTGGATGTTCTGTCATCACACGAACTGGCAGTAATTGGTGGGCAAGACATATGATTATAGCAAGTAGATTAATGTAGCCAGTAAGAGAAATGAACAATTTCAGTTTTACTTCTCTGTATCAGCTTCAAGCAATTTCTTTTACTTGTACAGGGCTCTATTAAGTGCTGCCGAATCAAACTATCGGATAGATCAAGCGGATCACCTATAGGAAATGTAATCAATGGTGTTGGGTCAAAGAACATAATTAAAACAACTACCTATTCATTTTTAAATATTTGAATAGACAAATAACAAGCAACAGCTACACAATTTAATGCATTTGTTTTATTCCTAACATATCAAACACATGTTACTTTACATAACAGCAATCAGATTAGCAGCTGTTCCTTCCTTCACAGTACCAGGAGAAAAGTCAGTATTTAAAAACCAGCAAACTGCAAACTTGGTTGATCCTAAAAAAAATTGGCAGACCATAAACTCTTTGCTGAACACCAAAACACATTCCTCACCTATTTTAATCGACCTGAATGGAAACATCTGTGCTGCACCTCTTAAAATAGCACACCTTTCAATTATTTCTTCTGCAATCTAAGTAAATACAGACCCCTGGACACCCCAAACCTAAATCTACTAAGGGAGCAGTGAACCTGAATCAGCCCAAGTTCCATCTCAAAAGAGTCACATGTTCCAAAGTTGTTAAATTAATTGCCTCCCTTAAAATAGAGAAATCAGTTGGCTCAATTTTCTGTCAAGGTTCATCAAACTTGCTGCCCTACAATAGCCCCACCCATAGCCAAAATCTTCAACCTATCTTTCATGACACACACCTTACCCAGCCTCTAGAAAACAGCTATAGTCCTCTCACTACACAAGAAAGTGAAGAAGATCCTACAGGAGACCCTATTTCTATTTTGTCAGCTCTAGCCAAACTGCAAGAGAAAATAGTGCACACACAGCTGACGAAAAATCTTGAATAACACAATCTAATCTGCAAGGAACAACATGGGTTCAGGTGGTGTCATGGCACTGACACAACTCAGGTTGAATTCACAGACACAATCTATCATGAAACAGAGAAGAGATTGTTGACAGGAGCTGTGTTCATGGATCTGACCAAGGCTTTTGATTTGGTAAACCACAATGTATTAACTAGCAAATTACTGAAACTTGGTTTCAGATCACATGCTCTGGCCTGGTTCAGTGATTATCTGGACCATAGAAAACAGAGGATGAAAATAGATAACGTGGTCTCAAGTACCAATGTAATTCACAGTGGGGTCCCTCAAGGCTCCATACTGGAGCCTTTTCTGTTTTCATTCTTCATAAACAATTTGCCAGCAATCTGCAAACTTGTACATCCTCTTCTCTATACAGACAATGCAGTTCTATACACACACAGCAAAGACATCAATGAAATCAACCATGTACTGGGAAACAGCTTCACAAACTTGCAGAAATGGTTCGTACTAGAAAAAATGGTCCTGAATCTACTGAAACCCCAATTAATGTCATTTGGTTCTAACTACAATCTGAAAAATGCAGCCCCCAAGTTCTGCAACAATGCAAATAATGGGAACTGCCTGGAAAAAGTCATCTGCTTTAAATATCTAGTTGTACACTTAGACTCTACCCTTACCTTTGATACCCACATTCAAAAGCACTACCAACCTGCTTCACCAAAGACTTGGCTGTCTGTACAGAATCCACAAGTACCTATCACCCGAATCCAGACATAGAATCAATCAATCAAGTCTTTATTTGTCCAGGCAGAACATCATTGACAAGAACTCATTTACAAGATGGACCTGCGTATAACAACTAAAAGTGTAACAGTAACACATATGAGTGCAAATTAATACATTATAATATTTACATGGTAATCATAACGCATTACGTAATACATTGCACACACAGCAGTAAAAGCAGATGACATAGATGACCAAATTAATCCATTTACGTAAACTAGTATGGGACTAACTGGAAGAGTGTGAAAGTAAAGAGTAAAAATGCAATGAGTGAGGGCATACAGTAATTATGCAGAAGAGGTAGAAGCATAAGAGTGGTAGGTTACAGATATATGGAGGAGGCAGATAGGAGAGCTGTGTGAAGTGAGTTATGCTTTGCAGGTACAGAGTTCAGGAAAGGCCCAGGAAAGCAAGGTTCTGAAGGAAGATATTTTAATCTTGCCAGTGATTCTGAGAGAGTTTTACAGCTTGTTCCATAAGGATGGTAAGTAGCGGCTGAAGGCAGATGAACCAAAGTAGGTTCTGACTTTGGGGATAATAAGATATATGTAGGAGAGACTTCTCAGACTGTAGCTTCCGGTGGTGCAAACATGAAGGCAGTCAGAGATGTAGGAGGGGAGCAACCCGGTAATGGCATGAAGGGTCCAGAGGGCTGCATTTTTTCCTGTCTATGGCTTAGGGATGTCCAGCCTACTAGTCTGCATAAGACACAATGATGTGTGGAGTACTGTGCCCCTGTTATAAATCTTAGGGCCCAATAGTATAGGGTGTGAAGCTTATGCAATGCTGAGTGAGTGCCTCAACCATAAAGAAGGTCAGCATAGTCCAGTAAGGAGAGAAAGGTCAATTGGACAAGACTAATTTTTGCTTTTACAGACTAGGTGTTTGATCTGAAAGAAAATGCTGAGTCTGTGCTTAAGCTTCTTTGCAAGTTCGTCTATATGAGTAAAGAAAGTTATCTTGCTATCGAGCCAGACACCCAGGTACTTAAATTTTGAAATGACTTCAAGGGGTTCTCCCAGGAAGCTGAGGATTTGAGGAATAGGAGTAAAGATGGTAGCAGCTGAGTTCTTTGTGGAAGGTGAGAAAAGCATTGCTTTGGTCTTTTTCATGTTGAGGAACAATTTCAAGTGAAGCAGGTTCCTTTGGAAGAGGTCAAATTCCATCTGTAGGTCAAGAAAGGTGCTGTCAGGGGTTTGCCTGGAGATGTACAATATGGTATCATTGGCAAATAGCACAGGCAAATCTACTCCCTACACTGGACTATGACTCCTTGGTCACCAATGCTGTTAACAAAACTATGCTACAGAAGAAGCACACTATCACAAGATTGCCAGATTTCTATCAGGTAGCAATAGCAAGGCACATCACTGTCTTTCTCTGAACTCTGTAAACTGGCTCTCACCAGAGCTCAAATCTAACCTAGCACTCACCAGATTTATTAAAAGAACAATGGTTAAAAACTCCCCTATCTATTTAGCTGAACAACTCGAGTTTGTCAGCTTTCAATCAATGTATGCATGTTTCTTTTTCTGCAACAAGCATACAAACATTTGTAGGTATGTTCTGAAATGTCTATGCAATTGCACCTAGGTTGTGACTGAAAAAGGCACTTTTTGCAAGTGCACTTACCTGGATACCAAAGTGAAAATAAATAAATAAATAAATAAACAGATAAATGAATGAATGAACAGTATCCTACAGAGCATACTGCAGCTTTGCTCGAAAGTCTCATAAAAGAGAGAATTCACACAATGTTAAATAGCAGGAATCAGAATAATGGAAAAAAATATTCAGTCAATTTTTGATATACCTCAAGGATGACATTAGACAACTTGAAAGGGTTTAAATTGTAGTGACTGCCAGTGCCACATTGATCCACAATGACACTACTGAGACAGACTGACAGTCATGGATGTCACTAGCTTACATCCACTACTTTCATTTCAGATGACATAAAGGTAAACTAACAATGTGAAAAGGCGTCACTAAAGGCTAGTGGAATCCTCGGTTGCATAGGGAGGGGAATCACTAGTAGGAGAAGGAAGGGAGGTCATCATGCCACTATATAGATCACTCGTGAGGCCACATCTGAAGTACTGTGTCCAGTTCTGGAGGCCACACCTCAGGAAGGACAAAGATCATTTAGAGATGGTGCAGAGAAGGGCAACAAAAATGGTGCATGGTATGCATCATGAACCATATAAGCCAAGGCTACATAGTCTCAATATGTACTCTCTGGAGTAGCATAGGGATTGGTGTGACATGTCAGACACATTCAGATATCTGTAGGATATCGACAAGGTTCATATTTAGAACCTTTTTCAGGCAAACGCCTGTACCAGGACTAGAGGACATGGTATGTGTCTCAAGGGAGGTAGATTCAGGAGCAGTGGAAGAAAGTACTTCTTCATGGAGAGTGTGGTGGACACATGGAATGGCCTACCCCAGGAGGTCATGGAGAAAATACTGTAAGGAAATTTAAGCTAGCGTGGGACAGGCATAGGGGTATCCTTGAAAGCAAAAAAAAAAACTAAAGGGGGTAGAAGGAAAATGGCAGACTAGATGGATATTGCAGTCCTCATCTGCCGACACATTCTATGTTTCTATGACACAGCTATGCATGAGTACAATAAAATGAAGATTAAACATAAAAAAACACAACAGACATCATTTTCAGTATTTCTGTATTATTTTCTCCCCACAATGGGTGCTATGTGCGAATGCTGTGCAAGGCACAGAAAAGTATACACCATGGAATATGACAGCAGGTTGCTCACACATACACAGTGCAGAATGCACAACAGGCATGCAGAGGGCAACTGTACAGCCAACCACAAGGCACATGCACAGCATATCCATGGGGGCTGGCTGCAGAAATGGGTGTGCACAGTGGACCTGCTCACATGCACAAAAACAGTTATGGCATGCACACGTGCAGGACCAGGGGCACAGAACCACACCAGGATAGGGTCTACCATAAAGATACATGGGCAGCATAAACTTGGACTGACCTTGCATGTTCATGGGTAGTGCAGTGCCCACCCTGTACCACCAGTCTACCATCCAGTGTGGATACAGTGGACACCCCAAGCATGCATGGGCTGGGGAAATGGCAGTGCCATGGCAAGAGGCACCATGCAGACAGGCACAACTACCATCTGTGCACTCTGCAGACATGGTGGCATCACCCCCCCACATGCAACAGTGCAGCCCTGGGCAAGCAGCAGTGCAGGATGGACACCACGAGTTCAACACCACTGTACATCACACAACAGACATGCAGCACTGCTGTATGGCATAGTACCATGACAAGTCAGTACAAACAGCCATGAGCAACTAGGGAAGCCATATGGCAAGTCCCTGTACAACATAGCAGCCACATGGTGCCAGAAAAAGCCATATGGCAAGTCCCCGTACAGCATGACAGCCACATGGTGCAAGGGGAAGCCATACAACAGGTCCCTGTGCTGCATGGTAGCCACATGGAGCCAGGGAAAGCCATATGGCAGGTCCACGTACAGCATGGTAGCCACATGGCACAAGGAGAAGCCATATGGCAAGTCTCTGTACAGCATGGCAGCCACATGGAGCCAGGGAAAGCCATATGGCAGGTCCACGTACAGCATGGTAGCCACATGGCACAAGGGGAAGCCATATGGCAAGTCCCTGTACAGCATGGTAGCCACATGGAGCCAGGGGAAGCCATACAGCAGGTCTCTGTGCCGCATGGCAGCCACATGGCACAAAGGGAAGCCATATGGCAAGTCCCTGTACAGCATGGCAGCCAAATGGAGCCAGGGGAAGCCATATGGCAGGTCCCTGTACACCATGGTAGCCACATGATTCCAGAGGAAGCTGTAAGGCAGATCCATATACAGCATGGTGGCTACATGGCACCTGGGGAAACTGTACGGCAGTTCTCCGGGCTGATGGGACTGCTGTATGGATGTGGACCATCATGTGGCATGTCCCCTGAGCAAGTGCCATCATGCAGCATGCTGCTGTGGCCACGTGCACCATAAGGCACAGGCCATGGCACATGTGGCATCATACAGAAAGGGAACAGCAACTGACATGATGGGTGGGCATGACATGTGGGGATGCCAAACTGCACTGCCATGTACAGGGACTGTACACCTCTGTATGGGCCATGTACATGCTCACCCCTACCCCTGGTGCACCAGCCATGAATGGCACATGGCACCACTGTACTGAAAGTACCCATGCCCACTCTCCATAGTCAAGAACCACACACTTGAAAGATAGTAACATTTTATTAGCACACTGACAAAGGCACTGGAACTGCAGGCCACCCACTCCTGCACAACAGCCACCCACCCCAGACAATTAATGCCCACCCCTCCACACAGCATGTGTAATAGAGTCCAGACAGCCAAAACACAGGCCTACCCCCACTAGGCACACAGTCCCCCTGTCTGGTACACAGCACGGTCTTGGGGGACCACTACTGCTGCCTTCATCTTCCTTGTCATCTGGTGGTGGCTGACCCAGGTTGTGCAGCATCATGCACTGTACTGAGCCTCTGTAATGCTGCCAGGAAAGGGCACAGATCAATGGCAGACCACAACAATCCTCACCTGGCCCACTGGCTGGGCAGGGACATGACTGCCTGGCCACAACAGCTGTACTTACTGGGGATGGGACATTCCCCTCCCAGTACCCATATTGCACCTATCACTCATGAACATAATGTAGTCTGGGAATGCCATCCTGTACCTCTGCTTCTGCTGCCCATATGTAACAGGAAGCATCATCAGGCTGCTCCAGCAACCGTTGCTTCAGTCATTATGGTATGCGCCACTGGCCTGTGGGGCTAACATGAAGAGAGACATTCAGTCACATGGCCTGCATAGGGCAATTGCAAAAAGTTTGTGTGCCCAGGGAAATCACCAGTCTTGTACAAATAATTCAGTAAGGTATCTGGTGGAGCTCACCAAGTTTCCAGTACATTCAAATCCAACAACAAAATTCTGGCCTGCTTGAGCTATGAATGCTACTACACACAATGTCTTTTTAAAGTTTGTTATTTTTATTTACAAAGTCCCAACATTTCATCTAGTATTAGGCTTCTTCTGGGGAACTGTAAAAAGATTTATAAACAAATATTTACTAAATTTCACATTTGAAAATAATATTAAACTTTTAATTTACGATTTTTAATATCTTTCCACATTAGACCATGCTAGTCAAAAATGACTGGGTGTACCATCTTTCTATCGTAGTTATTACAGCAATATTAAAACCAAAATTATATTTTAACTACCTGGTTATCCTTTACATTCATTAACAGTCATAACATTCTTATACATTTTGCCCAACTAAAGACTCTAGTTCTGATAGCTCTGGGAGTTATACTAAAAACAGCAGGAGACTGGACGTACAACAAGTAAAAGAACCTTTTTTAGAGAAAGATATCTCAGAATCCCAATCAGTAACAACAACTATGCAGATAGATAGACACAGTCAAGATTTAGGACAAGGGACTTTGGACAGATACGATCTCAGATGAAAGGAACATGGTATAGAAGTCAGAGAAATAGAAGATCAAAGTGGAGGAGGAAGAGGCAAGGGTCCTTGAAAAAATCAAGGATGAGGGAAACAGTAGTTTTTAACTTAAGCCAGCGTCGTTTGACAACAGAAGAAATTAGGGTATTGTCATTGGGTCTATCATTCTCCATTACAAAAGAAATAGATAAGTTTCAAATACAAGTTGATATGCAGAAATTTTATAGGAAGTTGAGATTGCATGTTCAGTTTGCTGGAATGATGGAGAAGAATCCAGAACAAAAATAACTAAAAAGGGCTATGGGCATTAAATCTAAATACATGCCAGCAGTAGGACAAAATTATGCAGTTGAGAATTATATAGAGACTATAGACAAGGAAATGTGTTAGGTTTTGAAATCCAATAATCGGCATCAAGGGTCTAATTTGTCTAAAAGAGAAAGGGAAGCTTTATTATCTCTAGAAAATGATACCTCGACAATAATCAAACCAGCAGACAAAGGTGGGTCAGTAGTGATTCAGAATCGAGAATATTACAGACAGATGTGTCTAGATCTATTAGATGTACCAGTCAATTATAAAAGACTGGAATGTGATCCACTCAATGCTATATCAGAGCAGATCAGAATAACATTATTTGAAATGGAGACAATGGGATTACTTAGAAGATGGGAAGTAGAGGCTATGGAGAAAAGATACCCAAGGGTACCTCTACTTTATGCCCTTCCTAAGATTCATAAACAGTTGGAAAAGCCTCCAGGCAGACCAATCGTGTCTGGCATTGGTTCTATCTTAGAACCTTTATCTAAATTTATTAACTATTTTTTACAACCGTTGGTGGAACAAATTCCAACTTATATCAAAGACACCACTCATGTATTACAATTAATACAACATTTAAACATTGTAGGGATACCAGATGATATCTTACTTGTTACAATTGATATAAAGGACCTGTACACATCTATACCACATGATAGAGGAATAGAAAGCATGGGAAAACTGTTAGACACTAGACCACATGACCAAAAACCGAAGACTCGAGTCCTACAAGATCTGGATGAGATAGTTTTAAATCAAAACTATTTCAAATTCAAAAATCAGTTCTACCAACAAGTTAGAGGTACAGAAATGGGCAGCACTATGGCCCCAGGTTACGCCAATGCCTTTATGCATGATTTTGAAAATATACATGTTCTAGGTGAAACAGCAACAGGGTATGCTTTTAAGGATAGAATCCTGTTTTGGAAAAGGTACATTGATGATATATTACTAATTTGGAGAGGAAATATACAGGAACCAACTGAGTTTCAACAATACATGAATAGTAGAGATTCTAATTTACTGTTTACATTTTCCTATGATAAACAGCAGATAGATTTTTTGGACATAACTATCTATAAAAATGGATACAAACTAGAAACCAAGTTATTCAGGAAAGCAACAGACAGAAACATAACATTACATACGAAAAGCTTTCATCCCAATAAACTAATTGAAAGCATACCCTATTCACAGTTTTTAAGAACAAGGAGTAACTGTAGTACTGAAAAAGAATGTGTACAAGAACACGAAAATATTCAAGTAAGGTTTAGAGAAAGACAATATCAGAAAAGTAACATAGAACAAGTTCAGGCTAAGGCAGCAAGGAAATCCAGGCTGGAACGTCTTACATTTCCAGGGACTACTAAAACAGAGACTGACAAAAAGAACCCACTTTTTTTTAGCACTGTTCACAATAATATTATGTCACAGCTCAAAACAGTTATTTTGAACAATTGGAATATTTTGCAAAAAAATCCTACGACCTCTGGGATTTTCCAGAAAAAAAACATATGTGATTTCTAAAAAAGCTCCAACAATTAAGGATAAACTAGTATACACACAGCATTGGAAAAAGACCCCCAAAGGGTCCCAATTACTATTGGGTCCCTTAAAAAATTGAATGTACCCCTGCAGTAAATGTGCAGCATGTGGTAACACATCCTGGAGAACATATTTTAAACACCCCCATACAGGAAGAGAATATTATATAAGGTCAAACATAATGTGTGCGACAATGGGGGTGATTTTTCTCATTCAATGTCCATGTGACCAACTATATGTTGCCAAAACATTTAGAGAACTAAGGACCCATATCTCAGAGCATAAAAGTAGTATCCGCAAGAGAGATGAGCATTCCCCTCTTGCTAGACATTATAATGAAAGAGGTCATTCCCCTGTGTAAATTAGATTCTGGGGACTCGAACGAGTTCCTGAACCTGCAAGAGGTGGCTGCTATAATGATTTGCCAGAGAAAAGAGAGATGATTTGGATATATGAATTGGGCCTTATACATGAGAAATGGGGTTTAAATGAGTATGTTAATTGGCAGGTGTGTTGGGGGGACTATGAAGAAATAGAAAATGTTTATGAATATTAATATTAGAACTACAGTGGTAAGGTCTAGGTATGATATGAAGACAAAAAAGGAAAAAACTATTTCCATCCAACTCCAAATGATGTAGCAATCTCTCATTCATTTATCCTTAAGTAAAAAATACAAATGCGGTTAACTTAATTATAATGAAAAGAAAATGGTTGATGTAGCTTTGGTCCTGTCTATCATTTTCAGCGATTCTGCAACTTGCTGGGAGTGTTAAATAGGGCTAGTTACCATAATACTATTTAAGTGTTACAACACAATTAAAATCATGTATCTTAACTACACACCTTTCAGCATCTCAAGCTGATATAATTATGTTAGCTTTTACTATTAGCAGCAGTTTTGCAGCTAGCTGGGAATGTTAGATGGGGCTATTTAGTAAAATAATATTATAAAGTACTAAAAATGCACTTGGAATTGTGTTATTTACTATACACATTTTTAACATGTTATGCTGCTTCTATATATTTTTCTTTGAAATGTGGATGGATTGATTAATTCAGTCACTTCCATAAAGAGTCAGTATACATTTAAAAACTGTGCATATCCCTTTAAAAGACTTTCCAGCAGAGTTAATTATCCTTGCAATGCTGAAATATGTCAGGGAGAAGAGTCACTGGTCGACATGACGACCACCTTGCTTTGGCAAGGAATGATGACACAAGCTTTGGTGTCATATGACTTCTCTCCCTGACATAAAGAGGCCTAGTCAGCCAAGCAGCCTGTGCTGCCAGTCTGCCTTCAGAACTCCATTGAGTAAGTCAGAGATTTTTTTCTGTAATACTTATACTAAGAAATGCACTTGGTCATAGGATTCATTTAGTTAACAGCAAAAGGATTATTAAATCAGTGAATGAAAAGTTTTAGCCTATGAAGTGACTTGTATTATTTAGTAACATTTTGAGGAGAATGTTTATCTGATAAGCTAAAAAGGAAAACTAAGGGAAACAAAATTAAGCTTTGCATGTAACTGCATCAGATGCCAGAAGCACATCGCACTAGAGAACTGATTTAGGTTTGTTTTGTACACACATGGTTTAAATAAGTTAAATCTGAACTTCAAAGGAAATGAGAGAACATTATTACATTAATTACTAAGCTTTTAAGTAACTTGAGTAGAGGTGGATTGAAATATAAAAAATTGGTTGGTTTATGAACACATGATTTAACACTTATGTAGGTAAATAAAAAAGTAATTGCTTTTTTATCATCACCCCCCCAGCTTTCCCTTGTACACATTGCCTAATAGACATGAGGCATGAAGAAATCATGTTAAAAAGCAAAGTACCATATATAAAAAGGTGAATATTTAGAATCGAGTATATGAACATATTAGAAATACTGCATAATGCGTGCAAATAACTTTAAAGAAGCACTTAAATTAACAATTTATGTTCTTTATTATAACTTCTTTTTCTCTTTCTGTCTCCTTTTATTTATTTAATTATCAGTTAAATGGTTGAAGAAAAATATCTGAAATCAAAAGCAGAATAAATAAAAAGGTGAATATTGAGAACTTAAACTGTAAGTGATAAAGTAGCATTGTTTGGTGCAATTTGGAGTATGTAGTATTTGACCTAAGTGTTTTATTTATTTTTAAAGTGAACACATACAGGAGGCAATTCTTAAAGAGGCTTGGCAGATATTTGGCTTTTGCTGACATTGTTAAAAAGTAAGGCAATTAATTTTTCATGCATTCATATTGGTGGCATCACAATCACAAACAGCAATGTATAACTATATTTTATTCATATCCTACAAAAGTCATAACAGTATTTATGTGCACTGTGATACACCCAGCAATCATGTTAATACAAAATGTAAAACATACAAATGATTACAACACTATCATGTTTCTATGCTAGCTGTTGATGCTTGACTATATTGTATACGTAGCCTGCAAAAGTCATATCAGTAGTATTTTATAGGCCCTATAACATACATCAGCCATGTTACTTCAGACTATAACCCATACAAAGGAGTACAACATTAGCAGCTTACAGTATATGCAACATGAGTCCTTATACATTCCACTTTAAAGATGCCCAGAGACAGTAGCAACTGGGCGGCGTGTTTCACACAGGCATGGGCTTCGTCCACTCCCCCCTTGTGATAAGGTGAGTACAAAGCATACACACATTGGCCATACACCACTCATGTTGAGGTTCATGCTCTTTAAGGGCTTTTTTTGTAGCAGAAAAGAAGCAGTTCACAGTAGATATGGGATCATTTTTTTTGTCCATTGCATTTACATACACATGCCAAAAATATGGCGACATACTTTTAATCAGAGACATTGTCCCTTCTGTCAACGGTTTCAATGTGGCTCCAGAGAATACATCGAATGAAATTTTCTTTACAACATATACAGGGTCCTTTAGTATATCCTTTATCACATGGTACATGGTACACTCCAAAATTGACAGGAATACCTATAGTAGATCATTTCTTTATCACATATCATCTGAAAGTATATCATAATACACGTTATACAGATTAGTGTGTCACTTTTTTATATTCAGGAAAAGCGAGTGCTAAATCACTTTTATTAAACACAAGATAAGAGACAGCTTCTGCATAATGTATGATGACAGCTTCATTCCGCCTTTCGGCAGACTAAACACTAAGAGATCAACAGCTGTACAGAGAAAACCAAAAATGTTTTCCAGATCGTAAGGACTATGCATAAACTTCATAATATCTTCCATCGCTTGCTGAAGAGTAGCACCTTCTTGTTTAAAATAGTCTGTGGTTATTTTCAAGGGTATTTCTGGGATGCTGTCAAAAAAGTCTTGGCCTATCTTTAAAAGTACACACGGTGCTTGTCCTCCAGGCAGGTTTAAAACAGATTGTTTTGATCTGTAATTTACTAGTTCGTAAATAAGTGACTGTACGCACTGGCAGGGTATTCCCATTTTTCTACACTCTCAAAAAACATACAGTGTGATGTTTAGTGACCTTTCAGCTCATGGAGCAGTTTGACAAACCGAGAAGCCACTTTCACAATTTCAGGGATATCTCATTGTTTTTTCTGTTTCAAATCAGACACACATGGCTATGATGATCATTAAACAAAAGTGACAAAGACATTTGGGCTCCCTCGGAAACATAACGACAAACACTAACATTTTCTAAAAGTGACAACTCAGATTGTTTCATAAATTCATCTATATCCTCACACATTTGTGTGGGGGCAAGATGCATCAGTTCAGTGGCTGCAAGTAGGTCACAACTGCATGTTTTAAACTTGGGCAAATTCAACATTGAGGGCTCGCAGTAATGTCTTAGGATCAGATACATAAGTCCTTGGATGCGCTTTTTGCTTGCATTTTCCATGACTTTCTGTAAAATAAAATACTGTGCTTTTGGTACAGAAAGATATACAGACACACACACAGACACACACACAGACACACACACACGCATACACAAAACAAACAAAAAAACCAAAAATGCTACACAGCAAGGTATCATAGGTAGTTACAGAGCAGAGAAGACTTTCGCCCATTGTGCTCGCTTAGGCCCTAGTTATGGTAGCTCCCTATTTTGTTCACTACACAATGTTTGTCCAGTTCCCTCTTGAACTCAAGCATGGTCTTACTAACAATCACCTCTTCAGGCAAGTTGTTCCAGACTAGAATTACCCTAACACTAAACCAATGTATTCTTTTTATTGTCTTAAAATGTTGCCCCTTCAACTGCCATGGGTGTGTCCTAGTGTCATAATACTGATCCCTAAGTGTAAGTCCCAGTTTCTCCCTTAAGTTGATGTCTTTAAGCAATCTATACACCATGCACAAGTCTCCTCTCAATCGCCTATACTCTAGTATGAACATCCTGAACTCTTCCAATCTGTCCTTGTAATCTTGGTCCCTAACATCTGCCACCAACTTTGTTGCCCTTCTCTGAACCCTTTCCAATCTCTTGACATCTGTCCTAAACCCTAGTGACTAGAACTGGGCATAATACTCCAAATGCGGCCTCACCAGCGAACCAAACAGAGGTAGAATCACCTCCCTCTTCCTACTGCTAATATGCTTCTTAATATTAATAAGAATACCACCAGCAATCTTTATCACCTGGCTACAGTGTTGATGGAACTTGAGATCATTAGTCACTTTAACACCCAGATCTCTTTCTTCAATTACCTTTCCCAGTATTTGTCCATTTAGAACATAATCAGCTTTTTTGTTATTTTTCCCAAAATGCATAACTGCACATTTATTGGTGTTAAAAGATAACTTATAATCCCTCACCCATCTTTCTATTTTCAATAAAGCTTCCTGCAGCTTCATTACATCCTCACTATTTTTGATACTAGTACCAATCCTGGTGTCGTCTGCAAATTTGGTTTCCCAAACATCCTCTCCTCCAGTCAGTGAGTGTATAATATATATATTAACCAAACAAGGCCCCAGCACTGATCCCTTGGGAACTCCACTTTCCACACCTAACCAATCAGAATGTACACCCTTTAAACAAACCCTCTGCTTTCTATCACTCAACCATGCTTTTACCCAACATGTAATATACCCAGGTATTTTGTGTTCTATTAAAGCATCCACCAATTCCCCATGTGGGACCTTATCAAATGCCTTGGAAAAATCCAAAAACACTACATCCACAGAGGTGCCCTCATCCAAGGCCCTACTCACATGCTCATAAAACTCCAGGAAATTTGTCTGACATGATAAACCCTTCCTAAAGCCATGTTGTGCATTATCACAGTCCCCTGCCAAGTTCATGATCTCCACTATTTGGTCCTTAATAATTGTTTCCAACATTTTCCCCAAAACAGTGGTCAAGCTTACAGGCCTATAGTTACTCAATTCCTGTTTTGACCCCTTTTTATGGATAGGGATGGCATTTGCTTTACGCCAGACCTCTGTCACCTCCGCTCTATCCAGTGATGTTTGGAACAATACTGTTATGGGTGCTGCCAATACTGTTGCCAGCTCCTTAAGGACTCTAGGATGGAGCCCATCTGGTCCCTGAGATTTATTTGGGTCCAGGTGCATCAATATGCCCTCAATATCCCCTTTATTCAAAACAGTTCTATAACATGCATTATACTGATGGTCCCTAGTACTTTCAGATTTGTCATTAAAATCATTAAAGGGTAAATGATTTTTAAAAAATTAACATGATCCCCGAACTTCTTTTTAGAAATTGTTTAAAGGAGCCTTTGCTAACCAGATGGCAGGCATCTTTTTTAATCTCACTGTCTGTCTGCTGTAACTTTTGTATAACTAACCACATGGGGTCATCGGATTTTTTTACATCATTAAAACATGACTTATAGTTTCCAGGGTACAATTGGTCTTATTTAGCCCCTAATGCTTCATAGTGATTGCCAAGATCATGGGCATGAGCTACCCTATATGTATGGCTTCAGAAACATTTCTGTATGCTTCTTTAGACATCAAGTCATCAAGGATACATGAATGTTTTTTTTGACTCAGAACATCTAGATCACACCCGGGACAGGAATCGACCAATTCACAGTGTATCACCCTCTGTATCATTGAGGCAATTACGCCACAGAACATGGAACATAACATACTTACAGTACATGCCATGGTCAGTTTTAGGGGGCTTAACACTGACATCTGTTTCACTTGAGGGACCCTGTCTAATCTCTGTTGAACAAGATGACTCTGGTTGTGTAGTGATTACAGTATTTTCTGTTTTCTTTTGACACATTCTATCACTCTGTATTTTTAACATACTGGCCTCACACTGCTCATTAATAACTACATCTGTATCTTTAAAACAGCACACACAGTCACATAGTAGGTTTGTGGAGACTCAAGCATCCATGGTGTCCGAATATGACTGCTGCTCCATCGCAAATTCATCACTTTATTAAAATAAAAAAACAGCATTGGTTCTTGTTCAACCTCTAACTCATCTGTTCAGTTACACTATGCACAAATGTCTCTGTCACCCTTACACATTTTCATTAATGTTTAAAAACATACAAGAATTTACCTCTGCTGGACAAGGCTTTTTTGTATCCTTTTCTTCTTCCTCCTTAGCCTGGGGCTTGCTGATGGTAGGAATTTTACCATCATATGACTCTTGTTCGGATGCTTCTTCTCCCTGTATATGGGTGTCACTTTGTGGCTCTTCCTCCAGGACACTTTCTCTTTTGGGCTCCATTTTCACTGTCTCAGATTCACTCTCTAGGTGCTCTTCAAGGTCTGGCAATGGTGGCTCTTGGTCATGAGTATCAAATTTAACTTTTTCAGACTCACCAAACTGTGTAGCCAGCTTCCTTTTCATATCACCAATCCTTCCTCTCAACAAGGTCTGAGTGGGGTATTCCTTGTCACACTTTGTATAATACACAAATGCAGGCTTGGACACCCTAATAGACATATTCTCTTCTCTCTTCTCATTTGGTGGTGTGATGGCCTGTACTCCAGCAGCAATATCAGCTTGAGATACACTGTTCTGGGTCATCTTCTTGAATGTTTTGTATAATCTGCACAAATTCTATAAGAGATTCCTCAAGTCTCTGGAAACTGCGCTCTCAAGCCCCAAACACAGGGTTTATATAAGACTGTGAGATCAATTTTCAGTTGGCAAGCCCCTCCTGGTATCATTGTGCTTTCATTTGTAAGATACTGAATACCTGTTCCCAGACACTTACTACGTAAATGTATGTACTGTTCTACTGTGTAACCGATAATATCATGCTGTTTTGTCCCCATCAGCCATAAGCTCCCATGCTCCCAACAGAGCCGCTCTCCCAAGTGTAAATAATGTAACTCTGCTTTCCCAGCATGCTCACAAAAGATCCCTGTGTATGGTTTCACAAAGGTATCCTTTCACATGTAAAACAGTGTCTCATTCTATTCTTCAAAGATGAGCTCATCGGAGTTTCCCAGCTCAATAACAAAACACCCCCTGTGTACCATTTAACAAAACTACCTTTTCACATGTAAATACATGTCCATGATCTCATCGTTTTCCCAGAGCTAATTCATTAAGAATACACAACTAGCTGAGTAATATTCAAAGCATTTCACATGGACGCTAGCAATAGGATGAGAATCTATGTGGAAGCAAACTTCAGAATCTAGTCACTCACTCCTAGTAAAGCTATGACTACAGATGGATTTAACACCATTAGATATTTTATGAGTGCATTCGGAGGACTGTATGTACTTCTCATTCTGTATTAAAAGGGAAATTTGCTTTCCTGACTCACTGAACTTTTAATGGGAAATATACTTTGGCAACCCTTGACAAAAGTTGGGAACTTTTTCTGTGGATTACCTTCTTTTTATCGTGTGTTAAAAATGTTATCAGCATCAATAGGATTTTTTTTTTCTGCAATATTCACAGGAAACTTGGGGGACATATATATATATATATATATATTACTACAAACAAGGTAAGATTTGTAAAGTTATTTTTCTGTCCAAAGCAGTGTAGAGATGTTTTTTTTCCTTACTTATGACCTGGCTAATGCCCACATGCACATGCACATGCACACAGACACACACACACCATTTTGCAGACTAATGAATGCTGCCTTGCCAGTCTGAGATGCCATTGAACATTTTACAAGGAGTTCTTGGTAAGGCATTCATAGTGTACATTAATACTTTTTTTCTAACCCTTGAAAAATATGTACCTTGTCTCAAAACAAGTGTGCTTACACGAGCGTCACCAAACAGTACTCTGTGGTCACTGCATCTGCATGATGATGGATTCCTTATGAAGAATTCCAAGAAAAAATCCAAGTCACAAAGCTCTACACACATCCTGTCCTTATACCCTGGACCGATAGGGGTGCGAATAAATATTGAGTGAATAGGGGATGGAGGTGCTAGGACTTGGGTGCTATGGGGAGAGGGAGGAGAAGGAGGGGAGCAGGAGTTCAAGGGGAAGGAAATGGAGGAGGGAGACTCAAGGTTTGAGCTAGGATACTGGCAGGTGTGGAAGAGGGAGCAGGATAGTGTGGAGGAAGCGGGACTCTGGTGCAAGGGATCGGTGGAGCAAGGAGGGAGACTCCAGGTTTGAGCTAGGACACAGCAGCAGGGGTGGAGGAGGGAGCATGGTGGTGTGGAGAAAGAGGTACTTGGGTGCAAGGATGGGGTTTGGAGGAGGGAATTGAATTTGAGCTAGGATGCAGCGGCAGGGGTGCAGTGGGGAAAAGGAGGAGGGACTTGGGTGTGAACCAAGGGTCTGAGGGGAAGGGTTC
Source organism: Neoceratodus forsteri (assembly GCA_016271365.2). Classification (NCBI taxonomy): domain Eukaryota; kingdom Metazoa; phylum Chordata; order Ceratodontiformes; family Ceratodontidae; genus Neoceratodus; species Neoceratodus forsteri. The sequence goes on from CM028133.1 coordinate 69,131,534, forward strand.
AAGGAGATGGTAGCACTATGATGCAAGGGTAGGAGGTGAAGGAGTAAAAGGGACTCAGGTGTGAGTCTGTGGCATGGACGTGAGAGGAGGAGGAACATACAGCATTGAAAAGGGGAGAACTTCCGGGTTTGAGGAGAAAAATTCACATCACTTCCTGTGACAGGAAGGGGGGTGAGGTGTTGCCATGCCACGTGGAAGGTGGGACTTCTGCTGTCAGAAAGGGGTGGGGCATTGCCACGGTAAGCACCTGTCAAATGACATGGCACGCTCTGTTTGGCTGAAATTTAACATTTGATGAGATATATGTACTTATAGTACTTCTAAGCAATAAGACACAACAGAGGATTGGTTGCACTTCTGCAGCTGCATGAGCAGGAGCTTAGAAAGGCATGAGGCCACTGGCTGAGTGCCTTCAGCCCCTGCAATTGTGAGTGTGGCAGCACAACCAACACCCTGGAGTGTTTCATCGCACTTATCAATGCGGTGGCACGATGGGTGATGGGAGCTCCTTGATCATCTCATATTACACCTGTGCTGTGTGATATGCACTGGCTGTTTATTAGGTGGTGGATCACCTTTAAAGTCAGTTTACTGACTTATAAAGTCCTACATGGACAGGGCCCTGACTACTTGAAAGAGCTCCTTGTTCCTTACTGCCTGGTGCGACAGTTGCGCTCAGCTGATGAGGGGTTACTAGAGATTCAGAGGGTGTTTTTGAAATCCTCAGGGGTCTGTGCATTTGCACATGCTGCCCCAGCCCTCTGGAATTCTCTACCACACTGTTTCAGGAGTGTATGACTGTGGGGGGGGGTTAAGCAGGCAATGAAAATGTATCTGTGGTGCCATGCTTTTGGTAGCACAGTTTAGTTTTGGATCCTCTGATTATTTTCTTGTGTTTCTGAGTTTTATTGTGATTCCTTACTCTTTGTACAGTGCCTTGATAGCTGAAAGGCGCTTTTGAGAAATACAATGTGTTATTATTATTTATTATTATTAAGAAAAGATTTTAAAATGAAATAAGTCTGTAAAGAGTACAAGAACATAAAACATATTTTACATTTAAAATAGTTCCTCCATCATACCATACTACTATGGGGAGCTGAAATATCAGTGTACCTTGATTTATATTAGTATCTTGAAGATGAGGCTCCTTAGTGGCCTGCAGAATATCTTCCCACCTCATGAGTATTTTAGTATGAATTTAGTTTTACAGTGAGCAAGTTGAAAATCTATCATGGCATTATGGCAACAGCATCAGGGTGCCGAGTCAATACAGCGCCAGATTTTGCTGACAGTCATTTTTGGTGACCTCTCTATGCTCCCCTTCCTAAGGTCAGCCCCACTGAGTTGGTATATTTAGTAAGAGGGGTCGTAGGGGGTACAGCAAACAAAGAAGTTGACGAAAATGACTGTCAGCAAAATCTGGCACTGTATTGACTTGGCACCCTAATACTGTCACCGTGAAGCTGTGGAACCAGTTGCAAAGGAGTGAAGTATTTGGAGTCAGCATTAGCAGCAGCAGATTTAACATGATAGCATGTTAGCAGCACATTTCCATCTAGAGAAGGGTGAAGTCCTCAAATTTTGCTCTGCAAAATATTTCGCAGAATCTGCACATTTTGCAAAATATTTAGCAACTGCACAGTGTGAAATTCCACCAGTAAAATGCAGAATTTCACCCCCAAAATGCAGAAGTTCACCTGAGAATGGTGAAATTTCACCACTCGTGAGTGAAATTCCTCTGTTTGTGGGGAAAACTCCACATTTTGCAGATGAAATTCTACATTTCACACACACAGAATATTTTACAAAATGTGCAAATTTCATGAACTATTCTGTGGGGATGAAATTGCTGACTTTGCTGGAACAACACTAGGAATATGAAACTTTGCTACATCTCTACTTCTACTTGCAGGCAGCCAAATTAAAGAAAATACCACTGTTCTCATACGTGGATCAGGTGAGCATGATGGTTATTGAGTCAGGGAGGCAGTCAGGATTCTCTGGATGAATGTTTATTTGGGCTAGCTGTTAAGAGAGAAATAAGGAAATAAAGGATAAAGAAATATGTAGCTGGGAAATACTGTTGGGAGATTTTAATTTTCATAGAAGAAATTATGGTAGTTAGAAAAATATGTATACCGACACCATTATAGTGAACATGTAGATGCCAGCAACATTGACAGTGTGCTGAAATGGTTCACCCGAGACACCAGCACTCTGTCTTCTGGTCCTGAACCCCCTCCCAGAATCAGCTCTGACTCAGAGTTGTAATCTTTTAGTTGGGGTGGTGCAGGGGACGGAGCCCCCAGATGGAAAAACAACTGGGGTCTCCTACCAGATTTATGTCAACTGCAAGTTGCGTTCCACATAAATCTGTTGCTATGATGTCGGTCGACAATGTAGTTGTCGAACTGGCATTGTAGAGCTGAATAAAGACATAACAGATAGATGATGCCAGGGGTTTGGGGAAATGAAAAACTGCTAGTGGAAGAATTGATCTGACTAGAGAGTACTAGAGATGTTTTTGAATTTTGAATTAGAGATGTTTTTGAATTAAATGAAATATTGGACGAGTTTAGGGTAATATTGAGACACAGTGGCCCAGATATTCAGACTGCGCCAGGCTGTGGCTCAAGCCTGGGAGCAGCACAACTTGGCTGCGCAGGGGTGTTGACAGGGTGATATTCAACGGAGCTGTGCCATGGCACAGCACCGTTGAATACTGCACCCTGGCCACCCGCAGTGCACATGGTGCAGTGGCACTGTGCCAGCGCAAATGGCCAGAGTGGAGAAGGGGGATGCGCTAGTGCAAGTTCCATTGTGCTAGGTGCATCAACTGTGATATTCAAAGTGCACATACAAATGGGGCCATAATGCAAAGGCACAAATGGGGCAATTTGCATGTCATTATATTGTTGCATGCAGGTGCACCGATCCCCAGTGACCTTCCCATCTTGCCAGGCTGCAGCTCATGTGGGACCAATGCCCCTGCACATCGCAGTGCCCCAATGCCCAATCACAGACATTAGTATAAAATAAAAATGTCCAATTCCTGGTGGTCCAGTGGACTGCTTCCAGCCTGATTGCGGGCATAAGTGTACAAAAACACATTTTAAATGATCCCTGGTGGTCCTGTACCCCCCCCCTCCCACCGGCCCACTGGGCCCCACAGCCTCGCTCCCCAGTCAGTGGTGGGTGGCAGCTCCCCACCCTTGCTGGCCATGACTGACACCACGTGCGGTGAGGCTGGCACCCATTGGTCCACAGTGTGAGCCAATGGGTATGCAGCCCATACCGTATACAGTCCAGATATGTGAATGGATCCATTCATAATCTGGACTGGGCAGTACGGTACAGGCTGCACTCCCATTGGCTCATGCTGTGGACCAATTGGTGTACAGCCCTACCATATGGTGTCAGTCAGCGGGCGGTGGGGCAGCAAGCGGGTGGGGAGCTGCCACCCACCGCTGACTGGGTAGGAGTGGGGCAGTGAGGTTCAGTGGGTAAGTGGAGAGGGAGGTACTGCTGGACCACCAGGGATAATTAAAAATGTTTTTTTGTACACTTATGCCCATGATTGGGCTGGAAGCAGTCCAATGGACCACCAGGGATATTGGACTGTTAAAGTCATGTCCAATGGACCACCAGGGATATTGGACTGTTAAAGTCATTACGTATGCCCACAATTGGGCATGGGGGGGGTGCCACCACAAAGGTGCAGCTGGAGCTCAGGTGCAACACGGCAGCTGCCTCCTGTGGGTGGCCAGCCATTGTTCCTTTTTTTTTGGCTCACCTGTGTGCAGTGCAAGTAGGGGTTGCACATGCATGGACTCAGCACATCCCGGGCTGAATATTGGGATGTGCAGATTATGAATGGGCATGCCCCCCCTACCTGCACCGCATATGTTACTGATGTGCTCTGGTGCATCGGGATTTGTGCCAGGCTCAGTCTCTGTTTGAATATCGCGCCAGGGTGAATCAGTGGGTTGCGCATGGCACAACAGTGTTGTGCAATGCGCAACCCTTTTGAATATACGGGCCCTTGAATGTAAAATTATGAGGTTTAAATTTTTATGTGCAGAAGGTAAAAAGTAACCAGCCATTATTAGTTTTAAATTCTTAATAGTGAGCAAAGATTTTATAGCAAGGACTGTATGGAGCGATGAGGCTTGTTCCTTCTATATTAATAGTAATTTAGTGAAGATGTGTTCATTAAGAATTTGTCCAAATTATTTTTTAATTCCAAGTTGACTACTTGTAATTATTTCAAGGGGTAAAGAGTTCCATGAATTAATCATATGCTGTGTGGAAAAAAAAGACTTTATTTTTGTTGTTTTGAATGTTTGACTTTTGAGTTGTGACGGATGTCCCCTACTATTTTTTATTGTGTGTTTGAACTCAAAATTAATTCAGTCAAGAGGTATGGGTTTTTCAAAATGCTGTATAGTTAGTAGATCTTCTAAACTACATTGTTCAAGTGACAAAGATTTAAGTAACAGAGTCTTGTTTCATATGGTTGATTTCTTACTGAAAAAATAATTTTAATTGCCTTCCTTTGCACCCTCTCAATCTTCTCTACCTCTGTCCATTTGTAAGGGCACCAAACTAGAATTACATAATCAAGCTGTGGATGTACTGTACATATGCTTTGTAAAGGGAAAAAATAACAGCCATGTCCCAGAATCTTATGGCCTGGATATTCAAAGGGGTTGCATCATGCACAATCCCCCCAGTGTGCCCCTGGCATGATATTCAAAGGGACAAGCTGTGTGGCATAACCCCCAATGCATCAGGGCGCATTGGTAATGTATGCAGCACAGATGCAGGGGACGTGCCCATGCATATGCCGCACATCCTGATATTCAGCCGGCTCATATGCTGGCACAACCTCTACATGTGCTGCACACTGCTACACAAAGTTGAGCCAAAAAAAAAAAGGTTCAAATGCTGGCCACCCACAGGTGGGCAGATGTAGTGCATGGTGCAGTACAACAGCCACCAGTCATGTGTGGCCACCTGGCCAGCAGGTACACTGTCCACAAGCACCCTGAACTGGTAGACATGTGCTCCCCCACCCCGTCACCTGATCGTGGGCATTTGTAAATATAAGATCCCTGGTGGTCCAGTGAGAAGCCCCCCATCACCCGATTGTGGGCATTTGTATATATCAGATCCCTGGTGGTCCAGTGGTAAGCCCTTTTCATCTGATCATGGGCACATGTAAATGTATGATCCCTTGTGGTCCAGTGGTAAGCCCTTTTCACCCGATCATGGGCACATGTAAACGTACGCTCTCTGGTGGTCCAGTGGTAAGCCCTTTTTGCCCAATTGCAGGCACATGTAAACATAAAATCCCTGGTGGTCCAGTGGTAAGCCCTTTTCACCCAATTGCGGGCAGCTTGAATTAGACAAAAAAAACTTTGAGCAATTTTCTTGGACCTAAGCAAGGCATTCAATACAGACTGATCACAGACTGCTTCTGCCGTCCCTCCCGAACATTGGTTTGGATTCCCTATCCCTTAAATGGTTCTCCAACTACCTGTTGGGACGACTTCAACAAGTAAAGGCAGAAGGGGAAGTTTCTCCACCAAAACCCCTATTGAGCTCCATTCTTGGTCCCTTGCTCTGCACCATTTGTATTAGCAACGTAGATGCCCTAATCAAAGAAGCACAAATACACCTGTTTGCGGATGATAAGGTACTCTATGCTAGTAGCCCCACCCCTGATGCAGCCTGTAAAGCCCTTCAAAATGAATTTAATCTGCTGCAACATCAGCTTATAAACCAGAAACTGCTCTTAAATGCAAAAAAACAAACAAAAACAAAGCAATGTTCCTCTCGCCCCTTCACAATGCAATAAAACTTGCAATTGCTGGGACACTCCCACAGATCACTACCATTCTAGGTGAGTGGTTGGACTATGTACCAAAGTTCAAGTACCTGGGGATCTGTTTAGACCATAGACTTACTTTCACAGATCACTTAGAAGAACTGGCAAAGAAACTTAGACAAAGACTTGGTCTGTTCTTTAGGATTAATAATCTCCTCACAAGAGACGCTAAACTGAAACTGGCTCAAACTACCTTTCTTTCCCTATTGGATTACGCAGATTTTCTATATAGTCAGGGACCTGCAGGTACCCTAGCCAAACTCGATACGCTTTATCACAGGGCTATAAGATTTATCATGGGTCTTCCATATTCAACCCACCACTGTGCATTGCACACGACAGTGAGATGGTCATCCCTTGCTTACAGACAGCAAAAAATGCTGCGGTTTGGACATACAAAGCTATCGCAAATAAACTGCCCCAGTATATCTCTGTCTGTTTACATTTTTGCACTCTGGGGATGTGTGCCCTGAGAAGCACCTCATATACCTACCTTTTATGTTTACAAAGTAAAATCTCACATTGGCAGAGCAGCCATCAGCTTTGTGCTCCCTCAACTGTGGAACAAACTGCAAAAAACTTTGAAATTATCTCACCCCATCAGCCTAGCAGCTTTTAAATCTCTATATCTACATCATAATAAGGAGTCCTGTGCCTGTCTACCCTAAATAGTGACTCCTGTAAGTCCAAGCACACTCTAATTACTACTGTTAAAAGACTGATCCCATCTATAATCGACTCTTCCCTCTCCCCTTTTTCTGCTCCCATATCTGTCCCTTCCACATTCCTTTGACCCTGGTTCCAGCTCCAAATTCTCCATACCGTATCACTATATATCTTTTTATATTAGGTTTTATTTATGTTCGGTGCACCTGACATGTATATTTCTTTACTTACATGAAAAATTGTGTCCTACCCAAAACTAGCTGTATCTTCTGTTCCAGAGGCATTTTCTAGATTCTGGCAAGCTCAGTGCTGTTTTTACAGTTCTGGGGACCTTTTAACAAATTGCTGTAACTTTGAGCGGTGCTGTATAACTGAGCCCTGTTTAGCACTTGACAGGAAACAGGAAGAGAGCCTGGTAGTTCAGGCAGAGCACAGACTGAACTACTAAACGGCTGAGAGCAACTATTTTTAAAGATCTTGTGGGTTAAACCCTTTGCCTGAGCCACGTATGAGTGGTGCACGCATTGAGGAACATTTTTAAAGTTTATTTGGGAATCTGAATTTGCAAGTGTCCCGTGACCCCAGAGTCTACTTCCGGGTCACTGTAACATATAAAACTCACCCTGCAGTGAGCGAGCACTAGTAGAGGCATTTTCTAGATTCTGGCAAGCTCAGTGCTGTTTTTACAGTTCTGGGACCTTTTAACAAATTGCTGTAACTTTGAGCGGTGCTGTATAACTGAGCCCTGTTTAGCACTTGACAGGAAACAGGAAGAAAGCCTGGTAGTTCAGGCAGAGCACAGCCTGAACTACTAAACAGCTGAGAACAACTATTTTTAAAGATCTTGTGGGTTAAACCCTTTGCCTGAGCCACGTATGAGTGGTGCACGCATTGAGGAACATTTTTAAAGTTTATTTGGGAATCTGAATTTGCAAGTGTCCCGTGACCCCCAGAGTCTACTTCCAGGTCACTGTAACATATAAAACTCGCCCCTGCAGTGAGCGGGGCACACGCATGCAGGGCACACGGCGAAGCGCGCGGAGACGCGAGCAGAGACACGCATGTCTGCTGTGTCTGCTGTGTCCGCTGGGATAGTGGGGATTCTGGACCTACTTAGATTTCCTAAGGTAAAGAAATCTCTGTTTTAAAATGAGGCTGTGTATTAGATGTAAAATGTCAACTGATGGGGAGGCCAGAGATGGGTTTACTTGTGATAAATGCAATTTAATAGATATCTTACAAACAGAGATACAGGTTTTAAGACAAAGGGTTCAGGTACAGATTGATATCAGTAATTTGGAACAATATATTGATATTGGGTATTGATTGTGTAGAATTTATCAAAAAAGAGCTGAGCACTGTAATTGTGGGGTGGGGAAAACTGTGATAGGTGTGAAGTGGGACGAAGTGATTACAGCCTTCCTGTGCCCAGATTGCTGGTAGCCAGACGCTTCTGCGCCTTAGCCCCCTCCCTGGCCTTTCACCTGCTAATTTCACTGGCCCCTGCTGCTCTGCCTTTGTCAGAGCCGAAAAATTTAATTCAGCTGTGCTCTCTGTTGTCTCCCAGAGAAGACCTCGCTGGCGCCCTCACTGGCGCCGAGGACAGGCGCACACCAGCGGCGGCACCTCCAGCAGCGCCAGGCTCTCCATAGAGCTGGAGAGACCCTGCAACTAAGGTGCAGCCAAAGCCAGCATCTTTTATGCCCACCGCCTTCCCCTCTTGTGGTCTTTCTAGTAGTCACTTTCCCGCAAAATCTAAGCCACGCCTGCTACAAATTGTCGACCTATAGCATGACACACATCCATTGTTGATCGCAGACAGTGGATCTGTAGTGCTGACATTTAGTCTGTACATTCACATAGCAACACTGCCAAAGGAACAATCAGTTACTGCGTGTAATTTGCAAGATAGATTATCTGGTCACCTCATAATGGGGAACTTTCCCTTGTGCCTTGTTGTATTACTTATAATACTGGAATCCAGTAAAAGAAGCAGACATCCAAATAATACAATACATATTGATACGGTATCGTTCTCCTCCTGCTGCAGTCATATAGCAGGAGACTGGATATGTTACTATGACATCCCACTAATACGATCTGACACACTTAACAGCTACTATGGAGGGACACTTTCAGCTGTACATCTGTTTGGTGACTATTATCAACTGCATTCAGATATACAGTCCACACTTATTCCAGTCAAAGTATTAATCTTTTCTATTATAAGAGGCCGAAAGACTGAGGCCGGATGGCATTTAAGATCCCAACAAAATAAAAAAAAACACTCAATAAAAAATGCATCTACTAGATTCTATACCCTATCCCTGGTGGCAACCATGAAAATACTACTGCTTGTACTAATTTGTTCTGGGAACATGGAACTTAACCCTGGGCCACCTATGAATATCTCTGCACCTTCAGAACTAGCAAATATTAAAGGGCTAAGCCTTCTACATATTAATGTATGTAGCCTACTAAAAAAAATCACATTGCTCCAAGCCTGGGTTAGCCATACACTACCTGACATTTTGGTGGCATCTGAGTCATGGCTTAGGCCCGATACAGCTGACAGAGACATTAACTTACTTGACTATCAAACATTCAGAGCTGATAGGCATTCAAGAGGAGGTGGGGTAGTAATCTATGTAAAGGCCAACCTACCTACAACTTGTCTTGACTCGTCCTCCACGAAAAAAGAATTTGAGTGCCTATCCCTCAGAATAGATCTCTCCAACACTATCTCGCTACAATTGATCGGCTGCTACAGGCCTCCCTCAGCTGGCCTGAAAATTCTATCCCATTTGGGGGATTTGATCTCAGCAGGAAATGAAGAAACCATAATCATAGGTGACCTTAATCTAAACTGGCTTTCTAAGACAGCAGCACCACTATCATCATTCTGTGATATGCATGGGCTTACACAACTTATAAATGAACCTACTAGAATAAACAAAAGAACCCTAAAACAATACACTACTGGATGTATTACTAGTGAGTAAACCTCACCTCTTCTCACATATTGGAGTACTGTTCAATGACATCAGTGATCATTGTACTATTGCAGCAGTTAGAACTGCATGTAAGCCTTTGCCCCGACAAAATTCATGCTGAGGAGATCGAAAAAGAAATTCAACATCAATGCATACCTGGATGATATCAAACACTCCATAAGATGGCAAGAGTTCTATTTAGCGACCACTACGGAGATTGCACATGGTATTTTAAATGATATTATTACAAGTGCTCTAAACACCCATGCACCAGTTGCTAAACTTCATATCAAAAATAAATATTGTCGTTGGTTCAATTCAGATCTTAAATCCAACCTGCTCAACAGGGACAAACTTTGGAAGAAGGCTCGAAAAACCAAGTTAGACACTGACTGGGAGCAGTTCAGAAAAGCTAGGAATCTCTGCACCAAGAAAGTGCGAGACACAAAGGCTGCATACTATATGGCTGAACTAGATTCATCATACCATAACCCTGCCAAATTTTGGAATACCATAAAAGATATAACTGGCAATGTCACAAGCAACCTACTCCCAAAAAAGGTACATAGTGGAAATAGAACCATCATTGACAGAATAGAAGTACTGGAAGCTTTTAATAATCACTTTACTACTGCTGGGCTAGCATTTGACTCCTCTCCTGCCAACCTTCTGAGATTGCAACTAGGGATTAAGAACTCTGATGTAAAACTGACTGATTCCACTTTCTCCTTCACACCAACCACACTGAAACAAGTTGAAGAACTAATATTACAGTTGGATAAAAAAAGTGCAGGTGCTGACTCCCTTGACCCCTACTTCATAAAATTGCCTTACATGTTATAGCAGTACCGTGACACATCTGTTCAATCTCTCATTACAGTCAGGAGGTATCCCGTCAATCTGGAAAACCACTCAAGTTATTCCACTATTGAAATCGGGGATCCCACAGACTTCAATAACTACAGACCAATCTCCATTCTCCCAGTACTATCCAAACTACTCGAAAAAATTGTGAGCACTCAGTTAAGGGAGTACCTAGAAGCTAACAATCTTCTAAATCCAGCACAATCTGGTTTCAGAACAAATCACAGTACCATCACAGCTCTTGCAAAAGTCACCAATGACTGGCAACTTGAATTGGATAAAAAAAATTGTGTTAGTGCTGTTTTCTTAGACCTAAGTAAGGCCTTTGACACGGTTGACCACGACCTGCTCCTCTCATCACTGAGGTCAGTTGGGCTTGACACCAATTCCATTAGATGGTTTCATGATTATCTTTCAGGAAGAACTCAGCAGGTGAAGGCCGAAGGTGATATATCCTCACTCAGACCACTTCAAAGAGGAGTACCACAAGGATCGATCCTTGGCCTATCCTATTTGCAATATATATCAACAACATCGACTTAAAACTTTCCAAAGCCACTATACACCTGTTTGCTGATGATACAGTACTGTATGTCAGTCACTCTTCACCTATTACAGCCTGCAAAGATCTACAAACAGAATTCGACCTGCTGCAATATCAACTGCTGGGAAAGAAACTATTATTGAATGCAAAGAAAACCAAGGCTATGTTTTTCTCCCCTCAGGTGCAGTCAGGATACAGTATCCTTCTTAACCTTCCGAAATTAACCACTGCCCTTGGTGAAAAACCTAGACTATGTCACAAAATTCAAATACCTGGGGTATGGTTAGATAATAGGTTAGACTACCTAGAACATTTGGAAGAAATGTTAAAAAACTCAGACAAAGACTTGGACTGTACTACAGAATAAGGCACTTCCTTACAAGTGATTCAAAAAGAAGATGGTCCAGGCCACTTTCCTCTCAGTACTAGATTATGCTGACTTCTTATACAGTCGCTGCCCTACTGTATGTCTGAACAAGATAGATACACTATATCACAGAGCCTTGAGGTTCATCACAGACCTACCCTATAGCACTCACCACTGTCTGCTCTACTTGCAGTGGGATGGACGCCGCTTCAAGCCAGAAGAGATAGAAATGCAGTATTATGGACCTACAGAGCAATATCGCAGCAGCTTCAAAATATATCTCTGACTGTTTTTACAAGCCACATCAAATAGTTATGCATTAAGAAGCATGAACCTTATTACCCTCATGGTACCTAAATTCCACTCTCGACATGGTAGATATGCAATTAGCCATGTTATCCACTTTATGGAACACAATGCAGAAGACATTGAAATTGAAAAAGCTTATATCTATTTCAGCCTTCAAATACCTATACAATAGGATTTTCAAAGAAAAATGTAGCTGCTTCCATCAACACTAGTTTAACCCTCCATATGTAGATATGTAGATACACAATACAAGCTCACCAGCACCTACTGTGAAACTACCCTATAACTTACTATCCAGTGCCTTTTCAGATCCAGTGCCAACCCTCTCCTCTTCCTCCTATACCTACTCTGGATCCTCTTATTGCATTAACTATTATGATTCCTCCCCCACCCAGTTCACTACCCTTACCATTACTATAGGGTACCAATCCTGCCACTCCATCAGCCACAAAACACTCCCTTGTCCCCTAGTACCCATCCTAGAGCTGGCTACCTTATGAACCTTCTGAATCATGTATATATATATATATCCTTGTTATACATGTCAAATTAATGTGTCCAATATCTGATTTATTGTTTTAGTTCTGTCTCTACAATTTGGTGTATAATTCGATTGTTATATTATATTATATTATTGGGATCAGTTGTATAACTCACATTTTTGTATTCTTCTATTTGTAAATGTTCTGAATGCTATATTTCATGTAAATTGAACCTTGACCTTACCAGGTACATCTTGCAAATGAGCCATGCTCAACGATGTTCGCCTGGATAAATAAAGATTTGATATTGATTCTGTAATAGATGCGACCACAACATCATGTGAACATAGTCACCTGAATGAAACACATGAGAAGGAGGAAGAATGGTGTCTTGTAACAACAAATAGCAATAAAAACAGAAAAAAGGGTAGAAGAAACATAGGGGGTTCCTCAAATGTTTTAACACCAAACAGGTTTTCTATTCTTAATCAAGATGGGGCTAGCTACATTACAACTCAAAGTGACCTCCCCCCCCCATTATCCAGTGACCTCAACAAAATACAGGTTACTCCACTTCAAAATGGAACCAACATTACACAATCCCCCCCACCACTTACTAAGGAGCAGTTTAAAAATCTAGAATTGAACATACCAGTAGGGGAGAACAAACAAACTACTGGCAAAATTAATAAGCCAGTAAAAAAAGAGGAGGAGTCTAATACTAGAGACATCCTGGTTCTGGGTGATTCTATGTTGAAATATACAGATCACATTTTATGTAAAAATCAAAAACAAATGACTACAGTCAGTGCACTCCCTGGAGCAGGTATAAAAGACATCAAAAATCTTCTCCCTGGCTTAAGATAAAACACTCACAAACCATTGGTCCTTATACATGTAGGAACTAATGATGTAGGGAAAAGAAGGCTCATAGATATACAGAGAGATTTTGAGGAGGTAAGGAGGACCCTTACAGAGGATGGATGTGATCTCATTATTTCTGGGGTACTGCCAATACTCAGGGCATCATGGGATGTAAATGATGATATAATGCAGTTAAATGGATGGTTGAAAAGATGGTGCTTTAGAGAAGGCCATACCTTTGCCAAACAGGGGGCAAAGTTTAGGGACCCAATGCTATATGCACAAGATGGACTCCATCTAAACAGAATGGGAAACGTATTTTGCCACCAACTCAGACACACATTGGAGGAAAATTTAAACTTAGCATGAGGGAGGAGACCTATTAGTTCCCTTTCAAAGGAAGAAAATATGACTGTACTTCATATAACTTCCTCTCCTTAAATGCCAGGAGTTTAAAAACAAATTGGGTGAATTAAAATTATCCATGGAACAATTGAATGTTAGTATATGTGGTGTTACGGAGACCTGGTGGAGCCCACATGATCCATGGAAAAGCAAATAAATGGATTTAATTTGTACCACAAAGACAGGAAAGAAAAAGAGGTGGGGGTAGCTCTATTCATTTCAACAAAATAAATTCTGAAGAAATCAATACAACTAAATGGGATAAAATAGAGGTGTTATGGGTCAAAATATCATTTTGCTATTCACACGTTGTTAACATTGGGTCATATATAGATCACCCACTGTTACACCGGACCAGGAGGAACAATTACTGGATTTTTGGATACAATTGGTAGAACTAAAAGTAACGTTGTAGTAGGTGATCTTAATTTACCAGGCATAAATTGGACAACATTACGGACAAATACTACTATGAATCACGATATCTAGAATTATGCTTGCTAGCAGGAATGAACCAGTGGGTAAATGTCAATACTAGAGACAGTCACATATTAGATCTTGTGTTAAGTAACCTAGATGGTAATATAACATCTTGTAAGGTTATTCCCCCTCTTGGATCAAGTGACCACTCTATGGTTTACTTTTCCCTTGACACATTAACAGACACTATTGTAAGCAGGACTAGCAAATATAACTATAGTAAAGCTGATTTTGATAGTATGAGAACATATCTCAAAAACTGGAACTGGGTAGAGGAATTTCAAAACAAAACACTCAACTCCATGTGGGATCTGCTGGTGGGTAAAATAAGCTTAGCTACCCAAACTTTTACTCCTTTAATAAAAAGAACGGATGACACTACCAAGATCAAACCCAAATGGATGTCAAAACATATGCTGAAACTGATAAAGAAAAAAATAGGGCATTTTATAAGGCCAAAAGATCTGGAAACAACATTTGCTGGAAAACATATAAGGACCTTTTAAAAAAGTTAAAAAAATTTATTAAAGAAGCCAAACTAAAATATGAGTTAAGCCTAGCAACCAGAGTCCAGGATAACTATAAATCTTTTTATGCATATATTAATGACAAAAAAGGTGCTTGTAGACCTATTGGCCCACTACATGCAATGGATGGTAGTACAGTTACTGACCAGTCTCTTCTTGCCCAAATGTATAATGATTTCTTTATATCAGTCTTCAATAGTAAATCCTCCCCTAAATCAGAACATTTGCAAACTGTACTAGAAGTAGAATCACTGATAACAAGCGAAGACATACTTAAAAGGCTCCGCAAATTAGATCAGAATAAATCACAAGGTCCGGATGGAATACACCCAAGAATAATTAAAGAACTGGCAGACCGCTTGGCTGGACCCCTGACGGTTATTTTTCAAACATCATTAAAAAAAGGGCTAGTGTTGGAAGCATGGAAACAAGCAAGAGTGGTTCCCATTTACAAGAAAGGGAGTAGACATGAGGTGTCCAACTATAGACCAATTAGCCTGATGTCTGTCTTAGGAAAAATCTTCGAGGGTATTTTAAAATATTATATTGTGGACCATGCCAAAAAAACAGATCTGGTAGACCCAGTACAGCATGGATTTACCACCGGAAGGTCCTGTCAGACCAACCTGTTGGAATTTTATAGAAAGGTTAGCAGGGCAATGGGTGAAGGACAGCCTGTGGATGTGGTGTATCTCGATTTTTCGAAGGCTTTCGACAAGGTCCCCCATGGAGAACTTATTGAAGCATTAATACTACAGGACTTACCAGGAAAAATAACAAAATGGGTAGATGCATGGCTCACCTCTAGAAAGCAGTCAGTAAATGTAAATGGGACCAACTCAGCATGGGTGGAGGTGACTAGTTTGGTGCCCCAGGGCTCTGTCTTGGGGCCCTGCTTGTTTAATATATATATTGCCTCAATGAAAGTCAACAATGGAGTCTGGGTTTCTAAGTTTGCTGATGATACCAGGGTTGGGTTTCCTATTAATAACCAAAATGACTCCACAAAACTACAAGAAGCACTAAATATGCTGGAGTCCTGGGCATTTGATAAAAAACTGCTGTTTAATGTGGACTAATGTTGTGTTATGCACCTTGGGAAGGCAACTAAACAGATACCATATACACTTGGAGGACAAATATTAAATACTGTGGAACAACAGAGTGACTTGGATATTATGGTTACAAACGATCTATCACCTAAAATGCATTGCAATTCAGTTATTAAAAAATCAAGTGGTATTTTACACTGTATAAATAAACATATTACATCTAGAAGTAGGGATGTTCTTCTGCCCCTTTATACATCATTGGTGAGGCCGCATTTGAATTACTGTGCGCAGTTTTGGTTGCCCAGTGGAAGAACCGAGATAGTGGCACTTGAGAGAGTTCAGAGAAGAGCCACTTGAAATATACAGGAGGTTAAAGGTCATGATTATCAAAAGAGGCTAAATATTCTGGGTTTATATTCCTTGGAATATAGGTGTTTAAGGGGGGATATGTGCTTAATCTATAAAGTCACTATCAATCCAGATTTATGGGAACTACAGGGTTTGAGGTACAGGGAATTGTCGGGTAATACTAGATCACACCCTCTACAACTACATGTGGAATGTCCAAACACCAAAAAAAGAAAATCCTGGCTCACGCTGAGAGTTACCAATATTTGGAACAGGTTGCCATTAGAGGTGGTGGCTAGTGTAACTGTGAACGCATTTAAAAACAAACTAGATAGCTTCTTACTTAAGCATAATATTCAGGGTTATTAATAAATGGCGAGCAAAAGGACTAACGTCTATATAGCTCTGTACTTACCTATGAGACCTAAACATATACTACTGTCAATGCTACCTGCTGATACTTTGTATATACTGTATTATTGTATCTCACTTTATTTTTATTATTTTCTTGTGTGCTGCATCCCATGTATATTGTCCCTTGTTCCTTGTTGACAAACCCAGGTCCACCTCAAAAATGAGCTTGCTCAATGGTGATCGCCTGGTTAAATAAAGACTTTGATTGATTGATGTAAATGTACAATCCCTGATGGTCCAGTGGTACCCCCATCCCACCCACCCACAGAGGTCCCCTGCCACCCAAGTCCCTCCATCATCGGTGGGTGGTAGCACCCACCGCATGCCACCCAGCCACCCACCGAATGACAGTGTACGGTATGATCTGTACGCCTATTGGTCCACTGCGTGTACTAATGGGCATGCAAACCATACTGTGCTACACAGGCCCAATACATGAATGAATGCATGGATGCAGTGGACCAATAGGTGTACAGATCATACTGTATGTTGTCATCTGGCCGGAAGCCGGGCTGCATGCGGGTGGGGTGCTGACACCCGCTGATGAGAAGGGGGTACTGGATGGTGGGTGACCCTGTGGGTGGGTGGGAGGGAGTACCACTGGATCACCAGGGATCCATACGTTTACATGTGCCCATGACTGGGAGGTAGGGGGGGTACCATTGGACCACCAGAGATCTGATATATATATATGCCTGCGATCGGGCAGTAGGGGCTTCCCACTGGACCACCAGGGACCTTATATTTATATATGCCCATTATCAGGCCTACGGGAGCGGGGGGACTTCAATGGCACAGTAGGGTGTCGATCTCCGATGGCTGCAGCCAGGCAGGGCCCCATGCGCAAGTCCCTGGGGATCAGTGCATCACATGAAAATGGGGCCATAATGACATGCAAATGGCCCCATTTGCACCTTGCATGCATAATGGCCTAATTTGCATGCCCCCTGCTGAATATTGTGGATGATGCGCCTAGTGCAACCGCACTTGCCCTGGTGCATCCCCCTGCTCCTGTTCTTTGTCTTGCACTGGTGCAGTGCCACTGCACCATGTGCACTGTGTGCCTTCTGTGCCATATTCAATGGTGCTGAGCCATGGCACAGCACCGTTGAATATCGCCTGGTCCATGCCCTGGTGCAGCCCAGTTGCACTGCACCCAGGCTTGCGCCACTGCCCGGCACAGTCTGAATATCTGGGCCTATATGTTTTTTGATAGCATACAGGGTTTTAGAAGCACAATTAACAGTTGTTGATTATTGGGACTTAAGATCAAATATATGATTAATTAGTATTCCTCTCAGTACTGGTTTCAAATATGCATATTTCATGCTTTTCCCCTAAAGTACTTTACCTTACAATTTTTAGAACTAAACTTCATTTCATATTTGGTAGCACAGGCAGTCAATTTGCTGTTGGAACAGTGAAGATGGAGGTGCTGTTCAGTACTGCTTAAAATGTGCTCTGCCGGGACAGAGGGCACTTTCAGCATAGTTTTACTTGACATGGACTCCTTAGACAAACTGAGGGGAAGTCCCCAGGAGATGTATTACCTAAGACACAGAATCACTGAAAATCTACTAAAGGGGTTTGCAGTATTACTATTTAGTATACTTATTTAAACATATTGTCCATGTACCATTTGTGTGTCCTTGTCAGGTCACTTCAGAGATGTTAATTAGCAAAGAAAAGAGCTTAGTTGTTGCAAGGAAACTAACTGAGCATCTGCTACTTCTGGTTACACACTACATAGACATTTACATCAACTGCATATCCACTTGCTGCTGGAGCAGTGAACACTGATGTACTGCTCAGTACTGTTTTAAATGTGCTCTGCTGGGAGAGAGAGAGAGAGAGCACGTTTAGCCTATTTGTACTTGACATGGAATGCTCAGATGAACTGAGGTGAAGTTATTAGAGGCTTCACAGTGAGTATCACAAAACCAGCAAAGGCAACACAGCTAATGCAATATAGCTAAGGCAACACAGCCTTACAGTGTCTGCCATGTCAGCCACAAAAGCCAGGAAACTGGGAGAATGTTCTGAAACTCAATAAGAATATTTAAGACTTAGTGCAGCAAAGGATTGTACAAACTATTTGGTAGTATATACAGCCGGAATTATGGCTAGCTTAGATACAGACGGTCAGTGGCAACAACATGTAGGCTGTAAAATGTACACCCAGTGAGAAACAACAGGAATTCATACATTCAGAAAATGCCATTTTATAAAGGAATTAGAAAAAAAAATAAGAGGCTACCAAAGTAAAATGGAACTCCAAACTGGAACTAGCAAAACTGAACAAGTTATTCAAAATACTAGGCAGTTGCTGCAGACTACAGAACATACAGTTGACAGGGCAGAAGCCAACTATGCAGCATTCTGTGGGGACAAGAGGAAACATACACCTGGGGGAGAAAGCCTACTTGACAATGAGTGGTGTCTGGTCCCAAAAGGACATAGAAAAAATAAGAGGCACCACAACTACCAAATTACTTTACATAATAGCTATGAGATTCTTAGAATAGCTAACCAAATACCTTCTATTAATGGGCAGACCAGCCAGGGAGTCAATAATATAGCCACCCCTAATAAAGATAAATCATTTCAAGGGCAAAAATAAATAACACCTGTAGGACAGACACAGTTAAGCCAAAAATCACTTAATGTACAACCAAATGAAAAACAGAACATCCAGAGACTTGTTTAAGCTCTGTAATTACTTACTTAATCTGGGGCAAAAGAGAGTAACACATAGAGATATGACACAACTATAGAAACAATTGAACACAATAGGGCTGATGATTTGTAAGAAGAGGCAAATCTTCATGAAATTTATATAAAGGGAGGGAAGAAACAATCCTAGCACTGTGGAAAGTATAACTGAAAAAGTAGTAATAGGAGACTGAATTCTCAAGCACACCAATAAAATCATCTGCTATACACAGGAAGAACAAAGTAACCATGAGTAGCCTGCCAGGTGTAGGTATTAATGACATTAACAACCTACTATCTGGATTCCTAGAACATACTATAGAACTCCTAGTCATTCTCCACATAGGCAACAATGGTATAGGAAGGAGTAATGTTACTTGTATACTGAGGATCTTTGAGAAAGTTGGAGATGAACTGAAAACATGGAAGTATACACTAGTCATCTCAGAAATGTTGCCAGTACCAAGAGCTGGGAAACATAGAACCCTTGAAATAATAAGACTTAATGGGTGGCTAAGGAGATGGTGTGCCAGGGAAAAACATCACTTCATGGAGAACTGCAGCAGGCTTCAACATGCTAGGCATTTACAGTATATTCACATATGATTTGCATTTGAATAGACTGGGGAAGAAATTGCTTGCTGAAAAAAATGATCAAGGACTGTTTAAACTAATAAGGTGATATGGGCAGGGGTGGATAATGAAAACCATAGAATAGATAGAACCATTAAAAAGACAATAAATCATTATGATAGACACTGGATATCTCTAGTTATAAATACATGGAGTTTAAACAATGAAAAAAGAAAAGCTAGACTATATTAGAAACAGGATATTGGGGTAGAGACATGGATGGCTACACGTTCACTGTCCAGCTGTTTCCTTCCTTCATGACTAGTTGTTGTTGCAGTATACTCTGTGTGTGAATCCTATGTCTATTGCTGCTGTTTCTGTTATCTGTGATCCAAATGTATATTGTGTACTTCTGAGCTATACTGATTGCTTGTGAACTTATAAATGATGTATGTAATTAATTTTGGGTCACCCCTGAAAAAGAGACCCCTGGTCTCAGTGGGCTCACCCTGTTATCAAAATGCAATACCTAAATAAATAAGTTATTCCTTAAGGACAAAGCCATTATGTAGCGGGGGGGAGTAGCTTTGCCTGTAAGAAACAACATTGTTGCCCATCCCTTACATGAGGATAATGAAATGTATTTGGAACAGTTATGGGTCAAGTTAATTCCACACAGTAAGGAGAAGATAATAATGGGAGTACATTATAGGCACCCTGATAAGCCGGGCAGGTGGTGCTGAGGTGCTGGACACCTTACCTCATGCTGTGCTGGCAACCTGGGTTTGGGAATGACCCCAGGTCACTTGGGTGCTGGCATGGGGGAGGGAGGAGGGAGGCGAGGAGGGAGCAGGATTGAGCTGATGCTCTCCTCTCCTGGGTGGGAGGGGTCACCTGCCCATAGTCCTGTCATCACCAAAAGGAGGTTTGGTGATGAGTGCAAGTGGTACTGGCTGACCGGTAGAGTCAGACATCCTGCAAGATGTGCATGCTCATGCTTCCACATGCATACGCCATGTCAGGGATACGCAGGAGTGGGACAGGAAAAAACATGGAAAAAACAGACCTCTACAAATTAAAAAAATACATAAAAATAGGCCACACTCATATTTGGTAGAAAGAACAACAACATTTTTAGACTTAATAAAGAAACAGGATCCCGGAAATAGGATAATATAAGTGGGAGATTTCAATCTCCCAGGAATAGCTTGGTAAAAGGGTATCGCACAAACTAAGGTTGAAGCAGATTTTCTAGAAACCCTTGAATACCTAAACATTGAAAATCAAGTAATGAATAACACTATGAAAACCATATAATTGATTTTGTACTTACTAATATAGAGGATGCATTGTTTATTGTGTTAGTAGAGAGTCACTAACTGGATGTAACCATGAAATGGTCGAATTCGCTATGGCTAACAGTATATTAAAACAATCAGGAGCAGCATCTCTAAAATATTATGATAAAGACAATTATGAGGATATCAGGAATTTAATTACAAATTGGGATCAGAGGAGTGAATTCAGCAGAAAAGGGGAAATGTGGGACTCACTGAAATATGTCCTACATACAATTAACCAGTATAACTCCAAAAAATACAAGTATAATATGAAGGGTAAGATCCCAGCATGGTTTCAAATAGAATTAGAAAGCACTTAAAACAAAACAAAAAAAAGCTTATAAGAAAGCTAACAAATAGGGTACTGACACAGCTGAAAGTAATTATGAAGATTAACGTATCCTAGGTCTTTAAAAAGATTAATAAAGCACGAAGAGAAGGTTTGATTTTAAATTAGCTAACAGGGTGGGAGACAACAGGGAAATGTTCTATAACTATGTGGCAAGTCTTAAAAATAACAACAAACAAGTTGAACCCTTAAAAACACATATTGAAGCTATTGCTGATTGTCAAAAAATGGTGGGAACCTCATTCTTATTAGTTTAATAATTTCTTTGAAAGAGTCTTCCAGAAGCCAAAGGATGATAACCTAGGTATTAATTTTTGAGATTGATAGGCCTAGTAATATTGTAATAACCTCTACTAGAATAAAGGACAGGCTGTTGAAACTGGATACAAACAAATCACCAGGACTGGATGGTTTACATCCAAGACTCCTAAAAGAAGTAGCCAATGAAATTAGCATACCACTAATGTTATATTACAAAAATCCTTAGATGATAAGCGGTACCTGATGATTGGACTATAGCAACAATAATACCTGTCCATAAGAATGGTAATAGATCCAGTCATAGAAACAACAGATCCATAAACCTCACATCCATTTTGGGCAAAGTTATGGAGGTCATTATAAAGGAGGAAAAGGAACATCATGTAGTTAACAACAGACTTGAGGACCCATTCTAGCATGGATTCATGGATGGGGAAATCATGCCTCACAATCTGCTGCACATGTCTGAAATAATAAACAGGGCACTTGAATATAACAGACCAGTGGATATGCTGTATTTGGATTTTGAAAAGGCATTTGACAGTGTCTCCCATAAATAGTTAATTAGATCATTAGCAGAAATAAGGTTTGATGACACTATAACTGCATGGATAGCAGCCTGATTGGGAAGGAGAACACAGAGAGTTAGCATAAAGGGGCATTATTCCAGGTGGGCTAGGGTGTCAAGCAGAGGGTCCATCTTGGGACCAGTGTTGTTCAACATTCTAGTAAAGTCAATCACTTGCAAAAACAATTCATGGCTAGTAAAATTTGTGAATGATCTAAAGATTGGTTCCCTTGTAACAAATATGGACGATGCAGAGGGCCTACAGATAAACATAAATCAGATAGCAGAAATACCTAGAGTAAAAAAAAAAACTAAAGTTTAATCTTTAAGTGTAAAATAATGCTCTTTGGAAAGAGGAACTGCAAATTCAAATACTATATAGATGGAGTAGAGCTAATACATTGGAGGAGGAAAAAGATATTGGTGTTCTTGTAATACATACATCTCAACAAGCACTGTGCAAGTGTAGCTAGATGGGATAATGGCTTAAATAAGAAGGAACATCAGGAGTAGAGTTAGAGATTTAATTTTGTCCCTCTATGTGCCCCTTGTTCACCCACACATGGAGTACTGTTATGATCTATGGGTACCTACCAGTAAAACTTACATCAAGAAGCTCAAGGGGGTCCAAAGACAAGTCACAAAGATGGTAGCTGGTTTGAGGTATACACCCTATGAAGAGCATTTGAGAACATTAGGATTGTAGTCGCTCCATTATAGGTGTAACAGGGGTGACATCTGTTATGTGTACAGTGTCTTCAGAAATATTAATTTGTGAGAATGCACAGGCTTAAACTTAAAACCTGACTCCATAACAATTAGAAGGCATGAGAAACTATTGAAGGGAGATTATTATAAGAAGAACAAAAGAGAGGCATGGTTCTCACAAACAGCAGTGAAAACATGGAATGCACTTCTTGCATCAGTTGTAGAGAGTGAAATATGAAAATATTTTAAAGAGGAATGGATGAGGTAATGGCAGATTGTGTGTTTTCAGTCATATAGTAACTTTGTGGTTCAGGTTAGTAATGGCCAATGCTATAGACCTATATATGATCCTATGAATTTGTCAAGATATACTTGTATAAGCATATGCTCTTCCCTTGTACAACATCCCCACCCCCAGTTTTGTGTCATCAGCATATTTGATTGCTTAGGATGACATTTTCTTGGCAAGATCAGAAATAAATACATTAAATTTTATTGAGATGCTGTGTCCTGATTGCCAGAGCTTGTTCACACCCACTGGTTTTACTGTCCCAATGCCAACGGGTACAGACATGTTTTAGCCTATCAGTATGCAGGAGCTTCCCTACATATTTTATAATGTCTTTTGTGGTAGTATATGTACTGTGTATTCTATTTCATACCACACATGAAGTACGTGGTGCCCCAGATAAGCTGTTTAACCTTCACCTTGGACTATAAAACATACAATATGGTACATCAGATTGTTTCTTGTGTTGCTGTTTACAAATTTGTGGTGTAGGGTGTGCTGCATCATTAATAAGCATTTACTGAAGATTCTGGATTAAGTCTGTTAGTGGGGTGTTTTTACGTTTAATTCCATATCAATGTTAATGGCTCAGCAGGTTGAGACCAGAAGATTAGTGTGGGTACTAGCCCCACACAAGAGACTTGGGGGTGAAATCACAATGTTGATGCTGTAGCGAAGCATGATAATGGTGCTACACTCATGAGATGCCATCTTTTGGATGGAGCATTAAATCAAGGTCCCATCTGCCTGTTCAGGTGGTTATTCAAGAGGAAGTTAAAGATCCAATTACACTTCTCACAAAGAGTAGGGGAACTGTCAAAGGTCCAATTACATTTCTCAGAAGGAGTAGGGGAACTGTCAAAGGTCCAATTACACTTCTCACAAAGAGTAGGAGAACTGTCAAAGGTCCAATTACACTTCTCACAAAGAGTAGGGGGAACTGACAAAGGTCCAATTACACTGCTCAAAAAGAGTAGGGGAACTGTCAAAGATCCAATTATACTTCTCAAAAACACTCCGCAATTTGTCAAAGCTCCAAGGTCATGGAGGGGACTATAAAAGATTTTATGATACAATATATGCAAGAAAGGAGGGACACTGACCATACCCAGCATGGCTTTGTCAAGGGATGTTCCTGCCAGACAAACCTCCTGGAATTTTATGGAAAGATTAGTCAGGCATTGGATGAGGGGGACTCTGTGGATATTATCTTCCTAGATCTGTCAAAGGCATTTGACAAGGTACCACATGGGCAGCTAATTGATTCCTTAATTGAATATGATATTCCAGGAAATACTACCAAATGGATTGCCTCTTGGCTAAATGACAGGAAACAGAGTTTGTATAAGGGGTAGTTATTCGGACTGGTCCAGTGTCACTAGTGGGGTGCCACAGGGTTCTGTCTTGGGGCCAGCCCTATTTAATGTTTATATATCATCTATGAAAACTAAGGGGAGAAACTTGGATGTCCAAATTTGCTGATGACACAAGATTAGGCCAACCAGTAAATAACAAGAGACATGCAGAAATACTACAAGAAGCACTACAAGTACTGAAGGACTGGGCTAGGATGTACAAATTTACATTCAATGCTGACAAGTGCACAGTGATGCACCTAGACCACAAGAATCCTAAAGCTAACTATTGTTTAAATGGTTCCATATTAAGAGAAGTAACAAATGATAAGGACCTGAGAGTTAGAATTTCAAATGACCTTGTTTGCAAGATACTTTGCAACCAGGTAGTCATAAAGGCTAGCGGGATCTTAAACTGTATTAAGCAGCATATTAAGAGTAGACATAAAGATGTTTTCATTCCACTCTATACTTCACTGGTCAGACTACACATGGAATACTGTGCATGACTATGGGCACCAGGGGGTAAAACCAAAATAAGAGCACTGAAAAGGGTACAGAAAAGAGCGACAAAATTAATTAGAGGGATATAACACTTGGAATATAGTGAAAGATTGTAGAACTTGGGTATGTTCAGTCTTGAGTATCGCAGGCTCAGAGGGGATATGTGCTTGGTGCACAAAGCCTTTTCTAACCCAGATTTGTGGGATATGTTGAATCTGGATATCAGGGAACAAAGTCACTACGCTAGACCACACCCCTTGCAGATTAAAGGTAATAGGTATTGTAATGACAGAAGGAAATACTGGTTCTCTGTCAGAGTACCAAAAATCTGGAATAGCCTCCCTATTGAGGTAGTGGCCAGTAAAAATACTGAGGAATGTAAGCATAGCTTGGATAGATACTCACTTAATAGAAAAGTAATGGGATACTAAATGGAGAGCAATATGGACTAATAGTCTTCTCTGCTCAGAACAACCTATGAAACCTATGGAACTTCTCAGAAAGAGTCAGTTGACTGTCAAAGATCCAACTGCACTTCTCCCAAAGAGTAGGGGAACTGTCAAAAATCCAATTACACTTTTGAAAAAGAGTTGAGGAACTGTCAAATATCCAATTATACTTCTCAAAAAGAGTCGGGGAATTTGTTTTGTACAAAATCATAAAAAATCATATACAAAACCATGCTATCATCCCGCAGAAACAGCATAAATAAAACCAAACAGAAAACATAGGTGTAACAAGAGCAGACCACTATAATTTGCATTAAGGACCAAAACCCATGCACCTTGAAAAGGAAAAATAAAACACAAGCAACCTAAACCCCTCTCCCCCTCTCCAATCAAAAATAAATCAATCATTCCCCTAAATAATGCTAGTAGCAATCCTCAAACATGAAATAACAAACTCAATAGCCTAAGAAAAAGGAGAAAACCTCTAACAAAGGGAAGCAAAAAAGAAAGTTTAAATGTAAAACTAAAATCAGGGAATTTTTCCCCAGAACTGCTGCCATAATGCCTTATCATACTGTAAGTCTGAGCATCTAAGGCCTTTATTTGTTTTAAGCCTTGGACAAAATATTACATAAATCTAAACTTGTCAACTGTTGCTGCAATACATATCTGCAATGAGTCTGTCAAATCCAATAAAGGCAGCTAAGCAAAATAAGTTGCATATTGCTGTCATTAAAGCTATTCCAGGAGACAAGCAGTAGGCCATAATATAATATAGCTGGGGTTAAGCTGTAAAACAGAAAAGTCTTTCAACGATCTTTCAGTAAATCCCAGAATTCAAAAATAAAAGGGC
The DNA here is from genome assembly GCA_016271365.2 of Neoceratodus forsteri. Taxonomy (NCBI): domain Eukaryota; kingdom Metazoa; phylum Chordata; order Ceratodontiformes; family Ceratodontidae; genus Neoceratodus; species Neoceratodus forsteri. The sequence continues at coordinate 69,157,703 of CM028133.1, forward strand.
ACGTTAAATACAAATGATCCATTGTTTCGATTTGTAAAATACAAGAAAGCCTTGGACAATATCTGAGACCTCCTTATGTTTCTGATTGCCTTTGGTGTTTATCCTCCCATGAACCCCTGACCACAATGTATCCCACATTCTGGGTGGAATTCTAGGATCTGCCAATATAGCCTGTATCTTGATTTGTTCTGATTGAGAAAACTGCCTAAAAGGGTCTTTGAAAAAACAGTTCTGTGAAATATCCCCAAACAGACCCTTACAGTGTGTACCTCATGCATAAGTATATGTTAACCTCCATTTCTTTATGAAATCAAAGGCAGGGACCCAAAATTATTCCAGCTAATATGGGTCTCACCCATGTTATCCACATTTTATGGGAAGATGACTTCAATTGTAACAAAGGGAATACACTGGCAAAAAAAGTAGAAAAAAGAAAACGATAGGGTTCGGCATCCCGACACCGCTTTCCTTGAGTGGTCTATATAAAATATTTCTTTTTAATGGGTTCAGACGACTGCCCCAAAAACAGGAAAAAACAGCCTAAAAGGGCTGACTCAAAAGACTTCAGTAAAGAATAGATATAGCTGGGAAATAAAACATTTTCAATAAAAAAATCCTCTTTTTCCCCATCCACCAAGTATTCCACCTGCGACAAACAGAGTTCCCAATTAAACTTTGCCATATCCCCATGGCCATAGTATATCCACAATATTGTACATGGCTGTTGCCACTGGTATGTCCCCAATATCTGCTTCTATTATAACCGCTTCCTGGATCTTAAGGTATGCACTCTTCCCTGAATTAATGCTAGTTCCCAGAATGAAGGTTAGAAACTGTAATAAATTATAGGCAAGGCCCCCTGAAAATGTATCCTTAGCTAATACACACAAATAGTCAGCGCGTATGATGCACTTTAATTCTGAAGTATCTGGGAGAAAAATCCCATGTATTCTAGGAGAAACATACAATATCCGAACAAAAGGATCTAAGGTAAAGAGACACAACAAGGAGTTGTGGGGGCACTCCTGTCTAACCCCTACTTCTACCTGATATCTTGATCCCAGTCACCCACTATTAAAAGGTCTAACATGGGCTAAAGCATAACACATCCTTATCCAATTAATAAAGGGGGATGGAATACCATGAGCTTCCAAACACAGCCATAAAAAGTCATGTGAGACTGTGTCAAAGGCCTTAGATTGGTCAAGACTTATACTTACCCTGCTACTGTACCAGTTGATTCCCTTTCTGGTGCATCACCTTTCTGAGTAAAATAAGGGCATCTGTTAGGTTCCTTCCAGGAATTAAACAAAATTGGGACAGGTGAATAAAAATATCCAAAGGGCTGACAATCTTTTACTAAGTGATTTAACCAAAATGTTGAAGTGCATATTTAAAAGGGTTATTGGTCTCTGGTTACTTATGACAGATTTCTCCACCTTTTTGTGTAGAAAAGTTAATAAACCCTCATACATATGGTCCTAAATTCTATCTTCCTGCAAAAAGGCATTAAAGATTTGGAGCATACAATCAGGCATAAAATGCCATAATAACTTATACAGCTCTCCAGGTAAACTGTCAGAACCAGGAGCAGTCCCAGTTTTTAGGGCTGTTGGCGGAGCCTACAGCCCTTCTGTCATTGATCAGATTGTTTCATACTAAGTTTCATACTAAGCAATAAGGAGCTAAGGGTGTCTATGTTTGACTCATTCAAAATGCTCCTTTCCACTTTACCCATAGTATGCCGGTTGTGACCTCCATGATATAGGCATCTAAGTTCCTTTTAAACTGTGCTTTATTTATGGCATGAACAATCTCCTCTGGCAACCTGTTCCATGGAGCCACCACTCTCTGGGTATAAAAGGCCATACACCTACTTGTGTTATACTTTATGGCCCAGATTTTCAAACTGCGCCATTCTGAGGCGCAAGCCCCGAGCTGCTCAAAATAGTTGTGCAGGGGTGTGGCCAGGGTGATAGTCAAAGGAGTTGCAGCTGTTGAGCAAACTCCTTTGAACTCTTAATACAACACTAGCATGGCATGATGGAACTTGCACCACCATAAGTTGCCAGAGTTGAGCATTAAACTTGCGGTGGCGCTAGTACCATCCGCTGCCGCGGGGAGCGGGTGAGGGGCTGTGGTGGGTGGGGGGGACACTAGACACCAGGGAGATGTTTGGGGGTTGTGTTGTGACATTCTGCCCGCTGATCGGGCTTTACGGTCCACTGGACCACCAGGGAGTTATTCGGCTTGGGGAGGGTTACATTCTCCGCCCGCGATCGGGCACTGGGGGTTCATAGGTTCTGCCCGCGATCGGGCTGTGGGAGATGTGTGGGGGGTTCATGTACCTGTACTGCCCGCGATCGGGCTGTGGGAGATGTGTGGGGGTTCATGTACCTGTACTGCCTGCGATCGGGCTGTGGGGAGTGTGTGTGTGGGGGGTTCATGTACTGTACTGCCCGGGCCGGGCTGGTGGGGGGCACAGGACTGAGTTGGGGGCCAGCCAGGGTGGCAGCTGCTGTGTTGCGCCTGCAATGCAGCAGCTCACCTGTGGGTGGCCCTCAACTCAAGCCTTTTTTTGGCTCAAGCTTGTGCAGGCGCGGGTTGGGGTTGCGATGCACAACTCTCAAGAACCCGACTGAATATCGGGTTGCAGGTTATGCATGGATCCTCCCCCTCCTATTGAGCATGCATTCATTTGCATTGCTCTCTTGCGCAACCTGTTGCCAGTGGCGTAACTGCCTCCTGCTGAATATCGCAGAATGGCGCATTTTGGACTTGCGCATGCGCAACCCTGTTGCGCATGGCGCAACCCTTTTGAATATCTGGGCCTATATGTCTTAGCTGAAGGTGGTGCCCTCTGGTACCTAGTTTATCATTTTTGAACTGTAGATTTAGCTCATTTAACATACTGTATGACCATCGCTCACTATATTGTAACATAACATCAAGTTCCCTCTTACTCCTCTATTCTCCAGTGACATCAGCCTTAAATCTGCTAATCTCTGTTGATAGGTTCTATCCTGCATACTGTGCACCATTCTAGTAGCCCTCCTCTGCACCCTCTCCAACCTCACCACCACCCCTTTATTTATGGGCCCCCACACCGGGGCACCATAGTCTAAAATAGTTTGAACCTAGGCTCTATACAAAGGCATAACCACTGCCTCCTTCCTACTTTTGAAGTTCCTTTTTATATTCCGTAAGACCCTATTTGGTTTTATAATTTGTTTGTCACAATGAGCCTGGTATTTCAGCTTCTGATCTACCAATATGCCAAAGTCCCATTCCACTTCTGACTTTCTTAGGGTGTACCCATTCATCTTATAGTTGTGTTCCGGATTTCTATTGCCCATATGAATCACACAGCATTTGCCTATATTAAAACTCCCATTCCCCTCTCAGTTGCCCATTTGTAGATTAAATTCAAGTCTTTCTGAATTGTCTCTGCCCCCTCTAATTGTATTACTTTGCTGGCCAGTTTAGTGTCATCTGCATACTTGCTTACCCAGTTGTTTGCCCATTTCTCCATTGATGCAATGAATACTCTGAACAGCACAGGTCTCAGCACTGACCCCTGGGGGACCCCCCCAGTCACAGGGATCTCCTCAGACAGATATCCATTTATACACACACCCTCTGAGTTCTTTCTCCCAGCCAGGCCTGAATCCACTTGCATACTCTATAGTCCATATCAATTTCCAAAAAACATATGAATATTTCTAAATGTGGTACTTTATCAAAGGCCTTGGCAAAATCCAGATATATATAATCCACCATCTCCCCCCATCCAATACTGCCTAAATTTTCTCATAAAAACATAACATATTCGTCATACATGACCTCCCAGCCACAAATCCATGCTGCTCTCTATCATTCTGTTCAGTTTCAGTCAGGTATAGATTTATTACATCTTTTAATATTGATTCCATCAACTTGCCTGGCACCAATGTCAAACTTATGGGTCTATAGTTTGTGCAACCTGCCCTATCTCCCGTCTTATGAACGGGTATCATATTTGCATTTAGCCAGCCTCTCGGCACCACCCCCTCCCTCAGCGACCGCCAGAAAATAATGTTTAAAGGGATAGCGATATTTGGAGAGAGTAATTTTAGAAAGTTATTTGAGATGTTATCTGGCCCTGCTGTGTTTGTATTCTTTAGTACCCTAATTTTATCTAAAATAACCTCGGCAGAAATTTTTTGTCTAAAACTTTATTAAGGTTAAAATTTACCGCTCCTACCGATTTAGTAGCAAAACCTATACAAAAGTACTTGTTAAAGATATTTTCTATCTTAGTGGGATCTGATATTTGGGCCCCCCTTTCTTTATGGTACATAAGTTATAGCTTGTCTTCTTCAATGAGTTCACATAGCTATAGAAACTTTGCAAGTTGTCTTCATGTGCTGAGGAAGCCAGCCTCACTTCCATCCTTTGTTTATTTCTTTTTATCAGTTTCTTACACTTGATCTGTGTCTGCTTATATTTTGCTCAGGTGACTCTACTACTATCTGGTTTATATTGTTTGCATATTCTTGTTTTTTATTTATTAATTACTGTCTTTGTGAGCCATCTGTTTTTTTCCTTTCCTATTATACCCTTTCACATTTTTCATATGTTCATCACAAATTCTAAATATTTCCTTTTTAAAAGTAATCCACATTTCCTCAACTGTTTTATCCTGCAGTACGCCTTCCCAGTTTATAGTATCCATTGTCTTCAGTATTTGCTCTTTATCTGCTGTCTTTATACTAAAAACCTCCCTACATCCTTTTTCTAAGGGCATGTAATGCTGATATGAGAAGCAACCCCCTCATGGTCACTACCCCCAGTGGTGCAGTTGTTTGGCATCCCATATTATTAATGTCCTTCACTGCCATAGCTAGATCTAGGATGTTATGTCCTCTAGTAAGGGCAGTTACATATTGTATTGTGTCCAACTCCTGACATAGCTCCATGAATACTTTACTACTAAGATTAGAAGTCTGTTGGTAGATCCAATTTACTTTCTTATAGTTTAAACTTATTTCCTTATAGTTTAAATCCCCCAACAGTATTACCTTTCCTAATTCACATGCCTTACAGAGTTCTGTATTAATCTGATCTGACAATTCTTTGGATGCCCCTGGTGGCCTATAACACACCCCAATTATTACTGGTTTCTGAGTATAAGTGATTACCTGAAGCCAGATAATTTCTGGATCTATCTCTCCTGATCTGACCTTTTCTGATATATCTGTAGCCCTTATTTTATTTGATATATATATATGCTGCCACTCCCCCTCCTCTCCTTCCCTCTCTATTCTTATGGAAGAGGGTGAATACTGAAATCTCTCTTTCCCAATTCTCCTCCCCAGTCCACCACATTTCTGTAATAAATGCCATATTCACCTCAGTTTCACCGCATATGAGTGCCTCAAATTCCTCTTTTTTATTATTCAAACTATGTGCGTTTAGGAGCAGACACTGATGAACATGATGATTTGACCCTAACTTAGGTTTAGAACATCTACCTTGCCATCCCTCATCCACCAGGTACTGCCCTCCCCCATACCTAGTTTAAATATATGCACAGCATTCCTCTAATTTCAGTTGCCAGTGTTTTTGTGCCCAGGGGGTTTAGATGTAACCCTTCCCTTCTGTAAAGATGTTTTTTTTGTTAATAAATTTTCCCCAGGTGTCTATGAAAGCAATATTCCTAACTCCACACCTATTTGATATTCTACTGTTAATTCCTTGAATGGTACTATTTTTTCGAGGTTACAACCGTAGTTTGGTAGTAATGCTGAGATGATTGGTATGTGTACCCCGTCTTTATTACTTCAGTACATTCCATGAGCTCCTCTACAATACCTTTTTCATGCTCCCTACCCAAGTTATTAATTCCCACATGGAGCACAACCACTTTTTGTTTTGATGATTTTAATAACAATTTGGGCAGACACAGTTTGATGTCCCCGACTCTTGCTCTGGGTAAACAATTTACTGTCATATTCTTTTTACAGCCAGCTGTAAGTACTGTATTAGTATTTCTTATAATGGAGTCACCTACACCAATATTTCTGTCTCTGGAAGTACCCTTAAAGTTTCTGCTCCCTGAGCCACGTCCAATTTTACAGTCTCAGTGCTAGTTTCTGAATCCATGCTAAGCATGGAGTATCTACTGTATTTTGTACCACAGCTCCATTCCCTCCCATGGTCCTCCTCTTTTTCTTGTAGGGGGCTTTTGGGACTGTTGCCCAACTGTCTTCCTCCATACCTTCACTTGCTGTTGCCCAATTACTAACATCTGAGCCTTCACTAGAGCTCTCAATTGTATTTATACGGGGCCCTGCCCTAATAGTTCCAGGCCTTTCAATTGCTACATGCCCCTCAGCCTGGGTTGAGAGTGTATCTGCTGCCAATCCCTCAGTTCAAGTTTTAGTGCAGCATTTTCATTACATTTTGCACACCTAAACTCTGGTGTATATGCATTAGTTAGGTTTACCTATGTACATTGCGCATTGATTACACTTTACAAGGTCACCCTTGTCACAAAGAGCTTTCAGCACCTGCTCAACAATTGTTTGTGCCTCCATAATTCAATAGTTTGTTTTGTTTGGGTTCTGTGACACCAACCCTCAAGTGATGGCAGGTTTCTGAAGTCACTTACCCTTGTGTGTCTTTTCACTACCTACTACCACAGCTCTTAGCCCCTCTGTCCCCACAGGACATGCAAGACACGTGATGCATGTGTCTCTGTGTGCATCTCCATGCACTGCTACGTGTGCTTACTGAGCTTGCATTGCTCACTCAGAGCATCCTTTAGTACCCCACGGACCGAAAGTTGCGTCCCTCCTGCCCGCTCCACCAAGTGCAATAACAGATATCTATTTAGGTTTATTTAGAGATCTGCAGCTCCTGATTCTCTAAGAGTGCAATGTAATTAAGTTTTCTGCCCACAAAGTGCACCCCCACCATGCCTGTTATGGCCTTATGTGGCCTCTATGTAGCTCGAATACATAACTGCTGGACTGCAATTCAGGCCCTCTCCCAAGTTCCTATTTCCCCTTTAAATAAGCAATGCAGTTTACACAGACTCAAAAAGGTTTATTTCCACAGAAAATCTGTGTTGCTCTTAGGGAGATTGCTCCACCAACAGGATTTCATGCCCGTGTGGCTTTACACTCTCCTGTCTCAGCACACACAGTCTAGGCTTTGTATAGTAAAGCCTATTGTAGCTCTTGAATGGCTGATTGTGGAACTCTCTTTTTGTACCTTTGAAAGTATTCCTCCACAGCTGCAAAATAGTGCACTCCCCTCTGATTTTTGCTATTTCTTGCTCTATGTTAAAGGCATCTGAAGGTGGGGTGCTACTGTATTGTACCTCAGAACTTCTCAGGATATTAACAAAAAAAGCTTTTTAAACTGCTGTTTCTATCATCTGTCCAGCTCAGTCTCATAGACTTATTCTATTTCTTTCAGCAACCTAGGGGTTAACTCATCATGTGTTGTGGCATTTCCAGAAAGCGAAAGAACAGACTTTGCAACTGCAGCTATAAGCTATCCTATTCCTATGGGCAGAACAGATTGCACAGAAGCACACACACACACACACACACACACACACACACACACACACATAACTAAACAGAACTATATGGCACCAACAAGAAAATAACTTTGGTCATTTAGTAGCTCTTCACAGCCCTGTCAGTTCTGGTTCACATCTCAGTTGGGGGAGATGAGACTTTCTGGCAGTATCCTGACTTTTTTGCACTGATGGGGAAAGGGATTGTCACTGTCTATAGTCATAGACTTCAGTTTTAGGGAATGTAACTAGTGAGTCAAGCTCATTTGTAATGGAGTCCCTTCTAAAAGTCCCGCATTTCTCAGGGCGGGTTTTTTTTGGGGGTTTGTTGCTTAAAGCAGCAGCATTTATATCTGTTCCTGATCTGAGGCTGTAAGCAGCATACACCAACCTCTAATCAGGGATCTGGCAACCGGGGTTCAATGCCAAAAAGTGCAAAATTATTCACATAGGGGCAAAGAACCCCCAGGTAGAGTACTGCTTGGGAAAAGTGCAAATAGCTGGGACAGAGGAATAAAAGGACTTGGGGGTTATGATAACAAGCTACCTCAAGCAAACATCTCAATGCAGAAAGGCAGAGGCAAAAGCAAACAGGATGCTGGGATGTATAGAAAGGGGGATTAGCAGCAGGAACAGCAAGGTAATTATGTATTTGTATAGGTCACTGGTGAGGCTGCACTTGGAGTATGGATTGAAATTTTGGAACACACACCTAAGAAGGACACCAGGATGCTAAAGGGGTGCAGAGGAGGGCAAGTAGGATGATCAGGGGACAGCAGGATAGGTCACATGAGGAAAGGTTGGAAGCACTGGGAATGTACTCCCTAGAGGAAAGAAGGCCGAGGGGGGACATGATCGAGACCTTCAGTACTTGAAGGGTGTAAATAAAGTTGAGTGCAAAGGTCTCTTCAACAAAAGTGAGAACACCACTACAAGAAGGCATAGTCTCAAGCTGGTGGGGGAGGGGAGATACAGAAGAAATGCAAGGAAACGTTTCTTCATGGAAAAGGTGGTGACGGCTTGGAATCAGCTTCCATAGGAGGTGGTTGAGGCTAGGACAGTCAGAGCTTTTAAAAAGACATGGGACAGGCAAAGAGGGAAACAAGGGTGCAGAAGCAGTGATGGGGGAATGGGAAAGGGTGGGGGAGCATGAGGCACTGGTTAAAAGCCGGGTCTCATCAACAACATGCGCAGACTAGATAGGCCAAGTGGTCTCCTTCTCCTGGCAACTTTCTTATGTTCTAATGTTCTTAAGTACAACACTTTTCCTTGATTACTGCTGTGTTGCATTTTCCTGAAAGGCAGCAAGATGACTTTACTTCAGCTCTGGCTGATGCATTATGCTGCATTTGGGGTATTGTTTTCTGTGTGGGTGTTTGTGCCACAATTGTTGACCACTTGTAATAATCGGATACTATGGGAGACCAATAATTACAGAGGCTGGTCTTGCATCTATGTTCAGTTTCAGACATTATTTCCCCTTGATGTGAGATCAGCCTCTGATACAATATGAACTGCTGTTGACTGAACAGAATGGTTGGTATATCTTGTGGACAGCTCGGCATCCATGGATATCTGGGACATCATGTTGCTCAAGTAATTGTGACCCATGGGTTGCTTTGAAAACCATATGTATTTTTTTTCAAGAGCTTGTTGAGACATTTTGAGGGGATGCAAATAAAATGCCAGTGCATCAGGGGGACAATAGGCACCGTACTCTTTAAAAAGAGACACAGGACAGTTAGAACTATCTGGCTATGAGCACAAGATTCCTCAACAGGCTTGCTGTTTGTCTCTTAATGTTCCCATGATTTTTTGTTACTTCATTGAAAGTGACAGCAATGAATTCCCTGCCAAATACATCAGTCTTTATGACAAAGGAATTATGTTTTAGATTCTGAACACCCTCTCTTCCCCTGCGAGGTAGACCTACTTGCATCTCAAACCAGAGCCTGTGAACCAAATCCTAGGCAGACTCTGGACTGAGTTTAGGACAACATTGGATATTTGCTAAGTCTCTGTGAGAAATTCAGGGGTGATGTGATGCTGTATCTCTTCCAGCATGTTGATATTCTTTCAGAACTACAACAAAGATGTTGTTGGTGCTTTGAAATTGGGAGTCATTTGCTATATTTATCTTGTGATTCACTTCCACACTATTTATATATCTGCTGAGCCCAGCATGTAATGATATGAAGCAACTAATACTGTAGGGATTTCCATCCTCAGTACAAACAGATCCATAGAACTGCATCAGAATTGCTGCTAACCTTGCAACTGGCACTGTGCTGATGTCAACTGTTATATTATTAGCCTTAAGCCAGTCGGAAAAGACATTACAAGAGCAGGCCATAGTCTTATGAGTGTTGGGCTCATATTTCTTTTTTTCTAACTGATTCAGTTGTTCAGTCAAGCTTATGTCCATCTACTTTTTGCACACACCAACTTTCATTGTGTGCCTCAATGTTTTTCTTTTTACTTTCTTTTTAAGAAAAACGTGAACGGGTGCCTCACTAACTGATGACATGTTGCTATGAGACGGCCCATTTATCTCTGCTGCACATTTGTCCTCCAGTTCCAATAGAACATGCTTTTCAGGACTATAGAGCAATCAGGTACATTTTTGCTGCAAAATACATCTATATACGCAGATTCCCATTACTCCACATACAGAGAATGTGATAATGAAGTTATCCATTTTGTTTTTTCATACGAGGTACACAAATTGCTATGAGATCTACTATGACCATTGGGTGGGTGAGTGGGAAATTCAAATTTTATTTAAGAGGTGTGGCTAGTGGTGGTATTACACAGCAGGGCATATCTAAGAAATGACTGCACGTCTGGGACAGGGTCAGATTATGTGTTTCAATCAATCATTACTTGTTTTTAAGTAAAGTATTATTGCCATGTTACAAATATTATTATCACATTTCATGGTGTTGGAAATAAATAGTACAAGCCTTTCCAGCTTCCTCTACAAAACAGATTTTTGTCACTAATTGACCAGGAGCCTCAGGATATGACCAGCAACCCAGAGTTCTCTGTGTCTTGTGTCATACAGAATACTGCCAAAGTTTCAAAACCTGCACCAAGGGGAACTATGAACCCCATGAACCTTCAGGGACCCTCTACATTAGCAGACACTGAGCTGCAGGAAATGCCTAGTGACACTAACCCTCCTATTTTATGTACCACCCAGAACATCCAAAAATCACCTAAATCTGCTTCCAAGTTAATCAAAAATATTACAAATCCCCCAGTACCTTCCACAATCCTTCCCACCACCTCCACTCCTATTGTAAAACCCAAACAGATATTTGTACTTGGTGACTGTATAACAAAGCATCTGGATAGGGCCATCTGCAACCCAGACAAGGCCAATCGTACCTGTTCAAGTTTTAGGGGGCAAAAATATCGGACATTACTACTATGATTCCCAATATCTTACATCATTCAGGTCCATATCCCTTAGTCATTATACATGCTGGTAGAAATTACATCCAGAGTATGAGCCAAAATAAACTGAAACAGGATTTTATTGCACTTAACAACTTACTTGTGGACAAAGGGTGTACTGCCTGTTTTTCCGAGATTTTACCTGTTCCTAGAGCTACCCAGTCTGGAACTTCAAGGATTAAACAAACTAATGATTGGCTATGAAAATGGTGCATTAAACAAAACATTCCCTGTATAACACACTGGGAGAACTTTGTAGATAAAGCCCCCTTGTACAGTTGGGATGGACTGCATCTTAACAGAAGAGGCAGTACTATGCTGGGGAAATCCCTATTAAACATTATCAATAACCATTTAAACTGACCAAAAAGGGGAGAATGGGAACATACCCACACCTCTAACATACTCCAATAACCAGTTGCACAGAACATGTAAAATTCTGTCACTGAATGCCCATTCTTTAAATCTTTCCAAATTGTTGGAGTTGGAACCAAAAAGTAAATTGTTAAACTTGGATATAACAGGAATAATAGAAACCTGGTGAGAGTCAAACTCTCTGTGGAATCAACACATATTAGGTTATAAAATCCATCATAAAAATAGAGTGGATAGGAAGGGATGGGGGGTTTGTCTCTAAGTAAGAGAGGATATCCCCTCTTATGAATTACAGTCCCAAAATAATACTGAAAGCATTTGATTGGCAGTACAGTTAAAAGAACTTTCTCAAATAATCATTAATAACTGTTACAATCCCCCAACGTCTGATTCTACATATAAGAATGCTCTGCTAAAGGATATTGCTTATTTTTCTGATCATAAGGATGTAATAATTCTGGGAGATTTCAATATACCTCACATCAACTGGCCCACGCATACAAGTAGAAGCACACTGGATGCTGATTTTTGGCCTTATTAACTCATTTCCTCCCCTACTAGAGGTAGTAACATTCTTGACCTTCTTATTACAAACATGAGTCATAAACTCTCCAACATTCAAATATTGGACCCACTGGGGAACAGTGATCATTATTCAGTTTTGTTTGAGTTGCTGGGAGAACATTATAGTTTAAAAAAAAGGTCAACCTATAGGAACTACAATGGTGCCAACTTTAACAACATTATTAACATAATCAACAATACCCAGTGGGAAAAGGCTTTCCATGGACTTACAGTGAATGAGGCATGGATCATAGAAACATAGAAACATAGACTTTGATGGCAGATAAGGACTGCTTGGCCCACCTAGTCTGCCCATTTCCCTACCTACAGGATAAGCTGCAGTTCCTAGTTAACCAACAGCCTATTTCTTCCTACCCCCCACAAAGATTGCCTCATGTCTGTCCCATGCATTCTTGAATTCTCCCACAGTTTTAGACCCCACAACCTCCTCTGGAAGGCTGTTCCATACATCAACCACCCTCTCTGTGAAAAAATACTTCCTCACATTGCCCCTGAACCACCCCCTCTATCTTCAAATTATGTCCCCCTGTTCTTGCATGTCTCTTTTTCTGAAAGATGCTACCCTCTTGGACTTTGTTGATTCCACTGAGGTACTTAAAAGTTTCTGTCATGTCCCCACTCTCCCTCCTTTCCTCAAGGGTATACATATTAAGCTCCTTAAGTCTCTCCCTGTATGGCATCTCTTGCAGACCCTGCACCATTTTAGTTGCCCTCCCCTGGACTGCCTCTATCCTGTCTATGTCCTTGAAGAGATGGGGTCTCCAGAACTGGAAGCAGTACTCCAGATGGGTTCTCACCAACTATCTGTACAGAGGAATAACAACTTCTTGTTTTCTGCTGGTGATACCTCTCCCTATACATTCCAATATCCCCCAGCCCTGCCTATTGCCTTCTCACGTTGCTTGCTAACCTTAAGGTCATCTGCAAGCATTTAAACTAGCCAAGGGGGAGGCACTGGAAAGGAGCAGGGAAATCCTAGCCCCCCCACTAAAAAATCATGGTAGTAAGTGTGGTAAACACCAACATAGAGGTGTCAATAGGGAGAAGGGCAGGGGTAAATTGGGAAAGTAACAAAGGCAAGAAGGACAGGGATGGGGCAAAAAGGAGTAAGGCCATCAGGAAATGGAGGGTAATGAGTACCAATGTCCGTAGTCTGGGCAACAAGCTCCCTGAGCTGGTGGCCTTGATGGAAGAGGGATGCCTGGATATCATAGCAGTCACACAAACATGGTACACAGAGAACCATGACTGGGATGTTAACATACCAGGGTACATAACCTACAGGAGAGACAGGCAGGGGAGAAGAGAAGGAAGAGTAGCTCTCTATGTAAAGGAAGGGATAAAAGCAACTGAACAAAAGAGTAAACAGGGTGGAGAGGAGGCACTGTGGGTCACCTTGGAGACTGGAAAAGGCACCACAATCCACACAGGGTGTGTGTACAGACCCCCATGTCAGGGGGAAGGAATTGACAAGGATAAGCTAGAAGGCATTCTTAGGATGGCACAGAAAGGGGAGATACTGTTGATGGGAGACCTGAGTATACCAGATGTTAACTGGAGCACATCTGCTTCTGCCACATCCAAGAGCAGGGCCATTCTCTATGCCCTACAAGTGGCAGGCCTCAGACAGCTAGTTTTGGAACCCACTCATGAGGGAGCAATCTTAGACCTCATGCTCTCAAATGGGGGCTGTGAGAGGATCTCAGATCTAGAAGTGTGTTGCCATCTGGGAACAAGTGACCATCAAACAGTGTGGTTCACGTTAAACTCAGCTACAGAGTCAAGCCATACAAAAATGAGGGCACTGGACTTCAGAAGGGCTGACTTTGGCAAGATGGGAGAGGTGCCTCAGAAAAGCACTAGCAAACAGGCTAGAAGGAGGGTGGAGCAACAATGGGAATCATCAAAACTGCCATCACAGAGGCAACAAGCCTTTGTGTGAAGCAAATAAACAAATCAAAATGAAAGAAAAAGCCACTATGGTTCTCAAAAGAGGTGGCTGGGAAAGTCAGGGAGAAAAAGATAGCATTCCGGAAGTATAAGGAAACACAGAAGGAGCAGGACAGACAGCTGTACCAGTTAAGGCAGAAGGAAGCAGGGAGGGAAGTCAGAATAGCAAAGGCCCAAATTGATGAAAAGATAGCCAACTTGGTTAAGAAGGGGAATAAAACCTTTTATAGGTACATCAGAGAGCGTAGAAAGACAAAGAGAGGGATAGTGAGGCTGAATAGAATGAACGGTGGGTGGGCAGAGGGGGACAGTGAAAAAGCAGGGATACTGAATGAATATTTCTCTGCTCAGTATTCACAAAAGAGGAGGGGGAAGTGCCTAATCCAATTAACAGAAGCACTATTGATAGGGGGTCGATCCCAGTCCTTTCACAGAAGAAAAGGAAGCCTGCAAGAACTCCTAAAACTGTGAGGTGGACAAAGCAATGGGGCCTGATGGAATTCACCCCAGAATTCTAAAAGAATTAAGGGTGAACTAGTGAAACCACTGGCTACTCTTTTAATAAATCATGGGAGGATGGTGTGGTATCTGAGGACTGGAGGAAGGTGGATGTGATTGCCCTTCACAAAAGTGGGACCAAGACAGAGGCAGGAAACTACAGACCTGTCAGTTTGACTTCTGTGGTAGGGAAAGTGATGGAGTCACTTCTGAAGGAAAGAACTGTTGAGTACCTAGAGGCCAGTGGGGCACAGGACCCAAAGCAGCATGGGTTCACAGCGGGAAGGTCATGTCAGATGAATCTAATAGATTTCTTTGACTGGGTGACCAAAGTAGTAGACCAGGGAGGGGCTGTGGACATGGCCTACCTAGACTTTAGCAAGGCATTTGACACAGTCCCACACCAAATATCAATAGTCAAATTAACCAGCCTGGGAGTGGGTCCCAGGGTAGTAGCCTGGGTAAAACATTGGCTGGACAACAGGACACAGAAGGTAATTGTAAATGGAGTCCACTCTGAAGAAAGATGGGGTTACTAGTGGGGTACCACAGGGTTCAGTACTGGGTCCAGTCCTTTTTTAATGTCTTTATAAGTGACATTGCAGAGGGACTGGAAGAAAAAGTATGCATCTTTGCAGATGACACAAAGATCTGCAACAGGGTTGATACACAAGGAGGCGTGGAAAGGAAGAGAAGGGACTTGGCAAGGTTGGAGGAATTGTCAGAAGTATGGCAGCTAGGATTCAATGCAAAGAAGTGCAAAATAATGCACCTGGGAAACAAGAACTCAGGGGAAGATTACACAATGGGGAGGAGGTAGTAACAACAACAAAAAAGGAAAGGGACTTGGGGGTAATCATATCAGATGACCTTAAGGTTAGCAAGCAATGTGAGAAGGCAGTAGGGAGGGCTGGGGGGTATACTGGGATGCATAGGGAGATGCATCACCAGCAGAAAACAGAAAGTTGTTATCCCTCTGTACAGACAGTTGGTGAGACTCCATCTGGAGTACTGCGTCCAGTTCTGTAGACCCCATCTCCACAAGGACATAAACAGGATATAGGAAGTCCAGAGGAGGGCAACTAAAATGGTGCAGGGTCTGCAAGAGAAGCCATATGAGGAGAGACTAAAGGAGCTTAATATGTATACCCTTGAGGAAAGAAGGGGATAGTGGGGACATGATAGAAACTTTTAAGTACCTCAGTGGAATCAACAAAGTCCAAGAGGGTAGCATCTTTCAGAAAAAGAGACATGCAAGAACAAGGGGACACAATTTAAAGATGGGGGGCAGTTCAGGGGCAAAGGGAGGAAGTATTTTTTCACAGAGAGGGTAGTGGATGCATGGAACAGCCTTTCTGAGGAGGTAGTGGGGTCTAAAACTGTGGGGGAATTCAAGAATGCATGGGACAGACATAAGGCAATTCTTGTGGGGGGTAGGAAGAAATAGGCTGTTGGTTAACTAGGATCTGTGGCCTGTCCTGTAGGTAGGGAAATGGGCAGACTAGATGGGCCAAGCGGTCCTTATCTGCTGTCAAAGTCTATGTTTCTATCTATGTTTCTATGTTACCCCAGGTCCCTTTCCATTTTTGTTATTGTTACTACCTCCCCCACCATTGTGTAATCTTCCCCTGGGTTTTTTGTTTCACAGATGCATTATTTTGCACTTCTTTGCATTGAATCTAAGCTGCCATACTTCTGACCATTCCTCCAACCTTGCCAAGTCCCTTCTCATCCTTTTCACACTACCTCGTGTATCAACCCTGTTGCAGATCTTTGTGTCATCTGCAAAGAGGCATACTTTTCCTTCCAGTCCCTCTGCAATGTCACTTATAAAGACATTAAAAAGGACTGGACCCAGTACTGAACCCTGCCGTGCCCCACTAGTAACCCCTCTTTCTTCAGAGTGGACTCCATTTACAATTACCTTCACATTAAAAAACTTGATTTACAACCTTAAAGAAAAACATGTACCCACAAAAAATAAATGTAATAAAAAGGGGAGGATACCTACGTGGTTGAATAAATCAATTAGATTACAAACTAAAAAAAAAAAAAACCTTTTTAGAAAATTCAAAATCAATCAGTACATAGAAAATAGCACAGTTTATACTGACTACAAAAAAATCCTTACAGAAACTGAAACATGATTAAGAAAGTCAAAATGAAAATTGAATTCAAATTGGCACATACAAAAGATGGATATAAAGTGTTTTTTTCCTATCTAAATAATAAAAAGGGTAAGTCACAAAAGGTAGGGCCACTTACACACAATGGTATTATTATGCAGTCAGACACTGATATTGTCAACCTTTTTAATACTTATTTTTGTTCAGTCTTCACAAAAAGAAGTTCCCACTCCCTTAAAGTGAATCCCAGGGCACATCCAAAATCAATTCACATTTATAACATCACCTCTTCAGATATCATCCCACTCCTCAAATCTCTGAAGAAAACTATGAGTCCAGGGCCTGATCAAATCAATGCTAGATTTCTTATTGAAACTGCTGAGGCAATATCTATTCTATTGACAATAATATTTAATAGATCCTTCCAGAAAGCTGAAATTCCTGTAGATTGGTTAACAGCATCTGTAATCCCAATACAGAAAAAAAGGTAGTAGGGCCAATGTTCAGAATTATCGCCTTATTACCCTTACATCGATTGTTTGTAAAATCATGGAAAAAATGATAAAATCATTACTTGAGAAAGAAATGAGGGAACTAAATATTGAAGATACCACACAGCATGGGTTCAGAGCCAGGCTTTCCTGTACTTCAAATCTGTTAACATTTTACAATAATATTAGTCAGGGCCTAGATAACAAACAACAGCTGGACGTTATTTTGTTAGATTACAGCAAGGCCTTTGATAAAGTCTCTCATGGTAACCTTATTAAAAAAATGGAAACTCTTGTTTTTTCCTACCATCTAGTACATTGGCTAAATGCATGGTTGACCAATAGAACCCAGAGAGTTGTCATGCATGACTGCTCTTCTGATCCTGGTGCAGTCATTAGTGGGGTTCCGCAGGGCTTGGCGCTTGGCACAATCTTGTTTAACATCTATATTGGTGACATGCAAATAAGCACCAAAAATTGGTTGTCCAAATTTGCAGACAACTCAGAGCTTGTGAGTCCAGTGGATAACACACAGGATTCTGACTCACTTAAACTAGATTTACAAAATGTTGAAAAATGGGCCCTTGACAACAAGATGGAATTTAATATTGATAAATGTGTGGTTTTGCACTTTGGGACCCATAACCCCCAAAATAATTATTACAAAAATAATACTTTGTTGAAATCTACCAACAAGGAAAGGGATTTGGGCATATTAGTCAATTCAAAACTTACATCTACTGACCACTGCCTAAAAATGGCTAGTTCGACCAATGGGTTACTTAGGCAAATTCAGCGCTCCTTTGTTACAAAAACTGAACAATGTCTGATTTCTCTTTACAGAGCTTGTGTCAGACCTCTCATTGTCTATGGGTCTCCATTTTGGAGCTCTTACCTTAGGGCAGATATTGACCGATAGGAGAGAATTCAAAGACTTGCAACTAAGATGGTCCCGAGACTAGTAAATAGCCCCTATCATATCAGACTCATTACAACAGGCTTAAACTCACTGCAAAATAGAAGAATCAGAGGGTACCTACTCTTAACATACAAGTTACTGAAAAAAACAGAACTTATGAATAAGTGTGGACTTATTTTTGTCACCAGGCGAATTGTCCCTAGATGCCATACCAAGTAACTTATTGTCCCATAGGCAAGAACCAATCTTAGACTTAACTTCTTTTCAGTGAGGGCAGCTAGACTCTGGAATAAATTACCACAGGAATTGGTAGATTCTGGTAACATTGATGCATTTAGAAAGAGGCTTGACTTTTGACTAAACCAGAACCATTTAACATAATTTGCCTACATTGTGTGGGGAAAATCTAGATGGGCCTCGGCTTTCTTTTTCCTAAAATACCTAGTAAACCTAGTAAGCTGTGTTATTTGTTAATTGCACACAATGTACAGCAGGTACTTAACTGCACGCTTCATTGTATCTGACAATTTTGTCTCTTGGATGCAGTTCAATAATATACAACACATGCAATAGTAGCATTAAGCACTGCTATATTTAAACATCACTAGGTGTTAGGGATGAGAAGGGTCTTGGCAAGGTTGGAGGAATGGTCAGACATATGGCAACTCGGATTCAATCCAAAGAGGTGCAAAATAATGCACCTGGGAAACAAAAACCCAGGGGAAGATTACACAATGGAGGGAGGGAGGTAGTAACAACAACAAAAATGGAAAGGGACCTGGGGATAATCAAATGAGATGAACTTAAGGTTAGTAAGCAATGTGAGAAGGCAGTAGGGAAGGCTGGGGGAATACTGGGATGTATAGGGAGAGGCATCACCAGCAGAAAACAGGAAGTTGTTATCCCTCTGTACAGATAGTTGTTGAGACCCCATCTGGAGTACTGGGTCCAATTCTGGAGACCCTCATCTCTGCAAGGACATAGACAGGATGGAGGCAGTCCAGAGGAGGGCAACTAAAATGGTGCAGGGTCTGCAAGAGAAGCCATATGAGGAGAGACTAAAGGAGCTTAATATGTATATCCTTGAGGAAAGGAGGGAGAGGGGGGGACATGATAGAAACTTTTAAGTACTTCAGTGGAATCAACAAAGTCCAAGAGGGTAGCATCTTTCAGAAAAAGAGATGTGCAAGAACAAGGGAGACACAATTTGAAGATAGAGGGGGGACAGATCAGGGGAAATGTGAGGAAGTATTTTTTCACAGAGAGGGTGGTGGACTCATGGAACAGTCTTCCTGAGGAGGTAGTGGGGTCTAAAACTTGGGAGAATTCAAGAATACATGGAACAGACATAAGGTAATTCTTGTGGGGGGTAAGAAATAGGCTGTTGGTTAACTAGGATCAGCAGCTTAGCCTGTAGGTGGGGAAATGGGCAGACTAGGTGGGCAAAGCGGTCCTTACCTACCGTCAAAGTCTATGTTTCTATGTCAAAGGTCTCTTAATCACACTCTAGTCGACCAGTCAGGCATGAGATGTAGCCAAGCACCATATGACCCCACACAGCATCTAATTAACTGTTAACATAACATCTGCAAGCACCTTATAGCCATCATAATATATTTTTCTTAAATTGTGGTAAACACTGCTTAGCAAATGATTAACTTGGACAGGACTGTTAGTTGAAGATTAAAATGAGACAGTTGCAGTATTACTAGCCAATCACAAAGCTACCTTTCTCATACCATATTTTTAATACAGTTAAAGGTAAGTAAGTCAGACTCAAAACTGAATACAGAACTATGTCACGAATGAAAGGGGAAGGAAAGATTATTGAATATGAAACAGTTTTCAAATATACTAAAAAATAAAAAAACTTCCACATAAAGTGTTTAAATTTAAATGACTGTATTAGCAGAGATGTGTAATGGTAATGTTTTGAGGTTCATTTGGGCTGTGGCTGTCACCTCTTGATCCAGTACATAGTATTGGTGTGGGGATGGAGGGGGGCAATCCCTAACTGAGGCTGTGCTAGATCCCTGTGGTGCACCATATGTAAGGTCAGTGTCTGGGAGCTGCAATGGTAATCTTTAGGGGCTGAGTTGGGGTATGCCTGTAACATCAGGATCCTGTGCTTGCTTTTTTGGACAGGGTGGGAGCATTCCATCAGTGAGACTGTGCAAGATCCCGGTGCTCAAATATATATGAATATGGTATCAGTCACATGTAACAATAATGCTTAGCTGGGTTGACCTATGCTGTAACCTCAGAATCCACTGGTTGTTTGGTGGTAAGACATTCACCACGTAAGAGTGTGCAAGGTCCCACCATAGTAACATATGTATGGCTGGTAACACGGAGGTGTAACAGCAATGTATAGCATCACCAGCAAGAAAAGGGAGGTCATAATTCCACTATACAAGACACTGGTGAGGCCCCACCTGGAGTATGGTGTACAGTTCTGGAGACCATACTTACGTAAGGACATAGACAGGGTAGAGAAGGTTCAGAGGAGGGCAACAAAGATAGTACATGGATTGCATCACAGGTCCTATGAGGACAGGTTGAAGGAATTGAATATATACTCCCTGGAGGAGAGGAGGGAAAGAGGGGATATGATAGAGACATACAAGTATCTTACAGGGAGGAACAGGGTGCAGGAATACACTATTTTTAAGCAAAAAAGATGTTCCAGGACTAGAGGGCATGGGATGAAGTTGCAGGGAGGATGATTCAGAGGAAACGTGAGAAATAATTTCTTCACAGAACGGGTGGTGGACAAGTGGAACACCCTGCCAGAGGAAGTGGTGGGGGCTGAAACAATCATAGGATTTAAGAATGCATGGGATAGACATAAAGGAATTCTGGATGTCAGGGTTAAGGGGCAACAGATTTCTAGGAAAACATAAAGTAAACTTACAAGCTCAAATGGGCAGACTGGGTGGGCTGTAGGTCCTTATCTGCCGACACTGTCTATATATCTATGTATCTAGCAGTTGAGTTGGACTGTAACAATCACCTTAGCATCCAGTGTATGCTGTTTGTGGGGTGGGGAGGTGGAGAGGCGGTACAACTATTAAATGAGTAAGATTATAAAAAGTCCCAGTGTTGAAATATATATCAGTGTGGTACCAGGATGATGTAACAGTACTATTTACAGGTTCATTTGGACTGTGGCAGTGACCTCAGGATCCAGTGCCTGCTGTTAGTCAATGGAGAAGGGGTCCATGACTCACCTCATGGAAGTTCCAACTGCAACCCCCAGTTGGCACTAAACTAAGAGGGCTACTACCCCTGCCTATATGGCTAGTGAACAGGTTCAGGGGTCTAGGTCCTTTGACGCGGTGCCTCCATTTTTATAAGCTGAAACCTGGGGAGAAAGGTGTCACTTGGCATGGTGATTAGGTCTGACTACTCTGCACAGGGACATCCAAAGTAATCCAGAGACTAGAAGCAATAACATAATGTCCAATACCAGGAGATGGGATTCTAAAGTGTGGCTTTATTCAACAACACTGAATGAAAAGCATAGACGGACCCCCAAGGGGCTACACTCCTTGTAATGCAGATAAGGTGATGATGCAGACACGATCCATTCTTGGATCCTAAACTTCCATATGTCATGGACTCTTTAACTAGTGGCACACTACTACCCTCTACTCCATCCCAATGTCTGGGCACCCTCTTCAGGCACTGGCCAGTACCTGACAGAAAGGTGAACTGGTGTTTCAAAGTGAATCCGTAGAGAAGAGCCCTGTTACACCAGGTGGGGGTCTCCTACCTTTCCATAGACCCATACCCAGCATTTCCTTTATTTACACACACACACATCATTGGCTACTGTAGCACAGACTGTACACAGAAACATAGAAGTTGATGGCAGATAAGGACCGCAAGGCCAATCCAGTCTGCTCAATTGTTTTTCTACCTTATAAATGTGCCATTGACCTTTGCTCTGTCAGTGGCGTATCTATTCATAGTCATTTGTATTGCTCCCTTATGCCTATCCCATGCCTGTTTGAAGCCCTGCACTGTATTCATAGCCACCACTTCTTGTGGTAAGCCATTCCATGCATTCACCACCCTTTCTGTGAAAAAGAATTTCCTCACATTCCCCCTTAATCGGCCCCCCTCCAATCTCATGCTGTGTCCTCTTGTCCTGCTATTTTTCTTATATTTAAACATGTTAGACTTCTTTCACCTTGTTAATGCCCTTAAGGTGTTTGAATGCCTCGATCATATCACCTCTCCCTCCTTTGCTCAAGGGTATACATGTTGAGCTCTGTTAATCTGTCCTCATATGTCTTCTGATGCAGTCCCTGTACCATTTGGTTGCCCTCCTCTGGACTGCCTCAATTTGGTTAATGTCCTTGTGAAGGTGTGGCCTCCAATACTGCATGCAGTACTCCAGATGGGGCCTAACCAGTGTCTTGTAAAGAGGGATTATTACCTCCCTCTTACGACTTGTGATACCCCTACTAATACACCCTAACACCCCCCTAGCCTTACCTACTGCTTTAGAGGTCTGCTTGGATATTTCAGGTCATCAGTGATGATGATGCCCAAGTCTCTTTCTTCCTTTGTGACTGCTAGCACTCCCCTCCCAGTCTATAGGTGGTTTCAGGGTTTCTCTTCCCTATGTGCATGATTTTGCACTTCTTTGCATTAAATCCCAGTTGCCACTCTTCTGACCATTTTGCTAGTTTATCCAGATCTCTTCTCATTCTGCCCACCCCATCTGGATCATCTACTCTGTTGCAGATCTTGGTGTCATCTGCAAACAGACAAGCCTTACCCTCTAGTCCATCTGCAAGGTCACTAATGAAGATGTTGAAGAGGCTGGCCCCAGAACTGATCCCTGAGGTACCCCACTTGTGACTTGCATCTCTTCTGACTGTATACCATTTACCACTACTCTCTGTTTTCAGCCCGTCAACCAGTTTGCCACCCAGTTGACCAACTTCTGACCCACCCTGAGCCTACCCAGCTTATTTATCAATCTTCTATGTGGAACAGTGTCAAAAGCATTGCTGAAGTCAAGGTAGGTGACATCAACTGCTCCCCCTTGGTCCACCACTCTGGTTACCCAGTCAAAGAAATCTATGAGATTAGTTTGACAGGACCTTCCTTTTGTAAACCCATGCTGTCTTGGATCCTGTGCCCCTATGGATTCCAGGTGTTGCACTATCCTTTCCTTAAGGAGTGCCTCCATAATCTTGCCCACTACTGAGGTAAGACTGACTGGTCTGTAGTTTCCTGCCTCCTCCCTGCTACCACTCTTGTGGCTTTGTAATGCAGTAACTGTCTTTCTCCGAAGACCCCCCACATACAACAGTCATTACACCTCACTGTTCATAAGCCTCTTCCTTGGCTACTATAGTGCGGACTGTACATGGCTTTGTAATGCAGAAACTGTCTTTCCCTTGAAGACCCCCCACATACAACAGTCATTACATCTCACTGTTCCATAAGCCCTGGACTTGGCATCCTGACTGACCCAGAGTCCCAGGGACTTATTTACTCACTGTTTTGGTGAATGACACTGGCTTTTTATCAAAGCTTCATCACTCTCATTGCTGCAAATGTCCAATAACTCTGAAGGAATCTCATTCCTCAAAAACTGTAGTGCCCCAGCACTCTCCATAAGGCAACTTCTTCCTTTTCCCAGGCCAGGGGGTTGCCCCAGGGAGTTGGTTCCTTGTGCCTCTCTTATGGAGGAAGCACACACCCTAAGGTGGCTCTGGGTCAGAGCTGAAGGTAGGGGGGCCTGCTCCTGCAGGGCAGCCCCTCCCTCCACTGCACTGCAGGATCTACATCCTTCCCTCTCTTGAGCCTATGTCAGACTTCAGCAGACTGATTCAGACTGCAGACTAGACTGTTGACTTCAAGGATCAAATCTAGACTGACTTTAAAATTCCCCAACATTCTACCTAACTCCCAACTGCAGCATTCCATTGTGGCTTATGCTGCTGCAGAATTCTAAATGATGTCATAGCCCCAGCTCAGCAGAGACTGAAAACAGAGCAAGACATAGTGAAATCCATTTAACTGGAGTTTCACTAGCTGTCTATCCCTGCCTGCCACTAGATCTAACTAGGGTTCTAGTAACCCTGGGTAACAGGGGGATTACACAAGTGTGAAAAATATATTTCAGTGTGGTATCAAAAAACTGTACCAGTAATGGTTAGGAGTCCAGCTCTGTAGAATGACATCAAGTAACATTATTTATTTATTTGGAAAATGTTTCACCAGGAAAGACAACATGAGCTATAAACAGCTCATTCCCACAAGCATCTGGGGCGGGGGAGGAGTTGGGAGAACAAGCAAACACATAGCAATACAAGTACAGTTTCTATATAATTTCTAAAACAAAACAGTATAGTACAATTACATAATGACCCAGACCAACCGGCCAGGGTAAACAAAATCATGTTTGGATATAGCATGCATTGCAACAACCCAAGAACAGGTGATCCAGTAGGGTAAAGGTTAGAGAATGGATAACACATTTGAAGTGCTAGAAGTAGTAGGCTGAGCATAAGAGTCAAAGTGCTATTGTATACCCAAGGGAGGGCAGTTATAAGATAAGTGGGGAAGTGGACAGGTGAGGGGTAGATGGTGGGGATGGAAGAGGGAGAAAGAGGTTCAGCCAAGATCTATACCCATACAGGTTGCTGAGAACCCTGCAAGGGGGTTAGGATCAGGAAGAAGGGAAGGGGAGAGAAAATGGACCCGGGTGGTAGAAACGAGAGGGGTAGGAGAACAGGAGGGGAGGAAGGGGATAAGGAAGAAGGGAGGTGGGCAGGCAGTGGAATTGAAAGTGGGGGTAGAGGGAGAGGGAGAAAAAGAGAGAGAGAGAGAGAGACCATCTATACTCCTTCAGGATGCAGAGAACCCTGCCGACAGGTCAGGATTGGAAAGTGGGAGGAAAAGGAGAGGGGTAGAAGAGAGGTAGCCATGATGTATACACCTTCAGGATGACAGAGAACCTTGCAAGGAGGACAGGACTAGGCAAAAAAGGAGGGGAGAGAAGAGGGGCAGGGAGGAGAAGTGGAGTGTGGCGGGTGACCGGAGGGGAGAATAGGGCTAAGGAATAAGGAGTCTGGAGAACATAGGGGTAAACTTGGAATGGAAAAAGGGGAGAGCAGCAGTGGGGGGGAAGAGGAAGTTGTGGGGAGAAGGACAGCCTTAGAGTGTCAAAATAGCACGGTAGCTTGTGGATGATAGTAGAGTGTTGAAATGGCACAACAGGTTGTGGTGGGGGTGGGAGGAGGGGGTATAATAGGGAGTAGCATGTGAGGAAGTAATCAGAGGAGGGGTTCAGTTAGGAGACAGGAGGTAAGTCAGGGACAGAGGAGTAGGGGATATTGTGCAAGGGATTGGGAGGGTTGTGAAGGGGGGGCTAAGAACAAGTACAGTTAGGAGAATAGAAGTACAGTAGGGCTAAAGGATAATGTACCACGGTGGGGATTGTTAAAAGGGGGGCTAAGAACAAGTGCAGTTAGTGGAAAAGAAGTTGTTAAGGGCTAAGGAAATTGAAGATGGAGAAGAGGAAAATCTGATAGGAGGTGGCAGTGAGTTCCAAAGCTTTGGGAAGCGGTAGGAGAAAGCTTACTGTCCTGTGGAAGTAGAGCGATGAGGAATTGCTAGAGTGCATGTGTCAGTAGAGAGCAGCAGGTGGGAGGTGGAGCAGAAAGTAAGGAGAACAGGTAAGATGGAAGTGTCCCAACCCAGAATTTAGAAGTGAACTTGGCACAGTGAGAGAGATGCCTACATTGAAGGGAGGGGAAAGCTAGAGAATGATACAAGGTACAATGATGTGTACAGTAGGGGAAGTCAAGAGCAAAGTGACAGAAAGCATTGACGAGAGTATCCAACCTGGTAAGGGAAGACTTAGGAGCAGCACTGTCGACTATGTCACAATAGTCAAAAACAGGGAGTAACATTTTCTGAACTCGATCACACCTAACCGGTAGTGGTAAGAAAAAACGGTTCCTGTAAAGGGCACCAAGCTTGGGGTGCAATTTTTTCAGGATGGCATCAATATGTACAGAAAAGTTAAGGTGTTGGTCAAGCCAGACACCCAGGTATTTGAAAGAGGTGGTGTCCTCTAATGTTGTCCCATCAAGGGTATGGAAGGAGGGAATGAAGGGCAGCCTAGAGAGTCTCTGCCTAGTACCAAATGTCATGGAGACTGTTTTCTTGGCATTTAGGAAAAGCTAATGCAAGCTTAGCCAGCTTGAACATTACTGAAGTCAAGCTGTAGTCTGGAAGTCACATCGGAGGGAAATTGGCCAGAGGAGAACAAGACCATGTTTTCAGCATACATATGGATGGAGGATGAGGAGCATACTGACAATAGGTCGTTTAGAAAAATTGAGAATAAGAGAGGGCCAAGTATGGAGCCTTGAGGCACACCAGTAGCGATGGGCAGTGGACGGAACATAGAGTCAGCTATTTTAACAGACTGAGTTCTACCTACCAGGTAGGCTCTGAACCAGTTGCAGACAGACAAAGACAATCCAGCTGATGAGAGAGTTTTGAGGAGGAGGGAGTGGGAGACTGTGTTGAAAGTCTTGGCAATATCGCACCAGATAGCAGAAGTGATGTGACCTCTATCCATGTCTGAACGATAGAGTCAGTGAGTCTAAGTAGAGAAGTGGTTGTGGAGTGATTCTTCTGAAAACCAGATTGAAAGGGAGTGAAGAAGGAGGAGTTAGCAAGAAAGGAGGAGACTTGGGAGAGAACAAGGTGTTCCTGTAGTTTAGCCAGTGTGGGTTGAAGCGAGATGGGGTGGTAATTTCCAGGAGATGAGAGATCACCTCCCTTTGGTACGGGGAGAACTATAGCATGTTTTCAGCCTTCAGGGATAGTCGCAGTGTAGAATGACAGGTTGAGGAAATCAGAGAGGGGAAGGGAAATAGCAGGAGCAGAAAGGTACAGCAGCTTAGGGTCAAGGCCATCAGGGGAGTTGCCCTTAGCTCGGATGATAGAGAGTAGTGCCTTTCAGGCGTCATTGGGAGAGATGGGTAAAAAGGCAAAACTCTTCGCTAATTGGTGGTGTTGGGAGGGATTGGGAATGATGGAAGAGGTAGTAGGGTAGGGTGGGAGGGAGGTTAACAGGGTGAAGGCACAGGAAGTAAAGTAGGAACTGAATTATGCGGCTACTGTAGAATGGTCGGCAAGGAGTTGGTTGTTTATTTTGGGCAGTGGGGATGGGGGGTTAGTTTGAGGAGAGAAAAGTGAGTGAACTACTTTCCCAAAACCTTTGATTGTTTATTTTAGTATTAAAGATGGACTGGAAATATTCCGCTTTGGCCAGACAGATGGCTTTGGTATAGGTATTTCGGAGTGTCCGGTAGATAGCATAGTTACAAGGGAGTTTGGAAGATTTGTGGGTTTTCCATGCTTTATCAAGTGCTTGCTGACAGGCCAGGAGTTAAGGGGTTATCAGGGGAGGTGACTACCACGCACTCTAACTTGCTTTAGGGGAGCATGTTTGATTCAGACATTGATGAAGTTATCTTTGAAATAAGCCTGGGCATGACTGATAGTTTTAGCTGAGGATATTGGGACCCAGTCAACATGAGTTAAGTGATGATATAGAGAGGCAAGGTCTAATGTTTTATAACAGCGGATTGTTATTTGTTTGTGGGGTGCCTTAGGCCTGTGTACTTTCCTAACTATGTATATCATATGGTGATCACTAAGAGTGTCTGGCAGTAGACCAGACTGAATTATCCTGTGAGGATGGAAGGTAAGGGCCCAGTCTATGAGAGTGTGGTTATGGGATTTCTGGTTTAGGTG
This sequence comes from Neoceratodus forsteri, assembly GCA_016271365.2. Taxonomy (NCBI): domain Eukaryota; kingdom Metazoa; phylum Chordata; order Ceratodontiformes; family Ceratodontidae; genus Neoceratodus; species Neoceratodus forsteri. The sequence continues at coordinate 69,185,477 of CM028133.1, forward strand.
GGTAGGTTCTGTGATTAATTGGGACAGGTTAAGTGCAGCTATTTCAGTACGAGTCTTATCTCGGGTGGGTGACAACCAGTTCAGGTTTAGGTCCCCTAACAGGTAGAGCTCACCTGAAGAGCTAAGGGACCAAATACAGGTGATTAGATCTGAGGCTACAGAGTGGTGTAGACCAGGGTGGAAATAGGCTCCTGTGATAAATATTGGTACAGAAAAGGGTAGAGATAATCTAATGATGAGGGCTTCATAGGCATTGGATCGATGGTCAATAGAACAGTAGTGGTTTGGAGAGAGGAGGATCAGTAGATAGCTATGCCCCCACCCCTACCAGAGTGATCCTGTTGGGTAACGACATATCCAGGAAGTGTAATAGGTGCATCAGGGATTTTTTTTTGTTAGCCAGGTCTCTGATACAATGAGGATGTCTGGGTTGAGGGATCTTACAAGTGGGAGTAGCAGGTCAAGTTTAGGGAGCAGACTGTGAATGTTAAGGTGAAGGATTTTTAGGCCATGGGGGAGTGAAATTGGGGTTGGAGCAGAGGCTGAGGAGGGGGAAGTGAATAGGGTAAGGGTTTTACTGAATGTTGGACATGGGTTGGGATTTGTGCCTCCTGCTGAGAGGAGTAAGAGATAGATAATGATAAAACGCAGCTTTGTACTCTTAAACCAAGGTTTGTCAGATGGTTTAGGGGAATGAAGTGAATAACTGAAAGTGGAGAGCTGAAGGATGCACAGTAAAGTGTAAGAGTAAGAGTAAGGTAAAGACATGAGTGGGGCAGAAGGCCATGTAGAGAAGTGGGTCCAGGCATGATAAAAATGCTTTGGAGCTGCCTCTTGGTTGAAGCAGGGGGTTAGCATGGTAGTAGGGTTTGCAAGGGAGGTGTGGTGGGGAGTGGAAGTATTTTGCAATTGAAGGGATGGAAGAGAGACCAGGGTGAAAAGTAAAAAGAGGCGCAGAAGAGAGAGATACAGAAAGAGATCACCTTTCCTGGTTTAGAGAAGGGAGATGTAGAAATGAGGAAGCAAACTGGGGCAGGGTGGGGCAGCACTGACCTCCAAAACGAGGTACAGTACAAGTCACATTAAATTGTTCCTCCAACTCACTGGTGTAGCAGTTTTCAAACAGCTGCTTATTGTGTGCACCGCTCACTGCAATGCATTAATAAAAGTTTTCCTAATGGCTTGTCTAGAGCTGCGTTTCAGTTTCAGCTCACATTGCAGCTCTCTGGAAACTTTCAGCAATGCAGTGCAATGAATAGTGCAGGCATTTAGCAACACATAAAAACTGAGTTGGAGCCCAGGTTCACTACTGTCTAATCCAGTTTACAGTAATGTACATTTGGAGTTTTATTTGGGGAAAAAAGAATTCCAGGCATCGGAGCTTTTTCTAACTATAGTAATGTTAATTCGCCTCCGTGAAGGTTTTGCCTTAGTTTACCTGTGTGATTCAGCATTCAACCACAGATTGTGCAGGTTACACTTTCACTTTCTCACCCCCCTGATGCAAATGTAATGTATTCACTGCTAAGCTGGACATACTGTGCTGAAAAATAACAGTTTTCTACTGTACGTTAACTTCTTATTGACAATTTAAAATATAAGTACTGTACTAGTGTGATGTTTTATTCAAAACCTGCTATTGCTCTCACTTGCAACCTCCGATCTCGGGTGCCGGTAGCGATCATTCACTTTCACTTTCCTTCACATAGATTGTGTTCCATTTTTTGGTGAGGGGGGAATAAGAGCTGCTGATCCTTCTAAAAACTTCTGTACCTGTACTGCATGTGAGTATAGAGACAGAAAGGGGAGTCGTGGATGATGAGCACAGAAAACAACAGTTGGGCAAGCAAACAGGTGGGTAGTGGGAGAGCGGTGCTCTGCTCTGTAATGCCATTTTTAATTAAACAAAAACGAAAAAAGTAAAATTAAGTAAGTTTATTAAATAAAGTGAAATTCTCTACCTCATCTGCACTTTGTTTTTTTATGAACGGGGTTTACTGTACATTAGAGTACAATAAGCGAGAAACAAGATGGCAGATACTGCGGTGCTGGAAGTATGTACAGCACGGTACTGCACTGTAACTGCATTTGAAACTGCATTACATTACCATTGGAAAGGGAGCTGAAGTGAATTTACTGAGCTGATGAGTAGTTGAAAAAGAGTTTGTGTTTTAAGAATTCAGAATTCCTACTGCATTAGAAGCACACAAAAAATAATGCCAGAGAAGTAAACTTAAGCAGCAGTTTTAATCTGACTTGTACTGTATGTAATCTGTGCTATGTAAGCAGACTACAATGGGACAGTGAGGTTTATGTTGCCCCTAGCATCAGGAAGACACTTTTCTTTCTCCCCCAAAACATGTCATTATGTCCTTTTAACTGTTAATATAACAATTGTTATATAAATGTTAAAGATATACACTGACACTGTTCTCTATTCACTTTCTTTTCTTTTAAAGGTTGTTACTGCCTTGGGAGAAGAAGGCACAGGAAAACAGCAGACAACTGCAGAAGGAAGTGGAACCACATCTGGCAGACGTTTTACAAGTCAAAGTCTGCTGGACAGGGCCACAACAGGAATAAGGACTGGTATGAGGTGGCATGTGACATGTGGAAAGTAGTGGGGAAGCCAGAGTTTGGTGACTGTCACCATAGTAGTAAGTACATAATAACATTTGTGTATATATATACATATACTGTTGTGAGCAGCATTCCATGCAAGTCACAAGTGGGGTACCACAGGGATCAGTTCTGGGGCCAGTCCTCTTCAATACCTTCATCAGTGACATTACAGATGGACTGGAGGGTAAGGTTTGTCTGTTTGTAGATGACACCAAGATCTGCAACAGAGTAGATGATCCAGATCTGGATAAACTAGCAAAATGGTCAGAAAAGTGGCAACTGGGGTTTAATGGAAATCAATCAACCAATCAATCACTTTATTTAACCAGGCATAAACACAATTGAGCAAGCTCATTTTCAAGATGGTCCTAGGCATTAATACACTACAGTACACTTCATAAGATTACAATTATGGTGGACAGTGGTACAAAAAAAAAAAAAAAAAAACGTTGTGAAGGTGCTGGTAAATATGGGCCTATACATACCGGTCAACATAATTAACATGCAAAGGTGCATAATGATAAGCTTTACTGGAATGAGAAGAGACAACAATCCCATATAGTCTCTGCTAAATAAGTGCTCATACCTAAATTATAAAAAATAAGGAGGTATTAAGGAATAGGGTAGAAAGTGGGGTGAAAGAGTAGGCAGCCAAGAGGGAGGCTAGAATAGGTAAAAGGCAGAGAATAGGCAGGGCCATCTCTGATTAAGGGAACTAGGCTTGTAGGTCCTAGGTTTCTGTTGTTAGGAATGTGGGGTGGATGAGATACTTAGGCATAGGATTTGAGAGTGGCACCCGGGGCTTAGGGGGTCATAGGTGTCTGAAACAGTTACATGATTCCTTCAGATAATCAGTTAATAGAGCTTTAAATGTGAAAATGCTTGGAAGTGAGGATAATTTTAGTGAGTCTTGCATAGTGTTCCAAAGTGATGGAAGTGAGAAGTTGATTGCTGCCAAGCCAAGGGTAGTTTTCACTCTAGGAATCTGGAAGCAGATTATGGAGAAGTATCTCAGGCCATAGGAACCTTTAGCCCGTTTGAAGAGGTTTGAGATGTATGCAGTGAAGTTATCAGATAATGCTCTAAAAAAACAGAGGAGAGCATTCCTTTTTCTCCTAGTTGAGAGTGAGATCCATCCTGCAACCTGGTATAGATGACAGTGATGTGTACCATGGGGTAAATTTAGGATAAATCTTAAAGCCCAGTGTAAAGGGTGTCAATTTTGTTTAGCATCGTTGATGGGCAATGACTGTAAAGGAAGTCAGCGTAGTCCAGTATAGGTAGGAATGTAGTTTGTACTAGTCTCATTCTGGCTTCTAACGTAAGCAAGTGTTTAATGCGATAGAATAAACCTAATCACTGTCTTAGTTTCTTTGAGGTTTCATTTAAGTGGTACAGAAAGTTGAGCTTGTTATGCAGCCAGAACCCTAGGTATTTAAAGGTATCAACTACTTCAAGGGGTTCATCTAAGAGTGTGGTGAGAGAATCACTGCTTTAGTCTTTTTGGCATTGAGGAGGAACTTATGAGTGATAAGGTTGTATTGGAGGGTGACAAAGTCTTTCTGTAAGTACTCCTGGGCCAAATCTAAGGATGAATTTGTGGTATAGAGTACAGTATCATCTGCGAATAAGTGCACTTTGGCTGTGCCCAGCTGCGAGTCCAGATTATTGATGTATATTGCAAAGATGATAGGGCCCAGGATGGAGCCTTGTGGGACTCCTCGTAACACGGATTTTTGTGGTGACAGATCTTTTATGGCTTTGACTTGTTGTAACCTATTGGTTAGGTAGCTGGTGAACTGTTTAATGGCAGAACTATCAAGTCTGATGTTACTCAGTGCAGTAAGCATGATGGTATGATCCACAGTATTGAAGGCCTTACTTAGGTCAAGGAAGAGGCAAATACATGCTTCTTAGAGTCCAAGGCCATTTGCCAGTCTGTAGTTACTTTGGCAAGAGCTGATACTGTACTGTGTTTGGCTCTGGAGCTGGACTGAACCGGGTTTAGCAACTTTTGTGAATCCAAATGTTCTCTAAGTTGGATGTTGACAATTGTTTCAAGTAATTTAGAGAGGATGGATAGTATAGAAATAGGCCCGGTAATTGTTCAGATCACTCGGATCCACAGTCTTGAATATTAGTAGGATGTGGGCAGTTTTCCACAAGACAGGTAGCTCACCTTGAATCAGAGAGGTGTTGAATAAGCGTGTAATGGTGGCGGTCAGATAGGTATAGCCAAGTTTTAGGAAGTAAGGTTCAATATTATCTGCACCCGCACTCTTTTTTTGTATCCAGAGAAAGGAGGAGGTCCTCCACTCACTTGAACGTAATTGTGAGGAAGCTAAAGTGGGTGGGATGCGGTTGGTTATGGTTGTGGTTATCAGTGAAGCCAACAGTGTAGTCTCTTGCAGGGCTACGTTTGCTGATAGGGAGGTGTCAAAGGCAAGCCCTGCAGTGGCAAAGTGATCATTAAACTTCTCTAGTACATCAGCTTTGCCCGTATAGGTGGTACCATCAGACACAATTTTGTTTGGAAGGGGTGTTGTAGTGGACTGACTTTGAGGATGTTCCAAAATTTGACAGAGTTTTTTTTATTGTCTTCTAATTCTTTTTGGAAGTACCTAGCTTTTTCTGACCTAATTAGCTTGGTACAGCATTCCTAGTGGTACGGAATGCTAACCAATCGACCTCCAGGTGGGATTGCTTCGCTTTTTTCCACCACTAGTCCCTATCCCTAAGTGCTTTCTTCAGGATGGGAGAGAACCAGCCAGGAGTTTTATTTTTTTATTTGATCAGTCTTAGTGGGGCGTGTTTGTCTATTAGCCCCAGTAAGAGGCTGTGAAAGATGTTAAATGCCTCATTAAATGAATGTTACTTAGATCTTTCAGGAAGGTATACTGGCAGAACTTTTTCAGGCATCTTTTCAGTTTGAATTTGGAGGCCATTTTTATTTGGGAAGGATGTCTGATGCAGGCAGTAACGCAATGGTCACTTATATCATTGAAGAATACTCCAGTATGCAAGATATTGTGAGGTTTGTTTACTAGCATAAGGTCCAGGAGGGTGCTGCTCTCAGGGTTTTTCTGTTAGGACTGGTTATAGCAGTCACATTTGTAACAGATCATTAACATCGCATAGATCCTTCAATTTCTTAGAACTGTCATCATTCCAATTTAGATTGAAATCCCCCATTAGAATGCATTCAGTATTAGCAGAATCAAGAAGGCTTTGAAGGTGTGGCAGAAGTGCCCAGCCACCAGATGGTGATCGGTAGCATGCTGCCATAAGGAGTGATTTCTTGCTGGAAAGTGACAATTTTAGAGCCAGCCATTCAAATTCCTTAGCCTTTGAGGTACAGACAGAGACTGTGACTGTGAATTTGCTTTTGACATTTATTGCAACCCCTCCCCCTCTAGTCGGTCTATCACAGGGGTAGATGATATATCCGGGTACGCTCATAGATTTGTCCAGGGTTGAGGGTGTGAGCCAGGTTTCAGTTATCATGTAGAAATCAGGAGATGCATGTAGAGCCCAGGTCTGTATAGAGTCAATCTTTTTAGCAAACTACAGACACTGATATGGAGAAAATTAATCCCTTTATATTGAGGGAGGTCCGCAGGGGCATGCAGAGAAATAGGTGGGCCTGGGTTTAATTCAACATTTCCCAAACAGAGTAGGAGAAGTAGTAGTAGTTTTTTAAGGTGGTGTCTTAGCCTGCTAAATAGTCTTTTGTTACTCCTTCTAGCATACATTGGTTTAGCAGTGGCTGTGTTAAGGGCAGGATTGCTATTTGCTAGGGATAAAACATAGAGAACTGATAGGGCAGATACCATCCTTGGGAATTGTACGAGTTCTATAGTTATGGCCTGGTGGGAGGAAGGGCATGACCATAGAGGAGACCTCCCTGATGTAGGATGCCATGGTCTAATGTGGGAGGCTATATCTTGGTAGATGATAGAGAAGGGAAACTGGTCTTTGTTCAAGTTGCAAACTGAAATTTTGGGCACAGCATAACTTGTAATATAAGGCAACTATAGAGAAGGATAGGCACAGATGGCATTCTTAGAGTGGAGATATTTCCTTTTACCAGTAATAAATGCAAGATTTGCAACAGTTCCTTGAGAGGGCCAGGGAAATGAGTGGTTCCTGTGGGAGGATGGGGGACCAGTGAAAATTAAGGCCTAGATAACCAATGAGGCATGGCTGGCAATAGCCAGTAGGAGAGAGCTAGAAAGTCGGTGGTGGGGTTTATGTGTATTTAATCAGGACTGGGGAGGGTGGGTGGGTGAAAAAATTGGCAGCAAGGGCTCCTTCCTGGAAGTAATCAGTCCCTGAGGGAAAGTCCGTACCTGCGTTCCTATGAGGGACCGGTGGCTTCACACCTGGACTGCAGGTGGCAGTCTGGCAGGTTGGGGTCATCAGAGAACCACAGCTGTGGCTCTCATACTACATGGAAGGAGAAGGCAGAGGAGAATTAAATAAGAAAGTCAGAGGGGGTGGGGCTGCTTGTGGAGCTAAAAAGAAATGCAGGCTGGCTTAAGAAGTGCAAGATCATACACATAAGGAAGAGAAACCGTGAAGCCACCTGTAGGCTGGGAGGGTAGTTACTGGCAGTCACAAGGGAAGAAAGAAACTTGGGCATCATCATCACCGATGACCTGAAATCATCCAAGCAGACCACAAAAGCAGTAGGTAAGGCTAGTGGGATGTTGAGGTGTATTAGTAGAGGTATCACAAGTCATAAGAGGGAGGTAATTATCCCTCTTTACAAGACACTGGTTAGGCCCCATCTGGAGTACTGCGTGCAGTACTGGAAGCCACACCTTCACAAGGACAATAACCAAATTGAGGCAGTCCTGAGAAGGGCAACCAAAATGGTGCAGGGACTGCATCAGAAAACATATGAGGACAGATTAACGGAGCTTAATATGTATACCCTAGAACAAAGGAGGGAGAGAGGTGATATGACTGAAACATTCAAATACCTTAATGGCATTAACAAGGTGAAAGAGTCTAACATGTTTCAATATAAGAAAAATAGCAGGACAAGAGGACACAGCACTCATGTGGGAGGCCATTTAAGGGGTAATGTGAGGAAGTTCTATTTCACAGAAAGGGTGGTGGATGCATGGAACAGCCTACCTCAAGAAGTGGTGGATATGAATGCAGTTCAGGGCTTCAGACAGGGATGGGATAGGCATAAGGGAGCAATACAGATGAGCATGAATAGCTAGGCCATTGACAGAGTAAAGGCCGATGGCACATTCATAAGGTAGAAAAAGAAATGGGCAGACTGGATGGGCCTTACGGTCCTTATCTGCCATCAACTTCTATGTTTCTATGTAACCTATATGTAGCTTCAGGGTTTTTCTTCCCTCTGTGCATGATCTTGCACTTCTTTGTGTTAAACCCCAATTGCCACTCTTCAGACCATTTTGACAGTTTTTCCAGATCTCTTCTCAGTCTGCCCGCCCCATCTGGATCATTTACTCTGCTGCCATATGGCTTAAATGTTTCACTATCACATAGACAACTAACTTTATGTAGTCTTTCAAACTAGAACATGGAGGCTTCCCTGCTATCCCAGAGATATGCCTACACCTTGTGCCAGTCCAAGGGGATCAGGATGCTGAGGTTCCTATGGTCAGCAAACTATCAGTTGTCGACTCTGCTGGTAAGTACAAAACAACCATCTCATCAAAACATTGTAACTATTATATAATGACAACACAAAATCATGCCCTCTATCTTCAATGCAACCAACGTAAACACTGCCCTTGACCACTTCATAAACATCTTCACTGTGGCCTGTGACACGTATGTTCCTATTAAGAAACGCAAAGTCAAATCACTCAGTAACCCTTGGCTCACAGGTGACCTCCTCAGGATGCTAAAAACACGAGAACACCTATTGGAGCTGGCAAGAAACTCTGGAAAGCAAAACAACATCTAAAACTACAAATGTGCCCGCAATGACTAAACCAAAACCATCCAGCAAATGAAGTCCACCTACTATAAGCATGCCCTCACAACCTCCTGGGGCAATGGTCGGGAATTCTGGAAGAACATAAAGGAACTCAATGGGAATCCACCCAAACCCCCCCATCAATACTCAACATCAACGGAACCACAGCCCTCAACCCAAAAACCATTGCGGATACCTTTAACAAAGCCGTTACCAACCTCAGCACTGTCCTACCCCAGGACTACTTCAAAGATGGTGAAGCCCCTCTGTCCACAATGAACACTACTCCCACCAGCTCCCCCCACTTCTACTTCAAAGCAGTCAAGGCTCACCAAGTACGCAAATATTTAACCAAAGCCGTTGGTAAATCAAGATTCATTAATGACTCCCTCGATCTCAAAATCCTGTCTCTCACACTTGATGAAGTGCTTAGTCCTCTGACCAGAATTTTCAACCTCTCCCCCAGCCTTAGCCAGTTACCAGACAGATGCAAATCTGCCCTGTCACCCCAATCCATAAAAGTGGTGACAAAACTGCCCACAATAACTACAGACCTATCTTCCTACTACCCCCACTCTCCAAAGCACTAGAACGCATCATCTCGGACCAGCTCACAGAATACCTCAATACATACAACATCCTGTGCAAGCAACAACACGGGTTCCGCAAAGGTTACAGCACCTCCACAGCCCTACTTGAATTCACCGGTGCAATCCACAATGCACTTGACTCTGGTGAACTACTAGGCTCAATCTACATTGACTTAACTAAAGCCTTCGACACCATCAGTCACTACCTCCTGCTTGTCCAGCTTCAGAACACTGGGCTGTCAACCGACTCCATTGGCTGGTTTAAGAGCTACCTTGAAGAACGGTCCCAAACAGTAAGAATCACTGATACAATCTCGGACCCTAGACCGGTCTGCTCAGGAGTCCTCCAGGGTTCCATTCTGGGACCCCACCTCTTCAGCCTATTCTTAAACTCACTATCGGACAGCTGCCCAGAACAAATAATTCTCTACGCCGACGATGCTGCGATCCTCACCTCGGACCCTGATCCAATCCAATTCTAGAATATACTACAGCAGGCCTTCTCCTCCAGTGAATCCTGGTTTCTAAATCATAAACTGCTTCTCAGTCAGAAAAAAAAACAAGTCTATGGTCTTCTGCAGCCCCCGTAACAAAAACAAACAACTCCACCTCTCCATTGCAACCAAACAAGGAGCCATCCTAGAGCAGACAAAATCGTTCAAGTACTTCGGCATCACCCTTGATCCCGACCTCTCATACGCTGTCCATAACAGCAATGTTGCAAAGTCTGCCAATGCGAGGTTAGGCATATTATTCCAGCACAGGAAACACCTAACCCCAGAAGCACGGGCAGTGGCCGTCCAAAGCTCCATCATCAGCATCATAGACTATGGTCTTATCATATATGGGTCTGCAACTACCTCTACTCTCAAACATATTGCAACCTCCCTGAATAAGGCCTGTCGTCTCATCACTGGCTCACATCGCCGTACCCACACATGTGACCTTTATTCCCAATCTGGATGGCTTCAACTGGACAAACGTATAAAATACAAAACCTGCATCATGGCCAAGAAAATTATAATGGGTCTGGCCCCACCTGGTGTCTGTGCCCTCCTTAAGCCTAGACATAGGAAAGTCACTACAAGGAGATCCAATTCCCATCTACTACATATCCCACAATGTTGCACAACCCAAGGACAATGATCATTCACCTGTTGGGCATCCAATTGGCTCAACTGTCTTGGCAGCGACATAGTGACCGCTCCAACAATCAGCCTCTTCAAGTCCAAGCTGTGCCTCTCACTGCTTGTATCCTGCGATTGCCCATCTTAACATTTCCATCGTTCCAGCTGCCCATGCCCCAGCACTCAGCACTTACAATCAGTCTTTGCACCCCTAGTACCTTACCTGTCATATTCCCTCGACAAGGCCACCTGGCTGCACTGTCTCCCACCCTCGCCCACCTCCCCCCCTGTATCTCCATTCTTGCCCCCACCCCAACCATCTCCCGTACTCCCCCTTACCCTTGTACCTCCTTCCCCCCCAATCTCCTACCCTCACTTCCCCATCACCACCCTCCCTTGTCTTGCTCATAGCTCAAGTCTTTGTACTGGTCATTACATGTCTGTAAGTCAATGACTATATGTTTGTAACTAAAAATGATGACTGTTGCACATGCTGACATGGAACCTTTGTAAAAGAGCCTCGGCTCAAAGGTATTGTAGTCCTAGATTGAAATAAATACATAAATAATAAAATGTAACTGATTGTTCATACACATAACAAAAACAAATGATCCTCAGTAGACCACAGTAACAAATTGGCCAAACACTCCAATGGATTGCTTAAAAGAATAGATCACACTTTTGTAACCAAATTGGAACACTGTACTATTCCCCTCTACAGGACATATATTAGGCCACACTCAGATTATGGGTCACCTTTTTGGAGCCCTTATCTGAGGAAGGACATTGCAACAGCCGAGGGCATTCAAAGGAGAGCAACCTGGATGGTACCTCATCTGGAGCAGTTATCCTATGCAGACAGGTTACAAAAATTAAAACTTCACTCTTTGGAAATAAGGCAGCACAGGAGAGATCTCCTGTTCCCTTATACAACTTTACAAAATCCTGCCTTATTGCAACAATGTGGGATTAACTACGCAGATAGAAAACTTGTATCCAGACTACATTCTAAACAAATTGTTATCCCAAAGGCAAACACCAACAAGAGACTACATTTTTTTTACTGTAAGGGCTCCAAGGATGTGAAATAAGTTACCAGATAGCCTTGTTAATTGTACTAATTCTGACACATTTAAAACTAATTTAGATCTCTGGTTGTATGCAGACACCAAACGATCCACAAAATTGTGGGGGGCATTATCGATGGGTAATCAGCCTTCTTATGCCCCACAATACCAAGTAATACCAAGTAATAAGATGATTGTAGCCATATCCCGAAAAGTATATACTGTAGCCATTTATACGAAACATGATGAAAAACGTTTAAAAAAATTTGCATCATGTATCCATGCACTGTTGCAATAAAGCACACCAGGCTATAGACTACTTAATTAAGAACACACAACACACTGAGGGTTATTTAAGCAATAAGTCACAACACTATGTCAGCTATTATAGATTTACCCACAACTTGTATGGTGTGACACAAGATGCATCCGAGACACTTACTCATACAAGAAGTGAGCAAATCCTCCAATAAATCAAAACCCAGAGTGCATTATTGCAATTACACAATGGGCCAACTTGCAAAATGAAATCCATTTAAATGTGTTTACTTACGTGTTTTATAAATTCCACTCCTTAGCCATGGGGTATGCAATATTTACCCACATTGATGTGACATGTTTTCACCACTGAGGTCACTGTTTTTCACATAGTGTTGTATAGTGCTAAATTAGCTACAATGCCAAATTCTGAAAAAAAGTTATTGTAGACCATAATTATCCAAGAAACAGGGTTGATATTCATTTTAAGTATCACTCATAATTTGTACATATCCAGGTGATTGCAAATGTCTCCAGTTACAGCTACTGACAATTCTATAACCTCCATTGTCAATAAAAAGGTTTGTTAAAGATGCAATGACTGCAGGTTAATGATGCAATGAATAGACTCACACAGAAACGTACAAGTGCACAGGGTACACTGTATATAACTGCTTGTTATTAAAAGTGCACATTATTAAAACAGCACACTAAAAGTGCTGTTCTTTCTATTTCAACACATGTTATAGTAATAGAACAAATACAGAATGCTTAAAGCCTTGATTTTTGCAAGGAGGGCATGTGCCTATATTACTATTATATGTAATCTAAGGGTAATGGTGTAAACGGTTCCACCACTAGAATGCACCTGTCTGAGTATGCCTTTCATTAGGCCGCCAATATTTTAAGTCACTTCCGGCATTTAATTTGGGGGTCTGCAACCACCACAACCCTCCATGTGGGGGCTGTGCCCCCCAGGCCCCTCCTAACTATTTATTCTAATCCTGGTGGAAGGACCTTGGGGAAGGGGTGTCGATTTTTGAAAATTGGCAATGTATTGATGGTCGCACTCAGACCAGTGCACAGATGGATGGAAAGGGGTGTAAACAACTACACAGTAAACAACACAAGTCTTTTTAAACTTTTATCATAGTATGTACACAGCTGAATAATAGCAAAAAAACAAAAAAAGGACACTGCCTTATTGGGGGTGTCTCACAGACCGCCAATGATGTGACGGTTACGATGGGCACTTTTGAATAACAGTTGATATCGTAATATTCAACTACCTCAAGGATTTTGTTCTGCCTTTGGATTCTGTAGTTGAACTTGTCTTTAAAAACACTGTTGTGACTATCGATAAAAAGGTTATTTCAAAGTCTAAAGTTAAACTGTTGCAAGTCTTCTTAAAATGTTTTCCACATATCTTGTAGAGGAAGATGTCGTCAAAGTGGAGAGCACTGGTGCAACCACACAACACACCACAGAGGATCATCAAGTACATCAGAAGCCCTCTGTGGCACACAAAGGCACAGCGCAAGTGGCTGGAGTGTCCAAAGAAACACCAAAACAACAGGACCCCCACCCTGAAACACCAAAACTGGACCCCCCCCCGGCACATCAAGTGTGCAGTCAGCTGCAGGTCACAAGAGTTATCCAACTGCTGCATGAAAGTTTCTTCATTATCAATTTATAAATGTAGCAATCCACTGATATTGTAAAAATGTAGCAGAATGTTACAAATACATAACCAATAACAGCCAGCAAGATACATCACATTGAAGTATATCCAGAGGCATAATGATCCACAACAATGCAGGAACAGAGCCTTATAGCTCCTTGAAGGACAGGCATACTGAATACCACCCACCTTGAAAGATATTATTGTTATTAGAAAATAGCTATAGGCAACATATATTTAAAAATAATGATAACGTAACAATAAACAAATTAAGGGAAAAATTATGTTTAACTGAATTTTCTTCCTTTGTGATAAAGTAGTCCCTCTCTTCAAACAGTTGATAGTAGATGGCAAAATTAAATCATAGTCTTTTTTTTCTTTCAGTACACTATTATCATTTATTGCTAGTTTCTCCAGGTACCCCCACACCCTTCCCCAGGCTGTGTTGTAGTGCCCAACCTATTCACCACATATCACTGTGATTGCTTGAAGAGGCTGTAGAGCAGTGCTGTGGAAAGCTGCAGTGTATGTAATCATTTCTTCTTCACAGCAGCATGAAGCTGGCAATGAGGAACTGAACAGAATGTATTATGAGTAGGATCCAAAAAGGAACACAACTGCTGTTATCTGTTCCCTTGTAACATTCTTTCTCAGCACATCAGGAAAATGCCACACTCATGATGACAACAGTAGTTTACTTTTTTCTCTCCCGCAGAAGGAGATAGACAGGCAGCTTGCACCACAAACAAAGTCAGGCAAGCCACTAGACCACAATACCATGAATCGAAGAACTGCTCACAGGGGCATATCATCAGCACTGAAAATACTATGACATTATATTGTTTTATGCACAATGGTTCATGATTGAGGTGCTCTTTAAATAAAGTAACAAGGTGTAGGGGGACCAACAAATGTCATGCACTGCTTCACTAGTTGAATAGTTAAACAAATAATGGCAGGTTCCAAGTTTTGGTTTGAAAATTGGCACAGAGATTTCAGTAGGCAATGTGGCACTAGGCAAAGGGACTTGTGTTAGGTGTGCTTTGTTGTTTCATAAATGGCCACCTAAACAAGTCTATTGCCCAATCAAAATGCTCAGACTTTTTATGCCACTTTCTAATTAACCAGTAACAAATTGTTGGTTGTCAGTATTTGTCAGATACCAGAAGATAAAATTAATTATCAAATGGGTAGAAAATGTCCTGTGTTTTGACTGGTTAAGATATGCTGTGTCCTTATCAGGACATGTACTGGCAACTGACACTACTTATGCCATTTAAAATGCAGCACATTCTGAAATCAATGCCTCTGATGGCTGTTGCACTGTAGCTCCACACCAAATATGTCACTGTACCACAAGAGCTACAGCAGGAGAGCAGTGCCACCAACAGATTTTTTTTTGTCCCAGCCCCCCGCCCCTCTGCCAAACAGCTAAAGCTGAAATCCTCACTACCTTTCAGTGTTACCATTTCTGCATTTAATTCCACAGCTGTCACAAGAGCTATTCAAATGGTCCGCAGCTCCTCGGTACCTGCAGCTCCACACGTGCAGCTATGCGAACACCAAGCAGCTTCTGCACTCTGATCTCCAGTTGTAAGTCTCCAGCCTCCCCCCATATGAAACCACGTACAGTAATTAAACTTCTCTTCTTAACTACCTGGCATCTAGCACATGTTAACAACCCAACAGCAATGCAAGAAGCCAACTACAAAACTGGAAATGTGTTGCACAGCCAGCAGCTCAGCCAGTAGTTGGCGGCACTGTAATAGTGTCTTCCTTCTCCAAAAAGGTACCACCAGAAAACAATGGCATGAACAGGCACAGAAGCAAACCTCCTAAAATAAAATTACACAAATATGAATATAATTAAATTCAAGCTGACCGCAGAACTGGAACTGGCTCAACTGGGTACAGAAGCTACCAATAGACATGTTCACTTCCCACCCGCTCCCTCTGAAATCCAGCCATGTCATACTCTGGACAAAACACAGCCTGATAATTACATCAAAAAACCAAAAATTAAAAATGTTCATGAGGGGGAACATGGGGGTGGGAGCAGATGGGTGTATACACAGTCACCAATGCCCTCTAGTGGCTTCCATTTGTATATCCTCACAAATACTGTACAGAGACAGGGACTATTTTTCTATTTTTTTATTTATATTAGAATTCTTGTTTAAAATGTATCTGCATTTTTTTAATAACATTTTTTACAGAGGGACCCATTTTATAAGTGGAATAAGACACTCTGAGGTGTGGTTTATGGCCTGATAAGAACACTTCCCAAGTGCTAAAGGCACACAGCGCAAGTGCCTCGTACCTCATTATACACCTGTGGTGTGCTCTTATCAGGCCATAAACCACACCTCATTGTGTCTTACTCCTTACAGAAATAAAACACCAGTACTCATCATCACATTAGTACAACAAAAAAATAATAACCTTTATTTATTTTTTTTTACAGGCTTTTCTCCTGAGTGGCAAAGACTGTTGGCTTTTCAAGAAGGTAAGCAATAAATACTCTTGTTTACATCTGTAAACATACAGTTCTATTAGCAGATTGAAGCAAGCAATTACACACAATGAGGTGTGAGTTATTGCCTGATAAGAACACGCCCAGGTGCGTTATTAGGCACGAGGTGCAAGCTCTTTTCGGGCAATAACCCACACCTCGGAGTGTGTTATTGCACTTATAAAATGGGCTCCTCAAGTAACTTTTTAAGGGAAAAAAGTAATAAAAAACATTCTAATAAAAGTTAAATAGCTGAGGTTTCATACCTAAAGGAGTAAAATAATCCCCCATTGAGGTAATTTCTGAACTATTTGATGTCACGTATAGGCTCCATCCCCCAGACACACATACTTTTAGGTTTTCCTCTCCATCCCCACACACTAGTACATTTGATTTTGCACTTTCACAGAGTGTCTCTCATAGCAAGGAACCTGGAGAGCAGCTGTTTGTTTGGGAGTGAGAACTGTTTATTTTAGTACAGGCATGCCTCGCACCCCCAAATTCAGTACAGATACTGGTGAGGTTGGATGCCTTCCTTCACACACAGTGTTTTAAATTAGATTCCCCCCCACCACACACCCATTTTCTTGAAGGGTGTCTCTGGTAATGAGAAACACAAAGAGCAGCTGTTTATTTGACAGGCAGGGGTTGCTTTTATTAAGAGCGAGGGTGTCCCTCGCCAGCCACTGTACTTGCCACTTCTTGAATTGCATCTTTTAACATCAGGCGCTCGGTTCAGCTGTTCTGAAGAAGACCTTTAAGTTTTTATATGCATGTATTTTTTTCTTTTAAAAACGTGACACATTAGAGAGGCAGTGGAGGAATGTTGGTGGCACTGCTCTCCTGCTGTAGCACGCTGGAGTCCGTGGGTGCTGTCACGCTGGGACACAGGCAGGACCTCGTCTGCACCTGCACCACCCTCTTCAGTCTGGACAGACAGGCAGGTATGCACCGGTCTGGTCCCTCGGGCACCTGTGGAGGTGGACGGTCATTCCTCCATGTCTAGGGCATCACCCTCGGTGGACACACCCACCACCGCTGACCCATTACTTGGTATTACTTGGTATGAAAGAACAGAAGAAGGCCTGAGCCCATCGAGACTGTTCCCCACACTATGTGGGACATTATTTATCTATTATCCCTCATCCAAACATCTAATTTGTTTTTAAAGACAGTGGCACTAGTTGCCTGTACCAATTCTTGTGACCCATGTAGACACTCAGGAGCTGTAAGGGAACACAGTAGCGTTATTGTCTCCGCCCTGCCCTGTGGCATTCCCCCCCACCACCCACACAGTGACAGCACAGGACCTACCATGCAGTGATGGGCTGCCACCCATCTGGAAGCCACCACCAGGAATGCCCTCTATGGCACAACGCCGCATGCTGCTGGCCACCTGCTCCTCCTGTGGCATCAGGCATGGCACATTGGGCTGTCCATCACTGGTGGCAGCACATGCTGCCCTGATGGCAGCCACCTTATCTTTGATCCTCCTCCTGTCTGAGCTGACCTTCTTTTTACACTCCTGTACGGACCACTGGTGGCTGCCATGCTGGTTCATGGCACGCACCACCTCACCCCATGCCACAGAACGGGCCTGTGGCATTCCCCACTGTCCTCTGAGCAGTGGTTCCCTGTCGAGATATGCCTCGAACAGGGCATCTGATTCAGCCGAGTGAAGTTGGGCCTCCTCCTTCTCCCCCATCCCTGCTCCTCCTCATCCTCTCGTTCAGTCATGATCGAGCCTGTGGGAAAGACAGGTGTTACCTTTGAATGTGCAGTCCCATTCAGCCCTCATAAACCACAGTCCACACATCCCATCAGCATGCAACCCACCACGATAGACTGCAATACCAAACTATGTCCTCTGCAGCCCCATGTCACATTTATATAGCGCAATGCACGCAAATGAGGTGAGACACAACTTTAAGTGGATGCTAATGCAGTGGTTGCACCATGGAATTGCTGATGAGCTGATTTGCATATGCTGGCTGAATATCATGATGTTGCACCTTGCGCAATGTTGTTAAGTGTGCTCAGGCTATGGCGCAGTTCTGTGACGTGCGCAGAAGGCACTGCATGGTGCATGCCCGGAGTGCTGATGCTGATGCGTGCTGCACTGATGGCATGCTGTGTGCAGGAGGCAGTGCAGGGCACAGCCACCACTGTGCCAGTGATGCTAGTGTGCTGTTCGCCCATGTGGCGCTCGTGCCCAGGTGGGCCGTAGGCACCATGAAGCCACAGCGCAGTAGGCCACTGCAGGGCATCACACACAGGCACCCTACTGTGCTACATGCAGGGAGTCCCAATAGTGCTGTGGTGCTTCGTGCGCAGACAGACCCTTGACCCTGCAGTTGACCTTTGGCCCCTAGGTGCCATGCGTCCGCATGGGTGCACCCCTATTGAGCAGTTCAGTGACAGCTCAATGGGGAATGGCAGTGCTGTACTGCGCAGCCTCCGAATGTGGGGAATGTGTGCTACAGAGCACCATTTTGTTATCTGTACTCACAGAAGGATGTCACGCAGGCGAGCTCAGCAGTGGAGCACAGTAGACCTGGCAAACCTTGTGGCCATTGTTGAGCCTCATGCTAGGGCCCTGTTTGGCCAGGACTCACTCAACAGGCCACGCAGTGCCATGTGGGAGGAGGTTGCTGAGGGCATGGAGGAGGCCAGTGGTATTGCCTGGTCTGGTGAGCAGTGTCACCACTGGTATGGAGACCTCCATCGGAGGGACCCGGATGGACTGGAGCATCTGCAGGCACGTGCCTGGCGAGGTGTCATGCCACAGCCAGGTATGTGCTCCATCCATACACTGGTAGTGTCCGTCCTTCTGGGTATCACGGTGTGCATGTGTCCACCCCACAGGGAGCTGGGGGCCGTCTAGTGGGGGCGGTGGTGGTGGTGGTGGGGTTGCGGCATGGCTGGGCTGTGTGGGAATGCACACACCGGGGGGGCTTTGCTACTGGTTTGTACTGATGTTCCCCACTTCGTGTTTGCACCCTAGGCCCAGAGGAGCTCCGTAGGGTGAGGGAAGTCTGAGCAGAGTGAAACAGGGCTGGTGCCACAGCAGGGTCATGGAGGAGGGGACATGGGCCAGCAGCGTCCAGCTGGCCTGGATGCAGGTGAGTGCCTTTTTTCCCCTCACATCTGAGCATGCTGTGTTGCAGGGTTGGCTGTGGGGCATGGCCACCAGCACTTGATCCCACCACCATGCACACCACACGGTGCACTCAGCACTATCCTGTGGCACTGCATGTGTGGGTGGCTATCGCTGGTGGTCCGTGTGTGCACTAGGTACATGGCTGTGCCACTGCCTTCACACCGCATAGCCATGTCACCGTATGGCCACGGTTTTGCTCTGCGGGACATGGGCGGTGGGTGTGTGCAGCAGTCCACATGGCTGTGGGTGCCTGAGTAGGTGGGTGTTATGGGCATGGTCACTGTGGGTGGTCACATGCCATCACAGGGGCATGGCCCATGGCTGTATGCCATGCACAATGGGTGGGCTGCAGGGGTCTGGACAGTCACACTTATTGACTCTGCTCCCTTGTCCTAGGTGGACAATGCTGGACGGTGCTGGAGAGAGGGGTGCAGGAGCTGCTTCAGCTCACCAGAGCCGCCTTAGAGATCCTGCAAAGGATGGAGCGGGATGGGGTACGGTGCCACGGAGGAAGGAGAAGGCACAGAAGTGGGGAGAGGGGCAGGCAATAGGCCCTATATGCCCCTTATTGAATTCCCTCCCTGGACTCACCCTCACACCCCTTCTTCCCTCTCCCATTTGTTCACCCCTGCCCCATGCCTGCCCCACCTGGTTTGTGGCCCTTCCCCCCCTTGTATATAGTTGTACATATGTTTTGTGATTGAAATTTGCTTAATATGTACATTTTATTATGACAACCGTGGTGGTCTCTGATTTGCAGCGGGCAAATGGTGCTTGGCTGCAGTGGTGTGCATGGCTTTGGGGGTGGTGTAGGCCTGGGCATGTGTGTGTGTGTCCGGCAGGGACCCGCCTATGGTGTGGGGAGGACTCAGTCACTGTCTGTGGTATGTGTGTTGTTCCCTGTGCAGTGGACGCCTGTGTGCAGTGGTCCCCGGTGCATGCATTGTGTCCATGGTGCCCCTGTCAGTATGTCCATGGCCCATGCAGCTGACACCTTTGCATGTCTGTGCTACGCACGGTCTGCTGGCATGCTAGTGGTGGCTGTCCATGCTGGCCACCGCCTGGACCTGGCACAATGGTGGATTCCCTCCTGTTACCGGTATGGTGCACATCTGCCTCGGGTGGCACTGTGGCCTCTGCTGTTGTTGTCACCCCTCCATGCTGTCGCTGGTGTCTGTTGCAGGGTCTGTGCTCTGATGTCTGTCACTTGTGCTCCGGCCACATGCTGGTGGTGGATGGATTCATTGTGCATGTGCAGGGTAGCTAGTACACCTGTGCTATGGTGGGGTGCTGGCTGTGGGTACACAGCTGCTGTGGTCACACACCAGCAGGTTTGTTGCCCCGCTATTGTGTCCCTATGTTGGGGTGCCCTTGGGTCTGGGTTGGTGTTTGTCTGTGCCCTGTGTTGCATCCTGTGTGGTGCATGCTTCCATGCACCACTGTGGGCATCTGTGCTGGCTGTTGGAGCCAGTGTGTGCTTGGGTGGGTGTGCAGGGTACTGTCCTGCTGGTGGTGGGGTCCAGGGCAGGCCCTGTCACATATGGGGTACCTCGGGTGCCAATGCAGGGTCGATCTCTTGGCTGTGCCTCGGGGGGCCACGCAGGGTGGCACTGTGTCTGCAGTTGTTGCGTTGGTGGTTGCTGCTGCCTGCTGCAGGGTGCTCATGGTGGGGCTGCCATGCATGGCTCCATGGTGCACAGGGTTGCATTGTCACAGTGGGGGTGGTGGCATGCATTCGGAGTCATGCACCATTGGGCACTGCTCCTGGGCAGGGTGTCTGGGGATCAGTGTGCAGGGTGTGCTCAGCATTGGTGGGATGGAGTAGCACAGGGTGGCAGGACCTCCTTGTGCTACGGTCAAAGCTTGCCAGGGGGTGTGCTGGGGCACCATGCCCTAGCTGTGGATTTGGTGCTGGTGTTCATGGGCTGGTGGTTCATCCAGCTCACCTCAGGTTGTGCAGTTCATGGGGTGTGGGGGCGCTGTCTGGTCTGCTGCGTGCTCCTCTGCCCATGTCTTCCATGGGTGGTGCTCCCCTGCATCCTGTCCCTGCGCATCCCTGGTTGTGCTACTGCACTGCTACCCTGCTCCACTGCACTTCCCTGGTTGTGCTACTGCACTGCTACCCTGCTCCACTGCACTTCCCTGGTTGTGCTACTGCGCTGCTACCCTGCTCCACTGCACTTCCCTGGTTGTGCTACTGCGCTGCTACCCTGCTCCACTGTACTTTCCTGGTTGTGTTACTGTGCTGCTACCCTGCTCCACTGCACTTCCCTGGTTGTGCTACTGCGCTGCTACCC
The DNA here is from genome assembly GCA_016271365.2 of Neoceratodus forsteri. NCBI lineage: Eukaryota > Metazoa > Chordata > Ceratodontiformes > Ceratodontidae > Neoceratodus > Neoceratodus forsteri. The sequence goes on from CM028133.1 coordinate 69,206,756, forward strand.
TGCTCCACTGCACTTCCCTGGTTGTGCTTCTGCACTGCTACCCTGCTCCACTGCACTTCCCTGGTTGTGCTACTGCGCTGCTACCCTGCTCTACTGCACTTCCCAGGTTGTGCTACTGTGCATCAGCCCTGTGCCACTGCACATCACTGGTTGGCGCGATATTCAGTTGTGTTGCCCAAGCGTACCTTGGCCTGTGCTGTGTTTGAATATCATGCCTGTTGCGCATGGGCGCACTGCACTTGTGCCTGCTCCTTCTATTGCACTTCTTTGTGGCGCAGTTTGAATATCTGGGCCACTATGTACAGTACATGTTTATTTACAGTTCAGTTGACAGCTAGCCTAGGTAGTATGCAGAGCACAGAACCAGACGACAGCTTAGGATGGATTGCAGAGGGATTGTAATTGCGAGTTCTACTCATGACAAGATGAGTGGAGGAGAGTCACCACAGTGCACAAATACTGAGACTTGTAGATATTCCTCTTGAAATCAGTAACCATAGCTGGATAGAGGAGACACATTGTTGCTTTCAGTGAGAATTGAATCAAGGTACATGTTTGTGTTTCCTACAAATGTGAATTTGGGTAGTGGAGGGGAGGGGGGTGAGAGTTAGGCCTGATGACCCAATGGCATACCCCTATGCCTGTTGGTGTGTGGAGGGTTGGGGGATGGGGTGGGGTGGTAGGGTGGGATCCCTGGGGTAGGGTGTTAAAGCTGGAAATCCTAATCCCTCTTTTCCTTGCTTTTGTTGCTGTGGTAGTCACCCTAACTGATGCATTAACAAAGTTTTTTGCAAAGCATTTCCTTTCTTTTTCAGACAATATAATTGTATCCTCATTTTTCTGTGGGGGCACAGGGTCCTTTGGACCCTGCACTCCTATCCCTCCATCAAGATAGTACAATGGTATCCATATGTCATAGTGGGAGTGAAAGGTTCTTCTGACTCTGTGCTCCCATCCCTCCATCAAGATAGTACAACAGTACCCATATGTCATGGTGAGAGTGCAGGACCCATCCCTTCATTGAGATAATACAATACTGTCCATATCTCATGATTACAGCATCCCTCCATCAAGATAGTACAATAATATCCATATGTCATGGTGAGAGTACAGGATCCGAGGAGCACAGGGTCCTTCGGACCTTGCACTCCCAATATTAGGGAACAGCAGTTATACAAAAACAGTGTGAAGGCTCGATTCCCCCATGTGTTTATTTTGTCTTTTAGAAGACTTTGGTAGGAATAGATGTGTACTTTTCCCACTCACTATACTTTGTAGCCTGCTACAGTGACAGGGAACAGCAGTTATGGAAACTTAACACTTAAATGTGTACAAAAGCTGTGCAAACCTCATTTTTACAAATGTCATACATCTGAGAAAATCTACCACATTTGTGAAAATCAATGACTGATAATTCAAGCACATTTGCAAAAATTTAACATGTTTGTGAAAGTCTTTTTTGAAAATTGCCCATATTTTGCAAAAATCTCAGTTTAAACTTACATGTGTGAAAATCTAGCATGTTTGCAAAAGTCTTGTTTTCGCAAATTTGCCACATTTGCGAAAAATCTGTTTTGTGCTAAACACTTAACTTTTCCCATAGGAAATAATGGGAAATTAAAAACTTTAATAACTTTTGAGTGGAATAATATTTTTTCACCAAACCTTCAAAAGGCACATCTGTGACCCAAAGGCTTTCTACCCTTAAAATTTGAACTCCCAACATAAAGCCATTTCTGAGATCCAGGATGACAAATAAATGTCAACAAAACCCGATTTTTCTGTTTTTTGCACACTTTATATCCCAGACACCACTCAATGGATTTCCACCAAATTTGGCAGACCAAGAGACCTACCTGGAAAGATTAAGCATACCAAACATCATGCAAATCTGTGGAAAGCTCTAAAGTTATTAATCCTCAGATTTGAACTTCAACATAGAAGTGCACTTTTCGCCTCAACTATACTGATGATGTGTCTGTTTTCTCAACACTTTATGTCTCAGAAACCACTCCACTGATTTCCACCAAGTTAAGTAGATCAAGAGACCTATACCCAGTGATACTGCATGCCAAATGTCATGCAATTCTGTTGAACAGATCCAAAGTAATTAACCTTCAAAGTGAACTGCAACATAGAAGTGCACTTCCACCCCAACTATAACAATACTTTTTTCTGTTTTTTCAACACTTTATATCGCAGAAACCACTCTATGGATTTGCACCAAATTTGGCAGGTTTAGAGACCTACAGTATCCCTAGAGATTATGCATGCCAAATGTCATGCAAATCCATTGAATGAATCCAAAGTTATTAGCCCTCAGTTTGAACTTTAATATACTGTAGAAGTGCACTTTCACTCTATTGTGGTGCGATTGTGCCATTATAATATATAGGATATGCATGTCACCCCTGTAGAATAACCAACTTATCCTTCAAGGTTCTCTTGACCTCTAGTGACCTCATGAGTCCCCCACAGAAATATAGGTGTGCTGTGTACATGCTTAATCGTGCAATGTTTGCATGCGGTTCACATACACAAAGTGAATCTAAATGAATCAGGTCTAAAAAGAAAATCAGGTTTGCATGCTGCAAGCTTGACATGTGTGCAGCAGGTAAGCTGGTGTGAACATATTATAAAAATTACATCAGGTTTGCATGTTGCATGCTTGACATGAGTGCAGCAGTTAAGCTGGTGTGAACACCATTTAAACATCACTTCAGGTTTACATGCTGCATGCTTGACATGTGTGCAGCAGCTAAGCTGGTGCAAATCTCATCTAAAAAAACACATCGGTTTCTATTTCTTATACTACGGCTAGCAATTAGTCATTAAAATACCGTTTATTTGAATTCCCATAAAAATTAGATAAACTCATTAATTCAGATCCTTTGGCAAGTTGTTTAATGGCTTTTGATTTTTGTCATTAAATCACCACTAATTTGTAAAGTATTGTTTGCTTACTGCAATAAATGCCTAGGATATAGCCAGTCGACATCCCCCATTCCAGATGTACAAAGAAGAGCCTCTGTGTTGTGAAGCCTATCCTTTTTGTTTTGGACCATGCAAATCCCTTATACATATTTAGAGCTACAAGTGTGTATCTCCAGACTGTTTCATCTCACTTTTCCTTTGCCATTCTGTATTAAGCATATACACTATGGTCATGCCCAGCACTCTTTGTGCTGAGTAGGGTCTTGGAAGCACGCAACATACCTCACATTTTGTAATTGAAATGAGGGACATGGACACTCAAAATGAGGGACAACAAGGGACACTAACCCACATGATGATCAGGACACATCATGAAACATGAAGATACAGTACCTCAGAACACAGTGGAAACCATTGCATTAGCACCTGAGAATGAATTTCTAACATTAAGCAGGGGTGCCACTTAGGTAAAGCAAAGGGGGCATTTGCCCCCACCCCATATTTGTGCTTAGGTTGTTCTTATGGTGTGGCAATAATGGCATTACATTTGGAGTTAATCTTTTGCACAATAAGTGCCCATTTGGTCTGTGTGTGCTCATGCTGCAGGTACTCTCCAGACTCGACTGTGTCTGTATTGTGTTGTCCACTCTCTCCACCTATTAGTGGTGGCACAATCACATGTGATGTGAATGAGCTCCAGCCAAGGAAGAGTGCATGAGCCTTGCACTGTTTTTTCCACCACAGAGTAGACTGCACACTACAGCTTGGAGGAGTCAGTGAGCATTGAACTCTGAATAACAGTGTTGTGGCAGCACATTTTTGTTGTTTTACTCTTAGTGAGTCTCCGTCTCCCCTAGTGGCTGTAGGGGCAGAGAGTGAGCTAGAAGCTAACTCAAGACTAGGCTACCTAAATACTCTACTAGGTTCACCTTGCAAAAAACCCAGCACAAACCCCTCAAGGCAGCAAGCTAGGCTTAGCAGCAGTGGCTACAGTGGTGCGAGTGACCTTCATAGATCTTGATCAGTGCGGCAGCAGTCATAGCAGCAACCAAGCAAGAAGCAAGCAACCCAGGCTGGGTGGGCTCAGATGGCGAGGTGGCTTGGTTAGACCACACTGGGGATGTGTGATGGTCAGATCTAGCATCCAGCTTCTGGTAGAAGGAGAGAGAGGGAGCAGACTGAAAACTGGGCTGGTGGCACACTATGCCAGGCTGCAGGTCTGGCCATATGGCCAGGCAAGAAAAAGTAAATAATTTTTTTGCAGGGGGATTTGGAAAGGAGGAAGGACTGAAACATTGATGTGTTTTTCACCTTTCTTCACCTTTGGGTGTCCTTATGACCCATAGGGGATGGGTATTAAATGGAATGGAGTCAGGGAGAAAAAACAGAATAACGTTCTTTTTTTTTGGGGTGGGGGTAGAACTTCAGCCAGGAAAGAAATTGATTAGTAACTGGGTGGGTTTAAGCCCAACTATGATGTTGGCTATGACTATGACTCTGGGATACATACAGATGAATCTTATACATTAGAATTGTTCCTGATTTGCATATCACTTGTCAGTCATGCCAAATAAGCTGTACCTTTTAGAGATGTTACAGACATTCCAGAGCTGTCCCTTGCATTCACAGACAGTTGAGCAGTATGGTATGCACAGACTATTGGAGCCCCGCTATAGTCAAGCTTACACTACCCCCAGTGAAGCTGACTTCCACATCCCCACATTCAGGCACATTATGATGAAGGGCAAAGGAGACTGCAGGGGTGTGCACCATTGAAATGAATGGGGCATTTTTTTATTACTATTTTTTACATTATTGATGGAGTACTGGAGATTAATGAAGGCCATCGCTCAACTAACAAGGGCCTTTTAGTGCCTCGAGTGTCCCCACCCCCCTTAACTTAAATAGTCCCTCCATGCCTGTTTTGTTTATTTCCTTCGTGTACTTGAAGGTTTCAAATCAAATCAAATCACTCTTTATTTATAAAAAAGGTGCCTTTCTAGAAACCAAGGTGGCTGTACAACATCTAATTAAAAGATCAATAAATAACCAGTAAAAAAGGTTAAGACGGATAATAAATAAGGATGACAGCTTCATTTAAAAATCAGTAAATGCTAGGCTAAAAAAGGTAGGTTTTCAAAGCCTCCTTAAAACTTTGTATGGTCAGGCAGTCTCGTACCCGACGAGGTAGAGAATTCCACATGGTCAAGGCCAAAAATCATATCCCCCATCTCTCCTCTCCTCCAGTGAGTACATGTTCAACTCCCTCAGCCTGCTCACGTAGGGTATGTCCGCTAGTCCCTGGATCATCTTTGTTGCCCTGCACTGCACCCCCTCCAATAACCTTCCTCTTTAGGTATGGATGACAGTACTCCATGCAGTACTCCAGGTGTGGCCTAATCAGTGACCTATACAATGGCAGGATCACCTCCCCTGTCCTTGAAGATATACTCCTGGCAATACAACCCAGCATTTTGTTGGCCTTTGCAGCTGCCTTCCTACATTTTGCTGAGTTGTTCATTGAGCCCATTATAATCACCCCCAGATCCTTTTTCTCCTCTGTCATGGCTAGCTGAATCCACCCCCTCCCAAGCTGGTAGTTCCTTCTTGAGTTTTTTTGCCCCAAAATGTAGCACCTTGCACTTTTTGTCATTGAACCCAAACTGCCAGGTGTCTGACCAGGTCTCCAATTTTGACAGATGATCCTGCAATCCATGCCACCCTCCTAGATCATCCACTACTTCTTCCGTCTTGGTGTGATCTGCAAACAAACTGATCTTGCTCTTGGTGTCCATTGAGATGTCTGATATGAATATCCTAAACAACACCAGTCCCAGTACTGAGCCCTGTAGTACTCCACTTGTCACTACCCTCAGAGATTAAAGTTCCCCTCCCACCATCACCCTCTGTTGCCTTTCCTGTAACCAGTTTATTACCCATCCCACCATTTTTGCCCCTGCACCTGTACCTGCCAGCTTACTACCCAGCCTCCCACGTGGCATCAACTCAAATGCCTTACTGAAGTCCAGAAACAGGACAGCCACTGCATGGCCCTTGTCCAATTGTCTAGTTACCCAGTCATAGTAATCCACCAGGATGGTCTGACAGGATCTGCCCGTGACAAACCCATGCTGCCTAACATCCTGCAGCCCATTAGACTCCAGAAGGGACACCAGCCTGTCCTTCAGGATTGTCTCCATCAGTTTTCCCACAGTGGACCTGAGGCTTACTGGCTTGTAGTTTCCCGGTTAATCTTTGGGACCGCTCTTATGTAGGGGTACCACGTAAGCCATCCTTCAGTCCTGAGGATACACTTCCTGAGACCAGGGAGGCACTGAACAGGTCTGCCAAGGGCCCTGCCAGGATTCCTGCCAACTCTCTCAGTACCCTGGGGTGGATGCCATCCGGCCCTAGTACCTTGTCCATCCTTAGTGCCCTCAGGCCCTCCATTACCCTGCCCTCTGTGATTCCCCCATCTGTCACCTCTTCCCCTCACTGAGCCTGACCTCCCACTCCCCCTTGGTAATACCCCTTCTTTCTCCTTAGTAAACACTGAGCAGAAGTATTTATTAAGCAAGAAGTTGTGCCAAATGAAAGCATTCTCCTTACTTCCAAAGTTCGGTTGTAACTAGACATACTGCTGAACTAAGTTGTGCATCCTGTAATATCTTAGTTTTAGAATATCAGGGATACTGAGTTGCAAGTGAGCAAACCATGTACCTGTTCTGAATTATACTCTACATCTACGTGTTCTCTTGTTGCTACACACCCATTCCCATTTGTCTGTAGTGCAGTTGGTTTCATGTATTGTAACTGTTCCCCACCAACATTTTGTGCATACAACATATTTTTTTAAATAGACCCCTGCCAGCTAGCCACTGGAGTAGGCTGTTATTTTCACAGCAGAACCAGTACAGCTCATTGTACTTCATAAACATGACTCCTGCCAATGTGTTCTGGCTCGGCCTGTTTGTGCTTCATGGTACTTATTTTTTGACAACATGTGACAGTTGCCACTCGAGACACTGCTCACTGCATGGTGGTTTTCACTCTCCTGCTTTCATATGCTTGGTCGTGTGCTTGCAGTCTGCTGCTGTGTCAGCAGTCTGGCAGAGGAGATTCGCTGATTGATATGTCATCTACCATACTGGAGGCACAACCACTGCAGTCCGATCCCTGCTTCTTTTATATAGATTTATACCAAATTGCTATAAAAAAATACATTTTTTGAATGGGAGTATTCTGCTTACTAGCTAACTTACAACATAGTTCCAAGGAAAGGAACATAAATCATTCATATCTTGTAGTGTGGCTGGATGCTGCTGTGCATGCAAGCAGGTTGCACTGCTTCAAACATACGTAATCTTTCGGTTTTATTTAGAGACCAATGTAATGTTGCTGTTGCTTACCTTAAAATGAGAATAATGTTCTTTTTTGGTTTTTGAAATCACAAACAGCTTGATGACTTAGACACCATATGTGCTATCATGTATTGTTTTTAAAGTATTGGAACAGTATATTGTACTTGCAGATAGACAGTAGGCCAGGAAGCTGCTATGTCATCAGTAGACATACAGTGAACCTCACACAGATTACTTGCAAAAAACGAGATCTGGAAACAGAACTTACAGGTAAAAATAAATATATGCCTCTGTACTGAACAGTGCAGAGTGTCATATGCAGCTGTTGTTTGCAGCTACTCAAAGACTGTGTAAGAGGCAGCAGCTACAGTGGCAAAGGGAAAGGGAGGGGTGAGTTACAGAGTGGTAGCAATTTTCATATACGTTCAAGATATTACTATCTATTTAGATATAACAATTGCCATCCATTCAATACAGCAATAGTGCTACTGATCACAACACCAGCAATCCAAGTTTGAAAACGAAATCAGAGCATTGGGGCCAACCGAGGGGAAGGGGCTAGAGCCTCCCAGGGGGTGCTGTCCTCCTCCTGGGAGGGAGGGAGGGCAGCCTACCTTTTTTGTTATACTGCTACCTGGGTAGCAATACATTACAGTACAGTTAAGAACAGCTTGTAGAGCTGGAGAATATCAATTGGCGCCCTCACATATCATGCACGTTTGTGTACTCAGAGCTCCAGCCTCATCACCAATGTCATATGGAAGACACAGAAAAAACAGAAAATAACCCAACCAACTGTGCACCTGCCTCACAGTGATTGCTGAAACAACAAAACATGCTGCTCTGCGTGGTGTGCATTGCTGATCATATTTTAGTAATAAAAAAGGAAAATAGCTTCATACAGCTTGGTTTTCATAAGAAGCTGAGTCTCTTGAGTTCATAGATACTGTGCAATGTGTAATTGAACCATTTTTAAAGAAGATCTAGAAACAGAAGCTGCACATAAAACAAAACATTTTTCAGTAGTGAATAGTACATGGTGTCATACGAAGCTATTGTTTTCAGCTGATCAGAGATTTTGAGAGCAGCAGCAGCTGTGCGAGTGTGTGGGGGGGGGTGACAGGGGACTTACAGAATAGTTATAATTTCCGTGAGTTTTTTAAACAAAAAATAGAACCTGCACTAAAGTTCTACATATTACAGTCTATTAACATGTAGCAATCACCGCCCCTTAAGCATAGCAGTGATGCTACCACTCACAATGCCACTGACTCGAGTCTGGAAATGAACTCATGTCATTGGGGCCAACTAAGGGGAGGAGGACTGAGCATCACAAGGGGATGCTCTCCTCCACTGGGGACACAGGGCAGCCTTCTCTGCTCCTATAGTGCCACTTAGGTGGCCACAGCTTACAGTACAGTTTTAGACAGCTTCTAGACCAGGAGTACAACAGTGGGTGCCTTTCCATGCCACACATGCTAGTGTGCTAAGTGCTCCAGCCTCATCACCAGTGTCCTAGAGGAGAGACAAATAATGAAAAATACTCTAGCCAACCCTCCAGTTTCCTCATATGTGTTGCAGCCTGCTATTATGCACACAGTTCCAAAGTGATTTTTAAATCCTGACTAGCAATTGGTGCTCTCCAGGCTGTGAGCGGGGTTTTCCAGAGGAAAAAGACTTAGCACTTCCTGGTGCGGCAGCTCTGTTTTTTTTTTTAGATATAATTGTAATTTCTGGTGTTTCTCTGTGTGAGCAGTGCAATAACTTGTATGTATTTGTAATGTGTGAGAAACTGTTTAGTAACGCAGGTGGCTGTGCTTTTGCTTTATCCAGTTTACATCACCAGGAGTTTCTGGTATACAATTTACCCGCTTTACTAGGCTTCAAATGTCAGACAGATTCTGAAATATCTGACATGCTTATGACTTTTCCACAGGCTTTATGTGAATGCTCTGCTTACAGCACATGAGTACAGAGGTGTTTTTAATGTAACTTAAAGCACGTCAGTTACTATTTCCTATTGCACAAGCTATGGGAAAAAGTGAAGCCAGTGACATAATGACTGTTATGATGTTTTGTACTGATGTAGGGAGTGTGTGTATAAATATTAAGAAAAATCACAATCCCTACATCAGCTTACATTTATTACATTTATTCAATGTTGGTGAGAATGACTACATTTACTGCATACTATACCACCTCACCCCTGTTATATAAACAGCAATCACCACCCCTTCAGCACAGCACTGGTGCTACCACTCACAACACCAGCGACCCGAGTTTGGAAACAAACTTACTTCACTGGGTGCCAACTGAGGGAAGCAGGAATGAGCATCACAAAGGATGCTCTGCTCCTCCAGGCAGGGAGGGTAGCCTACTATGCAGCTATACTGCCACCTAGGTGGCCACAGGTTGCAGTACAGTTACACACAGCTTGTAGAGCAGTAGTACACCAGCTGCTGCCTTTCCATGTCTCACATGTTTGTCTGCCCACTGCTCCAGTCTAATTGTCAATGTCATACAGGAGAGGCAAAAAAAAACAATGTCTCACATAAACGGTGTTATGTGCTTTTTTTTATCCTAACACCTCTTGCATAAACAAGGGATATGCAGGGGATGCCTGTTGGATCAACAAGTTATTTGTACAGTTGCCTGTGGCCTCAAATAACCTCACAAATGGCAAAGCCACAAGCAAAGTATACGAGAGCTCACAGACAACTGCACAAATTACTTGATTACCCACAAGCAACCAGCAGTATTTGAATTATGCAACAGGTATTTCTCTCTTTATTTATAAAAAGTTGCTCAGTTTGTTGGTTTATTTAGTAAAAACATGTGAGTCCAGCATTTCCCTGTCTTAGTTATTTGGGGGACTCACAATGGATAAGGCATAGTGATGTCAGGCTAGCTTGCCAATATCTTGCAAATTGGTTCTGTCTCCAAGTCTGGTGGGAAAAAAAACAAAATGTCAGCATATCTATGCAAGTTTCTGATGGATAATGAGCTGTTAACAAGCATGTTACGGAGAACAGAACACTTTTGACAATGTCTTTGGCTGTCTTTTCTCCCCCATTTAAAAACTGATTTAAGCTCTGTAGCTCTGTAACCAGAGTTCAGAAGAGGGCAAGGGAACATAGTGGGCAGACACAAAGAGAGAGAGAGAGAGAGACCTGCAGATGTGGCACAAACTGACAGTCATCATGTTCAAAGATGGTAACTTTTTCCCCCTGTCATGAAATGCTCCATTGAAGAAAGGCGACCTGAGATGGTGGGAGTGACTGGGACAAGATGGGAGCAATGTGCACAAATGTGGCAGTTCTAGTTTTGGAACAGCATCAAAACTGAAAATGCTTGGAAATAGTGCCGGGGTGGGGGGGGGGAGACTAACGAAGTCACTGTCTTGATAAATGGGAATATGATGAAATCACTATACGAATAACTTGTTATTCCCATAGTGATTGCATCATACCCCATTTATCCACACAGTGACTCAGATAACTCCATTTATGTCCCACCTTTTATCCTGACACCTGTTGCATGCATTTATTTATTTAACAATATTTTTTTAATATGCATATATGGAAGCACGTTCCCCAAAACTTCAAAAACTAACATTTTTTTCCTTAAATGCCCATTTCATTTATTTAACCATATTTTTTCACCACTATAGATATATGTATATATTTATGATTGTATTCACAGTGAACATTTTTTATAAAGAAACATTTTATTTATGTACCTGTTTTTTTCACAAAAGAAAAGAGAGAAAAAAATATGTTTTACAAAAAAACATTGTTCGACTCTTCTTTTAATGTGGTAAATGTTTTTTTTACGAACAAGAAATAGTCATACCAACTTATACATCAACATATTCTCATGCCTACAGCAAAGGACTACTCCCAAATATTAATCCATTGCAATATTATTCAATTTAGAAATTTCAGGTTCTGAGTATGCTCAGTTCAGTCTTTGGGATAGATGCACAGTACAAAAAGGGACTTAGCACTTATGAAAACAGTTTTTGACAGCTCACAAAAAGCGATTTTTTTAAATCCCTCTTCATAAGAAAAAAATTCCCTGTTCGCAAGGCACCAAATTCATTTCACTTTTCCTTGAAAACAAAATGTGAGGCCAACTCTTTGGCAACCAGCCATAGCTAAATACATGTTTATGCTTTCAGGAGAGGTAAGCTTACTTGGTGAACACTCACACAGTGACTTGTATCATCAAACTCAACGCTCACGCCATTTCATGTTTAAACGAGGTGAGATAGTACAGTATTGTAGAATGACACAAGAGTTAGGCCATTGCATGTCCTGACATCTGTTAGCATGTGGAAGGTGTGGGAGGGGTGCAGACTGGGAGGGGGTGATACAGGTGGTAACCCAACATCAAATTACCTCACTTTTGTTGCTGTGTTGTCAGCCCTAACTGATGCATTAGTAGAGTTTCTTTCAATGAATTTCATTTCTTTTTCAGAAAGTGTAATGTAACTGTGTGTATTTCTGGGAGAACGGGCCCTCTGGGACCTGAACTCCCTTCATGCTGTCCATTTCCCTCATAATAGGATGTGTTTGTGGGACCGCAGGCCCGCTGAACCCTTCACTACCACTTACACATAATTACAGAGACACACCATAAGTATCATAGCTACTACAATGCTTATTTAGACTTTTGTCCATTATGCTTGCCATGTATACAGAGCTATAATAACCTTCCCTTTGCATTATCATGATTATCCAGTTCAGTCTTAATTACTGTCATGTTTCAACTTCCTACCACTGCCGGTGGCAGTGAATTCCAAATAGAGGCCACTCGCTGAGTATACCACTTCTTTCTTTTTAGTGAATTCCACCTGTCTGATTTTAATTGTAGAGAGGGTGCTCTAATATCATATGCCTGTACTTTCAGTTCTAAACCAAGGTTGCCCCACAGTATCTGGTCTGTGGAGGCCCTGTAGAGCAAACACATGTCCCCTCTTATTTTCCTATACCTAAGGGTATACAGGTCTAGACCCTTCAATCTGTCCTCACAGTTTAGATGGTTAATTTCTTCAATAGATTTTGTAGCACTTCTCTGGACTCCTTCCAACCTGTCTATATCTTGTTTCCTATACGGGGCCCATACCTGGGAACAGTACTCCATCTGTTGCCTCACCAGTGATCCATACAGTGGCATTAGCACCTCACGACTTCTACTCCCCATGTGTCTCAGAATGCAATTTAATGTGCTGTTAGCTTTTTTACCACCTTATCACAATGTGTATTGAAGGTTAGGTCATTTTTTATTGTTGTCCCAAGGTCCCTCTTCTCTATTGTAGTTTCCAGGGAGCGATTTTCGGTAAACCATGAGGTGGGCACATGAGGAAGGGTGCCGTCTGTAATGGCGACTCCTTCCCGGCACAATCCCTCATGATGATGGGAGGGTTGGGTGACTGGATCAGTGTGTGGGCAAACTGGGTGACAGGATGTTGCTATGCGTACATGTGTGGGGGGATGGAAGCGAGCATGGAGAGTGTGGGCTGGGAGGCTGTAGGGGCTGGTGCTGCGGTGGCTGGCTGAGCTGTGTTGTGGCATTGAGGTTGGCTAGTTGTTTGGGATGATGAGGTACCGGGTTCGGGTCAGGGTCTGGGCACTGGTGCGATTTTATTGCGCCTGGCCTGAACCTTTATTTTTTTACTGCTTTCACCCCCCCTGACATGAACCCCCCCCGGAGTTGAGAATCCTTAAGTAGGGGAATGCGGGGGGCAGAGGCCTCCATGAGGGAGGGGGTGTGGGTTGGGAAATGTTTTTGGCACTCTGACTGAGCGATAATGGTGATCGCCTTTAGGTGTTCACCATTATCACATAAACCCGTGATTTTCTAATACATGTGTCCAACCCAGGTTTTTTTTCCCCATGTGCATTACTTTGTTTTTGCTTTTACTTAGTTGTAACTTGTTATATTTCCATTTATATATGTAGTCCAATGTATCTTGAAGAGATCTACAGTCTAGACTATCCCTAACATCCTGAAGCTCAATTTGTATTTGACCCTGCAATGACTTCTGGTCATCCATGGCATGGGTATTTACTGGACTGGGATTGAAAACCGAACTGAAGTAGTGATTTTGTATGTCACCAGTTCCCTTAGAGTCCACTTCTGCTGTCATTGTCCTTGAGAGATCCTATTGATTTTTGACTTCCTTTTTTGTTATTTATGTATGAATAGAAGGTTTTGTAGTTATCACTAGTGTCTTTTGCCAGTTTTAACTCATATTTAACTTTTGCTTGTCTTATTTCTTTTTTCACTATCTCCTGGTATTTGTTTTGTTTATCAATGTCTGTTTCCTTTTTAATTTGCTTGAACATTTTATTTTTGTAATTGATATGTTGATTTTAGTTCTGGGGTCATCCATTTTGGAGTAATACCTTTATTTGAGTATTTTGCATTGTAGGGAATGTGTTCATTTGTTTCAGACTGAACTTCGCTAACCAGTAACCTCCACATCTCCTCCAGTGAGCAGTTATGAAACTCAGAAACCCAATCCCATCTTGTTAGATTAGCTCTCATTGCTGGAAAGTTTTCCCTATTTCAGACTGGGATTTTTTTTGATACCTGTCTGTTTTGTAAGGGTTTCATTGATGATGATGAAATACACAATCTGATGGTCACTGTTACTTAATGGTGCCTCCACTTTAGTATTATTTATTGCATTACCTTTATTAGTTAGAATAACATCGAGAGTATTTCCACCTCTAGTACTGTCATTCACCATTTGATTTAATCCTAGCTGGTCGAACAGGTCTAAATAGATCCAGTCCTTTGTTGCTCCAGTGTGTGCTCTCCAGTTAATCTCTGGTTGATTAAAATATCCAATAAGTATTATATTATCTGCTGGGTCTAGCTGGTTTATAAATTTCTGGATCTCTTCTTCATCATCCTGACCAATTGATGGGAGATGGTATAATAGTTCTAAAATAATTTTGATGGTAATATCTTTAACCATAGGTGCTTGAGATTACCTGAGGTTGGAATTATTTCTTCGGAATGTATCAATTCATGTATCTATGTCGCTACACTTCCTCTCCCTCTGTTTCCTTGATTTACTAAATACGTTACATCCCCTAATGTTTTTGGCCCAAGTGTCACCTTCTTCCCACCATGTTTCAGTTAATAGTGCTATTTGAATGTTTTTTGATTCAAGTAAATACTTGAATTCTTCAGATTTATTGTCTAAGCTTTGTACAGTTGCCAAAAGGCCACTCCAAAACTAGATTTTAATTTCTCTGACTCCTCCCCCTCCTTTTATCCAGTTTAAATTATGCAAATTACTTAGATTTAATGTTTTTGCTAGAACTTTTGCTCCTATACTGTTTAAGTGGAGTCCATCCTCCTTATAGAATGCTTTATCCTTGAAAATGTACATGTGTTCTATTAACCCAATCCCTTCTGATTCACAGAAGTTTCTCATCCAGCTATTTAGGGTAATTATGTCCTTATTTTGATATGAATGGCAACCATATGTGGGCAATATTCCTGACACTGTTATATCCCCCGTTTTCAGTTTAAGACTTTTAACTAATGCTTTATAGATCTCAGACATTCCCTTTAGATCTTTCGTAGAAATATTGTTTGTTCCAACTTGATGCATGACTAATGGATTTTAGTATGTTGCAGGAATCCATCCAATAATGTTTCTTTATCCCTGAGTTTGACCCCCGGAGCATGCTGACCGTTGTCTTCTCTTCTCTTCCCTTGCAAATTAAAGTACCTGTACCTCTACTCGCTGAGTCATCTATTATGATAATATCTTTATCATGTCCCATCTGGTTAGCTGATACACTGCCTGGTTTAAACTGGTCATATTTCTTTGGATTACAAAGTTTGGGATTTGCCCCATCTTGTTTGATTCCCTTCCCATTTGTTCGGCCTGTATTTGATGACCGACATTTGACTCCCTGGGTCTACCTACCTTATTTGTACTATGCGGGTCCCTTATGTTTGTACTATTTGAATGTTAACATTCCTTGTCAATGTCCAGTGGAGTGTATCTATTATGCACATGAACTGGAGCACTACTATAAATCTGTCCTCCCCGATGCTTCCCTTTGTTTTTATGCACAGTGGCCCATTCCTCAATTTTGTGATTTTCAGATGGCAACTTCAAGTTGCCAGTGGCTAGATTTTCTGGACATGTTTCTTTAGACAAGTTATCAATATAATTTTCAAGTATACTTATGTCTGACCTTACTTTCAGCCTCTTGGTCAGCTCTGCAGTGTTTTGTATGAGGGTTTCTATTAGCAGGCAATCATCACAAATGAAACCTTCTATTAGTACTCCCAAAAGGTAAATTGAGCATTTTATACATGTATTTATTTCAATAGTCATATTGTGTGTGCGTGATATGCTATATTGCTAATTACCTTTATACAGGTTTGTTTCCTGTCTCCCTGATGTCCCCAGAGGACATAGCAGACACACATGGTCACACTCTGCACCTCCCCACGTGGCTGCTTTTTTGTGGCCCTGCCAGCTTGTTCTTAGCAGCGGGGCTATTTTTATCTCCCCTGGCATGCTGGAAGTGACTCGGGGTCACAGAGGTGCAACATTCAGCCCCAACACTAGTAAAGTTTATTTTTTAAGGGTGAGAGCCACTCATCCATGACTCTGTCCATTAATGACCACCCTTAGCAGCCGCAAATGTAAGCAATTGCTAAAATAAATGGACCAGTAGTTCATTCAGCTCATTCACAGAAGTACCAGCCCCCCTTCCTACTTCTGGTTTTCGTGGATACTAGGGCTCAAGTGCACTCGTGGAGTGCAGTGTCAGTAAAAAGAACAAGACCTATTTGGTGTTGATTTAAAACATATTTATCATTTACACAGTGGCCCAAGAACTCCTGTTGTATTTGAAGTTGCCTGCCCGGTTTGTAACACTCGCCCATTTGTAGCAGGGCTATTTTTATCTCCCCTGGCATGTTGGAAGTGACTTGGGATCATGGAAGTGCAACAGCCAGTGCCAACACTATTAATGTTTATTTTCTAAGTGCGAGAGCCACTCATCTGTGGCTCTGGTCATTAATGTCACCCTTAGCAGCCACAGATGCAAAAAATTGCTAAACACAAACATAGACTTGGATGGCAGATAAGGACTGCATGGCCCACCTAGTCTACTGGATAAGCGGCAGATCCTAGTTAATCAACAGCCTATGTCTTCCTACCCCCAGAAGAATTGCTTTATGTCTGTCCCATGCATTCTTGAATTCTCCCACTGTTTTTGACTCTGCAGCCTCCTCAGGAAGACCATTCCATATGCCCACCACTCTCTCTGTGAAAAAATACTCCCTCACATTACTCCTGAGCCATCCCCCCATCTTAAAATTGTGTTCCCTTGCTTTTGAACATCTCTTTTTCTGAAAGATGCTGCTGTCTTGGACTTTCTTGATTCCTTGAGGTACTTGAAAGTTTCTATCATGTCCCCCCTCTCATTCCTTTCCTCAAGGGTATACATATTAAGCTCCTTTAGTCTCCTCTTGTATGGCTTCTGTTGCAGACCCTGCACCATTTTAGTTGCCCTCCTCTGGACTATCTGGAGATAGTCCTGTCTATGTCCTTGCAGAGATAGGGTCTCCAGAACTGGATGCCGTACTCCAGATGGGGTCTCACCAACTGTCTGTACAGAGGGATAACAACTTCCTGTTTTCTACTGGTGATGCCTTTCCCTATACATTCCAGTATCCCCTAGCCATCCCTACTGTTTCTCACATTGCTTGCTAACCTTTAGGTCATCTGATATGATTACCCCCTAGTCCTTTTCCATTTTTGTTGTTGTTACTACCTCCCCCACCCATTGTGTACTCTTCCCCTGGGTTTTTGTTTCCCAGGTGCATTACTTTACACTTCTTTGCGTTGAATCCAAGCTGCCATGCTTCTGACCATTCCTTGAAGTCCCTTCTTATCCTTTACACCTCCTTTGTGTATCAACCCTGTTGTAGATCTTTGTGTTGTCTGCAAAGAGGCATACATTTCCTTCCAGTTCCTCTGCAATGTCACCTGTAAAGACATTAAAAAGCACCTGACCCAGTACTGAACCCTGTGGTACCCCACTAGCAACCCCCCCTTCTTCAGAGTGGACTCCATTTACTATTACCTTCTGTGTCCTGTTCAGCCAATGTTTTACCCAGGCTACCACCCTGGGACCCAATTCCAGGCTGGCTAATTTGTTTATTAATTTTTTTTGTGTAGGACTTTGTCAAGTGCCTTGCTAAAGTCTAGGTAGGCCATGTCCACAGCCCCTCCCTTGTCTACTACTTTGGTCACTCAGTCAAACAAATTGATTAGATTCATCTGACATGACCTTCCCACTGTGAATCCATGCTGTCCTGGGTCCTGTACCCCACTGGTGTCTAGGTACTCAACAATTCTTTCCTTCAGAAACAATTCCATCATTTTCCCTACCACTGAGGTCAAGCTTACAGGTCTGTAGTTTCCTCTCTCTGTCTTGCTTCCACTTTTGTGAAGGGGAATCACATCTACCCTGCTCCAGTCCTCAGGTACCACACCATCCTCCCATGATTTGTTGAAAAGGATAGTCAGTGGTGTCACTAGTTTTCCCCTTTATTCTTTTAGAATTTGGGGGTGAATCTCATCAGGCCCCATTGCTTTGTCCACCTGCAGTTTTAAGAGTTCTTTCAGAAGCCTTTCTTCTGTGAAAGGACTGTTCTTGACCCCCCATCCAGAGTGCTTCTATTGATTGGATTAGATACCTCCTCCTCCTCCTCTTCTTTTGTGAATACTGAGCAGAAATATTCATTCAGTATCCCTGCTTTTTCACTCTCCCTTTCTGCCCACCCACTGTCCCCTTTATTCAGCCTCACTACCCCTCCTTTTGTCTTTTTCTGCTCCCTAATATACCTATAAAAGGTTTTATCCTCTTCTTAACCCCCTTCTTAACCGAGTTGGCTATCTTTTCCTCAATTTGGGTCTTTGTTATTCTGACTTCCCTCCCTGTTTCCTTCTGCCTTAACTTGTACAGTTCTGTGTCCAGCTCCTTCTGTGTTTCCTTATATTTCCTAAATGCTATCTTTTTCTCCCTAACCTTCCCCGACACTGCTTTGAGAACTATGGTGTTTTTTCTTTTGTTTTGATTTGTTTATTTGCTTCACACAAAGGCTTGCTGCCTCTGTGATGGCATTTTTGATGTTTCCTCATTGTTGCTCCACTTGCTGTTTGCTAGTGCTTTTCTGAGGCACTCTTCCATTTTGACAAAGTCAGCCCTCCTGAAGTCCAGTACTCTCACTTTAGTATGGCTTGACTCTGCAGCTGAATTTATTGTGAACCACACTGTTTGGTGGTCACTTGTCCCCAGATGGCTACCCACTTCTAGATCTGAGATCCCCTCTCATCCCCATTTGAGAGTACCAGGTCTAAGATTGCTCTCTCCTGAGTTGGTTTCAACACTAGCAGTCTGAGGCATGCTCCCTGTAGGCATTGAGAATGGCCCTGCTCTTGGATATGGCTGCAGCAAAGATGCTTCAGTTAACATCTGGCATATTCAGGTCCCCAATCAACAATATCTCCCTTTTCTCTGCTATCCTAAGGATGCCTTCTGTCATTTTCTTGTCCATTTCCTCCCCCTGAGATGGGGGTCTGTATACTACCCCTGTGCAGAGTGTGGTGCCATTTCCAGTCTCCAAGGTGACCCACAGTGCTTCGTCTCCTCCCTGTTTACCCTTTTGTTCCATTGCTTTGATCCCCTCACTTACATAGAGAGCTACTCCTCCTCCTTTTCTACCCTCCCTGTCTCACCTGTAGATTGTGTTCCCTGGTATGTTGACATCAAAGTCATGGTTCTCTGTGTACCATGTTTCTGTGACTTCCACGGTATCCAGGCATCCCTCTTCCATCAAGGCCACCAGTTCAGGGAGCTTGTTACCTATACTGCGGGCATTAGTACTCATTACCCTACATTTTTTGATGGCCATACCTCTTTTTGCCCCATCTCTGTCCTTACTGCCTTTGTGTTTTTCTCCATTTACACCTCCCTTCTCTCTATTGACGTCTCCACCTTGGTATTTACCTCACTAACTACCCTGATTTTTTTGGGGGGAGTAGGATTTCCCTGCTCCTTTTCAGTGCCCCCCCTTGGCTAGTTTAAATGCTTGCCAATGAAGCATTTAAATCAATCACCTACGATCCTGGTTCCCTTCCTCTACAGATGCAGACCATTGCACCAGTATAGGCCTGCATCCCTCTAGGTGGACCCCCCTTCCCAATGAAGCCAAACCCCTGAGCTCTGCACCAGTTTTTCAACCATTGATTGAATCCCATGATGCAGAGCACTCTAGCTTCACCCATGCCATAGACAGGCAACACCTCCGAGAAGGTTACCATGCATGCTACTTGTCTAAGGCCCCTCCCCAACTCCACAGACTCCTCCACCACTGTTCTGATCCCTTTCCCAGCCAGGTCATTTGTCCCTAAATGGACAATGATATCCAGCTCCCTTCCCCGTGCAGCTGCTCCCATGATCCTGAGGATTCACTCCCTGACTCTCCAAGCCATGGTGCCAGGCAGGCACCTTACCTCACTCTCCCCTCCCTCCCCCAGTTCTACCCTCCTAAAAATGGAGTCCCCCAATGTAAAATAAACTGACTTGTAGTTCTTTCAGCTCATTCACAGAACTACCAGCCCCCTTCCTACTTCCAGTTTTCAAGGATTGAAAGGATCATGAAGTGCAGTGTGCTGATTGAAAACATAAACATTATTTATACAGTTGCCCAGGAACTCCTAAGGAATCTAGAGTTGCCTGCACAGTTTGTAACACTCACCAGCACACAGTAGGGCTATTTTTATCTCTCCTGGTATGCTGGAAGTGACTCGAGGTCATGTAGGTGCAACAGCCAGCCCCAGCATTATTAAAGTTTCTTTTTTAGAGACAAGAGCCACTCATCTGTGACTCAGGCCATTAATGTCACCCTTAGCAGCCACAAATGTAAAACATTGCTAAACTAAATGGACTGGTAGTTTGTTCAGCTCATTCACAGAACTATCAGCCCCCCTTCCTACTGCTGGTTTTCACATATTGTAGGGCTCAAGTGCACTCCTGTAGTGCAGTGTCAGTAAAAAAACAAGACCTACTTGGTCCTGATTTAAAACATAAGTGTAATTTATACAGTGGCCCAGGAACTCCTGTTGTATCTTGAGTTGCCTGCCCAGTTTGTAACACTTGCCTATTCACAGCAGAGTTATTTTTATCTTCCCTGGTGTGCTGAAAGTGACTTGGGGGCATCGAGGTGCAGCAGCCAGCCCCAACACTATTAAAGTTTATTTTTTAAGGGCGAGAGCCACTCGTCCATGACTCTGGCTGTTAATGTCACCCTTACCAGCAACAAATAAAAAAAATTGCTAAAATGAATGGACCGGTAGTTTGTTCAGCTCATTCACAGAACTACCAGCCCTGCTTCCTACTTCCAGTTTTTGCGGATATTAGGGCTCATGTGCACTCATGGAATGCAATGTCATATAAGAAAAACAAGACCTATCTGGTGCTGATTTGAAACATAAATATCATTTACACAGTAGCCCAGGAACTTATACTTTGCTGTGCTGTGTTGCCTGCTCAGTTTGTATCGCAGCCATATGGTACAGAAAATCAACCCTTGTAACACCCTAACATGTCTTGGTCTACAGAGGCAGAGGAGACAGGGATAATGATGGTATGCCATCACCACAGTGACTCCCCAATGGCAAAGACCACCACAATGACAGAAACTGGATAAAATCCACTCGTCACTGTGGTGGTCCGTGTGGCAATCGGGACTGCATCGCTGGGTGTTTGCCCCCCTGGTCCAACTCTGACTTGGAGTTAGAATCCTAGAGACTGGGGGTGTGTGGTGGGCAGAGCCCCCCCAATTATGTGTGCCAACATCCCGTGGCTACAATGCTGACAGTTGGCATTGTAGCTGTCGCAGTAGGGGATGTCAGCGCTAGTGCTGTCAAAGTGCTATTGGTAAACCGATATAGATGTGGTAACCCAACATCGAATGTCCACTCTTTTGTTGCTCTGCTGTCAACCCTAGCTAATAATGAAAAAAATATTTTTGCAATGAATTTCACTTCTTTTTTAGAAAGTGTAATGTAACTGCTATGTGTTACTAATAGTATACATATTTGGTACCACAGGCCCTCTGGACTCTGCATTCCCACTTACACATAATTATGGAGACATATTGCAGCCATTTGGTCCTAAAAATGAATCCTTATAACACCCTGACATGTGTTGGTGTATGGAGGCTGGGGGGGAGGGGTTATAGAGGTGGTAACCCAACATCAAATTGCTACACTTTTGTTGCTCTGCTATCAGCCCTAACAGATGCATTAAAGAAGTTTTTTTTTGCAATGAATTCACTTCTTTTTCAGGGAGTGCAGATTCTTTGGGCCCTGCACACCCTTCATGCTGCCCATTGTTCCCATAATAATGAGTGTATGTGGGAGTGCAGGTGCCCTCTGGGCCCTACGCTCCCACTTACACATAATTATAGAGACAAACTGCAGACATATGGTCCTAAAAAGGGACCATAATAACACTAATTTGACAATATCTCAATAACTGTACAAAATATGAAAAAAATTACATTAGGGTTGTAATCATGAACTGGAAACCTCTATGCATGAGTAATGGTACCAAAAGGGGTACTAAGCTGTGCTTACTAAAAAATCTATATCTCAAACCATTTTCAAGATATAGGCACTAAAAGGTGTTGCATCTGCCACAACATTATCCTATGGGACATGTATCAACTTTGGTATGACATATTGTAACTATGGAGCTGGCCCAGTGGTGCTGAGGGTTGAGGTGCTGGATGCCACACCTTGTGCCATGCCAGTGACCCAGGTTTGGGAATGAGCCCAGGCCATTAGGGGTCAGCAGGGGCAGGAAAAAATCGAGCATCTGGAGGACTGCTCTCCTTTCCTGGGGGAGGGTTGGGGAATGTGTCACTGACTGAGGAGCCCCTGGTGGTGGCTGGCTTCCACCACACCTAGCAGCATGTAAGTAAGTAAGGGAAGTAGCACTGATGGAAGACTTATGCATAGGGGCAGAAGCGCACTCATCATGTGCAGGGCTTCAGTGCATGTTCAGGCTCAGGGGAAACAACAAGTGAAGGAAAAGCCCTTGTGCCACCAGTAGGCAACGGTGGGCCAGGAATCAGTCACCACTCCAAACACCGGAGATTCCAGCCTGCCCCAGATCCTCTCCTCACAGACCTCTGACAGCCCACTAGATTCTCAGAAAGGTCATCAGAAAGGAGTCAGTGGTCCCGCTATGGGAGGCTTAAATTCAGGGGGTTGGTGGTTCAGAGGTGAGCAGGATAGGTCCCTGCCTTCCAGTGAGTAGAGCTTGGGATTTCAGGTGGGAGGGATAAGACTAGGTCGAGAGCCCCACTGGAGAGAGTCTGGTGGACCAGAGTAATAAATAATGTACAAAAGCAAACTACTGTAACTATGTAACCAATCACAGCTTTTACACCAAGCCACCATAACTCACATCTGTATGACACACCCTTTGTACCCTGTGAATTTCAAGCCAAAAATACCTTACCATTTCTTTGCAGTAAACTGGCAAACAGCAACCTTTAAAACTCCCTTTATGTGAGCTGTCAGAATCCCCTCTTCATGAGCTGAATCCCTATTTGTGAGGTGACAAAATCCCTGTTTGTGAGAAATCCTTTTTTGTGAGGTAGGGCTATCTGGTTGGTATTTCATGAAAAGGGATTTTGCCAGCTCGCAAAAAGGAATTTTGACACCTCACAAAGAGGGACTTTAAAATGTAATCCCTTTTCATGAGCAGTCAAAATAATTTTTTGTGAACCAATCCCTTTTAGTGAGCTGTCAAAATTCCTTTTTGTGAGCCAATCCCTTTTCACGAGATAGAGCCATCTGGTCCTCATCTTACAAAAATGGATTTTGACAACTCACGAAAAAGGATCAGCTCACAGAAAGGGATTTTGATAGCTTGTGAAAAGGAATTTTGACACCTTGCAAAGAGGGATTTAAAAAAGTAATCTCTTTTTGCGAGGAGCCACAATCCCTTTTCATGAGCCAATCCCTTTACACAAGATAGGGCCATCTTGTTCTCATCTCATGAAAATGGATTTTGAGAGCTCACAAAAAGGGATTGGAAGCGAGTCATGAAAAGGGATTTCTAAATTTACAAATGAGCAATTTGTGACTATAGTAAAGTAAACCAAAGGCATAGGTTTGTAGATAATGGCCACCTGAACAAAACATTTGCTTTGTTTACTTCAGAATACATCTGTAACTAAAGTTATAACATTTTGTATTTGAGGAAAAATGAAAGCAAGATGGCAGCTCGTGAAAATGCAATTTGTTTCTCACAAAGAGGGATTTTAAAAATCCCTCTTCATGAGCTGTCAAGACCTTTTATCTTGAGCCCTAAATCTCCCTTTTCGTAGTGTGAACCTATCCCAAAGATGGAACTGAACTGCTCAGAATCCAAAATTTCAAAATTTAATAACTTTGGAACAGAATTATATGTTTTTACCAACCTAACACTTGATTCTTCCTTCGGACAACCTCTTTCTACCCTGAAAATGTCAGGCCAAAATTCCAAATGGCGTGTATGCAGCGTGGTCTAAAAAAATTACCCTGACATTTGCCAAAAAAGGTGAAAAGTGCATTTTTTTGGTGATTTACTGCACAAAAACTACAAATCAAATTGAAACACAAATTGGCAACTCAAAAGATCTACCATCTGAGACTGTGTATTTCAAATTTCATGCAAATATGTTGAATGGTTTCAAAAGTATTAACTCACAAAATCTGGGGTTTAACATTAAACTGCCTACTCAACTCCTAACTATAGAGGTGCACCACACACACACACATATATATATATATATATATATATATATATATATATATATATATATATATATATATATATATGTGTGTGTATATATAGTATATATATATACACACGCACACATATATATATATATATATATATGTAACTCTTGGCACTTGCGTTTGCATTGCTGTTACTGGTACTGTGTGACAAGACATCATGTGGTGGGAGCATGGGGCCCGCTCCTGCCACCGCATTTTGTTCACTATTTATCGTATTCATTCTCAAAAAGAAGGTATGGGGCAGGGGCATTGTTTGCTAAGGCCATGCAACTCCTAAGTGTGGTAACTTGTGTGCATACTGATGAGTCCTGGTAGGACAAAACATGTGTCTATGTCTTCTGTTAGCACCCTTTGCAAACTGTGTGAGAGGCCTTTTGGCACCATGCAATTCTGCTTAAAGTTGGACCAGCATAACATTCTGTGGTGATTTGCATATGCAGTCCATGATGCTTTGCATTGTGTGGGCATGTGTGATTTTGTATTTTCTTGAAACTTGGCTTCCCAGCCAAATGCCCTTTGGGGTAACCCTTGCCTCAGTGTTTACAAGACAGAGGTTCTTTGTCTTTATATATATATATATATATATATATATATATAAAAAACAGGCAAAACACTCCATTTAATATATCAGTTAGGTTGTTCCACAGCGACAAAGCGTGAGAATTTGGTGTTAGGGTTGAAAACCCTAACTCCGCATTCACCCCCACCCCCCAGCACCACACACACACACATATGCAAGTAGGGGGAGGACCAAGGCAACATGACCAATCAAAGACAACCAGCAGCAGGTGACAGAAATAAAATAGAACTGTGTAAATATACTACAAGACATCCCCACCACCCCAGACCAGGCACTGCATGCTCATTGGAGATCCACAGCAAAACTGGGGTCATGTACACCAACAGTACATAACCCTGATTGCAGGTGCACACAAGTTACCACACTTAGGAGTTGCATGACCTTAGCAAGCAATGCCCCTGCCCCATCCCTTCTTTTTGAGAATGAATACGATAAATAGTGAACAGAATGCGGTGGCGGGAGCGGGCCCCATGCTCCCACCACATTATGTCTTGTCACACAGTAACAGGAATAGCAATGCAAATGCAAGTGCCAAGAGTTACACACATGGTAACGCAAACATAAATGGTAAAGCAAACGTTAATAGAAAAGCAAGTGCAAAGTGACGCCGAAGCGAACAGTGAGAGAAACAGAGACTCAAACACATACGGAAACACAACTGGTAAAGTGCACAGTGATGGCACTGGTATTTGAAATGCAAATGTTAAGTGTTACAGCCAAAAGAAGACCAAAGAGAACAGAAACCGAAACGCAAATGCATGCATGCACATAAATGCAAACCGTAATGTGCACGTGCATGGTACTGCAATCGTAAATGCAAATGGCAAAGTTAACATGAAGAATAATGCTAAAGGAAACAGAAACAGAAATGGGAACAGAAGCGCTTATGGAAAAGCAAACCATAATGCGCATGGGCACGGTACCGAAATTGTAAAGGCAAGTGGTAAAGTTAACATGAAAAGTAATGCCAAAGGAAACAGAAACAGAAACAGGAACGCAAGCATGTACAGAAATGCAAACTGTAATGCACACGGGCATGTTACCGCAATTGTAAATGTGAATGGTAATGGTGACAGCAACAATAACGGCAAAGTAAAAAGAAATACAAAAAGGAAATGCAAGTGCATATGGAAATGCAAACCATGATGTGCCTGGTCACAGCACGGCAACTGGAAGCACAAACAGTAACTTTAACAGCAGAAAGGATGTCAAAGGAAAGAGAAATGGAAATGAGAATGCAAACGAGAATGCAAATGTAATGCACACGGTGGTGTACACGGGAACAGCAACGCAAACAGGAATGAAAACACAAGTGGTAACGTTAAATGTAACAGTACTGTAAGCACATACCCTATTTTTGCCCAACAGCTGCATAGAGAAACACAGTGTGTACAAAGAATGTATGCATAATAGTGGGCCTCAGAGCAGAAAATGAGCTGTTGGAAGACTAAATTGCTTATATCTCAGGAACCGTATGACGTAGAAAAAAAAAATTTCCATGATTCATGATTTTGCTGCCTGCATTTTGCTGAATGTGATGAAAAATCCATATTTCACACCGCTTTCGAGATATGAGCCCCAAAAGGCGCGGCGGATGCCACCATTAGTCTATGGGAAAAAAATTTCAACTTTGGAGTACTGTAATTTGACAGCTGTGCAATATTTTTTTCACCAAACCACCAAAAAGGACATCTGTGAGATGTTGGCTGCCTTCCCTCCAAATTTCAGCTCAAATGACCAAACCATTCTTTTGCAACAGGGTGGCTAAGAATTCCTGTAATTTTGGCCAAGTCTGAAAAAGTAGTGTCGCAATTTGCGTCAAGTTTCACAAAATTTTGCGAAAGTGTCGTGAGTGCGACACTACTGTTTCCAGAAATTTTAAACACATATTTCTGGGGTGTTTTACCCCAAAATAAAGACATGGTTAGCATCCTCAGGGTCCGAATAGGTGAACACAAAAATAATTGTGTCCCTAGAGGGTCCCAAATTTAAATGCCAAGCATGTTTCTGATCATCAACTGAAAGCAAAATGGTGGATTTTGCGACACTACTAGGGCCATTTGCAACACTAAAAAGTGCATTTGCGAAAGTGTTGAATATTTTGCTAACTTTTCCCATTGACTTATAATGGGAACTTGTTTTTTGAATAACATTTGAACCGTTCAATATTTTTTTCACAAAATCTTCCAAAAGACACACTTTGGACCTGTACACATGTTTTCTGAAGTTTTCAGACCAGTAGTTGAGAGCAAAGAAATCGCAAAAAAAGCATAACTGTGCAATTGGTTGTCACTTAATAACTCCACAGCTGTATATCTGACTGGTTCAAAACTTGGCAGATCCCATGATCTACCATGCCCAATTATGCATACCAAATTTCAGGTAAATCCATTTAACAGTGGCAAAGATATTAAGGTGCAAACTTTGACCCTTTAACCTTAAAAGTGCTACTCAACCCTAACTATGGTAGCACTACCGTGCTACCATAATATATAGATATAGATATAGATAGATATACATATTATATATATCTATATATATATATATATTCATATACATATATATATATATATAGTATATATATCAGACGAAGCACACTGATGAGTCCTGGTAGGACGAAACACGTGCCTGTGTCTTCTGTTGGCAACCTTTGCAAACTTTGTGAGAGGCCTTTCAGCACCATGCATTTCTGCTTAAAGCTGAACCAGCCTAATATTCTGTGGTGATTTGCATATGCAGCCCATGATGCTTTGCGTTATGGGGGCATGTGTGATTTTGCATTATATATACACATATGTATATACTTATATATATATATATGATACATGATGGGCAGGATTGTGATATGGAAAATATTCTCATTCCTGCAGAGTGAGGTCTGGATTCTAATGAGTGCTGAAGGCCACTGTGTGCATCTGTTCATAATAGTGAAGTAACATTAGAAGGTATTAACACACACTAAAGGGTGGTGTAAATGCTGTCTCATATTATCTGGTCATAACCACATAGGCATCTTGGTTGTTAATCTGTTGAAGTGCGTGTTTGCTCATGTCAAGCACTGCCCACAATGGCATACACAGTTCATGCAGTGACCATCTCACATGCTTGTACATGATGTGGGTGTATGAACCCAAGACACTGGGATGGCAGCAGAAGTGATATAGTTGATGAAGCATGATGATGGATGCCTGTTGTGGTATGTTTACAAAGTTTTATGTTATTTCTGTTGCCTTATGGTGTCTCTTTGTGATTGGTTGCCTTGCATTGTGCTGCCCCCCCAGTTGTATGTGTGTTCTGTTTGTGTGTGTATATATGAGGTTGTGGGGAGAAAAATTCAGAGTTAGGGTTGAAAACTCTAATGTTCAATTTCCTTACTTTTGTCACTGTAGTAACAACCCATGTATTAACGATTTTTTGCAAAGAATTTCCCTCCTTTTTTGACATTGTAATAAAGTTAGCAAATACACAGCTGCCAAAGTAGTATTTTTTTCAGTGAGAACATAAGACATGTACAATGGCATTCTACCATGCCCCACACATGTGCTATTTAATAGACATAGAAACCTTAGTTTTGTACCTCGAAGTGTACCTTCTAGAGACATAGGTATGTACTTACAGTGTCAGTACACTGATTTATACATATTTTCAAAGGCGAATCATATCACATTGACATACAGTTTCAAGAAACACCACAAACACAGTAAATAAGTTATGAAAATTATTTAAACAGTCAGTGCCAATTCTGTTGTAAATGAGGACAAATTGTGGAACTCACTCAGTTTCACACAACTGCTGTATAAATGGCATCACAGAAGTACAGAAAGACAGACCAAAGTCATATGAGGCTGAGCAAGTAAATCTTCCTGGAGTGGGCAAAAATCAAATCATTAAACAATTATAAACAGCTATGGGCCCCAAAACAGCACATTATAAAATTGCTGCAGTGGTGCAATACTATGTTACAATATTTTAACACTATGTGCATCTGGAAAAATTCCCACCCGACCCCTAAATAAAGGTGATCAGAAACTCATCAGGAACATACCCTGGACTGATATTGAGTAGAGTGTGTGATTCACAATACTAGTCCATCAACAGCAACAAACAAATAACTCAGTACACACAATGAAGAATTAAGAAACAGTTACATCATTGTAACAGTAGTAACGCAAGGATAAAATTCAACAAGTGAAATTATTAATCTTGTAAGTTACACTGTTGTATAGTAAATCTTAATAAGAGAATCTAAGTAATGAAATACTGATAACTCATGCAGTAATACAACTGTTACCTAGTGACTAAGGACCAGATATTCAAAGCATCGCACATAGTGCAAATCTGTAGTGCTGGAATAGTGCTGGATTTGTGCGAGGCTGCAAGATTCAAAAGCCTTATTAGTGCACTGTGTAGTAACAGAGACGCTAACAGATAATAGTATGCAGGGGCGGGGATAGGAAAGTGCCCAGGAATGCTGCAGCGTGACATATTCAAAAGGATAGCTCAGCACTACAGGCATTAGCGTGACCTGTAGCATGGCGCTAAATACCGATGAGAAAAGTCTGGCAGTAATGTGGTGGTGCCCCCCACCCGCATGATTCCCAACCCTCGGTAGCCCCCTAAATCAAAGAAGGACCTGGTGGTCTAGTGGTCCCCCCATCCCCTGCATGAATTCTGACCCCATAATATATTTAGTAAATACTGTACGTTTTCCCTGGTAGTCTAGTGATCCCCCCACTCCCCAGCATGAATCCTGACCCTGTAAAACAGTAGGAAATCAATTTTCCCTGGTAGTCTAGTGGTTCCCACACCCCACTGCATGAATCCCAACCCAGTAAAACTTTAAGAAACTGATTTTTCCTTGGTAGTCTAGTGGTCCCCCCCACTCCTCAGCATGAATCCTGACCCCATAAAACATTGGGAAATCAGTTTTCCTTGGTAGTCTAGTGGTCCCCCCACTCCCCAGCATGAATCCCGACCCCGTGAAACATTAAGACAATACTTTTTCCGTGGTAGTCTATTGGTCTACCCACCCAGCAGTGACGCCCCTGCACATCAATATAGTATCCTATGACTATTGCTGGTGACCTGCTCAGACCTTCTTTCACAACCACAGCTGGCCACCGACTGAGGTAAGAATGAGTGCTACTTCATTGCAGTAGAGCTCATTCGTACCTCAGTCGGCAGGTGGCCGTGGTGGTGAGAGGAGGGCTGAGCCAGTCGCTGGCTCTATTCGTGGGATACTATTTTGATGAGTGGGGTGTCATTGCCGGGTGGGGGAACCACTAGACTACCTGGAAAAAATGATTTCCTAATGTTTTACGGGGTCGGGATTCCTGCTGGGGAGTGGGGGGGACCACTAGACTACCAGGGAAAATGTTTTTCCTAAAGTTTTATGGGGTCGGATTCATGCTTGAGAGTGGGGGGACCACTAGACTACCAGGGAAAAATCATTTGCTTAATGTTGTATGGGGTCGAGATTCCTGCAGGGGGTTGGAGGGACCACTAGACTACCAGGGAAAAATTATTTCCTAATGTTTTATGGGGGTCAGGATTCATGCTGGGGAGTGGGGGGACCACTAGGCTACCAGGGAAAAATTATTTTCTTACTGTTTTACAGGGTCTGGATTTCTGCAGGGTGGTGGGGGGACCACTTAACTACCAAGGAATACTTATTTTCTCAATATTTTAACAGGTCAGGATTCATGCGGAGGGGTGGGGGTACCACTGGACTACCAGGGAATATTATGTTTAATTATGTGGAATGGGGGTGGGGATTCATTCGGAGGGATCCATACATCCAACTGTCTCTGATGTTCTGGGACATCCCTGAATTTGCCTCACATTTGTCCTCTGTCCCTCGTGTAATGTGTGTTGTTATGACTGAACAGTGGAGATTGTTAGCATAACATAATGTCAAACATTGAATTACAAACTGTATAGTCTTCAGACAATACATCTTATTCTGAACCCTTATTCTATCATCTTTCTGGGTGAATATTAACACTTTGTGAGATATGTCCCTGATGTGGGGTCTTTGTCCCTGAAGTGGGGTCTTTGTCCCTGTTCTTGTAAACCCTGTCCCTGATTCAGGAGACATGGGGCTGGAAGGTCTGTATGCACCAACTGTGTTCCTGCTGCTTCCAGCCTATCCTTCCATTCCGACCAACACGGGATGCTGTGGGCATGCCTTGGCCTGCAGCATCTAGCCTGTACTTCCATTCTGACTAAAAGGTGGAGCTGTGTGCATCATGCAGTAGCACCGGGCAAACTGCATGGTAATGTATGCTAAGTAGCACATAAAGAGATGCAAATGTGCCTGTTTGCCCATTGATTACCTAAGTAGGCTCATTTGCATGGGAGCTTTGAATATAGCTCCCATTTGCCCCAGGCTAACCAGTTTGCACTGGGCTAATGTGTTAGCACTGTGCAATCAGGTTAGCCCCGGGCAAACTTCACTTCAGAATAGCACAGTTCTGCAGTGTGTGGCTGACATTTTTGTTTGTAGTAGATGTGAGACATCTCTGTGCAATCACACACAATGTTCTCCACCTGCAACACTGGCTTGCTACAGAGTCTAATGAGCTGCAGTTGCAGTTTGTACTTCCCTGTTGCTATATTCAGTACTGTCTTATTCCTGGGCTATTTTTGCCCTGCACTCCCAGACTGGTTTGCCTGGCTTCCTTTGCATGCTATATTCAGCAGGATTCTGGGCTATTCCTTTTGAATATAGCTTGCTTTTTGCTCCGGGCTAAGTTTGCCAACTGGGCAGTGCTAATTTAGCCCTGGGGCAAAGTTTTGAATATCTGGCCCTAAGTATTTTAAATAATGATTTTTTTTGGTAAACCATTAAATTCATAACAGTCATAAGCTGGCTATGTAAAAGTAAATGACTGTTAATCATAAGTGTATACAACTGAAAATCAGAGTCATGTACAATTCTATAATATATTAACAAGTTCTAGAAACTTTTGAAGTACAGTTGCCTCTCTAAAAAAATAATTTGAGTTAATATATATATAGATAATAGTTTAATGTTTTACAACATTTTAACATACAAATAATATTAACATTAAGTATTCTGCTACACGTCTACATAATTTACAGTGTACTGTTCAAATAAGTAGTACAAAGTTGGCAGAAAGCATATTACTCAGAGTGATTGCTATGTAGGTACCAGTGAGACACATCAGGTGCACATAAAATATTAGTGATAGTTTATTTTTATTTTATTTATTTAATAAATCAGAAAGACCTTAGAGCCAAGGGCTCTTTTACAGAGGTTCCACGTCAAGTCACAAGAATAGTAAATTACAATGGTTTCAGTAAGTAGTACAGCATGAGGAAAGTACTGACATAAACAAATGAACATTATGGCAAGATAAATATTGCGTCAAGTGCAGCCAGTGGCCTTGTCAGAAGAGGGGTGAAAGGGCTTACAAGGAGAGAAAGTATAGGGGGTGAATTGGGGAATGGAAGGAGCAAAATAAGAGCAAGGAGGGAGATTCCAGAATAAAGCTTAAGCAGGAAAGACCCATGGGGTGGGGAGTAGAGGGAGAGAACAAGGTGAGGAAACAGAGGAGGGGGGGAGTGGGAGTGGAGGGGTAAATGAAAGGGGACGCGGTAGGATGAAAAGAGGGCAGGAATGGGAAAGGGATAAGGGAGGAAGTGCTGTGAGTGGAATAGTGCAGCAACAGGACAGGGCTGTACAGGGGCAAATGGTAAAAGAGGGAGGTCCCAGTGCATTTAGCTGTCAGCAGAGATTAGATATAACAGTCACAAGATGCTCTGGAAACTAGGAATTGACACAGCTTCTGCTTAAATGATCCCAAGGTTGCAATCATCGCAATCTCAGGAGGAAGATAATTAAATAAATTAGCAGCTCTAACTGCAATTAATTGCTATTGGAGCAAGGTTTGACAGAGAAGGACAGTAAAAGTTTGGATTACAGAACTTGGTGTGCTCCGAGTGCCCCGGAAGGGACTGAAAAGCTGAAGGGAACCTGGTGGTAGGAGACCAAGATCTGCCTTCTTAGCCAGAAGGCAGGCTTGATATGCAATGTCAGCCTGGAGTTGAAGCCAGTTTGCTTGTTTGTAAAGGTCGCAAGTGTGAGTATGATACGCTGCACCAGTTAATAGATGGCATGCCTTATTTAGAGCTGTGGTGAGCTGACGTAAGGTTGTGACTGTGGCAGAACCATAAATGACCAAACCATAGTCAATAATAGATTCAATTGAACTATGGATAGCCAATCTGAGGGCTTTGGTAGAAGGCCTAGGTGAATGTTAACTGCCTTGGCAACTTTCTCAACATGGTTGGAGTAGGACAGCGTACTATCCAGAGTAACTCCTAGGTATTTAAAACAGCGAGTCTAATCAAGGATAACACCTGCACTGCTTTCAATCACCAATTGTTTGGCTTTGTGCTTGCTGTGGGTACCATGAAAGAGCATGACCTTAGTTGTTTTGCAATTAAGCAGCAACTTATGAGAGATGAACCAGGACTCGGCTTCAGTAAAACATTTCTGAAGTTGGGTCTGAAGGAGGGTAGGGTCAGCAGTCTTTGAGAAAATGACGGCATCATCCACATAGAGGAGTACTGGTTCAGAACAGGATGCTGCAAGATTATTGAGGAAGATGCTAAATAAAAGGGGTACCAGTATTGATCTTTGAGGAATCCCAGAGCAGACATGCAGTTTAGCTACATACTATGGTTATACAGCATTGTACAACAGTACATGTGGATAACCATACACAAGCAAAGTGTCATTTTTTTGCACAATCTCTAATCTTGCATAACAAGTAAGATTTATGAGACATATGTAGTGCAGTATGACCCCAGAACATTGGAACACAGAAGACTGTAGCTACATCTGTCTTTGCATGTGAGGTGCACAGTATTGCCATGCAATGACATGACACATATCAAACCATAGTCTACGTAACATGGTGCAGCAGTGCATAAATAAACTGATCAGCACAGCACAATGGCATGGTGCTACAGTATCAATACACAGGTAATACACGTGATCCACAGAGAAATCAATAGTTGCTGAATGTGATCAATCACACAGCCAGCACCAATTAAGGCCTGCTTACTTGGTATTATTACTTGGTATGAAAGAACAGAAGAAGGCCAGAGCCCATCAAGACTGTTCCCCACATTATGTCGGACATTACTTATCTATTATCCCTCAACCAAACATCTAATTTGTTTTTAAAGACAGTGGCACTAGTTGCCTCTACCAATTCTTGTGGCAAGGTGTTCCATACAATGGATGCTCTTATAGGAAAAAAGTTTCCCCTTTTGCTGGTTTTATAAGATTTTACTTCAAGCTGTTTATTATGCAGTCTCGGAACATGTCTCCTTTTGGAGAGTGTTAGACCACATTTTTCCATTAGATCTGGTGAATTTATTAAATTAAAAACCATAAGCATATCACCTCTTAATCTTCTAGTTTAAGAGAGAAGAGACCAGTAGCTTTTAATATGTTCTGATAATCCAAGTTTGTTAATCTTGGAATCATTCTAGTTACTCTCCTTTGAACCTATTCAAGAATTGCTATGTCTTTTTTTGGTTTAGATTCCAGAAAGCGGAGCTATAGTCTGATCTGGTCTAATGTATGGCCTATACAATGGAATAAGGCATTGTTCAGTGTGATTAACAAAAGTGCGTTTTATTTGCCTCAAAAGTCTGTTGGTCATGCAAGCAGTTCTAACACAGTGATCATTTGTTGTAAGTTTATTATTAACATATATCCCTAAATCTTTTTCACAATTTGATGAGTGAAGTGGTAGTCCGTTTATATGATATATCGTTTTTGCAGTACTAAACATTGGTCTTGATTAAACTGCATATGATTTTCATTTGCCCAAAGTGTTAATTTTTTTCAAATCCTTCTTTAATGCAGAAATATTTTCTTGATTATTAACCTTGCCCCCCAATTTAGTATCATCTGCAAATTTAACTATGAAATTATTTGACCCTGTTTGTAAATCACTAATAAAGAGGTTAAACAATGTTGGTCCCAAGACCGACCCCTGTGCTATACCACTTGTCACACTACCCGAATCAGACAAGATATCATTAATTCTGACTCTCTGAGAATGATTTGTCAACCAGTTTAAAGTCCAGTTGACAATATCAGGTGACAAACCTAGATTGGTGCATTTTAGTAGTGAGTTTTTCATGTGAGACTTTATCGAAAGCTCTACTAAAGTCCAAAAGAATTACATCAATAGGGATACCCACATCTAGTAGAGTACTTATATTATTGTAAAAAGATATCAGATCAGTGGTGCAGGAATATTTGGGAGTAAACCCATGCTGATTTGAATCATAAATTCCTAATTTTTTACAATCTTGATCTATTAGAGACTTCATTACTCGTTCCATTAATTTACCAGCCACTGAGGTCAGGCTAATTGGATGATAATTTTGCACAGAACCTCTATTGCCTTTTTTAAATATGAGAGTAACTATTGCTGAACGCCAATCATTTGGTGCAATGCTTTCTTGTAAGGATTTATTGAAAATAATTGACAAAGGTATAGAAATATTTAGAGGTTTTGATCAGAAACCATGGATGAATACCATCTTGGCCCGGACTAATATTTTTGTTTAATTTTTTGATAGCCTGTATAATGTCAGTTGGATAGAACCTATGATAATCTACGTGGTGAACTTTAAATGTACTAATAGGTGATTTTTGAGAGAAGACAGAACAAAAGTACTTATTAAAGAGATTCAAGGTTTCTATATCAGATAGAGAAGAGCCATTGGTTATAATGGGACCAATGATCTTTGATATACCTTTTTTACTATTTATATAGGAGAAAAGAGATTTGTGACAGTCTTTTGTGTGAACTAGTTTAAATTCTAGCTTATTTTTTGCCAATTTAATAGAATTTTTCAAGTTTTTCACAGATAGTCAGTATTTATGTAATAGAGTAGTTTTAAATGGAACAGAACTATTCTTAAGTTTCCTAAAAAGTTAAATTTTTATTTTAATCCGATTTTTAATTGTCTTGTTGAACCAAGGGGGGAATTTTACTTTATTATTAAATTTCCTCTTAGATGGAATAAAGGTATTTTCTAAATAATGTTCAATGTTTTTAAAAAAGTCCCAAGCTTGTTGTGTTGTACAATTAAGAAGATTAGATTCCCAGTTTATGTTTTGTAAGTATTCATTGATTTTACAAAAATTTGCTCTGTTATAATTTTTTGTATAGCATAACTTCCTTTGTGTAGTTTTAAACTGTTGAATTTCAAAAATGAATAGATGAATGATCATTGGTCCCAAGTGGATCCCAAATTTGTAAACTGCTAATTTGTTGCTCTATGTTAGTAAATAATAGATCCAAAATATTAGGACCTTGAGTGGGTTCAGTAACAAGTTGTTGTAATCCAGTACTAACTATCACATCTATTAGTCCTTTCTCGGCATAGGACTGTCCTGAGAATCAGTCCCAGTTAATATGAGGGAGGCTAAAGTCACCAAATATTATAGTATCTTGAGATTCTGAAAAATTTGTAATTTCCTTTAACATATCAGTTGTGTAATCTGAATTTGCAGATGGAGGTCGATAGATGTTATCAATAGTTATATAGGACTGCTCCTTCAATAATATTTTAGCCCATATGCTTTCCAAAGGAAAGGGAGAACACACTTCAAAAGAAGGAATATAATTTCGTATGTACATACAAACTCCACCACCTTGCTTATCTAATCTGTTTTTATGATACAACTTATAACCTGGAATTTCTCTGGACCAAGTTGAGGATGCGTCCCACCAAGTTTCAATTCCTCCCACCACACCTATATTTAAAGTTTTACATTTGGCTTTGAGTTCTGCTAATTTGAGTTGGTTTAAAGATCTTGCATTCAAAGCTAGGAATTTACATTTAGTTGTAATAATATTTTGGTAA
Source organism: Neoceratodus forsteri (assembly GCA_016271365.2). Taxonomy (NCBI): domain Eukaryota; kingdom Metazoa; phylum Chordata; order Ceratodontiformes; family Ceratodontidae; genus Neoceratodus; species Neoceratodus forsteri. The sequence continues at coordinate 69,243,468 of CM028133.1, forward strand.
GTATTCAGAGACTTGGGAATAGATCCATTCTCCCCCAATATTTTTAGTTTAAACAATGATTTATGATTTTAGTGATACTTTTCCCCATAAGTGTACTATCCCTAGAACTGAGACATAAACCATCCCAGCAAAACAAGGAAGAATGATCTGAAAATGATTCCCAGTAGTTAATACAGGGTATATCCTGCTTAAAACACTACTTTCTCTGTGTCATGGTCGATGTTGCTTTCGGGACAGGTAGAATTTCAGATATACATACACAGCATCCCCTATCAAGTAACAGGTTACACAATGCCACATAGTCCTGTTGTAACTAATTTAATGGGGTGTTGTTTATATCATTAACACCAGCATGTATGATAACCAGTGGATTTTCCCCCACATTTTGTAAAATTGTAGGCATCATGGAGGTAATGTCAGATACCCTGGCCCCACGGAAGCTAGAACAAGTGCGTTTGCTCTTGTCACTATTGCATACCGCACTGTCAATGTGCTTAATGATTGAATCTCCCAGGACTAACACTTGTTTTGAGACAGTAGGGGTTCAAGAATCAGAAACAGGTGATTGTTTAACACACTCTGGAGTGATTAACTTAATAGGTGTTGATTTGGTAGCTTGAGACTTACTAGGACAAGTATTCATGGGCATTAACTCCTGATTGAAAAGTGTTTTTGAACCATTATTATTAACAGAGGGTGATGCACAGGATAAATCATGTAGCACTTCATTATTTGATACAGTCAATTGCTCAAACCTATTACGAGTTTCAATAGGGGCACTATTGTGTATTTGACCTCCCCTCCTTTTTTTAAGAGGCTTTGTGACAATGGTCCAGTCATCATTATCATGAGAAGAGGGCAGATAATCATCCACCTTATAAGAGGGGAAAGAGGCAACAGGTATACTAGTACTAGTCATTACAATTGTCTCCTCATCAGGAGGCATAGAAATGCTACCTAAATGTGAAGGAAATTGTTCATTAGAGTGAAGTTGTTCATCCATAAGATTAATGTAACTTTCCAATTCTCTAATATCAGTAGAAACTGGTTTAATATTAAGCAGAAACTCTATCTGCTTCAAGAGTAGTAATCAGATGACAATTAGCACATACATACTCGCTTCGATACTTTCCCTCACTATACATCAAACATTGCATACACTTACTAAGTTTTTCCATTATTAAAGGTGTATATTTGATGCCAAGATCACAGCAACAAATATTTTAACTGTAGCCATCATAAATACCTACCTCTACATACACAATCTCTGCAATATTTCATAAACATATATGAAACTAGCTACACATGCCCACCAAAGTTTGCATGAAACAGTCTATGGACTGCAACTCTGTATGAAACAGAAATGCAAAATATTACCATGCTCTATTCTTCAACCACGTGAAGCTCATTGTAATTTTTAAGATACAGGACAAAAGCATCTTTTAGAGTTTGAGGCAATATCTGTTTAAAAGTGCTCATGTAGCCATTGCATTCCATCCATCCATTGTTGTACCTCAGCCATGTAACATAATGGCATGAATGGACAGGCAGTCCATGATGGAATGTAATAGTCTGAGTATCAAAACATGCTCAGATGAATTGTACTCTTTCAGCTACAAAATCTGTGATCGGTGTATCAGCTCTTAGTCCATGTGCATCAAACCTTTGCAAGACTAAAAGCAGATACTTAGAAGAGGTCCTAAGTTATATGGACTGAACACACTCTCCTCCACACTGGGTACACCTCCAGCCACACTCTGCATTCTTCAGCAGTTGTCTGAATTTAATGGAATGAACCTGTGGAACATACAATGAAATCCTCAGCATGTTTTCTGTGACTTATTTTTGTGAATGTCAACAAGACAGGCAACTATACTTTGTGACATAAGTAACAGTAAAGTACTGTCGCATTGGAATGCTATCTGATTCTAAGCTGTTTATGACTGCCATCATAAACTCAGTCACAGCTTATTCAGTGTTGTTGGAGAATGCTTGATGCCCTTGATATCCACCCAAGACAATATGTAAGGGTGTCAGAGTCTGTATGCTATTGTCATGCTTTTCACTATCATTGATAACCTCCTTTAGTGACTGAGACAATGGTGTGTCACAAGAATTTATTTTATTTATTTATTGAATTTTGTTGATCCGGTAGGCCCACTGAGACTAGAAGTTCCTTTTTCAGGGGCGACCAGGGGGATACAGATGGTAACCAACTGAAACTGAAGCAGATTAAGTTGTTGGTGGTATTTGTAGTGAAGAAGACACAAGAAGACTTGATAGTGCTCACAAAGTGAGACATATGCAGAAATGCTTGAATTGCAGAGTTAGCATAATAGTTCACTCCAGTGCTGTTGTCAAAAGCAGGCACAACGGCCATGCCAAGCATCTTCTTACATGGTTTAGAGGTACATTGTTGTTGAGATTTAGAAGCATTCTTTGTGCTGCCTACATTCAATCTTGGTCTGTCTGTCTGGTACCTCTTTTTAATGCCAGAAGTTGTCACTGTAACATCACACCGTGGCCCATGCATAGGCAGTGGTATGAGAAGCAACTGTGGCTGGTACAGGGTACGTAGTCTGTTCTACTCAGCAACACACTGTCAGTAAGTACCTTGTGTGGTGTCATACTAATGTTATGCAAGCCAGGCAAAGTATATACCCATGAAAGTGCAGCATAGCTCATGCCATCCTTGCAGATGCCAGTGCCTATGTCAACCTCTGATGGGTCCAAACTAAGGCCTTGTGACTTGTGGATGGACACCGCATATGCAACACACATAGGAAACTGTCTCCTCATCACATGTATGTCTTTCATGAGCTGAGATTTAACAGTAGTCCTAGAAAAGGGTAAGGACTGCTCAATGTTGTCAAACTTGACCACAAGAGCATCAATGAATGTCTTTTGGACATTGAACTGAAAGTCAACTGTACAGTGTGTCCCATTGCATCATTGACCATGCAACGTTCTTCATCAAGGTTACAACGTAGCATGATACGTGCATTCATGCACATAGTTAGAACTGCTTCTAATCTCGCTGTACGAGACACATCTGACTTTAACTCAGACAACCATTCTGTCAGCTTTGCTACTAGATTTCGACTCAAGACTGCACCATTGACACTGTCAATAGCATTCGGAGTAATGATCTCTTGGCCCTGTCTCTGCAACATAATGCTGTTGAATTCAGCACACTGCTTCAATCAAGGCATGAGATACATGATTCGAACAGATTCTGAGTAACACTAGTAAAGACATCACACGCTGCTGTGAGGGAATTGCACTCAGTGCTGCTACATCGTGTTCTCAACAGAGAAATATTCTGCTCTGACAATGAGCCAATTCGAGCCTGATCCAAAAGTATGTTGTACCCAAGATCACGGCTCTGTCGCATATTTCATATAGCTCAATGTAAGTAAACAGCTCCCAAAGATTGATTCATCCAATGCACTCAATGTTTGTTTTTTTTGCTTCCTTCACAGTCAGTGTTCTCAAACCATGCTCTCCATTAACAGGTGTAGGTGGTAGGAGGTCATCAAACACAACAACATTCTTACCACCAATCAGCTGACCATCACCACTCCCAAGTACCTCTTGGAGATGAAGATGTATACATGCCAGTATGACATTTTATACCATACTAGTCTCATCAATAACGAGTATTTTCATCTTGACAAACATTGGCCGCAGCTCAGATGCCATCTCACGGAAAAGTTTATGGTGCTCTCCTGCTTTGCCATGCTCTACAGGTAACATGAATAGCCTGTGTAGAGTCACACTGCCAATGTTGTATGCTGCCAAACCAGTTGGAGCAGTCACAGCCACAAACATCACTTCTCCTGTATGCCTCCTTGTCTCTGCTGTGATAGCTTCGATAACAAAACTCTTTCCTGTTCCAGCAGAACCACTGACAAAGAGTAACACAGGCTCATAGTTTGCACATGTGCATTGTTTCCTTTCATGACGAATACCATGTCTGACCAATTCACTGACAGCATCATAGGCAGCATATTGTTGCATATTTAGCTGATCAACCAGTACACTCAGATCCTCTGCAACATGAGAAGAATGCTGCATAGCACTTGCAACTTTATTCATGAGAACCACAGGATCATTCACTGGCAGTGGAGCACCTAGAGTATCCTCTCCCTCAGGATCCATGTTTTCCTGAGAATTTCCTGGCATATCTACCTCAAGCTGTTTCTTAGCTTGTTACATCTGCTCCTTCTCTAATTCCAGTCTACTAATGTATTTTTGCAGACTGGTGACTCTTAAAGGTTTCATACATCAGGTAGAACTGTTCTTCATATGTGTCATAGTCTTCTTTTAGTGTGGTCTCATCTTTCCATGGTTTAAACAGAAACATTAGAGTAAAGTAGTGATGCTCTTTGTTGTCAGTGGTAGAGAGACTCAATCTGCAGTGGTCAATCAGCAATGCCTTTTTCCTTTTAACAAGGCACCCATCAAAACCTCTGACTTTGTAGATGTCATGAGTCTCATAGGGTGAAATTTCTGTCTTGTCATACCACTGAGCAACATGGTACAGCCACATGTCATCCATTGCATCTGCCTGATTGGGGTAGTAGGTGTCAATCAGGTTATTCTTCAAAATATACTTTGAAGATGGACGGTGTGGACAGTTCTTCAATCTTATCATGAGATTTCAAGACATGCTTTTGTTTCTCTTTGTAGTTCACATTGAGAAACTGTACAGCATCAGACTTGCCATACAAGTATGTCCCAATCAAGCAATCACTGGCCTCATACACTCCGCATTCTCTGTGAGACAGTGTCTTCAATCCCAATGACCAGAGTTGTGAACTCAGTGATTGATTTGATGCTACAATGTCTTCCTGAAGTTCAAGAAAACTTGTCTGCTCATGTTTGGTAATGTACAATGTGACATACCGCACAAGAGACAGAGAGTTGTCAGCCACAAACTGCACATCAATGTTTGCCTGCCACATCAGGAGAAGAGTAGGATTGTAATCATTGATGAACACCTCATTTTCCTGTTGGGGTAACTCATACACCCTCTTTGTAGACTTTGCCTTGAGATGGTGATGCATGGCAGAAAATAAGTCATTCATATGTCCTTGCTGGCAGACATGCCTTGGGAATCCAAATCGACACCTGGTGTACCACTGATTGTGACTCTTCACTGGATGGCAACAGTACTTTCACAATGATGTTGCTGACATTTTTGCACCGGTTTCCACAGTGTAGGGCTATCATACTTATCAGGGATGTCATTATCGCCAATGTGACGAGCATCTTTGATCCACAACAGCATATGAATATGTGGCGCACCTCATACCTGATATTTCGTCCTCCAAAAGTAGTGTTCAACTAAGCCAAGAGGAGGATTTTCCTTAGACAAAATAAATGTCAGAATCTCGTGGAAGCGATGGTGAAAATGCTGTGACACTGAAACTGAATCAAGTGAGCATATCTCACCAAGTGTCATTGATAATATGCCAGTGACATCAGAGTTTGACCATCTCAGCAAGTCAATCAACTCATCCCAACTGTACTCTGCATAGCTCAGAGTTACAAACAAAGTGGCTGCATCATACTCATGCAGCATGGTCATAACCTCTGAGTGCCTACGGTACCAGTATTCTTTAGAGCCATGCAGGTTTGACAAGACAGATGTCAAATTCACCTGCAGTGTTTCATCCTTTTCTGCCAGATGATGCATAAACTCAACTGCTGTCATACTCTCCAATGGGTTAGTCAATTGAGGTGTATGAGCAATGTATGCAGAGAGCACACTACGCTCACTCTCCCACAACAGGTGGAACAAATATTGTATGTCCCTATGAAATTTGCCATCCTTGTTCAAAACTCTTGATGTCCGGTATTCAGCACCAGGAACATGAACCTCACACAGATCCAGACAGCCTCCTGTTCCTTTTGGAAACAAATCTGGGAAGCACCAAGCTTCAAGCTGTTCCTCCCATATGCTGACAGGATTACCTTCTACCTGTTACATCTGATATAAGTCAATGTTATCAACAATAGGATCTCTACCATGCAGAGGGTGAATTGTATACTGTTCATACACATATTCATGAGTGGACACATCAACCTTCTCAATCATTGGCTTGACAGTATCTACCAGTCCAAACTGACCAGTCACATCTGACAGTTCATGAACGTCAGGGTCAACATAGAAAGGATTATTGCTCTTCAGATTGTGCAAAGCAGCTTTCACTTTCTGAACATTGATAACATCTTACCAAATCATCTTGGACTTTGTAGGTACACCATTCATCAATATCACCATACTGTTTTCCTTTGAGACTGTCAGCACATTCTCTTTCAGTGGAAGAGGTAAATACAAAACTGCTCCTTTGAGAGACTTCACAAGTTCTTTCTGGGGCACCTTACAAATCTTAGTATTCAGTCATAGAATAGTCTGAAATGGTTTCATGGTCTGTATCAACATCCGTTCAAACATATTCAATGCAGCAATCCAACTTGCTGTGTCATCTGCAGCCATATTATTTAAAAAAGATCTGGCTGGCAGAGTGTTGCTTTTCACCTTTGAAAAACACCGTCGACACATTAGTACCACTGGTTTCAAGTCAAAGTCACTCTTCACCAGTAAGTAAGCCAACAATCATGCCCACATATAACTGAAAGAGCTAATCTTTTCCTGATCAACTGTTACAGACTGTGAGCTGTAAAGTAATCTGTGACATGAGACAAAAACAGAGTGAAATGTTTCTCTCTTAGCCATCTCAAACTTGGCTAGTGGCTTACCTAATCTTTTCAGTATGTCAGATTCTGACAGACTGACACTGCAAGATATTGTGGCAGAAGCATTGTCACAGACTGTGTCATAATGTTTACCAGCAAGCTGCACATCCTGTATTACAAGTTTTGCAGCCTACATGTCTCCTGTTGACAATGACTCATCAAAAGCTATTTGTACAGTGAAACAACTTTTCTGACCTGGTATATTTTGTGCACAAAACTGAGCATGGCAGGACTGTGCACAGCAGTCATGCACATGTGATGAAGCACACTGGTGCAAACACCACTATCTAAGCAAGCTAAAGAGTGTCCCAACAATTCCTTATGCTTGCGAATTTCACAGAGATCAATCTTACGCAATAAGTCGTATCTCCCTTTCTTCTTACTTGCCAAAAACGTTGTCACGAAATTTGCAATAGCATCAAATGATTGACACAGATTGCAACTGTTATCACATGTCCATGATGCACATGATCTGTTCACTGCACTAATTTCTGAGTCAGTCTCATCATCTGAGACACTTGTTACTTCTGCATGTGTCACCTGTAACACATTACAAGCCTTTCCGGCTTCATCAACAGAGATAACAAGCTCCTTTGAAACTGGTTTATATGACTCCTCCCAAAAGAAAGCCTCTGAGTGCTCTCTGTGTAGCTATATGTCTTAAAACACATCACAAAAGTGGTCTCTGTTAAAACACTCAACATGATGTAGTCTGTCATAAACAGACTACACTTGTACAGTGAAGTGTTCAATATCTTTCATCATTTTTTCCACAAACATGAAAGAACAGCAAGTGCCGTATTTACAAATCTGAGAACTCTAAGTCGTAGCTTCATCAATGGCAATTTAGTTTTGAGTCTTTTGCCTTGATGTCTCATGATGGTTGAAATAATCCACTCAACTTTAGCTTTGGAAGAATGTTTTTGGAAAAATTGCAACTTGCTAAGATGGCCACAAGTAGCTGAGCTTCCTTTTCATTTATGCCTAGGAATACATGCATTCTCAGCATGCATGCGTGCCCTGCCATGGCATGACAGAACTACACGTCGTATCCAAGCACGGTACAATTGTGTCAGTCAAACCAGCAGAGTGAATGCTTTTATTATTAGCATGCAACTCTTTTGTGGTACCACACTTCCTAGTCTGCTTAACTTTGTTAGTAAGATGTTTTCTGCCACTAGTACTCTTCATTGATTTAACATAGGTATCATACTTAGCCCTTCTATGTTTACTTTGCTGTCTACGCTTAGCTGCCATTTTGAAAGCAGAAAATTCACAGTTCTCAGTCAATGTAAAGATATAGGATCACACACCTACAACAGAAAAGAAGAAATCAATATTAATTATGAACATATGAACATACGAACATACGAAATTGCCAGCAGATACAAGTCATATGGTCTATCTAGTCTGCTCGAGTGTACAGCACTTCAGCCCATTAGACTGCAGCTTCCCCTCCTCCCATTAAGTCTTCTCCCCCCCTCTACCCCCCATATGTACTTCCCCTTAAATTTGTCCCACCCGCTCTTGAAGCACCCCACAGTCTGCACTGATACAAGTTGCTCAGGCAGTGCATTCCACCCTGTTACCACTTTTTCAGTGAAGTACTGCCTCCTCCTTTCCCTCCTGAATCTGCCCACCTTTAACTTCAGGGAATGCCCTCTATTATCTCCTCCATTCTGGAGAGTGAACCCACCATGGAAGTCTACTCTGTTCATCCCTTTCAGGTACTTGAAGGTCTCAATCATGTCCCCTCTCTCTCTTCTATCCTCCAGGATATACATGTTTAGCTCTTTTAGTCTTTTATCATAAGTTCTATCCCCCAACCCCTGGATCATCTTTGTTGCTGTTTGGTGCACTGCCTCGAGTAGTTTGATATCCCTTTTCAAGTATGGGTGCCAGAACTGCACACAGTACTCCAAGTGCAACCTCACTAGGGACATGTACTCGGGCAACATGACTTTACTACATCTGGATGTAATCCCCCTTGCTATGTACACTAGCATCCTATTAGCCTTAGCCACTGCCTTCCTATACTGGGTCGAGTGGTTTAATTCCCCGGTCACCAGCACCCCCAGATCCTTCTCCTCGTCGGATGTGGACAGCTTGATGCCATCCATCCAGTAGCTGTATCCCGGGTTTTTAGCTCCAAAGTACATCACCTTGCACTTCTTGGCATTGAACCCAAGCTGTCAGGTGTGCGACCACTCCTCAAGACTTGTCAAGTCCTCCTGCAGGAATTTGTCACTCTCCTACCCATTCACCTCAGTATAAATCTTGGTGTCATCGGCAAAGAGGCTGATCTTATTCTTGATCCCAACCGCTATATCTGTGATGAAAATGTTAAATAGGACTTGTCCCAGTACTGATCCCTGTGGGACACCACTTGTCACTGCCCTGGGTTCTGATGCTTCTCCCCCTACAACTACCTTCTGTTGCCTGTCATTCTGCCAGTTTTCTACCCATTGGGCTAGCTTCCACCCTACACCAAGATTCCTCAACTTGCAGGTGAACCTTCCGTGTGGCACTGAATCAAAAGGCCTTGCTGAAATCCAGGTAGACTACATCTACTGCATGGCCCCCATCCAGTGCCCTCGTGACCCAGTCAAAAAAAATCTACCAAATTAGTCTGACAGGATCTGCCAGCAACTAACCCATGCTGTCTGTTGTCTTGCAGATCATTATCCACAAGAAACTGAACCAGCCTTTCTTTGAGGATAGATTCCATTAGTTTCCCCACAATTGCAGTGAGGCTTACTGGTCTGTAGTTGCCTGGTTCATTCTTGGGACCACTTTTGTGGAGAGGTACCATGTGTGCCTCCCTCCACTCTCTGGGCACACATCCTGTACTTAGAGAGGTGTTGAACAGATCCACCAGTGGCTCTGCCAGGATTTATGACAGCTCCCTCAGTACCCTGGGATGTACCCTGACTGGCCCAGGAGCTTTGTCTACCCTCAGGGACCTAAGGCTCTCCTGCACCCTTTCCACCATGATGACCCTGTCTGTGGTTGTTTCACCCCCCCATGCCTGCGCCCCTTTCCCTGAAGGAACGGGCCCATCCCTCTCCCATGTGAGCACTGAACAGAAGTACTCATTAAGTACTTCTGCCTTCTCAGCCCCTTGTCTTCCCACCCACTGCCTTTCCTGATCCTAAATATTTGATCCTTGCACTTCCTCTTTTCCCTGATATACCTGAAGAAATCCTTTTACTTGGTATTACTTGGTATGAAAGAACAGAAGAAGGCCAGAACCCATCGAGACTGTTCCCCACACTATGTGGGACATTATTTATCTATTATCCCTCAACCAAACATCTAATTTGTTTTTAAAGACAGTGGCACTAGTTGCCTCTACCAATTCTTGTGGTAAGGTGTTCCATTCAATGGATGCTCTTATTGGAAAAAAGTTTCCCCTTTTGCTGGTTTTATAAGTTTTTACTACAAGCTGTTTATTCTGCAGTCTCGGAACATGTCTCCTTTTGGAGAGTGTTAGACCACATTTTTCCATTAAATCTGGTGAATTTATTAAATTAAAAACCATGAGCATATCACCTCTTAATCTTCTAGTTTGAAGAGAGAAGAGACCAGTAGCTTCTAATCTGTTCTGATAATCCAAGTTTGTTCATCTTGGAATCATTCTAGTTACTCTCCTTTGAACCTGTTCAAGAATTGCTATGTATTTTTTTTTTTGGTTTGGATTCCAGAAAGGGGAGCCATAGTCTAGATAAGGTCTAATGTATGCCCTATACAATGGAATAAGGCATTGTTCAGTGCGATTAACAAAAGCGTGTTTTATTTACCTCAAAAGTCTGTTGGTCATGCAAGCAGTTCTAACACAGTGATCATTTGATGTAAGTTTATTATTAACATATATCCCTAAATCTTTTTCACAATTTGCTGAGTGAAGTGGTAGTCCGTTTATATGATATATCGTTTTTGCAGTACTAATCATTTGTCTTGATTAAACTGCATATGATTTTCATTTGCCCAAAGTGTTAATTTTTTCAAATCCTTCTTTAATGCAGAAATATTTTCTTGATTATTAACCTTGCCCCCCAATTTAGTATCATCTGCAAATTTAACCATGAAGTTATTTGACCCTGTTTGTAAATCACTGATAAAGAGATTAAACAATGTTGCTTCCAAGACCGATCCCTGTGGTACACCACTTGTCACACTACCCAAATCAGACAAGATATCATTAATTCTGACTCTCTGAGAATGATTTGTCAACCAGTTTAAAGTCCAGTTGACAATATCAGACTGCAGACTGCCACCCCTGCCCCACAACACCCAGCCTGAAGCGCCGAGGCTTCGCTCCGCCAGCGGGCGGTTGGCGGAAACCTAGCTGACCCAGGGAACCATGAGGCTGGGAGGGACAGTGAGGGAGGACTCAGAAAAGCCACAGCCAATCATCTGCCACCCCTACCCCACAACACCCAGCCTGAAGCACGGGGCTTCGCTTCCTTGCCAGCGTGGTGTCGGGTTGAAACTCCCACAAACCCCAGGGAACCACGAGGCTGGGAGGAACAGCGAGGGAGGACTTGGGAAAGCCACAGCCAATCGGTAAGTGAGCGCTCCTCTAGGCACAGCAGCTGATTGGCTCTCCTGCCCCATTGACTTACACTGACTGAGCCTGCTTTACCAAAATCTGTCTGGGACTTGGGAATTTCTTCCCTGTATTCTTGTAAAAATCTCCCAAAAAGAGCTGTCTTCTTATTGCTGCAACTGTAAAGGGAATCTGTTGATTTGTTGTATTTTTTGCTGTAATTCCAAATCCTTGGTAATCGAAGTGGGCCAGACGCTGAGGCGCCACTTTTCCTTCCTTAAATTGTGTAAAACACCTAAAAGTGCTGTTTTCTGCTAAGGTAATTGCAAGGGGAAACTGTTGATTTACTGTTTTTGCTGTGATTACAAATCCTTTTTGCATTTGTAAGGTGGGCTAGACCTGAGGCCACAGCCCCCACAGCCTTTTGTTGTGCAGCTTTAGGCACTGTGACAAGCAGAAATACTTGTTCTGCCTCTATTTAACTGAGTGCACCTTCCTCTGTCTCTCCAGACTGCCACCCCTGCCCCACAACACCCAGCCTGAGGCGCCGGAGCTTCGCTCCACCAGCGGGCGGTCGGCGGAAACCTAGCCGACCCAGGGAACCACGATGCCAGGAGGGACAGTGAGGGAGGACTTGGAAAAGCCGTAAAATTTTTGCCCACCCACCCTTCCTCCCTCTTGTGTGTTACTTTTATAGGCATCTTCCCGCCGAAATCTCTTCCCCGCCCTCAGCATTACCTAAACCAATAAACTGTTCCACCGACTTGCTGATCCAACTAATCAGCAACTTCACTACTCTCCTGGTAGCCAACTAACAATATCTCTCTCACAATGGGGAGTTTACTTCTGATACTTCTTTCACTGTCAGCCATGGGGTTCCCCAAAGAAGATGTTCCTATCACACAAACTATGGTGATCCATCCGCCCAGTCTCTCTGAATCATCCCCATTGTTTGACGCTCAAACCCTCACATATGCCCTACCATTGCTGCATCGATTACAGTGGGGTGACCCACAAAAAGAGACGCAAACCACCATACATGTATTTCAATCAAGGCTCCACTACTGCATATACAGATCCCCCCTATGCCTGACCACCAAATGCTACTCGGTGTCTCGACACAATTCCATAACCCCACATGGAGCACCCAAAAGAGTGGCAACAGAATAAGAGAAGGAGGACCAAAGACAGCCCCCTCTCCCTATCTCTGGCAGCCCTCATGAAACTCCTGCTCTTTCTATTGCTCTGTATTGGTAATGTGGAAATCAACCCTGGACCCCCTGAATGTATTACCTCTCCAGCAGGCCTAACCTCAATTAAAGGCCTCAGTTTTTTGCATATTAATGTACGCAGTCTGTTGAAAAAACTTACACTGATACAAGCCTGGGTTGCCCATACCTTGCCAGACTTTCTCATGGTATCTGAGACATGGCTCAAACACACCACAGCAGACAGGGATGTTAACCTACCCAACTATCAGTTATTCAGTGCGGATCGCCAAACAAGGGGTGGTGGAGTAGCTATATATGCAAAATCCGGTATGCCTGTATCCTGTATTGCTGCAACCTCTGTGCCCAAGGAATTTGAATGCCTATCCCTAAAAGTCTCTCTCCCCAGTACAACAGCTTTTCAGCTAGTTGGATGCTACAGACCCCACTCTGCTGACCTCAAGCTCTTATCCCACCTGGGGAATCTGCTCAAGCCCAGCACTGAAGAAGTCATAATTCTAGGTGACCTGAATTACAACTGGCTTACCCAGGCAGCTGCACCTCTGGTATCATTCTGTGATACATATGGGTTCACACAACTAATTAATGAGCCAACAAGAATTAATGCAAGGAATAGTAATAACTGCACACTACTTGATATCCTGCTAGTGAATAAACCCCATCTATTCACACATGCTGGAGTGCTTATCATGATATAAGTGATCACTGCCCCATCACAGGGTAAGATCTTCCAGCAAAACAACAACCCCTGCAAAATTCCTCATGAGGAGATCCAAGAAAAACATCAATATTGAAGGATATTTGCATGATCTAGCTCACTCTCCAAGCTGGCAAGAGTTTTATCTTGCCCATTCTGTGGAAAAGCAGCAGGTGCTAAATAGCATTATAATAAGTGCCCTCAACATCCATGCCCCAATCTCTAGTATCCGAATAAAAACAAATCCTGTCATTGGTTTTCAGCTGACCTCAAAGCTGCACTGCTGGAAAGAGACAAACTCTGGAAAATGGCAAGAAAAACCAAGAATGCAAATGACTGGATGATCTTTAGGAAAGCCAGGAATAGATGCACCAAGAAAGTTAGGGATGCAAAGGCTGCCTTCTACTTGGCTGAGCTCGACTCCTCCTATCATAATCCTGCTAGGTTTTGGGGTACCATCAAAGGTATGGGTGGGCAGGATTCTAGCACCTCTCCCTACCAACTCAATTACACCACAGAAGCAGGCCCTATCACTGGCAAAATGGAAAATCTGGATGCCTTCAATAACCACTTCACAACGGCTGGCCTTGCCTTTGACACCTTCCAGCTAACCTGTGTGGAACAATTAAGCTCCCAGTACACTGGTGCTCAGAGAGCTGACTCTTCCTTCAGCTTCAAATTTGTACTGTGAAGCAAGTAGAGGACCTACTATGGCCGCTGGATACCAAAAAAAGTGCAGGGGCAGACTCTCTGGACCCCTACTTTCTAAAGATTGCATCCCATGTACTTGCAGTCCCCCTAACACATCTGTTTAACCTATCTCTAAACTCTGGTTCTATTCCCACACTGTGGAAGACAGCCCAAGTGGTTCCCCTTCTAAAATCAGGGGACCCTATGGACCTTAATAATTACAGGCCCATTTCCATTCTACCTGTGCCATCCAAGATGCTGGAGAAATTAGTAAGTACCCAGTTAAGGGAATATCTTGATGATGCTAACCTCCTGAATCCAGCTCAGTCTGGATTCAGGGCCAAGCATAGCACTATCACTGCACTAGCCAAGGTCACAAATGACTGGCAAACTGAATTAGATAAAAAGAATAATGTCTGTGCAGTATTTCTTGACCTGAGCAAAGCATTCGACACCATGGACCACGAGCTTCTACTATCATCCTTGCACTCCATTGGCCTAGATCCACCCTCCCTTAAGTGGTTCAGGTGTTATCTACCGGTAGGTCACAGCAGGTAAAAGCTGAAGGTGACCTATCCCCATTAAAACCACTGTTAGAGGAGTCCCCAAGGTTCTATCCTGGGTCCTATCCTTTTGCCATCTATATAAATAATATTGATTCAACCTCACCAAATCCTCTGTACACCTCTTTGCTGATGACACTGTTCTGTATGTCAGCAACCCTCTTCTGCAGCTGCCTGTGAAATCCTACAAACAGAATTCTCCTTTTACAATATCAGCTACTTGAGAAAAAGCTTCTGTTAAATGCAAAGAAAACTAAAGCAATGATGTTCACAAATCAAAGCTCCACCAGCACCTCCTCTTCAATCATTCTCTCCCAGCTATGCACTATACTTGGAGAAAATCTGGAGTATGTAGAAAAATTCAAATATTTAGGTGTGTGGATTGACAGCAGACTCTACTCACTCATCATTTAGAAGAACTGCTAAAAGCTTCGCCAAAGGCTTGGCCTTTTCTATAGATTAAACCCTTCCTAAACAGAGATTCAAAATGAGGTTAGTCCAGGCCATTTTTCCTAGTTGTTGACTATGCAGACTTCCTTTATAGTCACTGCCCCATCTCCTACCTACACAAGTTGGATACCTTATACCATAGAGCAATAAGATTCATAACAGATCTGCCATCTAATACCCATCATTGCTCTTTATGCTGCAGTTAGATGGGTTTCCCACACCTCAGAAGGAACAGAAATGCAGCTCTATGGATTTACAGAGCGTTATCAAAAACTTCCAAACTATATTCTGACTGCTTCACTCAGACCATTCCTAGCTCCTATGCCCTAAGAAGCAACAACATCATCCTGTTCAAATTGCCCAAATTCAACACCCAGCTAGGAGGGCAGCAATCAGCTATTCTCTAGCTATAGCATGGAACACCCTACAAAAAATACCTAAAACTGTCCAATATTATTCCAATTGCATCCTTCCAAACAGCGTTGTACAGTTTTCTTCACAGAGAAATGCAGTTGCTACCGCTAGAGCTAACTTTGTCATCTCACAATCTCCTCCCAAAAATTCACCATATATGGCATAATCTTTGTTCTTCAGTTCTCCTCCCAGGCAGACACCCCATCTTATGGCACCCAGTAATACCTTCCACCATCCTAGTATTACATTATGCTGTGTGTTTGCCATGGCCCTCCACTGGGATATGTATACACTGTATATACTGTAAATATTAGCTCAACTTTCCTATAACCCACTTTATCATGTGAATTTTACTGTACATCACTGTGTTTATAAATTTTTTTTCCCCTGTATGTATAACTGTTTTATATAAGTGTATTGATGTATCTGTTGCGTATCAACTGTTGAACCTTGACCTTATCAGGTCCATCTTGTAAATGAGCCTTGCTCAATGATGCTCGCCTGAATAAATAATGATTTGATGATGATGATGATGATGATGATGATGATGATGATGATGATGATGATGATATCAGGTGACAAACCTAGACTGAGCATTTTAGTAATGAGTTTTTCATGTGAGACTTTATCGAAAGCTCTACTAAAGACCAAAAGAATTACACCAGTAGGGATACCCACATCTAGTAGAGTACTTACATTATTGTAAAAAGATATCAGATTGGTAGTGCAGGAATACTTGGGAGTAAACCCATGCTGATTTGAATAATAAATTCAGAATTTTTTACAATCTTGATCTATTAGAGACTTCATTACTCGTTCAATTAATTTACCAGCCACTGAGGTCAGGCTAATTGGACGATAATTTTGCACAGAACCTCTATTGCCTTTTTTAAATATGGGAGTAGCTATTGCTGAACGCCAATCATTTCGTACAATGCTTTCTTGTAAGGATTTGTTGAAGATAACTGACAAAGGTGTAGAAATATTTATAGAGGTTTTGATCAGAAACCATGGATGAATACTGTCTGGGCCCAGACTAGTATTTGTTTTAGTTTTTTGATAGCCTGTATAATGTCAGTTGGATAGAACTTATGATAATCTATGTGGTGAACTTTGAATGTACTAATAGGTGATTTTTGAGAGAAGACAGAACAAAAGTACTTATTAAAGAGATTCGAGGTTTCTATATCAGACAGAGAAGAACCTTTGGTTATAATGGGACCAATGGTCCTTGATACACCTTTTTTACTATTTATATAGGAGAAAAGAGATTTGTGACAGTCTTTTGTGTGAGCTAGTTTAAATTCTAGCTTATTTTTTTCCAATTTAATAGTATTGTTTAAGTTTTTCACAGATAGTCTGTATTTATGTAATAGAGTAGTTTTAAATGGAACAGAACTATTCTTAAGTTTCCTAAAAAGTTTAATTTTTATTTTAATCTGATTGCTAATTGTCTTATTGAACCAAGGGGGAATTTTTCCTTTATTATTAAATTTCCTCTTAGATGGAATGAAGGTATTTTCCAAATAATGTACAATGTTTTTAAAAAAGTCCCAAGCTTGTTGTGTTGTACAATTAAGATTAGATTCCCAGTTTATGTTTTGTAAGTATTCATTGATTTTAGAAAAATTAGCTTTATTATAATTTTTTGTACAGTATAACTTCCTTTGAGTAGTTTTAAACTGTTGAATTTCAAAAAGAATAGATGAATGATCACTGGTCCCAAGTGGATCCCAAATTTGTAAATTGCTAATTTGTTGCTCTATGTTAGTAAATAATAGATCCAAAATATTAGGACCTCGAGTGGGTTCAGTAACAAGTTGTTGTAATCCAGTACTAACTACCACATCTATTAGTCCTTTCTCAGCATAGGACTGTCCTGAGAATGAATCCCAGTTAGTATGAGGGAGGTTAAAGTCACCAAATATTACAGTATCTTGAGATTCTGAAAAATGTGTAATTTCTTTAAACATATCAGTTGTGTAACCTGAATTTGCAGATGGAGGTCAATAGATGTTACCAATATTTATATAGGACTGCTCCTTCAATAAGATTTTAACCCATATACTTTCCAAAGGAAAGGGAGAACACACTTCAAAAGAAGGAATATCATTTCGTATGTACATACAAACTCCACCGCCTTGCTTATCTAATCTGTTTTATGATATAACTTATAACCGGGAATTTCTCTGGACCAAATTGAGGATGCATCCCACCAAGTTTCAGTTACTCCCACCATACCTACAGTATATTTAACATTTTACATTTGGCTTCGAGTTCTGCTAATTTGAGTTGGTTTAAAGATCTTGCATTCAAAGCTAGGAATTTACATTTAGTTGTAATAAAATTTTGGCAAGTATTCAGAGACTTGGGAATAGACCCATTCTTCCCCATTGTTTTTAGTTTAAACAATGATTTTAATACTTATTGGGACCCTTTGTTGGATCACTCAAATCCTTGCTTTAGGCGATACCCTAGAAGTGTGAAGGCTCTATGAAAACTAGCAGAGAAAAGGGTCATGCAGGAAGTGTGGCGATTTAAGCACCCAGACACTGAGGAGTTCTCTTTTTACTCCCATGCCCATAAAATCTATACAAGGCTAGATTATTTTTTGGCTTCCCCCATTTTGTTTGGATCGAATAGGGGCGGTCCAATATGGTCCTATTTTAGTGTTGGACCATGCTCCTCTATATCTTGAAGTGAATAGAGAGACAGAGGAAGGAAGCATGCGACAATGGAGAATGGACCCTACTTTGTTGATTGACCCTCAATTTGTACAGCAAATGTCCAGGCAACTCAGGGAATTTTTAGAGAATAATAAGGTAGAAGACTCTTCAGCTAGGGTCACATGGGAGGCTCTTAAAGCTTTTGTTATGGGGGAAACTATTTCCTATGCAGCATTTAAAGAGAAGCAAGAGAAGAGGAGGGAAAATAAGCTAGAGTCCTGCATAATGATGGTAGAGAAATGAGTTATGAGTAACCAGTTTCCTAAGGACATGGCGCTGTTGAAGCGTATGAAAGGGGAGTATAATCAGTTAAGCTGCAAATGCATAGAGAGGGATATTTTGGTGTCAAGAGTGGGACAGTGTTTTGAGGGAGATAGATCAGGGAGGTGGATGGCCTGGCTAATTGAAAAACAAAGAGCAGAGAGATCTATTATTGCTATAGAAAATGAGGACGGGGCTGTACTTCCTCTTCCCGAGAGATAAATAATATTTTTAAGTCTTTCTATGAAAAACTATACTCCTCAGAGTTCCCTCAAGGAGCAAATCCGAAGAGTTTTTTGGATAGTATTCCCCTACCTGTTACATCAGGAAAGGTAAATGAGATGCTCAGATGAGCTCTCACTGTGAATGAAGTTAAGGAGGCGATATGGGTTTCAAGATCAGGTAGGGCTTTGGGGCCAGACAGTTTACCCCTGGAATTTTACAGAAAGTTTTGGGGAGAGTTAAACCAACTTTTCATGGATATGCTCCGGGAGCAATTGGAAGGGGAGGGCCTGACTCCATCTCAGCAGTTGGCCACTATAACAATTCTGCCCAAACCAGGCAAGGACCCCCCAAAATGTGGCTGCTATCACCCCATTTCATTACTTAATGCAGACTATAAGATAATAGCAAAGCTGTTGGCAAGGAGACTAGAGGGTATCTTGCCACAGACTGTTCACCCTGATCAGGGTGGTTTGTCAGGGGTAGGCAGGCTAGACATAATTTAAGATGGGTACTGAACATCATTTGGCATGAATCAAGAGGAAGGAGCAGTCGGGGGGGCCTTCTCACCTTAGATGCCAAGAAGGCCTTTGACAGGGTCGAATGACCCTTCATGTTTGAGGTTCTAAAAAAATTCAGCTTACACCCGGTCTTTAATCAATGGGTAGAATGTTTATACCAGTCCCCATGGGCTCAAATCCTAGCAAACAGTACTCTGTCGACCCCCTTTTGGCTCTGTAGAGACATTAGACAGGGTTGCCCCCTCTCGTCCCTGATATATGTCCTTAATATTGAGGTCTAGGCAGCATCTATTAGATGTCATCAAGGAATAAAAGGCTTTATGATAAATGGAAAGGAACATGTCATTTCTCTTTTCGCAGATGACATTCTCCTATTTTTGGCAGACCCAGAAAAGGCTATGCCTGCCCTGACTTCTCTTTTTAAGGAATATGGCCCTCTCTCTGGACATAAGATCAACTGGAGTAAGAGTGAGTGGCTTCTTCTGAGACATAATGAAGGGTCTATTCATATTGGTGGAGTAGATATTCCCCCTAAACCAGTAATAAAATATTTGGGAATATTACTCCCACAGAAATTAGCAGACGTGGGCCACTTAAATTATAATCCCCAGGCAACAAAAATTAAGGAACAATGTAGTAGGTGGAAGTCACTTCCCTTATCTTTGATGGGAAGAGTAAATTTAGTAAAAATGCAAATATTGCCTCAGTGTCTTTACCTTTTTCAAACTCTGCCTGTTATGCTTCCTTTATGCTATTTGAGGTCACTGGAGGGTTCTATAACTTCCCTAATTTGGGTGAATCATAGACCCAGAGTTCAGAAAGAGGTATTATGGTTGCCACTCCACAGAGGAGGCTTGGCACTTCCCAACTTGAAGCTCTATGCCCTTGCGGCACAGTTAACACATATTATGGACTGCCAGGAGATGGGAGAATGGTCAAAGGCTTGGGTTACCATACAGTCGCACTCCCCGGGGATTTCACCCTATGCTCAATACCTTTTGCCTTTAAGTTCAAAGGAGGGTGAGGGAGAGAAGCCTCGAAATCCATTTACTAATACTATGCTTAAGATGTGGAAATTGGCTTTACAGATTATGGGGGAGAAGGGAGGTGTGTCACCTGAGAGTTCCATTTTACATAGCTTATGGAAAGTTGGGGGGGGCTTCCTTCTCAGTTAAGAGAGCCCTGGGGCAGTGGGAAAGGCAGGGTGTTTTCCTCCTTGCTCACTTACTTCACAATGACTCCTTACTAAGTTTTTCTGAGTTAACACAATTCTATTACATTCATCCATCACATTACTTTATTTATCTTCTGATAAGGTCCAGGTTACTTAGGTTAACCAGTTCGGAAGGAGGTGAAGCTTCTTTGAACAGAACATCTTTGGAGGAGATCTTTCAGCATTGTAAATCGCACGCCAACATGAAACCTCTGATGGTACTATATAAAGCTTTATTAGGGGCTCAGCCAGATAAGCTTCAGAAGCTAAAGGATGGTTGGGATAAGGATTTGGGAGGGACTTCTTTATCAGGGGAGATTGGAACTTGGCTCTACGGAGCAGTAAGGCCATTTCAGTAAATAATAGACTTTGAAACATTAATTATAATATTGTGCATAGGGTCTATTACACTCCAGCTTTGGCACATAATATAAACTCCCAGATCCCAGATCAATGCCCAAAATGTTTTCTACAAGGGTGCTCGTTCTTTCATCTGGTATGGGCATGCCCAAAAGTAGGGTCTTATTGGAACGAGATTAATCAATTACTTAATAAGGTCCTGGAGTGTGAAATCCTGCTAGACCCTCTAGATATTCTGTTGGAGGTAAGTAGAAGTGGGAGGAGCCAACTGAAAGCCTCACATCCTTTGAGGAGATTGACCTTGGTGGTGGGCAAGCAGATTATAGCTCAAAATTGGATGGCTCAGGCCACCCCTACTATTGCACAATGGGTGAAAGGCCATTTTAAATATCAAATTAGAACCTGTTCAATATAAGGTCCTGGGACGCCTAGATAGATATGACCAGATATGGTCCCCTCTTGACAAGGCGCTGGGAGAGAAATGGTTTCCTCTCTTCTAAGAATCTTAATTTGTAAAGAATTTAGTTTCTGGAATTTATAGACCTAATGGTTCTGGAGTATGAGGTGTGATGTAGTATGTTGAAAAAGCTAAATGTGATTGAGTTATTCAGTGTTACTGCTTAGGATGTGATCATTGTCGGATTTTGGGGTTCCCACCTACTTTCTGCACATGAAACAAAGTGATTTTTTATAAGAATGTACTTGTATAATGTTTTCTTATTCCACTGACTCTTCAATACATAAAGTTTAAAATAAACACCCTAGAAATGTTTTTCAAATTTTTGTAAGCTGTAGTGTTGCAAAGTAGTGCTGAACTTGCGACACTTTCGTGATTGTTTTTGCAAAAGTGTCACAAATCACAACACTACTTTGTGACACTATGGCCAAAATAACAGGAATTCTTTCCCACCCAGAAATTTGTTTTAAAACTTTTTCGGCAAAAATACTTTCGCAAATGCAAAAGTTTTGTGATTTATTTTGAGAAACTTTCGGGATTTGAGAAAGTATTTTACGAAAATATGCTCAAAATAACTGTAAATCTTTGCCAGCCTCCTGCAACAACACGGTTTGGTCTTTTGGGCTGAAATTTGCAAGGTGGCAAGCCCTGAGCCACAGACATGCCTTTTGTTGGTTTGGTTCCAAAACACTACAGAGGCCCAAAGTTACAGCATTCTGAAGTTCAGAAATGTTCTCATATATCATTACGGCATCCGTGATGCCTTTCAGGGCCAAATGCAGATGTAGGTTGGAAAGCCATAAATAATATGAAATTTGAAGTTTTTTTTGCCTTGTATGGTTCCTGAGATATTTGCAATTTACTGTTCCAATTGCTCATTTTTATGTCTGAGGACCACTATTAGCCCCACCGAGTAAGCATTCACAGTGCTTTTTGCTTCCCCTATTTCAGACACAATGGGAGATACAGATTCAGTTGACTTTATGTTGCAAGAACTACTCACTCTCATGATTACAACCACATTTGAATGTTTTTACTAGCTGCTACGGTTCCCTAGATATGGGCAAATTAGTGTTACAAAGCTTCCTTAACCTATAGGACTGCTGTATGGCTCCATGCTTATGTGTAAGTGGGGGCACAGGGCCCAGAAGACTTGTGCTCCTACAAACACATATCAATACAAAGAACTGGTCAACTTTGTGGGATCATGGGGCCTGAAAGGCCTAGCACTCCCACCAACACATATCATTTACTATTTATATTACACTTTCTCAAAAAGAAGGGAAATTCATTGCAAAAACTCAGGATTCTTTCCACAGTGGCAAAAGTGTGGAAATGTGATGTTAGTGTTACCACCCCACCACCCCAACCCCACGCCCCATCCTCAAAACCCTAATTCCACATTCCCCCACCCTCACCACCCCACACACACATGCAAGACACATGCAAGATTGTAAGACACTATACCAGTCAGTCACATCTGTAAGCACAATAATCACGACACTCTACTCCTTTCACATAACACTATGTAATGAAACACAAATACAGTATGATCAACTCTATACTGCCAGCACTGAATGATGACATACATAGCTGGTATATCTTTCTCAAAAAATGAAACTTAGTCTGCACAGACTTTGTAAATATTGATTTTTATGTTTCAGAATTCAACGATTGGCTCATAGGTTTCATAGGTAAATCTGAGCACTTAGAAGACCGAAGTCCATTTGGCTCACCATGTCATCAGCTAATACCCTGTTATATTTTTGCTAAGTAGATAAAAATCAAGGGAGTGTTTAAAAGCTAGCATTGTTTGACAACCTACCACATCAGTAGGCAATTCATTCCATAGTTTCACCACCCTTAATGAAAACCAATGCTTTTTTTAATTCAATATACTTTATTAAGGTTTTCCAGACAAAAACAGCAAAACTATAACATATTAAGGCACATTGGTAGGCATGTAATATTAGGTTTCAAATTACACACATATATAAACTAACAAATAAATTAAATTAAATTAAACACAGATTCTCTCAAATCCCCCCTCCACACCCCCATAGTAATCCCCTGTGCCAGTACCCAGTAGGCCAATTTAGGCTTGGAGCTTATGGAGAGGAAAAAAGAAGCGAGAGTAAAAATGAAAGAGAAGGGAGCAAGTAGGTCAAGGCCTGCATGATGATAAAAGAGTATGCAAGGGCTCCCATAACTTTTGGTAGGCCTGAGGTCTGTGGTTCATAAGGGCTACATGTTGTTCCAACTGCAATGCCAACAGAATTTCCTGATACCATTCTTTTACCTCAGGAAGAGCTTTTTCTTTCCAGTGTCGCAACATGGTTAGCTTTGCGACAGCAGCTACTAAGGCTAAGTGAGCCTTGCGACTTTTGGGCATGCCTTGGGGGAAACTGTTTACAATACAACTAACAGGGGTAAATAGTGAGTCCAATCTCAGTAGTGGATCAAGTATTCGTTTGATGGAGGTGCAAAACTCCTGGGTTTTGGGGCGGCTCCACAAGATGTGGTATAATGTTCCACCAGCTTCCTCACATTTAGGACAAAGGGAGGAGGAGATTCTACCCATTTTGTATAACTCGACTGGGGTATAGTATAGATCGTGTAGGATATTAAACTGAGTAAGCTGAAGTCGATCTTGCTTAATATATCTGTACATCAAGCACCACACTTTTTGCCAGAATGTTGCTTCTGCGGGGAGGGATAACTCCTGTACCCAGTGATAACAAGTTCCTTGGGGGAGATGTGGGTCTAGGTCTATAAGGAGTTGGCATGTTCTTGATATTGCTTGAGGCTGATCTGCTTTTTCGAAAAATGCCTCTGATTAATTCTTTGGAGGTGAGGGCCAGGGCTTGGGACCTAGAAAAAAAAGGATGGCTGCCCTAACTTGCAAGTATTTAAAGAGGTCTGTACCAGATAGTTGCAATTAAGATTTAAGCAGTGGGAATGAGATAAGAGAGTCGTTGACCAGGAATGTAGAAATGGTACACTTATTGAGGGGAGGCCTGAAGGAAGCAGTAATTGGTCGATTATTTTACCGACAGTGGGGATTGTTCAAGATAGGTTGCTCCTGGGACCATTGCCAGATTACCAAAAGGACTTTCTGAACTTGGTGAAAAGCTTTAATTGGCTATCTGGCAGGGGAGTTTTTTACGAGTATTGGAAGTTGGTTATAGGATGCATATGCCAAGGCATTGAGGGAGTAGTTATCTCTACTCACTAAAGAGTGCTCTATTTCTAGCCAAAGGGGTGAGAATCCCTGGGACTGAGATAAGGCTGATCTGGGAGCCCAGAGTGCAATTTTGCTGATATGAAGAGCTCCATAATATTTAAAAAAGGAAGGGAGGGCTAAACTACCTTTCATTTTAGAAGAGGTCAATTTGTCGTAGGCTCTGCAAACTCCCTTCCTCTTCCAAATAAATGTATTTAAGGTTCACTGAAGGCGAAGAAACCAGCTTTTTGGGACATAAAAATCCCAACATGCTCAGCAGATATAATATACAAGGGAGTACATTCATTTTGATTATGTGAACCCTACCCCATAGGGATAAAGGAAGAGTGCCCCATCTGTCTAAATCTAGGCTCAAGGTATGAAGACGCTTAGTAAAGTTCTCCTTGACCATGGTAGGTATACTTCTGGATATCTTGATACCCAAGTATATTAATAGAGTGGATTCCCAAAATAAACCTGTGCTGTCTAGTTCAGCTTGGGTCATGTGGACATTTAGGGGGAAAATTTTGAACTTTAAGAGGTTTAATTTGTAATAAGACACATCGGAAAACTCTTTTATTTCTGCCAGGAGAGCTGGGATAGAGGCACTGGGATGTTCCAAGTGCAGCAACAAGTCATCCGCATATGCTGAGAGGTAATATTGTTGGTTTCTAATGTGGATACCTGTTAAAGTCGGAGAGCTGAGCAGTTTAAGAATTAGAGGTTCCAAGTAAATTTTGAATAACAGGGGAGACAAAGGACATCCTTGCCGTGTACCACGCTGGAGGGAGAAGGGTCGGACAAACATCCATTACACCAAATACGTGCTGTGGAAGATGTACATAGGATACAGATCCATTTGACAAAGCCCTGGGGAAAACCGAGTTGGAGGGAGGCAAATAAAAAATCCCAGGAGACTCGGTCAAACGCCTTCTCGGCTTCTAATGTGATCAGAGTCGCAGGTGTATCTGATGCCCCAACAGACATCATTAAATACAAGAGTTTCCTTGTATGATCTCCTGAGAGATGTCCAGTCATGAAACCCACTTGTTCTCAACTGGTAATGGTTCCCAGGAGTGGGGAAAGATGATTTGCCAATATTTTTGCTTGAATCTTGACATCTGTGTTGAGAAGGGAGATGGGGCAATAATTCTTAGGGAGTAGGGGATTTCTGCCGGATTTAGGAATGAGAATAATAAGTGCCTCCCAAAAGGAAGTGTCCCTTACCCTATCCTCAAACCAACAATTGAAAACATCTACTAAAAGGGGCAAGTTGAGGAGAGCAGGATTTGTAGAGATTATTGGAGAAGCTGTCTAATCCTGGGGATTTATCTAGGGGCAATTGTTGGATTGCCAATTACACTTCTTTTAGTGAGATTTTTGTTTCTAAAAGAGTAGCAGCAGAAACAAATACTTTAGGAAGATTAGCGGAGGCTTAGTAGTTCTGAATTGTTGTAAGCTGGGGGACTGTGTCATTGGTGGTAGAGTACAATCTAGCATAGTATCTTCTAAAGGCAGCGACAATGTCATTGGGATCCATGAGGGCTGCGCCGTCAGACAGGGGTTGAAGACAGGCCACAAATCTGTTTGATTCTGCTTGTTTTAATCACATGGCCAGGAGCTTACCAGCCATCTCTCCAGACATTAAGTATTTCATCTTGGTACGATGCAGAGCAAGTTCAGACTTCTGTGTCATGAGGTCATAGTATTGTGTTTGTAATTCATGCAAGTGGGTCCAGTCTGACCTGGTGGAATAGCGGCTGAGTGAGTGTTCTAATAGGGAGACATCAGCTAATAGGGAAGTCAGACATTTCCTAGTTCGGCGGGCTCTAATTGTAGCCAGGCGTATACGTTCTCCCCTCAGAGAACATTTAAGAGCTGCCCAAATGAATTTGTATCTATCTACTGACCCCAGGTTTGTTTCCAGAAAATATTTAATGAAGTCTTGAACATGAATAAGTGTCTGGGGAGATGGTAGGAGTTGTGTATTTAGTCTCCATATTGAATCTCTGTGGATTCTGGGTCCCAATAAGTAAGAAAAACTTACTGGTGCGTGATCAGAGATAACTCTTGCTTGTATAGTGGTTGCCAAAACCCCTGTTAGTCCGAAGGACCTTAATAAAAAATAGTCTATGCGGGACAGTGTATGGTGCACAGGGGAATAGTATGTATATTGTCTCTCTTTGGGGTTTAAAACCCTCAGGACATCCACTGTTCCAGTTCCGTTTAGTAGTTCTCAAAGGGCACGCTGGGCTGGAGTCAATCCCTTCCTAGTACTATCTGATCGATCCAGTTCCGTCTGAAATACCAGATTCCAATCCCCCTTCCCCAGAACTACCAGCCTGGGAGGGTTTGGAATGGTTAATTATAGCAAATGGGAAAAAAATTTTGAAGGGTCCACATTCAGTCCATAAATAGAACCAATTAGAACAGGATGGGATTCCAGCAGGCCATGAAGGATTCTATAATGCCCATCTGGGTCACAGACCTCATGCGTCAATTTGAAAGGAACATTTTTGGCATAAGTATTTCAACTCCTCCTCTTCTTGAGGAAGACCCTGCACCAAACGCTTGCCCCACCCCAAGGTTTTTAAAAAGGGTCGCATTCTCTGTCGCGAGATGTGTCTCCTGCAGGTGTACTATACTAGGCTTAAGGAGGGAAAGGTGATGAAGAATTGTAAACTTTTTATTTTTATCACGAGTCCCTTTTACATTCCACGTAATAAACATATAGAGACCTCCCACTCAGATATTAAAAAACCAAACATTGGTATAGGGAGGTCCTTTACAACCTCTCCAATCTGCTTTGTAATAACAGTAGCTTGACTGTACTGGCCCAGATCTCCCCCCCCCCAGACAGTAAGCAGTAATAAGTAATTATGAAGTAACAAAATTTCCTCTCCCATCAAATACCCTGCCCCCCCATTTCCCAAAATCATAAAAAAGGAAAAACATTTCCAACTTAAAACTGTTCCCCGATTCTTTTAACTGATTCAACTTCAATACATCATCAGGCAATGCTAAATTCACTATACTGAAGAAGATCCACCCTCCCACCACCACCCCCACAGAAAAAACCCATGCAAGAATGTCTACTTTTTTTTATGAACAGAAACACAGCTAGATAAAATCGAACATTTCCAACAAACAGGCTCAAATTCTACATGTATTTTAACTCTGCATGTCTACATTAACAAACCAGTTAGTCTAAAACAGGACTTCAAGGCTTACCTATCTTTCCTCGTACTACGTCTAAGGAGCATTATTACAAGTGTTAAAGCAGAGAGAAAGAAAGAGTGAGGAAGGAAAGGGGGAGTAAAACAGGGGTAAGAACAAAATTGCAGAAGTAGGTAAGCAGGAAAGTGGGAGTGGGCATATTTCACCCCTCTAATATTCTGTAAGCATAGAGTCTCCTCATTTATTTAAAGCGGCAAAGCATCATCTAGAAAAAGGCCATGGCGGTGAAAAAGAGTAAGGCAAGGGGGGCTAAGAACAGGATGCTATTGCAATCATCCTGTTACCTCCAAGAGCAGCGAGACATCTTGGTGATGAACCTGTCCCAAAGTCAGGAGCTAGACAAAACATACGCTCACAATTCAGCCATTAAGGACAAAAATGCAAAAATGAACAAAGCACAAGCGAGTCAGTATTAAGTTCAATAAAAGACAAACAGCTTTCTGGATAACCATTTACCACTCATCCAGATCACTTGAACAAATCTGGAAAAAGAACTTTCAATTCCAATGTGGCTTGATCCGGCGTCTCGAACACTAGCCATTTTTCTTCGTGCTGGACATGCAGGATAGCCAGGTAGCATACCCTGAATCTCTTGCCTGCTACTATCAGCCTGGAAACTGTGGCATGAAGCTCCTGGCACCTGGCCCGCACTGATTAGGGCAGATCTTGTGTAACCCAAATGTTGTGCCCTTCCCAGAGTAGATGTTGAATTTCTTTTGGTTTTGCCACAATATGCTGCTTGTCTTGGAAATTCAGTAGCTTAAAGATTAATGGTCATGGTGGGGAACCTGGCAGCGGTGGGGGGGCAGGGATCGATGTACCCTTTCAATCACATATTCCCCACCACTCGGAGAAGGCCCAGCAATTTTGCAGCAAAATTTCTGAAGGAATATGATGGGGTTAACTCCCTTTTCCTTTTCAGGGAGGCCTATAACCAGGAGGTTATTGCGCCGACTGTGCCCCTTCAGATCTTCCAACTTTTCTTCTTTTTAAAATGACTTCACATGATTGCAGCCTCCTGCTCACTTTTATCCTGCCTATTTTCCACCGATGATATGCAGGCTTCTGAGTCACTGGTTCACCTGGTGAGAGTATCCACCTACACGTTGAGCTGCTGGAGATCCGTGGACATAACAGAGTTGGTCTCCTGAAGCGGCTTCATAAGTTCGATGAAACACTCTTCTGTAAGAGCTGTGTTTCCAGTGATGGAACGTGAAGTACTGGAGCCCTGTTGCTGAGGCCATTTAGCAGCCTTCTCCTTTTCAGGCGAAGGAGGAGGTGTGTGAGTTGGAGGAGCTTTCTTCATCTTCGTATCCACGCAGTAAGTTCACTTGCAGTTTTGCTTTGTGCTTCTAAGGATTGGAAATGTTTTGGGTCAAATTCCAGTTTTACTCGCTATGGTATTTAGGGATTTATCGGTAGGGAGAGCGGGAGAGATGAGAAGATGTTGTTCCTCCTCAGCTAGCCACCACGTGATCACCAACGCTTTCTAAAAGCAGGACATTGCTAAGTTGGAAAAGGTTCAAAGGAGATATTCAAAGATTGTAAAAGGTCTTACAAATGTTATGTAAGAAACTAGACTTACTGTTTTGAATTTGATGCCTCTCTATATTAAGCATTTAAGAGGTGACATACTCCTTATGTATGATATTATAAATGACCCATATCTAATTATTATTCTAGGCTTTTGTTTTAATGATGAAGCATATAATCTTAGGCGACATCCTCTTCAACTGCAGCTAAAGAAATTTAAATATTTCCCTTGGAAATTCTTCTATACACTTCGTGTAATTAAACCATGGAACTCTTTGTCCATAGATGTGATTGTTAGCAGTTCCAAATCAATTTTTAAAACAAGGCTGGACAAATCAATTTGTAGCTATTACTAGTAACAAGAGCATTTATGGGCCTAACTGGCTCCCTAGCTCTTATCAATCTTAGTATGAATCTTCTATTTTGCCTATTAAATCTCTCACATTTTAGCTGTAGTGGGTGGGATCTTGTGTTATAAATCTGATCTCTAAGATCAAGGTCCAATAATTCCCACAGTTGATAATCTGACAAAGCCCGATATACAAGGCACATGTCTCCTCTTAATCTACGATACTCCAAAGATAAAAGATCTAATTTTTTTAACCTATCTTCACATTTCAAGCCCTGGACAGACCTTATTTTTCTTGTCGCCCTTCTCTGTATCCTCTCAATTGCATTTATAGCACCCTTATTCCCTGGAACCCAAAACTGCACACAATACTCCGTATGTGGCCGCACCAGGGAAATATAAAGGGGGAGCAGGACCTCTCTGCTTCTACTCTTAACACGCCTAAAAATACAGCTCAGAATAAAACCTGCTTTTTTAACCACCTGGTTACAATGTAAATTAAATTTAAAGTTATTACTAACCCTAACTCTTAATTCTTGCTTTTCCCGCAGCACCTTTAACACCTGCCCTGCCAGGGTGTACTCCACCTCAAGATTTTTCCTGCCCATGTGCATTACTGTGCACTTATCTGCATAGAATGTAGACCCATTTTCCCGGGCCCAGGTTTCTAATTCACTCAGTGCTTCCTGAATTTTCAAGGCCTCAGATTTGCTATGTACCGGGAAACCTACATGTGTATCATCAGCAAATTTTGAGAGCCAGATTTCTGTTTTTGGTTTCATAGTCTAGATATATAAATTAAACAAACATGGTCCCAGCACGGAACCCTGAGGAACCCTGCTAGTAACGCCTGTCCAATTTGTTAGTTCCCCCAACACACTAACCCTTTGTTTTCTTTCTGACAACCAGGCCCCAATCCAATGCACCAATATCGGCTGAACCCCTATGTCAGACAGAGTTTTAATCAGCTGGTCATGGGGGATGGAGGACTTGGTCAAAAGCCATGGTGAAGTCCAGGAATATGACATAGATGGGACTACCTTTGTCAAGTACTTTACTGACCTTCCTGTAGAACTCCAATAAATTTGTCTGGCATGAGTGTCCCTTTCTAAAATCATGATGAGTCTCATTAATAACACCGTCAGAGTTGAACATATTCATAATCAAATCCTTTATTATGCCCTCGAGAATCTTCCCGAGGACGGAGGTCAAACTGATCAGTCTATAATTGGCCACCTCCTGTTTAGATCCCTTCTCATGTATAGGTATCACTATGGCCTGCTTCCAGGCCTCAATGACCTGGCCTGTCTCCAAGGATTGTTGGAATAATACTGTAGCAGGACCTGCTAAACAATCCACCAATTCCCTAAGCATTCTTGGATGCATACCATCAGGACCTTGTGCTTTATTTTGATTTAAATTGCTTAGCCTCTTTCTCACATCCTCGACCTCTATTTTGGGGCAATTTGTACCTTGCAGAGTAGCAGTGGTCATGATCCAGCCATAGCACCTCTATGGTGCAAGCAGCCTGATCCACCTACCCCCCCAAAGAGATAGATAAGGTGCCACTTGCCCCCTTGGACAGCGGTCACAATCCAGCCATAGCACCTCTACGGTACAAGGAGCCTGATCCACCTACCCCCCAAAGAGATAGATATGGTACGATGCTTGAAAAATTGCCACGATTTCTCTAGGCTGTGTGAACGCTGAACCATATCATCACTTGCAATTTGCTGTTTTCAATTTCAGTGCCTTCTCAGGGTAGTGCTATTGGCTCCACGCCTGTGTAGAGCTCCCTGATTGGCTGGTCTCAGTGACCTGAGACAGAAGCACCCGAGACGTGTGGCTTAATGTAAACCTGCATCCCTGTACTCTGCTTCTAATTTATGTATTTTAATTTAGCCTGTTCTTCTCAGCCTGTGTAAAGTAACTTACCATTCCCCCCTGCTGCAGTTTCTCTCCAACTGTATGTGCACTGATTCAGTGCTAGCTCTGCAAATTTCCTCTTGATTTTTTCCCTAATTAAGCTTTCACTCTGTACACGGCCTTGAACTGAGTTTGTAAAAATGTTTTACTGGCTTTGTTAATATATTTTTTTAATCCTATTTAAGACTGTACTGGGTTTACATGCTTACTGCTATGGACTTAGTTAGAAAATTCAGTGAATTGTAAAACCTGTGTAGCCTCTGTCTTGAGCCTAAGGCTCCTGCCCTTGACTTTCATTCTTAATCATCTTCATTTGTCCCCCTGTCCTCCTCTGTCCCTGTTCTGTCCCTCCTGCCCTCCACATCAGTCTGTTCTTTTGTTCTTGTTTTGGATTCCCGAGTTAGCCGGCACCTTGCCTCTGTCTGAGACTACCCCCTGACTTGTCTTTCAAGTTGGTGCTCAGCTCTCTTTGTGTGTCTCTGTTTAGACACACACCCCCATCTGCTCCTATTTAATCTGCTGTCTCCTTCCTTACAGGTGCCACTTGCCCCCTCGGGCAGCGGTCATGATTCAGCCATAGCACCTCTACGGTGCAAGGAGCCTGATCCACCTACCCCCCAAAGAGATAGATAAGGTATGATGCTTGAAAATTTGCCATGATTTCTCTGGGCCATGTGAATGCTAAACCAGATCATCACTTGCAATTTGCTGTTTTCAATTTCAGCACCTTCTCAGGGTAGCGCTATTGGCTCCATGCCAGTGTAGAGCTCCCTGATTGGCTGGTCTCAGTCACCTGAGACAGGAGCACCCAAGACATATGGCTTAATGTAAGCCTGCATCCCTGTACTCGGCTTCTAATTTATATATTTTAATTTAGCCTGTTCTGCTCAGCCTGTGTAAAGTAACTTACCATTCTCCCCTGCTGCAGTTTCTCTCCAACTGTATGTGCACTGATTCAGTGCTAGCTCAGCAAACTTCCCCTTGATTTTTCATCCCACCCCCCCAGGCCTCCTTTAAATGCACACAGTCTCCGCCCACTCCTATCTGATGTTTCAATGTATTGGTTACTTACTGTCAACAACTGCAATTCCTCACATCCCCTTTTTGCAACTAAGTCTTCTAGCAGCTTTATCTCATTCTGTCTTGCTGAGGCATAAAATTTTGGTATTTTAGGTTTGATTATTGCTGACTAGCATATCCTGTCTTGCTGATTAGCATATCCTGTCTTGCTAAGGCACTGTTTTACTTGAAAATTGTATTACAAATTACTGAACTATGACTGATTTGCCAAAAAACTGTGTTTATTGTCTAAAAATGTTCCCAGTAACCAAGTGTTATAGCCCCTTGGTGACTTTGTAGCTCTCTTCAGACTGCAAGGTGCCAAGGAAATCGCAGGCTTTTCAGTTGCTAATTGTGCCATTTTCATTCAGACTGCTAGCCTTTGTGTTGCCCCACTAATAATTCGAGCTCCTCTGTCCTTTCTCTAGCTGAGAACCCACTAGGGATCCCAGCTCAGATGCCCTCTGCATGGACCGTGGACACCGGGTGGTCGGTGCTTCCGAAGCTGTCACCCGAGACCTCCTCATCAGACTCCACCGCTTGAGAGGTACGGCAAAGCTGAAATTTTTCGCCCACCCACTCATCCCCCCTCCTGTGTGCTATTATATAGACCCGTTAGCACTGCCCACTCCCATCCCTGACAAATCTCCTGCCTTCTCTTTCTTACTAAAACAATTTGTTACTGCCAGGTTTCCTCCAGGGGAATCCTGCAACCAGCTGCTGGCGAGCTACCTTTGTTATCAAAATTCCCTCATTTACCCAACAACTGCAATTATGGCAGCCTCGTGGCAATTCCTCCTCCTGACTGCACTGTGTATCATACCACTTACTGGCTTATTATCCAAAAAATTTGAGACTGGGGGGTACACCACATCCTTATCCTGAAGACTGCTCACCCAATCTGACTCTTCACATCACATGTTATGCCAAAGCTCCTTGCTTCCAGGTGGACTACTTTCCTCGAAGAGCAACTATTGCAGGTTTGTCTATACCTCCTTCCTTATCTCTAATTAATTCAAGTTACTCCCACTGGTGTTACACAGCCAGAGTATTAGCCTCAGTGTCCTTAGGCTTGCATAAATTAAAAAACAAAGCTTGGCTCCCCGGTTCCTCCTCCATGCCAAGCCAGAAAAAGCCTCGAGCTCATTGTCTTTCACTTGAATCCCTGAAAAAATTGCTCCTCCTCCTCCTCCTCCTCTTACGCTGCTCTGGCAATGTCGAGCTTAATCCAGGGCCCATAAATAGACTTACCTCCCCTTCTGAGCCACTATCTCTTAAAGGTATTAGTTTTATGCACATTAATGTGTGCAGCCTGCTGAAAAAATTCACCCTTATCCAGGCTTGGGCCACCCATACAATGCCAGATGTGCTTGTTATCTCAGAATCCTGACTTCGGCCCTCTACACCAAATAGCGTGATTAATATACCTAACTACCAGATCTTTAGATGTGATAGGCAATCCAGAGGAGGTGGGGTCGCCATCTACATCAAAGATAGATTTGTGGCATCAACACTTAATTCTAACTCACTGGTAGTGGGATTTAAGTGCCTGGACACAAAAATTGACCTATCCCAATCGTTAGCACTCCGAGTCATAGGATGCTATAGACCACCATCTGCCAGTACTCAGCTCTTTTCATATCTTACAACTATCTTGGACACTAGCCCCCTGGAAACAATTATCCTCTGGGATCTAAACTATGATTGGCTGTCGGAAACTGGTCACCCACTCAAATCTTTCTGCGACTCCCTTGGTTTTACCCTACTCAACGAAGAGCCCACCCGTATCAACAAAAAGAATACAGCCAAAAGTACCCTTCTGTATGTCCTGCTTGTGAATAAACCCCATTCATTCTTCCACGTTGGAACCTTTGACACGGATATTAGTAACCATTGCCTAATAGCTGGAGTTTGGGCAGCCAATAAAGTGCCAACTATGGCCAAATTCTCCACCAAAAGGTCAACCATATCATTCGACCCAAAGGCATACCTACTTGACCTAAAAAACTCCCCCTTGTGGCAGAGTTTTTATCTTGCTAAAACAGTGGAAACTGCATATTCTATACTACAAGAAATCATTACCTACGCCATGAATCTACATGCGCCTCTGCCAAAAATACGCATAAAGGCTAGGAAATGCCGTTGGTTCACTCAAGATCTCAAGGCTGCACTGCTGTCCAGGGATAAACTCTGGAAAACTGCCTGCAAATCCCAAAAAGAGGAAGACTGGTGCCTCTTTAGAACAGCCAGAAATTGCTGCACCAAACTGATTAGGGAGGCTAAAGCCTGCTATTACCAAGCAGAACTAGATACTGCAGCCAATTGTTCCTCCAAATTCTGGGCCACAATCAAAGAACTGGCAGGAACCATGTCACAAAATATGCTCCCTACAAAAATTACCTCTGACGATACAGTAATCAATGACAAAAAAGATATACTGCAGGCATTCAACACGCACTTCACCACAGCAGGCTTAGCCTTCGATAACTCACCTGCATGTAGCCTGTGCACCCAACTTGGCATGACCCCACCAAATGTTGACTCCATTAGTCAACATTTCTCATTCTCACCGGTTTCCCTCAAGGAAGTGGAAGACTTGATTCTCCACCTGGATACTAAGGAAAGTGCCAGCACAGATGCACTTGAACCATACTTCCCAAAGACGGCATGCCACGTATTGGCAGTGCCTATTACTCATTTATTCAACCTGTCCCTAACACAAGGTACTCTCCCTCAAATATGGAAGATCACACATGTTATCCCGCTATTTAAATCTGGAGACCCTTGCAACCTTAATAACTATAGGCCAATTTTTCTCCTACCCACACTCTCAAAGCTACTGGAAAAAATAGTAAATGGCCAACTAAGATCCTTCATCGACGGAGAAAAATTACTAAACCCTCTTCAATCCGGATTCAGAGCCAACCACAGTACAGTCTCAGCATTAGCTAAAGTAACCAATGACTGGCAACTGGAGTTGGAGCATAAAAAGTCAGTATGTGCTGTGTTTCTTGACCTCAGCAAAGCATTCGACACAGTCGACCACAACCTGCTCCTCGACTCGCTAAAAACACTAGGATTTGATGCTACTTCTCTACACTGGTTCTCTGAATATCTGACAGACAGATACCAGCAGGTGAAAGTGGATGGCGAACTATCTGCCCTAAAACTCTTACAAAGAGGTGTCCCTCAGGGATCCATATTAGGTCCCCTCCTCTTCGCGTGTATATCAACAACATTGATGAGGGAATCAAGGATGCAAGTATTCACTTATTTGCGGATGACACAGTAATGTACCTGAGTCATCCCACACCAAAAGAAGCTTGTACTGACCTACAAAAAGATTTCAACCTCCTGCAACTACAACTAATCAATAAAAAACTGCTATTAAATGCTAAGAAAACTAAAGCCATGTTATTTTCTCCCGCAAACTACACAAGCGCTACTGACTCCCTCCCCCAATAACCACGATGCTGGGAGAGTGCTTAGAGTACATCCCGAAATTTAGATATCTTGGGGTCTAGATTGACTGTAAACTCTCCTTCACTGATCACCTGGAAGACTTGCTGAAAAAATTAAGGCAAAGACTTGGCCTTTTTTACAGGATAAGAAAACTTCTTACAGCTGACGCAAAGAAATGACTAGTTCAAGCCACATTCCTGTCCTTAACTGACTATGCAGACTTCATATACAGTAGCTGTGCGGCTTCCTATCTTGGAAAATTGGATACGCTCTACCACAGAGCTATACGCTTCATCACTGTCCTCCCCTTCTCTACCCATCATTGCACACTATATGCCACCATGGGCTGGACTTCACTTCACTATAGGCGCAACTTTAATGCAGCACTCTGGACACTTACAGCCCTCAGAGGCAAACTCCCTCAATACATCATCGACTGTCTGTCTCCGATTGTGCCCAGGAATGATTCCCTTAGAAGTTGCTCACAACTCCTGCTAAATAAACCCAGGGCACTCACATGAGTCGGTAGAGCCACCTTTGGATTTACACTCCCATCAATATGGAATAAAACCCAAAAAATACTTAAGCTGAAAACCCCAGTAAGTACCATTTTGTTCAAAAGGCTTTACCGTGATGGCATTATGGACATTTGCAACTGCTTTACTAGACACTAACTAACCTCCCTCCCTCAAATGGTGGCCCACAAATGGCGGCCCCCCAGCTGAAATGTGTGCCTCTGCCTCTAGCATGCCCACCAACAGGTCCACAAGATTTATTGCTGAACTCCCATATTTTATTCGTTGATGCTCTGAACAGCTGCAGCCTGATTCAACACATGCTACCGCACTTGGGGATAATTATCATCTTTCGCCCCAAAAAATATTTGGTCCCTCGTCCATCCAACACCTCCCTCTGCCCCAACCTCCAGGACCCTCCCAGTTATGCCTCTGCTACTATATTCCTCCTCTTGCACTTAGTACAACAGC
Organism: Neoceratodus forsteri; assembly: GCA_016271365.2. Classification (NCBI taxonomy): domain Eukaryota; kingdom Metazoa; phylum Chordata; order Ceratodontiformes; family Ceratodontidae; genus Neoceratodus; species Neoceratodus forsteri. The sequence goes on from CM028133.1 coordinate 69,280,360, forward strand.
AGCTTTTCTCCTCCATATGTCACCGTGTTTTGGGGCAAAAATCACTTTGTCACCTTTCGTATGGTCCACCGCCCTCCCAGTCCCTCACTTTGCTCTAACCATTGGGTCCTTTTCGCTTGCGCCCCATTCCCCACCTCTCCCTACATTATGCGCTTGAAATCTTCTATCTGGTATGCCTACCCTCTCCCTAACATTTCCCACTACAAAATGCACAGTTTTTGGGCTTGGATCCAGCACAAGTTCATTATCCACAACTCCTTGTACTTCTATGTTCAATGTATATTACCTGTAATTGTGCATTTTTACTATAATAACAACTATTTTTACTGTTTGTACTATTGTAACTTGTCTTTCTGTATTATTACTGTAGGACCAAAGGTCCACCTTGTAAATGAGCTTGCTCAATGGTGCCCACCTGGATAAATAAAGATATTGATTGATTGATTGATTATGGGAACCCTGATATTATGGCCTGCATTAAAAACAATAGAAAAATAAGTATTAAATCTATCAGCCATACCCTTATTCTCAGTTATAAGATTATCAGTATTATCTTTCAGGGGGCCAACTGTTTTACTGTTTCCCCATTTATTATTAATGTAGGCATAGAATGACTTATAATTATCTTGTGTTGTTATGGCCAGTTTATACTCAAATGCCTTTTTTTGCCCTGGAAATAGTTTGCTTGGTCTTTTTTAAACAGTATTTGTAGTTATCCCAAGATTTAGCCTCCCCACTGCATTTTGCTCTGGTAAATGCCCTATTCTTTTTTTTTTTAATTGCTCTTTTAGCAGAGGATGACAACCATGGAGGAAGGGTCTTTCTTGGATTATGGTATTTAGTTCTAACTGGCACATATTTCTGTATAAGCTCATTTAATTTGGTGTTAAGCTTATCCCATATTTCATATACTGAAATATTCTTAAGCTCCTGCTCCCAGTTCCATGTGACTAGTTCCTCTCTCATAGCTCTGTAATCAGTTCAGTTATAATCAAGCAGCAGTGTACTTCCAACATCGATTTCTCCCACCATATCGTACCTAAAACCAACCATATAGTGATCACTAGTACTTAGGGGAACCTCCACTAAACATTTATGGATGTTATCTGCCACATTACTTAGTACTAAATCCAGAATATGATTTCCTCTTGTATTTTCTAAGACCAACTGCTCCAGTCCAACCACCAGGAAGGACTCCAAGAAACTAGCTTGCACCTTGGAGCCAGTCTGGAGAGATTCCCAGTTAATTCCAGCAAATTGAAGTCTTCCATAATGATGACCCTATCCTCCTGGGTAATACATTTTATGAAATCCAAAATAATATTGTCATTCTGAATCACGTTTGCTGGTGGTCTATATACTACACCTATATTAATCTTGGGTGCTTTTGGGGGGCTAATTTTTATCCCTAGGACCTCAGACTTTCCCCAAGCTGTACAGTCTATATTCTCAGATATGATACCATTTAAGATATATAATGCCACTCCTCCTACTCTAGCATCCGGCCTATCCTTGTTATATAATGTATACCCTGGAATCTGCTTATCCCAGGTGTCTTCTGCTCTCCACCATATTTCTGTAATATCACATATATGGATGTATGAATCATGTCATTTTAGTTTTAATTCATCCATTTTGTTTACAAGGCTTCTGGCATTTATAGCTAAAAAATTCCAGTTAGGCTTCGTGTTTTGTAATATATCCTTTTTTAATACCCCCCGGACCCCCTATATCTAGTTTAAATAATTATGGATAAACTATCTTAATTTATTAGAAAAGACTCTGTTCTCCTGTTTATTTAAGTGTAGTCCATCCTGTGAGAAGTTACTGAAGGCCTGGAAGTCCTCCCAGCGATCTAAATACATTAAATCCTCCCTATAACACCACCTCCTAAGCCACAAATTTAAGCTTCTAATGCTCTCAGCTAAAAGTCTCCCTGTCCATGGGACTGGTAAAAGGCCAGAAATAATCACATCATATCTTCTATTTATAAGCTCTTTGCCAACCCTCTCAAAATCATGTTGGAATATTTAAACTAGCAAATGGGGAGAGGGGTGCAGCACCCCATATGTCGAATGGGAAGAACACCCCTTCCCGCTCAGCTAGTGGTCAAACAGGGATTCAGCAGGTTTGCAGTTCATTTGCATCACCAGGTAAGAAAAAAGGTTTGTCTCCCCATACGATGCACAGGGGTAATGCCAAACCTCACTGAACAACTAACACACCAAAATCTGGCCAATGGAAAATCATGTACACAAATGCTCACAGCCTGGGAAATAAGATCCCAGACCTGCAGGCAATAATGTCAGAGGCTAAACTGGACATAGTAGCAATTAGTGAGACATGGTTTACCAGTAACCACACATGGGAAACTTCAGTACCTGACTATGTATTGTTCAGAAGAGACCGAGGTGCAAAAAGGGGAGGAGGAGTGGCCCTGTATGTCAATGAAAATATCAAAGCTGCAGAAATTCAGAATACACATAAGGAGCCACAAGAACTGTGGGTCACCCTGGAAACAGGAAATGGGACAGCCATAAGAACTGGGGTTGTCTACAGGCCCCCAGACCAGGGGGAGGACATAGACACATTACTGTTAGAAGATATACAAAACATGACAGCTAAAGGGGAGGTTCTGATAATGGGAGACTTCAACATGCCGGATACAGGTTGGTCAATACCAGCAGGAACATCTGCCAGAACTAGACACATAGTGGATTCCCTGCAGGGGGAGGGCCTCAAACAACTGGTACAGCAACCCACAAGAGACAGGGCTATCCTAGATCTAGTACTGACTAACAAGGAAGGGATCACAGATCTCCAGGTAGAAGGTCACCTGGGGGCCAGTGACCATCACATGGTATGGTTCAATTTGGCTACTACATCTAAATCATCCCATTCCAAGGCAAAATATGGGACTTCAGAGGAGCTGACTTTGATAAGATGGCCAACAGAGTTAAGCTAGCCCTGGCAAAAGAAACACAGGTGAGGGGTACAGGCAAAGTGGGAGCTAATAGGATGCAATACTTGAAGCAACATCCCATTGTGTTAGACAGAAAAGGAAGTGAAAAGAAGAAGGAAACCACTTTGGTTCTCAAATACAGTAGCAGAAAAGGTCAGAGCCAAAAGGCTGGCCTTCAGGAAATATAAGGGAACAGCGGGATGAAGATAGGAGGCATACCAAACTGCCCTAAGGAAGCAGGTAAGGCAGTAAGGCAGGCAAAGTCCCAAACTGAGGAAACACTAGCACAAACAGTAAAAGAAGGTGACAAGACTTTCATAGATACATTAGTGAAAGGAGAAAGTCCAGAGGAGGTATTGCTAAGCTTAATGGAGAAAAGGGAGCATGTGAGGAGGAGGACCCTGTAAAGGCATCTATCCTAAATAGATACTTTTGCTCAGCATTTACTGAAGAGAAGGTAGGGCAGGGCCCACAGCTCAGCATCATGGACACAGGGGAGGGAGGTGAGCACTACTCCCTTCACAAAAGAAAGGGTCCTACAAGAGCTTCTAAGCTCAGGGTGGATAAGGCAATGGGACCTGATGGCATACATCCCAGGGTACTTAAGGAGCTAAAGGTGGAACTAGCAGAGCCATTAGCAGAACTGTTTAGTGAGTCTCTGAGCACAGGAGAGGTCCCAGAAGACTGGAGAAGGGCTCATGTGATCCCGCTTCACAAGAGTGGTAGCAGGGAGGAGGCAGGGAACTACAGACCAGTCAGTCTTACCTCTGTAGTGGGCAAGATTATGGAGGCACTCCTTAAGGAAAGGATAGTGCAACACCTGGAATCCATAGGGGCACAGGATCCAAGACAGCATGGGTTTACAAAAGGAAGGTCCTGTCAAACTAATCTCATAGATTTCTTTGACTGGGTAACCAGAGTGGTGGACCAAGGGGGAGCAGTTGATGTTGCCTACCTTGACTTCAGCAAAGTTTTTGACACTGTTCCACATAGAAGATTGATAAATAAGCTGGGTAGGTTCGGGTGGGTCAGAAGTTGGTCAACTGGGTGGCAAACTGGTTGACGGGCAGAAAACAGAGAGTGGTGGTAAATGGTATACAGTCAGAAGAGATGCAAGTCACAAGTGGGGTACCTCATGGATCAGTTCTGGGGCCAGTCCTCTTCAACATCTTCATTAGTGACCTTGCAGATGGACTAGAGGGTAAGACTTGTCTGTTTGCAGATGTCACCAAGATCTGCAACAGAGTAGATGATCCAGATGGGGTGGGCAGAATGAGAAGAGATCTGGATAAACTAGCAAAATGGTCAGAAGAGTGGCAACTGGGATTTAATGCAAAGAAGTGCAAGATCATGCACATAGGGAAGAGAAACCCTGAAGCCACCTATAGGCTGGGAGGGAGTTGCTAGCAGTCACAAAGGAAGAAAGAGACTTGGGCATCATCATCACTGATGACCTGAAATCATCCAAGCAGACCTCTAAAGCAGTAGGTAAGGCTAGGGAGTGTTAGGGTGTATTAGTAGGGGTATCACAAGTCATAAGAGGGAGGTAATAATCCCTCTTTACAAGACACTGGTTAGGCCCCATCTGGAGTACTGCGTGCAGTATTGGAGGCCACACCTTCACAAGGACATTAACCAAATTGAGACAGTCCAGAGAAGGGCAACCAAAATGGTGCAGGGACTGCATCAGAAGACATCTGAGGACAGATTAACAGAGCTCAATATGTATACCCTTGAGCAAAGGAGGGAGAGAGGTGATATGATCGAGGCATTCAAACACCTTAAGGGCATTAACAAGGTGAAAGAGTCTAACATGTTTAAATATAAGAAAAATAGCAGGGCAAGAGGACACAGCATGAGATTAGGGGCTGATTAAGGGGAATGTGAGGAAATCTTTTCACAGAAAGGGTGGTGGATGCATGGAATGGGTTACCACAAGAAGTGGTGGCTATGAATACAGTGCAGGGCTTCAAACAGGCATGGGATAGGCATAAGGGAGCAATACAAATGACTGAATAGATAGGCCACTGACAGAGCAAAGGCCGATGGCACATTTATAAGGTAGAAAAAGAAATGGGCAGACTGGATGGGCCTTGCGGTCCTTATCTGCCATCAGCTTCTATGTTTCTATGTTTCTATGTCATATTTCTCTTACCCATGTCATTTATTCCTACGTGTAACACTACCACTGGTGTCTGTGTGTTTTCAAATAACCCCTGGAGTAGTTTTCTAATGTCCCTAATGCCAGCCTCAGGTAATACAGAGACTGTAATGTGTTCCTTCCTATTTTTATAAATAACATGATCTGTATACCTAAGCATGGAGTCCCCCATTACAAGTACATCCCTGGGTGATATTTTATTTGGCATCGATATGCCAAGATTTTCCATATGGGGGCTCTGCGTGCTCCTATTTGGACTGGAATCATGTGGTAATATGGACTCCCTTTCTTCATCAAGTTCTTGATCACTTAGGAGGGCACTGTATCTATTTGGGGTTAATATATTAGAGGATCCCCCTATATTCCTTCTGCCCTTTTTCCCCCTAGATGTTTTTGGTGGAGTGCACCATTCATTTTTATTTTCAATATCCTCAGAGACCCCTGATTCTGGAGGTGAAATATCAATATGACGAGGGTGCTGTGATGTAGACATTTCATTTACAGTGGTATCAATAAATTGTTCCAGTACAGATATTTCTTCCTGTACCCTCACCCTAGATCGTAAAGAGGTGATCTCCACCTGTAGTGTCTCAATTAACACGCAGTTTTCACTGGTAAATCGATGCACCTCCTCCTCCTCCTCAGCAAACATGCTACACCTATTGCACTTTCACATTGCTGACTTATTACCTGCGACTTTTCATGGCATGTTATCCCAGTTTCCCAGTGCCCCAGCTGACACAGGCTGACACTTGCCAAACGAGCGTGTCTCTGCATGCATCTCTGAGCACGGCGATGTGCACACTGCCCATGCTCACCCTGCTAGCTGCAGTGCCTCTTAATATAGGGCCATTCATAGAAACATAGAAACATAGACTTTGATTGCAGATAAGGGCCACTTGGCCCACCGAGTCTGCCCATTTCCCTACCTGCTGGATAAGCTGCAGATTCTAGTTAACCAACAGCCTACTTCCTGCCACCCCCCACTACAATTGCCTTATGTCTGTCCCATGCATGTTTGAATTCCCCCACTGTTTTAGACCCAACAACCTCCCCAGGAAGGTGGTTCCATGCATCCACCACTCTCTGTGAAAAAAAATTTCCTCACTTTACCCCTGAGCTGTCACATTCAACCCAGAAGTGTCTGCGAGGGATCATGAACTGCAGAGCATGCAAGTATGCACAAAATACAATTAAAAATATCCTCCGTGCGTCTGTCTCTCATCTGAGGCAGAGGCACAATATAGAGTTTGTCCCCAATAAAATAAAAGAGCTCAAGTAGCGCTTCTGTAGTCTCAGCTGTGATGTCAAAAGACTACAGCGTTCTCTTCCTGTTTCCTATTATCACAGGAGCAGGGCTCCAACACAACACCCAATTTAAAGTATATAGTGGCAAATATACTTGTTCACACTCCCCAATATTTAACTGGCTCTCAGTATGCTATGCAGCCAATAAATATAACTTACTGCAGGTATCGCTGCTACCAATAGGCACGTGGTAGCAGGACAGACACAGCTGACATAATACATAGTACTTTTCACATACTGCTCAGGTATGAAACTAGCACCATCACATGTTGTAATGCTGCTGCGTTAACTGGAAATAGTCATTAGCACCATGTTATGGTTAGCTTTGGATGTTACAATTGTTGCTGTCACATGTTGCTTGTAAACTATACTACAAAACATTACTTTTATTATTATTACCATTTGTCATTAGGACTGACTCACTCTATCAGAAAAGTATATGCAAATATCTACTGACTGTTGCTAGGGCTATCCAAAATCTTATTTCCAATATAGCCATCTATAGATAACACACTATGTGTGTCATCATTTCTTAACAATTGTAATACAGACATCTGCTAAACCCTTGTTATTGATGTTTATAACAAAAAAATGCTTACTGTGTGCCATCTCCCATGATTGCCCAGCATGTGTACCCACAAGGCACTCTGATGGCAGCAGAGCTAATACAGTTGCTGGACCATGATGATGGATATGTCTTGTACGGCATGGGGACATAATGTCACAAGACATTATGCCGCATGACAAAATCATGCTGCCAATACAGCACAATTTCTGCCAAGAGGCATAAGTCTTTTTTTGTGGAGGGCTCCACCCCAAACCCCCCAATAAAGATCCTCAACTCCAGGGGGGGTTCAACTTGGGGAGTGCACCACTCGAAAAAAATAAAAGTTTCTGGGACCGGGAATCAAACTCGGTCTCAGACACAGTGCCTAGGTTTCTGCTGCTGTGGCTCAGTCCTGTGAGCCACAGCAGCTGCTCAATGGACCCCACTCCAAGCAGAGGTCTTATCCTCTGCCTGGGAAAGAGCTAATGGTGCAATACCATGTACAGCAGTACTGTATATGTGGTATTGCACTATTAGCGCTTGCTTGCTGCACTGTACCAGTTTAGCCATAATGTTGTACGCTATTAAGTGTGCAACATTATGACCTGATAGTCTTGTACTGCTTGCAGGTGTGTGTGTGTGTGTGTGGGGGGTGCAGAGTTAGGGGTTTGAGGATGGGGCGTGGGGTGGGATGGGATGATAACCCTAACATCACATTTCCACACTTTTGCCACTGTGGAAACAACCCTAACTGATGCATTAATGGAGTTTTCTGCAGTGATATATATATATATATATATATATATGTATGTATATGTGTGTGTGTGTGTGTGTGTGTGTATATATATATATATATATATTATTCATGGCAAAAAAAAACCAACTCAGTTTAATGCATCAGTTAGGGTTATTCCACAGCTACAAAAGTGAGGAAATTCGATGTTAGGGTTCCCACCCACCTTGCATCCCCCCACCTCGCCCCTACCAAGAGGCATCAGGGTGTGCATTGGGGTCGTCGTCGGTCCTAACTTTCACCCCATCCCATGTGCAAACAAGCTGAGGTGGTGCAGTATATGAGAATGGGGTGAGAGTTAGGACTGATGACCCCAACGCACACCCCGATGCCTGTTGGTGGGGCAGGTGGGGTGGGTGCAAGGGGTGGGAACCCACATTGAAATTCTCACTTTGTCATTGTGGAACAACCTTAACTGATGCATGAAATGGAATTTTTTTGCCATGAATTTCCCTTCTTTTTGAGAATTTGCACTATAAATAATGAAGTAACAGCCACGGAAATGCAAGCGCAAACGCTAACGCACATGATGATGGCTACATTAACGATAAAGCAAACAGTAATAGAAATGCAAGTGCAAACGGTAATGGAAACAGAAATGCAAATGCAAGCAGGTACGGAAACGCAAACCGTAACGCGCACAGTCACGGTGATGCAATTGGAACTGCAAATGGTAATGGTAACAGCAACGATGACGCCAAAGGAAAGACAAACGCAAATGGAAGCACATATGCAAATGCAAATGGTAATGCACACATGATGCAAAACAAAATGCAAACAGAAACAGTAGTGGAAACACAAATGGCAACAGTAAAAGCAAAAGCAAGTACAAACGAAAACGTAACGTGAAATGCACATGGTGGTGTACACGGGAACGCTAACATAAATGGGTATGGAAACACAAGTGGGGACTCTAACTGTTACAGTAATGGAAGCGCACACCCAATTTTTGCCCAACGGCTGCATAGAGGAACACAGTGAGTACAAATAACGTATGCATACTAATTGGCCTCGGAGCAGAAAATGAGCACTTGGAATACTAAATTGCTTATATCTCAGGAACCGTCGACATAGAAAAAATTTAAATTTCATATGATTTATGACTTTCCTGGCTAGTTTTGTACTTAGCCCCCGATGGGGTGCTAAGCATTTTTCCGACAAAAAGTCCATATTTCAAAGCGTTTCCAAGACACGGGTCCCGAAAGGTGTGGCGGACGCAGCACTGTTAGTCTATGGGAAAAACTGTCAACTTCAGAGTACTGTAACTTTGCATCCCTGTAATATTTTGTCACCAAACCACCAAAAGGCACATCTGTAGGATGTTGGCTTTCTTTCCTCCAAATGTGAGCCCAAAAGACCAAACTCTTCTTTTGCAATATGGCGGCAAAGAATTATTGTTATTTTGGCTCTAGTGTTGCAAAGTAGTGTCGTGATTTGCGACACTTTTGCAAAAACAATCATGAAAGTGTCACAAGTTCAACACTACTTTGCAACACTGCAGATTGCAAAAATTTGAAAAACATATTTCTGGGGTGTTTAACCCCCAAAAAAGATATGGCTAGCATCCTCAGGGCTTGACTAGGTGAACACAAAAATAGTTGTGTCCCTAGATGGTCCCAAATTTAAATGCCGAGCATTTCTGTGACCACTAGCAGAAAAAAAAATGGCTGACTCACGACAGTACAGCGGTCATTTGCGACTCTAAAAACTGCATTTGTGACACTGTTGAATATTTTTTAAATGTTTCCCATTGAATATAATGGGAAACTTGTTATTTGAATAACTTTTGAACCGTTTAATATTTGTTCACGAACTCTTTGGAAGGCACATTGGGGACCTGAGCTCTGTGTTCCCTGAAGGTTTTGGACTGGGTCCACAAACCGTACAACCTGTAGGAGCGAACAAAGAATGCACAAAAAAGCCTAAATGTGACACAGAATGTTGCTTTATAACTCTGCAACAGTATATCTGACTGGCATGAAACTTGGCAGATTGAGAGATCTATGGTAGTACTCCATGCTTGCCTAATTTCAGGCAGCTCTGTCATACAGTGACAAAGTTATTAACCTGACAAATTTCACACTTTAACCTTAAATGGGGTACCATGCCACTGATATATACAGTATATATATATATATATATATATATATATATATATATATATATTGTATATATATATATATATACACACACACACGCATATATGTATGTGTGTGTATGTATATATATATATATATATATATATATACTTTCTTTGCAAAAACTTCATTAATGCACCAGTTAGGGTTGTTTCCACACTGACAGAAGTGTGAAAATTCCATGTTAGGGTTAACACCCCATCCCCCCAACCTCCACATACTAACAGGCATCAGGGTGTGCATTGGGGTCATTGACCTAACTCTCACACTATTCCATGTGTAAAGAAGCTATGACTGTTAATGTATGGAGGGTGGGGGTGTGGTGGTGGGGTGGTAGGGGTGTTAACCCTAACATGGAATTTCCACATGTTTGTTGGTGTGGAAACAACTCTAACTGATGCATTAATGAAGTTTTTGCAAACAATTTATTTTCTTCTTTTAAAAGTGTAATGTAAGTTGTAAATAGAATGTGTTGGTGGGAGCACGGACCTTTGGGCCCCATGTTCCCACCAAGCTGAGCAGTTATGCATAATGATATGTGTTTGTGGAAGCATGGGCCCCCCAGGCTGTGCACTCCCACTTACAGATAAGCAAGGAGCCATCAAGCAGCCCTATAAGGCAAGGAGGCCTTGCAACAGTAATTTGCCCATATCTCAGGAACCGTAGCAGCTAGAAAAAAGTTCAAGTGTGGTTGTAATCATGAGTGTGAGTAGTTTTCACATCATGACCATATCTCACATAATTTCTGAGATACAGTCACTGAAAACCAATGTAAGTGCTAACTTGGAGGGCATAATAGTGGCCTACAGCCATGGAAATCAGCAGTTGGAGCAGTAATTTGCAAATATCTCAGGAACCATACAAGCTAGAAAAAAAATCAAATTTCATGGGTTTCATGGCTTTCCAGTCTACTCCTGTGCTAATTTTACAATGAAAAGTCTGTATCTTGAACCGTTTGAGATACAGGCCCTGAAAGGTGAGACAGGTGCCACAATGTTATCCTACAGGAACATTTCAGAACTTTGGAAAGCTGTAACTATGGCCCTGTTTTATGTTGTAGTACAAAACCAGCAGCAGGCACACCTCTGGGACTAGGGTTTTCCACCCTGAAAACTGCAGACCAATAAAGCAATCCATATTGCCACAATGGAGGGACAAAGAAAACAACCAGCAAATTGTTATCCTATGGGGAAATTTCCAAACTTTGGAATGGTGTAACTATAGGCCTCTTGAATTTTTCCATACCAAACCACTAAAAGGCATATCCGTGGCACTAGGGCTTCCTAGCCTGAAAATTTCAGGAAAAGCATAATCCAGCTCACAGCAAAATTCTTCTATCTCTATAATGGAAATGTTATCATGATCCCAAAAATGTTGTCACGATCATATTTAAAGTTTTTGCAACTGTTTGTGTGACAGAAAAAATGTTGTTGCTATCAAAATATGGAAAACCTTTTAAAAACATTTCCGGACTAGCTGGCCACAAACTAATGCCAGGGGTATGTACCTCGGGGCCTGATTAGGTAAACCCAATGGTTGGTGTCTTCAAAAGTGCAGTATTTTTTGAGTTCTAATGTTTTTTCTCTCTTGCTAACTGAAAACAAGATGGCAGCAGCATGGCAGCATTATTGGCAAGCTCGACCAAAAAAATGTGATTGTGACTGAAATTTTACCATAGGCTATAATGGGACAGAAAAAATGCAATAACTTATAAAACGGAGCAATATTTTTTCACTAAATCTTTAAAAGGCACCAGTGCAGCCCAGGACCCATGCAGATAACCCAATCTGAATGCACTCAAATGCATTTTTCAGAGCATTATGGGTGGACAGAGAAATCGCAACTTAGGGCATTTTTCACTTTTTGAGCACGCTATGATTCCGCAACTGTAAATCTGACTGACACAAAAACTTCCAGATCTGAAGATCTATTATAGCTCTTTCTATATTCCAACTTTCAGGCAACTCAGACATATGGTTCAAAAGTTATGAAAGTGCAATATTCGGAGTTTAACATAGAAATGGCTACACAACCCTAACTACAGTGGCACTACTGTGCCACTATATATATATATATATATATATATATAGTATTATGGTAGCAACGGTAGTGCTACCATAGTTAGGGTTGAGGAGCCATTTGTATGTTAAACCCCAAAATGTTGCACCTTAATAACTTTGCAACTGTTTGACAGATTTACCTGAAATTTGGAATACATGATAAAGAACCATAGGCCTTAGGATTTACCAAGTTTTGTACTGGTCGGATATACGGCTGTGGAGTTATTAAGCATGATCTGCTCTCGTGTTTACACTTTTTCTGGAATTCTACGGTTGTGCCTACAGGTCGTACGGTTTGCGCAACTGGCCCGAAATCTTCAGGGAATGTGGGGCCAGGGTCCCCGATGTGCCTTTCAAAGATTTGGTGAAAAAATATTAAACGGTTCAAAAGTTATTCAAAAAACAATTTCCCATTATAAGTCAATGGGAAAAGTTAAAAAGTTCGACAGTGTAGCAAATGCATTTTTACTTTCTCAAATGGGCCTGTTACTTTCGCAAATCCACCATTTTGTTTTCAATTATTGATCAGAAAAATGCTTGGCATTTAAATTTGGGACCCTCTAGCAACCTAATTATTTTTGTATTCACCTAGTCGGACCCTGAGGATGCTAGCCATGTCTTTATTTTGGGGTAAAACACCCCCAGAAATATATTTCAAATTTCTGGAAAAGTACTTTCTCAAAGTACTTTTGTGCTCATAAAAGTGTCGCCAAATTTTTGCAGCTTTCCATAAATTGCGCATAGTAGTTTTCAGTCTGTGGAAAATGACAGCAATTCTTTGGCACTGCGCTGCAAAAGAACGATTGGGAGTTTTGGGCTGAAATTTGGAGGGAACGCAGCTGACATCTCACAGATGTGCCTTTCAGTGTTGTTTTGAAAAAATATCACACAGCGGCAAAGTTACAGCACTCCAAAGTTGATGTTTTTTCCTATAGGATAACATTACGGCGCCTGACGCAGTACAGGAATCCTTTGGCACCCTGCTGCAAAATAACGGTTTGGTCTTTTTTCCTGAAATTTGGAAGGAAAACAGCCAACAGCCCACAGATGTGCCTTTCAGTGGTTTGGTGAAAAAATATTACAGGGAGGCAAAGTTATGGTGCTCCAAACTTCTCTTTTTTTCCCATAGGATAACATTACGGCGTTCACCGCACCTTTCAGGGCTCATATCTCAGGAACGGTGCAAGATATGGACTTTTCGTCAGAAAAGTGCTTAGCCCCCTAATGGGGGCTAAGTAGAAAACTAGCCAGGACAGTTATAAATCATATGACATTTACATTTTTTTCTACATCGTACGGTTCCTGAGATATAACCTATTTAGTATTCCAAGTCCTCATTTTCCGCTCTGATAGCCACCTTTATGCATACATTCTTTGTACTCACTGTCTTTCTCTATGCAGGTTTTGGGGAAAACCAGCCTATGCGCTTACATTACTGTTACTGTTGCCCTTTCTGCTTGCAGTTCCATGCCCTTTTCACTTACCGTTGACATCTACGCCACCATGTGCGTTATCCTTTGCGTTTTCATTTGCGTTTGCGTTTCTGTTATTTTTTGCCATTTGTGTCTACAGTACTGTTTCTCTTTCTGATTCACTTTCGTCACCATGCCCATTGACATTTCCGTTTGCAGGCACCATGTTACTATGTGACAACACATTCACGTTACACGTTCCCATCTCGCCACTGTGCTCGTTACCCTTTCTGTTCTCATTCGCACTTGCGTTACCATGTGCCACTGTTAGTGCTTCTGTTTGCATTGCTGTTCCTGTTACTATGCCACAGGACATCACGTGGTGGGACAGCGGGCCAGAGGGCCCCGCTCTCCCGCCGCTGCATTACATTCACTATTTCTAGTTATCATTCTCAAAAAGAAGGGAATTAGATGCAAAAACCCATTTAATGCATTAGTTGGGTTGTTCCACAGCGACAAAAGTGAGAATTCAGTGTTAGGGTTGAAAACCACCCTTGGACCCTGCCCACCCCCAACCGGCATTGGGGTGTGCATTGGGGTCGTCAGTCCTAACTCTCACCCCATTCTCCTATACTTCTGCTGCTTTACACATGTGATGGGGTGAAAGTTAGGCTGATGACCCTATTGCACACCCAATGCTGGTTGGGGTGGGGTAGGGTCCAAGGGAGGTTTTCAACCCTAACACCAAATTTCCTCACTTTTGTTGCTGGAACAACCCTAATACATTAAACAGAGTTTTTGCCTTTAATATATATATATATATATATATATATATATATATATATATATGTATGTATGTATATAGCAAAAACTGTGTTAATGCATCATTTTGGGTTAAAACACAAAAACTCAGGAAATTAAAAATCTTTAGGGTTGCCCCTACCCCCGTGGACCCGCCAATCATCCCAAGATTGACAGATGACGGGGTGTGTCATGGGGTTGTGAGGCCTAAATGTTGCCCCATTCCTTGTGTAATCATATTGAGAAGCAACAGTGAACAAGAATGGGTCAACATTTAGTCCTCACAACCTCAATGACAGACCCCGTCATCTGTCAATCTTGGGATGACTGGCAAGTCCACGAGGAGGTGAGGGGCAACCCTAAAGATTTTTCATTTCTTGACTTTTTGTGTTTTAGCCTTAAATGATGCATTAACACAGTTTTTTTGCATAGAATACCCTTACTTTTTGAGAAAGAATAGAAGACTAAGAACTTGCAGAAGTTGGTGGAAGCATGGGCCCTTTGGGCTCTGTGCTCCCACCAACTTGTAAATGTGTCTCTACCATCAACACCCTCCAAATTCCAATGTAAAAGACCAAACTGTGTCCAAGACATAACATGTTAAAGTATGAGATTTTCATTCACCAGAGTTGTAGAATTCCACACCTGTTGACATTTTACAGACATGACTAAAAAGTACATCCATGACACTAAGGCTAGGTACCCTATCAATTTCAAGGCACCACCGCAATGCAAAACCCTGTCCGAAAAACGTAAATTGAGTCACGCAATATCTCTGCAAAAAATATTTTCTCTGACATGTAAACACCATAATTCACATGTACATGACATGCCATCAACACCCTCCAAATTTCAAGTAAAAAGAGCAAATCATTTCCGAAATATTTAAACTTAAAGATTGTGAAAATTGGCCTATCTATTCCATTATAAAATCTGGCCATCTTGTCCCTCCCTCGCAATCAAAGATGGCGATCAAAGATTCTCACAATCAAAGAATTTGCAGGTTCACGATCAAAGAATTTGCAGGATCATGATCAAAGAATAAAAAAACGGTGAAACTCGAGTTTTAGGCAGAATTACATGAAACCACCACCATGCCTTGATAGAACAAAGCCCCCTGAGCAAAACCAACCCTCATTTATATTTCTAGGCCACCCCTGGGCTGAGAAATTAGAATGTTTCAAAGGGCCATCTAGTCACTCCCCCACAATGCAAGATCGCGATCAAAGACTCTCGCGATCAAAGAATTTTCAGGCTCATGACAAAGAATAAAAAATAGTGAAACTCAAGTTTTAGGCAGAATTACATGAAACCATTGCTGTGCCTCTATAGAATGAAGCTCCCCTGAGCAAAATCCACCCTCATTTGTGTTCCTAGGCCACCCCTGAGCTGAGAAAATCATATTTTTGCCTTGCGATGCAAGATCACAATCAAAGAATTCCGTGATCAAAGAATTTGTAGGCTTGCGATCAAAGATTGTTAGCGAGTCATGATCAAAGAATTTAAAATATTATAACTAAATTTTTGACCATTTTACATGAAACCAAAGGCATGAGTCGATAGATTGAAGCCCCTGAGTAAAACCCATGCATGTTTTAGTTCAGGAGTGACCCTTGAGCCGAGATATTTGAGTTTTTGCAATCGGATTTGAAAAACAAGATGGCGGACCTCACAATCAAAGAATTCTCAGGGACAAAGATTCTTTGACTGCAAGGCTACACATTCTTCGATCGCCAGGTGGTACGAGACGGCCCAAATCCCATTCTTTGTTCACAAAATAACCATATAAATTTCCCCATTGACTTATAATGGGATCTTAAAACTGCAATAACTTTTGAATGCCTTAATATTTTTTCACCAAATGAAAAGCGGCATGTTCATCCACCAAAGCTCTTTCAGATGAGCCATCTCTCAGAGTTGCATACCACACAATATCCACACAGGGCCATGGGCAAAATCCCCCAAACTGCCTACAAAACTGGCGAAAAGTGCATTTTTCAGTGTTTTGGTGCGAAAAGACCGTAAGTCCGACCAAAACAAAATTTGGCAAATCAAGAGATCTACAATGCCCCACTGAGCATACCAAATTTAAGGCAAATCCATTCAATGGTTCCAAAGTTATTAATGCACAAAACTTTGACTTTAACATAGAAGTGCCTTCATAACCCTAAATATAGTGGCGCGACCGTGCTACTATAATATATATTTATTCATTTATGTATCAATCAATCATTTTGCCAGGTGGAACATCATTGAGACAAACAGGGGGACCTGGAGGCTCTGGGAAGGTGGTCTAGAAAGTGGAAGCTAAGGTTCGATGCAGGGAAATGCAAGGCACTGCACCTGGGAGCCAGAAACCCAGGCCAAGTGTACTCCCTGGTGGGGAAAATGCTACAAGTCTCAATGGCTGAGAGGGACCTGGGAGTGGTGGTGGATGTCAAGATGAACAACTCGGAGACTGTAGGAGGGCAGCAGCCAAGGCCAACAGTATGCTGGTGTGCATCACTAGGGGAATCACCTCCAAAAGGAGGGAAGTGATACTCCTTCTGTATAACTGCTTGGTGAGGCAGCACCTAGAGTGCTGTGTGCAGTTTTGGAGGCCACACTTAAAGAGAGACATTGAACTCCTAGAGAGGGTCCAGAGGAGGACAACCAAAATGATCTGGGGCTTGGAGGATAGGACCTATGGGGAGAGGCTCTAAGAGCTAAATATGTACACATTGGAAGACAGAAGGGACTGGAGGGACATGACAGAGGTCTTCCGGTACATGAAGGGGGTAAATAGGGGAGGAGCAGTCAGGGTTCTCCAAAGGAAGGGGGGCAACTAGAGGGCATGGGTGGAAGCTGGGGGGAGATTCAGGGAGAAAGGAGGAGGTGCAACTTCTCTGAGAGGGTGGTAGAGCCATGGAATGAGCTGCCCAGGGGGCTGGTGGAGGCAGAGACAGTGGAGGGGTTTAAGAGGGGGTAGGACAGATACAGGGGAAGGGTTCTGGAAGCAAAGTCCAGTGCAGCAAGAATGTCCAGGACTGGAAAGGGAGAAGCTAGAGAGGACAAGGGGGGGCAGCAAGGTCAGCTCCCAGGGTGGGGGCTGACAAAATGAGCAGACATGAAAGACCATTAGGCCTATTCTGCTGGCATTTTAGTATGTTAGTATATTAGTATTTTTTTTTTTGGTGATAGGTCTCCTTCAGCCTTGACCTGCTGCTCTCTGTCCTCAAGATAGTTTGTGAACCAACTTAGGGCCAGGTTGTCCATCCCAAATTTCTTCAGGATCACCAGGAGAAAATTGTGGTCCACTGTGTCAAAAGCCTTGCTAAGGTCCAGAAACAAGGCACGTATGTATTGTTTGTTATCAAGTGCGGACTGCCAGTCATTTATAACCTTAGCAAGAGCAGTGGAGGTACTATGTATGGGACAGAAACCAGATTGAATCAGGTTTAGTAGATTAAAACTTTCCAGATGAGATCTGAGCTGTTCATTTACTACCTTCTCCAATAGTTTTGACAAGGTCGGGAGCAAGGAGATTGGGCGGTAATTATTTAGGTCACAGGGGTTCCCTGATTTGAATAGAGGGATGACATGTGCCATCTTCCAGACCTTGGGGAGGGAGCCCTGATTGAGAGACAAATTGAAAAGGTGGGTAATAGGGTGAGCCAAAATATAGTAGGCCAACTTTAGGAAGAAAGGCTCAATCATATCCATGCCCGCACATTTCTTAGTATCAAGTTGAAGAAGGAGATCCTCAACCTGTTTGACGGTGACCGGACAGAAGGAGAAAGAGTGGTAAGGGTCAATAGATTCTGGATCATGGGCAATCAGATGACCGACTATGGAACTGTGCCCTAATGGCATTTGCTGGGGAGGTATCAAGAGTCATCCCTGCTATGGCAAAGTGATCGTTAAGCAGGTCAAGAATCTCATTTTTATCTGTAATGTGGATTCCACCAGCCAAAATTTTGTAAGGAAGAGTGCCAGCACTGTTATGGTCTTCTATCTCCCTTAAAGTTTTCCAAAACTTAGTAGCAGAGTTAGTGGATGTGTTAAGCTGAGAGAAAAAAATAACTGGACTTCACAGCTCTGATAATTTTTGTGCAGAAATTCAAATGTACACCAGTCTGTGTCCAATTTAGACTTTCTGGCTCTTTTCCAAAGAGCAACCCTATGCCATAAGGCAGTCTTTAGGTTATCCATGAACCAGGGACAGGATTTTCTTTTGGTTCTGCTTTCGGTAACTGGGGCATGGAGGTCTAGGATTTCGGTGAGTATTTCATCAAGTACCTTGTGTGCCTCTTTCACAGAAGATGTGAGGTAAAATTTCTGCCAGTTAGCATACTGGAGGTCATAGAGAAAAGCATCTGGGCAGAAGTTCCGTTTATATCTCTTGTGGATATATTTAGAGGAAGAGGAGGTTTGGAGTTGTGTCGCCCTTACGCATGCAATGGCACAGTGGTTGCTGATGTCATTAAAGAATACACCTGAGTGGAAGAAGAGGTGAGGCTTGCTTACAAGGATTAGGTCAAGAAGGGAGCTACTCTCTGGGTTTTTGTTGTTTGGGCCAGTAGCTTCATTAATGATCTGGGGAAGTCCAAGGGCATCACAGAATTATTTCAATGGTAATGAGACTGGAGAGAGCCAGTCAAGGTTGAGGTCACCAATTATGGATACTTCTGATGAGGCAGTAGCTAGTATGTCACTTAGGTGTTTGAGCAGAGAGAGCGGCTAGCTGAGGGGGGCCTATAGCACCCATTAATGCAGATAGAGGTTGATTTGGCTGGTTGAATTCTTAGCGTAAGGCACTCAAACTCCTTAGGACCTGTAGTTGTGTCCACCATAGTTACGGTAATGTTGTCCCGAACATAGATGGCTACTCCCTCTGCCTGGGATTTCCTATTGGTATGAAACAAGTTGTACAAAGGAATGTTAACCTCATTGTCCAGGGTGGTTGGTCTTAGCCAAGTTTCAATGATTACAAGAACATCAGGAGAGCAGTGAAGGGTCCACATTTTGATAGCATCAAGCTTTTTCTGAATGCTGCAGGCATTCAAATGCAAAAATGATAACCCTTTTAGTAAAAGTAGGTCAGCTGGAGCAGGAATGGAGGGGGGGCCCAGGGTTTAATTCACAGCACCTTCACTGCCCTTGCACAGGTTACCTCTGAAATCAGAATGGCGACTGACCAGGGCAAACTCACGGGGGCCATCTTCATTGACCTGTCAAAGGCCTTTGATCTGGTTGATCACACTCTCCTGGGTACTGCCCTCCAGTCCCTTGGCCTTTCCTCCCCAGTCCTAGCCTAGTTTTCTAACAGTACACAAAGTTCCAGAAAGCTCTTTCTGGGTTGGCACCAGTTACCTGTGGGGTGCCTCAGGGGTCTGTCCTAGGCCCCTTACTGTTCTCCCTGTTTATCAATCAGCTGCCCTCGGTCCCTGCATCTGACCACGTCACCCTTTATGCCGATGACCTGGTGCTTCTAGCTAGCTCCCAGGATATCAGAGACATAAACTCTAGACTTAACTCTGATTTTGACTGCATCAAATCCTGGCTCAGGGCTAATAAGCTTGTCATCAACCTCCATAAGATGCAGGCCATGTTATTCCACTCCTCTGCCAAGATCAGAGTGCATCATGCTGATTTCACAATCACTGGCAGCGAAGGTATCCCTGTGTCGGTTGTCGACTCCTTCAAATACCTGGGGGTAACCCTTAACCCTCAGCTGGACCTCTCCTTGCACATACGTTACTCCTGCAAAGCCACAAACTGGAAACTGGGCCTGGCATGCAGGGCCAAAAGCTGCCTCACCCCAGCTGCCCATCTCACCCTTGCAAAAGGGGTCTTTCTCCCTATGCTTTGCTATGGGCTCACCTCTTTTGTGAACACCCCCAAATCCTGGCTCACTAAATGGGACACCACATATAACAACATGTGTTGCTTCGCCCTATCAGCCCCCTGGCTCACACATCACTGCCAGCTCTACTCTAGGCTGGGTTGGCTCTCCCCTAGTAATCATCGTTCCTTTGTTATGGGCAACTTTGCTGACAACATCATCTGATCATCTACCCTCCTTGCACTTGCTGAACTGCTTCAGCCCACCCCATCTGGGTATTGGCTGAGGTCCAGTGACTCCTAGGCTCTCATGATCCCTAAAACCCATTCCCTTGCAGGGGATCGTGCCTTTGCTGTCCTTGCTCCCAGAGCCTGGAACCTTCTCCCTGCTCATGTAAGAGCTGCCCCCTTCCACAGATGCTTCAGGTCCTCCCTCTGGGGCTACCTAAAACAAGCTTCTGACTGCCTTTGCTCTTAGCTGTACCACCATCCAGGGAATGCCAGTGCCCCATCCATGACCAAGTGTGGACTTATGACTTCTGCCCGCCTTTGCTCTTAGCTGTCCCTCCCTTCTCGGTGGGCAAAGTGCCCATCTATTGACTGACTGAGTGCTCTGTTAGTGCTCTCCTCAATAATGCCCTGCTGATTCTTTGATTTGCTTCCTTGACTGCCTCTTGTGTTTGTCTCACCTTAATACTGTATTTGTATTATACTTGTTCTCTGATGATACCTGGCTGTAGCCCTCTGCCCATACCTGCCTGTAACTTGTTGATTGCTGTTACCTTGTCTCTGTATCTGTACATTACCTGAGTCCTCAGACTTCACCTTGTTGTTTGCTATTACCCTGTCTCTGAATTGTTATTGCCTGTACCTTTGTAATTCTCCCGGGGTGCACCTGAAAATAGTCACTTGACTGTCTAGCATACTTACCTGGTAAACAAAAGCTAAATAAATAATACAATGTTGTCAGCACAGATGAGTAGCAGCAGGAGCATCTTTTTTATAGCACAAAGAAGTAGTCGGAATGGCTGAATTTTGCCCCTGAGGCATGGGCAGTTTCTCAAACTCTTCTCCAAGGCCAAACAGCGAGGTGAGGAGTGACAGTAAGCAAACAGAATAGCTTTAATTGAAAGGGCAAACCCATGAGAGAGAGGCAGTTGGCACCCGACATGAGTACAGCAGTGTATGGTAGTATGGAGGCCAGGTTGGGTAAGTGACAGTGGGATGGAAACATTTAGAAATTTATGTATAAGATTTAGGTAGCCTGTGAATATGTCTGGGTGTTGAAAATGTTGTGGGTTTAGAAACCCATGGTATGTGGCGATTACACTAATATGTAGAACTCCTATGCTGAATGGATAAAGCAGCATTTTTGCAGTTAAATTTGAGCACGAGAGAGGATCACCCCTTTAAGAAGTTGCAGGAAGGAGATCCCATTTAAGGAGTTGCTGTAATTGACTAGTGTGAGGTCTCAGGGGGGTGGGGATCACTGGGGAAGTGTATTTAATAAAGCAGGGAGTGTGGGTGTGAGAAAAAACTGTCCAGAATGCAGAACAGCAAGGCAGTGGCCAAGATATGATTTGAAAAATGTATAGGGGTGTGTGTGTGTGTATATATATATATATATATATATATATGTATATACACACGTGTGTGTGTGTGTGTGTGTATATATATATATATATTTTTTTTTTGCATGGCAAAAAACTGTGTTTAATGCATCAGTTAGGGTTAAAATGACTAAAGTAAGGAAACGAAATGTTAGGGTTGAGCCTCTAACTCCCCCCCACACACAACCCACACACCCATCCTCCACAGACAGACGCCAGGGTGTGCCATGGAGTTGTCAGGCATAACTCCCTCCCCATTCCATGTGTAAGCAGGTTGACATGCTACAGTAAAGGAGAATAGGGTGATAGTTAGGTCTCATTACCCCATGGCACACCTTGGCATCAATCTGTGGAGGATGGGTGTGGGTTGTGTGTGGGGGGTTTGGGCCTCAACCCTAATGTTTAATTTCCTCACTTTTGTTACTTTAACCCTAACTGGTGCATTAAACACAGTATTTTGCCATGAATTTCCTTACCTTTTGAAAAAAATGTAATATAACTAGTAAAAAACATGTATTGGTCAGGCCCCACGCTTCCACCAAGTTTACCATTTCTACATAACAATATGCATCTGTGGGAGCGCGAGCCCTCTGGGCCCGCGCTTCCACTTACACATAGCTACACAGCCATACAGCAGCCCTATAGGGCACCAAAGACTTGTAACAGTAATTTGCCCATATCTTGGGAACCATAACAGCTAGAAAAAAAATGCAAGTGTCAATGTAACCATGACAACAGGTTAATAATGCAACAAATGACTGAACCCATATCTTGCATTGTTTCTGATATATGGGCACCAAAAAGCACTGGATAGGCACTCTTTGAACCCTTGTGACAGTAATTTGACAATAACTCATGAACTGTACAACCCACAGAAAAAATTCCACTGCAGGCTTACTCTACAATTTCAAAGTATTTTTGAGATACGGGCATCGAAAGGCATGACAGACCCCGCAGTGCTATCCTATGGGGAAAATCTCTACTTCATGATGGCCTGTCTATGGAACCACTTAATTCCCCAACCCCTAAACAGCATAATTCACACCTGTAGGGCATCCCCTCAACACCCTGTAAATTTCAAGTAAAAAGACCAAACCATTATTGAGCTATGCAATTGTAAAGTTTTTACACCTTTAAAGATTCTTCATTCATGAGATAGCAAAATCCTGGGCCATTAGATCAATCCTAGTCCTTGAGCTAGCAAAATTCTAGTCTGAGAGGGGGGCATCTGGTCACTCCATCAGGGACATCTGATCACTCCATCAGGGGCATCTGGTCATGAAATTCCAGCTATCTGGTCACAAAATGATGGACAAAGCTCGCAGACCACGATTGTCTTCTGGACCAGGATTTTGTAGGCTTGTCGTCTAGGATCATTAGCGAGTCACTAAATAAAAATTTAAAATTTTTAAAAAGCCATTTTTTGACAAAAATGAACCAAGCCAAAGGCATGGCTTTGCAGAGGGCTTCACCCTAAACAAAACCTATATCTCATTTGGCCCAAAAGTCATTCATAGACAAAGCTATGACATTTTGTTGGTCTGAAAACAAGGTGGCGGCTCACGGACAAAGAATTTTTCTGATGGACTAGGATTTTACTTCGCTAGGTAGCAAAATCCTTGACCGTGACACAATTCTTACTTCGCAATTAATATATATATATAAATTTCTGAGTGAACTGAGCATGCTCAGAACTCAAAATTTAAAAATGTTATAACTTTTGAATGAATTAATATTTTGTTACCAAGCCAACACTGGATTGTTCCTTACCCCAAACTCCTTCCTTCTATGCTTCACATTTCAGACCAAAAGACCACATGGTGTGATCGCACTGCCATGGCAAAAAAACATGTCAAAACTGTCAAAAAGTGCATTTTGGGGCATTTCGCTGCATAGAAACTGTATGTCCAACCAAAATGCAACTTTGTAAATCATGAGATCTACCATACCAGACCGTGCATTCTAAATTTTGTGCAAATCCTTTGAACAGTTGCAAAATTATTAATGCACACAATTTGAGATTTAACATTAAAGTGCCCACTCAACCCTAACCATAGGGGTGCCACCACACCCCTATAAGATATATATATATATATTCATGACACAAAAACTTTGTTTAATGCATCAGTTAGGGTTGTTCCACAGTGACAAAAATGAGGAAATTCGATGTTAGGGTTGAAACCCCCCCTGGACCCACCCCCACCCCGTGCCCCCAGCTGGCATCGGGGTGTGCATTGGGGTCATCAGCCCAAACTCTCACCCCATCACATGCGTAGACAAGCTGAGGTGGTGAAGTATAGGAGAATTGGGTGAGAGGCCCGATGACCCCGACGCACATCCCGATGCCGGCTGGAAGGGGGCGGGGTAGGGGTGAGTCCAAGGAGGGGTTCAACTCTAACATCGAATTTCCTTGCTTTTGTCACTGTGGAACAATCCTAACTGATGCATTAAACAGAGTTTTTGTGCCATGAATTTCCCTTCTTTTTGAGAATGAGGACTATAAATAGTGAATGAAATGTGGTGTGATTTGTAGTGAAATAGTAACGGTAAACCAAAACTCAAAGAGAAAGAGTACTGGAGATACAAATGGTAACAATAATGCAAGCATAAGCGCAAACAGAAACGCAAAGTGTAACTCAGAGGATGGCTTACACGGGAACGCTAAAGCAAACGGGCACAGAAAGAGAAGTGTAAAGCCTACGTGTAACAGTAAGTGGACTGCACATCCTATTTTTCCCCAAAAGCTCCACTGAGAAACACAGTGAAAACAAAGAATGTATGCATAATAATGGGCCTTGGAGCAGAAAACGAGCAGTTGCAATACGAAATTGTTAATATCTCAGTAACCGTATGACGTAGAAAAAAAAAATCACATGATTCATGAGTTTCCTGGCTAGGTTTTAACTGAATAGGACTATGCATGGTCATGATGAAAATTCCGTATCTCGCACCGTTTCCAAGATACGAGCCCCAAAGTTGCGGCAAATGCCACCGTGTTAGCCTATGGGAAAAAATGTCAACTTTGGAGTACTGTAACTTTGCATCAGTGCAATAGTTTTTCACCAAACCACCAAAAGGTACATCTGTGAGATGTTGCCTGCCTTCCCTCTAAATTTCAGCCCAAAAGACCAAACCGTTCTTTTTGCAGCAGAAGTGTGAGAATTCCTGTCATTTGTGTATAGCTTAGAAAAGTAGTGCCATGATTTGCGACACTTTTTGAAAAAATTATGAAAGTGTCAGGTGCGACACTATTTCTTTAGACACAACGCTTCCAAAATGTGGAAAACATATTTCTGGGGTGTTTAACCCCAAAATAAAGACATGGCTAGCATTCTGAGGGTCCGACTAGGTGAACACAAAAAGAATTGTGTTCCTAGAGGATCCCAATTTTAAACACCAAGCATTTTTCTGATCAGTAACTGAAAACAAAATGGCAGATTTGCGACACTACTAGGGTCATTTGTGACACTAAAAAGTGCTTTTGCAAAAGTGTCAAACTTTTTGTTAACTTTTCCCATTGACTTATAATAGGAACTTGTTTTTTTGAATAACTTTTGAACCGTTCAATATTTTTTCATGAAATCTTCAAAAGACACATCGGGGACCATGGCCGCATGTTCTCTGAAGTTTTTGGACTGGTCGCCTAAACTGTGTGACCTGTAGGCACGAGCAAAGAATGCACAAAAAAAGGTAATTGCACGCACGAATGTCGCTTAATAACTCTGCAGCCATATATCTGACTGGAACGAAAGTTGACAGATCCCAAGAGCTATGGTTATGCTCCATGCCTGCCAAACTTCAGGCAAATCTGTTGAACAGTAGCAAAGTTAAGGTGCAAAGTTTCACCATTTAACCTTAAATGGGGTACTCAACCCTAACTATGGTAGCACTACTGTGCTACCATAATATATATATATATATATATTCATGGCAAAAAGCTCTGTTTAATGCATCAATTAGCGTTGTTCCACTGTGACAAAAGCGAGGAAATTCAGTGTTAGGGTTGCCACCCCTTGCACCCCATGCCCACCCTGTCCCCACCAACAGGCATTGGGGTGTGCATTGGGGTCATCAGTCCTAACTCTCACCCCATTCTCCTATACTGCACCACCTCAGCTTGTTTACACATGAGATGGGGTGAGAGTTTGGACCGACAACCCCAACGCATGCCTGTTGGTGGGGATGGGGTGGGCTTGGGTTGCAAGGGGTGGCAACCCTAACACCAAATTTCCTCACTTTTCTTCACTGTGATACAACCCTAACTGATGCATTAAACAGAGTTTTTTTGCCATGAATTTCCCTTCTTTTTAAGAAATGCAGTTGCCCCTAAGGGAAAACCTAAATTGTCAAGGGGATTCCAGGGAAAAAAGGCATAGGGGTGGGATATGGTTGGGGGAGCATGCTAGGAGGACCAGGTTGAGGGGTGGGGGGTGGTAAGAAGGATGTAGGAAGGAGGGCTCAGGTAAATGGGAGGGGTCATGATGTCATTCCTGCAATGACAAATACGACAGGACAGGTAAGCAGGTGAGGATTGGGTGGGAGAAGAAGGGAGGGTGGCTTAGGGTGTATTTAGGAGCCAGCAGAGGAGGGGTCTCCCTCTTTTTGCTGGGCTTTTGAAATTAGCACAGAGCTCAGCACATCAACTGGCAATTTCAGATATGGGAGGTAAGGCTTTTTCAGGTAGAGTAGGCCTGGCCACATGAGAGATGCCTGAGTTGGAATCAGGCTAGGGAATAGTAATAAGGGTGGTAGGGGTAGGCCTTGTTTAGTGTCTGTGCATATACTTCTATTTAAAGGAGGCACTACTCAGATTAGTGGCTTGCCCCTTTTTGTTTAAAAAAATAATAATTTAAATCATCTTGTGGCTGGGATTACTAGGGGAGAGTTTATAGGCAGTCAATGGTGCATTGATCGTGGGGTAGACCTTATATATGTACATGGTGGCCTCAAATCAGGAGGGGGTGGGGGAGTGTTTATGGGCAATCACAAGTGGCTTATCAGTGGAGGAGCAGAGTTTATGCCATTTTTGTTAAGTATTCATGGGGGTAGCGATTTCCCAGCCATGCACAGTGCCCTTCCAGATTTATGTCCTTTTCTCTCTGTTTTTGCTGTTGTTAACCAGCAGGCTGGGGATCAGAGTACTGCATGGGGGATAGGAGCCTTTGGGAAGAAGGTCCAGAAAAACACACAAAACAGAAAAAAAAGAAGAAAGGGTTACCTGGTATGGCTGGACATCGTGGATGGTGCCCATAGTCGTGACTCTCCTTTGGGGTGGTATTTTGGGTCTTGCTGCTGACTGGAGGTCAGATGGTTGCTCAGTGTCCAGGAGGACAGATTGCAGTGGGGGGCTTAGCCCAGTGGAGCAGGAGGGAGACCAGCAGGAAGCATCTCTCTGGTGGGAAGAGGTGGGGGCTGCCCGTAGGATCCACAGCAGATGGGAGGTGCTAGGGGAAGGAAAACTCAGTTGGGAGAGTAATCAAGCACTCAGAGCATGGCTGGCTGGTGCTGGAGTGGTGCGAGCAAAAAACTGGCCCCATATGGAGGAGGTGCACCATTTTTCATCTTTCTCTTGTGGCAGCAGGAACAAATTGGAGCCAGGTAGGGCCTTAGGCCTCTGGACAAGTCAAGAAGTTGTTGGGGCCATAGAGGGGGACTGGAAAATGGGCGGGGGGGGGGAGACTGAAAGGCTGGGTAGGCCAAAGGAGGCTGCAGCCTTGGTGTACGGCAGACGTTGCAGGCCGTGCATGTGTGAATGATGGTGGAGATGGTGCACATGTGTGGCCAGGAGGTCTGTGCCATATTGGTAGTTTTCCGAGGATGAAGACACCATGGGCAATGCGAGTACCTCGGAATGATCGGAAAAGTGGAGGAAAAAAATGATTAATGAATTGCTCTGGTGGCATGGAGGCCCAAACTGTGAGTAATCGAAGTAGAATGGTGTTGGAGGTCAGGGGTCTAATCTTGATCTCCTGAACTTGGGGGAGGTGGATGGATTAAATATAAAGTGGCACTATATGATACCGGCTGTGGTAATCAGGAAAGTGGACAAAATAAATTATTTCACTGCACAGACAAGAGGGTTTTTAATGTGAAAAAAATAAATAATACGGAATAAGTTAGAAGGACTAGGACTAAGACAGTGGATAACCTTGCTTTGTTGTATATCCCCCACAAGTATTTATTTATTCAGGGTGGCAGGAAACGGAGAGATTTACGAGCGTACAGATGATGGTGCAAAGAGTCCGCCAAGAAGAAAATCCAAGATGGCGGTGGCATTGGCAATCATGGGGAATAAGGTGGAGGAGGTAAGTTACAGGGGAAAAAACAAAGAGGTGTGGCAGGTGGGGTTTTCTATATTCAGTGCCATTCTGCTAGAGAGAAAGCCAGAGTTAGCCATCCAGTTGCTCACGTATGCCTCCACAATAAAGGATGCCTATAAGGCAAGGATGGGTGAGGGTTGGCTAAAATATGATGAAGCTTTCTGGCAGAGGATGGCAGCCAGGGGAGATTTGAGGTGGGATTCCACTCATTCCGAGTTATGGGTGAGGAGCCTGTCTGGATACAGGGGGGATAGGAGAGGTGAGTAGACAAGGGGAAAATGGGAAACAAGAAAAAACGTCCTGGGGATTCAACAAAGCATTGTGTTCTTGGAACAACTACAAGTTCTGACACGTTTGTTTGAAATGCACTGGGCAGTATCCAGTGACGCGCTGCAGAGCAATGGGGGACAGGAAAAGTGGGCAGTGCAGAAACGGGCAGCCCTTTTGGGGAGAAAGGTGGGGTTACTAAAATGGGAGGGAGAGGGGATTTTGAGGAAGAGTGGGGTATGGACCAGGGGGCATGGGGAGCCAATGAAGGAGATTTAGGCAACAATGGGGGGGTTGAGTTAGTTAGGACTCCAATAGGACTCCAGTAAGGGTGGGGATAGTAAAAGAATGGATGAAGGGATACCCAGAAGTGAAGGCAGGGAAGATGCTAGTGGAAGGTTTCAAAAGGGGCTTTAGTTTGGAGTATCAAGGGGGAGAAGGAGCATGAGAGCCAAGAACTTGGCATCACTAAAAGGTAAAGAAGACATAGCATTAGGAAAAATAAAGAAGGGAGTTGAGGCTAGGAGGATAGAGGGGCCATTTCAGACCCCTCCATTACCTCAGCTGTGGGTTTCATCATTGGGTTTTGAGCCCAAGAAGCAACAAGGGGAATTTAGGCTTATCCATCACCTGTCATATCCAAAGAGTGAATCAGTGAATGACCACATCCCTGGGGAATGTAGCA
Source organism: Neoceratodus forsteri (assembly GCA_016271365.2). Classification (NCBI taxonomy): domain Eukaryota; kingdom Metazoa; phylum Chordata; order Ceratodontiformes; family Ceratodontidae; genus Neoceratodus; species Neoceratodus forsteri. The sequence continues at coordinate 69,309,247 of CM028133.1, forward strand.
CAGTCTCTTATGCAGCATTGAAACAAGCAGTGGAATTGATTAGAGCAAAAGAGGGGGTATGGCTAGCAAAGACTGATACTGAGTTGACTTTTCGGCTACTACCAGTCAGGAAAGAAGATTGGGACCTGTTCAGATTTTGCTTCCAAGGGTTCTTTTATTTTGACAAAGCAATGCCTATGGGCTGTTCCACGGCATGTGCGAAGTTCAAGGCATTCAGTTCTTGGATGCAATGGGCGTTTGGAGCAAAGTATGGGCACAAGGCGGTAGTACATTACTTGGATACTTTTCTGCTGGTAGGGGAAAGTGAAAAAGAGAAAAGGGCAATGTTCCTAGATTTTGAGGACATGTGCAGGAGGATAGGGGTTCCACTTGCAGAGGGGAAGATGGAAGGGACAGCTAAAAAAATGGAATTCCTGGGGACTGAGGTACGTGCAGGGAGCAGGTCTTCAGGTTACCCCAGCAGAAGGTGGCCAGGTTCAAGGAACTACTACAGGAGGCCAAGAAGAGGAGGAGAGTCTCCTTGAGTCAGGTTCAGCAACTGTTGGGGCATTTGAACTTTGCATGCATGGCTGTGGCACCTGGGAGGGTGTTCACCAGGAGACTAGCCAGGACAACTGGGGGGATTAAACTACCACACCACTGGGTGAACATTTCACAAGGGATTAGGCAGGATCTGGAAGTCCGGGAGCAATTTTTAACAGACTACAATGGGGTCAAGTTTTGGCAGAAGGAGTGACTAGGGAATAATGATTTGGACTTATACATAGATGCATCCGGTTCAATTGGCATGGGGGCATGTTTCCTGGGGAGATGGATTTCAGAAGCATGGTCAGAATCTTGAAAGAAGAGGGGGCTATTGAAGGACATAACATTGTTTAAGATCTTTCTCATATGGGTAGCAGTGCTGACATGGGGGAGCACCTAAGGGACACGAAGATCATGTTTTGGTGTGATAATAGAGCTGTGGTAGAAGTTATCAATCGGCAGGGAGGACACTCGGTGACAGCAAACAGGGTTTTGAGACAACTAGTGCTGTGGGGCTTAAGATTAAACATGTAATTTAAAGCCAGGCATATTGAGGGGGTTAAAAATGACATAGCTGACAGCCTTTCCCATTTATAGCTGAAGAGGTTCAGGTCCATGGTGCCACAAGTGGCTGCACAAAGAACGCAAGTCTCAGAGAGAGCATGGGAAATTGACTGGAAGGAGCCTGACTTCTATATAGGAGCTCCTGGTCTGCCAACATGCTGAGGGCATATGAAGGTGCGTGGGGGGCATTTCAGGAGTTCTGGGAGCAGGAAGGTTTCAAGGTAAGTGAGCCAGTTTCACAGGACCAGATAGAAAAATACATGGTTAAAAAGTGGGAGTCGGGAATGGCTAGTGGGACAACGGGGGTACAGTTAGCTGGGGTAGGATGGGCCTGCCGCACAAAAGGTTGGGCTGAACCAAATAAGTTTAAAGTGGTGCAGCACATGTTGATGGAGTGGCAATGGTTAAAAGGAGGGAAGGCAGATGTGAGGAAACCCATTGCAGGGAATAAACTCGAAGGCCTAGTAGGGTCCCTGGGGGACACATGTATGTCAGACTTCAAAGCCTGCTTATTTAGAGCCATTTTTATGGTGATGGCAAAAGGCACATTCAGGGTCAGTGAAGTGGTGGCGGCCAACAAAAGAGATTAAATAGGAGGTTTGTGGGAAAAGGAAATACGCTTGGAACAGGAGAGGGTAACAATTTGGCTTAGATGTTCCAAGACTGATCAGATGGGGACGGGGTTGAGATTGCATTGGGAAGACAAGAGACAGAGGTAACATGGCCAGTTGCCTCTCTATGGAAATACAAGGGGAAGAGGCAAAAAGGGGTCAGGCAGTTCTTTACACATAACGATGGTAAGCCAGTGACGTATTTCCAGGTAACGGGGGTTTTAAAGAAGGGAATGGCACATCTGGGAGAGGACCCACAAAGTTACTCCTCTCATTCATTTAGGATTGGATCCACATCCATGCTTGTGGAGAAAGGGGCATCGGAGGAAGAAATTAAAAAAGCAGGAAGGTGGTGGTCAAACTGCTATAAGGCATATGTAAGGAAACTGGTTTAATACATGTGTTTGTCTTTCACAGGTCTGGAAAGGTGCAGGCGGGTCTGGATCCTAGGGCATTCCTACATTTACCGGGCACTGGCCACCAACCATCGGGGTGGAAAACAACTAGGGTAAGACCCCGACAAAGTGATGATTTATTGGAAAGGAGTCTGGGGCATGAGGTGGGCACAGATCATGCCAACCTTGGAGGAGCTGAAACAAAAGTGGCCACGACCAGATATATTGATAATACATTTGGGGTATAATGATCTGGAAGTGCGACCATGGGGATTTTTGTGCAAGGAAATGCTAAGGGATTTGGGGCAATTCAACAGTTTTGGCCACAGGCGAGGATAGCATGGTCAGAACTGGCACCTAGGATGGTTTAGCGGCAGGCCAGAGACATAAAAGGGGTGGAGCAGGTTAGGAAGAGGATTAACAGGAAAGTGGTGGCATGGTTAAAGGGGGTTGGGAAACATACATAGTTCATAAAGGCATTGAATTGTCAAACCCAGGGATGTACAGGAGGGATGGGGTGCACCTTTCGACAGTAGGGATGTCAGCATATTTGCTACAATTGGAAGATAGCATAGAAATCTGGGAAAAAGAGGGGAGGGGTGGGGGGAGCCCATCATTCCATCGCATAAGCTGGAGATGGTATAGTTTACATTTTTGGGAAAAAATGATAATGGGGTGGGAAAGGGAGGGACGGTAAGATCCATGGGCTGGGCACAGACACCCTGGCATGGAGGCAAGCAAAAAAGGAGACATATGAGTAAGGAAGTAATAATATGGGGACCAGTTGCCATTGGCAACTGGGAAAAGAGAGGGCAGCAAGAGGAATAAGAGAAGGGATATTGGGCTTTCAAGCATCCAGACCCCGAGAAGACTAAGGACAACAGACTGTTTCAAGGGAAAGAAGATTAAGGGATTATTGGGCTTCCAAACGTCCAGACCCTGAGAAGACAACTGGAGAACTTTACAAAAAGACAAGTGAACTATGTGATTTAACAGAATTGTAAATGTTGGACTGTATGATGGATAACATGGAAAAAATTAAGGAATGATGTAAATATGTAACATTTTAAAGTGACAAAGTGAAAGCAATGGTGTGATATATACAATAAATTAATTGCCAGTCCAGCACCCACTAAGAGTTGTCTGTGCATTATTTTCCAGGGAATCTCCCTCTGACAAATGCAGTTGCCCCTAAGTGACAACCTAAATTGTCAGGGGGATTCCATGGAAAAAAGGCACAGGGAAGAGATGTGGTTGGGGGGGCATGCTAGGAGGAGGACCAGGTTGAGGTATGGGGTGATGGTAAGAAGGAAGTAGTAAGGAGGGCTCAGGTAAAGGGGAGAGTTCATGATGTCATTCCTGCAATGACAAATATGACAGGACAGGTAAGAACTGGGCAGGGGGAAGAAAGGGGGGGCTTAGGTGATATTTAGGAGCCAGCAGAGGAGAGGGTCTTCAACTTTTTGCTGGGTTTTGAAATTAGCACCCACCCACCTGCCCTGGAGGTTGGCTAATGGTGGAAAAGAGGCACAGACAGGCGGAAAGGGAAGGGACACTGGGTCACCGAAAAAGGGTGACAGGAGAAGGGGAGCAAGCCCCGGCTGATGTGGGTTGGCAAAAGAGGCCAACAAGGGAAAGAAGAGATATGCCAGGCCAAAGGAGGCAGGATTTGTTGGGAATAGGGTTGCCAAAAGAAGGCAACAGGTCTGAAAGGCCAAGGGTGCAAGGAACGGGTTGCCAAAAGAGGGCAACAGCTTGGAAAGGGCAAAGGTGCAAGGAATGGGTTGCCAAAAAGGGGCAACAGGTCAGAAAGGGCAAGGATGCAAGGATGGGGTTGCTGAAAGAGGGCAACAGGTCAGAAAGGGCAAGGGTACAAGGAATGGTTTTCCAAAAAGAGGGCTACAAGACAGAGAAGAAAGAAGGATTCTCCAGAGGGAATTTGGTGCAAGAGAGGAAATTTTTGGGAAAAATGAAATGGGGGTGGAAAGGGGGGTCAGGTAAGATCCATGGGTTGGACACAGATGCCCGGGCATGGAGGCAAGCAAAAAACCAAAAAGACATACGAGTAAGGAAGTAATAACATGGGGACCAATTGCCATCGGCAACCGGGAAAAGAGAGGGCAGCAAGGGGAATCGGAGAAGGGGTATTGGCTTTCAGGCATCCAGACCCCGAGAAGACAAAGGACAACAGACTGTTTCAAGGGAAAGAAGATTAAGGGGTATTGGGCTTCCAAACGTCCAGAACCTGAGAAGACAACTGGAGAACTTTACAAAAAGACAAGCAAACTATGTGATTTAACAGAATTGTAAATGTTGGACTGTATGATGACTGTATGATGGATAATGTGGAAAAGATGAAGGAACGATGTAAATATGTAAAATTTTAAAGTGGCAAAGTGAAAGCAATGGTGTGATATATACAATAAATTAATTGCCAGTAGAGCACCCACTAAGAGTTGTCTGTACGTTATTTTCTGGGGAATCTCCATCTGATAATTAGCACTATAAATAGTGAATGGAATGCGGTGGTGGACGCTAACAGTAATGCAAACGAAAGTGCAAATGGTAACACACACGGAGACGCAAACGGTAACGCAAACAGTAAGAGAAACACAAGCACAAACGTTAATGAAAACAGAAATGATAACGCAAATGCTAATGGCAACAGAAATGAAAACGTTAATGAAAACAGTAACATAAACGGTAACACCAACGGAAAAGCAAATGGTAAGAAAAATGCAAACAGTAACACAAACAGAAATGCAAATGGTTAAGGCAACGGCACTGCAGAAGGAAACAGTAACGCAATCAACAACAGAAATGCAACCAAAAACGCAGATGCTAAGGGCAACAGAAACACAAACAGTGATGAAGATGCAAACACTAATGGTAACGCAATTAGAAATGCAAACAGTTACAGTAACAGCAACGATGACGCCAAAGCAAACAGTAATGCAAATGGAAACACAAATGCAAGCGCATACAGAAACACAAATGGTAACGCGCACGGTCATGGTAGTGCAATTGGAAATGCAAATGCTAATGGTAACAGCAACGATGATGCCAAAGGAAACACAAACACAAATGCAAATGGAAGCACGTACACAAACACAAATGGTAACGCACACGGTGACACAAAATGAAACACAAACAGAAACAGTAATGGAAATGCAAATGGTAAGAGTAACGCAAATGCAAGAACAAAAGAAAATGCAAAGGGTAACTCACATGGTGTCGTAGACGGGAATGCTAATGCAAATGGTTACGGAAACGCAAGTAGAAACGCTAACTGTAACAGTAATGAAAGTGCACACCCTTTTTTTCCCCCAAATGCTGCATAGAGAAATACAGTGAATACAAAGAAAGTATGCATAATAATGGGCCTCAGAGCAGAAAATGAGCACTTGGAATACTAAATTGCATATATCTCAGGAACCGTACGATGTAGAAAAAAATAAAAATTTCATATAATTTATGACTTTCCTAGCTAGTTTTTCCCTTAGCCCCCTACTGGGTGGCTAAGCAATTTTCTCATGAAAAGTCCGTATCTTGAAACATTTCAGAGATACGGGCCCCGAAAGGGGTGGCGGATGCCATGATGTTAGTCTATGGGAAGAATTGTGAACTTTGGAGTACCATAACTTTACATCCCTGTAATATTATGTCACCAAACCACCAAAAGGCACATCTGTGGGATGCTGGCTTTCTTCCCTCCAAATTTCAGCCCAAAAGACCAAGCCATTCTTTTGCAGCAGGGTGGCAAAGAATTCCTGTTATTTTGGGCATAGTGTTGCAAAGTAGTGTCGAAAATCACAACACTTTCGAGAAAAAATCACAAAAGTGTCGCAGGTGCGACACTACAGTTTACAAAAATTTCAAAACATATTTCTGGGGTGTTTAACCCCACAAAAAAGACATGGCTAGCATCCTTATGGCTTGACTAGGTGAACACAAAAAGAATAGTGTCCCTAGAGGGTCCCAAATTTAAATTCCAAGCATTTCTGTGACCAGTAAGTGAAACAAAAATGGCTGACTCATGACACTACAAGGGTCATTTGCGACACTAAAAACTGCATTTGCAACACTGTCAAACTTTTTGTTAACTTTTCCCACTGTCTATAATGGGAAACTTATTTTCTTTGAATAACTTTTGAACCGTTTATTATTTTTTCATGAAATCTTGAAAGGCACATCGGGGACACTGGCTACATGTTCCCTAAAGTTTTTGGACCAGTCGTGCAAACTGTGAGACCTGTAGATGCGAGCAAAGAATGTGCAAAAAAGCATAAATGCGACACAGAACGGCACTTTATAGCTCTGCAACCGTATATCTGACCAGTATGAAACTTGGCAGATTCCGAGATCTATGATACCACTCCGTGCCTGCCAAACTTCAGGCAAATTCATCATATGGTGGCAAAGCTATTAACCTGACAATTTCACACTTTAACCTTAAATGGGGTACTCAACCCTAACAACATCAGATAGGGTTCTTTCCACACTGACAAAAGTGTGGAAATTCAACGCTAGGATTACCACCCCAACACCCCATCCCCACTCCCACTTCTCAAAATCCTAACTACGCATTCCCCCCAACCCCCCCCACACACACACATGGAAGCAATTCAAGGGCCAAGGCAAGAGAAGCAACCAGTGAGAAGCAGGATCAGGTAACAGAAGTGACAGACAAGTTGTAAATGTTCCAGAAGACACAGGCATCATCACAGTCCACCAAGTGTATTAGTTGTGCAGCCGTCATAGTGGCCTGGGGGTACACAGGGATGCAGATGTTACCCACACATAGGCCCAGATATTCAAAAGGGTTGCGCATGGTGCACGCACCCCAGTGTGATATTCAAAAGGGAAAAGTGCGCAACACAAATCCCGATGTGCTGGAGCACATCAGTAATGTATGCAGGCACAGGTAGGGGGGCCGTGCCCATGCATACCCTGCACAGCCCGATATTAAGCCCGGGATGTGCAGAGTCATGCATGCGCAACCCCTACCTGCACCAGCACAAAGTTGATCAAAAAAGGAACAACGGATGGCCACCACAGGTGAGCTGCCACATTGCAGGGTGCAACATGGCAGCTGCCACCTGTGGGTGGCCACCCGAGCTCCGGCTGCACCTGGCAGCGCCCCCCATGCCCGATCGTGGGAATTTGTAACATAAAAGAACCCCTATCATCCCTGGTGGTCCAGTGGACCTGCCCGCCCAATCACGGGCTAAGTATATATATATAAAATCCTTATCATCCCTGGTGGTCCAGTGGACTGCTGTCTGCCCGATCGCGGGCATTTGTAAAAAAATGAAGAATTCCATCCAATATCCCTGGTGGTCCAGTGGACCACTGTTGGCCCGATCACGGGCTTAAGTAGAATTCTAACGATTCCTTGATCCCTGGTGGTCCAGTGGACCGCTGTCAGCCCGATCGTGGGCCTAAAGGAGATAGGAAATGATTTTCTGCAGTAGTTAGCTGTTAAATAAATCATAAATAACAAAAAGTGGCCTTTGTGTGAGTTTTTGTACTCTAAATATTGAGAACCCACATTTACTGACATGCTCATCGTGTTTAAGTGATAATCAGCTTGAGAGTGTGTGTTTTTGTAAAGGGAGTTAGTGCGTGGCAAACTTTGAAATGCCCACGTCACAGACTCCCCATGCAACTTTCAGTTAGTTGCAGATTCCCATTGTACTCGTCAACTCCTTCACCAAAGGCTGATGCCATACTACACTTCAAGGGCAAAACCGAAAGAACCGGCACTGAGCAACTGGATTACATTACCTAGCGCTTCATTTCTGAAAAAGATAAAAAGAATACTTACAAATAGATTCTTCGCTGTAGTCAAATAATGGAATGTGCAAAAACTATCTGTCGGTGACTGGACCCATTTCACCTGAAGTTTTCTCAAAAGACCATTGCTCAGTGCCAGTTCTTTTGGTGAGTGCTGCAAGTTTGATTCACTAGGCACGGTCAGTTTCAGTGCAGTCGCAGCTGTAGTTACTTCTCATAACTTGACACTTCTTAAAAGGACACCGGACTGAAAGTGTCTTATTATTTTGGAAGTCTCACAGACGGGTCCCCCCCCCCCATCCTCAGCTGATCGCCAGATTATGAAAACCCTAGTAATAATCAAAACAGTCTGTTTGTTGTAGAGGGGCAAAGGAGACATCTGTGGGTGCTTAGTAGTGCCCGGAGTAAGTGTACTGTTGCGTCTTTGTTGTTCTTCCCGTGCACGTGTGCTATCTGGAGAGGGTAGGGGTATATTTTGGGTCCTGCAGATCCATGGGTTGTTGATGCTCTGGAAGAGCTGGTGGTGTGCTGCATGCTCCCTGCCCTACTGCTAGAATGTCTGTGGGGCAGGGGAGTGGGAAAATCATGCAGGTGTTCCAGTCACCAAGAGGCAGCTGAGCATACTGTTTATTTCTGAGCCAAATTTACAGAGGTTTGTGTGGGTGTGGGGGCACCAAGAGAATGGACTCCTTGAGCGACTCACCATAGATGAAATTGAGAAGACTGTGTCTGTGCTCCCCGGCCCGGATACAATTCGTGAGAGTGCCGGAGGAGTGAAGACACAATCGGCTTCAAGTCACAACAGAAAGAGTTTTGGCGCTTCAGTGGCTTCTTGTGCTGCTCAGCCCCACAGAGATTGAAGGGTAAGATATGGACCTTTCTTGGAAAGAGAGGGGTGACAGAGTTACATAACAGCCAAGAGGATATGCTGGGACCCACTAACACCATGGAGGTGATAAATAACACTTTTTCCTCCTGCACAAATAACTGTTTAAATAATTACCTGCTTTTTCACGCTCTACATTGCGATCTGCCAGGGATGGGGGTTGGGGGACTGCTCTTTAAATGCCACCAAATGATGAGATGAATTTTAATATGGTGTCATTTTTAGAAGTGCAATAGGGCCAGCCTTTCCTGTTAAAGCAGATGATGAGTCTGGTGGGAACGCTGCAAGTAACTGAATGTTGTATCGGGAATCTGTGACGTGGTGATTTCAAAGCTTGCCACACACTGACTCCCGATACCAAACCACACAGTGTCAAGCCAATGTTCATTTCAACATTGTAAAAACATAAATAAATGTGCATTATACATATGTAAATACAAAGAAAACCACACAAAGTCCACTGTTTGTTATTTATTATTTGTTTAACAGTTATTAACAACATAAAATAATTTCCTATCTCCTTTAAGTAAATCATGAAGATTCTGATATCTCAGGTCCAAATTGATTTCATTTCACGCTACTGATCCTCACTGGCCAGCTTTCCCCAGTCAGCGGCGGGTAGCACCTCACTCGCCAGTATAGCTGGGTTCCCACCGACTGACATTGAGATGGCGGTGACGCCTTATTGCCCAGGTGAGCCATCACATGCAGCCCATAGTCAGAGCATATTCCAGATATGTGAATGGATCCATTCACATATCTGGAATGTGTAGTATGGTATGGCTGCACGCCCATTGGCTCACCTGTGGACCAATGGGTGTACAGCCCATTGACGGTGCCAGTCGGCGGGTGGCGGGTGGTAGGTGGGTGGGTGCTGCCGCCCGCTGCTGACCAGGGAAGCGGGTGGTGGGATCAGTGGGCGGTGGGGAGGGGTCCGCTGGACCAGCAGGGATATAGGAATCATTAGAATTTAACTTAAGTCCGCAATTGGGCTGACAGCGGTCCACTGGACCACCAGGGATATTGGAATAATTTTTATTTTACTACTGCCCACGATCGGGCTGTGGGGCACATTGCCACGCTGCAGGGGGCGTCGGTCCCCAACGGCTGCTGCCTGGCAGGGCGCCAGGCACAAGTCATCGGGGATCAGTGCACCTGCATGCAAATGGGGCCATAATGACATGCAAATGGCCCCATTTGCACCTTGCATACATTATGGCCGCATTTGCATGTTCACTTTTGAATATCGCGGTTGCTGTGCATAGCGCAATGGAACTTGAGCTAGTGCATCCCCATGCTCCACTCTGGCCACTTGCACTGGTTCAGTGCCACTGTGCCATGCACACTGCGGGTGGCCAGGGTGCGATAGTCAATGCTTCTGAGCCATGGCGCAGCTCCATTGAATATCGCCCAGTCCACACCCCTGCGCAGCCAAGTTGCGCTGCACCCAAGCTTGCGCCACAGCCTGGCGCAGCTTGAATATCTGGGCCATAGTGTTTTAAAAATGACAGTGTCTGTGAGCGTAACAGTCATTGCTTGTTAGCATTTCTTTTGTGATACAGTGAGTTAGTCCTAATAGCAAACAGTGGTAGTAATAAAAGTAATGTCTTGTAGCATACTTTACAAGAAAGATGTAAAAGCAACAGTTGTAACATGCAAAGGTAACCATAAGATACTTTTAACAAGTTTTTGCAGGTAACATAGCAACATAACAACATGTGTTGCCAGTAGTGTGCTACCAGAGCAGTATCTCCAAAGTACTGTGTATGTGTCAGGTGTACTGTATCTATGCTGCTACCACATGCCCATGTAATATCGACAATACTTGCAGTGACCCACTTTTTGGAATATGACACATATAAATCAATATACTGAAAATGTGTTCAGACTAAGTGTCATTGTTTTAGGACGATATGGCAGCAGTAATGTGTTATCACACTGTGGTAGCAGTATAGGGTCGCTTATACTGTATTTGTTTTTCTATTACAGTGTTATGTGAAAGTAGTTCAGTGCTGTGAATATTGTGCTCACAGATGTGCCAGAGTGGTATAGTGTTGTACAAGGTTCCATGTGTTGTGAGTGTGTATGTGTGTGTGGGGGGGTTGGGGGAATACACAGTTAGGGTTTTGAGGATGGGGCGTGGGGGTGGGGTGTTGGGGTGGTAACCCTAATGTTGAATTTCCACACTTTTATTGGTGTAGAAAGAACCCTAATTGATGTATCAATGAAGTTTTTACAAAGAATTTCCTTTCTTTTTTAAAAAGTGTAATGTAAGTAGTAATACAAATGGATGGCTTGGTGGGAATGTGGGCCCTTACTTCCACCAAGCCGCCATTTGTGCATAATGGTATGTGTGTGTGGAAGCGTGGGCCTGCTACTTACAGATAAGCATGGAGCCGTACAGCAGCCCTATAAGGCAAGGAGGCCTTGTAACAGTAATTTACTCATATCTCGGGAACCGTAGCAGGTAGAAAAAAAATGAAGTTTGGTTGTAATCGTAAGTACGAGTAGTTCACATGACAATAAACGACCAAACCTGTATCTTGCATTGCTTCTGAGATATGGGCAGTGAAAACCAATGTGAGTGCTAACTCTGAGGGCATAATACTGGCGTACAACTGCATGAGGAACTTAAAATAGGGCCCTGATAGCTCAGCGGGTAGAGCATCAGTCTTTTAATCTGAGCGTCCAGGGTTCAAGTCACTGTAAGGGCAGTGATGGGCTTTGGAAGTACTAAAAATTAATCATTCATCTTTCATATCTTTTTCTGCTGCACAAGAGTGGTAGCAGGGAGGAGGCAGGGAACTACAGACCAGTCAGTCTTACCTCAGTAGTGGGCAAGATTATGGAGGCACTCCTTAAGTAAAGGATAGTGCAACACCTGGAATCCATAAGAGCACAGGATCCAAGACAGCATGGGTTTACAAAAGGAAGGTCCTGTCAAACTGATCTCATAGATTTCTTATACTGGGTAACCAGAGTGGTGGACCAAGGTGGAGCAGTTGATGTCGCCTACTTGACTTCAGCAAAGCTTTTGATACTGATCCACATAGAAGATTGATTAATAAGCTGGGTAGGTTCGGGGTAGGTCAGAAGTTGGTCAACTGGGTGGCAACCTGATTGATGGGCAGAAAACAGAGAGTGGTGATAAATGGTATACAGTCAGAAGAGATGCAAGTCATAGGTGGGGTACCTCAGAGATCAGTCCTGGGGCCAGTTCTCTTCAATATTTTCATCAGCAACATTGCAGATGGACTGAAGGGTAAGGTTTGTCTGTTTGCAGATGACACCAAGATCTGCAACAGAGTAGATGATCAAGATGGGGTGGGCAGAATGAGAAGAGATCTGGATAAACTAGCAAAATGGTCAGAAGAATGGCAACTGGGGGTTAATGCAAAGCAGTGTAAGATCATGCACATAAGGAAGAGAGACCCTGAAGCCACCTATAGGCTGGGAGGGGAGTTACTGGCAGTCACAAGGGAAGAAAGAGACTTGGGCCTCATCTTCACCAATGACATGAAATTATCCCAGCAGACCACTAAAGCAGTAAGTAAGGCTAGGGGATGTTAGGATGCATTAGTAGGGGTATCACAGGTCAGAAGAGGGAGGTAATAATCCCTCTTTACAAGACACTGGTTAGGCCCCATCTGGAGTACTGCTTGCAGTACTAGAGGCCACACCTTCACGAGGACATTAACCAAACTGAGGCAGTCCAAAGAAGGGCAACCAAAATGGTGCAGGGACTGCATCAAAAAACGTATGAGGACAGATTAGCAAAACTCAATATATATACCCTAGTGCAATGGAGGGAGAGAGAGGTGATATGATCGAAACATTCAAATATCTTAAAGGCATTAACAAGGTGAAAGAGTGTAACATGTTTCAATATAAGACAAATAGCAGGACAAGAAGACACAGCATGAGATTAAAGGGAGGCCAATTAAGGGGTAATGTGAGGAAGTTCTTTTTCACAGAAAGGGTGGTAGATGCATGGAAGTGGTGGATATGAATATAGTGCAGAGCTTCAAACAGACATGGGATAGGCATAAGGGAGCAATACAGATGAGTATGAATAGATAGGCCATTGACAGAGCAAAGGCTGATGGCACATTTAGAAGGTAGAAAAAGAAATGGGCAGACTGGATGGGCCTTGCAGTCCTTATTTGTCATCAACTTCTATGTTTCTATGTAAAATGAGCAACTGAAGCAGTAATTTGCAAATATCTCAGGAACCGTGCAAGGTTGAAAAAAAATTCAAATTTCATGGGTTTAATGACTTTCCAACCTATTTCTGAACTTTTGCGATGAAAAGCCTGCATCTCGAACCATTTTCGAGATACGGGCCCCAAAAGGCGTCACGGGTGCCGCAATTTTATCCTATGGGAAAATTTCTGGATTGTAGAATGCTGTAACTATAGGTGTGTTCAATCTTTCTGTACCAAACCACCAAAAGGCACACCTGTGGGACTAGGCATTTCCACCCTGAAAAGTTCAGGCCAAGGGACAAAGAAAGACAACCGACACAATGTTATCCTATGGGAACATTTCTGAACTGTGGAATGCTGTAACTATGAGTATATTCAATCATTCCATACCAAACCGCCAAAAGGCACACCTGTGGGACTAGACCTTTCCACCCTGATAAGTTCAGGCTAGTACCACAATGCACGTTGGCACAACGAAGAGACAAAGAAAGACAACCACCACAATGTTATCCTATGGGGACATTTCCAAATTTTAGAATGGTGTAACTAGGGGCCCCTTGAATTTTTCCACACCAAACCACTGAAAGGCACATCCGTGGCACTATGGCTTGCTACCCTGAAAATTATAGGCCAATAGCACAATCCACCTTGCCACAATCAAGTGTCAAAAAAAGCAACACATAACAAAAATGTCCTATCTCTATAGTGGGAATGTGATCGCGATCACAAAAATGTGATTGCGGTCATACTTAAAGTTTTCACAATTGCTTGCATGACACAAAAAATGTTGTAGTGATCAAAAAAAAAAATTTGAAAAACATATTTACGGACTAGCTGGCCACAAACTAATCCCATGGGCATGTTCCTCGGGTCCTAATTAGGTAAACCCAATGATTGGTGTGTTCAAAAGTGCAGTATTATTTGAGTTATGAAATTTTTTCTCTCTCGCTAACTGAAAACAAGATGGTGGCAGCAAGGCAACATTTTTGGCAAGCTCGACCGAAAACATGTGATCATAATTGTTTTCACAGTGCATATATAAATGTTCCCATAAGCTATAATGGGACACAAAAAATTATACAACTTTTGAATGGAGCAATATTTTTTCACGAAATGTTCAAAAGGCATGAGTGCAGCCCAGGACCCATGAAGACAACCCAATTTGAACCCACTCAAATGTATTCTTCAGTGCATTATGGGTGAAGAAAGAAATCGCAATGTTGGGGATTTTTCACTTTTTGAGCACACTAAGATTCCACAACTGTACATCTGACTGACACACACTCCAGAGATCTTTGATAAATCTTTCTACATCCCAAATTTCAGGCAAATCAGACAAATGGTTCAAAAGTTATTAAAGTGCAAAATTTGAGAATTAACATAGTAATGGCCACTCAACTATAACTATAGTGGCACTACCATGCCACTATAATATATATTTTGCAAAAAGACAGTGTTACTGCAACATTTAAGGTTGAGACTAAACCAACAAAAGCATGGAAATATGGCTTGAGTTCCCAACCCAAAAAAAACCAATGCCACCTGTAAAGCAAATCAGAGTGGAGTCTTCCTAGGGGTTGTCAACCCTAAAGCTCACCCCATTTAGTGTGTATGTTTCTGGAGTGTGTAGATTGGGTGAGCATTATGGTTGACAACCACTAGGAAGACCACACTGATTTGCTTAAGAGGCGACAATGGGGTTTTAGGGTTAGGAACCCTAAAGTCACATTTCACTACTTTTTTGGGTTTAGCCTCAACCCTAAATGTTGCATTAACACAATATTTTTACAAAGAACTTCCTTACTTTTTGAGATAGTATAATAGTTTCCTCACTTTCCTGTTGGAGGGCCCTGCACTACCATGCATTCATAGTTTTTAAGATAATGTAATTGTATCCATATTTGTGTGATGGAGTGCAAGGCCCCCATTCCTCCATAGATATGTAAGGACCCTCTGTGCTCTGCATTTCCATTTGTAGGGCAACAGCAACCAAATTATCAACATAGCCTATTACCTACCTCACCAACTCAATAGTTAAAATTGTGAAATCCCCACCAAAAGGTCATTCTGCCACACTGCATCATAATTCTGTTGAAGTGCCAAAAAAAAGAGATTTGGCACAAGATTTGAGAAATGATAGCAGCCACATTCATGAGGTGGTGTAATGAAATGGCTATGCTGATAATGTGTGGTTAAAATGCCTTCACAGACCTTAGCAGTATTCTGCCTTCAGATCTCCCTGCTGCTCAATTGGTAACCCCCCTGACTCTCGTGACCCCAAGACCTCTTTCAATGAGTCACTTGCAAGCACCACTCCATTCTAATGTAAGGCAATCTCCATGTCCGAAGCCAAAAATTATCTCCAATGGGTGCTCGGAAAATCCCATTACAGCAGTGATACTTTTGACCTTAAGTTACTTGCCCTAACCTTGGATGCAGTGCTTCATCCTTTAACTAAGCTCCTGAACCTCTCTTAAAGGCTTGATCAACTCTGCCAGAAATTGATAGCGCTATGATCACCCCATCCACAAAAGTGGTGACAGGGCCATTCATTCAAACTACCATCCAATTTCAATATTGCCCCCCCCCCCCGCCAAAGCCTTAGAAAGAATTGTCTCAGACCAGCTGGTTGAGTATTTGGAAAAGTACAATTTACAATGCCCATAGCAACATGGTTTCCTTAAGCGGCACAGCACCGCTACCACCCTTCTGGGGTTCTCAGACTTCTTGCACGGTGTCCTTGACAATAATCAGATTGCAGGGGAGATTTACATTGACCTCATATAGACCTTTTATACTGCCTGCCATATCTCACCAAAAGCTGTAAGTTGGTTTCAGAGCTACAGTAGCTCAGTAACAGGTCCCAACAAGTAAAACTGAAGAAGCCCTCTCTGATAGTTGCCAGGTCCTCGTTGGCATCCCTCAAGGCTCTTTTCTTGGCACCCTTTTATTAAGCCTCTTTATTAAACTCCCATCTGTCTGAAATGAGTGAATTCTGCTTTATGCCAATGATGCCGTCATCAACTCTAAAAGCAGTGTCCCTCACCTCTTAGAATTGAAATTTCAGCATGATTTCACTGCAGCTGAAGCCTGGTTCAAAAAATATTTCTGAACTTTAAAAAAATGAAAGTAATGCTACTCATTAACCCCTGTAATAAACATAGGGACTTCCAAATAACAATCCTGAAAAGCCTACACTCACCCGTTGACCAAGTGTAATCTTTCAAATATCTTGGCATCACCCTAGACTGTTCCCTATTGTTTGCACAGCATGTAGTCCATGTTGTTAAGGTTGTTAAACCTAAAATTGGCCTACTATACAGGCATTGTCATTGCATGTCCCAAGAGACCTTCTCACTGGCTATAAAAAGTGCCATCCTGTCCATCATTGATTATAGCCTGGTGATTTATGGGACAGCCTCTATAATCCACCCTCAAAAAAGTGGGTGTTGCCCTGAACAAAACTTGCAGGCTGCTTCTTCTTGTGAGCTTCCTAACCCACACTTGCGCAACCTCTATGCACTATCCAACTGGCTTACACTGCATGAAAGAGTATGTTACCAAGTGTATTTCCTCAGTGAAAAAAACTGCCTTGGCCTCCCCCCCCCCCCCGTGATCCGGAACCTACTCTCTGTAGCACCTAACCCTCACTGCACAAGGAGCCTATCTCTACAATCAATGCTTGTCCCCTTCTTTTGGATGTGAGAAGCACAGAGATTTATGTATACTGGGCACTGTAATGGCTCAATGAACTATCCCTAGATATTAACAGTGTGACCAGGCTAGGTCCATTTAAAAGAAAACTCCAACTTTACCTGCCCAAATTGAGCACTGTGACTGTTAGCCCCATTAGTCTCACCACCCTACTCCTGCACTATCTCCAACTGCCCCTACCTCTCTCCCCCTCTCCCTCACTTCACTTGCCTTTCCCCTTCCCCATACCAGCCCCATTTTAGCCCCAATCATCTCCTATCCCTCCTGTGGCACTTATTTTCCTCCTCCACTCCTCTTCTCCCAACCCCCCGATCCCTATGCCTGACAATATTTTCTCTGCTTCAGCTAGTTTTGTTTTAAGCACTGTAATTAATTGTGGTTGACTATGTGCTTCATTGTCCTCTGTAATTCTCCATTCTTGTATTGCACTGCTATACTGAACAATGTACTCTACTGCTTTTCTCTGCTCCTGAGTTGTATTAATTGCCTTAGTCTCCTCTGTTGACCTAGAATCTCTGTATGATAACTGTTATCCTACCCATAGATAATAACTGTTCCAAATCCTGAATTTTATGCCCTGTTGATGTGGAATCTATGCATAATTTCTGTTCCTATTTTCAGATTGTACGCCTTGTTCTCCTTGTTTAGATGTGGAGCCTTTGTAAAAGAACTCCCAGGTCAAAGGTACTTTCTGAGACCTCAATAAATAACTATATAAATATTAAAAAATGGTCAGTTATGAGACAGCGTAGCAAAATATCAACAGATGCAAATAACTTGACCATTTTAGCATATGTTGACCCCAAATTTTCAACATACCCTTTTTATGACACCACCTCATTAATAAGTATGGTGAAAAGTTTAAAACCTCGCCTGAAAGGTGATTTCCCCAACTGACCATGAAATCACCTTACAGGTAGGATTTGTGAAATGACACCCCCACTGGTAATGAGGAGGGTCTCAAAAAAGATATGCTGAAAATTTAGTGTCAAAATATGCGAAAAAATGGCAACGTTATGCAGAAAAGTTGAAAATCCCATTAAAATACAATCCCATATGACATTGTTTTTCATGTGTTATGATATAAAACATGAAATTTTTTGTATGGCCTCAACATAGCCATTTGTGGCATATTTTTTCCCCAGTTTTTCAACATACCCTTCCTGTGACAAAGTGTTCAATACCGTTAATCATACTATGCTTCTAGCCTCCCTGCCCTCCCTGGGGCTCTCAATTGAAACAATAACCTTGTTCAAAGGATACCACTCAGACAGATCCCAGTAGGCAAAAATCAACTCCACTCTATCAAACAGCCTTCAGATCCATTCAGGAGTACCCCAAGACTCCATCTTGGCACCCCTCATCTTGAGCCTCTTCCTAAGCTCCCTCCCCAGCTCATGCCCTGGAAACATTCTGCTTTACATAGATAACACAGTAATCTTCTGAAGCCGCCCAGCCCTGATCCTCTCCAGCATGCCCTGTAGGGTTTTTTTTTTAACTGAAGCTGAGACATGGTTCAGTTCCCATCACTTACTTCTACACTATAAGAAAACAAAATCAATGATCTTTGCCCACTGTCAGAGTCCTCATCATGACTTCCCACTGATCATCATCAACTTGCTAGGATCCTCACTTGAGCTGGTTGAGTTGTTCAAATATCTAGGTGTCATCCTTGACATGTCAGTCACCTACCATGCACATATCCAAAAACTGTCCTCCGCTATCAACTTTAGACTCAGGCTTCTGTACCATCACAAACACTGCCTTCCCCCAATGGCTATCCATCTGGCCATTACCTCTTTTGCCCTCTCCCTGGTAGATTACGGCATCATCATCTGGTTCTGGGTGATCGGGGTGCTGTCAGCAGGGTGCCAACAAATAGACCGCCAGTAAGAAGTGAAACATAGCAAGTGTGCCCCCACAAGTAGAGCAACTGTGTAACAGGGCACTTGGTGCTCTGAAGTACACTGCGGTGCCAGTATGAATGGGGCTGTACAAAGTCCTATTATGAGGAGATCTGTGTAGTCCACTATAGAACTCCATAGCTCTGGTGGTTGTGTGTGTGTGTGTGTGTGTTGGTGGGGTGCAGACAAAGAGAAGCCAGTCAGAGGTGTATCTGTGGAATCGTGATTGTGGGACATAATGATTGTTCATCTCATGGAATGGGTGACATACAGCAGTGGTCAGTCATGTGCACTAGGCACCATGCCAGCAACTGTGGGGCTCACAATTGGACAGGGGTACCATGTATTGGTTGTGGCCAATTGCAATATGTAGTGTGGGTGATAGGTCTGATGGTGTTCTGGATCGGGTGTATGACACCGGATGTGTTTTAATATCCCACACATCTGAAACTGCCACTGGTAGTGTCATCGAGTGTGTGTTTGCTGTGAAGCATTGGGGTGATGCCCTACAGCAGTGTAGGCTTTCAGTGGGTGGCTCCATCAGTATGCAGTGTTTGGCACAGCATGGCTGTGCTTCATTGATTGATGCTTCTGGTTCCCTTGCGGCTTTGTGATCAGGCGCTGTGCCTACTGGCACCCCCCTGCTGGTGCTCTGATTGTCGGTGCACTGCTGCTAGTGCCCTGACCACTGAGAACCTCATCATTTATGGCACTGCTGACCCCATTGCATTGCGAAACATCAAAGCTGACCTTAACAAAGCATGCAGACAGGTCAGGGATTGATACAGATGGACACACTCCTGTGATCTCTACAAGACTGCTGAATGGTTGCCATTTGATGCCCATCTTGGGTACCACACTTGCCTCCTGGTCAAGAAAATCCACCTTGGTCAAGCCCCACCTGGTCTGTATAGCCTCATCCAACCTGCCCCATTGGTCAGAACCTCCTGTAGTGCTACTGGGACTTCCCTACTAGTCCCACACTGTTGAACGTCCCTTGGTTAAATAGACTTTTTATACAGAGCCCCCATTGGCTCAATGGCCTCCCACCCTCTGTCTCCCTGCAGCCCAGGATTGGTCCCTTCAAGACTAGTCTCAAAGCTTCTGCTAGAATCTTCAGCCTGTATCTACCCCAACTCTCTTTTCCTCCTGCTCCCCCCCACTTGTGGGGCTCTGTAGTGTAACACTGCATCATAAATGGTATGCTATACATGGAATAAATGTGTATTCATGTATTACCTAAATATTATTGATATTATGGGTAATACTGGGTTTTCTGTCCCAAAGACTATTGTTCAGTTTCCCCTGTCTGCATGGTTTTGTGTATTGTCTTTCTTCCCCGATTACTGTATTTATATTATTGTATAATATTGCATGCATAATTCTATTCCTTGTTTTCCGTCTTGTTTCTCTTACCTGAACACTGTACTGCTTAATACTATATGTAAGTCCTTATTGTTGTTTGACGTGGAGCCTTTGTAAAGGAGTCTGTGACTCACAGGGTTGTAATTTCAAATGTTATTAAACAAAATAAATAAATAAATGACCCCACCACGTGAACAAGTATGGTGAAAATGATGAAAACCTGCACAAAAGGTGATTTCACAAAAAGGCCATGAAATCGCCTTACAGGCAGGATCAGTGAAATGACACCCCTATTGCTCATGAGGAGTGGTCTCAAAAAAGGGTACTTAGAAAATTTGGTTTCAGAATTTGCAAAAATGGCAATGTTATACACCAAAGTTGAAAATCCAATTGAAATACATTGAATTCCCATATAGAAAAATATATTTTTTGTGAATCATAATACAAAACAAGATCTTTTTTTATATGACATCGATACAAAAAGAATTTCATGTTAAAATAAACAACTTCTTAGGGCATATCTTGAGCAGTAAAGTGCAGAATGCAGCTGAGAGGATCCCAATAAGCAAATTACATGTGTTGCTTCCTCCCCGGGATATCATTTTTGGAGTTTCCAAATTTGAATTTCACAGACAAAACTGAAAACAAGATGGCAGCCATATGAAAAATGATTTTCTTCAAATAAAAGAGGATTCATACTAGGTTTCATACTAGGTTTTAATAGGAGATAGAGAGCCAAAAAGCCCATGATTTACTTCTATATATTAATAATAACTAAGAATTTTTCCAGAGAATATATATATATATATATATATATATATATATATATATATATATATATTTATCCAGATGTGTTTTATAGTTTTGTTTAGCTTTTGCTAATAATTATTTCTAAGGTAATGCATTCCATAACTTAATGACCCTTACTGAAAAAAAGAATTACCTAGGGAGAAAATTGAATTTCTTTAATTGTAACTGCAATGGATGTCCTCTAAAACTGTAAGGTGCTTCTTTAAAATGAAAACCCAAATTAAATATTAAATAAGGATCATTAATAATGTTGTACATAATAATTCTTTTTTGTATCAAACAGCTATTTTGAGGTGCTTACTGAGCGTGCACAGAATCATTTTATGAACAATTTAAAATTAACTAACTTTTGAAAAGATTGATATTTTTTTCACCAGTCCAGCAAATGACACATCTGTGGGTCAACACCTTTCTACCCTAAAAAGTTCAGAACAAAATTCCAAACTGTTTGGGCTGTAGCCAAATTCAAAGAAAATCATTCAAACCAATGGGAAAACACTACAAAAAAACAACTTTTTTTCATTATCCATATCTTGGAAACTGCACATCCAACCAGAACAAAACTTGGCACATTCAGAGACCTACAAAAGGACCCCATGCATGCAGAATGTCATGCAAATCTGTTGAACAATTTAAACTATTAAAGTGCAAAATATCACCTTTAACATAGAAACCCCAGTTCAACCCTACATATAGTGGTGTGATCGCACCACTATAATATACAGTGAAAATCCAGTATGCTGATTGGATGAAACATGTCACTGTGAATTATTCCTTGAGCTGGCAGTGTAGCCTAGATATTAGAGTAACGAGCTGCGAACTAGCTTGGTACATCCAGAAGACCAGATCAGGGTTTGATTCTCACAACCTCCACTTGCATACTGTGTGACTCTGAACAAGTCACTTAACTGCCCAGTGCTCCCAGGTCACCCCTAAAAACAGGCACTTGTGCCTAGTGGGCCTTACCCAGTTACCAAAGGCTAAAATAAAATTATTCCACAACAATCGCATGCCTCCCAGTATGACAGCATGTGTGAACTACTTTCCAGCCCTTCAGACTTTCTCTCCAGCAGTGAGATCACTCCATACCAGGCACAGATAGGCAGAGACACACACACACACTTAAATTAATATACCAGTCTCATGCTGTGAACAATGATGTGGTTGATCCAGCCACAATTTTTAAATAAAACATATTTAAAAATATTATCTGGTGGATCCTACCACTTTCAGAGTGTTTTACATAGAAGCATTTTAACTTGTATTGTGTAATGCAGAGTGACGGTGTGCTGACAATATTGGTAAATGATGTGCTTGCAAATGATTAAAATACAGTAAGCTGGCAGCTTGAAAAAGGTAGGCACAACCCAGAGTGAGTGTTGCTATAGCAACAAATACTCTGGCTTGCATCTCTCTAGCTGCCAACCCACTTGCTGTCCTCTTGCTACAGTCAATGGCATCTTTTACAGACAACAGAGTAAAACTATGGTAAAATACACACTTTACTTACAGTTTTGAACACAGAGGAGCTTACTTTAAACTTCTGGTAGCACTTCACTTATCATCATTTACAACGCTCAGTCATGCCAAATTTTAGCAATAAAAGTGAAATTTCGCTGCACCCACTCTCCTTTCCATACAGATGGTAGCTTATTTCACAAAAACCTAAGTAAAGTAACTACAAAACCCAAAGTTATATTACTTTTTCAACAGAGATTGTTGTCTTTAAACATGTCAGCATGTCATTTACCAGTATTGTCAGCACTCCGTTACACTACATTACAGTGATAAAAGTAAAAATACTTCTACACTAACACACTCTGAAAATGGCAGGATCCACCAGATAGATCTGTAAATGATGTTTAATTCAAAAGGTATGGCAGGATTAATCACATAACTGTTAACTATAACTTAAACCCATCACAGTCGTGACAGGATCAACCAGATCATCTATGGTAAATGAAACATTTATCTGCACCACACAGGGATTACTTTTTGCCCCTCCATACATGTAGCTATCTTATGAGATAGATAACACACTACAGGTCATGTTGTTGTGCTCTGATATATGCAGACCTTGGGTGGTTGAACACACTTGGCCTTCAGCCTCCAGCGTCACAACGCACACCAACGTATATGTATATCAGAGCATGACAGCACACCCTGTAGTGGGTTACATATTTCCTATATACAAATTATAAAAACACACACTTCCATATCTCACTACCAGCACATACATGCTATGCATACCCCTATACAGGAAGCCCATGCAGGCACCACTGCACTGGCTTGCACATTCAAGGTTCACAGCATGCATATGCAAGGTGTGCACAAACCATAACACTGGGCCACATGGTTGCACACAAGGATGGTGAACCACATGTGCACAATGCAGTGTACTTGTTGCACAGTCCACTAGCAAATTATGCCAGTCAGACCTTCACCATGAACACAGGGATGCAACACAGGCCCACACAACATCAGTAACAAGGTACAAAATCAGATACACACATAACACAACCACTAGGACAGTATGTACAGGAAGCCCCTGGACTCCGCAGTGCAGGCACTAAGGTAGTCCCTTGTGAAGGCCCCCAAACTTCTATGCCTCTCTGGAGTGCCCACCTGAACTCACACTCATTCTGACTGCACATGACCACCACAGTGCTCACCCAGTGGCACACTGGCAGTGTACAAGTTGTATAGGAATCTGACCATGCCAGTCAGCAGATTCTAACAGACATTATGGACTCAGTATCAGCTTCAGTTACAATGCAATTATTGGTGACCCAGTATTCTGGTATACAGACAAGTGAGTGACAGAAGACACACTATACAGTGCCTGGTACAGTGACAGGGTATTGGATAACACTGATACAACCACAAATAGAACAAGCCATAGGCCCTTATCTGCCGATACTGTCTATGTATCTTTGTAAGGGTAAGGGGCAACAGACTTGTAGGAAAACATAAACTGAACTTACAAGCTCAAATGGGCAGACTTGGTGGGCCATAGGCCCTTATCTGCCGACTCTGTCTATGTATCTATGTATCTATGCATGCAGTGACCGAGCAAAGCAACCCTCCCAGCATATGTTCTGGCAGTGTGCAGCCCACTGCCATCAGAAAGCCTGCAAACATTGTTTTTGTGATGGTACAATGCTGGTTGTCAGCATTGTGCCTGTTGCTGTAATGGATTTTGACAACTTTGTTGTTGAACTGGCTTGGTGATTATAGGTAGGAACTGAAACATTTTTACAAGACTCAGTGGAAAAAGGTTGGATACAACAAATAGAAGTAAAAGCATTATGTCCAGAATATTCACAGACACCTGTCTTTTATCATATTCCAAAATTACACAAAGATAAAAACACCCCCCAGGATGCCCCATTGTTTCTAGTAATGATTCACTGTTTGAGCCCTTAGCAGAATATATAGACACATTTTTACAACAGGAAGTAGTATTGTTAAAATCTTATATTAGAGATATGACAGCAGTACTTAGGAAACTGAGAAACTTTAAGTGGGAACAGACATACAGTTGCCTGGCTTTGGATGTTAATTCTTTATACACCATAACTAGTTATGAACAAGGCATGGAAGCAGTGACAATGATATCTAAGTCTAAATTGCTGTTTCCCATTCCTTTCATCATTTCGGCCCTGACATTTATTTTAAAGGGAAATATTTTCTTTTTTGATGGAACATACTATCTTCAGACTAGGTGAACTGCGATGGGCTCATCGATGGCCCCATCCTACGCCAACCTATTTATGGGCTGGTGGGAGGAGGGGCCATCTATGATCCCATTCACAACCCCTTTGTCATGAATATAATTTTTTATTCACGATACATAGATGATTTGTTGTTAGTATGGGATGGTACAGAAATGGATATGAGGAGATTTCTTGTCTGTATTAATCAGAATGACATGGGAATTCAGTTCACTTGTAAGAGTGACAGACAAAAGATAGAATGTTTGGACCTCAGTCTGGTAGGTGTGAATGGAGAACTGGTGACCACAGTGGGATTTTGGAA
This sequence comes from Neoceratodus forsteri, assembly GCA_016271365.2. Taxonomy (NCBI): domain Eukaryota; kingdom Metazoa; phylum Chordata; order Ceratodontiformes; family Ceratodontidae; genus Neoceratodus; species Neoceratodus forsteri. Next base: position 69,334,060 of record CM028133.1, read on the forward strand.
AGACACAGTGGGTAATAGCACCATCTGTGCTCGCAGTGCACATCCCAAACATTTAATAGAAAGTTTACCTTATTCACAACTTATTAGATTAAAAAGAAACAATACAAAAGAAAGGGATTTTGAGATTGCTCACCAAGTAGTATTTCAAAGGTTATGACAGAGGGGTTATTCGGAACACATTTTGAAACAAGTCCTAGATAGGGTGAATAGTATAGACAGAAATTTTCTCTTGGAGTATAAATTGAAGGAGAAAAAGGGTCAAGCAGTTTTGTGACCACCTATTCAACTGTGTCTATGAATATCTGTTCAGTTATTAAACAGTATTGGCACATTTTGGGTGCTGATAGAGATTTAAAGGAAGTATGTGAGAAAGGGACCCGGTCTCCTTTAGGTGAGGGAAGAACATAAAGGATTTAATTGTTCACAGTGAATACAAAGAATGTAGACCCCCAGGAAAATGGTTACCCCCTAAACCTTTGGGGGTTTTCTCCTGCCATAGCTGCATCATATGCACCAGTGCACACCAGGGTAGTATATTCCATAACCCCAGTGACGCTGGTGTGAGACAGGTAAAGATTCAACAGTTTATTACCTGTAACACTGTATACGTGGTGTATGCCATCTGGTGTTTGTGTGGTCATGTCTATATTGGACAAACCAAACATAAATTCAAAAAGAGTGTAAAAGAACACTTTAGAGACATCTGACAGAAGAATTTGCAGCATCCCATAGCAAAACATCTTAGCTTAGTTGGAGACTTAAAAAACCATTGGATCAAATACATGGGCATTGACCAGGCACCTGTGCTGCCAAGAGGGGGAGATAAAAATAGGATCAGATAGATAGGACCAAAAAGAATCAAAATGGATTTTTTGTCTGAAGACACTTAAACCATCAGGATTTAATGATGAAATAGACTGGAAACCATTTCTGTAAATTTAAGACTGGTACATGTATGCATATAGAAATATAACATATACATATAAAAAATGGACATGTATGTGCATATTTTAAATGAGTAAGTTAGGATAGTACCGAAAAAGTGTACTATTATGGCCAGACAGTAATACAGTGACCTCTGGAGATATCATAATTTTGAATTGCTGTTAATAAATAAAAAATCTTTTTCAATTGTGTGAGTTACATTGAAGTAAGTGTTTACAGTTTTTTGGAAAGTTTAGGTTTAAGGGCTATATGGTGGTAAGGCAGTTCACCTTAATGACAGAATTAGGGAATCGTCCTTTAAATAATGGAACTGCATCCCGGTACACTAAAGAGAGACTGCCAATATAGATTCCTTTCCCTTATCCTAGAAAACTGTAAGATTGTTTTTTTAGGTTTAAGTTATTTATGACTATTTGTTTGTATGTCTTAATATGAACATTTAATTTTGTTGTTACACATTTTAGTATACACTATATCATGAAATGAACAAATATAGTAAGCTTTTGAGCACTTTATTGGTAAAACACATGTGCCTTTTCATGTATACTGACTACATAATGAATTCACCAATGGAAATTGGAGTAAGTCAATTAATGAGAGAATGACTCTATTAGTAACACCGATAGGCTATGAGACTACATAAACTTGCAGCTCACAGTACTGCCACACCCCTGACGAAGAGGTCTTTGTGACCTTGAAGCACTGGGCTGCTATCACTGACATGGTATAGTGAACCTGTACATTATGTTTTGAGTATTTATGCTTGTCATTATTTAATCTCTGCGTTTTACCAATAAATTTTTGGATTTAATAAATGAATTAGCAATTTGTTAAAAAAGTAAAATGCTTGCCTGGAGTGCCTTTCTTCTTTTTTATAACTGTTATGTTGGTAATTTTATGGCACCTGACCTTAACTGAGTGCACCTTCTTCTAAAGTTTTTCAGAGTTCATACAAGCCTGGGCATTGGTTGTGTTGCTCAGAAATATGGGTTCACTGGGTGCTCCACAGTGTCCAGTGAACATGGCATCTGCAATTGAGCACCTATAAAAATGGTGACTCAGTTACAATGCCTGTGTTCAGGGCTACCTGGCAGGGTAGCCCCAGATACCAGGGTGGGCGAGGTATGGTGAGAGAAAACTACATGCATGGGGGAAAGAGGAAGGGGAGGGAATGTATGTGGGAGGGGATGTGGTGGGCAGCTGCTGAGTTGGTCCGCTGGAGTGGTGGGGAGGGTGATCGGGAATTGCACGGTTCAGGTCCAGCATGGCATGGGTTTTTATTGCCATCATCCAGCCTTTTTTTTTCAAGTATTTTACTCCCTCAACATGCACCCTTCCCTGGAATTGAGAAATCTTTAGTAGGGGGTGTGGGGGAGAAGCCCCCCATGGGGAAGGTGCAAGGGTGCAACCCTCCACATTAAAAAATACACCTGTGGATCTTGGTCACCCTCTTCCCAGTAGTTGCCAGTGTGCATCAGTCATTTTCAGCAATGTACACTCACTATAACGAGGATCGCTATTCCACAATCGCCGTTATAACATAGAACCATGTTCCACGCAGGTATATGGGGGGCACAGTGTAGTTATCTATTCTTGGACACCCATGAAATACGCACTCAGCAATGGGCAGGATGACATATAGGATGTGCCCTTCATTTCTGCTTAACATACTCCTGCTGGAGGGCAAGTTTCAGAGGGAGAAGAAGTGTGGACAACCCTCTGAGGTCATGTGTATGTATTATTCACCAGAAAGGAGCAAGCACAAGGACGTGGTGCTTAAATCAATATTCTGTTTCATATGATACTCATTAGTAATTATGTCTCCTAAGTCATTCTCCAGTGGAGAATGACTTAGGACCAATACATAGTGTTCCTCATATCTGTAACTATGAGGTAATCTCTGTTGCTATGCTGTTACCTATAGTATATAAATCATCAGAAAAAAACACAGAAAGGCAGAGCACACACAACCACACATACCAAGAGCACTGGTCATAAAAATATTTATTTACATAGCAACATACTGGAGGCCTAAATAGCCTGATGCATTTTAGAAAGGATGTGTTAGTATCTGAAACACATCAGACATTTTAGACCTCCAATATGTTGGTATGTAAATACATATTTTTTAATGACCTGTGCCCTTGATCTGTGTGGCTGTGTGTGCTCTGCCTTTCTGTGTTTTTTCATGTGTATGTATGCATGCTATGCCTGTAGGTGGCCACACTAACCCACAAGCACTATATTCAGCACCTCAGTAAGGACCATGGCACCATTTATGACCTGTGCAACCTCATATGGGCTGACATTTCACCCCCCACAAGGGTCATGTGCACTGACTATGGAGCAGAAGCAACTGTGTGCCCTGGTATCTCCTGCCACAGGGTGTTGTCTAAACACTCTTGTTGTGTAGGGTAAATACAAATAATACAGATTTTTGTGTCTTGGAGTCTGTCAAGAAACATTTGTAAACAAGCAAGGCATACTAATAAAGTTTATTATACTACTTACGTCAAGCATGTGACAAAGAAAATCTCAAGGGAGATGGGTTTCTCACAGCTCTCCTGAAGAATGTACATAATCTCCAGAATTGTAGATCTTAGGTTGTCTAAGATCTTGTTTGCTCTCCCCACACTCCTACAGTACTAATCTTCTAGAGCAGCTACAGTAGGTTGGAGACAACTATATACTACAGATAACAGCATAGCAACAGAGATTACCTCATAGTTACAGATATGAGGAACAATATGTATTGGTCCTAAGTCATTCTCCACTGGAGAATGACTTAGGAGACATAATTACTAATGAGTATCATATGAAACAGAATATGCTTCCATTAGGATTATAGCTTTGACAAAAGAAATGCTGACTGGTTCAAATGACATGTGGCATTTCTTGCTTACGTACCATATAAGATATAGAGACATAACAAAATCTTTCTCTCTCTCTGTCAGTTTGCTTAGACAAAGATAACTGCTGACAGGGCCCTATTACACATGGCATATCTGCATGAGTGTAAAACACACACTACATATAATTATATGAGAATATAAGTATACAATAATCACTGACGATCCCTCAGCATCATCTGATCAGTGATTAGGTAGATTATATATGGAATATAACTGAAAGACAAACATAATCTAGATAAATGTATTATAGCCAGGTATAATGAATCATGCATGATCAATATTAGCATATCTTAGCAGCAAAGCACATTCTTAGCACTCATGCTTATATGATGTATGCCCATATCTATATGTTAGTGCAAAATAGCAGTATCACAATACAATAGACCAGAAATACAGTGTGAGGTGTATGTGGGACAATAGGGGGCTTAACCCAGGTGTAACAATCCCCTCTTTGTTTCCCTAATCACAAAAGTGGCAACACATCAAAAAGATGGTAGTTAGGCACCATTCGTCTACAAGCCCATGGCACGAGCCTGATAGAGGAAATTAACTGGTCACAGTAGTGTTTCAGGGTTTTCCTTAAACAACAAAATGTAATTAGAAGGGAAAATGTTAGTAAACCTTGTATTACTATAAACATTGGAATAAAACTTCACAATGGGGTTTTCCAATATCAAAACAATCAGTAAATACTGATATGTATCAGGTGTGTATCTGTCACATTGGGAAGAAATTGAAGAGATAAACTTAAGTTGCCTGTATGGATATTAAAAACAAGTAAAAATTGAGATAGAGCATCAAGATAGTTAGGAATAGACTTAATGATATCTGGTTCTAGGATGGGAACAGGTGTGATTACCGTATAACCTATTACCTGTTTAGGGAGTAAAAATAGAAGTTAGAAGAGTTCACTTTGCATAACTTTTAGTCCATATCAGAAGAATGTATAGTTGGTCACCACACAATGTTCCACATCTGCAGAATATACCACCTTGAAGGATGGCATTTTTCAGTTGGTAAGTTGAACAGGACACAAAATGTCAATGTCCACAAGTCATAAACTACGAACAGTTCCAGGGATAAATCCAGGGTTTCTTCAAGTGTTAAATGAAGATTCATAGTTGAAATTTGATGCATTAAGATTTTCCAAAGGTATATCAAAATGTTCGGGAGGCAGCAGTATTTTCAGAGGCCTCAGCAGGGGGTGCATTAGATGGCACATTGAGTTTTATAACGGAATAGCAACAGTGTTCAGTTGAAGATGATCACACGGCTGCATAAAGTGTAAATGTTTATGACAGTTCTCAGTTTGTATGAGGTGCCAGCCAGGTTTGGAAAACAAGCAGTGAAGAAAATGGATTTCTTGACTGTAGATCAAATGAAGAGGAGTCTTCTTGCTGAGTTAGGGGATTTTTTTATTTATTTTAGTCTTTGATAACCGGATAAGGCCCAATAGGAACAAGTGCCTGTTTTCAGGGGTGACCTGGGAGCACTAGGTGGTTAAGTGACTTGCTCAGAGTCCCACAATATGCAGGTGGAGGTTGTGAGAATCAAACTCAGGTCTGGTCTGCTGGATGTATCAGGCTCATTCACACCTTGTTCCTCTAACCTCTAGGCTATCCTGCCAGCCCAAAGGTAGGGATTGCCCCCACCCCAGACTTACTTCATAGTATGCATTACGATGAGCTTAATTGTAGAATCTTAATTGACTGGACTGAATACAGTTTATTTGAAAGTTCACAAATGGAATCCTAATTGTCAGTTATTAGGCCTGTATTCACATGTTTGTAAGACAAGTTGGAAGATGTCACATCTGCATAAAAGGTGATGTTCCTTTCAGGTTCAACAATCAAAGTTCTGGGTCAGTCATGATTCCAAGACCTCATTGTAAACAAGGAAAGGAGGTACTTTAAACCTTTTCACAATAAAAGTTCCCATCAAGATGACCAATAGAATGGACAGTTGGCAGACGATCAGAGATGGATGTTGCTGGATGAAGATGCAGCAATGACACTGTGAAAGTCACAAACATGGCTTCCTGGATTGTGCAGGAATAAGTTTTGAAACATGGAACAATACTGGTGTGTGTGGTGACATACCCAAGGTTCCTTGCCATTGACAAGGGAATAGTGCTAGATTCAAATAAACATTTGTTAACACATGCAATAGAAGTGCATAATGTGGCAATGCCACTGAGCCATACATCCGTCATGTATGAGATCAAGGATATATCCTAATTCCAGATCCCAGAAGAGATAACCAAAGGGTTGTAAGAACAAAATAGCTATAGGCAGTGCAAATGACTTTCCTAGCTATCTGCTTCCTTAATGTGAGCAGAAAATAATTTATTAACAAGAACATTTGTCAGGTCAAACTCCTTCACAATATCCTTAATATTGTAAATGTAAATCAGTCTTTATGAGCAAAATCATGTATACCACGCAATGGGGGGGATATGATATTATATTTCATACTGTCATGAACATTTAGCATACTGGATATGCTTGAATAATGGCTATATCAGCTTTATTTCAAATAGATATGTCAGAGCCAAGTAGGCCTGGGTCTAAACATGTGTGTTTTTTTTTATAAAAATGAAAACAAAACAGCTAGTGTATTTGGGTAGGTTTACAGTCATAAGATGTACCACTAGAAGTCAGGATGTTAAAATCCTGTGTGTGTGTATTTGTGGTGCTATCAGACCCTATATAGGGAGTCATTAATGAGTACCTGGTATGCTGCCAGGGTATCCAATGACATCATTATAATAAAAAGTGGGATATGTTTGTTGTGGAACATAAAACAAATCATTTCAAGTTTAACAGGTGAGATTTAAAATCACTTGGACATGCATCAGCTACACATTATTAACTAGGGTACCTGGTTGAGAAGTGGCTGTTAGACCACTGGGTTCTGTTTTGGGGACTCAAAATTATGTGTCACAAATATGAAGCATCATTAGGTAAAAATGGTGTTCGCCTGGATAAATAAAGAATTTGATTGACTGATTGATTGAAAAACCTTAAGGTCTAATGGCTTTTATTGCCATATAAATTTGGATGCAAAATTTCTGATTATCAATAAAATGTAAACAGGAGTCCAGATCTAGTCTAGCTTCTAGGATTTATCCAAAGCAATGATCATAATATTCAGTATGGCTTCACTACCCTTTTGGATGATGACTATGTATTTTAGGACTTTAGTGTGAATTCCACAGGATGCAATTAAATCATGTGGGCTTGTGAGGTATTCTGCCTCAACAATCTGTTTAGGTTTAGGTCACTGGTTCTTATGTGCAATATGATGTGCAGTTTGGGCTTGTAAGAAGACCCATACTTTTAAAAAGAATAATAAGCATAAAAGCAAGCATCTCTCTCTGGAACCTAAAAGGAAAGAGAAAAGAAAAACATAGTTTAGTACTATTCCACCCACTGGGTTACAGAAAAGTAATGTAATCTCCCTTAAACAGGTTCATTTGACTCTCATGTAGCCATTTGTCAATGACTGTTATAGTGAGGCAGTCTAACTTGGTAGACTGCTGGACTATATTTGTTTACAATGGGATAGGGCCTGTTGTTGGGCCATACCCATACATTGTGCAGCAAACAAGTGTACCTTTTGGATGTCTTGTTTGAGATATTTAACTTATTTTTCTACTGATGCTCCATCATCAGTGACAGTACATAGGTCCAGAAGTAAATGTTCTGGGAGTCTCTTGAACCATCCAGTCATGATTTTTAAAAAAAATGGGGTATGCTGTGTACCTGCAGAGGGTGTCCCTCTTATTGCCATAAGGAGTAAAGACAATAATGAATTCCAGTCCTTTTGGGTTTTCTGAACAAGTTTATTGTAACATAACTTTGATCTGCCTGTTAGCCCATTCCACCTGTCCTGATGACTATGGGTGGTAAGGGATATAAAACTTTTGTTTTACCCATAACAAATCCAGAATTTCCTGTATTACTTTGGCTATAAAGCTGGATCTCTGTAATCAGAATTTACCTTTGGGGGTAAGCCCTACCTGGTAAATAGCTGGTTTACCAAGACATTTGCAGTCACTTTGACTGTGTTGTTCTGTTTTGTGATAGCTTTAAACTGTTTGGAAAATAGGTCAGTGATCACTAGTGCAAACTAGTTGTTCTTAATGGTTGGCATAAGGCCAATGTAGTCAATCTGGATATTGTTCCGGGGCCTTATTGCCTCTGGGGTAACAATGCATTTGTCCTAGCTGGTATAGGATTGTTCTGTTCACAGATCAAATGGTTACTAACGTAGCGTTCTACATCATTTCTCATGTGTGGCCACCAGATAGAGGATGTCAGTCTGTCTAGGGTTTTTACTGACTCCCTGGTGTCTACCAGTTGGAGTATCATGTACTTGGTACAGTAGATAAAATCTACTCTCAGGTGTTCAGGAATTGCCCGTAACTTTTCATGAGTGTTACAGCAGTGATGTTCCAAATGAGTAGGCCATCACTGGATAGGCGAATGTCATTTTCACTTTCTATAACAGCTATTTCTGGACATTATTGCTCAGTTCCTTTATTAAGGAACCTATACACTGCCCTTAAATGAGGGTCCTTCTTATGGAGTATAAGGTTCACATTTTACAATGTGTTCGAACCTTATGAATGTACAGTTTATTATACTGTAAATTTGTGATGTATACAAGCAAGTCACTGTATTTCACAATGCTACAAAGAGTGCTGGAACAGACTTTATTTTTTCCTTCCAAAGAAATTCAGTTTAGAGAGAAACAGACCCAATTAGAATCTATAATAAAAACATCATATCTGCAGTGCTTTCTGTAATTATCTCAAGTACATTTCTAGAAGTGGGCAGAACTTAACCCTTTCATAGAGTGCTGGTATTTTACGTAAGAAAAAATATTTTTATTCCTTTCTTAACACAAGCTGTGTTTTTCTCAAGGACATTCCAGCTCTCTAAACTATTCATAAATATTTGTGGTAATTAGGAGACTCCTCGCCTCCCTGATTTTCATTTTATTTGCCAGGTGTGTTTTAACATTGCCTGTGAATCATACATATACGATGATACGATTACTAGCCATGCACACTCTGTCATCACTAGGATGTACAATAATTCCAAACCCTGCTATCTGACCCTCATTGGTATGTGTGACTGAATCATCAGTCAAAACATGACATACAGTGGTGTCTTTTAACACTCTCTGAGGTTCTGTCAGAAAGGTCACTGGGGCAGGAAGGTCAGGGGGTTGAAGTGAACAATCATGGGTCTCTCCTGCAAATTGTAGGCCATAGGCCAACAAGGGTGAAGTTTTGATAGGAAGAACAGTGATGTCGTGATCCTGTAAAATGAGAGACCAGTGTGTAAGTCTGGCATTGGAGCCAGAGTCATCTTTTACTCTATCTGACAACAAAAAGTTAGTTGGCAAATGATTGGAATGCAGCACAATGGGTGCATAGTGAAAGATGTAAATAAAGTATCTCACTGTCCAGTATGTAGCCAAAAGATCCCTTTCATAAAGGTTGCATTTCAGCTCCACTGGGGCAAGCATCTGGTATGCATAAGCAATGGGTCTGATGTGTCCATTGTATGTTTGGGCTAAAACTGCTGAGATTGCTATATCTAATGCAGCAGTTTCAAAATAATACTCTAAAACTGTGTTAGGGTTAACCAATGCTGGGACCATGGTCAGTGATCCCAAAAGAAAAAACAATGATATCAGCATTATGATGCCTTGTACTTTCTTACCTGTAGTGCCTGCCATTGTATGTGCTGGGAATAACCCAGACTGCTCCTGGCTTATGCCTGCTACTGCAGTCACAGTATGGGATGCTCCAGGTGTCACTGGTGGAGGGGGTTCTGCATCATATGTTGGCAGTGCTGGCACTATCAGGGATGCCTGCACAGTGAAGAAAAGTAGTGTGCAAGTTGCATGTAGTTCTCCAGCTATGGATTGTGGTTCAGTAGTCATCAGGGATGGAGAAAGTAGTGCTTTGACAGTTGTCAGCTCAGGTTCAAAAATCAAACCTGTAACCATCCCCCCATGCTGAAAATATCACAGTCATGGGGCTTTTAGAATCGGGGTTGTCCCCTTCCCCATCAAATGTAAAGTGGGTTTCCCACTGGAATGTTGCTGGATGGCAGCAACATTATTTTTAATGTTACAACTTAAGGTATTAATGCACTGCATAGGAAAAGCAGTACATTCAGTCTTCTCAGGGAAAGCTGATGTTAAATTGCATAGGAAATAAAAACAACATTTCATGTAATTAACTTCAATGTGTTCTTTATCCAAGGACACTATAATACCATAAACACTGCTAGCAGAAGTTTCTTCTGCAGCGTCAGACACTGACTTCATGACAGATTGAATATCAGCCTTATTCAAAAGTATGTCAACATCATTTTTAATGAGAACCTTCTGTCCCTCAGAAACACTAGTGCCATGCCTAATCATGCCAAAAAACTCCGGTTTAGAAACATAGAAATATAGAAGTTGACAGCAGATAAGGACCACAAGGCCCATCCAGTCTGCCCATTTCTTTTTCTACCTTATGAATGTGCCATAGGCCTTTGCTCTGTCAATGGCCCATCTATTCATACTCATCTGTATTGCTCCCTTATGCCTATCCCATGCCTGTTTGAAGCCCTGCACTGTATTCATATCCACCACTTCCTGAGGTAGGCCGTTCCATGCATCCACCACCCTTTCTGTGAAAAAGAACTTCCTCACATTACCCCTTAATCGGCCTCCCTCTAGTCTCATGCTGTGTCCTCTTGTCCTGCTATTTTTCTTATATTGAAACATGTTACACTCTTTCACCTTGTTAATGCCCTTAAGGTGTTTGAATGTTTCAATCATATCACCTCTCTCCGTCCTTTGCTCTAGGGTACACATATTGAGTTCAGTTAATTTGTCCTCATATGTTTTCTGATGCAGTCCTTGCACCATTTTGGTTGCTCTTCTCTGGACTGCCTCAGTTTGGGTAATGTCCTTGTGAAGGTGTGGCCTCCAGTACTGCATGCAGTACTCCAGATGGGGCCTAACCAGTGTCTTGTAAAGAGGGATTATCACCTCCCTCTTCCGACTTGTGATTCCCCTACTAATACACCTCAACATCCCTCTAGCCTTACCTACTGCTTTAGGGGTCTGCTTGGATGATTTCAGTTCATTGGTGATGATGACGCCCAAGTCTCTTTCTTCTCTTGTGACTGCCAGCAACTCCCCTCCCAGCCTATAGGTGGCTTCAGGGTTTCTCTTCCCTATATGCATGATCTTGCACTTCTTTGCATTAAACCCCATTTGCCACTCTTCTGAAAACTTTGTTAGTTTATCCAGCGCTCTTCTCACTGTGCCCACACAATCTGGATCATCTACTCTGTTGCAAATCTTGGTGTCATCTGCAAACAGACAAACCTTACCCTCCAGTCCATCTGCAATGTCACTGATGAAGATACTGAAGAGAACTGGTCCCAGGACTGATCTCTGTAGTACCCCACTTGTGACTTGCATCTCTTCTGACTGTATATCATGTACCATCACTCTCTGTTTTCTGCCCGTCAACCAGTTTGCCACCCAGTTGACCAACGTCTGACCCACCCAGAGCCTACCCAGCTTATCAGTCAATCTTCTATGTGGAACAGTATCGAAAGCTTTGCTGAAGTCAAGGTAGGCAACATCAACTGCTCACCCTTGATCCACCACTCTGGTAACCCAGTCAAAGAAATCTATGAGATTAGTTTGACAGGACCTTCCTTTTGTAAACCCATGCTGTCTTGGATCTTGTGCTCCTATAGATTCCAGGTGTTGCACTATCCTTTCCTTAAGAAGTGTCTCCATAATCTTACCCACTACTGAGGTAAGACTGACTGCTCTGTAGTTCCTGCCTCCTCCCTGCTACCACTCTTGTGGAGCAGGATCACATGAGCCCTTCTCCAGTCTTCTGAGACCTCTCCTGTGCTCAGAGACTCACTAAACAGTTCTCTGCTAGTTCCACCCTTAGCTACTTTAGTACCCTGGGATGTATGCCATCAGGTCCCATTGCCTTGTCCACCCTGAACTTATTGAGTTCTTGTAGGACCCTTTCTTTTGTGAAGGGACTAGTGCAGACCTCCATCCCTCTCCCCTGTGTCCATGGTACAGAGCTGTGGGCCCTGCCCTATCTTCTCTTCAGTAAATACTGAACAGAAGTATCTATTTAGGATAGATGCTTTTACATGATCCTCCCCCTCACATGCCCCCTTATCCCCTTTGATCTTAGAAATACCCCTCTGTACTTTCTCCTTTCACTAATGTAGCTATAGAAAGTCTTGTCACCTTCTTTTACTATTCGTCTAGGTGTTTCTTCAGTTTGGGCCTTTGCCTGCCTTACTGCCTTCCCTGCTTCCCTTAGGGAAGTTTGGTACGCCTCCCTATCTTCATCCTGCTGCATTCCTTTATATTTCCTGAAGGCCAGCCTTTTGGCTCTGACCTTTTCTGCTACTGTGTTTGAGAACCCAAGTGGTTTCCTTCTTCATTTGCACTTCCTTTTCTCACTAACACCGTGGGATGTTGCTTCAGGTATTGCATCTTTAATGCTTGCCCACTTTGCCTGTACCCCCTCACCTGTGTTTCTTTTTGCCAAGGCTAGCTTAACTCCGTTGGGCATCTTATCAAAGTCAGCTCCTCTGAAGTCCCATATTTTTGCCTTGGAATGGGATGATTTTGTTCTAGTGGCCAAATTGAACCATACCATGTGATGGTCACTGGCCCCCAGGTAACCTTCAACCTGGAGATCTGTGATCCTTTCCCTGTTAGTCACTACTAGATCTAGGATAGTCCTGTCTCTAGTGGGTTGTTGTACCAATTGTTTGAGGCCCTACCCCTGCAGGGAATCCACCATGTGTCTAGTTTTGGCAGATGTCCCTGCTGGTATTGACCAATTTGTATCTGGCATGTTGAAGTCTCCCATTATCAGAACCTCCCCTTTAGCTGTCATGTTTTGTATATATTCTAACAGTAAGGTGTCTATGTCCTTCCCCTGGTCTGGAGGCCTGTACCCAACCCCAGTTCTTATGGCTGTCCCATTTCCTGTTTCCAGGTTGACCCACAGTTCTTCTGGCTCCTTATGTGTATTCTGAATTTCTGTGCTTTGATATTTTCATTGACATAAAGGGCCACTCCACCCCCCTTGTTTTGTTTGGTTATGGCAGCAATCACAGGTCCCTGTAACTGTAGGATTGAACCTCTGTGATATGGCGGTCAGCCATTTTGAATTACCTCATGGGTCTCTTGGGCTACTGTGTTACACCATTATCACATGACCATGAGTGGCCATCTCGGGGATGGTATGGGGATGAAACCTGATGACATGTGTGTCCATCATTTTGAGACTCTAACATTTCTCCATTTTGTGAATTAAAGAAAAACAAGTGGCTAGCCTTTGCTCTAGCCCACCCCACAGCATACTGTGAGTGTTCAAAATCAAACTCTTCAACATTTGAAGAGGCAAGGTCTTTGAGCATTAAGTTAGTATGCCCTGCCAATACCTCTGGCTGATAGTGCAAGTTCACCATATCTGATGTTTTACTCCTACATTCTAACTGCTCAGATACAGGAGTTAGCACACTGTAAAGTGCATTGTTTTCAGATTGCAAGACATTCCCATCTTGTAAAACATGCCTATTATCAACAGAAGCTGTGTCATAGTTTATAGTCAAAACCTTCATTTCAAGTCTGCTGTAATTAAAACATACTGGATGGGATATTTAAAGCAGATGCACATGGCACAACTGAGATGCACCTGCACAAGTGCAGAAATGTGCCAAAGAGCGATATTCAGCAGGAGTCATTGTACTATGCACATCGCAGTGTGCCAATGCGCAACCCTAATGAATGTATGCACAAGTGCAGGGGGCATACCCATGAATAAGTGACACAGTGTGATATTCAACAGCAAGCAAATAGTGCAAGTGTGGAGCAACAGGGACATGTACGGAGAAAACTTGAACCCATAAAAAGAGGGAGCAAGCAAGGGTCGGAGGCTTGCACCACAGGGGAGCAATAGAGAGGGAGAGCGACTGGGCAGGCAGAACAACAGGAGGGGTGCAAGACAGAGACAGAGGTGGGCAGGAAAGTGCAACAGAGTGTGGGACTAGGTGTGTGACACTGATTGTGTCTGCATGTGTGAGCGACTGTGTGAGTGCGTGTGAGACAGGTGCTAGGGCAACATCAGCAGCGTGTGTCTGCGATATCTGGCATAGGAGGGGCAGTGAAAGTGCCTGGATGGGTGGGAGGCAGAGGCCACAGCCAGCAGGCCACCAGCTGGGAACACTAAACACAGGTGTGCACCCAGCGCAGGGGCACAAGCAGCAGCACACAGCCGGTGGTGTCTGGGGAGACAGCCACCCGGGGGGGCAGGACAGCCTGGGCCATGGCCAGTGTTATCTTCCAGATGGAGGCAGTAATGAGGGGTGTGAGAAGGCAAGAGGTAGAGCAGCACAGCTGTGGCAAGGCCCCTTCGGAGGTATGCCCAGAACAGGTGGTACCGTGCCCACACCACCTTTGAACAGAACAGTGATACAGAGATTGTGGACCAGTACTGCATGAACTGGGTAATTCTGAGGCAGCTCTGTGAGCTGTGCAGTGATGAGATGCAGGCCGCCACAAGACGGAGCCACGCTCTGTCGGTGGAGACCAAGGTCATGGCCGTCATGTGTCTGCTCGCCACGGTACCTTCTAGAGACCAACAGGGGACACCACAGGTATAACCCAGTCAGCCGAGTCACAGCTCCTCTCACAATTCCTCAATGCACTGCTGTCACATGTTGCGGAATACATCCATTTCCCCAGCACACAGGCAGAATGTACAGCAAACATGCAGGAGTTCCACAGGGTGGCACGTATGCCTGGCATGCTATGGGCCATTGACTGCACCCATGTACGCATCCACACACCATCTGGCCTGAAGGGGGTATCCTACATCAACAGGAAGGTCTACCCCAGCGTCAACTGCCAGGTGATGTGCGATGCCAGAGGGCGCATAACCAATGGCTGTGCCACACACCCTGGTGGAGCACATGATGCCTTCATCTGGCACTAGTCAGCACTGTGCCACAGGTTCAAGAGTGGGGACATCCCCACCGGTCACCTAGTAGGTGAGTATGCTGTTGGAATGGGCAGCCTGGCACAACAGGGCAGGGTGTGAAGGATGCCAGGCCAGGGGCATCAGAGGGTGTTGCCAGGAAGGCTGGGGGTGCAGCTACACAGACCAACATGTTAACCACACATGTCAACACACAGGTGACAGTGAATACCCACTCTGGCTCTGGCTGCTCACCCCATACCAGTGCCCGTCAACCCCAACGCAGGAGCGATACAATGAGGCACACCCAACACACGGAACATCATCAAGCATGTGTTTGGGCTGCTGAAGGCCCGGTTCTGTTGCCTGGATAGGTCTGGCAGTGCCCTACAGTACAACCCCCTCAAAGGCCTGTGGCCTATTCATGGCCTGCTGTGTACTACACAACATGGCCACCGACTGTGGGATAGCTGTTGAGGTTGAAGAGGGGAACAGCAGTGGGGATGACGCAGCTGCTGGGCCAGGTGGTGATCACCCCCCCGGTGAAGGGAACCCCGACTGAAGAGGATGGCCCAGCAGCACTGGGACACAATTGCAGAGGAGCACAACGGTGCATGCAGGTAGGTGAACATGACCACATGCACGTCCCAGGGACCATGGCACAGCATTCAGGCATACAAGGGTGGACCCCATGACAGTAATGGCTGGAGGGGAGCCTGGACAGGCATGGGACTGGACTCCATGGAAGCACCCCATACAGCACTGCACACCCCACCCACACACACCCACACACACACATGCACATGCACACGGGCACCTACATGCGCACGCCCAGAGGCCGCCACCAGGCATGTGTCAGACGCTGAACACCTGTGCACAGTAGTGTCTGGCATTTTGTTGGCATCATCATGCACATGCCACAGTGGCCAGTGGGTGTATGTGTACAAGGCCTGTGTTCAGCATCGACCATGGATGCCATGTCCCTGGAATGCACATGCACATGCCACACCAATGTGCACACAGGGCAGCGGCAGACAGCAGACAGGAAGGATAGCAGCTCAGGACCACCACGCAGTCACACAGCTGCTGCAGACACATGGATGGCCTTGCCGAAACTGCCTAGCAGACTCGGGCTGTGCGACAGCCACAGGAGGTGTCTCTGATGGTCCCCCAGGTGTGCCACTGTGGGAATGTGACTGGTCCCTTGCAGGTGTCTGCAGACTCCCAAACATGCCCACTCCAGGTGTGCCCAGAATGCCCATAGTGGATCTCGGCATCGCCACAGAGGGGGTCACTCGACGCCATGACCGAGGGGCGGAGAATGCACTCTGTGAGATCTGTGGTGGATGGCCATGCATCAGGGTGGCCAGTGGTGACTGCAGCTGTAAGCCGATCCAGGACTGCAGTCCTGTTCTCCCACATATGTAGGGTCTTAGCCAGGAGCTGTTCATAGTCCCTGTCACACCTCCCTGTGGCCTGGCAAATTTCTGCGTGGGGTGCATGCACCCCTGCCACAACCAGCACCTGTTGCTCCAAGGAGTTCCGTAGAAGACAGGTGTGCTCAGTCAAGGGGTCATCGCCCTGGGGGGCATGGGCATTGTGCCAACCCATGAGTGGTGCTCGACCCCACAGCCCAGACCCCTTCACTGGTGGGGGCTGCACAGCGGGCCCTCTTGGGACTACTCATTCTGCGGTGCAATGTTGGCAGCCACTGCTCCCGACCCCCCTTCGACATCGTCTGGCTGCCACTGCTGCCCCTCTGGCTGCTGTGTGCTGATCACCGCTGGTGCAGCTGCACCACCACCCCCATCAGCCTGCACCACACCGATGGTGCCCACAGCAACCCTGGGTGCATGGGCCGGTGGGTGAACAACCGACACCAGGGCACTGTCTGCTCTGCTGTGGCAGGTGTGTGGTATGAGTGCTTCCCCCTGAATGGCAACACCACTATCCAGGTTAAGGGCCATGTCATCATTGGTCCCGGACCCTGCCCCTATATGTGTCTAGGCATACTGGTCACCCTGGCTGGTGTCATGCTGAAACACAGCCAGAGCCTCGTCCATAAACAACCATGCCACAGGCATCTGGAAGGACAGTGGAGTAGGGCTGCCTGTGGTTCAGCCTCCGGACACCAGTGGAGGTGGAAGGATGGTCTTCCAGGTCCAGGACTGCCCCATGGTGGACACCATCAACCCTGCCGCTGCATGCAGGTGCTCCAGAGCTGAAAGGCAACACAGTCACATTAGTGCCGCTGGCACACACCCCTGCACCCCTGTCCCAGGTGCTGCTGTACCTACCATGCAGTGATGGGCTGCCCCCTGTCTGGAACCTACCGGCGGGTACTCCCTCGACAGTGCTGCGCCACATAGATGCCACCACCAACTCCTCCTGCAGTCACTACTGTGGCACGTCAGGCTGTCCACCACCAGTGGCAGCATGTGCGGCCTGGATGGCAGCCACCTTCTCCTTAATCTGCCTCTGGTCTGTGCCGACCTTTTTCTTGCACTCCTGTGCAGTTCTTTGATGGATTCCCAGCTGGTTCACGGCCCTGGCCACACCCTCCCATGCTGTTGACCGGGCCTGTGGGGTGCATGTTGATCCACTCAGGAGAGGCTCCTGGTCCAGGTAGGCCTTGAATAGGGCATCGCTCTCTGCCCTCATGAAGTTGGGCCTGCACTTCCATATAGGCCCACACCCCTCAACCTCCTCATGATCCATCATGCTTAGTCCTGTGGGAATAAACATGTGGTCAGTGATGGCTACAACCCACACCGCCCTCCCATTCCACAGTCCTGACAGACCCACAGCCTGGTGGCTTACCTCTGAAGGATGCAACACCAGTCTAGCGCCTATGCAGTCCCATGGTGCCTTTTTAGTGCATTGCATGCAAATGAGGGGATGCACAACTGTAATGAGATGCAAATACCTCCGATGTGCCACGGATATGCTGATTTGCTAATCTGCATATGCCGGCTGAATATCTCGAAATTGCGCATGGTGCATTAATGTTGCACATGCACAAGCCATGGCGCAACATTGTGATATGCACAATAGGCCCAGCAGTGTGCATGTGCACAGTGCCATTGCGTACGTCACTGGCACAGCCTATGCACACTGTGCTATACACGTTACAGTGCTCTGCCGCTATTGGGCATGTGGTGCTTATGTGCTATATGCCCTATGGTGCCCAAGTGCTATAGGCCCATGGACCATGGGGCCCACATGCTCCATTGCACCCCATGGATGGCGTGCCCAATTGTGCTGTTTTGCACGGTGCGTGTGCTGACCTTTGACCCCACAAATGCTCTTTGACCCTCTGGGTGACCTGCAGCACGTGCCAGTGCTGCACCAGCTGTGTCATGTAGCCCCGTGGATGCGCGATTCGTGATGGCAGCGCATCACTGAGCAAGTCGCACACCCCCAGCACGTGTGGCTCGTGTGCTACTGGGCACCATTCTGGTTGTGCAACTGCCTATACAACCACACCATGCTGCAGCAGTGCCAGGGCACCTAACTGGTCACAAGTGGAGCTGGTCAACCTTGTGGCCCTTGTGGAGCCACATGCAGGCAGTCTGTTCAGCCAGGTGCCCCTGCATCTGCCACAGACAGAGATTTGGCAGGAGGTGGCTGAGGGGTTGGAGGAGGCCACAGAGGCACAGTGCAGCAGAGAACAATGCCACCACTGCTACAGGGACCTGCAGTGGAGGGACCCTGAGAGGCTGCAGGCAGTACTGGCATGTGTCTGAAGGGGCACCGTGCTATGTCCAGGAAGCTGCACTATGCCCAAGTCCGTGCGCATCCAGTGTTCTGTGGGGGCCAGCAGGGTGGCACACCATGCTGCAGGGGGGTGGCTGGAGCTGCTCATTCTGTTTACTGTGGCAGTGCACCATGGGTGTGCTGTGCCACTGCACTGCAGTTGCATTGGGCCAGGGGGCATGCTGTGCTGGGGGGGCATGTGGTGTTGCCAGGTACTGATGTGTCTTTCTCCATGTTTCCCTACTAGACCCTGAGGATAGAAGGAGGGCACTGCTGGCTGGTGATGTGGGTGCACCAGGGTGGGTCATCACAGGGGCTCGGGCACAGGATGCATGGGCGGTGCTGCTGGACAGGTGCAGGGTGCACCACAGCATGCAGGTAGGCACTGTTCCAAGGTATGATGTTGTACAGGGTGGGGGTGGGCCAAAGCCCCCCTGTGCACATGGCCATTCCAGCTGTGCACTGCCTGTGGTGTCCATTGCACCATGCCATGGCCATCACACATGTGTGTGGCTGCCGCAGGTTGGCTGTGGGTGCACCCAGATTCCAGCTGTGCCACTGCATCCCACCACTTAGCCCTGTCACCTGGCTGCCATGGTTGTGGTATGCAGCACATGGGTGGTGGTTTGTGTGCAGTGTTCTGTGTGGCTGTGGATAGTCGGGTTGGCATCTCATGTGGGTGCACATGCTGTGGGTGTCTGTGTGCCATCTCAGGGGTGCATGTCACTGCTGTCCACTGCACATGGTGGGTGGGCTATGGTCATATGGCTTGCACTCATACCATGTCCCCTCCTTTGTCCTAGGTGTCCGTTGTCCTGATGTTAACACCAGGCTCCTGAGGTGGATCCTTTGGGTCAACACTACCATGCTCCAGGTGGCACAGCTGCTACAACAGACAATGTGCAGGCCTCAGTGCAGACATCAGCATCAGGTACTAGCGGGGCATGGACATCCGTAGGGCCCATTGACCTGCTATGGTTTCCATTCCCTGTCCCCCCTACCTTGCCCTCTCTTGTACTCTTGTTTAGCCATGTCCCCTGTCCCCCTGCTTCCCTTCCCCAGGTGGTGGACTGGGGGTTGTGCCTGGTAGTCTCGCCCATTGGCTGGTGGATGTGCCCTGGGGAGGCCATGGGCTCTCTGTTCATGTTGTGTAGCATGTGCATTGTGTGCTGTTGGCCTGTGTAGTGCCAGCTGTGGCCCAGGTGGCATGTCATATGCATTCCTGTGGGGGTTGCCAGTGACTGTTTGCCAGTGGCCATTGGTGCCACCCTGACTCTGTGCACCACTGTGGTGCACATGGTTGGGGCCTGCTGCTGTGTGCCTGCCATGCCTCACTCCTGGCATCCTCTGCACCCTGGTGGTGGTCTATCCCACCCTGGTGGCATGCTCCTTGCTGTGCTTGTTGTCCTGTGTCCTGGCGCATGCACCTCTGCCCCTTGTGCAGCCCTGGTTGCGCTATGGCACATGTTGGTTTGCTCTCTGGCACAGCCCTGGTTGTGCTGTGATGTATCCCTGCAATATTCAGCTGTGTTGTGCTGGCACTTGCCGTCATGTGCAACTTTTGAATATCATGTTCAGTGCGCCATGGTGCAGTGGACTTGCGCTGTGCCACTCCTGAGTCTGCCTCTGTTGCATGTCTGAATATCCCATCCACTGAATCATGCTGTTCAGTCAAGGTCTGGTGTTGAAATACCAGCATGTTAACTCTTTCAGTAATTACTTCAGACTTATCATCCTTAAGTTCCTTGTTTTCAAAATGTAAGGAATCAGTGTTACTAGCCAGAACACCATCCGTTTGAAAAAACCTTTTTTCTAACAAGTTTTGCCTTTTTAGCATTATCTCTTAAGGCTTGCAGGTCTTTGCTGCTTCTTTCATTAAATAGAGACTTATTTACTAGATGGACAGAATGCAGCTCAAACTGCAGTCCAATTATCTTCTCTGTATGAGAAGCCTCTTTCAGACTAATTATCTGCTTGAAAGCAGCAGTCTCCATTTTGCAAGCAGTATACTCAGATTCCAAAACAGATATTTTATTTAGAACAGCAGCAAAACAATTAAACAACATTGCAATTAATAATCCTTCAGGATCATTGGTACCATTTTTCAATTCCCCATAATGGGCAATGATATCCCTTAAAGGGCTACCATTGGATTCTGCTACCTCAGCAAAATCAAACCAACTACCGTAAGCCATTTGACTTCTTAAGCATCCAGCATCAATTCAGTACTGATATATTCAGACATGCCTTTTAAGATAAGAAACCCTTAGCTGTCTGTGGATCAAAAACTTTGTTTGCAACCAAAGTTCATGACAGGACACAAACAGCCTTTGGTGTATGTGGACTCCTAGATGAGTATATACCCATTAGAATTTGAATCCACAAGAAAGCAGCCTATCTGTCTTTTTGGATCCCTTTACAGCTGTGTTCCCACAGAGACAGAATAGGGGGAAAAAAATAAAACAAAACAACTCATTACACAGAGATTGAATATCTGCCAAGAGATTGTTTTGTCTGCACTGTGGAACACAAAACAGACCAAAAATTTAAACAGAAGACACTATCTGCTTGTTTGTTACTAGGGATTTCTCGCCCAGTGTTTTTATTTACAGAGGAAATTAAAATGAAACTTGGCAAACATCCAGACTCCACTCATGGTCACTATTTATTTTGTCTAAACACTCTTGGTGTGTAGGGTAAATAATAATAATAATACAGATTCTTGTGTCTCAGAGTCTGCCAAGAAACATTCTTAAGCAAGCAAGGAGTACTAATAACGTTTATTATACTACTTACACCAAGCATATGACAATGAAAATCACAAGGGCGATGGGGTTCTCACAACTCTCCTGAAGAATGTACATAATCTCCAGAATTGTAGATTTTAGGTTGTCTAAGATCTTGTTTGCTCTCCACATGCTCCTACAGTACTAATCTTCTAGAGCAGCTACAGTAGATTGGAGACAACTGTATACTACAGATAACAGCACAGCAACAGAGATTACCTCATAGTTACAGACATAAGGAACAATATGTATTGGTCCTAAGTCATTCTCCATTGGAGAATGACTTAGGAGACAGAATTACTAATGAGTATCATATGAGACAGAATATGTTTCCATTAGCATTATAGCTTGACAAAAGAAATGCTAACTGGTTCAAACTACATGTGACATTTCTTGCTTACATATAAGATAAGTCACCGAGACATAACAAAAGCTTTCTCTCTCTGTCAGCTTGCTTAGACAAAGAGAACTGCTGACCGGGCCCTATTACATGTGGCATATCTGCCTGATTGTAAAAAACACACTACATATAATTATATGCGAATATAAGTATACAATAATCACTGATGATCCTTCAGAGTCATCTTATCAGTGATTAGGGAGATTATATATTTAATATATATGAAAGACAAACATAATCTAGATAAATTTATTATAGTGAGGTATAATGAATCATGCATGATCAATATTAGCATATCTTAGCAGCAAAGCACATTCTTAGCACTCATGCTTTATGATGTGTGCCCATGTTAATGCAACATAGCAGTATCACAGTACAATAGACCAGGAATACAGTATGAGGTGTATGTGGGATGATAGGGGGCAATACCCAGATGTAACAATGGTTGCCTATGGCATGATGGGTGTAAGCCAGGCCAAGTTCTCACATGCTGCACCACATGATCAATTCCCCTGCCCAACATGTGTCCACCCACATATCCTTCCCAGCCACTTTTTTTTAATTTAAACATTTGGTGACTGGGAAAGGCACACTGAGCCAAGACTCATCTCCAGGTTCGACCCAATGGCACTGACCAAGCCAAGAAGGCAATAAAAGTGGGGTTCTTTGTGCAACATGGATTCCCAAACATGCTTGGGGCATTTGGCTGCACACATGTGATGATATTGACACTGGTGCTGCATAAGGATGCATACCACAAGCGAAGGGCTTTTGCAACAGTAATCTGCAGGTGGTCTGTGATGTGGTAAGTATCATCACTGATGTGGGTGCTAAATAACTTGGGTCCTGTCACACATACAAATAAGACCAGTGATGGCCACAGACTCTCATAGAGACTGCAGGGGAGCAGGTGGGCAGGTTACAAGGCAAGTTTGGTGCAGGCATTGGTTGATACTGTTCAACACATGTGCATATTTAACTGTGTTCTATTCCATCGACAGATGATAACAGATGCCCACTGAGGACTTACCTCCTGCCACCCTAGCTGTCACTGACCAAAGAGCCAGATGGATGGTGAATGAGTCACACCATAGAATCTGTGCCATAGTCTATTGAATGATCAGCTTCCTGAAGATGTGATTTTGTTTTCTGGAGAGGATACCTGGCCCACAGATGCTGGCACCTGGAAAGATGTGCCAGGTGTTAGTTGCTCCCTCAGTGCTACACAATATAGCTGCCCAATGATGCATATCTATGCCAGAAGATGTACCTGAGAAGGATAGGCTGGATGATGACTGAGGAGAGTGAGGCAACATCATGGCAACTGGGCTACAGTAGTGGGATAAAGGACTGTCCAGGAAGAAAATAAGGCATCTGCTGGTACAAGATGCTTTCAGTGGGAGGTGTGTCCATGGGTGTGAGAAGGTTGGCAGTGCTATAGTGATGTGCAGATGTAAGCTGAGTAGTGTCCTACCACACTGTGTGTGTGTGTGTGTGTGTGTGTGTGTGTGTAGGGAAGGGATTGTTGGTGCCACATAGTGTAAACTCAGTGGTGTGCTACCCCACTACAGTAACATATGTGTGTGCATGTGAACACCATTTGAGAGAAGACAATTACCTAAGGTGAGCTTGTGAGGCAAGTAAGAAAGTCAGGTGAGCAAAGGCACATAAGGAGCTGAAGATAGCTGAAGGAATTAAGAAAAGGGAGAAGGCTTTCTTTCGCTATATAAGTGAGAAAAGGGACAAGAAGAAAGGGATTGTTAGGCTTAAGAAAGGGGTGGAGTGGGTGGAGGATAATGGGGGAAAAGCAGAGATACTAAATGAATACTTCTGTTCTGTCTTCACCAGGGAAAAGGATGGACCAGTGTTTTCAGGAGGGATAAGAGGTGCGGGGGGGAAGGGAACACAGATGTAGTGATAGAGGAAGATAGAATGAGGGAGGGGCTGCTGGCATCAAAGGTGGATAAATCACCAGGCCCAGACAGAGTACATCCAAGGGTACTAAAGGAACTGGCTGAGGAGCTGGCAGGGCCACTGGCACACCTATTTAATAGTTCACTAGAGACAGGCATAGTACCACAGGACTGGAGAACAGCACATGTAGTGCCACTCCACAAATGTCGTCCCAAGGATGACCCAGGGAATTGCAGACCACTCAGTCTGACCTCCATCGTGGGCAAGCTTATGGAGACCATACTAAAGAAAAGGTTGGTGGAAAATTTACAGGAGCATGGTCTCCAGGATGTGAGGCAGCAAGGGTTCATGGGGGGGAGGAGATTGTGTCAAACAAATCTGATTGACTTCTTTGACTGCGTTACTAAGACAGTAGATAGGGGCCAAGCAGTAGACATCCTCTATCTTGATTTCAGCAAGTCCTTTGATTCTGTGCCCTACAAAAGGTTGATCAGGAAGTTGGCGGATCTCAGGGTTGAGGAAAAGATGGCAAGATGGGTGGAAAACTGGCTGAAGGGCAGAAGCCAGAGGGTGGTTGTGGGGGGGAGAGTTATCTGGCACAAGACAGGTAACCAGTGGCATCCTGCAGGGCTCTGTGCTGGGGCCAGTGTTGTACAATGTCTTCATCAATGACATTGGAGATGGCATTAAGGACAAAATGTGCCTATTTGTGGATGATACCAAGCTCTGTGGGAGAGTGGACTCAGCTGAAGGGATACAGGACCTACAGGAAGATCTGGCAAAGCTAGGGAGGTGGTCCAGGATCTGTCAGCTTGGCTTCAATGCCAAGAAATGCAAAGTTATACATATTGAAGTCAAAAATCCTAATACAGAGTACTACCTGGGTGGAGTCCGAGTATCTGCATTAGAGGAGGAGAAGGACCTGTGAGCGATGATCACTTGTTTCCTGAAGCACTCTACGCAGTGCAACAAAGCTGCAGCAAAGGCAAGTTAGATGCTGGGATGCATATCTAGGGGGATCAGTAGTAGGAGAGAGGCAGTTATACTGCCCTTGTACAGGTCACTGATTAGGCTGCATCTAGAGTATTGAGTTCAGTACTGGTGCCCACACCTCAAAAAGTACATTATCCTGCTGGAGAAGGTCCAGAGGAGGGCTACAAAAATGATAGCAGGTCAGCAGGGTAAGGCATATGAGGAGAGGTTGAGGGCACTGAACATGTACTCCCTGGAAGACAGGAGAGAGAGAGGGGACATGATTGGGACCTTCAAGTACTTGAAAGGGATAAATAAGGTTGATAAGGAGAGTCTCTTTAAGCTAAGTGGCACCCATAACATGAGGGGTTACAGTCTTAAGCTGGAGGGTGGGAGACTTAGGAGGGAGGTAAAGAAGCACTTCTTCACAGAGGGGGTGGTGGGCCCTTGGAATGCACTGCCAGAAGACGTAATCTCGTTAAAGACAGTGGGAAGCTTTAAGAGAGGCTGGGGCAGGTATAGGAGGAGGGTAAGGGTCATGGGTAAGGAGGATGGGAGGAGTGGGGACAGGGAGCAGGGACAGGGACAGTAGCTCAAGCTGTGAACCCTGCAACATGAGCAGACTTGATAGACCAAATGGCCTTCTTCTGCTGGCTTTGTCATATGTTCATATGTTCATATAATTGATTGACCGCATTTTGAGCGATGCTACATTTCAGAACAGCACACTGCAGCAACGATATTAGATATACCCACCATACACAACAAGCGGCATGCCATGCTTACTCTGAAGAAACTTCACAGACACTGCAGCGACACAGGTAAGGACACCACCTGCCACACCTGGCTACCTCCTTTTGAGCTATCCCGTTTATCACTCATCTGCACCTGTTACACAAATAACCATCAACTGGTGCAGGCCATATATCACATGTCCCTGTTTTGCAGGGGGGTTCCATGGGGGGCTGTGCCCCCAAACCCTCCCCATCTGTAGAATTCTAACTTCACACTGCACATTGACTCAAGGGATCACTGTAATTACATGGTCGCTCATATTGTATGGTCACTGTACTGTGACAGTCGCCCTTTTTGTAGTTGTCCAAATGTATTCTCTCATTTGTATCTGCCCATATTACTTTGCTCAGTTGATGTGTTACCATGTGGATGACCATGTGCTGAGGTGGCTTAAATGTCCACTGGCCTAGCATCCCATGCGCCTGGTTGTGCAATGTGTGCCTGGTGCTACTGTAGACTGTGGGGCTATTCTGTACATGTCCCTGTTACCCATATGGTGATACCTGGTTGTGCATGTGTGCCTATGTGCAGGCTGTGTGCTGAACTGTTGTGTGGCTATGGAGAGAGCTGTGTTGCCTGCTGTTTTAGGATGCACTTGATCCAACACAGTTTACTGTGGAACCCATGCAGCTCTGCAGCAATCATCCTGTACTGCATGGTGTTCTCCTTGTGGCACGTAACTTTTTCCACTCCGGCTGCTGTAGCTCTGAATAGTGCCTTTAAAGTACAGATGTTTCAAGCCAGGATTAAGTGCAGAAATGCTGAAGAATATCACAGAATACTACAATTTACTGCAGGGACCATTGTAAGGCAATGGCAATTGAGCCAGTTTGTCATGCAGGACTTTATGAAATGTCATTACTGCTTGTTACTGTACTTCATCGTGGCTGACACATGTATGCTAGTAAAGCAGAAATGCCCCTTTACTGCTTATGAGAATGGTCATCCCTAAGTATCTGTCCTGATAGCAGTGAATCCATCTGCATATGAAGTGACTCTGGCTATGCTGTGGCTATTTTGTGGCCCCAGGTGCATTGCAGGTTGGGGTGTATTTATGCCCTCCAGTCCCTGTGGTGGGTGTGTTGCCTGTGGGGTGATCATATGCCTGGCATTGCTGTGTTGGGGCCATTGTGCCTGTGGCCATCGGTGCTACCTGCCGTGAAGGCTGGATTGTGTGCTGTGGGGGGGCCTTGTGACTTATTTTTGCATTCCTGGTTGATGGTACTGGCAGTCCTGGGCCTCCTTAAGGGTGTGCTGTACTCCTGGTCTTTTGTGGTCATGTATCCTGGGGATTGTGTGGATGAGATGGTGCGGTTCATGCATGCCACAGCCAGGCACATGCATAATGTGATAGTGCCACATTATGCATGTCTAGCACTTAACTGTTCATGTTCTTTGTTCTGTTCCTTGCTGTTCGTGGCCAATATCTCATGTGGATTTCTGTCATGTGTCCTTGCCAGTGCTGCTTGACTGGTGTCTGTTGTAGAAATCTGTGTCAGTCAGACACTGTGCTCTTGGCGAGAGGGGGGTGCTACTTACCTAGCATGGTGTCCATTCTTTCTTCCTTGTCATCCATGGTTTCCTGTGTCAGCATGTTAACCACAATGGCCTGTATGGATATGAGGTCCTTTGATGGGCTGGATGATTTTGACCCACCTCCTTTCTACCTGTGAGCTAAACTAACTGCTGCAAGCTCCCTTTTGGTGGCCACTGGTAGGTCTCACAACTTGTGCTTGATGGCACTCAGAGTTTAAGTCTTCATATATTGATGGTGGCTTTTATGTCTAGCCATATATGTGCCTTGTCCACAGCAGGTGCCTTGAGGGACCTGGAGCCATCCAGGATAGCGAAATGACTTGTATCTCAGATGCCAGCATAGCTACCTGCTTGAGATGAAGTTGGAAGACCTGACCCAGCATGGTTCTAACGTGCCACCCCTTCATTGTCCACCTTCACACATCAGGCATTGTTCTCACTTCATAGTGGCAGGTGTCGATCAGTGTCTCAGTCAGGGCCTGGGTCCCATTGCTTGGCTGGATTCTAATGATTTTGTTGTTGTTGCTCCAGTAAGTCCATGCCTGCATGTACTTTCAAGTAAAATGCAGTAGTTAGTCACTTCCGTCCTGGTAAAATTCAGTTTATATGGTGAGGTGAAAGGATGTGTTGGCCTTTGTATGTCCATCTGTCATTAGCCCCATGTTAACCTTTCTGTGCTGTTACATTGAAACATAGAATGTGATGGCAGCAGGGAGCCATGGGGCCCATCTAGTCTGCCCATAAGCCTATCCCTTCCCTTAACTGCTTTTCAGTGTTATGATGCCCTTGTATCTATCCCGTGCTTTCTTGAAAGTCACCACCATGTTTTTGCCTCCACTGCCCCCTGTGGAAGGCAGTTCCATGGATCAACCACTCTCTCAGTGAAGAAGAACTTGTGTGTGTTGCCTCTGAAACTACCCCCCTCTAGCTTCATGTTGTGCCCTCTGGTTCTTGAATGATTTTTGGAAAGGAACAAGTTTTGGACCTGTATCTTATTTAATCCTTTTATGAATCTGGAAAGTTGTGTCCATGCTAACAGTCATTCATGCACACCTTAGCAGGTGACTGTCAGTGCACCCTACACTATATTTTTTTGCCACATGCGTCAATGTTTTCATGAATGGGGCCCAATGTGAGATATTTTTTACAAAAGCAACAGTGCTTTATAATATAGCAAAATCCTTGTTAAAGATGAACATTAAGGTGTCTATATATAATAAAAGCTATTATTTCCAGACATTAGGCATTTTCAGTGAAATTGTAAGTTTTGATGTCTTACAAGCTAGTCAGTACAGAACATTTAAGAGACATATTTAGCCCATAATCTACACAGTACTCTTTTAACTGAATGCAGTAGTACATTTATATTTCTTAAGTTCTTAACTGGAAAATTATATTGGTACCCCTATCTTTATCTTCGTATGTTTGGAGAAACTACAAACTCTTGCTAATAGACATTTTATAGTAAGGAGGCTGTTGAATTCAATACAGAAATTAGTATAAATGTTGTATTAATCTTGAAAGTTACATAGCAGTTTCAGAATGAAACAGACTTCTCTTTTTGACCTTGTTATGACAGGCAGTACTCCGTTTTTATTTCTCATTTCCCTTTCTAATGGTTTAGTGCTTAGCAGATATACCTGTGAGTTCCATTGGGTAATGGTTATTGACTCTTTACAGTAGTATTTATTTGTTAACCATGCTGAAACAAATGTCAGGGTGTTGTACAGAAAATAAATTACAAACATGGAAGCAATAACATAGAGAATAATGGCTATGCAGCTGTGTGTTATGGATTTTTTTACACACCCAAGGTGTGTGATGACACATAAACCTCAAGAGTGAAGTTTATGAGGTCATCACACACCGAGGATGTGTAAAAAAATCCTTAACAAGACAGTTGCATAGACATTATTTGTATGGTTGTCGTCTGAGCTTTAGCTAGAAAAATGGCATACCGTGGAACACATTTTTGGACTTTTCAGTGTATCCTTCCATAAATGCAAATCACTATGGCAGTTAAAGAAATACTCCCTTCTTTCTGTTTAGAGTGTTGGACACATAACTCCAAGCTGCTTTTCTCTGAGAGCAAATGTGCTTACATTCCAAACAAATCTAAATATCTTTTAAACTATTCAAGGTGCACAAAAACAACCAGTGTGAAAGTTATTCAGGACAAAAGACCTTTCACATGAAAGTAGTCACTAATCTGAATTCTTTATATTTTGCAAAATATGGTCCTCCAAACAACCTCATTTTCTCTCTCTGAGTGAACACAGTAGGAGTCATGCCAAACAAATGTAAATATCTCAGAAAGTGTAGAAGTTACTAATACATGACCAACATGACAGTTGTTCAGGGCAAATCAACCTTTCAAATGAGGGTAGTCACTAATAATCAAAATTCATTAAAATGTTGTAAATGTAGTCATCCAAAAGGTGAACATTGTGAAAAAAAATGAAAATTCGGGTAATCAGATGGCCATAGTTAAAAAATATATAAGTGAAGCTTAATGAATAGACTCATTGGATAGGTCTATTTGTTCTGAACAAGGCTCATAACTTTTTGTATGTGTAACTCGTATACTTTTACAGATATTTACATTTGTGTTGTATAACTCTAAAAAGCCTCATTTTTGCAAACCACTAAGCCAGTTAAGTGAAATATGAGACCACCTTGTTTATCTCTTGTCATGCCTAATTTAACAGCAGGTCCTGACACTGACCAGATAGGGGGAAAAAGCAAGACAGAGAAGCAAACAATGCTCACACACAGAAAACTCAAACTGCACATACTGTTTGTCTATAAGGCCAATATCCTCAGGGTTAATCCATGCCCCAGTATATTTGCTCTGTTGTTCTTTTGTAGTTCTCTTCACCCACAGAAGGAAGACTGGGTGCACAAACAAGGCTGTCTGTGGAACCTTTAGTCATCTATGCTCCAGCACTGATTTTTCTTTTATTATGTCTTTGTTGGAAATTTCTATTACTAAAACACACTTTACTAAGTCTTGACCTTGGGATAACTCTTGAATGACACCCAAATAAGTTTTAAGCCATTTCCTTTACCAGAGGTCAAGACCCATGCAAAAGGTCAAGTGTCTTTTTTTATATTTTATTTTTTACACAATTCCAAAGTATAAGTTTGGAGAAATACAAAAGTATGCACAAGTAACCCTACTGATTACCTAAGATTGAGCAATATCAAATCTTTATAAATTATGTTGTTTCCAAGTAATTCTGTATCCCATTTCTTTGCTAGCTGCACAATTACCCCTTATTTGATTGGCTCCTGCATTTAGCTTTCACAGAAATTGACTAATTGATGTCTAACTAGTACCCTTGTATTTAGGAAGACAACAAGAATAATATACAAAATACAGATGAGTATGACTAGATACCCCACTGACAGAGCAAAGGTCGATGGCACATTTATAAGGTAGAAAAAGAAATGGGCAGACTGGATGGGCCTTGCAGTCCTTATCTGCCTTCAACCTCTATGTTTCTATTGTTTTTTTCCCTTTAGAATGGATATAAACAGTGTTCAATCAACTGTGCTGAGGTTTGCACTATGGCCTCTTATTCACAAAGCCAGAATGGGTTGACAGTGATGGAAGGTGCTGGCTCTGGAAGCAAAGAAAGAAAGAGTTAGGTGATGGGGATGGGCCGGTTGTAGGGTCTGTTTTAGGAGGGAGGTAGAGGGGGAAGGGCATTTTCTATGGTTCTATGCTTGAAGAAGCTGCCTGCAATTCTGCCTGACCATTGTGCTGTTACAGTGCTCCGGCATAGTTTCCAGTGATTCTGTATATGCAGCCCTTCCTATCCTTGGGCCTCATAAACATACCCACTTCCTGGTACACTACTTTTCTTTTCTGCAACTGCAGAAGTGATGGCCACTGTGTGCAACATGGTGGTGCTGACTTACACTGCACATGTATGACTACCGTGCATACGTAGTGTTATCCATGGTCCAGCACCCCTGATGGTGCCCCTGCCTCATGGACAGCAACTTGTATGTACTGTAGGTATATGTACTAACCTTAGGGTGAGGACACTTATCATATAAGCATAAGTGTCAGAATCTGTGTTCTATTATGTTTCACTGATATACAGCTATAAGAGATGCTTTTTGCTCCATTTTTACTATAATTTTATGTAAGGCAACAGTGCCATCTTTAGCACTTGTGCATTATTACAACTGACCTTGGGGAAGAGTAGTCCCATTGTGCTGTTGTCTATGCTAGCTATGCAACTTTTCATACTAGTTAGGACAGTTGCTCAGACCATCTGTTTTTGTCCAATTATATTCATTTTATGTATCTTCCTTAGCCTTTGTTATAGTTATTATCAAGGTATAAGAATCCTTGTAATGTAGCACTTAAAGAGAAACTGTCTGCATTGCCTAGGTAAGGAAATCATGTATTCTCCCAGTGTTTACACTGTATTGATAGTAAGTCTGTATTACCTGTCTGTAATAAATTTCATTTATTATGTGAGTAACACTTGTCTGTTGTCTCTTCCTTTTGTACCGTTCCACCAAGAACCTGACAAGGGGGATTTATTACCAATTTACTGTAGTTATGTCAGCACTGCCATGTTGCGCATGGCTGACTCCACAGCAAACTGCACATGTGCGAGTATTATGCACGCGCAGTACTGTAGTTGCTGCAGTATTACTTACTGCTGACTCTGGTGCAGTGAAAGTATGGACACTCCTAAAAGCTCTCCACAGCCATATCAGCTCTGATCATGTTTATAATTACTGGTGCAGAGAGTTCTGTGACACAGAGACACAGGCACCCCCCCCCACAAACACACACATGCGCATGCACACGCACACATACACACACTTCCTGTTCAGCAAGGACATTGTTTTGTCTTTTTTTCTTAATAAAAAGGTGAAAGTGTTGAATGTATTTAAGTCACGGTTCAGACAGGAGGCACAATCATTTTGGTGATAGTGCTTGGTCAGAGTTGCAGTTTCTCATCTGGACCATGCACACGGCAGGATCAACCAGATGCATTTTAGGAATTTAAAAGGCAGGATCAACCAGATGCATTTTAAAAAATAATAAAGAATTAAATACTTTGGAGAGGCTTACAATAGCGGACACTTTACATCCAT
Organism: Neoceratodus forsteri; assembly: GCA_016271365.2. NCBI lineage: Eukaryota > Metazoa > Chordata > Ceratodontiformes > Ceratodontidae > Neoceratodus > Neoceratodus forsteri. The sequence continues at coordinate 69,366,250 of CM028133.1, forward strand.
GTAGCAAGTGTTCGGTAAGCAAAAATGGAGCTGCCATGCTTTTGAAGCTGTTCAGCCTGCCCACTTGGAATAGTGGCCAGTGATGTAGCACAATGATCTTAACTGTGCTGAGACTTAAAATGTTGTAATAACCAGTTTTCAGGTTATTATGGCATTTGCAAGGCACTTATAAAGAGTGTCATAAAGAGGTTACCAGTAATTATAAATACATTAAACTAACAGTATAAAAAACTATAATTAAAATTGACGTATATGTAGTTTAAAAAGATTAAACAAATATGGTTGGTTTAAGTGGTCGGTGAAAAATCATAGCATTCTTTTACTGAGAAACATGAATAGGGAAGGAATTTCAAAGGGTATGAGAAATATATGAAAAAGCATGACTTAGCAACCAAGACAGCTTACATGAAGGGACAATCTGTGAGAAGATGTTCAATTCAAAATTACAGTTTTTTTTAATATAATGGATAGTGAAATGTAGCATTCGCCTATTCTCATAGGCCTATTCTCATAGGCATAGTAGCAAGAAAATGTTCACAGTATAATGTTAAGAGAATGACAGATGTGACAATGAGTATATCACACACAGAAATGGGTATGATACATTCAGAAATGGATATGACATATACCACAAGCATTTGTCAATGCCAAATGTTTGCCATTTGCATTGCTGTCATACCAGGTCCTGCTTGTACACATTTTTATTATGTATTTACCCAGGACTGACCAGATTAAATAAAATATGTCATTTGTAATGGGGTCCTGATTTGTAAGGTTTTATACTACAATTACACAGGACAGATTTGACCCTCAGATTGTTGAGATCCAGCCATCAGATCTCTGATCTAGCCATCAGAGCAAATGGATCATTTGCATCATGAATTTGGGATCTGATGAGACTGGATCCATGGTCAGACGCCATCAATATCTGATGGCAACTAACATCCAGTCGAAATGGAGGTACCCACTGGTATCCTATATGTCCTACACTAGTGGATACTATCTAAGCAACATTATTTAATGCACCATTTTTTTTCTAGCTAATAATTGTTTTTACTTCTTTTAAGCCAGGCACATTAAGGGCCCCCAACTTTAAAAGATATGCCTATTCTCATTAAATATCTCAGGAGCCCTCTACCTGATGTGACAATGGAGCACTCGTTTTTCAGGGATGTGCTTTTTATTATTTTAAGTTTCTACTCCTGGACCTGTTTGTAATCTGCTCCACCCTCTCATCACCCCTTCCTGTCCACTCAGGCATTCTGCAGGGGTCTATCCTTGGGTCCCTACTATTCAGTCTTTTTCTGAACACCCTACCCAAGACATGTCCCAGGAGCATCCTACTCTGTGCGAATGATAGGTTTCATAGGTTTATCAGAGCTTTATAGTAGACCGAAGTCCATTTCAGCTCGCAATTTATGTGTGTTATTTAATAACCCAAAATATTATTTTTAATCAGGTAGTCATCCAGATTTGATTTAAAGCTATTCATATTATGACTGGCCATTACTTCCAAAGGAAGATTATTCCAAATTTTGGTGATTCTTACAGAGAACCACTGTTTTCTTTTTTTTTTTTGTTCTAAGTGATTCCAGTTCTAATTGTAAGGGGTGAGTTATGGTGTTATAATGTAAACTTCTGTAATTTAACCCAATATTTCCCAAATGTGATGATCAATAGTTGCATGGTATGCCAAACACAAGTTGCCCCTCAGCCGCCTATACTCTAGGAAATACAACCCTAGGTTTTTTAGTCTTGATTCGTAATCCAGACCATTAACTTCATTGAGCCTATGGATTGCCCTTCTCTGAATTTTTTCCAAAGCCTTTATTTCTCCTTTTCCACCAGGGGACCACAACTGGGCACAGTAATCAATATGTGGTCGCACTACAGGTGTATAAAGTGGCAATAGTGCTTCCTTGCTTTTACTTTTAATATGTTTATTTATGCAATGTAAAATGCCACTTGACTTTTTGATAACCTGGTAGCATTGTGGTTTGAAACTTAAATCATTGTTAATTCTTATACCCATATCCCTTTCATCTTCTGTCTTCTTTAATGTTTGCCCTCCTAGTGAATAATTGCTCAATCTATTTTAATTTCCAAAATGTATAACACTGCATTTATCAACATAGAATGTCAGCTTTTTTTCATTTGCCCATGTTTCCAATTCCCCAAGGGCTATTTGTAGAATGTTTGCATCCTCGTGGGTTTCCACTATGTGCCCCAGTCTGGTGTCATCTGCAAATTTGGTTAACCATGCCTCGGTTGTACTTTGCATAGAGGTAATGTAAACGTTAAACAAGCATGGTCCCAGCACCGAACCCTGGGGCACCCCTCTGGTTACATCTAACCAGCTTGAGCTGGTTCCTTTAATACTGACTCTTTGCTTCTTGTCGGTGAGCCATGCTTCTATCCATCTAGTTGTTTTACCATCCATACCTAACTCAATTAATGCATCAACAAGCTCCCCGTGGGGTAACTTGTCAAATGCCTTTGAGAAATCCAAGAAAATTACATCCACTGGGAATTTATTGTCTAAGGCCTTACTTACCCTTCCATGGAATTCCAGCAGGTTAGTCTGGCAAGACCTACCCCGTGTAAAACCATGTTGTGTATGGTCAATATTATGTGTAGCTAGGAGTTGGTTCATGATATGATCTTTAATAATACTCCCAAGAATCTTTCCCAAAACTGCTGTTAAACTACTAGGTCTGTAATTCTGCACCTTGTGTCTTGGTCCCTTTTTATAAATAGGTACCACCATAGCTTGTCTCCATGCTTCCAGGACTAATCCATCATCTAACGATTTATGATAAATGGCTATAACTGGGTCCACCAAGATTTCGGCTATTTCTTTAATAACTCTAGGGTGCAAGCCATCTGATCCTTGGGATTTATTTTGGTCCAGGTCTGTAGCCTTTTAAGGACATCCAGTCTGCTTATACTAGGCCCAGCATTTGTTGCCAAATCTAAATGCTTAGTTTTTGGATGTGTTTTATTGTTAAAAACGGAAGTGAAAAAAGTGTTATACTGGTCAGCCATTTTGTCTTGATCTGTCTTTGTATTACCTTCATGATCCTTTAGAGGCCCAACTGATTTACCGTCTCCCTTAATATTATTAACATATGTATAAAATGACTTGTAGTTATCTTTTACTTTACTTGCCAATTTGTACTCGTGATTTTGTTTTGCCTTCTTTATACTAGTTTTTGTTATTTTGAGAATGTTTTTGTATATATCCAAGCAGATACTATTTCTACTTTTTTTGCCTTAATGAACATGTCATTTTTCCTTTTAATTAACTTTTTGACTTTGGGGGGGTCTTCCATGGTGCATCTTATTTTTTGTTCCCTCATATTTACAAAATGATGGAGTAAAGGTTTTTACCAATGTGTTTACCTTATTGGTCATTAGGTCCCACATATTTTGCAAGGATTTGTTCTTAAAGTCCTTCTTCCAATCCCAATCTACCAAGTCACTTCTAGTCTTGTCAAAATCAGCCTTATTGTAATTAAAAATTATTGTATTACCTGTTTTATTCCCCAGCTTGCTTTTGTATATGAAACTAACTATGCTGTGGTCACTGGACCCTAATGGTGGTAATACTCTACAGTCCTGGATTTTTTCACCTAGATTGCTCAAAACCAAATCCAAGATATGATTTCCCCTAGTATATTCAGTCATGTACTGACTCATTCCTATAAGAGCAAAGACTTCCAAATAGTATTGCTCTGAAGTAGTATTGGCCTGCATCTTGTCCCAGTTTATACCAGGGAGGTTTAAGTCCCCTAGTATAATATTATTATTGGTATCACCTGTAGTACCAATAAAATCCAGTATTTTTAGGTCATCTTCATGTGCTATAGAAGGAGGCCTGTATATAAGTCCTATGTTGACACTGGCTGCACATGGAGGGGAGATCTTTACCCATATAGACTCGGTACTATGCCATTTTTGAGTGTCTACTAGTTCTGAAATAATAAAATCAGCGATATATAAAGCCACTCCACCACCTTTCCTTAGTGTCCTGTCTTTATGATATAAATTATATCCTGGTATGTTCCTGTCCCAGGGATCATCCTCCTCCCGCCAAGTCTCGACAATGGCACATATATGTGTTGGAATTTATCATAATGTATAAAAGTTCCTCTATCTTATTTTTCAGACTCCTGGCATTAATGACTAAGCAATTCCAATTTTCTGGGGCTCTGTGTTTACTATAGCTTTCTTGTGCTAAAGTTGCCCCCACTTCCCCACTTACTGGTAGTTTAACCCCATATCTATGGCTTGTCTTAATCTATGTGAAAATATTATTTTTCCTTTCCTGTTTAGGTGTAACCCATCCTGTGCATATAAGCTCTGGTCTCTAAATATTTCTCTATGTTCTAGGTATACATACATTCCCTATAACATCACCTTTTCATCCATCCATTTAAGATGTTTATCTCCATTTGTTTAGAAGGTGTAGCCCTTGGTACCGGAAGTATACCTGATATAATAATATTGCAGCCTTTTGTTGATAGATCATGCCCTATTTGTTCGAAATCCCTCTGAATATCGATCAGATGTCTTTTGCCTGTATCATTTACCCCAACATGTACTAGGACTACTGGATTTATAGTATGTTCCTGTAGACCCTGAAGTAGTTGTAAAATGTCACTGACACCTGCCCCTGGAAGAACACTGACCGTAGTAATTTGATTTTGATGTTGACATATCATGTGATCAATGTATCTGAGCATAGAGTCTCTTATTATTAACACATCGTGTGGGCTAGTTGCTGCCACAGTTTGTTCCATAATACTATCCTTATCCACTTGACCAGTGGGATCCTCCTCAATGTGGAAGTCTATAGAGGGTATTGGTGTTATTTGAGGGTCTAGTAAAATATCATTATGGCCAATATCTAAAGTTAAGGCATTGAATCGGTTTGGATTCAAAGCATTTGAAGATCCTCTTATATTACATCTTCCCTTTTTTAAGTTTGTTTTTAGTTACCATGCACCATTTGTCATTATCCCTGATTCTTCATCTGCAGGTATACTCATACATTTTGATTCTGCTGTATTATCATACGCCGTATCTATAAACTGTTCTAAATTGCTAATATCTAGCTGGACCTGTACTCTTTGTTGCAGTATAACGATTTCAGCCTGTAAGTCCTTTATTAACTTGTATTTGTTACATTCAAACCCATTGGTATCAGCCCCCTCTGCATACATGTTACAGGCAATACACAGCTTCATTGTAAACTGTTACCTTAAAACTATCTATTTTCAAATGGTGGTCTCTATCCCTGCTATCCCATCGGACACAGCTGACATCGCGCGAACACGGTATACTCTGCATGCATCTCCACTGGCGTGCCAAAGGCGTGCCCGCGCTCACCCTGCTCGCCCAGCAAGGCTAGCTATAAGGGGCACTCGACCTGGAAGTTGTTTCCCTAGGGTCAAGGCCACTCGCAAACAAATTACATTTTTAGAAGTTAAAATTACGCTCCTTTTATACGTTTGCCACTCATTCGTGGCTAAGGCACAGATATTTAGAGCCAAAGTTTAAAACAAACTCTATAATTAGCCTTGTAGTTCTTTAGTCAGTGTCCCAGAACTACGAGCTCTTTTACTGCTTCTTGGTAAATAGCCATCCTCTTTACTTCCCACACCAACCCTGCCTCCCTAGAATGCTCCCTCAAGGCCACTTTTACCATAGCAGAGTCCTGGTTCTCCAGTCATAAGCTTGTCCCGAACCCAAAAAATCCAAGGTCATGCTTTTCACTAACCACCAAAACAAACTCACACTCTCACCCCTTCATATCTGTACCTCTCTCTCTCACTCTCTTTCAAACAAGTCTGTACCTTCAAGTATCTTGGAATTACTTTCAACCCTTCCTTTACCTTCCACGAACACATCCACCTCCTCTGCATCACTGTTAACTCCTGTATCAACCTTTTCAATCACCGTAGGAACTGCCTACCCCCAGAAGTCCTCCAACTCACCATTTCCTCATCTGTCCTATCTATCATAGATTATGACATTTTGATCTATGGTGCAGCTGATAATACTGCCCTACAAAGAGTCAAGGTTACGCTAAACAAGGCCTGCCACCTATCCCTAGGCTGTCCCAAAACCACCCACACCTGCACCCTCTACAGCCAATCTAAAATGCTTGACGTCAACAGCAGGCTCCAATACCACACCTGCCTCCTTGTTAAAAAGGTCACTGCTGGCCTAACTGCCCCTAGCCTCTCCTCCCTCCTGCCATTTCCTACTGCCACTAAATCCACCCGTAGCTCACTCAAACCAACCTACCTAGTACCTCACCAAAAAACTTCCCTTGGCCAATGCTCCTTCCCCTATCATGCCCCTACCTTGCTCATCTCCCTCCCTCCCTCTGCATATCTCCCTTGAACCTAGGACTGGCCATTTTAAATCACTACTCTGATCACACCTGATCTCCTCCAGCTAGCCTCCCCACCCCTCCTGACAATGGATTACATCCTGTATAATCCTCTATCACAGGCCTCTTGGCCAACAATTCTCTCCTTCTCCCCCTCCAGTATGATAACAGGCTCATCCCTGCATCTTTCTTTTCTCCCACCTCCCTACCTTTCCCTCAGTCCCACTGTTCCTTTATGACACATCTCACCTTCTACCTTATATATGTTTTGTTACCTACTTCCTAATATATAATTTGTAACATCACCTATTTGTTTGACAATTGTATATATTCTTATTTTACCCATTTTTGTTTGTACCATCATGTTACCTACATATGTTATTACTCCTCAACTTGTAATGTCATTGTGTTGTTTCTGATGCAGAGCCTTTGAAAAGGAGTCTCTTACTCAAAGGATTGTAATTCTGATACCTTCAAGAAATAAATAAAATAAATGTTCATCTATATACTGTATATCAAATGAAGATTTAAATCTATTGTGTTGCTAGGTTGGGAAAATGTCACACTTTTCCCCCCTCCTTATATCTGAACAAAACATCATAATCAGAGAAAAATTATTTGGTATCTCTCCAGTTGCAACAGTATAGCTAATATTTGTTTGCACATACATAATTTATTGAGATATAAAAGTGATATCAAGCATACAAATTGACAAAGTATCACAAAAAAAGAATGGACAAGAGCAACTAATACCAGAATAAAGAGAGTAGGAGTTCCCATCATACCTCAAAGACAGACATGTTACAACTGATTAAAGACTACAATAGGCAATAACAGAGAACATGGCTACATCTACACAAATTATAATGTAAACATAAGCACACTAAACAGCCTGCAATGCTAAACTATAATATGAAAGAAGAAATAAAAAGCTGCAATTAACTAAGGACAAGCCAAGTAACCATCATTAAAACTAAATCTTGGCTGTAATCTTATCCACCCCAAAATAAGAAAGCCAAGGTGCCCAGACCTTGTAAAATACAACAAATTTCTGTTTTTTCCCTAAAATAATACTCTTAGAGATGAAGCAGCTTTAGACATGGACTGCTGCCAGTGTAAACAAAGCCTGGTCAGAGCCAACATGGCAGCATAAACCATTCACACTGCTCGCGGAGAGCAAAAAGCTCATGGGGGAAAGTTAGAAACATAGAAAATTGGTGGCAGATAAGGACCACTAGCCCCCTCTAGTCTGCCCTTTTTCCTTACCTGTAACAGTGGCTGGTGACCCTATTTGGGCATCGTCTTAGCCTCTCCTTCCCACCTGTAGGGTTCCTTAATGTCTATCCCAAGCATGTTTAAATCCCTCTACTGTGCTTGCTCTCACCACCTCTTGGGGCAGGCCATTTCATGTATCCATAACCCTTTCAGTGAAGAAGAACTTCCTCATGTTTCCCCTTGTCCTGCCCCCCCATCCAATCTCATATTGTGCGCCCCTCGTTCTTGTACTCATTCTGAAAGATGTCACCCACTTGCACCTTATTTATGCTTTTAAGATACCTGAAGATCTCTATCATGTCTCCACTTTGTCTTTACTCTTCCAGCAAATACATTTTGAGGTCCCTCAATCTCTTCTCATATTTCTTGTGGTGCAAGCCCTGTACCATCATAGTTTACCTTCTTTGAATCACATCCACCCTGTCTACATCTTTACAAAGATATGACACCAGAACTGCACAGTGGTTTCACCACCTCCATTCTTCCACTTGTGATACCCGTCAGTGCACCCTAGCATGCATCTGACTCTCCCTATTGCCTTTATACATTGTTTGGCCACTGTTAGGTCATCCAAGATGATAATCCACAAGTCTCATTTTTTCCTAGTGACTGCCAGCAATTCCCACCCCATCCTGTAGCTCTCTGCAGGGTTTCTACACCCTAGGTGCATGACCTTGCAATTCTTCACACTGAATCTCAGTTGCCACACTTTGGACCATTTTTCTAGCTTTTCTAGGTACCTCCTCATTTTCTCCACCCCTTCTGGAGTGTTTACCCTGTTGCAGATCTTGGTGTCATCTGGCAAGAGGCAAATCTTTCCTTCCAGCCCTTCTGCAATGTCACTAATGAAGACATTGAAAAGGATCAGTCCTAGGACCGATCACTGAGATACCCTACTGGTCACTTCCCTTTCCTCATACTGGATATAATTAACCACCACCCTCTGCTTTCTATCCCCCAGCCAGTTACTAACCCTGTTCCTGTTATGAAGTTCAGCAGGAAGATGGAGCTCACAGCAAAAAAAGTGTGCCATGTCCAAGATGGCAACTGGAGTTTGCGCATCCGCACTGACTCAAGAGATCCATGGCAATCAGAATCATGAGGTGGCATAATACAGTGGTTGTGATAAAGTTCTTCATCCTGAATTTTTATAGTGTATAGTAATATTTATTTATTTATTTGTTAACTGGGTTGGTGCACTGGCCTAAGGACCTTTTTCAGGCATGGCCTGGGCCAGAGACTGGCACAATCAATTGTAAAATACAGTGAACAACAGCAGTGAATCATACATAAGCAAGTACAGAATCCTGTACAGTCAGGCAACATATGGAGGTGGGCAAATAATAACACAATCACACAGTGCAAGATACAACAAACAAGGTGGGCATTATACAAAATATATAAATACATAAATACAGACAAGGTATCACTGTCCTGTAACAGAAGGTCATGATACACTTATGTGAAATGTACACATAGCAGTTCTTTGGCTTTCAGAATGAAACTGTCATGTGCAGTCTCTAGAGGTTCCAGAACCACAGAAGAGTACAATCACATTCCATGGCTTTTGAAGTATGGTACAAAACATTTTGGAAGGGATGGAATTCTATGCAGAGCAATGCTCTACTATACACTGCATATCAGTTATTAGCAGAAAATAATGTCTTTCCCCACTTAGCAGCCTCTTTTCCCTTCCTATTGTAGTGCAACAGATCCTACTTATTTGCCAGCTTTATCACCCCTTCTACTGCATCAATGTTCCGTTTTGCATATCTTATACATTCTTAAATGCCGATGTCATTTCAGACCCCACCATCTCTGCTTTGAGTATGTTTAATGCATTCACTGACCTAGAGAAGAAGGACTTTCACACATTTTGCCTAGTTCTGCTCTTCTCCAGCTTCATCCCATACCAAAAAAATAAGCATAATGCTCAACTGCTTAAAATCGCTATTAATTAATTAATGTTCAATTATTCCACAGTTTTGCTTTGGTTGATTTTTTTTCACATGCAAATGAGTTAGTGGCTAACTTTTTTTTTGTTCACCCTACTGCTAACCAACTCTTAATAGTTTCAGCATTTACTTATTGATCCAATGCCTGTCATGACCCTTTGTTCTAGGACACCTTTTCATCCGAGTATGCTTCCCTCCTGAACCTTTTACCTGTGAGGTATTTGAAAGTCCCTATCATATGCAAGCAATAATATCCAACAGGGTGGGTGGTATTGTGTAATACCAGACCGCCCAGGGGTGTAATGAGGCCTGATGCCACAGGAGCAGGGCCTTATAGCCCCTGGAAGGTCCGGTATTACCCATACCGCCCACCCTGGAGGGTATTATTGCACTTAGAAAATGGGCTACCTGTGGCATTTTTATGTGAGATTTAATAAAATGTAAATAGAAATTGAAAAAACAGAGTGAAACGAAATTAAAATGTATATGTTGTAAAGTAGTCCTTCCTTTTCTTGCTGTTCCAATATCTTGTTGCCCCCCCACTCCCACAGAGCTAATACAGTTCTTCCCATTGTTATTTAAAAAAATGCAGTTTTCTGTCTGTTTTGACATATTCTTTTTTCCCCCCCACTCAGAAGTTGCAACGTTGATCACCCCTACCACGCAAAGGCAGGAAGTGCAGAGTGAGGGTATGCGGTGCAAGGACCAGGATAAGTTATTGTTTTTTTTGTTTTTGCTGGGTGTCCTGAATGTGGAGCAGCTTGACCAGCTTCCAGTATACAGTCAGGATATTTCTGGAGCATGTGGCGAGACCGAGGTGAGTGGAAATGGATGGCAGCAGCAGTCACTGAAAAGGAAGGTTGTTTTCTTTACCACTTGAAGGGATATTCCTTTGTGGGTAGGGATGGCTTACTCGCTGACACAAGAAGCGTTACTGTGTTGGCCAGCAGACTTGTCTTTGGAGTACAGGAGTGGAGAAGACTGGGGGCCGGTGGGACCTCCTATATGACAGCTGTCTGACTGGACCACAGGGTTAAAGAAAACTATGTTGGTTGCTCTGCAGGCATGCCATTTTTTTTTAAAGTCTGTTTTGATGCTCGGGAAGACGGGGAATCGGCGGTGTCACTGGTCAGGAGAGGAACTGAAAGATGGGGCAAAAAAGATCTTGTCAGTTTTCCAGCAAATGTTTTCAGTTTATTGGGCTGATATCGTGGTGGCTGTCAGGTGAAACTGAGTGAGCGGAGGCAGCAGTAATTTTTCTCACGAGGGGAAAAAGCAGAGGGATTGGTTTAAAGCTGGTAAAACAGGTATAATTTGTTTTCTCAGTTACTGGCTGCTGTGTTGTCCTCGTCCAAGTAGTGACTGTGTGTGTGGTGGTGGTGGTGGTGGGGCTCTTGCTAAACGATGAAAAAAAAAATGGCGGCAGTTTGAAATGTTGTGCCCAGTGCTTCAGCCAATGATGAAGCAGACTAGGCACAATGATACTTGGCTGGGCATAAGGCAAGGTTGGGCTGGCACTTTTTATTTGGTGGGCATCTATTGAAAGTTAATGTACCCCTGTGGAATGGGTACCAGCCAATCAGATGCCTCCAAATTAAAAAGCCCATTTTCTAACATACCATACCCTAGTTACCTCCAGAGTATATATAATGAGATACTTTAGTCTCTGGCCTTAATGATTTTATAATAACTGGTCAGCAATGTTTTACATAGGCTGACTGAGTTATAATTTGCCATTATAATCCACGAGTTATAATGGTGAGCATGCGCTGAGTCACTCAAAAAACAGCTGCTCCCTGATTGGCTGTTGGTGTACTACTAGGCAGGGTAAACAGTTTCAGAAACATGGCGGCTCCTTATCATGTGTACTGAGGAGTCACCAGACCAAGAGTCATCATAATTGTTTCTTTTTTTCAACCAGCTCAACATCTACAAATAAAATCTATCTGGTTGGTCCTGCCATTCAGAACCAGCAACAGACAACAACTACCAGCAAGAACCAGGAACGACTCCAACGCCAAGGTGCCTGAGGTAAGCCTGATCTCTATTGTGGTCCAAATGTCCAGGTCTACCAGCTTGCAAGTGAAAAAGTAAACGCCAGGTTAAATAAAAAAGCTTTACAAAATGACCTAAAGGAGACAAATATAAAGAGTGAGTGTGAGTGTGTGTGTGTGTGTATGTGTGTGTCTGTCTGACACATGAGTGAGACACAGCAAATGCACTTTGGCAAAAAAATTGCTGACCAGCAATTATAGAAAATAAAAGATGACGAAGTGTTCTACTGGAATGTAATGGTTGCCCTCTTCGTATGATGCTTTAATAAAACCCTCAGGCTTCACCCTTGGGATTTATGTGGCATCCCACACCTAGGTCGACCATTAAGTTCTCGTAACACACACTTCCCCATCCATTATTCTATATGTTGCAGTTACTGCACCATTTTTTTATCATAGAATTTTTTATGGTGATTTTTCAACAATGGAACATACATGAAGTAGAGCTTACTTTGCATCAAATGCGGTAGGTAACAGTTGTATACTAAACGTTTGCTTATAGAATAAACTGTTTGTAAATACAGGCATGCACTGAAGGAATTTAACACTAACTAGAACTCTACATTGGGATGATTAGTCACTTTATATTATCCATAATAAGTAAAAATATCAACCATTGCATGGTGAACCATGCCCTCTAGCCCTGAGCTGATAAAGGAGTATGCAGTCTAGGTATAAATCAGCCTGGAAGTGGCATGGGCTCATCTTGTTGAACCTCTACAGAAGGGAATTGAGCAAAATCCTGAATATTACCAACCATTGCTGACCTGTCCACTGGGGATGGATGAACCTGTATTATTAAGAGTGACCCTTTCCTAGGACCTTTCAGCCTATAAGGACTGAAGTGACCCAGTTCAGGGGTTGAAAGCCTAAAGGGGAGTAAGAGTGCCATCTGGGTCAGAAGGGTGGGTTTGCCAGGTGGTGGGTTGGGGGTAGAGCATAGGTGTGATCTGAGATAAAGTCCTAATTTCTTGTTGCAAACCTGTATGTGATTCACGGTGGCGTACATCAGCCATTCAAAAAGTGTTAACATAGCCACTGCTGTATGCCATGAAAGAAGTGAGTGAGGTAGATTCTGGTGCCACCTCATTAGGATAACCCTTTTGGCTTCGAGTAGTACCACCAGGAGCCATTTATTTGATTGTCTAGAACAGTTTGACACCTTCGAGGTATTGCCCAAGAGGCAAAGGGTCAAGGTAGCAGGAACTTGTGTTTGTAGGATCTTGGAGAAGCCCTGAATTACTCCTGTCCAGAAGGGCACCAGTGGGGCCTGGCACCTCCAACATGCAGAATGGGGATGAGTCCCATCTTTTGGAGTTTGACTGGGGTATGGTAGCATCTCAGTGCACCTTAAGGTGTATAAGCTGGTTCCAAAAGTCCCTGTAGACCAGATGGGCATCCTTGAGATACTGCAACCCTTCAGTGTCTGTTATGTTTAGTTGTAGGTTTTGCTCACTGTGACAGGGAGCTCCTGCCACTGTTGAGGACTGACCTTTCCTTAAATCTGTTGCAATAGTTCTTCTATTTCTTAGCCTAATCTATCCTTTACAATTTCTAGTCCATAAGGTTGAGCACGTATGGGCACCCCATTCCCTTTCTTGACTATGCTATGGTGTCCTCTTTAATTTTCCTTTTCTATCTCAGGTCCTCATACAGGGAGGTTATTGTGGTGACTTCCAAACATATGTAAAACAGGTTGCGTTTATCATTGTTGGATTTAGTATGTAATAGCACTATGTCATAAAATACCTTGATCTAGATACCTTGGCCTGGATATTCAAAAAGGATGCACCATGCGCAATAGGGATGCGCCAGCACAAGTACGGAAATGCGCCATTATGTGATATTCAACGGGAGGCAGCTGTGCCACGCAAGTTGCAATGCGCAAGAGTGCAATTGTAATGAATGCATGCGCAACTGTAGGGGCAGAACCATGAATAACATGAGCAGTGCGATATTCAACAGCATGCACCATGCGCAATAGGGGAGCTAGCAGAAGTTGCGCAAAAGCAGAAATGATCCAAAATAAAAAGATCAAGAGAGGGGCACAAGAATGCTACAGGGAAACCACAGGCGGGAGCGAGCTGACAGGCACAAGGCAGAGGGTATCAGCGAGCAGGACTGGGCAGGAGCAGAACAGGGCACACCTAAAGTTATCCAGGAACAGGATATGAGTGGGGAGCCTGTGCCACTGTGCAGGAACATAATTGGAGTGCCACAGTGGACTGAGGGCAATGGCAGTGGTCAGGACAGCCACAGCCAAAGGCTGGAGGTGTACCAGGTGCAGCGGCAGCATTATAAACTGACAGCAGGGGGAACGGAATAACAGCCGCTGGGGGGGAACACCAGCCAGGGACATGGCCAGCGCCACCTTCCAGATGAAGGCGGTAATGAGGGGTGTGAGAAGGCAGGCAGCAGGGGGCGTGGCTGTGGACGGGCCCATCGGTGGTACGCCCAGAACAGGCAGTACCGAGCCTGCACCACCTTCAAACACTACTCTGACACAGAGATTGTAGGCCAGTACTGCTTGAACCGGGCGATCCTGAGGCGGCTCTACGAGCTGTGCAGTGATGAGATGCAGGCACCCACATGATGGAGCCATGCTCTATCAGTGGAGATGAAGGTGACAGCTGTCATGTGCCTGCTCACCACGGGCACCTTCTAGAGACCAATAGGGGACACAACAGGCATAACCCAGTTGGCCGCGTCACGTCTACTCACACAATTCCTCAGCGCACTGCTGCCACATGCTGCGGAGTACATCCATTTCCCCAGCACACAGGTGGAGTGCACAGCACACATACAAGAGTTCCACAGGGTAGCACAGTGGCCTGGCATGCTCGGAGCCATTGACTGCACCCATGTGGCCATCTGCATGCAGATATGGCACAATGCCACATGCTGCTGGCCACCCGCTCCTCCTGTGGCATCAGGTGTGGCACATCCGGCTGTCCACCAGCGGTGGCAGAGCGTGCTGCCCTGATGGCAGCCACCTTATCCTCTATCCTCCTCCTGTCCATGCTGACCTTCTTTTTACACTCCTGCACGGACCACTGGTGGCTGCCATGCTGGTTCACGGCACGCTTAACCTCACCCCACGCCAAAGCATGAGCCTGTGGCGTTCCACGCTGTCTGCTGAGCAGCAGTTCCCTGTCAAAATAGGCCTCAAACAGGGCATCTGATTCAGCCCGGGTGAAGTTGGGCCTCCTCCTTCTCCCCCGTCCCTGTTCCTCCTCATCCTCTCATTCGGTCATGATAGAGCCTGTGGGAATGACAGGTGTTACCTTTGAACGTGCAGTCCCATTCAGCCCTCACAAACCACAGTCCACATATCCAAACAGCATGCAACCCACCACAATAGACTGCAATGCCAAACTATGTCCTCTGCAGCCCCATGTCACATTTATATAGTGCAACGCATGCAAATGAGGTTAGACACAACTTTAAGTGGATGCTAATGCAGTGGTTGCACCATGAAACCATGAACCATGAAATCATGAAACCAGCGGGTTTGTTGCCCCACTATTGTGTCCCTGTCTTGGGGTGCCCTTGGGTCTGGGTGGGTGCTTGTCCATGCCCTGTGTTACATCCTGTGTGGCGCATGCTTCCATGCACCACCATGGGTGTCTGTGCTGGCTGTTGGGGCCACTGCTGGGACAGGGTGTGTGCTTGGGTGGGTGTGCGGGGTGCTGTCCTGCTGGTGGTGGGGTCCAGGGCAGGCCTTGTTGCATGTGAGGTACCTCAGGTGCCGCCACAGGATCGATCTCTCTGCTGTGTCTCGGGGGGGGCCATGCAGGCCGGCACTGTATCTGCAGTTGTTGCATCGGTGGCTGCTGCCACCCGCTGCAGGGTGCTCACGGTGGGGCTGCCATGCATGGCTCCATGGTGCACAGGGTTGCATTGTTACAGTGGGGGTGGCAGCATGCATACGGAGCCATGCACTGTTGGCCGCTGCTCCTGGGCAGGGTGTCTGGGGATCGCTGTGCAGGGTGTGCTCTGCATTGGTGGGATGGAGTAGCACTGGGTGGCCGGACCTCCTTGTGTTACAGTCACAGCTTGCCAGGGGGTGTGCTGGGGCACCATGCCCCGGCTGTGGATTTGTTGCTGGTGTTCATGGGCTGGTGGTTCCTCCAGCTCACCTCAGGTTGAGCGGTTCATGGGGTGGGGGGCTGCTGTCTGGTCTGCTGCGTGCTCCTCTGCCCATGTCTTCCATGGGTGGTGCACCCCTGCATCCTGTCCCTGTGCATCCCTGGTTGTGCTACTGCACATCAGCCCTGTGCCACTGCACATCCCTGGTTGCACCATGGCACGGTTGGTGCGATATTCAATTGTGTTGCACAAGCGCACCTTGGCCTGCGCTGTGTTTGAATATCACGTGTGTTGCGCATGGGCACACTGCACTTGTGCCTGCTCCTGCTATTGCGCTTCTTTGTGGCACAGTTTGAATATCTGGGCCCTTATGTTTAAAATGTTGAAAATACCATGGCACTAGGTGTTTTTGATAATGGAAAAAAGTACTAGGTGACTATTATAGAAATTAAGTTAGTTGTGCTATTTAAAATGCATGTAAATTGCTGTAAACTGAACAAATCTGACATTTCATGGTGATTTGTATACATCCCACGATGCTTTGCATTATGGAAGTATGCATGATGTTGTATTTCTTTGAAACTTGATTTGTTGCCATTGCCCTTTGGGGTAACCCATATTTCAGTGTTTCTGCACTGAGGGTCCTTGTTTTTAGCTTGTTTTTTTTTTTTCTTTTTGAGCCCCCACTTCCCAAGCAAACGGGGCCCACATAGGGATGTAGGGTTTTCAGTAAAAAGTGGTTGTATCAGAGATCAGTGTCAGTAGGTGCTGGCTAAGTGCAGAGAAAGGACATATACAGTCTGTTGCTGCAAACTGATGTACTGAAGAAGGAATATGGCATTGCAGAAACTTGTTTCTTGTGTTTTGAATAAACATCACACAGAGATTGTGTGTTGAACCTGAAGTTCAGTGTCTGGTCCATCTGTTATCCCACAACCACTCCACACTCCCATTGTGCCTTACACTTAATCTTGGTATTGGGTAGGGAGTCCCTAAGCATACCACAGATCTTGCCTGCAGTACTCTTTATTTTGCCTCGTTTATGCATGCTGGTCAGCCATTTCCACCTGTCTCCCATGGGTGCTGTGGCTCTGGGGGTCTTGATTGCATCCAGGATCTGGCGAAATCTCCAGAAGTCCATTTTGGGTAGTAGATACTATACCTGCATATGCACGAAGGGCATCATGACTTCAGATTCCAGTGCATAAAGATCTGCTATCATACAGATGCATGTCTACTGCCAAGATTGCCAGTTGATGGTTTTTCCTTGCACTAGCACATCTGGGTTGTCCCATAAGGGGCTGTGTTGTGCAGGTGGTGCCCACAAGGGGGCTGGACATTGAGTGAGATGTTTGCACCTGTGCCAAGCATGTCTTGTCTCTCAAATAAAAGGAGGAAGGTGGCCCTTTGGGTGTCCCCTTTGCTTAGTAGGTTCCCCAGCCATTTAGATTCCAATAGGTCCATTTCCAGATTCACCCATACAGGAGTACTGAGGGTTTTAGGGAGAAACTGTCTGACTGCTTGTACAGCCCTACACACTAGTAAGTATCCCTTCAGCCAGGTGAGAACCATTCCCCCCTAAACAAATATGCCCGTAATCTAGTTTTTCCAACTCTTGGGGCTTTGCCTTCCCAGATGAACTCCGCTATGACCTTATTGATTGTCAAAAGTGTGTTTCGTAGAGTAGGGATTGGTAGGTTGCACATGAGATATGCTATCTTAGGCAGCACAAACATACATACAGCATCTATCCTGCCTTTCAGGGATAGATGTAGCTTAGTCCATCTCTGTGTTTTCACTATGATGGAGGATGGGATGGGTGTGCAGTTCACCTCGACCAAGTTCTTCCATAGTGTGGTAATGTTCATCCTCAAGTATATAAAACCTTGGGGTGCCCATACCACTCACATGCCCTGCAGGCATTCCATCATGCAGGCAAGTTTAGTGGCGACTGCATGCCATGGCACCATTTTGTTTTAACAGTCTTTTCTCTGATCTTTTATTCTATACCTTGGCTTTACAACCTAGTGGATCGCACTCCAATCTACCTACCACACTACCATCAGACAACCATACTGCCCTATCGTATGATGCTCCTCCAGTGCCACCATTCTATTTCAAGGCTATATCAAGAGCGGAAGTTCTGAAATTACTGAGATCCATATCTGCCAATACCAGCTCTGGTTCTGACTCACTGGAACCTCATCTTCTTAAGCTGGCTGCTCCACTCATTGCCTCTCTGATTGCCAGAATCTACACTTTATCCCTTATCCATAGCACTGTGTCAGACCTATGGAAATCTGCAAAATGCTACTCTTTAAAAAGTGACCCAAAGGACATGGCCAATTACAGACCTATAGCAATTCTCTCTGTCCTTAACAAGATCCTAGAGAAAATAGTGGCATCACAGACCTTTGACTACCTTACACGCTACAATCTCCTCTCAGACACTCAGCATGGTTTCAGAAAGGTCATTAGCACCACCGGCTCTTCTTCAACTAACTACTGATATTCTGTCCAACATGGACTCTGGAAAACTCACAGGTGCCATCTTCATTGACCTCACTAAGGCTTTCGACCTCGTTGACCATCCCTGCTTCTCTCCACTCTCCATAAATTCCATTTCTCTACCCCTGTTGTGGACTGGTTCTGTAGCTACCTGTCAAACAGGTCACAAGCTGTCAAATTTAACTCCTCCCTGTCCAACACGTCTACTATCAACCTTGGGGTCCCCCAGGGCTCTATTCTTGGGCCCCTTCTGTTCTCAATTTTTATCAACAATGCAGCTGAGGTCCTGGAATCCTGCTCAGCTATTCTCTATGCTGATGACCTGATCATCTACACTAGTTCTTCTAGTATTGCCTGCATAAACACATCACTTACTTCAGACTTCAATAAGGTCTTAGACTGGCTGCTAGACTGTAAGCTTGTACTAAATGAAAAGAAAATGAAAGCCATGCTCCTAGGTTCTGCACTGAAGATTAAGACCTGTTCTAGTTTGCTGGAGGTTCTTCACCCAGAAGGATTTCCACTTGAAAATGTTACTTCCTTCAAGTACCTTGGGATCCTCCTGGACCAGTCTCTGGATTTTAATCTTCACATTTAGTCCTCATGCAAAGCTGTAAACTCGAAACTAGGAGTAGCTTACAAAACGAGCTACATGCTTACACCCTCAGCCAAATTAGCAATTGCCAGAGGTATTCTGCTCCCAACCCTTACCTATGGTGCCTCTATTCTTACCTCTGCCCATAAAACCTCCCTACTAAAATGGGACGTAACTATAACAATATGTGCGATTTGCCTCTCGCCACCTCACTCAGACATCACTGCCTTCTTTATAAGGATCTGAATTGGCCCTCACCCTCTGCCAGTAGACAATACTACCTTGGATCACTAATGGACTCAATCATCCAGGAAAAAAACCCGTCCCAGCTGGCGGCATTGCTGGTCCCTCAACCATCCTCCCATGGCCTACGATCAGCTGACAAATCCTTGCTCTATGTTCCGAGATGTCGGACGACTAAAGGCACAGGGGCCTTCCAATTCTCTGCTCCCAGGCTATGGAATGCTCTTCCACTCAACCTCCGGCTGTCTCAGTCTCACTTTGGAATTAAAAGTGAATATCATCATTATCTATCCTTAGCTGATGTTTGTACATGCTTTGACCCAACCTGAAGCTCCTGAGACTTACCAGTAATGTCACCCCTGCTAATCCAGCTCCAAGACTGTCTCCTCTTCCCCTCCCCATATTTTTCCTTCTCTTTGTAAATAACTTCTTGACTACTAGCTGTCTTCCTTCTTGAACCTTGTTGCTGACCATCCACTGTTGTTTTGCCAATTACCACCCCTGACCTTCCTTCTGTCAGTCTTTCTTGTTATATTTGAACATTCCTCACATTTCTCTCTATATAACTGTACTATCTTATTAACACTTTCACTCCACAGGTCGGGTCCATGGTTTCTGCACTTATTATATATCTTACTGCCATTATCTGTATAATGCTTGCCATTATTTTTTGTTGTTTCTACCCATTGTATTTTTGTAGCACTGCTGTACTGTTCCTCTATTTGTACTATTGTACCCATGTTGCTGTTGTTCAACTGTTCTCCTTTTGTTGTACTCTCTGGGGTCGTGCCTAAAAATAGTCATTTTATGGCTAGTGCACCTACCCGGTTAACAAAAACTAAATAAATAAAAATTTTAGTTGACCCCCTCTAGTTCGCTTGTAACCAGTGTATGTCCTTTCAATTATGTGGTGTCCAGAACGCCACACTACACTAGTATGGGGTGTGATAGTGTGGAAACAACTCCCTATCGAACTAAGAGATCCTTCTACAATAAATAAAAAGAAATGTATAAAGTCTTGGTTTAACAACCAAAGTCATAGTCCTGCATTATGTTGCCCAGTTGCAACACTTTTTTAAACATTGTTCTACGGATTGTTGGGCTCACTGACTTAATGTATAGATCATATTTACTGACTATGTATAAACTGTTTTTGTAATTTATGTATTATGAGAATGTGTGTAAGGTAACTGTATGAATGTGTAACTGGATCACCTTGGAAATGTGTTTCCTCAATGGTGTTTTATCCATTTCATGGCACTGTCCTGAATAAAATATTACTACTATTACTACTATTTGAGGATTCATCAATTACTTAATTTTGCAGTAGTATAAACACCTCATACTTCTTGCTGGTGATACCTGTGCACAGCAACATCCCACTGGCACTCCCATCTGCTTTGTCACACTGCTTGGCCTTTTTTAAGCCATCAGAAATGACAGTCTCCAGTTCACTTTTATCTTTTGTGCTCACCATTGCAGTACCTCCTTAATGTACTCCACCCCTTGGTTTCTATGCATCAAGTACTTGATTTCTCATATAGTATATGGTTAGGGCTTATTTTGCATGGAAAATGGTGGTTTTCCAAATCTTGTCGTAGGGCAGTTCAAAGGTCAAAAAAGTTGTTGTACTATTGTTCTGACATTATAGCAATAGTACAACAACATTTCGGCCTTGAGCTGTTACCCGATTGGTTAAAACAGCAGTGATAAAAAAATATATTTGAAAATGGCGACTTGGCTTAGCGTGCGGTTGGGCAAGCAGCTCATTAGGCTAGTTTGGATACGGACTGCCACAGTGGGCTCCGTGTGTCCAAACTATCAATTTGCCAGGTTCCTTTCTTTTTTTTAAATCAGTGGCAAAGTTATGAGGTCAGAGCAGAGTGGGACAGCAGCGAGCTGGAATGGCATATTCAGTGACGGCACTGGAGCTGAGCATTTATGTAGTGAGGACAGGTTCAGGAGCAAGCAGCAGTGTGGACACAAGGTACGAAACTTTTGAAATTAAACTTTGTGTCTTTGGAGGAACTATATACTATATAAAATAATGGATGGGGTACCATCCACAACCAGGGCTGGTAAACCATCTCAGGAGTTGATGACATCGCAGTGACCTCTCAAACTTCGCTCTCGAGGTCTCTATGATGTCATCAACTCCCTCAATGGAAACACAGCCTTGTTGTGGATGATCACCTATCCACTATTCTATATATAGTGTATAGTAGATTGTTGTTATGTATAGAATTCCATGCATTTTAATACACTGTTGTACCACAGTTCAAAGGTCATGGAATGTGATTGAACACTTTGGTGTTACAACATCATTCTGAAACCTAGAGAGACTGCACACCTCAGTTTCATTCTGAAAGCAATATTACTGCCTCTTGAACACTTAACACAGTACTATATACCATAAATAAAATACAGGATGAGCAACTTTATGCCCAACCAGTGTGTTCTGCTAACTTGGGTTTCTGATTCCCACAAACATATCAAGCTTCACTTTCGAGGTCAGAGGGAATTAGAACCCATCTATGGCAGAACACATGGGTTGTACACAGTTACCCATCCATTATTTTTTTATTTAAGGACACACACTGGACCACTCCTCAAGCTTAAGTAGTTCTGTCTTCATTGTTCCCCTCCTTGGTTGTGTCTGTAACCACCCCCCACCGGCCCTCCTTGTTTAACTAGCAGGGCTGCTTCTCTCACCACATGGCACCCAAGAGAGGGATGGGGTGTACACAATAGTTTACAATACATTTCCTTCTGAGCCTGCCATACACAGACAGGCAAACCAAGTGTGGCAACTACCTGGCTCACACCTGGTGGGACCATTTACCATGGCCATCAACCTGGGTCCCTGGAAGAAAATGTTTGCTCACATTTATTCTAGGTTTGCACTTCTGGACAGGGGCACCCAAGTAAATCCAAACACAGTGGAAGCAATAACAGTACTGTCCAAACCAGGTTGGGATTCTAGAGTGTAGCTTTTATTCACATAACAAAGTAAGAATAATCACAAAGCAAAGATGGACCCCCACAGGGCTACAAATACTGATAATTCAGATTACTGAGGTACAGATATTCCTGAATTCCCATTTCGCATAGGCTTAAAGAACACACACAGCGAACTCTCTGGTTCTGAATTACACAGCAAACTCTCTGTTTCTGAAATGGAGATTGCCACACACAGCCAGAACTGGTACATTTCCTCTCAACTAGGCACACATGACCAGTACTAAGATACTTTCCCATATTTCATGAGGAATACTGGTGGCACACACAACCACCAAAGAGCACATCTAGGCTTACAGAAAATCCAACCCATGTCTGGGTAACTATTTCCATCAGGCACTGGCCAAATGCACTGAATGAAAATTGAACTGGTGCCCAAACTGAACCCGGAGAGGTAAACTTGTTACTCGAGATGGGGGGGGGGGAGTCCCACCTTTTGCTTCCAAGTTTATACTTGGCCATTCATCTGGTTAATAATACCCTCACAGAAAACTTGTAGATGCTATCTTGAAATGTTTTTCACACTTAACATATTACATGACTAAAAGTTCTATACTTGGAAAATCTCTCTCTCTCTCTCTCTCTCTCTCTCTCTAGACTCCAATGTAGACAGACACTTTTAAAAACAGAAACAGTCTAGGTGACAGAGTCCCTTTGTCAGAGAAAATTCACCAAGAAATGCAGGTGCCCCTCCTGGGCTGAACACAAAAGTGCTCACAGTTTCTGAAGTTGTCACAGGCAGCATCACTGAAAAGGCTGGGCAAGGGGATTGCCCCTGATCCCTGAATATTGCCCCCATCCCTCCTGGGATAGGGCAAAGGAAAACCCACTTGGAACGGTTTCCACCACTTCAATCTCTGTCTTCTATGTTCTTCTTCTAGGGTGAGAACAAACTACCGAAAACACAGTGATAGCACTCTGTCAGAGCTGTCAGAAGAGCTGCACAACAAGCTGAAGCCTCCTCCTGGAACTGCACTCTACAGACTAACTGAACATTCTAAAGCTATCTTCCTTGCAACTAGCTCAAGTGTGGCTTATGCTGCTGCGACAGTTCCATGATTACATAATCCTTCAGCTCTGCTGAGACTGGAACCAGAGAATGACAGTGTGAAATCCATTTAACTGGCATTTCACAAGCTGCCTTCCCTGCCTGCCAGCCACTGATTCTAAGTGGGATTCTAGTAACCCCTGGGAAGAAGGGGGTTACATGTCTACTCTGTGATAAATCTTTGTTTCAACCATAATAAAGCATATCTTACCTTCTAATCCCTCTCTATTATCGGTATACTGTTACCGCAGCGACTCCGACACTGCAAAGACCACCACAGTGACAGAAATCTGGCAAAAATCCGCCGATCGCTGTGGTGGTCTGTCAATACTGTCGAGGACTACCTCACTGGTTGTTTACCGCCCCCCCCCGTTCCAACTCTGACTTGGAGTTAAAATCCTAGAGACTGGGGGGGGTGGGCGGAGCACCTATTGCGTGCGCCAACATCCCTGTGGCTACAATGCCGACAGTCAGCTTTGCAGTCATCGCTGTAGGGGATGTCGGTACTAGCACTGTCGAAGCACTATGGGTAAACCTCTAGTATCACCAGTGATGTCAATAAAGAGTACAGGCCAAAGTACTGATCCGTGTGGCACATCACTGGTTACTCCCCCAACACCAGGTAAATGTCATTTCCAACCACCCACTGATGCCAACTCCTCAAAAAATTCTCTACCCAGTTTAACATTTTAGTACACATTCCCAGACTGCCCAGCTTCTTTACTATTCTGCTATGTGGAACAGTATTGCAGGCCTTTCTGAAATTCAGGTAAACCACATTCACCACTCCACCCTGATTAATATCCCTCATCACCTCTCAAAGAAAACTAATAGATTACATAAGCAATCAAGCATGAAGATTGTGTGTATAAATCATATTTTACAGCATGGCCAGGGATGCAGTAAGGCATGAGACTGAAGGCAGTGTGAATTCAGCTGCTGGCCGTGTTGTAAAATATGATTTACGCATACCCATGAGTGCCTTATTGCGCTTATAAAATTGGCTCCTTTTTTTTTGCTTTTGACTATTGGGAAACACATGTTTATATGTAGAAAAAATAGATTTACTTGTGTGCATTTGTGATAAAATAATCCTTCCGCCCACTGCAAGTGATGTCATTGATGATGTCATTGTATTATTGCCTACTTTCTTCTTCCTGTTTTTTTTCTCTATTGTTCTCCACATTCAAGATATGGAATGTTTATCATGGATTGTTTACCATGCAATACATAGATTCAAAATTCTGCTCAGTTTCACTGGCAGAATGTTTCTCTCCCAACTCACTGTACACACAGACATTAGAAAATGGGTGAAACTATTCCAGGCTTCTGATTGGCTGAGGAACTTCTGTAGCTGGGCATCTATCAGACAACGGATGCCTGGCTATTAAAAGTACCAGCCCAGCCAACCCCATCACCAGACTCCTTCTGTCCAGCCTGCTCTGTAATTGGCTATAACCCCCTTATTTCATTTTCGAATATCTACCATTTTTTTGTCTCGCTTAGCGAGAGCTCACACCTGACGCCAGTCCATAACACATTGTCCCTCAAAGACTGGCTGCTCCAGGAGCTGTTCCAACTGACAACGCAACTCCATTTTGGGGAGTTAAAGTTATAGAACTGCCGCCACCGCTCTTCAATCCTAATCTCCCGGTGCTCTACCCATCTGCCTGTCTGCTTAGCCTAGTGCCGCAATTCTTTACATTGCTGAGTTCCAGCTCAAAACTGAAACCTTTTTTTGCTATAAAATTCCTATTTGTTTTGTTTCTGTCAGGAAGCAGGACATTGAGCCATGAGAAGGACATCCCTAATCTGTAGCTCTAGTTATACTTCAGTAATTTTTTAAACTGTACACTGGTCTATTCCCGAGCTAACACTGTAACAACAAAACCAAGGGAAGTCACAGAAATGTACCTGTATTTATGTGTTTTTTTTTCTGGATTTGATTTACTTTTCTTTGCGGCTCCCCACTCCTCTGTTCTTCTGGAACTGCATACAACCCGCCCACTTGCCATTGTGCCACAAGCCAGCAGCATGCCTCCGTCTGCAGGCAAAAAAACAAGATAATACCGCTGGTCTCATCACTCAGCAGTGGGGCCAGTGTTACAACTCCTCTCAGATGATGCACACACGCAAACACAATAGCCTTCAGTTACAACATGCTACTCCACTGTTTCTGGTAATCAAAGAAGAAAGCAATAGGTCCCCTTCAATGTGAGGCACAATTTGCATCCTTGTAAGACAATGGGCTTCATTTACCGGAGCCCGCTCACCTTTTTGGGCAGTTAATAAAAATAAATAAATAAATACAAAGCAACGCATGTGTGTGTGGGGGGCAGGCTGACACGTAAGGATATTAAATACTATAGTACCCCTGGCAATTATGCCAATAGAGGGACTACGTTACCATTAAAAACAGTTTGAAAAGATTTGTACTCGTTTTTTTTATTTTTTTTTAATTTTTTTAAATAGTTACAAAAATGCCACATTTTCCCCATTTTATAAGTGCAATAATACCCTCCAGGGTGGGCGGTATTGTGCTATACTGGACCTGCCAGGGGCTATAAGGCCCTCTGCCTGTGGCGTTGGGCCTCATTATGCCCCTGGACGGTCTGGTATAGCACAATACCTCCCACCCTGTTAGGTATTATTGCTTACACAAAGCCAGAGATCCAGTTATCTCACTGTCAGGGCAAGAAGAAGAGAGTTTCCTGACAAGCAGATAAAGACAGAAGAGGAATTTTTCACTGCCAGCAAAGAAACAGTAGTAGTGAAAATTATAAACAATACTTATTGTTTTTAATTTGTTTATGTGTGTAAGCAGAGTGTGATAATCAGGGAAACAATATTTAATTTTTTTATTATTATTATTTAAGGTAGTTTTATTTTTAGGACCCAGCCAAAGTATTTTACAGTGTAAAGGTAGCAGCCATGTTTGTGGTGGAAGATCACTTCTGGCTGTACGGAGCTAACTGAAATGCCTGTGTTTCAAATGCCCATCGATCTGTGTAGCAGACTCTTCACTGCTGAGCAGTCCTCATTTTTAACCATGTGTAAACCATATTTTACACATAATAAGGGCCAATCAGTTTACATGATTTTACCCTGCCATTTTATAATTTGACATCAGCTCCCCTATCCCCCCAAGTAAATCATGCAGCCACAGATACTGTAAGCCACAGGATTCAAAATATTCCACAATCCTTTCTTTCAACAGTGTCTCCATTACTTCCACCTTCACCAAATTCAGTTTGATGGGCCTGTAGTTGCCAGCTTACTGTCTGCTGCCAGCATCTTCCCTGTTGCCACCTTTGTATACCAGAGCCCATGGTGAGGGTGTAGCTCTGCAATGGTGCTAGCTCACTTGTTACCTGATGTTGCAAGCATTATTCAGGGAAGAAGTGGTGCACAGCTCTGCAAATGTAATGAAGAATGCACTTGAACATAGAGTCCCTGGCAATGAGCCCCTTTTGTCACATCCATTTGGCACCGTAACCTGGAATAAAACTCATGGCTTTGAACATTTAGATCCTATGGATTATTTTATGCTGTAACACAGTACCTCACAAAAATATCTAACTGGTATTCCCATACATACTGATTTCATATCAAACATTTTTTCCTGACGTGTTATAGATTGCAGTATGATACTGTTAGACCTCCCAACAAAGTCTTACCAAATGTCCAAGCAGTGTACCACACTTTCAGTTAAAAAAAACATTATATCACCATCCATAAAGTTGCACACTTTCAGCATAATTGTAAGTCCTCTTGTGGTTGTGTGTCTCCACACACACACACACACACACACACACACACACACACACACACAAACGGGGTGCAACCACAGCTAAAATGTTGGAGGAGACCTGACTCTACCAGGCCTTTGCACCAACACCAGTGCCACTAAATACCCACCACTAATGCACACATGCAACACACATGCACACCGCACACACACACACACACACACATCAGGGTGCTCATAAATGTATTCCTAGTCCATCCTCACTGTACAGCTAGCAATTAGGTGGGTATCAAAGGCTTGGTTTAAGTCATTAGCATCCTAGCCATGACTGACACAGTATGGCTACTATGGAAAGAGAGACCCCACCACGCTCACCTCCAAAAGTCAAACAAAACATTGCCAAAGGAAGATTGCTGTGAGTCACTTACAGGTGCCTTGCTTCTTAGTAGCCCATGATGGTACTGAGGTAGACTAGAATGAAAAACACCACTTTTGCCAGTAGTGGTATAACTGTACATAAATATAAACATACATTACTGCTTTAAGCAATTACAGTTGCTATGGTAGGTGGGAGAGCTTTCCCCTGCAAATGAACTGAAGATGGGAATAGAGACTGGAATAAGATCAACAATCATCAGCCCTGAGATGCGATGATGTGACAGAAGCTCATTAACATGTTCGACTGCTTTCTTTTATGTATTGAAACCATATAATTCTGATTAACAAATGGAAATGCATGTAATGTTGGATCTATGCATCTAAACTACAGTATATACAATAGTAGTCACCCTCACTCAGGTAACTACAAATACATACCAGCTTCAGCTTGGATGTGAAGTCCTCCTCACAGGGAATAAAACAGTGTAGTACAATACATCAGTGGAGAGGATTTTTTTTTCATATAGCTCTTTGGTCCCTGTCACCTCCTCCTGCCAACTGGCGATGGGGACACATAGGTATTTTTACTGCCTTTTCTCCCCTGATCCCCTGAGGCCCCAGCACATGGCTGTGTGAGCATCTGGGGGCATGCTACATACCCTGTGGCACCAGCTCAGCCCCTTCCACCTCCTGATACTTTTTCCACCCCTCTCCACCTACGCTACCCACTGGACCTCCACCCAGTGGGAGCAGAACTATGGGGGGCAACCACCCTCTCAAGAGGGGAGCTTCCCGTCAGCATGCTCAATCCTGCTCCACCCTCACCCCCATGCTGGCACCCCGATGACCCATGGTCATTCCTAAACACGGGTCACCAGCATAGCATGAGCTGTGGCATCCAGCACGTCAACCCTCAGTGCCACTGGGTTGGCTTGTGGAGAGGACTTTTTATATTTTTAACTTGACGAACAGAGCTGCAGCCTGCATAACTGTTTGCTGCTGCTCTCTTTCCTATAATGTTCTGCATCTAAACTGAAGCCTCCCACGCAGGAAAGGTCAGACAAAGCATCTGGATTAATAAAGTACCCAGTTGTTGAGAATCAGGTACACTGAACATAGAGACACACAAACACACACATGTGCATGCATGCACATGCACTCACACACATGCACATACACACAGACACGGGTGCCGGAAGATTGTAAAAGTTGGGGGTGCTGAAGGTCAGAAGGGCACTTGTTACAGGTCTGTCAGGGTTATCTACTGGGTGCTCTTGCCCACATCTCAAACTGGCACACACCTCCTAAACTTACCCCTCTTTACCTCTCTTTCTCCATGTACTTCATGACAATGCCTGTCTCTGGAAGCCCTACCTCTGTGGATTAGTATGTTCAATAAATGCCTCCTGGACACCATGTAAGAACAGGACAATCAATGTTTCTCAACTGTACTGCTTCCTCCTACCAATTCTTTTATCGCCAACTGACGTGTTAATCCTGACTTGAACTTTATAACCACATGTATAGTTTTATTATGCTGTCCTTATTGTACCTTCATACTATGTTAACTATGAACCGGTCATATTTGTGGTGTAACTGTTGTATTGTTCATGTGCCTTGTCTTGACATGGAACCTTTGAAAAAGAGCATTTTGTTCAAAGGTCCTTTTCCAAAATACGAAATAGATAAATAAATAAACAATTGGCAATTTTTCTGAACCAGATATTGATATACAGAAATACAATAAATATACATTTATGATGACAGTAATAATGTTAAGTGTACATTTACAGCCAATGAGAATATTTACATGTAATACTGAATATTAAGTCCTCAGCTGTTAAACCCATAAACTCCAATAGCGTCATATGAAGTTGGAACCCTTTATTGCTTAAACTGATGCCAAATGGCTGCCCAGTCAAAAATCTACAAACTGCAAAAATTATAGTAGTTACAGTAAAACAAAACTATGAGTATATGTGCAATAGGCTTGGGACCTGGAGATCCAAGTTCAAATCCCACAGTAGTCTGTATGAGGCTAAGCAAGTCAATCAACACTCAGCTTCTCCTTGGTTTACTCTGTTCTTCTGCAAAAAGATGAGAAAAGCTGGACTAATCTGTGAAGTGTCAAGCTGGCTTATGCTCTGTCAACAAATAGCAAAACAAAGTGGGTGGGATATTCAGAAATGCGCCATAGGCCGGGGCAAGCCCTGCGCAGTGCAACCCCACTGCACCATGGCACACTGAGTGTGATATTCAAAGGTTGCACTAGGCGGAATGCACTAGCGCAACACTGCTGAATATTGCACAGATGCGCCATAATGCAGCCAGTGATGCGCAAGGGGCCGAGGTGTATGCACAAGGACACATATGGACCAGCAACAGGCACAGCAAGGAGCATGACAGTGATGTGGAATGTACCACCACCAGGGTGCTGAGGGTGCCAGGCGTGAGGCGCGGCAAGCACAGATTGGAACACCACCCAGTATGCAAGGGGACACAGCAGGCCCATGCGCACAGTGGTAGGGTGGCACCACTGTCCAATGGTAAACAACCACTGGCAACCCCCCACAGGATTGCACGTGGTATGCCACCCAGACCACAGCCAGCAACACACAGGCAAACAGCACACAACGCACATGCCACACAACCAGAACAAACAACCCACGGACACCCCAGGGCACAGCCACAGACCAATGGGTGAACACCACCAGGCCCACCCCCCTGTCCACCCCAGATACACCACACAGCCACCATGCACACCACTGTGGCATGGCTCCACACGCCAGCTACAAAGCAGACACGGACACAGATGGTTGACCAAAATATATGTATTATGAAAGAAATGTAAACACAACAAGATACAAACAAACAAGGTTCAGGGGATGGGGAACAAGGAATGGGGGAGCTAGGTACAATATGGCAATGCCAGAGAAGGGGAACAGGGCAGGGATAGTCAAGGGGCCAAGGGAGATCATGGGAAGGTGGGACAGGGATGTCCAAGCTTCATGGGCCAATGGGCCCTATGGGCAGCCCTGCCCCACTGCTGCCTGTTGTTGTTGTTGCCTGCAGAGGGCCCTCTGCAGCATCCTCACCACCTGCAGCGTGGCACTGGTGGTGACCAACAGCATTCTCCTCAGGAGGCGGGTGGTGGCAGCATGCCAATGAACACCTAGGACAAAGGAGGGTACATGGTATCATTGCATGCCTGGAACACCCTGGCCCACCCATTGTGTGCAGCAGAAAGTGGTGACACGCGCCCCTGGGATGGCATCCAGCCACCACAGTGGGTGCACCTACAGGTGCCGTCATACTGGCATACCACAGCCATGCAGAACACTGTACACTGACACCACCTCCGTGGCAGGCAGGCGACATGGTACAGTGGCAGGATGGCAGCGGCACAGCTGGCATCTGGATGCACCCACAGCCCACCTGCAGCAGCCACACACATGTGCGATAGCCACAGCATGGTGTAACTGACACTGTGGACAGCACACAGTGGCAATGGCCATGTGCACAGGGGGGGCCGTGGCCCACCCCCACCCCCGTTGAGCACCCTGCACAACAATGTAGCATGTAACAGTGCCTACCTGCACACGGCGGTGCACCATTAGCTGGTCCAGCAGCACTGCCCCTGCACTCTACATGCTGTGTAGGTCCCCCTGTGGTGGACCCCCAGCCTGCCCACAGCACCAGCCAGCTGGGCTCTCCTCCGATCCTCAGGGCCTAGGATGGAAGCAATGACATGAGCACATCAGTACCCGGCAACACCATACACCACCCCCCAGCACAGCTCATCCACAGCATGCTGGAACAGCGCACACACATGAAGCACTGCCCTGGGCCACAGAGCATGCAGCCTTAGAACCCCCCAGCATGGTGTGCCACCCTGCCAGCCCCCACAAAACACTGGATGGTCTCAGACACGAGCAATGCACCCCTACCGCGTGCCTGTAGTGACTGGACCCTCTCTGGGTCCCTCCGCTGCAGGTCCTCATAGCGGTGGTGATGCTGTTCTCTGGTGCACTGGACACCAGAAGCCTGCTCCAGCTCATCTGCCACCTTCTGCCTCTGTGTGTGGCCTGTCAAGGGGCACCTGCCCAAACAGTTGACCCCTGTGTGGCTCCACCAGGGACACGAGGTTGACCAGCTTTATCTGGGTCTAGTTAGAGGTCCTGGCACTGCTGCAGTGTGGCATGTCTGCGGCACTGTAGAGCAGTTCAAAATGGCACCTGGTAGTGCTCGAGCACCACGTGCAGGGGATGCATGCCTCTCATGGGGATGCACTCCCAATGGCTATCATGCATCCCTGGGGATGCATGACACATGCCAGGCTGCCCTGGCACATGGTGCAGGGGACCTTGAGGGTCAGGGGGCATGCCTGGGGTCAAGGGTCGGCACACACATGGTGCGCGACAGCGCCATTAGGACCGCCATGCAAGGTGTGCGGTAAGGGCATATGGATGCCACAGGCTACTGAGCACCATTAGCCCCATGGCACCTGTGCACCACTAGCTCCATGGCGTCTGAGCGCAATTAGACCCATGGCACCTGAGCGCCATTAGCCCCTTGGTGCTTGAGTGCCATGTGTCACATAGCACCCGAGCGCCACATGCCCAATAGTGTCCAAGCACCATGACATGTATTGTGCAGTGCGTGTATGTGTACTGATGGGCGTACTGCACATGTCACAATGTTGTGCCATGACTTGGGCATGCACAGGTCCATTGCGCAAGGTGCAAGATCACGATATTCAGCCAGCATATGCAAATCAGCTCATCAGCCAATCCAAGGCCATCAGGGACATTAACATCTCATTACAGTTGCAAGTCTGCTCATTTGCATGCGATGTGCTATGTAAGTGCTGTGGGACAGCACAGGACATGGATCGGAATTGCATCATTCAGAGGTATGTTGCAATGCTGAGGGAACCGTTGGGACACTGGAATGGGCGTGTGGTGTGGGTTGTAGCAGTCACTGACCACTTGTCATTGCCCACAGGAAGCATCATGACTGATTGCGAGGACGGAGAGGAGCGTGTGCCTGCATGGAAGCATAGGCCAAACTTTACAAGGGGAGAGACGTATGCCCTTTTCGAGGCATACCTCGACCGAGAGCCTCTGCTGAGTGACACAACAGGCACCCCACAGGCCAGGACCGCAGCATGGGAGGAGGTGGCGGGGGCTGTGAATCAGCAGAGCAGCCATCAGTGGTCAGCGCAGGGTGCAAGAAGAAGGTTGGCACCGACAGGCACATAATTAAGGAAAAGGTGGCAGTCATCCAAGCTGCACGTGCAGTGATGGGCAATAGTCAGCCTGACATTCCACAGTTGATGCCGCAGGAGGATATCGTGGTGGCCACCATGTAGTGTAGCGCCATTGAGGGGTGCCTGGCGGCGGCTTCCAAACAGGTGGGAGCCCATCACTGCATGGTAGGTCCAGCAGTGTCTGGAGTAGGGCGGCAGTGGAAGGGGGGAGGGATGGGGGGCCATCATGTGTGACAACGGCATTATTGTGACTGTATTCCCTTCCAGCACCAGAGTGCCAGCATGCAGTGGTAGGGGTGACAGCGTCCACCATGGGGGCGAGCCTGGACTTCTGGACCAGCCTTCCACCTCCACCGGTGTCCAGGGGCCAGATAGGCTGCATCATGGCACCGCTGACAGGCTGAATGCCCATGTCATGGTGGCAATGAGGCCCTGGCAATGTTCCAATGGGACACCAGCCATGGCGTTCAGTATGCGGAGACACAGATCAGGCTGGGGTCCGACACTGATGATGATGTGATTGTCATCCCCGGATAGCGGTGTTGCTGTTGAGGAGGGGGCACCCATACCACCCACCCTCCCCGGCAGCACAGGCAGTGCCCTGGTGGCGGTTGTCCGCCAACAGGCCACCACCCCCGAAGTCGCTGTGTGCACCAGTGTTGCAGTGCCGGCTAATTGTAGTGGTGCATGGCACACCACGGCTGGAGGGGCGAGAGTGGCAGCTGGTTGGGGACGTTGGGGGACCGGGCGCAGCAACTGCTGATGGTGCACCGGTGAATGTTCAGCCCCAATAGGACCCAGCTGAACAATGCCCACCTGAGTGGGGGACTGGCCAGCGAGGTCGTATGCCACCCATGGGTCAGGGCATTGCCCAGGCCCCCCAGGTGCTGTCCCCCTTGCCCGAGCACACCCGTCTGCTGCAGGTCTCTGTGGTGCAACAGGTGCTGCTCCTGGCAGGGGTGTGTGTACTCCATGCCGAGCTGCGCCAGGCTGCAGAGCAGCATGACCGGGTCTTTGTACAGTTCCTGACCAACAACAATCAGATGTGGGAGGACATGATCGCAGCCCTGGATCAGCTAACTGCTGCAGTCATGGCTAGCCTGGCACCACTGTCCACTATGGTGCATGGTTGGCTGCTGCAGACCCTGGGAGTGCATTCTCCACCCCTGGGACAGGGCATAGAGCAACTCCCTTGGTGTCGATGCCAGGTTCTGCTGTGGGCATTCCGGGAACACCAAGGGTGGGCATGTTTGGGGGTCTGCAGACCCCTGCAAGGGCCCGGTCACAGTCCCACAGTAGCACCCCTGGGGGACTATCACAGATACCCCCTGTGGCTGTTGCACAGCCTGGGTCTGATGGGTGGCCTCGGCGTGGTGGTCCACATTTCCGCGGTGGCCATGTGACCATGCGGCAGTCCTGATCTCCCCACCTCCCTGTCAGCAGACCGCTGCCATCGCCCTGTGTGCACATTGGTGTGGTGTGTGCGTGTGCATAACACGGACGTGGCATCTGTGTTGTGTGCCGCACATAGGCCGAGTGCGCACCCGCCCGGCCACTAGCCTAAGTGGCATATGCATGATGATGCCAGCACAGCACCGACCGCCACTGCGCACTGGTGTTCAGCGTCTGATATATGCTGGGTTCTAGTGACCGGCCACGTGCCAGCGGGTGCCTGTGTGTGTGTGTGGGTTGTGGTGTGCTGTGCTGTGTGTTGCCATGAGGTCCGTTCCGCCCGCCCATGCCCCCCCTCCAGTCGTAACTGTCACAGGGACCACCCATGCATGCCTGTATGCTGTGCCACAGTTGCCATTCCATGCATGGATGCATGTCACCTACCTGTGAGCGCCATAGTGCTCTGCTGCAATAGTGTCCTGGCACTGTCAGGTCATCCTGTTCAGCCAGGGTTCCCTTCACCGGGGGGAGGCTGCCCACCACCACTTGGCCTGGCAGCTGCTTTGTCCCCACTGCTGTTCCCCTCTTCGACCTCAACAGCTATCCCACGATCGGTGGCCATGTTGTGCAGTATTCAGCAGGCCAGGAATATGCTGCAGGCCTTTGGGGGGCTGTACTGTAGGGCACCGCCGGACCAGGACAGGCAACAGAGCCATGCTTTTAGCAGCCCAACACATGTTCGATGATGTTCCATGTGCTAGTGTGTGCCTCGTTGTATCGCTCCTCTGCAGGGGTCAAGGGGCACCGGGATAGGGTAAGCAGCCAGGACTGGAGTGGGTAGCTACTGTCACCTGTGTGGAGAGAGGTATGGTTAGCTTGGTGGACCTTGTTGCTGCAACCCCCATCCCTTCCGGCCTCACCCTGCAGTGCCCCTACCCTGGTAGCCCCACCCCTTGCCCTGTAATACCAGGCTGCCCATGGTCCCAGCATACTCACCTACTAGGTGGCCAGTAGGGATGTCCCTACTCTCAAACCTGTGGCACAGTGCCGAGCTGTGCCAGATGAAGGCATTGTGTGCTCCTTCAGGGTGTGTGGCACAGATATTGATTATGCAACCCCTGGCATTGCACATCACCTGGCAGTTGACACTGGGGTAACCCTTTTGTTGATGTAGGCTACCCCTCTGGGCCAGGTGGCATGCGGATGCCAACATGGGTGCAGTCGATGGCCCCAAGAACGCCAGGCATATGTGCAACCCTGTGGAACTCCTGCATGTTTGCTGTATGCCCTGCCTGTGTGCTGGACAAGTGGATGTATTCTGCAACATGTGGCAGCCGTGGGTTGAGGAACTGTGTGAGAAGACATGATGCAGCCAACTGGGTTATGCCTGTGGTGGCCCCTGTTGGTCTCTGGAAGGTGCCCGTGGTGAGCAGGCATATGGCAGCTGTGACCTTAGTCTCCACTGTCAGGGTGTGGCTCTGTCTGGTGGGTGCCTGCATTTCCTCACTGCAAGCTCACAGAGCTGCCTCAGAATTGCCCAGTTCAGGTGATACCAGCCCACGATCTCTGTATTGCTGTATCATTTGAAGGTGGTGCGGGCACGGTACCGCCTGTTCCGGGCGTACCACTGATGGGCCCTTCCACAGCCATGCCACACTGCCTCCTGCCTCCCCACACCCATCATTACTGCCTCCATCTGGAATATGGCACTGGCCATGCCCTCTGCTGTCCTGTTCCCCCTGGGTGGCTGACTCCACTGGCCCCTCCGCCTGTGTGCTGCACCATGTGTGTATGTGCTTGGCACACACCTGTGTATCCTGTCCCTGGCTGGCGGCCTGTGGGCTGTGGCCTCCACCTCCCACTGGTCTGCCCACCTGTGCAACCCCTTCTGGGCTGGGTGTCTCAGGCACACACTCAGGCAGTTGCCTCCTTGGCTGTCACACACACACACACACACACACACATATACACATACACACGCACACACACACACACTCTCACACACACTCACACATACTCTCCCTCACTGCCTCTGTCCCTCTCTTGCACTGCTCCTGCTGTTTTGCCTGTCCACTCTCTCTCCCTCTCCCCTGCTCCCCCAGGTGCAGTTGTCCTTTCCCTGCTTGCTCCCTCTTCATATAGGCACAAATGTGCACTGCACAGTTTCCATTTGCTCCATGCTTGCATCGTTTGTCAGGTGTTGAATCTACTTTCTCATGCTTATTCATGTCTCGTCCCCCTGCACCGTGCATGTACATTACCATTAGCACTGTCGACCACCTTGTGATGTGCAGTTGCTGCCGCTGAATATCGCAATCGGGTGCATTTTGCAGTTGCGCCGGCACAACCCTGTTGTGCCATGTGCAACTGCTTTGATTATCCCACCCAGTATATATATATACTTGTTTTTTTCAATGTTCCCATGTGATGTCATGAGCTCTTTAAAAGGGTGACAGAGGGATAAACACATGCATTCAAACAGCAGACAGATTTTCTACAGGATTACATTTAGTCAGAGTTCTGTCTTCTGTACTGTTTAAGCAAATACACACAATGAGTATCACACACATCCTGAATGCAGTCCAGACTGAGCAGTTGGATTTCTGTGACACCTGCTAGAAGATAATACAGGACAACAGCCTGTATGAGAAACAGGTTCTTTAAAGTTGTACCGGGGAACCATGCACATGGTTTTACACTGTAGCAATGTGGGGTCCTTGGAGTAACACACATGCACACACACACACACGCGAGCACACATACGCACCATCATTTGAATGGTAACTAACATGGGGCTGGCAGTATAGCCTAGAGGTTAGAGGAACGAGGTGTGAACGAGCTTGGTACATCCAGTAGACTAGACCTGAGTTTGATTCTTACAACCTCCATTTGCATATTGTTTAACCATATTGCTTAACCACCCAGTGCTCCCAGGTTGCCCCTGAAAACAGGCACTTGTGTCTAGTGGGCCTTACCCGGTTACCAAAGACTAAAATAAATAAATAAATTAAATCTGCCTCAGATACTAGTAATGTGTCATTTAAATTATTGAGCATTAGATTGTTCATTGATTTAAAGCCCTGTTATATTTCAGCCCAGCAAAGTAATAGTTTTTGATATCTGAATCATGTAAATCAATTATGGGGGGGGGGGGCTTATGGAGTTGTCATCCATTCTGTCATCCGTCCCATCAGTTTTTAAAACTTTAGTGCATTTCTGACATCTTTGTATTCATCATCAGTGCATTTCTCATTAACTCAGAGATTTAAAGAAGAACTTTTATTGCTAGTTGTGAAATGGATTATTAACATCAATATATATGGCTGCTACCATAATTTTTCTGTAAACCTCTCTTCCCTGGAGGTTACTTTTTTACTATACATAATAGAATCATACTGTGTATGGTGCTTACTGCTTGCATATGTTTCTGATAGTAAATAGGAAATGCTTTCAGTACATTAATCATACACAGTATTTATATAATTGTGCAAAATCAATGGAATAACACTTTTTTTTGCACACTTCTGATGAATTATCCATACTTTAGATTACCAGTGCCTAACAGCAGTAGTGGCAGCTAGCAACCTCCTTAAATATTAAGTATGCCCCTAGGCAAGAGAGAAGGTAAAAACAGTTCATACTCTGAGTACCCTGTGTTTCCCTGTCTGCTACAACTTTTAACAAGTGCTGAAATTAATAAAGCAGCATACCCAAACTATATTATAGTAAATTCCATAACTAAAAATTCATGACAAATTGATGCAAGACTAAACACTGTACTATATAGATAGAAATGCTAGCAGTTCTATTGAGAATTTTTTGGGGAGGGGAGGGTTGTATTAAGAGAAAAATGAAAAACAGATATACCATGTATATAGCTTGCTTGCACTTTACAGATGTCTAGTTGGCAGTACATACACAGCGTATCCTATGGAAACTATTCACTAAAATGTACTGTATATTTTTTTTATAACAGGTTATATGCAAATCAGATAACAGTACCCAGCCAGCCTAACTGCCTACAAGAAATAACTATAGAATAAGAGTACGATCAAAAAAGTACTAGTAGTACTTGCTTGCCATTGGAAACAAACAATAACCATCTGGCAGCCTCCCTGAATAACTATGTACAGCACAATGCACAACTTCAACTCAAACAGAAAAGAAACAAGTTTGAAACCATACAGCCATACTGTGCTGACTGACTGTCAAAACAACAACAACATTTCATTGTATCATTAAATTAGCGTGCCTACTTGAGTAAAGTCAGATGCAGTTCTCTCTCTCTCTGGGTTGGGTTCAGCTAGTGATGCTGTTGCTGACTCAGGCAGCTTTAACCCCTTCACATCTGAGACACATATGTGGCTCTTTTTCATTTGACTTCTATTTAATTCTGGTGAGAAGGGGTTAAAACAACAGCTGGTGCCGTAAAGAAGGCAGTTTTAAAAGGGCAGTTTATTATGTCCTAAGAAGCTAGGGGTGCTACAGCTCTCTTTACTCCCCTCTTCAACACTCACACACACACACAGTCAAACTCACACACTGTGTCTCTCAGTCCCATCACACTGCATGTGCTGTAGTATGAAACTAGTGTTTCAGATTGCTGTTTCGGGTTCCCTGTCTGTACAGCATCAGACGTCTTGAGTTACAGTCCTACTGTTATTTACATTCCTTTGTAAATTAATCCATTCACCGCTGACTTTAGTACATTCTTGAAGGAATGCATGCACCACACAGGAGGCGTAACCACTCTAGTTATAAACAAAGCAAAATAT
Source organism: Neoceratodus forsteri (assembly GCA_016271365.2). NCBI lineage: Eukaryota > Metazoa > Chordata > Ceratodontiformes > Ceratodontidae > Neoceratodus > Neoceratodus forsteri. The sequence continues at coordinate 69,404,997 of CM028133.1, forward strand.
GTGTGTGTGTGTGTGTGTGTGTGCAGTTAGCAGTACAGGTCTGGGGAACAACATGGCAGGCATACAAATGTGAACAAAAACAAAGAAGAAACTGGGCATTTTTTAGCCAGATGTTGCACTGCTCAACAGAATTTTAAACAGCTATGTTCTTAACAAATCAGAAGGAAGACACATACATGTTACTGACTTTTTTAATGTGGTGCTGTACTGCTGCTTTAAACAGGAGGCAGAGATATGTGCTTTAGCACCATTGAAACCACTTAGTGGAGGAAAACTGCCTCACATTCCTGTCACAGTTATTTTTCTTTCCTATATCATGGCAATACATCAGCATGGCTCCACCCATGCTGCCGTAAAAAGTGAGAAGAGAAGTAGATTTCCAATGCAGTAGAAGTAGTCACTTTGCTTCCAAAGCACCTGTATATAAAAATGACTTATGTTTTAAGACCAATTGACTAAGTACAAGTGGGTCTTCCAAAATCCCAAAACTGGGTGAATGGGGCAAAGATAAACCTAGCATATCCATAGTTGTGCAAATACTTTTATTCCACCAGTGCAAAAGTCCCTTCCAGCCATTACAGCATCAGTATTTGTGTACCGGCACATCAGGGTGTCAATTTCAGGATTTGTGCCCCCTCCCTGAGGTCCACCCCCCTCGGAGTTAGAATCTTAAGAAAGGGTTGGGGGTGCAGACCCCACATGGGAAGCATGGGGAGCACAGCCTTCCTAAAACAAGGGTTCATGAAATCCCAACTTGGTGCCCCGATGACCGGGCACACTAATGTCTCAATGAGTGGAACCTGAAAAAGTAGAGGACAACCCAACTGTATGTGGCAAAGGGTTCCATGGTGTCTGCACATCTCCAACAGAGATCAGAAGTGGCTATGCACATGGACACCAACTTGTCAGGGGTTCAGTACCAATGACAAAGGACCTTCTTTTGTACAAGTTGCAGCTTTGGGTCTGATACAGCCTTATGTGCTTCATCCCAACACCGTAGCCAATCCTCCTCTGCAATTTGACATGGCAATTGAGTCTCTGCATCTCCAAAGTTGGTAAATATAAATCCCAAATTACTTATCTGTCCCCTAGGGAGTTGCATCAATCTCTGAACTCTTGCAATAAAATCTGAGTTAGCTAAAGTGTAGTCTTTAGTAAACCGGGAATTTAACACATGACACAGTTGTAAAAACTGCCAGTGATTCCAAGCAGGTAAAGAGAACTCTTGCTGCAATTGGTAAAAAGCTTTAAGCGACCCATTTTGAGAGTCATATAAATCTCCCACAGTGTATATCCCACTGGAAATCCAAGAAACCCAGTGGATCTGTGAACCACCAATCTGGATCCAAGGGTTATTCCACAAAGGCTCAAAAGGGCCTAAGTGCTCAGATGACCAATGAAACATTAAAAAAATATATTTTCATCTGTTTTCAGCATGGGGAGGGGAAATTTATGAGAACCATATTTGGGATTCTGGAATACAACTGCCAAAGAAGTTTCTCTCAAAATTTATTTTTCAATATCTAGCCAAAGAGGTGACACCTTAGAGGATGACGATAGCCACTGAACTGCATATTTAACACCTAAACCCATATGGTAAGCCCAAAGCCAGGGCAGATTCCACCCACCACTTGGTCCTGGGGCCCTCAATATCCTTCTAGCAAACTGTGGCAGTTCACCGTCCCATGTAAAATTGGAAAAAAGTCTGTTCATCTAATTCCAAAGATAGGGGGGAAGAGGCATGGGTAAGTTACTGAAACAATAGAACATTCTGGGGAATGCCATTAGCTTTATAACCGCTGTCTTTCCTGGAAGGGTTAGATGCGGCTTCAACCACCTATTCAAGTCTAACTTCAGACTGGCCAAAACTGATGGTATGTTTTTAAGGCACATATCCTGTACATCACTGGAGATTTGCATAAATAAATATTTTATTCCCTCCAGTGACCACTTTAAGGAAGGTGTTCAGCTAAGTGTCCATCTAGGGTTCCCCTGAAATAATGGTAAAATCTTAATTTTAGATTTATTTATTTTTTTTATTTAGTTGTTTAACCAGGAGTAGCACACTATGCTGAAAGTTTTTTTACAGGAGTGACCTGGGAGCACAGGGAAGTAAAGTGACTTGCTCAGGGTCACACAGTATGCAAGTAGAAGCTGTGGGATTCAAACCCAGGTCTGGTCTGCTGGATGTCACCAGATTTGCAGCTCAGAGCTTTAAACCACTGCGCTATACTGCCTCCCATTTCATATTTCAGGCCTGAAATTGCACTGAATGCATCTAAAACCTGCCATATGTTAGGGGAAGGAGGTCTCTACTTGAGCTAGCAAAATCAACAGATCGTCAGCGTAAAGTAGAGCAGAGTAGAAAAGGATCTACAATGCCGGTTCAACAACTATTTCATTGACCAGCATCACAGTGACAGGCTCCATAACTACCTTGATTTGCAGTCAGCAGCAAGCCGTGTACATCTGACAGTATTTCTTCTTTGGGGGGACTCTGCTCCCCGCCCCCATACTATTGGATTCCAACTCCGAGTCAGTTCGGGGAGGGGGTGCAGGACAGGGGAAAGTGTTGCCGGTTCCCAGGCGAACTTCTACAGTGACATGTCGATGTTGTCGGCATCGAGGTATGTTGCTGTAGAAGTGTCACTGCGTAGGAGGCATACCAGTAAGAAAAGGATTTAGTGCCCACCACAATGCCATGAATTGCTGGATGTTGCCTCAGGGCTTCATTCAGTGATTCTATCAGTAGCAAAAATAATAGCGGACTTAACGGACACCCCTGTCTAGTGCCATGAAATAGGGTAAATGATTCTGATAACACTCCATTCACTATAATTCTAGCTTTCAGGGAAGCATACAGACATTGAATCAGAGAACAAAAGATCGGTCCAATACCCATCACATGGACATGGAATAAATATTTCCATTCAATAGAATCAAACGCCTTTTCAGCTTCCTATTACAACTATTGCCACTGAATCTGGACCCATAGTAGCTAACTGGATGAGATCTGTGACTGCTCCAAGATTATCACTGCCCTGCCTACTTTTTGTGATAACAGCCTGGGATTTGTGAACCAAAAACGGAAGTGCCTTTTCAAGCCATAACGCCAAAATCTTAGCCAATATTTTACAATCTACATTAAGCAATGAAATAGGCTGACAAATAGCATATAATGTTGGATCCTTGTTTGGTCAGTATAGCTAATATTTGAGGATGTCTGTTGCTGCTGCTATAGCACAGCCAGCATTGGAACTCAGCATCCATCTTCCCACCTTGCACCTATAATATATATTGGAGCACCCCAGCTGCTAGGTATAGTTGCAGTACCCTTAGCTGCTACAACAGTATATCCTATATTAGTATAGCCAACAGTGGAGCCCAGCCCCACACCCTGCAGATACAGCATATCTTTTAGTGGAGCAACCACAGCTGCTACGGTACATTTGATATCATACTCCTCCTCCCATTCTGAAATTAGTCCTAGTCTGCCAACCAGCACTTTGCAAAGGGAGAGGAAGCATAATGGTGAGCACCTCCAGTATTTCTAAAATACAACACTAAGATAAAAAAAGAAAAAAAAAATAACAGGATCATGGGGTGCCCCCATACGTAACAGGAAGAAAGGAAGCAGGTAAATTCTGGACAGTTTGATAACGTTGAAGATAAGAGAGATGACACTGACAGCACTGTCAGTACCCGAGGATACTGGTGCAGGGTAAATAAACAGTAATAAAACAGAAAATGATCCTGCACTCAGCACCCCCCCCCCAAAAAAAAAAAAACAAGCTTTGGATAGAGCCACTTTGGTTGCTAATTCATTAACTTGATAAGGGTGTTTCATGGGTTTAAATGTAAAGAAGAACTGCTGTGGTTAGCTCCATGTGTAAATTGTGCTTCTTGTAATGTTAATTTATCTGGCTGTTCCTGTGTTTCTCACGTGTCTACAAATCAAGCAGTGAGTGAGTCTTGTACTGTGTGGAGAAGGAGAGGGAGCTCTGCTCCAAGGCCTTCAAGTAATGGTAGAAGGAATGGTTCTGAGAAGAGAGGTATGGCTACATTGGGAACTGTGTGACAACGTGGAAGGATAAGAGGCTATGTTGAGGTGATGGCCTGCTTCCATCCAGGAGGGAACCATGGTCCTCAGTGTATGGTTCAAGTTCTATTTCAATGGAAATTTAAACTAGCTGAAGGGGGTGACAGAAGAAATAGCAGAGCAGAAAGTGAGCCACCATAGACTGAGATAGAGAGTAGGGAGATCCAAAGTAGGGACAGTCCCATCAGGATGTAAGTTAGAGACTGTCATGGCAGTGACAGACCCAGATATTGTGGCCATTATTAAATCATGGTGTACTGACAACCATGCCTAGGACATGGTCAAACCAGGCTACACAGTGTTCAGTGTTCAGAATGGGCAGGGTAGGGAAGAAAGGAGGGAAAGTGTTGCTCTATGTAAAGGAAAACATGAAAGTGAGGAAGGCACAGGGAATTCGGGGGGGCCAGGTGATGTGGATCAGCTTCGAGTCAAGAAACGAAGTCACTATTTGGACAGGAGTGATCTATAGGTCTCCAACTCAGGGAGAGGACTTAGATAAACAGATGTTAGAAACAACTGGCAAAATGGTTTAAAAGGAGTAGCTGTTACTGGTGGAGGACTTCAATCTGCCAGATGTTATTTGAAGCCTCTATGCTGCAGCATCAGCTAGGAGCAGGGGGGAGCACTACAGAATTCCAACATGCCACTGACTGACAGTCGATATCTCGACACAGCCCAACAGGTATACAGTCCCGACATGGGACTGCCTGACAGTGCAAGTCTCAGTAACCTGAAAATGCTTATATTTAATCTTGAGAGGTGTGGGTGGCAGTGTATCCACAAAAATGTAGTGTGTAAAGTGGCAGGTGTGTGAATAGGTGGACCTGCTGCATGCGTATTTGTTGGTGCTAGTTTATATAGTGCAGGTGCTCAGTCGGGCTGTTACTACAGTTTTCGGGAACACCATGGGATGTCCAGGTTTTTAAACATTACAAGTGTTGCCGGTGGCTGTGTTTGAACCTGTGAACTTGCACTGTGGTTTGTGAGGGTTTTCTTGTTTTGGTTGTGCAGTGGCATGCAGGATTGACTCTTATGTCATAATGTGTTTTTTCAAGCTGCATGGAATGGGAAAATTCTGAATTTGTGGAAATGCAACAAAGGTTCATGAAATTCTGTGACATTTTACAGAATTTCATTGAAATCTTGTGGAATTTTTAAAATTTAGTAATTTGGTCATAACTCAGCTGTCATTTACAAAAGAGCTCTGTAATGTGACACCTTTGGGTAGATGGCCAATCATGTGCCAAATATCATGAAATTCGAAAGGATATTTTTAAAATTATAGGTGTTCACATTCTATCAATTTATTTTTGTGTGAAATTTCATGAACATTTTTATTTGCATATACCCCAGCCATGTATTGGGTCAGAGTACTTAGATTTGGCATAATTCCTTGATGACAGGTGTTCTAACAATGTGTCAGAATTCATGGCAATATGATGCTTCTCAAAATTACATGTGCTCAAAATCTGTAATTTTATTTTTTGCAGGAAATTTCATTAAACAATTTCATCTGCATGTAACTCAAGCAGCCATGGAACTAGACATATGTAAATCTGCACAAATGACCTTTTTGTAATGCTTATAGAATGATCTAAATATTTAGAGAATTAGATTAGAGATTTTTAAATTACAGGGGCTCAAAACCTTACTATGTAATTATTAGTAAAATTTTGTGAAAACTCTCAAAAATGTGGATGTTTGTAACTTCTATGCTCTTGCAGGCATAGCGTTAACATTTGACATGCATATCCATAGTCTGTGTAGCCTGGTGTCTACTACAACTGGATGCATTGGTTTAGCAGTTTTAACTTCGGAGTAAAAAATAAATATATTGGTAACATTTTCTCACATATTTATGGTAGCATATAGATTAAGCATCCAGAATTCTTTCTGTGGAATTTAACATTACAAACATACATACGGATATACGAAACTGCTAGCAGAAGTGTCATTTTGTCTAACAAGTCTGCTCGATTTTGTAGCTAGCACCCCTAATCTGCAGCTGCCCCTCCCACTCTGCCCCCCATGCCCCTTCATTTTGTCCTATCCCTGCCCCTCTTGAAGCATCCCACTGTTTTACAGGCCACCACCTCTTCCGGTAGTGCATTCCACTCTGCTAGCAACCTTTCCATAAAGAAATGCCTCCTCATCTCTCTCCTAAATCTTCCACTCTCCAATCTCATGTCATGACCCCAAGTATCGCTCTCTCCACCCTCCACTTAAGCAGTGCCTCTGTGCCAGTCCTGTTTACTCCTCTCATGTACTTAAAGGTCTCAATCATGTCCCCCTGTCCCTTCTCTCCTCCAGACAGTACTTGTTCAACTCCCTCAGTCTAACCTCATATGGTAACTCCACCAGACCAATGAACATCTTTGTTGCTCTGCGTTGCACCCTTTCCAGCAATCTAATGTCCCTCTTTAGGTAAGGGTGCCTAAACTGAGAGCAGTACTCCAGGTGGGGTCTGACAAATGATCTGTGTAATGGCAGAATTATCTCTCTCCTCCTAGAGGTTATACCCTTTGCAATTCAACCCAACATCTTGTGGGCCACTGCTGCTGCTTTTCTACACTGTGTTGAGTTGTTCATTGCTCCCGTAATGAGCACCCCCAAATCTTTCTTCTCCTCAGTCACAGCTAGCTGCACCCCTCCCCCAGATGGTAGCTCCTCTTTGGATTCTTTGCCCTGAAATGCAGCACCTTGCATTTTTTGTCATTGAAACCAAGTTGCCAGGTGTCAGACAATGTCTCCAGCTTTGTTAGATCTTCCTGCAATCCCTGTCATCCCCCTTGGTCATCCAACACTGCTCCCATGTTGGTGTTGACCGCAAATAGATTGATCTTGCTATTTACGCCTACTGAGATAGCTTCAATAAATACCCTAAATAACACCAGCCCCAGCACTGACCCCTGTGGGACCCCACTCATCACTGCCCCGTGTATGATAATTCAGCTCCCACCACCACCCTCTGCTACTGTCCCTGCAGCCAGTTCTCCACCCATCCTGCCCCCACCACTGTGCCCCTTAGCTTACATGCTAGTCTTCCATGTGGTACCGAGTTGAATGCCTTACTGAAGTCCAAGTACAGAACATTCACCACATGCCCTTTATCCATTTCCCTAGTCACACAGTCATAGTAGTCCACTAGGTTGATCTGGCAGGATCTGCCCTTGACAAAGTCAAGTTGCTGACTGACCTGCACCCCACTGACCTCCAGCAAGGTCACCAGCCTCTCCTTCAGGATTGTTTTCATCAGTTCCCCACTACAGACGTTAGACTCACTGGTCTATAATTCCTTAGTTCATCTTTGGGACCACTCTGATGGAATGGAACCATGTGAGCCATTCTCCAATCCTGAGGTACACACTCTGAGTCCAGAAAGGCATTAAATAGGTCTGCCAATGGGCCTGCCAGGACCTTTGCCAACTCCTCCAGTACCCTGGGGCGCATGCCATCCAGTGCCATTAACAGTGCTTGTATCAATACTTCATTTGATAAGCTGGGCTATGCTTTTTGTAGTCCTGCTGTTCCTCTCTGTGTGACTACCCCCCCCTTCTCTTTTGGCATAGCCAGATTGACTCAATAGAACTACTGATCCCACTGATATTCTCTTTGTTCTTTACAGTAACAAACTCCTTTAAAATGTGAGTCACCTACTCCTTTTCCTTTCAACCTACCCTGTTGGAATAGAAACATAGAAACATAGACTTTGACGGCAGATAAGGACCACTTGGCCCACCCAGTCTGCCCATTTCCCTACCTACTGGATAAGCTGCAGATTCTAGTTAACCAACAGCCTACTTTCTGCAACCCCCCACTATAATTGCCTTGTGTCTGTCCCATGCATGTTTGAATTCCCCCACTGTTTTAGACCCAACGACCTCCTCAGGAAGGCTGTTCCATGTATCCACCACTCTCTCCATGAAAAAAATTTCATCCACATTACCCCTGAGCCATCCCCTCTATCTTTAAATTGTGCCCCTTGTTCTTACACATCTCTTTTCTGAAAGATGCTACCCTCCTGGACTTTGTTGATTCCCTTGAGGTACTTGAAAGTTTCTATCATGTCCCCCCTGTCCCTCCTTTCATCAAGAGTATACAAATTAAGCTCTCTCACTCTCTTCATATGGTTTCTGCTGCAGACCCTGCACCATTTTAGTTGCCCTCCTCTGGACTGCTTCCATCCTGTCTATGTCCTTGCAAAGATGAGGTCTCCAAAACTGCACACAGTACTCCAGATGGGGTCTCACCAACTGTCTATATAGAGGGATAACTACTTCCCTTTTTCTACTTGTGATACCCTTCCTATGCATCCCAGTATCCCCCTGGCTCTCCTTACCGACTTTTCACATTGCTTACCCACCTTTAGGTCATCTGATATGACTACCCCCAGGTCCCTTTCCATTTTTGTTGTTGTTAGTACCTCTCCTGCTATTGTGTACTCTTCTCCTGGGTTTTTGTTTCCCAGGTGCATTACTTTGCACTTCTTTGCATTGAATCTAAGTTGCCATATGTCTGACCATTCCTCCAACCTTGCCAAGTCCCTTCTCATCTTTTCTACCCCCTCTTGTGTATCAACTCTGTTACAGATCTTTGTGTCATCTGCAAAGAGGCATACCTTTCCTTCCAGACCCTCTGCAATGTCACCTATGAAGATGTTAAAGAGGACTGGACCCAGTACTGAGCCCTGAGGTACTCCACTAGTAACCACCCTTTCTTCAGAATGTGTTCCATTCACTATTACCTTTTGTGTCCTGTTGTGCAGCCAGTTTGCTACCCAGGCTACCACCCTGGGACCTACTCCCAGGCTGGCTAACTTGATTATTAATCTTTTGTGTGGGACTGTGTCAAATGCCTTGCTAAAGTCTAGACTTTAGGCCATATCCACAGCCCCTCCCTGGTCTATTACTTTGGTCACCCAGTCAAGGAAGTCAATTAGATTCGTCTGTCATGACCTTCCTGCTATAAATCCATGCTGCTTTGGGTCCCATGCCCCACTGGCCTCTAGGTACTCAACAATTCTTTCTTTCAGAAGTGATTCCATCATTTTCCCTACCACTGAGGTCAAACTTACAGGTCTGTAGTTTCCTGCTTTTGCCTTGCTCCCACTTTTGTGAAGGGGAATCACATCTGCCCTCCTCCAGTCCTCAGGTACCGCCCCATCCTGCCATGATTTGTTAAAAAGCGTGGTCAGTGGTGTCACTAGGTCCTCCTTAGTTCTTTTAGGATTCTGGGGTGAATCCGTCCAGGCCCATTGCTTTGTCCACCTTGAGTTTTAGGAGTTCTTTCAGGACTCTTTCTTCTGTGAATGGACTGGTGTCAACTCCCCTACCCAGAGTGCTTATATTGTCTGGTTTAGGTAACTCCTCCTCATCTTCTTTTGTGAATACTGAGCAAAAGTATTCATTCAGTATCTCTGCCTTTTCACTGTCTCCCTCTGCCCACCTCCCCTCTCCTTTATCAATCTTCACTATCCCTCTCTTAACCTTTCTATGCTCCCTAATGTACCTATAAAAGGTTTTGTCCCCCTTCTTAACTGAGTTGGCTATTTTTTCCTCAGTTTGGGCCTTTGCTAGTCTGACTGCCTTCCCCACTTCTTTCTGCTTTAATTGATACAGTTCCCTTTCATGCTCCTTCTGTGATTCCTTATACTTTTCGAATGCAGCCTTTTTCTCCTTAACCTTCCCTGCCACCTCTTTTGAGAACCATAGTGTTTTTTTACTCCGCTTTGTTTTCTTCATTTGTTTCACACAAAGGCTTGTTGCCTCTATGATGGCAGTTTTGATTTTTCTCCATTGTTCTTCCACCCCTCCTTTTTGGTCATTTGCTAGTGCATTCTTCAGGTATTCACCCATTTTGCCAAAGTCAGCCCTTCTAAAGTCCAGTATCCTTGTTTTTGTATGGCTTATCTCCATGGTTGTGCTCATTGTGAAGCAAGTGTGAAGTGGTCACTTGTTCCCAGATGTCTACTGACTTCTAAATTTGTGATCCTCTCTCCATTTGAGAGTACCAGGTCTAGTATTGCTCCCTCCCAAGTGGGTTCCAACACCAGCATTCTAAGACCTGCCCCCTGCAGGGCATCAAGAATGACCCTGCTCTTGGATGTGGCTGCAGTACATGTTATCCACTTAACATCTGGCATATTCAGGTCTCCCATCAACAGTATCTCCCCTTTTTCAGCCATTTTAAGAATGTCTTCTATCATTTTGTTGTCCATTTCCTCCCCTTGAGACAGGGCTCTGTATACAACCCCTGTGCAGATTGTGATGCCATTCCCTGTCTCCAAGGTGACCCAGAGTGCCTCTTGTCCTCCTCCTCCTTTACTTTTTAGTTCTGTAGCTTTGATCCCTTCCCTTATGTATAGAGCTATTCCTGTGCTGTGTTCCTGGATTTGAGCAAAGCATTTGACACTGTGGATCATGAATCACTAATCACCTCCCTTGGCTCACTAGGGTTGGATTCCCCTTCACTCAATTGGTTCAAGTGCTATCTATCAGACAGATCACAATTGGTAAAAAATGGAAACTACCTATCCACTTCAAAACCACTGCTAAGAGGTGTACCGCAAGGCTCTATTCTTGGCCCCATCCTCTTTGCCATCTATATTAATAATATTGATGCTAACCTCACTCAATCAAACATCCATCTGTTTGCTGATGATACTGTACTATATGTTAGCAATCCTTCATTATCTAAAGCCTGTGAACTGCTACAATCTGAATTCTCCATCCTACAACACAACTTATTGGATAAAAACTACTTCTAAATGCCAAAAACAAAAAGCTATGCTCTTTTCCTCACAAAGTTGCTCTGCCACTACCCCACCATCCTACCACCCTACAACTAACCACCTTACTGGACTGGAATTGATTGACAACTCAAATATCTTGGTGTCTGGATTGATAACAAGCTTGACTTTTCTGTCCATATTGAGGAGCTACTAAAGAAACTGAGACAAAGGCTTGGTTTATTTTTAGAATAAAGCACTACCTCAACAAAGACTCCAAAAAGATTAATCAGGCTTCATTCCTATCCCTCATTGATTATGCTGACTTTCTGTATGGACACTGTTCCTCCCCTCTTAAATAAACTGGACACCCTATACCACAGGTCCATCAGATTCATTACTGACCTTCCCTTCAGCACCCACCATTGCTCCTTTATAAGGCAGTTAACTGGTCATCATTACAACACAGAAGAAATAGGAATGCTGCAATTTGGATATTCAAAGCCTTATCAGGCAGGCTACCTACCTACATCTCGGACTGTTTTACTCAAATTACTTCTAGGCCATATAACCTAAGGATCAGCAAAATTATCACCCTTAAGGTCCCCAATGTCTGCACCCAGCTTGGGAGGCTGCTATCAGCTACTCACTAGCAAATGTTTGGAACTCACTCCAAAAACCATGAAGCTAAATAACCTCCCACCCTTAATATCCTTCAAAGATTATTCACCACCCTATTCCCAGAACTCTGCACCTGCTTCCACAAGGCCTAATTTCACGGCCTACCCACCCCCACCCCTTTTTCTGGTCGGTGCTTCATATGCTGAAAAAAAAAACTCAGTTCCCAGTATCAAGATTCACCCTCAAAATGCCTGCTAAGTCCTATAATCTACATATTAATTTCTGATGTGCCAACTGCCTATTGTCTCACAGATTAAAAGTGTTAATGCCTTGTACATATGTATATTGTTATATACTAGCACTTATGCCACTGTATTACTGTTTTTGTTACACCTGTCATTGTATTACTGTTTATGATACCCTTGTCTATGTAATAACACTTGCACTTCTTGACCACTCAGGTCCATCTTGTAAATGAGCTATGCTCAATGATGTTCACCTGATTAAATAAAGATTTGATTGATTGATTGATTGATATTCCACCTCCTCTTTTACCTTCCCTGTCCCTTCTGTAGATTGTGTACCCTGGTTTGTTGACATCCCAGTCATGGTTCTCGGTGTACCATGTTTCCGTGACTGCCACAATATCCAATTATTCATCTTCCATCAGGGCTACTAGCTCAGAAAGCTAGTTTCCCAGACTATGGGCATTGGTACTCATTGCCCTCCATTTAATGTTGGCTTTATCCTTTTTTTCCCCATCCCTGCTCTTATTGCCCTTGTCTATTTTTCCATTTACCCCTGTCCTGCCCTGTGTTGAGCTCTGTACCTCAGTGTTTACCTTACTACCTGCCTTGTTTTGTGGGGGGAGGCTTGAATAGCCATAATTCTTCCTTCCTGCTCCCCCAGATGCTGTCTTCCCCCACTAGATCTTTGTGAGCACATCTAAGTCCCAGACTTGCATGTACATCAGGCTCCCTGGATCATACATTTGCTGGATGTGATCCTTATATAGCCTGCATTCATGTTGGAATTGTTTACACTTTGTGCTTACTTGCTCCAACCTGGGGGTCTACCACTGTTGTGCTGCCCAGCTCAGCTGTCCATTTCTTGGTGAAATTGTGCACCTAACTCCTGATTGTGGTGACCCCCCTGCACTACCTGCCTCTCATACCACTATCCTTTAATTAGAATCCCCCAGATAAGGCTGAGTGAAATTAGCAAATTCCAGTTTTATGGGATTTTTCGTGAAATTCTACAATTTTCACAAAAACTCATGGGATTTGACTTTACATACAGATGTTATTTTGCAATTTATGGTTGGTCCTAGGAGCAGATCGCTGGACACATACATGTGACCTCTATACAGCAACTGGATGGTTACCCCTTCACCTCAGGGCCCAATACCAGGCCTGCCTACTGGCAAAGAAAGCATTACTTGGGCTTGTTCCTGATTACACCTAGTGTCTATTCAAAAAAGATCAGTCAACTATCAATACATAAAGGACTTTTAAGTGTAAGCTGGTGGTGCCATTTAAGTGTACCTCTATAGCCCAGAGATCTCTGTCCTATAGAGGACCCAAGTGGTTGAATGGTCTTCCCTCTGACCTTCTTGAATGTTTTAAGGCTGGCAAGTTCAAAGTTGGTCTTCACTCACACCTACCTCTCACTTGTACCTGTGAGTGCCCCAGCATAACCTAACTCAATCACGAAGTCTAGAGAGTCCCTGACCATTCTAATTTCAAACACATGGTAAGTCACTGAACATCCCCGTCTAACCTCCCTATGTAACATTACCTTATGCTTATCCCTCTCTCCCTCTCCTCCCCAGCCCCCTCTTTGCCATCTTCTGTTACCTCTTCATCCTCTCCTACTACCCCCCTTACTGACCACCCTTATTTCACCCTTATCCTGTACTACCCCTCCCCTTCCCCTTTCCTGATCTTATTTCACCCCCACTTATGCCATCCCATCCCCATCTCTCACCTCCACCCCCTCATCCACCTTGCCCTATATATCCCAACCCACCCTTTTCTCTCACCACTTGACCCCCAAATCCCCTGACAAAGCGCTTTCAGTCTACCACTCTCTCATATCCTGAACAAAGCCCCTCTCTGACTGCATCACTCTACCTAAGCACGTGATCCTGTAATCCTCTGTTGACCAAGACACCCTTCACAGGGCAGACAACTCCTTTGACCTGTCTTTTCTAATTGCCTATTGGTGGAACTGATGGTGAAATCTTGTGAATTTCTAAACATATGTTAAAAAAGTGCAACTAACCCAATAAGTGCATAAACTTCTATTAGGTATCCTATGTAACCATGAAACCAAAGGTATCTTTTTTTTGTATGCATATTTATTTTTGTACCTATAATTGTAGCTGTCTGAGTTCATGATTAGATTACTTTTGATGTATATACTGTTATTGGTGGTTTATCTGTCTTGTACTCTGTCTGATTTGGAACCTTTGTAAAAGAGCCTTTGGCTCAAAGGTATTTAATCCCAAACTGAAATAAATAAATAAGTAAATAGATAAATAAAAATAACATTGGCACACAAAGTCTCCTTGTAAGGTCCAAGAACCTGTCAAATTTAATGGTATTGCATTCTCTAATTTTAAAGTTTCAGGGGTTTATAAATTTGTAATTTACATCCTTGCAAAAATTAAGTATTTTAATGTTGTGAAAGTCTGATTACTTATAATTCAATCCCATTTAAACTTTTTCAGAAATGACCATGCGGTATTGTAGTTTAAATGTTTCAACTCTGGTTAAATTTCGACATCTTGTTTTAATATTAGAGAGGGGGATAACTGAAAGTTAAATTTTGACAAAATGTTTGGCAGGGTATAATTTAGTCACATTTGAAGCTAGAAATCTGAAACCATGTACATATACAATTGTAATGATAACCTATATACTTGTCAAATTGTATAACATTTCAATGAATACAATCAAAATTATGCTACCATTACAGAAATCTATAGTTCAGCTAAATGTTTGGCTACCTATAACTCAGGTCCTATTGAAGCTTGAAACCTAAACATGTTGCATATATCCATGCTTGTTACCTCTCTAAATCCTGACATCATGGAGAAATTTGGATAAGAAATTTTAAAATGATCTCAAAAAAAATTAAATTTTGATTAAATATTTGACCACCTATAACTCTGCTCCTTTTTCAATCTATGACTCTGAAATTTGGTAGACTTTTGTAAGCCATGAGCCACTGTTTACTTTCCAAATTTAGTGTTATTTGATTGCATAATTTTAAAATGATAGTGAAATAACTGAAATTTTAAATTCTGTGAAAGTCCACAGAATTTTCATAAAACCTCTGCAAAATTCTGCAGAACTGGAAAGGTCATTCTGCAGGCAGAATTTGATATTCACACAGCTCTAGTGTTTTTTTCTTGTTGCTTTCTTTGTTGAGTCACGTTACTGTTTTGCCTGTTGTCTGGCAGTTGTTTGTCAGGATTTTGTGGTTGTTGGTCATGTGCTCATCAGGATTTCTGGGATTCTGTAGTAGATCTGGAGCACAGACATCCCAGATGTCCTGCAAGGGGTATACATGGAAACATAGAAATTGATGGCAGATAAGGACTGCAAGGCCCATCCAGTCTGTCCATTTTCCTTACCTACTACAAAAGCTACAGACACTGCTTGATCTCCGGCTTTACCTTCTTGTTTCTATCAATAGGGTTCCCCTATGTCTGTCCCATACATTTTCTGAATTTCCCCATTGTGTTTGGCCCCACCACCTCTGCTGGGAGTCTATTCCATGCATCTACCACCCTTTCTGTGAAGAAATGCTTCCTCACATTACTCCTTAGTCTACCCCGTCTAACTTCATGCCCCCTCATTCCTGAGCATCTCCTTTTCAGAAAGATGCTACCCTCAGATACCCTGTTTTGTGCCCTTTAGATATTTGTAGATTTCTATCATATCTCCCCTGTTTCTCCTCCCCTTCCCACCAAGGTATACACATTGAGGTCTCCAAGTGTCTCATATGAATTTTGGTGCAGACCCTTCACCATCTTTGTTGTCCATCTTTTTTTTTTAGTTGTTTAACCAGGATTAACACACTAAGCGGAAAGCTTTTTTACAGGCGTGACCTGGGAGCACAGGGAAGTTAAGTGATTTGCTCAGGGTCACACAGTATGTAAGTGGAAGCTGTGGGATTCAAACCCAGGTCTGGTCTGCTGGATGTCACCAGATTTGCAGCTCAGAGCCTTAAATCACTGCACTATTTGCTTCCCTCTTTGAGTTGCCTAATGTCTATGTTCTTGAAATGTGGCATTCAGAACTGGAAACAGTACTCCAAATGAGGCCTCACCAATAATCTGTACAGTGGCATCACCACTTCTTTCCTTCTGTTGGTGATGCCTCTCCCTATGCACCCCACTGACTCTCTTCACAGCCCTGGCATGTTGTTTGGCCACCTTTAGATCATCAGATATGATTACTCCCAAATCCCCTCTCCTGTTTAGTTACTGTCAGCATCTCTCCCCCCCATCATATAATCTTCTCCTGAGTTCTTGCACCCCAAATGCATGATTTATCACTTTTTTGCATTAAATTCCTCAGCCAAGTAGTCAGTGAGCCTACTCATGATGGGGCAGTACTGAACAGGGACAGTTCAGTCCCCACCGCTTATAGTGGGCTAGTCTCTACCTGCTATAGGAGTTGGTCACTGTATCATGAGTCCAGTAATTAGTGGTCTCTCCATGGCTGACTGGGAAACCTGGTGCACCAATCCTTGTCATGCACAGCTCTGCTTGTAATTTTTTTTATTTTTTGTTATTTTGTCAATAAATGCTTTATGCCATGTACAACCATCAAGGTCCTTTCCTTTTTCAGATCCCATTCCAATCAAATGTTATGCACTGCAGCCCCTCTCCCAAACTCACAAGTATCACCTCTGCTCAGGCTGTACTGTCCAAAGCCAGACTCACCAGGTAATCTCAGACTCCAGGTCTCTCTCCTCATTTCTTCCTGCTGGTAAGGGACTCTGACTCTGTCTCCATCTGTAACTCACCGCAGTTCCCTCAGAGAACTAGGGACACATCCCCCAGATCCCTTCTCCCATGTAATCAAAACATGCAACATTGCCAAACTAGAGGGTCACTGACCAGAACAAGAAGTCTAGAGTACAGCAATGCATAGCTCACCTTTTCTATTAATGCTGTGAGGAGTGTGTGTGGGGGGGCAGGGGAAGTGATATCTTCCTAATCACCTACCCTTTCAAGCAGAATGCTAGCTGTGAAAAGATGGAAACACCACCAGTGAGTGGAGGAAGGGTGTTTGCTGTGTGTTTTTTTTGGGGGGGTGGCAGTGAATGCTAGCTGAGGGGGACCATGAGAAGTGCCATCAGTGCAGCAGTGAATGCTAGCTGAGGGGGACCATGAGAAGTGCCATCAGTGCTGCTGTAAAATCAGACCTCTTGTGTTGGGTGGACTGAAGTAGAGCAACTGATGCTTGCCTTGCTGAAGAGCAGTGGTGGAAATCTGTGGTAGAACAACATTGGAAGCCCCACACAGACAGTAACTGCACACTCAGTCATAAGGACAGGATGGAGGGAAGGGAAGAAAAGCAGTACTGTAGCCCTGATGATAGAGAGGTGGCTGATACAGAAATGGTTGCCTGAGGTGGGAGGTTGGTCCGGGGCAGAGTAAAGTGTGAACTGACAGAATTAACACCTCGAGGTGCAGCGTAACTAGCAGCTAATCAGGCTAATCTGCCCAAAATAGGAGGAAGGCATAGAATGCTATAATTAGTGTTTTTTACATTATAGCCTTATGGCAGTGGGAAGTGCAAAATGTAATCTGTCTACAAAAGCTGACTGCCCATTTAAACCATGGGTGCTAAAAGTGGTGGGGACAGTATTGCAGATAACAAGGTTGGAAGCCATCTGGGGACCAGCAAACATCATACAATGTAGTTCAACATAAGAACACCAGCAGAATCCAATTACACAAGGGCAAGGATCCTGGTCTTCAGAAAGGCTGATGGTCCAAAGTTTGTAGAATGCATCAGGAATAACCTGGCAGGGGAGATGACCTGAAGGGGGAGGGGGGAGGAAAAGTGAGATAAATTACAAGAGGGCAGTGAAGAAACCTCAATGTCAAGCAAGTATGCAAAAGCAAAATGGAAGAAGAGACCACTAGGGTTCTCAAAAGAAGTGGCAAAAAAGGTAAAGACACAAAGGAGCATTTAGAAGGCATAAGCAGACCCAGAGGGAGGAGGAGGAGGATAGGGAAGCATATCAGGGACAACAGAGAGAGGCAGGAATTGCAGTAAGGAGTGCAAAGGTGCAAAGTTAGGAAAGAATAGCTCAGGCAGTATCAAAAGGGGACATTATATTTTTGGGGTATGTTAGCGAGAGAAGGAAGACAAATGGAGGGTTTGTACAGTTAAAGGGGGGACTGTATGGAGGGGGACCAAGAAAAGGCAGACATCTTAAACAAATACATCAGCTCAGGGTTCAGAATAGAAGGGGAAGAAGTGGAACAGCACAAATGCACCAGTGGCTTTGAAGGGAGGGAAATGGACATTAGTCCCTTTTCTGTGGAGAGAATCCAGAAAGCACTCACTAATCTAGCAATGGGGCCAGATGGGGTGCATCCAAGGGTTCTGAGGGAGCTCAGGGAGGTACTAACTGCACCTCTGACAGACGTATTTAATAGATCACTGGAGACTAGTGTGTTCCTGGAAGACTGAAGAATGACAGATGTATTCCCACTTTACACAAATGGTAGCAAGGAAGAGATGGGCAATTATAGGCCTGTTAGCATGACATCGATGGTGGGGAAGTTAATGGAAACTGTATTAATCTGAAGAATTGTGGAATATCTGGAATCCAATGAATTACCAGACCCAAGCCAGCATAGTTTCACAGGGGGAAAGTTGTGCCAAACAAATTTGATATATTTTTTATTGGGTAACCAAGTAGCAAGGTTTTAATGTAAAACAAGTGCAGAGTAATACACTTGGACCACAGAACCCTGGGGACAAAATACAAATGGGGGAAAATGATACTGGCAATGAACAAGCAAGAAAGATATCTGGGGTACTCATACTGGATGACCTAAAGGTGGCCAATCAGTGTGAGAAGGCAGTCTAGACGGCTAGTGGGATGCTGGAGTGCAGAAGTAGTGGTATTATGAGGAGGAAGCGGTAGGTGGTGTAACCCCTATATAGGTCACTGACAACACCTCACCTGGAGTACTGTGTCCAGTTCTGAAAACTGCATCTCTAGAAAAGAGATAGGCAGAGTGGAGGTGGTCCAGAGGAGGTCTTTAAAAATGGTGCAGGGTCTGTGTCAAAAGCCCTTTGAGGAGAGACTAAAAGCTCAGTATGAGCTGGCCCACCAGTGCAGTGGTTGGATTTCTGCTTGTGTTGCTGGTGACCCAGGTTTGGGAACAGACCCAGGGAACTGGAGGGCTGGCTGGGATAAAAGGATCGAGTGTCCTATGGACTGCTCGACTTCTCTGGGGGGAGGTGGAGTTGAGTGACCGATGTGTGGGGAACCACTAGCGGAGGTTGGGAGTATGTCAGAGGATCAGTGCCTAAAAGTACGAGGGGCAGGGTAGACACAGGACATCATTGCACATCCCCGCCCCTGGGAAAAACAAGAAAATCATGCAGCTGGCCGCCTCTATGAAGCCTGCCTCCAGCTTTGATTAGCCTTTTGGCTGGCTCTTCTCAGATAGTTACCAGGCTGGGTGCCGTGACCCCACCCCTTGGGGGGTAAGCCAGGGGTGTCAGGAGAGCACAGGCAATTGGAGGTGGATGTACAGGGGTCTGTGACTGGGCAGATGTCCAGTGGAGAGGCAGCAAAAATAGAACATTTTAAAAATAATAAAAAAAAGCTCAGTATTCAGTACCCTCTGGAGGAGAGGAGAATGTGAGGATATCATAGAGACCTTTAAATACCTCATGGGGGTTACTAAGGTACAGGAGGTAGACTTTTTTTTAGAGAAAAAGGTGCTTTAGAACAAGGGGTCATGATATGAAACTGGAAGAGGGTAGATTCAGGAGAGAAGTGAGGAAGTACTTCTTCACAGAAAGAGTTGTGGATTCCTGGAACAGACTTTCATTGGAGGCAGTGGGGTTGAAACCAGTGGCAGTTTTAAAAAATGCCTGGGGAAAGCACAAGGCAATCATAGGAAGAAGGAAAGGGATGGAAGATAAAATGCCATAGATCAAGTAGGGTCTACAACAAAAGTGATTGTAATTAAAAATGGTCAGTTTCCATGTTTCCATGTATGACAGGTTATGTGGTTCAAATGGATGCAGTGTCAAATTATTAATCTGCACAATATCCATACTGTAAACGGTGTGGCACACATAATTCATGTACTGTGCTACACAGACACAATAATAAAATGGGCAATAATATATACAATGTGCAAAGGAGAAAAAATAAAGAGGAACACATGTGAAACAATATTCTACTTGTAGAGTGGTGACACTGTGATAGGTACATACCGTATAAAGTTATTGCATTATGATGGTACACAGCTGTATACCAAAACTGAGTTAGCTATATTATGGGATTTTATTTATTTATTTTTTGTGTTTTTTAAATTATACAGACATTGTCTACACGCTAATGACACATTTTTCATTTTCATTTTTAAGGCACTGAAACTAGTCCATTTTCAGGCTTGGCCTGGACATAAAGTAAGCAGTAATATCCAACAGGGTGGGCTTTATTGAGAAATACCAGACTGACCAGGGGCGTAATGAGGCCTGATGCCACAGGCGGAGGGCCTTATAGCCCCTATAAGGTCTGGTATTTCCCAATAAAACCCACCCTGGAGTGTATTATTGCACTTAGAAAATGGGCTCCATATTACATTTTTCTGCACATTTGTGAAAACAAAAACAAAATATAAGAAAATTAATACAGATAAATTAAAAGTCTGTTTTTATGGTAAAGTAGTCCCTCTCTGCTGTTCCATCTCCTATTCTGCCCCACTCCCCAACAGCAGTGGGCTCAAAGCCATTCTGTTGTAGTAAAGCCCCCCAACACACACAAGTTCTTCTCAACTCTTCTGAATCAGGAGTGACAGAAACTGCTGTTACTGCAGCTTAATTTTCTATGTGTGGGACAAGGATTTTAATGGTGGTGATAGAGGATGACTGCAAGACCTGGAAGCACAGGGCATCGTGGTTACCTAGCAACACTCTGGGGAAATACTGTAGTCTGTTCAGCCAACTTCCCTTCCCCTGTAACAGCATTACTTTAATACAGTATATTCTTTTTATGGTGAATCCACTTTGTTTTTCCTCATTTCATTTTCTGTGTGAGCAATTAAAACAGCGAGAACAACATCGAGAAAGTCAGGAATAACATGATGAGAAACAGCCACGAGTATACGAGGGAGTTACTTTAAAAAAGAAGGAACGGACACAAGTATGCTAGGGAGTTCCTGTAAATAAGAAAAAAAATGTTTGTGGTATTCCATTTTATCTATTAAACGGGCTCTTTGGTGCTATGGTGGAGATGGGGATGCACTCAGTAGATGGGGCAAGTGTAACCCGTAATGGAATGTCGACAGCTGCAGACTGAGGGAGGTCAAGTGAGCTGTCTTCAAAAAAAACAGAAGTAAGCCTAAAAAAGTTTTTTTTTTTTTGTCTGTGGCAAGGAGGAAGACAGGCAGCCTGAGAGGTAGTGGCAGCTAAAGTTTGTGGCATATTTGTACAGAGTGCAGGGGGGCTGGTCACTCACTAAAGGAGCAGAATAAATGGCTGCTGTCCAGTTTGAAAATTTGGGTGCCCAAAAATACCCTAAGAAATGGGGCACCCTGAATTGGGCCCTTGTTTTCTAGTGGGCTCTGTAGGAAAATAAATGAATCTCTACTTGGCGTTTCAGCCAATCAGATTAATTTATTTTCCAAGCCTATTTTCTAATTACAAACATAAACATGAAAGAAATAACATTACTAGACAATAACAAACGAATTACAAGAAACAATTACAGTTATCCACACTTATTAAATGTTGTTTAAGATTTGTTTTAAAACTCAACAATGAAGTAGATGAATGAACATTAACATGGAAAGCATTTCAAAACATGGGAGCAGCCACAGAAAAAGACCTAGAACCAGCTTTGGTCTTATATGATATAACTTGTAAGAGTGTTCTATGGGAGTACACATAGCCAAGCAAACTCCTTACAATTTGCATCCTTGATTTTTTTTAACCATTTTATTCATTTTTGGGAAATCACTTACAACAAGGCAATTAATAAAGAAATGTATAGACAGCAGACCTGTGAGCATGATTTGACCTGCATTTTTGAGTGACAAGAAGATGTTAGGCCAGGAGTGGATACAGGACTTAATGTTGACAGTATTCCTATAAATTACTGAGGGAAGGTTTGGAGTGATGTGTCCCCTGAGATGTAGGCCTCCTATTGGAAATTTGTATCCATGAGGGAACTCAGAGTACGTGAGATCATCATTCTGAGAACGAGAGAGCATCCCCACTATCAACGTATGTCCATATTTAATTTTCTGAAGGCAGTATCTTAATTGCAATGGTCACATACTGAATGTAATCCCCTTGTCTGTTGAGCACCTTAACTCTGTTGTCTTAAAGTAAACTTTTGTGTGTTGTTTTGTTTTCTTTCAGTGAAATGTTGTATATTGCACTTCTTAGAATTCTGCGGTATTGTAAAATATCTGTTATTAGCATCGAAATCTCACAGAAATGTCAACTGTTCCTGCATGTAGCTCTGATCACATGATTTTCAGTTCTGCAGTCCACATGGTGTGTAGCCTGGAATTCCGCAGTTAAGGTCAGAAATCTCACGGATATGCCAATTTATTTTTCCATAACTACCTTTGATCACATGTTTTTCAGTTCTGCAGTCACATGGTGTGCCACTGAGACAACTGGAACCTGGGCTGTCCCCGAGCACATGACTCTTTCTCAAATACACAACCCAATGGCAACACAAATATTTACTTCTAACAATCACACAGGCGTGTGGTGTGCATATTTTATAGAACACATACAAACAGAGGTAAGAAAGAAAAAGTGCCTCACTGAGGAAGTAGACCTTGTATATAGTCAGCCTTTACTTTCTCCAGTGCAAATGACAGAAAGTATGGAGGGTAGTGGTGATTATGGTTGTGTGAGTGATGATCCAGTAGTAGACTCTAGTTGGCAGCCACCATGTCCACAAGCAGCAACCAACACTGTTATTGGCAAAGGGTAAGTAATCCCTCTTCCATCAGTCACAAAGTAGCAACTTGTCATGGTCAAGGGTGAGCAAGTGGCAGAAATGGGATCTGTGGGAAAGCAGCAGCATGCAATGAAAACAGATTTACCCACCCCTATGTCTTTGTCACTGTTCCCGTCTGCCCCACCACCCACAAAAATCCAACATGTAGGGGGACATTCATTGGTGTGGGATTTCTTTGTAATTGATGAGTCTGATGACAGTGTTGCGGTGTGCAACATCTGTTGTTCCAAGATTAGCTGTGGCAAACCAAGTTTACACTATGGGACGACTGGCATGCTTAGTCATATGCAATGTAAGCACCCCATTAAGTGGACCCAGCAGAAGAGGTTGACATCCAAGCCCACTTTGTCTACTTCTACTACTGAAAGCAAGGGCCCACAGCCAGTAGATGATGATGTAACATTTGACCCCTTATTGTCTTCTACCCCTATACATGCAGATACAAGTGGAGGTAGTAGTCAAAGTGATCCATCTGTACCCATACAGACGTTTCTGCAGCATGTCCCTTCTACCGCCAAAGTCAACCAAAGCCGCATGACCATACTTGGCAATGCCAAACCACAAACCACAGTCCTGCATACTCAGATGCTTAAGCAGCCAGATATAAAATCAGCATTAAGCAAGCACACAAAATATCATCGTAAACACCCAGTGACAAAAGAGCTCAATATGGCTATGGCCATGACGCAGGCAAAAGATCTTACACAGACACATTCCTTCAAAATCTTCAAATATACCCACCAGTGTTGATCTTGTTATTGTGATAAGAAAGAAGAGAAAGAGGAACTACCATGACCCAGTATTTCAGTAAAGCTGCTGAATCCGGATGCTACTACTGATTCTGAATCTACACCAATACCACAGGTTTGTATTATTGCTTGGACAGTTTATTCTTCTCACATCATGTTATGTAGTACAGTAGTTAAGTCATTTTGTTAATAACTGTAAATATTGTATTCTAAATGTTAGTGAAGTCATCTAAGAGGTTATTCTATAGAAAAATGCATTTTTGGTGTACTGCGGTGTGTTTATGTGCAGACACTGACACCAGGGCCAGGGAGGGGTGGGCGTCAGTACTACAATACTTTGTTTCTGTATGTATAGTACGTCATAAAAGAATCTTTGTAGAAAGATGTGTGTAGCACTTCCACAGTGTTTAAACTGCTGTTAACCACTGCCATATTCAATAATGTTGCTGCTTCCATAAAGTGATTTTTCCTTATTTATATCATAGGTCATGATATGATCATTGATGCTGCTTCTGCCACACTGCTCCCATTTCATGTAATGATTAGACCAACATTCAGTTTCAGACTTTTTGCAGCCCTTGAATGTGTTCTGTGGAACTGGCCATTGTAAGTCTCACCATGGTTTCTCAATAATGTTTTTTTTTTTTTTTTTTTAAATGAAAAACAAGTAATCAGGAAGGCATTGCATTATTATTGTCCTATAATACTGCCATACTACAGGAATGTGTTATTATGGATGGCGAAAGAGGGTGGGAATACACAAGGTCTAGGTTATACTATGATCGTCAGTGTGGTAGGCAGTCATAGTTGGCAGGAATGGCAGGCATTGACAATGATAGTCATGTATCTATGAAACATTTCATGAAGCCTGATAAGATTCAATTTGGCATAATCTTGGACATCAAAATTGCTTTTGTTTCTCTAACTGTCTCACCCTGACTTATTGCCTTTTCAGGCCTGTCACATGCTGCTACTGCTGTTGCTGTCTGGATCATACCTGATGCCACTTTTAACTGTTTCTTCATGATGTGTCCATTACAACTGACCAGCTAAGATATATTGTAAGGAAACCATTCTATTTAATAACTTTGATCTTTTTCTCTCCATGTCAGCTAGTGAAGCAGGTAAGTGTTGCAGTGGTATATCTACTGTCATTCCTCAAGATGTGCAGTATGTTTATTTTTTGGGGAGGGCACACATAAGGTGGAGGTTTTAGGAAGATTTAGGATAGTCGATGGTAGGGTAGGTACAGTTGGCATGCAATGATAGTACCGAATGTAAGAAACTGTTCATAAAGCCTGATAAGTCAAGAGATCACAGTCTTGGCTAGCAAAATTGCCTTTGTTCCTTTAACAATGTAACTGTGACTTATTTCCTTTCCAGGTATGCCACATTCTGCTGCTGCTGCTGTTGATGTCAGGATCATACCTGATGCTGGTGTTGTGTTTCCTCACAACTGACCAGGTAAGATATTTTTTGAAAACCTTTCTATTTCATATCCTTGATCTTTTTCTGTCAATGTTAGCCAGGAATCAGGTAAGAATTGTAGTGGTGGTATTGTCATTCCTGAGGATGTAGAGGGTGTTGTAGGGGTAGCAATTGAGTGGTTGTTTTGGGAGGGGGGCACACACAAGGTGAAGGTTTGAGGAATTTTTAGGATAGTGGATGGGTTATGCAGCCACAGTTGGCAGTCAAAGATATTACTGTATATATGCAAGAAAGTGTTCATAAAGCCTGATAAAAGGTCACAGTCTTGCCTAGCAAAAGTGCCTGTGTGGTGCCCCAGCAAACATGGCAAACTAAGTTTTTCTTAACCACCTTGAGATACAGTCAGTCAATAACCCAAAACCAAGACAAGCATGACTACAGTGTTATGTAAATATAACATTTTATATATTTCATTAAAACCACAATAACAATGTTAAACTTTAAGAACAACGAAATTGCACACAATTTACATTGTTAATAATAACACTGAAAAAACAAGGACAACAACAACACCATAGGTTTCATAGGTAGTTCAGAACAAAGAAGACATATAGTCCGTAGCGCTCACCAATTTTCAGTATCCCCTTGTTTTTATGCTGTTTAAGTATTTATCCAGCCAATGCTTAAGTCATCACAGGTTTTACTGGCCACCACCTCTATGGGAAGACTATTCCAGACTTTCTATATTCTTACTGAGAACCAGTATTTCCTTCTGTTGTTATATCTTTTGCCTGTGATTTGTAGGGGATGTGGCCTTGTGTTATGGCTTTGGTCCCTAGTGTCCAGATCTAGCAGATCCCATGGGTCAGGGTCAGAGAAGGCTTTATACGCCAAACACATATCCCCTCTGAGCCTATGATACTCCTGACTGTACATTCCCAATTTTGTCAGTCTATCCTCATATTCCAGATTTCATGCCCCTCTGATTAGTTTAGTTGTCCTTCTCTGTACTCTTTCCAATGCTCTTATTCAGTTTTTCCACCTGGGGCCCATAGCTGTGCACAGTACTCCATTTGTGGTCTGACGAGGGAGGAGTAGTGGGGTATTGGGACCTCTTTATCCCTGCTCTTTATATGTCATCTAATGCAGTTTAGGACGCTGCTTGCCTTTTTAACCACTTGATTACAAAGTATCTTACTACCAAGGTCGTTAGACATTCTGACTCCCAGGTCTTTTTCATCTGTGACTTCCCTCAGTGTTATTCCATTTACTCTATACTTATGTTTAAGATTTTTGGAACCCAGGTACATCACATTACATTTATCAGCATTAAAAGTACGTTTATGCATTCTTGCCCACTCCTCCAGATCACTCAAGGCCTTTTGTAGTGTATCATTATTGTTGTTGACTGGTAGGCCTAAGTTGGTGTCATCAGCAAATTTGGACACCAAGATCTCCTTGGGTTGCACACAGGATATGTAAATATTAAACAGGGCTGGCCCCAGGACAGAGCCCTGGGGCACCCCACTGGTGACTCTGTAAAAATAGAAGAAATTTAAAACTATTTACAGTACAACTCAGTCACAAGCTTGCGCTGTCTATGTCTGTGGTGGAGTATGCCCAAAAGAATATGCCTGAGAGCACCTCCTGCCTGCCTGAGATGGCAAGACAGCTTTAATAATTGGTTGATCCCACACTCCATTTTTAGAATGTGGTTCTCCAGGGACATTACCTTTTATTTTAGATTTTTATTTCTTTAACAAGGTTCTTTATTTGCACAGCCTGCTGCTCTGGGACATGCTGTCCTGGTGGTGGTGGTGGAGGACTAGGATAGGCCCCACCATGAACAGTCCCAGTACCGGTCAGTTGACCCATGTCTTGTTGCCCTTTCCAGGCATGCTGCTGTGTGGTATATTCTACCTCCTTCTCCTTTGCTGACATTCTTTCTGACTCCTTCTGGATTTTACGTATTCTGTTGCAGCGAAGTAGGGTTTTCAGAGGCATGTCTGCCGCCTGCATCTCCCCCTCCTCTACATGCTGTTCAGCCTGTTCTTCTTGTATGGCTATGCTTGCTGTCACAGGTGCTGCAATACCCAAACAAAGGATGGTGAGGGAAGTGTATACCATTGCCACAGTGACTCCCAGATAGCGAAGACCACCACAGCGACAGGAATCGGGCAAAATCTGCCTGTCACTGGGGTGGTCTGTATGGTGATTGGGACTGTCTCGCTGCATGTTTGTCCCCCCCAGTCCAACTCCTACTTGGAGTTGGAATCCAAGAGACTGGGGGGTGTGGTGGGTGGGTGTTTGGGGGTGCAGCCCCCTGATGGATGCATGGAGGCATCCCTGACACTGCAATGCCGACAGTCAGCACTGTGGCTGTTGCTGTTGGGAATGTCTCCAGGAAGTCCGTCGCTGTGGCATGGGTAAACCCGAGGGAAAGGTTAGGGATAGGGTTCGGGCCAGTGAATGCCCACCCCACAAACAGCAGGTAAGTGGTAACTGTGTCCAGAAGGAACAGCCAGCCCACAGCTGAATTGAACACCCAAACATTGCTGTCACATCTCCCAGATAACAACCACACCTACAGTAAGTGTAAACACTGGGACCTTGCAGTGTCTCGGCCCCAGAATGCCGACCCCCCAACACCAGGTATGTGGTAACTGTGTCAGCCAGCCCACAGCTGAACTGCACACATGAACATTACTGTTACATCTACCAGATAACATATGTCACAACACTGAGGAGTTGCATAGGAGGAGGGTGATGATGCTCAGAGAATTGTCAAGAGTAGATATTTTTAATGGCCTGGAGGTTGAAACCAGCACATTCAAAATAACAGTATATCATGTGACATCAGACGGTGTCTTCTCTGCACTGCTGCTTGCTACCTCACCCTCTCCTGCTGGCACTGTGCTGCTGGACGCAACTTCAGGTTGTTCAGAACTGATAGTAGCACTAACATTAGTTTTTGGATCACCACCTGTTCAAAATGAAAAGAAGAATACAATACTGTAGTTCAGAGCAGTTGTGGCAATTTTAATAACCAACACTTGCTGAGTCACAGTATGAGTTTGGTTTGCTATACTGTCTCATAACTAAGTAGGTATAAACATTTTACTGCGTCATACATTTTACAGTGCCACAACAACTAACATTTGTCAAGACAATCACTTCACTTTACTATAATACTTAATATATTAAGCATGATTAGTACTGTGTTAAGTCCAATACAAATACACTGTAATATATGGATATCCCATACAAAAATTTCCCTATAATACAGTACTTCAGTTCTGATAATACCACCCTTGCTCAAGTGATAATACCATAATTTCTTGGTGATAATACAATTGTTCAGAGCTGATAATACTATTTACTTCAGTTCTGATAATACCACCCTTGCTCAAGTGATAATACCATAATTTCTTGGAGGGGACGGATGATGCTATCTCCGCCAAAAGGGTGTGGTTAACCCTCAAGGCCCTAAAGAAAGACAAATCTCCTGGGCCGGATGGCATTTATCCGAGAGTACTATGGGAATTGGCGGACATACTGGCTGCACCCCTGGCGGAGCTTTTCAGCAGGTCACTTGAGACAGGGAGGGTACCTAGGGATTGGCGAGAGGCACATGTGGTACCAATCCATAAAGGGGGGTCGAGGGAAGTACCAGGTAACTATAGACCCATCAGTTTGACCTCGGTGGTGGGAAAATTAATGGAGAGTATACTAAAGGAACGATTGGGGGTGTACTTGGAGGTGGGAGGTCTGGATAGTCAGCAACATGGGTTTGTGCCAGGTACATCATGTCAAACCAACCTTGTGGAGTTCTATGAATGGGTAACATCAGAACTGGACAGGGGTAAGCCTGTGGATGTATTATTCTTGGACTTCAGCAAGGTGTTTGACTCTGTCCCCACAATGGTCTGGTGGAGAAACTGATGGGGTTAGGAGTAGGCCTTTGATGGTCAGATGGATTGAAAACTGGCTAGCTGGACGCACTCAGAGAGTAGTGGTCTGTGGGGAGCTCTCAGACCCTAGAGAGGTTGGTAGTGAGGTACCGTGAGGGCTCGGTCCTAGGTCCGATCCTGTTTAATGCATACATACGGACATCAGGAGGGTATAGGGTGTGAAATGAGTCTCTTCGTGGATGATTCCAAGATGGGAGCAGTAGTTGAGGGAGAAGAGGGGAGGTTGGCCCTGCAAGGGGATCTGGACACCCTGGAAAGCTGGGCTCACACATGGAAATTAAATTTCAATATCACCAAGTGCAAGGTGTTGCATCTTGGTCGGAGAAACCCTAAACACAGGTACACCCTGGGAGGGGAGGCGCTGGAGGCCTCAATAGGGGAAAAAGACCTAGGGGTCATGGTGGATGCGTGTATGAATAACTCTGAGCAGTGCAGGAGAGTGGCTAGCAAGGCAAACAGGATGTTGGAATGCATCGTAAGGGGGATCACCTCTAGGAGCAAGGAAGTGATTCTGCCACTGTACAATGGATTGGTTAGACCACACCTTGAGTACTGTGTACAGTACTGGAGACCACACTTGAAGAGGGACATACAGCTCCTGGAGAGGGTACAGAGGGGGCAACAAAGATGATACGAGGGCTAGGGATTTGACGATGAGGACAGACTTAGGAGCTCTGCCTGTTTTCATTGGAGGAGAGGAGGCGGGGGACATGATTGAGGTCTTCAAGTACCTCAAGGGAATAAATAGGGTAAATATGGAGGATCTTAGACTAAAGCAGGGAGGTATCACCAGAGGGCATGGTTTGAAGTTGGAAGGTGGAAGGGTGAGGGGGAAGAGGAGGAGGTTTTTCACTGAGAGGGTGGTGGACCTTGGAATGCACTGCCTGGTGAGCTGGTTCAGAGATCCACAGTGGAGAGCTTCAAGAGAGGGTGGGACAGACACAGAAAGTGGATGTATCAGATGATGGCCTGTCCCAAGGGGGTGGGGATGGATGATACGGGTTTCTGGAGCACAAGGGATGGGAGGGTCTCGGCACCCAACTAAGGATCTAAGGTTCGAGCAGACTCGATAGACCGTAAGGCCTAAATCTGCTGGCAAATAGTATGTTAGTATAATACTATTGATCAGAGCTGATAATACTATTGTTGCAGTCTGAACGATAGTGTTATCAACAAAACTCCAAAGCGCAAGCACACAACTGTCTTGTGCCGAATCAGAGCCAGCTTTTACAGTAACCGTTGCCACGTAGAGTAGAAGACAACTTGCTGCTAGCCTAAAAAATTTCCCAAGAGTATTACCTTAAACCACACAGGAATAATTGCACTCCTCTCTTCAGTCCAGTCAAACTCACGCATGCTGAACCATCAGACAGCTCTCAAGCCCGCTTGCATAAACAAGTCGCCATTTTCCCTTTAAAATTATGCAAAAAGCACAGCTACAGCCAATCAGAACACACGCTGTGCACTTTACATGTGTGCAAGCATTGTGGTATCAATAACAATGTCTCGCAACCAGGGGAAAAGAAAGGGCTGCGATACAGACATGACTACTGTAGCAGGCAAATTTAAAAACATCTAAATTCCTCGGATCCATATATTACAAAAAATAAATTGTAGTGGACTGAATATTACGAGGCTAACTAAACATCTCAAGGTTCTGGGGACATGTTGGAACCTCTCGAGCTTCGCTCTTGAGGTTCACATGTCTCCAGAACCTCTCAACACTGTTATAGCCTCATAATACTCTGTCTTCTATCATTTATTCTATTTGTAACATTTTATAACTAACTTCTTACTTACTGCTGCCTGCTGTAAACATTACTCTATTTGTTTATCTAATCATGTGACACGCCTAACCTATGTTACAAGCTTCCAACTCCAACTTGTTTATTATTCAGATTGTTCAATTAATAAATAAAAAAAGAATATATTGCTGTATATGTACGACAATTAAAGCAGCACAGCAAACCATAATCAGGCACAGGCTGGTGCAACAATCATGCAGCACAGTGTGGTGGGAAAGAATATTTAATGACAGTTAATTACAATAATTTAAGTAATATGCTTACCATCAGTAGTGCTGTGATCTGCTGATACAGATCTATTCCTCTTTCTCCTGGTCCCAGATTTGACTCTAGTGATTATGCTGTCTCCCTTGTCTGCTGGGCCCAGCTCCTTAGATGCATCTTTGGATCCCTTGCCCTCGGTCTTCCACCTTCTCTGAGGCTCCTTTAGGGTCACTGCTCCACCCAGGGCCTCCAACAGTTCTGTATCCCTATGTTGTATGTTGTCCCATTTATGTTTTATTTGTTTTATGGTGCGGGACACAGTACCATCACCCTCTCTCTCCAGCATCAATATGATGCCTTCCCAGATTTGGTCCCTGTCCTTTTTAAGGACTTTATCAGGCCCAAATAGCTGATTCACATAGGCTGTTGCCTCTCTGACAACTATTGCTGCCTCTTTCTGGCTGAATGCAGGCGCAGATGTTTTTTTCTTTGGCTCTTCCTCATTCTCCCCAGTGTTAGAGGGACCAGCCTGCTGGTCCTGTTGCTGTCCTCCTACTTGCTGGGTTCTATGTGATATGGCAAATGCCTAAAGGTGATCACCATTATCGCACAGTCAGAGTGCCAAAAACATTTTCGGCACTCTGACACCTCCAGTGCACAGGACAATGGCGCCAGGAGATTTTGTAATGTTTTCTGTGGGAGCCCTGCCCCTGCACCCCCTCAAGGGGCCTTACCCTCTCACCCCTACTTATGATTGTCAACTCCAGGGGGTGCATGTTGGGGGGTGAAAGCATTAAAAATAAAGGTTTGGGCTGGGTTGATAAAATCGAATAAGCACCCAGACCCAAACCTAGTACCTCACCCACCCCAATCACTAGCCAACCCCCAATGCCATGACACAGCTTGGCCATCCACTGCAGTGCCACCCCCTACAGCCCCTCCGTCCCCTCCCAGCCCACGCTCACTGTGCCCGCTCCCCCCATGTGCGCACACATAGCAACATCCTGTCACCCAGTTCGCCCACCCCTCATCCAGTCACCCTACCCTCCCATTGCCATGAGGGCTTGTGCCAGGAAGGAGTTGCCATTACGGACAGTGCCCCTCCCCATACGCCCACCTCATGTGATATCTACTTGCTGCTCCACCTCCACCATCTTGTGCTGAACCTGCTGGGCCCCCTCCAAATTATCTCTCCCAGTGCCAGAGGCAGACACACTGATCTCATCCTTTGTCCTGTTGCTGCTTCCCACCACACCTAAATCTGCAGGCTCAGAGGATGACATTTTTACTAAAGTACCAGAAAATGAAGTACTGTAGCTCTCTCCTCTCTCCTTTCTCTCACTGTCTTTCTAACTGGTGACCTGCTCTGCACTATCTACAACTCACACTGTCCTTGAATCATATAAATAAACCAGAAACAGTGAATTACATTTCCACCTGTATATATGTGGATTTTTTATTACGTAATTCAGTAAAACTAATGAAATTCTGTGAATATGATTGGTACGCTGCATAAAAGATGCAGAATTATTTTTTAACACAAAAAAATAAATGTGTATTAAATAACGTTACTTGTGGTATTTTTGCTAATACTTGAGGAAATGAGTTTTGGCATGTTAAAAATCTCACTATAATAAATAATAAACCCCTTTTTAAAGTGATTCAGTGCATTTTATTTTCTGCAAGTAATGTGTGGACATTCAATCGCATTTTGAATTCTTCCACTTATTTGAACTACTTGTACAGCCGGTACAGTAGGCATTGTTAATTATTGATTAAATGCACATATATGTATTATTCATTTAAATATCTAGTGAAACTGAGAAACTGGTTAATGGTTTATGTGTTCTATTAGTCTCGATTCAGGATGTCTTTCAGGCAAGTGTTTTGAGCTATGTTTCCAATGTGTGTTGCACAGCAAAGTGTTACTGGTGGTACCGTAGTAGCTGCAGGTTGTGGTAAAGGCAGTGTATTTTACAATAACACTTTTTTTAGACAAATGACAAGCAAGGCAGGCATTCAAATAAGTAAATACAAAATCACACATGCCCACACAATGCAAAGCATCATGGGCTGCATATGCAAATCACCACAGAATGTTATGCTTGTTCAACTTTAAGCAAAATTGCATGGTGCCGAAAGGCCACTTAAACAGTTTGCAAAGGGTGCTAACAGATGAACAAATAAGTATTTCAGTGTGATTCTTACTGTCCCTAAAGAAAGGGAAAATGACGTTAACTTTTGTAGCCTACAAGGAAAAGAAGGATTGTTTTTAAAGGACAAGCCCCATTGTTCTAGGACTGGAGCCTGGAAGGATTGTTAGATAACAGGTGAGGAAGAGAGGGGAGCTGTGGAAGAAAAGGGGAGGGGGTCAGAGTGAGGTCAGGAGGGAGGGCTAGGATAGAAAACGGGTCTTGGCTAGGGAGAAGTATGACATCAGAAAGGGGGTGGGGCTAAGGAATACAAGGGAATAAGGGATTGGGGAAATGGAAAACAGAGAGAGGAGAGGGTGAGCAAAGGGGTGGAGTAAAAGGGGGGATATAAGGGGCTGTACAGAGGAGCTCCCCCTCACTTTTGCTAAGCAAAACTTAATTTTATTAAGTACATCAGTCGGAGAGTTCCTGAGGTTTGGCTTGATTTGTTTGGTAGATAAGCTAGTTTGCCTGGTTAAAAAAAAAAGTCAGCAATACATAGTCTGTTTAGTGAGTATTTGATATGTTTGTTCTGTAAAAAGTATATATTTTAAAAGGGATCGCTAGGTTGTTGGTAATCTGGGTTTTAAAGTTATAAAGTTGTGTGAACTGTAGCAAGGAGGTTTGTGGGAGGGAAAGCTCATAGGTTTTAACTTGGCAAGATTGTTTTTTCTTGTGTGGTAGAGGTGCCGGTGGAAAAGCTGCACTGATGACAGGCTGAAGTGCTGTATTTGCATAAGCACTGTGGGGGAATTATGAAAAGTGCCTCATGATGGGAATACGCAGTCAGCGCGAGAAACCGGTTGATGGGCTGGGATCTGTAGAGAT
Source organism: Neoceratodus forsteri (assembly GCA_016271365.2). NCBI lineage: Eukaryota > Metazoa > Chordata > Ceratodontiformes > Ceratodontidae > Neoceratodus > Neoceratodus forsteri. Next base: position 69,438,880 of record CM028133.1, read on the forward strand.
ACAGGGAAGCGCAGGAGTGCACATGGTTTTTGGCTTGGTGTCTGGAGAGATTTCCAGTGATGTGAGGGGCTTTTTGGTAGGGAGAAGGAGCGCAGGTATGAAGGCGGATAAGGGTGGAATCACCGCCGCTTGACCAGAATGTTGGCGCAGTTGCCCACCTCCACTCCCCAAGATGAGAGGCCCACATGGCCAGCAGTAGTGGTGGATGGTTTCAGGGGGCCATGCAATTGTCGCGCCTTCTCCCCAAGAAAGTCAGAAGGACAGGTGGCCATGTGGCGGTCTCAGGAGGGGTAGTTCTTGTGAGCTAGCAGACAACAGGGCATCCGCTGTATTTTCTCTGTTGGGAGCAGGCGGACCAATAGTTTGGGAGCTAGTGAACAACAGGGCGTCTGCCATTTTTGTTTGTGTGGAGCAGGCAGACCACATGATGGCTGCCATTTGGAAGCAGTTGACTACGTGGTGGGTGGACTGCAGGGCAGCCACCATTTTGAAGCAGGTGACCATGTGGCCTGCATGGTGGCCACCATTTTATGATAGAACAGTGGGACGTGCCCATTAAAACAATCCTTCTGGTTAGCCTCTTGACCATTTTTGTCCTTTTTTCTGTGTGCTGGAGACTAACATTTTTACATTTGCCTCTTCAGAATGGAGGGGCAGCCTTGAGCATGGGACTGGTTAGTTGAGCATTAACACATGAGGGCACAATAAATTGTTCATTATTTCCAAAAACTATGTTTTCACTGATTTCTCTAAATGTTTTATTTCTTCCAACAAGTAATTTTGGCTAGCTTCTAACTTTTCTGGGCTATGAGAATGAAGGGTTCCTCTGAGAAATAAGCTGTTTTCTTTGTTTTATCATCACCCTCTTTCGGGTTTTCCTTCCCATTATTTGGCTTGCCTTCTTTTGGTACGCCCATAATGAAGCAATAAAATATATAAAAAAAAATGTAGATTTCGAGGAAGACATTCAAGAGTGGAATGGGTGGGGGAAGGGCTGAGTGAAATGGGGAAGGGCCGTTTTAGGAGGGGGGGGTTGTAAGAAGGCATGGACCCCTAGGGCAAGCTGAAGGAATCATGCTTCTCACCTGTGATTTTGTGTTTATATTGTAGAATTCTGCCTGTTTAGCAGCACTATGGACACCAGAGGGTCATGTGCAATGAAGGCAGATGCCATGAAGTTGATTATGGACCTGGTGCACAGGGCTCACTGGATGTTAGATATGGTGGATGACTCAGAGCCAGACAACAGGAAGCCAGCAGGGAAAGTGAAAAAGAGCAAGGACAGGGCTGGTTCTCGGGGGTGGGGCAGAGGACAACTGAAGAGGTGCCCCAAGGTGTCCCAGGCCCAACTTACCAAGGCCAGAGCCAGAGCTGGTGCCTAGCCCAGTTCCTTTTCTGATCCCAATGCCAGTTCCGGTACCACCAGGATCTAGTCCGATGCCAGGCCCAGAGCCTATACCAGTAATGTTACCACATCCACTGCCAGTGCTGATCCCAGTACCGGTGCCACAGCCAGGCCCACAACCAGGTCCACCATCAGGACTGAGACCGATGCCTGAGCCAGTTCCAGTACCAATGCCTTCCCCACAGCTGCCAAGGCCATGGTTGGGGGGGAAATTGCAGTGCCAAGCCCAGAACCACTACCACAACCAGGACCAGCAGGTGTCCCCAAAGCCAATAAAGGTTTGAGTGAACTAACCATTGAAAGTAGCATGAACGAATACATGGAACAATTGTTTGTGGGTATGGGGGTAATGGAATAGAGAAATTACAGAAAATCTTGGTAGAGCTAGAAAAAGCAAAAGGTAATGGAAAGTTGGTGGAACCCAAGGACGCAGAAAAAGGGGCACCAACAGGGGAAGGCACAGGCTTTGAAGGAGTCAGGATAGGAGATTGCGTACCCCTAGCCACTAAGGAGAAGATCTGTAAGGGCGAGTTCATGGACATATTTACCTTAGTGGACAAGAAAATAGCAGAGCAATATGAAAAGAACGATGGATTTGGGAAGCAAAAATTGGCAGCAGGAGTGGTCTTAGTAAACAATATCTGACCAGAGCCAATAGGGCTGCAGGAGTGGAATCTGGTTTAAAAATACTGAAAATTATTTTTTTTTAAATATGTTTACACCTAATTTTCAACACAGCCTTGTGATGAACCTGCCTCATAAAGAGGGGCAGAGAAAATAATGATGCCTGGCAGGGAGCAGGAGAAATGTTAGTTGCAGAAAGGCTCATTTACCAAAGTGCATAACCTTACACTTCTTTGCATTGAACCCCAGCTGCCACCTCTCTGACCACTCCCCTAGCTTGCTTAGGTCCCCCTGTCACTGCTTCCATCCATCCTCTCCATTTACCACTGCTCCAATTTTGGTGTCATCAGCGAACAGACTTATCTTGCTCACCACCCCATGTGCAATGTCTAATATGAAGAGTCCGAACAATACTGGCCCCAACGCAGAGCCCTGTGGTACCCCACTCATCACCGGCCTTGGAGTTGAGAGCTCCCCTCTCACCACCACCCTTTGCAGCCTCCCACTCAGCCAGCTTGTAATCCAGTTCATCATTTTTGCCCCTACCCCTACACTAGTTAGCTTCCCTCAAGCCACCCATGAGGCCCAGAATCGAAGGCCTTACTGAAGTCCCAGTAAGGAACATCCACTGCATGACCCTTATCCAGCTCACCTGTCACCCAGTCATAATATTGTATCAGGTTGGTTTGACAAGACTTCCCTGAAACAAACCCATGCTGCCTCACATCCTGGAGGCCATTGTCCTCCAGGTGCAACACCAGTCTTTCCTTTAGAATTGTCTCCATGAGTTTGCACACTATGGAGGTGAGACTTACAGGGCGATAATTACCCAGTTCATCCCTTAGTCCATTCTTGTGTAATGGTACTACATGTGCCATCCTCCAGTCCAGTGGCACACATCCCAACTCCAGTGATATGCTGTACAGATCCGTCAGTGGCTCCGCCAACACCTCCACCATCTCCCTCAGCACTCTGAGGTGGATACCATCCGGCCCTGGTGCCTTGTCTACCTTCAATGCCCTCAGTCCCTCTAGGACTCTTCTTGCCTCAATTCTTCCATCTGTTGCCTCCTCTCCCCCTGTCCCCACCCTACTAGACCATGATGGTAGCGGTCCCCCCTTTTCTTCCATGAACACTGAGCAAAAGTATTCATTCAGTGCTTCTGCCTGGTCCTCACTCTTTTCTGTTCATTCCCCACCCCTTTTTATCCTCACTGTTGTTTCCTTGCACTTCCTTTTCTTCCTGATGTATCTGAAAAAGTCTTTCTCCCCCCCCTGTTAATTCTCTGCACTAATCTCAGCTCCCTCTGGGTCTTGGCTTCTCTCACTTTTCTGGTCATCTCCCTGGACTGTCTTGCATACTTCTCCCTGTCCACTTCCTTCCCTGTCCTTCTATACCTCTGGTGTGCCTCTTGTTTTGCTCTCACCACCTCCACTACCTTGCTGTTCAACCAGCATGGTTTTCTTGCTCTGCTCCTCTTGCTCTGTGTCTTGGTGCAGGATTCTGTTGCCTCTGTAATCCCCCTTTTAATAATATCCCATTTCTGTTCTGCAACCATCTCCTGCCTTATGCCCTCTAGTTTCCCTTTCAGTACTTCCTGCATCCTCCCAAAGTCTGACCCCATGAAGTTTACTACCGGAGTAACTGATTTATCTGGCTCCCCACACATAGTGATATTAAACCACACCGTTTGGTGATCGCTGTCGGCTAGTGGGTCCTCCACCTTTATTACCCTTACTGCCTCCCCATTTGACAACACCAGATCTAAAGTGTTCTTTAGCCTAGTAGGCACACTGACCAACTGTGTCAGGAGACCATCCTGGATTGCATCCAGGAGCACTTGTTCCCTAGCACTGGAGGTGACTGGAATGCTCCAGTCAACCCCCAGCAAGTTGAAATCCCCCACGATGGCCACCTTTCCTTTTCTACATACCATTCTGACTGGTCCTGCTAATTCCCTGTCAAGCTCCTCAGACTGAAATGGTGGCCTGTATACCACCCAAACTTCAGTTTTCTACCCCTTGAGCCTAGGAGCTACAGCCAGATTGTCTCTGTTCTCCTTTCTTCCCCCTCATCCCTTGTGCATTTGATCCCATCCCTCACATCAACTGCCACCCCACCACCCCTCCCTTCCTTATGGTTCTTCCTGTATACTTTGTATCCTGGGATTGCCAGATCCCAGTCCTGGTGCTCAGTTGCCACATTTCTGTGACAGCTGCACACTGCTAAGAGTGCCTGTAGCTCAGCAGCTTTGTTGCCTAAGCTTCTTGCATTCAGCGAGACCACCCTCCATCCTGCCCCCTTCCCTTCATTGGCCTCCATTTCGTTCCTTTTACTCCTTTCTTTTTGGGCCACCTCGAGTCCTTCTCTGCTAGCCTGGGGGGTGGGCACCACTCTATGAGATCCCTGCCTACCTTCTGTCCACTTGCCACGCCCCATCTAGTTTAAATCCACCTTTGTCACAATATACCTCCCCAGTCTTTGCTTTAATACCTCCTTCCCCTTCCCACTCAGGTGCAGCCTATCCCTTGCAAACAGATTGTTATTATCCCAGGTACTGCCCCAGCCACCCACAACCCCATATCCCTTAGTTTGACACCATTCTACCAACCATGTGTTCAACACCCTAATCCTCTCCTTTCTCACTGTGCTTGTGCAGGGTACTGGGAGCACTTCAGAGAATGCCACAGACTCCCCGGTCTCCTCTCACAACTTTCCCACTTCCTCAGTCCTCTCCTTTGTTACCTCCACCGTTTCCCCCGCTAGGTCATTTGTCCCCACATGTACCACAATGTGTGGTTTCCTCCTACCCCTCCTTATGCACCTTAGGATTGCCTGTCCTGCCTTGTCTGCCTTTAATCCTGGTATGGACTCCACCCATATCTGACTGTGCCACTCCCCCTTGTTGCCCCATCTGATCCTCTTGAGTATGATTCCCTCAACACTAGTACACCTCCCTCCTCTTTCCTTGTGCCCTTTGCCACCCCCCCACCCAGGTTCTCATTTCTGGGACCACTCAAGATGGTGCTATTACAGTGTGTCCAAGTGTCTTCCCCCTGCTCTTCTCAATTGAGACTCCTCCCCCTCCTCCTGTTTGACTGCCAACCTTCCGTTCCCTCCTCACCTCTCCAAGTATTATCCCTCCACCTGCCATGCCATACTCCATCTTTCCATTAGTAATGCCCCTCTCTTCCTTCTCTTTGTGAGTACTATTACTTGTGCAATCTCCTCCTGCGTCCTCTTTCCCATGTGTTGCTAGTACAGCAAACATGTTCCCTCCTCCCTTTGTCTTATTGTGTGTTTCCTCCTCCCTCCTGCCTACTGCTGCTCCTCTTTTTCTACATCCTACTACAGTCCACCCTTCATCAACTGGCTTCCTATCTACTGTACCTCCTCCCCCTGACCTCTCTCTTGCCCCACTGTTCCTTCTCTGTGGTGCCCCCACAATACTCTCAGATGTCAGCCCTCCTACTGATGCAATCCTCCCCTCCTCCCTCAACCTCCCCAGCTCCCTGCCAAACCACTGAACCTCTTCCTCAAGCCTCCTTAGCCTGTGGCATATTGAACACCCTCCCAGCCTCCACAGTATGTTCATCTGAATTGCTGCCCCACAACCATTGCACCCTACAATCCTTCTCATGGTCCACACTGCCTATACAGACTCTCCACACCACTATCCCTACAGCAAGTAGAATTAACTAATCCTAGCCCTGCCTCTAACAGAAATTGTTATCCTAAATGCCCTTGCATGCAGCATAAGACAGTCAACTATAGTACTAACTGGAAACCACAATCCTACTCATAAGGACTATAGATCTACTCACACGTTTTGTATATTTATATGTCCTTAAGACTTAGCTCATATGGCTGTTCCTTGTTGCCTCCTTCCTGGCCTGTTCTGAGGGCTCAGATCAGTTTGCAGCTCCGAAAGCTCCTCCCTCACAGCCTTCAAACCCAACCCCCAGTGGTATTTTAGTATTTAAGAAAGGCTGGTGGAAAGGGTGGGAGGCAGGGCTTCATAGTGAAATTCTACTTTAAGTTAAATTAAAAAGAAAATAAAAATCTGGCCTGGTGGTGCTGAGGGTTGAGGCGCTGGATGCCACACCTCGCACCACCCCGGCGACCCGGGTTTGGGAACGAGCATGGATTGCCGGGGGTTGGCCGGGTCGGAGAAGGATAGAGTGCCTGACGGCAGCTCTCCTTCTTTGGGGGGGTTAACTGCAGGCTTCCGCTGCAATGCCGTCACCTGGGGGAGCTCGGGTAGATGGCGTGGTAGGTGGAGAAGCAGCAAGTGGATTGGGTGGATGTTGGCAGAGGGGCAGAGCAGGAGATATGTCTCAGCATGCCTCCTAGCTCATAGCCCCTCACTGTACACCAACGTCAGGGGGAAGAAACTGGAAAAAACACCTTGGTCCCTCCTAGGCAATAACACCTCCCTAGGACATCTCTGGGCTCATCAAGGCAGACTCCGCTGTGCCAGATCTATGCACACACATAGTATGCTGGTTTGGAGAGAGGGTAAACACGGGGATTCCCCTCTCCACTCCTACCTGGGGGTGTATATCGTGGGTCTTCAGGGGAGTGTGTGTGGACGAGGCACTCTAGGAGCAGACCATGGTGGGGATTGGAGGGTCCACAGTGGATGTCTGAGACAGTGGAGGGAGGAGGCAGATTAGGAACATAAACACAGGGTTAAAGAAAAAGGAAAGAAAACAATATCAAAACTTACAAAAATCCTTTATACATTAACTCCCTCAACAGCAAGTAGAATTAACTAATCCCTCTCTCCTGTAGTTTAAAAAACAATAGCAAAACTTACAGAAATAGTCTCCACAGCCAGCAAGCAGACTTAACCAATCCTTCTCTCTCCTGCAACTGATGGCTTAGTCAGAATTTAAAGGCTTTGTAGGTGGGCAAGTCTGGGCATGTTCTGTGCACTCACTCCAACCACAGAAGCCTTTTAGCTAAATTCTACTTTAAGCTAAATTAAAAAAGAAAATAAAAAAAATATCAAAACTTACAAAAATCCTCTATACATTAACTCCCTCAACAGCAAGTAGAATTAACTAATCCTTCTCTCCTGTAGTTCAAAAAACAATAGCAAAACTTACAGAAATATTCTCCACAGCCAGCAAGCAGACTTAACCAATCCTTCTCTCTCCTGCAGCTGATGGCTTAGTCAGAATTTAAAGGCTTTGTGGATGGGCAAGTCTGGGCATGCCCTGTGCACTGACTCCAGCCACAGAAGCCTGTAAGCTAAATTCTACTTTAAGCTAAATTAAAAAGAAAATAAAGTATAGGAAGTGTAGGAGCGCAGTGTGCACTGTAGTTAAAGAAAGGACTTTGAATTATATTTTTGTGGTCCTTGTGCTTTCTGCATATGTGGGTGCTCCTCATCCTTTTGCTTGTCCCTGTGGAACAGCAGGCTGAGACTGGACAAGAGCTCAGTCTTCCCATTCTCAGAGGTATTGACAGGATTGAACATAGGTTCATAGGTTGATTCTGAGTCTTTAAGGTCACTGGACCCATTAACAACTTGTCACTTATCAGTGGCAGTACCTCCATGTGTCATCTCTCATATATCTATCGAGTGCACCTTTAAAACAGATCAGTGAGTCACTGTTCCCTACCCAATGAGTTAAGCTGTTCCAGCATGATATCACTCTCTGATGAAACCATTTAGATCTTTGGACAGTAATGGGTATATCCCCCCATATCTGCAGATTTGGTGCTCTTATTCCTTTTCTCATTAATCTCCTACTTATTCCTATACTTTTGCACATCAAGTAATCTTTCATTGCCCTGTAAACAAGGCAGAGATCCCCCTTACATGTTTGTAATCCAAGGAATACAAATTCAAAATCTTTAATCTATCACTGTATGGCCTATCTTTTTGTCCAATTATTTTTTTCATTGCTCTACATTGTACACCCTCCATTAGTTTCTGTCCTCTAATACTCTGAGGAGCACAAAATGCAGAGTTGTATTCCAGGTGTGGTCTCACAAGAGAAGTGAACAACAGAACCATTACTTCCTGTGATTTACTTCTAATATTTTTTAATATAGTAGCCAGTATCCTGTCACTTTTTTGGACACATTTCCTGTTCAGACTTCATATCATTTGTAATGATTACTCCTAGATCTTTCTCTTCCCATTTCCTGAATCCTTTTAACATTTAAGATGTACTGGTATTTATGGTTATCTTTCCCTAAGTACATCACCTTACACTTCTCATTGAAACTCAACTTATTTTCACTTGCCCATTCTTGTATTCTATATAGATCCTCCTGAAGGTTTTTAGCACAGCTTATAATAGCACCAATTTTGCTATCATCCGCATACTTGGCAATCCAAGAATGACATGTTGTCTGCATAGATGAAATAAATATACCAAACAAGGTCAGTTCCAAGATGGAATCCTGGGGCACTCCTCTCATCACCTGTCCCCAGTCTGAATAGTGCCCCATAACCCCAACTTTCTGTTGTCTTCCATCCAACCATGAATCTATCCATTGGACCAGATTTGTGTTTATTCCTAATTCTACAAGTTTATCAATCAAAAGACTATGGGACACTTTGTCAAATGCCTTGGCATAATCCAAGCAAATGACATTCACTGATAGCCCCTTGTCCAGTGCAGCACTAACTGATTCATAACAAACTCTAGTCAGAGTCAATATGGCAGCAAATTGATCTGAGTAAATACCGTTTTGTTGTTAAAGGTTCTATTTACAATTTGTCATATTACATGTAAAATGGCATACAGCATCATATATAAAAGAGACATTAGCAGTCTGATACTAATGTGACACATCCTCAGGATACAAGGAGGCTCATAAAGTTACAACTGGCGGCAATAACGGTAATGAAAAGTATAACATCAGACCTGGTATTAACTACCCACAAGGCATATTTTCAACAGTTGGTTAGTAGATGTAAGTATTAAAAAAACATTTACATATAAACCACAATAACAGTAAATATAAATTTGCATCAAAGTCCATTTTGAACATGTTTGGGTGAGGCACTGAGGATATAAAATGTTTAGGTGTTCATCCATATATATTCCTTTTCTTGGGAGACATTTTTCTCTTGCACTGTGGATCCAATGAACTCTATGATACAAAATACAAATGTCAGGCATGTATTTCTAAAAACAATAAAAAGCAGGACATTATTATAGCAGATGCTCATTTAGTCATAATCATACAGTCGTAGCTGTTGAAAAGTGTCTCAGTACTGAGGTATACCTAGAAGTTTCTTAGTACTGAGGTATACCTAGGTATACTGAGGCAGAATGAGGCAGAATCACATTACAGTCAATGCAAATTGCAACTTGAGTGCCTCAGTGGTACCTCAGTGGTACCTTGAGGTAGGCAACTTGTATATGACTACCACTATAATACAATAAAAAAACACACTTCTGTTGCAAAGTATGTCTGCCATCTTTATATACAGGAAATAAAGATTGTCTATTCACACCTGGGCTATAGTGAGCCCCCAGGTATAGATCCATTATGGCTCAGCATCTGATATAATAATGACCTACTTTTTATTTAATGTTTTAGAATAGATTCATGATATTTGGAGTAATTGCACTGCAGAGTTCATTGGTTCCACACTTCTAAAGAAAATGTCTGTCATGAGAAGTGGTATATAAATGAATATCTGTCAATTTTATATCCTCATTGCTTCGCACCAACATCCACAAAATAGATTTCTATACAGTTTATATTTCCTGATATTGTAGTTTATATGTAAAGCTTTTTTGATAATTACACACTAACCAACTGTGAAAATATGCATTTTGGGTAGTTTAAACCAGGTTTGATAAACTTTTCATTACCTTAATTGCCAGTTGTAATTTTATAAGTGCCTCCTCGTATCCTGAGGATGCACCATATTCATTGTTTTAAATTTTTTATTTGTACACATCACTGGTGGTGGATAATATAATTACCGGTTACAATAGTATTACAAACATAGCATAAGGAAAAAACAGTGATGTCTGAATGGTGTACCACAGACAGAGATGGGAATTAAACAGTGCTGTGCAATAAGTGCTACCCAGGTTGCTGTCCGTAGTACTAGAAAAAAGACAAGGGCTTGGAAATCAAAAATGGTGGATGAGCTGCTCCCAATGCAGAGAGGACTGTGACATGGAGCTGCTTGGCCACAATGGTGGCGGAGATTAGGGTTCTAATCCTGGCATTCAGAATTTTGTTTTTCTTCCAACTCCAACTCAGAGTTCATTATTTTAGTTAAGAGGGTGTGTGGGGGCACTAAAATAAGTGTTTGGACTGGTAGTAGTTGTCAGTGTGCTTTCTGAGTGCTACCAGTAGCATTGCCTTTACTTGTGGCATTTGTTCCTGCCACTGTTCTGCATAGTGGTGTATAGAAGGTGCTGTTATTCACAGTGCTCTTCATACATGTGATATTCAGACCTAGTGACAGATAATATAAGGGCATTTCTGCATTAAGTTACTAACTCTTTTAAAACTCTGCTTCTGGAGTGAAATATTAGTTATTTTTGCCACAATCTGGCATTACATTGCTCCCTGATACTCATTGCACTGCTGCACTTTTGTTGCTTTTAGTATTCATCCTATGAATTCCCATATGCTTTTCTATTTAGTGGGTTAAAGTTTTACTGCTGATTATGGAATAACGCTGCTTTTTATTTGATGTACAAGTGGCAAGTACACAAATGTGCAAAAGTACAATGAATAACAGGGAGCAATGCTATACTACATTAATGCAGAAAACAACTAACGTTTCTTTCTAAAACATCACTGTACATGGACTCCCATTGTCTGCTTACTTTTTTTCATTGACTGTTGGACTGGGGGCTTGACAGTTAGTGTTAGAATGGAGGGTTGGCAGCACTGGGGTTTGGCTGTCATTGCTTGCTTACTTTTTTCATTTACTGTGTGACTCTAAGTTTAGGTACTTGGTGTCAGAACTGTGGAAGTCTGGTGGCAACAGTGTTGAGCAGCAAGTGACTAGTTGCTTTCATTTTAGTTTACCACCCTACCCCATAATTGGGCACCCAGTGTTGAGGGCAGGGAGTGGCACTGCAGTTTGATTCCTGGTGACTGCCTAGCTGCCTGAATCAATAGTCACCCAGCCAACCATGCCCACTAAACCAGAACTGCATTGTCACTGCTTGCAAGCTGCAGCACAGAAGCCCCCAACTCATTAGTATAGCTAACCTTAAAAGAGCTGTACTATGCTGTGCTTTTTTCATAAAATAGTAGAGCACAGTCTGGTTGGTAATGAGAGAGTGCAGCACCAGCTAGCCACCATGCCCAGCCAGTAGCTGCAGCACAGAGTCTCACCCTCAAGTAAAAGTCCTGCTAGCAGCAAAAACAGCCAAAAAAGAAACTGCCTGCAGAACCAGAGTGACAGGGTTCTGACTGCTTGTGCCTTTTCTTTTTTTTTTTGAAATTAGAACTTTATTGGTTTTACATAAAAACAACATCAGAAACAGCATACCAGCTCTATAGCTATACAAAACATACTAAGAGCTAATTACATGAGATAGTAGAAACAGAAGTCAAAATCCCCGATCTACCTTCCCCTGCTCACCCCCCCTCCCCAAGAAGGTGCCACTGCCGCCCCAAGGACAACCTGGGGAAAACATAGATATGCCATGTGGTATACCTATTGGAAAGTTTAAGCAATCAACTTAATCCATTCAAACAAGGGCATCACAAAATAGGTTCATCAGGGTATCAGAAATTAGTGAAGATACAACAACATGCTTACCCCACTTCCTCTGAAAAGCTGACATAGCATATCTGGCTGGCTATAAACCTTTCCATCTTAAAGCACCTGGTAATTTCTTCCAACCATTCATCATAGGTGAGGGTTGTTTGGTCTAGCCAGTGCCTAAGTACTAGCCTTTTGACTGCCATCGAGATCATGGCCATATGGAATTTCTTCTCTCTACAATTAGTGTTCGTGTATGAACCTAAAATACAAACTTCCATTGAGAATAGATCCGTCAGGCCTAAAATCGGGTCTAGATTATTGAGAATTGAGTGCCATAATGGGGCAACTTTAACACAAGACCAGAATATGTGAGGTAGGCTCCCTACCTCCATGCTACATCTGGTACACTTATCAGATTTAGATGCATCGAATCTTACCCTTTTCTGTGGTGTACAGTACATATTGTTTAAAATGTAAAATTGGACAAGTCTATTCCTATCTAACGTAATAAATTGGTATATATTCTTCCAAATTTGGGTCCAGGGCAGAGAGAGGTCTGAAGTAAGGGGGGCCCATATTCTGGAGCCCGTTAGAGGCTCAGGAAACTTTGTAGTTAACAGATAGTTATATATCTTAGCTACGCTGTGGTAGTTACTAACACAAGCTTTAAGTTGTTCCAAGAAAGGTTTAACTTGAGAGGGTGATTTTACCAGCCCAAAATTCTTACCAATCAAGTGCCTTAATTGATAAATCTTAAAGATATTTTAGGAGAGGCAGTTCCCATTTTACCAATATATCCTCAGAGGAGTCAAGAGAGTTTTGTGAGGTAGCTTCCACCAAGCAATCCTGCATTTGTGGAATCCAGGCTCGTGGAATCATGTGTCCCCCTATCCTAATATTCGGGTTAAGAGAAATTGGTTGGGCTGAATCTTTGGTGAATGGAATTTTAAGGCAGTTCCCATATTGGCTTAAACTTTAACAACACCCTATCACTGAGTCCGGAGAGTTTCCGCAGGAAGAGGAGTTGTAATAGAAAATGTGGTGGGGTAAGATATTATGTTCCTTCATCAGATTAAGCTCCAGCTCCAGCCATGTGGGTATATAACCTTCATTCAGAAGTTTAATCCATTTACCTAATTTAGCTAGGTGGCTGGCCCAATAGTAAAATTCAAAGTTAGGCAGACGTAAGCCACCCTTATCCTTAGGTAAACATAGCTTCATAAAGGCCCGTCTAGGTTTCTTGGCGCCCCAAATAAATCTACTTATTATTGAGTGGATTCTTTGAAAAAAGAATTTAGGAAGCCAGACATTAAGAAGATTCAGGGGATAGAAAATGCATGGCAATATATTCATTTTAATAATATTAATGCACCCTCCTATAGCGAGGGGAAGGTTGTCCCACCTGGTAAGATCTTTTTGGATTCTATCCAGTAAGTCTTCCAGATTGAGCTTCTTAACCATCTTTTCCTCTCTAGCTAAATAGATGCCCAAGTATTTGAGATGGTTCGAGGCCCATTTCATCCCAAAGTGGGAAACATCATCCTGAAGTTGGAATGAATTAAGTGGGAATATCACAGATCTTGATAGGTTCAGCCTGTAATTAGCTGCTCTACCAAAAGACCCGATTATCTTCAAAACTTCCATTAAGGAAGTTACGGGATTAACCAAGTGCAAAAGGATGTCATCTGCAAAGGCTGACAAAGTCAAAACTCATTGAGCAACAACACAGCCTGAAATCCTAGGTGAAGTTTTAATTTGGAGTAAAAGGGGTTCTAAATATAGATTGAAGAGGTATGGGGACAATGGGCATCCCTGACGAGTACTGGAATGTAATAAAAAACGAGTCGAGAACACCCCATTGCAGTAGACCTTCGCTGAGGGAGATCTATAGACTGCCTTTATCCAATCAATAAATCTGTCTGGGAAACCCATTTTACTTAGAGTAGCCCACAGGAACTCCCAACTAACCTGGTCGAAGGCCTTCTCTGCATCTAAGGCAACTAGGGCCATTGGCAGTTGGGACTCCTGGGCCGCTCGAAAAATGTGATCCAACTTACGGATATGATCTGTAGCTGATCTCCCCTGAACAAAGCCCACTTGCTTATCACTTAATAAAACCTGCCAAACCTGTTTAATCCTTAAAGAGAGAATTTTGGTTAGTATTTTGATATCATAATTAAGTAATAAAATAGGTCTATAACTGGCTGGGTCTAAATTGGGTTTATCCATTTTAGGAATTAGGATAATGGTAGCTTCCAACAGAGTAGGGTCCAATGAATTAGAGGAGAGAAGAGGATATAGTTGAACAACCTAAGAAGGGCTGGAGCAATCTCCTTACAAAATGATTTATAAAAATTGGGGGAAAGGCCCTCAGGCCCGGGAGCTTTATCCATAGGTAATTGTTGAATGACCATCTCCACCTCATTCAGACTGATAGGAGAGGAAAGTAGATCTTGTTGGGACGGGTGTAATTTGGGGAGAGGTAACCTTCTAGGAAGGCTACGATATCTGCCTCAGATGCAGATGAAGCCTTGCAACAATATAACTCTTTGTAAAAGTCTTCGAAAACCTTCGCTATCTCCCTAGGTGTGGTTTTAATTGACCCATCACCAGCCTTAAGGGCAGGAATTAACCTGGAGTTTTCCACCTCTCTTAACCTGAGAATCAATAACCTCCCAGGCTTCTCTCCCTGATCAAGGTAGCGTGCTTTAGTTTTCAGAATAGCATACTCCGCTTTATCTCTAATCAGATCTTCATAGTCATTCCTGAGTTTGCATAACTTTTTTAAATCCACCTGAGAGTTAGAGGAGGAGAGATTCCTTTCCACTTGTTTAATCTTGTTAGCCAGAAAATTAATTTTCTCCTCCCTCCTCCTCTTCCTCTGAGTGGCTATTTTAATGAATTCACCTCTAAGGAAGCATTTGAATGCACACCAAACTAAGTCCTCCCTGGAAACTGAGCTCTGATTAATTTCAAAAAAATTGGAGATCTTATCTCTAAGATGAGTGATAATATTTTCATCCTTTAGAAGTTGAGTATTAAGCTTCCAAGAAGTATCTCTGTCTGGGGGTTAGTAGAAAATCTTATCCATACCATGGCTTGGGCGAGATGACAATTGGCTCAATACCAGTCAGGAGATATTGACCAAAAGTGTAGTGCTCACCAGAGTAATCTAATCTGGACCATGATTTATGTATAGAAGAATAATATGTGTAGCTACGATTAGAGGGTTCAAAATTCTCCAAGGGTCACTCAAACCCAGTAAGTTACAGAAATCTTGGAGGGCCAATTGGTCAGATGTAGGGACCTAATAGTCTTGGAGGTCCTGTCTAGTACCTGAGAGGGAGATATTCCAATCCCACCCAGGATGAATACAGCGGAAGAAACTCACTTAAACTGACTGATAGTTGCATGAGGAAGTTAGGGTCTCCCCACTGGGCCGTATATGGCCCTAAAACCATCTCCTGGTTGTTGAGCCTTCCCTTAGCTAAAACAAATTACCTTCCGGATCCTGAATACATTTCCCAAGAACAAAGGTAACATTACGCTTTATCATGATAGCCACCCCTGCTATTTTAGAACCCTCAGCAATAAACACCTGAGAAAATCCTTGACATTTCAATAATTGATTTCAGAAATTAGAATGTGGGTTTCTTGTATAAATAAGATGTCCACACCTCGAAGGAACAGTTTAGTAAGACCTGTCTTTTTCGATACATCTCTGATACCCTGACATTCCAAGAAGACACTTAATATGCCCTAAAACCATTGAACAGCAAAATATAGAAGTAAAACAAGCAGTAAAAGCCCTGGCAGTATGAACCAACCCTTTGCTTAGTGGCACCTTCCACCCACCCCAAATATTTACCCCAATAAACCAACATTATACGATACATAGAAACAACAAACCGATGAGTATGGGTCCCAACCTCATCATTGAATCCCCAATAGTAACCGATTAGCAACTTGAGCAATAGAAATCTTATCCCCCACTTTTCCCCATTAAAGTAACTGAAGCCCCTCTCTTTATATAATCCCAGGTTATTAACAATGGTTGCCAAAAATAACCCAAACCTTGGAAACATCCAGACTTGATATAAAACTGGAAACCTTCCCCAGAGATACCTTAACCAGTAACGAGGCTTGCTATGGCCTAAAGCATGGGAGAACCCATAACAACACATGACGAGGATTAACCACATGAGCATAAGTTTAAATCCCCTCTTTAAGTCCTCAAGCAAAAACAGATTGGGTAAAACTGGAATAGTGAAAATCCTATCCCTTCCCCACCCTTCCCCGTTAAAGTTACCCAGACCCCTCTCTTCACATAAACTCAAACTATTTACAATTGTTCCAAAAATTATCCCAAACCATGGAAACATCCAGACATAGTGTGGAACCAGCAACCCCCCCCAAGGTACTTGGACCAGTAGCGAGGCTTGCCGAATCCTAAAGCATGGGTAAACTTATAACTAAGGCCCAGCTTATCCCCACCCCGATAATGGTTTGAGCTAAGCATCTCATCTGCATCGGTCCTAAGTACCTCAAACTCCCAAATTAGACCGCAAGGCAGAGTTCCCTAGCGCTTAGTTCCCCTCTCAGCTCCCCAAAAACTTCGTATGCTACAGTGATACTCTTCTGCCATGCGCTGGTGGTTTTAAACTAAACCCAATATTAACCTGGGATAAGTTTCTTACCTCCCATTCCTGTAGACCGCCATCTCTCGGTAACTCAGACCTCTAAGGAATTTGGCAAGTCAGCATCAGGAGCCTTCAATTAAAATGCAGTATCCACAATTTCAAAAGGAAACAAAGTTCTACCCAATGACTCCCCTACACCGCCATAACGGAAATATTCGGTCAGGAAGTTTCCGGCGGAAGGAGCGCAGACTGACCCGAAGGTCCGATCATCAAATGTGTCCTCCGGAAACCGCCCTCTCCCTACCAGTTCCTCTATCTCAGCATCTGATGGAGCAGCAGGCATTACAAATTTGAACAGGCCTACTAGGCCTCAAGGCCTACTACTTCGTCCCCCAACGCCTTCGTGTTCGAGCAACCCACCCGGAGACAACGCAAGGTAAGCCTCATCACAAGGAGACCCTGAAATACCTTATATGGGCCTAGCCATAACCTACAGAATAAAGTAAAGTAAAGAGTAAAAGGGATATATATAAAAAATTATAACAACTGTTATAACAAGGGAGAGACATCAGGCACTTCAGTTCAGTCCTCCTTGAAGAGGTTCAGGAGCTTCTTCATGAGATCAGGGAGTGCTTGATCTGGACTATCATACCCGTGCCAAGTACCATCCAAAGAGATTTTCAACCTGGCAGGGTAATTCATTCTAAATTGTATCCCAGCTGCAATCAATCTTTTAACTATGGGATGAAAGGCTGATCTCTTCTGTCTGATCTCGTACGGAAGGTCTTGGGTGATTCGGATTTTGTGCTTATCCCACTGAATTGACTCCAGTTCTTTAACTCTGGTCAGCACATGTTGTTTCTCGATGAAACTTAGAAACTTAACAATAATCGGACGAGGGGGGGCATCGGATGGGGTCTTGGTTTTAATGAGATCGCTCTTTCAATATGGTATTGTTGTTGAAGCGGTGATGGACCTACAATCTTGTTAAGTAGATGTTGCACAAAACGAATGGTGTCTCCCTTCCTCCGACTCAGGCAGACCCAGGATTAAAATATTGTTCCTTCTACTCCTGCCCCTAAATCTTCCGTCTTCAGTTGGGTTTTGAACTTGCTGCCTCAACTTGACAATTTCTGGGTCAACCGGCCCCTCCAGTTCTCTAGAGAGGATGCCCTTGCTTCCATATCGCCCACCCTCCGTGATAGGTCAGTAAAGTCGCTCCTTATAATTTTTATTTCACTGGAGATCTCCTGAAGTATTTCTTTAAACGGATGAAACTCTTGGAGAAATCGATACTCCGTAAGCAGATTGCACTGAGAAGCAGGTGAGCCTTGTTTTATAGATTGATTAGTGTTGGTGTTTCTAGCTTTCTTGGCGCTTTTCTCTGGAGTTGTAGGCAGAGTGTGCCTAACCCCAGCCAGCTTCATTTCCGATTCCATCGTCTCTTCGATGAGTAATCTTTCCTTTTGGTAAATAAGTAGTTGAAGTTGATCCCAATAAGTAGAGGTACTGAAGATGATGAGTAAAAAAGTTGATATAAGCGCTCTATATCGAGTAAATATCAATTAATTGGGGTGGTAGATGGGAGCTCAAAGGAGAAGCAGCTACCAGACACCCTGCATCATGTGACCTCCTGCTTGTGCCTTTTCATTAAGGTAAGTAGATAGGTTTATCTGAAAATGTCTCTGTATTGTGGGAAGAGGAGGGGAGAGACTCAAAAAAGAGAGAATGCATGACCCTCAATCTCCTGGCCTGCCATTGTGGATGGCCAATCCATTGAAGACCATTTTGGTAGGTGGATACCTGTGGTAAAGGGTTGGGACTGCCATTTCTTCTTGTTCGAGTGATGGGGAAGGTTTTACTTCTCCTGCCCCGGGGGGAATAGCTTTGCTTTTCCTGGTGGAGGGGCCTGATTCTCCTGGCTTGGGGGGGTGAGGATGGCCCTGCTTCTTTTGGCTTGGGAGAAGAGTATCCCAATGTTTCTCCTGGCTTGGAGGCAGCCCTACTTTTCCTGGTTTGGGGGTGGCCCTATCTTCTGGGTCATGTGGCCCAGCTTCTCCTGCTAGAGAAAGCAAGGGGGCAAGGCCATTCTCCCCTCCCTGAGCCAGGAGAAGCAGAGCCATCCATCCCAAGCCAAGAGAAGCTGGGCCATTTGTACCCCCAACCCCAAGACAAGAGAAGCATGGCCATCCCCTGCAAAATAAAAATAAAATGGAATTTGCATTTTTACTTTTACAAACATAACATTCATCATTAGTTCAAATACTCCAAGAAGAAAGCATGAATATGCACATATGCTTTCCATTTCAGTTTCAATAGGTGCCCTAGATTCCAACTGTAGTTTCTAGCCAGTGCCCTGGTAACCAATGGAAGCAGGAGCTGCCACTGTTGCTAGCCTTACATGCTATGAAACTTGATCAAATAGAATTAAAAAATGTAAATGTGGAGGTGAACATTGGACAGAGATATTAAATGAAAGAGGCAAGGAATTTGCAAAAAAAACCTGCAAAAACACAATACCTTTATGGTACTGAAGAAGAAAATAAAACGTCAACATTTATGTATATAAAAGCACACAAGAAGGCTGAAGATTAATGACCAGCATAATCAAAGGTTAAGACTCAAATGTATTACAAGGTAATCTGAGAACAGATGGAGTTGAAACAATTAAAATACCAGAAAAGGCACAGCACTTCATTACCTATCTAATTATTATAAATATCCTAGTTTTAAAGACACATTTTGCAGGAAATCAACATATATACTACATAATCAGGTAAATATATTAGAGTGAGGGAAAAAAAGTGCCATTGAAAAGAAATAATCTTGTCATTGTTTATGGAAGTTAGCTGTTCCATTGCTATTTATCTTACATGCTCTTGAAATGATGAATATGTTTCAACTGAAATTACAGCCATTACTGCCTTAAGCTCTTTTAAGAGGCACAATTATTTAAGGGGCTCTAGAAACAGTGCTATATACTGCAGGCAGGGTAGAAGGATACACTGAAAACTCCCAAAATGTGTGCCATGGCACTTCATTTTTCCAGCCACAGGCAGCAAGATGGCTATATGTCAAGTTGGATTCAAAAGAAAACATGCATCTTGTACTCACTGAAGCATTGTAAGGTTGGGGAGGAGAGATGATCCTTCAGAACATTTGTTTCTTAATCTCTAGGCTGCCGAAAGAACTAGAATGAATCTGTTTGATAGAGCTCTGGATAGATGTTCAGTCTGCAGCATTGCAAGGGTTAAATTGAAGGGCTGCAAAAAGGTGGAAGGATAATTTGAAAACTGCGAAGGAAGTGTTCCACAGTCTGAATCTTGTAGCTCATTTTTAGAGCTGATGCAATAGGGCTGCAGGCTCTACTACCTGCAGCCCTAAAAAGGGGGAGAAGCAAAAATCACCCAGCTATAAGGGCAAGACTAGAGAAGCCTGGACTTTAGGCTTCACTTATTATAGTGCCATAGTGCAAAAAAAGAAGCCAGAAATGGGGATTCTGTTATTAGCCTATTCCCTGATAATTAGGATTGCATACAAAATGATGGGAGGCACAAACGGGTTTCAATACAGTGAGAAATTTAGGGCAAGGATGGCAAGTTATGGTTTGGATTGTCATTGGGACTCCACGCATAATGATCTATGGTGAGGGACCATGACAGCAGCGGGGGAGCCAAGGGTGACTGGGCAAAGGGGTCCATAAAATATCAAAAATGTTGCTGAGGATATAATCAGGCATATTGTTCCTTCCCTAACTGTAGGGTCAGACATGCCTGTTCACGATGTGGTGGTATACACCCAGCATCAAAGTGCAGGTTGTAGGGGGACAATAATGGAGGGGGGTCATATTCCAGGCACTCCTTTTGGGCTGGGAAAGGGGACAGGGGCACTGAGAAAGTGGGGGAAGAGGCAAAGGGTATTCAGGAGGTAGGTTTTTCCCACTGACAAGAACCCCAATTAAAGCAGACATGGGGAGAGTTGGATGATGGGTTACCCAGATGAAGAGGCAGGAGAGGCATTGGTAGAGGATTTCAGGAAGGGTTTTAACCTGCATTATCAAAGGGAAAGAGGGGAAAAATGGGCCAAGAATCTAGGATCGATGTGGGGTAAAGAAGACCTATTGAAGAAAAAGACTGACAAAGAAAAAGGGCCAGGAGGGTTGAGGGTCCTTTTCAGGGCCCTTCTTTGTAACACCTTAGGGTGTCACCACTGGGACTGGTTCCCCAAAAAACAAGCGGGGGAATACGAGGTGATACTTTATTAATCATACCCAGAAGGGGATTCGGTCAATGACTACATTATGGAGGAGAACAGCAGGGTGTCATATGGGACATTAGAAGACACAGTGGGAATAATTAGGGCCTCCAAGGAGGCATGGCTAGCTATGACAGATATAGAATTGGCATTTAGGTTGCTGCCAGTTAGAAGGGAGGACTGGGACCTTTTGGGTTTCCAGGTGGACGGAAAATATTATCTCGACAAAGCCATGCCCATGGGCTATTCAGTGGCATGTGCAACATTCAAGATGTTTAGCACATGACTGCAATGGATCTTTAAGGGAAAATATGGACATGGGGCAGTAGTGCAGTACCTAGACAATTCTTTGTTTATAGGGGAGAGAAAACTAAGGGTAGAAAAAATGTTGCAAGATTTTGAAGATATGTGTCAAGTTTTAGGGGTTCCACTGGCAGGAGAAAAAAAAACTGAAGGTCTGAGTCGCTGTTTAGAATTTTTGGGGATAGAAATTGATGCAGGGAGGGGTTTGTTTAGGCTACTGGAAGAGAAGGTGAAAAAGTTGAGGGAGCTGTTAGAAGAGATTTTAGAGAAGAAGGGTGACACTGCAGAAGGTGCAACAGCTATTAGACCATTTAAACTTTGCCTGTAGGGCCATTGGGCCAGGGCACACATTTACATATCACTTGGCCAGGGCTACAACAGGGGAATGGGGGCCACACCATTGGGTAGACTTGTGCAAAGTGGTCAGGGAGGACATGAAGGTCTGGGAGCAGTCCTTGGACTTGTATAATGGGATAACCTTCTGGCATGAAGAATGGTTGTTTAACACTGATTTAGAGCAGTACAAGGATGCCTCAGGGAGAATAGGGGTCAGGGCCTTTTTCCAGGGGTGGTGGTTCTCAGAACCCTGGCCACAAGAGTGGGTAAGGAGAGGGTGCACTAAGGATATCATACTACTGGATATATTTCCTATATGGGTGGCAACAGTGCTGTGGGGGGAGTCACTACAGAACCAGAGGGTGACTTTCTGGTGCAACAACCGAGCAGTGGTTGAGGTTTTCAATAAAAAGGGGGCCAAGTCAAGTATAGTTCTATAGGTATTACGGCAGTTAGTGTTACAAAGTTTGGGACAAATTCTGGGCCATTGCTACAAATGTGACAGTGATGATGATTATTCCAGAGGGATTATGGGAGATTGGTTGGAAGGAGTGGTGTTTCTCTTTCAGAACTCCTGGGCATACAACACCCTTAAGACCCTTAAGCTCCTGGAGAGTGTTTCAAGCTTTCAGATCCTCATACAGCATGGAGGTAAGTGGAAGTTCAGTCACTGAAGAGTAGGTAGCCAAGTTTGTGATGTCAAGTTGGTGAAAAGGGATGGCCCATATCACTATGGGGGTTCACTTGGCTGATATAGGGTGGGTTAGCACCATGAAAGGCTGGGGGACCCAAGTAAAGGGATAATAGTGAGAAGGATGACGATGGGTGGCAGAGAGTGATGGGGAGGGAACAGGATAAGGGCAGACCCATATCGGAGCAATTGCTGGAAAGGTTGATAGGCATCCTGCCACAAGTGTGCTATTCAGCTTATGAGGTGGTGTTGTTCAAAGTGGTTTTCACAGCCATGTATGGGGGAGCATTTTGGGTGGGGGAACTGTTGGGCACAGCCAAAGTCACCCGGAGTCAGGGCTGCAGTGGGAGGTTGTCCAGTGGAGCAGGGAGAGACTCATGATTTTCTTGAAAAGATCCAAGATGGATCAAAGGGGAAAAGGGGTTAGCATTACCCTGCAGCAACACAGGACAGGGGTTATTTACCCAGTTCAGGCATTATGGGAGCTTCAGGTCATTAAGCCACTAGGCCAGAGTCTGCTGTTCATGCACGAGAATGGAAAGGGGGTGATGGGAAATCATCTAGCAGGGGTGTTGAAGAAAGGAATCATAGCCCTGGGTGAAGACCCTGGGAGGTATTCATCACATTCATTCTGGATAGGAGTGGCACCTGAAGCTGTGGCAAAAGGGGTACAAGAAGAAGGTCTGAAGAATGGGGGCAGGTGGACATCCAACTGCTATAAAAATACACTAGAATTGTCACTCTGTAATGAATACTGAGTTTTTCTATTTACAGTAGCTGGAAAGAATGATCTTGGATGTCAGAAGGGCGGACTTCAGGAAAATGGATGAGGTTCTAAGGAGCCATCTGGTGGGCATCAAAGCAGATATGGGGGTGGACCTAAAGTGGTCCATCATTAAGAAAGTAGTACTGGTTGCCACAGATGAGTGTGTTAGGCTCAGGGGGAAGAAAACAAGGGCCAAAGTGCCCAGCTGGTTCAGTTCTGGGGTTGCCAAGGTAGTAAGGGAAAAGAGGTTGGCCATTGAAAATTCAGTAAGACCAAGAGAGAGATGGATAGGGAAAATTAACTAAGGTTGGCTAGTGAGGCAAGTAAGGAAGTCCAGCGAGCAAAGGCACAAAAGCAGCTTCAAATAGCTGAAGGAATTAAGAAGGGGGAGAAGACTTTCTTTCACTATATAAGTGAGAAAATGGACAAGAAGGAGGGAATTGTTAGGCTTAAGAAAGGTGTGGAGTGGGTGGAGGATAATGGAAGAAAAGCAGAGACACTAAATGAATACTTCTGTTCTGTCTTCACCAGGGTGAAGAACTGTTCAGTGCCTTCAGGAAGAAAAAGAGGAGTGGGGGAAGGGGAATACAGACATCGTGATAGAGGAGGATAGAGTGAGGGAGGGTCTGCTGGCATTAAAAGTGGACAAATTACCAGGCCCAGACAGAGTACATCCAAGATACTAAAGGAACTGGCTGAGGAGCTGGCAGGGCCACTAGCAGACTTATTTAATAGTTCACTAGAGTCAGGCGTGGTACCACAAGACTGGAGAACAGCTTCACAAAAGCAGTCCCAAGGATGATCCAAGGAATTTCAGACCAGTCAGTCTGACCTCCATTGTGGGCAAGCTCATGGAGACCATACTAAAGGTAAGGTTGGTGGAATATCTAGAGGGACATGGTCTTCAGGATGAGAGGTAGCATGGGTTCATGGGGGGGAGATCATGTCAAACAAATCTGCTTGACTTCTTTGACTGTGTCACTAAGATAGTAGACAGGAGCCAAGTGGTAGACATCCTCTATCATGATTTCAGCTCTGTGCCCCACAAAAGGTTGATCAGGAAGTTGGTGGATCTTGGAGTTGAAGAAAAGATGGGCAGATGGGTGGAAAACTGGCTGAGGGACAGAACCTATAGGGTGGTGGTGGGGGAAGAGTTATCTGGCACCAGAGGGGTAACCAGTGGGGTCCCACAGGGCTCTGTGCTGGGGCCAGTGTTGTTCAATGTCTTCATCAATGACATTGGTGATGGCATTAAGGGAAAAATGTGCCTATTCGCAGATGACTCCAAGCTTTGTGGGAGAGAGGACACAGCTGAAGGGATAGGGGAGCTACAGGAAGATCTGCAAAAGCTGGGGAGGTGGTCCAGGATCTGGCAGCTTGGCTTCAATGCCAAGAATGCAAAGTTATGCATAGTGGAGCCAAGAATCCCAGGACAGAGTATTACCTGGGTGGATTCCGAGTATCTACATCAGAGGAGGAGAAGGACCTGTGAGTGATGATCACTAGTGACCTGAAGCACTCCACTCAGTGCAAGAAAGCAGCAGCAAAAGCAAACAAGATGCTGGGATGCATAGCTAGGGGGATCAGTAGTAGGAGAAAGGTTATACTGCCCTTGTACAGGTCACTGGTAAGGCAGCATCTAGAGTATGGAATTCAGTACTGGTGCCCACACCTCAAAATGGACATTAACCTACTGGAGACGGTACAGAGGAGGGCTACAAAAATGATAGCCAGTCAGCAGGGCAAGGCATACAAGGAGAGGTTAAGGGCCCTGAACATGTAATCCCTGGAAGACAGGAGAGAAAGAGGGGACATGATTGGGACATTCAAGTACTTGAAAGGAATAAATAAGGTTGATAAGGAGAGTCTCTTTAAGCTGAGTGGCAACCATATCACAAGGGGGCACAGTATTAAGCTGGAGGGTGGGAGGTTTAGGAGGGAGGTCAGGAAGCACTTTTTCACAGAGAGGTGGTGGACACTTGGAATGCGCTGCGAAGAGGTCATCTCATTGAAGACAGTGGGCAGCTTTAAGAGAGGCTGGGACAGGCATAGGAGGAAGGTAAGAATCATGGGTAGGAGGATGGGGGGTGGGAGGGAGGGCAGGACATTAGCTCAAGCTGTGGACCCTGCAATATGAGCAGACTTGATAGACCAAATGGCCTTCTTCTGCTGGCTTCTTCAAATGTTCGTATATAAAAGTTAATTTGGGGACTGGGGGGGTGGGATGGTCACTAGAAAAAGGGCTCACAAAATCTGCTTATGTGTTATAGAAACAGCTCACCTAGCTGAAATCTGGATTGTGGGGCACTTGTACATATAATAGGTGGAGAGACAAGCTGAGAAGAAGCCTGGGGGAAGCAACTGTCATTTGCACACCGAAATGTTTGGATCCTGTTGAAGAGAATATGAGGGATGTGATGGGGGCAATTTTTGCCATTACTGCAGGAGACCCGTAGGACCAACCCGAGCCAGATTTAATTATTGTACATCTGGGGGGCAATGACCTAGGTACCTGACATATTCAATCATATTCAGGAGGATCTGGGGGTGGTTAAGGGATGGTGGCCTGGGGTCACTTTGGTGTGGTCGGAGACGGTGGCAAGGAGAGTTTGGAGACACACAAACAGCCACAAGGCCATAGAGGGTGCACGAAAGAGAATGAATAGAAGGGTGAGTACCTGTTTTTGAAGATATGCGGGGAGGATATTCCAACATAATGAATTAGTAGAGAAAATAGCAAGTTTGTATAGAACGGATACAGTCCATCTTGCGGAGATGGGTAACCATATTCTAATTACGGAGCCAGGCAGGAGCATAGATGAATGGTTGAGAAAATAAGAGAAAGGGGAGACGTAGCAGGGGGCACCTTCAATGCAGGCTGGAGATGGACTAGTGGAGGAAGGTAAAGGAAAAGTCCTTTAGTAGGGGAGGGGGGAGAAACACAAGTTTGGATTTACACCAAGGTGGGCTGTAAGAGAAGAGGGTGTGGACACCCAAGAGAAAAGAAATAGGGGTCAGGAATGGACCTGGCCCAGAATTAAAGAGATGACCACCTCAGATTTACATCTGGTGTGGAAGAAGACAAAAATTGAACAGAAGATAGACCCACTCAGGTCTGCATTTGGGAGCGAATAGAAAGAATGTGATATTTTGTGATATGTTGAACTAATGATGAACATGTAAGAGCTGCGACTCTGCTCCTTAAAACTCCTACTCCTACTCCTCCTCCTTCTCATCTCAGGCAGTGTCCATCCCAATCCTGGCCCTTGAAGCTCAGGCCACACACAAACTCCAGGTGCCCTTATCCTTGCAACCATTAATATCTGCAGCCTACTACCAAAGCTGAATGCACTCCAAGCCTTCATATGCCAACACCACCCTGACATCCTTGCAGTGGTGGAAACTTGTCTGACACCTAAAGTTCCTGACTCAGCAGTAACAATACAGGGCTACAATGTCCACAGGCTGGACCGGATATCCAAAAAAGGCGGTGGTTGTGCAATCTATATCAAAGACTCCCTGTCTTGGCACCCTGTAGCAACTCCATAACTTTCTGCCTCGGCCCAGATTCTGCCAATAAAAATCGTCCTAGGTCCCAACCAAAAAGCCCTGACTATTGTCTCTGTATACATCCTGCCCAGGGACCCTAAACATGGATTCAATCACGTCCTAAACTTTATCAACTCTCATCCTCCCAAAGCTGAACTTATTCTACTAGGGGATTTCAACATAAACTGGTTAGCAACGCGCGCCAAAGCCTATAAAGACTCCATCTCAGCTGCTAACCTCACGCAAATGGTAAACTCCCCTACTAGGATTAACTACAGGTCTGGCACCAGTACCCTCTTGGATGGGGTCCTCACCACTCACCCCACAAGGATTTCTCATACGACCGTTCTCCCAGACTCTCTCAGTGACCACTCCCCAGTCATGCGTGCATGGTCTAACAAATTCCTTAAGCCCCCTCCCAAAATTATCGCTAGCAGAGTCCTTCCTCATGGAAAACTTCCACATCTCAAACAATACCTGCTTCTACAAGACTGGCTACCCATCTATGAAGCAACAGATGTTAACTTGGCTCTTGATCACTTCATCTCAATTTTCAACAAAGTCTGCGACCTCTTTGCCCCTGCTAAAAGGTGCAAAACAAAATCTCTCTCTAACCCATGGGTCACCGCGGCTCTTCTCTCACAGTTGAAACTAAGGGATCACCTCTGGGCAGTTGCCAGGGCCACTGACAAACAACTGGACATCCAAAATTACAAACAAGCATGAAATGCCTGCACAAAAGCCATACGGCTAATGAAATCCACCTATTACAAAGACGCTCTCACCAATACATGGGGAAATGGTCGTGCTTTCTGGGACAATATCAAAGATGTCACAGGGAAGCAGCCAAAACCCTCTCCGGCCATGTTAATGGTTGATGGATCCTCAACCCTCGACCCCAAGGTGATCGCAAACATCTTTAACACGGCTTTTTCAGACCTTAGTGCTGTTCTACCCCATGACTTTTTTTCGAAAACAGGGCCTACTCCCCAAATACCTCAGCCCCTCAGTCTAACCATCCTTTCTTCTACTTCAGGGAGGTAAGGCTGAATGAAGCTCACCGCTATATTACTGCAGCTATCTCTAAATCTAGATCTAGTAGCGACACCCTGGACCTTAAGCTTCTGTTGCTCACCCTCGATGAGGTAATTCATCCATTAACAAAAATCCTAAACCTCTCTTTCAGCTGTGGAAAATTCCCAGACCTATGGAAAATAGCCTCTGTGACACCTGTCCATAAAAGTGGGAACAAGACGGATCACTCAAATTATCACCCTATCTCCATACTGCCCCCACTCTCTAAGGCACTCGAGCGCATCGTGGCTGATCAACTTACCGACCACTTGGATAAATACAATATACCTTGTCCACAACAACACGGCTTCCAGAAAGGTCACAGCACCACCACAGCCCTTCTTGAGTTCACTGGAGCTTTGCACAAATCCCTTGACAACAGCCTTCTCACAGGGGCCGTTTTCATCGACCTCTCCAAGGCCTTCGATACAGTACACCATGGACTACTAATACACCAACTACTGAATGCCGGGCTATCACCTGACTCTTCTCTCCGGTTTAAAAGCTACTTAGAAAACCGGTCACATAGATACATAGATACATAGATACATAGACAGTGTCGGCAGATAAGGGCCTATGGCCCACCCAGTCTGCCCATTTGAGCTTGTAAGTTCAGTTTGTTTTCCTAGAAGTCTGTTTCCCCTTACCCCTGACCTCTAGAATTCCTTTATGTCTATCCCATGCATTCTTAAATCCCGTGATTGTTTCAGCCCCCACCACTTCCTCTGGCAGGGTGTTCCACTTGTCCACCACCCGTTCTGTGAAGAAATTCTTTCTCATGTTTCCTCTGAATTGTCCTCCCTCCAACTTCATCCCATGCCCTCTAGTCCTGGAACATCTTTCTCGCTTTAAAATAGTGTTTTCCTGCACCCTGTTTCTCCCTGTAAGATACTTGTATGTCTCTATCATATCCCCTCTCTCCCTCCTCTCCTCCAGGGAGTACATGTTCAGTTCCTTCAACCTGTCTTCATAGGACTTGTGATGCAATCCATGCACCATCTTTGTTGCCCTCCTCTGAACCTTCTCTACCCTGTCTGTATCCTTACATAGGTATGGTCTCCAGAACTGTACACTGTACTCCAGGTGGGGCCTCACTAGTGTCTTGTATAGCGGAATTATGACCTCCCTTTTCCTGCTGGTGATGCCCCTGCCTATACATCCCAGCATCCTATTTGCTTTACCTGATGCCTTGTCACTGTTTCCCTACCTTGAGGTCATCAGAGATGACAACCCCAGATCCCTTTCTTGCTTGGTGCATGCTATATCCTCACCCCCAACTGATATATTGTGCCAGGGTTTTGTGTCCTATATGCATTATCTTGCACTCTTGCATTGAATTTCAACTGCCAAACCCTTGACCATTCTTCAAGTTTTTGCAGGTCCCTTCTCATTCTGTCTACACCCTCTGGTGTGTCTACTCTGTTACAGAGCTTTGTGTCATCAGTGAACAGTGAAATTCTGCCTTCTAGATCCTGCGCAATGTCACTGATGAAGGTGTTGAATAGGACCGGTCCCAGCACTAATCCCTGTGGTACCCCACTGGTCACTCTTCCCTCTGTGGAGTGACAGCCATTTACCACCACCCTCTGTGTCCTGCCACCCAGCCAGTTACCTACCCACCACACTACTGTCCTGCCATTCCCATATTCCCCAGTTTGTGTAATAGTCTTCTATGTGGCACAGTGTCAAAGGCCTTGCTGAAGTCCAGATAGGCCATGTCCACTGCCCTCCCTGATCCACCTCCTAGTCACCCAGTCAAAAATTCAATGAGGTTGGTCTGACATGACCTCCCCTGGTGAAACCAGTGCCTTGGGTCCTGTAGTCCATTGACAACCAGATGTTCCACCAATCTTCCTTCAGTAGTGCTTCCATGATCTTTCCCACTACCGAGGTGAGGCTGACTGGTCTGTAGTTCCCTGCTTCCTCTTTGTTCCCGCTTTTGTATAAGGGACTACATCTGCTGTCCTCCAGTCTTTGGGTACCTCCCTGTTTCCAGTGATTGGCTAAACAGGATAGCCAGAGGTTCAGCCACCACCTCTCTTAGTTCTTTAAGGACCCTGGGGTCACCCATCTGGCCCCATTGCTTTGTCAACTCTTATTACTTCCAGTTCCTTCAGGACCCTTTCTCGTGTAAAGGGACTTGTGTCCATTTCTGCACCATTCTCACCCTTGTACTCCTTCAGACCCATTACCCCCTCTTCCTCAGTAAAGACTGAGCAGAAATACCTGTTCAATATGTCAGCTTTACTGTTGTCATCCTCCACGCGACTCCCATCCTCCCCCTTCAGTCTCACTATCCCTCCCTTTGTCTTTCTTTTTTCACTTATGTACCTGTAAAAGGTTTTGTCCCCTTTAACCACTGATTTTGCAATGTGTTATTCTGTCTGAGCTTTGGCTTCCCTTACTGACTTCCCTGCCTCCCTTTGTTTCTCCTGGTACTTCTCCCTATCCCCTTCTGCCTGTGTCTTTTTGTATTGCCTGAATGCTATCTTTTTGGCTTTCACTTTCTTTGCTACCTCTTTGGAAAACCATAATGGTCTCCTCTTCCTTTTCCTCTTGCTAAGAGAGAGTAAAGATTGCAGACGGTCTTTCTAACACCCTGCCTGTTTGCTTGGGTGTCCCACAGAGATTCATACTGGGCCCCCTCCTTTTTAGCCTTTTCTTAAACTCCCTCCCTTACCACTGCTCTGAGCAGATCATACTATATGCCAATGATGCTGTTGTATTCTCCACTCACAAAGATCCTGCAACTCTTCAACACAACCTTCAACTTGGTTTCAGTTCTGTAGAGACAAGGTTTCTTAATCATAAACTGGTCCTCAATGACAAGAAAACCAAATCTATGCTCTTCTGCAGCTCTCATAACCCACACAAGCTACACCACTTGGCTATCTCCACCACCCAGGGGAACACTCTAGATCAGGTGGGGTCCTTCAAATACTTAGGGATACAGTTTGACCCTAACCTCTCCTATGGACTTCATGTAGATAAGGTAGCTAGAGCTGCTAATACACGGCTTGGTCTCCTCTACAAACACAGACCACACCTCATGCCAGAAGCTTTGAAGGTTGCAGTCCTGAGCTCTGTGATCTATGTAATAGACTATGGTCTCATCATTTATGGCTTAGCCACAACCACAACCCTTAGACGCCTCTCAACTGCCTTAAATAAAGCATGTCGGCTCATCACTGGTGCTCACCATCTCTGTAATAGACTACAGTCTCATCATTTATGGCTCAGCCACAACCACAACCCTTAGATGCCTCTCAACTGCCTTAAATAAAGCATGTCGGCTCATCACTGGTGCTCACCGTCTCACCCACACATGTGACCTGTACACTCAGACCGGCTGGCTCCAACTATCAAACCGCATAAAGTTTCTCACCTACTCCATGGTGAAAAAAATCTACCTTGGCCTTGCACCTTCTGGGGTCACAACTCTGTTACAACACCGAATTAACAAATGGTGCCTTAGGAGAGCCATGATACAGCTACTGAAAGTTCCCCACTGTCACACTTCACAGGGACAATGCTCTTTTGCTTATCGAGCACCATTCTGGTTCAATGGCCTCAGCCCAACCATCTTCTCTGCCCCAACAATTGGTATGTTTAAAACTAGGCTCTGGGACTATCTAACTACCAACAGCTCCTGTGACTGCCCAGCTTAACCTTGTTTCTCCACTTCCCTTTCTGCTCTAGTTGTCCCCCCCTTCCCTCCTCACTGGATTCTACCCTCACATCTTGGTATACTCAATGCTGCACTTTTCACCCTCTCCCCACCCTTCCTACATTCCTTCTCCCCTCCCTCTACCTCTCCTATGACTCTGGCACTTCTTATCTGTTGTCTATTTTCTCTCTGACAAATGCCGCTGGCTGCCTTGTTACAATGCTACCCTTGAATTGTATTAATCTGTACTCTGTTTGCAATGTCCACATTGTTGTAATGTCTGTCTTGATGTTCTCCATAATTTGTATTTCTCTGACGTGGAACCTTTGTAAAAGAGCCAAGGCTCAAAGGTATTTGTAATCCTAGACTTGATAAATAAATAAAATAAATAAATAAAATAAATGGATCAAAGTGTTTTTGTAAAATGTGAACAAAAAGGAACTCAGTATTGTACAATGTAAAATGGAATGTTAAAATTTGGGAATAAATGGTGTGCCGACTGAGCAACCAAAGCAATAGTAGGTGTGGTGTCCTTCATTGGGGGAGGAAGGGCTCTAGAACAATTATTGTTGTTGAAGCTGCTGTTATTGCTGAACCAAATATCATTTTGTAACTTAAATCAAAGTTGCTTGCTGTGTTGTTTCTCTGCAACTCTCTTTTTCTGATTTATTTTCAAGGTATGCTGACTATATCCCTGCACCCTTATGCCTCTGCTACTGCTGCTCATGCTGTTCGAGAGAAACTTTTGGGATCATTATGGAATCTGGCCAACTACGGTGTTTTTCACTTTTTGTAAAGGTAAGTATATTTTTCTTGTTGGGGGGGATTACATGTTTTCTCCTTAAATATACGGATTAAAAAGTATCAGATTATAGCTCATACTGCACACATTCTTTTATACGTGGATGTCAGCTGGTAGCAAAGTATGACAGGTTTGGGGTAGTACAGGTTGAAGCAGTGTTGTAGCCTCATGATCAAACCACTGCTGTTATTGTTATGTTCAGTCAGGTTAGACATTGCCTACTAGGATAATTATTGTTGTTGAAGCTGTGATTATTGCAGAACCAATCATCATTTTGTAAGTTAACTAAAAAACTAAAAGTTGATTGCTGTGTTGTTTCTCTGCAACTATCTTTTTATAATTTTTTTTTCAGGTATGCCGATTACATGCCACTATTGCTGCCACTGATCTGACCACCACTCCCGCTATGCCATTAAAGCCTGCACGCAACAACCACTGGCAATACAGAAATAATAGACAGATTTAATGAGAAACTACTAGGCCCAGAGACACTGCTGCTGCTGATCATCTGACCACCACACCTGCTGTGTAGAACTGTACATAGGTACAGATTACTTCAACCAGTGGGTGGAAGAGAGGCATGAAATGTACAACCTGTGTTCATCAAATGACTGTGGATGGATATGCTTGCAGAGCTGGAGATGTGCCCTTTGCATGTTTACTGCACATGCAATATTGCTGCATTTTTCCCTGTTGTGTGCTAACAGGGTGGACAACTGGAAACTCATTTCCCAGCTCCTCCCCATGGGGATGCTTGTGACTGTAAGACTCTGGAGACACTGCAATTGCTATAAGACAAATGTCGGGATACTGAGTTGTTGGTCTCCAGATGTCGGTCTAATCATGAGCTTCGGGACACCAACCGGGGGTGTGGAGGAGGTTGGGAAGCAGGTGGATAAAAATGCTGTGTGCAACCAAAGTTGTAGACACATTAACTTGCATATTCTGTAACGTATATGCTCTGCCTCCCTTCTTTATATTTGCTCTCTGTCTTTCTCCATCACTGTGCCTTTTCTGAATTTAACGAAGTGGGTTTCTGCCGGTTTTCCTGCAAAAAATACTAACAACAGAATATTTGTTCAACAGTAAAGAATATTCCTTATGTGTGATGTATTCAGTTCTGCAGAGTTTTCCCCCCGCAGTTTAATACATAAGCTGCAGAACT
This sequence comes from Neoceratodus forsteri, assembly GCA_016271365.2. Lineage (NCBI taxonomy): Eukaryota > Metazoa > Chordata > Ceratodontiformes > Ceratodontidae > Neoceratodus > Neoceratodus forsteri. The sequence goes on from CM028133.1 coordinate 69,471,871, forward strand.
GAACACTGACAGAATGCACTTCTGCAGAGTTTTTAACCCTGCAGTTTTATACATTAACCCACATTTCTTAAATGTATTCTGCAGTTTTCAATGAAGGTTCCATGAAAGTTGACAAAATGATCTCCACACTTTTGCAGAAGCAAAAATCTGACTTTCACTAAACCTCCGCCAGCAGAATGTTTTTTTCACACATCTCTATGTACAGGTGCCAACTATAATTTAAGTCATTTGACTCTTACTGTGTAACTGTAGCAGCAGCTGGTAAGGGTGACCTTGTTTTGTTACATCTGATACCTCTGAGACTGTAACTATTTTTGCAAAAATTGCATTCATAAATACATATATGTACTGCATGACATAACTTTCTAGTTTTTAATATTTCATATTAGTATCAATAGCACTAGCAGCTGATCAGTGACATGACATTATTTCTGTTATATGGGACTATCTTACATCTGCATACAGTTCTCTTTATGAAATTCCAAACACACAGCATGTGGCACTGGCACCCTTCCTTCTCCACTTAGACATTGCTAGCCTAACTCTCATCCTCAGGCTCTCCCTTCCTTTCACCCCTGTCCCTTATGCTCCTGCCCCTTCTCAGCCCTGCTCTTACCTCTCACCTGCCTTCTCTAGTTTTCCAGTTTTCCTCCCCCCCTTTTCACTCAGCTATTCACCCCTCTGGGTCCTTCCTTTCCCTCCCCCGTCACCCCTACCTGCTGGCTTTGCCATCTCTCCCACCACCCATTGCCTTTCCCCGTCATGCCTGTCTTTACCTCCACCATCTTCAGAACAACAATCCTAAGCTGGGATGGACTCCACCTCAGTCACAGGGGTAGTTCACTCCTGGGTAAAAGTTTTATAACAGCCATTAACAAACTTTTAAACTAAAACCCGGGGGAGAGACCAGAGACAGAAGATCCTGTTCTCTAAAGAGACCTACTACGGACATTTCTGAGTGTGAGGTACTCAGTTTAAATGCTAGATCTTTAAATCAGGTTAAAATGGCTGAACTAGAAGCTATGTGTCAACTGAATAAATATGGACTCATCTCCATTACAGAAACTTGGTGGGATCCTGATACTTCTTGGATACAGCACATCCCAGGGTATAAACTGTATCATAAGGACGGCCAGGGACAAATGGGGGGGGGGTATGTCTATATTTTAGAGACGACATATCCTCATTTCAAATCCCCTCAACGAGCGATACTGAATCAATCTGGGTTAACATCCAGTTCAAGGGTTACCCACAGCTGATGGTAGGGACATGCTACAGGCCCCGACATCAAATAAAGAATATTCTACTTGCTTAAATAATGAAATCTTAGATATGGCCTCTAAAGGAAAAATCCTTATACTGAGTGATTTCAACCTGCCTACTATAAATTGATATTCTTTAACTGGAAATACATGAGGCGAGAAAGACTTAATCACACTCATGGTTGATATGGGCCTTGAACAAATCATTACAGAACCAACACGGGTGACAATATACTGGACTTGGTTATTACTAATATAGGAATTTAATATCCAAAGTTATAATTGGTGCCCACTAGGATCAAGTGATCACTACACCATTTCCCTTACACTGTCATTTTGTCATCATATCACCAACTGTACTGAATTGAAAAACTATAAAAAAGCTAATTTCAATGCTATTAATAACCAATTAAACTCAATTCCTTAGGATACAGCACTATCCTCTCTTACCATGGAAGAATCCTGGGACTTTTTTAAAACTACCATTTATAACTCAGAAAAATTATATGTTCCTATAACAAAAAAATATAATAAAAAGGGGAAAATACCCCTGTGGTTTAACAAAACTGTCAAAGCCTTAATTAAGAAGAAGCAGAGGCTATTTGCACGAGTTAAAAACAATAAGGGAGACACCAGAAAATTATTGTTCACTCAATACAGGGAAACTCTAAAATCACTAAAACAAGCTATTCTGCAATCTAAAAAGAAACTTGAGTTTCGTCTGGCCCATACCAAAAACAACTATAAATCACTATTTTCCTACCTTAGTAATAAAAAAAAAATAATAGACACATGGGGCCCCTATGTATACATGACACAATTATATCTACAGACAGAGATATGGCAGACACATTTAACAAGCAATCCTGCTCAGTATTTACCAATAAAGAGGTTCCTAAACGATTCAAACCTGCGAACAATGTTGCCCCCTCTTACATCATCACCGAGGATGATACACTAAAAGCAATTTTATCCCTAAAACTTAATTCCAGTCAGGTCCTGATAACATCAGCCCCAATTTCTAATAGAGACAGCTGCTGCTATTACTAAACCACTCTCAATTATATTCAACAAATCCTTATATGAGGGATTATCCTCAGGACTGGACAATGGCTACTGTAGTCCCAATTTTTAAGAAGGGTAACCATTCTAGACCTGAAAATTACCGCCCGATAAGTCTGACTTCTGTTATAAGCAAGATCATGGAGAAAGTTATTAAGAATCTACTAGAGTATGAATCTATTAGGGGTAACTTGACTGACACTACACAACATGGCTTTAGACAGGGATACTCCTGTACTACTAACTTGGTTTCCTTCTATAATCATGTCAGTATGGCATCGGATAATGGCATCCCTATGGATGTGATACTTCTCGACTACAGTAGAGCATTCGACAAAGTCCCTCATGACATCCTACTTGACAAAATGAATGATATGGGATTCTCTTACTAAATAATTAACTGGGTGTCAGGTTGGTTGAATGGAAGATATCAGCAAGTCAGAATTAATGGCTCACTTTCCCACCCGCTGAGTGTGACCAGCGGGGTCCCGCAGAGGTCCATGTTGGGACCCACCCTGTTTAACATCTTTATTAGTGATCTGCAGGCTGCCTGAAAATGTTCTCTCAAAATTTGCTGATGACACCAAGCTGTGTGGCTCTGTTCTTACATCGACAAACAGAGAAACCATGAGAATAACTTAAAATCCATCGAAGAATGGGCAGTTTTAAACAAAATGACACTCAACTCAGACAAGTGTCATGTTGTACACTTTAGTAAGAACAACCCTAGGCGGACTTATTTTCTGAATAGTGTGGCCCTTCATGTGTCACCATTAGAACGTGATCTCAGGGTAATCATTAACAATAAACTATCCTCTAGTGATCATTGCAGGATGATAGCTAGGAAATCTAAAGCCTTGCTCACTTGAATCCAATGTTCGTTTGTGTCTAGGACACAGGAATGCATAATCCCCTTGTACAGAGCTTATGTCAGGCCCCATCTGGACTATGGATCCCCCTGCTGGAGTCCCTACCTGGGGCAGGACATTGACAGGGTTGAGAGGGTGCAGAGAAGAGCCACAAAAATGGTCCCTTATTTATCCGAACTTGACTACGAGGAAATATTAAGAGTTACAGGGTTAGACTCACTATGCACAAGACGTACTAGAGGTGACCTTCTCCTATTGTACAAAATCAAGAATTCTCAGGAGTTAATGCACCACTGTGGCTTACATTTCTCTTCCAGCTGGACTTCCCCAGAGTATCATAACAACCAGATATTTGTATCTAAAGCTAAAACAACAAAAAGGTTAAACTACTTTACAGTAAGAATCCCCAAACTGTGGAATCTCCTTCCACAATACTTAGTGGACAGTAGCTCTAATATAGTCTTCAAAAAGGGGCTGGATTGTTGGCTCGAGTCTAACAACTTCAGGGTATAATTATCCCACCAATGTGGTGGGGGACAATCTTGATGGGCAGTAGCCTTCTTTTGTCCTTTGAAACCAAGTGAAACCAAGTGAAGTTCACCCTGTCTACCGGTCTGCATCTCTCTGCTGCATCTCTCCTTTCCTTTCTCTTTACTCACGCCTGTCTTGGTCTCCCCCACCTGGCACTTAACAACATCACTGTCTGCTCAATCTTTAGCCTAACAGTTTTGCACATAGATGAAACAACTGCTCTTTCAACTAGTTCCAATTTTAATCCCTGCTCCTTCAACCTGAACGATTGTAACCCATGTGTGTATTTCACTGTATATATTGTATATGCTGTTTTTTTTAATCTCTCTCAATCACTATCCCATTCAATATGTGACTCATTGACTATTGTCTAACTGGACCTTTACCCTAATTGAGCTCTATACTAATGTGTTCTCGATCTGTACCGATTGTTTCAACACCTATGCTTTAGTACATTGTTTTATGATGTGGAACCTTTGTAAATTAGTCTCTGGCTCAAAGGTATATCTGAAATCAAATAAATAAATAAAATAAATGTAATAGAATTCTTGCTTTTACTCCACCACCACACGCAGGAACTCTACTTCATTTACTGCATGGTGGTAACGACCAAAACAAACAAAATCTGAACAGAGCTACTATAGCTGCTAATACAGTAACTTGATAAGGCCATTTCATGAAGTGCCATAATCAGCTCCATGTTTAAATTTCATTTTTGAAAAGGTACTGTAGGTCATTCGTCTGCTTGATCCTGTGTTTCCCATGTGTTTAAAATGTGAATGGCGAGTGCTTATTGTACTATATGTGGAAGGAGAGGGAGCTCCGAACCAAAGCCTTCAAGTAATTATAGAAGGAATGGTGCAGGGAGGAGAAGTATATCTACACTGGGGACTGTGGGCCAACCAGGAAGGATAAGAACCTATATCAAGATGATGGCCTGCTTTCATCCAAGGTGGCAACCACAGACTTCAGTGGACGATTCAAATGTTACTTCAATGGACATCTTAAGTTGCCGGCGGTGGAGGTGATGGAAGAAATAGGGGAGGTAGAAAGTGGGTCACCACAAGCTGAGACAGAAAGTAGGGAGATCACAAAGGGAGAGAATCCCACCAGAATGCAAGTTATTTAAGGAAGCAGGGTGTTAGTAAAGGAAGAAGGGGGAAGCAGCATTCAAGGGAGAAAGGTGTGGAAGGAGGAAGAATTGGAAAAGAAGAAAGCAGTAAGAAGAGAGGTGAGGGCCATTAAAATGGTGCATGGTATGCATCAGAAGCCCTATGGGGAGAGACTAAAGGAGTTCAGTATGTACACCCTGGAGAAGAGGAGAGAGAGTGTGTATTCTATAGTGTTCTTTAAATACCTCTTAGGGCTTAAGAAGGTTCAGGGGGAGCTATGTTTCAGAGAAAAAGGTGTATAACAAGGGGTCATTATATGAAGCTGGAAGGAGGTAGATTCAGGAGAGATGTGAGGAAGTACTTCTTCACAGAAAGGGTGGTGGATTCCAAGAACAGCCTTCCATGGGAGGTAGTGGAGGTGAAACCAGTGGTGGGTTTCAAAAATGCCTGGGACAGGCACAGAGGAATCCTAAGAGGAAGGAAGAAGTTGGAAGAAACAGTGCTGTAGGGCAAGTTGGCTCTGCAGCAAAAGTGGTCATAATTAAAAATGGGCAGTCTAGATGGGCCCAGTGGTCATTATCTGCCATCAATTTCTATGTTTATGTAACTTCCCCTTTGGGAGATTACTTGTCTATTCGCCCCCCATGGGTTTTGTGGCCTAATTCAGACTTGTAGGAAAAAGGGTTAATCCTTCTCAGCACTTGGGTGGAGCCTCTTGTGGGTCGGGAGGTCACCATAGGTGCATGGGGGGATAAAGACTAGCAGTTTAAGTGGCAGGGGGCATTCCAGTCAAAGGAATGAGCAGCGAGGGAGTAAGAGTTAGTCGGGGCCGAGTGGGGGCAATTGCCCACTACAGTCCCTGGCCAGTGGCAGTTGGGGGGACACAGAGGAAGAAGTGGGAGCCAGTAACCGCAAGCCACACAGTATCTTGGAGATCAGTTAAAGTTGAGAGGAGAAGCAGTAGCTGCAGGTTGTAGAATGTCTTGGCAGCCTGCACCAATTTGTGTAGAGATCCAGTGGGCAAGAATGTTGTTGGCAATGTAGTATCCAGAAAGTGAGATACCTTGGAGCTCTGTGGGATGTGTCCCCTTCTCAATTCAGGGACAGTTGCTGCCAGTTCTGGGAAAGGATGCAGTGCTGATGAAGGAACCTGCAAATCTCCAAACTGTGAGGCTTGCATGTTCTGAGGGAGACCTGCTAAGCCAGTGCAGAGAGAGAGAGAGAGAGAGAGAGAGTGAGAGAGAGAGATGGGGATCATAGATACATAGATACATAGACAGTGTCGGCAGATAAGGGCCTATGGCCCACCTAGTCTGCCCATTTGAGCTTGTAAGTTTAGTTTGTTTTCCTAGAAGTCTGTTTCCCCTTACCCCTGACCTCTAGAATTCCTTTATGTCTATCCCATGCATTCTTAAATCCCGTGATTGTTTCAGCCCCCACCACTTCCATTGTGATCATTGAGAGTTTGGCTGCCTGTGAAGAATAATGGGCTGTTACACACTGTGGACTCTATTGGGACTTGTACTACCTTCAAACTTTTGTGACCATAGAGGTCCCAAGTTAATGCTTCCCTAAAACTTATGTGAGCTCCTCAGTCCTGGTAAAAGCTGCTATGATGTCTATATAGGCCATGTGAAAGCTGAATATCTTCCCCATGAATTAACTGGTGCTCCCCAGAGCTACAGTATGTGTGAATATGTTTAATGAATATGGGATCCCTGTTGGTACTTCAAGTTCCATGTGGACATTCCATAATTGAAAGGAATTGTTTACTATACATTAACCTGTTGTTTTCATCCAACATCAGTAAGGAAAAGGGACCCTGTTTGTGACATCTGGGACTGGGTAACATGGCCACCGGAAGTGTTTCTGCTGCTGTGGGCACCCCCTCCCAATGGACATATTCCATCCATATCCCTAGGCATGGGGAGGGAGGGCTAAATTTGTATGTATGACCAGTTATGTGATTCAAATGAATAAGGAGCACAGCTGTTACAGTTTTAAACTTGAACTACTGACTTGCAGAGCAAGTTTAGATACAAATGTGTGTAGTGTTTTTTGGTGGAGGGGTAAGAAAATGTGGTCTTGAGGATCAAACGAAACTAAAAGAAAAACAAATTAAATGCCTGTGCCATATAATACTATGCACTCCATCAAGCCCAGCAGTGATGAACATTACATACATATTCTGCATATACCGACATTACAGTGAAACAAATACCGCAAAGACTATTACAGTGACAAAATTGGCAGTTTGCTGCAATGGTTGTGTGGGACCCCGGCACGGCTTCTCCAGGTCTCACGCCCCCTTCCTGAAACAACTCTTACCTGGAGTTGACTATTTTCAATTCTGAGGGGTGCAGGGGGTACAACCCCCACAAAAAATATTGTTTTCTTGGTGACACAATGCTGACTGTCAGCATTATGCCATCACTGTAAAGGCGTTCGACAACTTTCCTATTAAACTGCTGTGGTGGAACCCATATTCTGTAGGTTACAGTCAGGGATTTCAGAAATACATAACTTTTTTATCCAAGCCAGCAGCCTTCATTCAGTGTACATAGTAAGCTTTATTTGTAAAAAGCTGGGAAATAATTTAAAAGTTTATGCTGACAAAAAAGTCAAGTAAGTTTGGTCAGCTTCACTTTTCAGCATTTCCCTGTATATGTCTGCTTGAGAAAGAGAGAGAGAGAGAGAGAGAAGGAATGGTGGAGCTCTGTTTATCATTCGGTCTTAGATTGGTCCTAAAAGAATTAAAAAAACTCTACTGACAGAAGTAAATCATTGTACACTGCCACACAGACAATTGGGAGAGAGAAAGAAAAGTGTACAGTAATATATGAACAATTGAAAATGCTAGTAGAAACAGGTCTCACGGTCAATTGAGTCTGCTCGAGTGCACAGCTAGCACCTTATAATGCTGCTTTCCCCTCCCTTCTCCCCATTCTATTACCCCTTACCCTTTCCCTATCTCAACCCCTCTCAAAGCTGTCTACCATCTAACAGGCCACTACCTCACCCAGCAAGGAGTTCCACTTGTCCGCCACTCTTTCTGTGAAAAAATGTCTCCTCGTCTCTCTCCTGAATCTACTCCCCTGTAATCTCAGTTGGTGTTGTCTCATGTCCCTCCTCTCTCTCTCCTCTGGAAAATCCTCTCTGTATTAGTCTTGTTTATTCCCTTCAGGTACTTAAACATCTCAGTCATACCCTCCGACCCTCCTCTCTTCCAGAGAGTACATATTCAACTCCCCCAGCCTTTCCTCATATGGCTTTCCCTTCAATCCCTGGATCATCTTTGTATCTCTACACTGTACCTCCTCCAACAATCTGATGTCCTTCTTCAGGAACAGGCACCAGTATTACAGACAATACTCCAGGTGGGGCATGACCATTGACCTATTCAGCGGCAGAATAATCTTCCTATTTCTGGAGGAGATCCCTCTAGCTATACACCCCAGCATTTTGTTGGCTTTTTCCGCTGTCCTTCTGCATTGAATAGAATTGTTCATGCTCCCTGTTATGATCACCCCTAGGACATTCTCTTCTGTGGAGCAACCCAACCGAAGCCCATTTAAGTGATAATCCCTCTCCTGGTTCTGGGCTCTGAAGTGCAGAAGCTTGCACTTCTTGGTGTTGAACCCCAATTGCCATTTATCTGTTCACTTCTGCAGCTTATTCAGGTCTTATTGCAACTCCTTCCTCTCCCCCATGCCATCTACCACAGCTCCCATCTTGGTATCATGAATCTCTGCTGGAGCAACGCATTCTCATTACAAACTCAGTTTTGACTAACAGGGCATTGTTTAGATAAAATGTTTAAAAAGGGGGGTTAGAGAGAGAGAGAGAGAGAGCAAATGAGAGGGTGGCTGGTGTAGTTCTGTTTATCATTCAGTCTTAGATCAGTCATGAAAGGGTTAAACCCCCCCCACACACACACTGACAGAGAAAGAGAAAGAGAGAGAGAGAAGTGTAATTTGAATCTCTGCTGGACCAATGCAGTCTCATTACAAACTTAGTTTTGATCAACAGGCAGTGGTATAGTGCTAAATTTAGAAATGTGGGGTTTCCATGAATGATGATGCCCCAACCCTCCCCCCTACACACACACACACACACACACAGGCTAGGGGTCTGAACTGCCAAGGCCCACAGAAGTTATCAGATTTTAGATGCATTCTGATGCATTTTGAGGGTGATTTTGACACTATTGTGCTACTTTTAAAGTCTTATTTGACTTGTTACAAACAACCAATGTCACTATCAAAAACTACTTTTCATTTTCTTTAACCCTTGCTGTGCTGTGGACATGTATACATGTCCTAAAAACCTATACATTCTAAATTTTCTGGCAGCCTAATGGTTAAAAAATAATGCCAAAACTAATGCAAAAATCCCACACCACATACCATTCAAACGCCCGACTGTATACCACTTCTCTTGAGTACAGCCAGGTATTATTGAAGCAGGCATTGCACTTGTTATCCTGCAACCTGAACAGAAGACTCTGTCCCCCCCCCAATATTGCACCACACAGTTAGATATACAAGGCAGTGAGAAAGGCACACAAAACACCAGCCTGGAGGTGCATGTGTCTGTCACACAGCAGATGCTTACACAGACCATCCATGACAGAGAATGAAACTGATACACAGGACCTGCTAGAGGGTCCCTCAAGACCCAACATTGACAAATGATGTGTACCAGGTCAAGAATGCTTTATCTGCATGTACATTGAACTGAGACAGTTGGATCATGGAGGGTAAGACTCAGCAGGTACAATGGTATGAAACACAGGGCATATACAGTGGCATCACAGCCCACAGACTTGACATGTAGCAAGAGTTCCACAGCCAGTGTGAGACCTTGGGCAATGGCACGCATGACCATAATTGTCACTGCTTTATGGCAAGATGATGTTTCCCATTCATATCTAGTACATGGCAGCCAACCCCCAAATCCCCATACGTCATACACCAGAAATACAACAACATCAAGCACTCCAGCACAACCCGCACATGACAGACACCCTGCAGGGGTGTACAGCCAACTGCAACAGATGACTTAATGTCAAGCACATCCCGTGACATGTACACAGCCCAGTCACATGGTAAGGGCAGGGGTAATGCCAGTGGTAGGCTCATCCCACCCTAAACACCCACTCAGAAGTCATTCCAGACACCAAAGCCAAAAAGCAATGGTCTAATGCCTCATCTGAATGCAGCACAAGCTTTAATGCTGAAGAATTAATATCCACCATCAGATGTGTGTGGACTTCACTTCATGGGTTCCATGCTCGCTCACAGCGGAAGGATGGGAGGCTGGCAGCAAGGGGCAAACTGGGGGGAAAGAGAGATCAGTCATGTCAAAGGACGCAGCCCAGCACAGCCCCTCACCATCAGATAAGGCTATTCAATACAAAAATAACTATTATTACAAAACAGCACACTTACCTCATTGCTCCTTTTATGATAAAGCCAGGCTAGTTATTAATTCACATTGTTTTGTTGTCACTGACTGTCTAATTCACTCAGTCCTGGCCAAGTCCTGACTACCGACTTGTGAGAGTTAATCACTCACATGCTCACATGGTGCAACTAGTCAGCTGCTTCATGCTTGTACTCTGCATAGTACCAGCAGCACCTCCAGTCACACAGGTACAGCTAGCCACTCACTGGGTTAGAGGATTTCTGCAGGACATTTCCCAGATTGCAGATTGGGAGGCAGTAGAGTGCAGTGGTTTAAGGCTCTGAGCTGCATATCTGGAGATCTGGGTTTGAATCCCACACCCCCCACTTGCATACTGTGTGACCCTGAGTAAGTCACTTAACTTTCCTGTGATCCCAGGTTGCACCTCTAAACACGCTTTTAGCTTAGTGTGCCTCACCTGGTTAAACAATTGGAAAAGAAAAAAGATCTATCCTTCACATGAACAAAATGTACCAACTTCAAGATGAGAACAAAGTTATCACTTCCAGGTTATTAAATTACTAATCCTTCATGCAGAAGACATTTAAATATGCACTGCTGCTTTGCCACATTAAATAGGTTAATTAAATAAATCCACTCTACTGCTGTATCCTGGAAAAATACATAGTAAAAGCTGGACCCCGCTGAAAATGATAAAGTGTCTCTCACTTGGGCTAGTCTGGGTAAATGCATTATATAAATGGGTCAATAGAGGATCCCACTGAAAAAAAAAAGATTTTGCATCTCCACTGTACCACCCTGGGTTAATACAGGTAGGTAGGTAAAAATGTTATTGATCAATCATAAGACCATAACAGTCATCATAAAAATAGGTCAATCAAAGTTACATAACTATATTGTTACATATTCATATCTTAAGTAACAAATCATAAAAAGTGTTTTAAACCTGATACAAAATCAGAATAAAAAACCTAGTCAGATATGAATATCTCATAGAGAATCAATATAACACAGTTCAAGATATACTCTAGTCAAGTCGGTATGAAAATACAGCATTGATACTGTGCATAAAACCCAATGACCCAGGCTTAATACTGTAAAAACTGGGTCAGATAGAACCCCACTGGAAACAAGATTTCACAACTAATCTGGGCTATACTGTGGAAATATATTGTAAAACTGTAAAAGCAGGGCACTACAGCAGAATCCCACTGAAAAGCAGATGTTGCATGTCAGCTGATCTGTCTTAGAAAAAATACATTGTACAAGCAGCATCCAGATCTCCTGTCTTGCAGTTGTCTGGTATATTCCTGGTGGTAGTGTTCCATTAGGGCATCTAACCCCTTCCCGGCTCACCCTCTCAGGCATTGCCACAGCCCTGGTCACATGATGCAGGTTACAGCAATAGTGATGACTGGCATAGCCCTCTGCTCACTACCTCAGCTGGGTTCCATCTGATGATCTCTGAGCAATCACAAGTATTGTACAAACACCTATTTTTACTGTACTCACTGACAATCAAAGAGTGGCTGGCCAAGGTGGTGAGCAGAGAGCTGTGCAGGTCACTGTCACTATTGCCATACTTCAGCTTAGGTGACCTGAGCAGGGAGACGGTTGTGGGGAGGAGGGTCCTGAGCAGGTTGTTCGGTCACAAAAAACATGGGGGGAGACCACTAGGCTACCAGGAGTATTCAAGACACAAGTCACAGGACAGTCAGTCAGGGGGTACAGGAACCACTACACCACCAGGAATATTTGAGGCAGCTACAGGACAGGTGAATTGGGGATGGGGGAACAACTAGACCACAAGGAATATGTAAGACAGCTACAGAATGGGGGGCCATGCACACATGTTAATGGATCCATAACGGGCAAGCAAATGGGCCATTCCACCTCCCATGCCCAAAAGGGTTGCATTAGCACATTAGGGCTAAACATGGCCCACAGGAGCCTTGCCGCTATCTCATTTGATATGTGTTTCCTCAATTGTGCTCCTGTCAACTGTATTCAGTCTTAGCCTGTGTCAGCATAGTTCATAGTCACTATGCACGGTACTGACATGGCCCAATATTTAGACAGCTTGCATGTTCCAGTTACAGTGTACAATCCCGCAGTGTACAGATCAGGACAGTCCAATTTGCCCTATTGTACCTGTCCTTTGTTACTGAAATTAAAACGTTTTGAAATTGTAATGTGTGACTATTCTTTTGTATATGCCATCTCTATGGCCCAGTTCGCACATGAAAACAGTCCAAAACAGCCAATTGGATCAAGGCGCCTATCCCGTGAACAAATACATAAATAAATAGTGCAGTGCAACCAAAGTGCTACACAGACACGAAGGCAACTATGTTAGAACTCCAACATGTTGTTCGGTCACAAAAAAAGCAAGAATTGGGGAGTCCTTTTTTGAAAGCAATAGGTCTGCATGACTCTGCCCACTGCAGCCCTAAAAAGCAGCAACACAAATGTAACCCTCAGTAAGCAGCTGAAATTCAGCTAAACATACCCAATTTAACATAAAGAGTTTTAAAAAGAGGGTGAAGACATAAATATGAAGGGTCTCTCACCATCTAGTAGCTTACAAACATACTACACAGTTGCTCTACCACCACCCCTTATGAAGTATTTTCAATATTTTTAAACCACATTCCTCACCTAGAGCTCTGTCGGCTCTGGCCAGATTTTGTTTAAAACTAATTTCAGCATTTTGGTGCTGTTACTTTAAACAGTGAAGCAAATTATTTTGCCATTTACTCTGTAACCAAAGGTGCTAGTAACACATATTCTGCACCATTGGAAAGCTAATAACCTCCTCTTTCAGAAAATATTAAATTATTGTTTCTAGCATATGTCATTATAGAAGAAACAGAGTCATTATCAATCTTCTATTTTTTCTCAAAAATGGAAATTAGTGAAGACAGTTATCCAGTAGTGATTGATTTCCCCTGCCATTTCCACTCAGATACCCTAGGTAGCACACCCACTAACAGGGTTAGTGAATGGGCTAACATGGGTTTGTGTGAGCCAATATTCACAAGCCCTGGGGGAGGCCTGCAAACCCAGAGGTGCCAAAGCACTAACATGCCACTGTGCCTATGCAATGAGGGATTCCCCTCATGCATACTGGTGCAGAGGTATTATCAGAGGTTCGTGGCAGAGGTAAACCCTACAAGTTGCGCTGTTTGCTGCTACTGCAAACTACCTCTTAATTCGTCACTGAGATGCCCCCACCCATCTGATGGCAGGGTAGATGTATTGCAGCCACCCACCCTTAAGCTCCCATTTCTGCACAGTAAAGGTGCCCTGTTGCCTATTGTTAACCCCTACCCCTTGAGCACCCATTTTAGCAGAGTATTCCTGCCCTGCTGTTTAATGGTACCCCCCGATCACCTGTGTTATGCTTTATAACTATGCCCTGGTGGTTTATGCATGCTCACTGACCATTTATATCGCTGTTGGTTGAGGAGGTAAGGAAAGATGTGCCAGTCACTATGCCAAGTTTAGATGAACACCAGTCACTTGGGTGGGGTTGTGCAGCGAGGTGGTAAGTGAGCAGGTGGGGCAGGTTGGCTGAACAGGCACATCTTACCCCTGATTCCATCTGCTATGTTACTTACAGATATGTTGAACAACACTGGACCAAGTGCAAAGCCCCATGTGCTGCCACTGGCCACATGCCTAGCTTCTTAGGATTACTTTGCCCCCCGTATCACTTTTTGGATTCTGTCCTATAGCCAACTTCCGACCCACCCAACAAGCTTAGCCCCACCCTTACATCTTCTAACTTCCTGTCTAGTCTCTTGTGAGATACAGAGTCGAAGGCCTTGCAGAAGTTCAGATACAGGATACCAACCTCTTGGCCCTTGTCCACTGTCCTGGTGACCCAGTCGAGGAAGTCAATTAAGTTCATCTGGAAGGACCTCCCCAACATAAAGCCATGCTGCTTCACATTCTGGAGCTCATTACCATCCAGAAAGCAAACCAGTCTTTCTTTCAGGATGTTCTTCATCAGCTTGCCTACTATTGAGGTCAGGCTGACCAGCTTGTAGTTCCCTGGATCATACTTCAACACATGTTTGTGGAGAGACACCACATGTACAGTTCTTCAATCCCGGGGCATGATTCCCAATTCCAGAGAGTTGTTAAACTGGTCTACCAGGGGATCCACCAGAGAATCTTTCACTTCCTTTAGGACCTTTGTGTGCATGCCATATGCCCTGTGGATTTATCCACCTTCAGGGCCCTTAAGCCCTTAAGTACCCTGTCAGCATGAATGACACTATCTGTGACTTCCCCACTCCCTGTTTTTATGCTCCTATTCCCCTGTGACACAGGTTTGCCCTTCTACCTAGTGAAGACTGAACAGATGAACTTAAGTATCTCCTCTTTTTCTTCAGTACCCTCTGCCAAACCACCCTACCTGTTTTAATCTATTTCATCCTTGGTGTTCCTTTTCTCCCTTACGTATTGAAAAAAGGCCCTTTCCCCTGTTTTCACCTCCCCGTGCTAGCTGCATTTCCTTTTTGTGTTGGCTCTTGCATAAGCGCCAGCCAACATCTTGCAGTAGTAGCAGATTTGGAAGTGCGGTCACTGTGGGTGAATGCAGGGCACGCATCAGTAAGTGTGTCCCTCATTCCCCTATAAGCCAGCAGCAGGTGCTGACATCATGCATAGCTAATGTGGCCACCAGACCTAAGAAAAGGTCTGCTGCAATAAGAGTGAAGCTCTCATGCAGCGGGACCACAACACGCCTCCCAATGTGCAAGCAACATGGTGTCAGTGACTGCCACCGCCTGTCACAATTCCGACAGGGCAGTCCAATCCCCATCGGTATAATGTCCCCCCTCCCATTTCCGCTGTGTGCCGAGGGGGTGCTCAATCCCCCTTGGCATCATGCGCCCCCCCAAAAGTCTTTCTTTGCTGACGGGGGGCCCAATCCCCATTGGCTTCAGTCACCCCCTTCCCAGTTCAATCTGCTGACGTGGGAGCCCACTCCCCATCAGCATATTGTCCCTCGCCCATTTGTTGTGTGCCAAGGGGGGTTCCCAATCCCCCTCAGCTCTCCCACCCCCACTGGCATTTGCCGACGGGGGTGCCCAACCCCTATCAGCTACAGCTCCCCCAAAAAAAACAACTCAGGTGGCACGTTAGGAGCCCACCCCAGTGTGCCAAATTACCCATGTTTTTTTTTTTTTTACTTTTACCTGTAAAACAGAAAACAGTTCCTCGTGGTCTCCCTGCCCCCTCCGCTAACCCAACCCACGCCCACCCTCTGCACACCCTGCCTCCCCACACCCCACTCGCCCCACACTTACCTCTGGAGCCCGGCACAACGATCTTCGGTGGACTGGGAACATGTCTGCACTCTTCAAAGCCGACCGGGACCTGAGGAAATGTCGGTAAGCTGTATAATGGAATAAATAGGGTTTTTTTAGCTTTGGTGCATATTGCAGGCATTTTTGGGAATTTTGACACCAAATTTTCAACATGGGGTTATCGGGAACCCTCCTTATGAATTCAGGCACTGTCATGGCATTATTCGGTCTCAAAAGGTGATTTCACAGTCACTGCATGGAATCACCTTTCGGGATGGATTAATGAAATGACAATAACACTGTTCATGAGGGAGGGCTCTCAAAAAGCCTATGTTGCAAATTTGGTGTAAAAAATAAAAAAATAGCTGTTTTACGAGCGTGCGTTGCCCACTTTCCACACACTCTCATAACTTTCTGAATTTGTAATATTTTCACTCCAGATTTTCAAAACTGGCATTTTTCCACAACTCCTTATGAACAGTACAGCTGTCATTTTACATATCCTGGGCAAAATGTGGTTTCACACGCCCGGCGCAGAATAGCGTGGTCTCTGTGTGAAATCAGTTTTCATGACAGTTTTCAGAAATGATGGTGACTGTTCATGAGCAGAGGTCCTAAAATGGCTATTTTGAAAATTTGGTGATGAAATTCCATAAAATGACTGTGTTACAAGTGTGCATTGCGCAGTTACCATGCACCCTTGTAACTTCACAAATTTGCAATATTTTCATGTCAGATTTTCAACACTGTCATTTTTTCGCACCTCCTTATGAACAGTACAACTCTCATTTTTCACATCCTGCCCTAAATGTGTTTTTGCACCTGTGGCACACAATGGCATGGTCACTGTGGGAAATCAATGTTTGGGACAAATTAACAAAGTCACAGTGCCACTGTTGATGAGGGGAAGGCCCAAAATGCCTATGTTAAAAATGTGGTTAAAAAGAATCCCCCAAATAATTGGGTTATGGACGTGTGTTGCAGCATTTCTATGCATGCTCATGACTTCACCAATTTTTCATATTTTCACTCCAAATTTTCAACGTTGCCATTTTTTTTACATCTCTCATGAACAATACAGTTGTCATTTTCCACATACCGTCCAAAATGTGTTTTCATCCCCTGTGTCGCCAAATGGCATAGCTGCTGTACAAAACCACCTTTTGGCTAACAAACTGATAGTGCTGCTTTTCATGAGGTGGGCTCACAAAAAGCCCATGTTGAAAATCTGGAGTGAAAATACCAACACACGGCTACGGTGTTAGGGTTTCCAACTGTAGCACCCCATCCTGTAGAGACTGACAGGCGTCAGGGGTGTGACTTGGGATAATCGGCTGTAATGCTCATGTCATTCCACCCCCACCCCCACCCTGCAGTCAGTGACAGGCATCGTGGTGTGCCTTGGAGTGTTCAGCCACAAACTTCACCCCATTCTCCTACGCTGCACCCACCTCAGTGTATTTCCTTATGGAATGGGGTAAGGGGTAAGTATAATGCCCAAAGACCCCAAAGCACACCACAACACTTGTCACTGTCTACAGGATAGGGTGAGGTACAATGGCATGAGCATTATAGCTGATGACCCAAAGGCACACCCCCAATGCCTGTCAGTCTCTGGAGGGTGGGGGTGGGGTTGGCATCACTTCCGTACTTCACTGCCATTCCTATTATGCATCTCTAACTCCTGCACTACCAATGCCAATGCCAGCGAGACAACATTCAGCATTGACAAAGGCTTGTTAGTTCAAGTTCAAGTTTATTGCAGGAAAGACTCTGTTGAGCAAGCTCATTCACAAGGAGGTCCTGAAGCACATACACATACAGTTCTCAATTACATAGACAGGAGATATAAAATGTAGAACAACAAAGAAAGAAATATATAATACAAGAGGTATACACAATAGAAGTCCTTATGCTATATATGCAGTGCATTCCAGCTTTAACCTTGCCCTAAATTATACAACACAGTTCAGCTTAATAAGTAGAGGGCCAGTTGATACCTAGGAAGTTGACTTGGCGTTGGGGGCCTAGTAGCACCTACATATGTCTTTTAATTTAGAGATAGCTAGTGTTTTGTAGGAGTTAATTGATACGATGCTGGTTAGCTTCGGCATGGTTTGTAGTTGGTTCCAAATGTTTGGGAGGGCGTATGAGACAGCTCTTTGGCCAGCTGTGGTACGTGTCCTGGAAACATCTAGTAGGATAAGGTCAGATTTCCTTAGGGAGTAGGCGCTATGCGAGATGTGTATGAGAGACGTTAAATAGACAGGCATTTTGTGGAGTAGTAATTTGAGGGTCCAAATGCCAGCATGCAGGAGGTGTCTGGTGGCAAGAGAGGTCCACCCAAGTGCTACATAAAGATCACAGTGGTGGGTCCTGTACGCAGAGTTAGTAATGGAGTGAAGAGCATGGTGATAGAGTACATCCAGTTTAGATAGGCTCAAGGTTGGGGAGGAGATAAAGATAATGTCTCTGTAGTCAAGCAAGGGAAGGAATGTTGCTTGTTCAAGTCTTTTGTGGGTCATGAAAAAAAAGAGGGTCCTATTTCTAAAGAAGAAATCCAAGCGTGCTTTAAGCCTCTTTGATAGATCCTCGATGTGGTCATTGAAGGAAAGCTTGTTGTCTATCCACATACCTAGATATTTAAATTTAGGTACGACTTCTAAGGATTCACCTAGGGAGGTAACTATGACATTTTTAGGTGGGGTAGGTAGGGCACCAGACAAGGCAAGTCTCGAGAAAATCATTATCTTGTTTTTTTGGCATTTAAGAGAAGCTTGGCATTGATAAGGTTGCTTTCTAACTGGATAAAGTCAGCTTGGAGTGCTTCCCTGACTTCAGTTAAGGACGAGCCTGATGTGTACAAAACCATATCATCCACAAAGAGATGTATGCTAGAGTTCTTTATGTGGGAGTCAAGGTTGTTGATGTACAGGGAAAAAAGGATTCATCCTAGGATGGAGCCTTGAGGGACTCCTCTGGCAATTGGAAGGGGGGCAGATAGTAGGCCATCAGCTTTGACTTTTTGTATCCTTCCCATGAGATAACTGTTGAACCACTGTAAGGTAAGTGGAGTGGCACCTATGTAGGCAAGACAGGTGATTAGGAGGTGATGGTCTACAGTGTTGAAGGCCTTACTGAGGTCTAGAAAGACTGCACCAGTAACCTTCTTGGTGTCCATAGCATGGATCCAGTCATTAGAGACTTTTGACAAGGCTGAGATGGTACTGTGCTTCAACCTGAAGCCAGATTGGGCAGGGTTTAGGAGTGAGTGCGCTTCAAGGTGATTTTTCAGTTGGTTGTATATAAGTTTTTCCAGCACTTTGGAGAGAACGAGCAAGATAGAGATAGGACGGTAGTTGTTTAAGTCACAAGGATCTCCTGATTTGAAGAGAGGAAGAACATGGGCAGATTTCCAGCAGGATGGAACAGTGGCTGTGGTAATAGGTTGAATATGTGAAAGATGGGGGTTGTGAGCTGGGCATAGCCTAACCGCAAGAAAAATTATTCAAGACTATCGTCCCCTGCACTTTTCTTGGTGTCAAGGCTAAGAATTATGTCTTCGACTTCTTTGTAGTTAAACAGGCACAACTTGAAGGGATGAGGTGGAGTAGCATGTGTAGCATCTGGGCTAGTGTTGCTGTTCACTTGGCTAGCATATGGGGAAGAGTCGAATGCCAACCCGGAAGTGGCAAAGTGAAGGTTAAGTTCTTCAAGGATTTGCAGTTTATTTTCAACCATCCCGTCCTTGGCCAGAATCTTGGTGGGAAGGGAGGAAGCAGCAGGATGGCCTTCAATGGATCTCAGTGTCTTCCAGATTTTTTGGGAGTTCCCTTTGGCCTGCTCCAGAGTAGAGATGTAGAAGTTTGCTTTAGTAGTAATGTACACTTTTAACACAGGCATTTCTGGCAGTTCTAAACGCCTGCCAGTCTGCTGGGTTCTTTGTGTGCCTGGCCCTAGCCCATAGCTTGTCTCTATTGGTAAGTGCAGATTTGAGCTCTTGGGTGAACCACGGATGGAAGATTTTCCACACCCTCATTTTAATAAGAGGACCATGCTTGTTAATTAGGGTGGTAAGGTTGTCATTTAGGACAGAGATGGCGGCATCAGCAGATTTGGCAAGATATAGGTCTTGCCACCTGATCATAGCTAGATTGGTTAGGAAGTTTACTGAGTTGAATTTACGGAACAAGCATTTGAGTCTGAATTTAGGGTGCTGCTGGGTTTTAGATTGGAATCTTGTACATACAACAATACTGTGGTCGCTCATGTCATTATGGAAAACTGCAGAATGTGAGATTTTATGGGGATGCAAAGTTAAGATGACATCTAAGAGTGAGCTGTTGACAGAGTTAGAAACATTGATTCTTGTGGGTTCAGTTACTATCTGTGTAAGACCCAGCTCATCACATATGGCTTTTAGGGAGTGGGATTTAGCAGTGAGCCAATCCATATTGAAGTCCCCTAAGATTACTGTTTCCGTGTTAGCAGCCAAAGTTATGGATTTCAACACGGTAAGAATTTCTGTGCCTCCTGAAGGGGGTCTATAGCCACCAATGATTGTGATGCACTCTGAGGATGGAAGGTGAAGTTTAAGAGAGACAATCTCATATTCCTTGGGCTTAGTTTTACAGGAAATGATGCTAACATCATATTTTGATTTGGCGCATACAACCACTCCCCCCCCCCCGAATCTCTATCAGCCCTAAAGAGCTTGAAGCCCGGTATAGTAATTTGCAGATCAGTGTTGGTCTTTTTTAGCCATGACTCGGTAATTATAATCAGATCTGAGTCAGTGTGAGCTGCCCAAACTTGAAGATGATCAAGTCTTTTGAGCAGGCTTAGAATATTGACCATCATCAGTTTCATCCCAAGAGCAGCTGCAAACTCTGACTTGTTAGTCTTTACCACCCTAAATGCTCTGCTCAACTCCCTTAATTTATGGGAATAATCCACCATATTCTCTTCCTTCTGAGAATGTTTGTACCTCTGGAAGGTTGCCCTCTTGTCACTTACAGCTTTTACCTCCTCCTTTCCAAACCAGGTGATCTTTTGACTTGAGTTTTCTTATTTTTGATTTTGGTGCACTCACTAGAGGCCTCCATCAGTCCCTCCTTTGTTGTTGCTCATTTCTGCTCAACATCCATTTCCCTTCTGACCCCAGCAAGGTGACCTACTAGAATGTCTCCCATCCTACTCCCATCTCAAAGGCAGCCTTCTTAATGTTCAAACCCCTTGTCTTGGTTCTGACAATTCCCCTGCCAATGTCCACGAAGGTAATACCTGCAAGTGACAATTCTATTTTCACATCCTGAACATGCCCACAGTTGGACAGGACCAGATCCAGTACAGCTTTCTCCTTTGTGGTTTCCAAGACACCCTGGGCCAGGAAACCACTGTGAAACACATCCAGTAGTACTCACATCCTAGTGCATGAGGTAGCCATGATTTTGTAGCCCACCTCCAGGTAGATTGAAATGTCCCATCATTTCTACCATCCCCCTTACTGTCCATTTCAGTGACTTAATACTCCAGTATGCTGTCCAGTTCCTCTTCCTGGGAAGATGGCTATAGGACACACCCATCCTTAGTTTCATCCCCCACTGGATTTTACCTGTACCCACAGTGCTTCAGTCTTACCCTCCATTGCTTCCTCTCTGGTACATGTTATCCCTTCTTTATGTACAGAACCACTCCTCCCCCTCCCTGTTTCCCTGTCCTTTCTATATAGTTTATATGCTAGAAATGCAAGGTCCCAGTCATGGTTTTGTGTGGCCCATTTCAACATATGTCTTGCTTAATTAGAGTAGAATGAATTTATTTAAATAGGACAAAAAGTGAAGCGAGAATTTAAACATTAACACAGCATAAAATGTTATACATCAGGGACAGCTTATCAACTAATTCTCCCCAAGCACAGTCTAAAAGGTCTTCATGATTTTAACTATGATCAGTCATTCTCATATATATTAAAATGTATGCAACACCTGTGAAGAGATCAAAGGGCACATATTGTGTCAGTGATATTTTTCTTTTCCTGGGAACTAGAGTGAGAATATTAAAAGAAGTATTGGAGGCAGTAGAAAGTCGTGTTTTAGAGCACTGAGCTACAAACATGGAGACCTGGGTTTGAATCCCACAGCCCCACTTGCATACCGTGTGACCCTGAGTAAGTCGCTTAACTTCCCTATGCTCACAGGTCATACCTGAAAACAAGCTTCTGCTTAGTGTGCCTTTCCTTGTTAAACAAGTTCCCCTTTTCCCCTAGGTCCCCAGGAACAAAAGTATCATCACTGTATGTGGTGATTGGTCAGATCCAGCAGCATAAGCAATACACTTTCATTTTAACTGCTTCCAGCCGACTTGTGCACTAGCTCTGTTTTCCAGTTTTTCACAACCAGAGCATTCACACTACCACTCTGACAGGGTTAACATCACCTTCCCCTTAAAAATCCTGTTCAGTTTAGCAACACAATGCATTATGCATCAGTTTCAGCTTCTTCCTGCCATTCCAGGCTGCCATCACTCATTCGTTTCATTTTTCATTTCATTCATTTTCATTTTTATTGGTTATACTGGAAAGGCATGTAAGCATTGCTGCCCGATTTCACAAGCATCCAGTTAATGTTCCCTAACAGAAAGCAAAACATGTACCAGTCAAATCCTTTCTTTACCTACGTTCCCAGTACACTGCAGCTCTCCTGTCAGAAGATTGGCACTACCACTTCAGCAGCCAGCCAGCCACACTGCCGATGTCTGCTACCCAGTAAGGCCACAACTTTCACCCCCTTGCTCTCTCTTTCTTGCTCAAAAAGTGCATCCCATACATGGATGTAATGATGTAAGCAAATATGCACACACCACAATTTTGCCATACTGAGACCGCTGCAGTGAATTTTTAAATATAAATATAAAAAAAAAGTCAAAAGAAAAAAAAACAAGAAACAACTGGAAAAGGATGGATGTTGTATTCATCGAATATGCCATGGCACACATCAGAAAAATCTCTGTTATGTCCTCTTCATGCTGTTTGACCTATGACATCACTTGTGGCTTCACCACTCATTATGTCATAAGGTCAAACTGCACTTGGGAGAAATAACAGATATTTCTGATGGGGCCATAGAATATTCCTTATATACTGTATATTAAAATAAATATTTTTAAATTCAAACATACATTAATTAACATTCAATGAGAGGGAAGGAAAGGCCGCAGAGTTCTTCCACTTCTACAAAATAAATGTTTTGGAAGTATTGGTGAAAATTGTTAATATCTGAGGCATAATTTCAACTCTTCAAAATCATAACAAATACAAATATTCTTTTTACATGGAATATCCATCTTCAACATATCTGTCATACAAATGATATTATCCCCCCGATATACTGGCAAGACCAAAGCATGTATAATAAATTCCTATTTTGTCCACACTTATGCCAACAGTGCATGTCTGGCATCAGTCCTACTTACAGCTGGGCAAAACTGGCAAATTTAGAATTTGTGGAATTTTCGTGAAATTCAGTGAAATTTTGCAAATGTACACAAAGCTTTTTTTTTTATTCTCTAAAATTCCAACATTGGCTATAACTCAGTTCATGTTGCAGCTAGAGTTCAGTGAGTTTGCATGCATATTTTAAGGACCCTAAAAGTGTGTCACATTGCATAACATTTGGAAGAAGATGGAGAAGTTACAGAGGCTCAATATCTGGCAATTTAATATTCATGTGACCATTTCTGAAAATATTTCTGTGCTTACAACTTAGCCACCTTTGGAGCTAGATAACTGAAAACTTTAATGCATACTTTCTTGGAAGAGTAATAGAAACAACTAAGTAGAGAAGTACTGGTTAATAAATTATAAGCTTTAGCCATGACCTGCCTCCTGACATGACTTCCTAGGATGCTTTGCAACCCAGATTATCAGCATGGCAGCACAACGCTCTGATGCTGGGCCATGGGAGTTATCTTAAAGTCTAATGTATAGGGTCAGTGTACTTGACAACACTGTTGATATTCTATTCTCTAGCTTTAAACATATAGATGCTTAAAATTCAGTAGTTCACATATTTGTGAAATGTAATTTTAAAATGTCTGACTGTTTGGAGGCATATAACTCAGCCACCATTAAAGCCTGAGATCTGAAGCATGGCACACATATGTATGGGCATTGGTAAAGTCACTGTGTCAAATAACATGCAATTTGGACAAACACTTGTAGTTTACATAGTTGCTAAGTGTAATTTTAACATTTCCAAAAGGTTGGAGGCTTATAACTCAGTCATCACTTCTGTATGGGTATTGGATAAGTCAACATGCCAAAGGTAGTGTAATTTGGACAAATATTTTTTAAATTAGATGGAAATAACTGAAATCACAAATTTGGTGAAATTTCTGGAAATTATCATGGAAACTTTGCAAAGTTTTATGGAAGCAAAAGCAGCATTTCACCAGAAGTCCACTGGCAAAGATATTTTGCATAGCCCTTGCCCCATTCCAAATAATTTACAATGGGTTATGGATATGCATGCAAGAACTTTTATGTGTATAGTTTTATTCTGGGTATTAGTGTACAACACTGTATTTTCTAAAAATATTTAACAGCTGTGTCTTAATCTTTGCTGATTATGTACAATTATTAATAAAGATATAAAGCAAACAAAGCCACTCTGACAGCTGGGGTGGTGCTGCCTTCAAATTCTACATGTATGAAATGGAATAAGCCACTTGATCTCACCTCACTCAAAGTCAATACAAAAGTACTAGTTAAAGCTAAGCTTATGTTCTGACTCAGTAAACGTGAATGGGGTTGGGGCTTTAATAATAGGAAGCAACAAACTGTTCAAGGGTAGCTGATAGACCAACCAGCTTTTCTTTAAAAAAAAAATCAAAAGTTACATTGTACCACAGCAAAGCCTGCTTTTGTAAAAATCAGTGCTGTGTTTAGCAGGTCAGATGGGACAGAACCATATAGAGTATGTGTCACAGCAGTGTACATCCTAGAGCCAGACTGAGTACATCTTAAGCGATATGAAATTAAGTACATTTCAATGCTTTTTGTTGTACTCCAACATAGACTTGGAAACACAGAGAAAGCAACATGTTTGACTTTCTCTGTGGTAAATAATACTGGATTCAGTAACTTGGTGACTTGATAAATTGTGTAGTTGCTAGTTTTAAATAATCTTTTAAATGAATTATAAGCAATCGAAAGTATGATAAACAATCAGTATGATGTTAGTACACAATGCAAACAGTCCAATTGATTTGAGATTTGGCAGTTCTGGGTTTGGCTGTCTGGATGCTCAGGGTGCTAATTTCTGAAACTGAATGGCAAGCACCCAAAACTTGTTTTAGCACTTCGCAAATCTCCAGGTTGGTGCAATCACTCATACAATGTTTTCCTGGGCCTCAGAGAGGCATGTGTATGTCTTGGAAAGAGCTAACAAAGGTGACACCAGACACAGATGGGAACAAAATAGAAGCAAATTCAGCAGTACAAGGCAGGACAAAATTAAACATGAAATGGAAATTGCCCACAGTTATAAGATGCATTATTCAAAACCTGGATCAGTGCCACCTACATGCATTGAAATCAAATCAGTTCTTTAAAAAAATACCTCTAGTTCTGTGTATTCTCCTAAAAAGTCATCTGAGCACCTTTCGAAGCAGAAATGGCATAATATTTTTAAGAAACTGATTTGATTTCTTTGCGGTTAGCTGGCATTGATCCAGGTTTTGAAGAATGCATCTCATAAATGTCACTCTGAATTTTATGTAGGCTCACTTCAAGAATAGAGTGCTCGGAATGATAATGCTGAAACTTAATTTCTCATGTGGCTAATTATCATCAAAATACACCTCACCACACAAAGAAGAAGCAGCACTTGCATTTTGAACTTGTATCTTCCATGGAACATCTTGATTGAAATAAATACTGTCATGTTTTGGGAACTCAGAGAGGAGCCAAAGTTCTAAACAAACCATAAAATGTAATTGCACAATTGTAAACTACACTGAAGTAGAATCTTGATCCTTGCAAAAGAATGACTTTGGATTTGTTTAATGAGAATAAACTGAGATGGGGTGGCTTTCCAAGCCAGTGTCCCACAGAGTTCTACTCTTTGTCTAAGCCTCTTCTCCAGCTTCCAAAATGAACTCCCCTTCACCTGTGCCAAGTCACATAGAAACATAGAAGTTGACGGCAGATAAGGACCACAAAGCCCATCCAGTTTGCCCATTTTGTTTACCTTATGAATGTGCCATTGGCCTTTACTCTGTCAATGGCCTATTTATTCATACTAATCTTTATTGCTCCTTTATGCCTATCCCATGCCTGTTTGAAGCCCTGCACTGTATTCATATCCACCACTTCCTGAGGTAGGCTGTTCCATGCATCCACCACCCTTTCTGTAAAAAAGAACTTCCTGACATGACTCCTTAATTGTCCTCCCTCTAATCTCATGATGTGTCCTCTTGTCCTGCTATTTTTCTTATATTGAAACATGTTAGACACCTTCACCTTATTAATGCCCTTAAGACATTTGAATGTTTTGATCATATCACCTCTCTCCCTCTTTTACTGTAGGGTATACATATTGAGCTCTGTTCATCTGTCCTGATATGTTTTCTGATGCCCTTCTCTGAACTGCCTCCCTTTTGTTAATATCCTTGTGCAGGTGTGGTGTCCAGCACTGCATGCAGTATTCCAGATGGGGCCTAACCAGTGTTCCTGTAAAGAGGGATTATTACTTCCCTCTCACAACTTGTGATACCCTTACTAATACATGTCAACATCCCTCTAGCCTTACCTACTGCTTTAGTGGTCTGCTTGGATGATTTCAGGTCTTCTGTGATGATGATGCCCAACTCTCTTTCTTCTCTTGTGATTGCTAGCAACTCCCTCTCAACCTATAGGTAGCTTCAGGGTTTCTCTTCCATATGTGCATGATCTTGCACTTCTTTGTGTTGAACCCCATTTGTCACTCTTCAGACCATTTTGGCAGTTTTTCCAGATCTCTTCTCATTCTGCCCACTCCATCTGGATCATCTACTCTGTTGCAGAACTTGGTGTCATATGCAAACAGGCAAACCTTACCCTCTAGTCCATCTGTAATGTCACTGATGAAGATATTGAAGAGGACTAGCCCCAGTACTGATAGCTGAGGTACCCCACTTGTGACTTGCATCTCTTCTGACTGCATACCATTTACCACCACTCTCTGTTTTCTGCCCACCAACCAGTTTGCCACCCAGTTGACCAACTTCTGACCCATTCTGAGCTTACCTAACTTATTAATCAATCTTCTATGTGGAACAGTATTGAAAGCTTTGCTGAAGTCAAGGTAAGCAACATCAACTGCACCACCTTGGTCCACCACTGTGGTTACCCAGTCATAGAAATCTATGAGATTAGTTTGACAGGACATTCCTGTTGTAAACCCATGCTGTCTTGGATCCTGTGCTCCTATGGATTACAGGTGTTGCACTATCTTTTCCTTAAGGATTACCTACATAATCTTGCTCACTACTGAGGTAAGACTGACTGCTGTGTAGTTCCCTGCCTCCTCCCTGCTGCCACTCTTGTGGAGCGGGATCATATGAGCCCTTCTCCAGTCTTTTGGGACCTCTTCTGTGCTCAGAGACTTACTAAACAGTTCTGCTAATGGCTCTGTTATTTCCATCCTTAGCTCCTTCAGTACCCTGTGAAGTGCACCTTCAGGTCCCATTGCCTTGTCCACCCTGAGCTTAGTGAGCTCTTGTAGGACCCTTTCTTTTGTGAAGAGACTTGTGCACACCTACCTCCCCCCTATGTCCATGATGTTGAGCTACGAGCCCTGCCATACATTCTCCCCAGTAATTACTAAACCGAAGTATCTATTTAGGATAGATGCTTTTCCTTGGACCTCCTCCACACACTCTTCCTTACCCCCTTTGATCTTAGCAATACCCCATCTGGACTTTCTCCTTCATTAATGTATCTATAGAAAGTCTTGTCCCCTTCTTTTACTGTTCGTGCTAATGTTTAATCAATTTGGGCCTTTGCCTGCATTACTGCCTTCCTTGCTTCCCTTAGGGAAATTTGATATGCCTCTCTATCTTCATCCTGCTGCATTGCCTTATATTTCCTGAAGGCCAGCCTTTTGGTTCTGATCATTTCTGCTACTGTTTGTGAGAACCAAAGTGGTTTCCTCCTTTTGCTCTTGCTTTTCTCCCTAACACCAATGGGATGTTGCTTCAAATATTGCATCCTTAAAAAGATGCTGATGCATCAAAGAAAACTTAAAAAAATGTGCTATTTATGTACAATTCAGCTTGCCTGTACCCCCTCACCTGCATTTCATCTTGCCAGGCTAGCTTAACTTTGTTGGCCATCTTATCGAAGTCAGCACCTCTGAAGGCCCATATTTTTACCTGAAATAGGATGATTTAGTTCTAGTGGCCAAATTGAACCATACCATGTGATGGTCAGTGGCCCCCAGTTGACCTTCTACCTGGAGATCTGTGATCCTTTCCCAGTTAGTCAGTACTAGATCCAGGATAGCACTGTCTCCTTTGGGTTGTTGTACCAATTGTTTGAGGCCTTCCTCCTGCAGGGAATCCACTATGTGCCTAGTTCTTTCAGATGTTCCAGCTGGTATTGATCAATCTGTGTCTAGCATGTTGACGTCTCCCATTAGCAGAACCTCCCCTTTAGGAGTCATGTTTTGCATATTTTCTAACAGTAATGTGTCTATGTTTTCTCCCTTGGTCTGGAGGCCTGTAGACAATCCCCGTTCATATGGCTGTCCAATTTCCTGTTTCCAGAGTGACCTGCAGTTATTCTGGCTCCTTATGCGTATTCTGAATTTCAGTAACTTTGATATTTTCATTGACATAAAGGGCCACTCCAACCCCCATTTTCTTCACCTCATTGTCTTCTGAACAGTACATAGCCAGGTACTGTAGTCTCCCAAGTGTGATTACTGGTTAACCAAGTATTGCTAATTGCTACTATGTCTAGTTTAGCTGCTGCCATTTTATTTATTCAAGCATTTCATGAGGAAAGTATACAGAGCTATACATTGCTCATTTCCAGATACATCCTTGGGGATAGGAGAAATTGGAGGTACAGGTACAGGAGTGCAAAATTACAGTTGAATTATTTTTAACTATGTGGTAAAACATAATTCAAATAATATAAGATACAAAATTGTGAACATACGTGCAATACGAACAGTAAAGTCCAAATAGTACAATTTACAGAGACCAGAAGCAGGAACAAGAGAACATGAGGGGTTACAGACAAGCAGTGATATATGGTTACAAAATCAGGAGAAAAAGGAAATATGTTACAAAAACAAAAACCAAAAATAAATAAAAACGGGGTGCAGCCTGGGTACTGAAATAGTTAAAACAGGAGGGTGGAGGGAAATAGTCTTAGTGAGTATTTAGGAGTTAATATCGAGTGCTAAGGTGGGCATAGCTAATT
The DNA here is from genome assembly GCA_016271365.2 of Neoceratodus forsteri. Classification (NCBI taxonomy): domain Eukaryota; kingdom Metazoa; phylum Chordata; order Ceratodontiformes; family Ceratodontidae; genus Neoceratodus; species Neoceratodus forsteri. The sequence continues at coordinate 69,500,923 of CM028133.1, forward strand.
AGGCACTGGGGGCATAGAGAAGGACCAGAAGCTTTAAGTGGTAAAGAACTTGAAAACAATCAGAAGGATTGACATGAGCAGGAATGGGATGAATACACTGAAAGGAGGGAAGAGAAAGTATTGTGCAAAGGTGCATTGTGGATGGCAGAGGGGAGGGCATTGTAATTTTGGGGGCAGCGGTATGAAAAGGCAGATTGGCCAGCAGTAGTGGAGCGGTGGGGGATGGTGAATGAATGAGAGTCTACATTCCAAAGGGAATAGGGGTTCAGTAAAGAGGCAAAGATGAGAGCGGAAAGATAGGTGGGGAGATTCCCAGACCAAAATTTAGCCATGAAAGTAGCAGTGTGAGCTAGATGCCTGGACTCCAGTGAAAGGAAGGACATGGCTATATAAAAATCATAGTGATGAGTACGAGGGGGATGCGATAGTATGAAACAGCAGAAGGAATTGAAGAGAGTGTCCAGTCTGGCTAGAGTAGCATTGGGGGCAGCACTGTAGACTATGTCTGCATAGTCAAAGGTAGGAAGGATAATTTTCTGCACAATAGTGCAGCAGACTGATGGAGGAATGCAGTCCCTGTTTCTATATAAGGCTCCAAGCTTGGGGAGTAGGTTCTTATGGATTGCACCCACATGCACTAAAAAGTCCAAATGGTGGTCTAGTCAGACCCCACAGTATCTGAAGGAAGAGACATTCTCATTCAGGGTACCAGCCAGCATGTAGAAAGCTGGGGATGCATTAAGGGAAGATAGCCTCTGTCTGGTGCTAAAGGATGTGGAGACTGTCTTTTTAGCATTCAGGAAAAGTCTAGTCAACTGGAACCATTTCTGAACTGGAGTGAAATCCTGTTACAATCTAGACTGGGCATCACCAGGAGATTTGTTAGATGTGTAGAGGACTGTATCATTCACATACTGTACATATGGATTTGGGAAGTGGAACAGGTAGAAGGGAGGTGGTTTAGGAAAATGGAAAATATGATAGGGGCCAAGTACAGAGTCCTGTGGGACTCCAGTAGTGATCAGCAGTGGTGAGGAGAGGGTGAAGGCAATCTTGACAGACTGGGTTCTGCCTGTTAGGTAGGAACTAAACCAAGCTTCAGCAATTGGGGTTAAACCAGCCAAAGCAAGTGTATAGAGAAGAAGAGCATGGGATACTGTGTCAAAGACTTTTGCCAGATCAACAAATATGGTCATGGTTACATAACCCAGCTCCATATTGGAGAGTATGGAGTCTGTGAGGCATACTAGGGAGGTGGTGGTGGAGTGGGACTTGTGGACGCCAGACTAGAAAGGAGTGAAAAATAAGATGGAGTCAATGTAGGAACCGAGTTGTGCAAGGACAATACATTTCTGTAGTTTAGCTAGGACTGGGAGCAGGAGCTAGGGCGATAGTTCACAACAAAGGTGGGCTCACCACCTTTGCAGAGGGGAATGACTATAGAATGTTTCCAGCTGGTGGGAACTGAGAACAGGGCAAAAGAAAGGTTGAGAAGGGAGGCCAGAGGACCAGCTATAGCAGGTGCCAAGAGGTGGAGCAAATTGGGATCAAGGCCATCTGAGCTCTTGCCTTTGGAGAGGTTTAAGGCTAGGAGGGCCTTGAAGGCATCATTTAGAGTTATGGAAGAAAAAGAAAATTGGTTAGGGGTGACAGGGTGAGGAGCAGCTGGAGGGACAGAGGAAGCAGGAGGTGGGCAAGAGGGAAGGAAAGGAGGAGAGTAGCGAGGAGGCACAAGATGTAAAAAAAGTGTTGAAACTGGTTGCGACAGAAGGAGGTTCAGAAATAGTTGCAGTAGTATGGACAAGAGTAGGGATCGGTGAACTAGAGGGTGGCAAGAAAAGAGATTTGACTACCTTCCAGAATTTAGAAGTCATTGCTGCCTCCAGGTCTTGGCTCTTGTTTCCTAGACTGTGGGCATTTGTGTACATGATTTTCCATTGACCAGATTTTGGTGTGTTAGCTGTGGGGTGAGGTTCAGTTTTTCCCCTGTGCATCATATGTAGAGAGATACGTTTTCCTCACCTGGTGATACAGATGAACTATAAACATGCTGAACTCCTGTTTGATCACTAGCTGAGGGAGAGGGGTGCTCTTTCTGTTCGATGTATTGGATGTTGCACCCCTTTCCCCATTTGCGAGTTTAAATATTCTGCAAAGACATCAAACGTCTGCCCCAAAGCACTGACTCCCTCCTTTGTCAGATGCAGTCCATTGAATTTAAAGAACTTTTCACTTCCATAGCTGTTGCCAATTACCTACAAATCTGTGTCCTTTTTCCTGGCACCAGGCCTTTAACCACACATTTAGCTCCCCTAGCTCCACTTCTCTGACCTTCCGCCCAGTTGTCCCCCTCTACCAGACTGGCAGGACCTCAGAGAAGAAGATGCTGGATGAAATGGATGACAGTTTGTCTCCCAGCCTGGTCAGGTGTTCCTTGGTCTCCACAACTGACCGGCTGGAGAGATCATTAGTCCCTATGTGTACCAGGACATCAATGTTTTTCATCATCTTGCATGATTTTAACAATGCGATCAGTGTCTCTCCATTCTGATGCACCTGGAAGACATCTGACCATTATCCCTGGCTCGAGGTAGTATCAACTCCCTGAATAATGGAGTCTCCAATGATCAGAAGTGATCAGAAGTGTTTTGGATTTCCCTTTTGCCTTCTTTGTTTTGGTCCCTATTATGGGTAACTTCAGCTTCTTCTGGAAGGTCAAATATTTTACCAGGTTATTACATCTGTTTCGGCCTTCCAGATCCTCCAGTTTAAGTTCCAGTTTGCTGAGTTTTTGCTGCATTAAGGACAAGTCAGGTTCCATCCCGGATTGCCATTTTCAAGACAGAGTGTACGAGCTGATACATCTGCGACTGCCCGGTTTGTATCTTTTAATTCTTCTTTGATGGTTTTAAAATCTGTGGTGAACTCCTTAAACGCCGTCTTTAACGGTGCCAGTTCTGCTAGAAATTTTTCTTTGCAGAGCAGTGTAGCAGTGGTCAGAGCCTGTGAGGATTCGCCTGAAGCTGTGTTCTGGGTCTTGGGCCACTTGGACTTCTTGTCTGGGGTTGTAGGCGATGTGCGCGCAGAGAGGGCCTGTTTCATCTCGGCCTCCATTCCTCCGGTCTCTTCTCCTCTTCTCGGCTGAATGGAACTCTGGAGAAGTCCTGGGGTTTTCAGTGAACATCAGTGACTGGATTAGCTGAAAACTGAACTCTAAAAGTTAGGTTTTCTGTATATTTGATGGCCTTGAGGTGGGAGTGGGTTATGGAGGCATCTGTCTACCTGGAGAGCATCACGTGGGCTCCTGTCGGATGGTTCTTGTAATATATTTCCTCCTGAATATGTGATTTGAGGTGTGCAATCTCTGCTGATGCTGCCCATAGCTAAGCCTTAGATCTCCAATGGTCCAGCATGTATGGCAGTATCCTAAATCCTACATAACTGCCATTTTGAAAAGTGTCCCACAGTACCTGCAGTTAATAATACTCATTTCAGTTGAGCTGTTGTGTTTATAACCTGGTCTGAGTAATCAGAAGAAAAATGAAAAGCCGGCCCGGTGGCGCTGAGGGCTGAGGCGCTGGAAGCCTTACCTTGCTGCATGCCGGTGTCCCGGGTTCAGGAACGAGTCCGGGCTGTTGGAGGTCAGCAACGGGAGGAGGGTGGAGCTGTATGGAGCTGCTGATTGGCAAGCTCTCCTCTCTCCGGAGAGGGGGTAAGGTCTTCCTTCAGCTGATGGCTGCCACCTGGTGGAGGCTGGGGACAGCACAGGCCAGGAGGAGCCAGGCGCTAGGCCTGAGGTGGGAGGAAAAGGGCTGTTACCGGGGCCATGGGACTAATGCATGCCTCCACATGCTTGCATCCCACTCCTGGGGCCCCTGGGTGTAAAATGGAGGAAAATCACCGGCAGAAGGATGGCGACCGACTTACTGCAGGCTCCACTCCCGGGCTGGGCATAAAGTAAGCCCCGATAATCCTGGGTGATGGGGCTGGGGGGGGGGTTGGTCAGATGTGGGCCGTCAGATTAAAAAAAAGAAGGAAAATGAAGCAAATGTGTATTTTTTTTAAATATTGTTTAGTTTGTTTTTGAATAACTTTTAGTAACAAGTTAAATTAATTGTACCCCTTTAAGTGAAGTCACTGTGTGGATACTCCTCTGATATGCCCCCTTCCTGCTTTGCTACAAGAAATTTTATGACTGTGCTATTCTATAAAAGGAGTGTAGCATGGGATGGTTGGGGATGCGGGTGGGTGGTTAGGCTCCTGAAGAAGCCTTATGTGGTGAAGCACCGGGGAAGCTTGTGAGATAGATGCACCATTTGATTTCACTGTGTTGCTGTATGGAAAATTGTTCCCAGTAAATTTCACTTTCTTTTCCGTGGTTTGTGTGGAGACCCTTCATTGGGGTTCCTTGCTAACTCCTTGCTCTGGAGTGCTGGTGCAATTCTGGATGTGGTTGGGTCCTTCCCCTGCCAAAAAAGAAGAACCACAGATGAAAGAAACAAGGAGGTAAGAGCAGAAACAATCAACCAACAACAAATGCAGACACTGTCCCAGTCTGCATCTCATAGGTGCTCCTGTAATTTGCCCTGAAAGGCTAACCTAACGATAGATAAAACTGTAAAATCTGTCAGCACAAAAAGTAACAAAACCCGTAATCACCACCTGTAGCAATTTAACAGAAGATATATCCTGCAAAACACACTTTGCTACAGAGAAAAATAAAGTAATAATCTGTAAGCATACTGTAAAAAGTAACAACCTGTAAGCACAGCTTTCATGATTTAACAGAAAATATACCTTGCAAACAAACCTTGAAACAGAGAAAAATAGAGCAGTAATCTGGAAGCACAACACAGTATCAACCTACAAGCACACACTGTAACAATTTAGCAGAAAATATACCCTGCAAAAAAAAAAAAAATTTGAATCACATAATCACATGTATGCATATATAATGCTTCTTTACATTTCTGGTCCCTTGACTGCATCCTTAGCTTCAGCAAGACTTTCAAAATATTCTGCATTGGTTCCAGTCCAACCAACTTTGGGTCAACACAAAAAAAGGTTTATGACCTTTGGTACTAGCCAGAAGCTGGCCCAGCTCACCTCCCTTCCTGTCTTCTCCATGCTGGATAGCACATCACTTGAACTAGTCCCAGCATTTAAGTATCTTGGTGTGGGGCTAGATAGCAGGCTTGACTTCTCTGTCCACATTGATGCCATCCATGCAAAACTCTGCTGCAAACTCCATGCCCTACACTGCAATAAGGATTGTTTTTCTCCCCAAGTCCACTGGCAGCTGGTCACCAAAATGGTTCTTCCAGTTTTCCACTATGTGTATGTGGTTTATGACACTGCCCCTCCACCTCCCATGTCAGACTGGACAGCTTCTGCAATGTCTTCTGCTAACTGACCCTCTGGTACTCTCTACTGCTCCATTTATTCCTCCATATCCATCTTCCCTCTCCTCTCCTCTCCTCTCCTGTCCTCTCACATAACTAGTTCCACTGTGCTTCCTTCATCCCTAAACATTGGTTTGGGTCCATCCTATCATACCTATCCAAATCTCCTCTCTGATCCTCTCCTCCCCCTACTCTCTGTGCTCAAGAGACCCACACACATTCTTCCTTCCCCACTCACACTCCTCAGATGGGAAATCTTCTTTCTTATATCACCACATTTTCCTCAGTAACCAGCTACCTCCTCCATCTGTCTCTCCCTTCTTCCCTTCCTTAGATGCCAGGTAACCCCCCCCCTTGTTCCTGCCAACTCTCTTCCTGAACCCTTCCTTACCCTTGCCTGGCATTTGACCACCCCTTACCTCCCTCTTAACCTCATAGCTCCAGCAACCCCATTGAAGTTTACAGACTGTTCTGACTCCTACTTTCATCACTACCTCAGCCTCCCTTCATCCTGGCAGCATGCACTTTGAGTCTGCCGAATTTGCACAGCTGATGTGTATGCTATTTCATTTGTTCTCCATATGCAATGTTTTTCCATTGTGTTTGTACTGCAGCTAATTTATGCCCTTTATGTAATCCTCATTGTAACCACATCACCTGACTGTTATTTGTTTGTAATTGTCCTTCCCCAGGTCATACCTAGAAATGAGTCTCAACTCAGTGTGTCTTTTCCAGTTACCACTTTTAAATAAATAAATACAATCACAGGTACCAGTTACACTTAGCTGGGGCAATCAAAGCACAAGGAGGACCAGTGGCTTTCTGAATTGATCCTCATGAGCAGTGGTTGGGATTTGAACGGTGACATAGTTACTCTAACCACTGGACCACATTTTACCACATCTTTAGGGAACCATCCTTCATAAATGTTCTCAATGAATTCTATCCAAAAAATTAGACCTGGAAGTCATGCAAATGTTTTAAAAAGTCAATTGCACCTTTCTAGCCTATCAAACAAAAGTCACCTAACACTCGTGTAGATTTAACCGATTTAACAAAGCTCCCAATATGATAGTTTACTCAATGAATGAAATTAGGGGCTTGATTTTATAATGGCCACTAGATTGGTGTATGTGAACCAAACCCCTGGCTGCAGCAAACCTGGGAAGCATTAGGGACACTGCACCCACTTTCAGAAAAATAGGAGTCCCAGCACCAAGGTTCCCAGATTTTCTGGATGCTGTGAGCTGTGCTGCAGAAGTAGTGCATGGAGGGGGAATGCTGGAAGCCAGTGGATGGGCTTGCAGCAGCAGTGGCAAGCAATGACAGTTCACTGGCTGATCATCCTAGCAACTGGTGGGTTGTCTGGGGCATGCCCTGGCTCAGGTGGGAGTGGGACAGGTCAGGTTGGGGAGAAGGGGTGAAAACTACCCCCTGATGAGGAAACAGCAGGGACAGTGTAAGTCTGTGGGGGGGGGCTACACCAGTGCCACCACTGGGTGGATCGTGGGCTCTGACCTGCCATGGACCAACGGCCATTCCAGCAGTGGTCTGGCAGGTGTTGTAAGCTGTATGGATGCCTTCCCTAGGGGAGTAGAGTGTCCTCTCCACTCAGTGAGAGCTACAGCAGTGGCACAGGACTGGTTAGACCAGCTCTGGGCTTGTCTAATGGCAGGGGCAATGCACACAATGGGACGGTTCCAAAATCCCAAGTGAGGGGGTATGGCAGCCCCATCATGGAGCAAGCCCCCTTCCACCATGACACACTGATCTGGCCATTGCAATGACAGTGCAAGCCTGGTTGACACAGGTGTTCCCCACAGTGGTGCGGGCTGCATTAGAAAATTGGGGCTGGTGCAAGAGACCATTGCACCATGTCTCTTTGATGCAAACCCCTTGTGCCTGTCCTGATCATCTTAAAATCGAGCCCTGGGAGTTCTTTTGTTTGGTGTAAGCCTGGGTGCAGACAAAGGTTATTGGAAACAATCTATTTTGTTTTACTATCAAAGAACACATATTTATATCCAAGGATTGAGAAGGTTTTCAGGGTAGCCCAGCTAAAAAGCAATATCCCATTTTCAGCTAGCCAGATGAACAGCCGAGTGGACAAAAACCATACCATAAGAGGTTAAAGGACTTGCTCTGGATCCCACAACAGATAAATAGCTCTGGTGGGGTTTGAATCTTACTCTCAAGATTGTTGCTTGGAGAGAGAATGAGCCCCTCAAGGGCCTGCACTTCTCCAGAAAGAAGCAATGTTGCAATTTGGTATCACGTCTTTTGTGGAGCCTGTCTATCTGCAGCTTGAGGTTGGTATATGTCTTACATCTACATTTGTAGAGAGGCCTGTGCTTCTACAACCAGAAGTGTGTGTATGTCTTACAGTATGCATGAGTACCTGTGGCTACAGAAGTGCTGTCCCTGTTTCTGCAGACAAACAACTCTTTTAATTTGTGAATCGTGGATTTGTATATATGGCTGTAGAGGCCTGAGCTTATGCAAACAGTAATGTAATGATTAGAGATGTTGCAGTTTTAATTCACAGTTAAAGTTAAGGTGAAGTTGCCAAATTTGCCTCCATGGATCATTTTGTAAAGTTTTTTTTTATTTAATAGGAAATTTGCCATTGGTAACTTCACTTTGCACCTTTGCTTGTAACTTCTCCTTGGGGCACACAATTGTAAGTTGGGTTAAAATGACTTCCACCAACTACTCTTATTGTTTTTTTTAGGAATTAATCAGTCAGGTTTTGCTGATTTTGTCTGAAACTTAATATGATTGTATTCCAAGAAGAGCTGCATATTTTGAGCATTTTTGATGATTACCAGGCTTAAATTGTGGATTTGGCACCATGGTCAATTTGGGAGGTGATTTTAGAGCATTGTGCACACCCCTTGACTTTTTCCAGGTGTTTTATGAGTTACTATTGTACTGTTTTAGTATACATTGAGGCTCTTGTTTGGATGTATAGCTTATCCCTTAACTCCAAAGACTGATGGACTTATGGCTCGTTAAACTTGTATTATTCTATAGGACATAATGGAGGTAGGGTGTTATGTCTCAGACTCTGTGTTCCTCATCTCTGAGCCTAAACTACTACCTATAGAAACACAGAAACATAGACTTTGATGGCAGATAAGGACCTCATGGTCCACCTAGTCTGCCCATTTCCCTACCTGTTAGATAAGCTGCAGATCATATTTAACCAGCTGCCTACTTCCTCCTACCCCTTATGTCTGTCCCATGCATTCTTAAATTCTCCACAGGTTTTGACCACATGGCCTCATCAGGAAGGCCGTTCCATGCATCCACCACCCTCTCCGTAAAACAAATACTTCCTCACATTGCCCCAGAGCCATCCCCCTCTATATTCAAATTGTTCCCCCTTGTTCTTGCACATCTCTTTTTCTGAAAGATGCTACCCTCTTGGACTTTGTTGATTCCCTTAAGGTACTTAAAGTTCCTATCATATTCCCCCTCTCCCTCTTTTCCTTGAGGCTATACATATTAAGTACTTTTAGTCTCGCTTCATATGGTTTCTGGTGCAGACCCTGCATTATTTTAGTTGTCCTCCTTTGGACTGGCTCCATCCTGTCTATGTCCTTGAAACGATGGAGTCTCCAGAACTCCAGATGGGGTCTCACCAACTTCCTGTTTTCTACTGATAATGCCTCTCCCTATGCATACCAGTATCCCCCCAGCTCTTCTCACTGACTTCTCACATTGCTTACTTACTTACCTTTAGGTCATCTGATATAACTACCCCAAGTCCCTTTCTACTTTTGTTGTTTTTAATACTCCCCATTGTGTACTCTTCCCCTGGGTTTTTGTTTCCCATGTGCATTACTTTGCACCACTTTGCATTGAATCTAAGCTGCCATACTTTTGACCATTCCTCCAATCTTGCCAAGTCCCTTCTCAACCTTTCCACCCCACTTGTGTATCAACCCTGTTGCAGATCTTTGTGTTGTCTGCAAAGAAGCATACTTTTCTTTCCAGTCCCTCCACAATGTCACCAATAAAGACATTAAAAAAGATTGATCCAAGTGCTGAACCCTGCAGCACCCTGCTAGTAACCCCCTTTCTTTGGAGTGGACTTCGTTTACTATTACTCTCTGTGTCCTGTTGTCCAGCCAATGTTTTACCCAGGTTACCACTCTGGGGCCTAACCCCAGGCTGGCTAACTTATTCATTAATATTTTGTGTGGGACTGTGTCAAATACCTTGCTAAAGTCTAGGTAGGCCATGTCCTCAGCCCCTCCTTGGTCTACTACTTTAGTCACCCAGTCAAAGAAATCTATTAGATTCATCTGACATGACCTTTCTGCTGTGAATCCATGCTTCCTTGGGTCCTGTGCCTCGCTGGCCTCTAGGTACTCAACAATTCTTTCTTTCTGAAGTGATTCCATCATATTCCCTACCGCTGAGGTCAAACTTACAGGTCTGTAGTTTCCTGCCTCTGCCTTGCTCCCAATTTTGTGAAGGGGAATCACATCCACTCTCCTTCAGTCTTCAGACACCACACCATCCTCCCATGACTTGTTAAAAAGGGCCAGCCAGTGGTGTCACTAATTCTCCCCTTAGTTCTTTAAGAATTCTGTGGTGAATCCCATCAGGTCCCATTGCTTTGTCCACCTTCAGTTTTAGGAGTTCTTTCAGGACCCTTTCTTCTGTGAATGGACTGGTATCAACACCCCTCCTTCCAGAGTGCTTCTATTGATTGGTTTAAGTACCTCCCCATCTCTTCATTTGTGAATACTGAGCAGAAGTATTTGTTAAGTATCCCTTCTTTTTCACTGTCACCCTCTGCCCACCCACCCACCTTTATTAAGCCTTACTATACCCTCCCGTGGCCTTTCTTTGCTCCATAATGTACCTGTAAAAGGCTTTTATTCCCCTTCTTGACTGAGCTGGCTATCCTTTCCTCAGTTTGAGACTGTTGCTATTCTAACTGCTTCCCCCACTTCCCTCTGCTTTAACTGGTACAGTTAAATAGAAACATAGAAATTGTCAGCAGATAAGGACCGCATGGCCCATCTAGTCTGTCCGTAAGCTGTTGTACTGGATTACTGCTTCCGACCCACTCACAGCTATACTGCTATGGTTCCCCTATGCCTATCCCAAGCATGCTTGAATCCATCCACAGTGCTTGCTCCCACCACCTCTGGAGGCAGATCATTCCATGTGTCCACCACTCTCTCTGGGAAGAAGAACTTCTTCACATTCCCTTTTAACCTCCCACCTTCCAGTTTCATGTTATGCCCCCTCATTCTTTTGCTCCTCTTGTAATGGAAAATGTCTCCCACATGCACCTATTCATGCCCCTTAGGTACTTGAATGTTTCTATCATGTCCCCTCTTTTCCTCCTCTCTTCCAGTGAGTACATATCAAGGTCCCTTAATCTTCCCTCATAAGTCTTGTGTTGCAAGCCCTGTACCATCTTAGTTGCCCTTATCTGGATGGTCTCCAGCCTGTTAATGTCTTTACAAAGGTGCAGCCTCCATAACTGCACACAGTACTCCATGTGAGGCCTGACCATGGTTTTATATAATGGCATTACTACCTTCCTCCTTCTGCTGGTGATACCCCTGCCTATGCACCCCAGCAGCATGACACAACAGCCCTCCCAGCTGCCTTAACAAACTGTTTTGACATTGTCAGGTCATCTGAAATAATAATCCCCTGTTCCCTTTCCTCCTTTGTGACAGTCAACAGCTCCTCCCCATCCTGTAGTTTTCCCAATGGTTTCTGTCTCCCAGGTGCATAATTTTGTTCTTCTTTGAATTAAACTTCAGTTGCCAGTTCTCACACCATTTTTCAAGTTTCCCCCAGGTCCCTCCTCCTTTTCTCCAGCCCCTCTGGGGTATCCGCTCTGTTACAGATCTTGGTGTCATCTGCAAACAGACAGACCTTTCCCTCCAGCCCCTCTGCAATGTCACTAATGAAGACATTGAACAGGACTGGTCCCAAGACTGACCCCTGAGGTACCCCACTGGTCACCACCCTCTCCCCAGACTGCACCCCATTTACCACCATCCTCTGCCTCCTGTCTGTTAGCCAGTTTCTAACCCAGTTTACCACCCTGTCCTCCATGCCCTGCCTACCCAGCTTATTTTTCAACCTCCTACAGTATGTGGGATGGTGTCAAAGGCTTTGCTGAAATTAAGGTAGGTGACATCTACTGCCCCACCCTGATTTACTTCCTTTGTCACCCAGTCACAGATTTGTCTGACTTGACCACCCAACTGTAAATCCATGTTGCCTATGGTCCTGAGCTTCAATGGCTTCTAGATGCCCCACAATCCTTTCTTTAAGCAATGTCTCCATGATCTTCTCCACTACTGAGGTGAGACTGACCAGCCTACAGTTCCCCACCTCCTCCCTGCTGCTTGATTTGTGTAGAGGTACTACATGTGCCCTTCTCCAATCCTCTGGTACCACTCCTGTATTGAATGACTCAGTGAATATGGCTGCCAGAGGTTATCCTATCTCCCCTTCCCAGTTCTCTTAATATCCTTGGGTGTATGCCATCTGGTCCCACCACTTTGCCCACCTTCAATTTAGTGAGCTCCTGCAGGACTAACCCCTGTGAATGGACTATTGTCCACCTCTTCACCCCCTTGGCAACTGCTGTACTGCTGTGGCCCCCTGTCCCTCCCTCTCTTCTGGTAATACTGACCAGAAGTATTTATTCAGTATTTCTGCCTTTTCCATGTCACCCTCCTTGCATTCCCCTCCCTCTCCCATGAGCCAATCAATCCTATGCTTGTTTTTCCTCCTATCATTGATGTACTTGGAGAATGTCTTGCCCTCTTTTTTTTAACTGACTGTACTGCTGCTAAGGGCTGACCACTGCATTTCCAAGCCCTTTGTGTCTACACTAATGAGAACTCCTGCTGCCACATGTTGAATTTTCATTGTAAGCCCAGTGAAAGAACTTTGGCAACTTCCTGATTAAGCCATTGACTTGTATCTCAGCAGGCATCAGGACTTGGGGGCAAGTCAGTGGCTGAGTGCACCTCCTACAAGGTGGGGCATACTATATAAACCTTGTGCTGCTCCAGACAATGCCAGAATACTGCCTCCACAGCCAGCTGACCTAATGCTGCTATAAGCTGATGGCTGCTTTTCCAAGCCCTTTGTTTCTACACTAGTCAGGTCTTGCTAAGCCTAGTGAAAGAACTTTGGCAACTACCTGATTAATCCATTGACATGAATCTCAGCAGGCACAGGGGCTCAGGGGTGAGTCAGTGGTTGAGTGCACCTCCTACAAAGTGGGGCATACTATTTAAACCTTGCGATGCTCCACAGAATGCCAGAATACTGCCTCCATATCTAGCTGACTTACTGCTGCTACGGGCTGATAACTGCATTTCCAAGCCCTTTGTTTCGACACTAATCAGAACTGCTGCTGCCCTGGGCTAAATTTTCATGGTAAGCCCAGTGAAAGAACTTTGGCAACTACCTGATTAATCCATTGACTTGGATCTCAGCAGGCACAGGGGCAAGTCAGTGGCTGTGTGCACCTCCTACAAGGTGGGGCATATTATTTGAACCTCACGCTGCTCCATATGGAGCGAGAATGTGAGTAGCATGAGCGCCACTCGGTAACAGAAAAACTATGCAGCTGACTTGCTTAGCGAGGTTATATTTGAAGTTGGTATAGGCAGTTTGCTTCTTCTTACACAAAGCCCCGAATAGTAAAGTTGTTTAAAACTACAGTTTGCACAGTCATTTTATATTTATTTTTATAGGCTTAGAGATGTTATAATTGAAGTTGGTATAGGCTGTTTCTTCTTGCACAAGAAAACAGAGTAAAAGCTCGAATAGTACAGTTGATTAAAACTACAATGTGCACAGTCACTGTATATTAATTATTTATAAGCTTACAAAGAGTACTTTTAAACTCACTAAGAAAGTTCAGTTGGGATAGTTAACTCTTGGTGGGTAATGACCTTGATTGGAACATATAATTCCCAGCCCAGCACTTACAGAAGAGATTGGGAATTACAAGAGATAAACGAGGTACTTTAACTTATTAAGGGAAAATCTTTCTACAGTTGTTCTCTGAGACTTAAAATAGGTTTGAAATATTATCTTTTGTTAAAACATTTTTGTCGATACACAATGATGCCACTGATACTGAGGTTATTTACTTATATTGCCATTGTACTGGTAATATGTGTAAAATATACAAATCCAAACTTGATAGACAGTCCTGTTGTGTTAGCTGAATAGGCATACTGTACATATTGTGCAGTGTACCTATTTGGTCAATAAAAGCTAAATAAATAAATAAATAGCTATTGGACAGGGACATTCAAATTTGAGAGGATTAGTCCAACCTTTTACTATTTTTAAAAATGTATGTAAGAGAAGAAACTCATTTAATAAAATTTGTTTAGAGGCAAATGGCATTGTAAAGGGTAAAAACATTGCACATATTGCACCTCAAAAATGTTTAAATTGTCTTGCTATGGTCTTGGTTTTTGGAGGAGACATCGATATAAACCCAGGACCCAAACCTTTATGTAGGTTAAAACTTGTGGGTGACAATGCCAGGAGCATTAAATCCAAAACTAATTTGTTTAGAACTTGGATTGCCACAGAAACTCCTGACTTGATTTCATTAACGGAGACCTAGTTTGGTCCTAAAATTAATACTAAAGAATTAGAATTAGAAGGATATTTTAGCCACAGACTGGACAGAGTGGGTAAACAAGGAGGGGGCAGTCTGTTGTTCTCAAAATGAGATCTGGGACAAACAGAAATGACTCACTCAGGGAATACAGGATTAATTGGTTGTCTATTGGTCTTAACCAATTCAACAGATAAGGGTCACTATTGAGGTCATTTATGCTCCTCCCAAAACCAAGACCAGTGACTCTGAACATTGGTCACAGACTATACAGGAAAAAACACTAGGACTTGATGTAATAATTATGGGAGATTTTAACGCACCTGAGGGAACCCCTTGGGGAAGAACCTTGGAACAAAGCTTAAAGTCATTACAGGTAACACAAGTAATTGGCAGTCCAACTAGAAAAACATTTTGACGAGTCCAGAAAACATTCTGGATCTGGTTTTTATTACTTCAAATATAATATCTTTGCAAGCTAAAGTAAACCAAACCATTCTGGGAGCCCCAACAAACTGTAATTCTGAAGTCTTGGATAGCCAATGGCAAGTTCCCAAAACAATACCTCTGAAGGTCAGAAAAAGGTTGTTTAAGGGGTTTAGTAAAGAACTTTTTATAACCAAATTAGCTGATGTAAGATGGGACAGATTATTTTTGATGCCTACTTTGGAATTGGCTATCCAGGAATGCACAATTTGGTTTAGAGGGGTAGGTGATGAACTGGCCCCTTTTCAATATCAAACTCAAAGGAAAAAATATGTGCCTTGGACCACTGAAAAACTAAAAAATTAATACAAATTAAAAATAGATTATGGAAAAAGGCAGGGAAAACACTAGACCCACATGACTAGGAGACATATAAATTAGAGAGAAATGTTTTAAAATTAAAAATTAAGAAATCTAAACAAAAGTTCTATAGCAATAAAATAAATGAAGCAGCAAATTCTAGACAATACTGGAACTTGATAGAAATCTTTGAAAACCCAGTAATTCAAAAACCTCCGATCCAAATGATAAAAATTTTAAAAAATCAAACCCCGTCATCTGCAGATATCCTCAATGAATATTTTGTGACTCTCCCTGATATTCAGATTCCAAATCCTATTAACAATAGCAATTTAACAGAAAATAAAACTTTACCTCAACACATACCCAGCAAATATATTACTTGCAAACAGGTAAAAGATAAGATTAGGAAATGAATCCATGAAAGTTTTTTGGCATATATGGTATTGAAATAAGGTTTTTGAAGGATTCAATTACCATTATAGTCCCAGTCTTAACTGAACTCATTAATTGGAGTTTCAAGGAGGGAATATTTCCAAATTTGCAGAAAAAAGCAAAAACAGTACCAATACACAAAGGGGGCTCAACATCTGAACCCACCAACTGTAGACCTATCACTCTGTTGTCAGTGGTGTTGAAGGTCTTAAAGCAAATGGTGCAGTGGCAGCTGGGAAAATATCTGGAACAGTACTCCCTGATTTCCATATATGAGTCAAGTTTCTGAAAAGAGCATTTCATCCCAAATGGGGGGGGGGGGCAGTGGGTGCAGTGTTTGTGGATCTCTTAAAAGCCTTCAACACCGTTGACCACAGCTTGATGTATGTAAGGTTATTGGAAATAGAACTATCAGAGGAGGCCAGTGGGTGGTTTAAATCTTACCTACAGGGATGCACTCAGCAGGTTTCTGCTGATGGGTATTTGCCAAGGCAGGCCACGGTCCAAAGAGGAGATCCACAGGGCTCCATTTTGGGGCCCACACTATTTTTGATTTATATTAACCCACTTGCAGAAGTGGCAAGGTTCTAAAAAATTAGGTTATACGCAGACAATGCCGATATGGTGGTATACAAGAAAAATCTCCAAATAGATTTTTCGAACCTATATACTTGGATGTCAAGCTCAGGTTTGGTACTAAATGGTAAAAAGATGAAACTGATGATATTCCAAAACAAAAGTAGGGAAAGGGAAGCCAAAGCCTCAGACATCAATATAAAACCAAATAAGTGTGAAAAAATAGCCCAGGACAGAGCTTATAAATACTTGGGTGTTTGGATAGATGGAAATTTAAGTTTTATATGTCATATAGAAGACACACTGATGAGAGTAAATAAAATGCTAGGCACTTTTAGGTGATCAAAATGCTGTACTAATAAACAGATGAGGAGCCTGGTAGTAAACCAGCAATTGATGCTTGTTCTTGACTATGGTTTCGCAAACAAGTGATGTTTATCTAAGACAGAAGTAATGTATAATAGACTTGCAAGGTTTATTTTGCTTAGGGACTATAAAACTCACCATTGTCTACTATATGAAGAATTGGGATGGTTAACTCAAAAAAATAAAACAAAAATGGTTTGGGCTAATCAAACATTTAAAGTTCTGTACTCCCAGAAACCCACATACCTAGTTGAAAAACTTGAAAAAACTCAATATCAGCACAACTTAAGAAAAATAAATTTACGTGATTTTAAACCACCAAGATTAAACAAAAGATACAGTAGGATGTCTTTTGCTGCCATTACATTTGAAATTTGGAATTAAATAAAACTAAAGAAATTGATGTTAGTATTTAACTATTCATGAGAGATCTGAAATGTGAACTTAAGACAAAATGTATGTGCAATGGTTAATTATGCTTTTGTACTATGTTAAATGTTTGTTTGTTAAGTAGTGTAACATGTTATTGAAATTGTTTTTGTAAGTGTTTTATATGCAACTGTATTTAATGAAGACAGTACCATCTTGTAACATAGAAACATAGAAGCTGATGGCAGATAAAGACCGCAAGGCCCATCTAGTATGTCCATTTTCTTTTCTACTTTATGAATGTGCCATTATCCTTTGCTCTGTCAATGGTCTATCTATTCACACTCATCTGTATTGCTCCCTTATGCCTGTCCCATGCCTGTCTGAAGCTCTGCACTGTATTCATATCTACCACTTCCTGAGGTAGGCCGTTCTATGCATCCACCACCCTTTCTTTGAAAAAGAACTACCTCACATTACCCCTTAATCAGCCTCCCTCTAATCTCATGCTGTGTTCTCTTGTCCTGCTATTTTCTTATATTGAAAAATGTTAGACTCTTTTACTTTGTTAATGCCCTTAAGGTGTTTGAATGTTTCGATCATATCACCTTTCTCCCTCCTTTGCTCCAGGGTATACATATTGAGCTCCGTTAATCTGACCTCATATGTCTTCTGATGCAGTCCCTGCATCATTTTTGGTTGGCCTTCTCTGGACTGCCTCAATTTGGTTAAAGTCCTTGAGAAGGTGTGGCCTCCAGTACTGCATGCTGTACTCCGGATGAGGCCTAACCAGTGTCTTGTAAAGAAAGATTATTACCTCCCTCTTATGACTTGTGATACCCCTACTAATACACCCTAACATCCCCTAGCCTTACCTACTGCTTTAGAGGTCTGCTTGGATGATTTCAGGTCATCTGTGATGATGACGCCCAAGTCTCTTTCTTCCTTTGTGACTGCCAGCAGCTCCCCTCCCAGCCTATAGGTGGCTTCAGGGTTTCTCTTCCCTATGTGCATGATCTTGGACTTCTTTGCATTAAATCCCAGTTGCCACTCTTCTGACCATTTTGGTAGTTTATCAGATCTCTTCTCATTCTGCCCACCCCATCTGGATCATCTACTCTGTTGCAGATCTTGGCGTCATCTGCAAACAGACAAGCTTTACTCTCTAGTCCATCTGCAATGTCACTGATGAAGATATTGAAGAGGACTGGCCCTGGGACTGATCCCTGAGGTACCCCACTTGTGACTTGCATCTCTTCTGACTGTATACCATTTACCATCACTGTCTGTTTTCTGCCCATCAACCAGTTTGCCACCCAGCTGACCAACTTCTGACCCACCCCATCCTACCCAGCTTATTTATCAATCTTCTATGTGGAACAGTGTCGAAAACTTTGCTGAAGTCAAGGCAGGCAACATCAACTGCTCCCCCTTGGTCCACCACTCTGGTTACCCAGTCAAAGAAATCTATGAGATTAGTTTGACAGGACCTTCCTTTGTAAACCCATGCTGTCTTGGATCCTGTGCCCCTATGGATTCCAGGTGTTGCACTATCCTTTCCTTAAGGAGTGCCTCCATAATCTTGCCCACTACTGAGGTAAGACTGACTGGTCTGTAGTTCCCTGCCTCCTCCCTGATAACACTCTTGTGGAGCGGGATCACATGAGCCCTTCTCCAGTCTTCTGGGACCTCACCTGTGTTCAGAGACTCACTAAACAGTTCTGATAATGGCTCTGCTAGTTCCACCCTTAGCTCCTTTAGTACCCTGGGATGTATGCCATCAGGTCATAGAAACATAGATTTTGATGGCAGATAAGGACTGCTTAGCCCACCCAGTCTGCCCATTTCCCTGCCTAATGGATAAGTTGCAGATCCTAGTTAACCAGCAGCCTACTTCTTCCTACCCCCACCCCTAGAATTGCCTTATGACTGTCCCATGCATGCTTGAATTCCACCACTGTTTTTGACTCCCACAACCTCCTCCAGAAGGCTGTTCCATGCATCCACAGCCCTCTCTGTGAAAAAATACTTCCTTATCTGCAACCAGACAAGCTTTACTCTCTAGTCCATCTGCAATGTCTTGTCCACCCTGAGCTTAGTGAGCTCTTGTAGGACCCTTTCTTTGGTAAAGGGAGTAGTGCTCACCTCCCTCCTCCCCCCTGTGTCCATGGTGCTGAGATGTAGGCCCTGCCCTACCTTCATTTCAGTAAATACTGAGCAAAAGTATCTATTTAGGATAGATGCTTTTACAGGGTCCTCCTTCTCACATGCCCCCTTTTCTCCTTTGAGCTTAGCAATATCCCCTCTGGACTTTCTCCTTTCACTAATGTATCTATAGAAAGTCTTGTCACCTTCATTTACTGTTCATGCTAGTGTTTCCTCAGTTTGGGATTTTGCCTGCCTTACTGCCTTCCCTGCTTTCCTTAGGGCAGTTTGGTATGCCTCCCTATCTTTATCCCACTGTGTTCCCTTATGTTTCCTTTTGGCTCTGACCTTTTCTGCTACTGCATTTGAGAACAAAAGTGGTTTCCTTCTTCTTTTGCACTTCCTTTTCTGTTTAACACAATGGGATGTTGCTTCAAGTATTGCATCCTTAATGCTTGCCCACTTTGCCTGTACCCCCTCATCTATGTTTCTTTTTGCCATGGCTAGCTTAACTCTGTTGGCCATCTTATCAAAGTCAGCTCCTCTGAAGTCCCATATTTTTGCCTTGGAATGGGATGATTTAGTTGTAGTGGCCAAATTGAACCATACCAAGTGATGGTCACCGGCCCCCAGGTGACCTTCTACCTGGACATCTGTGATCCCTTCCCTGTTAGTCAGTACTAGCTCTAGGATAGCCCTGTCTCTTGTGGGTTGTTGTACCAGTTGTTTGAGGCCCTCCCCATGCAGGCAATCCACCATGTGTCTAGTTCTGACAGATGCTCCTGCTGGTATTGACCAATCTTTATCTGGCATGTTGAAGTCTCCCATTATCAGAACCTCCCCTTTAGCTGTCATGTTTTGTATATCTTCTAACAGTAATGTGTCTATGTCCTCCCCCTAGTCTGGAGGCCTGTAGACAACCCCAGTTCTTATGGCTGTCCCATTTTCTGCTTCAAGGGTGACCCACAGTTCTTCTGGCTCCTTATGCATATTCTGAATTTCTGTAGCTTTGATATTTTCATTGACATACAGGGCCACTACACCCCCCGTTTTGCACCTTGGTCTCTTCTGAACAGTACATAGCCAGGTACTGAGGTCTCCCAAGTGTGCTTACAGGTAAACCATGTCTCACTTATTGCTACTATTTTCAGTTTAGCCTCTGACATTATTGCCTGCAGGTCTGGGATCTTACTTTCCAAGCTGTGTGCATTTGTGTACATGATTTTCCATTGGCCAGATTTCAGTGTGGTAGTTGTTGGGTGAGGTCTGGCATTTCTTCTGTGCATAATATGGGGAGACAGACCTTTTTTCTTAGCTGGTGATGCAAATGAACTGCAAACGTGCTGTATCCCTGTTTGACCACTAGTTGTGGGGGAAGGGGTGTTCTTCCCATTTGACATATGGGGTGTTGCACCCCCTCCCCATTTGCTAATTTAAATATTCTGCAAAGACATCAAACTTCTGCCCCATTGCACTGACTCCCTCCTTAGTCAGATGCAGTCCATCAAATTTAAAGAACTTTCGCTCCCCAAACTGTTGCCAGTTCCCTACAAATCTGTGTCCTCTTTCCTGGCACCAGCCCTTGAGTCACATCTTTAGCTCCCCTATTTTCCCTTCTCTGACCTTCCATCCATCTGCCCCCCCTTCCAGACTGGCAGGATCTCAGAGAAGGAAATGCCAGATGAAATGGATGATAGTTTGTCACCCAGCCTCGTCAGGTGTTCCTTGGTCTCCACAACTTGACCGGCTGGTGAGATCATTAGTCCCTATGTGTACAAGGACGTCAATGTTTTCTCCTGCTTCCTGAACAATTTTAACAATGCGGTCAGTGTCTCTCCATGCTGATGTACCTGGGAGACATCTGACCATTATCCCTGGCTGGAGATAGGTATCAACTCCCTGAATCATGGAGTCTCCTATGATCAGAGGTTTTTTGGATTTCCTTTTTGCTTTTTTTGTTTTGGTTCCAGATTTGGGCAAGTTTTGTTGTGCTAGCTCCTGAGCTGCAGTGTCCTGCTCCGCAGTATCCTCTGCCCCTTTGTTTGATTTTGGAGATAGAGGCAGATACCCGTTTGTAGTGTTTATATAGTTTCTGGAGGTAATATGTTGGACAGCACCGAGTGATGGGGCACCCGATTTGGCCCTCCTAACCATCTGCCAACCTCCCGGACCAACTACCCTCTGTGGTCAAGGTTCTTCTGTTGGATGTTGGGGAAATGGCGGGTGGTTCTTATAATGTATTTTCTCTTGAATATGAAATTTGAGGTGTGCAATCTCTGCCCATGCTGCCCGGAGCTGAGCCCTAAGATCTCCAATGCCCAGCATGTAGGACAGTGTCTTAAATCCTGTAAGACTGTTCTTCTAAAAAGTGTTTTGCAGTACCTGCAGTTAATGATATCCATTCCAGAAAAGTTGCTGGGTTTATAACCTGGTCAGAGTAATTAGAAGGAAGGAAATGCAAGTAATGGTTTGATTTTGTGTTTTGTTTTCATATAACTTGTTATAACAAGTTAAATTACTAGTGCCCCTGTAAATGAGCTCACCTTGTGGATGCCCCACTGATCTGCCCCTTCCTGCTTTGCCACAGGAAATGTCATGACTGTGGTACCCTATAAAAGGAGTGTAGTGTGGGGTGGTTGGGGATGGGGGTGGGTGGCTGGGCTCTTCCCCTGCCGAAAAAGAAGAACCACGGATGAAAGAACAAGGAGGTAAGAGCAGAAACAATAAGTCAACAACAAATGCAGTAATCCTGAAAGTTTATCCTAATGTTAGATAAAACTGTAAAACCTGTGAAGCACCACCTATAATAATTTCAGAGAAGATATACCCTGTAAGAAACACTTTGCTACAGAGAAAACAGTAACAGAAGATATACCTTGCAAAGACAATTTGAATCAGAAGAATACAGTAGTAATCTGTTAGCACACACCTGTAGGCACACCTTGTAATAATGCAGAAGAAGGTATATCATCAACAAGAATTTGAATCAGAGAAAAATAAAGCAATGTCACGTTAGCAACAAACAGTAGCAATCCCTGTGAGTACAAAAAATAAAAGCAACACACAGTAGATCTGCTTAGCCCAAAGAAGTCTTAATCCTTTCCCTTGCTCTGGTAAGTTTCTCTGCTCTGTCCTTTCAAGCAATCTAGAAGGTGAAGCTAGGTGCCTTGGCCAGCAAACCAAGTTTTCTGCCTCCAAGATATCAACTAACCTGACCTTTTCACCCTTCTTTCTGTTGGAAATTACTGACAGTTTACCAGCTCCACCCCCCAGATACACGCCTAATCCTCTGGAAGAGCTGTAGGAGGAAAACAATAAGCTCCTTCAATGTGAGAAGGAGACTGAAACACCTCTGAGACAACAAACCTTTTCAACAAAAAAAAGAATAAAATAAAACAGTGGCAAACAGTAATTTTGCTTAGCCCAATGATAAAAAAGTCACAAAAATGTAAGCACCACCTGTAATAATTTCAGAGAAAATATACCCTGTAAGAAATACTTTGCTACAGAGAAAACAGTAATAGAAGATATACCTTGCAAAGACAATTTGAATCAGAACAGTACTGCAGTAATCTGTTAGCACACACCTGTAGGCACACCTTGTAATAATGCAGAAGAAGGTAAACCATCAACAAGAATTTGAATCAGAGAAAAATAAAACAATGAAACGTTAGCAACAAACAGTAGCAATCCCTGTGAGTACAAAAAATAAAAACAACATACGGTAGATCTGCTTAGCCAAAAGAAGTCTTAATCCTTTCCCTTGCTCTGGTAAGGTTCTCTGCTCTGTCCTTTCAAGCAATCTAGAAGGTGAAGCTAGGTGCCGGCCAGCAAACCAAGTCTTGCAAACAGGACTCTGTCCTAATAATGTGATTTTCCACCATATCCTGTATGAAAATAAATATTTTTACTACTACTACTACTACTACTACTACTTACTACCTCTCTTGAGAACCACAGTGACTTTCTCCTTCTCTTGCCTTTGGATACCAGTCTGATGCATTGGTTTCTTACTTCCAATAAGGCTTAATTTAGATGATGCCATTGTTCTTCCGCTCCTCTTCCTGCCCCCGTTCTCTTCAAGGATCTTTTAATATCACTCCCCATTTCAGTGAAGTCAGCATTTTTTAAATCCAAAACCTTTGCCTTAGCATGGCTTGAGTGAGTCTCTGTCCCCATACTGAGCCACACTATGTTTTGATCACTGGATCCCAGTTGCCCTTCTAATTGGACATCTGTGATTCAATCAATGTTGGTCATTACTAGATCCAGAATTGCCCTGTCTATGGTGGGATCAAGCACAAGCTGCCTGAGTCCAGCCTCCTGGAGTGAATTAAGGATGCCTCTACTTCTGGCTTAAGCAGCTACACTGGTGTTCCAGTCCACGTCTGGCATATTGAAATCCCCCATCGGTGGAATTTCACCTTTCATTGCCATCTTGTGTATTTCCTCCACTAGTTCCCTGTCCAGTTCCTCTTCCTGTCCTGGAGGCCTGTATAGCACCCCTGTGCATATTGCTGTGCCATTTCCAGGTTTAAGTGTGACCCACGGTGCCTGGGCCTACCCCAGTCTACCCTGTACATGTGTTGCCATTATGTCCTCTCTGACATACAGCACTACTCACCCTCCCTTTTTGCCCTTCCAATCACTCCTGAATAGAACATATCCTGGTACATTTGTTTCCCACTCTTGATTAGCTGTGTACAAAGTTTCAATTATTGCTACTATGTCCAGGTCTGCTTCAGTTTTTGAAGCCTCCATGTCTGAAACTTTATTTCCCAGGCTGTGTGCATTTGTCACCAAGACCTTCCAAGTTTACTGCCTGACCTCACTCTTTTCCTGTTTTTGGCCCCCTGCATCTTCCCCCTTTTCCTGATATTTTTCTCTTGTGTTCCAGATTCCTTTCCTACTCCCTTTCTGCCTGACCATAATGACCTTGATATCAACTCCTCTTCCTGCTCCATTGTTCTGCTTTCTCTACCATGTGGGGGTGGGCTGCCTGAGTATCCTTGCTCCTGTTGCCCCCCCAGCTAATTTAAACACTTGTAAGCAAAGCATTTAAACTGCCCATTGAGGGCTGCCTTCCCTTTTCTGGGAAGATGCAGTACATCTCTGCTGTACATGGCTGCATCACTCCAGGTGGGTCCCCAGTCCCAAATGAAGCCATACCCCTTCTCCCTGCACCAGCCTTTGAACCATGTATTGAAGTTACTACTGTGAAGATTTCTTTCCACCCCCCTGCAGTGGACTGGCAGCACCTTTGAAAATTACACAGATCTTATTACCTTTGCCAGGCACCCTCCCAACACTGTAAAGTCCTCTTTCACCTGCTTCAAGCTTGCCTTATTCTTTGATAGGTCATTTGTCTACAGGTGAATAATGACCTCCATCTCTCCCCTCTTTGCCACAGCTTCAACAATCCTCTGGATGTGTTCCCCCTCCACCCAAGCTGTGCCTCCTGGAAGGCACTTTACCTCCCTTTCCTCTCTATCTGTGCCCAGATCCAGTCCCCAGACAACTGAGTTCCCCAGCAGGAGTAACTTATTTTTCCTATGGAGTTCTCTTCCTCCTACCACTGAGTCTGCCTGTTGGAGGACCCTCACCTCTTTCCTGGTCTCAGCCTCAGGTTCCTTTATAGGGTTTCCCCATTCCTCCAAGACTGTGTAGGGGTTCATAAGCTGGACTGGATGGGGGATATGTCTCCATCCCCTCCCCTACACCTTCCTGAGCCCACTGTAGTCCATTCTGCCATCTGCCTGGGTAGCCACTGTGGCATTGGCTGGGGGCCTGGTAGTCTCTGGGTAAGGGTGAAGGTCCCCAGTATTCCTGCCAACTTGGCCCAGAGACTGGCAATCTCTGCCTTCAGCCCAGAGAGGTGCCTGCAAATGGGGCAGCATGGCAGTACCCAGAATATTTTACTGAAGACTGCTGCACCACAGCCAGAACACTGCACCACTTCTTGCATCATCCTGCACTTGCTTACATTCCTCCACTCCTACCCTTTATTTTCCTTCTTTCCCCTTCTCTGCCCATCTCTCTCTCTCTCTCCTTCTGTAGGGACTTACAGCTTCTCTCTGTCCTCCTCCTCTTGTGTGCATCCTTGTGGACCGAGTTACTAGCTACATCCTTTATAATTATACCTATATATCAGCTAGACTATTGCTTGTACTGTGCTGCCTAACTGTTTCTGCGTCTTTAAGTAGGCGTGGCCTCTGGCCTTCTACTATAAAGACAGAGCACCTGGGGTGGTTGGGGAATGGGGGTGGGCAGGGGTTGTTTCTTTGGTACTCTGTGTCTACAAAAACAATCAGGTAAAACAAAAAGACTTTCTTCTGTAAACTACAAGGCAAAAATACAGCTCTAGTTTAACTTACTGGCAAACAGAGTCTCCTAGTTCTGCTCACACAAAATGGGGAATCCCACTTAATGTCAATTAGGAACACACTTACATTTTAAACCTCAATAATCCCCTGCTGAAATGCGATACCTACAGTTAAGGTACAGCCCTAGACAATTGCAAACACTCACAATCTTAGCAGCAAACAGATTCTCCTAGTCCTGCTCCCACAAAATGGGGAATCCCACTCTCTGCCCTGCTTCTTCTGTCTTTCCTCATACTTCCTGAATGCTATCTTTTTCTCCCTTACCTTCCCTATCACCTGTTTTGAGAACCATAGTGTTTTTTTCCTTTGTTTTGTTTTGTTTATTTGTTTCACACAAAGACTTGTTGCCTCTGTGATTGCAGTTCTAATTTTCCTCATTGTTCCTGCACCCCTCCTTCTTGCCCATTTGTTAGTACTTTTCAGAAGCACTCTCCCATTTTGCCAAAGTCAGCCCTCCTAAAGTCTGATACCCTAGTTTTTGTACAGCTTGACTGTATTGCTGTCGTTATCGTGAACCACACTGTTTGGTGGTCAGATGTTCTCAGATGGCTACCCACTGCTAAATCTGAGATCCTATCTCTGTTCCCATTTAAGAGTACCAGGTCAAAGATTGCTCTCTCCCGAGTGGGTTCCAACTCTAGCTGTCTGAGGCATGTCCACTGTAGTGCATCGAGAATGACCCACCTCTTGGATGTGACTGCAGCAAAGGTGCTCCAGTTAACATCTGGGATATTCAGGTCCCCCATCAACCATATCTTCTCTTTTTCTGCCATTCTAAGATTGCCTTTTATCATTTCCTTGTCCATTTCCTCATCCTGACACAGGAGTCTGTATACATCCTTAGTGTGGATTGTGGTGCCATTTCCTGTCTCCAGGGTGACCCACAGTGCCTTCTCTCCTTCCTGTTTACTCTTTAGTTCCACTGCTTTGATCCCTTCCCTTATGTAGAGAGCTAGCCCGCCTCCTCTTTTACCCTCCCTGTCCTTCCTCTAGATTGTGTACCTTGGTATGCTGACATCCCAGTCATGGTTCTCTGTGTACTATGTTTCTGTGACTACCACAATATCCAGGTATCCCTCTGCTATCATGGCCACTAGTTCAGGGAGCTTGTTACCCAGACTATGGGAATGGTGCTCATCCTATGTCATATTGCCTCACTTATTTTGGAAGGGGATGTCACATGGTGCTACTCAGACACTGTGTTCTCCATCTCTGCACTCGAATAACTACTAGGTGATAGTGCAGAACACTGTCTCTTTAAGAAAAATGTAACTAAAAAAAATTATAGCTACTACTGAGCGACACTGACAAAATATTTTACTTAAACACACAAAACTAAACCACAGAAATAAAAATGAGAAATTACTACAGGTCAAAAATGATGAACAAGAAAGAGTGAGAAATCTCCTGCTTAGACAAAAAAAGCTCCAGATCATTCTGGGCTGCCTTGCTATACAGTACACATACCCTCCCCCTCACCACTGCTTCACAGAGTGACAAAACAGAAACCACTACTTTAAAGTAAATAATCACCAAAAAAACAAACCCACAAATCTAACAGCACAAGGCAGTCTATAAATAATTTGTGAGCAATTTGGACTAAAAGAAACATGCTTTTGAGATGTATTTTAAGTTTTTTTTTTTCTCAGACAAGCACACGGAGACTTCTCTTCTTCTCAGTCTTCGGAAGAATGTGCTGAAGACAGCTTGCTCCTGACATACAGCTTGTTTCAGCAACATGTGACCTCCAGTCCTATAGTGCTTTGCAAAACTTTGCCTCTACAGCAAACTTCACTGGCAAAATTACCAGCTTTGCACTTTTCAAACTTTACCACTGTGCCAAACTCCACTGGCGAAATTGCTATCTTTGCATTTTATGGAGTTGGCAGTTTTCCATAAATGTGGACTTTGCATGGTGGATTACCTTTGTGAAATGGGGTGAATTTGAGAATTAATCCGCAGAGTAAAATTTTCCAGCTTGGCACATCACTAGTAGTGATGTGAGTATCATAGATTTCTATCTGCAGCCAGAAGTGAGTGTAATGTCTTGCAGTGTACATGTCACAAATACAAAGTTATGAAGGTTGCACATTAGTGGCACTGCATTTGTGTCATCTAGAAACAGTTGTATGTTGTTTGTTTTACATGAGGATGGCATTCTGTGGTTCCTTGTCTGGTCTTGTCCTTTTGCTGCTGGGGGTGTGTGGGGAGTTATGGCTAGAAACCCTTACATAACAGATCTCTTCTTTTTATGGCATCAAATTGAATCCTATAATGTGCATTAAGGCAGTTTTTGTAATAAATGTCCTTTAATTTGAGATAATGAAATCAAATCCTTTGGGACATACTAACATGCAAGCAGAGTAGGCCTTATGGTCTATATAGTCTGCTTGAAAGTAACCACTCAGACCTGGCACTGCTGCCACCCTCCCCTCCTTTCCCGATATCCCCCTCCCCAACCTTCAACTGAAATACAGCTTCCATTTGGGGATTACTCAGTTTCATTTTCCCTTATTCCTGTACCAGCCCCTCTTGAACCCCCCCCACTGTATCCACAGCCACCAATTCCACAGGTAGTGCATTCCAAGGTTCAACCTCCCTCTCAGTGAAATATCGCCTCCTTGTTTCCCCCCAAGCCTCCCTCCCACCAGCCTCATGGAGTGCCCCATGGTGACCCCCCCACTCAGCTGGAACACTTTATTTGGGCTTACCCTATTTACACCCTTAAGGTATTTGAAGACCTCAGTCATACCCCTCTGTTCCTCCTCCTCTCCTCCATGGAGTACAAGTTCAACTCCTCCAGTCTCTCCCCATAGGACCTATCCCCCCAGCCCCTGTATCATCCTTGTCACCCTCCTCGGGCCCTCTCCAGGACAACGATGTCCTTTTTTAAGTACGGTCACCAAAACTGAAAACAGCATTCAAGGTACGGTTTAACCAGGCAGTCATACAGAGGGAGGAGCACCTCCATCCTCCTCTAGGGTATCCCCGGCTATGCATCCCAGTATTCTACTGGCTTTGGCTGCTGCCCTTCTGCACTATTCAGAGTTGTTCAGTTTGGTATCAACAACCATACCCAGGTCCCTCTCCCCAAATGAAATTTGCAGTATCTCACCCCCTAAGTGGAACTCATAAGTTGGGTACTTATGCACCAGGTGGAGAATCCTGCACTTCTTAGCAGAAAACATCAGTTTCTAGGTGTGGGCCCACCCCCTCCAGAGTCTCCAGATCCCCTTGTAGGGCTCTCCCACCCTCATCCCTGTCCACCAACTCCAGCTTTGAGGCATGAACATATGCAAATGCCCAGGCCTATCTGCCCCTGCAATAAGGGAAGAGTCACCCTGCCTTCCTGTAGAAGTGTGGGGCACTCAGGGCCATGTACTGTACTTCCATACAGCTATGAATGTAAAGAATTTGTAGGTCTGTCTGGGGGCTGAGAAGTACAGGGCCCGCTGGGCCTTGTACATTCATGTGGCTTCAGAAGTAGATGTGCAGGGCCTAGAGTCCATCTGACAGTGGAAGACCATTCTGGTCCACGTGCTTCTATGCAGCAATAGGTGTAGAGGTTCAGGGCCCTCTGAGCTCTATGTCAAGTAAAGATTTATGTTCACCATATGGTTACCTGTTCCATGTGCTGCAAACATTGCACCATCCTTCCCCAGGCAGGGGTAATGCTGCATGACATCACAAGCTCCCCAACCTTGGCCCATGCAGCTGGCTCATTGAGCATGTCCCTGAACTCAGCCCACTGGCATGGAATCACAGTGCAATTACCACAGGGCCAAAGAACAGCCCTGCACACTGTGTTTCTTCATACCTTTTTGTTTGACATTTTGACCCCGCATCATGAACTTGTGGTTAGAATATATTAAACCCTACCAAAAGTTCGCTCACAGAGAAACTGCAAAATCACTTTTTGACCTGTATTTCAAATTTCCCATCATCCTTGTTCATGATTTATGGTCGTGTAAACAGTGTATTCAAAATGTGGAGCTAAAATATTGTAAAATGGTTAAGTTATGAGTAAAATTATGTGAGACACCAAATATTAAATGTTGATGTTGTGAGCCAGTAATGCACTAGTGTACTGAATGTGTGACCCAAAAATTCTTAGATGACACATAAACATCTTCACTCACTGAAAAGGTGTTGTTTTTTTTTGTAACTCATCTTTATTCAAAACTTCACAGAGTACATTACAGAAAATATTGGGCATCAGCGGTGGATGTGCAGTCTTTATGCATGACACACTGTTAAGCCATGCACTCCCAGCCTCCAAGCTCAGTTTTAGTGCCCAAGCCCTCACCCTTAAGGTTACCCCTGACCCAGCCAGGGCCCCCCTTTTCCTCACAGTCTCTTACTTACCCCTGAGGGACCAGGGACAAGCTGTCCAATCCCTTATTTATTACCTCACCACACTGCCACACAAGGCGGAGCAGCTCATCCAAGGTTACCTTAATGTCAACTAGCTGGGTACCTCTGCCTCCCATATCAGGGACTCCTTCACCGCTCTAGATATGACACAATTAGTTACCTCGCCTATCAGATATAACCAGTCAAGTGGCTCCAGCACCCTCCTAGATGTAATTATGTCAAACCGCCCTCACAAAATTGGGGACATTAATGTACTACCCAACTCTCTTAGTGACCACTCTCCTGTCGTCTGTCACTGGTAATCCCTCACACCGAAACCAGTGTCCCAGGTCACCTCAAGCCAGCACTTTCACCCCGGGGTCTCAGAAAGTTAAAAATACACCTAGCCCAACTTGATTGGTCCCCAGTCCTACTCACAGCAGATATTGACTCTGCCCTAGCCTATTTCTCCAGTGCCTTCAGCAAGATCTGTGACCTTTTTGGCCCCCCGACCAGAATTCCTACCAAAAAACAAAATGTCTCATGGATCCCCCCATCCCTTATCCAAAAACTGAAACAAAGAGATAATCTCTGGCATATTGCTGTCGAGACAAGCAAACTGGCTGACAGACAAGCCCATAATGCAGCATGTAACAAGTGCACCTGGGCTATAAGGTAGGCTAAGGCCGAATATTATCAAACCACACTTACATCCACTTGAGGCTCATCCCATGCCTTCTGGGACAATATGAAGGAGCTCAATGTAAAGACCCACTCCCCCCACCATCACTGCTCTCCATAGATGGTACTGTCACTACTGATCCTCCCCGCATAGCTGAGTGCCTCAATATGGCTTTCTCAGATCTAAGCTCTGTCCTCCACAACTACTTTTTTGACCCTATTCCTGCCTCCACCCCACCCTGGATTGCCCCCCCTTTCTACCTGAGTGCCATTTCCCCGCTTGGAGCAAGGCCTCATCTACAAAAAGCTCTAGCTAGCAACAACCCCAGCTGTGATCCTCTGGACTCCAGGATCCTCCAATTAGTATTCGATTCTGTACTGGCCCCTCTCACCGACCTCTTAAACCGGTCTCTATGCCTTGGTCAGTTCCCAAGTGCTTGGAAAATTGCAGAAATCACCCCAATCCATAAGAGTGGAGATAGAACCTCCCCTAACAATTTAAAGTCTATCTCCATTCTCCCTCCACTCTCCAAAGCACTAGAAAAAATAGTAGCCATTCATGTCTCCGAGTACCTAGCCAAATATGACCCGATGTGTCAGGAACAGCATGGATCCTGCTCTGGACACAGTCCAACTACAGCCCTCCTAGAGTTCTCCCAGCACCTCCTCTCTGCTCTCGACTCTGGTCACATTGCGGGTTCAGTGTTCATCGACCTCTCCAAGGCCTTTGACACTGCCTGTCACCACCTCCTATTTGACTCCCTCCACCAACTTGGCTTCTCCCCTGACCCCCTTGCCTGGTTTACCAGTTACCTCTCTACCAGATCCCAGTGTGTGAAGGCTCCCTGTCCGGTACCCTGCCCATTCGCTCTGGGGTCTCCCAAGGTTCCATCCTAGGCCTCGTTCTGTTCAGCCTCTTTCTCAACACTCTCCCCAGCTCCTCCTCAGGCATTATGCTCCTCTGTGCCAATGATGCAGTCCTTTTTGCCTCCCACCCTGACCACGCATCTCTTCAGGAATCCCTGCAGCATACATTCAACCATCCCGAAAAGTAGTACCTTGACTGCCGGCTGGTCATTAATCTCAAGAAAAACAAATCTATGCTTTTTGCTCACCACCAGAATAAGGCCAAAAATGCTCCCCTCTGCATTTTCCCCAGTAATCCACACCCTCTTGGGCAGGTGTCATCCTACAAATATCTGGGCATCACCTTCGACTCGGCTCTTACCTTCCACACCCACATCAATACCCTGTCCTCAGCTATTAATTCTCGAATTGGTCTTCTTTATTGACATAAAAATTGCCTCCCCAAACCACCCTCTGACTGACCATCAATGCCTCCATCCTGTCCTTAGTGGACTATGGCCTACCCATCTATGCCATGGCTGACAACACCGCCCTCGCCAAAATCCAGACCTCAATAAACAAGGTCTGCAGGCTTCTGACTGGCGCATCCCACCACACTCATACTTGCCTGCTCTATTCCTTCACCACCCTGCTCACCTTTGAGGAGCACCTGCACTACCAAACCTGCCTACTTGCCAAAAAATCCCTGTTAGGACTCTCCCCCAAGGGATCACTGCATCCCTGCTGCGTGCATCCCCAACTGTTGCCACCCATAGTGCAGTTAAGGCTACCTTCCAGGTGCCCTGTATCAAGACCTCTTTAGCCCAAAGGTCCTTCCACTACTGTGCCCCCACATGGTTCAACTCCCTCCTGCCCTCTGTCACTAATCTTACCAAAATTGGTCCTTTCAAAGTCACTCTTCATAACCTCCTCTTTGATGCCTGAAGCTGTAATTGCCCCTAAATAATGTAATGTTGGGATCTCTCTCACCCCGCCCATAGCCTTGACAATGTCCATTGGACTGCTATCCCCCCCCTTTTTTCTCCCAACCTCTTTCGTAGGTATTCCTCCCTGGTGTACGTCCAGGGTTGTACTTTCTATTATAGTAATATTTTATACAATTGTAACTTACTGTATGCAACTTTATCTGTAAACCACTGCTGTAAATGTGCTCTTACTGTTATCTGTATTGCACCTGTATGTTATCACTGTTGTACCTCACACTGTAATCATATCTACTCTCCCCGTAACGAGGTGCCTTTGTAAATGAGTCCACAACTCAAGGATTGTAAACCCGACTTTCAAATAAATAAATAAATAAACAATACATAATCTACAACTTATCTGTTCTGGCATACCCTTCAAACAGCAACATTTCAACAGCAATCGACACTACAGCAGCTAGAGCGCAGGTCGCTGTAGTGTTGGCACTGGTCCCCGTCACTGTATTCTGGAGGTCTTGCACCCCCTGCCCTAATCAGCTCTGACTCAAAGTTGATTATATTTAGTGGGAGAGTGCGGGGGCAAAGCCCCCTGAAGAAAACATGTTTGTCAGTGATAGACTGTATGCCGAACGCAAATGCAGTCGACATGACAGTTTTGCTGTTCGCTGTTCGCTTAGGCAAAACTTTTGTCGATGGATCCTCAGTTCCCATATTCATTTAAGCAGACAGGCCCTCTTCTGAATTGCATCTCTGTCACATTAATTTATGTATTGTAAAAATCTCAACATAATGAATACTCTTGATGTACTGATATACTATAAAACAGAACATACCTAACAACTAGAAAACTTTAACACTATATAACCTTTAAATTGCACCACACTCCTATCCTGCATTAAAACAAATCTAGAAGAGGCCATGTGGGGAGAAGTCACATTAGTTATCACAGGATAAACCCAACATATGATCAAGGGGACAGGGCTTGTGCCACTTTCTCCAGGCTGGGAGCTCCCTGCCTTCCTGTCCTCCACCCACATGATCCAGGGATTTTTTCACTCCCTATTTCTTTCCTCCTGAAGGTGCAAAAGCTCAGTCAGAGTTTCCATCTCATAGATCTGTTGTACCTTGTTAGACCATTCTGCTTGAACTAGTTAATACACTTCAGGGCCACTGCCATGAGAATGAGTGCTAGTTTTCACTGAGAGGGACACAGTCCCACTGCTGTGGGAGTTCCTAATACACAGTCAGCAAAGGTGGATTGGAATCTCTAGGTTCAAGATCTGTTGGACCGCTTCTCTGACTTCCGACCAGAACCTCAAGAGCTTTGGGCAATGCCAAAATATGTCAATGAGACCCCACTCCCCCCACACGCTCACCAACAGTCCGCTGTATTAGTGTGAAAGTACTGAGTGATGGTAGGAGTCTGGAAAAAGTGGAGTAAAATCTCCCAAACAAATTCTCTCCAGGTAGGGAAGTAAGACACCCATCAATCCTCTTTTAATCTCCGCAGCCAATTCTCCCAGGGGATGGGGGAGAACTCTCCCTCTCCCGTGCCTCTTTGATTTTCCCGGAGGAATGGGTCTGAAGTACTTAATCAACTATAAAGATCCAAAATATACCTTATTTTTGCTTTCAGTGTGACGACCCCATGAACAAAGTCCTCCCAGGAATTTTTTTCTCTCTCTAGTTAGATAAGTTAGATTATTTGAACTATGAATAAAATGATGCACTTGGAGGTATCTATGAAAGTCATGATTTTGCAACTGAAATCTATTTTTCAGTTGTTGGAATGACATGCAGGTTCCTCAATCCATGAACTGGGCAAAACAAGTTAGACCGTTTGTCTTCAAAGCCTACAAATGTGGCAGCAGAAAATCACAATGCTAAAGGTCCCAAAGAGTGAATGGAGGCCAACCAGCATTTAACCTGGCTTAATATTCTAAAACTGTGTTTTATCCAGGGATTATGGACCCGATGTCTGAGGTCTCCCAGAAAATCTGAGAGGGCCAAGGTAAATAGGGGCTGGCCCAAGCAGTCTCCTTCCTCAATATCATACCAACCTGAGGCCCAGTGCTGCTTCACCAAGGTACATACCGCAGTCATTTGAGTGGCCAGATAATATATTGGTGAGTCCAGCAAAGCCAAGCCTACTCTCTCCCTAGGCAGTTGAAGGACTTTGTGGTAAATGCGTGGCCTCCAGCTTCCTCAAATAAATTTACTAAGGCCAGAATTTACCATCTTCCAGCAAGGTGGTGGAACAGGCAGCAGCAAAGTAAAACAAAAAATTAAAAATCGAGTTAGCACATTCATTTTAATTGAATATATTCTATCTGCCACTGTCAACGGTAAAAGAGACCACCTAACCATGTTCCCCTGGAGGTGCCTCCATAATGTCTTATAATTTACCTCAACTAATTTTGACAAGTCTACTGAAATTTGCACCCCAGTACTGTATTTGATAATATTTTGCCCAAGCAAATGGAAACGTAGACCTGAAACCTACAGGGCAGCCACCACTTAATCTGAGGGTTTTGGATTTACTAATGTTAAGTTTGTAGTCCAATACCAGGCCAAACTTCTCCAATCAAGCAAGTAGCCAAAGAACTGATGTGTTTGGATGGCTCAAAAGAAATATTGAGTCATCGGTATAAAGTGCCACTTTATGCGCTAAACCACCAACCATCACCCTGGCCACTTGGGCATCCTGATGGATCACCGCTGCCAAAGGCTCCAAACGTACAGCAAAAAGTAATGGGGACAGGAAGCATCCCTAATGGGTTCCTCTAAACAGGGGAATCTACCCAAATTGACTCCATTCACCCTTACCTGCCCCCTCCTCCTGAGGGGAGTGTGTGGGGTTGAAGCGCTGGGGATGTAGGATGTTTGGGTCAAAGGCATTACTTGCCACAATAAATTTGCACTGCTTTGCTTTACTTTTTGAACTGTGCTTTCTTCACGAGTGCCTTTGCTTTGAAACATTCACCCTTACCTGTGCCTGTGGAAAAGCATATACATTTGAAAACAGTGCTAAAAATTGGGGGCCAAATGCCATTTCTTCATGGTTTTTGTTATGAAATGCCAATTAAGCCAATTGAATGCTTTTTCAGCATCCATGGAGAATACTATTTGGAACTCCCCCATCCTTGCTGAGAGAAGATAATATTTAATAACTGTCTGATATTATCTTGATGGTAACGCCCTGTTATGAAACCAGTTTGTTTTGGGTGTATTACTTTATAAATAACCTCCTGAAGGTGGTCCACTAGGATCCCTGTAAAAAGCTTTAGGTCCACATTCAGGAGAGAAATAGGTCTTTACAATCTCCAGAGCTCCAGGTCCTTACCCTCCTTTGTGAGAACAGAAGTCTGGGCATATCGCCAGGAAACTGGGACCACATCCCCCTTCTGTATACAATGGAAACACTCCAGTAGAGGTTCTATTAATTCCTCCTGAAAAGATCTATAAAATTCAGGGTGGGGCAGGTCATTCAGTCTGGGGAACTTCCTGGTCTTCAGGTTTTTAATTTTATTGAGTACCTACTGAGCTGTTATATCCTTCTCTAGTATATCCCTATCCTCCTGTCAGAGTGATGGCAAAGAAATTTAAGGCAGGAAATCCACTGTAAGGGTCTGTTGGTGATCATGAGAGTACAGTTGCCCGTAGTACTTAGCAAAAATCTCAGCTATTCACAAGGGGTCTGAAATTAGGTCATCTCCTTGGGCCAGATCTTTTATCTCCAAGGCTGCTCTACTACTAGACTTTTTTTGAGAGCCAAAGCTATTAGCCTCCTGGTGCTATTACCCTCCTCAAAATATTTCTGCCTGGTTCTGCGGAGGTGGCCCTCCACCCGAAGAGCCATGAAACTCTACTGCATGCTTCTTTGCCATATTTCTTTTTCCTTTGGGTCTAAAGTCAACTTGTGCCTAAATTCTGCCTCTCTGAATTCCTCCTCTAGCTGTTGTTGATGTGCCTGTTGTTTGTGTTTGAGCATGGAACCATAACTTACTATTGAGCCCCTCAGGGATGCCTCCAGCACATCCCAGCAAACTGAAGGGGATACCTCCCCTTGTTGACTGGTAAGCAAATAAGTTTTGATTGTTCCTACCACCTGTTGCTTAAAATTCTCTGAATTTAAAGGTGATTGGATACAGGCTTTACACCTCTAGATGCTCTCCAGTTGTTCTTTTATTGGATATTCTAGATGGCATTCTGATACACTTTTGACCTTTTCTTGTTAAATTAATAATCTAATTTTGTTGCTTTTGTAAACACCCTGAAACCCTCTCTGCTCAGCAGTTGCTGCTGTCTCTTTTCATACTGTCTGAACATTCTATGACATCACAAACTCCTTTCCAGGCCATTCAGATGAATGGCATGGAATGGGAATCTGTGATGTCATAGAATGTCTTAGAGATATGAAAATCAAGAGCAGTAGCTGGTGAGGAGAGTGGAACTCTATGTAGATCTGAGGGCACCCCAAAGCTACATTATTTATGTATCAAAAATCATCAAAGTATGTCAGAATACATAACTGGCATGGAAAGGAAGATGGAAGGGCAGTTAACTATGTAAAAATTATTTCCTATCTCCTTTAACATCCTTATGTTGAGGTGCCAGTTAGAGTTGCATACTGTAGAAGTCATCAGCAGGCTCATCAACACTGGGGCATGATCTAACCAGGTCATAGGGAGGATTGTACATTCCTTGAAGGAGAGATTTCCTCTCCAATGACAACAGGAACATGTCAATACAAGAGTACCCATTGTGCCTGGAGGAAAAGAATGTGTAGTCATTTTGAAATGGATGTTTTGTCCGCCAGTCATCTGACAGTCCTGTCTCCTCCAGTAGACTCTTCAGGAAGCTCCCATTTGGGGTCCCGGCCATGGAAAAGTGCAGACTGCACCTGTCCTGATGGGCAGATAGCACCAGAATAAAGTCCCCACCAATAATATACAAAGCATTTGGGTCCATAATAGTGTCTAGAATTACTTTTTTTGAGGAACAACTGACTATCCTTTATTTATTTTTATTTATTTAGTTTTTGTTGACCGGGTAAGTGCACTAGACAAATCCTGCCTATTTTCAGGCATGACTCAGGGGAAGGGGATACGTATTAGGGGCATAAAGATTAAGAAAAACACATTTAGAGTTAAAATAAGTGGCATGCATTCTCACAATATTTCCCTGGGATCTGTGGTGACCTTTTGGATCTGGATGGGGGTGTCTTCTCTAATCAAAATTGATGTCCCTCTTCTGTGAGGATATTCAGACCATGAGGCTGCATGGAGCGTCCCCACACAAGACCTCCTCAATTTTTTATACTCAGTCTCTGAGAGGTGGGTCTCCTGAAGAACTGCCTGTGAGAAATGCCTCCAAAGCTCCTGCAGGACTCATGCCCATTGAACGGGCCTATTCAGGCCCCTGGCATTATGTCATCAGTACTAACTCAGCCATTTGAGTATTGTACCATGTTTTCTGAGCTGAATATACCTCCAGGAGGCCATGAGCTAGTTTCAACAGTCCCCACCATGCCTCTGCAGTCAATCATTGGTGGTGCATTATTACCAACCAAAAAATTAACCATTAGGCCCATTATCAAGAACAAAACATTGAACAAACATAAAATGAACTATGTACAAAGAATCAAATAACTTCCAAACCACTTCTGAACTGCTGCACTTCCAATAGTGACACCCCCAACCACCCTCCAAAGGTCAAGGGTGAGGATAGAGGATGCAGCAAATCAGAGTTGCACCCTGCTGGAGGAATTCAAATAGAGTACACCAGCATGAGGTGGGTTGTCATCCCAAACTATAACAACCAAACTCCAAACCCCTGTGGGTCCCCCGATCTAGTAGGATAGGTGAGATCCCATGAATTCCCTTCAACCCAGTCATGAGAAGGAAAGAAAAGAAGGGTGTGAGGAAGGCCCCATGCCCATCAGAAAATAATGAAAAAGGGGTGCAGGTAGGAGGAGGAGGGGGAATAAGGAGGACCCACAGAAGACAAGA
The DNA here is from genome assembly GCA_016271365.2 of Neoceratodus forsteri. Lineage (NCBI taxonomy): Eukaryota > Metazoa > Chordata > Ceratodontiformes > Ceratodontidae > Neoceratodus > Neoceratodus forsteri. The sequence goes on from CM028133.1 coordinate 69,538,858, forward strand.
ATGAGGCTAAGACTGAGCCTCCTGCACCACAGCCTATATAATAATCCTAAAAGATGGACATAATAGAGAACCCTCCACCCCCCCCCCACAACCAGTCTCAAATGAATGAGACCCACAACTAACCAGGTCACACCTTGCTATAATCAAACTAACCTTCTATTAGATTGGTTTCTTTGAAGAATAAGAAAGCTACAACTGCTGGAAAGTTTCACTGTATACTGTAATAACGATATAAAATTAAAAATCCTTCACCACTTGCAAAATATCCCTTAAGAACACCCAGACCTCAAAAAGGCAGAACAGCTCTCCCTTTCTTTCCCCTTATCAAAGTAAGCTGCCTCTAATCTAATGCTAACTGGAAGGGGGCATAATTTCAAATTACAATGTCCAAAAATTGTAATTTCCAGAAGGCTTGCTTGTACAAACCAAAGAGTCAATGAATACTTGTATTAGACACAATTTCCAGCTAAGCTACATCAGTCTTTATCCCCCTTCAACTTCCAGTGCAGTTTCTAGAATAATTTTAAGGGCTAGGAAGTGGTTCCTAGTCCCAACAGCATGTTTTGCTTAATCAAGAAGAAGATTGGTCAAAAATGAAAGGAGGACCTCCACTAGCCTTATGATATAAATTCAAAAGTAGTTTCTCAAATGCAAGTTCAAGTAGTTGAGGACTCACTCACCCCATTTAGTAAGAGCAGGTTCTCAAGAACAAAGAAGGTTACTGTCAGGTGTCAGTCACTTGTGTAGAGATTGGAGCATGTTCACTATTCCTGCTTCTGTGATTGAATTTATTCCTCACTTTTTTCTAAGGGAGTGATTTCTCCAGTCGAGAGGTAGTCTCCCGATCTACTGCCATTTGCACTAGCAGCAGTTGTGTATGCACTCCTTCCTTCAGGGTCTTTTTTCAGTGATGGGGCTTCCTGACCATGTACCAGTGGCAATTATCCTGCTTCTTCACTGTTTCAGGGTTCAACAACTCATCCAATGAACTATTAGACTGTTGTAAAAAAATTTTTTTGCCTTTGATGTAATAGGGAGGGCATGGGTGCTTGAGCTGGTAGTAATCCAAAGCACTGCTGGATAATCAAGTCAGGCTTTCAGATGTTTTGCCCACAGTTGCTTTAGGATCAGGAACAGCTTGTGGCAGTGATCCATGGTCACCAGGGCATAATCCTGCTAAAAAAACAGTCTGGTGTCACCAAAACATATTTATTTTCTGTCCCAGGCTTTCCTTAGTACGTCTGATTTTGTTCTATAATCTAAAAGGGCAACAATCATGAATCTAGGTATGGCTTTGGGGATGGTGGGTCTTGCATTCAGAGAACAGTAAGCTCTGATAATGGTTAGGGTATATTCTAGTTCCAGTCCTAAAGTCTTGTGTAGGAAACTATCCATGAATGCGACCATATCCCCTGACTCTATCCCCTCAGGGATGCTATGAATATGAGCATTGATGCACCAGAACCTATTATCTAAGTCCTCCAGCTTTTGTTGCAGCCAGATTTCCCGGTCATCAAGTTGGATCATTGCTCTATTGTGTAGGTCAGCAGTCCAGGAGAGCTTGGTGGTGTGTTCTTCCAGGTCAGCAATCTTTTAACTTTGGGACTGCTAATCTTTATGGATGTCTGCAATATCATGTTTGATTTCTGAAAGTGTGTCTCCAAGCTTTTTCAGTTCTTTAAACAGTTTATTAGATGTGATAGTGAACACCCCTTCCTCATCGAAGCTGCTAGAGTCCTCCGAGACTGACTCTGAAGAAGTCAGCTCCTGCATGGTGTTACGGCCTGCACCCACCATCCGAGAGAGCTTGTCAAGGGTGCCTTTATCTGCAGACTCAGCCACAAATTCCTTCAGGTGTTAACAAGTAGTAGTCATAACTTCTTCCAGCCAATGCTTTTTGAGAAGATTAGCCAGCTTGTTAAGGAGGATGGAGCTAGATGGAGGGCTACCCCAGGAGATCCCCAGTGGATTCAGTCCACCATAGAGAGCGACATCACTGGAAGACCCAAAAAACAGAGTTTTCACAAAAAAGTGCTGCCTTCTACCCCACATTTCTTCTCCCCCCATCATATTGCCAACACCACACATCTCTTCACACCTATAGTACAATCCCTGCCCTTCTCCCCACGTGGGTAGGAAATTTGATTTTACAGGCGCTCACCTCTCTTTGCCCACCATATATTTCACAACAGCAATCCCAGCTGGGACACTAGGAACATAAATGTACTTGCAATTAATGAATTGTTTAACTAAAAAGGTACCAATACACCCCCTGGAAAGTGAGAAAGTGGGATATCTTCCACGGGTATCACATTTCTAGGCATTTCTAGACTCTTTCCTTTTTCTCTGAAACTCTCACCATTGCTCATTTGTAGCAGCGTCCCCCAGATTATCAGGGCCCGAATCTTGGCTGTATCTTTCAACCAGTCCACAAAGACTTGCTTAACCCAATCTCAACCCCCAGGTCTTTTGTTTCTTTTTTTTTCTTCTTACTGGAATGTACTGGTTGGCCAAAGCATATACCAGTGTAAAAGACCTTCTATCAAGTATGAGTTCTCTGTTTAAATGATCATGTTGTTTTACTCTTATTAGCACTAGAATGTTCCATTCCTGTATTTGAAAATTCACACTAGCCTTTTTCATAAGGTATGGTGAAGTAAACAGTTTATTCAAAATTTGGGACTGAAATATTGTAAAATGCAAGTTATGAGTAAATGTATGTGAGACACCAAAATTACACTTTATGTCTTGAGCCTGTACTGCAGTACTGTACTTAATGTGAGATCTAAAAATTCATAGAAGTTCACATGAAAAAATATTATTTTTTTAAACTGAAAGTTTATTAAATTTTGGTACAGCGCACTCAGGTATAATGATACAAACTGTAATGATACAGATATAAGCACTTTTACAAGGGACTTCAGCTTAACTTCCCTATTTGCACTGTAAATCTCTTTAACTAATATCTGAAAAGATAACATGAGAACTTATTGGGTCACACTTAAAAGTGGGGCACTTAAGTGTGTGCCAAAAGAGGTAATCTGATAGAAAAACAAGTATTTTGTGTGCACAGAAAAAGACTGTTGGCTTACACTTTAAAATGTAACAGAATGATTAATCTGACAGAAAAAGCACTTTTGGTCATACTTAAATATATGACTCAAGAATTCAATTTTTGGTGCACATGAAAAATTATTGGGTCCCACTTAAATGTACAACCCAATAATTTGTGGCCCATGACGCAAAAATTTGCCTTTGTGCTAAACTCATGGTCAAAGAACTTTTGCTTTTATATTTGATCCCACGTCACAAAATTGGTCTGTAGAATGTGCTAAATCCTGCACAAAGTAATATTGCTGAGTGACAGCAAAATCAACTTTATACCCATAGTCCCAACATCCATGTTAATGAGGTAGGATCATATAAAAATATTTAAAATTTAGGACTGACATTTTGTAAAACAGCCAAAAGTAAACGTATGTGAGAGACAAAAATGTAATTCTTGAGTTGCATTTTTAAGTGCAACACAATCATTTTTCATGCATATTAAAAATGGAATTCTTGGGTCACACAATCAAATGCCCATTTAAGTGTAACCCAAGAATTCCATTTTTGGTGCTCATGGAAAATATTAGTTTCACAAATGTTAGTGCTGCACTTTATTGTTAATGTGCAACACAAAAAAATTCACAGCTTACCTTTCGACATGCACTTGAAAATTCTCATCATTCTTGTTTATCAGATATAGTAAGGTCATGCAAGCAATATATTCAACATGTGGGACTAAAATTCTGTAAAACGGCAGTGTTATTAGTTAAAGTCTGTGAGAAACAAAAATGGAATTCTTCTGTTGCACATTTAAGTGCAACCTAATAATTCCATATTTGATGTGTAAGGAAATTTTCTGTGTCACAAATTTTAGTGTTGCACTTAAGTGTCCCACTTTAATGTGCAAAATGAAAATTCATGGCCCATCCTTCAAACTGTACTTGAAATTTCCCACCATCCTTGTTCACGAGCTATGGTCATGTAAACAGTAAAACATTTTCAAAACCCAGAGGCTGTGTGGGGCAATTAGATGAGCCACCTAAATAAATGGGCCGGTGCAAAAACATGATATATTCAAACATGATGTGCAACCTCAACGGATCATGCATCATGTGTGAATATAGCACTCGGTGCAGGTGGTGCAAATGGTGACTACTGATGATGCACTAGCACATCTCAGTGATGGCCTGAATACTTGGAATGGGGATGCCCGGCCCCAAATTCAAGTTATTCTGCTGGACTATGCAAATGGAGCCATCAGGCATGCATGGTGCAAACGGATCATTTGCATGCTCATTATGGTTCCATTAGCATAGAATACCTTGCCTGCACCCAACAAAATGCACTGGAATGGCCTGCCCCCCACTGGCCGATCCCTCTCCATATAAAATATAACCCAAGCCCCCGTTTTCCAGAGTGTAGTGCACCCCCCTTTCTGCCCAATCCCTGTCCCTGTACAAGAAAGTGAAATTCCCTTTTTCCATAGTGTAGGGCCACCCACCCCATACCCGGAAGCATGATCCCCATTTGCAAAATAAACCCCTGCCACATACCCACCCCAGTCATATGACAATTCCCTGCATCACACCATCCCCGTTTGAATAATAATCCTCCACTACATACATTTCCATAGTGTACTGGCCCCCCCCACCCCAGTAGGCATGACCCCCTCCCTGCACCTCCATACCACCTGAGCCGATGACTAGCTTAGCCTTCTGCTCACCACCATGGTCAGCCACCGACTGAACAGTCCATGAACAGAACTGTACAGATAAGGCACTCATTGGCTGAACACCTCATCTGTATAGTTCTGTTCCTGAATTATTCAGTCAGCAGCTGGCTGTGGTGATGAGTGGAGGGCTGAGCCAGTCGCCAGCTCAGGTGGTGCGGGTGTGTGTGTGCAGGGAGGAGTCATGCCTACAGGGGTTGGGGACTGCTAAACTATGGAAATGCATGCAGCAGGGGTTTATTATTTGAATGGGGATGGTGTGGCAGGGGATTGTCACACGAACGGGGTGGGTCTGTGGCTGTTTTTTTTTATGCCAACTGGGTGAATGGGGTGGGGGTCCCTACACTACAGAAAAGGGGGGCTTTCACTGTCTTGTACAGGGACAGGGATTGGACAGGGAGGGGGTTCACTGCACTATGGAAAATAGGAGCATTTTACTGTCTAGTACAGGGACAGGAATTGGGCTGGGAGGGGGTTCCTACTGTATGGAACCTGGTAGGGATACTTTCTTTTTCTATTTTGGACCGTGTTTGAGATGGGGAGATCCCTACACTATGGAAAAAGGATGGGGTCTATGATTTATTTTATTTCGAACAGGGTTTGGGATGGGGGATCCCTACACTGTGGAACTGGGATGGGTTTGTTGTTGAACGGAACTGGGTTGGGGGCAGGCTGCTGTGCGCCTGTGTGCAGTGCAGCAGCCTGCCTGCCTGTGGGTGACTGGGACTTAGGCATGTTTTTTCCAACTTTGTGCAGTGCATTTCCAAGATGCACGAGCAGCTGCGCCACACGTCTTGGCTGAATATGGGGATGTGCTGCATACACATGGACACCCCCTCGAGATGCACCTCATACATTATCACCGCACTTGGGCACAGCTGGAGATGCGCAAAGCATCTCGGCCCTTTGAATATTGCACTGCAGCACATTTCTTGAGATGCAAAAAGCATGTGAGACACACAAATGTAATTATTGCACATTTAGGTACCACAGAAGAATTTTTTTGTGCATACCAAAAATTGAATTCTTGGACTGGACATTTAAATGTGACACAAAAAAAAGGGTTCCAGCCCAGCCAACCTCAGTAAAAACAGAAAAAGTGATAATCAGGGAGTTGCTCCTTACCAAATCAAGGCTAATACTAGATAGCAGGATATGGCAATGATGGATCCCACTCACTCAAAGTGTATAAAGCTTATCTGATGAGTAGTTTCATTCATATAGACATTTAGATTCAATTTTGTACAGTGTCCACATCAATATCATAAATTAAAGCAAACATTTAAGACTTTAAACATTTAGTATTAAAATTTCTTGTTTTCACACATATAAAATACACTAGCCCATTTTCTAACCACAATAATACTCAACAGGGTGGCTGGTATTGGGCAATACTGGACCTTCCAGGGGCTGCAGTATTGGGCCTCATTATGCCCCTAGGCAGTCTGGTATTGTCCTGTCGGGTATTATTGTTTACTTGTAGCCCCTGATAGCCACACCAGACACCTCTACTTCCCACAGTACTGACACCACAGCCTCCTGAGCCAGACCAAGGGAGCAGGTCAGTGAATGCGCAGGATGGCTGCCACCAGTGACAGTAGTTCCCTCTGCTGTGTGGCCAAGGTGTCCTAGGTATGATGACAGAGGTCACTGAATCACTTACACACTGCATTGACTGACCTGCCCCTACCACCCACTGCATTTACCTCTTTAATTATCTCCTGCCAGGCATGCCTTACAGTAGCATCAGTGCTGTGGTACCATGTGAGGACAACCTCCCGGGTCCTGTGTGCTTGGACAAGGGCTTGCAGCTCCTCTGTGCTAAATCTGTGTGCCCTGGTCCAGTCCCTATTTGGGTCAGCACCTGAGATGTAATAGGAATAAGTCCATGCCACTTGAGCCACCTCTGTACATAGCTTGCCACTCCCATACCATGTCAGGGCACTTCACTATAGCCACAGTGTACACATGGCAAGGAATGGCACTGCAGCACTATGCGTGTCCCTTCCCCACACACACCCATGGCCAAAGGTTATTCTCCCATATCCAAAGACATGTAGGCAACTGAACTAGGACACAACCATGACCTACCATGCCAATGTACTGGCACAGTACTGATGGCCAGCCATTTGCACTAGTGACAGACACTGTCTTTCAGACATTTGTTAGCAGTAGCCAGTGCCATAAAATCCCACCCCCTACCACCAGAGGTCTGCACAGTGCATGGGTGGCACACAGATGGGCTAAATGGCCATCCATGCAGATGGGAAATGGTGCACAATGCAATATCCAGGGATTTTTGGGGGCCAGCCAGACACACGGGTCCAATGAGAGATCCTGTATGTGAGGCAGGCAGGCAGCCCACAATTGCTGTGACTATCTCATACTTGTTGCATTGAATCCAGTGGCATGCTGACATGTATCATAGTAGTGCTTTTTGAGAGATACATTGGGTGATGTCAGAGTCTGTGTAAGACTCCAAGGTGTGGACATGCAGTGTCACATGCATAATGGCTAGATAGCACTCTGAAAAGGATCCATCATGTCCTCATATTATGCTGGTGACACACTGCTGATGCAAGCAGCATCATATGAGTGGTGTCCACAGGACAGGCATACAGACCCCTACAGATATGAAACTTTGTGGAGGTGAGGGGCCACTATGTGTGCACCAAGCCATTGTGCCTAATGTCCACTGTGACTGACATAGAGGCAGGACTACCACAGTGCTGCTAACCCCCCCAACAGTGCTGCATGGCATCTGTACAGTGTGTCCATGTGAAGCACGGTACATGCCCTGGTGGAGGTTATATTCCCCTGCCCCACATAGGCACTGCATGTCTCAGTACACACTTTTCTTGTGGATCTGTTGAAACCCCTGTACCATAGGGAACACCCTGTTGCATGGGGGATCTCTAGGTGTTATGCCACCATAGATAGTAGTACAGCAGGGACATGCAGCCAAACAGGGAGAACAAGGTATGGCAGGATGGAGCTTCTAAACTGGTGGCACAAATATGGTATTAGTGTTATGCAGATCTCTCAGCTGTCTCTGATTTTCAGGGATGTTTCTGACTGAGCCTCAAAATAGTCCTCAGTCCCTAGTAAAATGTGTGTTTTTGTGATGGTACAGTGAAGATTAAATAACAAAATAATGTTAAATAGCACAGTGACAGAGTTGTTCTTCAGAAAGTACATCCTAACACAAACCCATTTATTCTACCAACTTTCTGGGTGAACAGTAACACATTTTTGAAATGTGTCCCTGATTTGGGGTTTTGTCCCTGATGTTTCTCAATCCTTGTCCCTGATTCATGGGGCAAGAGGTTGTGAGGTATGATGTGATGTAGAAAGTTGAGCTGCACAGCTCCTTGTTTGGTACGTGTTAGAATGCAGCTAGCACAATGCACAAAATGCTGCAGTCCTTTCTGGTTCCATTGCCTGCAATTCCATAACCTTCTGAAGGTGGTGCACTCATCCCCTCAATAGTGCTGGAGCAAAGTTGTGTGCATGCAGAAGACTCTGGAATGAGATGCAAATAGGAGACTTTGCTTCCTGACTGCCTAAGCAGCTCATTTACATGAATCCTTTGTGAATAACATTTCTTAGCATCACACAATAACAATTTACCTTTGTGCAATGGGAACATATAAACATGCAAATAAGTCAACAGAAGAAGACCATTTGGTCTATTTAGTCTGCTTGTAATTTAGGATCCACAGCTTGAGCTATTGCCCCTCCCCTTTTCTGCTGCAGCATCCTTTACATCCTCTATACCCATGATGGTAGCAAGCAACCTATTAGTAAATTGATATTCACTATTAGTATGTAAAGCACTATTCATGAAATTTCTAGAACCTTCCCAATATGGCACCTATAATGCGCCATTCATGCATGGTACACAGATGTGCGAAGATGTGTCATGTTGGCATGTGATTCACAGATACTGCACATGCACGAAGTACTGACACTAGTACTCTATCACGCAAATGGTAAACTACAACCCCATTGTGCAGAGCTCTGCAAAGTAAGCTAAAACATTTGGTTTGCTGTACTGCAACAGTGTGGCATCAGAACTGTGAAGCCTGTACTACTGAGAGAATGTCCAGGCCCTGTAGAGTCAGCATCACCCTGCACAGGGACCAGAGATGGTCAGATATAGAGTCGGCCAAACTGGTGGACCTAGTGGTTGGCAGGGAGGACCAGGTCTTTGGGCCTGAGGATCTTGATCACCCTGGGGGGCTGTGTGAGCCTTTGTGGCTAGGAAGCTGTCATGCTACACAGGGAGGGAGAGAAGTAGGGAATAGCCATAGGTATGGGGACCTCAGCAGGCATGACCGGGAGAGGCTGCAGCAGTACTAACTCAAGATGATGTCATTTAACAGGTGCACTGATTGGTGTATGTATTTATGTGGTTGGTCTATCTGTTTGCTTTACCCCCACTGAACTGAAAATTTGCTGGAGTTGAGGAGCTAGGGGTTATCACTGCAGCAGAAGCTAAGTTAATGTCTTACAATTCTGTAGTAAACCATTTGAAAAAACCTTACAGCTTTTAGTTCCTTTCTTTGTGTGTGCTCCACTCCTTCCTTGGATTTGTTTTGTGTGAGGTGTGCCACCTTTTTGTGGAGCAGCACCAGCTGGACAGTTTGCACATGGCAGGACTTTTTCTGGATTTGAAGTTAGTGCATTTCTCTGCCGCAGAATGAACTCCGTCACGGGGGTGATGGTTCCAGTTTGAAGGACCTAAATATTTTCTGCTTCAGCTGCTCACTACTGGCTTAGACATATGAAAATATTTTACCTCTTCATTTTGAATGAGAACATCGAATGCATAATTCTTCATCAAGTTCAAGAGAGGATACCAGTTCTGAGTGGGAGGAGACTGACTCGAGAGACTTTGCTGCAAAACAACAGAGAGCAAGAGACAAACTGCATAACACTGAAGGAAATCCCTCTGCTTCTACTTCCACTGATAATGTTAAAATTGCATTTATCAACTTGGAGAAGCTATTAATAAAAGAGATTGAGATTACCTACAATATTAGCACACTCAAAGATTATGTGGTATGTGGACAAGCACCCCGTGACTTGAGAATCTCTATCATACCTTCTTGTGCCTTTGAAAATTTTCAGCACATAAGTGCTCAAAAATCTTTCTGAACCTATTGATTAAGGATGATATGTATAAATATTCTGAACTAACAAAGGAGCTACAGGAAGCTAAAAGTATAGCATTAGCATTTAAAACGTGCCCTGGATATCCAGACTACAATGAACAGCTTAAAGCAAAATTAGCAAGACACGAAGCAGAAATTATTCAGAGAAAGCTAACTAAACTTAATAGAGATAAAATGAACTATGAGAAAGGGGATATTTTAAGTTGGAAATGCCCTAGGTCGCAAAGTTGTGGGACGTCAAGGGTCAGGTTTGCAAGTTATTCTCAGAGGAAGGGCTCTAAGAATAGAAATGAAATGACAACAGGAATGGAGAAACCAAAAGAGCCACAGCAATCAAGTAATAAAGAATCTTCTTTTCAGAAAAGATCCATATCAAAAACAAAAGAAAAAACAAAAGGGGCAAGCTGGGTGGATGCATAGCAAACAGGCACAGAGAGACAAGTACAAGACCTCAAAAGAGGTCTAATTTACAGATATTAAATTTGTCAAGCATTACTCTGAACCTCCATCAGGAATTTGTGTTAAAGTGTGGTCTGAGCTTTATCCCCACACCTATTGTAAATGACTTTCAAATATTTGTAGACTTAAAGAAATTTTTTCGAAAACTACATCTTAAATATTATTTTTTGGAAAATCCTGAAAACTCTGGAAATAGAATATTGAACACTACAGAGATTGGATTTTTAGAAGAAAATTTAGCTACAACTACAGAGGACTTTGACAACCTTTTAAGTGAAATAAGAAATACCAGTGTCATCAGGACTGACAATGAATGACTTAGTTCATCAAATAATGGAAATGGGCAACTTGATAATGAAGTAATAGATGATACACTTGCAGACTTGTTCATCAGACTTCAGGCACTAGAAGAATTAATGCTTGAGAATCAAAATCAGGATGACGTATTGCCCCCCGCCCCCCAGCATTCCAAAAGTATGGGACTTTTGTCAGCAAATAAAAAAATTTAGACTTTGAGAAAAGTTGTGTTTAAAGACAGATCTAGCTTCTGTCCAAAAACATATAATAATGTAACTGACACTTTTGGAAAAATGTAAACAAATAAAATATGTTCTAGATTGCAATGTTTCCCCCCAAAACTACAACTTGACAAAGTAAGAAAGAGAGGCATTGAAACAACTGTCAGAGAACAGCTCATTAGTTGTGAAACCAGCTGATAAAGGGAGAAACATTGTCACATTGAACAAAGAGCACTATAGAAACACTGTTTTGGATTTATTAGGAAATGTCAGTAACTATAAACAACTGGATACATTTCCAAATATACAATATAAGAAAGAACTGTATGCTTTACTATCAAATGTTTTATCAAAAGGTGAAATATCAGAATGATAATATATAGTAGTTACATTTGGCAGGAACATCCAATCACTGCAGGTTTTTACAGTTTACCAAAGATTCACAAGAACCAAGAAATACACCCAGGTACTCCTATGGTAAATTCTCTAATACAGAATCTTGGAAACTGTGGATTTCTTTACGCAGTACAGTGTCACATGGCTTTGTTTCTTACATAAAGGATATCACAGATCTTTTAAGAAAAGTATGCACACTGAAATGGGAGGGTGATTACTGCTGGTTAGGAATAGATGTGGAATCTTTATATATCAGTATACACCATGAACAGGGGAGTAAAGCAACAAAATACTTTTTGGAACAGAACAGTTCGGGTGATATACCTGTAGAATTTATCTTTAAAGTTTTGGAGTTTAAATTGAATCACAATAGGTTTGAATTTGAAGGAACCCATTATAAACAATGATGTGGCACAGCAATGGGGAGCAACAATGGTACCCAGCTATGCAAACCTATTTTTGGGTCACTGGGAACTATGTTTTGTGCTTAACTAGAGAACAAATCCCTACTGAAGGAACATAAAAAAGGGGTTTCACTTTATTGACAACATCATTTTTGTATGGCAAGGAGATATGAATTTGATACATGATTTTATCATCTGGTTGGGCACAAATGATCTGAACTTAAGTTTCACATACACAGAGGATGCCATTCAGCTTAATTTTTTGGATCTGGCCCTGCACATCAGTAAAAAGGAGACACCAGGGGAATGTAACAGCACCAAAATGAAAACTGTTAGGAAACCAGTATCAACTAATTATTTTCTTCATTCAGATAGTGTACACTGTCCAAGCCTCACAAAATATACATCCTACTGCCAATTGCTGTGTTTAAAAATAAATTGCAATACATCAGAAGACTTTGATTTACGAGCAAATGAACTGATAGATTTTATTAATAAATTCAAATCATACCCTCCATCAGAAAATCTAAGTGTAAGGTTGAAAAAATAAGCAGAAGTAGTCTATTGGATAAATCTAATAAATTATGACACACACATCCCATGTACATTCATCATGGAAAATAACTGTGTGGCAGACCAAATTGGCAATATTATACACAGAAACTGGCCAATACTGTTAAGTGATGATGAAGTGGGATGTGCAGTGGATATTAAACCCAGGGTGTCTTTCTCCAGGGTCAAGAATTTGAAAGACAGACTTGTACATAGTAGGATGCAGAAATCAACAGTCAGAGTGATACATCGCTATCAATAAGAACATGTGGCTATCATAAATGTAAAAGATGTACCATCTGCAGATATTCACAGACAGAATCATATTTTAAACATCCAAGATTGGATGGCATTTCAATTAATATCAAGGAATTAATAACATGTGACACACCCTATGTTGTATATGTGTTGTGGTGTAACTGTAATCTTATTTATGTGGAAAAGACTGTCCGGCCACTGAAACAGAGAATTTAAGAACATATCAGATCGATTATAAATAATAGACAGGACACCCCTGTGGGGACCCACTTTACTTTGCACCATATGATTTAAAATTTATGGGGATAGAATGGATTCCAACTCCCAAGGTGGGGGGGGGGTGATCATGCAAACATTTTGCTTCAAAAAGAGAGCAAGTGGATTTATAAGTTGGGCAGTGAGCTTAATGAGCTTAAATGACTATTGAGGTATTAAACCAGTTCTTAAATGATAGAGAACTGTACACACACGAATTTCCTATAGCTTAAAAGTACCCGTACGTATTACTTTTATTAATTTTGAAAATGTTCCTGTCCCTTCACAGTATCCTTTGTCTTTCTTTTTCTGGACAGTACCTGGGCGCTCCAACTTATATGAATTTATTATAGATGGAGCTAAGATCATGAAAGCATTGTTGTTAATCAGTCCTGGTCTACTGCAATTTTTTCAATTTCAATTTTCAATTAAGTGCATTAAACTTAATGAGACTTTGAGAATATTTTGTGGTATAGTAGTAACACTGTGTTTAAATAAATATTTTGATATTAATACATTTGCATTTTTCTCTCTTTACATAGAACATTGACACTCCAACCTACATGGTTTTATAGTTAATGGAGTTTTGAGTACTGATATATTAACTCTAATTATGTCTATTATTACTTTGACCATGTAGTTGAGTAGGGGATATCTGTTGCAGTGTGGCTGTTTGCTTTTTCCTTGAGGAGGAGGAGAAGGAGAAGAAGAAGGAGCAGGGGTGTGGAGCAGGAGTGCTGAAAGACTTTCTCTGTATTTCCAACAGGTATGCAACTGTTGCCTGAATAGCCTGGATATAGGCTTGGATTTGTAAAATACAGTAGATCTGCAGTCACAGCTTTAGAATTCAGTACCTTTCCAGTCTTATTTGATGCTGCTGATTTGGCTAGAGTAACCTTCTTGCACCAGGAATATTCCCCCCAAGGCCTGGAGTCCATGTCAGTGGAGGAGCCTGCCTGGTGGCAAGAATCCTTGGGGTGACCCCAGAGGGGGCTGGTCATTTGAAGGTTCCTTACTAGCAACAAAAAATCCCCTCACTGAGAAATTAGACAGGACTGTACTATTAATCTGCGTTACAGAATTTGTTCCTGACATTTAACTCAAAACTCCTGAACCACTGAATCATTGAATTACTGGAGAAATCTGAGTGCTATTGGGTTATTGTGAAGTGTGAATATAAAAAGGTTCTGATTAGAAACTGTTTAGGAAGTATTCTTTGTATAGGGGTACATGTGTTCTGATGAGTATTGTGTGTGGGAATTACAATAATTTTAAATACTCCAGGATATAAAGCTGAATTTTAAGCTTATTAAATTTTCTGAGAGCCAAAGCCAGTGTACCAAGTTAAAACTGCCAACTTCGGAAGCTGGGTAGCTCACCTATTTTATTTACTTTTAGAATTAGGTATTATTTTATTTCTAAATCTTTAGCTTGGTGCCTCTTTGTACTTTGCTTTAAGGATTGCACCTGGACCCTCCAGTGCTCCGGAATTAATTCTGTACATTGCTTTGCTTGCCATTAAACTGTTCTATAATAGGGAGTAGCAACTGGGACAGATTACACTGCAAGATTGGCTTGCCTAATTAAAAATTTGAAGTAATTGTTCATTTAATACTCTGCATGTATTTTTGTAGGTTTTTAAGTCAATTGCAAATTAGGGCAGCTCAGTAATTGAACCCTAGGGTAGTTTACCTAATTGACTGAAGCTGCAATTTAATTAACATTTTAAATGTGACTTAAGTAGTTAGGATTTTAGAGCAGTTCAAATTAATCTTATTAAATAGCCTGAATCAACCTTTGGCAAATAGTTGATTAATTGGCATTTTGCCAAGTTAAGAAGCTGGTTTTGCACATGTATGTTTGGACTGCTCAGCTTTTCGGAAAATTACTTCATGAAACCCAGCATTCTAACTGAGTAAGCAGGGTTGGATTTCAGCTAAATCTTGGCTAAATTGTTATATTTCTGACTCCAGTGAGCTGAGGGCTGTAACCCAGGGGGCTGAAAACATAGCCAAGAAACCGGGAGGTTGGTTCAGAATTTTCTGAGCCATTTGCAGAGCTGGATAAGCAGCCTTTATTTGCTAAAGTTTTTTCCCAGTTGCACTCCATGTAATCTTATTGTCATTGTATCATTTTATTACAATTATTGGGAATATTGTGGCTGCTGAAGCACCACAAAGTAATTGCTATCTCTGGCATTTTGCTGAAAGGATATCGCTACTGTGCCTAGCATTCACTTATTTCAAAACAGAAGTAATTATTATTTTAAGATAAAGTGTTTAGACAAATATCCTGTTTTGTAAGACAAGAAAACTACAAAGGATAAAATTAAAACTTTTTGGATTCATGGTGAACATTAATATAAATGTGTTGGGTTATTTGATGCAGCTGCTGACAGTAAAAGTAGTAGACATATGGCAAAAAGCATAAGGAAGTTTTTGTAATTTAGTGTTAGCTGGCAGACTTGGATTTTAAAGATAAGTATCAGATGAACCAAAATACTTTTAGGAATTTCTTGATTTATATTTTATAGTAATTGCTCTTGAGAGAAGACAGCCAATGAATTGTTTTATAGACTACAGGAGAAGGATAATCATAAAAATAAAGCTAGCTACAGAATTAAAGATGGGATCTAAGGACTTGGGGGCCAATTCCAATATGGCTGGCATAACTTGCATGCAGTTGCA
Source organism: Neoceratodus forsteri (assembly GCA_016271365.2). Classification (NCBI taxonomy): domain Eukaryota; kingdom Metazoa; phylum Chordata; order Ceratodontiformes; family Ceratodontidae; genus Neoceratodus; species Neoceratodus forsteri. Next base: position 69,554,341 of record CM028133.1, read on the forward strand.
AGTTACACTGGTCGCCTCTATGCCGGGGATCCTATGCCGCATTCCAGAAGCAGCAGGGTCCCCACACTTGCAACATGCAAGATATGCCATGCCTGTGGTGGTAGCCCATGCATGGTGTATTGAAGCCATATGTCACAAATCATGACAAGTGACAAGCAGCCCCCCAAAGTCCCCCAGCCCTTGACCACCTCGGCATACACCAGGGGGCATGGGGGGCTGGATATAAGGCACAGTCATACTGGGGGGCACCCCAATATCAGACCCCTGGGGGTCCCTGATGATCGGGGGGTTGGAGGGCAGGGGTATGCTGCAGGGGGCCAGTGGGTCCCTATGGCACCATCACCGGGTCTTTGCATAGTGGCATCTGATGGTGCCAGCCATCAGATGCCACTTAGGACAGCTCCAAGCTGTCAGAGTTTCCTTATGCTACTGCAGCTTTGAGAATTGCAACTGTGGGTTACAACAGCCGCCCACCTGGAATTGAGCAGTGTGCATGTCGTAACCCACAGTTGCACCAGGCGATGTGAGCTGTGGCATAAGTGGTGTCTGAACTTGCAATTGTCACAGCCCACAGATGCACTGGCATATGGCATCTCTTGGAATGGCACCAGGTGTATTGCATAGAGTAAGTCAAGGGGTATGCCATGGAGAGTGGTGTATACTGCCTTACGCCGGTGTAGCCTGACTTGGAATCAGGCTCCTGGAGTCTACTGACTAGAAAAAGAAAACACTCAGAACTCGGAATAAACTTGGGAATAAAGCTTGAGTGACTGTTTAGATACAGAGAAGCTGGGAAGGTAAACAAATCAATTCCTTCTGAAGGACTTAACTGAGCCTAGGATGTGCCCGGGACTTCAGTGTGCCTTGGCACTTTGGTGAGATTAGTATTTTGTATAAGTGGACATAACAGGCTACTTAATTTTAAAATAAAAAAAAACTCTAAATTGTGAAAGATACCCCTCACTGTATTTCTTGAGCCAGGCACATGTGTATATTGAAATATTTTTACAGTACTATTATAAATACTATAATGTTGGAATTTTTTGAATTGTTGAGCTTTCCTTGTTTGTTTGATTGGGGTAGTTTTAAAACATTCTTACCACTAATACTCATTTGTATATAATATTTCTGACATAGATTGTTGCTAATTATAAATTGTTGGATAACATCTCTTGCTTCTCCAAATGATATATTTATTAACAGTATTTAGCCTGAGTGGTTATCTTACATAGGATGGTTCAAACCAGAAGTGGGAAACCATTCACATGCATGGAGGTAAATGAAACTAAGAAAACGAAGCAATCTAGGAAGGAGATTAAAAAGAATAGATTTAAGGAAGATTTAAGAACAAATCTGAGCTATGCCAGTGAAATGGATCCACTCCAGTTCAAACTTACTGATATGTGAACAAAAGATATCTGCTCTACAATATGTTCAGTGGAATACCACATTGCAAATGAAGATTTAGAGGACAGTAGGAATGGTGAGAATAAAAAGGAACAAATAATCTACCAAGAGAAAACGTAAGAGAAAATCAAGATAATGCGTTAAATACAAATAATTCCTCTATGCCATTGCCTCAAAATTATGGTTGGGACTCTTTTGAGTCATTACACCCCTGCTGTGCCATTGCTAATACCTATAAGGATGATTTTTCAACCTTTTCATCTGAGACATACGAACCATATACTATGATAGTAGGGATGATTGCACATTGGACAGTTTTTCTCCAGAAAGCTCACTAAATGACAAAGAGATGAGGGACATAGATAAATTTCATTCCCCAGAAGAACTTGTTGAGGAAAGAGATAGGTCAATACAAATGCCAGACCCCTTCAAAACTAAATATAACCATCAATGATTCTGAAATTAAAGAAATTACACAGACTCTAAGTTTAATTATTGAAGGGCTAAAAAACTTGGAAAACACACAGGGTGACATTAATGCAGGAAACGAGACACCTAGGGTCCCTGGGATACCAAAACTAGGAGATCGGAGGAAAACTCAGGAGGATGTAAAATATCAAAAATCTGTCACTGGTAAGGGACTATGCTGGCTGCAGCTCACTCTCCAAACAGATGCTGGAAATTATTAAAAACTCTTATTATGCAGGTATGGCCATCCTTGAAAACCTAGTTGTGATCAAGGGCGAGATTACTAATCTCAGGGCAGACCTATTTCATTATAGGACTGTTCTTAATAGAATAATAAGGAAAGAGAATAACTCAAAAGATCAATCCACCATCTTAAATGAGACTAATGATGTTGAGAGGAGGATTACTTCAAGTGAGAATAAAGCAGTACAAGTAAACTCGCCAGTGCTTTTTGATAAAAATCAGGTTTGTGCCTATTATCTTAAACCAGAAAATAATAGAGGGGCACGTTCAGATACTAATACTAATAAAGAAGAAGTGGGTAAACAATAAGAGTGCCAAAGTAATCTCTCATTAAGGAACTTAAAGAGAAATGAGAGCAAAGTAAAGGGAAAAAAAATGTACTGCCAGAACAATCTAGGGAGATGTCACATGATAGATAATTGCAAACAAAGAAAGCAAGCTGAAAAAGACACACACTCAAAAGAAAAAGGCTCTAAATAAAAACAAAAAAATATATACATGAATTTGATACAAAGATAGTACAAGGGAAGGAATATAAAGAGACACTAGAGGGAAAGAAAGAAAAAGAAGAGGGCTATTAAATTCTGATGGGGGGTCGAGACCTCCATGATATCACCTCAAAAAGGGTGTGTATCTGATACATTTACTGACATAGAAAGTAAAAAGCTACAATACCCAGTGGATATCCATGAAGTAGAATGATCTAGGATGTGTACGGGAGGACAGGCGGTGCACTTCTGGGTTGAGAGGAACACTAGATCACCAGGTATTGCTCTCTTTTCAGGGCTACCGTGCTTCGGGGATCATGCTTGTGGGGTGGGGGTCCACTAGAACACCAGGGAAATTCTCTTAATACCACAGCTATGGGGGTTGAGGATCGTGGCTTGGGGGTTGGGGAGGCCACTACAGCACCAGGAAAATTCTCTTAATACTGTGGCTACAGGGTCAGGGATCGTGCTTGGGGGTGGGGGCCACTAGAACACAAGGAACTTCTCTTAATACATGACTGTATGGGGGTCGGGGGTTGTGCTTGGGCAGCCACTAGAACACCAGGGAAATTCTCTTAATACTGCAGCTATGGGGGTTGGGGATTGTGCTTGTGGGTGGGGGGCCACTAGAACACCAGGGCAATTTCTGTGATGTACATGTATCGGGGGTTGGGATTCAGAGTGGGGTGACCACTAGACTACCAGGGACAAATAGGTGTTTTACATGGACCCAGGGTCAGCATTCATGTTTGGGGGGGTGAGGGGACCACTGCACTACCAGGAGTGAAACCAACTCAAGTGGGAACTGGGACCATGATGGACGAGACAGGCTGCCTGGCCCAGCCTGTCTGCCCAGGTCCCTATATATTGGATGCACTGCACAGCTCAGTGACCCTACAACTGACATCCCCCCAACCCCAGCAGGTTTGCCTTATGCCTGCCCCATGCATATTTGTGTCCCCCCACTGTGTTCCACCCACACCTGCTGTGGGCCAACTCTGTTGGTGTGGGGTGGGGGCATCATCCAGGGCATGTGTGGCCACAAGTAGTGTGTGTGTGTGTGTGTGTGTGTGTGTGTGTGTGTGTATGTGTGTGCGTGTAAATAGCTATCTATGTGTGTGTGTGTGTATATATATATATATATGTGTGTCTCTGTATCTATCTATATTTATATATAGCTACAGATCTACACACACACACACATATATATATATATATATATATATATATATATATATATATATTATATACTGCTTGCAGTGCTGCATAGGTGTTGTATGCACTGCTAGTACCTGCCAGCACACAGTTCCTGCTGCTTCCTGCCTGTGCTTCCTTTCTGACCAACAGGGACACTGTGGGCATGCCTTGGCCTGCAACATCCAGCCTGTACTGCCATTCCAACCAACAGGTGGAGCTGTGTGCACCATGCAGTAGCACAGGGCAAACTGCATGGTAATGTATGCTAAGCAGCATATAATGAGATGCAAATGTGCCTATTTGCCCACGGATCACCTAAGTAGGCTCATTTGCATGAGAGTTTGACTATAGCTCCCGTTTGCCCCGGGCTAACCAGTTTGCACCGGGCTAATGTGTTAGCACTGTGCAGTCAGGTTATCCCCGGGCAAACCTCACTTCAGCATAGCACAGTTCTGCAATGTGTGGCTTACATTGCTGTTTGCAGTCATACCTTTCAACTGTCCCTGATTTTCAGGGACGTCCCTGATGTTACCTTAAAGGTTTACTCTGTCCCTCCTAAACATTGGCCCTGTCCGCACAATGCCTCTGTAACGTTACAGAGGGTGTAAAATGTTACCGTAACAGGTTGCGTTTACACCTGTAACGTTACAGGAGGCGTTTTCATAACCCCTGTTGAAACCACATATGAGGTGGTTTCAACAACGGTTATGAAACCGATCCTGCCCAAGTAACGTTACTGGCGGTAGTGTGGACTGCCGGTAACAGTCCCCTGCAGGGCACCAAGCACAGCGCAAGCTGCATTGTGGGATCGGGTGCCACTGTAACGGTCACCCAGATCCCGATGTGTGGACCGGCGGTGTCGGTCCCGTAATGGACACCGCCGAGGTGTGGATGCACTGCACCGCTGTAACGGATTGCATCCATTACCGGGTGCAAGCAGTGTAGTGTGGACAGGGCCATTGTGTTTCCATGACCAAACAGTGGGGGTTGTAAGCATAAATAATATCAAACATTAATGTTACAGATGTGTTCTTCCTTAGAAAATGCATGTTACACTAAACCACTTATTCTACAGATATCACCAATTTGTAAGATGTGTCCCTGATTTTAAACTTTTGTCCCTGACTTTTTTTAGCCTTATCCCTGATTTATGAGGCAGGAGGTTGAGAGGTGTGTTTGTAGTAAATGTGAGACATCTCTGTACAATCACACACAATGTTCTCCACCTGCAATACTGGCTTGATTCAGCGTCTAATGAGCTGCAGTTGCAGATTGCACTTCCCTGTTGCTATATTCAGTGCTGTCTAATTCCTGGGCTATTTTTTGCCCTGCACTCCCAGGCCAGATTGCCCAGCTTCCTTAGACTGCTATATTCAGGAGGATTAGCTCTGGGCTATTTCCTATTCAATATAGCTTGCTTTGTGCTCCGGCTAAGTTTGCCTGCCTGGCAGTGTTAATTTAGCCCCAGGGCAAAGTTTTGAATATCTGGCCCCCAATCTCATATTTCTGTGATTCTGATGGGAGACCTAAATGTTAGGATATCTAGAAATTATGAGAGCCCAGATTTCATAGACTTTCTTTCAGAATATAATCCTAGAATAGAGAAGTACAGAGTAACCATGGATGGTAAACATAATAGCAGAGGGAAGTTGGTTAACACTTTCCCGGTAAAGAAAAAACATGATTCTACTTGATGGAAAGCTCCCAGGAGATAAGAAAGAAAAACTAAGCAATATGGGTCCACAAGGTTCCTCAATTATAAACTTAATATGGTGCAATGTTGAAGCTATTAAAATAATAAATGATTTAGAGGTTATAGAAAGAAGAGAATCTGCACACAGCCCAGTGCAGTTAACTTTACAAATCAAAACAAATCAATTAAGAAATAACACATCAAGTGGGAAAGAAGGCATAGAAATAATAAATTAGAATTCAATGCACTTCAAAATCTATTAGACTATTCAATAATTTGCTTACAGATTACTTGGATGAGATGCAAACCTCCATCATTGAGGAAAGAGAGTTCAATGGTGCTTTTCATATTTGGACAAGTATGAATAAGTAGGTTTGTCACTAAAGGACAGGCCCCATTGTTCCAGGCCTGAGGGCTCAGCAAGAGGCAAAGGGGGAAGCAGGAGGAAGGAAAAGGGGGAGAGGCCAGGGATGTGATGGACAGGATAAGAAAGAATAACATCACAAAAGGGGCAGGATGGTCCTGGACCTAGGAGGCAAGGGATAGGTCAAAGGGGAAGAGAAAGAGAGAGAGAGGGTGAGGGATAGAAGGGGTGGGGAAACAAGGGTTTTTTAAGGGGCAGCCCAAGGGAGCTCTCCCTCACTTCAATTGCTAGGACAAGAAATTTGTTTCAGGTCTTAGCACATCAGTCGGAGAGTTCCTGAGAATTGGTAAGGTACAGCAGGTTTTGTTTGTGAAGTGTTCATTTTGCATGTCTATTCAGAAAAGCTATGGTTTGGCGATATGAATGATGTGAAAATAGTTAATGTGTAATCAGGTGGGACATTTGGTGCAAATATAAATTTGAATTTCTATGATTTTGGTGCTTATAAGGTGAATATAATTTAATGTAGAGCCATTGGTGCAAAATGTGAATTTGAATTGCTGTGGTTTGCTGCCTATAAGGTGAATATAGCTACTGTAGAGGCATTGGGTGCAAATACAAAGATAAGTACACTCGCAGTGGCAGATTTGGGGTTTGGAAGCAGGTGCATGGTTTGTGGTGGTGAAAGGGGACATCAAAACTACTGTGTGTGTAGATGCTGCTGGTTTTGGGGGAGATCTGCAAAGGGGGTGAAGTGGAGAACCGCATGGTGGTTGCAGGCACTTAGGCAGCTCTTTCTGCTGACTGTGGACATTGGGGACATTTTTCTGGGCTCAGGAGAGCCAGCAGTGTGAGCGTCTGTGGGAACCACGGTGTGAGCGTGATGGCCCAGAATGGGCTAGGAAGCAGGGCGATTGGGTCTCCTGAGTTAAGTGAGGCCCATCAGGCATGGGGCAAACTCATGACCTGTGAAAGAGAGTGAGTCAGCCAGAAGGCATCCGTGTGGCTGAATGGTAGTTGGGCCAGTGTACGAAGACGGTTTGTGGCAGCAGCGCCAGAGGAGGGGTGCAGACAGCATTTGCACTTTAAAAAAAAACACAGATTTTCTGGCTGTCAGATCCAAGTGTGAGCGCTGGGAAGCCTGAGCAAGTGAGGGTGATTTGTAGTGGATTGGGGGCTGGCGAGCAGAGCGAGTGGCATGGTGCCAACTCGTTGGGGGGAGCAGCAGAAGGGTAGCATGGTGGAAGGTGAATTGGGCAGAACCAGGCCCTACCTCACTTTGCCCTGCAAGGGGAAGCGGGGGAAGGACATCACCAAGTTAATAAGAATTCAGCAGATGGCACAGCTGTTGACATGTGGGCAGACTTGCTTAAGAATGAAAGGTGTTTTGGGGGTGACGCAGTGCAGAGGGAGAGCCCCTTGCTCTGGGACCTGGGGGGGCATGTGGGGGCAAGGAAAGGACATACTGTGGCCTAGACCTGGCTGAGTGGGGCCACAGAGGGCAGACAGAGTGGCCGAGTGACCATGTGGTGGCCGCCATATTGTAGCGCGGCCATGTGGCAGTGGTCATTTTGTGATAGGCTGGTTTTCTGGCTGGTGAGATGCCAGGGCATGAGGGGAGAGTACAGTGGGTGCCACCGCCAAAAAGATGACTCTCTTTTTAGTACTGGGGGTCCATTGTGGGACAAAAAACAAGTGGATGAGGAGCAGAGCCTAGATGAGAGGGCCACGACGGGCAGACATGGCTGGCAAGCGACCGTGGGTTGGCCACCATTTTGTAATGGGATGCATAGGCCATCTTTTCTTAAACTGGCTGCAGGTTGGCCACCATCTTGAGAGGGACCGTATGGCAATAGCCATGGTAGCTACAAGCGGCATATATGCAGGGCACAGAGGCTGAGTTGAGTCAGGGGTGACAGAGGCAGGGATCTCACACTGCTACCCTGGTGGTGATCCAGACTGTTGGGGCCAGTGTTTAAACTGGATATTGTAAGGAGAAAGTAAGGATGAAGGCAGCCGTGTAGGGGACTGGGTTAAAGAAAAGGCCAAAAGAGGAATTGTCAAAAGAAAAGAAAACAAAACAAAATGAAAATAATAAAAGACTTTAGGAAACAAAACTTATTTTTTAAAATTCAAAATTTTATTGAAATCAACAACATCAAGACAACATATATACATAAAAGATTTTGCTCCTTCATAACAATTGACATAAATTAGAATCGGTAATCAGTTTTCTCCCCTCAAAAAAAAAAAAAAACACACACACACCCTCCCCACCTATCCCCCATAGTACTAAATACCCTCAAGGAAGATCTGCTCATCCACAATCATCTCTAGCGTTACCTTACTTAATCCGACTTTACCTGAGGAAGGTAAACTGACCAAACGAATCCCATACCTTTTCATATATTTGAAGCCGATTATCCCTTCCTGCACTCAGTTTTTCCATATTTAAGTTAAACAACATCTCCTGCAACCACTCCACATAACGTGATTGGAGTCCGTCATCCAATATCGTAAAACTACTTTTTAAGCGAACTCAGCATCAGAGCCATATAAAATCTGCGCTCTTTAAACCTGATATCAGAATAATCCCCTACCAAACATATTTCTGGGGTAAAGTACTGGTCAATACCCAACAAAGGATCTACTTTCTGTTTAATCTGTATCCATAACTGCTTTATCAGCGGGCACTCCCAAAAAATGTGATACAAATCTCCAACTGCCTGACAACACCAGAAACAGTTTTGGTTAGGCCTACGACCCACCTTATGTAACTTGGAAGGGGTCCAAAACAAGTTGTTCAAAAAATGAAACTGCATCACCCTCAGTCTATCCTGTCTAAGATACCTATACACATGTCTCCATACACCCTCCCAATCCCGCTCCTGCTCTCCCAAACGACCAGACCAATATCTAGGCTTATAATCAATATCCGCAAGAGCTTGATCGAGAAGTGTCTTGTACACTCTGGACACCGCATGTGGTTCCCACACAATTGGCTCCAATGACTCAAACCATTTCCTATTTTACGCTCTACTCAAAGCTTAATCAACATCTGGGTTAATAAATGAGTAATTTGGCAAACTTTAAAGACTTGCTTGGACTCAATGTTATATTTGCCAGGATCTCTTTTATAGGCAGTATACGGTCATTCCCCATTAAATTCTCAATTCGAATCCCTCAAGCTGGGAAGCCATCCACCGATATCATTTCCCCAAACTTCAAATTGGGATTTTGCAGATCGGTTGATACTTGTCCCTATCCGGAATATAACCTAACTTAGCACATATCTGTCTATGAATACGCACGAATTTTGCTATTGGGGTAGCAATCAACTTAGGGGGCAATATCTTAGGAATGGAATAAAGCAAGGCTTTCGGGTCTATCCCCACCTCCTTAATCGCCTCTATTTCCAATCTAACCCATGAGGGAACATAGGGCAAGGACTCCAACCTCCTGGTGGGTACTATCCATTTCAGATATTTGCAAAGGTTACTAGCCCAGTAATATAAGCCAAAATGTGGAAGTCTCAGACCTGCTCTCTCCCTGGGGGCTGCCAGCTTACCATAAGCCCTACGAGGCATCTTTCCCTTCCAGATAAACTCTGAGATTAATGAATGTAACTCACTGAACCACCTTTGGGGCAACGATACATTGAGCATATTGAGTGGATAAAAAATCCTGGGCAGGACATTCATCTTAATTATGTTGATCCGTCCCCAGAGAGAGAGCGGTAAACCACTCCACCTTTTTAGGTCCTGCTTAATAGTATTCTTAGTGGCATCCAGATTAAGCTTGATTAATTTCAGATCAGATCTAGCCAAGTAAATATCTAAATACTTCAACATAAGTGCTAAGTCCATTGTACGCCCAGTTCCAACCTTCAGACCTATGCACCTCATGTTCAGCGGAAAATCTGGGTTTCTCCACATTAATCTTGTAATTGGACAATCTACTATATTCTTCAATGATGCCCATAACTGCCTGAATTGAACCACCTGGCTGAGTAACATGCAACAAGATGTCATCCGCAAATGCTGAGATTTTAAGCTCTTGTGACCCAACTCTAATACCCATGACCCTAGGGTCTAACCTCATTTTGGTAAGGAGAGGTTCTAAGTATAAATTAAATAGAAGAGGCGATAGAGGACAGCCCTGCCTAGTGCCAGAGTGAAGAGGAAAACTTGTAGAAAATACTCCGTTACAATATATTTTAGCTCTGGGCTCCTTATACAGAGCAAACACGTAACTGATAAATTGAGCCGGGAAGCCAAATTTCTCCATAGCAATGGACAAAACTTCAATCCACCTCTATCAAATGCCTTCTCCGCATCCACTGACATCAAAACACATGGGGAATTACAGTCCCTGGATGCAGAGAAGATATGAGACAGCTTACGTGAGGTGGTCCAAGCGACCTGCCCTCATAAACCAACCTGATCGTGATGAATTAGACTAGGCATGACCTTGGACAACCGATTCGCTAGAATCTTCGCCAGGATCTTAACATCGCAATTAATCAGGAGATAGGCCTATAGCTTGTAACTTTATCTAATTCCTTCCCTTCTTTCAGAATAAGCACTATTAGGGCCTGAATAAATAGCCATCCACTGCATCCAATGTCAAGATACTCTGAAATAATCTTTTAAGGCGGACATAACAGGGTCGCAAAACATTTGTAAAATTGGGTGAAAACCATCCGGGCCAGGTGCCTTGTCATTGGAGAGCGCTCGATTGCCTCAAGATCTCCTCATCAGAGATGGAAATGAGAGCTCCTCCTTTGAACCTCCGTCACCTGGGGCAGACTACAAGAACCTAGATAGTCTTCCACTTCTTCCTACTGGGTCTAGAGTCATTGTACTATATAAAACCTTATAGTAATCCTCAAATTCCCTAACGATTTCCATGGGCGAAGTTTTAACGACCCATCTACTCGAGACGTGATACTCTGGACTATTCTAGACGCTTACAGCCCTCAACCGCATTGCCAAAAGCCTACCTGATTTCTCACCTTGGCTCAAATACAATGCTTTGGTTTTATTCATCGCATACTCTGCCCCTCTCCTACTATCTCCTCATACTCGTGGACGCAGTTTAATCAACAGCTCCCTGGTCTCCTCTGGCATATTCCTTGAAAAGGCCCTCTCTATGTCCCTAATTTGTACCAGCAAAACCTAGCCCTATCGTCCTCTTCTTCTTCTTCCTTGCAACCGCCAACTGGATAAACTCCCCTCAACACGCACTTTAGAGCACTCCACCATAAATCCTCTAATAAAAAATGCCTATTCTCTGTCTCATATTGTTCAATCCGGCAACCAATGTACTCCCTTATTTCCGTGGAGCGAAGTAATTGGTTATTTAACTTCCAAATAGTCTGTCTGGGAGTATTAGGGGCCAAACTAAGGGAACAGCGAACCATAGAATGGTCCGAAAAGATCCCCGGAATAATGCTACTATGCACCAATCCTGAAAGTAGGCTCTGACTCACCAAAAAATAGTCAATCCTGGATCTAGACTTATGAACTTCCGATAAAAATGTATATTCCCTACATGAAGGATGCAGAACCCTCCACGGATCACATAATCCCAGATTATCAGACAGATCCCTAATAGCTCTCTGGGCTGGCGAGAGACCCTTACTTTGCTTACCATCCTTATCCAAGTCCGGAGTAAATGGCAAATTCCAATCCCCCCCCAGCACTATTGGAAGGTGATGAAACGGACTTAAGACTTTCATTAGATCCATAAAAAAACCAGGGGTATCTGCATTAGGACCATATACACTGCCCAACACTAACCTTGTTTGGTTTAAAAGTCCTATAATAATTATATAACGGCCTTCCGGGTCCACTATCTTTTCCTCACACACAAAAGCCAAACTCCTGTGCAATAAGAGCGCAACCCCAAGCAGCAGTATTATACCCAGCCCCGTACACCTGACCAACAAACTGACATCTGAGCGCACTCAGCTCCTTTTCAAGCAAGTGTGTTTCTTGTAAACATATCATCTGGCCCTTTAACAATTGCAGATGTTTTAGCATTTTATATCTCTTTATTTTTTGCCTGGCACCCTTGACATTCCACGTAACAAATTCCACAACACTACCCATTCTCCGAGTAATTCTTAAAGAACCATCGACTACCTCTCTCTCTCACGCGATCGCTGTCTTACCCAAAACAACTGGGAGAGCAGATCTTCCAAGAGTCCACCCCTCTAAACTCCTATTGCTACCCCCACACCCTGTCCTACCTTAAAATAAACCCCATAACGATCCAATCCCATACACCTGTATCTAAAGCAGTTAGTACCCTCCAACCCGTCCCTCCCTTCCCAATACCTCCCACCCCCCTCCACCACACTTTGGCCCATGATATCCATAGCTCCGCTACCTCAGACCCTTCCTCCAGCCCCCTGCAAATCCTTGAGTGCCTAAACGAAACTAATCAACAGCTCCCAATGACCCTTTATATTCCCGCTTAGCCATCCACATGAAGAAAAAGGAAAGAGGTAAAATACAAATAACATACAAAAGGAACCCCTCAGATCGTAAACTTGCACTTCAGAGCCCACTCTAATAAACCATATGTACCATTGCCCCCACACTCATTACTGGAATTAACCCTCCACCACAAAAGAAATCCCCAAAAGCTATAATTCGAATAACAACCACCACCATTATAATCAACTTTATACTGTACAATAGAATAGAACTAAAAAGAAAAAAAAGGTATAATTATCTGTAGGAGATTCTGCGAACAATGTCCATAGTAGATACAGTCCCCAACATGAGACATTGACGGTGCACCATTACATTAACAAAAAGTCAGGCGAAATAGAACCAAGTCCCAAAAAGAAACCGATCTGTAGGCCAGATTCCGACAGGTGCACTTCTCCTCCATTCCAATAATCAGCAGCCGCAGATGCAAATCGAACTCCTTTCTTCCAGCTCTCAGCCAAGAGTACTACTTCTATTACTGCATCCCCAGCAAGATCGAAAAAAAAAACTCCAGCGCATCCTGGGATCCAAAATTAAAAGGAGAAGGAAAGCGACCTCCGTTTTCCCAGACCTGGTTATTACAGAGAAGCCAGTCAGTCCATCGACACGTTATCGGCAGGCCATTACGTGCTCTACTCAGTTTGCAGTGTGCTGCATCGTTCCAGGCCAAGCCCTCCTAACTGCGTGTGCTGAGCCTTTCACCCCTCATCAGACGCCTCCTTACTCGACCGCTCCACCTGTAGTCCCCGTGGCCGAACCTCCGCGTCACCACTCCTCCAAGCAAACTGTCCACTTCACATTTATACTTGGCACTGCCGACCGCGAGCAACTTGCTTAGTCAAGGACGGAAAAAGCAAGATTAAAAAAACAAATTAGGTTGGGACACTTCTTGACAGAAAGGCCACGCTCCTCTATTTTAAGCAGACCAGATTAAAAATAAAATTTTAGACACTATAGTCCACTTCTCTCTCCTTTAAAGTCCCAGGAGCTATCTGAAGAGGTCTGGAAGGGCTGTAGACAAACCCTTTCTTGCTATTGTAGCATCTTCGTAGGAAGACCACTGGCCAGAAATCAGAACCTGCAATTTAGAGGGGTAAAGCATCCGAAAACGAACACCCGCAGGAATCAATTTCGACACGATTGGATGGTATTCCGCTCTTCTCTGCCGCACTGCTAGCGGTAAATCCTGCGTAATCCTGATCTGCACTCCCCTCCATTTCAACTCCTTGAGCTCCTTAGCCTTTGCCAAAACAAACTGCCGTTCTTGATAGTTCAAGAAGCGCACTATTAAAGTACGCGGGGGGGAGCCCGGTGGTGGAGCCGGACGCAGCGCTCGGTGAGCCCTTTCAATGATAAATTTGCCGCCCATACGCCGGCCTACAATTTCTTTGAAAAGGCTCTGTACAAATGAAATCGCATCTGCTCCTCTTCACGCTCTGGGAGGCCAATAACAACTAGATTATTCCTCCTACTCCGTCCCTCCAAGTCTTCGATCTTTGCCTCCATTCTAGTTAGCTTCTGTTTTAAGTTTATAATCTCCGGTTCTTGTTTCGATACTCTTTTCTCCAAAGATGAAATCTTCACGCCGTGTCTCCGTGACGTAGACAAGTCCTCCAGGGCCACAGTAACTGCTTTTAACTCCTCTGTCACCGTGCACAGCTCAGCACGAAAAGGTTTAAACTCAGCTAGGAATTGAGCCAGAGTCAGGGGCTCATTATTGCGAATGGACTCTCACTTTCAGGGCCTTCAGAACTTCAATCATTCTCGCTTTCGCTGGGCCTCATGGGAGAAACTGGCGGAGTGTGTCTGGGTGCGTTTTTCTTCATCTCCACCTCCATATACCCCTAATTCAGCGTCAGCTGCTTCTGGGATCTTTGTATAATTCCTAATACGATCAGTTGAAGTCGCAGGTTTATCCAAACTGTAAGAAATATAAGTTTTAATGCAGCGGGAAGCTGGAGCTGAAGGATCAGGCTGTGTTCACAGAGCTTGCATCACGTGACTCTCCCAGGAAACAAAACTTGAATAGTAGCCAGAATGAAGGGCCTACACAGAAAAGGGGAGGGGTTAAAAGGCACAGACCGCTACTCTCGTGCATTGGAAGACAGGCAGAAGCCCCAAATGAATGCAGGGGTACTCTTGCATGTGACAACAGGCTAACTTAGCTTTACGATTACAGACATGAATACAAGGGGTGTAACAGCCATGAAGGTGGATGCAATTAAACTGATCATGGATTTGGTGGACAGGGCTCACAAGGTGCTGGATGCAGTGGATGATTTGGAGGTGGATGTAGTGCCTGGAACAGGTTTGAAGAGGAAGGACAGGGCAGGGTCCTGTGGGCAGGGTAAGGGTAACAAAAAGGGGGGCTCCAAGGGCTCTCACCCCGAAAGTGCCCAGGCCCAAACCCTCAGGGCCAGAACCAGTCCTGTCTCCAGACCCCATTCCTGGTGGCATACCAATCTCGGAGCCGAACCTAGTTCTGGAGCCAGCACCCACTTCCGACCTAGAAACCCAGCTGGGACCACATCCAGTGCCAGCGCTGACGATACCACAGCCAGTTCCGATGCCAAACCAATGGCCAATCCCAACCCCGTTACCTCCAGTTCCAGATCCCCTACCTGGGCCAGCAAGAGTGCCAGGTAATAACAATGGTACAACAGTTGAAAGCACTATGAAAGAATATGTAGAGCAATTGTTATTGGGCATGGGGGAGACGGGATTAGCAGGCTACAAAAGGTCTTGGGGGAACTGGAAAAAGGGAAGGCAGCAGAGAAGGTACAGGGGGAGGGGGACTCAAAGGCAGGGAAATCAGAAGGGGAGGGAGAAAGGGGAAGGATGCAGATTGGTGACTACATGCCACTGGCCATGAAGGAGAAGATTTGGCAGGGCAAGTCTGTGGCCATTTTTGCGTTGATTGACAAGAAAACAGCAGTATAAAGAAAAGGAAGGCTTGGGGAAAAAAGAGATTGCGGCAGCGGTGGTTTTAGTAAAAAACCAAAAGGGCCTACTTTTAAGGGAAAAACGTGGGATGCCTGGTCACTGGGTTTTACATATTACAGTGCAATAGTACAGGAGAGAAAACCGGAAATGGGAATTCCACTGTTAACATATTCTTTGATCATCAGGTATGCATGTAAGATGATGGGGGACATGAATTGGCTGCAATTCGATGAGAAGTTTAGGACCAGGATGGCAAACTATAGAGTGGACTGTCACTGGGATTCTTGACATAAAGACCTGTGGTGGGAGACCATGACAGTAGCTGGGGGAGGGAGAAGGGGAATGGTCCAAGCAGGACCAAGAGATATCAGAAGTTTTGTTGGGGGTACAATAGGGCATATTGTTCATTTCTCAACTGCAGGTTTAAGCATGCCTGATCCAAATGAGTGGGAGCCCTTCTGGCCACAAAGTGCAGATCATATGAGGGTGGCAGAGGGGACTCACAATTGGGCTACTCCTTTTGGGGGGCCACGGGGGGTACAGAGGCAGACACTGGGATAATTCAGGGAGAGGAAGGGGATATGGGGGAAGTAGGGGGTTTCAGCATGGGAGGAGGTAATAAGGAGGGTGTTCAAACCTTCTGGATGGCCCGGAGCCCTATAAGACCAGAGGTACAGAGATGGACCAAGGGGTACCCGGATGCAGAGGCCAGGGGTACATTGGTCCAGGGGTTCAAATATGGTTTTAATTTACAATATCAGGGGCCAAGGAAGGGGATGTGGGCAGAGAATCTCAAGTCTTTAAAAGGGAAGGAGCAGTCTCTGATGAGGAAGATATGGAAGGAAAGACTAGCAGAATGAGTGGAAGGTCCCTTCCGGGTACCACTCTTTAGGCACCTTAGGGTGTCATCTTTGGGCCTGGTGCCTAAAAAAACAGGAAGGGGAGTTCAGGGCCATTCACCACCTGTCCTACCCGGACAGGGAATCGGTTAATGATTTCATTGGGGAAGAAGACAGCAAGGTGTCATATGGGACCCTGGAGGATGCAGTAAGTCTGATCAGGACAAAGAAGGAAGCTTATTTGGTGAAAACAGATGTTGAGTCAGCTTTCAGGCTTTTACCAATCAGGAAGGAAGACTGGGGCTTATTGGGTTTACAGGTAGAAGGGAAGTACTATTTCAACAATGTCATGCTGATGGGCTGTTCAGTGGCATGTGCTATGTTTGAAATGTTCAGTATTTGGTTACAGTGGGTCTTCCAGGAGAGATGTGGGCATAGGGCAGTGGTCCACTTTTTGGATGACTTCCTATTCATTGGAGAAGGAAAGAAATGGGTAGAGTGCATGCTGGCAGATTTTGAGCTTATGTGGAGGGAGTTGGGAGTAGCGCTAGCCGGGGATAAAATGGAGGGTCCAAGTAGGTGCCTGGAGTTTTTGGGGATAGAGGTAGATGTCGAACAAGGTTTGTTCAATTTGCCAGAGCAGAAAATATCAAAGATTAGGGTGTTGCTAGAGGAAGTGACTCAGAAGAGGAGGGTACCTTTAAAGAAGGTGCAGCAGGTACTGGGTCATTTGAATTGTGCATATGGGGCTATAGGACCTGGATGCATGTTTACACAATGCCTGGCCAGGGCCATGGTAGGGGCATGTAAGCCACACAATTGGGTGGACTTGAGATCCGAAGTCAGAGGACATGAAGGTGTGGGAACAATTCCTGGCAACACATAATGGAATTGCATTCTGCCAGGAGGACTGGTTGTTCAATACTGGCCTCAATCTGTATACTGATGCCACAGGGGAAATAGGGGTAGGAGTGTATTTTAAGAGAAAATAGTTTGCAGAACCCTGGCCAACAGAGTGGGTGAGGAGAGGGCTCATGCACAACATCACAATGTTGGAAATATTTCTCATACGGGTGGCAACAGTACTGTGGGGGGAGGCATTGAGGAACCATAAGGTAACCTTCTGGTGCGATAATAGGGCAGTGGTCGAGGTCTTGAACAGCAAGGGGGCCAAGTCTGACACAGTGGTGATGGTGCTGCAGCAGCTAGTATTGCAGAGTTTGAGGCTCAACATGAGCTTTAGAGCCAGATAGCAGGGGTCAAGAATACAGTGGCAGACAGCCTCTCCCATCTGTAGATGGACAGATTTCACTCGGTAGTGGCAGGGCAGACCTGATGGGGACTAAGATTCCAGAGTTATTGTGGGAGATTGGTTGGAAGGAGCTGAATATCTCTTCCAGAGCTCTTGGGCAGACAGCAAAATAAAGGCTTATGAGAGTTCTTGGAGGGTGTTCTAGGCCTTCAGAGCATTGCACAGCATAGAGGTAAGTGGAATGGTCATGGAGCAACAGGTGGCCAGTTTTGTGGTACAGAGATGGTAGACACAGGGAGCTCATGCCTCTATGGGGGTACACCTGGTGGTCATTGGCTGGGTGTGAACCATGAAAGGCTGGGGAGACCCCACAAAGGGGGTTTTGGTTAGAAGAATGATGATGGAGTGGCAAAAGGTCAGGGGCAGCGGGACAGATAAAAAACATCCCATCATGGAGTAGATGATGATGGAACTGGTTGGGACCTTGCCAAGGGTGTGTCGTTCAGGCTATGAAACCAGTTTATTCAGGGTAATTTTCACATTGCTGTTTGGGGGAACTTTCAGAGTTAGCAAATCGGTGGGGCAAAAGAGGTCCCTGGAAGGGCAGGGTTTACAGGAGACAGAGATAAAGTGGACGGGGGAGACCTTTGGGTCTACCTGAGGATGTCAAAGCCTGACCAGATAGGAAAGGGCACCTGGGTGCTGATATGCTGGCACCCGATGAGAGCCATCTGCCCAATACAGGTGTGGCAACAGTACCAAACCATCAGGCACGGGGGGGGCATTCTTCATTCACCAGGATGGAAAAGGGGTGAATTGTAATCAGATATCTTGGGTGCTGAAGAAGAAGAAGACCATCATAGCCATGGGCAAGGCCCCCATGGGATATTTCTCACACTCATTTAGGATTGGGGCACCTCAGGGGCAGCAGCAAGAGGAGTGTCCGAGGAAGGGTTAAAGGCCTCGGGCCAGTGGACATCAAGCTGCTACAAGAAATATGTGAAAAGTGAAACAAGAATATGTGAGAATTATCCAAATGCTAATGATGTGTCTCTTTTTCTCTCTCCACAAGGGGGTCAGCATGGGAGGGATGGTACGAGGAGGGTAAAAGAGGGGGGGAGAGAGAGGCAGGTGGCAGCAGAGAGTGACAGTAACTCATTTGGATGTTTCTTTGTCTTTGTAGTGATGGAAGGCAAAAAGCACATTTGGATCATTGGGCATTCTTATGTATACTAGGACAAGAAATTGGTTTCCCACCCATTGCCCAACAAAGAAGGACAGAGGAGAGAGAGAAAGGAAAGGAAAAAAGGCGGTGGGGATGGGAGGGTAGAGGGGACAAAGGAGCAAGACACAAAAAGGGGGAAAAGGAAAAGGGGTATGGACACCCTGGAAGGAGAAAAAGGGGGGCAGGAAATGGACTTGCCCCAGATGGGAGACAGAGAACCACCCCAGGTTGGCACCTGGGGGGTGAAAGAGAAGAAGAATGCAAGAGAAGAGCCCTGTGGTTTACACCCAGGAAACAGAAGAAGTTATGAGATATGATGGAAGGTTGTATATAATCAACACTGTAAAAGACTGTATAATGGAAATAAATGAGATAAAGGAACTCCTATTGTAAATAAATGTTTTGATGTGAAGAATTAATAAAAGGTGTGTCAAATGAGCATCCAAAGAAATACGAGTTGTGGTGTGTTTTCTTGCAAGGGGGAGTGGGCTCTAGAACAATTTGATAAGACCACAGTGTGTAATTAATAGAACTGAAAGTAACAAACAGCAAGGGAAGGCATGGTTTAATTTAAGGTGTAGGAAAGAAAAAAAAAGAATTAAATAAGAAAATCAAAACATATAAGTTACAAAAAACATGAACTAAGATTTGTAACAATAAGAAAGAACATATAGATATAAATAAAGAGTGGGAAACATACAAAACAAATCCTGGAACAAGAAAAACAAGCGCATTCTATAATTATGTGGGAAAAATTAAGAAAGGCAGTCACAAGTAAAGATAGTAGGACATCTTGGAAGTTAGCAAGTCAAGGATACAACAAATATACTACCAAGGCAGAAGCCTGTATTATGCCTGAAATATGGGTAACATGTTTTACAGAGCTATACTTTTCAGCAGAGGAAGAATTCATTTTGCAGCATGGACATTATAATAATGAATCACTGAATTTTCCAATACCTGTAAGAATAACTAGAGAGGAAATATTTGTAACTTACAGTAAATCTAATAAAGCACCTGGCCCTGATAAAATTATTGGAGCTGTCTATACTATAAGTGCTGTGTGGACTGATGGATCCCAGTATTGGAAAGATTATTTAATATAGTGATACGAGTGATACAATATCACCAAGTGCAAGGTGTTGCATCTTGGTCTGGGAAACCCTAAACACAGGTACACCCTGGGAGGGGAGGCGCTGGAGGCCTCAATAGGGGAAAAAGACCTAGGGGTCATGGTGGATGCATGTATGAATAACTCTGAGCAGTGCAGGAGAGCGGCTAGCAAGGCAAACAGGATGTTGGGATGCATTGTAAGGGGATCACCTCTAGGAGCAAGGAAGTGATTCTGCGCTGTACAGTGGACTGGTTAGACCACACCTGAGTACTGTGTGCAGTACTGAGACCACACTTGAAGAGGAGGGACAGCTCTAGAGAGGGTACAGAGGAGGGCAACTAAGATGATACGAGGGCTAGGATTTGACGATGAGGACAGACTTGAGGAGCTCTGCCTGTTTTCATTGGAGGAGAGGAGAGACAGGGGGACATGATTGAGGTCTTCAGGCACCTCAAGGGAATAAATAGGGTAAACATGGAGGGATCTTTAGACTAAAGCAGGGAGGTATCACCAGAGGCATGGTTTGAAGTTGGAAGGTGGAGGGGAAGAGAGGAGGAGGTTTTTCACTGAGAGGGTGGTGGACCCTTGGAATGCACTGCCTGGTGAGCTGGTTCAGAGATCCACAGTGGAGGGCTTCAAGAGAGGGTGGGACAGACACAGAAAGTGGATGTATCAGATGATGGCCTGTCCCAGGGGGGTTGGGATGGATGATAGGGGTTTCTGGAGCACAAGGGATGGGAGGGCCTCGGCACCCAACTAAGGATCTAAGGTTCGAGCAGACTCGATAGACCGTAAGGCCTAATCTGCTGGCAAATAGTATGTTAGTATGTTAGTAAGTCCATGAACTCCCTGCTAGTTGGCGTGGAAGCATTATTTACTCAATTTATAAAAAAGATGATCCTAGTGAACCAAAAATATACAGACCAATTAGTCTGTTAGATATAGCCTAAAAAATATTCACCAGAATAATTTTGAAAAGGTTGGCAGAATGGTTAGATGAAAATTTTATAATCCATGAAGTACAACATGGGTTTAGGAAACACAGATCAACAATTCAGCACTGTTATGTCCTGAATCACTTAATGTAGAAACAAATAAAAGTCAAGAAAGGCAAATTTTATGTTTGCTTCATTGACTTCTCTTCTGCATTTGATAGCACTGATAGAGCAATTCTCTGGAATAAACTGCAGACATTGGGTATAAATCAGGAACGCTTAGATACCCTGATAAGATTTCATGAACAAACATGGGCTATGGTGCAGTAGAACTACTATGGCCATACATCCAAGACCTTTTGCACCAATATGGGGGTGAGACAGGGATGTTTATTGGCCCCTACTCTTTTTAATATCTATATAAATGAGATTATATTGGATATACAAAATCCTCATTTGCATGCACCAAACAATTGATACAACTAGGGTAGATTGTCTAGCATATGCTGATGACCCAGTTTTAATTTCAACTTCAAAGCTAGGACTCCAAAGAAAGCTGGAACATTTTTTCAAACGCTTGCTCTGAACATAAATTGAAAATTAGCATGTCCAAAATGAAAATGATATTTTTTGGAAATAGAAGTAAGAAAAATCCAACTGTCAGGATTAACAATGAAAGGGTAGAGACAGTATGGAATTATGATTACTTAGGAGCAAGATTTAATCAGAACCTTGGCTGGAAAAATCATATAGATTTGACTTGTAGTAAATCTAAGATGGCTTTCAATGCTTTCAAAACATTTAATGCAAAAATGGGATGTACACTGGTTAAAAGAATACTAAAAGTTTTGAATGTGAAAATTAAATCTAGTATGCTATATGCAGCAGAAATCTGGGGTCTCTTTGTGCCATAGTCTAGGGGCTCTAAAGGTATAAATGTTTTTTTTTTTTTTTAGTTGTTTAACCAAGAGTAGCACACTAAGCTGAAAGCTTTTTTACAGGTGCGACCTGGGAGCACAGGGAAGTTAAGGGACTTGCTCAGGATCACACAGTATGCAAGTGGAAGCTGTGGGATTCAAACCCCAGGTCTGGTCTGCCGGATGTCACCAGATTTGCAGCTCAGAGCCTTAAATCACTGTGCTATACTGCCTCCCCTGTTTAGTCTCTTATTAGTTCTAGCTCTGTTTACATTGATTTGTTTATTATGCAGTCTAGAAACAATCCTTCTATTTGTAAAGCTGAGTTCAAATTGCTGCATTAAATCTGGTGATTGCTGGACTTTAAAGAGAAAGAGGAGATCACCTCTAATTCTTTTTGTCCGCAATGAATGAAATCCTGTAGCCTGCAATCTCTCCTGGTGACTTCTAGATGATCAGTGGGGCACCAGCCTAGTTGCCCTCCTTTGAATCTGCTCTATTCTCTGTTTATCCTGAGCTAGATACGGACTCCAAAAGTGGGATCCATAATCTGAGTAGGGCGTGACATAACTTCTGTACAAGGGAATAATGCATTCCTCAGTTTTTGTAACAAATGTGCACTTCATGTGCATAAGTAGTGAATTGGAAGTTTTTGCCACTTTAGAACAATGATCTGCTGATGAAAGTTTATTATTGATCAGTACTCCCAAGTCTTTCATAGATTGATTCCTTCAGGGGAATATTATATAGGGTATACATCTGTAAGGGGTTAAATTTGCTGAAGTACAAAGCAGTACACTTTTCTATGTTAAGTTACATGCCATTTAAGTGGGCCAAGTTTAAATTTGCATCAGATTGTTCATTACTGTGGTTCTATTTATAGGTGAATCAACCTTCCCTCCCTCCCAGCTTGGTATCATCAGCAGACTTGGACAAAAGGTTAGCTGAGCTGATCTGCATATTCCCAATAAAAATATTAAACAATATGGGTTGAAGGACTGAGCGCTGTGGAACACCATTGATCACCTGCTCCTTCTTAGACAAGGTACCATTTATCCTGACTTGCTGGTTTCTCTTGGATAACCTGCTATCAAGCCATTTGACTAAAATTGGAGAGAAGCCTGCTATTTGGAGTTTCGTAATAAATTTTACCATGTGAAACCTTGTCAAACGCTCTACTATAATCCAACAAGATCACATCCAGGGGCAACCAGAGTCAAGACCCTGACTTTAATAGTCACAAAATGCTATTAGGTTAGAGGTACAAGAGAAGCCCTGTCTAAAGCTATGTTGTATTGGATCAGTAAGGTTCAATGTGTCCATTTTTCTTTCTAAAAGTGTCTTAATTAGTTTTTCCATTAGTTTAGAAAGAACAGATGTTAAACTAATGGGTCTATAATTTTCTGGTTTTGAACGATTCCCTTTTTTAAAAATAGGTACCACTGTGACTTTTAACCTGTCCTGGGGGACTGCAGCTTCCTGAAGAGATTTATTAAATATAAGAGATAGGGGGAGCGCTAGAGCTTGGGATGTCTCATGTAAGAACCTGGGGTTTTTATTATCAGGCCCTGAGCTTGAAGTTTTATTTAAGGATTAAAGTACCAGTAAGGTGTCAGTTTCAGTAATTACATAATGATTATAGTTGGGAACAGGATCAGTAGCAGGATTAAATATTTCTTTAATTGAAAGCACAGAACAAAAATAGTAATTGAAAGTGCCAGCAATTTCTTTCTCCAGAGTTAATGTTCACTTATCCACGATAAGTAGCCCAACATGTCTATTAATACCTATTTTATTATTAAGATAGGAAAATAATGATTTTATGGCCATCTTTAGAATGGGCTAATCTAAATTCTAATTTTCATTTAGATTGTAATATTAGATTTTTCAGATTTTTAACCGTTTCTTTATATTTAAGAGTAATTCTTACTTTACCCTTTTCACTGCATTTCTTTAATTGGGGAAAAAAAGCTTTTCCTTCTTTTAATCTGTTTTTTTTATTGTTTTATTGAACCATAGAGGCATCTTATCTTTTTTTTATTGTATTTCTTTTTTATTGGGACATAAGATTTTTCCAGGTTTAGAATAGTAGATTTTACATAGGTCCAGATTTCCTCAAGTGATAGAGGTGTTAATAATTCTTCTCAAGAGATTTTATTTAAATGTTCATTGATCAAATCAAAGTTTGCTTGATTGTAATTTTTAAACAAAGAATGATTAAGGAGTAATTGATATTCATATATTAGAGAAAAAGAAATGGCATAATGGTCACTGCCATCCAGTGGGTCCTGTATGGTAATGTTGAACATATTAGCTGCTACCATATATTAGTGATCACTAAGTCCAAAATATATGCCTAGACAATGTTTGGAAGAAGAGATAAAAAAACTCAGAGCTAGGTTTTGTGTATCCTAGCGTAGAGGGAATGATAACATTTCTGTTTCCATATGGCCTTGGTCATATCATAAATGATGTCTTTATATGACCATGGGAAGAAATAGTCTACACAATTAAAACCAGATTTAGAGATATAGATAAAAATAACATGCAAGGAAGACAAAGATTATAAATTGTTTAGGTGGTATAGCCAATTACAGCTGACACATGAATTGGAACCATATTTATTAAAACTTATAGATTATAAACAAAGAAGAATTTTTACCAATTTTAGATTGAAAATATATACAGCTAATTAAGTGCATTATGGACAAAAAGAAAAATATATAGATTTGCCTTTTTGCAAGTGCAATAGATTCACAGAGGATGATTTAAAACATGTATTGCTGGTATGTCCGCTATATGAGAGACAAGAAACAACATTCTAAATGGTTAGGTGATGTTGTGGCAGGTCTCGATCTCCCTCTTGAAGGAATATTTAAGCAATATATACTGGTGGATTTACCACACCAGAAGTGGTAAATTCACCAGTAAACCCACTCCCTGGATGGGTATACTGCTATTATACAATGTTATCCTGTATTTTTTGCAAAAAAATAAAATAAAATGGGGGGGGCAGTTTTAATGATTTTTAGTGAATGCGTTCTTGTGCAAGAAAATATAGTTATTTGCTGCTAGGTAAAATATTGATATATCGATCATCCAACCAACTCAGAGAGGGATTTGCACAGGAATGTTAGTTTATTTTTAAAAAGAGAAATACTTTAGAGAAGGATAAAAGAGATGCAAAACGTTGGCAACAATGGCTGGGAGAGGAAGGTGTGAAAAGTAGAGAGAGAGGAACATCTATGTTAGCAGGATTTAGCTATAGTGATCAGTGCTGCTCACCTGAAATGTGACTCTTTTTTTTTTGCTATGCATATTATTTTTCAGTTTTTCAATCGGGAGTATAAGGATTTTAGTTAGGCACTGATGGGGATTCTTTGCATTACAATCGCATTTTTTTTGCAACAGAGTTGGTTGGTGGTGGCCGGAAGGAAAATAGGGGGAGATGCACTTTGACACTGGCAGTTTGCTAGTGTGAAGTGGGGTACTGGTTTTAACAGCAACTTTTTCAATAGTCACCGGAATTAAATTCCTGCTTTTTGGTTACCAGTTTCAGGTATTTGTATCCATTCAACAGCAATTTACCTGACAACATGTTGGTGTTTTAGTCAGGCTGAAGTGTAATTTTTTCTTGTGTTAGAGACCAGATGAGAGGTGAAGTGGGTGGGCAGCAGCGAGGAATGGAGCGGAGAGTAAGATAACTGGAGAGAGAGAGAGAGACGTGATGTGGGTGCTGTCATCGGTTCAGGAATATATTTTTTTAAATGCTGTAGTTTGGGGTTTCAGATATTTATTAGCCCGGTTTTAGTGGGGGTGCAGGTGAGTGAGCATCTTGCTGTCCGTTGTCATGCTTACCGTTCCGTGGTGCCAATCTTGACATGGTCAGAGTGATTTGAAGGGGGGGGGTATTGCTGTGGTTGTTTGGTGGCTGGCACCTTTTCCAATGGGTACACTAGAGGTGTAGACAGAAATGTCTACATTTACCACACTGAAAGGTGCCAGCCAACCAATCAGGATGCACGATTTGGGTAATTTAATTTAGTACATTGTCTCATAAGATATATGATTAATTTAAATGATATCTTAATCTTTGTATCATTTGTAAACTTTTTTGAAAACTACGCATCTTTGATACTTCAGACATTATCTATGTATTAGAAGATGCAGAGATTGCACTTTATTGTAAGCTGTTTGTGAGCTATTTTAGATTTTAAGAATTATAGATTTCTTTTTTTATTATGTATAATCAGGATTGATGATGTATTTATTATGTAACTATTATAATGGCATGTTGCTGATCAATAAAAACTTTTTGAACCTTTAAAAAATGTAGTTGAGTAGAAAGTAATAAATATTTCTAGATTTGATATGTTTTGAGACTAAAGAAATGAATTGATTATGTTGTGATAGATAATGAGCAAAAGTTTTTTATAATTCCCTTTTTTATGTTAACACTATACTTGTATTAGTAAACTAGGTCGCTTTAAATTAATTGACTCAAGATGATGTTATTTAACAGGTGCACTGATTGGTGTCTATATTTATGTGGTTGGTTTGTTTGCTTTACCCCCACTGAAGACTCACTGGAGTCAAGGCAGTAGGGGTTATCACTGAAGCAGAAGCTGTGTTAATGTCTTATGATTCTGAAGTAAACCATTTGAAAAAATCTTACAGCTTTCAGTTCCTTTCTTTGTGTGCACTCCACTCCTTACTTGGATTTGTTGTGTGTAAGTTGTGCTGCCTTTTTGTGGAGCAGCACCAGCTGGGCAGTTTGCTCGCAGCAGGGATTTTTTCCAGATTTGTACTGGGATATGGTACTGGATAGTATCATGCTGCGACCAGGTAGGCGGAATTTTGCCATGTGGTACTAGTAGATAGCCAGAATGTAAGTGGTGTAGTGGTTTCTGGCAATGTCTTCTACTTGACACCTTGCACAAGGGGTATGAACCTGTGCAGACAATGACAATCTATCATGCCTCACCTCACTGAAGATGTTACAATTGGTCATTGGTGGGCTGCACATCACTATGCTTGGCCGATCACAGGGTGGCTGTGTTGGTGTCGGGTGTTATGTGGCTGTTGGACAACACTGCTGGTCACGTGTAGGTGTTGTGATTAGTAATGTGGCACCGTGGTCAGGTCAAACTATGGTTTGAAAGTCTCAATTCCTGTTTCATGTCTTGAACATTGCAATGCTGATAAGGTAGCTGCATGGTATTGTACATGACACTGCATGTCTGCCTTGTAACCTCAAATTGTGCACTATGATTGCCACCTGACAGAGATGTTTTCCCTTGCGTATGTGTTGCAGCTCACACTTGTTGCCCATAGATCCCTTGTTCCTAGTGTATACATACTGCTGTTAAGTATCCCTCATCCATCACCTTGTGGTGCAGTTCCATGTGCCGTTACTGCCACACTGTCACCAACATTGGTGCGGCAGGGCTCCTGCACCTGTACCACACAATCTTGTGCCCCATTGTCTCATAGCACTAATGGATCATGGGCCCATGCTCTATCCCTGGGGGGCTGGACCACTGGTCTATGTCCCTCAGGCACTGCCAGCACACAGTGTCATCTCTTGACATTGCACACACCTGTGCCTACAGCCCACCTTGCCTGTATGCTGTGTCAGCACTGCACAGTTGGTGGATGACATAGACCCCACAGCCTAACCTGTGAAGTGAACTTGGTCTGTGGGTGTACACCCATGGTACACATCTCCCCTATGGTGGATGGCACAGAGGTGTAGCATAGTGAACGTACCATGTACCAATGCCTTCTTGGTGGAGTACACTGTACAGTAATGTATACTGTGGGACACTGTCTTGGTATCATGTTCTGGCACCCCATGGACTATGTTGCCTGCTAAGTGGTGCAAGCCAGTGGCTGTGGTATTGCGTGTTACCATACATGCTGTCACTACTGTTGTCCATGGCTTTAGTGTGGAAAGGTGGCACAACGCCATCCCATGTTCATTCATACCTACTGTTACTTGACCTGGTGACCTTCAGGTGCCATTTGTCAGTCATGAACCATGCCCATCATTTTGCCCTGTCCTGCTGCAGCCCACTGTGCACCATGTCCCCAACACTGATTTCCATCAGTCCTGTACAGTGGATACATCATTGCTGGCCTGGCCAGTCAGGCTAGGTGTGTCCACAGACAATACCACACAACCAGTTTGTGGTTTGCCTTAACCATTCAGCCAAGTGCTGGCACTGCATGGTTTATGTCAGGTCACTGTGACAGTGTACACAGACACCCTGTGGACATGCCGGTGTACGCTTTCAGTACATGTTGCTCAGCTCCTAGGGTTGCCTACATTGCCACCACTGCTGCAATGTGCTCTCATTGGAAGGGGAAGGTATGGACAATGACTGCAGTGGCAACAGTCTCACATGTACTCCATCATGTACCGATCTGAGGTGCATGGTTGCCCGCAAACCTTCTCCCCTGCGTGTGCATGTCAATGACATGGTATCACTGCTCTGCTGCATGCCTGCACCTATACACACACACACACACACACACACACACACACACACACACACAGACACCCAACATGACATTTGCAGCCATTGGTCTCCCCACATCTCAAAGTTGTGCTTTTCATACTCTGCATGGCTCCTCACACCACCATAATGGTGACTGCCAACTGGAGGTGGGCCCACACATTTGCTGCACACAAACTGTGTCTGGCTGACCTCACCAGAGTTGCTCAAATGGACTATCACATGCACACTTCACTTTGGTTGACCCTTCACTACCTCATGTGTCCGCTGCACTGCAGCTGCACAGTGCCATGACAGCTTTTGGTTGTCCTTTGTGGTGGACACCTGCATCACTGGTCATGAGTGTGTTAATTTTCCAGTATCGTGTACTGTCATCGGGCGACATTGATGATGGCTTGGGTAGTATGCTACTACAGTGTACGGGCATAGCCAACTGGCCTGTACCTCTAGTAGGTTATCATGTACACTGCCAGTTCCACCCCATTGGTGCCACCACCCACACATTGTCATCCTTGGCCGGTTTGGGGTTCATGGCTGGTCACTTGTGTGACACTGTTGTTCCCGAGATGGGTGGGGGGTCCGTCTAGTTCATGGGTGGCTGACTACCACTAACATTGTCTCCACACACCTGGGTGGGCTTTGGCGTACATTTATGGTGCTGCATGTCACTAATGGTGTATTTTGTATTTCTATTGCAGACTGAGGGGCCAGAGATCACACCAGCCAGGAGCCTAGACAAGCTGAAGCCAGAGGATCCATCTGCCAGAAGGATGGCAGCAAGGGCCATGCTGAGTGGTGCCACCAGTCACAAATGTATACCTGTCTCTCATGCATAGCTGTCTGTCATCTATAACAACCTTACACTGTGTATCCTCCTCCATGTACAGGGGTTCTCTGGTTGTCTGTGTGCAGACTGCCTGCACATGTGTTGGATGTTTATTTATTTATTGAACGGTTTCACCAGGAAGATTACACTGAGCAACAAAAGCTCATCTCACGGTACATCCTGAGGGAATGGAAGTGGGAACAATAAGTAATACAACAGGATATATACATCAGGAAATAGCATAACAGCATATAGACAGATAGTACAGGATTACAACCATCAATAGCTAATAATATTTTTAGACTAGGATACATAGAGAGAGACTGGCAGGAGGTATAGTAATAAGGTACTCAGGAAAAGTGTGATACAGGAGAGGTGACAGAAAGTGCTAGGTTGCAGAAAGTGCTAGGATTGCAAGATGGGTTAGGATGGGGGCATATTTGGCCCATCTGGAGGGAGAAGGAGGTATAGACCAACATAGGAACATAGAAAAATTGAATTTGACAGCAGATAAGGACTGCTTGGCCCACCCAGTCTGCCCATTTCCCTACCTGATAGATAAGCTGCAGATTCTAGTTAATCAACAGCTTACTTCCTCCTGCCCCCACTAGAATTGCCTTATGCCTGACCCATGCATTCTTGAATTCTCCCACTGTTCCTAACTTCACAACCTCCTCAGGAAGGCTGTTCCATGCATCCACAACTCTCTCTGCAAAAAAATACTTTCTAACATTACCTCTGAGCCGTCTCCCCTCTATTTTCAAATTGTGCCCCCTTGTTCTTGCACATCTCTTCTTCTGAAATATACTACCCTCTTGTACCTTGTTAATTCCCTTGAGATACTTGAAAGTTTCTATCATGTCCCCCCTCTCCCTCCTTTCCTCAAGGGTATACATATTAAGCTGCTTTAGTCTCTCCTCGTATGTCTTCTGGTGCAGACCTTGCACCATTTTGGTTGCCCTCCTCTGAACAGCCTCCACTCTGTCTATGTCTTTGTGGAGATGGGGTCTCCAGAATTGCACGCAGTACCTGGATGGGGTCTCACTAACTGTCTGTAGAGAGGGATAACAACTTCCTGTTTTCTACTGTTGATGCCTCTCCCTATACATCCCAGTATCCCCCAGGCCCTTCTTACTGCCTTCTCACATTGATTGCCCACCTTTAGGTCATCTGATATAATTACTCCTAGGCCTCTTTTGATTTTTGTTGTTATTAACTCATCCCCCATTGTGTACTCTTCCCCTGTGTTTTTGTTTCCCAGATGCATTACCTTGCACTTTTTACATTGACTCTGAGCTGCCATGTATTAGACCATTCCTCCAACCTTGCCAAGTCCCTTTTCATTCTTTCTACCCCACCTTGTGTATCAACCCTGTTGCAGATCTTTGTGTCATCTGCAAAGAGGCATACCTTTCCTTCCAGGTGCTCTCCAATGTCACTTATAAAGATATTAAACAGGACCGGTCCCAGTACCGAACCCTGCAGTACCCTGCTAGTTACCATCCTTTCTTCACTGTGGACTCTGTTTACTATTACCCTTTGCATCCTGTTGTCCAGCCAGTTTTTTATCCAGGCTACCACCTTAGGACCCACTCCAAGACTGGCTAACTTGTATATTAATCTTTTGTGTGAGACTGTGTCGAATGCCTTGCTAAAATCTAGGTAGGCCATATCCACAGACCCTCCCATGTCTACTACTTTGGCCACCCAGTCAAAGAAATCTATTAGGTTCGTCTGACATGATCTTCCTGCTGTGAAACCATGCTGCCTTGGGTCCTATGCCCCACTAGCCTCTAGGTACTCAATAATTCTTTCCTTCAGAAGTGATTCCATAATTTTCTGTACCACTAAAGTCAAACTAACTGGTCTGTCATCTCCTGCCTCTGCTCTGCTCCCAATTTTGTGAAATGGAATCACATTTGCCCTCCTCCAGTCCTCAGGTACCGTTCCATCCTCCTATGATTTGTTAAAGAGAGTAGTCAGTGGTGTTACTAGTTCTACCCTTAGTTATTTTAGTATTTTTGGGTGAATCCCATCAGGCCCTATTGCTTTATCCACCCTCAGTTTCAAGAGTTCTTTCAAAATCCTTTCTTCTGTGACTGGACTGGTATCGGCCCCCCATTCACAGTTTCTCCCTTGTTTGGTTTAGGCACCTCCTTCTCCTCATCTGTTGTGAATACTGAGCAGACATGTTCATTCAATATCCCTGATTTTTCACTGTCACCCTCTGCCCACATTCCCTTCCCTTTATTAAGTCTCTGTATCCCTCCCTTGGTCTAGACAGCGCCCTGTGGTTCTAGGTGCAGTTGCAGTTCATCACTAGGTAGTTTGCTAGGGATGTAGAGAAAGAATAGGCTAAAGAGGAGTGGCAGATTTGGGTTGGTAGTTGATTACAGAGCTTAGGTAGGCGATGGGAGAATGCCATTTGGCTGGATATACGTAGCATTTCTGTATGGTATATTCAGAGAATGAGAGTCATCAGATTAGAAGGTGTAATTGGAGGAGTTGGGGCAGATAAGGAGGGGGAGAGGAAAGGGGGTGGGCCTAGCCAGAATTTTGAGGTAAACTTTGCCGCGTGCAAAGTTCTCCTGTCAACAAGTGAGGGAAAATTTAGAGAGCGGTAAAGAGTGCAGTGGTGTGTCAGAGCAGGGGCATCCAAGGCAAACTGGCAGAAGGACATAGAGAGGTTCCAGCCTGGATAAGGAGGATTGAAGGTCAGTTCCATAAACAACATCACAATAGTCAAAAGTTAGCAGTATCATTTTATGTATCTATTCGCGCCTAGCCGGACGAGGGATACTACCCCTATTACAATAGAGGGCCCCTAGCTTAGGTCAGAGTTTCTTTAGAATGGCATCAATGTGGATGGAGAAGTTTATTTACCATCCAGCCAAACTCTGATGTAGAGGAAGGAAGAGGTGTCTTCTAATACAGTCCCATCGATGGTGTAAAAGGTGGGTAAGGAGGGGAGCCTTGCCAACCTCTGTCTAGTACCAAAAGTCATGGAGACTGTTTTCTTTGAGTTTAGGAAAAGGTGGTGCTCACTTAGCCAGCATTGTACATTGTTGAAATCCAGCTGGAGCCTGGTGGTGACATTAGGGACTGATTTGCCAGTTGTGAACAGTACAGTGTCATCGACATACATGTGTATGTTAGTCAATAAGCAAAACTGAGGGAGAGCGTTGAGGAAGATTGAAAAAAGGAGAGGCCCAAGTACCGATCCGTGGGGGACTCCCGTGGTAATGGGGAGGGGTGAGGAAATGGTATCCGCCGTACAGACAGATATTGTTCTGCCTGACAGATAGGACTTAAATCAGTCAGTGGCATTAGGGGAGAGACCAGTGGACCTGAGGCAGGACAGGAGTATAGGGTGGGAGACCGTAACGAAAGCCTTGGCTAGGTCAATAAAAATAGCTGAGGTTATGAGGCCTTTGTCCATGCCTGTGGCGATAGTGTCAGTCAGCCATAACAGGGAAGTGGTGGTGGAGTGGTGTTTTATAAAGCCAGATTGGAATGGAGTGAGAAAGGAGGAGTCGGTAAGGTAGGAGAAGAGTTGTTTAAGTACTATATGCTCCCGGAACTTAGCCAGAATAGGAAGGAGAGAGATAGGGTGGTAGTTGCTAGGGGAGGAGGGATCTCCCCCTTTAGGGAGCGGTAGAACTGTAGTGTGCTTCCAAGCAGTAGGGACAGTGGAAGAGACAAAGGAGAGGTTTAGTAAGAGGGATATAGGATAGGCGATGGCAAGAGCAGAAAGAGAGAGGAGCTTAGGGTCCAGGCTGTCTGGGGAGGAGCCTTTGGCAGAGTTAATGGACCGAAGGGCTTGTAAGGCAGCAGCAGGGGAGATGTGCGTGAAGGAGAAGGGGGTAGAAGGAGAGGGAGCTGGAGGAGTAGAGGAAGGGGAAACAGGGAGTGGAGGTGGGCCGGTGTCATCCAGGAAGGGGGGACAACCAGAGAACTGCATGGGCATCGGGGGGCTGCTTGGAGCATTGCGGCCCAGGATGTGAAATGGGAGTTAAAGCAGTCAGTGACAGCCATAGGATCTGAGATGTCTGAGAGATTAAGCCTAAGGGTAGGACTGGGGGGGCCTGGTGGAAGGGGAAAAGAGGGACTGGACAACTTTCTAGAATTTGGAAGGTTTGTTTGTGTTATCTTGGAAGTTAGCCTGGTAGTGTTCAGTTTTGGCCAGCTGGATAGCTTTGGTACACTTGTTTCAAAGCTCCTTGTATCTTGGAGGTCCCTGGGGCAGTTGGTTACCTTGCGTTTATGCCAAGCAGTGTCCCGGGCTGTTTGACAGGACAGGAGCTCAGGGGTTACCCAGGGCAGGTGGTTTCCTTTGACTCCGATTTTACGCAGTGGTGCGTGTTGGTTCCAAACGTGAAGGAACTTATCACAGAATAGTTGGAGCACAGCATCGATTGAAGTGCAGACGGCAAGTGAGGACCAGTCAGTGTTGGTGAGGTCACGATGAAGAGGTAGCGTGTCAAGGGAGGAATAGGTGTGGGTTAGGAGGATTTTGTGTGCCATTTTTTGCCTATGTATTTTGAGCACCATGTATATGGGATGATGGTCACTTAGTGCATCAGGTAGGAAGCCAGCAGCCTTGACCCTGTGGGGATACAACGTGAGGACTAGGTCCAGAAGGGAATGGTTATTAGTTTTGATGTTCAGGTGAGTAGGTTCCTGTATTGGCTGTGTCAAGTTTAGTGACTCTATGTAGGAGCGAGTTTTGGCTAACGTGTTAGACAGCCAGTTGATGTTAGGGTTCCCTGTATGTACAGCTCACCTGAGTGAGGAAGGGCTGTTAGTTTCTTGATCAGATCCGTGACTTGGGAAGGGGGTTGGCCCAGACGACAGTAAACTCCTGCGATACATAGAGGGCAGGAATACGGAAGCTTCAGGCTAAGGAGGATAGCTTCATGAGAGGAAGGAGAGGTGACTTTCAACACAACTGTGTGCTGTAGGGAGGTAGAGACATATACCGCCACTCTGCCACCTCGTCCGTATCTGTCCATCCGAGTTAAAGTGAATCCAGGTATAAGGACTTCTTGGTACATGATATGACCCAAGAGCCAAGTTTCTGAGAAGATGATGATGATGATGTCAGGTTCATATCTGAGGACCATGACCTGTAATTTAGGTAGTTTGTTGGTAAGGCTGCAGGCATTTAGGTGGATACATTTTAGGCTATTTGGGAGGGCTAGGGGAGTGGAGAGTGTGAGAAGGGGGTAGGGGAGTTTGTTGAAGTGGGACCAGGGTTAGGGTGGACATTACCAGCAAGCAGGAGAGGAGCAGGAAAATGAGGAATCTAGCTTTGCGGTATTTATGGGTTGCTGAGTAGCACCGAGCATGGTGTCCAGGTACTGTAGTTGTACACTACAGGGAGCAGTTGAAGATATTTTGAGCAACATGATCAGTAGGTCAGGCAGGCAAGTAAAAGAGGCACAAGGTTGCGATGGGTAGTGCGGGTAGATAGTGTGGCACAGAGTCAAGGTCTAGGGCAGCGTCCCAATGTAGTTTACAGTGTCAGCTTCAGGGTGAGTAACTGGATATGTAGTTGGTGAAGCAGGCGTAACTGTCGGCCCTAGGATGGCACAGATCAATAACACCAAGAGCAGGCGATGTGGGTATTGCAGGCACATGCTAGTGGGCAGCATAGTGGCAAGAGATAGGTTTAGGTGCCTGTGAGCGTAATGCAGAGATAGCTGTAGAGTGAGCAAAAGGTTCCCGAGTCCACTCTAGTGGTGAGAGAATATAAGGAGCCAGTGGAAAAGTAGACTGTTAGTAATTTCACCTCATGTGACTTGCTACAGCTATAAATAAATAGTCGAGATAGGGTGGGCAGGTGGGTGGGGAGCTGGCGCACAGTTTAAACAGTGCCAAGCAGCAAACAGGCACAGAGCGGAAAGTGACCAATCACAGCATAGCCAGAGGAAGCACTCGCTTTCCGATTGGTGGAGCAGCAGCAGTACCACTTCAGGTCTTGTTGCCGAGCTTGCAGTCTGGGGCGGCAGCTCCAGGGATGCCGTCTGTCTGAGGGCCGAGTCCTGAAGATCCAGCAGAGCTGTGAGCATTGGTCAGGGGCAGAACTCGGCTGTAGGAGAGAGAGAGACAGGGAAGATTTAAGAGCAGGCCAAGGGCTGTGTAGCAGGCATTCACAGCAGGGGAAATTAGCAAGACAAAAGGGTTTTAGGTGCCAAAGGGGCTGAGCAAGAGACAGATATTCAGTAAAGAGCTGTAATCACTTAAGTCTGTAAATCTGCTCTAATTTTAACAGCTTAAACAATTCTCTGCTTTTCAGCAGTAATTACAGGTCTTTTAGGCAGAGATTACAAGTAAAAAAAGATACAGTTTAAACAGCGCCAGGCAGCAAACAGGCAGAGAGCGGTAAATGACCAATCGGAGCGTAGCTGGAGGAAGTGCTCTCTTTCTGATTCTTGGAGCAGCAGCAGTACCTCTTCAGGTCTTGTGGCCGGGCTTGCAGTCTCGGATGGTGGATCCAATGATGCTATCCATCTGGGGGCCGAGTCCTGAAGATCCGGCAGAGCTGTGAGCCCTGGTCAGGGGCAGAATTCAGCTGGGTTTCGATTCTGGATGTTAAACAAATGCCTCTCATATGTCAGGTTCTTGTGTGGGTTGCAGTATTTCTCAAAATGCTCTATCACCTTAACCAGATTCTCCAGGTCTTCCTCTATCCCCCATTCAAAAGTACTGTAACAGAAACAGTGACACTGGCATGGCTGGCCTGTGACACTGCAGTGGCCTCATGGCATGGATATTTGGTGACCATACCACCTAGGGCTACCTCCACATGGCACTTTCCTGCCTTCTACACATTGTGCATAGGCTATGTACCTGTGGCATACAGGACCTTGGTAACACATCCACACACTGGTAGCAGCCTCTGCACATGGTGGTTGCCACCAACCCAGCTGTGGTGAATTGCTCAGTGTGTGTCTTGTGCACACGTAATTTTGGTGGCTGTGATACCAATCTGCCCCTTGTATATGGGTGTGCTTGCAGGGTTCATGTGTATCCCTTACCCTTCATGTGGGCTATAGCCCAGCAGAAAGGTCATGTCCCTGTGTGCCACCTCTTGGTGCATCACTTCTGTGCAGTGGCCCGGGGCTGCACCACACCGAGACTGCTGCAGACCATGCTCCAGCACTTGCCTGTTGAGAGTTCTCGGGGCCATGGGATGCACTGTGTGTGGCCAGTGCATGTCTGATGTTCCCACATGTTCTGTTCACTTGCTGCCATCTCCCCTTGTGTTGTTAACCTACCCACTTGTGTGGTGCTGCCCCTCTACTCCTACGACCATCACAGTCCCCTAGTGTGGCCCTACATCAGCCCTTGGTATTGTGACAGTGGCTACCTACCTCCTCTGGATCCCCTTCCCTTACTGCTGTGGTGCTCCCTGGGTTGGTGATGTGACCTGCTACTCTGTCAATGTGTGTGGCAGATGTGTTTTGCCTTTTCTGTATAGTGTGCTTTTGTTTCACTGTCATATGTTGTTAAATCAGTGGTGATGGCCACTGTTTCTGTTACAGTACTTTCACAATGTGTGTGAGACATCCACACCTACCATGTCATGTGTGGCCTGCCATGGCATTGGCACTGCCGCAGCTGGTATGTGTATGGGCTGTGCACCTGTGGGGCC
Organism: Neoceratodus forsteri; assembly: GCA_016271365.2. NCBI lineage: Eukaryota > Metazoa > Chordata > Ceratodontiformes > Ceratodontidae > Neoceratodus > Neoceratodus forsteri. The sequence continues at coordinate 69,590,927 of CM028133.1, forward strand.
AACAGGGGCCCCTTTGGATGTCAGCCATGCCAAACCCTTTCCATTATGCCATGGGTTGTGTCTTCCCTTCTACTCACTGTTCTGTGTGGTGACATGCAGTACTTTGCCATGTTGCACACACTACTTCCCGTGCAGCAGGCCCTGTCCACCCCTGCTGCTTGTCACCTATGTGCTGCCACTCACATTCTGTTTTGCTGCTGCACACCACCCTTCGCACAGGACCTACTGTACCTACACTGGGGCATGCTGTTCCTACCCACAGTGGTGTGCTACATCTGCTGAAATGTGCTGTGTCTCAGGGACCTGTCCCTGTATCCTGATGCAGCTACATGGCCCTATGACTTACAGTGGCCACCCCTGGTTGATGCTGGTGGTGGGTCACACCCCTGTGTTCCTGACTCTTGGGGTTGCTGTGCCCTGTACAGGCCATGCCAGTCATCCCCACACACTGTGACTACCATCTGCCTTTTTAAGTGTCCCACACCAGTCCTGCACTTGTCAACCTGGACCACAGTGCACACTTGCTGGTGCCATTGCACAGGAGACACCCACTCATGCACTTGTACTTCATGTTGTGTGGGTCAGGGCACACTACCTTGCCTCTAGGCACCTAGCCTACCTTCCCAATGAGGGAGTTTCCCTTTGCATATTCTCATGCTTGTCATTCATGGACACTGGCCCTCTGTGTCACAGTGACCAGTGCCACTGCCTCTGGCTGGCATACACACAGCATCTTGGTCATGCATCCTGTCAGTATTGGGTGGGGGTTGGGGACTGGGTTAGGTTTCTGTATGCATCTCTGGATGGTCACTGCTTCAGTACTAATTTCATCCTTTATCTCCACTTAGATCCCAGTTGAGAGAAAGCACTGTTCTGCAGGCCAGAATAGAGCAGCTATAGTATTGGCAGGCCTGGCACCTCCGTATTCTTGCTGAGGGAGTCCCATGGATCCTCTCTACCCTGGAAGAAATTGCAAAAACCCTGTGGGAGATACTGCAGGACCTCCCTCATCCCCACTGCAAAAATCCAAGAGCCACTCATCACTCTCCTTTGGCCCTCCTACTTTGATCCAACAGCATTCCACCGTCCACCTCCCCCCCCCCCCGTTGCAGTCCCTAAAACAGAAATTGGAGAAAGCAATGGGGCCTGACATGATTCACCTCAGAATTTTAAAGGAACTAGGGGTAGAACAAGTGACACCACTGACTACCCTCTTAAACAAATCATTGTAGGATAGGGTGGTACCTGAGGACTGGAGGAGGGCAGATGTGATTCCACTTCACAAAAGTGGGATCAGGGCAGATGCAGGAAACTGCAGGCCTGTTAGTTTGACCTCAGTGGTAGGGAAAATGATGGAATCACTTCTGAAGAAAAGAATTGTTGAGTACCTAGAGGCCAGTGGGGCACAGGGCCTGAGGCAGCAAGGATTCACAGTGGGAAGGTCATGTCAGTCAAATCTAATAGATTTCTTTCACTGGGTGATCAAAGTAGTAGACCAGGGAGGGACTGTGGACATGGCATACCTAGACTTTAGCAAGGCATTTGACGCAGTCCCACACAAAAGATTAATAAACAAGTTAACCAGCCTTGGAGTGTGTGCCAAAGTGGTAGCCTGGGTAAACAATTGGCTGGAAGCAGAGGGTAATAGTAAACAGAGTCCACTCTGAAGAAAGGGGGTTACTAGGGAGGTACCACAGGATTCAGTACTGGGAATGGTCTTCTTTAATATCTTTATAAGTGACATTGCAGAGGGAATGGAAGGAAAAGTATGTCTCTTTGCAGACGAACCAAAGATCTGCAACAGGGTTGATACATAAGGTGGGGTGGAAATGATGAGAAGGGACTTGGCAAGGTTGGAGGAATGGTCAAATGTATGGCAGCCTAGATTCAATGCAAAGAAGTGCAAAGTAATGCAACTTGGAAACCCAAGGGAAGAGTACACAATGGGGGTGAGATGCTAACAAAAACAAAAATGGAAAGGGACCTGGGACTAGTCATATCAGATGACAGAAAGGTTGGCAAGCAATGTGAGAAGGCAATAAGGAGGGCTGGGGGGATACTGGGATGCATAGGGATAGGCATCACCAGTAGAAAACAGGAAGTTGTTATCCCTCTGTACAGACAGTTGGTGAGACTCCATCTGGAGTACTACTTGCAGTTCTGGAGACCCCATCTCCACAAGGACATAGATAGGAGGGCAAATAAAATGATGCAGGGTCTGCACCAGAAGGCATACGAAGAGAGACCAATGGAGCTTAATATGTATACCCTTGAGGAAAGGAGGGAGAGGGGGGACATGATATAAACTTTCAAGTACCTCAAGCGAATTAACAAAGTCCAAGAGGGTAGCATCTTTCAGAAAAAGAGATGTGCAAGAACAAGGGGACACAATTTGAAGATAGAGGGGGGGACGGCTCCGAGGTAATGTGTGGAAGTATTTTTTCACCGAGAGGATTGTGGATGCATGGAATAGTCTTCCTGAGGAGATTGTGGAGTCAAAAACAGTGGGGGAATTCAAGAATGCATGGGGCAGACATAAGACAATTCTAGTGGGGGTAGGAGGAAGTAGGCTGTTGGTTAACTAGGATCTGCAACTTATCCAATAGGTAGGGAAATGGGCAAACTAGGTGGGCCAAGTGGTCCTTATTTGCTATCAGATTCTGTTTCTATGTTTCCCTTTTGTATATAGTTACCCCTCCACCCCTGTACATAGTGTCACACCCTGCCTTGCCAACCCATCCCCCTTTGTATATAGTTTTCCCTCTACCACCTGTATATATTGCTGTACCCAACCCATACCCTGTTGTATACAGTTTTGGCTTTGCTGGATATATTTTATATTTCATGCTTCACTTTTCCTGTTGGTACATTTCTTCTTTTCCAGTAAAACATTTTGACATTTACTTTACCCTGTGCCGTGTGTGTTATTTCTTCCTATTGTACTTCCCTTGTGGGTGTTCATTGTTCCACCATCTACCACTGCAGGATCTGTCACCTGGTGCGACACCCAACATCTCTCACCATGCCACACTTGTCCCTCAGTGGACAAACAGCTCTGTGTCAATGAACATCTGCCATAATGGGTTGTCACATGTGACTGAGGGACTTCCCTCCTGGATGATCCCTTACATGACACCTGTTTCACCCTTGCAGTCTCTGCCCTGCACCCTATGGGACACCCTCCACCCTTCTTTTTGCCAGCTGCATGGCTACCACCAGCTGTGCCACAGCACCATGGTGCCCACATGAGTGCACTGTGCTACTTTTTATGGACTTGTATCATGCTGGGCCTCCTGGACATGCCCCATCTGGGCAGACATGTGGTGGTGTTGGGCAACATGCCCAGCCATGTGGGAATGCTCATTGTTGTTACCCCTGCTGTGCTCCAGTGGTCTGCAGCATTGCACCATTATGTCATTGCACTACATAGTACTATCCATCCTGTTGTACCCATCACTTACTGCACTATTCCCAATGTGTTTAGCAATGGCGATAACCCTTTATGAATAGGACAGTCATGCTGTTGTGCAGTCGCATTCTATGACACAACTCAAACTTTGCACTGCTGCAATTCTTTGTGAATCTGCCTTCGGGTATGATGATGATGATAAAATATTTATTTTTATTACAGGATACAGTTTGTTAGGGTAAGCCCTTTCTGGTTTAGGCTTTTAACTGTTTGATTTACATGATCTTTATTATAAGTAATTCTCTCATGTCATGATTACATACAGTATGTCATTAGGATGCTAGAGATCGGATCATGCTGGTTTTAACATTGTATATGATGTATATTGTATATTTATGTTACATCTATTTGCACTGTTATTTTGCACTAAGCACTTTGTGGGTGTTTTACACTAGGCGCTGTTTATGCATTACCAAGGGAACTAATTACCCATTACAGTGTCTTTGCTACAATGCAATGCAGGCACTTGGGTTAAATCCCAATACTGACACTGTAGTGCAGCATTAGGGGGATGCTGCACTCCTGAGGTGCCGTCTTTTGGATGAGACGTTAAACCGAGGTCCCATCTGCCTATTCTGGTGGTAGTTCAGGTAGATGTTAAAGATCCCATTGGTCTTCTCAAAAAGAATAGGGGTGTTCTTTATTAAAGGTAACAATATAATATACAGAACAAAAAAATTTGATAATACTTTCAGTTCAGCAACAAAGATTTGTACATACAACACAAAAGAAAAAAGATAAGCAAGAATTTCATCATTCAGAAAAAACAAACCAAAAGGAAATAAGCATTTGTCAATGCCGAATGTTGATTGCTTATGTGTGCTGCTTAGGTATTTGGAAGTGAAAGTACTATGCCTAAGAACTGTCATGGCCCCCCCAAGACATCCACTGTGTTTTTCTGTTCAGTATTCACAGAAGAGGGGGAGGAGCAAGGACCACAATAGTACAGCAGTTGCAAAGGTGTGAAGAGGTGGACAATAGTCCATTTACAGGCAGAAGAATCCTGCAGAAGGTGAGTAAACTGAAGATGGACAAAGAGATGGGACCAGATGGCATACACTCAAGGATATGAAAAGAACTGTGAAAGGAAATAGCAGTACCTGTGGCAGCCATGTTCACTGAGTCATTCAACAGAGGGGTGGTACAAGAGAATTGGAGGAGGGCAAATGTGATCCCTCTATAGAAATCCATCAGTAGGGAGGAGGCAGGGAACTATAGGCTGGTCAGCCTCACTTCAGTAGTGGGGAAGATCATGGAGACATTGGTTAAGGAAAGGATAGTGGGGCACGTAGAAGCAATTGGAGCCCAGGGCCATAGGCAACATGGACTAACGGTGGGGAGGTCATGTCAGACAAATGTGGTTGATCTCTTTGGGTGAGAAAGGAAGTAATTCAGGCTGGGGCAGTGGACAATGCTTACCTTGATGTAAGCAAAGTGTTTGACACTGTCCCACATAGGAGGCTGATAAGCTAGCTGAGTAGGGTGGGCATGGGGGGAAAAGGGTGGTAAAGTGGGTTAGAAACTGGGTAAGAGACAGGAGGCAGACAGCGGTGGTATCAGCAGCATACGGAGGGAGGTAGTGATGCTATGATATAAAACCATGGTCAGGCTTCACATGGAGTACTGTGTGCAGTTCTGGAGGTCACACCTTTGTAAGGATATTAACATGCTGAAGATGGTCCAGAGAAGGGCAAATGAGATGGTACAAAGCTTGAAACACAAGACTTATGAGGAGAAATTAAGGGACCTCAATATGTACTCACTGGAAGAGAGGAGGGGAAAAAGGGGATATGATAGAAACATTCAAATACCTGAAGGGTATAAATAGAACTACTGAGAAGCAGGAGACAACTGCTATAGGGATATGTGCCAGCTTCTGTGTGATATGCTTTTGTTCTTATAAATCTGTAAGCTCTAGTATTTCAGTAACCACATGATCACACTGCCTTCTTTAGGTAATTGTATGCTGGTTGATGCCTGGTGTCAGATGGCAGACAGAGGGCTCACCAGATTGTGCTGCCATTTGAACAACTTCATAGAGTGTTCTTTTACTGGTAAGCATTTTGGAAAGCTGGTGAAGGTCTCACAGTTTTTATTATGATTTTACCTCCTTATGTCTGTCCCCTTTGGTCCCCCCCATCCCCAGACCCCAACGGTCATCGGTGGCCACAGCTTCAACCTTCTTCTTGCCAAGATGGTGGGTGAAAAACAGAAACATACAAGTTGCCGGCACATAAGGACTGTTTGTGCCACCTAGTCTTCCCATTTCCCTACCAGATGGATAAGCTACAGATTCTAGTTAATCAACAGCTTACTTCCTCCTACCCCCCAGTAGAATTGCCTTATGTCTGTCCATGAACAGCTACCTTCACAGTCTGTGAAGTCTGACATCTTTCAGTGCCGCTTATTGGTCATCTTCCAACACAGACGAGGCACTGCCAGCCCAAAAGTAACTCAGGACAAGCAGGTTTCAAAGTGGGGAAAAAGTGGAGCGAGCAAGAATCAAGTACTCATTCAGATGCGGTGTCGATTTTAAGATCAGCATACTGGTGTGGACACTGCAAACAGAACCCCAGCTCTTTAAGCAGCCTTATGAAGAGTAAAGGCTTCTCGAATTACTGGGGTTCTGTTTATTGCAGTGTAAGGGGGCTGCATCTAATTCAGTAATTTACTGTAGCTTACATGTGGATGTATGGTAGGCCCAACTTTAAATAAACACTGCACCTGAATTAACACATGATGCAATAGAAACATAGAATTCATCAGCAGAAAAGGACCACTCAACCCATCCAGTCTGGTAAAGTGTTCTCTGCCTACTTGTAACTCCTGCCTGTATATGTTAGTGCATGTCTTATTCTGCCTGCGTCCATCAGGACCTCCTTGTGAATGAGCTTGCTTAATGGATTTTTCCTGCAATGAACTTGAACCTGCTCCACCTCCGTGGCCCTATTGATCTCCATTGACCCTCTCCTTCCCCTTTCTGTAATATACCCCTATGTTTATCCCATGCATGCTTAATGCCCCTACCATTTTAGCTTCCACCACTTCTTCTGGCCGGCTGTTCAAGGCATCTACCACCTTTTCAGTAAAGAAATATTTCTGCACATCTATCCTGAATGACCCCCCAGCTTCATTGTATGTCCCTTGGTTTGGGTGCTCATCCTCATTTGAAGAGAACTCCTCAACTGTACCCTCTTTATCCCTGCAAGGTACTTTGTAGGTCTTGATCACATCACCTCTCGGCCTCCTCTCTTCCAGAGTGTACATGTTGAGATTCTTCAGCCTTTTCTTTTTGGGATTCCTGTGAAAATCTGAACCATTTTAGTTGCCCTCCTCTGGAAAACCGCCACCTTATGTCCTTTCTGAAGTGTTGTCTGTAAAACTGGATACAGTACTCCAGCTGGGGGTATACCAGAGAGTCATACAATGGCAGCACAACATCCCTCATCTCCTACTGGAGATGCCAGTCCTTATCTACCCCAGAATTCAATTTGCCCTGCCCATAGCCTTGTCACACTGTACTGCCATCTTGAGGTCCTCTGATATAATAACCTCAAGGACCCTTTCATGTCTAGTGAGTATCAGTACCTCCCCCCATCCTATACCCAGCATTGGGGTTCCTGTGCCCTAGGTACATGATTTTACACTTGTTGGCATTGAACCCCAAGTAAGTAAGAAAATGGAATTTATTTGAGTGAATTGCAGGCTTTTAAGCAGCTTTTTGGGGAGTGTGTATGTGTGTGTTTGGTGGGGGCTCTGGCACCAGCATTACCTCCAGGAATGCCACCAACTTCCTCACACTGCCTGCCCAAGTACTCAAACCTCCCCCTCACTACTTCCATAGTGTCCCCCAAGTCGTTTGTACCCATGTGCAACAGTAAGTGAGGTTTCTTCCTGCACGTTTGAGCAGTGCCTGCCCTGCCCCTCCTGCATGCAACCTGGGGACAGCTTCAATCCAAATATGGGTGTGCCTTTACCCATTTCCACCCTGTCTCACCCACTTCAGTATAGAATCCCCCAGGATGGCCGCTTACTGCCTTTCCCTTATAATGCCCCTTCCACCACCCCAGTATTCATTCTTCCTGGTCCCTTACCCCACCAACTGCACCCTCTGTGACTTCTATATCTGTACCCCCTGCTTCCGCCTCACCCCTTTTCTCTGCCTTATTCCTCCCATCCCCCTTGAACCCCTTCCCAGCCTGACTACTTCCTACTGGGCTTCCCATGTCGACCTCCCGTCCTCCCCTGCTGATTTCCAACCCCTCTCCTATCCCCATTGTTGTCGATTTAGAGCCCCCATTCCATTCTACCCCGATAGTGATGCCCCTCCCATTCTTCCCCCTTCCCGTAGCCTTCTCTCCTCCAGTCACCACCCCCTCCTTCCTTACTAGTTCCCCCCTACCCTTTTGTCCTTGCTATCTCTTCCTCTACCTGTTGCCATCCCTCTCATGCCCCACTTGTCCTCCCCCCTTCAATATGTTCCTGCTCCCCCTCTTTGTCCCATAGCAGAGGTGCGAAACTATTTATAATCGATACCTGTCCTACATCTCTTCCCCCTTTCAGTCTCCCCCCACTTGTTCCCCTCCATGTCACCCCTGGTGAGTCCTTACCTGAGGCCAACTGCTCTCTCCCCTGGTACTCCTCGTGGTGTCTTCCTTCCCCATCAGGAGGCAGCCCCGGCCTCGCCTCGGGCACCCCCTCCCTTCTCCTCTCTTTCCTGCTAGTGCCTCTGATACTGGGGTCAGTTTCAGTCCCTAGTTATTCTTCCTTTGTCCCCCTTTGCCATCCCCTATTCCCCCCGTCAGGATGCCTATCATACTCATCTGCCCTTCCACTTACACTCCTCCCTAACCTCCACAGTTCCTCCATCAAACTAGCCAGTCATCTACAAACCATGCACCCCCCCCCATCCTCCAAGCCCAGTCCAGGATCATGGCACACCCACACCCTGTACACTCCTCCACCCTTCCAAAGATTCCCACCCTAGTGACATGTGGCACCTGCCCCATTGTGGCCCCCATCTTACTCCCAGGTTCTGTACCCTACTACAACTGTTAGGCCCCTATTTACCCAAATTTCTGCCCCCCCACACTAGTCTCCCTACAAACCCCTTGCTGACGGGGCTAATTCAGGCTCAAAAGTCATCCGTTAGACACTTTATTACTGTAGCAATCCTAAAACCTCCTTGTCCGTTTTTCACCCCTCAGCTACAATACTTTTTGTTCTTGGCTCTCATATAGTTTCACTTAGCCCAGTTAGAAATCCTATTGCACTCCAAGTATTACTCAGTTCAGTTAGATAAATAAACAGAACAAATAAATATGTATTATTACAGCAATCATAACAGTATAGCTCAGTACTTATCTCAGTTAGAGAAGGAAACAAGAAGTCACGCTGTATTAGTACAGCAATCCTAAAACATCCAATCATTGCTTTGTCTCCTCTCCAGAGACCCTGCTGTAATAGAGGACCACAGAGGACACTGGGCGGGAGGGTGGGCAAGTGTAAAGACCCAGCAGAGCTCCATTGAGCTTGCTCACTCCCCCCTCCACTCGCTCGTTCTGCGTCTCCAGACGCTGCAGGCTGCCCTTTTGTACTGGGCTCCTGCCTGCTTTGGTGCCCTTTTCTGCCCACAAAGAAATCTGCAGCAGTACTGACACTGCTCCGTTGAGCTCGCTCACTCCACCTCTCTCATTTGCTCGTTCTGTTTCTCCCAGCATTGCAGGCTGCCCTTTTGTACTGTGCTCCTGCCTGCGTTGGTGCCTTTTTCTGCCCACAAAGAAGTTCATAGCAGTCCCAACAGAGCTCCGTTGAGGTCACTCACTCCCCCTCTCTCATTCACTCACTCTGCTTCTCCCGGCTCTGCAGGCTGCCCTTTTGTACTGGGCTCCTGCCTGCATTGGCACCTTCTTCTGCCCACAAAGAAATCCGCACCACTCCTGACAGAGCTCAGTTGAACTTGGTCACTCCCCCTCTCTCATTCGCTCGATCCTAATCTTTCCCAAACACTGATTTCCCAAAGTGACTGCGTTATTCTGCACCAGAGGTGAGAAAACACATTTCAGTCAGGATGTGAAAAATGACAGCTGTACTGTTCATAAGGAGGTGTGAAAAAATGCCAGTGTTGAAAATCTGGCATGAAAATATTACTGATTTGTGAAGTTACAAGGGTGCGTGGAAATTGCACAACGCACGCTCATAAATCAGTCATTTTATGGACTTTCATCACAAAATTTTCAACATAGGCATTTTAGGACCTCTGCTCATGAACAGTGTCACTGTGGTTTTTTTAATGTGTTCTGAACACTGATTTCCCACAGCAAATGCACTATTTTGCATCGGAAGTGTGAAAATGCATTTCAGCCAGGATGTGAAAAATGAGAGTTCTACTGTTCATAAGGAAGTGTGGAAAAATGTCAATGTTGAAAATCTGGAGTGAAAATATTGCACATTCGTGAAGTTACGAGCGTGTGTAGCAACTGCACAATCCATGCTCATAAAAGTAATTTTTTGGATTTTTTTCCACCAAATTTATTACTCAGCTCAGTTAGAGAAATAAACAGAACAACTTAATCTGTATTAATAGAGCAATCCTAAAAGTATCCAATCATTGTTTTGTCTCCACTCCAGAGACCCTGCTGTAATATAGGACCACAGAGGACGCAGGTGGGAGGGTGGGCAACTCTAAAGTTCCGGCACAGCTCCATTGAGTTCGCTCACTCCACCTCTCTCACTTGCTCGTTCTATTTCCCCCCGACACTACAGGCTGCCCTTTTGTACTGGGCTCCTGCTTGCATCGGTGCCTTTTTCTGCCCACAAAGAAATCCGCAGCAGTCCCGACACACCTCTGTTGAACTCACTCTCTCCCCTCTCTCACTCGCTCATTCTGTCTCTCCCCATGCTGCAGGCTGCCCTTTTGTACTGGGCTCCTGCCTGTGTTGGTGCCCTTTTCTGCCCACAAAGAAGTTCACAGCTGTCCCAACAGAGCTCTGTTGAGGTCGTTCACTTCCCCCCTCTTTCACTCGCTCATTCTGTTTCTCCTAGTGCTGCAGGTTGCCTTTTGTACTGAGCTCCTGCCTCCGTTGGTGCCTTTTTCTGCCCACAAAGAAATCCGCAGCAGTCCCAAAAGAGATCTTTTGAGCTCGCTCACTCCCCCTCTCTCACACACTCATTCCTTTTCTCCCAGCACTGCAGGCTGCCCTTTTGTACTGGGTCCTGCTTGCATTGGTGTCTTTTTCTGCAAACAAAGAAATCTGCAGCAGTCCTGATAGAGCTCCGTTGAGTTCGCTCATGCCTCCTCCCTCACTTGCTCTCTCGTTCCGTTTCTCCCAGTGCTGCAGGCTGCCCTTTTGTACTGGGATCCTGTGTTGGGGCCTTTTTCTGCCCACAAAGAAAACTGCAGCAGTCCCGACAGGGCTCAGTTGAGCTCGGTCACTCCCCCTTCTCACTCGCTCGATCTTAATCTGTCCCAAACACTGATTTCCCACAGCGATCATGCTATTCTGCGGCAGGAGTGCAAAAACATATTTTGGCCAGGATGTGAAAAATGACACTGTACTCTTCATAAGGTGTGAGAAAATGCCAGTGTTGAAAATGTGACGTGAAAATATTACAAATTTGCGAAATTACAAGGGTGCGTGGAAACAGTTCAACATATGCTTGTAACACAATCATTTTATGGACATTCATCACCAAATTTTCAACATAGGAATTTTAGGACCTCTGCTCATGAACATTAATCTGTCCCGAACACTGATTTTCCACAGCGACCGCGCTATTCAGCACCAGAAGTGTGAAAACACATTTCGGCCAGGATGTGAAAAATGGCAGCTGTTCTGTTCATAAGGAGGTGTGAAAAAATGGCAGTGTTGAAAATCTGGCATGAAAATATTACTGATTTGCGAAGTTAGAAGGGTGCGTGGAGACTGCACAATGCACACTCGTAACACAGTTATTTTATGGACTTTCATCACATAATTTTCAACAATGGCATTTTAGGACACCTGCTCATGAACAGTATCATTGTGGTTTTCTTACTGTCCCGAACACTGATTTCCCACAGCAACCACACTATTCTGCGCCGGAAGTACGAAAACGCATTTCGGCCAGGGTGTGAAAAATGAGAGTTGTACTGTTAATAATAAGAAGAATCAGCATTTATATAGCACTTTTCATACATCCAAAGTGCTTTACAAGCAATGCTAGACTGGTAGTGAAGTGACTGAATGTGTGGTGGCGGCCATATCGCACATCATCACTCACACACAGCCTGGATAATTGCATGAACCAGTTTATGGGAAGGGAAATGTTGGCCAGGACACTGGGAATGCTCCCTACTCTTTGCAAAGAGTGCCCTGGGTTCTTTTACTTCCACCTGGACACCCACCAGGACAACACCAGGATGGGCAGAAGGGACCTCGGTTTAACATCTCATCCAAAGAACGGCACACCCCAGCAGTACAGCACCCCCCAATACTGCACTCGGATGCCAGCAATTTTTAGGTGCAAGTCCAATCCCGGTGTGGGACGAGAACCCACGACCTTCTGGTCCAGAGGCAGATGTGCTACCAACTGAGCCATGCTGACTCATAAGGAAGTGTGGATGTATCCAGTCATTGCTTTGTCTCCACTCCAGAGACCCTGCTGTAATATAGGACCACGGAGGACCATGGGCAGCAGGGTGGGCAACTCTAAAGTTCCAGCACAGCTCCAATGAGCTCGCTCACTCCCCCTCTCTCACTCGCTCGTTCTGTCGCTCCCTGTGCTGCAGGCTGCCCTTTTGTACTGGGCTTCTGCCCGTGTTGGTGCCTTTTTCTGCCCACAAAGAAGTTCACAGCTGTCCCAACAGAGCTCTGTTGAGGTCACTCACTCCCCCTCTCTCACTTGCTCATTCTGTTTCTCCTGGCGCTGCAGGCTGCCCTTTTGTACTGGGTTCCTGCCTCCATTGGCGCCTTTTTCTGCCCACAAAGAAATCCGCAGCATTCCCGATGGAGCTCAATTGAGCTCGGTCACTTCCCCCTCTCACTCGCTCGATCTTAATCTGTCCCAAACACTGATATGCCACAGCGACCATGCTATTCTGCGCTGGAAGTGCGAAAACACATTTCGTTCAGGATGTGAAAATGACAGCTGTACTGGTCATAAGGAGGTGTGAAAAAATGCCAGTGTTGAAAATCTGGCATGACAATATTACAAATCTGAGAAGTTACAAGGGGTGTAGAAACTGTGAAACGCCCACTTGTAACATAGTCATGTGATGGGCTGTCATCACCAAATTTTCAATGTAGGCATTTTAGGATGTCTGCTCATGAACAGTGTCACTGTTATTTTCTGAATCTGTCCCGAACACTGATTTCCCACAGCGACCACGCTATTCTGGACCGGAAGTGCAAAAACACATTTCGGCCAGGATGGGGAAAATGACAGCTATACTGTTCATAAGGGGGTGTGACAAAATGCCAATGTTGAAAATCTGGTGAGAAAATATTGCAAATTCACAAAGTTACGAGCGTGGGTAGCAACTGCGTAACGCATCCTCATAAAAGTCATTTTTTTGGATTTATTCCACCAAATTTGCAACATAGGGTTTTTGACAGCCCACCTCATGAACACTGGCACTCTTGTTTCATTAATCAGTCCTGAAAAGTGATTCCATGCAGTGATCGCGAAATCACCTTTCTGGGCTGAATAATGCCATGACAGTGGCTGAATTCATGAGGAGGGGTCCCAAAAACCCCATGTTGAAAATTTGGTGCCAAAATTCTAAAAAAATGCCTGAGATATGCACCAAAGTTGAAAATACCCTATTTATGCCATTATACAGCTTACCGGCATTTCTTCAGTTCGTGGATGGCTTTAAAGAGTGCAGATGTGTTCCCGGTCCACCGAAGATCATCGTGCTGAGCTGAGGAGGTAAGTATGGGGTGAGGGGGAGTGTGAGGAGGTGGGGTATGCAGTGGGAGGGTGTGGGTTGAGGGAAGGGCACAGACGGCAAGGGATCATTTTCTTCTTTTCAGGGTTAGGAGAAAAAAAAAGAAGCAGCGGGATGTTTTTCTCTTTTTGCAGGTACTTTTGGCACGCTGGGGTGGGCTTCCAGCATGCCACCTGTGTTTTTTGGGGTGTGGGGACTGGAACTAATGGGGATTGGGTACCCCCGTCGGCATATACTGGCGTGTGGGAGGTCTCATGAGCTGGGGGGGATTGGGCACCCCGTCGGCACACAAGAACTGGGGGGGAACATGCCGATGGGGATTGGACGCCCCTGTCAGCAAAGAACCAGGGGGAGGGGACATGATGCAGAGGGGGATTGGGCACCCTCAGCAAACATAACAAACTGACAGGGACTGGGCTACCCATCGGCAAACTGGTCGAGGAATGCAAGGGAGCCCTGCAATGACGCGTCATTCCCTCATTGCAGTGGATGACGCTGCAATGATGAGGTGGCCCCTGATTGCAGCGGCTGCAACTTTTCAAGGTTGTGGCACACTGGCTGAACTAGTGTCAGCAGCAGCATGCCATGGCATTGGGGACAGCTGGCCAAGGCTTAAAAAGCAGTGGAGGCATTGGTCACAACAGTGCTATGCCTCCACAACCTGCTTCTGGAGCAAGCTGCCACAACATGTTTCTTGCCCATGAGCGCAATCAACATAAAAAAAGGAAAACACAAACTATCAACTGTACAATGATAAATTCCATACTATGTGCTCTAGACCCACCGGCTATCACTAGGTAATTCATTACTGTGAGACAGTCTTAATGTCCTTGGGGTCATTTAAATTTAATGAAAAAAGAGAGAGACCTTTCCTCGGTGAGTTGGTTGCATGCAGGTCATATTTTTCCACTTCCTTCACCCTAATTGTCCATAATGCATTTTTACACAATGTTCTGAATACCAGAAATGGCATTTGTTGCTGCCTAAGCACCCATTGTACTCAGGCGTTCCAAAGATAGTATTTTAAAACTGCAAAAAACACAGATGAAGTACCAGCATTGTATTTTAGTAATCAATGGGCCCGATTCTAGAAGGGATACACCTGGCATAACTTAACTTGCACCAAAATAAATGGTGCAAGTAGCACGTTACACCAGCAGTTGTGACATTTGCTATTCTGCAAAGCAGCCTGCAGCATGCTGCAGGCTGCTTGTGCCAAACTGGACTTACACCACCAGATATGCCCTAAACCCCCTGCAACTTGGTGCTAGGGGGTTTACAGCTGCTGTTGTGCCTTATTCTGGAAGGGCAGCAAGAAAGTCCCCAATGGTGCAATTCTACAAGACACCCGACAAAGACAAGTTACACCAACAAATAGCTGGTGTAACTTGCGTCTACCGGGTGGGTGCGCCAACTGCCCCAAAACACCTGCATGTGCCACCCCCTCAGCCACAATCCTGCCACACTTGCCAGACCTACAGGGCTATAGAAACCCCCAACCTGCATTAGGTGTCACCCCTACCACCAGTACCCCAATACCCATGTAAAGGTATGCCCCACAGGGCAATGGGACCCCCAGCCCCCACTCCCTCACACTGTTAATGCCCGGCAGGTCAGCTCTGCCCCCCCAGGATCCATTCCCCTACCCCAACCCCCAGTTCCCTGCAGTGCTGCAAGCTGCACAAAAATTGTTGCACACACAATTATTCCTGGTAGTCTAGTGGCACCCCACCCTCCACCTAGCTGTGCCAGTCCACCATGCACCTCCTGACCCATCCCCAGCCAGTGAGTGGCACAGCCTACCTCTCACCTCTATGGCCAGCCACTGACTGAGCTCTGTAGGAGTGATTACTGTATAATCACATTCAATGCATGAATGTACATTCATTCATTGAGCGTGATTATACAGTACATGCGTCTATGGAGCTCAGTCAGTGACTGGCCATGGAAGTGAGTGATGGGCTGTGCCAGTTGCCGGCTGGGGATGTGGCGGGGGTGTGAGGTGGACTAGCACAGCTGAGTGGGGGGCCACTAGACTACCAGGGAATAAGGGGGTATGTACATTTTGTGGCATTGCAGGGTCCTGGGTTTGGCATTTTGGAAATGGTTTCTGGGGGGGAACACAGCTGCCCTGTGGGGCATATCCTTGATTGAGGGATAGGGGGCTGGGGGACACAGCTGCCTTGTGGGGCTTTTGGGGGGGCACAGCCACTCACCACCCGGGGGGGACATGACTTGTGACATGCCCCTCAGTTACGCCCTTTGATTGGCGTAGCCATCCACATGTCGCAAGTTGCAGGACTTAGCCGTGGGGACCCTGCCCCTTCTAGAACTGGGTGCAGGGTCCATGTCACAAATGAGTTTGGTGCAAGTCACCTTTGGTGGCAACTTGTGCCATTCTTCTAGAATTTTACTCCATGTCTACAATCACCCAATACAAATGTTTCATATGTAAGATTCTGTAACCAATATAAATGCCACACTTTGGCCATGAACAGCCAAAGGCTACTTGAGTAAACACAGTGCAGCACAAAGTGTTTCATCGATGCTTCAGGGGCACTACACTCCATGTATGGACATGTCCGTTCTTCTACTGGTATATGTTTGTTGTTTCCTCTAACATACAATCTCCCATAAGTACTGAGCCAGACTAATTCCCACATATTCCCACACTTTCTTTCCTCATTTAACATTTTCAGTACTTTGTCATTGTTTTGTGGCTGACAATTTTTAAATTTGGGAGCAGATGGTCCAACCCTATCTAAAATATTTTGATACAGCTGTAGTCTGGACTGCCCCAATAGAACATTTGTTGAAACCTTCCATTTATACAGTTTTTGTTACTGCAGATTTCATCGATTCTGGTATTAGCAAGTGGGAAGAGAATTTTGGGGGGAGGTCTGTCCATTTTGCAACATAGTTATTCCAATTCTTCAAAAACTACTTATGAACTAAGGTGTTTGTCTTGGTTCATGGTGCCTTTATAGAATTAACCCAATAGTGAGTGAAACAATGAAACAGGGTCAATCATTCCCAATCCTCCTTGTCCTCGAGGTAGTTACATATATCCCCGTTTAACTGGGTTGAGACGACTACCCCATAACATGTTAAAAATATACTGTACAGTCTTGTTTCCAAAACCAATGGTATTGTGAATATTGTAGCTATGTAAATTAGACTTGGAATAAGACATTTTTTAATAATAGAGATCCTTTTTAATTTAGAAAATTTCCATCCCTTCCAATTGTTGACCTTCGCTTCACCACCTTGTAAGGCTAATTGCAAATTAATCTCAGCTAAATCCTGGGATCCAAAAGTAATCCCCAAGATTTTAACTGGACTGGTTGAAACTGGAAAGTGTCCTACTATGGTGGGGAGATCTCTCTCCGAGCCCAAAAATATAGCGTTGCATTTTGATATATTCAGCTGTGCACCAGAAGCCACAGAAAAACATTGCAGTTCCCTACTAGCTTCTAAAATACTGTCTATGTCTTGAAGAAATAGACAAGTATCATCGGCATATGCCAAGATTTTAATTTCATCTCCCCAATATGACCTTTCAGACCTTGTACTTCAGGATTATTTACCAAATTATGGATAAGGGGATTCAGAGAAAATATGTAGAGCAAGGGACCCAGGGGACAGCCTTGATGAACTCCCTCCCTGACCACACTTTCTAGATCAAAGATCCCTCTTATATATGGACTCCATCTAGTATTTCAGTATAACATTTTGATTTTATCTAGAAAGGAAGTGAGGATGCCATATGCGTCTAATACGTCAAAAAGAAAGGAACGATTCACCTTGTTGAATGCTTTCTTCTGGTCAAGAGATATATTCCAGTCATTATGTTGGCCTTTAGTATAAAATTCTCAAGCGTTCCTGAAAATTATCAGGGGTTGATGTATGGATCAATTAAGTAAGCTATAGAATTGGAAGGGGTGTACCATATGTTCAACTAGTTTCCGCAATCTAAGGTGCAAAATCTGTGATAGTATTTTAAAGTCTTCATTAAACAGACTAATCAGTCTCCAATTCTGAAGTAGCAATTGATCACCAGATTTAAACAAAAAAATGGTCAAGCTCTTTGAAAACTGAGCTGGAACCGAATTCTGAGAAAAAAATATGTAAATGTTTGTTCAAGACAGTAGGCTAGCTCAGAGGCAAAGGTTTTATAGAAGTCAAAGGACAGCCCATCTAGACCTAGAGCTGCTCCAAATTTCCAGGTTTGAATAACCTCTAAGATTTATTGACAAGAGATGCATCGTGTAAGGGAATCAATCTCTTGAATAGAGAGGGAGTGTTGTGCCAGATTCCAGAGGTAAGTTCTCCATTCCTGAGAATGGGCATCCCCCGTCATAGGGATCAGCAATGACTTTAAACAAGTCTTGAACAGAGGTAACCAAATTACCATCCTCTCTCATCGGACCATAGATTGTAGATGGCACTGTGCATGAAAAAGGGGTACCAAAGTGTGACATTAGAATCAAATGTTAAAAGTCAAAATATAGTAATGATCATTAGCATTTTTGTATGCTGTGACTCACCTTATAAAAAGGAAAAATCATCCACAAAGTCTGATGTGTAATGGGGGCATAAAAGGGCTGTAAGTGTAACAGGGGACATGAAAGTTAGGGCTACACGTGTAATGGGAACATGAAAGGGACTGTCCATGTAACTGGGGTCATGATACATACAACAGCATGTAATGAAGAGACAGGGAATACCTGTTCAATTTTTTAACTTTTTATCATTCAAGGTAAAAAAAGTAAAATGGTTAATACAACCAAATATGTAAATATATAAAAATTAAAATTTAATATTTATGACAACATAAGCACTTAAGCATTACAACAAAAATAAAATCTACATAAAGCAACAGGTTACTCTATAATGACTACAAGGTTACAAGGCTACTCAGCTACAACTACAAGGCTACTCTATGACTACAAGGCTACTCTATGACTACAAGGCTACACTATTCCTATACAAACACACTATTATGAATTATTTGACAAACTGGAAGCAATATATTTCAGGAGTTCAGCACTGTACACTGAAAATGATAGTTATTTTAATTCCAATTGTCCTGAAGTGTGCGGAACATTTCATTGATTGCACTGAGTTCGCCATTGTTAATTTCAAAGGTCCCATCTTCATGCAAAAACTGAATTGGCCCATGAAAAAGTCATCTTCTTCTAACACAATCAGTGTCCTGATGCCGTGGCCATGTAAAGACATTCCCACGCTGTTTCAGGAACTTCAGTGAGTACCACTGTCCCACAAAATATTCTTTCAAGTAGTACATGGCATAATACTGATTGGTCTGTATCATTTGTGGGTCTAGCAAAGGTCTTCACTTTTTAAGGACTGTGTGGTTCATCGATAATGGAGCTGAAGCATCAGTGGTGAGTGTAGTGCTTTCATTTTTGGTGGCATCCTCTTCAGTATCCTTTGACGCACTGCCATGTGCACTATCATTGCCTGTGGATTCTTCAGGTATGGCATCAGCAGGAGCTTGAGTCTCATTGCAGGCTGTGTGAGACCCCAACACAGGATCAGCACTTGTGGCCAGCAAGTCAGAAGTTGTGTGTGCAGGAGCAGAGGGACCAATGGGCTTGGTGTTGGCATCTGAAGACAACATTCTGTATGATGTGGAAGCAGTTTGTTTTTTAACCTTCCAGTCTTCACAATGATGCACATTTTCACAGGGCCCATTTTCATGAGCACAGTGTGTGCGAAAACAAGTCAGGTTTCCTGTTACCACCACACCTTCTGTTGTACACTTCACACTGTGAAGCTTTTTTTGTTCCTTGTTATATATTGTAATATATGGATTGTTAAAATAATAGGGTTCAAAAGCATACAAAAATTTCCTGGTAATGCCATCGCTCCTGAAGCGATAATACTACTCTTCCTGAGTGATAATACTATCGTTGGAGTGCCGTAATACTATCGTTTGGCACCCGAACGATAGTATTATTAACAAAGCTAAACAGCGCATGTGCAAGTCTATCCCCGACATGTTAAACTGCGTGCCTTCTGATTGGCCGCTTTTCCTCTGTGGGTGGGCAGAAGGAGTCTGAAAACATGGCGGCTTGCTCGCTCGCTTAGCTAGACAATCTTACCTGAAGCAACCGTTTTTTTGTTTTGTTTTTTTTTTAGGTTGAAAACCATTTGAGTAACACTATTCACAATCGGACTCTCTCTAGGGCTCCTCTGCTCACTCGATACCTCCACTGACGAAAAAAAAACCCGGCTAAATGAACCCACAGCAGCCGCTCATCCACACAGGACTGGGGAACCCTGCCAGCATGCACATCTACCTGCTAACTTCAGTGCTGAAATGGAGATGAGTCAGTTCACCTCGTATCCATATATTAAAAAAAATAACAAATAGGTTCTGGCATTACAAGGTAATAATTCCATCTCGAGGTTCTGGGGACACATAAAACCTCTCGAGCTTCGCTCTCGAGGTTTTCTGTGTCCCCAGAACCTCTTGATGGAATTACTACCTTGTAATACACCAAAACCTATTATTCAATTTGTACACTTTTATACTGTAATTTAATAATTTAGACTGTTATGTTCTTTGAAACTGATGTTTGATGTTTGTTTGTCTTTTGTTGGGACTTCATTGTAAATGAGCTACGCTCAATTGAATGCTTCCCTTATTCTCTTGAATAAAAATGATTTACTACTACTACATCTTAACATTGTTTTGTGCAGGTCTTCTAATTTCATTTTCATCAACCCAGGAACATGTACATCTAAAATATTTGCTGCACCCTTCTGTGGCATGCTCTCTTGTCAATGTTGCATGGCAGAATTTATAAAGCTCCTTAGCTTTTCTAATTATGGCCCACCATGACTGTATGGCTCTGTTTGCTGCTGATGTTACAATGCACTCTCACCATCCGCTGGACTGTTTCCATGTCGTGAGCCAAAAAAAGTCCTCTCGATGGGGAAGCCAAATTCCTTGGATGACACTGAAATGTCAAAGAAGGCCCATTTAGATTTATACTGGGCACTGCAGCTATCGGTGGAATTAACTTCTCTGCTGATTTTTAATTTGTGGAAATTGTGTAGATGTGAATTCAACATCTCCACAAAGTGGCACACGGCATGGTGATCATTTTTTAAATCACTGGATATAAAGACTAATGACTCTGTTACTGTTAAGTCACACTGCTCACAAGGTTAGTATGTTACTCCAGGGTGAACCGTGGCTTGTTCATAATGCCAGTGGGCTGCCTACACTTTGTCCTGTAATCTGCAGGCATAGTTCTCAGCAAAGTCAAGAACCATCACTACCCATCCCTGGGGTAGGTATATTTTTGATGCAAGCAAACTGGTGGTGCTGCCATGCTGCTGTATGCAAGTGCTGACCCCAAAACAAAAGTTCCTCTTATGACCTACACCAGAGTCCGCAATGTTGATTTTTTAATTTTCAACACTTTTCATGTCTGCCATACCTGGATGCCATTGACAGTTCACATGACTGCTATATTCTCCCACTGCTGAAATGTGACATTGTCTTGTCCATGGCTTTTACAAAATGTTCTGTGCTGCACTGTTCACAAGTTTTGCCCACACAGTCATGCCTATAAAACTTTTGCAAATGAGAGCAAGGACACATTGTTAGCTCTACTGCATATTGCGCAGTGAGGACTTGGCATGATGTCAGCTGGTGAAGATCCACCATAGGGCTTAGCGCCTTCAGTTTTAGTAAGTTATTCATGCAGTATTCACAGAGGCACTGGTCCAATTTTTGCTTTTTGGCCAGTTTAATGTGCTTAGGGCATAGGCTTCCAAATTTCCTCACTCCTACCCATGTGCCCGGGATCTGTTGGGTGAATTTGTTGTTTAGAGCATAGATGGGTTTGTCTAGATATGACCGACATGTGCTGGTTCTTATTGAAAAAGCTTTCTTGTGAGGTAGTGGGGTTGCAGACCCTTAAAAAAAAAATCTCCACTTTCCTCTTGTTGACTCTGACTTATGCCATCTGTTGCATTCTGTTCCACTACATGATACCTTTATGAACCTCTTCCAGCTGATGCCCAGTGCTGCACTTGCAGTTCTGAGCAAATGGTATTTTTTTAGCACAAGAATTGTATTGATGAACTCTCTATTCAGGTGTCTGTCCTGTTTTTTGGTGTTTTTTTAGGTTTGATATCTTCTTCAAAAAATCAGATGTCAGTTTTTCTTAAAGGTTGCATGGACTGGGAATAACTTTGTGTCGAGCCAATGCAGTTTGGCTGGTGAATAAGACAACAGGATCTTCATTACATAAGAAAATCGATTTGGTGATTTTGGAAGACCTTTGCTTGCTCTCTGCACAGCCTTTCTTACAGCACGGTCATATCTGCAGGCTTGTGGTGTCACACACAGCTCTCTAGTTGGTGTGCCAATTGGTACAGCAGATGGGGTGATGGTGGCATTGGTGATGGTGACGGTGGCTGAGAATCGTGCAAGCTTTTCACACACTTTTTTCTGTGTATTTCTTGCATTCCTCTTCATTAGTTCGTCAACATTTCTGACTTGTCATTTGTGCATGCAGTTAGAGTGTTTTCTCTCCCTCCATGCTTGTCTTTGCACTTCAGACATGTTCTCATCAGGCCTTCTTTCTGTGTTGCTTGGTGTCAGGTTGTAATTTTTTCTGCTTCTGAGCCTCTCTATTTCTTTTCGTCCTCTCTTTAGCCATCTGGTTATAATGTTCATGCTTCTCACCATTCACGTTGATGCAGTGTACACGTGAGTGTGCTGCACATTTCTCCTTGTAGTTTGGATAACGTTCTGGGGATTTCTTTTTTCTTTTCCATTCAATTTTTATTGAGTTTTACTATACAGAGAGTGAATCACCAGGAACAAATAATGTAATGAAATATGAATGCCACACACATTGAGCTGATACACCCTTTCCCATCCCATCCCCCATCCCTCCCCCTTCCCTATTCTGTTGCAGCAGTTTAACATACAGTTAGCTTCATATACTTCACAAGGCAATGTTTCACACTTGTAGCAAATATAGGGCTTGTAGAGAACCCCATGTTTTATTAAATTTGTTAAGCTTGTTGGAGAGGCTTGCAATGGTTCTCTCAGTTCTGAGATTTGCGAGGAGCTCTTGGAGCCATTCTAGATAAGACAAGTTGTCAGAGTCTTTCCAGTGCCTAAGGACCACCTTTTTGACAGACATGGAGATTAATGCCATATAAAATTTCCTACACCTTACTGTGATAGTAGAAAAGTCCCCCAAGAGACAAATTTCAGGTGTGAATAATTCTGAGAGCCCTAAAAGCGGGTCAGCTTTTGTTTTATGGCAGCCCAGAGGGGGGCGACCTTGGAGCACTCCCAAAAGGTATGGAGAGAGTCCCCGGGCAGCAGCCCACATCTGGTACAAAGCAGAGTAGACACTGCTCCTATCTTGGCCAGTTTTAGTGGGGTATAATATATATTATGCAAAATTTTAAATTGCATTAATCTGAGTCTGTCTTGGGATAAGAGTTTATGGCAGGTGTTCCAGATAAGTGACCAATCAAACTCCTTATCTGGAAAAAGGGAAGACCAATAAGAAACAGGGGCAAAATTATTGGGATATGCCCAAGCAAATAAGGTACTATATATTTTTGAGACAGCATGGGGCATTCCAGGGAATTCGAGAAGAGAGGCATGGAAATTAAACTGTGCAAGGAAAGGAGGAGTAGCCCCAAATACCTTTAGCATACAGTGCCATAGTTGATATATCTTGAAAATAATCATAGCAGGAATCATAAACTTATGTAAGATTTCCAGAGAGGGACTCCACTGTTTATCAGGTGTAGTGAAATCTTTTAGCAAGGAGCAATTTATAGGAGGAAGCCAATTAGGGGATACAGGCTTATTATCCAACTTCAGATTGGGATTGCCAACTACTGGCTGATGTAGATCCTTGGTATTGTCATATTTTAAAAATGCACACAGCCGAGAATGGGACATAATTGAGACTGCAATAGGAGAATTACGCTGGGAAAACGGGAGGAGTCCTAATTTAGTGTATAATAATGCAGCTGGAAGAAAACCATGCTTCTTAATACTATTCAACTCTACTCTAAGCCAGATCGGGGTATAGAGGGAGCGTGCTAATCGCTGCTCTGCTGTCAACCATTGTAAATATTTGTTGGCCTGACTGGCCCAGTAGTACAACCCCATGTGTGGAAGCTTTAGCCCTCCTTTATCTTTGGGGTGGCCAATTTACGAAAAGCCATTCTTGATTTTTTATACCCCCATATAAAGGAGGAAAACATGCTATGGATTTTTTTAAACCAGGATAATGGGATATTGATGTTCAGCATGTTAAGAGGGTAGAAAAGGTGGGAAAAAACATTCATTTTAATTAAATTGATTCTACCCCATAAGGAAAGAGGGAGAAGTGTCCATCTATGAAGATCTTGGTCTATTTTCTGAACCAATGAGTCCAAATTTAGTTGTTTGAAGTGGTTATTACTCCTAGTTAAGGTGATTCCCAAGTATTTAATGGACTTAGGCTGCCAAGCAAGCCCAGTGTTGATAATTTCTTGTTTATACACCCTGTGATTTAAAGGATAAACTAGGGTTTTCCCAGTATTAAGCTTAGAATTTGAGACCCTGCTGAATTCCTTTATTATATTAAGGATAGCAGGGATAGATGTGGCAGGGTTGGCTATATGCAAGAGAAGATCATCTGCATAAGCTGCAACCTTGACTACATGTCCATTTAAGAGAATACCTGGGACATCTTGGGCTCTTATTAGTCTCCGGATGAGAGGCTCGAGATATAAGTTGAAAAGCAACGGGGACAATGGACACCTCTGCCTTGTTCCCACATGGAGTTTTATCGGGTTGGAAATCATTCCATTACAGGCAATTCTGGCGGAAGGGGATAAATACAGTGAGTGCACCCAGCACAGAAATTCATTAGGAAAGCCAAATGTCTTCATTGTCGCAAACAGGTAATTCCAATAGACCCTGTCGAAGGCTTTCTTGGCATCTAATGAAACCAAAGCCATTGGGATGTTGGCATCCTTAGAAGCTGAGAAGACATGAGCAAGAGTTCATAAATGGTCAATGGATGATCATCCCCTCATGAAACCCACCTGCTCCTCTCCGATTATCGAAGGGAGAACCATGCTCATGCGGTCCACCAGTATTTTAGCTAATATTTTAATATCATGGTTAATTAAAGATATGGGTCTGTAACTTGAGACTAGGTCCTGTGGTTTATCTGGTTTAGGCAATAAAACAATAAGGGCCTCGAAAAGGGAAGGGTAGGACCCCTGGCCAGAGAGAAGGAATTGAAAAAGGGACAGCAAGATGGGAGATAGTTGCCTAGAAAATGCTTTATAAAAATTGGAAGAGAAACCATCTGGACCAGGAGTTTTGTCAGCCAGGAGGGAGTTTATTACCACAATTATTTCCTCCTCGGTAATAGGAGATATGAGTGCATTTTGTTGAGATTCAGAGAGGGAAGTTAGGTGTGAGTCTGTTGAATATCTTTGCACATCATCTTCAGAGGGAGAGTTAGTTATGGGACCATAAAGATCCTGGAAATAGGTAGTGAATACATCTACTATCTTGGGGAGTGAGGTTTTAAGGGGGTCCCCTTCTGAGAGACGGATAGCTGGAATAAATCGAGCCGATTCGAATTGCTTAACACGCATTGCTAACAGCCGACCATCTTTTTCCCCCGGTCTGTGTAAGCAGCATTAGTTTTTTGAATGGAAAACTCAGCTTGCTTTCTTGACAGATCGAGGTAAGCATCTTTTAATTTAATTAGTTCTTGTTTAAAAGGTTCGGAGGCATCTGGGGAAAGGCTATGTTCCATGTTTCCAATTTGGGATAGGAGGGTAAAGACCTTGTTTTCCCATTCCTTTTTTCTTTTCAAAGCTAGGCCTATTAGAATACCCCTAAGGAACGCTTTCAGAGCGCTCCATTCCATGTCAAGTCGTTGTATGGTATTAGCATTTAGAATCATAAACTGTTGGATTTGGGATGCTATATAGTCAACCTTAGCAGAATCTTTAAGAATTTGATTATTCAATTTCCATCTTTCCCCTTTTTCTGGAGATGAGAACAGGGATATTGTGCATACTACCGAGGAGTGATCCGAGAGCAGGCCTGAGACAATTTTGGAATCTATAACCCCAGAAAGCAATGTTTGAGAAATGAGAATGTAATCAATCCATGAGGACATGCCATGTACTGGGGAGATGTATGTGTACTCCCTGACATTAGGATGAAGGACATGCCATACATCACAGAGCCCTGCAGAGTCGAAAAAGTCCCTAAGTGCTCTCTGGGTGGGAGAGAGGCCATGAGAAATTCGACCGGACCTGTCTACCAAGGGGTCGAATACAAGATTGAAGTCACCCCCTATAATCATAGGAATGCCCAAAAAAGGGTTGAGGACTTCCAGTATTTTCATGAAAAAGCCAGGGGTGTCTGCATTAGGCCCATATACACTACCCAGCACAATATCCAAGGTGTGCAGGTTACCCTTCACAAAAAGAAATCTCCCAGAGGGATCAGCAATGATTTGGGTGGAACTGAAGGGAATTGATCTATGCAAAAGTACAATGACTCCCCTGCTTTGAGTGTTGGGCTGGACAGCAAAGACCTGTCTCATTTGTTGCCTTCTCAGTTTATTGGCTTCATGATTGAGTAGGTGTGTTTCTTGTAAAAATATGACATGAGCTTTGAGGTGACTAAGGTATTTTAACATCTTATATTGCTTGGTTTTATGCCTGGCTCCTTTAAAACATTCCATGTGCTAAACAAAATATTATTAATCATTACTCTTTAGACCATAGGTATTTGCTTGAGGTCCAACTGTGTTGATAGATATTTATTCTTAGTGCCCAAAGTAAAATATCTGCTGCGCCAGCCCACCTCCCCTTGCCCCTAAACCATCAAAAGTGATACCCAGTTCCCAAAAAAACACCCCCAGAAACCCACTGTGAGACCCAACCCCCTCCCACACCCACCCCATAATCTTGTGGTACATGATAATCAGCTCACTTAGTCATCTCCCTATTACCCCAGCCCCCCCGCCAAGTGACACTAAACAGATTACTATATAACAACAACTAATTCGCTAACATGCGCACTAGCCTACCAGCCTATAGGTGCAGATTAATTAAGATCAGTCGTGCACAGTAAACGTAGGTGCACAAACATTTGAATGTAATAAGCCTCATCTTAATTAGACCGGATCATGAAAAGTGAAGAGAAAATCCTGAGAGAAAGTACATTATAGTCACTTCCATTATGAAGAAATTGCAGTTGCATAAAGTAAAGGTATAGGAAGTTTATATTGGTGACCCTGTGAGTACTTAGAACCGCACAAAAGTAGTATTCCAGTGGTAGAGCCATTTATGGAGACCAAGAAATATCGAGATTTGCAGCCACCAAAATCCTTGCTCCAAAGAGACGAAAAAAAAAAAATAAATAATGAAAATCCTATGAAAGAAATAACAGTCTCTGGTGCCATCTAGCGGCAATGTGGCCAAAGCACAGTTACCATCTGGGTATGGTAGGTCACTAGGTCCGTGGAGAGAACAAGAATACGAGGTGACTTTTAAGTGCCATCCCAAACTCAGGTGTGTCTACAAAACTTAAATGCTGAAGAAACAGACAACCAGCATGTCCTTGCACTAGACTGCGATAATAAGATTTTAATTGAGAGCTGTAGGTGTGTACTGTAGCGCGAGGAGTCAGATCCTCGGTTTGGTAAATGTTGAGAAGTCAGCAGGTACACAAGCAGGTACAAACATGCAATCTAAAAAGAAACTTGTAAAATGAGTCCCGATGCTTAAGATACAAGAAGAATAAGAAAAGAATGAGAGAAGGGAGCATATACGACAGCCAGGAGAGGCAGGGCGTACTTCCCTCCTTCAGAAGCCACTTTAGATATTTGAGGTCATATGTTTCACAGTGGAATTAGGGTTCTCGCTTAAGGTAGAGACTTCTTAAATTCAGGTGGTACGGAATAAGTCAGGAAATGCTGTTTTAAGCCCTGCAGCCACAGAATCCGCACTCTCATAAGTGATCCAAGAGCTGGAGACCAGAACTTGAAACCTGGCCGGGTAGCCCACTTTAAACTTAATCCCAGACGCAATTAGTTTTGTAGCTAGAAGATGATATGCAGCTCATTTTTGACGTACTGAGACAGATAAATCTTGTACTAGCCTCAGCTTGGCCCCTTCCCAGGAAAACTCCTTGGCTTCTCGAACTTTGGTCAAAAAGTGTTGCTTTTCTTGAAAGTTTAGAAAACAGAAAATGAATGACCGGGGGCAGCGCCTTGAGGCAGGATAGGTCGTAACACTCTATGGGCTCTTTCGATGGAGTAATCAGAGCCGAAGGGGGTAGGGCCAGCAATTTTTTTAATGAAGTGCATCGTAAACTTAATAGGGTCTGAACCTTCCTCGCGTTCTGGTAAGCCTATTAATACTGCATTATTGCGGCGACTTCAGCCCTCAAGATCTTATATTTTGTTTTCCATTCTATTTAGTTGCTGCCTCAGGGCAACCAGGTCAGGATTGAGTTGCTCTTGTTTGCGTTCCAGGGAGTGAATTCGTGCTTCGTTGTCCGAGGTTCTTTGGGAAAGGGATTCTAAAGCATTGGAAATAGTTTTGATTTCTCCGATGACATTCTGTATTTCTCTTTTAAAAGGTTGAAATTCTTCTAGGAACTTAGCGAGAGTAAGAGGCTCCGTATCCATACTTCCAGTGCCCGTGGATTGTGTCTGGAGAGCCGTAGAGGCCTTAGGCCTTTTCGGGGCCTTCTCAGGCGTTGTTGGAGGAGTATGTTTAGGAGGGTTTTTCCTCATCTCAGTTTCCATCCGGTCAGCGTCGGGTAGGAACCGATTACTCAGAAAAGTTCCATCAGTTAGAAAATGGGAAAACTTGTTCTCAAACCTTGCCAAAACAATGTAAAAGCAGACGAGGGCAGGAGCTCACACAGGAGAGTGTTACTCAGTGGACTGCATCACGTGACTCAGTTCTGGAGATTTCTTAATGTTTGCTCAGTAATGCTTGTTCCTTTCTTTTGATGAGTGAGGGTTGACTGTAGTCCACAGAGCTTCAGTGAGAATGGCTGCAGCAGACACAAAGGGCTTTCATCTGAATTCCATTCCTTGCTAAAAAGTTAACTGTTGAAACATAAGTGAATTCAAAAAATCACGGGTCAACTTTCAGAGTAAAAGAAATTTGGTCAGTAAAACAAAAAGTCTAACATGCCACCAAACAAGAAGGAAGTGACAGCAGAGATGATGAAACACATCATTGAGAGCTGGTCTGACTATCACACCATAGGGTTCAGCTTCGGGGCCACTCCGATTGGACCTACTCCTTTGGAGATGGTCCGGTACAGCTCTTTAAGGGGAGTTACCCCAGATGGTCTATTGGCAGTTCTGGACCTGTCAGGATTGCTGGGTGAAAGCACAAGTCCAGGGATCTTGTACTAGCCTATAATAAGGAAGTGGGAGATGCCCTGGACTTGATTGCTCCTGTTCATGTTCAACCATTCAGTCTTCGCCCAAGGTCCCCTTGGTATGATAGGTCCTTAAAGGAGTTGAGGTGAGCTGGTTGAAGGTGGGAGAGAGAGCTTGAGGAAGACCCAGCCTGGATGCTGACAGGCTTGGATTGGTAGAACATTATAATGGCTATCAATCAGAAATCACCCGTAGGAAGACAGTGTTCCTGTCCAGGGAGATTTCTGTTGCACAGAATCGACTGGCTCAACTCTTCTGAACCATTAACAGATTGTGCAATCCAATCTGTTTCCAGTCTGGAAGAGCTTTTTCACAGAATAAGTGTGATGAGCTAGCATGGCTCTTCGCAGATAAGGTTGCTGGCATCATGTCCGGAATTGGCCTGGTCTTCTTCCCCCCCCCAATTGTTTAACCAGGTGAGACACACTAAGCTGAAAGCTTGTTTACAGGTGCAACCTGGGAGCACAGGGAAGATAAGTGACTTGCTCAGGGTCACGCAGTATATACAAAGGAGGCTGTGGGATTCAAACCCAGGTCTCCAGATTTGCAGCTCAGAGCCTTAAACCACTGTGCTATACTACCTCCCTATGAGGGGTTGTGGAGGTCGACGGGAGGTGGTGAGCACCCAGTCTGTCCAGATGGATTTCTGTCAACTGGAATTCGTGAACATTGTGAAGATTGTCCAGATTTTGCGCCCAACCTGTTGTAGTTTAGAAACGGGCCTAACCCCCTTTTAGTGGGATGTGTAGATGTTATCTGCCCAATCCTAGCTGAAATTGTATGGATATTCTTGGAAGAGGGGATCTTTCTGTGTCCCTTAAAGGAGGCGATCATTCAACCACTCCTTAAAAAGCCTTCCTTAGATCCCAACGATCCAGCTAACTACCGACCTGTCTCTAACCTTCCCTTTGTGTGGAAGGTTATTGAGAAGGTGGTTGCGCTGTAGCTGGATGATCACCTTGTATTTCACAATGTCTATGAAGCCCTTCAGTCTGGTTTTAGGAAATAACATAGCATGGAGACTGCCCTTGTTCAGGTACTAAATGACTTCCTAATGGCTAGGGATCAAAAGGCTCATACCATCTTGGTCCTCCTCATTCTCTCAGCAGCTTTTGATACTGTGGACCATGGAGCGCTTTTGGAGACCCTTCAGTTCCTTTGTGGATTGTTGGGTACAGTCCTCAATTGGTTTTGATCTTTTCTTGCATGCAGATCTCAGAGGGTGGTCACTGGAAATTATTCCTCCGACACCCTTCCTCTATCCTGCAGGGCACCGCAGGGCTCCATATTGGCACCCATTTCATTTGCAGAGTACATGCTACCATTGGGAGATATTATCAGGTGATACAGCTTGAGTTTTCACTGCTATTCAGATGATACTCATCTATATATGTCCTTTGTACCCAGACAGGTTGATGCTATCTCCGTGCTAAATAACTGCTTTTCCAAGAGCAATGACTGTATGGGCTCTAGTTGGCTGAGATTAAATCCAGATAAGACTGAGGTGTGGGTTGTGGACTCAGGTCTGGGGGTTGGGTAAGTGTCTGGCCTATGGCTTGATGGTGTCCAGCTCAAGACCTCAGATCAGTTGCAGAACCTGGGCATTATTTTTGATGATGATTTGACCCTAAAATCTCAGGTGTCAGCTGTAGTCATATCCTCATTTTACCATCTGAAGAATATTGCCCGGGTGAAACAACTGGTTCAGCCGGGTGACCTTCCAACATTGGTTCATTCCTTCATCACTGCCCGTCTTGACTACTGTAATGCCCTCTACCTAGGGCTGTCTGGGGTTGATATCTGCCATTTGCAGCTGGTGCAGAATGTTGCAGCCAGGCCATTGACAGGGATATCTAGGTCCAGTCACATAATGCCTGTGCTGCGTGGACTGCACTGACTGCCGGTTCAGTGGCAAATCACCTATAAGGTAGGCTTGCTTACCTTTAAAGCCCTACACGAACAGGGACCTAACTACCTGAAAGATCTCCTGACTCCCTACACAGCTAATCGTCCACTCCAATCCGCTGATGAGGGATTGCTAGAGATTCCCAGGGTTCATCTTAAAACATCTGGAGCTTGTGCATTTTTATTTGCAGCACCAACCCTGTGGAATTCTTTACCTCATTGGTTGAGAGAATGCCTGACCATCAGTAGTTTTAAATCCATGCTTAAAACTTATTTATTTTTGCTGGCCTTCCCAGACTAAATGATTTCTAAATAATTATGCTGCTCCCTGTTTTTATCTCTGTTTTTATATTTGTTTTTATATTTGTGTAACAATGTGTGCAGTGCCTTAATATTGAAAGGCGCTATACAAATAAAGAGTGAGTGAGATAATGAAGTGCTGCCTCACAGGGGCCGCATGCAATACAGTAAGTGACCAATCAGAATACATTGTCTGAATAATCCCCTCTTCTAGTGACAAAGTGATCACCACCCTTTCTGTGAAAAAGAACTGCCTCACATTACCCCTTAATCGGCCTCCCTCTAATCTCATGCTGTGTCTTCTTGTCCTGCTATTTTTCTTATACTGAAATGTGTTAGACTCTTTCACCTTGTTAATGCCCTTAAGGTGTTTGAATGTCTCGATCATATCACCTCTCTTCCTCCATTGCTCTAGGGCATACATATTGAACTCTGTTAATCTGTCCTAATATGTTTACTGATGCAATCCCTGCACCATTCTATGGACTGCCTCAGTTTGGTTAATGTCCTTGTGAAGGTGTGGCCTCCAGTACTGCATGCAGTACTTCAGATGAGGCCTAACCAGTGTCTTGTAAAGAGGGATTATTACCTCCCTCGTCCGACTTGTGATACCCCTACTAATACACCCCAACATCCCCCTAGCCTTACCTACTGCCTTATGGGTCTGCTTGGATGATTTCAGGTCATTGGTTATGATGATGCCCAAGTCTCTTTCTTCTCTTGTGACTGCCAGCAACTCCCCTCCCAGCCTATAGGTGGCTTCAGGGATTCTTTTCCCTATGTGCATGATGTTGTACTTCTTTGTGTTAAACCCCAGTTGCCACTCTTTCAGCCATTTTGCTAGTTTTTCCAGTTCTTTTCTCATTCTGCCCACCCCATATGGATCACCTGCTCTGTTGCAGATCTT
The DNA here is from genome assembly GCA_016271365.2 of Neoceratodus forsteri. Lineage (NCBI taxonomy): Eukaryota > Metazoa > Chordata > Ceratodontiformes > Ceratodontidae > Neoceratodus > Neoceratodus forsteri. Next base: position 69,622,945 of record CM028133.1, read on the forward strand.
GGTGTCATCTGCAAAGAGACAAACCTTACCCTCCAGTCAGTCCATCTGCAGTGTCACTGAAGAATATATTGAAGAGGACTGGCCCCAGGACTGATCCCTGAGGTATCCCACTTGTGACTTGCATCTCTTCTGACTGTATACCGTTTATCACCACTCTCTGTTTTCTGCCTGTCAACCAGTTTGCCACCCAGTTGACCAACTTCTGACCCACCCCAAGCCTACCCAGCTTATTAATCAATCTTCTTTGTGGACCAGTATCGAAAGCTATGTTGAAGCCAAGGTAGGTGACATCAGCTTTCCCCCTTGGTTCGCCACTCTGGTTACCCAGTCAAAGAAAAAAGTCATGGAAGAGGAGATCCACAAAAAGTTGACTGAAGAAATGATTATTTAAGAAACAAAATGGAGGCCCGCATCCATCCATCTGCTAACAAAATGGAGACATGCATCCACCTGCCTGCAAACAAAATGGAGACATGCATCCACCTGCCTGCAGACAAAATGGAGACATGCATCCACCTACCTGCAAATGAGATGGAGACCCGCATCCACCCACCTGCAAACAAAATGGAGACACGCATCCACCCACCTGAAAACAAGATGGAGGCCCACATCCACCCACCTGCAAACAAAATGGAAACATGCATCCGCCCACCTGCAAATGAAATGGAGACATGCATCCATCTGCCTGCAGACAAAATGGAGACATGCATCCACCCACCTGCAAACAAGATGGAGACCCGCATCCACCCACCTGCAAACAAGATGGACGCCTGCATCAAACCGCCTCCGAACAAAATGGAGACACGCATCTACCCACCTGCAAACAAAATGAAGACATGTATCCACCTGCCTGCAAACAAGATGGAGATTCGTATTCACCTGCCTGCAAACAAAATGGAGACACGCATCCACCAACCTGCAAACAAGATGGAGGTTCACATCCACCCTCCTGTGAACAAGATGGAGACACACATCCACCTGCCTGCAAACAAAATTGACACATGCATCCACCTGCCTGCAAACTAGATGGAGGTTCACATCTACCCACCTGTGAACGAGATGGAGACACACATCCACCTGCCTGCAAACACGGAGGCATAGAAATAGGCACACACATCACAACATGGTACAAAACAGTTAGGACTTCGATAAGTAAATGGGCATTATTTTGTAGGTAAACAATTACAACAGATGCTCTCCCACAGTAAGCAAAAGATGCAGTACAACTTAGCCTGTCGCTGATTTGCAGTATGATTTAATGATTCATGGTGGTTGGGTTACATACAAACACATGCGGTTTGTTTGAAAGCTCTGCTGTGGTGTGTAGGCCTTGACTGGACCATTTAGAAACCAACAGAGCCACTTTTGGGTTCTGAAGGGTCAAAGTGAGGCCCACACACCACAGCAGACTTCCAAACACAGGCCCACACCATGTGGCATGTTAGTCCCCCCCAAAACACAATGCAGCATTCACAATAGAATTCTGGTTAAAATCAAATTAGTATTAACAAGCAGGGGTGGATCCAGGAGTCCTATAGATGGGGGAGCTCAAGTCAGAGGAAAAAAAAATAGGCCGGGGGTCTGGTGGACCTAGGCCTAGGCCCCCAGAAATTTTTTAACATTTTGGTGCATTCTGGTGCATTTTGGAGGGTATTTCTAATGCAATTTCTACTCATTTCCTCCCTCCCTCCCTATGATTTGTTAGTTGCACCCTAGCACCATCCCCAGAGTCCCCACAGTCCACATGATAGTATGTTGCCCAAAATACCCTCCCACCCCCCAAAAACACAAAACAAAAAAAAAAGACTGCAGCTGGGCAGCAGCACATCTGAAACACATAAAAATAAGAACAGTTGAAAGAGACTTGGTGATAAAGACAAATTGCAGATAAATTAAATGACAATCCAAGTAAACAAGTTCACAAATGTCACTCACTCAAGCGCATTATGACATTACCATAAAGCCAACCCATCCCAGTTTGTCATGCAGTACAGATTAATGTATCCCACAACCTTATCTCAGTAAAAAAAATAATACAATAACTATAGAAATATGGGAAGAAAGTCACTTTGCTATCTAGTTTCTGAAAATATCATTTCAAGTCTGCTTGCTATTTTTGCAAAACATGTTATTCTATAGAACAATTTATTCCAAAGAAAATACATTTTTAAATAAATCAAATATTTTTTATTGTTTTAAAATGTCCTTTACTGGGATAACCCCATGGTATGAGGCATCTCATTTTTATGATAGGCCCAAGAAGTCAGTAAGCAGACAGAAAAACAGTTTTTAAGCAAATATAAAATGCTTTTATTAGGCAACGCACTTGCTTGAGGCACATCACAACCTGTAACCCCCCAGTTCAGCACACATAGAACTACATAAACCAAATATTTGATTCTATCAATTTTTTTTTCCAGTTTTGTAACTGCCTGTGTCAATGAGCCAAAACAGATCTTATGACTTCTGTTGCCAATTTTGCTCTCCAAGCATGCAGAAACTCCTGCACATGCCATAACATACAGCAGAACACCTTCAAATTCCCAATGTCTATTAATTCCCTCTGTGCTCATTCACACTGTATGACCACAACTGAAAATACCACACAGATTAGACATACAGTACATGCTGAAGTTTTTACCTCCATTCAAAGGTCTCATGTACCAGTTTCTGCCTCTCCTGGTTTGTGCTGTCGCTGAGACCAGACCAGCCCCAGCATTAGTTTTGTACCATTCCTAGCATGCTACAGGAGGGTATGGGAGTAGACAGGCGTACTCACTGTACACATTTGTGTACAGTTCTGCTGAGTGCCTGTCCCAAATCATATGCCTTTTTGTTAACATTATCAATGTTTTCTGTAGTATTTGCTTGTGTAGGCCTCTGAGCAGTGTTTCTGTTCAACCTTTTATTGTTTAGGTGATAGATATGTGTACCACCTACTTAGAGATTGGATGAGTCATCTGACAACAATCTCATTTGTTTATGAGGGCAGCATTTAGAGAGGATGTGTACATTGTTTTAATGGGGGGGCAGCAGTTGGACAGTGTATGTACAAAACAGAAATTTCTGGCTACACCCCTGCAGGAGGGCACTACTCTCCAACTCCCTCTCCTGCAAATCTGCATCAAATCAATTTGCCATATAGAACAAAACTAGCAGTGACCTTAAACAATTTTAATGTCATGAATTTAAGCTCCTCATACTAGAAATTAATAACACTAGTACTACATTTATTACACACCCAGTTTGATGGAACACTAATGTCCTGTTCCATCCCAGCAGCTGCCCCCCACCCACCATAGCTTGTAACTGTGAAAGTCTTTTGTTTTTAAAGCAAGAAGTACCTGATTAAATGAAGACTTGATCAATTTTCAGCAGGCTGAAGTCTATGTGCCCCTAGTTGAGTACTGTTTCTGGTCACCTGGCTGCTAAACTCTCTCTCTCTCTCTAGACAGCACACACTGACCCCATGACTCCTAATGAGTAGAGTTCTCAGCTACAGCTTGCTTCAGCTACCAGAAGATGACCTGAACCTCACTCCAACTCCTTGTGCTGATTTGCCAAGGCCACACCGACCTCGTGTTACTGGACTGCTGCCGCCTGAAACCTCAGACTTTGCTCTTCACTTGTGGGCACCACTCTCTCTGCGTTTCCTTCTCAGTAGCACACTCACTCCTCTTTTACTCCAACATTAATCTTCTGAGTTAATGAATTACAGTTCACTCTTGTTTCAGCAGCCCAGACATTTAAAGAAGGTGCCCCTTGCTAGCCACATCCACTACTGGGTGCAACAGCAAATCAGGAGCAGTGAGTACCAGGTGACCTGGTTGAGATCTGTATTGTTAAGGTCCACTCTGCTTTGCTGCAGCTGTACCCCCTCTTGCACAAACTCCCCCTCTGTACATGAATAAAGGAGCTGCACCAAGCCTGCAAAAGTAGAAAATAAATGCTCAGGCTCACCAAGGCAAGACCAACTGCTGCCACAGAGCTGAGACTGGACCATATGGAGCAGGATGAACGTTAGTAAGAAATTCATGCTGGAGACCAGCTTTTCGGGTTGGCGGGGAATCAACTATGTAATGCAGGTGGGGTGGTTGTTTACTGCACTACCAAGACACTGGAGGGCAGGGCCGCCCTTAACCATTCTGGGCCCCTGTGCAGCCTCCTGCCGTGCCCCACCTCTCCATTCCCTGTGGGTCCCCCACATCCAACATTTACACCTCACTAACCCTCCCGTCCTGAATTACTAAAGCAGTACCAGGTCTACTAGTTTAACCAGCATATTTTAATTAGTGCCATCGACTGCATTGAATTATTTGACTTCACCATTGGAAATGAATCTGACTGAGCCTAGAGCAAGAACTTAAGTAAGTACGGTACTACTACCGTAGTAATTTCTGTAAGGACAGGGCCATCATCACTGGACACTCACACCTCACTTACTCCGATTTGCAAACAAGTTAAACAACTTAACTTTTCTGGTGATGTGAGTGAGAGAGAATAGAGAGGATTATCATGGGACACCAGTAAGGTTGCCAGCTGTCATTTTGTTTACCTGGTGATCAGGTTTTCAAGGTCCCTATCAGGAAATATGGTTTTGCTCTGTGCTGGTCAGGTTTTTGAGTCATTTTGAGTGCTCACATAGTTTTGAAACATATTTTGTCATATCATTCATTGTTTCATCTACATGTGCAGGTTACAAACAAGTTCTCTTGTCAATATAGCCATTTATTTGTGAAAGTAGTCAACCTGGGAGGTGTAAAGTATGGCCATTAACACCTTTAGCACTTACTTAACCTAATCTTTTCCACTGCAGCAAAGCTGCCCCCACCTTTTGTAACAGTAACAAAGCCAGTTGTCTTCCATTTTCATTTGCTGGTAAACATTTTCATCTCTAACAACAGTTAGGCATTTTTAAATGTTTTAAATGATTTTTTTTCCCTCAAGAAAAAAGCATGGGCTCCCAAGGTGCAGGGGCATAGTTTGCACCTAGCTAAGGCCAGCTCTGCTGGAGGACAGATGAGACCTGTGTGGCTCAGGTAGCTTTCATGATAAAGAATGCAGCACAGTGTGCTACTAATAGAGGAGCTCCATGATGGGGGAGCTATAGCACCCTTAGCCCCCTCTAAATCTGCCTATGTACACATTTAAACATTGCAGCTGGAGAGCCCCCACCCCAGAACAACATCATGCCACATGGTGTGGGCCAGTGTTTGGAAGCCTGTTGTGTAGACCTCGTTCAGACCATTCGGAACCCAAAAGTGACTATTGGTTTCCAAATGATCTGATCAAGGCCTGCATGCCACAGCAGGCTTCCAAACACAGGCCCACACCATGCGGCATGTTAGTCCCTCCCCCCAAACACAATGCAGCATTCACAATAGAATTCCGATTAAACAACAAATTAGCATAAACACATTTTAACATTGCAGCTAGAGAGCCCCACCACCACCCCGCAAACAAAAACATCAAGTTGAATGGTGTGGGCCAGTGTTTGGAAGCCTGCTGTGTTGTGCGGGCCTTGCTCAGAGCACTCGGAACCCTAAAGTGACTATTGGTTTCCAAATCATCTGATCAAGGCCTACACACCACAATAGGCTTCCAAACACAGGCCCAGACCATGCGGCTTTCTAGTCCCCTCCCAAACGCAATGCAGCATTTACCAATCAACTATGATAAAAACAACCTTTTGGCATGTTAGCCCCCCTCGTGATCCACGATCTAAAGAAAGGCCACCAGTGCACTCCCACCAATTCACTCCCTAAAAGAACCATGCAGCATTTCATTAGGCACAGTTGAGGTTCACAGCAGACCTGGCACGAATCAGTGAACAACCCACATGCACATAAATGTCATGATAGTCATATGATGCCTGAACCCCTCCCCCAAAAAAAGTTCTAGGAAGCACACAACAAAAAAAAAAGTTAGTCCACAAACAGCCCAAACACATCAGACCTAGCAAAGTTCAAAAATAAATTTCCCATTTAAACTGCATTCAGGTTCAGGTGGTAAAGAGAAAGGCCTGGGGGTCCCTAAAAGTAAAAAAAGTAAAAATTACCAATTTAACCTGCATTCAGCATCCAGCAAGTTTCAGGTGGCAAAGAGAAAGGCTTGGGGTCCAGAAGTTAATTAATAATTTCCCCTTTATTTAACCTCACCTCTCGATTTGGTCTGGCAACAAACTCCAACTCACTCCACTGACAACAGACCCTGAAAAAGCGCAAAAATTTCCCCTGGCAAAAGCAAAAGTTGAAAACCATGTGACTGGTGAAAATCCAGCAAACAGTAAGCAAATCCACTTGCAATGGCCCTTATCTGGAGTGCAGATGGATGCCTCAGTATGTATCTAATGCTGACAGCAAGTTTCTCTCTTGGATTCCTGGTGATGTAAGGGGGACAAACTCCTCATGGCACTGTGTTTTAATCCCCCACAAAAGCCCACCCAGCATGGAGCAATGTCACCATTCCAGTAACCTTTCTTGGCCGCAAACAGAATCCTGCGACGTCTCGTAATGAACATCCAGCAGCAGGATGTGAAGAGATCTCAGGTGACCTCACAGGTGAAAGTGGGGCACTACACATCCAAAGCAAGGTCAGCAAAAGCACTGTTGCTCCAGTACATTGCAATTCTGGAGCACAGTACTTAAAACATTAACAAAAAAACATTTTTAAATAGTGGTTTGGGCAAGACATCTGAACGTAACTGCAGGGGACAAGAGCAGTTATGTTCAAGAGTCCAAATTCAAGGGGATCTGGTGTGGGTTGGGGGAGTCAGATGAGTGCCCTACATGTCCAGAACATAAATAAGCACTAACACAACTGGTGCAAACAGTTTTATGGGCACAACAAAGTTTGACAGGCAGCATTAAATCACAAAGCGCAGCTATGGGTACAAATGTCACAAAACTGTCCATCTTTACAGCAGGAGTTTGCACAGAAGACATTCAAATTTGTACACAAAGAAGCTTAGGATGCCATTAATTTTATATGTATTATCTCTTGATAAAGGCTTCTTAGGGATGCAGTAGTTTTCACTGTCTTTAACTGTTTTCCCTGCATTTGGTCAGTGTGGACTTTTGTGACCAGCATTGGTAACCCCATTTCATGCACTTAGCCTTATGCCTGTCTGAGAGATTAACATGCCTCACAGGGGTCCAAAATCAGAGATTTCTGGTCCCATAGGATAGTTCTGCTCAAATCGAACTAGCCCAATCATATTGCAAGTCCTGCATTTGAAGTATTATGGTATTATTCTATGAACTAGTTATCCCCCATCTTGGGTGTCAGAGATGATAAGTACTGAAATTTTTTCCACAAGGTCAGATATTTGAAGCATTGGGTTCTACATTTATGTTTTCCTTGTTGCTGGAAAAAAGAGATTTGTCTGTCCTCATTTGTAACCACCAGTTTCCCACGTCCTCATACAAGTCTATTATGAGGGTCGGTTGGCTAACAACCGTCTGACCATAAGTTGTATGTGAGGGTCTGAGAGAGTATGAGTGTTTAAATTTCATCTTGTTTTGGTAATTGGGTGATTAATCTCTGAACTCAGAGATTTAATGATCATCTGGTGGTCCGAATACTAAATCGGGCACAAGTTCATGGAAGCAGCGACCAGATGTTTTGAAATAAAAAGATAGTCAATAATGGTGGTGTATTGCGCTCTTTTGTAGGTAAACTATGTGGGGGTTAAAATATGGGAGTTGCAGTTAATGAGGCCTGCGAATGTAATGCATTTTTTTTTTAAAGCAAAAGAGTCACAATGCACCTTGGTATGGAGATGTGATCCCTTAGGGACTGTCAGACTGCAATTAAAGTCTCCTGCAAAGATGAGTACCCTCACTGTAGATAAATAAGGCTGAATTTGAAAGAAATTTTTTTTCTATCAGCCTTGAGTTGGGGGGCATATATGTTAATTAATCTGCAGGGTTCCACATCCCAGTACTCATCCAAAAGGAGGGCACTCCCTGGGACAAGATCTAGGATCCAAAATAAGGAGAAACGACTCCCCTTGAAGAGGAAACCCACTCCATCTGCCCTATCAGTCCTAAATGACCAGTAAGATGGACCCCGTGGCCATTCCCGACTTACAGGCCTGTAACAGAGATACTGATGCCATCTAGGTTTCTTGAAGAAAAATAAAATCTAATTCCAAACCAGAAATCAGCTGAAAAATAGCCTGTCTCTTTTTATGTTAATGAGACTGGGGCAATTAAGAGATGCCACTACAGTGTTACCAATGTTCATAAATAAAAGTCAATAAATAATTATTTCTTCTTTTCTTCTTTTTTTTTTCCTGTGTATAATTTTTCCATGGGTTGAGGATGGACATTACCAACTTCCATCTTATCTTTAGGGTTCTCGTCCTGTTCCGAATCACCCCATTCAGAGGTCCCTAGTACTTCATAAGGGTTCTTAGATTCCACCAAAGGAGGAGGGTCTGCCTTTGTCAATCTCCGGGAGGATCTCCTCTGGGAAAGAGAGATGAGTGCTGGTGAAGCAGGTGACAACTGCATCTTGTCTAGTATGCCATTATGTTCAGGAGGGTCTGTGTAGCATACCGGTTGTACAAGGGGAAAGTTCTCCATTTCAGTGTTTGGTTGAGTCAATTTTCCCTGCTCAGGATGTAGAGACATAGCCTCCATTGTACCAGGTGTCTACCTTTGGTAGATTTGGTAGATGAGCATTTCTTAGCATGAAAAGGTTATGGGGGGGGGTAGGTTCCTGATTTTCTGCTGCCTGAGCTTTATTGATCAAATCTTCCAGGTCTAGGGTGCAGGAAGTATTAGCCGCAGCCCATGGGCAATCCTTATACAGATGGCCTTTCCCATCACATAGGTTGCAATGAGACTAGTTTGTACATTGGGAGTTGGTGTGTCCCACTTCATTACAAAGGCTACATTGAAGTTTGTCACAAACGCTAGATAACTGAGTCTGTGAGCCACAATGATAGCAGGCTCAGGGCTGCCCTGGGTAATAACATACCCTATCCTGGCCTAGGAAAAAGTAGTTTGGGATGTGTATAATACCTTCCTCTGTTTGGTATATCTTCACCTGAAATTTCCATCCATCCATCCAGAATTGTTATTCACCAGTATGGCAATAGGTGCACTGAAGACATAACATTTCTTTTGGAGCCAGTGGTAAATATCACCCACTGGGACATTTTCATTACAGAACATAATTATAACCGATTTGGTCAGAGGTTTAGTCCATGAGATTGCTGAAAAGGGGATCCACAGAGGGGAAGTTTTTGGTTGGTTATACTGTACCCAAAAGGATTCCAAAAGAGTAGCTCATCAAAAACTTTTATCAAATGTATCCTCCCTGGAAATGTGTATAAAGGCAAAAACAAGTACAGGGTAAAACCGCAGAGATTCTTTGATTAGAGTTTTACCCACATAATGGCGATCTGGGTGAGCATTTAGGCCACCTTTATACTTAAGGCAGACTGCATGTTTCTTGGGTAAAGGTTTCGCTGTGTTTACTTAAAAAGGACTAATAGTAGCGGTCTTTGAGATGGTACTATAAAAGGGTCTGTTGGTATAGGAGATGCAGTATCTACTATATAGGCAGAAGGTGGCATGGCAGGGTGTGCCATTGTTGGCTCAGACTACCCAAGACCATGTGGTTGCTGTGAAGCCTGTGACTCCTTAGCAAGGGCACTTGGTATGCCTATGTCAAGTCTTTCCATGTCTATGGGTAGTGCTACAGAAGGTGGTTGGCTTTCAGGATCTGGTAAATGGACATGTTCCTGAGTGACCTTGGTCTGGTCATAAGAGGAAGGCAAAACTTTGTCAGCCAGAGGAGGTCACCATTCTGGCAATGTAAACGACTGAGAAAAAGAGGCAGCATCCCATGTAGGATCAGGCACCCAGTACCCTTTAACATCTCAAGTCCAAACCACTCCAAGAAGGGCCAACACATTCCAGGGTTGCTCTCCTTCAGCAAGAATATCAAGGCCAAAAGCCTGTTTGAGAGCTGTGCTGGTAGATATGGTGGAGAGAAGTCAAATGGAATGTGTTCCTGTGGGAAGCAAGTAGTGTCCATGGTTATATTGTTTCTGTGGTATAAAACCACATTCTCTCTTTTCTTTTTTGAGTCTTCTGACTTTCGTTTTTGTCCAGCTTCTTCTGTCAGCAAGTTTGTATGTGTCTTTCCCCTCGGTCTCGGTCAATGGCCATGGAATCATAGTCTGTTCCATATGGAAGAGACATTGCAGTGTCTGTACTGTTGGCTAGTTCAGTGACATTGTGGGGAAAGTCTTAGGCCTGGGGAAGTAATCCCTGGTAATGCCATTCCTGACTGCTTCCCTAAAAAGTCATCAGTTGTTTTATTCAGCACCTGGGGTGACAGTATAGATTTATTTATGTTCAGGGTACCCCTTATTTGTTTATCTACCATTGTAGTTTATTTCCCTGGAATATGCTTTGATAGTGCCTGTGTTTGACAAATTTCATCCATCAAACGACCACCAGTTTTAGGCAACTGTCCAAAAGGAGCAGGTTCCACCACCCATGGGTTATCAAAGAAAGATACTCCAGGTAATGAGTGACCGCTAATTCCCCACGGTTGGCTTAACATTTTGCTGTGAACTCATAAAAGTAAATTCAGTGGCAGTATCTTGATTATTTGCAGCAGCCTGATATGTAATATCAGAAGCATTTACCTGCCTGGGGTCAGTAGGAACCCATGTCGGAATCGCAATGCCTTTTATTGGGATGTCCTTCAGAGGCCCTGTAGATGGGTGTGGTAGCTGTGCTTCTTCTGTTGAATGTACCAAAGCTTGTTGTAATTCCAAACGATGTTCCTAGTACAAAGTTTCTTCATCCTTCAGCATGCGTTGTAATTTCAAAGGAGATTTGTTAGTAAGTGCAGTGGTGAACTGGGTAGCTCTTCACACCGATTCCGGATTGTGCCCTCCCAGAGTTTCTTTAAACTGCTGAATATCCAAATCCCTTGGATCATTTGTATCAAAAAATACATTGGTCTCGGCAGGAGGAGTGGCTAGGTTAGAGACCAGGTCCTTAGCCACCTCGACATCCATCTCTCTCTGCTCCTTAGCCAGACTGACCATCACACAAGCCAACAGATACTCCCCCTACAGGCAAGTGGGGGAGTTTCCCCAATGCCCTGGCCAAATTTTCCCCATTCAGTATAAATACCACCAACAACTTAATCTGGTTCAGGGTCAATTGGCATTCATCTGTATCCCCCTGCCCCAGGTCATGACTGAAAATAGACAGGATTTGTCTAGTGCACTTACCCAGTCAACAAAAACTAAATATAAAATAAAAAATAAATGACTTGAATGAGCAATTAATGACAGAGTAATGATGCTATGATTTTAATGGCATTTAAGGGTTGTGGTGACTTTAGAATTTTAGCCTTTGATAAAGGAATTATTTTCTAAATGCGTCAGGCATTATATTACTGTCGTAAGTTATAAATTAAAGCCTTTTTGCTTGAACATTTAAGAAAGCTTTGGCGGTACTTTACAGAAATTGGGTGAGAATGCTACAGTTTTGAAATTGGATATTAATTAGGGCTATTGCCATGAAACATTGTCATTTGACGTTACAGAGAATTGATACATTAAAGACTGCATAAAATAAGAACACATTATATTGAGCCCCATACAGTTTCTACATGTGTGCATTTCTACTGAAGGGACAAGTGGCATTTTCAACACCAAATACTTTTTTTCATACAGCTTTTTGCCCACCTGCTATCACCTGCTTCTGTCTTCAGGCCCTGTATGGAGGGTTTCTCAGTCCTATAACCCCCCCCCCACTGCCACACCAGCAGGGATCCACACAGAAGTAGGACCAAGGAGTCCCCCGAGAGCTGTCATATGTGGAGACAGGGGGACATTGGATTTTCCTGTTTTCTCCCTGTTCCCCATGTTTGGACACGCACATAGACGTGTGCACATGGAGGTGTATGCACCACCCAGAGTACTGCAGCCCTCCCCACTACTGCACTCCTAGATCCACACTATCACCTGGCCTCCACTGGGTGGCAGTGGTTTGGTGGAGCTTGCCAGTCTCCCTCCTGGGAAAGGTGAGCACCCATCAGGTGCTTAATCCTTTCCCTCCCCGGGCAACCCCCAGCAACCATGCTTGCCACTGAATATGGGTCACTGATGTGGCAGGAGGTAAGGCACCAGTGCCTCAGTCCTCTACACCACTAGGCTGGCTTCAAGACCAATGGTCTTAATGGTGCCCTTTACAGAAAATGCGTAGGCATCCTGAAGCAGACCTCTTCTGCTCTTTCATGACTTCTTATGTATTCATAATTCATTACAGGGTGGCACACATCTCAAGTAGTTCACAATAATTGGAGAGTGTTATTTCACATATAAAATTGTTTCAGTATTCCTCTAAACATTAACAAGATTTTTCACAAACTTGATATTTCTGTGTTGAATGGAGAGTTTACATAATCTTGCAGCATTGTGATCATAACATTGTTTTGAGAGTCAATGCATGCCTAATCATCTGAATGTTATCCTATGAATATTTTCAGGTTAATCATTGGTCTGCTCTCAGGGAAGCTAAGTGAGCTATTGTTCAGTTGGATATATACACAGCCCAGGAACTCGCTAACAAACATAGTGCAGACAACATTTCTACAGACTCAGCAGATAAAGAAAAGAAAAAAGCTGAGCAGAAAGAAAAATGCCTTACCTTGAAAAATGATCAAGGTCATCAACCAGTAAAAATCAATGTGTTTCATCATCACTGAGTATTCCTGACTCCTGAACTCTTACAGCCTTAATGCTCTGGAAGTGGAAAGAGTTTTCCTTTGTACTTGTTAGTCCTTTAATCCTGAAACGTACACAACTTTAAATGTATTCTCCAGCAATGCCCTTCAAATATGTTAACTTGCAAGTGTTCATTTAGGGAAATAATGAACTCGAAAGAACAGTTGTACTTCCTTCCTCTGATTATGTGGTTTTGTTTACCAGACAAGAAGATCTCCAGACAAATGTTGCAATTGCCAGTACTTCAGTTAGTGCAATGTTTTTTTCCATGATTTCACACTTGTTCTCAAAATATTTTATTTTCAGTCTTTCATTATTTTAAAGCTCCCAGATGCCCTTGGTGATTAGGAAGACTCTCTGATATGAACCTGTTTTACCGTCCTCTCTCCTCCATGAAACAGCTGTGAATCTCCCTGAAGTGTCATTTACTGTAGATAGGCATGTAAATAGTATAGCCTTCAGTGCTAAGGGTATCTTCATAAAGTGTCTCTAGTGTTCATTATTACATGTAAGCATAGGTTCATAGGTTATTTTTGAGTTCTGTAGACAATTTGTCCTTAATGAACTCGCCACCTAATTACTCTATTGGTGGTACATAATTTTTTTACTTCCCCATTTACTTATCTAATCTATATTTGAAACTTCCCATAGTTTCACTTTCAATCAAGTATCTGGGTAATTCATTTCAACTTTTTATTACTCTTAGGGTAAAAAAGTCCAAACTTTTGTTGACATATTTATGTCACCTTTTAATCTACATTTGTGTGATCTAGTCTTTTTATTTTTTTCTTCACATTTTTAAGTCCTGTGCTTTCCATTAGCATTTGATCTTTGGTGGCTCTAAATACTAAATATAGATCCCCTCTTAGTTGTTTATATTCAGTCGAGTGTAGTCCCAAGTTCTGCCACCTGTTACCATATGGCACATTATGTTGTCCTCTGACTTTTTTTGTTATCCTTCTTTGCACTTTTTCTTTCAATTTCTGACTTCCTACAGAAATTGCGGCAGAGAACTAGGAGCAATATTCCAAATGTGGTCATACCAGACTGGTTTACAGTGGGGGAATTACCTCTCTATCTCTACTTCTGACATTTTTAACCCTTTCTTTTGTATGCACATCCACTGATAATGTATCTGTTATGAATATTCCTAAATCCCTTTCCTCAGATGTTGTTTCTAATATTTGATTATTTAATTTATATACAAAGTTTGGATTCTTGGGACCCAAGTGCATTACTTTGTACTTGGATATATTGAACAACATTTTGTTTTTATAATCCAGTCTAAGAGTTTATCTAAACTATCCCGGAATTTTTGACCATCTGCAAGATTATGCACCAGACCCCCAAGTTTGCAATCATCTGCATACTTGCTTATCCAAGCATTATCTGCTATTTGGAGTGTACTTACAATTATATGGAACAGTGTAGGTCCCAGGACTCACCCCTGGGGAACCCCACTTATCACCTCCCCCCACTCTGACTGGTATCCCTTAACGATCACTCTCTGCTTCCTATCCATCAACCATTGTTAGGGACATCTCCCTGATGTGTCTCTGCTGTAGGTTATACATCAGTAGGTAGTGGATTTGTCATTTGTGTATGGTGGAATGCAGCTGTGTATGTAAATCCATACACTGCACAAAGTTGTTCTGCTGAAGTAGTGACATCCTCATTAATGCAGAATGATTTTTTATTCTGCATTTGAGAGGATGTCATAATGCAAGGGACTCCAGCAGATGTTGTGATTCATCCTTTGCTGTGTGAGAGTGGCGTGTGCGTGTGCTGGGCAGCAGCAGTTGTGCATCGAGGGCGGTGGGCAGAACTGATTTAAAACATGGACATGTGAGTGTTCTTTTTTTCTTTTTTCACTCACCATACACTATATAGAAGAGTGTATGGTTACCCGTACATTACATGGCTATTCTTTCACCTCATAGATACAATGCCAACTTGGAGACCTCTCGAGCTTCGCTCTCGAGGTTATCAGTCGGCATTGTATCCGCTTGATGGAAGAACAGCCTTGTAGTGTATGGTTGCTCATACACTATCCTATATATTCTGCATTGCTGAAGTTCCAACCTGAAGTGTCTCACTGGTCAGTTATTGTAGATAAGTGTCAGTGGCTCAGCAGGTAGCACACTCACCTCTGAAGCCAGAAGATCAGAAGGTGATGGTTTCTAGCCCCACTCTGGGAACATGGGATGAATCCTAATACTGACACTTTAGTGCATCAAGAGGGGGGTGCTGCACTTGAGGTGCTGTCTTGCAGATGAGACATTAAACCAAGGTTCTGTCTGCCTGTTCTGGTGGTTGCTTAGGTCGATGTTAAAGATCCCATGGCACTTCTTGATAAGAGTAGGGGAATTTTTTATTGAAATCACATAAAAAATACATCAGGCATTGTATTTACATACAATTCATACAGTCTTATTATTTTAAGGAAAATATACTAGTCTTACATTAATCAGTTTATTGATATCATACACTATGTTCCTTATACAAGCTTTTTTCCCTTTCCCATATTTCATCTGTGAGCAACCTGCTTTTTAGCTATTGGAACTGATCTGTTATCCAGGTGACCTATTTGTATTTAACAAACCCAAACATTCCCCTCCACCATCTCATTACTTTTATTTATTTATTTATTTATTTAATATATCGGAATTACAACCTTTGAGTCATAGACTCTTTTGCAAAGACTCCATGTCCGTGATACATAGGTGGGATGGACACATTAGTGGGTGAAAATACACAGCAACATAATTGGACACAATAGAGAGAGAAACATTAAAGCAGTAGAGACAGTAGCTCTAAGGCCAGGTGGGCCCTAGTCTCAAAGTAGGTATGTCATATTACACAATTCTAGGGTACCCCTTACCCAGCATCAAACAGTAATGACATTCATACTTGCACCAAAAGTAATGTAAGATGTTCAGTGAGTACTCTATACTCTTGGCTCCAAGTAGGGTAAACTAGGAAGACAAGGGTGTGGGCTGGACTAGAAACAGTCGCAGGAAGATTGCTCAAGGAGATAGTTCTTGAGAGACATTTTGAAAATAACAAGTTTAGTTTCCTGGGAGATGGTGACTGGGAGGTCATTTAGCCATTTAGGTGCCCGGTGAAGAAAAGTCCTTTGACACATGTAGTTCTGCAGTGGAGTACTGTGAAGGAGGATCTAGAGTTACTTCTGGACACTCCAGTTGAAGGGGCTATCATGATAAGTGAGTTGAGGCCTGGTGGGGCTTGTCTGAGAGCTATATATTTTTTGGCAAGGATGAATGTGTGGTATTTTAGTCATGCTTCAAGATTTAGCCAATTTGCAGATCTGTAGAGATCACAGATGTGTGTGTGTATGTTTGTTGCAGCCAGTGATCAGCCTACAGGCTTTATTTAGTATGTTTTTTACCCGGGAGAAGGCAGTTGGATCTGCATTGCCATAAATCACTATACCGTAGTCGACGAGGGAGAGTACCAAGGATGATACTGCAAGGTGAAGGGCCTCGGGGTGAAGTAGTGCCTGTGATGGTGTACTAGACCAATCCTGGAGTTAAGGACACAGGAGAGGTGTTGAATGTGAGAGTGGTAGGTGAGGGGGTAATCTAGGGTTAAGCCCAAGTACTTGAACGTAGAGACTTGCTCAATTGGAGCACTGGCAGAGTTACAGATATTCAATTTGTAGTGGCTAAGTTGGTTTTGGCAGTGGGTGAAAATCATGAATTTTTTTTTTTATAATTAAGGATTCATTTATGCACCACAAACCAGGATTCAGTTTCTTTGTAGTGCTCCTGGAGAGCGTGTTGGAGAGTGGAGGGTTGGGGATGGCTTTTTTAAGATAAAGGCATCGTGCATATAGAGAAGTATTTTACCAGAGCAAGACTGGGGAAAGGAGTTGAGAAACAGGTTAAAAAGGAGAGGGCCAAGTATGGACCCTTGGGGGAACCCGGAGAGAACAGGGTGGTTGGAGGAGACAGTGGTCCCATTTCTGACTTGCTGTGATCAGTCCAACAAGTAGTTAGCAAACCATAACACTGACTCATGGGAGAGGCCCATAGTGGGAAGAGAGCATAACCATAAGGCATATTTAACAGCATTGAATGCCTTGGTAAGAAATATAGAAACATAGAAGTTGACGGCAGATAAGGACCGCAAGGCCCATCCAGTCTGCCCATTTCTTTTTCTACCTTATAAATGTGCCATTGGCCTTTGCTCTGTCAATGGCCTATCTATTCATACTCATCTGTATTGCTCCCTTATGCCTATCCCATGCCTGTTTGAAGCCCTGCACTGTATTCATAGCCACTACTTCCTGATGCAGGCCGTTCCATGCATCCACACCAAAGGGTGTGAAAAAGAATTTCCTCACATTCCCCCTTAATCGGCCTCCCTCTAATCTCATGCTGTGTCCTCTTGTCCTGCTATTTTTCTTATATTTAAACATGTTAGACTCTTTCACCTTGTTAATGCCCTTAAGGTGTTTGAATGTTTCAATCATATCACCTCTCTCCCTCCCTCCTTTGCTCAAGGGTATACTTATTGAGCTCCGTTAATCTGTCCTCATATGTCTTCTGATGCAGTCCCTGCACCATTTTGGTTGCCCTTCTCTGGACTGCCTCAATTTGGCTAATGTCCTTGTGAAGGTGTGGCCTCCAGTACTGCATGCAGTACTCCAGATGGGAGCCTAACCAGTGTCCTGTAAAGAGGGATTATTACCTCCCTCTTACTACTTTTGATAACTCTACTAATATACCCTAACTTCCCCCTAGCCTTATCTACTGCTTTAGAGGTCTGCTTGAATGATTTCAGGTCATCGGTGATGATGATGCCCAAGTCTCTTTCTTCCTTTGTGACTGCCAGCAACTCCCCTCCTAGCCTATAGGTGGCTTCAGGGTTTCTCTTCCCTAGGTGCATGCATACCTCTCAACCTCTTGCCTCCTGAATCAGTGACAAGGCTTAAAAAAATCAGGGACAAAGACCCAAAATCAGGGACACATCTTAAAAATGTGTACTATTCACTCAGAATGCTGATAGAATAAAGGGGTTTGTGTTAAGATGCATTTTCTAAAGAAGAACAAGTCTGTAACTTTAATGTCTGACATTGTTTTTGTGATTTTAATCCCTACTGTTCTGTGGCAAAAATACACATTTTACCAGGGACAGAGGAAAATTTTGAGGCAAAATCAGGGATGTCCCTGAAAATCAGGGACAGTTGAGAGGTATGGGTGCATGATCTTGCACTTCTTTGCATTAAGATCTATATAGAGTGAGCCTACCAAGTGTCCGTTGTCAAGGACTTGATATATGAAGGATGTGTATTCAACAAGAGCAATGGTAGTACTGTGGCCACTTCGGAAGCCGTGCTGTTCAGGGAAAAGGTGGTTATATTTGGAAAGATAGTCCATTAGTTGGTCTGAGACCACTTTTTCCAAGGCCTTGGAGGGGGGAGACTAGAAATGGGGCAGCAATTATTGGGTGCAGTGCAGTCACCACCCTTAAGTATGGGGGTGATAACTGCGCACTT
Organism: Neoceratodus forsteri; assembly: GCA_016271365.2. Classification (NCBI taxonomy): domain Eukaryota; kingdom Metazoa; phylum Chordata; order Ceratodontiformes; family Ceratodontidae; genus Neoceratodus; species Neoceratodus forsteri. The sequence goes on from CM028133.1 coordinate 69,641,232, forward strand.
CCAACACATACATAGATACATAGACAGTGTCGGCAGATAAGGGCCTATGGCCCACCCAGTCTGCCCATTTGAGCTTGTAAGTTCAGTTTGTTTTCCTAGAAGTCTGTTTCCCCTTACCCCTGACCTCTAGAATTCCTTTATGTCTATCCCACGCATTCTTAAATCCCGTGATTGTTTCAACCCCCACCACTTCCTCTGGCAGAGTGTTCCACTTGTCCACCACCCGTTCTGTGAAGAAATTCTTTCTCATGTTTCCTCTGAATCGTCCTCCCTCCAACTTCATCCCATGCCCTCTAGTCCTGGAACATCTTTTTCACTTAAAAATAGTGTTTTCCTACACCCTGTTCCTCCCTGTAACATATTTGTATGTCTCTATCATATCCCCTCTCGCCCTCCTCTCCTCCAGGGAGTACATGTTCAGTTCCTTCAACTTGTTTTCATAGGACTTGTTATGCAATCCATGCACCATCTTTGTTGCCCTCCTCTGAACCTTCTCTACCCTGTCTATGTCCTTACGTAGGTATGGTCTCCAGAACTGTACACTGTACTCCAGGTGGGGCCTCACTAGTGTCTTGTATAGCGGAATTATGACCTCCCTTTTCTTGCTGGTGATGCCCCTGCCTATACATCCCAGCATCCTATTTGCTTTACCTGATGCCTTGTTACACTGTTTCCCTACCTTGAGGTCATCAGAGATGACAACCCCAAGATCCCTTTCCTGCTTGGTGCATGCTATATCCTCACCCCCAACTGATATATTGTGCCAGGTTTTTGTGCCCCATATGCATTATCTTGCACTTCTTTGCATTGAATTTCAACTGCCAAACCCCTGACCATTCTTCAAGTTTCTGCAGGTCCTTCTCATTCTGTCTACACCCTCTGGTGTGTCTACTCTGTTACAGAGCTTTATGTCATCAGCGAACAGTGAAATTTTGCCTTCTAGATCTGCACAATGTCACTGATGAAGATGTTGAATAGGACCGGTCCCAGCACTGATCCCTGTGGTACCCCACTGGTCACTCTTCCCTCTGTGGAGTGACAGCCATTTACCACCACCCTCTGTGTCCTGCCACCCAGCCAGTTACCTACCCACCACACTACTGTCCTGCCCACACCATATTCCCCAGTTTGTGTAATAGTCTTCTATGTGGCACAGTGTCAAAGGCCTTGTTGAAGTCCAGATAGGCCATGTCCACTGCCCTCCCTGATCCACCTCCCTAGTCACCCAGTCAAAAATTCAATGAGGTTGGTCTGACTGCAGCCTCCCCTGGTGAAACCATGCTGCCTTGGGTCCTGTAGTCCATTGACAACAGATGTTCCACCAATCTCTTTCAGTAGTGCTTCCATGATCTTTCCCACTACTGAGTGAGGCTGACTGGTCTGTAGTTCCCTGCTTCCTCTTTGTTCCCACTTTTGTATAAGGGGACTACATCTGCTGTCCTCCAGCCTTTGAGTACCTCCTGTTTCCAGTGATTGGCTAAACAGGATAGCCAGAGGTTCAGCCACCACCTCTCTTAGTTCTTTAAGGACCTGGGTGCACCCATCTGGCCCCATTGCTTTATCAACTCTTATTACTTCCAGTTCCTTCAGGACCCTTTCTCGTGTAAAGGGACTTGTGTCCATTTCTGCACCATTCTCACCCTTGTACTCCCTTCAGACCCATTACTCTCCTCTTCCTCAGTAAAGACTGAGCAGAAATACCTGTTCAATATGTCAGCTTTACTGTTGTCATCCAGCCACGGCTCCCATCCTCCCTTCAGTCTCACTATCCCTCCCTTTGTCTTTCTTTTTCACTTATGTACCTGTAAAGGTTTGTCCCCTTTACCCACTGATTTTGCAATGTGTTCTTCTGTCTGAGTTTGGCTTCCCTTACTGACTTCCCTGCCTCCCTTTGTTTCTCCTGGTACTTCTCCCTATCCTCTTCTGCCTGTGTCTTTTTGTATTGCCTGAATGCAATCTTTTGGCTTTCACTTTCTTTGCTACCTCTTTGGAAAACCATAATGGTCTCCTCTTCCTTTTCCTCTTGCTAACCTGCTTAATGCATAATTCTGTTCTTATAATCCCCATTTTAAATACTGCCCACTGTTCCCCAACCCCCGATTCCTGTCCCATTCCTTAATGCCTCTTAAGTATCTCCCCATTTTCCCAAAGTCTGCCCCCTAAAATCCAGGATACGTGTTTTGTGTGGGTTTGGTTCTGCTCTTTCTGTGATTTCAAACCACAATGACTGGTGGTCACTGTTACCCAGATGCTCCCCCTGTTACCCCCATCACACTGTCCCTGTTTGTGAGCACAAGGTCCAGTATTGCCTTCTGCTGAGTTGGTTCCATGACCAGTTGCTTGAGGAAGGCACCTGAAGGGAGTCCAGGATAAATCTGCTCCTAGTTGATGCTGCTGCTGGGTTGCTCCAGTCCACATCTGGAATACTGAAGTCTCCAACCAGTACTACCTCATCCTTGTCTGCCATTCTTTGGATGGCTAGCATCAGCTCCCTATCTGTTTCTTTCTCCTGGGCTGGTGGTCTATAGACCACACCTGTGCAGATGGCTGGCCCCATTTTCCTTTCCAGCTTAACCCACACTATCTCTTCCCCATTTTGTTCCTCCTGGATCTCTGTGGCCCTTATGTCATTTTTCACATACAGTGCCACTCCTCCTCCCTTCCTGCCTGCTCTGTCTCTTCTGAATATGTTGTAGCCAGGTATGGCCATCTCCCAGTCATGGTTATCATTACACCAGATTTCAGTGATAGCCACAATGTCCAGGTCTGACTGTACCATGACAGCCTCCAGATCTTCCATCTTGTTGCTAAGGCTCCTGGCATTTGCACACATGGCTTTCCATGATTTGACCTCCGTAGACTGCTTCATTGTTCTCTCCAGCCCCTTCCTTGGTTGTCATTTATCCTGGTTCTCCTTGCTGTCTGCCCTTCTGCTGAATTTTGCCCCTTTTCTGCTTATCCACCTTTTGGACACTAATCTCCATCTTTTGCACACTGCTTTGCAGAGATAGCCACTCCTCTGGTTCACTGGTTCCACTGCTAGCTGTGGGGGGTGAGCAAGTATGTACCCTCCTTGCTGACCTGCCACCCCTCTTTGCTTCTGGGCCATCTGCCACATGGGGAAATGTCCTAGGCAAAGGGACATAGTCAGGATTTTGGCAAGGGTGGAGAGAACCTCATCTAGTGTGAGATGAAGGAGTTTTAATTCCAGGGTATCACCACTGTGGCGGGACTTGCTGATGTATTTGGATATATATCTCCTTGTGCACTGGTGGGAATAGTCTGGAGATGGAAAAGGGTGGTAGTATCATGGTGGGTGGATGTAGATGTGCAGGTTTGGGGAGGACCAAAGAAGTAGGGTGGAAGTACATTACTGCAGTCAGAGAAGGTATCATTGAGGGTGTTTGAGATGGTTAATAGGTCCTGACTATGGAGCCATCAATAGTGAGCTGGGGGGGGCAATTTCCTGCTAATTTCTTTAATATTTTTCCAGAAGTCATGACCTGAGCCCCATGTGGATGTGAGGGCATGGTGATAATGAGTTATCTTAGCTTGGCAGATGGCCCAGATGCAACTGTTCCTGGTCTTACAGTACAGTTGCCTGTAATGGGGGTTTTGAGATTCTAGGACCCTGTGCCAGAGGTTGTCTTGATGGTGCAACTGTTCAAGTAGAGTTTGAGTGACAAAGACGGTGTCCTTATTTTTTGTGTCTTGCTTAGTGAATGGGGCAAAGATGTCAAAGGCAGTATTAAAAGTGTTGCTAAAGTAGGAGAGGGCTGTATTTACATTAGTGGCTCTTCAAATAGGGACCAGTCACAGGCCTTGAGGTATGCCTTGAGTCTGGTTAGGGAGCCATTTTTCAGTCACCTAAGGTAAGTGGTAGCAGGGACTGTAGTGGAGGCCTTGTTCAGCCACCAACAAGAGACAGGAGAGTGGTCACTGACGGTGTCTGGGAGGACCTTGGCCTGCGAGAGATTGTTGGGGTGGTTGGTGGAAATGAGGTTGAGCAAGGTGGAGGTTCCTGTTTTGTCATTAAGTTGGGTTAGGGTCTGGATGACCTGTACAAGGTTCAGTGCTGAGGTAGAATCTTTGTAAGGGAAGGACAAGGAAGACATCCAATTTATACTGAAATCCCCAACAATGATGGTTTCACCATTGGAGGGAAGTTATGAGATAGTCGCTAGGATTTCATCATTGGCAGGTTTTTGGTTTCATGATGAGATTACGTTAGGCGACCATAAGGTTGAAGGTCTTTCCTTGGTTACTCAATAGGAACTTGACTCTGAGGGAGTGGGCTCCATTCATAGGGGGTGGGAGAGGGATGGGGAGGGCTTGTATGAAGTCTTTTATCTATAAGGAACAGCCCCCTCCTTTTTTGCCATACTGATCAGCCTGGAAGATTGAATAGTCATTTATTGCTACTGCAGAGTCAGTCTTTTGATAGCCAACTTTCAGTCAGGGCCAGGATATCAGGAGAATGTTGTGCAATCCAGGGCTGGAGAGGGGTAAGTTTTTTCAGTAGGCTTCCAATGTTGAGGGATGCGATCAATAAACCATGCTGATTTTTTACTATGGGGGAGTGGGATAGTGGTGGGCCATGGTTGGGATGGATGTTACCCAATAGGTGGAGAAGAAAGATGGCATGCTGGAGTAGGGGAGTTTAAAGTAGTTTAGGTGTAATGTGGCTACAGTGTGATGAGCAGGGATGATTTGCAACTGCAGTGGGAATGGAAAGGGAGTGTAAGGAGTAGGCAAGAAGGAAGTGGGGGGTTAGGGTGGTGTAGGTATTGGCTAACAGAGGAAGTAGGGTGAGTCACCCTCAGGGAGAGGCTGGAGGTGCCTGGGGTTACCTGGACAGGGTTGTGTGTGGCTGGGTACACTGGTAAACTGGGTTGTATGGCTCGGAGTAGTGTTAGTAGGGGGAGTATGCTGCATATCATAAATAGGTGACACCAGATATGACCCATTATAGGGATGAGGGGGTACATACTATAGAAGTTTGTTAGTAGTAAAAGTAACAGAGGTCAGGCACAATGACACAGTGGAAGAGTACCTACTTCAGATGAGAAGGGTACAAGGTTCAATTCCGGTATGGTGAGAGGGCCAACTGTAGCAAGTGGGACCAGGATGCTGAGAAACTGGAATGGAAAAAGTAGGGTGGGCCAGGGTGGAGCAAGGAAAGGAGCAGCAGTGGGGAGACACTTGAGACTGACTCCTAGTTGTCAGTTCCTATAATCTGCAAGTGAAGATTCAGGCTGTTAGGAATAATTGACTGTGTCACGTGACTAAATGATGATGAATATATTGAGGGTTGACCCTGGGGGGGTGACTGGGGCAGGCGGGGAGCTGATGCAAAGCGTCAATGGGAACACACTCTTTAGTGAGCTTGTGCAGCAGGAAGCCATCTTTACCTTTGTTTGGGCCCAGGACAGTCCACTCCATGGCCAAGATCTGTGTGCAAGTGGGGGGTTCCTGTGAGGGCCTGGATACATGGGGAGAAAAACAAAAGACAAGAATCAGGTTTTTGTTCTCTGGCAGGAAGGCTGGAGTGCCAACTGCGCATGCACAACAGTTGGGAGAATGGTAGGGGGCTGGAGGGGGGGACCGTTCCTATACCCAGCCCAACTAACTGGAGTCAATGGGCATTGGAAGGCCCAGGAAAATGCTCTCCCAGCAGATACTGTCCTAACAACACAGCAGTAAGGTAAATGTATAAAACCTAACTAGACTTAATAGAACTAGCCCATAAAGCACACGGCAGGATTACAGTACTGAGACATGCATAAACAGAGTAATTCTTAAAGATCCACTAGAAAGCCAGTTGAAATAACTATAGAGAGAACAAAAAATGTCCACTGGAAAAACAATCAGTATCAGTAGTCAGAGTAGTTCTCTAGTGAGCTTGTGCAGCAGGAAACAGTCTTTACCTTTGGTTGGGCCCAGGGCAGTCCACTCTGTGGCCGAGATCTGTGTACTTTCTCTGATGGATGGATAGCTTTATCTTTAATATACATTGAAAGCATTGCTTTGTCTACCAATATGCTGTAGGTTTCATAGTACATTAGTTTCTGTTGGAGTACCCACTGGCATCTAGCTTCCAGAGATAAAACTTAAGGTAACAGAAAGAAAACATCAAGGTTCCTGTATCAAATTTACTCAACAGGTGTGGCCAATAACCTGTCACAAGATTTTCATAAGACAAGGTTGTTAACCAAGGTAGTTTCCCTTTCCCTTCTAAAAATACCCACAGAGATTTTGCGTATGAACACAAAAACAGGAAATGTTCCACTGTTTCTTCTAATGCCTGCCATTTACTGTATGGACAACATCTCTCCTCCTGAGCCTTATGTTTTGCATTCCCCTTTATGTTCAGTCTCGCATACATTAAAAGACTAAGTATTTCCCACATATGCATTGGGATTCGCTCATTCTTAAGTTGGGACACTGCTTTCTCCTTTAGGGCAGTAGGGCAACTTTTGAACTCAGGGTCCCTTGGGTATATCTGGTTCATTATAAGGTTATTATTTTTTTTTTATTTGTACATCAGTTTACAACCTTTGAGCCAGAGGCTCATTTCTAAAGGTACCTCGTCACATCGAGGACAAATACATTACAACTTTTTGTTACATCATAGAGGTTACAAGTTTAGCAATCACATGCAGTTACTGTACATTCATTTGTACAGGGAGAAACAGTTAACGTACAATGGCATATTCTTGCATGCGGTAATGTGCAGAAACAGCAAGGTGGTAATAGTTCAGTGGGCGATGGGGCGAGGTTGGGGTGTAGTGATGTGAGGTGCCACTCAGTGAGCTTTGTCAGTGCATAGTGAGCTATGACACCTTAGAGACAAGTGCCACTACACGTATTAAATAGCTGACTCTGAAGTGCAGTTTTGAAGCAGGAGATCGTGGGGGTGTGAGGGATGGAGGTAGGGAGCGTGTTATACCAGGAAGGGGCTCTGTAACAGAAAGATCTCTGTCCATGGGTGGTCCTGCTTCTTGGGATCAGTATAGTGGCCTTGCAGGAGGTTCGAGTTTGAACCAAGGGTTGGGCTTGGTGGATGGAGGCAGTCAGCCCAGGAGGGGATAGCCCGAGAAGAGTTTTTTTCATTATGAGGCAGGTTTGGTATCTAAGTCATTCATCCAGGTTAAGCAGCATTGCCATGTCATAGAGCTGGCAAGTATTAGTGAGCCTGGGGGCCCCTGTAATTAGCCTACAAGCCTTATTCAGGGTGAGGCAAATTTTATTGAGGGCAGTCGAGTCCGCAGCACCGTATACTGGCAGGTCATAGTCCACAAGGGACAGTATTGAGGATGTAACCGCTAGTCGGAGTGCATCAGGGGGGAGACAATTTTTGTAGTGGTAGAGGATACCTAGCCACACATTGGTAGCTGAGGCAAGAGCATCAATATGGGAGAGGTAGGTGAGGGCTGGGTCAAAGGAAACCCCAAGGTACTTGTATGAGCGGACTTGCTCAAGAGGTTGTTCGGAGCTAGGGAGGATATGGAGTGAGAAGTTGCTGGCTTTGTTTTGGGGATGGGCAAAGAGCAGAGTTTTCTTTTTTTTGAGATTGATGACAAGTCTATGCTCTTTAAACCAGGTTTCGGCATCATTAAAGGATAGTTGTAAGGTGTCCTGAAGGGAGATGGGTTTGCGGTGGGTGGCAAAGATGACGGCATCATCTGCATACAGCAGAATTGTTCCAGTGCATGCACTGGGCAGGGTGTTGAGGTAGAGTGAGAAGAGTAGTGGTCCCAGGATGGAACCCTGGGGAACACCTGAGCGGATGAGACAAGTTTTGGAAAAAGTCCCATTGATTTTAACACACTGGGAGTGGGCAGATAGGTAGCTGGTGCACCAGGAGACTGGCCCAGTAGAGAAGCCAGTGTGGCTGAGGGAATCCAGCAGGAGGGGGTGGGAGACAGTGTCGAAGGCCTTTGAGAGATAATTAACACTGCCCCGGCTAGGGAGCCAGAGTCCAGGGAAGGGTGTAGGAAATTTGAAAACTCAATTAGAGCAGTACTGGTACTGTGACCTGCACAGAAACCGTGCTGTTCTGGGCAGTGGATGTTGTGTTTGGTCAGGTAATCAGTAATTTGAGTGGCCAGCAGTTTTTATAGGGCTTTGAAGAGGGGTGGGAGGATGGAGATAGGCTGGTAGTTCCCAGCTGAGGACCTGTCACTGCCTTTGTGTATGGGCATAACTGTGGCAGTTTTCCATGCTGATGGGAATTGCCCCAGGCAGAGGGATTTGTTGAGAAGGCTGGTGAGTGGAGCAAGGACCTGATCCAGCACCCGACTGAGGATGCTGGGGTCCAGGGAGTCAGTGCCAGGACTATTGCTCTTTAGTGCTTTGATCAGGTGGGGTCTGACTTCCTGGGCAGTTACCCTACATAAGTGGAAACTAGGGCATTGGATGACTGGGGCAGGTAGGGAGGGGGGTAGGTCAAAGAAATTGCTAGGGAGGATGGCACTAAGGTCCATGAAGGATGTGTTTAGGAAGCTAGCTATGCAGGCAGGGTCAGTAGAGATAAAGCCATCTATGGTGATCTGGGATAAGGGAGGGGAGTGCACGCTCCCATTTATTGTTTAATGTTGTCCCAGAATGTTCATGCACACCCCCAGGAGCAGGTGAGCATGGCCTGGTAGTGATCGGCCTTTACTTTTCGGATGGCCCAGGTGCACTTTTTCCGCACAGCATTGTATGCCTGTCTGTCTGCCATCCAGCCTGTTTCTGTGGCCAGGTGCCATAGGTTATCCCTGTGCTTGAGCAGTTGTAGCAGGGCAGGGGTAACTCAGGGTACATTACGTTTTTTGGTTCGGACTTCCGTGAGGGGTTCCGAATATGTCACAGGCTTTGTTGAAGGTTTGGGAAAAAAAGGTAAGGGCAGCATCTATGTCAGGGGCGTAGTGTATGGGTGACCAGTTTATTTGGGCAAGAAATTGCTTGAGGCTATTCAACCCACCTGGTCTGAGGCACCGGTGTAGTGTGGGTTGGGCTGTGAGTTTGGGTGTGGAGGTCACCCAATGGACTAGGATAGGGGAGTGGTCACTAAGTGAGTCAGGAAGGACCTGGATATCCTGGACTTGTTCGGGGTGGTTGGTGATGACTACATCTAGAAGGGTGCTGGTTCCTCTCTTTGTGTTTACTCTAGTGGGTTGGGAAATGAGTTGAGTCATATCTATTGCCATGAAGGAGTCTCGGGTGGTGGAGGAGGAGGCACTGAGCCAGTTCATGTTCAGGTCCCCCACAAGGATTTGGTCAGCCTTGTGATGGAGGGTTGCAAGATAATCTGTTAAGGATACCAGTGCCAGGTTTTGGTTCTTTGGGGGAATGTAGGCAGTGGTGAGATATAGGGGGTCCCTGGAGGGGTCCAGAGTTAGTTTGAGGGTTAGGGCCTGCACCCCATTTATGAGAGCTGGGACAGGGAGTGCTTGTCCAGTGAGAAAGTTCCTGGCATAGATTGCACAGCCCCCCCCCCGTTTGCCTACACAATCCTCCCGGTACAGGATGTATCCTGGGAGGGAGATGAAGGAGTCAGGGGTGGACTTTGATAGCCAAGTTTCCACCAGTGTTATGACATCTGGTTTATGCAGTGTGACCCAGTATTGGAAGGAATCACATTTTTTCAGTAGGCTGCATATATTCATGGATGCTATGTGGAGCCCGGGGAACCCAGCTGGTGGACTACAGCTCCTACTGCGCATGTGTGGATTTCCAACATGGCGACATCCAGGACTATCAGGTAGGCACTGTAACAGGACTTACTGAAACTACAGAGTACAGAGACCCAGAATGTTGCTCATAACTGAGTAGCTGAGTAAATACAGTCGCTAACAAGTCCCAGGATATAGAGGTAATTTAAGTAGAGAAACAATACTAGCAAGTACAAAATATAGCCACTAAGCCGCTGATAGCCTAGCATCTTAAAGTACCCCCACGATTCAGCAGACAACAGGGTAGTAGTGCAATAATGCAGTCACACAAAAACAATCAGTGGCCCTGTGGGGACAAATAATGTTCTTAAAGTCCCTCGAGAACACCCCACACAAGAAAGCTGGCAGATTGAGGAGGTATCCTTGACCTCTTAGGCTTCTCGAGGTGAAATCCAGCTCCAGGAGGGAGCTTCTGGTCACCGAACAATGGGTTCCAGAGTACTGGGTGATCTGTGTTTTTGTCACTTTCCATTTATACAGTTTCTGTATAGCTGGTTTTTAAAACCCTGCAATTTGTTATCGGGAGGAAGGTTTAGGTGCCTGTCTGGTATTCCAGAGTCAGAAACAGTCTGCAAGATTAAGGTGGTTCCAGTAATGTTGTAGAGTGTTTGCCAGGTGCATTCCTATTTTTATAAAAGAAAAGGGAATAAAAAAAGGTCATCAGATCAGTCATCCCCAGACCTCCCTGGGCTTTGGGAAGGTATGTGCAACAGTTTTTAATTGGGTTGAGTCTAATGCCCCATACCATCTGAAAACAGGAATCACATAACCTTGTCTCCAGGCTAAGGGGTGGGGTGGGGGGAATCATAGCTACATGTAGTAGACAGGGAATAATGATTTTTTAATACTACGTAGCCTTTTAATTGTTGTTACATTCCAGCATTTCCAACGTTGAACCTTACCCTCTACACCCTTTAAAACTACTTCCCAATTATCCATAGGAAGGTTCTGAGTTCCAAAAGTAATTCCTAAAAGTTTCATAGGTTCTGAGGAAATTTAAATCTTATCAATTTCTACTGAATTTTTCCATGGGAGGCTAATGGCTAGGCCTCTGCACTTACCAAAATTCAATTTTGAGCTCACTACTGCAGAATATGCTGCTAGAATTCTTAGAAGACAGGGAATCTTGGAATATTCTGACATAAATATTTATATGTCATTTGCATACACCTGTCCTAGTACTATAATTTTAGCTTCTTCTCGAGGCCCTGTCAGCCCTTGCCAAGTAGTGGTATTATGACGTTTTCTAATTAAAGGATCTAGAGACACAATATATAAGAGGGAACTCAGGGGACACCCCTGACTAACTCCTGATTTAACAGTGATATTTTTCATAGGTTGTCCCTTTATAACAGGTTTAACAGATGCTGAAGAGTACAATAATAGGATCCACCTTATACACTTTTGGAATTCCATAATGTTGTAGACTGTGAAAAAGAAAGGGGTGATATACTCTGTCAAATGCTTTGCCTTGGTCTAATAAAATAATATATCTTTGTTTTTGTTATGATGGAAAATATTCTATTATATCTCTAATTATAATTAGTGCATGCTGAATTTTCCTATCTTGTAAGCCACAAAATTGGGCTGGATGTATCACTTTGTTAGCTATGCTCCTTAGTATGGTGCTCAAAATTTATGCCAATATTGTGAAATCCGAGTTCAAAATGGTGACTGGTCTCCAGTTAGAAATGTTTTAGCGCCTGATTTACATAAAAAAATCAGAAGGCCCAATGCAAATTGAGGAGGGAGTATCTGTCTCTGGAGGAACCATGTGAAAACTGCTTCAAGACATGAAACTATCTCTTTTATAAAAGCTTTATAAAATTCATAAGTTAGGCTATCAAGCCCTTGGGAGGTTCCCTGTTTCAAATTCTTTATTGTTGTCTCGATTTCTTCTGCCTTAATGGGGCAGTTACATTTTCAGAATCCTCCTCTAATGTCTGAACCTGGATGTCTTGTAAATACCATAAAATCATCTTCTCCTCTGGGGACTGGGCCATAGTGTGTGACTGCAGTAGTTTATACACCTCCTGATATAAACCCTCTTCTAAGGTTATGGTTTCTCCTTGCTCATTTACTGGGTACTGAAAAGCGAGTACATCCTTTGGAGTTTTCCAGGCCTCGAAAGGGTCTGCAACTGGTAATTTCTGGGTCCCATATTGAAGTTCTGTCTTCAACTGTCTAGCCCTATCATACTGGAGATTCCTAATCTCTAATTTTATTTTTTCAATTAGTAGTCATGATTCTGCCTTGATGTGGCATCTACCATATACAAATGCCATAACTGTCCATGGAGTTTCAGATATTTGGAGAAATTCTCCCTTCCTACCTTCTTACCATATTTCTGAAACTATGTTCCTATCTCTTGTTTGGTGTCAGCCCACCACTCCCCTAAGTCCTCATATAGATCACTCACGGAAGCTATGGCCCCAAAGTAGGAATGAGATACCCTTTTATACTATAGTATCCAACAAAATGGACTTATTTAGTCTCTACCTCTTATTTTTTTTGTTTTGGAATTGGTAGATCCTGGAACTGCATATGTAAAAAATAGGTGGTCTGAGAATTCACAAGGGAAAATTTTTAGCTGGGAGTCTGATAAAGTTTTAGAAATAAATATATGGTCAATAGTTGAGGTTATTTTACCTCTTCTATAGGTGTAGTTGGGACTATGGGATAATAATTTCAAACAATCACAGAGGTCTTCTAGGTCTATACATGTTTTTAGTGCATTGGAATTGTAGTAGTTCTTCTTCTCCTCGTTAGCTATACCACGGCCAGGTAAATTGCGATTAAAATCCCCTCCTAGGATTATACATGTGGTGGTGTATAAATGGGGTTGAAGCTGATTTATTTGTGTAGCTTTCTCTGCTTTAGACTGTGGGCCATATATATTTATTAATCTAAATGTCTCCTAATTCCATTTCCCTGCAATAATCAGTAATCGCCCCGGAATTAAATCAGTTAGTTTCTGTAGCCTGAATGAAAAGGAGTTAAATATTATACCCAATCTGTTGCTTTGTCTGGTCCAAAGGACCAGTATGAATGGCCCCTATCCACACTGCTTGAAAAGCTCTAGCTTGCTCTATAGAGTACATCCAAGTTTCTCATAAGAAAGAGATGTTTAAACTTGTTTCATGCATAGACTGAAATATGGCCTGTCTTTTTCCACTGTTTATTAAACTATGACAATTTATAGACCCTAGATCTGGCAGGTGATCATAATCTGCCAGACGTTGATTGGGAAAAGACAACCATCATATGCAGTATCGAAAGGGATTACTTAGATAAAGTCATCTAACTAGGTCTGGAACAGACAGTAAAAGAAAATACAAGGGGAAATAAACTGCTGGATATTGTTTTAACTAACATGGGATGAAGTATAGCTGATACAGAGGTAGGCCCTCCAATAGCAAATAGTGACCACCAGACAATTTCCTTTAAAAAAAAGGATCTTCCCTTGCAACAAAGTGGTAAAACAAAAATTCCTAATTTTAAAAATGCGAACTTTGATATAATAAGAGAGGTCATGCAAAACTAGGACTGGGTATCAGACTTTTCAAAGTTAACATTAAATGAGATGTGAGATATCTTGGTAGCCAAAATAAAATCGGTATCTGATAACCATATACAATACACATCTAAAAACTCAAAAATCAGAAACACCCCCAAATGGCTCACCCAAAAAATAAAAAAACAAATCAACAAGAAAAACAAAATGTACAAACGATTCAAAAGCGACAAGAACTATCTTCATAAATATAAAAAAACAATTATGGTTGGTAAATAAATTAATAAAAAACACTAAACCAAACTTTGAGAAAACACTGGCAATAAGCAGTAGAAACTATAAGAACTGTTTTTGCTTACATCAATAATAAAAAAGGAAATCGACAAACTATAGGTCCATTCACAGATGAGAAATTAACTATCAAGGAAATGGCCAACGTCCAAAATAAATACTTTAATTTGGTATTTAACCTTATGGATGAAACATTGTTAAGTAAGAATTGTACCCCATCAGAAGAAAATCTGATCAAAATTGAAGTAAAGGACATAATAGATAGATTAAGGAAAATAAATATCAATAAATCTCCTGGACCTGATGATCTACACCCTAGAATTATTTCAGAGTTAGCAAATGAGATAGCTCCACCAATAGCTTACATTTTTCCAAAATCATTAGACACATTAAGAACATGTAGTTCTTATCTACAAAAAGGACAAAAAAGGATTCCACTGAGAACTATGGATCTGTAAGCTTGACAACAGTGGTCAGAATAATATTAGGCGGTATTATAAAGGAACACGTTATTGACCATCTGACTGAAAATAAACTGTTGGATCCAGACCAACATGGGTTCACTAACACAAGGTCTTGTCAGACAAACCTTCTTCATTTTTATGAGAGAGTGAGCAAGGCTTTGGATTTGGGAAAATCTGTGGATGTGGTACAATTGGATTTTTTGAGGGCCTTCGATAAACTCCCACATCAGGAACTAATAGAAGCCCTACATTCCCTGCAGATAAATAAAAACATAGTCAACTGGATAGCAGCATGGATACAGGGAAGGAGACAGAGTGTGGTGATAAATGATAAGCTATCTGATTGGCTTCCTGTGACTAGTAGGGTCCCAAAAGGGTCGGTGTTGGGACCATGTCTGTTTAATTTGTACATTTCTCCTTTAAAATGTAATTCTGAAAGCATTTGGGTAACAAAATCCACAGACGATTGTAGAGTGGGAGCAATAATTAACTCAGTACAGGATTATAATAAACTTCAGGATACCCTCAGCTATATTCAAGATTGGACAAATTAAACATAAATGAAAACTAAATGAAGAAAAATGCATGATCTTACATATGGGTAAAAATAACCTGGAAATAACCTATTCTGTAAACAACAGATGTTTAGAGAAATCTGTGGAAGAAAATGATTTGAGGGTAATCATCACCAATAATGTTACGTTTAGTAGCCAATGCCATTAGGCAACAAAAAACAAACAAATTAAGTATTAAATTGCATTCTGAGACATAGTAAAAGTAGAAGCAGGGTGGTCTTGGTCCCGCTGTATGGGGCATTGGTTAGAACTAGGCTGGAGTATTGTTTCCAGGCATAGGCACCTTATTTAAGGGGTGATGTGGTCAGGATGGAGAGGGTGCAGAGAAGGGCAATGAGATTGGTGGAGGGGTTGAAGGATAGACCCTATGAGGAAAGACTTTGACAGCTGAATTTCAGGAGATGGAGAGGGGATATGATTTTGGAATATAAATATTTCCAAGATTAGAGTTTGTGAGCAGAACTGGGGCTTGAATTAAAAATCAAAACATACAATACTATAACACATAATAAACAAGTAAATCAATTTAAGTGGTATACTCAGAAAAGGAAATATTGGTTCACCCAAAGAGTGATTCCAAACTGGAATGCGCTCCCAACTGAGGTAGTGGAAAGTCCTACTTTAGAGACTTTTAAATTAAGATTAGACAAATATAGCAACAACAAGGTTAGGGAATTTTGGGCAAGAAAAAAATCAGCAAGCTATGATGGACGAAAGTCGAATAAATGCTCTGAAAACACTATGCTACTACTATGATACTAGATAAAGCTTAGTCATAGCTCAGAATGTCAGGGACCCTTTTTCCACTTTTTTTTCCTCCTTCCCATTGTAACCACAAGAGTCAGGGCTATTCCCTGGGTTCTGTGAAAGAATGTCAGACTCACCCATATTCATTACAGATTCCCCCCATGAGGAGTAAGGCTGCATTGGGTTTCTGTCTCTACCTCAGGGGGATTTTGGGGGTAGAATTTCTAGTCACCCTACATCTGGGAAAGGGTGCTGGTTTGGGGGGTAGGTTCTGTTCTTCCCTCCTTGGCCCTTTCTGGAGTGTCCTTATAACAGACCAGCAGGAAATCTTCCTGATCTTGATTGAGAGGAGTAATGGGTCCTATAGGGTATTTTGATTTAATCAAGGATCTTGCCTCATCCTCCTGGGGAGGATGTATGAGTGGGGGAGGAATCCTGGGCTTTAGGTTGTGGGGGTGTATGGAAAATTCAGTCCCCCTGGAGGAGGGTCAGACTCAGCATCCTGGGCTTTTTGAAAAATCAATTCTGGGCTGATAACTGTTGCTTTATTTTCAGCCACCCAAGGGCACTCTGAAAAGGAATGACCAGATTCTTCACACAGGTCACACTTTGTGAGGTTGGTGCGCTGGTGACTGATATATCCCTCCTCCCCACAGATGTCACAATGCAGTGTGTCACATACACTGGAGAAGTGGGTATGTGACCCACATTTATGACATGCATGGGGTTGCTCTGCATAAAAGCACACCCCTCTATCTCTCCCTAACATGAAGGAGTTGGGGATATGTTCAACCATATTCTCATTCTGCCATAACTTTACCCTGTACTTCCACCCTCTTGTCAAAAACAACTCTAAATCAAGCACAGCTTCAGGGGCACTTAAAAGTTCACACTTTTGTGACAGCCAATATGTGATGTCATTGACATGGACTACCTTCTTCCTGAACATCACTGTCACAAATTTTATTAGGGGATTGGTTAGGTGAATTACAAGGAAAGGTGCCCATAAGTGGGAGAACTTCACCTGGTTGTGTCGATGCCAACATAATTCTAAAGCATATGGTGACCTGAAGCTAATGTCATAATTGTCTTCCCCTGAGATGTTGATGAAGGCAAATACCTCTTCTGGTGAAAAGTGTAATGATTCTTTTAGCATTTTTTCCCTACATAATGCCTGTCAGGTGTGACCTGCAGAGCCCCTTAATACCGTATTCTTACAGCATTACATCTTGGAGCTGCTTCTTTCTTAGATCTAGCAAACAGCTCCCATAGCAATGGTCTCTGGGGAGGAGGGTTCTGCAGGAGGGAGCACTCTTTTGGGCCCAAGGTTAGATATACCAGACTTTACATTTGGGTAAACTTTTTCATCAGAAACAACATTTTTAGAGTCTGGTTGCAGTCCCTCCACAAGCATCAGGCTGTGAATGTTAGTAGTTGGTACAGGGTCCTGTATTGGTGGGCACCATTCAGGAGAGTTCTGAGTCAAGGGATCTTTAGATGGCCATTCTGTTTCAGGGAGCCTCTTTGCATCTGTCATTGTCCTCCAGCCTGCTTCAACCAAAGCATTTTCTGGGGATCATTTAGAAAAGGGATCTGAGCATAAGAGCTGTAGAGATAAATCAGTTGCTATGGCTGCTGAGATAGTCTAAGGCTGTCGCTGGGCCCCTGAGGTGGAGGTAGAGTCATCAGCCAAATCCTCGCTAAGTACATTGAAATTTGAGGAAATGTTCCTGTTAGTTAGTATTAGAGCAGCTCTATTATTGCTTTTATCTCCTCTTGCATTTAACTTTTGGTGTTTGACTGAGAATGTGAAGCTTGTAGCTCCTGGTTGGTTTTGCAGGTCTATTTGATACACTATGTTGTTTTCTCCCTGTGCCAGGGGAGTATCTGTTTTAGTAAACTGCTCTCCAGTTTGACCATGAGCAGAGATTCCCTAGGGGTTGATTTTGGTAGGCTTCTTGTTTTTTGTTGTTAACTCTGCCCCATCTGAGAAGCACCTTCAGAATATGCACTGGAATTCACTTGCAGCTGTGGTGGCCTTGGTGGCTTGTCTGCTTCCTTTTTACTCCAGATCCCTTTTGTTGTATTTCACTGCTGGTTGTATTTAAAACATGTAAAACATTATTCTTCTCCTCTAGCGGCTCTGGGCACATGCTATTCCTAGCGTTTTTACTGCCAGCCACATTTCTCTCTGATACAGCTTAAGAAAAAGCTTTTACCTGCTGTCCAGCATTTGGATCATGTTTCAGGACAGCATCTTCCTTTGATGAATGTGCGTCAGAGCTTTGGTTGTCAAAACTGCCATGCACGATGTCAAGAGAGGAGGTTCCATTCAGTTTTGCAAGTTGAGCTTTTAGTAAAGCAGTATGTTATGCATGCATTTCTTCTTCCTCTACAGTCTATTTAAGCATTTAATTTTTGAAGTGTTAACTCATGCACCACTTCACTTTTTACATCATTACTGGTAGTACCTTGCTCCAGTAAAGTTTGGTCCTGGTTCAAACTCAGATCCTCCATAGACAAAAGAATGTTGTTTCCAACTTCTTCATCATTTAGCTCTGAGAAGTCCATATTACAGATTTCAGCCTCTTGAGGAAAAGGGACAGAGGAGGGAGGACTGCTCCTCTGCTTCTGTCACCTCCATTCCTTCCACCTCCACACTTTGAGGGGCCATCTTGGAAATGGCCAGCAATTCCCCTACTGGTGAGTGGGGTAATTTTATTGTACAAAAACATCACATCATACAAGTAAAACATAAAATGGAAATAAAATAGTTTTTGTCGAACAAAAGACTACACAAAGAAATATTAGTACTAAAATAAAAGTAAACTCTGCATAATTCTGCTTCTCCACATAAAAGCAAAAGAAAGCATATTCCCTAAATCAATTACAAATATAGAAAATCAACAAAAAAAAAAAACTGCGCATTCACAGTAAATCCTAATTAATGTAAACAAAAAAGAACTTTGGTAATGAATTGCATAACCTAGAAACACATATTTGTATAATAGCATGCCTTGGTTTTCAC
Source organism: Neoceratodus forsteri (assembly GCA_016271365.2). NCBI lineage: Eukaryota > Metazoa > Chordata > Ceratodontiformes > Ceratodontidae > Neoceratodus > Neoceratodus forsteri. The sequence continues at coordinate 69,659,570 of CM028133.1, forward strand.
TTAGAACATCTTATAAGTAAGTACTGTACATGTTAAAGTCCAATACCCAGGCCTGATCCCTAAATAAATATACTTTAGTTTATCCATGCAATCCTACACCATAGAACATCAGCCCTATGCTTAGGTAGTATCCTATAATCCTGTGTTGTTATCTGTTTGGGTAGTTTCAATCATGCCTGCAAATGTACCTAGAAAGATGTTTAGTTGTTGGGTCAGATATTGGCACCTTGCTAGACACAAATAAAATTTGACATAAGCAAATAATACATTGAGAGTGCTTGGATGAAATATTTTTAAATAACCAGTATAGTCCCCTAATATTAAACTCTCATATGAAAGTTGATTCAGATACGGCCAATGCCATCTAGTAGCTAAGCTTGCCAGCAGAGCTTGTGTAACCAGTCTTTTCCCCCCAAAAAATGGGTTTGGGATTCCTCGATTTGGAAATGCTCAGATCTGGGACAATATCTTTCATCTATAAATTTATGCTTCAGATTTCCTCTGACCCCCAGCCTGCCAAAACAACATATCCACACTATATCCCATGTTTTCACAGGTACTCTCTTATCATTCAATAATGCCAGTGTCCTGCCCTGTTTGGAAGGTATATGTTTAGGAAATTCAGCCTGACTTGGGCCCTGCATGGATATAATATGTATATATAACTGCTTTCTAGTATATGTAATGATGGATAGTTTAGATACTTTCTATTGTTTCATTTTCCTAAAAGCAGAGTCAGCATATTCAGAGATCCCACAAGTTGTCAATATTTTTGGAGCATGTGTGTCCCATTTGAAAAACTAATCCTGTAATAAATGCTGTGTTCATAGTTGCTAGGGAGAGATATTACTACCCTATCCCAGTTTTAATGTCGATACACAAAAAAGTGTGGAAAAGATTAAAGGATTTACCATCCCCAACCCCTCGGATATTACAGGTAAATACATAGACTCCCTTTTAAATGGGATTTAACCTGCTCCCCCAGAGCATCTAAAAAAGAAACAGCTAAATAATCTGGTTTCAAAGCATACCAGTGGGGGGAAAATAAAACTAAGGTATGTAAAGGAAATACAACTTCAGGTAGCAAACTATTTAAACTAGCTACTAAGGGGGTTGGGGTAGATACCAAGTTTCTCGGGCATCAGGAAGTATCCCCCAATATCTAAAAAAGGATAATGAAACTCTGGATTGTAAATACCTGTCCCTCAATGCCAGGAGCCTTACAAATAAATTTGATGAACTAGTATGTATGCTTAAAATGGAAAAAAAATCCAGATATGTGCCATAACTGAGACCTGGTGGTCACCCAAGGACAATTGGAACCATCATATACCTGGTTATGATCTATATCACATGGATAGAAGTGGAAGAAAGGGTGGTGGTGTGGCAATTTACATAGCTGATACAGTTAAATCAGAAACTATTGAAGTTCCCCAAGTACCAGGACTAGAACATCTATGGTTTAAGGTATTGCCACTAAATGGCACAAAAATCAAAATTGGGGTCATGTATAGACCACCCTCAATTTCCCCACAGAACGAGTAAGCTGTTCTTAGCTTCTTGGATTCCCTAGATTCTAATGATAATATCATTCTTCTAGGCGACTTTAATCTGCCCAGTATCAATTGGTCTAAACAAGTAGCGGTGATGCAAAATGAGTTAAGATACCTGGACTTCTTCCTATTAGCTGGTCTGGATCAGTATATAGAGAGTAGTACAAGGGGGGAATAACATATTTGATTTGGTGTTAAATAACTTGGGAGACTCAATTGTACATTGCAGAGCTATCTCACCACTTGGCTCAAATGATCATTGCATGATTAGTTTTGAACTTAAGGGAACAAATACTAAGACATCTGGTACAACAGAGATTCGGAATTATAAAAAGGCTGATTTTTGTAAGATAAGGAGGGAACCTATGGATTGGAAATGGCAAAATGAGTTTGAAAATAAAACATTACATGAAAACTGGGCCATCTTGGAGAATAAAATTATACGCTTGGTTATCAAGCATGTTCCACTTAGAAAAAAAATATAATAATATAGGCAAAATTCCCTCATGGCTATCCCCTAGAATTAAAAAATTGATCAAAATGAAAAAAGAGCTTATAATAAGGCCAGGAAAAGTGGGTGTGCAAATAACTGGCTGGTTTATAAAAAATTATTAAAAGAAACTAAAAAAGCAATAAATCAAGCAACCCGGAAATATGAGTTAAATTTAGTCACAACAGTCAAAGATAATCATAAATCTTTTTTTACTTACATTAATAATAAAAAGGGGTGCAAAATAACCATGGGGCCTATAAAGGATCAGGCTGGGGAAATTGTTGATGACAACCAGGCTATGGCAGGACATTTTAATAATTATTTTGCATCAGTATTTAATAACAAAACTAAAGGTACTAGGGACCACCTGAAAAATGATGGCCATAGAATTATTTTGAATAGAGGGGATATTGAGGACAGATTGATCCGTTTGGACCCCAATAAATCTCAGGGACCAGATGGTATCCATCCTAGAGTCCTTAAGGAACTGGCAGCAGTACTGGCAGAACCCATAACAGCACTGTTTCAAACATCACTGGACAGTGGTGAGGTGGTGGAGGTTTGGCGTATGGCAAACATTATACCAATCCATAAAAAAGGATCAAAACAAGAACTGAGCAATTACAGGCCTGTGAGCATGACCACTGTATTAGGAAAGCTGTTAGAGACCATTATTAAGGACCAAATAGTGGAGCTCATGAACCTGGCTGGGGACTGTGACAACACTCAGCATGGTTTTAGAAAAGGCTTATCATGCCAAACAAATCTTCTGGAATTTTATGAACATGTGAGCAGGGCATTAGATGAGGATACCTTGGTGGATGTAGTTTTCTTGGATTTTTCAAAAGCATTCGATAAGGTCCCCCATGGGGAATTAGTGGATGCCTTAATAGATCACAATATACATAGGTACATCACAACTTGGGTAAAAGCATGGTTGAGTGAAAGAAAGCAAAAGGTCTGTTTGAAGGGTGTATATTTGGATTGGTTGAGTGTGGATAGTGGAGTTTCCCAGGGATCAGTGCTTGGGCCTTGCTTGTTTAACATGTACATACATTCACTGTCTGGTAGAAGGGAAGTTTTGGAGAACAAATTTGCAGATGACACCAGGATTGGTGCTGGCATCAAAAATAGTGAGGATGCACAAAGGCTACAAGATGCTTTATTTAAGATGGAAACTTGGGCAAAGGATTATAAATTATCCTTTAACACAAACAAATGTGCAGTAAGGCACTATGGAAAAAATAACAAAAAAATAGATTATGTTCTAAATGGACATAAATTGGATAAGGTCACAGAGGAAAGAGATCTGGGCATCAAAGTGACTAATGATCTCAAGTTCCATCAACACTGTAGCCAAATGATCAGGACTGCAAGTGGTATACTCAATAACATCAAGAAACATATTAGGAGTAGGAGGAGAGAGGTGATTGTACCTCTTTTCAGTTCACTGGTGAGGCCCAGTTGGAGTACTGTGCCCAATTTTGGTCACATGGATTCAAAACAGATATAAAGAGACTGGAGAGGGTTCAGAGAAGGGCAACTAGGTTAGTGGCTAACGTTAGGGATAAAGAATATGAGGACAGATTGGAGAATCTGGGGATGTTCACACTGGAGTATAGGCATCTGAGAGGAGATCTGTGTATGGTGTATAGATCAATCAAGGACACTAATTTAAGGAGGAAACTGGGACTTACACTTAGGGAGCAGCTTTATAATACCAGGACGCACACATGGCAGTTGAAGGGTCAACATTTTAAGACAATAAAAAAGAAACAGTGGTTTAGTGTTAGGCTAATACCAGTCTGGAACAACTTGCCTGAAGAAGTAGTTGCGAGTATGAACATGCTTGGGTTTAAGAGGGAACTGGACAAATATTGTCTAGCAAATAAAATCACAAGTTACTATAACTAGGGTAAATGCGAGCACAATGGACTACTGTCTTCTCTGCTCAGTTTTAAACCTATGAAATATGGGTAATAGGAATTTTATAATGGTTAAAATTAGCTTTTTCTTTTATTTCCATTGTTCCCAAATTTGTACTTTAGCTTCACACTTCAATTTATGTTCCCAGTTTAAAATTTGTAAGTTCCCTTCACCAAAGTGTATCACTAGGATTTGAATAGCAGATGCGACTATTGGGATACCCATAACATCAGATATTCTACTGTGTTCAGTAGCAGGTTTATATGAATAACTTTACTTTTATCTTTGTTAATTGTTGCACCAGAGACCTGTGAATATAAGCCCAGTTCCTTTTGTAACTCTTTTCCAGCTTCAGGGAAATTAAGAAAAAAACAGAGGTCATCTGCATAAGAAGAAACTTTTTGTGCCTCCAAGTTAGGAGAGAGTATAATACCTTTTATTGAATGATTACTATATTGTGTATTAAAGAACCCAGAGCAAAGGTGTAGAGCAACGGACTCACTGGACATCCCTGCCTGATTCCTATTTTCATTTCTACCTGTTCTCCTAAAATACAATTAATATAGGGCATGAGGGTTGCTGCCCTATACAAAGTGGTAAGCCAGCTCAACATATTATTCAGTGCCCCCATAGGCTTCCAATACCTTAAACAAATAGTTGTGGGACACTTTGTCAAATGCCTTAGCTTGGTCCACAGACATAAAATATCCTTGTAATATTTACTCCTTAGTGGTTATAAACCACTACCATCACGTGCCCAATAGCTCCATAAACAACATATGTGGTTTATGGAGCTCCATAACCCATGGGCAGAACAGTACAGCAGCATCACCAGAAACACCTGCTGAACAAGTTGTCTTCACACTGGACGTTCACAAGCACTACACAGTTGGTCTCTCAGCGTTAGACAAGCTTGTCGGCAATAACAGTTACCCTCACAAAGTGACAAAAAAGACAATTTAAACCAAAAAAGCACCCAAAACCAGTACATATAAAAAATAAAACATGGAGAAGTGTGGTTCTCTGGGGATTTTATGCATCCTCTTGGTGTGTGATGCCCATATAAACCCCTCGGGCTTTGCCTTCAGGGTTTATGAGGCATCACACACCTCTGTGGTGCATAAAATCCTCATAAACCACACTTCTCCATGCATTATTCTATATTTCTATGTTACTTCCCTATTCAAAGACATCCCTCAGGAAAGTTAAGTTGGATGTAATATTTCTTTCTGGGACTGAGCAAGTTTGTGCAGGGTGTATCAATATGGAATAGACTTGCTGTAATCTGGAGCATAATATTTTTGACAAAATCTTGTAATCTGTATTGAGAAGACTGCTAGGTCTCCAATTGTGGATCTGGTTCCTCTGTCCTGATTTATATAAAAATATCAAAATGGCATCCCCAAATATATTTTGATGCTCTGATACATAATGTACCATTTCATTAAATATCTGCTGCAGTGATTCCAGTAGTTCGGAAGAAAAGAATTTATAGCATGCATTGGGTAACCTATCCAGCCCAGGTGATTCATCTTCTTTTAAAGACTTAATGGCTATATCCATCTTTATTTGGTGGATGGGGGCATCAAGCGCCTCTAATTGTTCAGTAGATAATTTAAGAGAAGGGTATTTAAAAAAATCTTGAATTGGGATGGGTGTATATGTATTAGTTCCAAAGGTTTTTTTAAATGGTTCTGAACTACTCTAAGTATGTCCATATCTGAGACTTTTAATAACCTGTCCTCATCCTGCATCTCCGTCATAATGGTAACATCAAGTCTTTACTTACATGCAGCAAATGGTTAAGCACTCGATTGAGTTCCTGTGCCGTACTTCATTTCTGCCTCTAGAGATGATGCCATGCTATATTGAAATTCAAACATTTTTTTCCTTCAAATCTGTTATTTTAATCTGGAACTGGTATCCAGAAGTATTTGATAAAGACATATAAAGGCTTTTGACAGAGTGCCTCATGGTGAGCTTGTCAATGCCCTAATAGAGTCTGGTATTGATGGTAAAACAACTAGATGGATTGAAGCTTGGCTCTCTAATAGGAAACAAAGAGTCAGCATAAAAGGGACATACTCAGACTGGTCAGATGTGACTAGCAGGGTGCCTCAGGATTACGTATTGGGACCATGTTTGTTTAATGTCTTCTATGCAAACCACTTCTGTAGCATGGATATCTAAGTTTGCTGATGATAAAAGGGCATACTGTGGATAATCATGAGGAATCTGATATCCTTCAATCAGCCCTCGGGGATCTGGAAACGTGGGTACATGATAAAAAGCTGACATTTAATGTAGAAAAATGAAGTGTTATGCATTTTAGTAGGAAAAATAGGCAGAGAAATTACTTTCTACCAGGGCAGATACTAAAAAAGGTGAAGGATGAAAGAGACCTGGGCATCAGAATAAGTAATGACCTTACTTTTAAGTCTCAATGTAATCAGGTTATCAAGAAATCTAGCAGTATTCTACACTGTATAAATAAGTATATTAAATGTAAAAATAAAGAGGTATTGTTGCCACTTTATACATCCTTGGTGAGATCACACATTGATTACTGTGCCCTGTTATGGTCACCAGGTGGTAAAATGGAAATAAATGCACTGGAGAAAATCCAGAGAAAGGTGACCCACAGGATACATGAGGTAACAGGTTTTGACTACAAAACAAGGCTAAATACATTGGGGCTATTTTCCCTGGAATCCAGATGACTAAGGGGCGATACGTGTTTGATTTATCAAGCTACTACTGACCCACAGCTGTGGGAATTATTGAGGTTGGAATATAGAAGTCTACACTACAACACCAGAGTACATCCCCTGCAACTGGAAATGGAGAGGTTCAGATCCAAGAAAAGAAAACAGTGGTTCTCTGTAAGAATCATAAAAATTTGGAATAATCTCCCTTTGGAGGTTGTTGCAAGTAATAATATGAACAGCTTTAAATCCAGATTGGATGCCCATCTTATTAAAAATAATATTTTGGGTTACTATTAAATAAAATATGAGCTATAATGGACTTTGGTCTAACTAATGATGCTATATTACCTATTAACCTATGAACCTATACAGCCTATTCCTATGTTCTAAGTATGTTAAATAATCACAGTCGGGTTTACACTTGCCAATGTGATTAACTAAGTTCCTGATGTACATTTTGGTGTCCAACCACCACTCCCAAAGATTATTATACATACATTTCACAGACATCTAAGAAAGAATAGATGTTTAAGTTCAGCAACAATGTTAACCTGTTCAAGTACAGAAACAGTCATTCTCCATCGTTTAGGAGCTGTAAAAAGATGAAGGGTGGGTACGTCTTGCATTAAAAATGCAGTAGAATATCATGATCTGAAAACTCACATGGCATTCGAAATCTTTCCTGAGGAATTAATAACCTAGAACTAAAAATACAATCAATCCGAGTAGCATATTGACTCCTATGACATGTATAGCCTGGGGTTTTATGCAATTTCCTATATACATCTGTTAAGTTAGCCATCCTAACAATGTTCTGCAAAGAATGAGAGTCACAGTAGACTTTTTTTGTTCTGTATCTCGACCTTTGACATCAAGCCCACAATTCATGTCACCTGCCCAAATAACATGTCTAGCCATATATAGGAAGGGTCTAATGGCTTCAGATAATTCAATTCAGGCCACTTAATTTGTGGGGCAAATGTGTTTATCAAGCACAGAAAGTAATGTTGATAAGCACAATCCAGTAATAATGATGTTCCCGGGCTGATGTCCACTAATCTATGTAGTGTGAATTGTGAACTTCTGAACAGCATACCCATCCCATCCACTGAATTAGTACCAGAAGACTAAAAGAATGGGCCACTTGTCCATCCTTTACAGGCCTGTTCCATAAAAAATATGGAACTGAGCCTTATTTCTTGGAAAAAGATGATGTCATAGACTGAGTGTTAGAAATAGGAAAGTGTAGTCAACCTTTTCTTGTAGTTTTTCAAATTACATACGTTGACAGATGCAAGCCTTAAAGCTGCCATAAAATAGAAAAGAAAAAAGAACTGGATCACCCAGGATCACCACCCTTGTCAAGGGTTTTTCTTTTTTTTTGGTGAGTAGAGGAAGGGCCAGCTGATCCTCCATCTTGGAGATGGCTCCTGATCTTGAAGAAACATCTAATTCAAGATCAGAGTCCCCTTCTTTGTTACTTTGCAATATCTAGTATGGGTTGTGAAGGGGGATGCTTACAAATTTAGGAGCTTTTTTTAATGAAGCCCTGGTGATTCTTCTAGTTTTGGGAAGCTGAAATTCTGGAGGTGGAGGCATGTCTGCTGAGCTTGAAGACTCACTGCCTGTTGTGAGGGTTCCCTGGGAGCATCTACAGCACCTTCGTCCTGTGGCACCTCCTGTGTAATGATAGGCATAAGATTTGCTAGGTTCAAGTTCCCCTGTTCAGGTTGTGTGGTAGTAGGTGTAGTTTTTGGAGGGAGGGGGATTTCCATCCTGTTTCCTGTTCTTCAGCCTGGGGTGACCTGGCACCATCCTGGGCAGTATGCACTAAATTGTGTTGGTTTAAGTCATCTGCTCTGTTCTGCCCTGCCCAAGGACACAGGTGGTATGCGTGGCCTAGCTCATCACAGAGATTGCACTTATAGATATTAGTGCATGCCATGCTGACATGGCCAAAATCTCCACACAGGGCACAATGCAGCCTATCACAGGAGTATATGGGAGCCACACTTATAGCAGGCCATAGGTTGTCCTGCATAAAAACATATGTCCTGTCTCATCCTAAAAAGAAACTATTAAGAATATGTTGAATAGTATCATTCATCTGGAAAAACTTTCGAATTCCCACCCCCAACCCATATCCCTTCAGTGTCTGTGACTGGTTCTGAGTAAGCCCAGGACCAAACATCATTTTTGAAGCCAAAAAATATTTTTTTTAAATTTATTTAGTTTCTGTTGACTGGGTAAGTGCACTAGACAAATTCTGCCTATTTTCAGGCATGACCCGGGGGAAGGGGATACAGATGAATGCCAACTGACTCTAAAGCAGATTAAGCTGTTGGTGGTATTTTAGTGTCCTTTATGTTCACCCCCTCGTTATGGAACATGACAGTGACAGTTTTAATGAGTGGTTTGGGTAATGGGATGGCCATAAAGTTGGTCAACAGTGTAGATGATCTGAGCATATTGTGTTTAGTCCAAAACCTGTCCAAATCAGAGTGTTGCTGGAAATTAATATTGTAAATGTCTTCGCCCAAAATATGTATAAGAGCATATATTTTTGCAGGCTGGAAAAGCATGGACTCCTTCAGGAGTTTACGGGCTATGAACACCCTGTCAGGATGGTCAGGCAGCCCCCCTCCCATAACATAAATGGACTGCATTTTGCCTAGGAGCCTGTGTCAGTTTATTTCTGAAGAGATCTGAAAATGTTGGGGCCCTTCTAGAAGAAGAGTCACCCTGGTCTCGGGGAGGGTAAGGACTCCTCATCTAAGATTTCGTTTGATGAGGGGATTGGCCTATGTGAATCAATACCTGAAGGCCCTGCTGCCATGTCGTCCTGTTGCATATTGTCTATGGGATCCTGCTGAGAAGTATTAGGAAGGAACCATCCCACCCTGTTCCTTTTCCATGACCTTCCATCAGTATCATGCCTCTCAGACACTGGAGGCAGATCTCCCAGATAGAAATGCCTGTCGGTAGAAGGAAGGGCCTCCATACCTTAAGCACCATTCTCCTGCACTGTGTCCCATCCTGAAGTACATTTAGCAGCTGCACCATGTATACAGGACTGTGGGGTCTGTTTTTATCAGGCCTGTCGACTGAGTGTCATCAAAAGACTCCCATTGGGAGTCAGGCAGCCAGTGTCCCTCCGCTGACTGTTTCTAGCCAGCATTAGCGAGAGCCCTCTTGGGCGAACAGCTGAAAAAAATCAATAGGTTGATCTTATTTCTGCAATCAAGATGCATCCTGGTCAGAGGGACAATTCCAAGAATGTGAAGCAGCAGCTTGGCTTGCCGTTTGAAAACCTACCACAACTATAGCCTCAAACAATTCATTAGCTCCTGTGTTGTGCCTGTTGTCAGCATTTACCAAAGCAGCAGTCCCGTTCATTAAGCCTTTCATTGCAGCACCATCTGCTGCAACCTGCATTGAGGTAGAACCCTTGGATCTCCATTGAAAATATATGCTGCTCTCTGAACATACGTAGCAGTAATCTCAGGTACAGGATGACTCACCTGTGGTGCATCCCTTGAGTGATCCAATCTTCAGCTTTTTCCTTGTCGGTCTGCAGGGTAACATGTCCTCCTCTGAGTGAATGTCAGCCATCTTGGAAAAGAGACCAACACCGCCCCCTACCAAGAGTAGGGGGATTTCTCTGGTTTCCTGGCCAAATTTCCCCCATTGACTAAAATACCACCAACAGCTTAATCTGATTCTGTAAATCAGTCTACATCTATACACATATTCCCCTTCCCTTGCCTCTGGGTCACACCTGGAAACAAGTCATGGCTTAGTGTGCCTCTTCCAGTCATAGACTTTCAAATAAATAAATAGAGGATTGTTTGTTTGTTGGTCCTTGTACAAAGAAATTAACAAAGTGGGGGATTTGATATCTTTTGTTGGACCAAAAAGAGATTTACCAAACACAAGCTTTCAGGTTACACAGAGCCCTTTATCAGGTAAATGGCAGAAGTTACAAAGTAACAGCATTCAATACATTGGGTAGAAATGAAAAACATTTTTTGCATGCATTTATTTATCTATTTATTACTCTTTTTTTCAATTTAATATGCTTTATTTGAGTTTTATAAAAAGACAATAACATGAAAAACAACAAAACATCAAATAAGAGAAGGTAAGCTGGTGGAAATATTCAAAAACAAAAATACAGTATTACAAACCATAAACTCCAAAACACCCCTCTCACCCCCCACAAAACAATCACCCTCCCCTCTCCCCACCAGAAGCACAATAGATAAATATAATAAGATACAAATAGGGGGGGGGCAAAATGACACACATGCCCAAGCACTGAGGCAGAGAGACAACTTTTAACAACTTTTACCAAAAACTATAGTTAATAGGGCAGAACAGCCTCGAGGGGCCCCCAGAGATCTCAGTACCTCTCATATCTGCCCTGTCAGGAAGCAATATATTTCACGGTGGCCAAAGCTAGTAAAATCTCCTGATGCCATTCTCGAAGCAAAGGGATAGTGTCATCCATCCAGTGACGGAGGATCATTAACTTAACAAGATTGAGGCCATATAGGCCTTGCAAGGACCACATTATTTATCTACTTGTTTATTTTAGAATCTGATAACACCTTTGAGCTCTTTTACAAAGGTTTCACATCAATAACAAAACAGGTATACATAAACATTGAAACACAATAACCACTTAGTGACATACAGATTTCACCAACTCAAGGGGAGCTTGGTCAAGTACAGACATTGGAGTTTAAACAGAGTGTATCAGCATATGGACTAGACAGAGGGCTATCAAGCTGCAGCTTTATACAGAGAATTAAGTGGTCATTAAAAACAATGGCAAGCAGATTTCAATGCAAGTTCCTTTTCTTAGGGAATTCTTAAATTATGCAATTTTGGGGAAGTCCACTATGGTTTCTGGAGGTTCATTAAATGACCGTGTGGCTTGGATGGAAAATGATTGACTACTATGATTTGTTTTACAATAGGGGATTTGCAGAGTAAGTCTGGATATACTCCTTTTGGTGTACTTATTGTGGACCGGGTAGAAGAGGTCACCAACTGCAGAGGTGGGTGAGTCCCAAGAGGGCTGTATTAACCAGCAGACAGGATTGGTATTTCAGCCTATTCTGCAAGGGGAGCCAGTTGGTAAGAGCATACAAGGAGCAAGTATGTGCAAGTCTATCAGTCCCACTTGCAAACAGGCAGCCTTTGTTGAGGACTATTTTTACTCTATCAAGTACAGAGTCACTGGCAGTTCCATAGATCGGTAGATCATAGTCAATAAGAAGGAGGACAGTACTTGAGACTGCCAAGCATATAGCTTCAGCAGTAAGATTTAAACATTGACGAAAAAGCACCTCAAGTTTTCTATTGGCCAGACTTGTCATGTTGTCAACATGGGGGGGGGGGCGCAGAGGTGTAAGAGAGAGACAGTGTCATCAAAGGTGACACTTAGATAGTTAAATGATTCGACCTGTTCAAGAGCAGAACCAAGTGAATTTTTAATAACCTAATTTCAGGTCCTGAGAAAGATCCCTCCCCCTCCAAGCTGTGGGCTACCACTGAATATCACTGCATCATCTGTATAAAGTAACACTTTGTGTGGGGGCAGGCTTCAGGGGGTCTGTTAGTGAAAAGGCCAAAGAGGAGCAGACCAAGGATGGACCACTAAGGGACCCCTACCATGACACACTGAGTGCTGGAGAGCACTTCATCAATCCTTACTCTCAGTGACTGTCCTGTGAGATAACAATGAAAACAAACAACAGCTTCAGTAGAGAGGCCCAGTGTGGAGAGCTTGTCCAACAGTGGGGGGGGGGGGTTGATGAGGGCTGAAGGCTTTCGTGAAGACAATGTATGTGGCACCAATCAGGTGCCCTTTGTCCAGGGCATTATGCAGATGGTTGGTGTACTCAATGAGGGCTGTTCCAGTACTGTGTAGTTTCCTGAGGCCATGTTGCTGTTTACACATCAGATTTTATTGGTTTAGGTGTGAGAATAGTTGGTCCGATGAATTTTTTCCAAGGCCTTAGACAAGAGGGAGAGGATAGAAACTGGCCTGTAGTTGGTTACTTTAGAGCGTCTCCACTTTTTAGCACAGGTGTAACTATAGCGGCTTTCCAGATATCAGGGAATTGGGATAACTGCAAGGACAAGTTGAAAATCTCTGTCGTGGGAATTGCGAGCTCTTCAAGTCCGAGGGCTAGTAGCTTCATGTCTATCATATCGCCACCCATCCTTTGTATTACCTAGGGCCCTTTTCACACAGAGGAGGGTTTCCTTACTAGTAATGCACTTAAGGTAGAATTGGGGGAAGTTGCTATGAGGGCCAGTTAGGGAACTTTTACCAGTAAGATCACCAGTATTGTCATCATATGCCTTGTCGGGGGGGGGGGATCCAAGATCAGGTCAGTGAAGGCCTCATTGAAGGTGTTTGCTATATTGCAAGGCACAGAGGTGATCATCCCATGAGTGTTAAGCATAGTTGGCACTGATTTGTCATTGCTTCCCAGAAGGTTCTTAAGGCTAGCCCAAAATGTCTTCCCTTTGCTCCAGTTTTTATTCTGCTGATCCTCACAGAAGTCAGCTTTAGCTTTCCTAACCTCCTTGGTGCACTTGTTGTGGGTGTCCTTGTATTTGTGAAGATCTCCTTGTGACCCAGTGCTTCTTGCTCATGATCAGAGATTGTCTTTCCATCCCTCATAGAAGGGCAAGTAAGGTAGGTGTGATCCACCCTGATGAGATACTTTTGATAATACCTTTTTTGGGGGGGGCACATTTATTGCACACATCCATGAAGTGGGTTATGAAGTAGTCAAGCATTGTACTACTGTCCAGGACAGCATCGAGGAAGTTCCAATCAATCTGTATGTAACAGTTCTGTTGGTAAAGAAGTCCATGCTGGTAGTTCTGATGTTGCTGGTGCATGTACACACACCTTATGTTGAGTAGGAACTCAGAGGAGTAAGTGCGTAGGAATGCTGAAAGGCTGACCTCTAATCTAGAAAAGGTATGCTATGGTTGCCTTAGATAGAGGTTTTTATCAGCATTCTCCTGGAAATAGGCTCCATAGCTCAGTGGTTAGAGCACTGGTCTTGTAAACCAGGGGTTGCAAGTTCGATCCTCGCTGGGGCCTTGAAATTTTGTAGGTAGTATAGCGCAGTGGTCTAAGGCTCTGAGCTGCAAATTTGGTCTAGACCTGGGTTTGAATCCCACAGCTTCCACTTGCATACTGTGTGACCCTGAGCAAGTCACTTAACCTCCTTGTGCTCCCAGGTCGCTCCTGTAAAAAAGCTTTCAGCTTAGTGTGCTATACCTGGTTAAACAACTAAATAAAAATAAATAAATTCTGATGACCTATCTGTCAAAAAAGGCACTCTATTTATCCATTTCACTATGTATCTCACTGTGCTGTTGTAGTAGTGTATTAGAATACTTTTTGCTCTTGACTTGGCAACTATTAGACAGCATTTTATATTCGCTGCAAACTCTGGTGAAGTCTGGAGAGACACAGAAGTTTATTGAAACTAACTGCACACAATACCCTTACCTGAATCACTGTTTCAAAAAAGAAAAAAACATAACTAACTTGTTCCATTTTGATTGGAACTTCTTGGATACTGTCCTGGACAGTAGTGCAATGCTTGACTACTTCATGGAAAGGGAAAGAGGGGAGTACGAGCTAATGGCTAGAAGGGCCACTAGGGTGGTGAGGACGGCTAAGGCAAGGAAGGAGCAGAACCTGGCCAGGGAAGTTAGGAGAGGGAACAAGGGGTTCTTTAGATACATTGGGGAAAAACGAAGGGTGAAGGGGCAGATTAGCAGGATTAAAACGGGGGAGATGGGTGCAAGACCTGGGGGAGCAGGCAGAGATACTAAATGAGTACTTCACCTCAGTTTTCACCAAGGAAAATGGGGGTGCTGCATCATACATGGGAGGAGACAGTGATACTGAGGAGGGGGGACCCGTACCAATCGGCAGGTCTGGGGAGGGGGGGAGGCATCACTGGCAGGAGGGGGGAAGGCTAAGCAGGGAGAAGAGGTAGCAGAGATGGAAATCACAGCAGAGAGAGTGAGTGAAGCCCTCAGGTCCCTTAAGATGGAGAAAGCACTGGGGCCAGATAAATTACATACCAGAGTGCTGAACGAACTTGCGGATGTTCTGGCAAAACCCCTGGTGGAACTTTTCACCATCTCTCTGAGGACAGGGTGGGTGCCCCAGGACTGGAAGGTGGTGCATATAGTGCCTATCCACTAAGGGGGGGATCAAGGGAGGTGGCAGGGAACTACAGGCCTCTCAGCCTGACATTGGTGGTGGGCAAGGTGGTGGAGGGCATTGTCAAGGAGAGGCTGGGGGGAACCTGGAAAAGTCAGGGTGCCTGGATGATAGACAGCATGGATTTGTCCCAGCAAAATCATGTCAGACAAACCTTGTGGAGTTTTATGACTGGGTGACGAGTGCCTTGGACCTGGGTAGACCAGTGGACATCCTCTTTCTAGACTTCAGCAAGGCATTTGACTCTGTTCCTCATGAGGGCCAGTTGGATAAGCTGGGAGAAATGGGGGAAGGGAATCAGATGATCAGATGGGTAGGCAATTGGCTCCAGGACTGGACCCAGAGGGTCGTAGTTGATGGGATAGTCTCATCCCCAAGGAGGGTCATTAGTGGGGTCCCACTGGGATCAGTCCTTGGGCCCCTCCTGTTCAAAGCCTACGTCTCTGACATAAGGACAATAATCAGGAGTGAGATGAGTCTCTTTGCGGATGACTCAAAACTGGGGGCGGTGGTGAATAGGGAGGAGGGGAGGTTGGCCATACAGGGGGACCTGGAGGCTCTGGAAAGATGGTCTAGAAAGTGGAAGATGAGGTTTAATGCAGGGAAATGCAAGGTACTGCACCTGGGGGCCAGAAACCCGGGCCAAGTGTACACCCTGGGGGGGAAATGCTACAAGTCACGAAGGCTGAGAGGGACCTGGGGGTGGTGGCAGATGTCAAGATGAGCAACTCAGAGACTTGTAGGAAGGCAGCAGCCAAGACCAACAGGATGCTGGGATGCATTGATAGGGGGATCACCTCCAGAAGGAGGGAAGTGATACTCCCTTTGTATAACTGCTTTTTGAGGCCACACCTCAAGTACTGCATGCAGTTTTGGAGGCCACACTTAAAGAGGGACATTAAACTCCTGGAGAGGGTCCAGAGGAGGGCAACCAAAATGATTTGGGGCTTAGGGGATAGGACCTATTGGGAGAGGCTCGAAGATCTAAATATGTACACATTGGAAGAGAGAAGGGACCGGGGGGACATGATAGAGGTCTTTAGGTACATAAAGGGGTAAATGGGGGAGGAGCAGTCAGGGTGCTTCAAAGGAAGGAGGAGAGGGCAACTAGAGGGCATGGGTGGAAGCTAGAGGGGAAGATTCAGGGGAGAAAGGAGGAGGTGCTACTTCACTGAGAGGGTGGTGGAGCCATGGAATGAGCTGCCCAGGGGGCTGGTGGAGGCAGAGACAGTGGAGGGGTTCAAGAGGGGGTTGGACAGGTACAGGAGAAAGGTTCTGGAAGCAAAATCCAATGCAGTGAGAATATCTGTAACTGGGAAGGGAGAAGCCAGAGAAGGCAAGGGGGACAGCAAGGTCAGCTCCCAAGGTGGGGGCTGACCAAACAAACAGACGTGAAAGACCGTTAGGCCTATTCTGCTGGCATTTTAGTATGTTAGTATGTTATGTTGTCATGCACACACGCAAGCAACATATTGCGTTGCTTGGAATAACAGGTTTTGGAGGTGTGGTCGTGTTGTGGCCAATGGTGCCACTGCTTTTTTGGGCTGGGCTCTGTGGCACAAATGAAATTGCACACTGTCCATGACAGCAGTTGAAAAGCATGCCACCAACGTGAAACAGTTTTGCCGCTGCAATGAGGGAGTGACCCATCATTGCAGGGCGTGCCTTGACTGGTGTAACATTTCAATAAACACAGCAGGTGGAGGCTGTCGCCGTCCGCCTGTCACAGTCTCCAGGAAGCTGACTTTAAGGGTGCCCAATTCCCCTGTCAGCATGTGCCCCCTTTACTGTTTTTGTCTGCTGAGGGGGTGACCAATCCCCCTTGGCGTTATCCATCCAAACACAGACACACTTGCTGACGGGGGGCCCAATCCCCCGTCAGCAAGTTAACCCCCCCCATTGTGTCGGCATTTTTCTTGCGTTCTCTAATTGTGTGCCACACTGGTAACCCATCCCAATGTGGCTAACATGACCCTCCAAACAAATGGGGCACACTGGGAGCCCACACCAGTGTCCCAAACACCTGTTAAAAAAGAAAACAGTCCGCAGTGATTATTTGATTTTTTTAGTAACCTGAAATAAAGAGAATGGTTCCTCATCATTGGGTCCCCTCCCCAACTCGCATCCTTCCTCTGCTCACCCCACATCCCCACCCCCCACCCCATACGGAGCCTGGCGCGACGATCTTCAGTGGAATGGGAACATGTCTGCACTCTTCAAAGCTGACCGCGAATGGAAGAAATGCCAGTAAGCTGTATAATGGCATAAATGAGGGGGTTTCAACCTAGGTGGATATCGCGGCCATTTTTTTGCAACTTTTGGTTCCAAATTTTCAACATGGGGTTCTTGTGACCCCACCTCATGAACTCAGTCACTGTCATTTCATTATTCAGTCCCGAAAGGTGATTTCGGGGTCACTGTGTGGAATCACCTTTTGGGACTAATTAATGAAACAGCAGTGTCAGTGTTCATGAGTTGGACTCCCAAAAAGACTGTGCTGCAAATTTGGTGAAAAAATTCCAAACCATGACTGTGTTACAAGTGTGCATTGCACAGTTTCAATGCACGCTCATAAATCTGAGAATTTTTAATAATTAATTACATTGCCATTTTTTCACACCTCTTATGAACAATGCAGCTGTCATTTTTCACATCTTGCCCAAAATGCATTTTCGCACATGTGGCGCACAATGGCACGGTCACTGTGGGAAATCAACGTTCGCGACAGATTAAGGAAATCACAGTGACATTGTTCATGAGCGGAGGTCCCAAAAGGCATATACTGAAAATTTGGTGAGACAATGCCACAAAATGACTGTGTTACGAGAGTGCATTGCACAGTTTCCATGCACGCTCATAACTTTGGGAATTTTTAGTATTTTCACTAGAGATTATCAACATTGCAGTTTTTTCACATCTCCTTATGAACAGTCCAGCAGTCATTTTTCACATCCTGCCTGAAATGAGTTTTTGCATCTGTGACGCACAATGGCACGGTGGCTGTGGGAAATCAATGTTCTTGACAGATTAAGAAAATCACAGTGACATTGTTCATAAGCGGAGGTCCCAAAATGCATATATTGAAAATTTGGTGACAGAATTCCACACAATGGTTGTGTTTTGAGTGTGCGTTGTGCAGTTTCCACGCATGCTCGTAACTTCAAGAATTTTTAATATTTTCACTTCAGATTTTTAACATTGCCATTTCTTCACACCTCCTTATGAACTGTACAGCTGTCATTTTTCATGTCCTGCCCGAAATGTGGTTTCACACATCTGTCGCAGAATGGTGCGATCACTGTGGGACATCTATGTTTGGGACAGATTAACAAAATCACAGTGCCATTGCTCATGAGCAGAGGTCCCAAATGCTTTCATGAGGTAGGGTCATGAAAAGCCCATGTTGAATATTTGGAGTGCAAATACCAACAAACACCCGGGATGTTAGGGTTTCTAACCATAACGTCCCACCCTATAGAGACTGACCGGCATCAGGGGTGTGACTTTGGATTGTTGGCTGTAATGCTTACGCCAGTCCGCCCCCACCACTACCCTGAAGCCACTGACATGCATCAAGGTCTGCCTTGGACTCTTCAGCCCCAAAGTTTACCCTGTTCTCCTATACTGCACCCATCTCAATGTATTTCCTTATGGAATGGGGAGAGCATAAGACCCGAAGACCCCAAGGCTCAACGCAATACTTGTTGGAGTCTGCAGGGTAGGGTGAGGTGAAATGGCATGAGCATTATAGCTGATGACCCAAAGGCACACCTCAGTGCCTGTCAGTCTCTGCAGGGTGGTGTGGGGTTGTCATCACTTCCATACTTCACTGCCATTCCTATTATGCATCTCTCTAACTCCTGCACTACCACTGCCAATGTCAGCAAGACAACATTTGGCATTGACAAATGCTTGTTTAGTTAGTGTGCCCATTTGTGTATCAACATATACTCTTCTCTGAACTGCAGGAGTCAAACCTCAAAGGAAAAAAGCAAAAGGAGGAGTTCTGAGCTCTGTGGCTTTGAGCCTTTTGTGGCTGAGGTCCTGGACTGAAATAAGTTTATGTAAAGAAAAGGATAACAAACAGACTTTATAAACCAAAGTCAACAAATCCTTTTATTTATTTATTTATTTTGACCCAGTATGGTTGCAGGCTGGTTTATATGTTGCATTGTAATTTATTTAACTACAAACAGTTAAGTAGAAAGAGCTGGTTCTCCTATTGATTCTAGCTCTCCTATTTAGTTTTAACCCTTTCAGCTGTATAAATCTCAGTTTTAGCTTTAATAGTAAATGAGTGCAATAAATGTATAGAGCTAGATATTCAAAGGAGTTGTGCCAGTGCAACCCCACAAATGCACCCCAGGGCAATATTTAAAAGGGATAATTGTGCAGTGCAATATCCGATGAACTGTGGTGCAAAGATAATGTATGCTGTGTATTTCCAGGAGGCATGCCCATGCTTATGTGGCACATCTCGATATTCAGCCTAGATATGCAGCACATGTGCCGGCTCATCCCAAAGATGTGCCACATACCGGGTCACAAAGTTATGCTTGGAAAAATCATGCTCAAGTGGAAGCCACCCACAGGTGAGCTGTCATAATGCAAGATGCAACACAGCAGCCACCAGCCATGGGTGGCTTCCCCCCAGAACACTGTACACAAGTACTCACAATATTCCCTGGTGGTCCAGTAGTACCCCCCCCACCCGTAACCCTGATCACTGTCAAAATGGCTAAATTCAGTCCCTGGTAGTTAAGTGGTACCCCCCTCCCCACCTGTAACCCCCGATCTCCATTAAAATGACTCCACTCCATCCCTGGTAGTCCAGTGGTGTCCCGTCCCCACTTGTAACCCTGATCACCATTAAAATGGCTCAGTTCAGTCTCTGGTAGTCTAGTGGTACCCCATCCCTACCTGTAACCCCGATCACCACTAAAACAGCTCAATTCATGCCCTGAATTCCCATTCCTGGGTATTCAGACTGGTCTGGGGGATACGCTGGCTCATTGTATTTGCACCGTGGGTATTTTTTGGTATATTCAGATGAGATGCACCATGGCACATCTCCTTTGAATATATCCCTTTGTTGCTCCAGCCCAGCTAAGTTGCACGGAGCAACCACTTGCACCATTGCCAGGTGCACTTTTGAATATCTAGCCCATATTGTTTTAAAGTAAGTATCCTTTGGAAAGTTATTATCGGATTCTGTTTTAGACATGCTTTTTAAACTACATAAATACTTATTTAATAGGTTCCCCTGTGTTTTTATATGAATACACGCACAGTTATTTTATTAATTGCATTGGATTGTTAATTGCTGGTAATTCTGCTATTCACTTGATATTAAGAATCAGGGGTGGTTCAAGTAGATTCAATGTGGGGGGGGGCCCAAAGAATCTTCACTGAAGTGGCAAGGGGTCTGGGGGCTGCCTAGGCCCCCAGAAAATGTTACACTTTTTGAAGTGTTTTGGTGTCTTTTTTTAATCTTTCACAGTGTTTACATCATGTAAATAAATTACGTCACATCAATAATTTATTCTAATTAATAATAATAATCTAATTAGATTCATTACCTTGAATGGTGTTTAAAAAGAAATTCCTACCAGATACCACACACAACAGCCAGAAAGCAGGAGGAACTTTTAATGGGCATATATAACAGCTACAGTTAAAAAGTTGCAAACTGTCCTTATCTCAGATTTGTTTGAAGGACATCACAGCGGGAACAGTAAACTCATAGATACATATACAATAATGGCAGAAAATGCTGGACAGTACTCATGTCAAAACTGGGTTGTCAGTGTCTGTCCTAGACTCCTGGTCACCCTGCCCAGCACAGTCATCATCTGCAGGCTGCTGCCACTCAGGAAGATACATTACATCAGCTGGCGTCAATGAACATAGTGTGCCTCAAGAGGAAGACGAAGGATAGAGGGTGCTACAAAACCAGTGATCTTGTCATATTTTTTTCCTTAATTATGAAAAAGGCAGCCCCTCTTACTCCAGAGCAGCACTGTATATATTAGCAAACACACTTGCTAATCAACTGCCGGTACTGCTGATAATCACTACATTTTAGCCATTTGGCAGTGGGTCAGATAGAGTTGTTTGCTGCAGTAACCCCACCAAACCATCCAGACTGAATAGGTTATAGTTCACAAACATTATGCAAATATCAAGCCACACAAACAAGCTTTTGTTACAGCTAAATGTGCTCTGAGCATGAAACACACTGTGTGGAAGGGGTGAGGGCTTAAAATAATAAATAATGATAAAAGTAAGTCCCAAGGCCACATGAAGTTACACACACTCAAAAAAAAAACTGATATTAGGCAGCAAGCACAAATCAAAGCTACTCTTATTTAATAGGCAGCAGGTGAGTGGCTGAGGTCAATTGTCAAATCCACCTGTTTTTCACAACAGTATGCTCTGTAGCACAGATCAGACTGTTATGGAAAATGGCTGGATTTGTCTATTTATCTCAGTCACTCAGCCTTGGAACTGGCACTTCAATTAACCACAAAGAAAAAAAAATTAAATTTGCCAGCAAAAGCTAATCTGAATCACTCTGAATTAATAGGCAGCAGTGGCAGTACAAATCATACTGTTGTGGAAAATGACAGGATTTGACTGCTTACCATAGAGTCACTCAGGATCTGGAATTTCTATTGCCCACAAATAAATAAAAACATTAGGCAGCAAACACAATTCAGAACCACACCACTCTTAATTACTAGGCAGCAGAACAGATCATTTTTGTGTAAAAAGGCAGGATTTGACCATGAATTTATTACCTCAGTCACTCAGGATTTGGCACTTCTATTAACTGCCAACCAACTATGCATTTGTGCTTCAAGTTGAACCAGCATAATATTCTGTGGTGATTTGCATATGCAGCCCATAATGCTTTGCAATATGGGGGCATGTGTGATTTTGTATTTCTTTGAAACTTGGCTTCCCGGCCAATGCCCTTTGGAGTAACCATTGCCTCAGTGCTTGTGCACTGAGGTCCTTTGTCTTTTAACTTGTTTTTTTGTTTTAATTGGGTTCACCACAACACAACATAACCCAGACAGACCACCTTAGGGTAGCTGGTTCATTCCACTGGGGTGTCAAACAGATGAGGCACACTGATGAGTCCTGGTCGAGTGAAACACGTGTCTGTGTCTTCTATTGGCACCCTTTGCAAGCTGTGTGAGTGGCCTTTCGGCACAATGCATTTCTGCTTAAAGTTGAACCAGCATAATATTCTGTGGTGATTTGCATATGCGGCCCATGATGCTTTGCATTATGGGGGCATGTGTGATTTTGTATTTCTTTGAAACTTGGCTTCCCGGCCAATGCCCTTTGGCGTAACTATTGCCTCAGTGCTTGCGTGCTGAGGTTCTTTGTCTGTTAACTTGTTTTTTGTTTTAATTGGGTTCACCACAACATAACCCAGATAGACCACCTTAGGGTAGCTGGTTCATTCCACTGGGGTATCAAACAGATGAAGCACACTGATGAGTCCTAGTAGGATGAAACATGTGTCTGTGTCCTCTGTTGGCATCCTTTGCAAGCTGTGTGAGTGGCCTTTCGGCACCATGCATTTTCTACTTAAAGTTGAACCAGCATAATATTCTGTGGTGATTTGCATTAAGGGGGCATGTGTGAACAGAGAGTAGTACTTGTAGCCTTAATACTGTATGTGTAGAGCAAATAATACATCTAATAGTATTTCATTCACAGGAAACAGAATATGTTTCTTTGTACTGCTCATTTCTCTCTGTGAGACAGTTACAACATGTTGTGGAGAGCAGTCGAAAGAATCAATCAGTCAGACAGACAATCAAGCAGCCAATCTAGCAGTCAATCAGTCAATCTGTATTGAACCAGGTGAACACCCTTGAGAAGATTCATTTACAAGGTAGGCCTGAACAGTTCCCCAAAGGATCACACAAGACTGAATTCCTCCTTTGCACAAATGATACACCCCCTTTCAACAGCCTGAAAGTGAAGAGCTAGATCACTTATTTTATAAAGTGTATTGTTTTACATTTCAAATGCTCCTTAAATCTATATTTCTGACTGGACATACCAAGACACAGAGTGCATATGACATGGGAGGAATGAGCTAAGCAAATACAGAGCATTGCAAACACTGAGACTGATTAGTTTCTTTACTTACAACAGCTGAAGTGTGGCATCTGATTTGTGAGGGACATCCTACTTCAAATGCTGGCATTACAAAATGGGGGGGGGTTGGACTGCCACAGCTTGTCTTCAGTACCTTCAAAGTGAAGTGTTGTAGCTCTCACATCACTGTTAATGATTTATAATGGAAATGGGGGCACGTTTAAAGTCTTGGACCTGAGGGGCCATCACAGTTTGCAAGAAGGTTAGAGGAACTTGTTAAGGTTTGGAGAGTAAGGGACTTTAGTAGGATTTGAACCAGAGTCTCCCAGTTCTTGTGCCTGTGCTTTAACCACTAGATTACCCTTCTTCCATATGCTGCAGCTGATGCTGTCCTGGTAACCTATTCCTTGTTATTGCTGAACTCCTTATTGCCTTACAGCAGCCAACCAATCACTGACTGCCTAGTTACAAAGGAAAACAAGCATATTTGCAAGATTATTTCTCACTGCTGGTATCAATCAAAATAGAGAATGCTAACACACACAGAACATAAAACAACAGCTGTATAATACCACTTAACCCTCTTGTTGTACCTAGAGTCATTTATTGGGTAAACTATTTTTGCTAACAGAAACAGTTACACAACACATACAGGCACTTCCTTATATGAATACTGTATATACATGTCAAATCAGTGCTGCATCACACTCACATGGTCCTAGTTCCTATTAGACCTGCACTTCAGGATGTGCACAACATTTAAAGGGTTCCTCCATTACTCAAGTGGGGAACCAAACAGTGTGGGGTTGGTTTACTGGTGGAACTGCATTTAGTGCAGCACCATTATCTGTTGCTCTGATGACCTCATCCTCCAGCAGCATTGATGGTAAAATAGAGGACAAACACATTGACAACTTCTAGGGGCTGTATATTTTTATTTAAAATCTAGATCTGGACTGCAGTAGGACTGCTGACAACTGGAGGAGGCACACAACAGTTACACATAAGAAGATGGGCAAATATTGGTGTGAAACTATGGGAGACTTCCCCTTTAAGCTCCACGTGGGTGGTTTCAGACTAGCTAACCTCTGCTGAGGAAAGCTCCCTGTCTCAGTGTATTTTGCCATTTGCCATACTACAGATGCAGCTGGCCACAGATCTGCTACAAATCTGATACACTAAAATAATTAATTATTTTACTTTCAATTCAGGAGTGTGTTTTAGCCTTTTCTTCAGAAGATTGCCTATCTCCTCTTGACATTTTTTCTTTGTTTTATTAGTGAATTGAACTCAAATTCTTTTTACACTGTTTGCATTATTAGGTCTTGTTGTGACATCATTAGTGCTCTCTCTTACTGACTACGGGCTTGTTCTCTACAGCACAGTTGACCCCACTGCCATGCATTGCATCATGATCTCCCTAAATAAAGCCTGTTGGTTAGTCACTGGATGCAACCATTGGACACACACTTGTGGGCTCTATAAGGGCACCATCTGGCTTCACTTTGAAGGCAGACTCAGATACCAGACCTGTCTCCTTGCTAGGAAGCTCCCCCTAAACACATCTCCCCCAGGTCTCCACCACATTGTTCAGTCCTTCACTCAGCCATGGTCTACAAGAAGCTCCTTGCTAGCCCACCTCTCTGAACCCTACTGTACCTCTATGGGCCAATGTCCTTTTATTACAGGGCCCCCTCTGGTTGAATTAAATGCTATTGGCCATCACCCAGGAACAGTGACTAGGCCCATTTAAAACCCTACTCTGTGCCAAAATCCTCTCCCATGCCAGTTGTGACTGTGCTTAGTCCTTCTCCCCCTTGCCTGTGACTATAACCTTTTGATTTTCGGTAAATATTATTGTACATGCTGGATTTATAATGATTTGACATGGGTTAGAAATATAAAATTTGATGGCAGATAAGGACCACTTGGCCCACCTTGTCCTTTCCACCCTTAAACTGTCACTTGTCCTCATTATATGCCTCTTATTGTATATACTGTCTCTGAACTTGCAATGTATGTTTTCTGATGTGTTCTCTTTATATTTATTATTGTATATCTTGTAATTTCTTGTAATTTATGTATATCATGTATGTAAAGTATATATGATGTGTAGCCTTTGCAAAGGAGTCCTTCACTCAAAGGTTGTAATTCTGATTCCCTCAATAAATAAATAAAAAGAAATACACAGTCAGTATGACTGCCGCAGCAGTGCTGATATATCAAAAAAAAAAAGAAGGCTTTTAAATATTAGCTGTATACCACACTGTGTTCTTTTGCACTGCAGATGGCAACTTGATTTGGCTTAAAAAGCAGAAGTGGTGAAGCCCAGAACCAAGGTTATATGCCAGACCTGCTTGTATTGAATTCAGTGGCCATTTCTCAGAAGGAGCCTTTTCTATTTCTGCCTGCACATAGTTTGACTCAAAATGAAGGTACCCTTTTTTGGTATAAGTGTTTGTACTTTTCATCTGGCAATTAGAATTGGGAGTGGAGGTGATCCCTCCATTACAAATTTTAGTTCTCTTTTTTTAATTTACTAATTTCAGCTTTGGACCCCAGCTGCATGACCATTTCCTGCACCATTAGTGCCATCAATAGTATAATCATTTACTCAGCAGTGGATTGGGAGGTTGGGAGGTTTCTCCACATCTGAATTGGTATGAACACGTCCAGGGATCTGCCTACATCAGGGTCAGACTGGAATTTATCAAACATAACATACCCAGATATGAACAAAGGTTGAGATTTCAAGTACATAGCCACAGACCTAGTGGACCTAGTAAATCTATAGCAGAAAGATCTCTGTATCTATAATATGAGAATCCACTTTCTTCAATGCCTATGGGCTAACATGTTATTATTTTTACATTGTCATATTCTAAATTTCTTCCATTTTATTGCATTATATTGCAGGGTGTTTTTCCTTTTTTAATTTCTTAACATGAATGCAAGGAGTGGTAAGGTGCTGTTAACAAAGGGGAATGAGATGAATGGGAGTGTGTTTAGGGATCACTTGCAAATAACAACTTCAACACCAATAGAAAGTAATAAATTGACCTCCTATGCTGAGAAGGTTAAGTTACCAAAGAAAACTGAGGGTCAAATTATGGAAATTGATAGCAAAGAAAAAGAGTTACAGAAAAAGGACATAAAGGAGGATGAAGCTAGCCCTAAGGGAGATTTAGTAGATGGCAATTTAAATCAAAAGTGGAAGGCTAAGAAAAATAAAGGGGGCAAAGGGATTAGGCATTAAACTCAAGAGCCCCCCAAAGGAGATTACAGAATTATTTCCTATTAAAACAAATTATACCAATGTAACACCAAATCAAGTAATAAAATAAACAATAATCTTACATACCGCAGATTCTGGACAAACAGACAGAGGTAATAGCAAGTTACAAACACCACAGAAAACTCAGAAAAGAAAAGTGGAGCTTTTCAGGCCACTAGAGATTTCTGAAAAAGTAAGGAATTTAACTGTATAAGAACAGAACTTGAATAATGCCTCCATTTTGGCAGGCTCACCTAACACTGTCTTTCAAAAATTAGATAAAGAAGTTGAGCAGATAGAATCAAATATGGATTTCGTGGCTCAATGTCCTAACTCCCTTTCAAAATACACAATAAAAGCACTTGTACATTCAGTAATGGCTAGTAGGTTCAATGTCATAATGGAGATTGCCGGAAGGTGACTGCCATTATGGTGAAGGTACATCCCTGGCACACAGGAAAATGGTGCCAAGGACTTAGATTTTTAATGTTAATGTGGTGGGCTGTGCCCCTCACACCATCCTGTGGGGGACTTCACCCCTCCCCACACCCACCTACTAAAGGATTCTTAACTCCAGGGGAGTGCATGTCAGGGGTGCAAATTCTGGGGCAAAAAGAAATTTCTGGCCAGGTGCATTAAAATGTAGGCATAACCCAGACCCAAATCCAGAACTCTCACAGCTTTAGGCTGCAACCCACCCACCATGCTATGGGGCCAGCTCAACAGCCCCATGCTAACCATGCCAAACCAACCCTCCCTCCCTTCCGTCATGCTTGCTCCCCCCAAGCGTCTACACATACCGTGATGTTCTTTTGCCATATGTGTGAGCCTCTCTATCTTGCCACCTTCCTCATACCCTCACCCTACCTTTCCTACACTGCAGGTAGGTCACCATTTTGATAGGTGCCCACTTGCGGATATCCCACCTCACAGGATACCTGGCTGGTATAGTCTTAGTGTAAGCTCTAAATGACATTAGAAATAGACTTGATGGCTTCACCACAGCTTTTTTGCAGACAGATGGAACATTTAGAAATAAAAGTGGAAGAACTGAATCAACAAACTACAGCACATAAACTGTTATTTACATCTATTATATCCCTGAAACACTGAAAGGGAAAGGTTGAAAAAAACAGAAGAACCAACAATGGAACAAAATTAAAAAAAGGAGGACTAACAACAGAAAAAACAACACCTACACAAAAGATGGTAAAATACAACTGCAAGTCAAAATAATGAAGGAGCCTGATATCTTACCAATTGAACCAGAGATCATAGTAAAACAAATCTAATGTAGTAGAGAGGAACACTAAAGGAGAATACACCAAATGAAACACAGAAATGAAAATCTCAGAAGATAAGGAAACAGACAAGTTGGAGAACAGTGGCAGCACTAAAGACAGAGAAATGTGTCTGGCATATTACTTAAAGGAACAGAGGTGGTTCTGAGAATAGTCTATTTTTAAAAACTAATGAGACAAATCTATACCTCAAAGAGCTCTTCAAACATCTTTTTATGGCTGAACTATCAGTTCCATTAGTTAAAGAAAGTTCTTATGGTTTGTAGAAATGGAGATGATATTGACATATGTACTGGTCTCTGATTTGGAAATTGCCAAGAAAGTCTGGGTGGAACATTCAAGACTAAAATATTTGGATCTTGATGTTCCAGCCCCAGTAACTTGCAAATAGTACATAATCAAAATACTAAAAATTAAAAAATAAAATAAAAATAAATGGAAAACTGAATTTATTTATTTAGCTTTTGTTGACCGGGTAAGTGCACTAGACAAAACCTGCCTATTTTCAGGCACGACCGAGGGGAGGGGGATACAGATGAATGCCAACCTGTCTTGAACCAGATTAAGCAGTTGGTGGTATTTTTAGTAAATGAGGGACTCTTTCCCCAGATATTATCCTCTCTCAAATGGAGTTTCAAAACTAACTCAGAAAATATAGGGGGAAATAAAATCAATAAGGATCTGACTTTATCTTTGGTATTAAAAATGTGTTACATTTCTTCTAACACTTTTTTCAACCGTGTTAAAACTAAATTGTAATTTTGGGGACTTTGAAAAGATCCAGCTGGGCTTTCCCCATGGGAATGGATCCCAAATTGATCCATCTTTCAGATGAGATATAAAACTGAGGTCCCATCTGCCTATTCTGGTGGCAGTTCAGATTGATGTTAAAGATCCCATGGCACTTCTCAAAAACAGTAGGGTATTTTTATTTGTATATACTTTCAAGAATTCTAATACATAACACAAAAAACAAAAAATAATTGTCATACACAGTATTACATCATACATACTTTCCATCTTTACAATGGGAAGATCAGACTTCAAAAAACAAAATATAGTTAATTACAGTATTACCAACCTATTCTCTCTCTCTCTCTCTCTCTCCTCCCCTGGAAAAGGTAGAGGAGTATAAAAGTTGTTTACTTTATCAACATTCTGCAATTAGCTTGATTGAAAACCTTCTTAAACCAGATGAGAGCAGCACTTTATAAGCATTGTTCTACATTTTCCATGCTAGTTACGTTATTCATGACAGTATAACAAAGAAAAGAAAAAAAGAAAACCTTTCCAAAATAAAATTTTGGGAAAGTGTGACCAGCATTTAAGCTTAACAAAAGGAGGTAACCTGTGGGATTCCTTCTTCATTTGACTCTTAATTTCATCCTTAATAATATTAAACAATTGATCTTGTGTAGCATGCTGTTGTAGGGAAAACCTGCATCTACAGTGCCAAATCCAGTACTTCATAATTGGGAAAGCCCCAGCGAGGAAGCTTGAGGGTTCAGGACTAGATCATGCAAAGCAGGCTGCGGGTAGCATTAAAAAAACAAGGGGAACTGAGGGGGAGAAGAGAGAAGGGGGTTGTGCTGGGCTGAGAAGACTGGAGAGGGGGTCGGGGGTCAGGTGGAGGATGGGCCTGATTAATACCAGGAGCATGGGCAATAAAATGCCAGAGCTCCAGGCAATGCTAGTTAAAGGTGCAGCAGACCTGGTGGCAATTACTGAGATGTAGGCTACCCAGAGGCATGACTGAGACCTAAAGTTAGAGGGATACACAATGTTTAGGAAGGCTAGGTGGGTGGGAAGAGGGGTGTGTGTGTGTGTGGCATTGATAGTCAAAAATAATACTGTAGTTGGTGGAATCAAGGAGGCAGAAGGAGATGTGGAGGCAATTTGGGTAACCCTACAAATGAGGATGAGTAAAAGATTAAAAATAGGGGCGGTGTACAGACCAACCCGCAATGGAAGCAGAACTGGAGGATGATCTGGCTGAGATCATCAGGGTTCACTGTGGCCTCAGGAAGGGCAGGGTGGTGATCATGGGTCACCTGAACATGCCGGTGGCAGACTGGGGCACTATGACATCCTCAGTAGCCAGGGAGTAGAGGTTGATGGATGTCTTCCAGGATGCTTTCCTAGTCCAGCATGTGGGGGAGCGTACTAGGCAGGATTGGATCCCGGACATTGTCCTAGCAGATAGTGACCAGATAAGGGGCCTGGAGGCGAGCAGCCCCATGGCAGGCAGTGACCATGCCATGGTCTGGTTTCTTATGTTCCTAGGGGGAGAGGAAATTTGCTCTAACACAGAAGTAATCGATTTCAGGGTGGTGGACTTTGACGGCATGGGAAGGATTCTTAAAGGGTGCTTGGAGGCCAGTCGTGGATGCTAGTAGCTTGTGGGAGACCATTAAGAAGGGGGTGCAGGAGGCTTTGAGGGCCTGCACAAAGGTAAGGTACAAGCAATGTAGGGCCAGTAAGCCATGTTGATGGACCCGGGAGGTGCGTGGGGGAGAAAAAGGCTGCTGTTGCGCACTTAAAGAGCTCAAAGGAGGTGAGGGAGAGGGGAGAGTGTGATTTACTGGCTAAGACAGTCACCAGTGTGGTAAGGGGGACCAAGGCAAAGAAGAAGCTGAACCTGGCCAGGGATATCCATAGGGGGAAGGGGTTCTATAGATACATATGGGATAAAAGAAAAGTGAGGGCATAGATCAGCAGGACTAGAACTGGGGGGTGGGCGCAGGAAGCTGGGAAACAAACAGAGGTGCTAAATGAGTACTTTGCGTCTGTCTTTACCAGGGGAGCTGGGGGATCTTTCCAACCCAATGGGAGGGTAGAGGAGCCCACTGAACCAGGAGGGCAGTTGGAGACTGAAGGACTGGATGAGACTAGGGCAGGGGATAGGTCATATCTAGAAGGGGAGGAGAGGATGCATGAGATGGGGTGATGGGAGGGTGAAATCACATCAGATAGGGTGAGAGAGGCCCTCCAGTTGATAAAGAATGAGAAGGCACCGGGGCCAGATGGGCTGCATCCAAGGGTGCTGAAAGAACTGGCAGATGTGCTGGCAGCCCTACTGGCCTCACTCTTCAACATCTCCCTGATGACAGGGTGAGTGCCTCAAGATTGGAAGGTGGCTCATGTAGTGCCTGTCCACAAGGGGGGGTCCAGAGAGGAGATGGGGAATTATAGGCCCGTTAGCCTAACATCTGTGGTAGGCAAGGTTATGGAGGGCATTATCTAGGAGAAGCTGGGGAGGCAGCTGGAAAGGTTGGTTCACCTGGATGACAGGCAGTATGGTTTTGTTCTGGGGAGGTCGTGCCAGACTAATCTGGTGGAGTTTTATGACTGGATGACTGGTGCCCTGGGCTGACATAGGCTAGTGGACATCCTCTATCTGAATTTCAGCAAGGAGTTCGATTCGATACCCACAACAGCCTACTAACAAAGTTGGGGGATGGGGTGGGGGGCAGTTGCTCATGTGGGTGGAAAAACTAGCTTATGGGATGAATACAGTGGGTGGTGCTTGGTGTGATAGTCTCCTCCCCCAGAAGGGTCATCAGTGGGGTCCCCCAGGGTTCAGTCCTGGGGCCACTCCAGTTCAATTCCTATGTCTCGGACATAGGGTGGGGTATTAGGAGTAGGTTGAGTCTCTTTGTGGATGACTCAAAACTGGGAGCACTGGCAGATTGGCAGGAGGGGAGAGAGGCCTGCAGGGGGATCTGGATACCCTGGGGAGGTGGGCAAGGAAGTGGGGGTTGAAGTTCAATGTAGGGCAATGTAGGGTGCTATATCTGGGGGTCAGAAACCCGGGACATGCATACACCCGGGGGGACCACACTGCAAGTCACATCAGGTGAGAGAGACTTAGGGATAGTGGTGGACAGCAAAATGAATAACACAGAGAATTGTCAAAGAGCTGCAGCAAAAGCAAGCAGGATACTGGGCTGCATAACCAGGGGCATTACCTTCAGGAGGAGGGAGGTCATCCTTCCTCTGTATAATGCCCTGGTTAGGCTGCATCTTGAATACTGTGTGCAGATCTGGAGACCCCATCTTAAGAGGGACATAGCGCTGCTGGAGAGGGGCCAGAGGATGGTGACCAGGATGCTTCACAGCATGGAGGGTAGGATCTATGAAGAAAGACTGGATGAACTCAATCTGTACACATTGGAGGAGAGGAGGGAAAGAGGGGACATGATAGAGACTTTCAAGTATGTAAAGGGGATAAATAAGGGTAAAGCCTGGGAAGTGTTCAGACTTAAGAAGGGGGACCTACCAGGTGGCATGAGTGGAAGCTGGAAGGGGGGAAGCATAGGGGGGAGCACAGGAGACACTTCTTCACAGAGACGGTGATGGAACCATGGAATGCACTGCCCAGGAGTCTGATGGAAGAGACCACAGTAGAAGGATTCAGGAAGGGTTGGAACAGGTACAGGGGGAAGCTAAGGCCAGGCAGGGCCACCTCTGGGGCTAGGGAGGTGGAGTAGCAAGCTCCCGGTAGAGCTAGCTCCCGAGCAGACACCGAGTGACCATGGGCCTGTGCATGCATGGGATTTCGCCACAGCTTACAAATATAAATAATGCCACTTCTAGTGCCTGCTTTGTGACGGCAGATAGCTGCAACCTATTAAGACAACATAAGGAACTGGGGCAATATGACTCCAAGGGCAGTTTGTGAAAATCATATTTTGGGATCATGCTGCTCGGTGGCAGACACGCGGTCCCTACCTTGATGTGCTTCCGGTTTGTGGGGACTTATCATCGGGACCACAGAAAGTATATATATGTACAAAAACAGGGAAAGCAGGTAAAATACTAGTCTTTTAAATATATTGGGGTATTTTGAGTACAGTAATGAGTGTTGTGTGAGCAATAGGAACACTGCATGCTATTGCCAAAACCAAAAACAAAGGGGCAAAGCTTACAGTGTCACTTTAAACAAAAGCTGTGTGTGATAGTTTCAAGTGTATTTCCTGAACATGGTCTTGGGCAGTATCGCTCAGATGTTTCTTTTAGCTTCAAGTTGTTTTTCACATTAACTTTCCCTTGTGTACTTAGGCATACCACATTTCATGTTTTCACAGGAAGTCTTTTTTTCTGTAATCATCTGGCATACTGTATATACTGTTTTTCCAGTCCACTTCTATCTTTATATGGTTCTACTTAAAAAAAAATGGTCTATAACCACTATAATAATAATTATATACATACTGTCTTGTATAAGACAAGAAATGTTGTTTTTCTATTTGCCACTGTTTTAATTTATCAATGCTGTATTTTAGATATGTTGTAAGATCTTGTGTTTCCAAGTTTTGGGGTAATGCTGCATTATCTACCCAGTCAGTAAACAGAACATGCAATTTTTTAAGTAACCACCCAATCCATACAGAATTTCTTTGTCTTAAAAAGGGAACAACATGTGTGAAGAAGAAGATACTAAAAAAGAATACAATGGGATTAGGCATTTCTAGTCCTCCTTTACTGACTTTTAAATATGTACTTCCTCTCTTGACTAGGTTTAACTGACTTCCCCATAAAACCGAAAAGAAACAGTAAAACAGTTTGCTTTCTAAATGGTTAGGTAAAGAGTAAATGTGGCTAATATATAAGAAGAAGACGGGTTAGATAAGTATTTATTACATAGATACATTTCAGTTTACCCATAATCCACTTATTCCACTAATGAATTTGGGGTTCTGCTAATTCAGTTTTTAATTTCCAGTTAAATTTGGCCATATCGTCTGCACAAAAATATATTTCTAGAATTTTCTGAAGTTCAAATACTATGGGTATATTTACAAAATGAGTTTCCTCTCCATCTTGAGAACCAATTAGCAAACAGAAACTTTTTGAAAAATTTAACTCAGTGCCTGTTAATTCTGTAAAGGTTTTTAGAATTTGTAGAGCTTGGGCACCTAATGTATGGTCTTGAACAGTAACCACTAAATCATCTGCATATGCACAGACTTTTACAGGGGGAAGGTTTGGATTTATAAATAGAATAATAGATAGGTTCTGGTGTATTACAAGGCAGTAATTCCATCGAGAGGTTCTGGGGATACAAGAAACCTCGAGAGCTAAGCCTTTCAGAGGTTTCTTGTATCCCCAGAACCTCTCAAGGGAATTTCTGCCTTGAAACACCAGAACCTATTTGTTATTTTTTGTAATATATGGATGCAAGGAATTTTTAATTTCTTTACTTGTGCCTGCTGTACGTGCGCTGTGGTCTGCAGAGTTAGTAAGACTCTCGAGTGTTGCCCCTCGCTCCCCGCCCACACCACCCCCACTCCTGCTCCCACTTCCAGTCCCATTCCGCATGTTTCTCTCACAAAAAAAAAGAAACAAAACTCGATTCACACAGTAGTCACAGTGGTAATCCCAACTATACTATTACGAGGACCGGAAGTATAGTATTATTGGGCCGGAAGTATACTATTATGAGGACAGGAAGTATACTATTACGGGACTAACTACTGTATTACAAGGAATTTTTTGTATGTATTTTGAGGGTATTATTTTCACTATCCATATATTACAATCCCTTTCACTGTGTCGGATGTATTACTTGCTCTAATAACAGGATCAAGAGCAGATATATACAAAATGGAACTTAGTGGACACCCTTGACGCACCGCTTATTTTACCCATCTCTTATTCCCTAACCTCCCTTGTAACAAAGGCTGAACAGAAGTGCTTTTATAATAACTTTTTAACCATAGTATAAATTGTAAGGGATTCCATCTTCTGCAAGACATAGCCAAAAAAAATCATGAGAAACTTTATCAAAAGCCTATGATTGGTCGAGGCTTCAAATATACGTTTTAAGACCTGATTCCTGACTAAAATCCATAATTTCTCTAAGCAGAATTAGATTGTCAGAAATGTTAAATGTAGGGATTGTACAAGTCTGTGATGGATGAATAATTTCAGACATAGTATTTACTAATCTACAGTATTACTTAATATTTTTCCTAGGTTTTTAAGTCTACATTCAGCAATGTAACTTGATCTCCAGTTGTTAAGTAGTTTCCTCTCACCTTTTTTTAAAAATAAAAAATTAAAACTCCCATATTAATTTTGCCTGCATTTTCCACCAAGTTTAACATGTTATTATAAACTTGACGCATTTCCCCGAAGCAATGCACCCATAGCCATTTACAAAATGTGAAAGACAGCCCATCCATACCTGGGGCAGTGTTAGTTTTGAGAGAGCTGATGGCATTCTCTAACTCTATGCATGATATTGGGTCAAGTAAGGCCTTCTTTTGAACCTCAGAAATTTGGGATAAATCTAGCTTTTTAACCACTCTTGGGTCTTACTGTTAATATAAGATTCTGTTCCAAAGTTGGTTTGGATAAACTTAACATTGATTACATCTCCTGTTGTGGTTTCAAGCTGTACTATATGTTTATTTTGTCTTTTGTGTTTACAGTTTTCATATGGGTTAACTAAACAAGACTTCCCTTGAGTCCCAAATCTTTGCTGTGCTTCTAGAGATTTAAATCTATTATACTGCAGGGATTTTAGTTCTTCCTTAAGAATATCGATCTGTTGTGAGGCATTGTAAATACTTTTCACTCTTTCATATATAAACTGTAATTGATTTTATAACTCTCTATACCGTTTTTGTTTATTATAGTTGTGTCCTAGAAAAATGTTTACAACAGGTTACAAAATCCTGTTTTGAATCTAACCACCAAGTTATGAATTCATTGTACAAACATAATGCAGATTTTCTGGCATTAATTAATTCTACCAAGATTTCTTGGTTGTTATCCTGTAATAGGGTAGTATTTAACCTCCATATACCCTTCCCATATGCTACTTCTGAAACATCAGTTAGGTGAACACTAATCAAACAGTGATCAAAACTTGTAACAACCTGTGTTTTGGACTTTTGAATTGTTGTTACATCAGGAACAAAAAAATAATCAGTTTGAGAAGATAACAACCCTTTGTTAAAGGTCTGGGTGGGCCATTTGCCTAAGGACCATTGTGCATCCTTTACATTTGTTTGAGCTAATATGTCTTTAAGTGCAGTGACATCACATTTGTTTTCTGTTTGACCCCCCATCTGATCTCAATAGCCCACAGTTAAAGTCGCCACCTAACAGTATTATTTTTGCTGTGAACAGGCAAGGTTGAATCTCCTTCCAGAGGTCAGTATGGCTGGATTTCATCTGAGGTGCATAGCAATTAATCAAATGGAAAATATGGACTTTAAAACTGACGTCAAGAAGGAGAGCTCTACCCTGATGGATCTCTACCATTTTCAAAATGTTAATATTATGGTGGAAAAAGCAAATGCCTTCACCACTGCATAATTCCATCCCTAAATACCAATGACTGGGACCCCATTTCCAATCAGCAAATGCTCTAAGTGATTTAGAATGTTCATGAATTAGAGTATCCTGGAAAAAGACATCAAACTTCTTAGATTCAAACATAGAAAAAGTTGTTTTTCTTCTTTTCATTTTTGATGCTGTTAGTGTTTAGAGAAGCCCCAGTTAATTCTAACATTGCATAACATTTGGTTTTGTCGTTCTGTAAGGAGGCAAGTGGGTGACTACTTCAGCCTTAGACCTAGTACTGCACCATTTTGTCTTCATTTTAAGTTTGCTTTCTGAAGGGTCCTCACTTTCTGAGGATACATCAATAACTGAGGAAGCATCTGACAAATCCTCCATTTCTGTGTCTCCCCATTGCAGGGTTTCATACTTGTTCTGGAGGTGTACCCTTTGGAGCAGTGCTTTCTCTTGCATGTTCTTCCCTTTCCATTGAGTCACTAGCTGAAAGGCAGTTAGATGGGGGGGGGAAGAGGTGATATTTCAGGGGCATCTTCAAAATTACTGCTTTCCACTGTGTGTGTGGGGGAGGTCAGGTTTAGAACAGGTTCCTGCTCTGTCCCCTGGAGTAGATATTGTGGCAGGTAAAACAGTTTCCTTACTGGTACTCAGAGGGTTAGAGTTAGTGGTATTATCCTGTGTGGCCTTTGGGATAGTAGCTGAATTTTGTTGGGGTGGGTGGTGGAGGTGGTCATGGCCTCTGGATTTCTTTAGCTCGGCTATTCCTGTGAAAAGCTGTATTTACATAAAAATCATGTTCTGCAAAATCAGCATCCGATGTATTCTGCGACACCCAGAAGAGTTAGTAAAAGTGTAGCCTTCTGTGTCACATAAACTACATTTAGGAGTAAAAGTGTAGTGGACTCCAACGTGGCCTAGCATCCTGCACATAGTACACAAAATCTTTTAACATCCACTACTGGCATGTCTAGGTGAGACACATTTGTAGCAGGTTCAAGGTATTTCAGGGTAAAACAAAATGCCTTGGTCCCTACCAAAAAAATAAAAAAAGACTACTGGGTAAATGTTGCACTCCTGATTCTGCTAGTTTAAGCTGAACTTTAAACCATGACCCTCTAGTCCAAAAACCTTCCCCATCCATAATGTGGTCTGGTAACTCTTGCACCTCGCATCTTTGGTCCAGCCAATATAAAATGTCTTTAACGTTAACACCCTCATTCCTGAAAAGCACAGTAGCAGTTTTTATGGTAGGTTTAAACAAAGTTACAATAAAAAATTAGCCCTTATAGCAGTGTCTTTAACAATTGAGTATTGCTGCCAAAATCTGTCTAATAATGTTGCAGAATGAAAGCTCAAATCAAAGCTATGCTCACCAGGAGCATGTACAAATGTAAACACTTCAGAAGGAGAAAACATGAAAGGCTGTTTAATAAGAAATGTTCTTATGTATGTTCTGTCTGGAGGTTTGTCCAGATCTCCTGTATATCTAATCTGAACTGCATGTCTTCATTTTGCATTCACTTCTGGGCTATGAAATAGGCTGGCAAAACTCAGTTTCTGACCCGAGTCTTTGGGTTGTGTATTAGTGTCCGTATTCTCTTTTGGTACACCTTTGTCATCGTTGGCTGTTTGCAGTATTTGACTGTCCATTTCTCCGGTATTTCCACAAAAGCAGCTACCTCTCTGGGAACCAGCACAGTCTCTCAATTCTCCATGTCCATGACTGCCACTCCTGATTTTGCTCAATCCAGAACTTCACAACAGATACAATTTTGTTTTTCTTTTGTACCAGACTTTGACTCATCCAAATGTTTTCCTTCTGATGCACTCATTCCTGGCAATGGAATTACAGGGTCTGGTAACCACACTCCAGATTCTGAGAGC
Organism: Neoceratodus forsteri; assembly: GCA_016271365.2. Lineage (NCBI taxonomy): Eukaryota > Metazoa > Chordata > Ceratodontiformes > Ceratodontidae > Neoceratodus > Neoceratodus forsteri. The sequence goes on from CM028133.1 coordinate 69,697,412, forward strand.
ACCAATCCTGCATTCTGCATGGCAAGTCCAGGGGTCCAGTCTGTAACAGGTACAGAGCTCATACTCTTGGGGTTATTGGAAGTACTTGGTGTTTGTGCACCAAAGTGAAAAACAGATGCTGGTAATTTCTTCCCAGTAATTCCTTCAGGATTAGCATTTAGCCTTTTAAATATTTGTCTTCTCTTCTTCAATTTTGTGTCTTTGTTCATTGTACTGTTGTTCCACTGTAGATAGCATTTCAGCTAAGTGTTGTTTTTCTGCCAACAAGTTTCATAGTTTCATAATTTATTTTTCAAGTCCTATCAGCCATAGGCCGTAAACAGGCTTGCCACATCAGTGGAGATACTCCTATTTTCTTTCCTGCATGTGTTCATCTAGATTACATTTAAAGTTCTCCATTGTAGGAGCTTCCACCACATCACGTGGCAGCTTATTCCATTCTCCAACCACTCTTTGATTGTACCATCTCCCCCTTCTTTGTTTTCTATATGTTTCTCCTAATAATTGATATGAATGTAATCTAGTGGCCCTAGTTGGTACTTCTTTTTTTCTGAATCCAGCACATTCCCATAGTATCTCATCATGGAAACATTTGTATTTGTAACATAGGTCTCCTCTCAGATAACAGTATGCCATAGAGTAGAGGCCTAACCTGCGTAGTCTGTCTTTATATTCCATGTCTTTGACAGCACGTATTTTTTTCTTATACCTACGTTGCACTCTTTCTATTAGTTTACCAGTTCCCACATCCTGTGGGGAAATGAAAGGTACTCCGTATTCGAAAATTGGCTTTACCAGGGATCTATACAACGGCATTATGACTTCCTCATGCCTACTTTTTATATTACTCAGTATATTCCCCATTACTCTATTTGCTTTTTTTTACTATTTCTGTGTTATGTTTATTGAATGTTAATGTGTCTGTTATTATAACTCCCAGGTCTCTTTCAGACTTTGTACTGGCAATTATTACATTGTTTAATTTATATTCTGCCCTTTTGTTGTTTACTCCAAGGTGTATGACCTTACACTTGCTTACATTAAATCTCAAATGGTGATTTACAGCCTAGAGTTCCAATTTAGACAATTGGTCCTGAAGACTATCTATTGCTTCCTGGTTGCTTACTACAGCTCCCACCTTTGTATCATCTGTGAACTTGCAGATCCACGCACCATCAGTAACCTGCATAGACACAATGAATAATTTAAACAGTAGGGGACCCAGGACTGAGCCCTGGGGCAACCCACTCGTCACTTTTCTGCAGTTCAAAAGAAACCCCCAAAGTTGGCCCTCTGGGTCCTGTCAATAAGCCGCACCTTTATCCAGGAGCCTTGTTTCCAATGCACTCCCAGATCTATCAACATCTGTATCAATGTTCTATGAGAGACCAAATCAAATGCCCCGTCATAGTTCAGGTACAGAACATCCACTGGGAGTCCACCATTCAATGCCTGACTCACTGATTCAAAGAAATGAAACAAATTGCTTGTGCAAGATTTACCAGCCTCAAATCCATGCTGACTAATATACAGTACCTGAAGATATATAAATTTTGCTCCAGTAAGTCCTTTATACAACTCTCCATTACTTTCCCCACAACAGAAGTAATGCTGATAGGCCTATAGTTATCTATTTGTATTCTTTTTCCAGACTTATGTATAGGTGTTACATGTGCCACTGTCCACTCATCAAGCACTATACTCTCTCTTAGTGACCTGTTAAACAACACACACAATGGTCCAGCCAGTTCATTCACTAGGGTCTTTAGAAACTATGGGTGATATCCATGTGGTCCACTCAATTTAGAACTCTAAGTTTCTTAGCTTCTCTTTCATCTGCTTTTCTGTAATTTTCTACTCTGGATGATCCTTACATGCCACTTGTGGCCCTACATCAGGCTTTATACCTGGTATATCCAATTTAAATACTCCCAAGAAGTGTTCATTAAATGCCTCTACAATTTCATCTTCTTTTGTCAAGGTACTGTCACCCACTGTTATATTTGTTATTTGATTATTACTTTTCCTTAAACCCCCCCAATATAGCTATAAAAATGTTTATAGTTATTTTTATTACATTGTGCCAGTCTTAGTTCTGCTTTAGCCCTAGTTCTCCTTATAATTTGTTTACACTTCTTTGGTATTTGCATGAATTGTTTTTTTCTAATGTGTGAGGGATTGGCCATAAATTTTTTGTAGACTTTCTCCTTTTTTTTTACCAGTTTCCATATACTTATGTTGAACCATGTGGGTATACGACCTTTACCATTATATTTCACTACTTCCGGTACATATTTTTGTATACATTCCTGCAATTTTTTGTTTATTAAATCCCAAGTAGTATTTAAGTCTTTTAGTTCTAAATCTGCTTCCCAGTTCAAAGCCTGCAGGGTCTGCTTCACTCCCTAGGTAATCTGCTTTAGAATAATTCAAGAACTTTGTTTTTCCTTTTATTCTGTCAGCCTTGGTGTTAATCTTAAAACTGACCATGTTTTGGTTACTGTTTACCAGAGGTGGGGCTATCCCAATATCTTCTATCACGGTATCATCACTTCCAAAAACAAGATCCAGAGTATGACTTCCCCGTGTTGGCTCACATACATGTTGATTTAACTCATTTGTAAAACATAAATCCCAAAATCTTTTTTCTAGGCTATTTTTTCCTTGATTTGTTGTCCAATCAATGGTCAGCATATTGAAATCTCCCATTAACAGGGTATTTTTCTTTTGTGTCCTTTCTTCAATTAAACTGAGAAAGTTATCATTTTCAATATCAGACAGATGGCTCGATAGCATATTCCTAGTGTGTAAGTCTCATTTTGCATTTGAAACCTCACCCATAGCTGTTCCTGGTCCACCACATTGTTTCTGTTGTTTTCATAACAATATGCTTTCAAGTCACTAACAATATATAAACCAACACCTCCACCTCTCTTATTTATTCAAACTATTTGGAAGTAATTGTACCCTGCAAGATCAGTTCCTCAGTCTCCCTCTTTACTCTATGTCTCCATGATTCCACATATGGCTATCTTGTCTCTTAAAACAATATACTTTAATTCATCCATTTTGTTTCTGACACTTCTTGCATTCAAAAGCAGTATTTTGACCTTGTTCTCTTTGTCTTGCTAGTTTCATTTCTTTCTAATTCTTTTTGCAGTTATCCTTCAAGTTTTGTTCTGTTGCATCTAAATCCATTAAGATGTGGTCTTCTGATTTAAATATATATACTTCATTTTGTTCCATATTCGGTGACATGATCTCCTTTGCTGGACCTGCAGGAGCAGAGATCAGATCCCCCTGCAGTTACACTAGCTGACTCCTCAGTCTGAGCATCCACCATTGTGAACAAGGGGTCCCCCTACAGACAGGGTAGGGGAATTTCCCCACTGCCCTGGCCATATTTTCCCCCATTGGCTAAAAATACCACCAACATCTTAATATGGTTAAAAATCAGTTGGCATTCATCTGTATTCCCCTCCTCGGGTCATGCCTGAAAATAGGCAGAATTTGTCTAGTGCACTCACCCAGTCAATAAATACTAAATGAATAATAAAAAAAATATTGCCAGCTCTAAATGTTAACAGTTATAAGTATTTTGGGTTTTGGGTTGGATAAATTGGGTTCCAGAAATACACATGTTGATAATCTCATTACTCAGATGAGCAAGTGAGTGGGCTTTCTATATCAAAACAAAAACTGTTTTGGATCTAAAACTTCAAATCTTATCATCAAAGTTCAGATTTTGCCACTCATTGTGACATCTCATATGATAGTGCAGCTAGTGATTGGCTATCTAGGTTGGATATTTAATTTAACAGGTTAGCCAGATTGGTGTTAAAATGCCCTAAACGTGTACATCATTGTGAAATGTATAAACAGCTAGGGTGGTTATCCTTATGTAGTAGAAGGGAAGTGCATAAGTTGCTTTTTGCATACAAATGTGGTTTGGGAATCATGCCTACATATCTTAGAGATAGGATACATTTCAGGAATATTGAACCATCATTGAGAAATTTGTGTGCAAGAGAAATGATAGTTCTTTTAACAAAAGCTAAATGTTCCCAATCTTTTTTTAGTTACTACATCCCAATCTGTTGGAATAGTCTTCCAATTGAATTTAGGAAACAGACTAGTAAGCCTCCTTCCATTTTTGCATTAAAAAAGGTTTTGTATTCTTCGCAAAAGCCTTGTAACTGTTTTAATTAATTGTGTATTTATTTATGTTATTTATGTATGCGTGTATCTGTGAAAGTTCACCATTGTGAATGAGTTTATACTCAATGGGTTCAACCTTGAATAAACAAACAAACATTTGAAATCTACCAGCAATTGCTACTTTAAGCTCCAAAGCTTGATCAGAAAGGGATCTTAATCACTGACACATCTCTATTCCATCGAGAAAAGTCTCTGAACTACCTTACAAAAATAAGATAAGATTGACTACTTCAGGAATCCTCTGTATCCACAGAATAAAATAACAACAACAATGGGGTGTCCTCAGAGGCCAACTTTGTTTCCTGGAATATATCTGGTTTGATGGGAAAATGTTAGATCTGGATTGGTGCACTTTTATTAATAAGTTTGATATTGTTCTTTTCCAGGAAATGTGGCTCTCTGAGGCTATGAATATTAATGGAAATCAATTTTTTTTTCACCAGAAATAAAAAATATGGGAGAATGATTGGAGGCCTGGCTATTTATACTAAAATCTGAAAAGGCCTAATAATTTCAAAAATAATTAAAATAGACACAAATTACATGATTTTAGTGATATTATGGGAACAACAGCCATTTATTATTATAAATGCATATATTCCCCCTAAAATTAAATATTATAATACCAAAATACTTCGGGTAAATTCAACAAAGGATATTGTTCAGCTTTTACAAAATTCCCATACAATACCATTTTGGTTGCAGGTGGCTGTAATGCCCATATTGCTAATTTTGATAATCTAAAGCTTTTGGAAACACAAATGATCTTTGAGGAACAACTTAGAAAGAGAAATAACCAGGATATCAGGAAAATGAACATGGTAAACAATTACAGAAACTGATTAAAGAAAATGTTTTCTTAATATTGAATGGGAAGAACCCTGGGGAACCTAGAAGGAAAGGCCAACTTATTTTTCAAAAAATGGGCAGAGCATAATAGACTATGATCTGTGTGGTCCAGATAGTTATAAAATGTTTATTAACTTGAATATTGAAATGAGAACTGAAAGTGATCATGCACCCTTAAAATTGCAAGTATCGTTAGAAAACCCTAATTCATCTAATGAGGAAATCCAATACCCACTGGCTACTCTGCTCTCTACACAGAATTTATAACTCAAAAGAGGAAAATAAATAGCAGAGTGATAACAGATACTTTGTATAACCGGCTATTGGAATAAATCTCTTTAAGTATTCCTCTATTATTAGACACACCACAAGCCTTTGAATGAAAACTGAGTCAGCTAAATGAAAAGATAAACAATGAGATCTATGTTAACATCCAAACATTAAATTAACCAGAACACATGGTTTGACATGGACTGTATGAAAGCAAAAGGGGAGGTAAATGAGCAAATTAAAAGGACAAAAAATATCCTAACTGAGAAAATTTTGTTAAACTAAATAGGATTAGGAAGCAATATACAATATTTTTAAAAGAGAAAAAAGTGGCCTATCAACAAAAACAGTGTAAGGAAATGTTCCAAGTGATTCAAGACAATGACAATAATAGATTTTGGAAAGTGGTTGCTCGGGGCTAATGAGTACCATTCATCATTGGTGGTGCATATTTCCAGTGAAGTTTGGATATATTATTTTAAAGCAGTGTTTACTAATATGGAGACTTACAGGATCTTAAGCCATTTAATCTGAACATAAGCACTAACACAAATTAAATAACATTTACAGAAATGGAGGTTGAAGAGGCCATTTTATTAAAGAACAGCAAGGCATCAGGACCCAATCTTATTCCCCAAAGATATGTAAAGAACATATGGAATTTTGTTTGTTTTTGTTGAATTTTGTTGACCTGGTAAGCCCACTGGGCCTAGAAGTCCCTTTTTCAGGGGCGACCGGGGGGGGGATACAGATGGTAAGTTATTGAATTTGAACCAGATTAAGCTGTTGGTGGTATTTTTAGTGAATGAGGGAAATTTGGCCAGGACACCAGGGAAATTCCCCTACTTTTTTCGATAAGTGCCATGGGATCTTTAACATCCACCTGAACTACCACCAATCCAGGCAGATGAGACCTCAGTTTAACGTCTCATCCGAAAGACGGCACCTCAGAAGTGCAGCACCCCTCTCATGCTGCACTACAGTGTCAGTATTGGGATATTAACCCAAGTGCCAGATGTGGGAACTGAACCCACAGCACTCTGATCTCCCAGCCTCAGAGGTGAGTGTACTACCTACTGAGCCACAGACACTGCGGACTCCCATATTGACCTATTTTTACAATATTTGTTCATCCCATAATTATATACCTACATCTTAGACTAAAAATAGTATTGTCCATCTAATTTTTGTCCCATTAGCTTTTTAGATATTAATTCCAAGACTTCTACAAGGATACTTTTAGATAAACTGATTAAATGGATTGACACTGATTCGACTCTTTCACCATGGCAAGTGGGCTTCAGAATAGTTATTTCAGTGACTGACAATATTTTTGCATTTACCCACTTGATAGAAAAATATGTTCAGTTAATAAAGATGAAATTATTTGTTTTGTTTGTCGTCTTCTCCTCAGCATTCAACTCAAAAAAAAAAAAGAGAAAAGCTATGAAATATATTGATAGACAAAAGGACTGACAGTTCTCTAATAACTTTGATACTTCTATTATATTCAAACAACTCCACGGCTATTCGCTATAACAATAAAGGACATACAAGTCATTTTTTTAATACAGATAAAGGTGTAAAACAAGGCTGTCTCTTAGCACCTACTCTGTTTAAAATTTATATAAACAGTATTCAAGAATATGATGATTCTATTGCCCTTGCTTCGCCTAAAATTAATTATCAATTTTTACACATGCTGGCTTATGCAGATAATGCTATTTTTTTTGCACTAAAAGAATCAGGGTTTCAAAAAAAATCAAAATACTGCAACAAAAATGTGAACAACTCGAATTGAAAATACATTTAAAAAAAAACTAAAGTTATAATATTTGGGGAAAAAGCCAGTAGAGAAAAATCTATCTAAATTTTCCTTGGGGACTGAAAAAATTGGGATAGTTAAAGAATATGCATAGTTAGGTATCAAGTTTACTAATAATACCAATTGGGCGCAGCATATTAAAGATTAAAATACCAAAGCAAAATTGACTGCAAAAGTACTGTTAAAATTCAATTTCAGCTATGGGGGTAAGCTAATAGCTGCTGATGCTAAAATAAACCATATACTCACTTATGAAGTAGAAGAGTGGGGATCCTACCAGTCAGACACTTTGGAAAAATCTTTGTCTTATTGCTATACAGCTCTACTAAAAGTCCCAAATTTGACCTCCAACGCAATGGTCAAAGCAGAATTAGGAAAAGTGACCATAAAAACAACAAAGGAACTTACTCTGACCTCATATCAGTTAAAAGTAATCAACAATGAGAATAATAAGCTTCCTATGTTTTGCATGGAAGACAAAACTAAATGGCTGAATGAGGGTCTAAAGACTAAATAGTTGAACTCCTTTCACAGATTTCATAGATTTGTATAGGCCAAGTAGGGCATATGCCCCATAGTCGCCTGCCCTTTGCTCAAAGGGAAAAGCCGCATATGTTAATTTTCTTACTATAGTCATCCAGTCTAGCCTTAGATTCCTCAGTGTTGTTACTTCCAACTACGTCTAATGGAATATTATTCCATATGTCCACAACTCATTGGTTAAACCAGACTGTTCTTCTCAATGTGTGGCAGTTTTCCCCTTCTAGCTGTAAGGTATGCAATCTCGTATTGTGATTCCCAGATCTTAATTCTAGCACCACATTCCCACAAATCATCATTAGTGAGAGCCCCACAAACTAGGCACAAATCCCCACTCTCATTCTCCTATCCTATTCCTCTCCTAGCAACAAAACCTCATCAAATGTTTCCACAGAATTTGCTTCTACTCCCTCCTGCCAACATTTCAAAAAGTGACATTGCTTGGCGGCGAGTTCCTCATAGCTCATGTTAGGGCTTCTTCTGAGCTTAAAGAACTTAACCCTGTATGCTTCAGGAGTTAACTCCTACTTTTTAAACAAAGCAGTTTTAAGTTTCTCATAATTGTTACTGTCCTGATTGTTTATTTAGCCTAGCGTCTCACGCACTTTGCCAGTAAGTAACGGAGATAGCTGAAAGCTCCAGGACTCCCTGGGTATTTTGGCCTGGATACAGATCTTTTAAAACTAATTTAAAAATTCATTCATATCCTCCCTCTCTTTAAATTCATCTATTAATTTAGAATTTAACTTATACCCCAGCCCTGGAGTTTCAGGTTCAATCCTGCCACTTACCTCCTCTGGCGCTGGTCATTGGAGTCTTATCTTCTCCAGCTCAAAATTCCCCTAGTGCTCTTCTTCCTCTCTCTCTCTCTCTCTCTCATCTTCTCTCTAACACGGATTTTCTTTTTTCTATATGTCTAGTTCATACCTCTTCTGCTCAAACTCACTTTGCTGCTGTGCTTAAAACTTTCTCTGCTTGAATTTTAGCTCTGGTCTCCTCAACTCCAGCTGCAGCCTGATCCCTTACATAGATACATAGGCAGTGTCGGCAGATAAGGGCCTATGGCCCACCCAGTCTGCCCATTTGAGCTTGTAAGTTCAGTTTGTTTTCCTAGAAGTCTGTTTCCCCTTACCCCTGACCTCTAGAATTCCTTTATGTCTATCCCATGCATTCTTAAATCCCGTGATTGTTTTAGCCCCACCACTTCCTCTGGCAGGGTGTTCCACTTGTCCACCACCTGTTCTGTGAAGAAATTCTTCTCATGTTTCCTCTGAATCGTCCTCCCTCCAACTTCATCCCATGCCCTCTAGTCCTGGAACATCTTTTTCACTTAAAAATAGAGTTTTCCTGCACCCTGTTTCTCCCTGTATGATACTTGTATGTCTCTATCATATCCCCTCTCTCCCTCCTCTCCTCCAGGGAGTACATGTTCAGTTCCTTCAACCTGTCTTCATAGGACTTGTGATGCAATCCATGTACCATCTTTGTTGCCCTCCTCTGAACCTTCTCTACCCTGTCTATGTCCTTACGTAGGTATGGTCTCCAGAACTGTACACTGTATTCCAGGTGGGGTCTCACTAGTGTCTTGTATAGCGGAATTATGACCTCCCTTTTCCTGCTGGTGATGCCCCTGCCTATACATCCCAGCATCCTATTTGCTTTACCTGATGCCTTGTCACACTGTTTCCCTACCTTGAGGTCATCAGAGATGACAACCCCAAGATCCTTTCCCGCTTGGTGCATGCTATATCCTCACCCCCAACTGATATATTGTGCCAGGGTTTTTGTGCCCCATATGCATTATCTTGCACTTCTTTGCATTGAATTTCAACTGCCAAACCCTTGACCATTCTTCAAGTTTCTGCAGGTCCTTCTCATTCTGTCTACACCCTCTGGTGTGTCTACTTTGTTACAGAGCTTTGTGTCATCAGCTTAACAGTGAAATTTTGCCTCTAGATCCTGGCTAATGTCACTGATGAAGATGTTGGATAGGACCCGTCCAGCACTGATCCCTGTGGTACCCCACTGGTCACTCTTCCCTCTGTGGAGTGACAGCCATTTACCACCACCCTCTGTGTCCTGCCACCCAGCCAGCCACTCACCCACCACACTACTGTCCTGCCCACACCCATATTCCCCAGTTTGTGTAATAGTCTCTATGTGGCACAGTGTCAAAGGCCTTGCTGAAGTCCAGATAGGCCATGTCCACTGCCCTCCCTGATCCACCTCCCTAGTCACCCAGTCAAAAATTCAATGAGGTTGGTCTGACATGACCTCCCCTGGTGAAACCATGCTGCCTTGGGTCCTGTAGTCCATTGACAACCAGATGTTCCACCAATATCTCCTTCAGTAGTGCTTCCATGATCTTTCCCACTCACGAGGTGAGGCTGACTGGTCTGTAGTTCCCTGCTTCCTCTTTGTTCCCGCTTTTGTATAAGGGGACTACATCTGCTGTCCTCCAGTCTTTGGTACCTCCCTGTTTCCAGTGATTGGCTAAACAGGATAGCCAGAGGTTCAGCCACCACCTCTCTTAGTTCTTTAAGGACCCTGGAGTGCACCCCATCTGGCCCCATTGCTTTGTCAACTCTTATTACTCCAGTTCCTTCAGGACCCTTTCTTGTGTAAAGGGACTTGTGTCCATTTCTGCACCATTCTCACCCCTTGTGTACTCCCTTCAGACCCATTACCTCTCTTCCTCAGTAAAGTCTGAGCAGAAATACCTGTTCAATATGTCAGCTTTACTGTTGTCATCCTCCACGTGACTCCCATCCTCCCCTTCAGTCTCACTATCCCTCCCTTTGTCTTTCTTTTTTCACTTATGTACCTGTAAAAGGTTTTGTCCCCTTTAACCACTGATTTTGCAATGTGTTCTTCTGTCTGAGCTTTGGCTTCCCTTACTGACTTCCCGGCCTCCCTTTGTTTCTCCTGGTACTTCTCCCTATCCCCTTCTGCCTGTGTCTTTTTGTATTGCCTGAATGCAATCTTTTTGGCTTTCACTTTCTTTGCTACCTCTTTGGAAAACCATAATGGTCTCCTCTTCCTTTTCCTCTTGCTAACCTGCTTAATGCATAATTCTGTTGTTCTTATAATCCCCATTTTAAATACTGCCCACTGTTCCTCACCCCTGATTCCTGTCCCATTCCCCTTAATGCCTCTTTCAAGTATCTCCCCATTTTCCCAAAGTCTGCCCCCCTAAAATCCAGGATACGTGTTTTTGTGTGGTTTGGTTCTGCTCTTTCTGTGATTTCAAACCACAATGACTGGTGGTCACTGTTTCCCAGGTGCTCCTCCACTGTTACTCCCCCATCACAGTGTCACTGTTTCAGGAGCACAAGGTCCAGTATTGCCTTCTGCCGAGTTGGTTCCATGACCAGTTGCTTGAGGAAGGCACCCTGAAGGGAGTCCAGGATAAATCTGCTCCTAGTTGATGCTGCTGCTGGGATGATCCAGTCCACGTCTGGAATATTGAAGTCTCCAACCAGTACTACCTCACCCTTGTCTGCCATCCTTTGGATGGCTAGCATCAGCTCCCTATCTGTTTCTTCCTCCTGGGCTGGTGGTCTATAGACCACACCTGTGCGGATGGCTGGCCCCATTTTCCTTTCCAGCTTAACCCACAGTATCTCTCCCCCATTCTGTTCCTCCTGGATCTCTGTGGCCCTTATGTCATTTTCCACATACAGTGCCACTCCTCCTCCTATGTATCTATGTATCGAGGTCCTGGGCAGCCGCTAACTCATCAGCTGCTACAAGAGCCACCACGGGGTTCTATTTGGTTTGTCCCTCATACTGGACTCTTCTTTTCTGACACAACTGCCTTAGGTAGTTTGCAGTGTATTTATTATAGTTTGAAGCCATCTTTTTCCCTATCTATTACTACACTTCTTTATAACCAAAAGAAAAAAAGAAAACAGGTAGGGAAATTTATAATGTAACCATTTTTTGTTCTAAATCTCTGCCTTGATTGTGTGTGGATTGCTTTCAGTTTATCAGTCTGATACACTGGTCTCAAATCCAACTGTTATGCCACTGCCACCAGTATCTCTCAAATCTCACTGCTACCAGATCTCTCAGATCCAACCACTGTGTACAATATCTATTACAAACCCACTCCTGATGGTCAGGTCCACTGAGCTCACAGTGCCCACCCCTAAGTGCAATCCATGACTGGGAGGAGGAAACAGGAGATACCCTCTTCATGTCCCTCAATGGTGCTCACTGAGTTCACTACTGAACACTTATCATGAAGTCCCAAGATCCCCTCTTTACTCTGGCTAAGGGCACAATACTAGTCTCCAGTCTTGTTGATGAGAATAGAACCCTTTCTTGGTTGTTACACAAAGCGGGAAGGTCCAGGCATTATATCCTCTTCAGGATAGCATTGTAATCCCGAACCTGCCTTCTTCCACAAAGCGTACAATAACCTGGTTCAAACCCCGACAGACCCTTCTTTGAGACATTCATATTCTCCCTATCTTTTATCCAGATTTTCCTGGTTGCAGACCATTGTTTGATTTGGCAGCCCATGGTGACACTTCTTTGGTAATAACAGTTTAGTCAGATTATTTATAAACATCCCAAATTTACACACACACACACACACTATAGAAAAATTTCACTCAGGCAGGTTTCTTAAAAACAAATGTTTTACTAAATAATTAATTATCATACATTTACAACTAAAATGTTTTATCAGTTTGGTCACAGAATAACAGAAATAAAAGTGGAAAATATAAATGAAACCAGCAACATAACCGTTATCTAAAGTTCTACCTGAAGTTCGTAGTGAATTGAAGATTCAGAATAATAAATGATTTGCAAAAGACTCTCCTTCTGTAGCAGTCTTGCTTATCATGGGTCACGAAGTGGGTCCTTTGAAGTGCTCCAGGAAAAAGAGAGAGAGAGTAGCTCTGGCTCAGTTCCTTATATAGGCAGAGGCACCCTGCAAATTCTCTGTCTTGTTCTAAAAGGGTGGCTGTCTCTTTTAGGCCAATAGATGTCACTCTTGAGTTTTCCCAAAATCCCGTTTAACATATCCTGGGCTCTGAAGTGATAACTTTACAACAAGGGATGGCTTCTCTCCATACCCTTAAGAGTTTTATTACTTCTGCTCCCCTCAATTAAGCCCAGGAGGCATCTCCACTCCTAGAAGTGCAATTTTAGTCTTCCTGCTACTAAAAGCCTGTCCTTCTTACTTCATGGAGGGATTTCAAATATTTTTGCAAGACCATTCTCTCCCTTGAAGTGATTTGGCTTCCTCACCAGCAAGCTTCCCCCTCCAGTCAGAAGAAGGTCAAACATTTTAAAAATCCAGTCCCTAATGAACATACACAGAAATCACAGAAAACACATCATATATTTGTACATATGGCGGCATGGGCATAGCTCACCACAGGTGCCTCTCTCTCTCTCTCTTTTAATGTATTCAAACTATAGATTAACTGAAGAATAACTGTAACTATTAACACAGTATTAACAATGTCTGTATTGATTTTAAAATGAGGGTGTCACATCTGTTTTTAACTGAATATATATGTGTATTTTGTACCTGGAAGTTATTGCTGCATGTAAGAATGTTGTAATAGCTATCATCACATCACTGTTAAACAATAAAAGTTTAACTGAACGGATAAAGAGATAGATAACTGGATATATGCAGAGACAAAACAAACAAAAAAAACAGTCTTTGAAATTTCTGTTGATTCCAAATCCGATTGGAAAAGTAAACCCCTCTCCATGAATGGAATGTGACAGTAGGAGGCCTAAAAATTGCCAAATGCTTATGTTTTAAGAGCCTCTAAAAAGGCAGACTATGTGTGTATGTATATGTGTGCTACAAAACACTTAGGCTGGGATGTTCAACACTTTGTCCTGGGGCTAAATTAGCACTGTCCAGCATGCTAAATTAGCCCAGAAGCAATAGCTCATGATATTCAAAAGGAATAGCCCGGTGCTAAACCTGCTGAATATAGCATGCAAAGGAAGCTGGGCAAATCGGGCTGGGAGTGCAGTGCTAAACAGCCTGGGAAGTAAGACAGCACTGAACATAGCAAATAAGACAGCACTGAACATAATAAATAAGACAGCACTGAAGATAGCACCCAGGCAGGCAATGCAAACACCCACAGGAACATAGAACAAAGGTGAGCGTGCCATGGCCCTGTAACACATGCAAAGATATACAGCCCTGAAAGTGATCCCAAGAGCAGACAGCAGTGCAGAACCCAGAGTATGACACACACCCAGCCATGCCCAGTAACACTCAGGACCCATGAATGAAAACCAAAGCACAGTACAAACCTGTGGAAAACCCCATGCACCCAAAAAAGACACCAGACACAATAAAGTCTTGAAAGTGGAAGGTATTGTGTAACAACGAGAAAATAAAGGCAACAATAATACCAACAGAAAGGCAACAACATAAACAACAAACTATACATACCACAAACAGCAATGACACTGCTTCTACTACTACTACTACTACGATTACAACTATCACTACAACTAATACTACTACTACTAACTCAACCAATACTACTACTACTGCTACTATATACAACAACTACTACTAACAACACTGTCATCACTAGCACTACTACTACTGTTAATACTAACTACTATGAAAACTACTAAAAAGGTTACTTCAACCACTAGTATAAAACAATGTAATGAAAATGGAGGGAAAGGGGAAAAGGACACAAAAATAAAAAAGGAACAGAAGGCATAAACAAAACCAGAAGCCCAGTAAGGGGTTGGGGGAGTAAAGCAAAAAGAAAAGGGAACAGTTGTTATGCTGCATGCTGGATGGGTCCGGCAGCCATGCCTCCAGGACTGCAGCCACCCATCTTGTCTCTGCAATGAGGACTGCCTGCTGTTCTGAGTGTTCTCTGCTGGTGGACCATGAGGCATAGCAGTGCATCTCTCACCTAAGTCTCCTCAGGCCATGTGGCCTATAGTGAGCTCCGACGTGGACCTAGAGGAGGAAGGGGGACCATGTCAGGATGGTACACTGACAAGAAAGTACAATGCACACCCCAGGCGGCGGGCCCAGGGGTGGACAGCATGTCCCAATAACCATGCCTATGTGGCACTACAACGGAGAATGTACCACACAACCCACCACACACCTGTATGCTGAAGCATGACAACAAAGGCACCACCCACTCAGCCAAAATACATGGACAGGTGTGTAAGGCCAAGGGCAACACCACAAAACAGCACAGTCCACACAACCCAGTGGAACACTTGGTGACACAGTGCACAGCCTGTCCCCAAGATGACAAGGACAGTGGGCCAGGGAACTACAAACCCATGGGATGACACACATTGGGACATGCTGCAGAGCACACCCACCTCTGGAATGGTCACAGGCACACACTGTATGATGGAATGCAGCCTCTACTGTTGAGAAGCAGAGTACGTGGAGGTGTCCTCACCCACAACAGTAGCACAACCATGGCCGCGGTACACAATGTGGATGTGCACTGCACAGTCAACCCCATGTAACAAAGGGATGCAAACCATTGCTCACCCCCTGCAGGACAGCTGTAAACCAACCACTCATGCTGGTACAGTACCACAGGCCAATCCTTCCCCCCAGCAGGATGGCACTACACCATCCATCAATCCTGACCCATAGTACACCATGCCAATACAGTAACCCAGGCCCATCCCCCATGGCATGACGGGCATAAAAAGACTAGCCACTGCAAGGACACAGGAACACAAGCCATTAGAGGACCATGCTCCCCTGGGACAGCAGTACCCCATATGGACACATGATGGACACAGCAACACAGGCCTCTACTGCACCATGGCCCCATACAGCCCCCCCACCAGGATGACACTATGCCATCCGCCCATCCAGACCCTCAGTACACCATGCCGATACAGAAGCCCAGCCACTTCCACATGTCACAACATAGTGTACCAGGTACACAGCTGTGTGCACACCAAGGACACACTGGCAGCCCATGCACATACTCTCCACTGCACATGCAGGACAGTGTGAAGCTAACCGTGATACTTATGCAACATGCTGTGCTGCCTATCACTGCTCTCCTCCACTTGCTGGGGCATTACTGGCACCCTCCACCTGTTGCCATGGCTCCTAACTTCCTGGCCATCCTCCTGGGCCCTGTCACCATTCCCAATCCTGCTGCTGTGCTCTGAAGGGAGAATAGGGTACAGCAGTGTAGGTACATGTGAAAATGCCACAGTACACCCCAAAGCCCACCCCTCCTGCCACATGTGGCATGTCACAGTGTAAGCAGGTGTGTTAAACCCCCCCGAGCAGTGTGCAGACATATTGTGGCACCTGTGCCATGCACAACCCTGGACATAGGAAGCTACAGTGCCCTGTTGTGTAGACAATGTGCATACCAGGCACGACTGCCTGCCAATGGGGGTGCAGATTGTGGCCACATGCAGTAAACCATGGGCAGGACACACACAGCAGTGCTGTGCATATGTAATGGGACACATGCACATGCACATACACAGACTATTACTCACACACACACACAGACACATGTGTAGGCACACACATACACACACACACACAGATGGCATGCATAGCAATGGCAGTGCAATACACTTAGCTGGCACAGGCACAGTCCCATCATGGACCATGCGCTTGAAATGCTCCAGCTTGCCTGGCTGCCTCCACTGCATATCCATGTAATGGTCGCAGCACTTCTCCCCATTCCTGACTATCATTGTCCGTCCAGACAGGTGATGGGCAATGGATGCCCAGACCTGTCTATGGGGCAAGCCCCCCTCTCTCACTTCTCCAAACAGTCGCCTGTGCCTTTGCTGCACCAAATCCACCAGGTTTTCAGTCTGCACATCCACCCATCTCCTATCCCTGTGAACAATTGCCTTCAGCCTCCTGTGTGATGATATAATCCAAGGAAGTCCTAAATCTGCTCTACTGGGAACCTCCCTATCACTATTGGTACACCCTGCAGTGCGCCATTGACAAGGGCTGTGATAGCTGTGTTGCACGGCACTGTCCTATGCTAAGGCTGCACTACTGCATTAGTGCCACACTATCCCGAAGTGCATGAACCATGCATGCACGACCCCACCGTGACCCCACGAGCCTGTAGCATGCATACGCTACCACAGTGTGCAACAGCCCTGTAGTGCAGCACTAACGCATTAGCACCAAGCTACTAGGAAGTACAAACACTGTGCATGCGTGACCCCACTGTGACCCCGTGACAGGAAGCCATTGCGCACATGCGCTACAACAGTGTGCAATAGCCCTGTAGCAGAGCGTTAATGCTATAGTGCTGTGCAAATGACTGTCTGGTTTGCCTGGTGCTAACCGTTTGCCTGGTGCTAACTGTTGCTGTATTCAAAGAATGTATGCTAACGAGGATTCTCGTGTAATCGCAGGGCAAACAGACACATTGCCATATTATTACAGCCTGATCTGCATGGCTAACAAGGTGGATTTCCCAGATGTGCTATTTATGGGCAAACAGTGCTCCACCTCTGTAGCTGACAGGAACTGCACTGCTGTAAAGGGAAGTGCTTGGCAACATGGATTGCAGGATGCCCCAGGAGCTACAACAGGCAGAAGCAGGTATGTAAACACCACCGAGCATGCTGCTGTTTGGCGTGTCAATACAATAGACAGATGAGTAGTAGTCAGCATGCATGGGAGTTGTGTGGCATGTTGCTGTGATGTCTGTGGGACTATGTGTACTGGACTGCTGTACGGGCCACACTGAAACAGTGTGCACTGTGCACAGGGGGAATGCCATGTGGTAGGGTGGGTGTTCCTGTGACACCAAACTGTGGGACATGGATGTCTGCTAGTTGCCAACATCACTGGTGCAATGAGGTGGTTGTGAGGTGAGGGAGGGTGGGCCTAGGGGCCTTTGTGCCTCAGCAGTGCTGCAACACTACTGCACTGTATAGGACCTCACCCTGTTACTTGGCAGGGTGGGACTGGTGCAGCCAATCATGGGTGGCTTGCACAACCATGCTGTGGGATGGCAAGCCAAAATACCTGTGTCAGTGGTTTATGCCCATCAAAGTCAGCTGGGTGCATTGCACATACACATGTGATGGCGCTACTTGGTGAGGTCTATCAACAGCAGGGGCATGTGTGTGTGCCACATGCCATGTGCTGTGACATAGGGAAAGGCTGCAACATCCTGCCACATACCACATGTCCCAAGCAATGTGCGCATGTGCAACACAACAGTCTCACAGATCGCATGGGACTACTGTACTGTGCGCAGACATAGCTACTATGTGCTGAGTAACACACACACCCAGCTGGTTAGATGAATGGCATATAGGGATCCCACTAATGTGCACACACTGATAGCGTGTGATTGGTGCTGTCTTGTACACAGGCAAGGGTATGGGAGGTGTTGCTGCAGTACATTGTGGTCATTTATGGACTGTGTGTTACACTGTGTGGCACTACAGTCAGGTGCCTCAGGTACATTATCACATGTGTGCACAATGTCAACACCTGTAACTAACCACTACCATTCCATCTGTCCCATACAGGTGACACAGACAGGCAGGAATGTCTCTGTGCCCGTAAGTTCACTGGCAATGAGCTGAGGGCCCTGGTACATGGCTTTAAAGAGAGGGAGCAGGTGATGCAGCACAACAAGCCATCTGATGCTATTGTCCATAAGATGTGGGATGAAATCACAGGAGAGGTGAATACTGTGGGAGGCCATGGATGCAGCACTGAGTCAGTGAGGAAGAGGTGGAATGACCTACTGTGGAGGGTGATGGAGGAGGAGGCATAACAGCTCAGGCACTGCTTGTGGACAGTGGGAGGATCACGGACCATTGATCTGCATGAGTGGGATCCCATCCTGGTGTTGTTGGCATTGACCCCGAGGCCAGTGGCAGTGGAGGGGGTCAAAGGTAAGGGATGTGAGACACAGCTGCCCCCCCAGGGCAGGTACATACTTGGCACAACCACACTATTTTCTGCATTACACCTACAGTGGGTATGTGTCATCTTTCCACTGTAGCAGCCCAATTGCACTTGCTACACACAACCATGGGACTGTTGTGGTGCATTGTTAGTGGACGTGCGACACATCTGTGTGCATGTGTTGGTAGTGCACAGTGGTCACCGGTGTATGGCTGCACCATTTGTTGTGTGCCCTGGTTTGGGGGGCTGTTAACATGGGCTGCATCGTCATACGTGTGGTCAGCACAGGGGGTGTGCATGGGCTGTCTGCATGATCCTCACTGTTGGGTGGTGCATGTTATGGTGGTGGCTTTGGATACCATCATGCAGTACAGGCCTCTGACACTGTTCCATTTGCTTTACAGCACAGAGTGGGCATCCAGCCATAATGATTTATCACAGGCGGTCCCATCAGCATCAGGCATGGGAGTCACCATTGGACCAGCATCAGCCACACACTATCAAGGGCCACAGTGACATGCTACCCATCAGGCAGGGTGTGCCATTGTGGAGTATGGGGATAATGATGATGATGACCTTGAAGACCCACAGGATAAGGAGATCACATGTGACCCTGTGCTCACATACACGCTGGCCACTGACCTTGGTTTGGGTGACTCTACTTCAGATGATGATCAGATGGTGGGCAGCAATGTGAATGGGTGCAGTGTGCTGGGAACTGCAGGGAGCACGTACATAGGTGCAGGGCAGATGGGGGTAAGCCAGGGTAAATAATGTTTTTTTTCAGGGCTTTTGGGGCAGTCTCCTGAGCCCTATAAAAAGAGTGTATACTTACCTGGACTATTGTTTTGGAGGGGTGAGAATGATTAACCCTATTGCCTTTTTTCATAGTTTATTTATTAAACTATCACTTATATATTGCACACCTCTCCCCCATTTTGGTTCTCATTCATCAAAGCTCTGACCCTACCTTTCTATGCTATTTGGCAACAAGTACCTTATGAGATTCCCAGGAATTTTCAAAAATATGGAATTCCTAAATATTTAATACCTACCTCCCTTAAAATTAAACAGTGGGGGCTACTGCCCGCTATGATCCAAACATCAGCAAGGAAGCACATGTAGCAGAATGTTCTGAGCTCTGCTTATTCTGAAATGCCAAAAATCCTTGACTCTTAGGGGATAGAATTAGATCTTCATCAATCACCTTCAAAGTCGGATTACTGAATTATAAAGCCCTACACGAAGTGGGCCCTGACTACCTGAAAGAGCTCCTGATCCCTTATCACCCTGTGAGATCTATCTGCTCGGCCGACGAAGGGTTGCTATAGATTCCGAGGGTGACTTTAAAATCTGCTGTGGCCCGGGCTTTTATGTTCATGGCCCCGTCCCTCTGGAATTCTCTACCCCATAGGATTAGGGAGTGCATGACCATGGGGAGTTTTAAGCAGGCTTTAAAATCATTTCTTTAGGTTAAAGCATATGGTAGTAATGACTTCTGAGCTGTATTGTACATTTTATGATGGTGATTCTGTGTTAATTGTCTTGATTGTTTTACTGTACTGCACCCTGATGCCCAAAAGGCACATGATAAAGTATTATTATTATTATTATTATTATCTTAATG
This sequence comes from Neoceratodus forsteri, assembly GCA_016271365.2. Classification (NCBI taxonomy): domain Eukaryota; kingdom Metazoa; phylum Chordata; order Ceratodontiformes; family Ceratodontidae; genus Neoceratodus; species Neoceratodus forsteri. Next base: position 69,717,659 of record CM028133.1, read on the forward strand.
TTGTGTTTTTATAACTCACTGATTCCTGAATTCCTTTAAAATGCTGGGATGTCACATGGCTTTCTTGCCAACAGGAGACTCGGGGTGTGGGGTACATTAAAACATAAATCTGTAGAGGCACTTGCTTAACTGTGCTCAAAACTGAGCAGCATTTCTTTATTGAATGTTCTTATAGATAGTGCATCTCTCTGGACTTTACTGCTACCCAAGTGGAAAGATAGCCATCTCACAACTGTCACCTATGAAATGCTTGTTTATGGAATATTTACTCCTTCTATACCCCACTATCATGCTAGCACCTTACGTTCAGTTTTTGTACTATGTAGATATCATTTGTGGCAAGCAAGGTGTGCGTATTTATTATAGCAAAAGAAAATTCACTGTGGTACAGGTCTTAAATCACATTATGGATAACTTGCAGGTTATTTATGCTTTAGAACATAAATCTATTCCCAGAAAAATGCATGATAAGTATTGGCAGTTTTGCACATGTTTTTGGAGGGTTAGCACTGTGGCCTAGTATCCTTATGTTACCTTTTGTTTTCTCTGATACCCACTTTGTTGTAGGATACTTATGAAGTTGTGAATATACCTGTATTCTGCATTTTCTGAATTATTTTCATTTCAATTAAAACATCCTCCTACTCTTTTAGTGAGGGGGAGCCTTTTTTCAGTTTCACTAATTTTGGTTTTATTTTGATTGTGATTTTTTCCAATTTTTCATAAGTGTATGATAGTAATACTTATTTATTTACTTTTTTTTTCTGCCTTACTGCCTAAGTCTGTCCGCTCTTTCAGATCCCCACATAGTCACACACTCCGATCGCCGAGGAGTGTGCTCCTAGAGTGCATACAGCACTACTCCTGCAATTCTGTGGGCCCAGATAACTCCCCGGATGGGGTGAGGAGACATCCCCCTTACCACCCTCAACATTCAGGGGAGCGTGCATCTGCACAGCAGAGTCTGCCCTTGGCTGGTGGATGTGCTGGCTGGAGGGATTGTCACCTAGGATCGATGATTTTTTTCCTTGTTCTGTTGTGCACTCCCCTGCTGACATTGGCTCTCTGGGAGAACCAATGAGGCAGAGGTGCGGTGAGATGCATCTCCACTCAGGGCCCTTGGCCTGACATCAGCCCCTCCCTTCTATTGGCTTCCCTTACTGCACTGCCATTGCCTGGGTTCAACCAGGAGATGGCAGCAATGCAGTGGGGCTAGCATAAAACCTCCCCTGGAGAGGGAGAGCAGCTGTCAGGTGCGTAATCCCTCTCCTCCCCATCCAACTCACATTCTTATTTATTTTTATGTGTATAATTTGTTTTATGGATTATGATTTGTGTGCATTAACACTGTTTCTATGTTATTGGTTTTGAAGTTATGATAAAAAATTCTCCTACTCTTTTCGATAAGTGCCATGGGATCTTTAACATCCACCTGAACTACCACCAGATCAGGCATATGGGACCTCGGTTTAATGACTCATCCAAAAGACAGCACCTCAGAAGTGCAGCACCCACTTCATGCTGCACCACAGTATCAGTATTGTGATATTAACCCAAGTGTCAGGTATGGGAATTGAACCCACAGCCATCTGACAACCCTCTGATCTTCTGGGCTCAGAGGTGAGTGTGTTACCTGCTGTGCCACTGATCCTATGTATCTTTGAATCCTGGCTGTCTGCCAGAATCCCAGATATTAACCTGGCACTCTCTATCAACTTTTCAGACAGGATAGAGGTAAACGTTTGGGTCGGGTTGCTATTTTTACACGTCGGAGCCTCTCCTGCAATGTAGTGTCAGAGCAGCTGTATTCTTCTCTCATGTGTTTCTCCTTATTAGGCTGTCATTCCCCTCCTCCGTGTCCATTTTCATTGGTGTACTCTATGCCTCACCCAAAATCTCATCCTCCTTAATGGTTGTATCTATCACTACTGTCGTCTCTCAGTCCAGTGTTGCTAAACTCATTCTAATATGGAATTTTGATATGAATTGGCTCTCCCCAACCTCCAGGTCAATTGTCCAAACAGTTGAGTACTTTAACCTCACACAGATTATTTCAGATCCCTCTCAGCTGAACCCAAAGTCACAAAACCACACCCCTTTGGAGTGGAGTCTCTCCTCCCATTCCCATCGTATTGTTGCTGCTGGTATTTTGCCTGACATTTTCAGTGGTCACTGCATGTCATTCCACATCAGGAAGATCAGATGCCTTCTCTCCACTCTAAAATGTACATCTGGTACAGGTCCCATAGGTTACTCAATATCCAGGCCCTCCTGAGTGACCTCGTTGCATCAGATTGGGCAGTGTTCTACACTGCATCTGACATTGATGTTGCCCTCTCTTTGTTTCACTCTAAATTATGTTCAGTCTGGGGCAGGCATGCCCTGCTCAAAAGATCCAGGGTGAAATCCCATCATCACCATTGAATTAGCCCTGAAATTATTGATCAGTGCAAGTCCTGCACTCTCACCTGGTTAGGATATAAATCTTTTTCTTCCCTTTCTGAATTTCTCATGTACAGGTCAAGCAGGAATTCCTGTACAAAGGCTGTCAGGGCTGCAAAATCACACTACTTCAAGGCCAACCTCCAAAATAACCTTAACAACCCTTCAAATTTCTATAAGGTAATTCAATACCTTTTTGCCCCTCCCCTCACCAATTCTGGTCCCTCAGTTCTTCTGATTAATGGTTTACCATTATCTGACTCTTCCTCTTGCTTCACATGTTAATGAGTTCTTCATCACCTGTGCTCGGTCTTCCTCTTTCCTCCACCTCCCAAAACTCCTTTAATCCATGCTTCTTATTCCCTTCCCTCCATCCAAGGGTCCTCTCAGGGATGAGTCAGGGTCACATTGTAGCAGCCATCTTCATCAATCTCGTTAAGGCCTTTGACTTGGTGTCTCACTGTCTCCTTCTATAAAGGCTGGGTTCTGCTGGCCTCTCAGCCTCTGTTGTCAACTAGTTCCATTCTTATCTAATGGGCCATCTACAGTCAGTACAAGTAGGGACTGCCCTGTCACATCCTCTTCCTACCCAGGCAGATGTCCCACAGGGCTCTGTTCTGGGCCCCATACTCTTCAGCATCTTCCTCAATTACCTCCATTCAGCCTGTGCCAACTCACATATTCACATGCATGCAGATGACATAGTTATCTACACTCCTGGCCCCTTCACCACTGATGTGGAAAGTCTGCTTCAGTAAGATTTCCACAGTGTCTTATGATAGCTCCAGTCACACCAACTTCAGGTCAACACTAAAAAAAGTTGTCCATGACCCTTGGCATCAGCCAAAAACTGGTCAAACTCTCATCTGTGCCCATGTTCTCTACCTTGGATGGCTTTCCACTTGAAGTGGTTCCTTCCTTCAAGTGCCTTAGTATGTGGCTTGATCTCTCTGTCCACATCAATGCCATCCATGCCACATTCCATTCTAAACTTGGAGCCTTGTACCATAATCAAGACTGCCTTTCCCTACAGGTTCACCAAAAACTTGTCACCAAAATGAAGCTCCCTGTCTTTGACTATGTGAAAATGATCGATGTGTCAACCCCCTCCACCTCCCTGGCCAGATTGGATAACCTCTGTAAATCCTTCTGTTGCTCTCCAACCAACTCTCCCTCTCAAACTCATCACTGATTACTTTGCTCATCACCATCCATTCTTCCCCTTCCATTCTGTCACCATTTGCACTGTGCCTCGTTTATTTCTAAATACTGGTTTGGGTGCCTTCTCTCCTACCTCACATCGCTACTTTTTATTGTTCCCTCTGCCTCATGTGCCATCCATTCCAAGGACAATTACACCATTGCTTTGTCATGTCCCAGTACCTCATCTGACAAATCGGCCTTTGCCTATCATCTCCCTTCATTTTGGAAACAACTTCACTTTTCCATCCATTTCAGTGCCTCCCTAGATATCAACTGAGACTCATCCCCCTTTCCCTTTCCTCTTGTTTCCCCTCCTCTTAACAGTCTCCATATACCTGGTGCAGTAGTTAGCTGCCAGTTTCTATTGGATTGATCATTATACACTTTCTATGTTCTTTGTGTGCCATGATTTTGCACTCTTTTTGTAACACTGTATTTGTCAAAGCTATGTATTTTGTATTTTTGTTAATCATTTGTGCCTGTCCCCCATGATGCACCTAGAAACAAGACCTGGCTCAGTGTGCCTTTCCCATTCACCAAATTTCAAATACATAAATAAATAAATTACACAGTAGGTCATCTAGTCAAGATTGTGTAGAATCAATGTAATATGATCTGATTTCCAAGATGAAAGTAAAAGCTAAGCTGCCACACTCTGAACTGGCTTTGGCACTGAATCTGCACACAGGGTATGCCCTTATAGACAGCATTACAGTATTCAGGTCATGTTGAGATGATCACCTGCATCAGTGCTGTTGGATCATCAGGATCTTGGATTGGACGCAACCTGGAACTATTTTGAAGATGAAAAAAGCAGCTCGTGATGACAGTCTACAGCTGGGACTCCAGTTTCTGCTGATCATTAGGAATCCCTCAAGATAACAAATAATCCTGGCCACTTCCAACTGAATTCCATTAAATAATGGGAATATGATGCAATCTTTAAGAGCAGATATGTTTTTTTCAGGTCCCACTAGCGGCAGCTCAGTCTTACTGATGTAACCCCCCCTGTTGCCTGGGGTTACAAAAATCCCAGTTAGACCTAGTGGTAGGCAGGGAAGGCAGCTTGTGAAATTCCAGTTAAATGGATTTCACACCATCTCACTCTGTTCTCAGTCTCAGCTGAGACTGAGGGATGACATCATACAGAATTCTCGCAGCAGCATAAGCCACATTGGAATGTTGCAGCTGGGAGTTAGATAGAATGTTGGGAGGTTTTGAAATCTGTCTGTAGGAGTCTAGTGGGAGACTTAGTGGAGGGAGGAGGTTTACTGCAGTGTGCAGTCCCTCAGAGTTCTCAGCTCTGTCCAGAGCTACTGTTTGGGAGTGGTGTGTGTTCTCACCACAAGAAGGACATAGAAGAACTAGTATTGAAGTGGTGGAGACTGTTTCCCAGTTGGGGATGGGGGGAGCCAACAGCCAGCTTCCAGGGGCAATCCCCTTGACTGGCTAGAGGAAGAAAGCTGCCTGATGTTTGTGCTGTGGCACCTTGAAGATTTCGATTGGTTTTCCTGTGAGAGAAACCTGTGGGGCACCTGCAATCAGGGGTAAGTCTGCTCTGTAAAAAGGCCAATGTTTCACCACAGACTGTCTGTTTTAAGTATATGCTACTGTGGGGCAGAAAAGGACAGCCAAGTACAGTGCTTAAAGAGTATGGGATTTGGACATCTTTAATCAATGGGGGTCTACAGGGATGGACATAGTCATTTACTAAGTATGCTTCAAGTCAGCACACTGGAGTTTCAGAGACTGTAGATTGAATGTAATTACATTTGAAGTGATAATCTATAACAGTAAAGAGTTTTTAGAGAAAAGGTGTTTTAGGACAAAGAAATGGCAGAGTATGAATTATGGGAGCAAGAGGTGAGAGACCCCCCACTTGGAGTAACCTATTTCACCTCTATGGGTTCGCTTTGTGACACCTGTTGCTTTTTTTCAGGTACTTGGCCAGTGCTCGAAGAAAGTACCCAGACGTGGGATTGTTGAGAGTATTCCCTTTATGGAGCCTGGATGTGCTCATGGGTGGTAGTAGGGAGCCACCAAGAAATGATCTATACCCAATGAATAGTAGTCCAGGATGCTGGCCGGGGTGCCATGCTGGAAGTTTTGAGAAAAGTACCAGTAGGGCTGAGAGTCCAGGGAGATTCAGAACCTGAGGGTTACTGTGTGAGAAGAAATGTGTGGCTGTCAGGATGAATCTGCATTACCAGGGAGTGTAGCCCCATGGGGGTCCATTTATGCTTTATTGTTCAGTTGTGTTGTGAATAAAAGCCACACTTTAGAATCCCAACTCCTGGTTTGGACATTTCAGTTATTGCTTCCTGTGTCCGGATTACTTGGGTGCCCCTGTGCAGAGTGACAAACCTAGCCAATATGCCGAGTGACAATTTTCTCCCCAAACCCAGGTCCCAGGTAGGGGGTTACAAATGGAGGCACTGCACATGCTAGTAACACAAAAAAATACCATCAACCCAACCCCTGGGGTTACATCCTTCTGAACTCCAAGCAAGTGGTTAAATTGGAGCCCATTAAGTTTCTCAGATTATAAAGTTTTTAATTTTCATTTTAATAGAGATTATTTTCAATGGAGATTTTTGAATGCCCTCATTTTAAAAATGCCAATAGAATACAATGTTAATAAAACAAATTGCACTATTAACTGTGAAGTCATGCTATTTTCTCCAATGACAGTCCTTCTGACTCTCAACCATTTGAGTACATTGCACCCTAAGTGACTGGATGAGGATGAATGCTATATATTTGCATTGTTCTTCTTGTTGTACAGTGCAAAAACAACAAAATGGCAACAGGGATACCATTTAGAAACCATGTATTGGATGCATTGTGTAAACCTGCTGTACCACTTTGTACCTATAGTCATAGTTAGTTCTTGATTCTATTCACTATGGTTTTAAAGAGGTCTTCACAACATATGGGAACATCTGCAAAAATAATTTGCAGACATGGCAGCTGGTATTTAATACATTTTTGCTCTTAGGCCTGGATATTCAAAAGGGTTGCGTTGTGTTTAGCGCAAGAATAGGGTTGCGATGCTAAGTCCAAAATGCGCCATTCTGCGGTTATTCAGCAGGAGGCAGTTACGCCACTGGCAACAGGTTGCGCAAGAGAGCAATGCAAATGAATGCATGCTCAACAGGAGGGGGAGGATCCATGCATAACCTGCGCAACCCGATATTCAGTCGGGTTGTGCAGAGTTGTGCATGCGCAACCCCAACCCTCGCCCTGCACAACCTTGAGCCAAAAAAAAAAGGCTTAAGTTGAGGGCCACCCACAGGTGAGCTGCTGCATTGCAGGGCGCAACACAGCAGCTGCCACCCCTGGCTGGCCCCCAACTCGGTCCCTGTGCCCCCCCACCAGCCCGATCGCGGGCACAGTGCACGAACCCCTCCCCGCCCACATCTTCCCATCAGCCGATCGCTGGCAGTCCAGGCACATGACACACTCACATATCCCGCTCGATCGCTGGCAGTCCAGGTACATGACACACACCCCCCACATATTCTTCAAGCCCGATCACGGCAGAATGTGTATGAATTCCTCTCGCGCTCATCGCTGCAGAATGTACCTCATCCGGTTTGCGGTCCAGTGACCGTAGTTAGACGCTGGCAGAATGCGTCATCATACCTCAGCCTTTTCCTAGTGTTTTCACCATTTTAAGTTTTTCTCGCCGCTCCGTTAGGCGGGCGGGCGTTCATCTTCAGCCTGTCGCCGCCGATCGACGTTCGTAGTTGCATGTTTATTGCTGAGTTTCAGCTAGTCGGCATGTAGTTTCTCATAGTGCGATGATAAACTGGATTTGTTGAATGATCATTCACAAATCTGACTGCCGCGTACGGTATGGCTACACGCCCATTGGCTGTAGCTCTGCACCAATGGGCGGCAGCCCTACCAGACAGTCAGTCGCGGGCGGCGGGCGGCAGGCTGGTGGATGCTGTCGCCGCCGCCGCGGGGAGCGGTGGAGGGCTTCGGGTGGGTGGGGGACATTAGACACCAGGAGATTTTGGGGGTTGTGATGTGAAATTCTGCCCGTGATTGGGCTTTACGGTCCACTGGACCACCAGGGAGATATTCGGGTTGTGGGGTTACATTCTGCTCGCACCGGGCACTGGGGGTTCATATACGCTTATCCCCGCGACCGGGCTGTGGGAGATGTGTAGGGGTGTTCATGTACCTGTACTGCCCATGATCGGGCTGTGGAGATGTGTGTGGGGGGTGTTCATGTACCTGTACTGCCCATTTATCAGTGTGCATTGTGCGCCGTTTCTCGACGGCAGCTGCTCATAGAGTGGCCAGGAGCAAGTCCTAAGGGATCGGCGCACCTACATGCAAATGGCATGCAAATGGGGCCATAAATAGATGCAAATGGCCCCCCCTGTGCCTTGCATAAATTATGGCCCCATTTGCATGTCACCTTTTGAATATCGGAAATTTTAGCATGGGACAATGGTACTTGCGCCACCGCAAGTTTAATGCTCATCTCTGGTAACTTGCAGTGGCACAAGTTCCACTGCGCCATGCACAAGTGCTGTGGCTGGGGAGTGATATTCAAAGGAGTTGCGCAATAGCACAACTCCTTTGAATATCACCCTGGCCACACCCCTGCGCAACTATTTTGAGCAGCGCAAGGGCTTGCGCCTCAGAATGGCGCAGTTTGAATATCCAGGCCTTAGCCTCCACTTTTTTTATCATTATCATGTACATTCACTTGAAGCAGAAATACTGTTTATCTGCTCTGGCTGCTTGACTACATCCAACATCACAATCATCTGTGCTGTAACAGTCTATTGCAGTGGCTATCATTCTGATGTCACAAGCACAGGACTATGGTGCCTGGTGTAGACAAGCAGTTGGAACAGATTATGGTTGGAATACCAAGATCCTTTTTTGCTATCCATGATTTTAGCCATACAGAAGAAAACAGATTAAACTGAATACATAATCTAAAAATAGAATGCATACCCACTCCAGTTTATATTGTATAAAATTATCATTTTTCTAAGTTTTTAAGATAATTCCTGATTATTGAGTCACCAATAACTGTGACTTTTTATCTGTTACCCAAAATTCATCAATCTTTGGATAAAACCCCAGGCCACCCCATAGTGAGCGGAAATAGGTCCTTGACAGAAAGTCTATCACAGTATGTGGATTACCATTACATCCATTTGTTAGTACGCTACCATCCTATTTACAGGACATGACCGATGTACTGAGGGTGTTGAGAGATTTACAGTTTAATGATGACTGTCTCCTTGTGACTATGGATGTTGAATCCCTATACTCTAACTTACTGCATCATGGTGTATTAGATGCAGCAGCACAGTGTTCTAACAGCAGAGGAGAGGAAGCCACACCAGGAACTGCCTTCCTTGTTAAACTTCTGGAGTTTGTTTTAACATGTAACGTGTTTATGTTTAATAAAGATTTCTTTTTACAGGTGAAGGGGACAGCAATTGGGGCCATGTGTGCCCCCTCTATAGCTAATATTTATATGGGTTCTTGGGAACACGTATGTGCTAGACAGAGATGTGAATCTATTTTTTAATAATATTAAGCTGTTGGAGCTTTACATTGACAACTTTTTTTTTTTTATCTGGGAAGGCAGTATAGCTACCCTTGAAGAATTTGTAAGATATTTAGAGGGGACAAACAGTAACCTCAAATTTACATGTCAGTCTTCAGACACAGAAATATATTTTCTGGATTTGAAAGTCAAAAAGGAAAGGTACAATACAATTACTACGGACTTGTATAGGAAGAGTACTGATGGTAATGCTCTACTGAGGGCTAATAGCTGTCAGCCTAGACACATTATTAGGATCATCCCAAATGGCAGTTTCTGTGGACACACAAGAATTGTAGTATGGATGAGTTTCAACAAAATGCAGAAACCTTAAGTAACCATTTGAGAGAACAAGACTGTAGTTAATGAGATACTACGTGTGGTTTTGAATGTGCAGAGGTGAAAGATATAGACTCATTATTAGACCACCAAAGGGCTAATGATATACAGAGTGCCAATAGAGTCAGATATAATTTTGTTTTTGTCATATTCCGCACAGGCTAGGGAGGTCGAAGAAGTGATTAAAAAACACTGGAAGGTATTACAGAGTGACCCAGGGCTGAAAGATATATCAATGATACAGCCACAAATGGCATTCAAGAGAGTGCCCACTAAAGGGAACAAAGTAATGAATAGCCATTTCATTGATAAGGGAAGCAACAATGGTACTTGTTTGCAGAATAAAATAAGAGGGTGTCATCCATGCAAAAGATGCAATGCATGCACGATTCTAAAAAAGGGAGATTATTTTGTAAATTATGTTACTGGCAAGGCCTATGAAATTAGACAACTGACTACATGCAACTCTGAGGGTCTGATATATCTGGCAACATGTAGCTGCGGAAAGATTTACGTTGAGAAAACTAAAAGAAGTTTACGTATTAGAATTGGTGAACGTGTTAGTGCCATTAGCAAGAGGGATCTTGCCTATGCAACTGCAGCACACATTGCAGGGTCTCAGAACCCAAACATTCAACTTTATAGGGATTGATAAGGTGTACCCGAAACACAGAGGTGGAAATTTTAATGATTTATTTTGACTCATGAGGCATTCTGGATAATCAATTTGAGTGCTGAAAGAGACCAGGGTTTAAACCAGGGTTTTGAATTAAATCTTTTTTTTCTAAAGAAAAGGAAATGATTGGTCTATTGCTGCTATTCTGATTCAGGATTTTTGCACAAGCTAGATGTACAATGAATTTTATAATTGCTCTAGTAGGCCTCCCTCTAATTATGATCTATTGTTCTCTTTCCCTCTTTTCCCTTTCCCCCTTTTTCCTTCCCCTTCCCCCTCTTCTCCCCTTGCCTTTTTCCTCTCCTTTCCTCCCTTCTCTGCCACTTTTTTCTTTCCTTTCCTCCTCTTTATACCATATTTATGTACATGTGCTTTCATGATTTATTGTGATATATATTCCAATAAATGAAAATATGTTTTTATTACACTTTTTGGTGTTTGTTAATGGGGATATGTTTTTAGCCAATCATATGGTATGTTTCTGTGTGACATTTTTGAATCTGGTATTTAAGTGTTGAGTTATTATGAGATGATTAGCCTTTTGAGAAAGGTTGGTAAGCCAGCTGAAACGTAAGGTGAATGTAAATTATTAAATAAATGTATCCTTCTTTTGAAATAGACCTGTGCTCTTGTTTTATTGAGGTTGTGATCAGTGCTCATTTTTTTTAAGGTACTACAGCCTCAACAAACACCCATTCCAGTGATGACTCAGTTACAGAAACAGGCATACAAGGAGCTTATTATATGCTATTCTTTTTGACACCTTCCATCGAAAGCTACTTTATTTTGTCTACCTATGTGTGGTGAGAAATTTCCTTCTACGGCAACAAAACTTTATGATGTGTTAAAGCTATGACTGGAAATCACTATCTCAGATTATGTTTTCTTCACCAGTTTAAATCATAAAGGAGAATATATTGTTCCTTTGGGCAACTTTTTATTATACAATTGTTATGCAACTGAGATGCATCTGCAGTGTTGTGGACATGAGTGAAGCAAGGAAGGCAGACACTGGTGGAGAAATTATCTATACACTGCTGCTGACCTAACAACAGGATAATTATTAAAGGAAGGCTTCTCTGATGGACAAAACAGTTGACTGAAAACTAACTGCTATTAATTACTGAACAAGTAATACAGGTAGAAATTATGTGATTAACAACAACACAATCCTTGCATACACCTTACATATGTGGTCCATGTTTTCTCTTTCTCTCTCTCTCTCTAATTCTATATATGACAGACCTCCTTTCCAATGGTATCATTATGACACCCTTCCAAAGCAATAAAATTTACCAAAAATGAATACTTTATTTCTTTTTTTAAATTACTCTTTATTATGCCTAACCCTGGCCTGCCACCCCCGACCCATCAGGAGAGACATTGCAGACATCCCATTGCCTGCCACCCTGCCCGGAATGGACCCTAGTGTCCCATGGGGATGCAGAGTATCCCACTGGAAGGGACAAGGAGTGGGTACAAGCACCCCATAACTTACATTTCATCAGTCTGGGTCGATCAGGCGGGTGCAGGCACATTGTGGGCACGTCTGCTGGCTCCCCATCTCCCTGGTTGTGGCAGGCTCTTTTCTCCCTCCCTGTACAGTGTGCAACTCCCATGACATCATGGTGCAAGGTGCCAACCTCCATGCTGTACAACAGCAGCCCATCCCCTACAACTGGGGCTTGCAGTACTCCGAGTCTCCGCTCGCTCACTTGAGCAGGGGGCTCGGAGTCAGGCAAGTGAGTGGGCATCAGCCTATTGCCTTCCTGGAGAAGGTGAGCTGCCGTAGGATGCTCAAGCCTATCTCCCCCCAACGGCCAACCCACCAGTGACCCGAGTCCACTCCTAAACCTGGGTCGCAGGTGTGGTGCGAGGTGTGGCATTCAGCACCTCAATTAATACATTCTATTTGGCCATGAAATGTAAAAAGAAGAGTTACTAGAGCATTTGAGATTCCGCTGCCTAATACGTTAAAACATTTTACTGTGGAGGAAATGGAAACATTTACAGGGCTACCCATCACAATTTGTATATGGGGTGAAAGTCATTGTGGAACTTAGCAGTGGGAGTGTTAACTGTTTTAAATTCAGGTTGGATCACATTCTCTTGGAGAATAACATGACTGGGTACAGCATTTTTGTTTTATGAGGGGTGTGGACATTTGTATTTTTTGTTTATGTGCTAGATGCTGCAGGGCCTAATGGTAAGGCAAGCCAAATGTTATATAAAAGGTGCCCATCCAGGAGGCTGCGGGCGCTGAACAAAATCAAATCACATACAGAGAGATGAACATCATCAACCCTTGATCTTTTTTCTGTCTAGCATTTAGTATGTTCTTGTGCAGTATGTTTCCCCTTTGAAAATTGCATTTTCAAGCTTTATCTGGTCACCTTTTGCCTATAGATGTGCATCTGACACAAGAGCAGCCTTTTTCATTTTGCTCTGTGAATTGTTTCCAGACCCGTTTCCTATATACAGATCCCCCTCTCAAGGGGAGGAAATGGACAAAGAAATGATAGAACGCATACTTAGAATGGCAGATAAAGGGGAGATATTGTTGATGGGTGGTCTGAATATGCCAGATGTTAACTGGAGTGCAGTTGCAGTAGCCACTTCTAAGAGTGGGGTTATTCTAGATGCCCTACAGGAGGCATGCCTTAGACAACTAGTATTGGAACCCACTTGAGAGGGAGCAATCTTAGACCTGGTCCTCTCAAATGGAGATGGAAAGAGGATCACAGATGTAGAAGTGGGTAACCATCTGGGAACTAGTGACCATCGAACAGTATGGTTCACAATAAACACAGCAATAGAGTCAAGCCATACAAAGGCAAAAGTACTGGACTTTAGGAGGGCTGACTTTGCCAAAATGGGTGAGTGCCTAAGGAATGCACTAGCAAATGGGCAGGAAGGAGGGGTGGAAGAACAATGGGGAATAATAAAAACTGCCATCACAGCAATAACAAGCCTTTGTGTGAAGCAAATAAACAAAACAAAATGATGTAAGAAACCACTATGGTTCTCAAAGGAGGTGGCAGTGAAGGTTCAAGAGAAAAAGAAAGCATTCAGAAAGTACAAGGAATCACAGAAGGAGCAGGACAGAGAATTGTATCAGTTAAAGCAAAAGGAAGCTGGGAAGTCAGTCAGAACAGCAAAGGCCCGAATTGAGGAAAAGATGGCCAACTCAGTTAAGAAGGGGGATAAAACCTCTTTTAGGTACATCAGTGAGCGAATGAAGACTAAAGGAGGGATAGTGAGGCTTAATAAAGGGGAGGGGGTGGGCAGAGGGTGACTGTGAAAAGGCAGAGATACTAAACAAATATTTTTGCTCAGTATTTACAAATACAGAGGGGGAGGTACCTAAAACAAACAATAGAAACACTCTGGATACAAAAGTTGACACCAGCCCATTTACAGAAGAAAGGGTTCTGAAAGAATTCTTAAAACTGAAGGTGGACAAAGCAATGGGGCCTGATGGGATTCATCCCAGAATTTTAAAGGAACTAAGGGTAGAACTAGTGACACCACTGACTACCCTCTTTAACAAATCATGGGAGGATGGGGTGGTACCTGAGGACTGGACAAGGGCAGATGTGATTCCCCTTCACAAAAGTGGGAGCAAGGCAGAAGCAGGAAACTACAGACCTGTTAGTTTAACCTCAGTGATAGGGAAAATGATGGAATCACTTCGGAAGGAAAGAATTGTCGAGTACCTAGAGGCCAGAGGGGCACAGGACCCAAGGCAGCATGGATTCACAGTGGGAAGGTCATGCTAGATTAATCTAATATATTTCTTTTACTGGGTGACCAAAGTAGTAGATCAGGGAGGGGCTGTGGACATGGTCTACCTAGACTTTAGCAAGGCATTTGACTCAGTCCCACACAAAAGATTAATATACAAGTTATCCAGCCTGGGAGTGGGTCCCAAGATGATAGCCTGGGTAAAGAATTGGCGGGAGAATAGGACACAGAGAGTAATAGTAAATGGAGTCCACTCTGAAGAAAGGGGTTACTAGTGGGGTGCCACAGGGTTCAGTATTAGGATCGTCCTCTCAATGTCTTTGTGTTTACATTGCAGAGGGACTGAAGGAAAGTATGTCTCATTGCAGATGACACAAAGATCTGCAACAGAGTTGATGCACAAGGTGGGTGGAAAGGATGAGAAGGGAATGCAAGGTTAAAGGAATGGTCAAATGTATGGCAGCTTAGATTTAATGCTAAGTAGTGCAAGGTAATGCACCTGGGAAACAAAAACCCAGGGAAAGAGTACACAATGGGGGGTGAGATACTAACAACAAAAATGGAAAGGGACCTGGGGGTAGTCATATCAGATGACTTAAAGGTGGGTAAGCAATGTGAGAGGGCAGTAAGGAGGGCTGGGGGGATAATGGGATGCATAGGGAGAGGCATCACCAGTTGAAAACAGGAAGTTGTTATCCCTCTGTACAGACAGCTGGTGAGACCCCATCTGGAGTACTGTGTGAAGTTCTGGAGACCCAGTCTCTGCAAGGACATAGACAAGATGGAAGCTGTCCAGAGGAAGGTAATCTAGAATGGCAGAGTCTGCACCAGAAGACATATGAAGAGAGACTAAAGGAGCTTAATATGTGTATAGCCTCGAGGAAAGGCGGGAGAGGGGGGACATGATAGAAACTTTCAAGTACCTCAAGGGAATCAACAAATTCCAAGAGGGTAGCATCTTTCAAAAAAAGAGGTGTGCAAGAACAAGGGGGAACAATTTGAAGATGGAGGGGCAGCTCAGCGGTAATGTAAGGAAGTATTTTTTCACAGAGAGGGTTGTGTATGCATGGAACGGCCTTCCAGAGGAGGTTGTGGGGTCAAAAGCAGGGGTTGAATTCAAGCATGCATGGGACAGCCATAAGGCAATTCTATGGGGTGGGAGTAGAAAGAAGTCGGCTGCTGGTTAACTAGGATCTGCAGCTTATCCATTAGGTAGGGAAATGGGCAGACTGGGTGAGCCAAGCGGTCCTTATCTGCCTTCAAATTCTATGTTTCTATGTTTCAATTCCTGAAAGGAGTTACTGGGACTGGAGTCCAGTCCTTCACAATTCAACCACTATACACTTATGTAGAGGACATGAATCCTTTGCATGTGCTGTACATTATGAATTCACAGCTGCATCATGTAACTTTTTTTTTGTGTTTATTTATTTATCCTCCTGTCCACCTCTCTGCCCCTGGTACTCCTCGCATCCCATCCGGGGATCCGACTGCCATCCATCTCATCCCACTGGTACCCTGAACTCCTTTGGCTTGCCCCCCACTGCTGGGTGGCAGGGATCCCCCCAACTCCCCACCCTTCATGGATCCAGTATGGGTGCCAGCTCTGATGAACACTCATGGACGGCCATCAAGCCACGTGAGAGGTGCCACCTATTTTCCCTTGTTCGCTCCACCCCCCCTTTTGCCAAGCCATGGGCATGCAATGATGCCAGCAGGGGCAGATGCACATGCATCCACACGTCCCTCCCCCAGGCCTCAACCCAGACTCCTCCCCAATGCTGTCACCCTGTGCCCTGACTCCCAGCCTCCACCAGGGAGCAATCGGGCATCAGGAAGTGAATCCTCCTCCCCAGAGAAGGAAAGCAGTCCAATGGATGCTCTATCCTTCTCCTCCCCGCCAACCCCAACAATCCATGCTCATTCCTGAACACGGGTCACCAGTGCAGCATGAGGTAAGGTGTCCAGAGCCTCAGCCCTCAGTGCCACCAGGCCAGCATCATGTAACTTTTTTATTATGGCATTCTACAGTCCGATGAGCTAATCACAGCCATAATCTCAATTAAAAAAATCTCATATTGGTAACACTGCAAAGAGCTCAAAAAGTCAGATAGACTATCTGGTCCACCATGCACAAATGTTCCTCCACAGTCTCCAGCCATCTGTTCAAGGGTCAGTACCCAAGAATAATTAAATGGTATCTTCTAGCAGCTAACCCTTTAACTGGTACAAGCAGAGAACAGCAACAGGAAGGCGGTGCTGTTAGACCTATACTTCTCAACTGGGACTAAAGAACTCAAACTCTACTACTGGGATCTTCAATTTAGGGTAAAAACAAACAAACAAAAACAAAGAGTTAATGTGTTTGTCTGAGTTGGCTGAAGTGAATTGTTATCTGTGCAGTTATCTAGGTGTAGAAGGAGCTATAAATTAGGGGGACTGGCTTAGCTAGAAGGAAGCCAGCTGTTTTCAAATTTAAAACCTGCCCTTGACAGCTTCTGGCAGAGAACAGCAAGAGGAAGGAGATACTGTTAGAACTATACTTCTCTACTAGGATTAAATTGCCTTCCTTCCCTCCCCTCCACCCTTAGCCAGTACTATTTTTATAGGCACAGAATTTGACTGACAACAGGAACTTCATGTTTGGGAATAGGAAGGGAGTGATTGCAGAGGCACAAAAGACTCACCATCCTAGAAGGAAAAGAGTAGCTCTCTGCCCCCCCTCAGCTGCTAGAGGTCTGACTCTGAGCAAGTAAGGAGACTACTGAGAAATATAGGAACTTCATGTCTCAGAACAGGAAGATCAGGAGCTTTAAGGGCACTGAGGCAGTAGATAAGTAGGGAGAAAAATAAAATACAAAATAAATAAATAACAGAGGAAAGAGTAAGTATTCAAAACAACACTGAAGGGGCCAGAAATAAGATGTAATGGGAGTGGCACAGTGCAGTGGCTGTGGAACAGCAGTCTTCCGGGAGACATTCTGAAGGATGCGGTGTTGTCCCATCTCCATGCACCTCTCTGGGCTGAGGGAGGAGGTTGTTCATCTCCAGGCTGAGTTGGCCAGGATTTGGGGGACCTCCTCTCCCACCCAGGGACCACCAGGGCCACTGCTGTTGCCTCTGAGGTTGCCAAGAAAGAGGAGTGGTTGGACCACAATGGGCTCATGGAGAGTGAGGGTGGTGGAACAGAGGCACACCCCTCCGGTTGTACATCTCCACAATTCATACGCTGTTCTATCAGAGTGTGGTTCCTCTATGGAGGCACCCACAGTGGAGACCAAGGAGGAAGCTGGGAACCTCCACAAAGAAGACCCACAGGAGTGTGGCATGGGACCCCACAGGAGAAGGAAACAACTCCTGGTGGGGGACACCATTTTTATGAGGGGAGAACTGGGGAGGAGGGGGAGAGAGAGCTAAGGTGCCTGCCTGCCTGGCACCATGGCTTCAAGGGACAGGGAGAGAATCCTCAGGATCGTGGGGGTAGCTGTATGGGGGAAGGAGCTGGATGTCATTGTCCACTTAGGGGCAAATGACCTGGCTGGAAGAGGGATCAGAGCACTGCAGAAAGAGTTTGTGGAGTTGGGGAGTGGCCTTAGACAAGTAGCATGCACAATAACCTTCTCGGAGGTGCTGCCTGTCTATGGCATGGGTGAGGCTAGGGTGTTCCACACCATGGGATTCAATCAGTGGTTGAAAAACTGGCATAGAGCTCAGGGGTTTGCCTTCATTGGGGACTGAGGGAGTCCACGTGGAGTGATGCAGCCCTATACTGGAGTGATGGTATGCATCTGTCCAGGAGGGGAACAAGGATCCTAGGTGATAGGTATAAATGCTTCATTGGCAAGCATTTAAACTTGTCAAGGGGGAGGCACTGGAAAGGAGCAGGGAAATCCTAGCCCCCCTCAAAAATCAAGGTAGTTAGTGAGGTAAACACCAAGATAGAGATGTCGATAAGGAGAAGGGTAGGGGTAAATGGATAAAATGACAAAGGCAGTAAGGACAAGGATGGGGCAAGAAGGGCTAAAGCTTTCAAGAAATGGAGGGCAATGAGTACCAATGCTCATAGTCTGGGCAACAAGCTCCCAGAACTGGTGGCCTTGGGTATCGTGGCAGTCACAGAAACATGGTACACAGAGAACCATGACTGGGATGTTAACAAACCAGAGGACACAACCTACAGGAGAGACAGGGAGGGTAGAAGTGGGTGAGGAGTAGCTCTCTATGTAAGGGAAGGGATAAAAGCAATGGAACAAAAGAGTAAACAGGGAGGAGAGGAAGCACCATGGGTCACCTTAGAGACTGGAAATGGCATCACAATCCACACAGGGATTGTGTACAGACCCCCATTTCAGGGGGAGGGAATGGACAAGAATATGATAGAAGGTAACCTTAGGATGTCAGAGAATGGGGATATACTGTTAATGGGGGACCTGAATACACCAGATATTAACTACAGCACCTTTGCTGCAACCACATCAAAGAGCAGGGCCATTCTTGATGCCCTACAGGGGGCATGCCTCAGATAGCTAGTGTTGGAACCCACTCAGGAGGGAACAGTCTTGGACCTCATACTCTCAAATGCGGACAGTGAGAGGATCTCAAATGTAGAAGTTGGTAGCCATCTGGGAATAAGTGACCACCAAACAGTGTGGTTCATGATAAACTCAGCTGCAGAGTCAAGCCATACAAAAGTGAGGGTACTGGACCTTATTAGGGCTAACTTTGTCAAAATGGGAGTGTGAGTTAGAAAAGCACTAGCAAGCAGGCAAGAAGGAAGGGTAGAGCAACAATGAGGAAACATCAAAACTGCCATCACAGAGGCAACAAGCCTTTGTGTGATGCAAATTAACAAATCAAAATGAAACAAAAAGCCACTATGGTTCTCAAAAGATGTGGCAGAGAAGGTTAGGGAGCAAATGATAGCATTTATGAAGTATAAGGAAGCACAGAAGGAACAGGACAGAGAACTATACCAGTTAAGGAGGAAGGAAGCATGGAAGGCAGTCAGAATAGCAAAGCCCCAAACTGAGGAAAAGATAGCCAACTCGGTTAAGAAGGGGGATAAAACCTTTTATAGGTACATCAGGGAGCAAAGAAAGACAATGGGAGGAATAGTGAGGCTGAATAGAATGGACGGTAGGTGGGTAGAGAGGGACAGTGAAAAAGCAAGGATACTGAACAAATACTTCTGCTCAGTATTCACAAAAGAGGAGGGGGGGAAGCACCTAATCCAATTAACAGAAACACTTTGACTAGGTGATTAATCCCAGTCCTTTCACAGAAGAAAGGGTTCTGAAAGAACTCCTAAAACTGAAGATGGACAAAGCAATGGGGCCTGATGGGATTCACCCCAGAATTCTAAAAGAATTAAGGGGAGAACTAGTGACACCACTGACTACCTTTTCTAACAAATCATGGGAGGATGGTGTGGTACCTGAGAACTGGAGAAGGGCAGATGTGATTCCCCTTCACAAAAGTGGGAGCAAGACAGAGGCAGGAAACAACAGACCTGTCATTTTGATCTCTGTGGTAGGGAAAATGAAGGAATCACTTATGAAGGAAAGAATTGTTCAGTGCCTAGAGGTCAGTGGGGTACAGGACCCAAGGCAGCATGGATTCACAGTGGGAAGGTCATGTCAGATGAATCTAATTGATTTCTTTGACTGGATGACCAAAGTAGTAGACCAGAGAGGGGCTGTGGACATGGCCTACCTAGACTTTAGCAAGGCATTTGACACAGTCCCACACAAAAGATTAATGAACAAATTAGCCAGCCTGAAAGTGGGTCCCAGGGTGGTAGCCTTGGTAAAATATTGCTTGGACAACAGGACAGAGAAGGTAATAGTAAACAGAGTCCACTCTGAAGAAAGGGGAGTTACTAGTGGGGTACCATAAGGTTCAGTACTGGGTCCAGTCCTTTTCAATGTCTTTATAAGTGACATTGCAGAGAGACTGGAAGGAAAAGTATACCTCTTTGCAGATGACACAAAGATGTGCAACAGGGTTGATACCCAAGGGGCGTGGAATGGATGAGAAGGGACTTGGCAAGGTTGGAGGAATGGTCAGAAGTATGGCAACTTGGATTCAATGCAAAGAAGTGCAAAATAATGCACCTGGGAAACAAAAACCCAGGGGAAGAGTACACAGTGGGGAGGGAGGTAATGACAACAACAAAAATGGAAAGGAACCTGGGGGTAATCATATCAGATGACCCAAGGTTGGCAAGCAATGTGAGAAGGCAGTAGGGAGGCCTGGGGGATACTGGGATGTACAGGGAGAGGCATCACCAGCAGAAAACAGGAAGTTGTTATCCTTCTGTACAGACAGTTGGTGAGACCCCATCTGAAGTACTGCATCCAGTTCTGGAGATGTCTAGAGAAGGGCAACTAAAATGGTGCAGGGTCTGCAAGAGAAGCCATATGAGGAGAGACTAAAGGAGCTTAATATGTATACTTTTGAGGAAAGGAGGGAGAGGGGGGGCATGATTGAAACTTTTAAGTACCTCAGTGGAATCAACAAAGTCCAAGAGGGTAGCTTCTTTCAGAAAAAGAGATGTGCAAGAACAAGGGGACACAATTTGAAGATGGGGGGACAGCTCAGGGGCAATATGAGGAAGTATTTTCACAGAGAGGGTGGTGGACATATGAACTGCCTTCCTGAGGAGGTTGTAGGGTCTAAAACTGTGGAGAATCTAAGAATGCATGGGACAGCCATAAGGCAATTCTTGTGGGGGGGTAGGAAGAAGTAGGCTGCTGGTTAACTAGGATCTGCAGCTTATCCAGTAAGTAGAGAAATGGGCAGACTAGGTGGGCCAAGCGGTCCTTATCTGCCATCAAAGTCTATGTTTCTATGGTTCCCTTCCAGCATCAGTGCTAGTGTTCCAGTACAGAAATGGCATTCTCATTTGACTGTGGCTGTCCCTGAGCTGTCAATTTAAAGAACATGTACACAATTTTAAATGGAACCTAAGCAAATGATTCAACAATGGCAGTGGAAAGAAGATTTTGACAATAGACCATTAAAAGATGCATAGGAAATCTTTTCTTCCAAAATTAAGCAGCAAGAAATGGTTAACATTCCTGTTAAACAAAAGTATACTATGAGAAATAAAAAAAATACAGTGGTGGACACCCAAAATTAAAAAAATTAATAAACAGGAAACATAGGCTTTATAAAAAGTGGAAAATAAATAGATCAAACAAAATTAGGAATCAGTATACACAAATAACAAACCATATAAAAAAACAAATTAAGAAGGCCAAAATAAACTATGAATTACATTTAGTAAATAGGGTAGAAGGAAATCATAAGACCTTCTATGCTTATATAAATAACATTAAAGGGAATTCAAATACTATAGGACTATTAAGAAAAACAAATGGGGACAGTACATCGGATAATAAAGAAATAGCTGATGTTGCAAATGAATATTTTTGACAGTTTTGATTAAAAAAAAAAAGGGTTTACATCCTATTACAAGATCTGACCCAAATCCAAAAGATAGAATAATATTAAACCAAATTGAAATCAAAGAAAGATTGGCCAAATTGGATCCAACTAAATCCCCGGGTCCTGATGGTTTTCACCCAAGAGTACTTAAAGAGCTGGCAGAGATAATAGCCCCCCCCCATTAACATACATATTTCAAAGGTCATTGGACACTGAGGAAGTGATTGATTGCTAGAAATCCGTGGTTGTTGTCCCAATCTATAAAAAGGGTAATAAAATGGATCCTGCAAATTATAGACCTATTAGCCTTACTGCCATACCCTCTAAAATTGTGGAGGGAGTATTAAAGGATAAGATAAATGAATATCTGGAATCAAATCATCTTACAGACCAATTTCAACATGGTTTTGTGAAGGGTAGGTCATGCCAGATGAATATGTTGGCTTTCTATACCAAAGTTATAGATAGATTAGATATGGGAATCCCTGTGGATGTGTTATTTCTTGATTTCTCAAAGGCTTTTGATAAGCTTCCTCATCCTGAATTATTACATCAAATGAAAAATTTGACTATAAATCCATATGTAATAAACTGGGTTCAAAATTGGTTGGAAAACAGAAATCAACGTGTGAGTATTAGAGGCAAACTGTCTGAAAGGTTGGGGGTGACTAGTGGGGTCCCCCAGGGTTCGGTGCTGGACCCTTGTTTATTCAATCTTTACGTATCATCCCTTCAAATAAAGCAAGATTCTGTCTGGATACAAAAATTTGCAGATGACTGCAGGATAGGTGCAGAAATAAATACTAGTCAAAATTCATCTAATTATCAAGATACAATTAATTTTTTTTTATTTTAGCTTTTGGATAATAACATAGATATATGGACAAATACATTTAAATTGACTTAAATCATGATAAATGTTTTGTTATGCATCTGGGCAATAGAAATCCAACAATACCCTATAAATTAGGAAATACACTATTAAAGACAACAGATGAGGAAAGAGACTTGGGTATTACAGTTTCTAGTGATATGTATTTTTCATCACATTGTCAAAAAACAGCTCAAAAAGGAAATAGAATCTTAAATTGCATATTAAGACATATACCATCTAGGAGTAGGACTGTTATTATGCCTTTTTATATATATATATATATATATATATCACTGCTGAGACCAATTATGGAGTTTGGAGCCCAGGTTTGGGCACCATATAAAAAACAGGATGTTATATTGTTGGAGAGAGTCCAGAGGAGAGCAACAAAAGCAATACACAATATGACAAAGAAAAACTATGAAACCCGTTTGAGAGAGCTGAATATGTATTCACTGGAGGAAAGAAGAAAAAGAGGCGATATGTGTTTAGTGCATAAGGCTTGGCAAAATGATGATCTCTGGAATATCACTAGTCTTGAACTAAATAAAAGTGTGTACAATACTAGGTCTCACCCTATGCAGTTAACAGCATCAAACAGGAAAAAAGTATGTAGTACATGGTGGTTTTAATCAAAGAGTTGTGCATGATTGGAATAGAGTACCATTGGAAGTTGTGGCCAGCCAAACAACTGCTGAGTTTAAATCTAGATGGGACAATTATATGAATAAAATTAGAAATTAAAAATAGATGGCGAGCATATAGGACGAAAGTCCATTTGACTCAGTATCATTCCTATGATTCTTATGAACAAAAAACTTAATATTTTAAAGGTTCATGAACAAAAAGAAACAAACTCATTTGAAACATGTCCTCATTTAGAACCACCATGCCCAAGGAAAGCAGTGCTCCTTCTCTGCCACCTCTATTGTTATGTCTGATTGAGCTTTCTCAGGCTCATACATCAAACTAGAAAAGTCCCATGATCTTGAACGGTGTACAGAAGAACAGTTGTGAAACTCCACTATCACATGACACTGCTTTAATAAGATCAGTTGTAACAGAGTTATCCCCCCTACACACACACATACACAGACCCTTCCCCAAAAAATTACATATCGGCAATACATTCCATTCCTTATTTATTTTATTTATTTATTCTAGGATTACAAGTACCTTTGAGCCAAGGCTCTTTTACAAAGGTTCCACGTCAGAAATAACAAACAACAAGGAAGCAACAGTGAACTAACAGTAAACAATTCATGTACAATAATGCTATTGAAAGGTGTCAATTATAGGAAGAGTAAGGTGTAGAGGAGGAGGAGGAGAAATGTAGGTAGCTAACAGAGGCAGCTATAGTAAGATGGTGAACACAGCTAGGACACATACGCCCACAAGGAATGGGTAGGGTTAGGCGCCCAGGGGTGGCAGAGAAACATGGATGAGACGAGAGGGGGAGAATGAAGATGCAGCCAGAAGCATTTGTCAAAAAAGAAATGAGAAGGAGTGATAAAAGAGAAAAAGGGGACTGAGTGGGGGGGATAAGTGCTGTAATGGGTCAAGGAGAGACGAATGAGGTGGTATGAAGACCTGAGATTTGAAGTGGTGCCTCAGGAACTGGGGGGAGGAGGATTGGGGTTAAGCAGTATATAAGTTAGGATTAAAGCTGTGTAGGTCGTCATCTAGGAGAGGCAGTCACAGGAGCTAGAGGCAATGAGATGGGCCTGGAGCCTGGTTTTGAACAGACCTACTATTGATGCAGAGAAGATAGTGTGGCTGAGACCATTCATCCATAGAGGAGCCCTATAGATGAAGGAGCACTAGCCTTGCGTAGTTCGACAGCGAGGAACTTGTAGAATCTGGGTTGTCGAGCTCCTGGTGTTCTGTCTGTTGGTGTTTTGATGTAACAAGGCAGTAACACTGGGGGGTGTGAGGCCATGGTTGATTTTTCCTACCATAGCACATGTGAGATACTTTATACGGTTGGAGAGTTGGAGCCATCCGGATTGTTCATAAAGGGCACAGGTGTGGGTGAGGCAGTGGGCACCAGTTGTGAGTCGGCATGCTTTGTTAAGAGCAGTTGTTATACGTCGGAGAGCGGACATCGTAGCGGAGCCATAGATAATGAGGCCATAATCAATAATTGACACCACAGAGCTCTGGACGGCAATCTTCAGGGCCTCTGAGGTGAGGTGGTGCCTGTGCTTGTACAGTAATCCAAGGCGTGTGCTGGCAGCTTTAGCCATGCTGTCAATGTGAGCAATATAGGAGAGTTGGGGTCAAGCAGAATCCCTAGGTATTTGAAACAGTAAACTTGTTTGAGGACCGTCCCCTGCTTGGTGGAGATGGCAAGGGGGTGTTGCTTGCAATGATTATGTGAACTGCAGAATAGTAATGACTTGGTCTTCTTGTGATTGAGGACTAGTTTATGATTGGAGAACCATGTTTCAACAGCACTGAATCCGAGTTGGAGGCTGTGTTGTAGGGGTGAAAGGTCTGTGTGCGTAGAAAAGACAACAGCATCATCCGCATATAGGATGATTTGTTCTGAGCAGAATTGTTGTAGGGAGTTTAAAAAGAGGCTGAAAAGGAGAGGTCTCAGTATGGACCCCTGAGGTACTCTGGAGCGGACAGGCAAGGTGTCCGTTATAACATTGGCAATTTTTACTCTTTGAGAGCGGTTGTCAAGGTAGCTTTTGAAACAGCGGGCTGAGCCCAGTGCGAGGCCAGCAAGGAGTAGTTGCTCATACAGCAGCCAATGATGGACTGTGTCAAATGCCTCTGAGAGGTTGATGAAGATAGCCCATGTAAGAAGTCATTTATCAAGGGAACTATGCACTGCACTGGTAAATTCAAGCAGGGCAGTGGTGGTACTATGCCCTTTTCTAAAACCGTGCTGTTGTGTACACAGAATATTACATTTGTCCAAATAATCAGTGAGCTGGTCCACAACAATACACTCTAGGGCCTTGGATAGTGGTGGCAATATGGAGATCGGGCGGTAGTTAGAGTGGCAGGTCTTATCCCCAGTTTTGTGGACCGGGGTCACAGTGGCAGTTTTCCATATTTCAGGGAATGTATTGGTGTGGAGAGAGAGAGGTTAAGAATTTTAGTTAGGGGACTGAGGACCTCGTCAGATGTAAGTGATAGCAGCTTAAGGTCCAGGGTGTCACGGCTGATTCTGGAAGTGGAGATGGCTGAGGCAATGTGGTGGCAAGCTTTATTCATCTTAATCTCCCTGAAGTAGAAATGAGTGCAGGGTGTGTTAGAGGGGGGGTGACTGACTGTGAAGAAGTCAGGTGGTAGAACAGAACTGAAGTCAGTAAAAGCCATGTTAAAGGTATTTGCAATGACCATGGGATCAAGGGTAGTGGACCCTTCAACAATTAACATGGCTGGAGGGGACTTTGATTGTTTCCCAGTAATGTCCTTGATATTGTCCCAGAAAGCATGACCATTTCCTCAGGTGTTGGTGAGGACGTCCTTATAATATGAGCTTTTCTTGAGATGAATGGATTTTGTGCAGGCATTATTGGCATGTTTATATTTTTGGATGTCAGATTGTTTGCCTGTGGCTTTAGCCACTGCCCACAGGGGGTCCCTAGATTTCAGCTGGGAAAGGAGCCCCTCAGTTATCCGAGGGCTTTTGTTTTCCATTTTGTCAAGGAGCGAAGAGGTCACAGGCCTTATTGAAGGCAGTGATGAAGTAGCTGAGGGCAAGGTTAACATCTGTCGCCTTGTAGATGGGCAGCCAGTCTTGCAAGGATAGGTAGTGTTTGAGATGGGTAAGTTGACCATGGGGGAGGACTCTGCTAGTAATGATTATGGGGGTGGCTTTAGATATTTATTAGACCATTCACATATAACCGGGGAGTGGTCACTGAGAGAGTCTGAGAGAATGGAGGTATGAGAGATCCTGGTAGGGTGATTGGGGAGAACCCAGTCAAGCAGGGTACTGGTGCCAGTTTTGTAGTTTATCCGAGTTGGTGTGGTGACCAATTGTGAGAGGTTGACAGCTGCAAGGGCATCCTTATGAGTGTAGACATCAGATGTGAGGCAGTTTATATTGAAATCACAAGCAGAATGTGTTCAGAGCCAGGAGGTTGGGAGCTGATGAAGTTAAGAACTTCTTTGATGCCAAGATCTTGATCTCGAGGTGGAATATATACAGAGACGATGGTGAAGGCTTTCTGATTGGGACCTAGAAGAATTTTAATGGGTAGAAGCTGGGCCGAGGAAGCAGGGATGGGGGTTAGAACAAGGTGCCCCAGGACATTATCCTTAATGTAGATGGCACAGCCCCCTTCCCTTTTAGAGACACGGTTGAGTCTGAAAACATTGTAGCCCTGTAAGGTAATTGCCAGATCAGGAACTTTTGGTGTCAGCCATGTTTCAACTACAGCAAGGATGTCAGGATTATGTTGGCTGATAAAGGCTTGGAGTGCATCAAGCTTTGGTAACAGGCGGCAGATGTTAATGGTTGCGATGGTGAGGGCTCCTGCATTTTTCAGAAGACTTGAACAGCCTGGGCCAGGGTTCATATGGACGTTGCCAGAGATCAGTAGGAAAAGTAGGAGGAGCTTCATTGAACAGAGGTGCAGGTCCAATAGTGATAATTTGTGTTTCCTTTTAGCATATGGGCAGTAGGTAGAGTCCATATGACAGTCCTGAGTATATGCAATGTGGTACAGTAGGGATATGCTGGCTTTAAGACCAATCTTAGTGGTGTTAAGAAGCAGCCAGGTATTTCCAAGTGGAGGCCCATGGGGAGGATGGGTCAAGAAGTGGAGCATTCCCAAGGTACTGCTGGTATTGATTAAGTAGATAGTGGGTATGGAGTGGGAGTGGCAGGGGCCTGGGAGACAGAACAAGGGAGGAAGGACAAGGAGGGAGAGAAGGGGAAGGAGCAGGTGGGGGAGGGAACTCATAGCTGGTGTAGGCAAAAAAGAAAAGAAAAATAAGAGAACATTTTGGCAAACTAGGCGAAATAGGATTTCGTAGGGAGGCAGTACAAGGCAGGTGTATAGCAAGTAAAGCAACTGTGATTTTAAAAGGGTAGACTTTTTTTTTTAAATGAAAGAACAAGCTCCCTCTAGTGGCAGATCTGCATAACCTGCTAATGGAAAACTAGCCATGATTAGACACTTGAATTTTGCTTAGTTGCAGCTAAATCTATTTGTAAAAAGTGCCAGGTGGCAAAAGCAGGGGAAAAGTCCTGGCCAATCAGAGCGGGTTTGCTGGAAGTGCCCATGTTCTGATTGGCTGTGCTGTCGCCGTACCTTCCAAGGAGCTGCAGGCAGGTGTCCTGGTCTCGGTCGGTGGCTGGCTGGGTGATGACCAACCGTGTGGGAGCTGAAGCAGCCCTGTTCAAGGGCAGGCAGCTTTCAAGGGGCTTCAGGTGGGCATCCTGATCTCAATGTAATTTGATTCCTGATTCCTAGATGTAAGAAGACATTTTTTTTTTATATAACCATTGTGCAACCCTTATTACCACTAAGACACATCTATCGCTTTTCTTAGCTTTTGTCTTGAGGCTGACTGGAACTTTATTTTCACAAACACTACAACAACACTGCTGATCTTCCAGCAGTGCTTCTGTAGAAAATAATGTAAGGGAGGACACATCCTCGACAATGGGTAAGGTACCATCATATTGAAATCGCAAGCTGATTTCACACATTGCAGCAAGGCAACTTACTGTTTGGAATATGCAGCACACTGTGCAGTCACCAGACCAAACAGACTGTCACCCCTATACTGTTCTAGGATTCCTGTATTGTGGGCATGAATAACAATGAAAATATGACCAGCTCCACCATGGTTTTGCTGAGGATGCAGAGTTACTTGTTTTTGTGCATTTCATTTTGTTTGAGGTTTGTCACCTGTACGTGATGGTCTGCAGACTGCAAAACCACCACACTTTAACTGTGACTTGAAGCCCATGACAAAAAGAGGCTGCTCAAGGACATTCAAAACCCAGTCAAAATATTTTAAATACAAACATAACAAACATATATTTTATATATATATATATATAGTAAATCTTCACATCACTATGCCTTATAACATTCTGATATAGCATCAGTCTCAGATTAAAGAAAAAAATACACTCTGCCATGCCTACTGTAGTGAGTACTATTGCTAGACAGCTAAACATGATCTTGTAAAAAGAAGCATTTTAATAAATCTGCACATGTTGGTAGTATGAAATATTACTAGTAATTATACAGGACTGTATCTTTCCTTCCTGTATTCCAGCTTGTTCTTGCAAATTAAGGATTCGAAACTCTGACCTGGAATGGAGAACGTAATTACCAATAATGTTTAGGGAGTAAGGTGGATCCATGCAGGTGGTACCCAATGCACACTGAATGAACTGCCGCACAGTACTAGAGTAGTGATGCAGTATACAGGAGTTCAAGCGAGTTCTCTCCTTTCCTTCAGATGGTAAGTCAGTGGGTCTATGGGTTTAAAGATGGCAATATTTGGAACCGGTGCATTGCATCTTATTCCAAAACAAACATATTTAGTCAGTGTCAGTGGCTCAGTAGATAGCACACTTGCCTCTGAGGCTGGGAGATCAGAGGGCTGTGGGTTCAGTTCCCACATTTGGCACTTGGGTTACTATCCCAGTACTGACACTGTAGTGCAGCATGAGAGGGGTGCTGCACTTCTGAGGTGCCATCTTTCGGATGAGATGTTAAACCGAGGTCCCATCTGCCAGGATTGGTGGTAGTTCAGGTGGATGTTAAAGATCCTATGGCACTTATCAAAAAGAGTTGTGGAATTTTTATTGAAACAACATCAAGTAATAACTTTTCAAAATACAGAAATCAAGAGGAAAAAAACTTAAAATCACACACAGTTATGCTGAAATGAAATCAAAAAGTACAGTCAACTCAAAAGAATGTAAACAAGAAGAGCCATTCTTTAAAAAAAATAATTTTACCTCAAATTCAGTTATGAGACCTCTGATTATTATTTATATTTAATAAACCAAGAAAAACCCTTCCACCAATTTGTGACTTTTTTAGATGTGTAAGTTACTAAATCTGAACTATGTACTTTAAGCTACCTGTATTAGATTTCCCACCATCTCAAAAGGCATCCATTTCTGGTAAAGGAACCATTGGCATCTAGCTTGCTAAAGATAATATTTTAAAACACAACAAAAAACTACTAATGTATCCATGGAATAGGAAGTTCCTAAATTAAGAAAGTATCCCAAAACTAGGTTGTCATAATTCATATGTTTTAACCATGCCATTTTCCATTTTGAAGCAACGTAACTTCAAAGAGACTGAGCATATGAGCAATGAAAATAAAAAATGTTCAATGGTTTCTTCCTTATTAATACAAGCCTCATACAGGCAGTTTCTTTCAGATTTTGCCTTATATTTGGCATTGCTTCTTACATTAATTCTGCCATAAACCATTAACCACAAGAATTCCCACATGTAAGATGGTATTATGGGGTTATTTAGTTGTTTCAAGACTTTATGATTTTGAGAGGATGGACAATTTTTAAAACAGGGTTCAGTGGGATGCACCAAAGACATAACTATGGTATATAACTGAGGCCCTGTATTGGCAAAGATCATCTGTGGTGTTACCCCAACCCATTTATATAATCGCTTTGCAGTACGTGATGTGATTCCCCTTCACAAAAGTGGGACCAAGACAGAGGCAGGA
The DNA here is from genome assembly GCA_016271365.2 of Neoceratodus forsteri. Taxonomy (NCBI): domain Eukaryota; kingdom Metazoa; phylum Chordata; order Ceratodontiformes; family Ceratodontidae; genus Neoceratodus; species Neoceratodus forsteri. The sequence goes on from CM028133.1 coordinate 69,747,662, forward strand.
AACTACAGACCTGTCAGTCTGACCTCTGTGGTAGGGAAAGTGATGGAGTCACTTCTGAAGGAAAGAATAGTTGAGTACCTAGAGGCCAGTGGAGCACAGGACCCAATGCAGCATGGGTTCACAGCGGGAAGGTCATGTCAGACGAATCTAATAGATTTCTTTGACTGGGTGACCAAAGTAGTAGACCAGGGAGGGGCTGTGGACATGGCCTACCTAGACTTTAGCAAGGCATTTGACACAGTCCCACACAAAAGATTAATAGTCAAATTAACCAGCCTGGGAGTGGGTCCCAGGGTGGTAGCCTGGGTAAAACATTGGCTGCACAACAGGACACAGAAAGTAATTGTAAATGGAGTCCACTCTGCAGAAAGAGGGGTTACTAGTGGGGTACCGCAGGGTTCAGTATTGGGTCCAGTCCTTTTTAATGTCTTCATCAGTGACATTGCAGAGGGACTGGAAGGAAAGTATGCCTTTTTGCAGATGACACAAAGATCTGCAACAGGGTTGATACACAAGGAGGCATGGAAAGAATGAAAAGGGACTTGGCAAGGTTGGAGGAATGGTCAGAAGTATGGCAGCTAGGATTCAATGCGAAGAAGTGCAAAATAATGTACCTGGGAAACAAGAACCCAGGGAAGAATACACAATGGGTGGGGAGGTAGTAACAACAAAAAGGAAAGGGACCTGGGGTAATCATATCAGATGACCTTAAGGTTAGCAATCAATGTGAGAAGGCAGTAGGGAGGGCTGGGGTATACTGGGATGTATAGGGAGAGGCATCATCATCAGAAAACAGGAAGCTGTTATCCCTCTGTACAGACAGTTGGTGAGACCCCATCTGGAGTACTGTATCCAGTTCTGGAGACCTCATCTCCGCAAGGACATAGACAGGATAGAGGTAGTCCAGAGGAGGGCAACTAAAATGATGCAGGGTCTGCAAGAGAAGCCATATGAGGAGAGACTAAAGGAGCTTAATATGTATACCCTTGAGGAAAGAAGGGGGGGACATGATAGAAACTTTTAAGTACCTCAGTGCAATCAACAAAGTCCAAGAGGGTAGCATCTTTCAGAAAAAGAGACTTACAAGAATAAGGGGACACAATTTAAAAATAGAAGGAGGGCAGTTCAGAGGCAATGTGAGGAAGTATTATTTCACAGAGAGGGTAGTGGATGCATGGAGCAGCCTTCCTGCGGAGGTTGTGGGGTCTAAAACTCTTGGAGATTTCAAGAATGCATGGGACAGACATAAGGCAATTCTTGTGGGGGGTAGGAAGAAATAGGCTGTTGGTTAACTAGGATCTGCGGCCTATCCTGTAGGTAGGGAAATGGGCAGACTAGATGGGCCTAGCGGTCCTTATCTGCCATCAAAGTCTATGTTTCTATGTAAGTAATTTAGGTGGGATGCTGTGCCATTTGGTAATATACCCTGATAAATTTAGCTTAATCCAATAAGAGTATTATGCCTCTTCTGATATTAAGCTATACTAAACAGAATGAGTAAAAAATAGAGTAGAGAAGAATATTACCAGATCTATCACACCTAGACCCCCTTTTTCTTTGTTGAGATACGTATAATGCCATTTAATTGGTTTTAACCTATTTCCCTATAGCATTTGAAAAAATATACTATATAACCTTGTCTCCAAATGTTGTGGTGGTGGAAAAATCATGGCAACATATAAGACCATAGAAATAAGAAATTGCTTCATAATCTGAATTCGTTTAAGTTTGACTATTCTCCAATGTCTCCATTTTTGTACTTTAGAATCAACATAATGCTAGATCCCAATTAAAGGAGAGAAGATTGTGTGTACCAAAACAGATATCTAAAATTTTAAGAGGTTCAGATGAGATTAAGATATCTTTGAGACAGACTTGATTTGGGCAGTTAGTACCAATAAATAGCCCTTTACATTTTAATATATTTAATTTAGAATTAGAAAAAGTAGAATAATTGGCCATAAAATTAAAAAAAATAGGAATTTAGATGTAGTCTGAAAAAAATACACAAATATCATCTGTATATGCAGTCATATGAACAACCTTCCTCCTGTCTGGGCCTACAATACCTGTCCATTGAGGGGCATTAGTTAAAAGACTCAGCAAAGGGTCCAAAGTAAAGATATATAGGAGAGGGCTAAGAGGACAGCCCTGTCTTACACCTGTTTGTAGTGGGATTCCTGATGTAATGTGGTGTCTAATTATAGGATAGACCGCTGGTCCATGATATAAAGATTTGAGCCACTGTAGTAATTGTGGTGGAATGCCATATGCTTCCAGAGTCAAAAAAAAGAAAGGGATGAGAGACCCTATCAAAGGCCTTATACTGGTCAACCGAGAGAAGACATCCCTGACTATTGTGTATTTCCACATAATCAATTAAATCTCTAATAATCATTAGGTCCTGTTGAATTGTACAGTCAGGCAGACCACAGAATTGCCAAGGAGATAACACTTCTTTAGCATGGGTTTTTATTTTATTATTTAGAATTATCGCAAAAATTTTATAATCTGTGTTTAAAAGTGTAATTGGTCTCCAGTTATCAATTAAGAGTTTGTCTCCAGATTTAAATAGCAAAATCAATAAACCTTTGTGAACCATGGAGGTATAGCATGTGTAATGAAAAAAATTAAACACTATTACTAAACACTGGGCTAAAAGACCTGAAAAAGATTTATAAAATTCATTGGTCAAACCATCTGACCCATTTTTTAAAGTCCTAATGGCCTGCTGAATTTCCAAAATGGTTGCATGAGCTGTTTTGTAACATTCGGAGCTGTAGGGATTACTACTGAAGTAAAAAAATTGTTTGATATTAGCTTCTGAGGGGGCTTGTGTAGGGACATGGGATAACATAAAATATTTAAAGATGACATGAATCCCTGTTAATGAGGACGCAACATCACCTGATTTATTTCATAAAGAATCTAGAAAAATTGAATTTTTACAAGTTTGGAAAGCTTCAAAGGGGTTTAAGAGATCTATAGTATCAATCAGTTTCTGTAAAGCGTTGGAGTCACAATATATTTTCTTCTCTTGTGTGACTGCTGCAGCAGATGAAGAATGTAAAGTACAATTAAAATCTCCACAAAGAAAGACCGTATAGGTAGTAAGCAGATATGGTTTCAAACTGTTTAAAAGAGCTACTCGTTCAGATTTAATTTGTGAGCCATAGATATTTATTAACCGACAATGTAATTGTTTTCACATACCATCCAAAATTAGAGCCCTTCCAGGGACTAGATCAATGAGTTTGATTAATGTAAAAGTAAATGAGTGAAATAGAAAACCCACACCATCTGCAGAGGCAGTGCCAAAGGACCAAAAAGGAGGCCTCCACACCCATTCTCTTTGAAAGAACCTTGCTTGATCACTGGTATACATCCATGTCTCTTGTAAAAAACAGATGTCAATATTATGATCATGAGTATACACTGATAAACTATCATCCTTTTTTTATAGTTCAATAAACTATGAACATTTAATGTACCAACATGGAAAGAAGCCATACAGAAATTTCCTTAGTGAATTCAAGACTCCTTTTTTCTTTTTTTTTTCCTTTATAATCAGATCTGTTCAGTGACATGGTACTAGCTTCTGTGTTAGTTGATGGGGAGAGTCTGAGTCTCCCAAATCCATTTCAGTATCTCCCCATTGGAAAAATAAAATAGAAAAGGTTTTTTTCAGTCTAGATCTACCAGAGGTTGGGCCTGTCCCCCTTTCAAATTCAATTTCTACGTATTGGAACAGTAATGAAAGGTGATGGGTGAGAAGTACCAGCTGCACCTTCTGCCATATCAATATAACATACAGGAAGAGAGGTATCTAGTGGCAGAACTGCAGAAAGGGGAGTGGGGGGGTTCTACTACTACTTGTACAGGAAGGTCTGATAATGGAGAGGATAAAGAAGGGGAGACTCCTTAGGTGGAGGCTTGATCAGGGCCTCCGATACTAATGGTTTGGCAGGTTAAGAGGAAACTGTGTAAGAAGGTCTGGGCTTAAGCAAGAGGCTTTATTCTGCAAAGACATGTCCTGTCTCCTCACAGAGGTCACATCTAGTAAGATTTGCACTCTGGAAAGCTATATGCCCAATCTCCCCGCAGTTGTCACACCTGGGCCTATCACAAGAGCTTGAGAGATGTGTTTTAGAGCCACATTTGTAGCAAGCCCGAGGTTGACCTGCATAAAAACAAACTCCTGTATCTCTGCCTAGCAAAAAAGAATTTGGAATATGTTCCACACTAGCTTCAGATTGTCTGAGCTTGATTTTATAATGTCAACTTCATGTCCAGAACATCTCAGTGTCCAAAATAGCCTCAGGGGGACTCAGCACATCACACTTCTGACTAAGCCATTAAGTTATGTCCTCTACATGGACTCCCTCATTTCTGAAAATCACAGTAAGGTATTTTATTAATGATTTAGTCAAAGGAATGACTAAAAAGGGGGTCCATGTAGAAGAAAACTTGACCTGGTTGTACCGTTCCCAAAACATGTCTAATCCGTAAGCAGTTCTGAAGCTGATGTCAAAATTGTCTTCTCCAGAAATATTGATAAAGGCAAAGACATCTTTGGAGAAAACTTAAGGAGTCTTTTAACAATAATTTGTCGACATAATGCCTATCAGGGCCAACTTCTAAACCCCCTTTATATCGTATGAGAACCGTATTACGTTGAGGAGTGGCTTCTTTCTTTATTTTAGAAAAAAGATCAGAAAGAAGAGGTTTAATTGGTTCTGCAGAGGCCAGAGGATCTTCAGTAACTGGTATGGATGCCTCAGTATTTGAAATATCTGGTAATGTCTGATCTGCAGAGCTTGTATCTTGTAATGGACCAACAGGGGGAGAAAACACTGCATCATGTGTTATAGTTCCTTCTGGTAGTCCTACTGGTAAAGTAGAATCAGAAACTAGGGCACCATTCAGGGGAATTTTGCGTATAGTTGAGTATGGGATTCCAATGTGGGGTAGGAATCCAAATTCCTTTAGCAGTTCTCGTCCAATCCGCCTCACTTAAGGCTTTCTGGGGAGACCAGTTGTCATCTGAGGTTTTAGTAGATTTTACAGCTTCCATTTCCCATATTGCAGACCCACTGGAAGTCTCTGTAAGTGGAGGATTAATCCTGGGTTTGTCTAACATAGGACAGGTGGAGGAAATCAGCTTTGTTTCAGGTGCAGTAGGAGCAGTGTGTTCGTTTGCATAATCTACTCGAGACCCTGGCTGTGGGTCTGACTTTTGAAAAGAGAAGACAGTCAGTCCATCCTGCTTAGGGGGAGAAGTCTGATAAATAATGGCAGTATTTTGTGCAAGTGAGGGTTCTGCAGGTAGTGTAGCTCTAAACACAAAACCAGCAGTTCGAGAGAGAGTAGGGCGGGAGAGCTCTCCTAGATCCACCTGACCGTTAGGCAGCACAGGCATTGCTGAGTGAGCCATAATTACAGTACCCTCAGAGACAGAAGTCTCTACTTGCACCTAAGTATTGTGAGGCAAAACAGTGGGTTTCTCCAGCTTTCAGCACAAGTGATCGATAACCTCCTTACTGCCAGCTAGAGAAACTAAAGTCTCAGGATTTACATAAGCATTTCCAGTAGAAAAAGGTTTGTCAGTCTTACCTCACCCTGCAAGGTGTGCTTCAGCTGTCACGTCATTCCGGAATGCAGGCTCGGCAGCAATCGAGCCCGGCATCTTGACAGTAAGCTCAGGGACTTGAAAGCGGGTCAGTTTTGCAACCAAGAACTTGGTTTTGCATAGATGTCTCTTTTTCTGCATTTAGCAGTTCTTTTAGAGTTTTCTCATCCAGTTCAACATCAGGCTTATTCTGTACAGAAAGTGTAACTTCAGGTTGGTGCACATTTAAATCATTTTCAGTGGGTAACATTGCTAAGTCTCCAACTTGCTGAAAATCAGACATTACATCCATAAATACCTCAGAATCCTCCAAAACAATTTCCTCAGAAGAAAATCTCTCCCCTCCATTCGGGACTTCCTGCTCTACTGGCATTCCACTCAAAGTGGCCATGGCTCACAGACAGCAAGTCCCCCTACTGACAGCAATGCAGTAGGGGAATTTCCCCGGTGTCCTGGCCAAATTTCCCTCATTCACTAAAAATACCACCAACAGCTTAATCTGGTTCAAGGTCAATTGGCATTTATCTGTAACCCCCTTCCCCAGGTCATGTCTGAAAATAGGCAGGATTTGTCTAGTGCACTTACCCGGTCAACAAAAATAAATAAATATTTAGCTCTCCGCCTTTTGTAAGAAAATAATTTAACAATTTCTCGTGGTTTTATTTTTGTTCATTTACAACCTCTGATGTTTAAACATTATGCCAGTAATGGGGAATCCATCTCTAAGAGCTGCAAATGCATTATCCTTTCCCTATAAAGTACTTTTTTATACAGAGGTCACCGAATATTCTCACAAATATTCAGTAGCAGGGAAATCGCTATGTGGATGGGCATGTGTGTGTGTGTTTGTGTGCATGTGCACCAGCATCTGGCATGTTTTAAAGCTGCTTATTGAACCTTTACATACAGTACTGTATATTGCTTCTGTTGCAATGAAGGAATTCGTGCTGAAGTGGACAGACAGCTCTCTTCTCCTACAGTTCACTAGTGCTGCCTTTGCTATGCCAATGTACTGCTGTCTAATAAAAATGTACAATGGTAAATGAATAGTACTTTAGAGACGTGGACTCCTGCATCATGCCAAGTAAATGCTTCTAATGATTTTAAAAAAGTATAATATACAAACACTCACTCATCACATCAAGGCACTTTTTTATGATTGTAAAATACCACATCTTACCATTGCAGTGAGAGGTGAGTTTTCATACTATGCAGCTAGTGATCCACCCCTTCCATTGCAAATCACTAGCATATAAAATGGGTTAGTGAACACAAGTACATATCAGTGAAAGGAGAGAAAGATGGAGGAAGGGGGGAAGGGAGAGAGAGAAGACAAACTGGAAACAGTCACTGTCACTTAAATGAAACTGACCAGGCAGGGCTTTACTGGTTCTCAAAAAGGTAATATTTTCACATTTCAGTTTGTATTCAACATAATAATAATAATAATAAAATGCACTTGTAGAGTTGACTTTAATTACAGCACGATTGTTAGCATGTATACATTAGACAGACACAGAGACAGAGAGAGAGAGAGAGGTAGAAAGAGATAGACAGACAAAGGCTCCATGCAGAGAAAAAATTAACAAGTCTTGGGCTCTCAAACTGAAACCTAGCACTTCTTTGAAAACAGTCCATGCACAAAAATTACCAGTTCCATTAAACATTGAGAAGTAATGACAAACAAGTTGTCGCATGAATACATTTCCTCTAAAACATTTACATTTACCCCCATTTGCACCAAACAATACAATACTAATCAATTCATCTTAGCACAAACATTGAACACGCCTCTTTTTGTGAGATGTGGGAGTGGACCAATTGTTCATCGCCATCATCGTGCATGCATTGAATTGTGGTTGGACAAGTCAGTTGTGATCTAGAATGGTCTGGGTGTTTAAATCAAATTCACACACTTTAATGAAGTAGCAAGATGCTAAGGTGCAGAAAATGGGTTAGCACCCCCTACCAAACAGTCTGCTCCTCAGTGAAGCACAGGGAGAGGTTTGAGGTCCATGGTTTATAAAATGTGCAGCTTTCCATTTCATCATAATGTAGACATGGCACTCTAGCACTTATATATCGGCGGTAATAGTGAGTTCAGCCACCATTTTTCAGAACACTTTGTACTACTGTACAATAGACCACATTTGTGTATCTGCAGGTGACTTTTTCTTTGATGTTTTTCAAATTACAGTTATGTTAGATTGCTGAGGTTGGTATTGATGGTACTGCTCTTACATTGCACTAACGTTATTTCCCAGTATCCCGCCACCACAACTGAAAATGAGCTGATACTGATCTCTCTTTGGGTACCAGTTTGAATACACTTCAGTCAAAAAAAAAAAAATATATATATACACATATACACATATACATATACAAAAACACACACACACACACCCACCCACACACACCATATTATAGGGGCACGGTCATGCCCCTATATTTAGGGTTGAGTAGGCACTTCTATGTTAAACTCAAAATTTTGCGCGTTAATAACGTTGGACCTGTTCAATGGATTGGCATGACATTTGTTATGCACGGGGGCATGGTAGATCTCTTGATTTGTCAACTTTTGTGTTGGTCGGACTTAAGGTTTTTGTGCACCAAAATGCTGAAAAATGCACTTTTTATTTATTTATTTGAGTCTAGGATTACAAATACCTTTGAGCCATGGCTCTTTTACAAAGGTTCCACATTTAATGTTACAGTAGACCACATAAATTGCAATAGGACAAATAACATTTGGGTCGATTTAAAGACAGGACACAAACACATACTGTGCGGGGAAGGGGAACAAGGGAACAGCAGAGGGAGAGGAAGTGAGGGAAATGAAATCAGGGTGGAAGGTTTTAAAAGAAAGAGATGGGATGGGATGGGTTTCAGGGAGGAAAGGGAGGGATAGTGAGGGGATGGTGGGGAAAGATGGGTAGAGCAGCCATGGCAGTGTTGTCTGGAGGATAAAAGCATGAGAGGGGGGCCCACGGAGGTAAGTGCAAGAGGGGGCCAAAAAAAACCCACACAACAGGTAACAGGAGGAGTGCCGATTTGCTAGCCAGGGCAGACACAGGTGCTAGAGGCAACGAGGGTGTTTCGGTGCCTGGATTTGAAAGCACCAAGCTGGGTGGTAGAGATAGTGTCACTAGCAAGACCATTGAGCCAGGTGGGGGCCCTACAGGCACAGGATCTTTGACCTTGTGTTGTGCGGCAGTGAGGAACTTGAAACAGCTGTGACTTTGATCCCCTGGTGGTTCAATTGTTGGTTTTCGGTTGGAGGAGGGTACAGACTCCTGGGGAGGCAAGGCCCATCTGGATTTTCTTAGCAACCGCACTGGTTTGGTATTTAAAGGATACCTAAACAACATTTTGACATCAAACTATTCAAAAATCTGACTTCGTAGGTGACTAAAGAAAAGGCTGCTGTGTTCACTAATGCTAAAACTACATTTACATAATTTACCTAAATGTGGTTCCAGAGCATTTGAAAATTGTAAAATCAGCCTTCCAATTTCAAAAAAAGTGTCTTACCTGCTTCCTAAAATGGCCGCCAAATCTGTTATGTGATGACATCATTGGAGCCAAAGTCAGAGAGATATATGGCTCTCTATAGTGCTAACAAGTTCTTATTTCTCTTTGTATAGAATTGTTTTACCCAAATGGTCAAAACCATGTGCATTATTTTATATAATACTCATGTTAGGCTATGGTTCTGTTCATTTTGTTTACTTTAACATGCTGAAAATGTATTTTAATCCAACCGACTTTCTCTGTGACAAACTGCAGTGCAGTACAAATTTTGAATAACCTGGTGGTCTAGTGGTTATGGTGGATCCAGGATGTTACCATGGGGATGCTGAGGTGACCTGCATGCTTAATATGTACCTTTTAACATTTTTATTAAACCTTTATATTTTCTGCTATTATTCTTTTCTAGTACGTTTTTGACAGAACCTACACATGTAATCCATAGTTTGAATGTAAACATTTGTACAATCAATAAATCGGACTTCTTCAACAAAGTGAAATACAGCAGCAGCAACCAAGTACATTACTATGGGGGGGGGGTTGCAGCCACACCCTTCACCACCCCCTAGAACCACCACTTTTTTGTAGCAAAGTTCTTGTGCAGTCCAATGTTAGAGTTCATACTTTCTTGAAACTCAAATAGATGCTTGTCTCGTCTTCTTTTCCATGGGAAATAATAATAAGAAGAATCAGCATTTATATAGTGATTTTCATTCACATTGCATCCCAAAGTGCTTTACAAGCAATACTAGACTGGTAGTGAAGTGACTGAACATGTAGTGGCAGACATTTCATACATTAATATCCACACACAGCCTTGGACAATTGCATGAACTGGTTTTATAGGAAGGAGAATGTTGGCCAGGACAACGGGGTCAGGTAGTGATCAAGGTGCTGGCAGCTCATTCAAGATTTGGAAGGGTGGTAGCCAGCCAACTCACATTGTGGAGTAGAGCACAGAAAAGTATTGGAGAAGAATTGCTGGGGAACTGTCTTGCAGGGTTCTGCAGATCACAGGTAAATGAGCAGACTGACACTGGAAGTCCAGTGGATTCACTCAATGTATTAGTATTCCTCTCCTGCTAATAACATTGTTATCCATTGTAAGTGCAGCCCTTATGAGGGCATGAGCTGTAGTTTTTCTGGTGAGTCATGATGCTTATTGCTTACCCCTCCAGGAAGACCTAGTTGTTGGTTAATGAGGTAGGAAAAAAACACAACAGGTAACTGTACATACTACCTTCACTGTGCAGACGGGTGGTGATCCACTCTGTTTACTGTGGGAGCAGAAGTCAGACATTGAGAATGTGGACTGGAGAGTGATTTGGGAGGCATTTTTAGCAGTGCTAGCTGATGATGTGTATCAGAATAGGTGTGCAAAACTCTCTGAGGTACAATATTACAATCTGAGGTGTGATAATTCTCTTCATGAGATGGCAAGCTCATATGCGGCCACAGGCAGTACTAAAGACAGGGCATGGATGGTGGGGCATGCAACAGAAGGCAGGCTAGGTGCAGGGGGTTCACATGGAAAAAGAAAGCCTTATTTGTGGATTAACAAGAGAGAGAATGAGCTTTGAAACCCTCTGGAACTGAACCAGACCAGTATTGTGCTGTGTGACCCTGAGCAAGTCATTAAACTTCCTTGTGCTCCCAGGCCACACCTGTAACAAGCGTTCAGCTTAGTGCATCTCTCCTGGTTAACAAAAAACAAAATTCAGTGCATCATATAACTACTAGATCATCATGTATTTGAAGTGTTGTACTGTAATGCAGTTTGCCAAAGAAAAAGTCAGCTGGATTGCAAAACATTTTCCACAAGCTAAAATAAACAAAAAGAACAAAATCATAGCCTAATGTGTACTGATCAAAATAATCCATGAGTTAATACATGGTGTTGATCATTCTGGTACAACAATTCAAAATAAAGAGGGAAAGAAGAACTAGTTAGCATTATAGATATAATCCTCCCTCCATTGTCTAAGGCCCTGGAGCGCATCGCCTCAGACCAATTAGTCAAGTACCTGGAAAAATACGACATCCAGTGTCCTGAGCAACATGGTTTCCGGAAAGGGCACAGTACCACCACTGCACTATTAGAATTCACAGGCTTCATCCATACCACACTTGATCAAGGAAACTGTGTAGGGGCAGTATTCATCGACCTTACGAAAGCCTTTGATACTGTGAACCATCCACTCCTACTCAAGCAATTATCAAACATTGGGCTCTCCAATGAAGCACTGCTCTGGTTTTCAAGCTACCTTGGGGAGAGGGTCCAGCGGGTTAGGATTGCTGGTGTTATCTCGGAAGAAAAGCCAGTCCTTTCAGGGGTCCCACAGGGGTCCATCCTGGGGCCACTACTCTTCAGCCTCTTCCTCAATGACCTTCCCAGTGTCTGTCACCAGAAATTACTGCTCTATGCCGATGACGCAGTCATGTTCACCAACCACCAAAATGCAGAGCTCCTCGAGAAACAATTACAGCTTGAATTCAGTGCATCGAAGAATGGTTCAAGTCACACAAACTGGTCATGAACTACAGCAAAACAAAGGTTATGACCTTCTACAACGCCAGGAGCAAGTACAAATCCCATGACCTCACCATCCTAAACCAAACAGGGACCTTACTTGAACACGTCCTGATTTTAAATACCTAGGTGTCACATTGGACAGCTCACTGTCCTACCATCGGCACATAGATTCTGTCGCCAAAGCCACCAACATCCGTATAGGCCTGCTCTACAGGCACAAACACTGCATGACTCCTGACACTCTCCGGTTGGCTATCAACAGCTCTGTCACCCCATCATCGATTCACGGGCTAGCAATTTATGGCTCTGCCTCCGCCTCTGCCCTCCAGTGGAATTACAGTTGCACTCAACAAAGCATGCAGGCTGCTAACTGGGGCTGATCGACTTACACACACTTGTGACCTGTACACTCGGGCAGGATGGCTACCTCTCATCAGCCGGATACAGTATCAAACCTGCCTCTTAGCCAAAAAAGTCCTCCTCGGAGTCATGCCCCCGGGCATTGAAAAGCTACTTATTGACCACCACAGCACCCAGAGAACTAGAAGTTCACAACAACTAACCTTTCTTGTCCCCAGATGCCGGACTACCATGGGCCAGAGGGCCTTTGCCCACAGAGCACCACAGTGGTACAATACTCTCAACAAAGAAACTCTTACTGCTGCTGCTTTTGGCCCTTTTAAGAGACAACTCTGACTTCATCTAATTTCAACTAGTCATTGTGACTGCCTCGCCTAATCGGGGGCCCACCGTTCACTGCCCTCCACTTCAGTCTTGAAAGCTCTCTCTCCCCACCTTGCCTCCATCTACCTGCCTACCTACCCCCTTGCCCCCTCTCCCTTTCCTCCCCTGGGGCATTTCCTGACTTTTATCCCTCTCTCTCTCTCCCTCCCCCCTGTAGAGCTCTTACCCTCACCCTCTACCCTCTGACAATGGCCTTCCTGCCTGCATACCCCCTTCCCTCTCACCTGCAGTGCTTATTTCCAAGATTGCCCTTGGCTGGTTATGTCATGCTACCTAACATTTGGCACATTTTGAATTACTGGAATTTCCTAAGCCTCAGTCTCATACTTCTTGTTATTGTGTAACTATGTATTATTATGTTGACCTTTGTATGTATGTATACCCCATTCCTTTGACGTGGAACCTTTGTAAACGAGCAGTTCCTGCTCAAAGGTATTTGTAATCCTAGATTTCAATAAAATAAAAAAAATTAAAAATATGTGGATCTCTGTCTCTGGCTCCTATGATGTCATCATGACTCATCACTTAACAGACTTGGCAGCCATCTTAGGGAGAAACCAAGGCTGTTTTTTGAATGTGAAAGGCTGATGTTTACATTTTACAAAAGCTATGAAACTGCATTTATGTTATTTACATAAATGCAGTTTTAGCATGAATGTAAACAGCAGCCTTTACTTTACCTTGATATAAAGCCAGATTTTGGAATTTGCAGTTTTAAAAAACTGCTTGTTTAGGTACCCTTTAATTCTATTTTCCAGTTGCAGCCAATTTGTTTGAGTGTAGAGATCACAGGTGTGAGTGAGACGTTTGACACTGGTGATGAGTCAACAGGCCTTGTTTAGTGTGGTAGTTACCTGTCTAAGTGCTGTGGCAGTGGTGGAGCTGTAGATGACAAGACCATAGTCAATTGAGGAGATGAAGGAGCTCTGGACAGTGGCTGCAAGGGCCTTTTGAGTTAGGTGTTGCCTGAGACGGTAAAGCAGGCCCAGCCTGGAGTTTGCAGCTTTGGCAACATTATTTATGTGGGCAGCATAGGATAGGTGGGAGTCAAGGGTGATCCCGAGATATTTGAAGGATTGGACCTGATCCAGAGGGCCACCTAGGCTGGTGTTTATGGAGAGTTGGAGATGCTTATGTTTGTTATGGGAGCTGCTGAAAACCATGGTCTCGTTTTTTTTTCTGGTTAAGGATTAACTTATGTTTTATTAACCAGTTTTCAACTGAGGTGAAGCCATGCTGCACGTTCAGTTGTAGGTGGTTTGGGTCCTGATGAGAGGCAAGAACGGCTGCATCATCAGCATACAGTATGATTTGTTGGGCACAGGAGTCCGAGAGTGAGCTAAGGAACAAGCTGAAGAGTAGCGGGCCCAGGATGAAGCCCTGGGGAACACCAGAGCGGACCTCTTTGGTATCCGAGAGCACATCCATAATTTTCACACATTGGGACCAGTTTCCCAGGTAACTTTTGAACCAGGCAACAGATTCAGTGGAGAGCCCAGCGTTCTGTAGTGACTCAGCAGGAATCGATGGTGGATGGTATCAAAGGCCTTGGTCAGGTCTATAAATATTGCTCTGGTAAGAAGACCACTGTCCAGAGAGTTGTGAATGGCACCCATGAACTCAAGTAGGGCAGTGGCAGTTCTGTGACCTTTTCTGAACCCATGTTGCTGCCGGCAGAGAATGTTATATTTGTCTAGATATTTGGTGAGCTGGTCAGCTACTATTCATTCCAGGGCCTTAGAGAGAGGTGGAAGGATAGAGATTGGGTGGAAATTTCCATGTGCGGTCCTATCACCACTTTTATGGATAGGAGTGACTATAGCAGGCTTCCATATGTCAGGGAACTGGCTGAGTGAGAGGGAGAGATTAAAAATCCTGGTAAGAGGCCCCAGGACTTCCTCTAGTGTGACAGACAGAAGCTTGAGGTCAAGTGTATCTGAGCTTGTTCTGGTGTTGCAGATGGCTTTGGAGATGTACTTACAAACTTCATTTCTACTTACCTCTTTGAAGAAAAAAGAGGGGGGGTTGTTGGTTTGGTTGGGAAATGTGGATAGGGGAGCGTTCACCATCATTGAAAAAATCTGGGGGGAGAACACTGCTAAGGTCAGTGAAAGCATTGTTGAATGTGTCAGCAACGATTTTATGGTCCAGAGTATTGCTCCCATTGACCTGGAGCATGGTCGGTGGTGATTTGGATTGCTTTCCAGTGATGTCTTTTAAGTTGTCCCAGAAAGCTCGCTCGTTTCCCCATAAGTCAGTGAGGGCTTTCTAGTAGTACTCTGATTTCTGTTGGCGAATGGATTTGGTGCAGTCATTCAGTACGCTTTTATATTTTTGGATGTCGGCTTGCTTCCCGGTGGATCTAGCCAGTTCCCAGAGATGGTCACTAAGTTTTAACTTCTTTAAGAGAGCACCAAATAGCCATGGGTTGCAGAGTGATTTAACTTTGCATTTTTTTAGAGGGGTGTAGGTATTACAGGCTTTATTAAACATGCGGATGAATTGTTCCAGGGCGATGTTTGGGTCAGTGGCCCTAAGGACGGGAGACCAGTCCAGATGGAGTTGATGTAATTTTAGGTGGGATAGGTGACCCCGAGGCAGGACTCTGCTGAGGATGGTTTTTGATGGGGGTTTGCAGAATTTGTTTGACCAGGTACAGCTGATGGGAGAATGGTCACTGAGTAAGTCAGGAAGGATGGTGGAGTTTGTGATCTGAGTGGGGTGGCTGGCCAGGATCCAGTCCAGTAGGGTTCTGGTTCCACTTTTATAGTTCTTTCTGGTTGGGGAGTCCAGCATCTGGGTAAGATTAGCCGATGAGACAGAATCCCTGACAGCTCCTGCCTCAGCTCCCAGCCAGTTAACATTGAAGTCACTGAGCAGGATGGTTAATGAGTCAGCTGGTAGTGTTTTCATGAGGTCCAGCACAGCATTGAGGCCAGGTCCCTGTTCTTTAGGCAGGATATAGATGGTAATGACTGTAAGGGCTTTATTGTGGGCACCAAGTAGGATTTTGATATGTAGTAACTGGTCAGAGGAAGTCGGTGGGTCCAAGAGGATAGGGTGCCCCAGAAGATTGTCTTTTAGGTATACAGTACATCCTCCCCCTCTTTTAGACTTACGATCGAGCATAAAGATATTATAGCCTGGGAGGGAGATTACTTTGTCAGGCACTGAGGGGGTGAGCCAGGTTTCTACCACTGCCAAAATGTCAGGGTGGTGAATGCTTACAAAGGCTTGCAGTTGGTCAAGCTTTGGTAGTAAACTACAGATGTTCAGGCATATGATTGAGAGAGTACCCAATTGCTTGTTGTGGGTGGGGAACCTTGCTGTCTTTGGACCTGGGTTGGGGGTGAACATTTCCCAATAGTAGCAGGAGGAGGAGCAAGAGTTGCAGAGTGGCCAGGCATAATTCCCTGACGGAGAGCTTGCAAGTCTTTTTTTTTTGAAGGAGAATGCTGCGGAGTTGATGTGGGGGTACAGCAGTAGCATTGTGTAATGGGAGGACAGCAGGGTCCAACACACACTCGTAGGAAGGTGCAGATTTGTGGTGAGAAGGTGAACCCTGTGGGCAAGGTTTGCTTCCTACGGGAGAGTGCCAGTGCTGCGATAGGAGCAATTCAGTTTATGGCTTTGGAGAGGGGTTGGGAGACAGACTGAAGGAAAAAGGAGCAGGGGAGGAAGGACAGTGAGGAGGGGGAGGAGGTAGGACAGTTTCGCGAGTTATGTGGGCACTTTTTCGGATTTTGTCCGTAGTGCTGCACGGACGTCATGTGGCATGCCACTCTGTGACTTGGGTCATCTGAAAGAACTTGGGTCAAGGAACATGTCGCTTTTCATCTGGTGAAAAAATATTGATCCATTTAAAAGTTATTAAAGTTTTACATTCCCATTATATGCCCATGGGAAAATTTATATGGTTATTTTACAAAAGAAGAATAGAGTTTTGGCCATATGGTCAAAGAATCTTTGATCATGAGGAATTCTTTGATCATGCCAGTCGCCATCTTTCTTTCAGTGTGCGGTTGGAAAAATTCAAATAACTCGGCTCAAGGGTGACTCCTGAAGTAAAACTTTGATGGGCTTTGCTCAGGGGGCTTCGCACTATCAAGCCATGGCTGTAGTTTCTTGTACTTTGGTAAAAAAAATAGACTTTTCAACTTTTTAAATCTTTGCTCGCGACTTGTTAACAATCTTTCATCGGGAGCCTGAAAATTCTTTGATCGCAAGCATGCCAATTCTTTGATTGCGAGATTCTTTGACCACGATCTTTGACTGCGAGGGCGCGACTAGATGGCCAGATGAAAAAATCAAATTTCTCAGCCCAGGGGTGACTTATTAAGCCAAATGAGGAGGAGTTTTGCTCAGGGGGTGTCATTCTATCAAGTTATGGCTGTGGTTTCATTTATTTTTGTGTAAAAATAGACTTGTACCATTTTTTATTCTTTGATCATGAGCCTGAAAATTCTTTGATCACAAGGGAGGGACTAAATGGCCAGATCTGGAGGGACCAGATATCCCAATTTTAACAGTTTTTAAAATTAAATATCTCGGAAATGGTTTGGTCTTTTAACTTGAAATTTGGAGGGTGGTGATGGGATGTCCTGTAGATGTGAATTATGGTGTTTACTTGTTGGACAATACATTTTTTGTGGAGATATTGTGCAGCACAGTTTACATTTTGAAGACAGTGTTTTCCATTCTAGTAGTGGCTTCAAACTTATATAGTAGCTAGTCTCACTGCCATGGATGCACTTTTAAGTCATTAGGTGTCTAAAATGTAAACTGGTGTGGAATTCTACCACTCTGATGAATAAAAATCTCAAACTTTCAAATGTTATATGTCAGAAACGGTTTTGTCTTTTACATTGAAATTTGGAAGGTGTTGAGGGGATGTCCTGTATATGTGATTTATGTTGATTAGGTGTTGGAAAATTAATTTGCTGCAGAGATATTGCATGACACACTTTATGTTTTGCATGTAGTGTTTTCCATTGTGTTAGTGGTATTTATGGGGTACCTAGCCTTACTGCCATGCAGGTAATTTTCAGTGATTAGGTGTCTGACATGTAAACAGGTGTGAAATTATGCCACTATGATGACTGACACTTTGTTTTGTTTCAAGGTGGTGGGAGCTTGGGCCCCACACTCCTTCCCATATGCACTCCCACCAGTACATATGATATTCAGTACTTGTACTGTTATGTTAGGCAGAAATTTGCAAGTTTTTGGGCCTCACACTCCCACCAGTCTGTGCAACTTTTTACTTTTCTATTCTTTCTCAAAAAGTAAGGCAATTCTATGCAAAAACTTTGTTAATGCATCATTTAGGGTTAAAATACAAAAAGTCAGGAAATGAGACATTTAGGGTTCCCATCCCCCTCATGCCCCTCCTCCCGAGACTGACAGATGACGGGTAAGTCATTAGTTGTGAGGCCTCAAATGTCAACCCATTCTTCTTTACTGTGGCTTGTAAATATGATTACACATGGAATGGAGTGACATTTAGGCCTCACAACCCCAATGACACACCCCGTCATCTGTCAATCTCGGGGAGGATGGGGTCCACGGGGGTAGGGGGCAACCCTAAAGGTCTCATTTCCTGACTTTTTGTGTTTTAACCCTAAATGATGCATTAACTTTTTTGCATAGAATATATAGATACGCATGCATATGTGTGTGTGTCAGCACATTGAAAACAAAATAAAAGGCAAGAATCCCTTTCGCAATCCCTTTTTGCCAGTCAATCTGGCAAAAAGGGATTGTGAAAAGGGATTTTTAAAGTTTAAAAGTGACATTTTTACAGTAAAACAAAAAAAACAACAACAAAGGCATAGGCAGGTAGAGGACCTCCCCCTCACCAAAACCCAAGCTTTGTTTTCTAGAAAAGATGACCCTGGGGCAAGTTGCTAAGGGAGAAAACAAAATGGTGGCTGATGAACAGGGATTTTCCCATGAAAAAAAGATTTTATGAGATTTACCAATCACTGTTCATCAGCTGTTCATGACTAGGAATCTTTGATCGAAACTATGCGTCTATCCCAAAGACTAAACTGAGCATGATCAGAAGCCCAAATTTCCAAAATTGAATAACTTTGGAACAGGTTCATATTTTTTTACCAAATCAATGCTATATTGTTCCCAAGGATAACCTCTTTCTACCCTCCCTGAAAATTTCAGGCCAAAATTTAAAATGGTGTGCGGTCAGTGCGGTGTTGAAAAATTACCCTGACATTTTACAAAAAAGTGAAAAATGCATTTGTTTCACACTTTGCTGAGCAAAACTCACAAATCTGATCAAAATGCAACTTGGAAAATCAAGAGATCTACCACCCAAGACAGTGTATTCCACATTTCATGCAAATCCGTTGAATGGTTGCGATGTTATTAAAGTGCAAAATTTGTGGTTTAACATTAAACTGCCTACTCAATCCTAACTATAAGGGCATGACTGCTCCCTTATAATATGAGATGGGTAAAAAGGTGCCTTCTATGTTAAACTCAAAATTTTGCATTTTAATAACTTTGCAACTGTTCAAGTGTTAAAGTTTTCACTTATCAACAATGACCAAATATCTCTTGATGTGGCAAGTTTGGTTCCAGTCAGATGCATGACTGTGGAGATATGGGGCCAGATATTCAAAACTTTGCCCTGGGGCTAAATTAGCACTGCCCGGTGGGCAAACTTAGCCCAGAGCACAAATCAAGCCATATTCAAAAGGAATAGCCCAGGGCAAACAGCTTCTGAATATAGCATGGGAATGAGGCTGGGCAAACTGAGCTGGGAGTGCAGGGCAAACTTAGCCCTGGAATAAGACAGCTCTGAATATGGCAACCAGGAAATGCAAACCACAACAGCAAAACAGTGCACAGCGATGTGAAGGTAGGTAGAGGTGAACTATGTGGCCAATTTCTGTGCCAGCAAATGTGTGGACCCAGTACAGCTGCAGGCAGCAGCGTATGTGAAGGTACAGTGTGCAAAAGTATAAAATATTCCCTGAACTGTTTGTGCAGCGCTAACATGTTTGCACAGGTTTAGCACAGGGCTAAACCGGTAGCCCAGTGCAAACACATTTGCCTGGCGCTAAACTTTGCCATATTCAAAAGTGACATGAAAATGAGATTACTTAGGCAGTCTCTGGGCAAACATCCAGATTAGCATCTCATTATGCCCCGATTTGAATGCAGTTTGCACCGGGCTAATGGTTTAGCCCTGTGCTAAACCCGCACAAACGTGTTAGCGCTGCACAAACAGTTTGGGGAATATTATACAATTTTGAACACTGTACTTTCAAATGCACTGCTGCCTGCAGCTGTACTGGGACAACACCACATAGGCACAGATGGTGGTGGTGCTGCATGCAACTATCACACTGTAGGTCATGCTACAGTGCACAGCAGACACTACAATAGCAAGGGGGCCAGCAATGTGTGGAAATAGCAATGCCTATGGTGTGTAGGGCAGTGATGATGACTGCACTATACACAGTGAGAGGCCCAACATGCAGGTGTTTACTGACAGTGGACATTACTGTTACACTGTTGTGTGACCCATAGATGCTGCACCTCTGGCATAGGATGCTCACAGTGACATACAGTATACATGTCCAGCTTTGTGTACTATGGCAGTTGTACAGCTGTGCAGTATGTGGCCGGGGGGGCATATATTATCAGAAAGGCACATTGACATTGGGGTATGCCCAATACTGGCCCATGTGCACTGAATGATGTGTCCCAGCCTTGTGGCCACACCTGGTCTGTGGCACAGCCTGGCCACCCATACACTCTCCCCTCAACATTCTCCATGCCCACAGTGCTGCATGTGTGTGCTGGCATCTGTTGGTGTCCATGGAAGTGTGGTCTGCAGGTGTGTGCTGTATGGCCACACTGCCATGCTGTCCACTGGCAGCAGGATCACCACTTTCTGCCTGGCATGGCTGGGACTGGTGGCAGATGATGGCATCATTGTGATGCCATCAGTTAGTAGCATGTTTCCTCTATGTTTGGCTTTGTCTATGTGTCATATTTATTTGTTAGGGTCACGCAAAGCCCAAAAGCCTCGCAAACACTGCACAAAGCCAAAGTGTTGCACAAAGCAGATTGCCCAGGGTTAAGACAAGCTTTTCCTGGGCAGTAATGTGCACCATGCTAAGTGTCGCGCTAAGTCGTGCAAAACCACTTTGCACGGCCCTAGTTGCTGAATATAGCATTGCACCTGTATTCATGTCAGTTTGCCCCTTGCATACATTATGATTTTGCCCGGCGCTAATGCAGTTTGCCCGATCTATTTGGCCTTTTGAATATAGCAGACCCATGCTAATCCCGCGCTAAACCTGCACAAATGTTTTTTGCCTGTTGCAAAGTTTTGAATATCTGGCCCAAGGAATGTAGAAAAATGTGAAATTCACCTTTTTTTCCCCATTTCTTTGTCATGCCACAGTGCAAAAATGGTTTGGAATTTTGGTCTGAAATTTATGGGGTACTTGGATATTGGCTTATGGATGTCAGATAGAAAGTTTGGATGTAAAAATATTAATCTGTTCCAGAGTTATTTAATTAAAAAATGTCTCATTCTTTTCAAGGGAAATTTCACTCTCCTGTTAGATGTGTCCATCAAAAAAGGATCCTTAGTCACACGTGTAATCTTTTTTTTTGCAACTGGGTCATCCTGTGTCACACATGGGAAATATCTGTTAGTGCTGCTGCCATTTTGTTTTTTAGTTAGTGAGGGAAACAAAATTAACTGAACAACTGTAACCCCTCACCCCTGCCTTTTTGCCAGAACGACAGGTGGCATGCTGTTGAAGCTGACAGCAGTACCTGGTGGGGACCTGGGTCCAGGGAGGATGAGGTTATTCGGCACAGGGGGACCTAGGTTTGACTACTCTGCACAGGAGCACCCAAGTAAATCCGAACACAGGAAGCAATAACTGTAATGTCCAGAACCAGGAATGGGATTCTTCAGTGTGGCTTTTATTCACATACTAGTTGAACAAAACAAAGCATAGACGGACCCCCATGGGGCTACATTTCCTGGTAATGTAGATTAGAGACTACAGAACACTTTATCACCATTTTCAGCCTTCACACTCTGCACCCACCAGGCACACAGCCCGGACTTGCATGCAGCTTTGGGTACACAGCCCGACTTGTACACACTTGGGTTTTCCCCATGGTCCATTGGAAGAATGAACCAATTATCCTGTCGTGGCTCCCCACAACACTTAGAGTCAGCGACTCCTAGAGAGAATTTTCTTTTTACTTGTTGTGGCTCCCCACACCACTTAGAGTCTGCGACTCCTAGAGAGAATTCTTCCTTACTTATTGAGACTCCCCATCTCATAAAGAGAATTTTTCCTTACTTGTTGTGGCTCCCCACACCACTTAGAGTCTGTGACTACTAGAGAGATTTTCCCTTTTGCAACCCCACGTCTGGGTACTTCCCCCATCACTGGCCAAGTGCATGAGGCAAAGTAGCAACCACAGCAGAAATCTGTAGAGGTGGACCTGGTTACTAAAGATGGGGGGTTCATCCACCTCCAGCTCCCACAGCCCATACCAGGCCATTTCCCTGGGAAAACTGAACCATTCCTTTTTCTGAACTTCTAAATGTAGATTAAAGGGTAGATGATCTGGGTGCATCTCCTCTACATATTACTTGAATCACACAGCACTCTAGCATTTGACACTACTTTACTTGTTTGGCCCAGTCCTATAGGCTTCCCAAAATGTAGCTCAATCCCTAGATTTCCACACATGTCCCAGGGTGAAGAAAACATTTTACCCTCTTAGTCAGAGCAGACACTCACCCTTTAGTTGCAGGTGCCCCACAAGAGACTCACAAATCTTCCATCTTTCAAAATAAATGCTGGACTAAACAGGCACCTTTTCTTCCGACTTGGCAGAATTAAAGGGATTGCCCCAGGAATCTGCTAGGGATCTTTACATCCCCCCCCGGAGGGAGGGGGCACTGAGACCAGAACAGCAGTCTCCACCATTTGAGCACACCTTCACTTACTGAAAAAAACTGGACACTGACTACTTCCCTTTCAAAACTCCCAATGTTCTATCTAACTCCCTCTGCTGCAGATTCCAATGTGGCTTATGCAGCTGCGAAAGTTCTATTGGTGATGTCATCCCTCAGTCTCAGCTGAGACTGAGAACAGAGTGAGACAGTGTGAAACCCATTTAACAGGAGTTTCACAAGTTGCCTTCCCTGCCTACCACTAGGTCTGACTGGGATTCTAGTAACCCTGGGTAACAAGGGGGTTACACAACATTATGTGCTTACTTGAAACTAACAGATGTGTTCTGCTAACTGGGTGCCATTTCACCTGATTCTGCAGTCAGTTTTTAGAAAAATGACTTGAAAATGTGTTTTTGGAACATTCTGAAATTCTGTTCCATGTCTTTTTTCGCGCTTGTGAATACTTTATTGCAAACTGTGAAAAAAGAACATCGAACAGGATTTCAGAATGTTACAAAAACAAATTTCCAAGTTATTTTTCTAAAAACTAACAGCAGAATTGAGTGAAACAACTCCCAATTAGCAGAACACATCTGTTGGTTTCAAGTAAACATGTTTTTTTTTTTTTTAAATATTGCAACCCTCTCGTGTCTAGTGGCACCCCCATCCTCCAATGCTGCCCCCATATAGTATTGAAATATCCCTGGTGTCCAGTGGTACCCCTTACCCTCCAATGCTATCCCTGCATATAATTAAAATCTCTCTGGTGTCTAATGGTACCCACCATCTGATTCTGTCCAGATACATTACTTTAATTTCCATGGTGTCTAGTGGCACCCCAACCTTCTGATGCCATCCTTGCATATAAATAAAAATCTTCCTGGTGTCTAGTGACACTCCCTAGCTGCTGAATGCTGTCATAGCCTGAAATAAAGAAAATGGTCCTCTATGTTTTTTTACCTACAAAAAGAATACGGTCCCTCATCGATCAGACCATCTCAACCCCATCTTGCACTCAATACCCATCACCCCATAACCTCCAGTACACCCCAACACACTCTCACTCACCTGAACAGGTCAAAGTGTGAAGATCCACTCTCCTTCAAAGACACATCTAGTTGCTGGAACTGGCAACTGCAATGTAGGATCATGACTCACCCAAAATTTGCTCCAGATATTCAAATTTATTAGCACCTATGTACATATCCAATGCAATTTTAAAGGTATATAAAGAATTACAATCTCCTTCGCCTGTTCCAAACAGATACCACACTCTGATTTAACCATGCACCCTTTTTGTGGGTATATGAGAAACTAAGGTAAATGCAATTCAATATATTTCAATGTTTGTTTGTTTTTTGGTGTGTAACATTATTGTTTTTAAAGATTTTGACACCAAATTTTCAACATACCATTTTGAGACCCCTCTTCATAAACAATATTGGTGTCATTTTGCAAATCCTGTCTGAAAAGTAATTTCATGATTGGTTGGCAAAATCACTTTTTGGGTTGGACATTAACATTTTTACCATACTTGTTCATGAGCTGGAGAGATAAGAAGGGTATGTTGAAAATTTGGGGTCAAAATATGTTAAAATAGCAAAGTAGTAATAATAATAATAAAAAACTTTATTTCTTTTGTGCCTTTCTAAAATCAAGGTGTATTACAAAATAACAGTCATAAAAACATCATACAACAAATTAAAATCCAAGCTAAAATATACAGCATTAGTTAAAATCTATATCATCACCAAATGCCTGTTTCCATAAAAAGGATTTTAGGCCTTTTTTAAAGCCCTCCACTGTTGTGCACTCTCTAATCCAATGGGGTAGAGAATTCCTGAGAGTCGGTGCTACAAAACTAAAAGCGCGGGCGCCGGAAGATTTTAAAACTACCCTCGGAATCTCTAGCAACCCCTCATTGGCTTAGAGGAGTGGTCGCATCAGAAGGTAAGGCACCAGAAGATCTTGCAGGTAATCAGGGCCCAAGCCATGTAGGGTTTTATTTGTCAGTAATCTGACTTTAAAGGTGATCCGCCACTGGACCGGCAGCCAGTGCAGATCCTGCAGCACCGGTATAATATGGGAATAATGTGGAATCCCCATTAACAACCAGGCCGCTGAGTTCTGCACTAGCTGCAAGCGGTGGATATCAACCCCAGGAAGCCCAAAGTAGAGGGAGTTGCAGTAGTCCAAACGGGAGGTCCCAAAGGCGTGGATCAGTGTAGGCAGGTCACCAGATGGAACAAGGTGCTTGATTCTGGCGATGTTCCTAAGATGGTAAAAGGATACCTTAACAACTGCCAACACTTGCGCATGCAATGTCAGCTGATCATCAAGGATCACCCCCAGGTCTCGCACCCATTCAGAGGCTGGGAGTTCCACATCCCCCAGGAATAAACCTGAGGTTTGATTTGCCCCCGGCCCCTCAATCTGGCAGCCAGGATCCACAGCCATCACCTCTGTCTTCCCAGAGTTCAACTTCAACCAGCTGGACCTCATCCAACCCTGGATCTCACTAAGACAGTTGTTAAACACTGAGAGTGCTCTATTCTGGTCAGATACAAAAGACAGATAGAGCTGGGTATCATCGGCATGACAATGAAACTCCAGCCCATATCATCATACAATGTCTCTGAGGGGAAGCATGTACACTGCAAACAACATGGGGGACAGCACAGAGCCCTGAGGCACCCCACAGGACAGGGCGGTCGGATCAGAGGAAAATATCCCCGATACAACCCTCTGAGTTCTACCTGTGAGGAAGGAGGTAAACCATCTGTGTACCACACCAGACAACCCACAGATGTATCTCAGTCACTCGAGCAGCACCCCATGGTCTACGGTGTCAAATGCTGCTGACAAATCCAGAAGGACAAAAATGGACCATTTTTTTTGGTCTCTTGCCATCAGAAGATCATTGAGAACCTGAACCAGCACAGTCTCAGTGCCATGTCTCTTTCAAAAACCTGATTGAAGAGGGTCATAGATGTTATAGATGGATAAATGGTTGCCCAACTGGGCTTCCACCACTTTCTTGATAACCTTCCCCATAAAGGGGAGTTTCAAGATAGCTCTGTAGTTGGCTAGGGAGTCTGGGTCCAGAGAAGCCTTTTTCAACACTGGTGTCACCACCACTCCCTTCAAAGAGTGAGGATATTCACCAGAGTGTAAGGAGCACCAGACTATCCTAGCTAGAACCGGGATGATAACCTCACCACAGCCCATAATCAGGCCAGTGGGACCTGGGTCTAAACTACAGCTTGTGGTACACATACCCTGGACAATCCTCATAACATCATCGATTTCTGGCCTTTTGAAGGAACTCCAGGCAAACAGGGCACTTGTAACCATAGGCTGGACCACAGCAACTCCCATGGCTGGTGCTGTGCGAGTCTCGGCCCTGATGTCAGCCACCTGATCTGCAAATAATCGAACAAGCTTCTCACATTATATTTGTGAAAAGGCTCACGGAACCTGCAGACAGGCTGGGTTGCATGGCCTGTCTACAGTTCGAAAGAGCTGGGCTGGTCGATTCTGTGCAGCAGCAATTTCTCCGGACAGGAATACTGCTTTCTTATGAGAAATTGCTGATTGATAGAGTTTGTAGTGCTCTAGGAGTCTAAGATGGTTAGCATCTAAGCTGGATTTTTGCCAGCCCCTCTCCAACCTCTGTCCTAGTCGCCACATCTCCCTCAGATCCCGATCAAACCAAGGGGATTGAGGGCGAAGGGAGAGAGGGCGCACATGGGTGGGAGCAATTTAATCCAAAGCAGCGGTAACAGCCTTATTATAGCCTAGCACCAACTCTTCAGGATTAGAGCTTGTCCCAGGAAGTTCTGATGGGTCAAGAACCGCAATTAGGCCTTCAGGAGTAATTTGTTATATTTTCAACCCAAATGTTCAACACAGCAATTTCTTTAAACCTGGCTACAGGTGTGCCAATATATAGGGGTGGTAGCTGGAAAGAAGCAAAACATTACAGACCAGTGAGCCTAACCTCTGTTGTGGGAAAGATTTTTGAAGTGATAATCAGGGATTATACTGAGGGTGTAGAGGCTGGAAAGGTAGATCCCTCACAACATGGCTTTTACAAAGGGGAGATCTTGCAAAACAAATCTGTTCACATTTTATAGTAATGTAAGAAGAGAAACTGAATAGGGAAAATCAGTGGATGCAATCCTCTAGGATATGACTAAAACATTTGACAAGGTTCCACATGGAAAGTTGGTTATAACCTTGGCACAAATGGGTATTTCATGTAAACTTGGATAAATGGATTACTTCATAGCTGGACGATAGGAGACAGCGGGTCCAATTCTCAAAGGGAGCTGCATTCGGTACAGGCTACAGCAAACAGCAGCTTGCACTGGACCTCTTGGGCCAGGGACCCTGCACCAGATGCAGATACAGAAGGGGTCACAGTGCATACGTCCTCATACTTGTGGCAACACCTCCTATGCAGCAAACACATGGCACATGGAAGGAGTTGCCACAAGCCCCATCACTGCCAGTCCCCGGCTGTACTGTCACTGAATGTATACTGTAATGTGTACATACTAATCTTTGAGTGCGTACACATTACAGTCCATGCTTATTGACAGTTCAGTTGGGGACTGGCCTTGAAGGTGTGAGGAGGGCTGTGCCAATCCCCGGCTCTGTCTGGGGATGGGGGCACTACCTACTGTGTTGGGTGGCACTGGCTCACCAATGAGAGGGTCTTTTGTATGTGTCAGGGACATCGGGGATCTGAGTGGGGGAATTGTGATACATACTATGAACAGTGGGGAACATTGGGGATCTGGGTGGGGGATTGTGATATATTATTAACAGCAGGGAATATTGAGGATCTGGGCAGGGGGATTGTGATATTATTAATGGTGGGGAACATCGGGGATTGGTGGGGGATATCTGTGTAATTACATTGTGAAGCATATCGAGGATTGGGAATCTGCAGCGCTACTGCTAACAGCGTCTCTCCCAGGTGAGAAATTTCCAATTCCCCTTAGACCAGCCCTGGTTGGTCTAAGAGTACTTAAATGTTCTCCTGCAGGGAGATGTCTGTGAATTACAGTTCTGGGGATTTTGCAGCTTGCATCTGCCTCATGCCCCCTAGCACCTTGTCGTAGGCCATTTCTGGGTGCAGGGATG
This sequence comes from Neoceratodus forsteri, assembly GCA_016271365.2. Taxonomy (NCBI): domain Eukaryota; kingdom Metazoa; phylum Chordata; order Ceratodontiformes; family Ceratodontidae; genus Neoceratodus; species Neoceratodus forsteri. Next base: position 69,775,211 of record CM028133.1, read on the forward strand.
GCACAAGCCCCATTTGGGGAAGGCAGCCTGCTGGTGATACAGGCTGCCTCTGAGAATTGTACCAGTCAGCATCCTTTGGTGCAAGGGGCTCCTTGCACCATTCTTTTTGGCACAAGCCCCTTGCGCCATGCTGGGAGCTATGGGAATCAGGCCCAGCATGTAAGTATAAGGGGTGTAGTGTATGAAAGGACTAAGGTGACTGCTTGGACTGAGTTTATTCAAGACCTATACAACTTTTATGACATCTGATGAAGATATATGGATTGCAAAGTTTGCTGATGATGCTAGAATTGGTATGGTTATTGGCAACCAAGTGGACACTGGAAAACTTAAAAAAAAAAAAACTGAATGAACTAGAAATATGGGCCCATACGACTGGGATAGAGTTTAATATAGACAAGTGCATGGCGATGCAGTTTGGTAGGAGGAAGAGTATGGCAGAGTACATATTAAAGGGTAGAAGACTGAGGATTGTAACCAAAGAAAGAGATCTGAGGATTAAGGTTACTTAAGATCTAACCTTTAAAAGCCATTGTCAGGTGGTGTCATAAGGAATAAATGGCATACCAACCAATTTAACTCAGAATATATCTTCCAGAGAGGGAAGAGCGGTGCTACCATTGTATAGAGCAATCGTTAGGCCCCATTTGGAGTACTGTGCTCAGCTGTGGGTACCAAGTGCAAGGGGAGAGACCAGGCTGCTGGAGAGGGTCCAGAGAAGGGCCCCCAGGATGGTTAGAGAAACTTTGGGCCTAGAATATGAGGACAGATTGGAGATATTGGGGATGCTTACATTCGTGTATAGGAGACTATGAAGAGACGTGCCTGTTATTTCATGCTCTGACAAATCATGAACTTTGGGACATGTTAGGTTTACAAATGAAAAAAATATCATATAATACTAGGTCCCATATTTTAAAGATTAAAGGGCAAGTGTGCCACTCACGGAAAAGGGGATTTTGGTACAACCAGAGGGTTGTTGCAATATGGAACTCATTGCTGGAGCATGTGATTGTCTGTGCAGATATGAAGAGTTTAAAAGGAGATTTGGCAGCTACTGTACTGTATATCTAAAAATATCCTCCTATATTGTTAGTTAATAACATAGGAAGATATTTTTAGATATACTGAGCAAGCATTATGGACAATAGTCTAATTTGCTCTGACTCTACCTATATAACCTCATGCATATAACAGCTGTCATTTTTCAAATCTTGGCCAAAATGTCTTTATATGCCTATGTGGAGGGATTCTCCATGGTGCAGAGTGTCTACGTGCTGCATAACTGGGGCATGTAGACACTCCATGGCCACTGTGGCCCCTTCACCCAATTCACCACAGGGGTGCAGGGCAGTGCATTCTGGATCTTGGATCTTGCTGGGGAGCCATGGCTGGGGGCAGTCTGGGGGGGCAGTGCTGTGGGTGTGCCCACACTCCATGCTATTCCTGACAGCACGGAGTGCTGGATAAGGGGGGGTGCATGCTACATCAATGGGCACCAGACTGAGCCGGAACATGCCCCGCCCCTCCGGGATGCTGTCGCTGGCCGTGGGTTTGCAATACAGACACAGGGACCCCCCAACATGCTGCTCCAGCCCTCATGATCCTCAAGGAGGGCCAGTGGCAGCCAACCAGCAACCTGCCTGTCCCAGTGCCATGGCCACACCGTGGCCACCTGAATGTTATGTCACCCCATGGGCACAGGTGTTCTAGTGGGGGACTGGGTCTGGGCATACCACTGGATGCCCGCCCCATGCCCCAGCATGCTGGGGGGGTGGGGCCACAGACAGAGCCGGCACGGTGGTCTGTGGATGAGACTATGTCCACTGTGCATTGTTCTGCTGGTGCAGGACTCCGTGGGTGGGATACACGCCTTTTGCACATTACTCCTGCCACTTGGAGAGTCCTTCTATGGTGCAGAATGATGCTGCAGTGGCGAAGAATGATTTTCCAGTGGGGGTTTGAAAATTTTCAGTACCAGGTACATGAGGTGGGGTAATAAGAAGGATATACTCACAATTTGGTTTCTCATTCATTTATTCTTTCTTCAAAGAGTGACAATTATTCATGACAATTAAAAGTAAAACATACATCTTATTAGTCTGTTCTTAAGGGTCTTAAGCAAATAGACTATGAGAGACACAGGGTATCTGAAAAATGTAATTTGACTTATTGAGTTTGTGGAAGACAGGATGCTGATTTCAGACTCTGCAGGAATTGTGAAAGACAGTGTAAAGCTGCCATATAGAGAATACTGGATGGGCAACTATGTACAACCAGTATGTTCTTCCACAAAGGGGTTCCGATTCCCTCTAACCATGAGAGCAAAGCTTGAGGCGTCCATGAAAATCAGAACCCCGAGGTGGCAGTCAGAACACACTGCTTATGCATAAAGTTGTTCGTCCTGTATTTCTTATAGGGCAAAATATTATGTGAAATGTGTGCATTGTGTTTTTTCTATTTTACAATGAAACTGACTTATGCAGTCTCAAGAGGTTCTAGAATGCTGTTCTACCACAGAAAAGTACACTCACATTCCATGATCTTTGAACTGTGGTACAACAGCATTGAAAAGGATGGATTTCTATATAGAACATAGAGGATTGTGTATGAGCAAGCATACACAACAAGGCAGTTGTGATCGAGAGGTTTCCGTGGTAACCAGAGACCTCGAGAGCATAGCTCGAGAAGTCCGTTACCACAGAAACCTCAAGATCTCACAACTGCCTTGTTTGTGTATGGCTGCTCATACACAATCTTTTATAGTGTATGGGCAACCATAAGCAGTACTCCGTGAACACCAGAACAAGTGTATGGCAAAAAAAAAGGCTTACTTCGGTGCCTGCCGCCGCATGCTTGCTTCCACGTTGCCGTGGGCCACTCAACTGCATGTGCGCGAATGTGTTTGATCTTGTTGTGCTGCACCAGTGACATACTCGGTGCAGCACAACAATATCGTAATGCACCAAGTGCAGGACAACAACGCTGTTCCAGGCATGGATTTCCATGCGGAACAGCGTTCCACCATACACTATAATGTTGTACTATACACTATATTGTTAGAATTGTATAATATGGAGATAATGTCATCAGGTCTAGACCTAAGATTTGCAAGAATATGACCAAGCCAATGGTTTCATTCCTGTTTGAAAAGAGGACGCAGCAAAGTTAGATGTTTCAGATCATCCTTGGCTCTACTTCCAAATTTACAATACAGAGAGCTGGATCCAGGTTATTTTTGCTTATAATAAATATAATTTGCTTTATAAAGTTCCATCTTATACAAGGTGAGTACTCCGTGATCATTAGAGTTAGATAGTCTTAAATTGGGTTCTAAAGCATACTGTTTTTTAACTGTTTTATACCAGGTAGAGTGCTTTAATGATGAAATTCTGGCAAGATCTTGAGATATTACAACATCTTGTATTCTAGTTTTAAGTGTAGTAGCTATTTCCTCTTTTGGATGGAGATACACTTCATTTAGTAAATAACACAGTCCGAGTGGAAAAAGATGTCCTTAACCTTGTTTGAGGGGCAGATGAAGCCATTGTGAATATAATTAATTTATTCATCTAAACAAATAATTTTTTTGTTTTTGAAATTCACTCAACTTTATTACAATTTAAGTTTTACAAAGCTGGCCCCTGTAGTGGCCATTCAAAACATACAAAATAATACAACACAATCACCACTAAACTAACAAAAGAAGAAACCCTCCCTCCACTCCCAGCCCCCACCCCCACCATGGTATCAGATTCTTAACCCGTATTAAATGTGCAACTGACAGAGAGGCTCACCTGGAGCTACATGGTATATAATGTATAAAGTCTATTCCAGGTGCGGTCATATTTCGTGAACCTGTCATGGACAGTGGCAATGACCTTCTCCATATTCAGGTTGGAAACAAGTTCCTTCAACCACTCAGCATATGTAAGAAGTTCTGTGTCCTGCCAATGATGGAGTACCAGTGTTTTCACTGACATTGCCATTATTGCAATATTATATTTCCATTCCTTAACAGGTATCAGAGAGTAGTCCCCAATCTGGTAAGTCTCAGGTCCAAGAAATTCCTCCACTCCTAATAGGGGTCTACCTGTGTCTGATCATGGCCCATGGGGGGCCACTTTGGAACATTCCCAAAAGATATGATACAGGGTCCCTTCTGCTTGTAGACATCTGCAACAATTTGGGGAAGGGATCTTTCCCATTTTGAACAGACGGACTGGGGTAAGATACATGTTAAGAATTTGGAATTGCATCAGTCTCAGTCTGTCCTGAGAAGTGCATCTATAATTGTCTTCCCATATTTTCTCCCAATTCAGTGACCTAAGGAGAAACTGAGACTCCATCCACATTGGCAAAGGCCCTCTCAAAAAGCCTAGAATACAGTTTAGAAACAGCGTGCGGTCCCATTAATAAAACCCTGAGTAGCTGCAGGAAACCACCCTTTTTCATCAACTTCTTTAGAGATATGGGAATTGGCCAGCATGTGTCTAATCTGATATATCTTGAACCCAAATTTGACATCCAGCTGGAACTTCTCAATAATACTGCCCGTGGACAAATACTGTCCATTATGTATCAAGTCCTCTACCGAGGCATCATTTAATTGTGGGAACCAACTTTCTGGAATGCATTTTGCCTGTAATTTGAGGTTAGGATTACCCATAATGGGTTGAGTAGGGTCCAGAACATGCTTGTAGGACAAGGAAGCACATAGCTGGGAATGCACTATAACTGAGGTCCCCTACTGGAAGGGATCTGGGTGTCACATACATCAGTGCTATTGGGAGAGACCATATGAAGCAATTAGTTCCTGTTCTATAGTGAGCCATAGGGGCTTGTAAAGGTATAACTCACCAGCTTTATCCTCTAGTGACCACCTGAGATATTTATTCAAGTGGTTCGCCCAGTAGTATAGATTGAAATGGAGTATACGTAAGCCACCCTTATTCTTAGGGGCTGCTAATTTATGGTAAGCCCTACATGATGGCTTGCTTTTCTAGATGAAATCAGACAGAAGGGAAAGTAATTTCTTGAACCAGGTCTGGGGGAGCCTTAGATTTAGCATATTGATGGGATAAAGAAGATGAAGCAGGACATTCATTTTAACTAAACTAATTCTCCCCCATAACGACACCGGAAGGCCCTTCCATCTGGTTAGATCTTGTCTTATCACATTTACCAGGTTATCTAGGCTAAGTTTCTTTAAGGAGCTAACTTCCTTCATCAGATATATACCTAAATACTTTAAACACTTGGGCTCCCATTTCAAGCCTAAGAACTCCATCTCCCTCCTGTTAGCTATGAAGTTAAAGGGGGGAAAAGTTGTTTTATCTAGGTTTAATTTGTAGTTTGAGTACTGACCAAACTCTTGAATGAGATCCAGTACCACTGACATGTAAGGTCAGGGGTTTGAAAGGTGTAGAAGTATGTTGTCTGCATAAGCAGACAGTTTAAGTTCATGGCCACCTACTGTAACCCCTTGAATCTCAGGGTGCTTTATAATCTAAACCAGCAATGGTTCCAAGTACAAATTAAATTGCAGGGGGGACAAAGAACAACCTTGCCTTGTGCAAGAAAATAAGGGAAAAGTGGTGGAGAAGACCTGGTTACAGTAAATGCGTGCACTTGATGTACTGTACAATGACTTGACCCACTGAATAAATTGAGGGGGAAATCCAAATTTGCACAAGGTTCGAAACAGAAAATTCCAGTCTACCCGATCAAAAGCTTTCTTGGCATCCAGGGACACCAGGACCATAGGGTGGTGCGTGTCCCTGGACACTGAGAAAATATGAGCTAATTTACGCAAGTGGTCCATCGAAGATTGACCCGCCATAAATCCCACTTGTTCTGGACTAACCAAGTAAGGAAGTACCCTGTTCACTCTCTTAGCTAAAAGCTTGGCTAGCAGTTTGATATCATAATTTAAGAGTGAGATCGGCCTGTAATTAGAGACTTGGGTTGGATCCCTCCCTGTCTTACGTACAACGACAACCAAAGTTTCAAATAACTGGGGGTCTTGTTCTTTTGTAGAGAGAATGGAGTTGAACAGATGGTGTAAGCCAGGGGATGACTGGGTCCATGAACATTTTATAAAAATTGGGTGAAAAACCATCTGGGCCTGGAGCCTTATCATTGGGGAGGGCTTTTATTGCCAACCTAACATCCTCCTCTGAGAATGGAGAGGTCAGCCAGGTTTGTTGTTCTGGAGAAAGAGAGGGTAAAGGTATCCTAGCCAGGTAATCATCAAGCTGATCTATTGATGGAGGGTTAGTCATAGCACTATATAGGGTTCGGTAGAAAGTTTCGAATTCTTGGGCAATAGCGTTAGGCTCAGTTTTTAGGGATCCATCATGGGAGGACTGGATTACATTAATAATCCTAGAGGCTTCCTGCTGTTTAACTTGCATGTCAAGTAACTGGCCGGCCCTCTCTCCCTGATCCACATACACCACTCTAGTCTCCAGAATCACATACTCAGCCATATCTCAGAGCAAATCATTATACTTTGCCCATACAATTTAATGAGCTCTTGTTGAGTAGCATCTGTGGAGGAAGTGGAGAGTGTTCTGTGCCAGCTCACTTATTTTACCTAGCATCTCAGAAACCTGATTGCCCCACTTGCACCTCCTCATGGAGGCAATCCATATTAATTCCCCATAAGAAACATTTGAGAGACCCCCACTCCATATCTATCTGCCCAGTGGTATTCCTGTTCTCATTAGTAAAGTGTTCAATACTTTGATTAGTAGTATCAATAACCAATTTATCCTACAATAGATGATTGTTTAGCTTCTAGATGGTCTCACTCTTGATGACTAGGGGCTAGGAAAGCATACAGTGAACCAACAAGTGGTCCAAGATCACACCTGGGCAAATTTGGCATTCCATGATCTCCACCATGAGCCCTTACTCAAGAGGAAGTAATTAATGCAGGATAAGATGCCATGCATGGGAGAATGAAAAGTGTACTCCTTAGCCTGGGTGCAGCACCCTGCAAGGGTCACACAGCTTTAAATTGTCTTTGAGGTCTCTAATGGCTCTCCGAGCTGGAGATAGCCCTTTGTGAGATAGCCCAGATCTGTCAATGTCTGGTGAAAATGGGATATTCTAGTTGCCCCCTAGAATTATTGAAAGCAAGAGGAATGGGGCCAATACATTTAGTAAATCAATGAAGAAAGAGGGAGTGTCACCATTGGGACCATACATAGACCCTAGTACTAGCTCCAACCTTTACAACATACCTATCACCAATACAAACCTCCCCTGTGGATCTCTGATACATTGGGTGCCAGAAAATGAGAGGGATCTAGAGATTAGAATCGCCACCCCCCTGCTCTGGGTACTGTCCCCAGCTACATATACCTGGCCTAAATTCAGTCTCCTAACTAAAGCTGCCTCTGCCTCCAGGAGATGTGTCTCTTGCAAAAATTAAATTTGACCTTTTACTGCCTGCAAGTGCTAAAATATCTTATACCTCTTCTTTTTATTGTGCATTCCTTTGACATTCCACGATATCATATTTATAGTTTTACCCATCTGGATAAGCAAAACTTAGTATTGTAAACATACTTATATAACCCGATAAACATGCAACCCCACTGATACCATGGCCCCAACCCCCCATCCCCATCCCCAACCCCAACAAAGTGTGCCAAAAACAACAGTAAACAGGAAAACTAAACAAATAACCACAGGTACCCCCACACACCAAAATCACACAGACAAAGGAGCAAAGCAAGACTTTAACACTGTACTGTTCACCCCATCCAAATCATAAACTATTTGGCCCGTGATTACCAGCCATCTCGCCACAGATCCATCAGCTCCATTGGTCCCTCGCAATGTTAGTTACAAATGCCCCAATCAGATCCCAAGAGGCCCCACCCTCCATGTTGTCCCATCTGGAAGCTAAAGCTGCAGTGTCAGTTGCTCAGTAGGTAGCACACTCTCCTCTGAGGCCAGGAGATCAGAGGCTGTGGGTTCAGTTCCCACATCTGGCACTTGGGTTAATATCCCAGTACTGACACTGTACTGCAGCATGAGAGGGTGCTGCACTTGAGGTGCCGTCTTTTGGATGAGATGTTAAACCGAGGTCCCATCTGCCTGGATTGGTGGTAGTTCAGGTAGATGTTAAAGATCCCATGGCACTTATCAAAAAGAGTAGGGGAATTTCCTCTGTGTCCTGGACAAATTTCCCTCATTCACTAAAAATACCACCAACAGCTTAATCTAGTTCAAGGTCAGTTGGCATTCATCTGTACCCCGCCTCGGGTCGTTCCTGAAAATAGGCAGGATTTGTCTAGTGCACTTACCTGGTCAACAAAAACTAAATAAATAAATAAAACATATGGGCTTTCCCTTTTAAAACCTTAACAAGAAGACCCATAAAATTAACAATAGTATCCCCTTTTAAAGGCCCATCCCTCTCAGATGTCCCACTATCTGCCCAATCCCCCAGATCAAGTCCAACTGTAGAAGTCCCTTCCGACAAGCCAAAGTAACTGGGGCTTAGGATATCAACAAAATGAAGCCAAAGCCTTAACTAAAATGTTCATCTGAATCAGAGGGCAAATGCTGATTGCCAGACCCTTAAATGTCTGATATAGAGCTTACACGTGCCCGTTTATCAAAACAGATGATCCACCAACAGTACCTGCATAAAATCTGTGCAGAAGATCGGTAACTCACATCTCCGAAGGGTCAGGGGACAGGGAGGGGAACATCGTAGAAATAGCAGGAAAACACTGGGAAGTTAGGGGCTAAACAATTAAATGTTGGGGGGCCCTTTGAAGTAAACACTCTTCGCTCAAGTTATTGTTCTTCAATCTTTCTTTTTATTTCTCTTCCCCCCTACATTTCGCTTGACTTGGAGCTTGTTCACGAGGTTTATTCTTTGTTACACATCTGTAAATACATTTATTTTATGTCATTGATCAGCATTTTTTTAATATGATATTGTTACATTTTTAATTCTTTGGTGTATACACATACCATTCAGTAAAGATTATTGCTTGTGCACCCTTGTATATATTCTAAATTTTTCCCAGGGTTAATTTATTTGTACTTGTTTAGATCCTAAGTTGTATCCTAAAAAGACATACACAGTATGTTAGTAAACACAGCACTGCTAACAACTTGGAACAAGGTTTAACTACTGCCTGTAAGGCTTGTTCCCCATATTTCTTGGTTTGCAGCATATCTTATATATATATTACTTAAAACTTCTTGTCTTTCTTGTAAAGAATAATTTTGGGCCTGTAATGACATAAACATAATTTTTTGTAAAGCTTTGCTGTTATTATGTTGTTTAATATTATAATGTGGCCACATTGTGGCTTCTAATTACTTATTTTGTTAACAGCATACCTTAAAGGAGACTGTGAGCTTCTTAGAGTGGAATTAGTGTTCTTTGTAGTCTGTGAAAACATAATCATAGTATTCCCCTATTGGTCTCATAGCCATCATTTTACTTTTATAATTAAAGGTTCTAATACCAACTTCTAAATATTCTTTAATATTTTAACTGCTTACCCTCATTCCTTCTGGCTCAAGTTTCTCCTTTGCGGTTAAGTTCCTCTGCATGTAAGCACTGAAGCCCAACAAATTTTAATGGTAGCTACTTCTTGATAACCTCTCACCCGTTTTTGTGAGATCCCATGATGTGACTAACCATGTCGTCACACCCAGTTGATCGCACCTGTGCGACCTCAGTTGCTAGGCAACCGAACACTACTGCACTGATCAGTTCAGTTGGGTGCTCACAAAAACAGGCTATTTGTTCCTAGTTGTTGCAGCTCTGTGCTAGTTTACTTTTTATTTATTTTTAACTTTCTTGTGAGGTTATTAAAATGAAAACACATTGCTCTCATACCATGTTTTCTTTTCACAGGGTGACATAAGAGTAAAGAGGATTTTTGCTAATATCAACAGTTCTCTTGCCTTAATTAAAATGCCGAAATAAATTCCAGGTTTCTCAGAAGTATTATTTGTTATTATATCACCTTACATTACTGCTTTCTGAAACCCAAACTGTGAAATTCATAATGTAATACAAACAGTCATTATTGTTTATTTGCTGAGGGTCAACTGCAATTTGACCTTCCTATTCATTAAATACTTTCAATCACTCAGTGGCTTAAAATTGTCTTCTCAGATCAGTTCTCTAGCTCACAGTATACCAAGTTTATTAAACACCATAGTATTGTTTAAACAATCATTATTCTGATAACACTGGGGTCAAATGCAACTTGACCTCCCAGTCATAAATACTGAAAGTTGATATGGAGGTAAAACATCATCTTTACTGTTTTAGATAGTGGTTCTACTATGTTATTCATAATATCCCTATATTTTAACTTCTCTTAGTACATTTGCTATAACAGCATTATTTATTATCTCTCTGGTATTGATCGCTGCTTATTTATTTTGCTGATGGGCCAGTTGCTATTTGGCCTCCCCTTCATTAAATACTTGGCACTCACTTCATGGTTTAACATTTTCTTCACAGATCATTTCTCTAGCAAACATTTATTATTTTCTGAGGGGTCAGTTGCAATTTGACCTTCCCCTTCCTTATGTGCTTGTCAATCACGCCATGACTTAAAATTATCTTCACAGATCAATTCTCTAGCTCACATTCTACCAAACTTGTAAATACCATAGTACTGTTTAAACAATAAGTAAGCTGCATTTAACCCCTGTGTTATTTGATTGTTTTAAACAGTATTATGGTGTTTAAAAGTTTGGTTTGATGTGAGCTAGAAAATTGATCTATGAAGATAATTTTAAGGCATGGAGTGATTGTGAAGGAGAAGGTCAAATGGCAACTGACCCCTCAGCATAATAAATAAGCAGCAAGTTCAGTATTTTTAACAGGGAGGTCAAGTTGCATTTGACTCCAGTAGCATCAAAATAAGTAAATATATGCCACAATGTGGCCACATTATAATATTAAACAACATAATAACAGCAAAGCTTACAAACAGCATTTGCCAATGCCGAATGTTTGCTTACTGGCATTGGCAGTGGTAGTGTAGAAGTTACAGAGCTGCGTAATAGGAATGGCAGTGAAGTATTGAACTGAAGCCAACCCCACCACCACCCTGCAGAGAGTGACAGGCATTGGGGTGTGCATTTGGGTCATCAGGCATAACGGCCACGCCATTTCACCACACCCCACTCTGCAGAGACTGACAAGTGTCACGTGTTCCTTGGGGTCTTTGACCCTTATGCGCACCCCATTTCATTAGGAAATATGGTGAGATGGGTGCGATATAGGAGAATGGGGTGAAGTTTGGGGACGAAGAGTCCAAGGCATACCTCGATGCCTCTCAGTGACTGCAGGGTGTGGAATGGTATGAGCATCACAGGCAAGAATCCCAAGTCACACCCCTGATTCCTGTCATTCTATATAGGGTTGGGCGATTTAGTTGAAAAGTCTAATACCTCAGGCATTCATTGGTATTTTAACTCAAATCTTCAACACGTTTGTTTTGTGACCCCACCTCACGAACAGGGGAATATCATGTGGTAGCCGAAAGCTGCTTATGCACAGTGACTACGGATTTAGCACCACAGATGCAAACATATCCAGAACAGGCTGTAAAAATGGCAGCTGTACTCTTTCATGGGGAGGTGTAAAATGGCTATGTTGCAAATGTGTAGTAAAAATATTTAAAAATGGTGAAGTCACAAGCGTACTATAGAAACTGTGCAACGCACAACGCTATATAAGTAGGTTGGGGATATTTATAGCAGATTGTCAACTCAGGCATTTTGGTGCCTCCGATCATGAACAGTGTCACTGTGATTTTCTTTATCTGTGCCGAACAATGATTTCCCATAACGACCGCGATCTCTGCACTGAAAGTGTGAAAACACACTTTGGCCATGTTGTGAAAAAATGGCAGCTGTACTGTTCATAAGGAAGTGTTGAAAATGCCACTAGTGAAAATCTGGACTGGAAATATTACAAAGTCATGAACTAACGAGGATGCGTGGAAACTGCACAATGCTCACTAGTAACACAGTCATTTTATGGACTTTTGTCACCAAATTTTAACATAGCCATTTTAAGACCTCTGCTCATGAACAGTGTAACTGTGATTTTCTTAATCTGTCCTAAACATTGCTTTCTTACACCAACAGCACCATTATGCGCTACATGCGATAACACATTTTGGGTGACATATGAAAATTGCAGCTGTACTGTTCATAAGGAAGTTTAATAAAATGGACATGTTGAAAATCTAGAGTGAAAATATTAAATTTGCAAACTAACGAGCATGCATAGGAACTGTGCAACGCACGCTCGAAAAAGTCATTTTTAGGCATTTTTTCACCAAGTTTTCAACATAGCCATTTTAAGACCTCTGCTCATGAACAGTGTCACTGTGGTTTTGTTAATGTGTTCCATACACTGAGGTTGCACACCGACTGCGCCATTGTGCGCTACATGGGTGGAAACACGTTTTGGGCAGGATGTGAAAAATGACAGCTGTACTGCTCATAAGGAGGTGTGGAAAAATGGCAATGTTGAAAATCTGGAGTGGAAATATTGAAAATTCGCAAACCTACGAGCGTGCGTGGGAACTGTGCAACGCACACCAGAAACAGTCATTTTTAGGAATTCTGTCACCAAATTTTCAACATTGCCATTTTAAGATCTCTGCTCATGAACAGTGACACTGTGATTTTCTTAATGTGTCCCATACACTGAGTTCGCACAACGACTGCGCCATTGTGCGCTACATGGGTGGAAACACGTTTTGGGTGAGATGTGAAAAATGACAGCTGTACTACTCATAAGACAGTGTGGTGAAATGGCAATGTTGAAAATCTGGAGTGAAAATATTGAAATTTTGCGAACTTACGAGCCTGCGTAGGAACTGTGCAATGCACGCTCGTTAAACAGTCATTTTTTGGAATTTTGGCACCAAATTTTCAACATGGGGTTTTTGGGCCTTCTCATGAATGATATCACTGTCATGGTGGTATTCAGTCCTGAAGGGTGATTTCGCAGTCACTGCGCGAAATCACCCTTCGAGCCCAAATAACACCATGACAGTGACATCATTCATGAGAAGGGGTCCCAAAATCCCATGTTGAAAATTTGGTGCAAAAATTCCCAAAAATGCCCGAGATATGCAATAAAGTTGAACCCCTCCTATCTAGCCCATTATACAGCTTACCGGCATTTCCTCAGTTCGCGGTCGGCTTTGAAGAGTGCAGACGTGTTCCTGGTCCACGAAGATCGTCGTGCGGAGTCCGGAGGTAAGTATGGGGTGAGGGGGTGTGGGGAGCTGGGTGCACAGTGGGTGGGTGCAGGTTGTGGGAGGGGTTCGAGAGGCTGCGTGGGACAGTTTTGTTTTACAGGGTAAAAACAAAAAAGACATCACGGACCACTTGCCATGCTGGGTGGGGGCCCCAGCATGGCACAAGGACTTTGGGAGGGGATTCAGCCGACGGGGATTGGGCACCCCGTGGGTAAAAAAACGCAGGACGGTTTGCCACACTGGGGTGGGCTCCCAGTGTGGCACAGTGTTTTGGGGAGGCGCGTTCAGCCACAGGGGATTGGGCACCCCGTCGGCAACATAATGGATTGCCACGCTGGGGTGGGCTTCCAGCGTGGCAGCAACTAGTGGGAAGGGAGGGACAAATAGTTCAGCCAGCCAGGGGATTGGGCACCCCGTCGGTTATACGCTCCGTGCGGGGGGCGCGCACGCCTGCGGCTGGGGGGGCTGTGCTTGAGCAGCTCCTTATCGCTGCTCGCTCAAGCGTAACTCCCCTTTCAACTGTATGCCACTGCATTTTAGAGCGTGTCATAGACAGCTCCAAAATGCATTGGCTTACAGGGGCCGCACCTGCCAGCCCAGTGCCTGAATTGGAGGAGGAGGTGACACACCTCCGAAATCTCCGTTCATGGCACTATGTTTCTTGCACATGCGTGCAAGCAAACATAAAAATTATGTTTATGTCATTACAGGCCCAAAATTATTCTTTACAAGAAGGACAAGAAGTTTTAAGTAATATATATAAGGTATGCTGCAAACCAAGAAATATGGGGAACAAGCCTTACAGGCAGTACTTAAACCTTGTTCCAAGTTGTTAGCAGTGCTGTGTTCACTAACATACTGTGTATGGATTTTTAGAATGCAACTTAGGATCTAAACAAGTACAAATAAATTAACCCTGTGAAAAATTAAGAATATATACAAGGGTGCATAAGCAATAATCTTTACTGAATGGTATGTGTATATACCAACGAATTAAAAATGCAACAATATTGTATTAAAAAAATGCTGATCAATGACATAAAATAAATGTATTTACAGATGTGTAACAAAGAATAAACCCCATGAACAAGCTCCAAGTCAAAGCGAAACCTAGGGAAGAGAAATAAAAGATTGAAGAACAATAACTTGAGCAAAGAGTGTTTATTTCAAAGGGCCCCCAACATTTATTTTTCTTGAATTTGAAAGCCTAGATTGAGGGCCAAAGAACCTAGAAGAGAACCATTACCCACTAAATCTTAGTTTTTACACTAAACAATTAAATCACAGTACAGCATTTATAAATGCCCGCATTCCATCAAATCAACTCTTTACACTGCAAGAGCTTGATCCAGTCAGGATCACCTTCCTTCACTTATTGCAAAAAAGATCTGGGAAGGTTTTCTTCAGAGCATCCCCAGCCGCTTCAACCTCATCAAAACTCTGCCAATAGCCTGCTACTGAGACTTGAAGCTTCGCAGGGTATAGCATTCTGAAACAAATCCACGCTGCGATAAGCTTCTTAACAATTGGATGAAATGCTCCCCTTTTTAAGCGAACCAAACTTGGCAGGTCCTGGGTAATCCTGAGTTTAACATCCACCCATTTCACCTCCTGTATCATCAGTTTAGTTAGGACAAACTGTTTTTCTTGATTATTTAAAATGTAAAGATAAATGGCCTCGGTCTCGAACCAGGTGCTGGAAGCGGGTGAAGTGCCCAATGTGCTAGTTCAATAGTGTACAAGGGACCAAATGGGAAGGTCCAGCCAACTTCTGCAGGAGTTTCTGAGTGAACAGAATGGGATTGGTGCTTTTTTCTTGGAAGGCCAAATACTAGAACATTCCCTCTTCTTGACCTCCCTCCAACTCTCCATTTTGGCTATCTTCTGTTGGATCCCAGCTAGCTCGAGATCCAGGTGATTGGCATTCCATTCCATAGAGAAGATGCATGCTTCAACATCCCCCATTCTCCTCGAGAGGTCTTCTAACTTTCCAGCAATGGATTTGACTTCAATCATAATTGACCAGAGCTCCTCCCAAAAAAAGTTAAATTCTTGGCGAAATCGCTCCAGGGTCACTGGTGTTTGGTCTTGATTAGTAATACTTCCCCACCCACTAGTAGAGGCCTGGGCCCTTGATTTTTTGCTTGACTTTTCTGGTGTGGAGGGTGACATATGCTTCGGGAGGACATTCTTCATGTCTGCCTCCATCTCGGAAGGTCAGGATGCTAGAATCAGTTAAGCAGGATTCTAGCACCATAAAGCAACCTGGCAGGTAAGCTAAAAGATGCTGTAATAAAAATTATATAAAATATTGCTGAGAGGCATGATGGAGCAACACAATGACGCAGTAATGCCGACTGCTGCATCATGTGAGCTCCCATCTAAACACATTCTGGGAGACGTGTTTCTGGGAGGAGAAGAGACCCAAAGGAAGCTGTGACTTCTTTCTTTAGCTAGCAAGTAAAAGAGCATTGACCTAGTTCAGCTCTAACCATCTCTGCAGGTACAGAGTTAGATACACAAAGAATATATCTGAGTATTGTATTATGAGTTATTTCTAATGGTGAAAAGTCAGCAAAGTGCCAGATTTCTGAAGCACACAGTGTGCTTGTTCTAATTTTAGTACTGAATACAGTAAAAATTCCTTTTGTGGAACCTTGCCTAAATTGGCATTAAATATTTTCAGAGCATTAAAAGCACTAACCATGCGGTTGGTACAAATTTTATATGATTCCTCCCAATAAGTTACCCAAAAAATCTAAACCCTAAATAATCGTAATATGTATCAGTAACCAAAAGTTTGCTATCTAGAAATAATTTATATTTATTATTAGGTTTAGACCCCAAAATTAGTTGTTTAGTTTCAGTTTCAGTTTCTTTATTTGATCAACCAAGATACTGAAGTATCATGATTATGTACAACATTTCTATATAGAAAATAGAAAAGAAATTTTGTACAGGGTAATCATACACATCATAAAAACACATTAATACCATAAACAGTATTTCTCATTAAAAAGCATTAAAAACAGAGTTTCTAGAGCACTGATCCAGCAATATTTATAATATCATACCTAGATCTACTTTTGATTAGACATCCTATAGTTTCTTTTTTGCTTTTAAGTATAGCGCTCAGGAATTTTGCAATCAAAATTGCATCATCTGGACTTTGAAGGTGCAACAAAATGAATATCAAGTCATAACTAGTATCTGCATAAATCTTCAGATAATCCTTCAGTAATTGATCCCTAGCCTTTTATACAGAGGACATTATCAATGTCATGTGTTTTACGGTTTCTTCATGTCCCTTATTACACGGACAAAACCTCTCCGCCTCTGTTACACCATCATTAACACCTCCACCATTAAAATACATATACTTTGAATTAACTAACCCCATCCTCATCCAAGTAATGGCTTTTCTATATGATGGAATCAGAGAGAAGATAGATAATGCATGATCAGTTTTATTCCTTTGTACCATCAAGCACATTTTGCTTTCTGATAGATGTCATATCTAGGGTTTTCCTAGAGAGTACAGTTTTTTCTTAATCAGTTCTCTATATTGAGGAAGAATTAAAATCTCCCTAATATGATCATTCCATAAATTACTCATTTTTATCCTAATTTACTTCTGAGGGCATTAAGCCACGTGATAATAAACCATTATCTACCCATAGCTTTTTTTCTTAGGAGACATATTTTTGGGGGTATATTTTTCCCAGGATTTGTTATCCTAATCCAAATTGAAATTAACGTGAGAGCTTTAAAACAATAAATCTTCAATTCTTCATATCTTCAATCTCTCCATTACATCTGCTACTGTGCTGTCCTGCTGGAAATCAGCACACATCCTCCCTCTGTTCAAATCTGGTGACCCTTGTGATGTGAATAACTACAGGCCTATCTCCATTTTGCCTATCCTGTCTAAAGTTTTTGAAAAACTGATCAAAATCAGTTAAAATCTCACATGGAAATCTTCTCTCTCATTAACCCAGCTCAATCTGGCTTCTGGGCAAATCACAGCACAATCTGTGCTTTAGCAAAAGTAACCAATGATGGACTCTGCTATAGATGCAAAGAAGGTAACTGGAGCAGTCTTCTTGGATCTTAGCAAAGCTCTTGATACTGTTGATCACAACCTGCTAGTCGATTGCCTCACTAATTTGGGTGCCACATACCTTACTACCCAGTGGTTCTCTAGTTATTTATCAGGGAGATCCCAGAAAGTAACAGCAGATGGCTTTTACTCTGCTTCCTTGCCAGTTGTTAGAGGTGTCCCCCAAGGCTCCATCCTAGGCCCTATCTTGTTTTCATTATACATTAATGATCTTGATTCCAGTATATCCACATCTAATCTGCATTTCTTCGTGGATGACACTGTGCTATATACCTCTGGCTCTACGTTATCTAAAATTAAGGGAGTGCTTCAAGTGGACTTTGCTCAACTCAAACATAATCTAATAAAGGCAAAGCTCCTGCTTAAAGCAAAGAAGACCAAAGCTATGATATTCTCTCATAGTACCACCACAGGTACCTCCCATACCCCGCCCAAAGACTTTATTGTTACCACGTTAAACGAACCATTGGAAGTCGTCTCCAAATTCAAATATCTGGGCATCTGGATTGACAACAAACTCTCTTTCAATGACCATATTGAGGATGTTTCCAGAAGGCTTAAAGCCAGATTAGGTTTCTTCTTTAGAAATAGGCCCCTCTTCCCCCTTGAAACTCGAAATAAGCTCGTCCAGGCCACTTTTCTCCCCCTTCTTGACTATGGCAATGTAATTTACTCCTCTACTACTCTCGCAAACCTAAGTAAATTGGAAATCCTCTACCACCATGCGTTACTGTTTATTACCAACTCCCCCTACCGTTCGCACCACTGTGACCTATATGCAGCTGATGGATGGACGTCTCTCACTACTAGACGCCTGCTCCATGCTGGTCATTGGACCCTTAAGCTGCTCCTGCACAAACTACCAAGTTATCTTTCATCTCTCATTAGTATTTCACATAGTGCATACTCTCTAAGGAAATCTGATTTCATTCTGCTCAATATACTGAGGACGCGGACCTCCTTTGGTAAACGTGCTATTGCGCATGCCCTTCCCTCTATTTGGAACCAGTTGCAAACTGTGCTGAAACTAACTAGCACAGTGTCGATTAACTTCTATAAAGTGCTAAGTGCAGCCAAGATAAAAGATATCTGCAACTGTCATTAAGCCCCTTCTTATCTCTATGTGTGCTATGTACATTCTGCGTAAGACCTTAATTGCCTTGCGCAGGTTAACTGCTTATTGTTCGCACTATCATTTAAACTAAGACACTATTTTATTCTCTGGCTCCTGATTTTATAACTACTACCTTTACTGCAGCAATCCCACTCCTGCTCCCCTTTCCCGTCCTACTCTTGGCTCTGTTTATGCACATACTACTCCGCTCACCTTACCAAGCCTTAAATACTTCCCTTACCCTATATTTTCTGTTGCTGCTCAATTTACTAAAATGTATGTATTGCAAATACCGGTTACCATGTCTTGCATTGTTAGTATACTACCTAGAAATGTTCGTCATTTCATACCACTTGTTTGCTCATCATCCAATGTGGTGTCCTCGTATGTAATATCTTGCTTGTGTTATATGATCACATGCATACATGTTATATTACTGTCTATCATTTATTTTCATTTACTTTTTATTTATGTATGTTCATTATCAGTGTACATGGCACAGGACCTCCTTGTGAATGAGCTTGCTCAATGGAGTTTTCCTGCAATAAACTTGAACTTGAAACTTGAACTTGAAATTGGAACTCTCCCCAGTTCTGCCCTAACCATAGCATTCGAGCTAAAGCTAGGGACCTTTAGAAGTGCTTTATAGTAGTATGACAGTATTAATTTCTGAGCATGTCTGTGCAGTAGTGCTAATACTGCACTCAGTCGGTGGCTAGTCATGGAGGTGAGAGGTGGGCTGTGCCAGTCGCTGGACGGGGATTGGTGGGGGAGTGCTGGGTGGGCTGGCACGGCTGGGTGAGGGGCCACTAGACTACCAGGGAAATGGGGGAGTCTGTTTTATTTTAATAATGTACAGTTCAGGGGGGCACTAGACTACCAGGGAAATGGGGGATATTGTATTGTGTATGTACTGTACAGTACAGGGGGTGCACTTGCAACCTGTAGCAGCAGGGTTGCGACATGCTGGCCAGGTACGCCCTCTGTGTGGTGTACCATGCTGCATGTCGCAATTCACAGGACTTTGCTGTGGAGACCCTGCCCCTTCTACAATAGGGCCCAGGGTCATTGTCACAGTTGCAGGTGGTGCAGGTTGCATTTGGTGGCAACCTGCGCCACCTTTCTAGACTCAGGCCCCATGTGTTTAAGTCAAATCATAAAATTTTTTTGAAAACATATTGGGCCTGATTCTAGAAGGGTTACACTTGGCATAACTGCAGTTACACCAGAATGGTGCATGTAGCAACTTATGCCAGCAGTTGCATCATGCGCGATTCTACATAGTGGCCTGCGACATGGCGCAGGTCGCTGCACCAAACAGCAGTTATTACGTTGCATAAACCCCCTGCAACATGGTGCTAGGGGGTGTATGGCAGCAGTTGCACCCCATTCTAGAAGGGCAGCCATAAAGTGCCCACATCAGGATTCTACAAGAACCCCCAGAGGTGATCCGACAATGCAAGTTATACCAACATTTAGCTGGTATAACTTACGGATGCCCCGGGGGTCTTGTAGACCCATTGGCTGTCCAGCGGACAGTGCACAGTTCCCCTTCCTCCCATGCCCAGCACACTACAGTGGGCCCCCACAGGGCTATCCATACCCCAGCCCCCCCAAAACAACCATTGGCAGAAGCCCCACAGGGTGGCCCTGCCATCTCCCCGCCCATGCCCTGAACCATGGGTCACCTACTGCATATGCGGCAGAATGCCTGCCCTGGTGGTCTAGAAGTCCCCCAACTGTGTAAACATATATTAGAACCCCATATCCCTGGTAGTCTAGTGCCCCCGAACTGTATAAAATTAATCCCAATCCCTATCCCTGTTAGTCTAGTACCCCCCTGAACTGTATACAATTAATCCCAATCCCTCACCGTGGTAGTCTAGTACCCTCTACCCAGCCATGCCATCCCATCCAGCAACCCCTATCCATCCC
The DNA here is from genome assembly GCA_016271365.2 of Neoceratodus forsteri. Lineage (NCBI taxonomy): Eukaryota > Metazoa > Chordata > Ceratodontiformes > Ceratodontidae > Neoceratodus > Neoceratodus forsteri. The sequence goes on from CM028133.1 coordinate 69,795,663, forward strand.
CAGCTGGTGACTTGCATACCTCTCACCACCACGGCCAGCCACCGACTGAGTTCAGTATCAGTGCGTGCTGTAAAGATGCATTCAGATATTAATATCTGAGTGTGTCTTTCAGTATGCGCTGATACTGAACTCAGTCAGCAGCTGGCTGTGATGTGAAGGTGGGCTGTGCCAGTCGTTGGCTGGGGATAGATGGGGGGGTTGCTGGGTGGGCAGGCACGGCTGGGGGGGCCACTAGACTACCAGGGATAGGGATTGGGATTAATTTTATACAGTTTGGGGGAGGCACTAAACTACCAAGGATAGGGATCAGGATCAATTGTATACAGTTCAGGGGGCACTAGATTACCAGGGTATATGCTGCATATGTGGCTGGTGACTCTGGGTCAGGCACAGGTGGGGGGTTGCCATGCTGCCCTGCTGTTACGGCTTGTGACACGCTCACCAGGTATGCCCGCAATTTGGCGTACCTGACCGCATGTCGTAAGTCACAGGACTTAGCTGCGATGACCCTGCCCCTTCTAGAATAGGGCGCAGGGTCAATGTTGCAGTTGTGGGAGGTGCAGGTTGCATTCAGTGGCAACTTGCGCCACCTTTCCAGAATCTGGCCCATTATCAGCAGCTCCTAAATTCTTACTAGCCTTACTAGGGACTATTCAACTTTAATAATCCAATGTGGTTTCATTGTGAAAAATGAAAAGCTTGCTTACATCTATGTGTGCACAATGAAATAATGGTTTAAGAAGGGATTGGAATGTTGGTATTTGAATGTAAGGATATGAGATACTTTGTTTACCCAGTTAGATGATTTTATGTTTTGAATTCATAGACAGCCTTGGTTTTAAAGCATAAAAAGACAAAGGTGTGATAGATTTGCAAAGTTAGAGTCAGAGACACAGTTGGTAGCCTCTGACACACATGACTACTAGTAAGGCTAGCAAGAATTTAGGAGTTGCTGATAATATTTAAAAAAAAAAACTTTATGATTTGACTTAAACACATAAAGAGAATAGATCCTGAGATGATTTATAAGCTCATGTTATTAATGATTTATAAAAATTATAATCTATGACTGAATTTAGCAAAAGACAATTGAAAGATTGCAATATGATTAATATACTAACAATTTTCTTAATCAATTAACAGCTCCCTAGAAGAAGCCATTGACTGGCAAAACATTGGGATACTTTTAAGATGAAAATAAATGATTGAAAGCTCAACAAAGACTACTGTGTATGGCTTGTGCTAGAGCAGTTGCAACATTTTGTCTTCTTCAGAGCACTCGCACCTTCAGCAACCAGGCTCCACAATTATTTTTATGTAACAATCAGATTTCCCTTGGACACAGCTTTTCTTTTGATATCATTGTTGGCATAAAACTTGGATGCTTATGAGTCTACAGTCCATTTTAAAGTGCTTTATTTTATAGAGTGCACCATCCATCCCAGGTGGTTCTTATCTCCTCATTTTTGCAGATTTTGGCTACTAGAGTAGCACCTGCTTATACCATTGTACTGACAGCCTATGCAATTTGCTGTATTTTATTTTTAATTAGGGGCATCCAGTCATCCCTGGCTGTGTGATGACAGTGATAGTAGAAGACTGGTAGAATCATCATTGGAGAAGAAAGCATAAAGGATTTCTGGGATTTGGACACTCATATGTGTGGTCTGTTGACTCTGGGGCAGGGAGTGGGGCAGATGTTAATTAGTGATACAATCACCTCCACAAACAGATAGGAAAAGGGAAGAAGCATACCTGAATTCTCTACAGACAAGAACAAACTATGTAGGCAGAGCAAAAGAATATACAGAATGAAGTCAGAAAGGCAGACTGACACACTCAGGTTGTAAAACTAGTTTATTGTTCATTTTTATGTTTGCTTGCACATGCACAAGAAACATGATGTGGTAGCTTAGGAGAGAAGCGGATTGTGGAGGTGCGGCACTGTGGCAGCCAATGCAGGCACTGCATTTGTGGGCTTGGCACTTTTCACTCAATGCAGGCCCAGTGTCCTGATGACATTGATTCGGCATAAGTGCCACCATGTTAAATTGATTTGGCCACTGCAATGAGGGGCTGCCTCATCATTGGGTGTCAGCCATCCGTTGCAATGAGAGAGTGACCAGTCATTGCAGGGCAGTACACTATACCTGGTGTAACATGTCTGTAAACATGGTGGCGGAGGGCAAGTCGACTGACTGGGGTGCCCAATCCCCTGTCGGCATTCCCCAGCCCATTTAATTGCCGATAAGGAGTCCACTCCCCATTGGCATAATGCCCCCCCAATTGTTGTGTGCCGAGGGGGGTGCCCAATCCCCCTCTGTATCATGCCCCCCAAACAGTCATTCTTTGCCAATGGGGAGGCCCAATCCCAGTCAGCTTAAGTCTCCCACTCCAAAAAGGCAGGTGCCACACTGGGAGCCCACCCCAGTGTGTTGAAAAAAAGCCTGCAAAAAAAAAGAAAATTCCCGTGACATCTTTTTTTTTTCTCTCCCTGAAAGAAAGGAAACAGTCCCACACCAGTCGGACTCCTCCCCAACCGCACCACCCACTGCACACCCTACCTCCCCATACTTACCTCCGGAGCCAGGCGCAATGATCTTCAGTGGACCAGGAACATGTCTGCACTCTTCAAAGCCGACCCGCAAACTGAAGAAATGCCCGGTAAGCCATATAATGGCATAAATAGGTTTTTTAACTTTGGTGCATATCTCAGGCATGTTTGGGAATTTTGGCACCACATTTTCAACATGGGGTTATTGGGACCCCTCCTCATGAATTCAGACACTGTCATGGTGTTAATCGGTCACGAAAGGTGATTTCGCAGTCACTGTGCGGAATCACCTTTTGGGACTGATTAATGAAACAACAGTGCCACTGTTCAGGAGGTGGGCTCTCAAAAAGCCTATGTTGCAAATTTGGTGAAAAAAAAAATGACTGTTTTACGAGCGTCCTATGCACAATTTCCATGCATGCTCTTAACTTTGCAAATCTGTAATATTTTCACTCCAGATTTTCAACATCAACATTTTTCCACACCTCCTTATGAACAGTACAGCTGTCATTTTTCACATCCTGGCTGAAATGTGTTTTCGCACTTCCGGCACGCAATAGCTCAGTTGCTGTGGGAAGTCAGTGTTCAGGGCAGATTAAAAAAATCACAGTGACACTGTTCATGAGCAGAGGTGATAAAATGCCTATGTTAAAAATTTAGTGACAAAAGTCCATGAAATGACTGCGTTACAAGTGTACATTGCGCAATTTCCACACACCTTCATAATTTCACGCATCTGTAAAATTTTCACTCCAGATTTTCAACATTTGCATTTTTTCACACCTCCTTATGAACAGTACAGCTGTCATTTTTCATATCCTGTCTGAAATATGTGTTTACACATCTGGCACCAAATAGCACGGTCACTGAGGGAAATCAATATTCGGGACAGATTAAGAAAATCATAGTGACAGTGTTCAAGAGCAGATGTCACAAAATCCCTGTGTTGAAAATTTGGTGAAATAATTCCACTAAATGACTGTGTTATGTGCATGCGTTGCACAGTTTCCACATATGCTCGGAAGTTTGAGCATTTTTAATATTTCCACTACAGATTTTCAACATCGCCATCCCTTCACACCTTCCTGTGGATGGTACATCTGTCATTCTTCACATCCTGCCTGATCTGTGTTTTCATACATGTGGCGCAGAATGGCACGGTCACTGTGGGAACTCAAAGTTAACACATTAACTAAATCACACTGCCATTCTTCATGAGAAGAGGTCCAGAATGCTTTCATGAGGTGGGGTCACAAAAAGGCCAGATTGAAAATGTGTAGTGCAAATACTAACAAATGCCAGGGGTGTTAGGGTTTCTAACCATAATGTCCCACCCTGTAAAGACCGACAGGCATCAGGGGTGTGCCTTTGGATTACCGACTGTAATGCTCATGCCATCCCACCCCCATCTCCCAACCAGTGACAGGCATCAAGTGTGCCTTGGATTTTTCAGCCCAAGAGTTCATCCCAGTCTCCTATACTGCACCAATTTCAGAGTATGGCCTTTGAAATGGGGACTGTAAAGCAAACACCCCAAGGCACACTCAACATGTGTCAGTGTCTGCAAGATAGGGTGAGGTGACATGGCATGAATGTCATGGGCGATGACCCAAATGCATACTCCAATGCCTGTCTGTCTCTGCAGGGTGGAGGTGGGGTTGGCATAGTTAAAACTTCACTGCCATTCCTATGCTGCATCTATCTAACTCCTGCATTTCCTATGCTAATACCAGCAAGCAAACATTCAGCATTGACAAATGCTTGTTTCAGATATTTTGTGATTGCTTTCATGTGCTAACATTATTCTCCTAAAGATTCTGATTTAAATCAGAACTAATCAAGACTATTGCTTGAATCCTGGTCCTGATAATAAGGGTCAGGACCTTTGGGGGTTCGCCCATCCCTACTGGAGATGGTGAGCAGAATGTCATCCACAAAAGCAAAGACTTTATTGCAAATTTTCCCTGACTGGGTATCTTTTATAAGTTTTTTTGTCTGTGAGCTTTCGTATTTGCGGTTCTAGGGCTAAGATGAATAAATAAGGTGAGCGAGGGCATCCTTGTCTTGCCCCATGATGTAGAGGGACTGGGTTAGAGATAAAACCATTTGAGATAACTCTTGCTTTAGGGTTTGAATTTAAGGCTTTAATGTATGAGCAGAATTGCTTACTTGTGTTAAAATTCTCCAGGGTTGCAAAAAGATATTCCCATTCTAGGCAATCAAAGGCTTTGAAAAAGTCTAATGCTGTAGCTATTGCAGTTTCCTGTATCTTACTTGCTAGGAACTGACAACTTAGCAACCTTCTCACATTTTCGTAACCCTTTCAATTTGGTATAAAGCCTACCTGCTCTTCTCCTAGTAACTTAGTTATAAGACCCTTGAGTCTCTTGGCCATATTTTTTGCCATAAGCTTGTAGTCCACGTTTAACAAAGAAATAGGCTGATAGCTTTCACACAGCCATGGATTCTTGCCTTTTTTTGGAATCAGAGATATGTAGGGGTGTTTCATTGATTCTGGCAAAGATCCTGAGGGAAATGCTGCCCTTAAAGTTTGGAATAGATATGTTTGAATACTTAGGTCTAAAGATTTGTAAAATTCTCCTCGTAGGCCATCCGGCTAGGTGTTTTGTTCGATGGTAGAGCCTGTATTGCTCTGCAAAATTCTTCCATAGATATAGGATTATCTAAAATGACTCTGTCTGAATGTAACAGTTTTAGTAAATCAGTAGAGGACAAGAAGGTCTTGATTTCACCCTCATGCTTGCTCAAATATAGTTTCTCATAGAAGGATTCAAATTCTTTTGAAATGTTGCTGTTGGTTACCAGCACCTTACCCTGTGCATTTTGGATGCCTGCAATATTGTTTTGTAATAACTTTTTTTTTGTAAAAATCAGTAAACTAGAAGCTTACCCACCTTTTCACCTGATTCCCAATAGGACTGTTTGACCCTGAACAGACCATACTCTGCCCTGGCTGAATGTATTTTGTTTATCTCACAATTTAGTACTGTGATCTGATTCAAAGCTGTATATTTGCCTGTGGTCTACCTTAAAATTGTCATTCAAGGAAAGCAAGTTTATTTTCTTCTTCTGAGAGATCTTGTAATTTTTTTTTTTTTTTCGCCACAGAGAAATTAATAATCCTGCCCCTCATAAAGGCTTTAAAGGTGTCCCACAATAATTGAGTCCTATCTCTGTTGTCATTTATGCTAAAGAAATCTGTTGCCTCTTGCTTCACCCATTTAGTAGATTGTAGTCTTGAAGTAGTGAGATGTTAAATCTCCACCTAGGTGATTTATTTATTTCCCACCCACTTCTAATACAGTTGTTGTGAGGGTGTGGTCAGAAAGGACAAGATTCCCTATTTTAGTTGTTACTAAATCTGAAATGAGTGGTTTGGAGATTGGTATCATGTCCAGCCTGCTATATGAAAAGTGTCTATGTGAGTAAAATTTATAGTCCCTATCTTGGGGATTTAAAAGTCTCCAGGAATCTACTGAGGCTAGGTCTTCCCAAACAGAATGCAGAGCCCTCTGTGAGTTTGTGGTCCTAATTAACAGTTGGTATACCACTTCTATCTATCACAGGGTCTAGTGTTTCACTGAAGTCTCCCCTCCCCCCATTATTATATATTTAGCTTTAAAAGATACTTAATCTAAAGTTAATGGGCAGGATTCACAAAGAAGATGCGTCAAGTGCCTCTCGGCTGCCCCAGCACAAGGGAGATGCACTGAGTGCATATTGGGTGATTCACAGAGGAGGCACAGGAAGATGCCCCCAGTGCATCCCCTCTGTGAATAGCACAGGTGCACCCAGCCCAGGAAGCCCTGGAGCATCCCAGGCTGCACCGGTGCATCCCCCATGTCAGGCTGTGAACTCATTGGAGCAGGGCATCTCAGGATGCCCTGTGCCCAAATATGAGATTCACAACCAGGGGCATGCAAATGAGGCCATTAGGCATGCATGGTGCAATGGGGCCATTAGCATGGCATTATAGCCCCATTTTCATTGCACCTGCAGGGCTGCCCCAGTAGAATGCATCGCCTGTAGCCACCTCCCTTCCCTGGCTCAACCCCAGCCTGAGACATGCCACTCCTGGCAGCGATAAAAGAAATGACACCCCCAGCCACTGTACAATGCCATTCCTGGCAGTGGTAAAAGAAAAGATGACACCCCCCAAGCCCCCGTACGATGCTGCTCCAAGTGGTGGTGAAAGACAAGATGAACCTCCCTCCCAGCCCCAAGCCCTCAGTAAAGCTACCTTCTGTGGCAGTCGGCCAGTGCAGACAGCTCCCCCAAATACACCCAACTCACCCCTCTCTCCCCCACCCCAGCAGGGTCCCACTGTCGGCGGGCAGCTCAACCCACCCACATACCACCATGGCAGCCCTCTCAGGCTGTATGATAGCTGTCATTCTCAGACAGCTCTGTTGGTAGGGCGGCAGTGGCAGTATGCAGGTGGTTGAGCTGCACCACGACAGTGGGACCCTGCTGGGTGGGGGAGAGGGATTGGTTGGGGGTACTTGGGGGATGTCTGCACTGGCTGACTGCCACTGAAGGTGGCTTTACCGAGGGCTTGGGGCTGGGAGGGAGGTTCATCTTGTCATTCACTGCCGCCAGGAGTGGCATCGTATGGGGGCTTGGGGGGTGTCATCTTTTCATTTACTGCCACTGGGAGCGGCATTGTACAGGGGCTTTGGGGGCACACTGAACTGCCAGGGTGAGCGGGCTGCCATGCTGCTGCCTGCAGTGTGGCAGCCTGCCTGTAGGTGGCCACCTACTTAAGTGTAGAATTTCGAGACATATTTCTGTGGTGCATCCCTGGACTTGCCCAAGATTGCACCACAGAATAGGGCTTTGAATGGGGTTGTGCTCGGTATGCATGGGCACCCCCCGTCACAGCCCCTCCAGATGCACCGCATAGCATTACTGGTGGTGTACGGTGCATCGGGGATGTGCTGGTGCATTGGCACCCTGCCAGAATTACCCTTGGGCACATTTAGAAGATGTCCCGATGCATCTCGGATGCATTGGGAGCATCTCTTCTGTGAATCCTTCCCAATATCTCTAAAAAAACTATCTTGTCCTGAACTGGGGCATACATGTTACAAATGACTAGCTCCCTCCCCTCAATTTTACCTGATAAAATCTGAAATATGCCCTCTGGGTTTGCATATTGATCTGATTTTATAAGGTTTACCTCTTTCCTTATCAAGATTGCTGTTCCTCTTTTTTTGTGCTGAACATGCTAAATTCCACTTGTACCACCCAAGCCATAGCTAACTTTCCAGCCTCGTCCTGTAATAAATGAGATTCTTGTAGCAATACCACATCCACTTTCTCTTTTGCAGGTAATTTAGTATTTTGTCCTTTTAATTGGGGTACCTAGCCTCTTAACATTCCAAGATCCAAATGTCAGATTAACTTTTGCCCATTTCCTTTTCTTTTATCAATTGCTAATTACTAACCAATCTTCTCAATTTGTATTCCTATATTTTAGAAAGATCAAATATCTGAGTCCAGATAACCAAAGTTTAAAAGGAAAATAGAGATATTACAAACAGACTATTTCAGCTGTTCAAATTAGGACTTTAGAGAGAGAGAGAGAGAGAGAAAAAAAAACAGAACCTAACAAGTCTAACTAGTAAACCCAAAAATAGCTTATAAGCTAAAACTGCTAACCACTGAATATTAAACTCCATTGTGGCCGCAGGTTGAAATATTCTTTTTTAGTGTAACTTCAACTATAGTGACTACTACTCTCCTACACCCATCTGTTTGTTATATCAGCATAGCACTGATTGATACCATTAACAAGTATTAGAACTTCTCTAAATCATACATACCAATCAATAGTAAAAACAAGGATGTAACTTTGGCATATAAACAATTTCTATTGATAATGAAGGTTGTTTTTAGTCTGATCTGCCAGAAGACCTGTGTCAGACCAGTGTGGGCCAAAACTGCTTCAACCCTTGATAATTTCCAGACTCCTTGGCAGTTACTGGATAGAAAATACTCTCTGTCCTCTATTAACTTAAATGGTAACACCAAGAGTAAAACACAGAGAAGAGGTCCCTGAATTAAATCAGTGCTTAGCAGAGATGGCCACTGCCATATAACTGAAATTTAGTATCAGTGTGGTCCAGACTCTGAAGTTACTTTTATTTTGACAGCTCAAAATAGATGCAATCCAACTACCCTTATCCTTATTATCAGAGTGCAATTGTACCTTACTAATATGGTTCCAACTGGCAGAAACACCCCAGGGTCTATCTAGAAGGTTCTGTGTCAATTCTCTGTCTGGGTTGTTAAGGGGTGAATACTGAAATCTTGCCCACTAATATGGCAGATCCCACAGAGGGCACCCAGCAAAGCCTAGCTGGCATTTCCTCTACCCCATTAAAACTGTGATAAACTTAAGTGCCATTGTATTTAGCTGTCCAAATTAAATTTATGTCAAAGAATTATTGGACATATAAACCATAAGAGCTTAAGAATAAGCAATTAATTCACTCTTGGGCCCTTACCTGTGTTGGCAAGGAGAGTAACTATGACATACTGCTGTCTGAATTACATTTGAGAAGGGACACCCAGCCAATCTGCAACAGGCCAGTATGCTGATCAAACTGTGTTGAAATGAGACCTGCCTTCAGTCATCCAACAAATCTAGCTAGTAAAGAAATAACCATAGCTTGGCAGAAGACACCAGGAGAAAGGACTGCTGTGTGATTGGACTTCTCTGCTCGGACTATATTGCCCTCCTTCCCTCCCCCCCTCCACCCCACAGAATTTGACTGACAATAGGAACTTCCTGTTTAGGGGCAGGAAGTAGTGATCTATAACCACCAAGGACCCACCATCCTAGAAGCAGCAAGAGTAGCTCTCTGGCCCCCTCTAGCTGGAGGTCTGCCTCTGAGCAAGTAGTGGTCTACTGTGAAATATAGGATATTCTTGTCTCAGAACAGGACAATCAGGAGCTTAAAGGGCACACAGGCAGAAAGTAAGGAGAGAGAGAAAAAAAACAGAGGAAAGAGTAAGGATTGCAAACAGTTAAGGGGCCAGAAATAAGACATGATTGGACTGGTGCAGTGCAGTGGCTGTGCAGCAGAAGTCTTCCGGGAGATGTTCTGGAGGATGCGGTGTTGTCTCATCTGCAGGCACCTCTCTGGGCTGAGGGAGGAGGTTGCTCATCTCCAGGCTGAGTTGGCCAGGATTTGTGGGACCTTCTCTTCCATCCAGGGACCACCAGTGCCACTGCCGTTGCCTCAGGGTTGCCAAGAAAGAGGAGCGGTTGGACCACAGTGGGTTCAGGAGGGTGAGGGTGGTGGAACAGAGGTGCATCCTCCATTGTACTCTCCACAATTCCTATGCCATTCTGGCAAAGTGTGGTTCCTCATGAGGCACCCACAGTGGAGACCAAGGAGAATGTTGGGAACCTCCACAAAGGAGACCCACAGGAGGGTGGCAGAGGACACTGCAGGGCAAGGAAACAACTCCTGGTGTGGGACTCCATTGTTAGGAAGGGTAGAATTGGGAGGAAGGAGAGAGGGAGGTAAGTGCCTGCCTGGCACCATGGCTTGCAGGGACAGGAGGCGAATCCTCAGGATTGCCAGAGCAGCTGCACAGGGAGGGAGCTGGATGTCATTGTCCACCTAGGACAAATGACCTGGCTAAGAAAGGGATTAGAGAAGTGCAGGAAGAGTTTGTGGAATTGGGGAGGGGCCTTAGTCAAATAGCACGCACGGTAACCTTCTCGGAGGTGCTACCTATCTATGGCATAGGAGAGGCTAGGGTGTTCTGCACCATGGGATTCAATCAGTGGTTGAAAAACTGGTGTGGAGCTCTGGGATTTGGCTTCATTGGTGACTGGGAGTCCACCTGGAGTGATACAAGCCTATACCGGCATGATGGGCTGCATCTGTCCGGGAGGGGAACCAGGATCCTAGGTGATAGGTTTAAATGATTCATTGGCAAGCTTTTAAACTAGCCAAGGGGGGAGGCACTGAAATGGAGCAGGAAAATCCTAGCCCCCCAAATAATCATGGTAGTAAGTGCGGCAAACACCAACATAGAGGTGTCGATAGGGAGAAGGGCAGGGGTAAATGAAGAAAGTGACAAAGGCAAGAATGACAGGGATGGGGTAAAAGGGAGTAAGGCCATCAGGAAATGAAGGGTAATGAGTACCAATGCCCATAGTCTGGGCAACAAGCTCCCTGAGCTGATGGCCTTAATGGAAGAGGGATGCCTGGATATCGTAGCAGTCACAGAAACATGGTACACAGAGAACCATGACTGGGATGTTAACATACCAGGGTATGTAACCTACAGGAGAGACAGGCAGGGGAGAAAGAGGGGAGGAGTAGCTCTCTATGTAAAGGAAGGGATAAAAGCAACTGAACAAAAGAGTAAACAGGGAGGAGAGGAGGCACTGTGGGTCACCTTGAGACTGGAAAGGGCACCACAATCTGCACAGGGTTGTATACAGACTCCCATGTCAGGGGGAAGGAATGGACAAGGATATGATAGAAGGCATTCTTAGAATGGCAGGGAAAGGGGAGATACTGTTGATGGGAGATCTGAATATGCCAGATGTTAACTGGAGCACATTTGCTGCAGCCACATCCAAGAGCAGGGCCGTTCTTGATGCCCTACAAGTGGCAGGCATTAGACAGTTAGTTTCAGAACCCACTCATGAGGGAGCAATCTTAGACCTCATACTCTCAAACGGGGGCAGTGAGAGGATCTCAGATCTAGAAGTGGGTTGCCATCTGGGGACAAGTGACCATCAAACAGTGTGGTTCACAATAAACTCAGCTACAGAGTCAAGCCATACAAAAGTGAGGGTACTGGACTTTAGGAGGGCTGACTTTGGCAAGATGGGAGAGTGCCTCAGAAAAGCACTAGCAAACAGGCTAGAAGGAGGTGTGGATCAACAATGGGGAATTATCAAAACTGCCATCACAGAGGCAACAAGCCTTTGTGTGAAGCAAATGAACAAATCAAAACAAAATAAAAAGCCACTATGGTTCTCAAAAGAGGTGGCTGTGAAAGTCAGGAAGAAAAAGACAGCATTCTGGAAGTATAAGGAAACACCGAAGGAGCAGGACAGAGAGCTGTACCAGTTAAGGCAGAAGGAAGCAGGGAGGGAAGTCAGAATAGCAAAGGCCCAAACTGAGGAAAAAGATAGCCAACTCAGTGAAGAAGGGGATAAAACCTTTTATAGGTACACTGAGCGTGAGAAAGACAAAGGAGGGATAGTGAGGCTGAATAGAATGAACAATGGGTGGGCAGAGGGGACAGTGAAAAGCAGGAATACTGAACGAATATTTCTGCTCAGTATCTCACAAAAGAGGAGAGGGAAGTGCCTAATCCAATTAACAGAAGCACTCTTGATAGGGAGGTCGATCCCAGTCCTTTCACAGAAGAAAGGGTTCTGCAAGAACTCCTAAAACTGAAGGTGGACAAACAGGGTTTTAAATAATTGATTGGCAGTTTTTTTCTTGGGACAATGTTAACTGTTCAGAAAGTATTTATATAGATGTTCTAGAAGTGTTATGTTTGTTAAACACAGTGAGGCAGGTGCTATGCATTTTCACAATGTTTTAGCACTTTTATGAGCAAAACGCTAATCAATTTTTGGAGTTAAATAAAACCCTGACAAAGCAATGGGTCCTGATGGAATTCACCACAGAATCCTAAAAGAATTAAGGGAGGAACTAGTGAAACCACTGGCTACTCTTTTTAATAAATCATGGGAGGATGGTGTGGTACCCAAGGACTGGAGGAAGGCGGATGTGATTCCCTTCACAAAAGTGGGTCCAAGACAGAGGCAGGAAACTACAGACCTGTCAGTCTGACCTCTGTGGTAGGGAAAGTGATGGAGTCACTTCTGAAGGAAAGAATAGTCGAGTACCTAGAGGCCAGTGGAGCACAGGACCCAAGGCATGGTTCACATGGAAGGCTCATGTCAGACCTAATCTAATAGATTTCTTTGACTGGGTGACCAAAGTAGTAGACCAGGGAGGGGCTGTGGACATGGCCTACCTAGACTTTAGCAAGGCATTTGACACAGTCCTCACAAAAGATTAATAGTCAAATTAACCAGCCTGGGAGTGGGACCCGGGTGGTAGCCTGAGTAAAACATTGGCTGGACAACAGGACACAAAAGTAATTGTAAATTGAGTCCATTCTGAAGAAATGGGGTTACTAGTGGGGTACCGAGGGTTCAGTATTGGGTCCAGTCCTTTTAATGTCTTCATCAGTGACATTGCAGAGGGACTGGAAGGAAAAATATGCCTTTTTGCAGATGACACAAAATCTGCAACAGGGTTGATACACAAGGGACGTGGAAAGGATGAAAAGGACTTGGCAAGGTTGGAGGAATGGTCAAGTATGGCAGCTAGGATTCAATGCAAAGAAGTCAAAATAATGCACCTGGGAAACAAGAACCCAGGGAAGAATACACAATGGGTGGGGAGGTAGTAACAACAACAAAAAGGAAAGGGACCTGGGGTAATCATATCAGATGACCTAAAGGTTAGCAATGATGGAGAAGGCAGTAGGGAGGGCTGGGGTATACTAGGATGTATAGGGAGAGGCATCAGCAGCAGAAAACAGGAAGTTGTTATCCCTCTGTACAGACAGTTGGTGAGACCCCATCTGGAGTACTGTGTCCAGTTCTGGAGACCCCATCTCCTCAAGGACATACACAGGATAGAGGCAGTCTAGAGGAGGGCAACTAAAATGGTGCAGGGTCTGCAAGAGAAGCCATATGAGGAGAGACTAAAGGAGCTTAATATGTATACCCTTGAGGAAAGAAGGAGAGGGGGACATGATAGAAACTTTAAGTACCTCAGTGGAATCAACAAAGTCCAAGAGGGTAGCATTTTTAAGAAAAGAGACTTGCAAGAACAAGGGACACAATTTAAAGATAGAAGGAGGGCGTGTCTAGGGCAATGTGAGGAAGTATTATTTCACAGAGAGGGTAATGGATGCATGGAACAGCCTTCCTGAGGAGGTTATGGGGTCTAAAACTGTGGGAGAATTCAAGAATGCATGGGACAGACATAAGGCAATTCTTGTGGGGGTAGGAAGAAATAGGCTGTTGGTTAACTAGGATCTGCGGCCTATCCTGTAGGTAGGGAAATGGGCAGACTAGATGGGCCTAGCGGTCCTTATCTGCCGACAAAGTCTATGTTTCTATATTTCTAACCACTGGAAGACATACTTCAAGGAATTTCATGAAAGATACTTCCTGCAGTCCTGCCTGAGTGCAACACTAAAAGCCCACACAGAATTTTGATGAGCATGCTAGGATTCATTTGAACCTCTATTTTAGACCCATCTACACTAGTTTTAACACCTTTCCTAAAAAGCAAAATGTTAGCCTACTCAGCGATTTTTTGAAAAACAAGCATCCATAATTTTATACACCAGCATCAGAGATAGAGATATCCTTAGTCTTGTCTTGTTCTTAATCTCTTAATCTCGAGTCAACAGTTGGTTTCGCCTGAAAAAATGCAAACACCTTACCAGCAATCGATGAGAAGGCATTTAATCCACGTAGTAATGCAGTGCAAGAGTTACTCATATTCCTTAGATTAAATTTCTCGATGCCTCCTAAGTCCATAGATCAAGGAAGTAGCAAGCAAAGTGCTGATCCATCTGGCCAGGAACAAACCTTAAAATGTTTGCCAATAGTGGTTCCCTTTCTCTCTTTATGTCACCATTTCTTCTTCCTGGGTGGGTTCTTGCAGCAACAGCGTTGGTGAATGGCTGGGATATGAGAAGGAGCTGGAGGTTCTATGGTTCCTGCTGTGCTTCTGGCTAGTTACCCAGTCTTCGACATGATCCCGGCTTCAGAATTCGTTCCTTTAGCCACTGCATGACCTTTCCTATCCACAGCTGTATTAATTTTTCTTACAGGTAGGTGACTGGAAACTGAGGCAAAAGTTGGGGAGAATGGACTTGACAGTAATGCTTCAGGTTGTGTTGTGTTTATTGGCATCAAGGCCTAGCTAGACACTCAACTCTGTACATTCTGTTGGTGAGCTTGTGATTGCACATTGTTGGTTCTGGCATGTGAACTGTGTTCTAAATCCAGTGGTGGCTCATGATTTTGTTTTTTTGAGTGTGCCTGATTTTGTACTTCCAAACAAAATTATTCATGGTGCCCAGTTGAGATTTTGTTTGTTTGAAAGTTTTCAGGAAAGCCCAGGCCATATCAACAGTAGCACAAATAACATTTGATCCTGATTGTGGCTGTATTACCAAAGTAGCTGGATACCTATTGTAGCGATTGACACCTGCCCTCTGCAGCTCTTGTTTAATTCCATTAAATTTCTTTCTCCTTTGAATGACTTCTGATGAAAAATCTTGAAATAAAGATATTCTAGCCCCTTTCCACATCAGCTGTTGCCTCTCTCTCTCTCTTGCCATCCACAGCAGTTCTTCTTTAACTGAATATCGTAGAAACTAAGTAATTATTGGTCTTGGGTATGCTCTTTCTGGATTTTGGTGCAAGAGAGTGGTGTGCTCTCTCTATCTCAATTAGCCATTCCCAGACTTTTTGAAAGATTTCTGAGAAAAAGATTTCAGAAACTGTGTCATGTGTCTTCCTTCCACCCCTTCAGTACTCCGATAATACGAAGATTGTTTCAGTTGTTTGTCATAGTAGTCCATGATATCTTGTAATATTGTGATGTCATCTTGTAATTTATTTACTCACTGTTCTGAAGATTCAAAGTGACTTTTAAAACCCTCCATATCCTGATGTAGCAGTGCCATCAATGTTTTCATTTCTGTCATGTCTAATTTTAAGCCCTCAAACATTTCTTTAATTTCGGCCAATTCTGATTTGTTTTTTGGTCATGGAGAGGTATCTTGAAAGTGCTGTCTTGCATTTGTAGACATCAATCACTGGTTTAGGGCTGACATCTCAGCAGAGCTGTATAAATTTATTGTCAATACCTGTCAAATACTGATAGAAACATCCCGTTTTTACACACTTGGTAGCCAGTTGTTTTATTTACTCCCCAATCCCTCTTATTTACGACTGCTGACACTGTTTAAGTACTTTAAGGATGTTTTGCAAGAGGTTCATCCTTAACGTACCATTAACCAACCCGTCCTTATCAGCAGCGTGTGCCTTCCCTTGTCAGCTCTTCTTAACTGAACTCACAGCCAAGTTCTATTTTAAGCTCTTCTCCTTCTGGAAGACTTCTTTAGACCCTCCTCCAAATACACACCTGCTTCAAAGGTGGTAACTCTCCTGCCCCATCAACAAGATACTGCAAAATGGTCTCCTAACTACATCAGTCCCTTTTCCTGGCAACTAAGTGTTATAGAACAGTAAACAAAAACATAACACAAGAAAAACCCTAATCCAAAACCCTTCTGCTTATTCACTTACACAAACTCTAGAAGTTTGAAATGAAATAAAACAAATTACCTCTCTTGTTTAGTTCTTCTCAACTCTTCTTAACTGAACCCACAGCAAGTTCCCTTTTAGGCTGTTCACCTCCTTCAAGCCTGCTTTTAGCTTCTCCTCCAAACATACACCTGCTTCAAAGGATGTAAACTGTAGTGCCTTCAACAATGTGGGTAGTCCATGGGTAGTGGATGAATATCTTGAATGTTCAAAATTTGGTTTCCTTCCATGAGGACATCACAGTTAACAGTTCATGGGGGGGCGGGGAGAACAAATCTTCTTGTAGTCCTTTTATAATTCAAATTTTCTTTTATTGATTTGTTCTAACTTTTGCACATGAATGTTCTTTTTCAAAGGACTTTCTTTTACTGCAAAATCATAATTTATATAATTAATAAATCATTTGTATAACATATTGTAATACTGCCTTACTAATCAATCTCACAACTGTAATTAATTTCCATCTTAAATAATACTACTGTAGATACCCTTGTTTTCATTCCTATTGTTAATATGCTCAAACATCTGAATTATGCTATTCCATTTACCAGTACTTCATATCCATTTGAACTTGTTTTTCTCCTTTTGACTAGTGGTCCTTTTAAATTCATACTGATACACCACTACATACTGGTCTTGCAACTGTGTAGTGCTGCTACCAGCCTGCTCCATCTCACTTAACAAATAGCTACTAGCTCACTTATTTGTTATTGTCAGTATCCTATGTGATAACTAGTTCAATTATTTAACAAGCTTATTCATTGAATATATGTTACCTTAAAATATGGTGCCATGATTCTTATCAATTTTCATGTCTTTCCACATACATTATATTCTTTTTTCTAAACCATAAACAATGCAGTTCAATTACAATCCACCATCTATCACACTCTCTAACTTACTTTTATCTTTAAACTCCTTTTTTACCTATTAATTTAATTAACTATCTTGCCAGAGCACAACCTTTGTTTTTTTGTATCACTACTTTTAATTTGTTCTCAGCATTGTATTTATGTTGAGACATTTGAAACAAGTCAGCGGTATAGTGCTAGGTGTCTTCTCTTTCAAACTCATTGCTCACTTCTCCATTTAAATGTTTAGTTTTTTTTTCCTTTTACCTGAGTTTTGTATTCTGGTTTCTGTCCATGTCTGTAGTGCATCTTGTTTTTTGGGCCATCCAATAGATTTTCTAGAGCCAAAACTATCTTAAAATTACTTTACTTTGCTTTTCAATGCATTACTAAAAGTTTCTACAAGATTTTATTTTGTTACCTGATGGTTTGTTTTATTTGCTCTGCTTAAGCTGCGTTTGATTTTGTGCCATTGTGCATTCATTTTCGATTCAACGTGGGTATGCTACTAAATCCTCTCAGGCCTGATCACAATGTAATTTGATGTTTTGAGCATGATCACTGGTGCTGTCACACACCAGTTTGTGTTGCCTAGGCAATATTGCTGTGCTTTATCCATAGCCTTTACAATCAGGCATGGGCAAGACTGTTATATTGTGTGACTCATTTAACTAGATTACTATTTGTTCTTTATGGGATGCCATTCTACTAAGGCTGGGATTTTAACTACTTCTCATCATAGAAAAATAAAGTTTGCCACACACTTTCTTATTGCTGTAGCTATAATACTGTAGCTACTCTTCATGTTAATTGTTGTTTCCCTCTGTTTAGAACCGGAAGTTTTTCATGGCCATTGTGCTTTTCTTCTTTTTTTTCCTCCTTTCTTTTTGCATTCATATTGTTGCTAATTTCTGAGCTTGAATCTCTAGCAACTACAGTGCTTGTTCTGCCACATGGTTGTAATAAAACTCCCTATGGTATTTCTCATTTGTATACCCAATGCTGCACTTTTCACCCTCTTGCCACCCTTCCTACATTCCTTCTCCCCCCCACCACCCTCTTCCCTCTCCCTATGACTCTGGCACTTCTTATCTGTTGTCTGTTTTCTCTGACAAATGCCGCTGGCTGCCTTGTTACAATGCTACCCTTGAACTGTATTTAACTATATTAATCTGTACTCTGTTTGCAATGTTCTCATTGTTGAAATGCCTGTCTTGATGTTCCCCATAATTTGTATTTCTCTGACGTGGAACCTTTGTAAAAGAGCCATGGCTCAAAGGTATTTGTAATCCTATACTTGATAAATAAAAAAAAACTATGGTTAATAACCTAGTTAATCTGAACCTAGGCATCCTAGTTGGGGAGGCAGGAATGTGGGGGGTTTACATAGGAATCTATCACTGACTGTTGAGTGTTCAGTGCTTGCCATTAAGCATCATAGCAATGAATCCCTTAGTTGAATTTATTAGATTTTTCTATGTACTAATACTTTTTACTGTTTTCAGGGTCTTTTAAATACATTACCAGCATGAATTTAAATGTATTTCCATATTCATACCTATGTCACGACCTAGGGTTTTAAAATACAATATCTACCACATTTCTGCTCTGTCAATCATTTTCTGATAAGCTCCACCTCGTAGTGGTGGCTGAACCTGTTCAATTCCCCAGAACCTCAATGATGCTCCTCTGTTTCCCTGTTGTGAAAATATATTGCTACCTGTGATCATACTAAGAATCAATAGGAAGCAGAAGGCTTAGAGGCCCATAATGCTTCAAATCTACATATAGTATTTTAACTGCTTGCCAGATTTCATGTAAATATCTAGTCTATTTTTAAAAATACCCATGTTATCACTAGCAATGGCATTGAAGGGCAAAATGTTCCATGGCCTTACAGCCCTCTGGGAAAAAAGTATGCCCTTTTCTTTGTATAAAACGTGTTCCTAGCAAGTTGCAGTGGATGACCTCTGATGTTAACCCTGATCTGCTTTAAATCCAATCCACATTTTGCTGATAAGAGTGGATTGTAAATTATGTACCATGTGAGCTGGAGATCACCACTTACTCTTCTATATTCTAAAGACATCAAATCAAATTTGGAGTCTATTTTTATATGAAAGAGATTTGGAGGACTCAATGGATTTCATAACTCTTCTCTGAACTTTCTCAATTCTAATTATATCTTTCTTTTTAAATGTATTCCATAACTGTGAAACAAAATCAAAGTGAGGTCTCACATATGCTCTATACAAAGGTAATAAGATATCTGGGTTTGTTGATGTTATATTGTGGCAAATGGCTCACCATATCTTATTTGTTTTACTAATAGTATTTGTGATATGAGAATCAAATGTTAGATATGTGTCCGTGGTAATCCCCAAATCTCTTTCACTATCTTTACTTGCTAAGATACTATCATAAAGATGATACTGATTACTAGGATTATTTTTCCCAAAATGTAGAACACTGCATTTGGAAATGTTAAAATGTAAATTTCATTTTATGGACCAGGACTCTAACGTCCTCAAATTTTCCTGAATAATCATGTGATCAACTGTAATTGTGCAGATGTTAACAATTTTGCAAGCATCTGCATATTTAATAATCTTACTTTGAATGTTAGTAGACAAATCTTATATAAAAACCTGGAAAATTAATGGTGCTAGAACAGATCCCTGCAGTACACACTCCTTACATCTTTCAAGTAGAAGCATGGCCATCTATCATACTCTGTGCTTCTTATCAGTCAACCAATTTGCAATCCATTTGATATATATGGGCTCAATATTGCAAAGCTGTAACTTCTGGATCAAGGCCCAGTGTGGTGCAGAATCAAAAGGCCTTTTCAAACTCAGAAGGATAACATCACAGGTTTACCTCTATCAAATTTTCACTAATAAAGTTATAAAAACTTGCTAAATTTGTTGAGCAAGAATGGCCTTTCATAAAGCCATGCTGGGATTGATCAAGTCCTGACACTGCTGGAGTTAGATCATCTTTTATACTATGTTCTAATATTTTACAGAAAATAGGTGTTAAACTAATGGGATGATAAGCTCAAAGCTCCCTTTTTAAACAGGGTAATCACATTTGCTTGTTTCCATTCAGAGGGAATAATGCCTGTGTTTAAACTCTTACCAAAAGTATTTTAAGTGGTACACAAAGATGGTCCTTCATTAAAGTGATCAAATCCCCAGAAATGCCATCAGGGCCTGCAGAAGAGCCTTTTTTTATAAACTTTAATTTAGTTTTTAATTTAGTTTTAATAATATCACGTGGAATGTCTACATTGTTGATTGACTAAAACGTTATTGTTAGGATCATTATTATTGGAATTTAAAGCTTTACAGAATTGAACATTGAAAACTTCAACTATTTCTCTTAGATGATTGAATACCAAGTCATCAGTAGTAATTGGACCAACCCTGCATTCCTGTTATTTGAAAGCGTTAATGTAGCTAAACATCATCATGTCTTCTTATATCACTTTTGTGTTTTTGTATTCAGGTTTTGAGTGCTCTTGTAGCCTGTCCCACATTCAAGTGGTCACAGGGGCACTGGAGTACATAAATAACTCCTTTTGATGTACAGTTGATATATTTGTCTTATAGGGAATTCCTGTCCTGTGTGTGGGTGTCTGAAGACATCTTTTTGTAGTATGTCCATATACTGGCATCTTCAGCAGAGTGCCATCCCTGGTTTGAGGAAAATTGTGCCCCTGTCTCAGGTGCACCAACACAGTGACCTGTCAATGAATTGTCAATTTTGTTGACAGTGACAGAGTCACTGTGTTGGTGTCAGTGTTGGGCATACCCAAACACACCCCAGCATAAAACATTGCAACTGTACTGCCCCAGCAACAAGATGCTGCCAAATGGTCTGCTAACTACAGCAGTCCCTTTTCTGACTACTAAGAATTACAGAACAGTAAACAAATACAAAACACAAAAACCCTAATCCAAAAGTCTGTCTGCATAAAATGGACACAAAATCTGCAATACTGAAATAAAATACAACAGATCACCTCTGCTATTTATTTATTCTTAGTTCTTCTTAACTAAACTCACATTCAAGTTCCAGGGACCCTGGTTTTCCATTTTTACCAGTAACACCAGTAACAATCATGGAATCCTGCTTGGTTTGCAGATTTTGAATTCTTGTACCTGGTGCCTCATGGAAATTGCATGTCTCTGCACAGAATCTCTAAGATTTCAGTATCTTTTTAAATTTTTTTTATATTCTCTTTTTATGTCCCCTTCTCACAGCATCAGTCTCCATTTTTCAGAGACCCCTAGGCTGGGTATCCCCTAGCTTCATCCCCAGGTAATGCTCAGGACCTTCTGTGGGTCTGACTCTATCCTGCCTGGATTTTACCCACCCAGGTGGGAAGGGAGGGGACCCCAGGTCACCCCCTCCACACTCACTTAGTGTGTGTCGGGCAGCTCAGTGGGTCCCTCATGGAACCTGGTTTTGAAGTCTGGGGCACCTGGGTCCCTTCTCCCAGTGGCCAATGTGGAGTGATTGTTCCTAGTTTTCTGGTCTCTATCCCTGATGGCACCAACACTAGAGATCAAAGAGGTAGGTCACAGAGACATGCCACTGCTCCAGATCCTGGCTAGTGTCCTCCCCTCCTGATCACTCTGCAGCACCTTTGCACCACCACCCATGGTCACACAGGTGGTGGTAAAGAAGCAGGACCTGCAGCCCACCCTCCCTGGAGGAGGACAGCAGTCCCCAGGTGCTCAATCCTACTTCCCTGGCCAGACCTCCAGCAACCCGAGTTTGCTTCTGACCTTGGGTTACTGGCATTGCAAGGCAAGCAATAGTGCTACCGCAGCACCAGTGGGCTGACCCAGATTTCAGCATCTTAAAATGAATGCTGCTGTGCTTTGCATTCTTTCTGCTTTGCTGCATATAGAGTCAGTAAGGAAATAACCCGCACTGCTTTGTTGTAATCAGCCATTCAGTTTAACTACCCATGCCTAGTGGTTAGAGTAACAAATGGTGATTGAACTGGGTACATCCAGCAGACTTTGGTTTGAGTCCCACAGCCTCCACTTGCATTCTGTGTGACTCCAAGCAAGTCATTAATCTCCCAGTGCTTTTAGGTCACTCCTTAAAACAGGCAGTTCTACCTAGTCGATCTTACCTGCTTTACAAAGAATATAAAAAAAATACCAATATATATTTACTACATCATAGAATAGTAGTCAGGGTACCATGTAATTTACCCGACTTTTACTTGGGCTGCAATGATTTTGTATCGGTAAAGATAAATGTTCAGATACATTTTATGTGTTTCATAAACTTGTTTTTAGATTTTAGTCAGGTTTTTATTGTATTCTTTGCATATAAGCATCTAGGTTGTAGATTGCTAAATGCAGGATCACTGTTACCAACTAACTTATTCAAGTTTATAATCAGTAGGGCCATCCAAAATCTCAGTTGTTTGAATGAAAACTAGTCTGAATGAAAGTATGTTCACAAAGAAGAAACTGCCATGCTACTTATAAAAGACTTCACAGTTGGCACCCCATTTAGGTGAATTGGATCATTTACACCTTTTCCCTCACCTGCTGTTTCAGTCTCTGTAAGAGTGCTTATGTTTGGCCAGTGGATTTTGAAAGCATAGTCAATGACATACAGAAGGTAAGACCCCAGGGGCTGTATGATGCTGTGGGCAGAGTGTTGCTCAATTCACATCTGAACAAAGACATGAAAACTAGGAGACACCCGTTTTATGGACACAAGTAAAAAAAATTCACATGTCTGGGAGATGCATGAATCCATTTGAAGGTCCTCCACTAATCACTTGTGGATTTTTAGGTGAAGACACTATTTCAAAGAAGCAAATTCAAGCAGTTTTTTTTTTGCTCCTCCTACCCCCTGGCCATCCACTCCTTCAGACCTGCCAATGCCCCCTACCACCTGCTGAGTCCTGACCACCATCCACTGCCCCTTACTGCTGTGCTACCAGGTAACCCAAAGTAACCCTTCATTGAGTGGGACCTACCCCTGTGGGAGGCTACCAGGGGAAGAGAATTGCCCCAAAGAGCTTCCTGTGTATCCTAGGCATGGCAGGGGTCAGACCAGACACATGTCTGGGGGTTCTGGCTTATGGAGGGACCAACAGTTATCCTTCAGTTGGTCAGCGGTGTTTTCCCATTTTCTTGAGGCGTGATGGGCCACATGATGTCAAGGCACAAGCCAACGTCCATCATGCTCCCTCCTGCAGTGAGGGCTGACATGTTGTCATGCCTCTAGCCTCCACCATGGGCCAGCAAATGCTGAGCCATGAACCCACCCTCCCTCCCTCCCAGGAGAAGGTGAGTAGTTGTTGGGCACTCAAGCCTTCACTCACCAGCTGGCCTCCAACACCCAAGTCTGTTCCCTAACCCTGGTCAGTGGTGTCACAGGCATAAATCCAGTTCAGGCAGTTAAATTATAGATGGGAAAAATAAAGGTAGTCCACCTTAGCGGTGATGGTTCCGATTAATTCACTTCTGAGTTCTAACAAGCAAAGAGACCAAGTCATTTGTAACTTGTGCATGTGGGGTGTGGGTGTTGAAGAGAAGGGGATCATAGTGCTGTCACTACTGCCATCACCCATGAGGATGTGGACTACATTGCTGCTACTGCCATCACACAGAAGGGATGGGGCTGTAGTGCCTCTGCCATCACCACTGGTGGATGGGGAATGTAATACTGCTGCCGTCCCCAACTGAGGATGGGGGCCATAGTGCTGATACTGCCATCACATGAGGAATGGTAGACGTAGTACTGCTGCTTCTGTCACACCTGAAGGAGGGAGGTCATAGTGCTGTTGCTGCTGCCATCACACCAGAGGTATGGGGGCTGTAGTGCTGCTTCCATCACACATTAGGGATGGGGGCTGTAGTGTTGCTGCTGCCATCACATCTTGTACCTAAAATAACTTTAAATTGGTACAAGGATGAAAGGATGTGTAATAGTGGAGGTTAAAATTGCTAAAATGCATGTTAGCAGAGTTAAAAATTGTTAAATAAAGTACAGAAAACCAAACACCGGTAAAACCGGATTTTGACTTAGCAGACACCGGTGACAATACTGTTTTTTGCAATGTGCAAAACTGAATATGCCCTTTCTCAATCCCAGTAAACCAGTGTCCCTGTCAAGTTCCTTTTAAGCACTTTTCCTCCTGCAATCCTTCTTTTGCCCTTCCTCCAAACACACAAACGCTTCACAGGATGTAACTGTACTGCCCCAGCAACAAGATACTGCCAAATGGTCAGCTAACCACATCAGTCCATTATCTATTGTGCCTTTTACAGCACTCTGAGTCTCAACACATGGGTAATCTGTGGCTCTTCTCTCAGACTGATGAACAAAGAAATTCCAGAATCAAAATCTGATCTGTCTCCTCCTGTAGCTCTCAGATTCCTCAGTTCTTTTGTGCATCTCACCAGGCTGGTCAAATTGTTTGGCTCTGTGCCAAAATCTTAAGGTAAGAGCTTTTAGGTTATAACTACCCCTCAATATTGAATATCTTTTGAATTGTCTCCTTTCATCTTTAGTTTGCTGTCTTTGAAGCACCCATGGTGGCCTTGACTGGTGCTATAACCCAATTTATGCATTAAGATAAGCCTAGCCAAAGTGGCATCAGGGCCAGTTAGAACTGTGTGTTAAGGTACCCTGTACTTGTTTTGGGTTATTGTGCAATTCCTATAGAATCCACCCCCAGTTTAC
Source organism: Neoceratodus forsteri (assembly GCA_016271365.2). Taxonomy (NCBI): domain Eukaryota; kingdom Metazoa; phylum Chordata; order Ceratodontiformes; family Ceratodontidae; genus Neoceratodus; species Neoceratodus forsteri. Next base: position 69,820,228 of record CM028133.1, read on the forward strand.
CTTGATCTGCTGAGAGAAGAGGAAACAGGCACCTGGATCAGTTGCCCCAAACAGTTTGTAACCTGCTACCAGCACCTTGCTCAACCCCAGTTTACCTTGTTCAACTGGGGGTTGTGAGTTCAGTACAGTGTATGTCCCTGGGTGGAGCAGGGCACTCCCCCAATCACCTCAGCAGTTCATCTTGTTCAACCGTGAGAGCGAGCCTGCTGTTGGGGATTGAATATTCTCCTTTCCTCTTCAGCCCATTACTATAAATGTCTTACCTGTATCAAGCAGGATTCTTCAACGGGACTGCGAGTTTTCTCCTCCCATCACCAAGAGCGCACCCGGTGCATGGGGATGCCCTGCCTGAGTCCCTGATACTCCTGATGCTGGAAGGGACATCCTCAGCTCCCACACTAGAACTTCCAGGCACCATGTTCTGCCTGGCATTTGCATTTTGAGCCACAAGGAGATGCATCAGTTGGGAGTGATGCCGCCATCTTTGGGAGCTCCATTGTGCTTCTCACGATACTTCCAGACTCACAGGCAGCTCCAGTGTTATCTACAGGCAATCCACCTCTAAGATGGCAGTGGCCAATGGAAAACCCCATGTAAGATGGTGGAAATGAGAGGGCAATCCTTAAAGGGGGTATGCTCTTAAAACTTTTTTAAAGGGGAAACAGAGAAAATATAAAACATTAATATGATGAATGGTCACATTAAAGAGCAACAAGTTATAAGCCTGCTTTTTAAAAGGGAGAAGCTGGATGTATATCCTCCAGGTCTCAGACTGATTGACATTTTTTGATGATATTCTAATCACTAGTCTAGTAAGTCACAACCTGAATCAGACAATGTCCAATACTGATTATATTTTTCAGAAAATACAGTGACATCTAGAAGAATATGCAGAAAATGTCCCCAAGTTATCATGGCTTCCAATAACAGGGATCTTTGCTCCCTATGCATGGTGGACATTGAGCCAAGGGATTTTAATTTAACCTCGAGGTCCATATACGAGGATCTCATGTAGGACAGCTTATCCACCTCATCTCAGAGCGTGGTGGTGCAATTATTTCTAAAACTGCTGGAGAGAATTGATGCCATGGGCCAAGACAAACAGTCCCATACCCCAGAGAAAAACCCACCTGCCAAAAGACCAAGGGGTGCTAGTCATCCTATCCTGGATGACATTTTGGAGCAACCTCACTCACGGATGAAAACCCAGAAGAGGAAGAAAAGGAGGACATGGACAGCAGGCTATGCCCTTCAACATTATACTGGAACTCATCAGGGTGGTTTATAAGACAAGACACTCAGGATTGATGAGCGGTAGAACAGCCAGATGACAGATTGTTTCTTTCCCACACTAGTGGGTCCAATCGATGACATACTTCCCCATATGTAGGCCTTGGAAAGTATACTGGCAAAAGAATGGGAGGCACAGACCCAATCAAAACCAGGGAGAAGTGTACCTTCAAGAGGAGATACCCACTGGTTCAGGAGAAGGAGAAGGCTTGGTCGATGGCTCCAAGGGTAGACTCAGAGGTCTCATCACTGAGCAACAAGATGGTACTGCCATCAGAGTCTGCATCCGCCTTAAGGGACCCCATGGATAGAAAAGTAGACTATATTGTTAGGAGGGTCCACGACATGTTAGTCATGAATATGAGTGCATCCATGGCCACCACTTATTCAACCAGAGTGGTCCTCAGATGGTTGGAAGCAGCATGCCAAGACATTCCCGAAACCAGCACCCATGGGGCCACCATGGACTATGCTATACAAGCGATAAAGTATATGGCAGATGCCACAGTTGACAGCTTCAAGATGGCATCCAGATCAGCAGCATCGATTAATGGAACCTGAAGACACATTTGGCTCAAACTCTGGAATACTGACCAAGAGTCAAAATCTAGGGTAATGAAGCTACACTTCTTGGGCGACAAAGTATTCGGCCCTGGAATAGAGGAATTTACTGTCAAGAAAGGAGACGACAGGGACAACCAAGGAGGACAGGCCACCTTACCATCCTTTTGAAGCAATAGGTTTTGTCCCTATTTGAACAGGGGCAAGAGAGAACAAGGTTACCAAGGACAGGACAGGCGCTTGTTCAGTTTCAAACCAAACTTCTTCAATCACAAGCCACAATACCAAAACAATCAAGGCCGTGGCGCCCATGTCAATACCAAGTAGGGGTACAAATCAAACAGGTCCAACAGGGGATCCTGCCAGTTAGAATCCCCAGGCCCAGGATCATGCGGATGCATTGGGGGGAACACTACTAGGCTTTGCTGCAACCTGGCCTGAATCAGTCAAGGACAGATGGGTCAAGGAAATAATCAAACATGGCTATGCCATAGAATTCAACTCCATACCAAGGTGAGAGAGATACAGAGAGTCCCATGTCACAAGAGACAAGGTAACCTTGCAACAGGTCAGATCAATACTACACCAGCTGCTACACAGCAAGGCCATAAAACCAGTTCCAAATCAAGAGCAATACTTAGGCGTCTACTCAGTGTTCTTTCTAGTACCAAAGAAGATGGGAGATCTACACCCAATACTGGACCTCAGATTTGTAAACAAATTTTATTTAAATATTTATTAAATTTTGGTGACCGGGTAGGCCCACTGAGCCCCGAAGGTCCCTTTTCAGGGTGACCTGGGACAACAATACAAGTTATAAGAATGAACAAGGACATAAAGGAACATTTGAGGCATTGTGAGTTACATCATGAGGTGGTTACAGTAAAGAAAAATAGTGGATACAGGCATGGTAAAATAAAAGCAGTGGATACAGGCATGGCTTACAGGCATGGTAAAAGAAAACAGTGGATGCAGGCATGGGTGCAGGCATGGTTATCATCATCATGATATGTAAGCAATTAGTATACTTTGCATATAGTTTATTCAGGGGTTACGCGTGGCCTCTGCGCAGCAGTTTGTATAAGGCAGGTAGTAGGAAGAGTTAAGCTAGGAGACGGGAGTTGGAGAGGAGGGGAGTACCTTAGGAGCTTTAAGTGCCATGACAGTGGCATGCGCTTGAGGTCAGCAGATGGGACTTAAGCCTGGTGTGGAAGTTCATGAATGAGGAGGATGCCTGGACCTGGGGAGGGAGCTTGTTCCATTGGCAGGTTGCTTGGGAGGAAAAGGATCTTCCACCAGCATTTGTCCTTACCCTAGGACAAAAAAATTGTGAAGTATCAGAAGTTAAAAATGGAAACTACAACCCGCCATTGCAGCAGTCCACAAGGGTGACTTACTGACCTCTAAAGACCTGAAGGATGCCTACCTTCACATACCCATCAGACCAACACACCAGGAATTTCTTCAGTTCAGCATTTTGGGTTACCATTTCCAGTACCAGTGCCTGCCATTCCAGTCTAGCTTCAGCCCTCGGGTGTTCACCAAAGTCATGGCACCACTAGCAGCAAAACTATGCATGGAGGGTCCATGTAATTCCATACCTGGATGACTGGTTGATATGGGCAAGATCCCAAGAGGAGTCACAAACAGCAACACTCAGAGTATAACAGTTGCTCACCAAACATGGATAGATCACCAACAAGGCCAAGATCCAGCTGGCATCTACAACAATGATAGAACACCTGGAGGTGGTATTCAACAGGGTGACTGGCACTGTCAAACCATCAGAGAACCACATCACCATGCTAGTGACACCCTGCAGGAGGATAATACACTGCAAGATGATGAGGCTATGGCACCTAATGCAATTGTTGGGACTAATGGTGGTATGCATAGACCTGCATGACTGAGCAAGATTGCACATGAGACATCTGCAATGCCTGGTCCTAGACAACTGGAATTACAACCTAGAGAACTACAATCAGAGAGTGACCATACCTGCAAGGGTGCAGAGATCACTGTGATAGTGGGTGGTCCCACGCAATCTAAATCAAGGGGTGAGGTTGGAGAAAGATACAAGAACCCTAGAAACAGACACAAGTCTGATAGGCTGAGGTACTGTACAGAACAGGCAGTCAGTCCAAGGAAAGTGGACAGATCCAGAAACAAAACTCCCAGTCAACATACTGGAGACCAGAGCAATTCGACTAGCTCTCCAACACTTCAGAACTCAGGTCTCAAGATGCCACAAAAATGTGCGCACAGACAGCAGAGTGGCAATGTTATATATAAACAAAAAGGGAGGCACAAAAAGCAGGGCCATGGCTCGGGAAACAGAAACCCTAATGCTATGGGCAGAAAAGCACCTACTCAGCTTCACAGTGGTACACCTCGCAGGCAGCTTGAATACCAGGGCAGACTGGTTAAGCAGGCAATCCATACAAAAGGGGAGTGGCAACTCAACCCAACCATCTTCATAAAGATTCAGAAGAGATGGGGCACATTTCAAATGGATCTCATGGCATCAGCAGCCAACACACAATTGCCAGTGTACATCTCCAGACACAAGGACAACAAAGCAGTAGGAATGGATGTACTTTCAATCCCATGGAACTTCAAAAGGCATTAGCATTCCCACCAATATCCATGATCCCGTGATACTACAAAGAAATCAGGACACAGGCACTATGGTGCTCCTTATTGCCCCAGATTGGCCAAGAACATGGTATGCACTCATCAAGAGGATGTTAATAGACACTCCCATGACACTCACCCCATATCAGACTTTGCTCAGACAAGGGCCGATCTGGCATGAAGACCCGTGACCACTGAAACTGATGGCTTGGCCACTCAGAGGGTTAGACTGTTGAACTTAGGGGTATAAGGTAAGGTGGTAGACACAGTGGTGCAGGCCAGAAGGGAGTCCAATAACAAGATGTATAGCAGACACTGGGGAGTATTTGCCTCTTCGTGTGAGGTGAGATGCTTGAAGGCATCACATTGCAACATTTTACATCTTCGAGTTTTTGCAGGATGGATTGGACAAAGGGTTGACAGCGGCATCCTTATGGGTGCAGACCACTGCTATTGGGGTAATAAGAGGTGAAACAGATGGACATATGCCTGGGGCCCATCCCTTGGTTCAGTCCTTCTTAAAGGCAGCTACTAATATCACACATTCCCCAAAGCCAATTACAACTCCATGGCAACTCAATTTGGTGTTAGACGCCCTGACCAAGAAGACATTTGAGCCCTTAGAGTCAGTCCTGTTACCAGTCTTAACTATGAAAACTGTGTTTTGGTAGCCATATCATCAGCCAAGAGGACCAGTGAGCTACAGGCCCCCCTCAAGTAGAAAGCCATTCCTGACTTTCTTCCCAGATAGAGTAGTATTACAACCTATACCATCTTTCTTTCACAAGGTAGCAAATGCATTTCACATATACCAAGAGATCATAGTCCCAGCCATTTGCCTGAAGGAGGGGGGACCCTAACCAGGAACCCTTATCTACATAGACCTGACCAGAGCCATCCGGACCTAACTAGCCAGACTGAACACGTTCAGAAGGTCAGACAGGCTATTTGTTCTCTCTTGAAAGCAAAAACAGGGCCTAGCAGCCTCAAGGGCTACAATAGCCAGATGGTTGAGAGACACTATCTCTAGAGCAAACAATGCAGGCAGTAACAACCAACCTTCCAGTATCACAAGGCCCACTCCATTAGAGCAGTGGCTGCTTCCTGGGCAGAACAAACTCTGCATTGGTAAGAGAGATCTGCCAGGCAGCTACCTGGTCATCCTCTCACACCTTCACCAGATTCTACCGGTTGGATACTGGACTGACAGGTAACTCAGAGTTCAGTCGCAAACTGATTCAAACAGCATTAAGTCAGGTTCCTCCTCCCACCCAAGTCCAATACTGCTGTATAATCACCCATGTGTTGAGACTCGGAGTGCTGTAAGTAATGGAAATTTACTCCCTAGTAAATGTGATTATAGGTGTACCTTTTACAGCACTCCGTATCCTACCCATTGAGGAGGAACATAACCTAACACAGTGACACACAGGGATAACTGCTCAAATTACATGATTAATGAGTTATGAGTAATACTGTTGTCAAAAAATAGTAGTAAACAGAAGTTTTTACACCAACAGTATGGATGTAGCTTGTACACAGGTGATGAATCAATGAAAAGTAAATACTGGTTCTTTGCATAACATGAAACAGTGTTGTGTGTTTTATGCCTGGCAGCACTCCTATGCAGGCTGCTGAGCACCTTTATTTTCAGTTTATATATCACGTTTCAGAATTTTCATAAGCTCTGGAAGAACTACTGAGGAATCTGGGAGCTACAAGGGGAGACATACGCAAGGGAGGAGAAGGATTGGATTTTGATTCTGGAATTTCTTTGTGTTTCAGCATGAGAGGAGAACCACTGATTACCCATGTGTTGAGACTTGGAGTGCTGTTGAAAGGTACTCATATAATTACCTTTACAAGGTGAGTAAACTTCCATTTCCTGGCTACTAAGAATTACAGAACAGTAAACAAAAAAGAACACAAAAACCCCAATCCAAAGCCCTTCTGCTTACACAAACCCTGCAACTTTGAAGTTAAATAAATAAATCAGTTAAGCTGTGTAGTTCTTGTCAGCTCTTCACTGAACCACGGCCAAGTTCCCTTTATTCTCTTTTCCTCCTGCAAGTCTGCTTCAGCCCCTCCTCCAAACACTCACCTGAGTCACAGGTTGTAACTGTCCTGCCCCACAGAAACATAGAATTTGACGGCAGATAAGGACCGCTTGGCCCACCTAGTCTGCCCATTTTCCTACCTAACAGATAAGCTGCAGATCCTAGTTAACCAACAGCTTACTTCCTACTACCCCCCACTAGGACTGCCTTATGCCTGTCCCATGCATTCTTGAAGTCCCCCACTGTTCTTGACTCCACGACCTCCTCAGGGAGGCTGTTCCATGCATCCACAACCCTCTCAGTGAAAAAATACTTCCTCACATTACCTCTGAGCCGTCCCCCCTCTATCTTCAAATTGTGCCCCTTGTTCTTGCACATCTCTTTTTCTGGAAGATGCTACCCTCTTGGACTTTGTTAATTCCCTTGAGGTACTTGAAAGTTTCTATCATGTCCCCTCTCTCCCTTCTTTCCTCAAGGGTATACATATTAAGCTCCTTTAGTCTTTCTTCATATGTCTTCTGGTGCAGACCCTGCACCATTTTGGTTGCCCTCCTCTGGACAGCCTCCACTCTGTCAATGTCTTTGTGGAGATGGGGTCTCCAGAACTGCACACAGTACTCCAGATGGGGTCTCACCAACTGTCTGTACAGAGGGATAACAACTTCCTGTTTTCTACTATTGATGCCTCTTCCTATGCATCCCTGTATCCCCCCAGCCTTCCTTACTGCCTTCTCACATTGCTTGCCCACCTTAGGTCATCTGATATAATTACCCCCAGGTCCCTTTCTATTTTTATTGTTGTCAGTATCTCACCCCCCATTGTGTCGCTTCCCTAGGTTTTGTTTCCCATGTCATTACCTTGCACTTCTTTGCATTGAATCTGAGCTGCCATACATTTGACCATTCATCCAACCTTGCCAAGTCCCTTCTCATCCTTTCCACTCCATCTTGCCCCAGCAGCAAGACACTGAAAAATGGTCTGCTAACTACAGCAGACCCCTTTCCTTGCTACTAAGAATTACAGAACAATAAACAAAAACAGAAAATCATGCACACAAACCCTGCAAATTTGAAATTAAATAAAATAAATCGGTGCCCTACTTATGAAGTACCGAGGCTCGCTATCCTGATACTGACCTACCCAGGCAGTATTGCTTGAGAGGTTCAGTATCTGGACAGTAAGCATCATGGCATGATAGATCCTGAGGGACGCTGACAGGGGTAAGGTAGCGGATGTGACAGCTTGCAACCTTACCCCCGTCCATAGCACTTTTTTTGTGTTATCTCTTTTTCCGCCTCCGTGCTACCACTCTCGGCCACTCCTTCAGATTGTGCCAAGGCACCTTCGATCCATCCTGTTCCCATGCCCCATACCTCACTTATGCAGTCATCCCCAGAGTAACCCGGAGGTAACCATTCATCATGGGCGCCTCCAAGGGGAGAGGCCCTGTGGGTAGGCAAGCATGTTACTTTGTCCTGGGTACTGCTGAGGGATGGAGGCTCCTGAGATATTGACAGCATCAGACTGCCAGGTCGCCATCATCTGTTTGAGTGCGGGCAGTTTCTGTTTTCTGTAGTGTTCCTCCTTGCGTACTGTGTTACCCCCAGTCTCCACCAGAGGTCACTGCAGAGTGACGCATTCCCTAAACCACCCCAGGAAAGAAGAGCAGTCCTACAGATGCTCAATCCATCTCCTTCCTGCCAACCCCAGGTACCCCGAGTCCATTCCTAAACCCGGTTGCCGGGCGTGGTCTAGGTAAGGTACCAGCACCTCAACCCTCTACACCACGGGCCAGCTCTTAGCATTTAAAGGAGGAAAAATCTAAAGACTGGCTGAGCTGCCCCACTGATGTCGTGGACAACACCACAGTGGCTTGGACAGCATCCTATGAAGGCATGGGTTCTATCCGCGCTGCAGGTGGCATGTATTTTAGTGATTCTGCCCCCGTAACACTTTATTTCTAACTCTGAGGTCCACTCCCCCTTGGAGTTAGATATTTTAGTTATGGGGGATGTGGGGGACAAAGGCCCCCACAATGGGGATTTCGGGGTGAAGCCCCTATATGCCAAATAATTTTTCAATCAGATGCCGAAATTGTATCTTCACGCATCTAATTGATTTTTCAAGCTGTATTTCATGCCAGTGGGATAAGCATCCCGAGACTCAGGTTACTGAGTTTAGGGATACCATAGTATATACAATAAATCCCCTAAGCTGTCTAGTTCTTGTCACCTCTTAACTGAACCCACTGTCAAGTTCCCTTTTAAGCTCTTCTCCTCTTGCAAGACTGCTTCATTCTATCCCCTGAACACACACCTGTTTCACAGGTTGTAACTGTCCTGCACCAGCAACAAGATACTGGAAAATGGTCTGCTAACTACAACAGTCCCCTTTCCTTGCTACTTAGAATTATAGAACAGTAAACAAAAACAGAACAAAAAATACCCTAATCCAAAGCCCTTCTGCTTATTCAGTTACACAGACCTTGCAAGTTTGAAATGAAATACAATAAATCACTTCTGCTGTGTAGTTCTTGTCAGCGCTTCTTAACTGAACTCACAGCTAAATTCCTTTTAAGCTCTTCTCCGACTGGAAGAAGCCTTCTTCAGCGGCTCATCCAAACATACACCTGGTTCGAAGGTTGCAAGTCTCCTGCCCCAGAAACAAGATACTGTGAAATGGTCTGCTAACTACATCAGCTCCTTTTCCTAGCTACTAACAATTACAGAACAGTAAACAAAAACAGAACACAAAAAAACCCTAATCCAACTCTCCTGCCCCAGCAACAAGATACTGTGGAATGGTCTGCTAATTACATCAGCTCCTTTTCCTAGCTACTAACAATTACAGAACAGTAAACAAAAACAGAACATAAAAAACCCTAATCAAAGTCCTTCTACTTATTCTCTTACACAAACCTTGCAAGTTTGAAATTAAGTAAAATAAATCTCCTCTCTTGTTTAGTTCTTCTCAGCTCTTCTTAACTGAAACCATAGCCAAGTTCTCTTTTCAGCTCTTCTGCTGCAAGACTGCTTCAGCCCCTCCTCCAAACACGCACGTGCTTCATAGGTTGTAACTGTCCTGCTCCAGCAACAAGAAACTGGAAAAGGGTCTGCTATTTACTGCAGTCCCCTTTCCTTGCTACTTAAAAATTTCACAACAGTAAACAAAAACAGAACTCAAGATACCTTTATCCAAAGTCCTTTTGCTTATTCACACAACTTGCAAGTTTGAAATGAAATATAGTAAATCAACTCTTCTGTGCAGTTCTTGTCAGCTCTTCTTAACTGAACTTACAGCCAAGCTCCTTTCTAAGCTCTTCTCCTCCCGTAAGCCTGCTTCAGTCCCTCCTCCAAATACGCCCCTGCTTCACATTTTGTAATTGTACTGCCCCAGCAAAAAGATGCTGCCAAATGGTTAGCTAGCTGCAGCAGTCCTCTTTTCTGGCTACTAAGGATAATAGAGCAGTAAACAAAAATGAGAAAACAAAATACCTGACTCCAAAGCCCTTCTGCATATTCACTTACACAGACCTTGCACATTTGAAATGAAATACAATAAATCACATCTGCTGTGTAGTTCTTGTCAGCCCAATATTCACTAAGAAGGGGTGGATCAAGGACCACAGTTGGGTTGCAGAGGCAATGGGGGGAGAGATGAACACAAGTCCATTCACAGTAGAGAGAGTTCTGGAAGAACTCACAAAGCTGAAGGTGGATAAGGCCATAGGGCCAGACAGCTTCCACCTGAGGATATTAAAGAGCTGTGAAGGGAACTAGCAGCACCTCTGGTGACCCTGTTCACAAAGTCACTCATCATGTGTGTCATTCCAGAGGACTGAAGGAGGTCCATGTAGTCCCATTTCACAAAAGCAGCAGTAGGGAGGAAACGGGGAACTACATCCCAGTCAGCCTCACCTCAGTGGTGGGAAGGATCATTGAGACACTGCTGAAACATATGTACAAGAGAAAAGTGTGAAATGAACTTCTGTTCTAATTGATCTGTTTTTCCTTTGGGCCCCTTGAAAAAGGCTTCAACAGCTACTTCAGAGAAAATGTGTTCGGGGGGGGGCTTTGGAATCATAGACTTCACATGATATGATATAAAATAAAATCCTTTTATTTCATCTCCCCTACGTTTCACTCTTAAGCTCCTCTTGCCTGTTTTGTGCTAATCAGAGGTCCCTCAGCATTTGCCAAGCAACCGTTAACTTGACCTGTTTACAGCACAAAGCTGGCTTATTCCTAGTTTCCTTTTCATTCCATCACTTTTATATTTTTTTATCAGTTTGTTAGAATACATTCAATCATAGATATGAGTGGAGAAACATCTGTATCGCCATACTTAGTGGGGTGGGGGAGCTGATTATGGTGGAAATGGTACAGTTTTGTGATGCATTCTGTTTACTGTTATACAAAATGATAAATAAAAGTCTATATAATGGTGTTTTTCATTAAGAATCTTTCAGTCTCTTTCCAAAATTTGCTCATCTTGAGTCATTAGTGGAGTGTAATATTGTAATGTCCTTTTCATGAGGTATGCTGGTGCATAGCAGGGAGGTCACTCAGTCTTGACCTTTCAAATTACAATCTGCTTCTTAGTTATACATATATTCATTCTTGTTATAACTTGTGCTCTTCTTAGCTTCTAGTTGTCATATACAATTTATTATTTCATGCATACATAGGCACTATACAGGGAGGTCAGCTTAATTTGACCTTTCATTATCTGTACAAGAAGTTCTTCATGCTCAAAAGACTTTGTATGATGAATGTCACATTTCCTTTGGATTCAGTGTCTTTAGTACACATTGTACAACATACAGCATTGTTGACATTCTATTTGATAATATGGTATCATTTCCATGTTGTTATGCTGTTTGCATAACAAGGAGATCAATCCATCTTTACCTTTCATTATATATTAAAGTCACAATTTACTTTCTTGCTGTAATGTATTCCATTCTTCTTATACCTTTTGCTCTTTAGTTAGAATATATTATTGCAATTTTTAATTTATTCATAAAAGGATGCTGTGGAAGGAGGTCAACTTAATTTGACATTTGCTTATTTACATAAAATGGGCTTTGTGCTCACTTTTTTTGAATATGGTGTTATGAGTGCGACATTTCCTAAAAATCTGTTTCTTAAAGTATGTTTTATTTAGTTTACAATCTGGTCATTTTTTCAAAAATACTTTTCATATGCATGTCACCTCTTTTGTTTCACATTGTTCTTGTCTGGTTGTTATTGTCTGACTGTGTCAATGCTGTTTTAATGTGTCCTGTATTTTTTGTTTATATTTTTGTGTGCCTGTTGTTTCAATTGCATGCCCCCCAATGTGTTTCTATGTTCATGCTTATAACGGGCTCCAGAGTTTTCATGTAAAAAATCCAGCACATTTCAGTGCTGAGTAATAAGTCTCTGTAGTTGCCCTCTTTTTCTGATCTGTAAACTTTCTCTAACCCCCAAAATCTTAGGGAGGCTCCACTATGTCCAGCTTGCATAAAGTGTGTGGCAACTGAGGAGCTCTCATCTCTCCTTCTAATATCTCCTTTATGTTCTTGGATTCTGGATTTTAGCATATGACTTGTCTGTCTGACATATAGCATGTCACAGGGACATTGTATGACATATATTGTGCCATCTGTGGTGCAATCAATATGTTGATGGATTTGGTATGTATACCCTGTGTGTGGATGGAGAAAAGAGTTTTCCTTAGAGGTATGATTACACATAGAACATTTACCACATGGTACCATACCTGGTGCTAAAGGCCCTAGGAGTAACTGTTTTTCTTTTTTCTCAGGTAGTTTATACTGTGATCTTACCAGTTGATCTTTGATGTTTTTTTACTTTTTTGACTGCTATTATTGGCCTATTCTGGAGCTCAGGAATGTTCTCATTGCCAGTCTGCACTAAATGCCAGTGTTTGTTGACTGTTTATCTCATTTCTGTCATTTTATTGTTATATAAAATAATTAAGAATCTACTAGAAACAGAACTACAATCACGTAACATAAATGATAGTACACAACATGGCTTTCAGCAGTGACATTCTTGCACCTTAAATCTTATAGCTTTTTATGTCAAAATAAATCAAGGGTTAGACTCTAATATACCAATGTAATATACCTCTTAGACTACAGTAAAGCCTTTGATCGAGTCACACACAAAATTAATAAATAAACTTCTATATTTAGGTCTCGCTACTAGCTTAGTCATTTGGGTCAACAGTTGGCTGACAACAGAATGCAGCAGGTCAGAATTAATGGTGTACCATCAGATGGGGGGAATTATCCAGTGGAGTCCCTCAAGGTTTGGTTCTTGGGCCAACCTTATTAAACCTGTATATCTCTGAAATGCAAATAAACTCCATTAACACACTTTCCAAATTTGCTGAGGACACAAAACTAGGTGGCAGGGTGGACTCGGCTTATCATATTTGTCAATTAAAAAATGACCTAGCGGAGATCAACGAATGGGCCATTACAAATGAAATGGAGTTTAATATTGACAAATGCACAGTACTTCATTTTGGCAGAAATTATCCAATGCAATCTTACACACTTAAAGGTACCACACTAAAAGTTTAAAATAGTGAAAAAGATCTTGGTATCATAATTAATAACCCACTTAATTCTACTGACCATTGCAGTAAGTTAGCAAAAAATTCAAATGTATTATTAAGGTGAATTAACCGTACATTTATTACAAAAACTGAAGAATGTATAATTCCTATACACAGAACTTATGTCAGACCATACTCTGACTATGGATCACCTTTATGGAGCCCTCACTTAAAAAGAGGCATAGACAGAGTGGAACAAATACAGAGAAGAGCTACCAGAATTATCCCACATCTATCACACACAGATTACCAAAACAGACTCCAGAAGCTCAACCTACAATCCTTTCAATTAAGGTGTAGTAGAGGAGATCTGTTATTTCTTTACAAACTACTACAGACACCATCCCTAATGGAGCAGTGTGGCATATATTATTCCAAAAGAAAACTGGTTCCAAGACTACTTTCAAAACAATTAGAAGTTCAACAAGTAAAAACAAAGCTAAGATTAAACTATTTCTCAGTTCGGGTCCCAAAACTGTGGAACAAACTTCCACAAAGCTTGCTAGATGGCAAAATACTTGAAGCCTTCAAAAAAGGGTTTAGACATATGGTTTAACCGCAATGTGACAGTGTTCCATTAAACTGTGGGGGACATTCTCGATGGGTTTATGTCTTCTTATGCCCCACAAATACCAAGTAATACCAAGTAATACTTTATTGCTAGTACAACTCTATTTTTGTTTTCTTCTGTTGTCTGGGGTCCTAGAAGGTCCATCCTGTCTCTTTGTTTTATTCTGTCTTTAGCTGTTTGTAGCTGCCTTCCTGATATCCTCTATTTCTGAATTTCCTTATCATATACTCTGTCTCTTTTTCCTTGGTCCCTTTCTGAATTACTGTTCCTCTTTACTCTGGTGAGTTGGAAATATGGTTTACTCATCATGAGTTTTGTTTCATGGAAACTTGTGCCATGCAGGACTGTATTCCGTCTGTTTCATTTCTATACAATGAGGTTTCTAGTTTATGTCCATCTACTTTGATCATTAAATCCAAATAATGGAATTTGTTTTTTATGGAAATTCATGCTGCATTTTAGCTTTTGATTTTTTTTGTTTAATTCCCTGTGGAAGTTTCTTAATTCTTCTTCACTATCATTCCAAATCATGAATATATCATCTATATAGCATAGCCATATATCTATTTTGTTGTCTGTTCTGTTGTATTGGTATTGTTTTCCAAAATCATCCATGTATGCACTGGCAAATGCCAATGCCATTGTTGACCCCATGGCGGTGCCCCTTGATTGCTTGTAATAGACTCCATCAAATTCAAAACAGTTCTTTGTTAATATTATTTCTGCCATCTCCTGTAAAACCTGTGTTTTAGGCTTGGTCTCTCTTACTCTTTGGTCTAATAGGTTTCCTATACACTGAATTCCCTTCTAGTGTGGAATTGATGTATATAGGTCAGCAACATCTAGTGTCACCAATATTGCATTTTCTTATATTGCTTTTTCTGAGATACCTTTTACTAAGTTCACTAAGTTCACCAAGTTCAGCAGGAGCAAAAAAGGCATGGCCCCGTAATAGCTCCTATTAAGATAAATTATAATATTTCAAGGTCCCTATTGTAGTAATATATTCATCAAGTTTTTTTTAAGTTTTCTTTTGTGATACTTGAGATGACTTTAATAGGTAGTCTATTCCAAAGTGAAGTTGTCCACATGGTATAAAAATATTTTCTGTTTTTGGTTTTAAATCTCTCAAGCTTAATCTGTAATGGATGCCCCGTGGTGTTTAGTCGGTCATTCTTAACTTCAATTTCTAGGTCCAATATTAATAAGAGGTTATTTAGTATGTTAAAAAAGAGCAGAAGATCACCTCTCTGCCTTCTGATCTCCAGGTTATGTAGCCCTAACTTATCTAATCTGTCTTTGTATGAATATTGGTTCAACATGGTTATTGATTTGGTATATCATCTTTGTATTTTTTCTAATTTATTAATTTCCATTGTTTTGTATGGAGACCATATCTGAGATCCATAGTCCAAGATAGGTCTCACATAAGAGAGATATAGTGCAATAGTACTTCAGGTTTTCTGCTTCTAATATTTCTTTTAATTGCTAATATTACCCTATTTGCTTTGGCAATAATGGAGGATTGTTGTTCTGGTTTTACAAAGCTGGCCCTGAAGTGGCCATTCAAAACATACAAAATAATACAACACAATCACCACTAAACTAACAAAAGAAGAAACCCTCCCTCCACTCCCAGCCCCACCCCCACCATGGTATCAGATTCTTAACCGATTAAATGTGCAACTGACAGAGAGGCTCACCTGGAGCTACATGGTATATAATGTATAAAGTCTATTCCAGGTGCGGTCATATTTAGTGAACCTGTCATGGACAGTGGCAATGACCTTCTCCATATTCAGGTTGGAAACAAGTTCCTTCAACCACTCAGCATATGTAAGAAGTTCTGTGTCCTGCCAATGATGGAGTACCAGTGTTTTCACTGACATTGCCATTATTGCAATATTATATTTCCATTCCTTAACAGGTATCAGAGAGTAGTCCCCAATCTGGTAAGTCTCAGGTCCAAGAAATTCCTCCACTCCTAATAGGGGGTCTACCCTGTGTCTGATCATGGCCCATGGGGGGCCACTTTGGAACATTCCCAAAAGATATGATACAGGGTCCCTTCTGCTTGTAGACATCTGCAACAATTTGGGGAGGGGATCTTTCCCATTTTGAACAGACGGACTGGGGTAAGATACATGTTAAGAATTTGAATTGCATCAGTCTCAGTCTGTCCTGGAGAAGTGCATCTATAATTGTCTTCCCATATTTTCTCCCAATTCAGTGACCTAAGGAGAAACTGAGACTCCATCCACATTGGCAAAGGCCCTCTCAAAAGCCTAGAATACAGTTTAGAAACAGCGTAGGTCCCATTAATAAAACCCTGAGTAGCTGCAGGAAACCACCCTTTTTCATCAACTTCTTTAGAGATATGGGAATTGGCCAGCATGTGTCTAATCTGATATATCTTGAACCCAAATTTGACATCCAGCTGGAACTTCTCAATAATACTGCCCGTGGACAAATACTGTCCATTATGTATCAAGTCCTCTACCGAGGCATCATTTAATTGTGGGAACCAACTTTCTGGAATGCATTTTGCCTGTAATTTGAGGTTAGGATTACCCATAATGGGTTGAGTAGGGTCCAGAACATGCTTGTAGGACAAGGAAGCACATAGCTGGGAATGCACTATAACTGAGGTCCCCTACTGGAAGGGATCTGGGTGTCACATACATCAGTGCTATTGGGAGAGACCATATGAAGCAATTAGTTCCTGTTCTATAGTGAGCCATAGGGCTTGTAGAGGTATAACTCACCAGCTTTATCCTCTAGTGACCACCTGAGATATTTATTCAAGTGGTTGCCAGTAGTATAGATTGAAATGGAGTATCACGTAGCCACCCTTATTCTTAGGGGCTGCTAATTTATGGTAAGCCCTACATGATGGCTTGCTTTTCTAGATGAAATCAGACAGAAGGGAAAGTAATTTCTTGAACCAGGTCTGGGGGAGCCTTAGATTTAGCATATTGATGGGATAAAGAAGATGAAGCAGGACATTCATTTTAACTAAACTAATTCTCCCCCATAACGACACCGGAAGGCCCTTCCATCTGGTTAGATCTTGTCTTATCACATTTACCAGGTTATCTAGGCTAAGTTTCTTAAGGAGCTAACTTCCTTCATCAGATATATACCTAAATACTTTAAACACTTGGGCTCCCATTTCAAGCCTAAGAACTCCATCTCCCTCCTGTTAGCTATGAAGTTAAAGGGGGGAAAAGTTGTTTTATCTAGGTTTAATTTGTAGTTTGAGTACTGACCAAACTCTTGAATGAGATCCAGTACCACTGACATGTAAGGTCAGGGGTTTGAAAGGTGTAGAAGTATGTTGTCTGCATAAGCAGACAGTTTAAGTTCATGGCCACCTACTGTAACCCCTTGAATCTCAGGGTGCTTTATAATCTAAACCAGCAATGGTTCCAAGTACAAATTAAATTGCAGGGGGGACAAAGAACAACCTTGCCTTGTGCAAGAAAATAAGGGAAAAGTGGTGGAGAAGACCTGGTTACAGTAAATGCGTGCACTTGATGTACTGTACAATGACTTGACCCACTGAATAAATTGAGGGGGAAATCCAAATTTGCACAAGGTTCGAAACAGAAAATTCCAGTCTACCCGATCAAAAGCTTTCTTGGCATCCAGGGACACCAGGACCATAGGGTGGTGCGTGTCCCTGGACACTAGAGAAAATATGAGCTAATTTTGCTAAGTGGTCCATCAAGATTGACCCGCCATAAATCCCACTTGTTCTGGACTAACCAAGTAAGGAAGTACCCTGTTCACTCTCTTAGCTAAAAGCTTGGCTAGCAGTTTGATATCATAATTTAAGAGTGAGATCGGCCTGTAATTAGAGACTTGGGTTGGATCCCTCCCTGTCTTACGTACAACGACAACCAAAGTTTCAAATAACTGGGGGTCTTGTTCTTTTGTAGAGAGAATGGAGTTGAACAGATGGTGTAAGCCAGGGATGACTGGGTCCATGAACATTTTATAAAATTGGGTGAAAACCATCTGGGCCTGGAGCCTTATCATTGGGGAGGGCTTTTATTGCCAACCTAACATCCTCCTCTGAGAATGGAGAGGTCAGCCAGGTTTGTTGTTCTGGAGAAAGAGAGGTAAAGGTATCTCAGCAGTGTAATCATCAAGCTGATCTATTGATGGAGGTTAGTCATAGCACTATATAGGGTTCGGTAGAAAGTTTCAATTCTTGGGCAATAGCGTTAGGCTCAGTTTTTGGGATCCATCATGGGAGGACTGGATTACATTAATAATCCTAGAGGCTTCCTGCTGTTTAACTTGCATGTCAAGTAACTGGCCGGCCCTCTCCCTGATCCACATACACCACTCTAGTCTCCAGAATCACATACTCAGCCATATCTCAGAGCAAATCATTATACTTTGCCCATACAATTTAATGAGCTCTTGTTGAGTAGCATCTGTGGAGGAAGTGGAGAGTGTCTGTGCCAGCTCACTTATTTTACCTAGCATCTCAGAAACCTGATTGCCCCACTTGCACCTCCTCATGGAGGCAATCCATATTAATTCCCCCCATAAGAAACATTTGAGAGACCCCCACTCCATATCTATCTGCCCAGTGGTATTCCTGTTCTCATTAGTAAAGTGTTCAATACTTTGATTAGTAGTATCAATAACCAATTTATCCTACAATAGATGATTGTTTAGCTTCTAGATGGTCTCACTCTTGATGACTAGGGGCTAAGGAAAGCATACAGTGAACCAACAAGTGGTCCAAGATCACACCTGGGCAAATTTGGCATTCCATGATCTCCACCATGAGCCCCTTACTCAAGAGGAAGTAATTAATGCAGGATAAGATGCCATGCATGGGAGAATGAAAAGTGTACTCCCTTAAGCCTGGGTGCAGCACCCTGCAAGGGTCACACAGCTTTAAATTGTCTTTGAGGTCTCTAATGGCTCTCCGAGCTGGAGATAGCCCTTTGTGAGATAGCCCAGATCTGTCAATGTCTGGTGAAAATGGGATATTCTAGTTGCCCCCTAGAATTATTGAAAGCAAGAGGAATGGGGCCAATACATTTAGTAAATCAATGAAGAAAGAGGGAGTGTCACCATTGGGACCATACATAGACCCTAGTACTAGCTCCAACCTTTACAACATACCTATCACCAATACAAACCTCCCTGTGGATCTCTGATACATTGGGTGCCAGAAAATGAGAGGGATCTAGAGATTAGAATCTCCACCCCTGCTCTGGGTACTGTCCCCAGCTACATATACCTGGCCTAAATTCAGTCTCCTAACTAAAGCTGCCTCTGCCTCCAGGAGATGTGTCTCTTGCAAAATTAAATTTGACCTTTACTGCCTGCAAGTGCTAAAATATCTTATACCTCTTCTTTTATTGTGCATTCCTTTGACATTCCACGATATCATATTTATAGTTTTACCCATCTGGATAAGCAAAACTTAGTATTGTAAACATACTTATATAACCCGATAAACATGCAACCCCACTGATACCATGGCCCCAACCCCCATCCCCATCCCCAACCCCAACAAAGTGTGCCCAAAAAACAACAGTAAACAGGAAAACTAAACAAATAACCACAGGTACCCCCCACACACCAAAATCACACAGACAAAGGGAGCAAGCAAGACTTTAACACGCTGTACTGTTCACCCCATCCAAATCATAAACTATTTGGCCCGTGATTACCAGCCATCTCGCCACAGATCCATCAGCTCCATTGGTCCCTCGCAATGTTAGTTACAAATGCCCCAATCAGATCCCAAGAGGCCCCACCCCTCCATGTTGTCCCATCTGGAAGCTAAAGCTGCAGTGTCAGTTGCTCAGTAGGTAGCACACTCTCCTCTGAGGCCAGGAGATCAGAGGGCTGTGGGTTCAGTTCCCACATCTGGCACTTGGGTTAATATCCCAGTACTGACACTGTACTGCAGCATGAGAGGGGTGCTGCACTTCTGAGGTGCCGTCTTTTGGATGAGATGTTAAACCGAGGTCCCATCTGCCTGGATTGGTGGTAGTTCAGGTAGATGTTAAAGATCCCATGGCACTTATCAAAAAGAGTAGGGGAATTTCCTCTGTGTCCTGGACAAATTTCCCTCATTCACTAAAAATACCACCAACAGCTTAATCTAGTTCAAGGTCAGTTGGCATTCATCTGTACCCCGCCTCGGGTCGTTCCTGAAAATAGGCAGGATTTGTCTAGTGCACTTACCTGGTCAACAAAAACTAAATAAATAATAAAACATATGGGCTTCCTTTAAAACCTTAACAAGAAGACCCATAAAATTAACAATAGTATCCCCTTTAAAGGCCATCCTCTCAGATGTCCCACTATCTGCCCAATCCCCAGATCAAGTCCAACTGTAAGTCCCTTCCGACAAGCCAAAGTAACTGGGGCTTAGGATATCAACAAAATGAAGCCAAAGCCTTAACTAAAATGTTCATCTGAATCAGAGGGCAAATGCTGATTGCCAGACCCTTAAATGTCTGATATAGAGCTTACACGTGCCCGTTTATCAAAACAGATGATCCACCAACAGTACCTGCATAAAATCTGTGCAGAAGATCGGTAACTCACATCTCCGAAGGGTCAGGGGACAGGGAGGGGAACATCGTAGAAATAGCAGGAAAACACTGGGAAGTTAGGGGCTAAACAATTAAATGTTGGGGGGCCCTTTGAAGTAAACACTCTTCGCTCAAGTTATTGTTCTTCAATCTTTCTTTTTATTTCTCTTCCCCCCTACATTTCGCTTGACTTGGAGCTTGTTCACGAGGTTTATTCTTTGTTACACATCTGTAAATACATTTATTTTATGTCATTGATCAGCATTTTTTTAATATGATATTGTTACATTTTTAATTCTTTGGTGTATACACATACCATTCAGTAAAGATTATTGCTTGTGCACTTGTATATATTCTAAATTTTTCCAGGGTTAATTTATTTGTACTTGTTTAGATCCTAAGTTGTATCCTAAAAAGACATACACAGTATGTTAGTAAACACAGCACTGCTAACAACTTGGAACAAGGTTTAACTACTGCCTGAAGGCTTGTTCCCATATTTCTTGGTTTGCAGCATATCTTATATATATATTACTTAAAACTTCTTGTCTTTCTTGTAAAGAATAATTTTGGGCCTGTAATGACATAAACATAATTTTTTGTAAAGCTTTGCTGTTATTATGTTGTTTAATATTATAATGTGGCCACATTGTGGCTTCTAATTACTTATTTTGTTAACAGCATACCTTAAAGGAGACTGTGAGCTTCTTAGAGTGGAATTAGTGTTCTTTGTAGTCTGTGAAAACATAATCATAGTATTCCCCTATTGGTCTCATAGCCATCATTTTACTTTTATAATTAAAGGTTCTAATACCAACTTCTAAATATTCTTTAATATTTTAACTGCTTACCCTCATTCCTTCTGGCTCAAGTTTCTCCTTTGCGGTTAAGTTCCTCTGCATGTAAGCACTGAAGCCCAACAAATTTTAATGGTAGCTACTTCTTGATAACCTCTCACCCGTTTTTGTGAGATCCCATGATGTGACTAACCATGTCGTCACACCCAGTTGATCGCACCTGTGCGACCTCAGTTGCTAGGCAACCGAACACTACTGCACTGATCAGTTCAGTTGGGTGCTCACAAAAACAGGCTATTTGTTCCTAGTTGTTGCAGCTCTGTGCTAGTTTACTTTTTTATTTATTTTTTAACTTTCTTGTGAGGTTATTAAAATGAAAACACATTGCTCTCATACCATGTTTTCTTTTCACAGGGTGACATAAGAGTAAAGAGGATTTTTTGCTAATATCAACAGTTCTCTTGCCTTAATTAAAAATGCCGCAAATAAATTCCAGGTTTCTCAGAAGTATTATTTGTTATTATATCACCTTACATTACTGCTTTCTGAAACCCAAACTGTGAAATTCATAATGTAATACAAACAGTCATTATTGTTTATTTGCTGAGGGGTCAACTGCAATTTGACCTTCCTATTCATTAAATACTTTCAATCACTCAGTGGCTTAAAATTGTCTTCTCAGATCAGTTCTCTAGCTCACAGTATACCAAGTTTATTAAACACCATAGTATTGTTTAAACAATCATTATTCTGATAACACTGGGGTCAAATGCAACTTGACCTCCCAGTCATAAATACTGAAAGTTGATATGGAGGTAAAACATCATCTTTACTGTTTTAGATAGTGGTTCTACTATGTTATTCATAATATCCCTATATTTTAACTTCTCTTAGTACATTTGCTATAACAGCATTATTTATTATCTCTCTGGTATTGATCGCTGCTTATTTATTTTGCTGATGGGCCAGTTGCTATTTGGCCTCCCCTTCATTAAATACTTGGCACTCACTTCATGGTTTAACATTTTCTTCACAGATCATTTCTCTAGCAAACATTTATTATTTTCTGAGGGTCAGCTGCACATTTGACCTTCCCTTCCTTATGTGCTTTCAATCACGCCATGACTTAAAATTATCTTCACAGATCAATTCTCTAGCTCACATTCTACCAAACTTGTAAATACCATAGTACTGTTTAAACAATAAGTAAGCTGCATTTAACCCCTGTTATTTGATTGTTTTAAACAGTATTATGGTGTTTAAAAGTTTGGTTTGATGTGAGCTAGAAAATTGATCTATGAAGATAATTTTAAGGCATGGAGTGATTGTGAAGGAGAAGGTCAAATGGCAACTGACCCCTCAGCATAATAAATAAGCAGCAAGTTCAGTATTTTTAACAGGGAGGTCAAGTTGCATTTGACTCCAGTAGCATCAAAATAAGTAAATATATGCCACAATGTGGCCACATTATAATATTAAACAACATAATAACAGCAAAGCTTTACAAACAAGCATTTGCCAATGCCGAATGTTTGCTTACTGGCATTGGCAGTGGTAGTGTAGAAGTTACAGAGCTGCGTAATAGGAATGGCAGTGAAGTATTGAACTGAAGCCAACCCCACCACCACCCTGCAGAGAGTGACAGGCATTAGGGTGTGCATTTGGGTCATCAGGCATAACGGCCACGCCATTTCACCACACCCCACTCTGCAGAGACTGACAAGTGTCACGTGTTCCTTGGGGTCTTTGGACCTTATGCGCACCCCATTTCATTAGGAAATATGGTGAGATGGGTGCGATATAGGAGAATGGGGTGAAGTTTGGGGCCGAAGAGTCCAAGGCATACCTCGATGCCTCTCAGTGACTGCAGGGTGTGGAATGGTATGAGCATCACAGGCAAGAATCCCAAGTCACACCCCTGATTCCTGTCATTCTATATAGGGTTGGGCGATTTAGTTGAAAGTCTAATACCTCAGGCATTCATTGGTATTTTAACTCAAATCTTCAACACGTTTGTTTTGTGACCCCACCTCACGAACAGGGGAATATCAGTGTGGTAGCCGAAAGCTGCTTATGCACAGTGACTACGGGATTTAGCACCACAGATGCAAACATATTCCGAACAGGCTGTAAAAAATGGCAGCTGTACTCTTTCATGGGGAGGTGTAAAAATGGCTGTGTTGCAAATGTGTAGTAAAAATATTTAAAAAAATGGTGAAGTCACAAGCGTACATAGAAACTGTGCAACGCACACCCGGTATATAAGTAGGTTGGGGATATTTTATAGCAGATTGTCAACTCAGGCATTTTGGTGCCTCCGATCATGAACAGTGTCACTGTGATTTTCTTTATCTGTGCCGAACAATGATTTCCCATAACCATCATCAAAGATCTCTGCACTGAAAGTGGTGAAAACACACTTTGGCCATGTTGTGAAAAAATGGCAGCTGTACTGTTCATAAGGAAGTGTTGAAAATGCCACTAGTGAAAATCTGGACTGGAAATATTACAAAGTCATGAACTAACGAGGATGCGTGGAAACTGCACAATGCTCACTCATAACACAGTCATTTTATGGACTTTTGTCACCAAATTTTAACATAGCCATTTTAAGACCTCTGCTCATGAACAGTGTAACTGTGATTTTCTTAATCTGTCCTAAACATTGCTTTAGCACACCAACAGCACCATTGTGCGCTACATGTGCGATAACACATTTTGGGTGACATATGAAAATTGCAGCTGTACTGTTCATAAGGAAGTTTAATAAAATGGACATGTTGAAAATCTAGAGTGAAAATATTAAATTTGCAAACTAACGAGCATGCATAGGAACTGTGCAACGACTCGTAAAGTCATTTTAGGCATTTTTCACCAAGTTTTCAACATAGCCATTTTAAGACCTCTGCTCATGAACAGTGTCACTGTGGTTTTGTTAATGTGTTCCATACACTGAGGTTGCACACGACTGCGCCATTGTGCGCTACATGGGTGGAAACACGCTTTGGGCAGGATGTGAAAATGACAGCTGTACTGCTCATAAGGAGGTGTGGAAAAATGGCAATGTTGAAAATCTGGATGGAAATATTGAAAATTCGCAAACCCACGAAGCGTGGGAACTGTGCAACGACACTCGAAACAGTCATTTTAGGAATTTGTCACCAAATTTTCAACATTGCCATTTTAAGATCTCTCGCTCATGAACAGTGACACTGTGATTTTCTTAATATGTCCCATACACTGAGTTCGACAACGACTGCGCCATTGTGCGCCACATGGTGGAAACACGTTTTGGGTGAGATGTGAAAAATGACAGCTGTACTACTCATAAGACAGTGTGGTGAAATGGCAATGTTGAAAATCTGGAGTGAAAATATTGAAATTTTGCGAACTTACGAGCCTGCGTAGGAACTGTGCAATGCACGCTCGTTAAACAGTCATTTTTTGGAATTTTGGCACCAAATTTTCAACATGGGGATTTTGGCCCTTCTCATGAATGATATCACTGTCATGGTGGGTCTTAGTCTGAAGGGTGATTTCGCAGTCACCGCGAAATCACCCTTCGAGCCCAATAACACCATGACAGTGACATCATTCATGAGAAGGTCCCAAAATCCCATGTTGAAAATTTGGTGCAAAATTCCCAAAATGCCCGAGATATGCATAAAGTTGAACCCTCCTATCTAGCCCATTATACAGCTTACCGCATTTCCTCAGTTCGCGGTCGGCTTTGAAGAGTGCAGACGTGTTCCTGGTCCACCAAGATCGTCGTGCGGAGTCCGGAGGTAAGTATGGGGTGAGGGGGTGTGGGGAGGCTGGGTGCACAGTGGGTGGGTGCAGGTTGTGGGAGGGGTTCGAGAGTGGCCAGGGACAGTTTTGTTTTACAGGGTAAAAACAAAAAAGACATCACGGACCACTTGCCATGCTGGGGTGGGCTCCCAGCATGGCACAAGGACTTTGGGAGGGCATTCAGCCGACGGGGGATTGGGCACCCCGTGGGCAAAAAAAAACAAAAAAACTTAGGACGGTTTGCCACACTGGGGTGGGCTCCCAGTGTGGCACAATGACTTTGGGGAGGGGGCGCTCTCAGCCACAGGGGATTGGGGCACCCCGTCGGCAACATAATGGATTGCCACGCTGGGGTGGGCTTCAGCGTGGCAGCAACTGTGGGAAGGGAGGAGACAAATAGTTCCAGCCGAGGATTGGGCACCCGTCGGTTATGCACGCTGCGCAAGCGCGCACGCCTGCGGCTGGGGGCTGTGCATGAGCAGCCCCTCATCGCTGCTCGCTCATGCGTGAACTCCTTTCAATCAAGGCCACTGCATTTTAGAGCCGTGTCATAGACAGCTCCAAAATGCATTGGCTTACAGGGCCGCGACTGCACAGCCCAGTGCCTGAATTGGAGGAGGTGACACACCTCCGAAATCTCCGTTCATGGCACTATGTTTCTTGCACATGCGTGCAAGCAAACATAAAAATTATGTTTATGTCATTACAGGCCCAAAATTATTCTTTACAAGAAGGACAAGAAGTTTTAAGTAATATATATAAGGTATGCTGCAAACCAAGAAATATGGGGAACAAGCCTTACAGGCAGTACTTAAACCTTGTTCCAAGTTGTTAGCAGTGCTGTGTTCACTAACATACTGTGTATGGATTTTTAGAATGCAACTTAGGATCTAAACAAGTACAAATAAATTAACCCTGTGAAAAATTAAGAATATATACAAGGGTGCATAAGCAATAATCTTTACTGAATGGTATGTGTATATACCAACGAATTAAAAATGCAACAATATTGTATTAAAAAAATGCTGATCAATGACATAAAATAAATGTATTTACAGATGTGTAACAAAGAATAAACCCCATGAACAAGCTCCAAGTCAAGCGAAACCTAGGGGGAAGAGAAATAAAAAGAAAGATTGAAGAACAATAACTTGAGCAAAGAGTGTTTATTTCAAAGGGCCCCCCAACATTTATTTTTCTTGAATTTGAAAGCCTAGATTGGGGGCCAAAGAACCTAGAAGAGAACCATTACCCACTAAATCTTAGTTTTTTTACACTAAACAATTAAATCACAGTACAGCATTTATAAATGCCCGCATTCCATCAAATCAACTCTTTACACTGCAAGAGCTTGATCCAGTCAGGATCACCTTCCTTCACTTATTGCAAAAAAGATCTGGGAAGGTTTTCTTCAGAGCATCCCCAGCCGCTTCAACCTCATCAAAACTCTGCCAATAGCCTGCTACTGAGACTTGAAGCTTCGCAGGGTATAGCATTCTGAAACAAATCCACGCTGCGATAAGCTTCTTAACAATTGGATGAAATGCTCCCCTTTTTAAGCGAACCAAACTTGGCAGGTCCTGGGTAATCCTGAGTTTAACATCCACCCATTTCACCTCCTGTATATCACGCAGTTTAGTTAGGACAAACTGTTTTTCTTGATTATTTAAAAATGTAAAGATAAATGGCCTCGGTCTCGAACCAGGTGCTGGAAGCGGGTGAAGTGCCCAATGTGCTAGTTCAATAGTGTACAAGGGACCAAATGGGGAAGGTCCAGCCAACTTCTGCAGGAGTTTCTGAGTGAACAGAATGGGATTGGGTGCTTCTTCTTTCTTGGGAAGGCCAAATACTAGAACATTCCCTCTTCTTGACCTCCCCTCCAACTCTCCATTTTGGCTATCTTCTGTTGGATCCCAGCTAGCTCGAGATCCAGGTGATTGGCATTCCATTCCATAGAGAAGATGCATGCTTCAACATCCCCCATTCTCCTCGAGAGGTCTTCTAACTTTCCAGCAATGGATTTGACTTCAATCATAATTGACCAGAGCTCCTCCCAAAAAAAGTTAAATTCTTGGCGAAATCGCTCCAGGGTCACTGGTGTTTGGTCTTGATTAGTAATACTTCCCCACCCACTAGTAGAGGCCTGGGCCCTTGATTTTTTGCTTGACTTTTCTGGTGTGGAGGGTGACATATGCTTCGGGAGGACATTCTTCATGTCTGCCTCCATCTCGGAAGGTCAGGATGCTAGAATCAGTTAAGCAGGATTCTTAGCACCATAAAGCAACCTGGCAGGTAAGCTAAAAGATGCTGTAATAAAAATTATATAAAATATTGCTGAGAGGCATGATGGAGCAACACAATGACGCAGTAATGCCGACTGCTGCATCATGTGAGCTCCCATCTAAACACATTCTGGGGAGACGTGTTTCTGGGAGGGAGAAGAGACCCAAAAGGAAGCTGTGACTTCTTTCTTTAGCTAGCAAGTAAAAAGAGCATTGACCTAGTTCAGCTCTAACCATCTCTGCAGGTACAGAGTTAGATACACAAAGAATATATCTGAGTATTGTATTATGAGTTATTTCTAATGGTGAAAAGTCAGCAAAGTGCCAGATTTCTGAAGCACACAGTGTGCTTGTTCTAATTTTAGTACTGAATACAGTAAAAATTCCTTTTGTGGAACCTTTGCCTAAATTGGCATTAAATATTTTCAGAGCATTAAAAGCACTAACCATGCGGGTTGGTACAAATTTTATATGATTCCTCCCAAATAAGTTACCCAAAAATCTAAACCCTAAATAATCGTAATATGTATCAGTAACCAAAAGTTTGCTATCTAGAAATAATTTATATTTATTATTAGGTTTAGACCCCAAAATTAGTTGTTTAGTTTCAGTTTCAGTTTCTTTATTTGATCAACCAAGATACTGAAGTATCATGATTATGTACAACATTTCTATATAGAAAAATAGAAAAGAAATTTTGTACAGGGTAATCATACACATCATAAAAAACACATTAATACCATAAACAGTATTTCTCATTAAAAAGCATTAAAAACAGAGTTTCTAGAGCACTGATCCAGCAATATTTATAATATCATACCTAGATCTACTTTTGATTAGACATCCTATAGTTTCTTTTTTGCTTTTAAGTATAGCGCTCAGGAATTTTGCAATCAAAATTGCATCATCTGGACTTTGAAGGTGCAACAAAATGAATATCAAGTCATAACTAGTATCTGCATAAATCTTCAGATAATCCTTCAGTAATTGATCCCTAGCCTTTTTATACAGAGGACATTATCAATGTCATGTGTTTTACGGTTTCTTCATGTCCCTTATTACACGGACAAAACCTCTCCGCCCCTGTTACACCATCATTAACACCTCCACCATTAAAATACATATACTTTGAATTAACTAACCCCATCCTCATCCAAGTAATGGCTTTTCTATATGATGGAATCAGAGAGAAAGATAGATAATGCATGATCAGTTTTATTCCCTTTGTACCATCAAGCACATTTTTGCTTTCTGATAGATGTCATATCTAGGGTTTTCCCTAGGGAGTACAGTTTTTTTCTTAATCAGTTCTCTATATTGAGGAAGAATTAAAATCCCCCTAATATGATCATTCCATAAATTACTCATTTTTATCCTAATTTACTTCTGAGGGCATTAAGCCACGTGATAATAAACCATTATCTACCCATAGCTTTTTTTCTTAGGAGACATATTTTTGGGGGTATATTTTTCCCAGGATTTGTTATCCTAATCCAAATTGAAATTAACGTGAGAGCTTTAAAACAATAAATCTTCAATTTCATATCTTCAATCTCTCCATTACATCTGCTATGCTGTCCTGCTGGAAATCAGCACACATCCTCCCTCTGTTCAAATCTGGTGACCCTTGTGATGTGAATAACTACAGGCCTATCTCCATTTTGCCTATCCTGTCTAAAGTTTTTGAAAAACTGATCCAAAATCAGTTAAAATCTCACATGGAAATCTTCTCTCTCATTAACCCAGCTCAATCTGGCTTCTGGGCAAATCACAGCACAATCTGTGCTTTAGCAAAAGTAACCAATGACTGGATCTCTGCTATAGATGCAAAGAAGGTAACTGGAGCAGTCTTCTTGGATCTTAGCAAAGCTCTTGATACTGTTGATCACAACCTGCTAGTCGATTGCCTCACTAATTTGGGTGCCACATACCTTACTACCCAGTGGTTCTCTAGTTATTTATCAGGGAGATCCCAGAAAGTAACAGCAGATGGCTTTTACTCTGCTTCCTTGCCAGTTGTTAGAGGTGTCCCCCAAGGCTCCATCCTAGGCCCTATCTTGTTTTCATTATACATTAATGATCTTGATTCCAGTATATCCACATCTAATCTGCATTTCTTCGTGGATGACACTGTGCTATATACCTCTGGCTCTCGTTATCTAAAATTAAGGGAGTGCTTCAAGTGGACTTTGCTCAACTCAAACATAATCTAATAAAGGCAAAGCTCCTGCTTAAAGCAAAGAAGACCAAAGCTATGATATTCTCTCATAGTACCACCACAGGTACCTCCCATACCCCGCCCAAAGACTTTATTGTTACCACGTTAAACGAACCATTGGAAGTCGTCTCCAAATTCAAATATCTGGGCATCTGGATTGACAACAAACTCTCTTTCAATGACCATATTGAGGATGTTTCCAGAAGGCTTAAAGCCAGATTAGGTTTCTTCTTTAGAAATAGGCCCCTCTTCCCCCTTGAAACTCGAAATAAGCTCGTCCAGGCCACTTTTCTCCCCCTTCTTGACTATGGCAATGTAATTTACTCCCTCTACTACCTCGCAAACCTAAGTAAATTGGAAATCCTCTACCACCATGCGTTACTGTTTATTACCAACTCCCCACCGCTCGCACCACATCAGACCTATATGCAGCTGATGGATGGACGTCTCTCACTACTAGACGCCTGCTCCATGCTGGTCATTGGACCCTTAAGCTGCTCCTGCACAAACTACCAAGTTATCTTTCATCTCTCATTAGTATTTCGCATAGTGCATACTCTCTAAGGAAATCTGATTTCATTCTGCTCAATATACTGAGGACGCGGACCTCCTTTGGTAAACGTGCTATTGCGCATGCCCTTCCCTCTATTTGGAACCAGTTGCAAACTGTGCTGAAACTAACTAGCACAGTGTCGATTAACTTCTATAAAGTGCTAAGTGCAGCCAAGATAAAAGATATCTGCAACTGTCATTAAGCCTTCTTATCTCTATGTGTGCTATGCATTCTGCGTAGGACCTTAATTGCCTTTCTTGAGTTAACTGCTATTGTTCGCACTATCATTTAAACTAAGACACTATTTTATTCTCTGGCTCCTGATTTTATAACTACTACCTTTACTGCAGCAATCCCACTCCTGCTCCCCTTTCCCGTCCTACTCTTGGCTCTGTTTATGCACATACTACTCCGCTCACCTTACCAAGCCTTAAATACTTCCCTTACCCTATATTTTCTGTTGCTGCTCAATTTACTAAAATGTATGTATTGCAAATACCGGTTACCATGTCTTGCATTGTTAGTATACTACCTAGAAATGTTCGTCATTTCATACCACTTGTTTGCTCATCATCCAATGTGGTGTCCTCGTATGTAATATCTTGCTTGTGTTATATGATCACATGCATACATGTTATATTACTGTCTATCATTTATTTTCATTTACTTTTTATTTATGTATGTTCATTATCAGTGTACATGGCACAGGACCTCCTTGTGAATGAGCTTGCTCAATGGAGTTTTCCTGCAATAAACTTGAACTTGAAACTTGAACTTGAAATTGGAACTCTCCCCAGTTCTGCCCCATAACATAGCATTCGAGCTAAAGCTAGGGACCTTTAGAAGTGCTTTATAGTAGTATGACAGTATTAATTTCTGAGCATGTCTGTGCAGTAGTGTAATACTGCACTCAGTCGATGTCAGCTAGTCATGGAGGTGAGAGGTGGGCTGTGCCAGTCGCTGGGCGGGGATTGGTGGGGGTGCTGGGTGGGCTGTACGGCTGGGTGAGGGCACTAGACTACCAGGGAAATGGGGAGTCTGTTTATTTTAATAATGTACCGTTCAGGGGCACTAGACTACCAGGAAATGGGGATATTGTATTTGTGTATGCTGTACAGTACAGGGGTGCACTTGCAACCTGTAGCAGCAGAGGTTGCGACACTGGCCAGGTGTCAGCCCTCTGTGTGTATGCCATGCTGCATGTCGCATTCACAGGACTTGGTTGTGAGACCCTGCCCCTCTACAATAGGGCCCAGGGTCATTGTCACAGTTGCAGGTGGTGCAGGTTGCATTTGGTGGCAACCTGCGCCACCTTTCTAGACTCAGGCCCCATGTGTTTAAGTCAAATCATAAAATTTTTTTGAAAACATATTGGGCCTGATTCTAGAAGGGTTACACTTGGCATAACTGCAGTTACACCAGGTAGAATGGTGCATGTAGCAACTTATGCCAGCAGTTGCATCATGCGCGATTCTACATAGTGGCCTGCGACATGGCGCAGGTCGCTTGCACCAAACAGCAGTTACGTTGCATAAACCCCCTGCAACATGGTGCTAGGGGGTGTATGGCAGCAGTTGCACCCCATTCTAGAAGGGCAGCCATAAAGTGCCCACATCAGGATTCTACAAGAACCCCCAGAGGTGATCCGATAATGCAAGTTATACCAACATTTAGCTGGAAGAATTTACGGATGCCCCGGGGTCTTGTAGACTCATTGGCTGTCCAGCGGACAGTGCACACAGTTCTCCTCCCATGCCCAGACACTACAGTGGGCCCCCACAGGGCTATCCATACCCCAGCCCCCCCAAAACAACCATTGGCAGAAGCCCCACAGGGTGGCCCTGCCATCTCCCCGCCCATGCCCTGAACCATGGGTCACCTACTGCATATGCGGCAGAATGCCTGCCCTGGTGGTCTAGAAGTCCCCCAACTGTGTAAACATATATTAGAACCCCATATCCCTGGTAGTCTAGTGCCCCCCCGAACTGTATAAAATTAATCCCAATCCCTATCCCTGTTAGTCTAGTGCCCCCCTGAACTGTATACAATTAATCCCAATCCCTCACCGTGGTAGTCTAGTGGCCCCCACCCAGCCATGCCATCCCATCCAGCAACCCCCCTATCCATCCCCAGCTGGTGACTTGCACAGGCCACCTCTCACCACCATGGCCAGCCACCGACTGAGTTCAGTATCAGTGCGTACTGTAAAGATGCATTCAGATATTAATATCTGAGTGTGTCTTTTCAGTATGCGCTGATACTGGACTCAGTCAGCAGCTGGCTGTGATGGTGAGAGGTGGGCTGTGCCAGTCGTTGGCTGGGGATAGATGGGGGTTGCTGGTGGCTGGCACGGCTGGGGGGCCACTAGACTACCAGGGATAGGGATTGGGATTAATTTTATACAGTTTGGGGGAGGCACTAAACTACCAAGGATAGGGATCAGGATCAATTGTATACAGTTCAGGGGGCACTAGATTACCAGGGTATATGCTGCATATGTGGCTGGTGACTCTGGGTCAGGCACAGGTGGGGGGTTGCCATGCTGCCCTGCTGTTACGGCTTGTGACACGCTCACCAGGTATGCCCGCAATTTGGCGTACCTGACCGCATGTCGTAAGTCACAGGACTTAGCTGCGATGACCCTGCCCCTTCTAGAATAGGGCGCAGGGTCAATGTTGCAGTTGTGGGAGGTGCAGGTTGCATTCAGTGGCAACTTGGCCACCTTTCCAGAATCTGGCCATTATCAGCAGCTCCTAAATTCTTACTAGCCTTACTAGGGACTATTCAACTTTAATAATCCAATGTGGTTTCATTGTGAAAATGAAAAGCTTGCTTACATCTATGTGTGCACAATGAAATAATGGTTTAAGAAGGATTGGAATGTTGGTATTTGAATGTAAGGATATGAGATACTTTGTTTACCCAGTTAGATGATTTTATGTTTTGAATTCATAGACAGCCTTGGTTTTAAAGCATAAAAAGACAAAGGTGTGATAGATTTGCAAAGTTAGAGTCAGAGACACAGTTGGTAGCCTCTGACACATGACTACTAGTAAGGCTAGCAAGAATTTAGGAGTTGCTGATAATATTTAAAAAAAAAAACTTTATGATTTGACTTAAACACATAAAGAGAATAGATCCTGAGATGATTTATAAGCTCATGTTATTAATGATTTATAAAAATTATAATCTATGACTGAATTTAGCAAAAGACAATTGAAAGATTGCAATATGATTAATATACTAACAATTTTCTTAATCAATTAACAGCTCCCTAGAAGAAGCCATTGACTGGCAAAACATTGGGATACTTTTAAGATGAAAATAAATGATTGAAAGCTCAACAAAGACTACTGTGTATGGCTTGTGCTAGAGCAGTTGCAACATTTTGTCTTCTTCAGAGCACTCGCACCTTCAGCAACCAGGCTCCACAATTATTTTTATGTAACAATCAGATTTCCCTTGGACACAGCTTTTCTTTTGATATCATTGTTGGCATAAAACTTGGATGCTTATGAGTCTACAGTCCATTTTAAAGTGCTTTATTTTATAGAGTGCACCATCCATCCCAGGTGGTTCTTATCTCCTCATTTTTGCAGATTTTGGCTACTAGAGAGTAGCACCTGCTTATACCATTGTACTGACAGCCTATGCAATTTGCTGTATTTTATTTTTAATTAGAGGGCATCCAGTCATCCCCTGGCTGTGTGATGACAGTGATAGTAGAAGACTGGTAGAATCATCATTGGAGAAGAAAGCATAAAGGATTTCTGGGATTTGGACACTCATATGTGTGGTCTGTTGACTCTGGGGCAGGGAGTGGGGGCAGATGTGTTAATTAGTGATACAATCACCTCCACAAACAGATAGGAAAAAGGGGAAGAAGCATACCTGAATTCTCTACAGACAAGAACAAACTATGTAGGCAGAGCAAAAGAATATACAGAATGAAGTCAGAAAGGCAGACTGACACACTCAGGTTGTAAAACTAGTTTATTGTTCATTTTTATGTTTGCTTGCACATGCACAAGAAACATGATGTGGTAGCTTAGGAGAGAAGCGGATTGTGGAGGTGCGGCACTGTGGCAGCCAATGCAGGCACTGCATTTGTGGGCTTGGCACTTTTCACTCAATGCAGGCCCAGTGTCCTGATGACATTGATTCGGCATAAGTGCCACCATGTTAAATTGATTTGGCCACTGCAATGAGGGGCTGCCTCATCATTGCGGTGTCAGCCATCCCGTTGCAATGAGAGAGTGACCAGTCATTGCAGGGCGGTACCTTACCTGGTGTAACATGTCTGTAAACATGGTGGCGGAGGGCAAGTCGACTGACTGGGGTGCCCAATCCCCCTGTCGGCATTCCCCCAGCCCATTTAATTTGCCGATAAGGAGTCCACTCCCCATTGGCATAATGCCCCCCCAATTGTTGTGTGCCGAGGGGGGTGCCCAATCCCCCTCTGTATCATGCCCCCCAAACAGTCATTCTTTGCCAATGGGGAGGCCCAATCCCAGTCAGCTTAAGTCTCCCACTCCAAAAAGGCAGGTGCCACACTGGGAGCCCACCCCAGTGTGTTGAAAAAAGCCTGCAAAAAGAAAATTCCGTGACATCTTTTTTTTCTCCCTGAAAGAAAGGAAACAGTCCCACACCAGTCGGACTCCTCCCCAACCGCACCACCCACTGCACACCCTACCTCCCCATACTTACCTCCGGAGCCGGCGCAATGATCTTCGGTGGACCAGGAACATGTCTGCACTCTTCAAAGCCGACCCGCAAACTGAAGAAATGCCGGTAAGCCATATAATGGCATAAATAGGTTTTTTTTCAACTTTGGTGCATATCTCAGGCATGTTTGGGAATTTTGGCACCACATTTTCAACATGGGGTTATTGGGACCCCTCCTCGCGTTCAGACACTGTCATGGTGTTAATCGGTCCGCGAGGTGATTTCGCAGTCACTGTGCGGAATCACCTTTTGGGACTGATTAATGAAACAACAGTGCCACTGTTCAGGAGGTGGGCTCTCAAAAAGCCTATGTTGCAAATTTGGTGAAAAAAAAAATGACTGTTTTACGAGCGTGCTATGCACAATTTCCATGCATGCTCTTAACTTTGCAAATCTGTAATATTTTCACTCCAGATTTTCAACATCAACATTTTTCCACACCTCCTTATGAACAGTACAGCTGTCATTTTTCACATCCTGGCTGAAATGTGTTGCGCACTTCGCACGCATACTCAGTTGCTGTGGGAAGTCAGTGTTCAGGGCAGATTAAAAAATCACAGTGACACTGTTCATGAGCAGAGGTGATAAAATGCCTATGTTAAAAATTTAGTGACAAAAGTCCATGAAATGATCATGCTAAAGTGTACATTAGAATTTCCACACACCTTCATAATTTCACGCATCTGTAAAATTTTCACTCCAGATTTTCAACATTTGCATTTTTTCACACCTCCTTATGAACAGTACAGCTGTCATTTTTCATATCCTGTCTGAAATATGTGTTTACACATCTGGCACCAAATAGCACGGTCACTGAGGGAAATCAATATTCGGGACAGATTAAGAAAATCATAGTGACAGTGTTCAAGAGCAGATGTCACAAAATCCCTGTGTTGAAAATTTGGTGAAATAATTCCACTAAATGACTGTGTTATGTGCATCGTTGCACAGTTTCCACATATGCTCGGAAGTTTGAGCATTTTAATATTTCCACTACAGATTTTCAACATCGCCATCCCTTCACACCTTCCTGTGGATGGTACATCTGTCATTCTTCACATCCTGCCTGATCTGTGTTTTCATACATGTGGCAGAATGGCACGGTCACTGTGGGAACTCAAAGTTAACACATTAACTAAATCACACTGCCATTCTTCATGAGAAGAGGTCCAGAATGCTTTCATGAGGTGGGGTCACAAAAAGGCCAGATTGAAAATGTGTAGTGCAAATACTAACAAATGCCAGGGGTGTTAGGGTTTCTAACCATAATGTCCCACCCTGTAAAGACCGACAGGCATCAGGGGTGTGCCTTTGGATTACCGACTGTAATGCTCATGCCATCCCACCCCCATCTCCCAACCAGTGACAGGCATCGAAGTGTGCCTTGGATTTTTCAGCCCAAGAGTTCATCCCAGTCTCCTATACTGCACCAATTTCAGAGTATGGCCTTTTGAAATGGGGGGACTGTAAAGCCAAACACCCCAAGGCACACCTCAACATGTGTCAGTGTCTGCAAGATAGGGTGAGGTGACATGGCATGAATGTCATGGGCGATGACCCAAATGCATACTCCAATGCCTGTCTGTCTCTGCAGGGTGGAGGTGGGGTTGGCATGAAGTTAAAAACTTCACTGCCATTCCTATGCTGCATCTATCTAACTCCTGCATTTCCTATGCTAATACCAGCAAGCAAACATTCAGCATTGACAAATGCTTGTTTCGTATATTTTGTGATTGCTTTCATGTGCTAACATTATTCTCCTAAAGATTCTGATTTAAATCAGAACTAATCAAGACTATTGCTTGAATCCTGGTCCTGATAATAAGGGTCAGGACCTTTGGGGGTTCGCCCATCCCTACTGGAGATGGTGAGCAGAATGTCATCCACAAAAGCAAAGACTTTATTGCAAATTTTCCCTGACTGGGTACCTTTTATAAGTTTTTTTGTCTGTGAGCTTTCGTATTTGCGGTTCTAGGGCTAAGATGAATAAATAAGGTGTGTAGGGCATCCTTGTCTTGCCCCATGATGTAGAGGACTGGGTTAGAGATAAAACCATTTGAGATAACTCTTGCTTTAGGGTTTGAATTTAAGGCTTTAATGTATGAGCAGAATTGCTTACTTGTGTTAAAATTCTCCAGGGTTGCAAAAAGATATTCCCATTCTAGGCAATCAAAGGCTTTGAAAAAGTCTAATGCTGTAGCTATTGCAGTTTCCTGTATCTTACTTGCTAGGAACTGACAACTTAGCAACCTTCTCACATTTTCGTAACCCTTTCAATTTGGTATAAAGCCTACCTGCTCTTCTCCTAGTAACTTAGTTATAAGACCCTTGAGTCTCTTGGCCATATTTTTTGCCATAAGCTTGTAGTCCACGTTTAACAAAGAAATAGGCTGATAGCTTTACACAGCCATGGATTCTGCCTTTTTGGAATCAGAGATATGTAGGTGTTTCATTGATTCTGGCAAAGATCCTGAGGGAAATGCTGCCCTTAAAGTTTGGAATAGATATGTTTGAATACTTAGGTCTAAAGATTTGTAAAATTCTCCTCGTAGGCCATCCGGCTAGGTGTTTTGTTCGATGGTAGAGCCTGTATTGCTCTGCAAAATTCTTCCATAGATATAGGATTATCTAAAATGACTCTGTCTGAATGTAACAGTTTTAGTAAATCAGTAGAGGACAAGAAGGTCTTGATTTCACCCTCATGCTTGCTCAAATATAGTTCTCATAGAAGGATCAAATTCTTTTGAAATGTTGCTGTTGGTTACCAGCACCTTACCCTGTGCATTTTGGATGCCTGCAATATTGTTTTGTAATAACTTTTTTTTTGTAAAAATCAGTAAACTAGAAGCTTACCCACCTTTTCACCTGATTCCCAATAGGACTGTTTGACCCTGAACAGACCATACTCTGCCCTGGCTGAATGTATTTTGTTTATCTCACAATTTAGTACTGTGATCTGATTCAAAAGCTGTATATTTGCCTGTGGTCTACCTTAAAATTGTCATTCAAGGAAAGCAAGTTTATTTTCTTCTTCTGAGAGATCTTGTAATGTTTTCTTTTTTTTTTTTCGCCACAGAGAAATTAATAATCCTGCCCCCTCATAAAGGCTTTAAAGGTGTCCCACAATAATTGAGTCCTATCTCTCTGTTGTCATTTATGCTAAAGAAATCTGTTGCCTCTTGCTTCACCCATTTAGTGAAATTGTAGTCTTGAAGTAGTGAGATGTTAAATCTCCACCTAGGTGATTTATTTATTTCCCCACCCACTTCTAATACAGTTGTTGTGAGGGTGTGGTCAGAAAGGACAAGATTCCCTATTTTAGTTGTTACTAAATCTGAAATGAGTGGTTTGGAGATTGGTATCATGTCCAGCCTGCTATATGAAAAGTGTCTATGTGAGTAAAATTTATAGTCCCTATCTTGGGGATTTAAAAGTCTCCAGGAATCTACTGAGGCTAGGTCTTCCCAAACAGAATGCAGAGCCCTCTGTGAGTTTGTGGTCCTAATTAACAGTTGGTATACCACTTCTATCTATCACAGGGTCTAGTGTTTCATGAAGTCTCCCCTCCCCATTATTATATATTTAGCTTTAAAAGATACTTAATCTAAAGTTAATGGGCAGGATTCACAAAGAAGATGCGTCAAGTGCCTCCTCGGCTGCCCCAGCACAAGGGAGATGCACTGAGTGCATATTGGGTGATTCACAGAGGAGGCACAGGAAGATGCCCCAGTGCATCCCCTCTGTGAATAGCACAGGTGCACCAGCCCAGGAAGCCCTGGAGCATCCCAGGCTGCACCGGTGCATCCCCATGTCAGGCTGTGAACTCATTGGAGCAGGGCATCTCAGGATGCCCGTGCCCCAATATGAGATTCACAACCAGGGCATGCAAATGAGGCCATTAGGCATGCATGGTGCAATGGGGCCATTAGCATGGCATTATAGCCCCATTTTCATTGCACCTGCAGGGCTGCCCCAGTAGAATGCATCGCCTGTAGCCACCTCCCTTCCCTGGCTCAACCCCAGCCTGAGACATGCCACTCCTGGCAGCGATAAAAGAAATGACACCCCCCCAGCCACTGTACAATGCCATTCCTGGCAGTGGTAAAAGAAAGATGACACCCCCAAGCCCCCGTGCGATGCTGCTCCAAGTGGTGGTGAAAGACAAGATGAACCTCCTCCCAGCCCCAAGCCCTCAGTAAAGCTACCTTCTGTGGCAGTCGGCCAGTGCAGACAGCTCCCCAAATACACCCAACTCACCCCTCTCTCCCCACCCCAGCAGGGTCCCACTGTCGGCAGGCAGCTCAACCCACCCACATGCCACCATGGCAGCCCTCTCAGGCTGTACTGATGGCTGTCATTCTCAGACAGCTCTGTTGGTCGGGCGGCAGTGGCAGTATGCAGGTGGTTGAGCTGCCCACGACAGTGGGACCCTGCTGGGTGGGGGAGAGGGATTGGTTGGGGGTACTTGGGGGATGTCTGCACTGGCTGACTGCCACTGAAGGTGGCTTTACCGAGGGCTTGGGGCTGGGAGGGAGGTTCATCTTGTCATTCACTGCCGCCAGGAGTGGCATCGTATGGGGGCTTGGGGGGTGTCATCTTTTCATTTACTGCCACTGGGAGCGGCATTGTACAGGGGCTTTGGGGGCACACTGAACTGCCAGGGTGAGCGGGCTGCCATGCTGCTGCCTGCAGTGTGGCAGCCTGCCTGTAGGTGGCCACCTACTTAAGTGTAGAATTTCGACATATTTCTGTGGTGCATCCCTGGACTTGCCCAAGATTGCACCACAGAATAGGAAGCTTTGAATGAGTTGTGCTCGTTATGCATGGGCACCCCGTCTAGCCCCTCCAGATGCACCGCTGAGCATTACTGGTGGTGTACGGTGCATCGGGGATGTGCTGGTGCATTGGCACCCTGCCAGAATTACCCTTGGGCACATTTAGAAGATGTCCCGATGCATCTCGGATGCATTGGGAGCATCTCTTCTGTGAATCCTTCCCAATATCTCTAAAAAAACTATCTTGTCCTGAACTGGGGGCATACATGTTACAAATGACTAGCTCCCTCCCCTCAATTTTACCTGATAAAATCTGAAATATGCCCTCTGGGTTTGCATATTGATCTGATTTTATAAGGTTTACCTCTTTCCTTATCAAGATTGCTGTTCCTCTTTTTTTGTGCTGAACATGCTAAATTCCACTTGTACCACCCAAGCCATAGCTAACTTTCCAGCCTCGTCCTGTAATAAATGAGATTCTTGTAGCAATACCACATCCACTTTCTCTTTTTGCAGGTAATTTAGTATTTTTGTCCTTTTAATTGGGGTACCTAGCCTCTTAACATTCCAAGATCCAAATGTCAGATTAACTTTGCCCATTTCCTTTTCTTTTTTATCAATTGCTAATTACTAACCAATCTTCTCAATTTGTATTCCTATATTTTTAGAAAGATCAAATATCTGAGTCCAGATAACCAAAGTTTAAAAGGAAAATAGAGATATTACAAACAGACTATTTCAGCTGTTCAAATTAGGACTTTAGAGAGAGAGAGAGAGAGAGAGAGAGAAGGAAAAAAAAAAACAGAACCTAACAAGTCTAACTAGTAAACCCCAAAAATAGCTTATAAGCTAAAACTGCTAACCACTGGAATATTAAACTCCATTGTGGCCGCAGGTTGAAATATTCTTTTTTAGTGTAACTTCAACTATAGTGACTACTACTCTCCTACACCCATCTGTTTGTTATATCAGCATAGCACTGATTGATACCATTAACAAGTATTAGAACTTCTCTAAATCATACATACCAATCAATAGTAAAAACAAGGATGTAACTTTGGCATATAAACAATTTCTATTGATAATGAAGATGTTTTTAGTCTGATCTGCCAGAAGACCTGTGTCAGACCATGGGCCAAAACTGCTTCAACCCTTGATAATTTCCAGACTCCTTGGCAGTTACTGGATAGAAAATACTCTCTGTCCTCTATTAACTTAAATGGTAACACCAAGAGTAAAACACAGAGAAGAGGTCCCTGAATTAAATCAGTGCTTAGCAGAGATGGCCACTGCCATATAACTGAAATTTAGTATCAGTGTGGTCCAGACTCAGTTACTTTTATTTTGACAGCTCAAAATAGATGCAATCCAACTACCTTATCCTTATTATCAGAGTGCAATTGTACCTTACTAATATGGTTCCAACTGGCAGAAACACCCCAGGGTCTATCTAGAAGGTTCTGTGTCAATTCTCTGTCTGGGTTGTTAAGGGGTGAATACTGAAATCTTGCCCACTAATATGGCAGATCCCACAGAGGGCACCCAGCAAAGCCTAGCTGGCATTTCCTCTACCCCATTAAAAACTGTGATAAACTTAAGTGCCATTGTGATTTAGCTGTCCAAATTAAATTTATGTCAAAGAATTATTGGACATATAAACCATAAGAGCTTAAGAATAAGCAATTAATTCACTCTTGGGCCCTTACCTGTGTTGGCAAGGAGAGTAACTATGACATACTGCTGTCTAGAATTACATTTGAGAAGGGACACCCAGCCAATCTGCAACAGGCCAGTATGCTGATCAAACTGTGTTGAAATGAGACCTGCCTTCAGTCATCCAACAAATCTAGCTAGTAAAGAAATAACCATAGCTTGGCAGAAGACACCAGGAGAAAGGACTGCTGTGTGATTGGACTTCTCTGCTCGGACTATATTGCCCTCCTTCCCTCCCCCCCTCCACCCCACAGAATTTGACTGACAATAGGAACTTCCTGTTTAGGGGCAGGAAGTGAGTGATCATATAACCACCAAGGACCCACCATCCTAGAAGGGCAAGAGTAGCTCTCTGGCCCCCTCTAGCTGCTGGAGGTCTGCCTCTGAGCAAGTAAGTGGTCTACTGTGAAATATAGGATATTCTTGTCTCAGAACAGGACAATCAGGAGCTTAAAGGGCACACAGGCAGAAAGTAAGGAGAGAGAGAAAACAGAGGAAAGAGTAAGGATTGCAAACAGTTAAGGGGCCGAAATAAGACATGATTGGACTGGTGCAGTGCAGTGGCTGTGCAGCAGAAGTCTTCGGGAGATGTTCTGGAGGATGCGGTGTTGTCTCATCTGCAGGCACCTCTCTGGGCTGAGGGAGGAGGTTGCTCATCTCCAGGCTGAGTTGGCCAGGATTTGTGGGACCTTCTCTTCCATCCAGGGACCACCAGTGCCACTGCCGTTGCCTCAGGGTTGCCAAGAAAGAGGAGCGGTTGGACCACAGTGGGTTCAGGAGGGTGAGGGTGGTGGAACAGAGGTGCATCCCTCCCATTGTACCTCTCCACAATTCCTATGCCATTCTGGCAAAGTGTGGTTCCTCTATGGAGGCACCCACAGTGGAGACCAAGGAGAATGCTGGGAACCTCCACAAAGGAGACCCACAGGAGGGTGGCAGAGGACACTGCAGGGCAAGGAAACAACTCCTGGTGTGGGACTCCATTGTTAGGAAGGTAGAATTGG
Organism: Neoceratodus forsteri; assembly: GCA_016271365.2. Classification (NCBI taxonomy): domain Eukaryota; kingdom Metazoa; phylum Chordata; order Ceratodontiformes; family Ceratodontidae; genus Neoceratodus; species Neoceratodus forsteri. Next base: position 69,862,403 of record CM028133.1, read on the forward strand.
GGAGGAAGGAGAGAGGGAGGTAAAGTGCCTGCCTGGCACCATGGCTTGCAGGGACAGGAAGCGAATCCTCAGGATTGCCAGAGCAGCTGCACAGGGGAGGGAGCTGGATGTCATTGTCCACCTAGGGACAAATGACCTGGCTAAGAAAGGGATTAGAGAAGGCAGGAAGAGTTTGTGGAATTGGGGAGGGCCTTGTCAAATAGCACGCACGGTAACCTTCTCAGGAGGTGCTACCTATCTATGGCATAGGAGAGGCTAGGGTGTTCTGCACCATGGGATTCAATCAGTGGTTGAAAAACTGGTGTGGAGCTCTGGGATTTGGCTTCATTGGTGACTGGGAGTCCACCTGGAGTGATACAAGCCTATACCGGCATGATGGGCTGCATCTGTCCGGGAGGGGAACCAGGATCCTAGGTGATAGGTTTAAATGATTCATTGGCAAGCTTTTAAACTAGCCAAGGGGGGAGGCACTGAAATGGAGCAGGAAAATCCTAGCCCCCCAAATAATCATGGTAGTAAGTGCGGCAACACCAACATAGAGGTGTCGATAGGGAGAGGAGGGGTAAATGAAGAAAGTGACAAAGGCAAGAATGACAGGGATGGGGTAAAAGGGAGTAAGGCCATCAGGAAATGAAGGGTAATGAGTACCAATGCCCATAGTCTGGGCAACAAGCCCTGAGCTGATGGCCTTAATGGAAGAGGGATGCCTGGATATCGTAGCAGTCACAGAAACATGGTACACAGAGAACCATGACTGGGATGTTAACATACCAGGGTATGTAACCTACAGGAGAGACAGGCAGGGGAGAAAGAGGGGGAGGAGTAGCTCTCTATGTAAAGGAAGGGATAAAAGCAACTGAACAAAAGAGTAAACAGGGAGGAGAGGAGGCACTGTGGGTCACCTTGGAGACTGGAAAGGGCACCACAATCTGCACAGGGGTTGTATACAGACCCCCATGTCAGGGGAAGGAATGGACAAGGATATGATAGAAGGCATTCTTAGAATGGCAGGGAAAAGGGAGATACTGTTGATGGAGATCTGAATATGCCAGATGTTAACTGGAGCACATTTGCTGCAGCCACATCCAAGAGCAGGGTCGCTCTTGATGCCCTACAAGTGGCAGGCATTAGACAGTTAGTTTCAGAACCCACTCATGAGGGAGCAATCTTAGACCTCATACTCTCAAACGGGGCAGTGAGAGGATCTCAGATCTAGAAGTGGGTTGCCATCTGGGGACAAGTGACCATCAAACAGTGTGGTTCACAATAAACTCAGCTACAGAGTCAAGCCACAAAAAGTGAGGTACTGGACTTTGGAGGGCTGACTTTGGCAAGATGGGAGAGTGCCTCAGAAAAGCACTAGCAAACAGGCTAGAAGGAGGTGTGATCAACAATGGGAATTATCAAAACTGCCATCACAGAGGCAACAAGCCTTTGTGTGAAGCAAATGAACAAATCAAAACAAATAAAAGCCACTATGGTTCTCAAAAGAGGTGGCTGTGAAAGTCAGGAAGAAAAAGACAGCATTCTGGAAGTATAAGGAAACACCGAAGGAGCAGGACAGAGAGCTGTACCAGTTAAGGCAGAAGGAAGCAGGGAGGGAAGTCAGAATAGCAAAGGCCCAAACTGAGGAAAAGATAGCCAACTCAGTGAAGAAGGGGGATAAAACCTTTTATAGGTACATCAGCGAGCGTAGAAAGACAAAGGGAGGGATAGTGAGGCTGAATAGAATGAACAATGGGTGGGCAGAGGGGGACAGTGAAAAAGCAGGAATACTGAACGAATATTTCTGCTCAGTATTCACAAAAGAGGAGAGGGAAGTGCCTAATCCAATTAACAGAAGCACTCTTGATAGGGAGGTCGATCCCAGTCCTTTCACAGAAGAAAGGGTTCTGCAAGAACTCCTAAAACTGAAGGTGGACAAACAGGGTTTTAAATAATTGATTGGCAGTTTTTTTCTTGGGACAATGTTAACTGTTCAGAAAGTATTTATATAGATGTTCTAGAAGTGTTATGTTTGTTAAACACAGTGAGGCAGGTGCTATGCATTTTCACAATGTTTTAGCACTTTTATGAGCAAAACGCTAATCAATTTTTGGAGTTAAATAAAACCCTGACAAAGCAATGGGTCCTGATGGAATTCACCACAGAATCCTAAAAGAATTAAGGGAGGAACTAGTGAAACCACTGGCTACTCTTTTTAATAAATCATGGGAGGATGGTGTGGTACCCAAGGACTGGAGGAAGGCGGATGTGATTCCCCTTCACAAAAGTGGGTCCAAGACAGAGGCAGGAAACTACAGACCTGTCAGTCTGACCTCTGTGGTAGGGAAAGTGATGGAGTCACTCTGAAGGAAAGAATAGTCGAGTACCTAGAGGCCAGGTGGAGCACAGGACCCAAGGCAATGGTTCACATGGAAGGTCATGTCAGACCTAATCTAATAGATTTCTTTGACTGGGTGACCAAAGTAGTAGACCAGGGAGGGCTGTGGACATGGCCTACCTAGACTTTAGCAAGGCATTTGACACAGTCCACACAAAAGATTAATAGTCAAATTAACCAGCCTGGGAGTGGGACCCGGGTAGTAGCCTGAGTAAAACATTGGCTGGACAACAGGACACAAAAGTAATTGTAAATTGAGTCCATTCTGAAGAAATGGGGTTACTAGTGGGGCACTGAGGGTTCAGTATTGGGTCCAGTCCTTTTTATGTTCCCTCAGTGACATTGCAGAGGGACTGGAAGGAAAAATATGCCTTTTTGCAGATGACACAAAATCTGCAACAGGGTTGATACACAAGGAGGCGTGGAAAGGATGAAAAGGACTTGGCAAGGTTGGAGGAATGGTCAAGTATGGCAGCTAGGATTCAATGCAAAAGAAGTAAATAATGCACCTGGGAAACAAGAACCCAGGGAAGAATCACAATGGGTGGGGAGGTAGTAACAACAACAAAAAGGAAAGGGACCTGGGGTAATCATATCAGATGACCTAAAGGTTAGCAAGCAATGTGAGAAGGCAGTAGGGAGGGCTGGGGTATACTAGGATGTATAGGAGAGGCATCAGCAGCAGAAACAGGAAGTTGTTATCCCTCTGTACAGACAGTTGGTGAGACCCCATCTGAGTACTGTGTCCAGTTCTGAGACCCCATCTCCTCAAGGACATACACAGGATAGAGGCAGTCTAGAGGAGGCAACTAAAATGGTGCAGGGTCTGCAAGAGAAGCCATATGAGGAGAGACTAAAGGAGCTTAATATGTATACCCTTGAGGAAAGAAGGAGAGGGGGACATGATAGAAACTTTAAGTACCTCAGTGGAATCAACAAAGTCCAAGAGGGTAGCATTTTTAAGAAAAGAGACTTGCAAGAACAAGGACACAATTTAAAGATAGAAGGAGGGCGGTCTCAGGGCAATGTGAGGAAGTATTATTTCACAGAGAGGGTAATGGATGCATGGAACAGCCTTCCTGAGGAGGTGTGGGGTCTAAAACTGTGGGAGAATTCAAGAATGCATGGGACAGACATAAGGCAATTCTTGTGGGGGGTAGGAAGAAATAGGCTGTTGGTTAACTAGGATCTGCGGCCTATCCTGTAGGTAGGGAAATGGGCAGACTAGATGGGCCTAGCGGTCCTTATCTGCCGTCAAAGTCTATGTTTCTATATTTCTAACCACTGGAAGACATACTTCAAGGAATTTCATGAAAGATACTTCCTGCAGTCCTGCCTGAGTGCAACACTAAAAGCCCACACAGAATTTTGATGAGCATGCTAGGATTCATTTGAACCTCTATTTAGACCCATCTACACTAGTTTTAACACCTTTCCTAAAAAGCAAAATGTTAGCCTACTCAGCGATTTTTTGGAAAACAAGCATCCATAATTTTATACACCAGCATCAGAGATAGAGATATCCTTAGTCTTGTCTTGTTCTTAATCTCTTAATCTCGAGTCAACAGTTGGTTTCGCCTGAAAAAATGCAAACACCTTACCAGCAATCGATGAGAAGGCATTTAATCCACGAGTAATGCAGTGCAAGAGTTACTCATATTCCCTTAGATTAAATTTCTCGATGCCTCCTTAAGTCCATAGATCAAGGAAGTAGCAAGCAAAGTGCTGATCCAATTGGCCAGGAACAAACCTTAAAATGTTTGCCAATAGTGGTTCCCTTTTCTCTCTCTTTATGTCACCATTTCTTCTTCCTGGGTGGGTTCTTGCAGCAACAGCGTTGGTGAATGGCTGGGATATGAGAAGGAGCTGGAGGATTCTCTATGGTTCCTGCTGTGCTTCTGGCTAGTTACCCAGTCTTCGACATGATCCCGGCTTCAGAATTCGTTCCTTTAGCCACTGCATGACCTTTCCTATCCACAGCTGTATTAATTTTTCTTACAGGTAGGTGACTGGAAACTGAGGCAAAAGTTGGGGAGAATGGACTTGACAGTAATGCTTCAGGTTGTGTTGTGTTTATTGGCATCAAGGCCTAGCTAGACACTCAACTCTGTACATTCTGTTGGTGAGCTTGTGATTGCACATTGTTGGTTCTGGCATGTGAACTGTGTTCTAAATCCAGTGGTGGCTCATGATTTTGTTTTTTTGAGTGTGCCTGATTTTGTACTTCCAAACAAAATTATTCATGGTGCCCAGTTGAGATTTTGTTTGTTTGAAAGTTTTCAGGAAAGCCCAGGCCATATCAACAGTAGCACAAATAACATTTGATCCTGATTGTGGCTGTATTACCAAAGTAGCTGGATACCTATTGTAGCGATTGACACCTGCCCTCTGCAGCTCTTGTTTAATTCCATTAAATTTCTTTCTCCTTTGAATGACTTCTGATGAAAAATCTTGAAATAAAGATATTCTAGCCCCTTTCCACATCAGCTGTTGCCTCTCTCTCTCTCTTGCCATCCACAGCAGTTCTTCTTTAACTGAATATCGTAGAAACTAAGTAATTATTGGTCTTGGGTATGCTCCTTTCTGTGATTTTGGTGCAAGAGAGTGGTGTGCTCTCTCTATCTCAATTAGCCATTCCCAGACTTTTTGAAAGATTTCTGAGAGAAAAGATTTCAGAAACTGTGTCATGTGTCTTCCTTCCACCCCTTCAGTACTCCGATAATACGAAGATTGTTTCAGTTGTTTGTCATAGTAGTCCATGATATCTTGTAATATTGTGATGTCATCTTGTAATTTATTTACTCACTGTTCTGAAGATTCAAAGTGACTTTTAAAACCCTCCATATCCTGATGTAGCAGTGCCATCAATGTTTTCATTTCTGTCATGTCTAATTTTAAGCCCTCAAACATTTCTTTAATTTCGGCCAATTCTGATTTGTTTTTTGGTCATGGAGAGGTATCTTGAAAGTGCTGTCTTGCATTTGTAGACATCAATCACTGGTTTAGGGCTGACATCTCAGCAGAGCTGTATAAATTTATTGTCAATACCTGTCAAATACTGATAGAAACATCCCGTTTTTACACACTTGGTAGCCAGTTGTTTTATTTACTCCCCAATCCCTCTTATTTACGACTGCTGACACTGTTTAAGTACTTTAAGGATGTTTTGCAAGAGGTTCATCCTTAACGTACCATTAACCAACCGTCCTTATCAGCAGCGTGTGCCTTCCCCTTGTCAGCTCTTCTTAACTGAACTCACAGCCAAGTTCTATTTTAAGCTCTTCTCCTTCTGGAAGACTTCTTTAGACCCTCCTCCAAATACACACCTGCTTCAAAGGTGGTAACTCTCCTGCCCCATCAACAAGATACTGCAAAATGGTCTCCTAACTACATCAGTCCCTTTTCCTGGCAACTAAGTGTTATAGAACAGTAAACAAAAACATAACACAAGAAAAACCCTAATCCAAAACCCTTCTGCTTATTCACTTACACAAACTCTAGAAGTTTGAAATGAAATAAAACAAATTACCTCTCTTGTTTAGTTCTTCTCAACTCTTCTTAACTGAACCCACAGCCAAGTTCCCTTTTAGGCTGTTCACCTCCTTCAAGCCTGCTTTAGCTTCTCCTCCAAACATACACCTGCTTCAAAGGATGTAAACTGTAGTGCCTTCAACAATGTGGGTAGTCCATGGGTAGTGGATGAATATCTTGAATGTTCAAAAAATTTGGTTTCCCTTCCATGAGGACATCACAGTTAACAGTTCATGGGGGGCGGGGCAGAACAAATCTTCTTGTAGTCCTTTTATAATTCAAATTTTCTTTTATTGATTTGTTTCTAACTTTTGCACATGAATGTTCTTTTTCAAAGGACTTTCTTTTACTGCAAAATCATAATTTATATAATTAATAAATCATTTGTATAACATATTGTAATACTGCCTTACTAATCAATCTCACAACTGTAATTAATTTCCATCTTAAATAATACTACTGTAGATACCCTTGTTTTCATTCCTATTGTTAATATGCTCAAACATCTGAATTATGCTATTCCATTTACCAGTACTTCATATCCATTTGAACTTGTTTTCTCCTTTTGACTAGTGGTCCTTTTTAAATTCATACTGATACACCACTACATACTGGTCTTGCAACTGTGTAGTGCTGCTACCAGCCTGCTCCATCTCACTTAACAAATAGCTACTAGCTCACTTATTTGTTATTGTCAGTATCCTATGTGATAACTAGTTCAATTATTTAACAAGCTTATTCATTGAATATATGTTACCTTAAAATATGGTGCCATGATTCTTATCAATTTTCATGTCTTTCCACATACATTATATTCTTTTTTCTAAACCATAAACAATGCAGTTCAATTACAATCCACCATCTATCACACTCTCTAACTTACTTTTATCTTTAAACTCCTTTTTTACCTATTAATTTAATTAACTATCTTGCCAGAGCACAACCTTTGTTTTTTTGTATCACTACTTTTAATTTGTTCTCAGCATTGTATTTATGTTGAGACATTTGAAACAAGTCAGCGGTATAGTGCTAGGTGTCTTCTCTTTCAAACTCATTGCTCACTTCTCCATTTAAATGTTTAGTTTTTTTTTCCTTTTACCTGAGTTTGTGTATTCTGGTTTCCTGTCCATGTCTGTAGTGCATCTTGTTTTTTTTGGGCCATCCAATAGATTTTCTAGAAAGCCAAAACTATCTTAAAATTACTTTACTTTGCTTTTCAATGCATTACTAAAGAAGTTTCTACAAGATTTTATTTTGTTACCTGATGGTTTGTTTTATTTGCTCTGCTTAAGCTGCGTTTGATTTTGTGCCATTGTGCATTCATTTTCGATTCAACGTGGGTATGCTACTAAATCCTCTCAGGCCTGATCACAATGTAATTTGATGTTTTGAGCATGATCACTGGTGCTGTCACACACCAGTTTGTGTTGCCTAGGCAATATTGCTGTGCTTTATCCATAGCCTTTACAATCAGGCATGGGCAAGACTGTTATATTGTGTGACTCATTTAACTAGATTACTATTTGTTCTTTATGGGATGCCATTCTACTAAGGCTGGGATTTTAACTACTTCTCATCATAGAAAAATAAAGTATTGCCCACACACTTTCTTATTGCTGTAGCTATAATACTGTAGCTACTCTTCATGTTAATTGTTGTTTCCCTCTGTTTAGAACCGGAAGTTTTTCATGGCCATTGTGCTTTTCTTCTTTTTTTTCCTCCTTTCTTTTTGCATTCATATTGTTGCTAATTTCTGAGCTTGAATCTCTAGCAACTACAGTGCTTGTTCTGCCACATGGTTGTAATAAAACTCCCTATGGTATTTCTCATTTGTATACCCAATGCTGCACTTTTCACCCTCTTGCCACCCTTCCTACATTCCTTCTCCCCCCCACCACCCTCTTCCCTCTCCCTATGACTCTGGCACTTCTTATCTGTTGTCTGTTTTCTCTGACAAATGCCGCTGGATGCCTTGTTACAATGCTACCCTTGAACTGTATTTAACTATATTAATCTGTACTCTGTTTGCAATGTTCTCATTGTTGAAATGCCTGTCTTGATGTTCCCCATAATTTGTATTTCTCTGACGTGGAACCTTTGTAAAAGAGCCATGGCTCAAAGGTATTTGTAATCCTATACTTGATAAATAAAAATAAAAACTATGGTTAATAACCTAGTTAATCTGAACCTAGGCATCCTAGTTGGGGAGGCAGGAATGTGGGGGGGGGAGTTTTACATATAGGAATCTATCACTGACTGTTGAGTGTTCAGTGCTTGCCATTAAGCATCATAGCAATGAATCCCTTAGTTGAATTTATTAGATTTTTTTCTATGTACTAATACTTTTTACTGTTTTCAGGGTCTTTTAAATACATTACCAGCATGAATTTAAATGTATTTCCATATTCATACCTATGTCACGACCTAGGGTTTTAAAATACAATATCTACCACATTTCTGCTCTGTCAATCATTTTCTGATAAGCTCCACCTCGTAGTGGTGGCTGAACCTGTTCAATTCCCCAGAACCTCAATGATGCTCCTCTGTTTCCCTGTTGTGAAAAATATATTGCTACCTGTGATCATACTAAGAATCAATAGGAAGCAGAAGGCTTAGAGGCCCATAATGCTTCAAATCTACATATAGTATTTTAACTGCTTGCCAGATTTCATGTAAATATCTAGTCTATTTTTAAAAATACCCATGTTATCACTAGCAATGGCATTGAAGGGCAAAATGTTCCATGGCCTTACAGCCCTCTGGGAAAAAAGTATGCCCTTTTCTTTGTATAAAACGTGTTCCTAGCAAGTTGCAGTGGATGACCTCTGATGTTAACCCTGATCTGCTTTAAATCCAATCCACATTTTGCTGATAAGAGTGGATTGTAAATTATGTACCATGTGAGCTGGAGATCACCACTTACTCTTCTATATTCTAAAGACATCAAATCAAATTTGGAGTCTATTTTTATATGAAAGAGATTTGGAGGACTCAATGGATTTCATAACTCTTCTCTGAACTTTCTCAATTCTAATTATATCTTTCTTTTAAATGTATTCCATAACTGTGAAACAAAATCAAAGTGAGGTCTCACATATGCTCTATACAAAGGTAATAAGATATCTGGGTTTGTTGATGTTATATTGTGGCAAATGGCTCACCATATCTTATTTGTTTTACTAATAGTATTTGTGATATGAGAATCAAATGTTAGATATGTGTCCGTGGTAATCCCCAAATCTCTTTCACTATCTTTACTTGCTAAGATACTATCATAAAGATGATACTGATTACTAGGATTATTTTTTCCCAAAATGTAGAACACTGCATTTGGAAATGTTAAAATGTAAATTTCATTTTATGGACCAGGACTCTAACGTCCTCAAATTTTCCTGAATAATCATGTGATCAACTGTAATTGTGCAGATGTTAACAATTTTGCAAGCATCTGCATATTTAATAATCTTACTTTGAATGTTAGTAGACAAATCTTATATAAAAACCTGGAAAATTAATGGTGCTAGAACAGATCCCTGCAGTACACCGCTCCTTACATCTTTCCAAGTAGAAGCATGGCCATCTATCATACTCTGTGCTTCTTATCAGTCAACCAATTTGCAATCCATTTGATATATATGGGCTCAATATTGCAAAGCTGTAACTTCTGGATCAAGGCCCAGTGTGGTGCAGAATCAAAGGCCTTTTCAAACTCCAGAAGGATAACATCACAGGGTTTACCTCTATCCAAATTTTCACTAATAAAGTTATAAAAACTTGCTAAATTTGTTGAGCAAGAATGGCCTTTCATAAAGCCATGCTGGGATTGATCAAGTCCTGACACTGCTGGAGTTAGATCATCTTTTATACTATGTTCTAATATTTTACAGAAAATAGGTGTTAAACTAATGGGATGATAAGCTCAAAGCTCCCTTTTTAAACAGGGTAATCACATTTGCTTGTTTCCATTCAGAGGAATAATGCCTGTGTTTAAACTCTTACCAAAGTATTTTAAGTGGTACACAAAGATGGTCCTTCATTAAAGTGATCAAATCCCAGAAATGCCATCAGGGCCTGCAGAAGAGCCTTTTTTATAAACTTTAATTTAGTTTTAATTTAGTTTTAATAATATCACGTGGAATGTCTACATTGTTGATTGACTAAAACGTTATTGTTAGGATCATTATTATTGGAATTTAAAGCTTTACAGAATTGAAATATTGAAAACTTCAACTATTTCTCTTAGATGATTGAATACCAAGTCATCAGTAGTAATTGGACCAACCCTGCATTCCTGTTATTTGAAAGCGTTAATGTAGCTAAACATCATCATGTCTTCTTATATCACTTTTGTGTTTTTGTATTCAGGTTTTGAGTGCTCTTGTAGCCTGTCCCACATTCAAGTGGTCACAGGGGCACTGGAGTACATAAATAACTCCTTTTGATGTACAGTTGATATGTTGTCTTATAGGGAATTCCTGTCCTGTGTGTGGGTGTCTGAAGACATCTTTTTTGTAGTATGTCCATATACTGAGCATCTTCAGCAGAGTGCCATCCCTGGTTTGAGGGAAAATTGTGCCCCTGTCTCAGGTGCACCAACACAGTGACCTGTCAATGAATTGTCAATTTTGTTGACAGTGACAGAGGTCACTGTGTTGGTGTCAGTGTTGGGGTGCATACCCAAACACACCCCAGCATAAAACATTGCAACTGTACTGCCCCAGCAACAAGATGCTGCCAAATGGTCTGCTAACTACAGCAGTCCCCTTTTCTGACTACTAAGAATTACAGAACAGTAAACAAATACAAAACACAAAAAAACCCTAATCCAAAAGTCTGTCTGCATAAAATGGACACAAAATCTGCAATACTGAAATAAAATACAACAGATCACCTCTGCTATTTATTTATTCTTAGTTCTTCTTAACTAAACTCACATTCAAGTTCCAGGGACCCTGGTTTTCCATTTTTACCAGTAACACCAGTAACAATCATGGAATCCTGCTTGGTTTGCAGATTTTGAATTCTTGTACCTGGTGCCTCATGGAAAGTGCATGTCTCTGCACAGAATCTCTAAGATTTCAGTATCTTTTAAATTTTTATATTCTCTTTTATGTCCCCTTCTCACAGCATCAGTCTCCATTTTCAGAGACCCCTAGGCTGGGTATCCCTAGCTTCATCCCCAGGTAATGCTCAGGACCTTCTGTGGGTCTGACTCTATCCTGCCTGGATTTTACCCACCCAGGTGGGAAGGGAGGGGACCCCAGGTCACCCCCTCCACACTCACTTAGTGTGTGTCGGGCAGCTCAGTGGGTCCCTCATGGAACCTGGTTTTGAAGTCTGGGGCACCTGGGTCCCTTCTCCCAGTGGCCAATGTGGAGTGATTGTTCCTAGTTTTCTGGTCTCTATCCCTGATGGCACCAACACTAGAGATCAAAGAGGTAGGTCACAGAGACATGCCACTGCTCCAGATCCTGGCTAGTGTCCTCCCTCCTGATCACTCTGCAGCACCTTTGCACCACCACCATAGTCACACAGGTGGTGGTAAAGAAACCAGGACCTGCAGCCCACCCTCCTGGGGAGGACAGCAGTCCCCAGGTGCTCAATCCTACTTCCCTGGCCAGACCTCCAGCAACCCGAGTTTGCTTCTGACCTTGGGTTACTGGCATTGCAAGGCAAGCAATAGTGCTACCGCAGCACCAGTGGGCTGACCCAGATTTCAGCATCTTAAAATGAATGCTGCTGTGCTTTGCATTCTTTCTGCTTTGCTGCATATAGAGTCAGTAAGGAAATAACCCGCACTGCTTTGTTGTAATCAGCCATTCAGTTTAACTACCCATGCCTAGTGGTTAGAGTAACAAATGGTGATTGAACTGGGTACATCCAGCAGACTTTGGTTTGAGTCCCACAGCCTCCACTTGCATTCTGTGTGACTCCAAGCAAGTCACTTAATCTCCCCAGTGCTTTTAGGTCACTCCTTAAAACAGGCAGTTCTACCTAGTCGATCTTACCTGCTTTACAAAGAATATAAAAAAAAATACCAATATATATTTACTACATCATAGAATAGTAGTCAGGGTACCATGTAATTTACCCGACTTTTACTTGGGCTGCAATGATTTTGTATCGGTAAAGATAAATGTTCAGATACATTTTATGTGTTTCATAAACTTGTTTTTAGATTTTAGTCAGGTTTTTATTGTATTCTTTGCATATAAGCATCTAGGTTGTAGATTGCTAAATGCAGGATCACTGTTACCAACTAACTTATTCAAGTTTATAATCAGTAGGGCCATCCAAAATCTCAGTTGTTTGAATGAAAACTAGTCTGAATGAAAGTATGTTCACAAAGAAGAAACTGCCATGCTACTTATGAAAAGACTTCACAGTTGGCACCCCATTTAGGTGAATTGGATCATTTACACCTTTTCCCTCACCTGCTGTTTCAGTCTCTGTAAGAGTGCTTATGTTTGGCCAGTGGATTTTGAAAGCATAGTCAATGACATACAGAAGGTAAGACCCCAGGGGCTGTATGATGCTGGTGGGCAGAGTGTTGCTCAATTCACATCTGAACAAAGACATGAAAACTAGGAGACACCCGTTTTATGGACACGAAGTAAAAAAAAATTCACATGTCTGGGAGATGCATGAATCCATTTGAAGGTCCTCCACTAATCACTTGTGGATTTTTTAGGTGAAGACACTATTTCAAAGAAGCAAATTCAAGCAGTTTTTTTTTTGCTCCTCCTACCCCCTGGCCATCCACTCCTTCAGACCTGCCAATGCCCCCTACCACCTGCTGAGTCCTGACCACCATCCACTGCCCCTTACTGCTGTGCTACCAGGTAACCCAAAGTAACCCTTCATTGAGTGGGACCTACCCCTGTGGGAGGCTACCAGGGGAAGAGAATTGCCCCAAAGAGCTTCCTGTGTATCCTAGGCATGGCAGGGGTCAGACCAGACACATGTCTGGGGGTTCTGGCTTATGGAGGGACCAACAGTTATCCTTCAGTTGGTCAGCGGGTGTTTTCCCATTTTCTTGAGAGCGTGATGGGCCACATGATGTCAAGGCACAAGCCAACGTCCATCATGCTCCCTCCTGCAGTGAGGGCTGACATGTTGTCATGCCTCTAGCCTCCACCATGGGCCAGCAAATGCTGAGCCATGAACCCACCCTCCCTCCCTCCCAGGAGAAGGTGAGTAGTTGTTGGGCACTCAAGCCTTCACTCACCAGCTGGCCCTCCAACACCCAAGTCTGTTCCCTAACCCTGGTCAGTGGTGTCACAGGCATAAATCCAGTTCAGGCAGTTAAATTATAGATGGGAAAAAATAAAGGTAGTCCACCTTAGCGGTGATGGTTCCGATTAATTCACTTCTGAGTTCTAACAAGCAAAGAGACCAAGTCATTTGTAACTTGTGCATGTGGGGTGTGGGTGTTGAAGAAAGGGGATCATAGTGCTGTCACTACTGCCATCACCCATGAGGGATGTGGACTACATTGCTGCTACTGCCATCACACAGAAGGGATGGGGCTGTAGTGCCTCTGCCATCACCACTGGTGGATGGGGAATGTAGTACTGCTGCCGTCCCAACTGAGGGATGGGGGCCATAGTGCTGATACTGCCATCACACATGAGGAATGGTGAACGTAGTACTGCTGCTTCTGTCACACCTGAAGGAGGGAGGTCATAGTGCTGTTGCTGCTGCCATCACACCAGAGGTATGGGGGCTGTAGTGCTGCTTCCATCACACATTAGGGATGGGGGCTGTAGTGTTGCTGCTGCCATCACATCTTGTACCTAAAATAACTTTAAATTGGTACAAGGATGAAAGGATGTGTAATAGTGGAGGTTAAAATTGCTAAAATGCATGTTAGCAGAGTTAAAAATTGTTAAATAAAGTACAGAAAACAAACACCGGTAAAACCGGATTTTGACTTAGCAGACACCGGTGACAATACTGTTTTTTGCAATGTGCAAAACTGAATATGCCCTTTCTCAATCCCAGTAAACCAGTGTCCCTGTCAAGTTCCTTTTAAGCACTTTTCCTCCTGCAATCCTTCTTTTGCCCTTCCTCCAAACACACAAACGCTTCACAGGATGTAACTGTACTGCCCCAGCAACAAGATACTGCCAAATGGTCAGCTAACCACATCAGTCCATTATCTATTGTGCCTTTTACAGCACTCTGAGTCTCAACACATGGGTAATCTGTGGCTCTTCTCTCAGACTGATGAACAAAGAAATTCCAGAATCAAAATCTGATCTGTCTCCTCCCCTGTAGCTCTCAGATTCCTCAGTTCTTTTGTGCATCTCACCCAGGCTGGTCACAGATTGTTTGGCTCTGTGCCAAAATCTTAAGGTAAGAAGCTTTTAGGTTATAACTACCCCCTCAATATTGAATATCTTTTGAATTGTCTCCTTTCATCTTTAGTTTGCTGTCTTTTGAAGCACCCATGGTGGCCTTGACTGGTGCTATAACCCAATTTATGCATTAAGATAAGCCTAGCCAAAGTGGCATCAGGGCCAGTTAGAACTGTGTGTTAAGGTACCCTGTACTTGTTTTGGGTTATTGTGCAATTTCCTATAGAATCCACCCCCCCCCCAGTTTACCTTGATCTGCTGAGGAAGGGAAACAGGCACCTGGATCAGTTGCCCCAAACAGTTTGTAACTCGCTACCAGCACCTTGCTCAACCCCCCAGTTTACCTTGTTCAACTGGGGGTTGTGAGTTCAGTACAGTGTATGTCCCTGGGTGGAGCAGGGCACTCCCCCAATCACCTCGCAGTTCATCTTGTTCAACCGTGAGAGCGAGCCTGCTGTTGGGGATTGAATATCTCTCCCTTTTCCTCTTCAGCCCATTACTATAAATGTCTTACCTGTATCAAGCAGGATTCTTCAACCGGGACTGCGAGTTTTCTCCCTCCCATCACCAAGAGCGCACCCGGTGCATGGGGATGCCCTGCCTGAGTCCCTGATACTCCTGATGCTGGAAGGGACATCCTCAGCTCCCACACTAGAACTTCCAGGCACCATGTTCTGCCTGGCATTTGCATTTTGAGCCGCAAGGAGATGCATCAGTTGGGAGTGATGCCGCCATCTTTGGGAGCTCCATTGTGCTTCTCCGCGATACTTCCAGACTCACAGGCAGCTCCAGTGTTATCTACAGGCAATCCACCTCTAAGATGGCAGTGGCCAATGGAAAACCCCATGTAAGATGGTGGAAATGAGAGGAATCCTTAAAGGGTATGCTCTTAAAAACTTTAAAGGGAAACAGAGAAAATATAAAACATTAATATGATGAATGGTCACATTAAAGAGCAACAAGTTATAAGCCTGCTTTTTAAAAGGGAGAAGCTGGATGTATATCCTCCAGGTCTCAGACTGATTGACATTTTTTGATGATATTCTAATCACTAGTCTAGTAAGTCACAACCTGAATCAGACAATGTCCAATACTGATTATATTTTTCAGAAAATACAGTGACATCTAGAAGAATATGCAGAAAATGTCCCCAAGTTATCATGGCTTCCAATAACAGGATCTTTGTCCTATGCATGGTGGACATTGAGGCCAAGGGATTTTAATTTAACCTCGAGGTCCATATCACGAGGATCTCATGTAGGACAGCTTATCCACCTCATCTCAGAGCGTGGTGGTGCAATTATTTCTAAAACTGCTGGAGAGAATTGATGCCATGGGCCAAGACAAACAGTCCCATACCCCAGAGAAAAACCCACCTGCCAAAAGACCAAGGGGTGCTAGTCATCCTATCCTGGATGACATTTTGGAGCAACCTCACTCACGGGATGAAAACCCAGAAGAGGAAGAAAAGGGCAAGGAGGACATGGACAGCAGGCTATGCCCCTTCAACATTATACTGGAACTCATCAGGGTGGTTTATAAGACAAGACACTCAGGATTGATGAGCCGGTAGAACAGCCAGATGACAGATTGTTTTCTTTCCCACACTAGTGGGTCCAATCATTGACATACTTCCCCATATGTAAGGCCTTGGAAAGTATACTGGCAAAAGAATGGGAGGCACCAGACCCAATCAAAACCAGGGAGAAGTGTACCTTCAAGAGGAGATACCCACTGGTTCAGGAGAAGGAGAAGGCTTGGTCGATGGCTCCAAGGGTAGACTCAGAGGTCTCATCACTGAGCAACAAGATGGTACTGCCATCAGAGTCTGCATCCGCCTTAAGGGACCCCATGGATAGAAAAGTAGACTATATTGTTAGGAGGGTCCACGACATGTTAGTCATGAATATGAGTGCATCCATGGCCACCACTTATTCAACCAGAGTGGTCCTCAGATGGTTGGAAGCAGCATGCCAAGACATTCCTGAAACCAGCACCCATGGGGCCACCATGGACTATGCTATACAAGCGATAAAGTATATGGCAGATGCCACAGTTGACAGCTTCAAGATGGCATCCAGATCAGCAGCATCGATTAATGGAACCTGAAGACACATTTGGCTCAAACTCTGGAATACTGACCAAGAGTCAAAATCTAGGGTAATGAAGCTACACTTCTTGGGCGACAAAGTATTCGGCCCTGGAATAGAGGAATTTACTGTCAAGAAAGGAGACGACAGGGACAACCAAGGAGGACAGGCCACCTTACCATCCTTTTGAAGCAATAGGTTTTGTCCCTATTTGAACAGGGGCAAGAGAGAACAAGGTTACCAAGGACAGGACAGGCGCTTGTTCAGTTTCAAACCAAACTTCTTCAATCACAAGCCACAATACCAAAACAATCAAGGCCGTGGCGCCCATGTCAATACCAAGTAGGGTACAAATCAAACAGGTCCAACAGGGATCCTGCCAGTTAGAATCCCCAGGCCCAGGACATGCGGATGCATTGGGGAAAACTACTAGGCTTTGCTGCAACCTGGCCTGAATCAGTCAAGGACAGATGGGTCAAGGAATAATCAAACATGGCTATGCCATAGAATTCAACTCCATACCAAGGTGAGAGAGATACAGAGAGTCCCATGTCACAAGAGACAAGGTAACCTTGCAACAGGTCAGATCAATACTACACCAGCTGCTACACAGCAAGGCCATAAAACCAGTTCCAAATCAAGAGCAATACTTAGGCGTCTACTCAGTGTTCTTTCTAGTACCAAAGAAGATGGGAGATCTACACCCAATACTGGACCTCAGATTTGTAAACAAATTTTATTTAAATATTTATTAAATTTTGGTGACCGGGTAGGCCCACTGAGCCCCGAAGGTCCCTTTTTCAGGGGTGACCTGGGACAACAATACAAGTTATAAGAATGAACAAGGACATAAAGGAACATTTGAGGCATTGTGAGTTACATCATGAGGTGGTTACAGTAAAGAAAAATAGTGGATACAGGCATGGTAAAATAAAAGCAGTGGATACAGGCATGGCTTACAGGCATGGTAAAAGAAAAGCAGTGGATGCAGGCATGGGTGCAGGCATGGTTATCATCATGATATGTAAGCAATTAGTAGTACTTTGCATATAGTTTATTCAGGGGTTACACGTGGCCTCTGGCGAGCAGTTTGTATAAGGCAGGTAGCAGGAAGAAGTAAGCTTAGAGACGGGAGTTGAGAGGAGGGAGGACCTTAGAGCTTTAAGTGCCATGACAGTGGCATGCGCTGAGGTCAGCAGATGGACTTAAGCCTGGTGTGGAAGTTCATGAATGAGGAGGATGCCTGGACCTGGGGAGGGAGCTTGTTCCATTGGCAGGTTGCTTGGGAGGAAAAGGATCTTCCACCAGCATTTGTCCTTACCCTAGGACAAAAAAATTGTGAAGTATCAGAAGTTAAAAATGGAAACTACAACCCGCCATTGCAGCAGTCCACAAGGGTGACTTACTGACCTCTAAAGACCTGAAGGATGCCTACCTTCACATACCCATCAGACCAACACACCAGGAATTTCTTCAGTTCAGCATTTTGGGTTACCATTTCCAGTACCAGTGCCTGCCATTCAGTCTAGCTTCAGCCCCTCGGGTGTTCACCAAAGTCATGGCACCACTAGCAGCAAAACTATGCATGGAGGGGGTCCATGTAATTCCATACCTGGATGACTGGTTGATATGGGCAAGATCCCAAGAGGAGTCACAAACAGCAACACTCAGAGTATAACAGTTGCTCACCAAACATGGATAGATCACCAACAAGGCCAAGATCCAGCTGGCATCTACAACAATGATAGAACACCTGGAGGTGGTATTCAACAGGGTGACTGGCACTGTCAAACCATCAGAGAACCACATCACCATACTAGTGACACCCTGCAGGAGGATAATACACCAAGATGATGAGGCTATGGCACCTAATGCAATTGTTGGGACTAATGGTGGTATGCATAGACCTGCATGACTGAGCAAGATTGCACATGAGACATCTGCAATGCCTGGTCCTAGACAACTGGAATTACAACCTAGAGAACTACAATCAGAGAGTGACCATACCTGCAAGGTGCAGAGATCACTGTGATAGTGGGTGGTCCCACTAATCTAAATCAAGGGGTGAGGTTGGAGAAAGATACAAGAACCCTAGAAACAGACACAAGTCTGATAGGCTGAGGTACTGTACAGAACAGGCAGTCAGTCCAAGGAAAGTGGACAGATCCAGAAACAAAACTCCCAGTCAACATACTGGAGACCAGAGCAATTCGACTAGCTCTCCAACACTTCAGAACTCAGGTCTCAAGATGCCACAAAAATGTGCGCACAGACAGCAGAGTGGCAATGTTATATATAAACAAAAAGGGAGGCACAAAAAGCAGGGCCATGGCTCGGGAAACAGAAACCCTAATGCTATGGGCAGAAAAGCACCTACTCAGCTTCACAGTGGTACACCTCGCAGGCAGCTTGAATACCAGGGCAGACTGGTTAAGCAGGCAATCCATACAAAAGGGGAGTGGCAACTCAACCCAACCATCTTCATAAAGATTCAGAAGAGATGGGGCACATTTCAAATGGATCTCATGGCATCAGCAGCCAACACACAATTGCCAGTGTACATCTCCAGACACAAGGACAACAAAGCAGTAGGAATGGATGTACTTTCAATCCCATGGAACTTCCAAAAGGCATTCGCATTCCCACCAATATCCATGATCCCCGTGATACTACAAAGAAATCAGGACACAGGCACTATGGTGCTCCTTATTGCCCCAGATTGGCCAAGAACATGGTATGCACTCATCAAGAGGATGTTAATAGACACTCCCATGACACTCACCCCATATCAGACTTTGCTCAGACAAGGGCCGATCTGGCATGAAGACCCGTGACCACTGAAACTGATGGCTTGGCCACTCAGAGGGTTAGACTGTTGAACTTAGGGGTATAAGGTAAGGTGGTAGACACAGTGGTGCAGGCCAGAAGGAGTCCAATAACAAGATGTATAGCAGACACTGGGGAGTATTTGCTCTTCGCGGTGAGGTGAGATGCTGAAGGCATCACATTGCAACATTTTACATCTTCGAAGTTTTGCAGGATGGATTGGACAAAGGGTTGACAGCGGCATCCTTATGGGTGCAGACCACTGCTATTGGGGTAATAAGAGGTGAAACAGATGGACATATGCCTGGGGCCCATCCCTTGGTTCAGTCCTTCTTAAAGGCAGCTACTAATATCACACATTCCCCAAAGCCAATTACAACTCCATGGCAACTCAATTTGGTGTTAGACGCCCTGACCAAGAAGACATTTGAGCCCTTAGAGTCAGTCCTGTTACCAGTCTTAACTATGAAAACTGTGTTTTGGTAGCCATATCATCAGCCAAGAGGACCAGTGAGCTACAGGCTCTCTCAAGTAGAAAGCCATTCCTGACTTTCTTCCCAGATAGAGTAGTATTACAACCTATACCATCTTTCTTTCACAAGGTAGCAAATGCATTTCACATATACCAAGAGATCATAGTCCCAGCCATTTGCCTGAAGGAGGGGGACCCTAACCAGGAACCCTTATCTACATAGACCTGACCAGAGCCATCCGGACCTAACTAGCCAGACTGAACACGTTCAGAAGGTCAGACAGGCTATTTGTTCTCTCTTGAAAGCAAAAACAGGGCCTAGCAGCCTCAAGGGCTACAATAGCCAGATGGTTGAGAGACACTATCTCTAGAGCAAACAATGCAGGCAGTAACAACCAACCTTCCAGTATCAAGGCCCACTCCATTAGAGCAGTGGCTGCTTCCTGGGCAGAACAAACTCTGCATTGGTAAGAGAGATCTGCCAGGCAGCTACCTGGTCATCCTCTCACACCTTCACCAGATTCTACCGGTTGGATACTGGACTGACAGGTAACTCAGAGTTCAGTCGCAAACTGATTCAAACAGCATTAAGTCAGGTTCCTCCTCCCACCCAAGTCCAATACTGCTGTATAATCACCCATGTGTTGAGACTCGGAGTGCTGTAAGTAATGGAAATTTACTCCCCTAGTAAATGTGATTATAGGTGTACCTTTTTACAGCACTCCGTATCCTACCCATTGAGGAGGAACATAACCTAACACAGTGACACACAGGGATAACTGCTCAAATTACATGATTAATGAGTTATGAGTAATACTGTTGTCAAAAAATGTATAGTAGTAAACAGAAGTTTTTTACACCAACAGTATGGATGTAGCGTTGTACACAGGTGATGAATCAATGAAAAGTAAATACTGGTTCTTTGCATAACATGAAACAGTGTTGTGTGTTTTATGCCTGGCAGCACTCCTATGCAGGCTGCTGAGCACCTTTATTTTCAGTTTATATATCACGTTTCAGAATTTTCATAAGCTCTGGAAGAACTCGTACTGAGGAATCTGGGAGCTACAAGGGAGGAGACATACGTAAGGGAGGAGAAGGATTGGATTTTGATTCTGGAATTTCTTTGTGTTTCAGCATGAGAGGAGAACCACTGATTACCCATGTGTTGAGACTTGGAGTGCTGTTGAAAGGTACTCATATAATTACCTTTACAAGGTGAGTAAACTTCCATTTCCTGGCTACTAAGAATTACAGAACAGTAAACAAAAAAAGAACACAAAAAAACCCCAATCCAAAGCCCTTCTGCTTACACAAACCCTGCAACTTTGAAGTTAAATAAAATAAATCAGTTAAGCTGTGTAGTTCTTGTCAGCTCTTCACTGAACCCACGGCCAAGTTCCCTTTTATTCTCTTTTCCTCCTGCAAGTCTGCTTCAGCCCCTCCTCCAAACACTCACCTGAGTCACAGGTTGTAACTGTCCTGCCCCACAGAAACATAGAATTTGACGGCAGATAAGGACCGCTTGGCCCACCTAGTCTGCCCATTTTCCTACCTAACAGATAAGCTGCAGATCCTAGTTAACCAACAGCTTACTTCCTACTACCCCCACTAGGACTGCCTTATGCCTGTCCCATGCATTCTTGAAGTCCCCACTGTTCTTGACTCCACGACCTCCTCAGGAGGCTGTTCCATCATCCACAACCCTCTCAGTAAAAATACTTCCTCACATTACCTCTAGCGTCCCCTCAATCTTCAAATTGTGCCCCCTTGTTTTTGCACATCTCTTTTTCTGGAAGATGCTACCCTCTTGGACTTTGTTAATTCCCTTGAGGTACTTGAAAGTTTCTATCATGTCCCCTCTCTCCCTTCTTTCCTCAAGGGTATACATATTAAGCTCCTTTAGTCTTTCTTCATATGTCTTCTGGTGCAGACCCTGCACCATTTTGGTTGCCCTCCTCTGGACAGCCTCCACTCTGTCAATGTCTTTGCGGAGATGGGGTCTCCAGAACTGCACACAGTACTCCAGATGGGGTCTCACCAACTGTCTGTACAGAGGGATAACAACTTCCTGTTTTCTACTATTGATGCCTCTTCCTATGCATCCCAGTATCCCCCCAGCCTTCCTTACTGCCTTCTCACATTGCTTGCCCACCTTTAGGTCATCTGATATAATTACCCCCAGGTCCCTTTCTATTTTTATTGTTGTCAGTATCTCACCCCCCATTGTGTACGCTTCCCCTAGGTTTTTGTTTCCCATGTGCATTACCTTGCACTTCTTTGCATTGAATCTGAGCTGCCATACATTTGACCATTCATCCAACCTTGCCAAGTCCCTTCTCATCCTTTCCACTCCATCTTGCCCCAGCAGCAAGACACTGAAAAATGGTCTGCTAACTACAGCAGACCCCTTTCCTTGCTACTAAGAATTACAGAACAATAAACAAAAACAGAAAATCATGCACACAAACCCTGCAAATTTGAAATTAAATAAAATAAATCGGTACCCTTATGAAGTACCGAGGCTCGCTATCCTGATACTGACCTACCCAGGCAGTATTGCTTGAGAGGTTCAGTATCTGGACAGTAAGCATCATGGCATGATAGATCCTGAGGGACGCTGACAGGGGTAAGGTAGCGGATGTGACAGCTTGCAACCTTACCCCCGTCCATAGCACTTTTTTTGTGTTATCTCTTTTTCCGCCTCCGTGCTACCACTCTCGGCCACTCCTTCAGATTGTGCCAAGGCACCTTCGATCCATCCTGTTCCCATGCCCCATACCTCACTTATGCAGTCATCCCCAGAGTAACCCGGAGGTAACCATTCACTGGGCGGGCTCCTCCAAGGGGAGAGGCCCCTGTGGGGTAGGCAAGCATGTTACTTTGTCCTGGGGTACTGCTGAGGGATGGAGGCTCCTGAGATATTGACAGCATCAGACTGCCAGGTCGCCATCATCTGTTTGAGTGCGGGGCAGTTTCTGTTTTTCTGGTAGTGTTCCCTCCTTGCGTGCTACTGTGTTACCCCCCAGTCTCCACCAGAGGTCACTGCAGAGTGACGCATTCCCCTAAACCACCCCAGGAAAGAAGAGCAGTCCTACAGATGCTCAATCCATCTCCTTCCCTGCCAACCCCAGGTACCCCGAGTCCATTCCTAAACCCGGGTTGCCGGCGTGGTCTAGGTAAGGTACCAGCACCTCAACCCTCTACACCACCGGGCCAGCTCTTAGCATTTAAAGGGAGGAAAAATCTAAAGACTGGCTGAGCTGCCCCACTGATGTCGTGGACAACACCACAGTGGCTTGGACAGCATCCTATGAAGGCATGGGTTCTATCCGCGCTGCAGGTGGCATGTATTTTAGTGATTCTGCCCCCGTAACACTTTATTTCTAACTCTGAGGTCCACTCCCCCTTGGAGTTAGATATTTTAGTTATGGGGGATGTGGGGGACAACCCCCCACAATGGGGGGTTTCGGGGGTGAAGCCCCCTATATGCCAAATAATTTTTCAATCAGATGCCCGAAATTGTATCTTCACGCATCTAATTGATTTTTCAAGCTGTATTTCATGCCAGTGGGATAAGCATCCCGAGACTCAGGTTACTGAGTTTAGGGATACCATAGTATATACAATAAATCCCCTAAGCTGTCTAGTTCTTGTCACCTCTTAACTGAACCCACTGTCAAGTTCCCTTTTAAGCTCTTCTCCTCTTGCAAGACTGCTTCATTCTATCCCCTGAACACACACCTGTTTCACAGGTTGTAACTGTCCTGCACCAGCAACAAGATACTGGAAAATGGTCTGCTAACTACAACAGTCCCCTTTCCTTGCTACTTAGAATTATAGAACAGTAAACAAAAACAGAACAAAAAATACCCTAATCCAAAGCCCTTCTGCTTATTCAGTTACACAGACCTTGCAAGTTTGAAATGAAATACAATAAATCACTTCTGCTGTGTAGTTCTTGTCAGCGCTTCTTAACTGAACTCACAGCTAAATTCCTTTTAAGCTCTTCTCCGACTGGAAGAAGCCTTCTTCAGCGGCTCATCCAAACATACACCTGGTTCGAAGGTTGCAAGTCTCCTGCCCCAGAAACAAGATACTGTGAAATGGTCTGCTAACTACATCAGCTCCTTTTCCTAGCTACTAACAATTACAGAACAGTAAACAAAAACAGAACACAAAAAAACCCTAATCCAACTCTCCTGCCCCAGCAACAAGATACTGTGGAATGGTCTGCTAATTACATCAGCTCCTTTTCCTAGCTACTAACAATTACAGAACAGTAAACAAAAACAGAACATAAAAAACCCTAATCAAAGTCCTTCTACTTATTCTCTTACACAAACCTTGCAAGTTTGAAATTAAGTAAAATAAATCTCCTCTCTTGTTTAGTTCTTCTCAGCTCTTCTTAACTGAAACCATAGCCAAGTTCTCTTTTCAGCTCTTCTGCTGCAAGACTGCTTCAGCCCCTCCTCCAAACACGCACGTGCTTCATAGGTTGTAACTGTCCTGCTCCAGCAACAAGAAACTGGAAAAGGGTCTGCTATTTACTGCAGTCCCCTTTCCTTGCTACTTAAAAATTTCACAACAGTAAACAAAAACAGAACTCAAGATACCTTTATCCAAAGTCCTTTTGCTTATTCACACAACTTGCAAGTTTGAAATGAAATATAGTAAATCAACTCTTCTGTGCAGTTCTTGTCAGCTCTTCTTAACTGAACTTACAGCCAAGCTCCTTTCTAAGCTCTTCTCCTCCCGTAAGCCTGCTTCAGTCCCTCCTCCAAATACGCCCCTGCTTCACATTTTGTAATTGTACTGCCCCAGCAAAAAGATGCTGCCAAATGGTTAGCTAGCTGCAGCAGTCCTCTTTTCTGGCTACTAAGGATAATAGAGCAGTAAACAAAAATGAGAAAACAAAATACCTGACTCCAAAGCCCTTCTGCATATTCACTTACACAGACCTTGCACATTTGAAATGAAATACAATAAATCACATCTGCTGTGTAGTTCTTGTCAGCCCAATATTCACTAAGAAGGGGTGGATCAAGGACCACAGTTGGGTTGCAGAGGCAATGGGGGGAGAGATGAACACAAGTCCATTCACAGTAGAGAGAGTTCTGGAAGAACTCACAAAGCTGAAGGTGGATAAGGCCATAGGGCCAGACAGCTTCCACCTGAGGATATTAAAGAGCTGTGAAGGGAACTAGCAGCACCTCTGGTGACCCTGTTCACAAAGTCACTCATCATGTGTGTCATTCCAGAGGACTGAAGGAGGTCCATGTAGTCCCATTTCACAAAAGCAGCAGTAGGGAGGAAACGGGGAACTACATCCCAGTCAGCCTCACCTCAGTGGTGGGAAGGATCATTGAGACACTGCTGAAACATATGTACAAGAGAAAAGTGTGAAATGAACTTCTGTTCTAATTGATCTGTTTTTCCTTTGGGCCCCTTGAAAAAGGCTTCAACAGCTACTTCAGAGAAAATGTGTTCGGGGGGGGGCTTTGGAATCATAGACTTCACATGATATGATATAAAATAAAATCCTTTTATTTCATCTCCCCTACGTTTCACTCTTAAGCTCCTCTTGCCTGTTTTGTGCTAATCAGAGGTCCCTCAGCATTTGCCAAGCAACCGTTAACTTGACCTGTTTACAGCACAAAGCTGGCTTATTCCTAGTTTCCTTTTCATTCCATCACTTTTATATTTTTTTATCAGTTTGTTAGAATACATTCAATCATAGATATGAGTGGAGAAACATCTGTATCGCCATACTTAGTGGGGTGGGGGAGCTGATTATGGTGGAAATGGTACAGTTTTGTGATGCATTCTGTTTACTGTTATACAAAATGATAAATAAAAGTCTATATAATGGTGTTTTTCATTAAGAATCTTTCAGTCTCTTTCCAAAATTTGCTCATCTTGAGTCATTAGTGGAGTGTAATATTGTAATGTCCTTTTCATGAGGTATGCTGGTGCATAGCAGGGAGGTCACTCAGTCTTGACCTTTCAAATTACAATCTGCTTCTTAGTTATACATATATTCATTCTTGTTATAACTTGTGCTCTTCTTAGCTTCTAGTTGTCATATACAATTTATTATTTCATGCATACATAGGCACTATACAGGGAGGTCAGCTTAATTTGACCTTTCATTATCTGTACAAGAAGTTCTTCATGCTCAAAAGACTTTGTATGATGAATGTCACATTTCCTTTGGATTCAGTGTCTTTAGTACACATTGTACAACATACAGCATTGTTGACATTCTATTTGATAATATGGTATCATTTCCATGTTGTTATGCTGTTTGCATAACAAGGAGATCAATCCATCTTTACCTTTCATTATATATTAAAGTCACAATTTACTTTCTTGCTGTAATGTATTCCATTCTTCTTATACCTTTTGCTCTTTAGTTAGAATATATTATTGCAATTTTTAATTTATTCATAAAAGGATGCTGTGGAAGGAGGTCAACTTAATTTGACATTTGCTTATTTACATAAAATGGGCTTTGTGCTCACTTTTTTTGAATATGGTGTTATGAGTGCGACATTTCCTAAAAATCTGTTTCTTAAAGTATGTTTTATTTAGTTTACAATCTGGTCATTTTTTCAAAAATACTTTTCATATGCATGTCACCTCTTTTGTTTCACATTGTTCTTGTCTGGTTGTTATTGTCTGACTGTGTCAATGCTGTTTTAATGTGTCCTGTATTTTTTGTTTATATTTTTGTGTGCCTGTTGTTTCAATTGCATGCCCCCCAATGTGTTTCTATGTTCATGCTTATAACGGGCTCCAGAGTTTTCATGTAAAAAATCCAGCACATTTCAGTGCTGAGTAATAAGTCTCTGTAGTTGCCCTCTTTTTCTGATCTGTAAACTTTCTCTAACCCCCAAAATCTTAGGGAGGCTCCACTATGTCCAGCTTGCATAAAGTGTGTGGCAACTGAGGAGCTCTCATCTCTCCTTCTAATATCTCCTTTATGTTCTTGGATTCTGGATTTTAGCATATGACTTGTCTGTCTGACATATAGCATGTCACAGGGACATTGTATGACATATATTGTGCCATCTGTGGTGCAATCAATATGTTGATGGATTTGGTATGTATACCCTGTGTGTGGATGGAGAAAAGAGTTTTCCTTAGAGGTATGATTACACATAGAACATTTACCACATGGTACCATACCTGGTGCTAAAGGCCCTAGGAGTAACTGTTTTTCTTTTTTCTCAGGTAGTTTATACTGTGATCTTACCAGTTGATCTTTGATGTTTTTTTACTTTTTTGACTGCTATTATTGGCCTATTCTGGAGCTCAGGAATGTTCTCATTGCCAGTCTGCACTAAATGCCAGTGTTTGTTGACTGTTTATCTCATTTCTGTCATTTTATTGTTATATAAAATAATTAAGAATCTACTAGAAACAGAACTACAATCACGTAACATAAATGATAGTACACAACATGGCTTTCAGCAGTGACATTCTTGCACCTTAAATCTTATAGCTTTTTATGTCAAAATAAATCAAGGGTTAGACTCTAATATACCAATGTAATATACCTCTTAGACTACAGTAAAGCCTTTGATCGAGTCACACACAAAATTAATAAATAAACTTCTATATTTAGGTCTCGCTACTAGCTTAGTCATTTGGGTCAACAGTTGGCTGACAACAGAATGCAGCAGGTCAGAATTAATGGTGTACCATCAGATGGGGGGAATTATCCAGTGGAGTCCCTCAAGGTTTGGTTCTTGGGCCAACCTTATTAAACCTGTATATCTCTGAAATGCAAATAAACTCCATTAACACACTTTCCAAATTTGCTGAGGACACAAAACTAGGTGGCAGGGTGGACTCGGCTTATCATATTTGTCAATTAAAAAATGACCTAGCGGAGATCAACGAATGGGCCATTACAAATGAAATGGAGTTTAATATTGACAAATGCACAGTACTTCATTTTGGCAGAAATTATCCAATGCAATCTTACACACTTAAAGGTACCACACTAAAAGTTTAAAATAGTGAAAAAGATCTTGGTATCATAATTAATAACCCACTTAATTCTACTGACCATTGCAGTAAGTTAGCAAAAAATTCAAATGTATTATTAAGGTGAATTAACCGTACATTTATTACAAAAACTGAAGAATGTATAATTCCTATACACAGAACTTATGTCAGACCATACTCTGACTATGGATCACCTTTATGGAGCCCTCACTTAAAAAGAGGCATAGACAGAGTGGAACAAATACAGAGAAGAGCTACCAGAATTATCCCACATCTATCACACACAGATTACCAAAACAGACTCCAGAAGCTCAACCTACAATCCTTTCAATTAAGGTGTAGTAGAGGAGATCTGTTATTTCTTTACAAACTACTACAGACACCATCCCTAATGGAGCAGTGTGGCATATATTATTCCAAAAGAAAACTGGTTCCAAGACTACTTTCAAAACAATTAGAAGTTCAACAAGTAAAAACAAAGCTAAGATTAAACTATTTCTCAGTTCGGGTCCCAAAACTGTGGAACAAACTTCCACAAAGCTTGCTAGATGGCAAAATACTTGAAGCCTTCAAAAAAGGGTTTAGACATATGGTTTAACCGCAATGTGACAGTGTTCCATTAAACTGTGGGGGACATTCTCGATGGGTTTATGTCTTCTTATGCCCCACAAATACCAAGTAATACCAAGTAATACTTTATTGCTAGTACAACTCTATTTTTGTTTTCTTCTGTTGTCTGGGGTCCTAGAAGGTCCATCCTGTCTCTTTGTTTTATTCTGTCTTTAGCTGTTTGTAGCTGCCTTCCTGATATCCTCTATTTCTGAATTTCCTTATCATATACTCTGTCTCTTTTTCCTTGGTCCCTTTCTGAATTACTGTTCCTCTTTACTCTGGTGAGTTGGAAATATGGTTTACTCATCATGAGTTTTGTTTCATGGAAACTTGTGCCATGCAGGACTGTATTCCGTCTGTTTCATTTCTATACAATGAGGTTTCTAGTTTATGTCCATCTACTTTGATCATTAAATCCAAATAATGGAATTTGTTTTTTATGGAAATTCATGCTGCATTTTAGCTTTTGATTTTTTTTGTTTAATTCCCTGTGGAAGTTTCTTAATTCTTCTTCACTATCATTCCAAATCATGAATATATCATCTATATAGCATAGCCATATATCTATTTTGTTGTCTGTTCTGTTGTATTGGTATTGTTTTCCAAAATCATCCATGTATGCACTGGCAAATGCCAATGCCATTGTTGACCCCATGGCGGTGCCCCTTGATTGCTTGTAATAGACTCCATCAAATTCAAAACAGTTCTTTGTTAATATTATTTCTGCCATCTCCTGTAAAACCTGTGTTTTAGGCTTGGTCTCTCTTACTCTTTGGTCTAATAGGTTTCCTATACACTGAATTCCCTTCTAGTGTGGAATTGATGTATATAGGTCAGCAACATCTAGTGTCACCAATATTGCATTTTCTTATATTGCTTTTTCTGAGATACCTTTTACTAAGTTCACTAAGTTCACCAAGTTCAGCAGGAGCAAAAAAGGCATGGCCCCGTAATAGCTCCTATTAAGATAAATTATAATATTTCAAGGTCCCTATTGTAGTAATATATTCATCAAGTTTTTTTTAAGTTTTCTTTTGTGATACTTGAGATGACTTTAATAGGTAGTCTATTCCAAAGTGAAGTTGTCCACATGGTATAAAAATATTTTCTGTTTTTGGTTTTAAATCTCTCAAGCTTAATCTGTAATGGATGCCCCGTGGTGTTTAGTCGGTCATTCTTAACTTCAATTTCTAGGTCCAATATTAATAAGAGGTTATTTAGTATGTTAAAAAAGAGCAGAAGATCACCTCTCTGCCTTCTGATCTCCAGGTTATGTAGCCCTAACTTATCTAATCTGTCTTTGTATGAATATTGGTTCAACATGGTTATTGATTTGGTATATCATCTTTGTATTTTTTCTAATTTATTAATTTCCATTGTTTTGTATGGAGACCATATCTGAGATCCATAGTCCAAGATAGGTCTCACATAAGAGAGATATAGTGGCAATAGTACTTCAGGTTTTCTGCTTCTAATATTTCTTTTAATTGCTAATATTACCCTATTTGCTTTGGCAATAATGGAGGATTGTTGTTCTGTAAAATTTTATTTGTTGTCAACAAGAATTCCTAAATCTTTTTCAGTAGCTTTAATTTGGATCCAGCCAAATAATAAACATAATTTTGGTTATGTCGACCAATATGTAAAACACAGCATTTCTCAATATTAAGCTGCATCCCCCATTTTTTTACCCATGTGCTTAATGCACTGATATCATTTTGTAGGGTCTGAAATTGTTCAATCTTTTTACATGGTCCACAAATCTTTGTATTGTCTGCATATTTCATAATAATGTTACTAGTATTATCATCTGCCATAAAAATCTGAAAAATTACAGGTTTGATTACCAATCCCAGTGGTACTCAACTTGTTACGTAGCCTTCAGTGGATAGGTGGCCTCGTACTGAGACTATATGGGATCTGTCATGAAGCCACTCATCCATCCGCCTTACAGTATAGTTATCAATTTTATACATTTGCAATTATTGATTTATTGCCCAATGTGGGACTTGATCAAAAGCCTTAGTCAAGTCAAACAAAAGTACGTCTACGGGGACACCATTATCCCTCATTCTGCTGACATGATTGTAAAAACTAACCAAATTTGTGGCACTGGAGTATCCCTTTTTGAAACCATGCTTGTTCTTGTCAAACAGTGGATCTTCGTTAATATGTTGATTAAGTCTGCCTTTTATTAAGGTTTCCAGTATTTTACATGGTATTGATGTAAGGCTTATGGGCCTATAATTGGAGACCAAGATTTTACTGCCGCCTTTATGAATAGGAGTAACTTTAGATTTTTTCCATTCTTTAGGTAAATTCCCGGTGTTGAGTGTTTTTTCATAAAGTAATTTTAATGGTAACCAAATATTATCTTTCATAAGTTTAAGCATAGTAGAAGTTATGTTATCCATTCCAGGGGCACTGTGAGCTTTCATATTTTCAATTCCAGTCATTATTTCTTCTTTTGAGAAATTATAATTCCCCTCCATTATCCCATAATCTCTTTGTATGTTTTGTACAGTCTGTTCTGCATATACAGAGCAGAAATAGTTATTAAATGAGTTTGCAATTTCTATAGGCTATGTGATAACAGTATTATTAACTGCAATTGTAGTTAACTCTCCCTTAATCTTTTTCAGCAAATTAATATAGCTAAACAATGGTCTACCATTGGATTTTGTAGCACTTTTTGCTAAATATAATTCATACTCCTTTTGACTTTATTTATTTTGTTCTTACATTTTTTTAATTTGCTTACATTTTAACAAATTTGATTCTGTTTTATTTTTAATGAATTGTCTGTTTTCTTTTTCAATTTTATTAACTTGATTAAGCTTTTGTTTAGCCATCTAGGTTTTCTTCCATGTTTATTATATTTATTAACTTGTTTAACATGGGCTTTCATGGTATTGTGTATTGTGTATTGTGGTTTTAATGTATGTCCATGACTCATCTACAGTTTTCCCTGCTAATACTTCCTCCCATTTTATCCTACTTAGATCTCTATATATTCCCTCTTTATTTGCAGTTTTGTATAGGTAAGTCCTTGTGCAGCCAACAATGGGTGGATTTTCATAGTCCAAACTAAACAAAACAGAGGCATGATCTCTATTACCTACTGGTGACATAGTTTCACATTCTGTTATATTAATATCACTGCTTATAATTACTAGATCTAACATGTTATTGGATCTGGTTGGTTGTTTTGCAAACTGAATTAAATTAATTTCATTACAGAAGTCTAAGAAAACTTTTATCTGATTATTTACAGCACACTTTCTTTCCCAATTTATATCAGGAAAATTGAAGTCACCTGTTAGGACTACTTGCCCATACTCTAGGACTTTTGTAATTTTATCCATAATTTTTGATATTGTAGTCAGTTTAGTATTTTTAATTGCCAAATTATGTCTGTAGTGTCTTTGACATAGGATTTTGTATTTTCTATTAGGAGTTGGAGATAGTAGTTAATGTTTCTTGAGACTAGTTCAAATATTGAGTCATTTCCTGAGACTAGGAGTCTTCCTGGGGGATCTATTGGGTTTTTATGTATTTTGGGTATTGAATAAAAAGTTAGGATTATGGAGTAATCTTTTGTGAGTATTTCTCTTTCCCATGGCTCTATCCATCCTATAGAGGTATATTCCTCAAGTATAATGGCTATCAGATTTTTTTAATTTTTTCTCTGGGATTGTTTGGTAGAATGGAATAATTCTCTTTATTGTCCAATAATTTTAGATACCTTTCTTTTTATTTATCTTTGTCTTGTATTACTATTCCCCCTCCCTTGTCTGCACTTTTTATTATTATGCTGCTATCTTTGTTACATTTTCTAGTGCTGTCCTGTCTTTATAATTTAAGTTCTTTTTTGCTGGGTACCTACTTCCTTGTTCTGAGAATAGTCCTATTATTTCTTTCTCTGTTACTTAGCAAAAAGTTTCTATTCCATGATTTCTCCTGGTGGGTGGGTTGTATCTGGACTGAACTATCATTTCCTGTATCAGTTTCTGTTTGCATATGTCTGTATTACTCCTGTCTATTCCAAATTGTTGTTTTAATCTCAGATTTCTATAGATTTTCTGAAGGTCTACTTCCAGATCAAATAGATTGATTTCTTGTGTTGGGGCAAATGATAGACCTAGACTGAGGAGGATGCCCCAAATTGCAGAATCACATTGAAGGAATACAGGAACATGAGCACTAAGGAGGAGGTAAGAGAGACAACCTTTTAAACTAAAGACCAAACTTATAAAGAATTAAGCACTGAACTTTGAAAAACTGAACCACAGTAGAGCCATGGGAAACATAAATACTCACAAAAGATTACCCCAGAATCCTAACTTTTTACTCAATAACAAAAATACATAAAACCCAGTAGATCCCCCAAGGAAGACCAATAATCTCAGGAAATGACTCGATATTTGAACCAGTCTCAAGATACAATGACATCTATCTCCAACCCTAATAGAAAATACAAAATCATATGTCAAAGACTCTACAGACATGATCTGGAAATTAAAAAAGTATCTCAGAAAAGGGAATACAAGAAAATGCAATATTGATGACACTAGATGCTGCTGATCTATATACATCAATTCCACACAGGAGGGAATTCAATGTATAGGAAACCTATTAAACCAAAGAGTGAGAGGAAGCAAGTCTAAAAACACAGGTTTTACAGGAGATGGTGGAAATAATATTAACAAAGAACTATTTTGAATTTGACAGAGTCTATTACAAGCAATCGAGAAGAACATCTATGTGGTCGACGATGGCATTGGCATATGCCAATGCATACATGGATGATTTTGAAAAACAATACATATGCAATAGAACAGAGAATAAAACAGATATATGGCTATGCTACATAGATGATGTATTCATGATATGGAATGATAGTGAAGAATAATTAAGAAACTTCCATAGGGAACTAAACCAAAAAAAAATCTAAATCTAAAATCCACTATGAATTTCCATAAAAAAACAAATCCCATATTAGGATTTAATGATCAAAGTAGGTGGACATAAACTAGAAACCTCTCTATATAGAAAAGAAACAGACATAAATACAGTCCTGCATGGCATAAGTCTCCATGAAGTAAAACTCAAGATGAGTATACTATATTCCCAACTCACCAGAGTAAAGAGGAACTGTAGTTCAAAAAGGGACCAAGAAAAAGAGACGCAGTCTATGATAAGGAGATTCAGAAATAGAGGATATCAGGAAGGCATATTACAAACAGATAAAGATAGAATAAAACAAAGAGACAGGACGGACCTCCTAGAACCCAAAACAACAGAAGAAAACAAAGTGAGAGTTGGACTAGCAACAAAGTATAACCATAAAATGACAGAAATTAGAAAAATAGTCAACAAACACTGGCATTTAATGCAGATTGACAATAAGAACTTTCCAGAGCTCCAAAATAGGCCAATAATAGCAGCCAAAAAAGTAAAAAACCTCAAAGATCAACTGGTAAGGTTACATGTTAAACTACCCGAGAAAA
This sequence comes from Neoceratodus forsteri, assembly GCA_016271365.2. Taxonomy (NCBI): domain Eukaryota; kingdom Metazoa; phylum Chordata; order Ceratodontiformes; family Ceratodontidae; genus Neoceratodus; species Neoceratodus forsteri. The sequence continues at coordinate 69,896,203 of CM028133.1, forward strand.
AAGGAAACCAGGTGCTCCTAGGGCCTTTAGCACCAGGTATGGTACCATGTGGTAAATGTTCTATGTGTAATCATGCCTCTAATAAAAACTCTTTTCTCCATCCACACACAGGGCATAAACATCAAATCCATCAACATATTGACTGCACCATGGAGGGCACAATATATGTCATACAATGTCCCTGTGACATGCTATATGTCAGACAGACAAGTCATATGCTAAAAACCAGAATCCAAGAACATAAAGGAGATATTAGAAGGAGGGATGAGAGCTCCCCAGTTGCCACACACTTTATGAAAGTTGGACATAGTGGATCCTCCCTATGATTGTGGTTGCAAGAGAAAGTTTACATACCAGAAAGAGGGAGCAACTACAAAGACTTATTACTCAGTGCCGAAATGTACTGGATTTTTTACATGAAAACTCTGGAGCCCTATATAGGCATGAACATAGAAATAAATTGGGGGGCATGCAATTGAAACAACAGGCACACAAAGATAAACAAAAAATACAGGACGCATTAGAACAGCATGGACACAGTCAGAATAACAACCAGACAAGAATAGTGCAAAACGAAAGAGGTGACATGCATATGAAAAGTATTTTTGAAATAATTACCAGAATGTAAACTAAATATAACATACTTTAAGAAACAGATTTTAAGGACATGTCACAATCATAACACCATATTCAAAAATTGAGCACAAGCACATTTTATGTAAATAAGGAAATGTCAAATTAAGTTGATCTTCCAATGAAAGAAAAATTGCAATCAAATATTCTAACTAAAGGAGCAAAAGGTATAAGAAGAATGGAATACACTACAGCAAGAAAGTAAATTGTGACTTTAATAAATAATGAATGGTCAAGATGGATTGACCTCCCTGTTATGTAAACAGCATAATAGCAATAATGCCAACAATGCTGTATTTTGTACAATGTATATTAAAGACACTGAATCCAAAGGAAATGTAACATTCATCATACAAAGTCTTTGAAAAAACTGAGCAGGAAGAAATTTTTGTATAGATAATAAAAGGTCAAATTAAGTTGACCTCCCTGTGTATGCATGAAAGAATAACAAACTATATATGACAACTAGAAGCTAATAAGAGCACAAGTTATAAAAATAATGAATATATGTATAACTAAGAAGCAGATTGTAATTTGAAAGATCAAGATGGAGTGACCGCCCTTCTATGCACCAGCATACAGCATGAAAAGGAGGTTACAATATTATACTCCACTAAGTTTTTCAAAAAAGCCATGTGCTACAAATGTTTCTCCACTCACATCTATGATTGAATGTATTCTAACAAACTGATAAAAAAGCATAAAAGTGATGGAATAAACAGGAAACTAGGAACAAGCCTGTTTTGTGCTGTAAACAGGTCAAGTTAATAATTGCTTTGCAACCATTGAGGGACCTCTGATCAGCACAAAACAGGCAAGAAGAGCTTAAAGGGTAGCATCTGCAGGAAGTCCCAAACTGGAAAATCATATTGAAAGAATACAGAAACAGGAGCACTAAGGAGGAGATAAGAGACAACCTTTAAACTGAAAGACCTAATTTATAAAGAATTAAGTACTGAACTTTGAAAAATTGAATTAGGGTTAAAACATGACCAAATTTGTTGTCTCCCTGCAGCCCCAAAAAAAATAAAATCACAAACAGTGAGGGCCAACCTCCATGTTACTCAAAGTATTCCAGCAGGTAGGCTGCTTCATTTGTTAATGGGGGGGGGGGGTCGAGCTCCAAAAGCTGCAGAAACAAGAGCAACTTAATTCTCACACATTCCATCACAGTGATATGCATTGCTTTATGTCTTATCTCATTTCAGAAAAAGTGCATGAGCACTATAGGCTAGAAAAAGAGAAAAAGAAAGAGGAAAACATTTTAAAAAAGTAGACCAAGTGATGCAAGTATACTAATCATTGGTATGTGATTGTGCTAAAAACTTTAACAAACGATTGTTTAAACAGAAAAATAACAGAAATACTAAAGTATAATTTTTTGTTTGAAAACGGAATGAAATAAAAAAAAAAGAATTAAAAACCCCGTGAACAAGCTCCACGCAAGAGTAAAACGTAGGGGAGATGAAATAAAAAGATAGAATTTTATATCATATTGTGTGACGTCTGTGATTCCAAAGGGCCCCCTGGGCAAATTTTCTTTGAAGACACTTCTGAAAGAAAGGATAATGGCACATTTGGAATCCAGTGGTGCTCAGGATCTGATGCAACAGATTCATAGCAGGAAGGTCATGTCAAATGAATCTAATAGTTTTTTTTGATTGGGTGACAAGGGAACTAAATCAGGGAGGGGCAGTAGACGTCGCTTACCTGGATTTCAGCAAAGCCTTCAACACCTTCCTACATAGAAGGCTGATTAACAAGATGGGTAGTCTGGGCATGGGAGATAAGGTGGTGAACTCAGTTAGGAACTGGTTAACAGACAGGAGACAGAGGGTGGTGGTAAATGAGGTACAATCTGGGGAAGGGGGTAACCAGTGAGGTACCACAGGGATCAGTCCTATGACCAGTCCTGCTTAATGTCTTCATTAGTGACATTGCATAGGGACTGGAAGGAAAGGTCTGCCTGTTTGCAGATGATGCCATGATCTGCAATAGGGTGGATACTCCAGAAGGGGTGCAGAAAATGAAGAGGGACCTATAGAAGTTTGAAAGATGGTCAGAGATGTGGCACCTGAGGTTCTATGTAAATAAGTGCAAAATAATGCACCTGGGTAGAGGGAATCCTGGGGAGAGCTACAGGTTGGGGGGGAGGAGCTGAGTGTCACCAAAGAGGAAAGGGACCTAATGGTTATCATCTCTGATGACCTTAAGGTATCAAAGCAGTGTACAAAGGCAGCAGGGAGTGCTAGTGGTATGCTGGGGTGCATAGGGAGGGGGATCACTAGCAGGAGGTGGAAGGTGGTGATGCCATTGTATAAAAAACATTTGTAAGGCCTTACCTGGAGTATTGTGTGCAGTTCTGGAGACCACACCTGTGCAAGGACATACATATGGTGGAGACTATCTAGAGAAGGGTAACAAAGATGGTGCAGGGCTTACACCATGAAACATATGAAAAAAGACTAAGGGACCTCAATATATACTCACTGGAGGAGAGGAGACAGTGTGGGACATGATTGAAACTTTCAGGTACCTCAAGGGCATAAACAAGGTGCAGGGTGGGGGAGCTTTTCCAACGCAGAAAAAGTATGAGAACGATGAGAACGAGGGAGCACAATATGAAATTGAAAGGGGGTAGATTAAGAGGTAATTTGAGGAAGTTTGCTACACAGAAAGGGTAGTTGACACATGGATTAGTCTGCCACAGGAGGTAGTAGGGGCAAGCACAGTGGAGGGGTTTATGCGTGCTTGGGACACGCACAAGGGAAGCCTGAGAGGGGAGGGAGTGATGACAAGCCACTGATCAATAGGGTCAGTGGCCATATACAATGTATAGTGCCTATGGGCAGACTGGATGGGCCTGGTGATCCTTATCTGCTGACAGTTTCTATGTTTCTATGTAGCTTTTCTTAACTGAACACACAGCAAAGTTCCCTTTTAAGCTCTTCTCCTCTTCAAGCCATCTTTAGTCCCTCCTCCAAACACATACCTGTTTCAAAATGTGCAACTCTGCTGCCCTAGCAATAAGATGCCAACTACATCAGTCCCTTCTGGCTACAAGAATTATAGAACAGTAAACAGAAACAGAACACACAAAAAAGCCTTAATCTAAAGCCCTTCTGCTTATTCACTTACACAGACTATCAGTTTGAAATGAAATAAAATAAATCACCTCTCTTGTTTTGTTCTTCTCAGCTCTTCATAGCTGAACCCACAGTCAAGATCCCTTTTAAGCTCTTCTCCTCCCACTAGCCTGCTTCAGTGCCGGCTCCAAACACTTATCTGCTTCACAGGCTGTAACTGTCCTGCCCCAGCAACAAGATACTGCCAAATGATCTGATAGCTACAGCAGTCCCCTTTCCTAGCTATTAAGAATTACAGAACAGTAAACAAAAACAGAACACATAAAAAACATTAATCCAAAGCCCATTTTATTCACCTACACAAACCCTGTAACTTTTGAATGAAATAAAATAAATCACCTAAGCTGTGTACTTCTTGTCAGCTCTTATAATCTGAACTCACAGCCAAGTTCCCTTTTAAGCTGTTCTCCTGCTGCATGCCTTCTTGAGACCTTCCTCCAAACACACATCTGCTTCAAAGGTTGTATCTCTCCTCCCAAAGCAACAAGACACTATTAAATCATCTACTAACTACATCAGTTCCATTTCCTGGCTACTAAGAATTACAGAAGAATAAATAAAAACAGAACACAAAATAAAACCCTAATCCAAAGCCCTTCTGCTTATTCACTCACACAAACCTTGCAAGTTTGAAATTAAATACAATAAATTACCTCTGCTGTATATTTCTTGTCAGGTGTTCTTATCTGAACTCATAGCCACTTTCCCTTTTAAGCTCTTCTCATCCTGCAAGCCTTCTTTTACCCCTCCTCCAAACACACACCTGTGTCAAAGTTTGTAACTCTCCTGCCCAAGCAACAAGATACTTCTAAATTGTCAGCTAACTACATCAGTCCCATTTCCTGGGTACTAAAAATTGCAGAACAATAAACAAAAGCAGAACATAACAAAATCCTAATCATAGCCCTTCTGCTTATTCACACACACAAATTCTTCAAGTTTGAAATTAAATGCTGATACAGCATCAGACTTTACTGCCAGAACCCTGCCTTACCTGGCTGAATCACATCACGAACTGTCATTTATAAACTTTGTATGTGCTGTTTGCTCAATTGACAATGATACCTTGCATGTTACATAGATACATAGATACATAGACAGTGTCGGCAGATAAGGGCCTATGGCCCACCCAGTCTGCCCATTTGAGCTTGTAAGTTCAGTTTGTTTTCCTAGAAGTCTGTTTCCCCTTACTGCTGACCTCTAGAATTCCTTTATGTCTATCCCATACAGTCTTAAATCCCGTGATTGTTTCAGCCCCCACCACTTCCTCTGGCAGGGTGTTCCACTTGTCCACCACCCGTTCTGTGAAGAAATTCTTTCTCATGTTTCCTCTGAATCGTCCTCCCTCCAACTTCATCCCATGCCCTCTAGTCCTGGAACATCTTTTTCACTTACAAATAGTGTTTTCTTGCACTCTGTTCCTCCCTGTAAGATACTTGTATGTCTCTATCATATCCCCTCTCTCCCTCCTCTCCTCCAGGGAGTACATGTTCAGTTCTTTCAACCTGTCTTCATAGGACTTGTGATGCAATCCATGCACCATCTTTTTTGCCGTCCTCTGAACCTTCTCTACCCTGTCTATGTCCCTGCGTAGGTATGGTCTCCAGAACTGTACACTGTACTCCAGGTGGGGCCTCACTAGTGTCTTGTATAGCGAATTATGACCTCCTTTTCCTGCTGGTGATGCCCTTGCCTATACATCCCAGCATCCTATTTGCTTTACCTGATGCCTTGTCACACTGTTTCCCTACCTTTGAGGTCATCAGAGATGACAACCCCAAGATCCTGTTCCTGCTTGGTGCATGCTATATCCTCACCCCCAACTGATATATTGTGCCAGGGTTTTTGTGCCCCATATGCATTATCTTGCACTTCTTTGCATTGAATTTCAACTGCCAAACCCTTTGACCATTCTTCAAGTTTCTGCAGGTCCTTCTCATTCTGTCTACACCTTCTGGTGTGTCTACTCTGTTACAGAGCTTTGTGTCATCAGTGAACAGTGAAATTCTGCCTTCTAGATCCTCAAGCATGTCACTGATGAAGATGTTGAATGGGACCGTCCCAGCACTGATCCCTGTGGTACCCTACTGGTCACTCTTCCTCTGTGGAGTGACAGCCATTTACCACCACCCTCTGTGTCCTGCCACCCAGCCAGTTACCTACCCACCACACTACTGTCCTGCCCACACCCATATTCCCCAGTTTGTGTAATAGTCTTCTATGTGGCACAATGTCAAAGGCTTGCTGAAGTCCAGATAGGCCATGTCCACTGCCTCCCTGATCCACCTCCCTAGTCACCCAGTCAAAATTCAATGAGATTGGTCTGACATGACTCTCCCTGGTGAAACCATGCTGCCTTGGGTCCTGTAGTCCATTGACAACCAGATGTTCCACCAATCTCCTTCAGAAGTGCTTCATGATCTTTCCCACTACCGAGGTGAGGCTGACTGGTCTGTAGTTCTCTGCTTCTCTTTGTTCCCGCTTTTATATAGGGGACTACATCTGCTGTCCTCCAGTCTTTGGGTACCTCCCCTGTTTCCAGTGATTGGCTAAACAGGATAGCCAGAGGTTCAGCCACCACCTTCTTAGTTCTTTAAGGACCCTGGTGCATCCCATCTGGCCCCATTGCTTTGTCAACTCTTATTACTTCCAGTTCCTTCAGGACCCTTTCGTGTAAAGGGACTTGTGTCCATTTCTGCACCATTCTCACCCTTTGTACTCCTTCAGACCCATTACCCCTCTCTTCCTCAGTAAAGACTGAGCAGAAATACCTGTACAATATGTCAGCTTTTACTTGTCATCCTCCACGCCACTCCCATCCTCCCCTTCAGTCTCACTATCACTCCCTTTTTCTTTCTTTTTTCACTTATGTACCTGTAAAAGGTTTTGTCCCCTTTACCCACTGATTTTGCAATGTGTTCTTCTGTCTGAGCTTTGGCTTCCCTTACTGACTTCCCTGCCTCCCTTTGTTTCTCCAGGTACTTCTCCCTATTCCCCTTCTGCCTGTGTCTTTTTGTATTGCCTGAATGCTATCTTTTTGGCTTTCACTTTCTTTGCTACCTCTTTGGAAAACCATAACGGTCTCCTCTTCCTTTTCCTCTTGCTAACCTGCTTAATACATAATTCTGTTGTTCTTATAATCCCCATTTTAAATACTGCCCACTGTTCCTCAACCCCTGATTCCTGTCCCATTCCCCTTAATGCCTCTTTCAAGTTATGTTACGTCCATATATCTCGATTGACAATGTTACCTTGTATGTTATCTCCATATGTCTATGTAAATGACCCAGGATCTCCTTGTGAATGAGCTTGCTCTATGGAGTTTTTTTCCCGTAATAAACTTGAACTTGAAATATAAATCACCTAAGCTTTATAGTTCATGTCAGCTTTTCTTACCTGAACTCACAATCAAGTTCACTTTTAAGCTCTTTTCCTCCTGCAAGACTGCTTCAGCCCCTCCTCTTAACACACACCTGATTCGCAGGTATAACAGTCTTCCCCAGCAATAAGATACTGGGAAATGGTCTGCTAACTAGAGCAGTCCACTCTCCTTGGCTACTAAGAATTACGGAACAGTAAACAAAAACAGAACACAAAATGGGTTGCCATGTAGGACAACCTCCATTGTTCCAGGCCCCTTCTTCCTTTTGACCATAAAAAGAGACTGACACTGTAGCAGGAAGGAGGGAGGTGGGGAAGAAAGAAAAGGAAGGGGAGGGCATAAGCAGGGGAGGGGAGTGAGGTCATAGAAAAAGGGGACGGCTTCATGAGCTCATGAGGCTGTCAGAAAGTAGGTGGGTAAGAAGGACCAATAAGAAGAAGAAATGGCCAGGGCGGAGCAAAGGAGGTTTAAAAGGGGAACACAGAGGGGCTCTGCCACTATCTTCTAGGTTCTTGGGTGAGTATTTTTGAGAGCCTAGCACATCAGTTGGAAACAATTCCTAAGAAGAAAGGAAGAGGCGTCTTTGAATTCATGTTGTAGTTGTGGAATTTTATCGAAAAAAGGGAAAAAATGAGGGAAGGATCAAAGGAGAATGCTTTAGAAAAGGTATGTATGCAGCAATAAACTGGGGAGTCAGCTGTCAAGGACTTAGGTATTATTGCATGTCTCCATAACAGTTCAAAAGAAGAAAGCTTTAAAGCTGGAGTTATCTGCTGATATGACTGAGACAACTATGCATTCTCCTCATTGCAGATCAAGGAAAAGTGTTGTTTACCAATTGTTGGGAAAAAGCAGGAGGTCAGAACACTGTGCATACGAGATAGCAGCATGTTTTTTCCTGTGTAGTACATAGATACATAGACAGTGTTGGCAGATAAGGGCCTATGGCCCACCCAGTCTGCCCATTTGAGCTTGTAAGTTCAGTTTATGTTTTCCTAGAAATCTGTTGCTCCTTACCCCCGACCTCCAGAATTCCTCTATGTCTATCCCATGCATTCTTAAATCCCGTGATTGTTTCAGCCCCCACCACTTCCTCTGGCAGGGTGTTCCACTTGTCCACCACCCGTTCTGTGAAGAAATTCTTCCTCATGTTTCCTCTGAATCGTCCTCCCTCCAACTTCATCCCATGCCCTCTAGTCCTGGAGCATCTTTTTCACTTAAAATAGTGTATTCCTGCACCCTGTTCCTCCCTGTGAGATACTTGTGTGTCTCTATCATATCCCCTCTCTCCCTCCTCTTCTCCAGGGAGTACATGTTCAGTTCCTTCAACCTGTCTTCATAGGACTTGTGATGCAATCCATGCACCATCTTTGTTGCCCTCCTCTGAACCTTCTCTACCCTGTCTATGTCCTTACATAGGTATGATCTCCAGAACTGTACACTGTACTCAGGTGGGGCCTCACTAGTGTCTTTATAGCGGAATTATGACCTCCTTTTCCTGCTGGTGATGCCTTGCCTATACATCCCAGCATCCTATTTGCTTTACCTGCTACCTTGTCACACTGTTTCCCTACCTTGAGGTCATCAGAGATGACAACCCCAAGATTCCTTTCCTGCTTGGTGCATGCTATATCCTCACCCCCCAACTGATATATTGTGCCAGGGTTTTGTGCCCCATATGTATTGTCTTGCACTTCTTTGCATTGAATTTCAACTGCCATACCCCTGACCATTCTTCAAGTTTCTGCAGGTCCCTTCTCATTCTGTCTACACCCTCTGGTGTGTCTACTCTGTTACAGAGCTTTGTCATCAGCGAACAATTGAATTCTGCCTTCAAGGTCCTGTGCAATGTTACTGATGAAGATGTTGAATAGAACTGGTCCCAGCACTGATCTCTGTGGTACCCCACTGCTCACTCTTCCCTCTGTGGAGTGACAGCCATTTACCACCACCCTCTGTGTCCTGCCACCCAGCCAGTTACCTACCCACCACACTACTGTCCTGCCCACACCCATATTCCCCAGTTTGTGTAATAGTCTTCTATGTGGCACAGTGTCAAAGGCCTTTCTGAAGTCCAGATAGGCCATGTCCACTGCCCTCCCCTGATCCACCTCCCTAGTCACCCAGTCAAAAAATTCAGTGAGGTACTGTAGGTCTGACATGACCTCCCTCTGGTGAAACCATGCTGCCTTGGGTCCTGTAGTCCATTGACAACCAGATGTTCCACCAATCTCTCCTTCAGTAGTGCTTCCATGATCTTCCCCACTACTGAGGTGAGGCCTGACTGGTCTGTAGTTCCCTGCTTCCCTTTGTTCCCGCTTTTACGTATAAGGGGACTACATCTGCTATCCTCCAGTCTTTGGGTACCTCCCTGTTTCCAGTGATTGGCTAAACAGGATAGCCAGAGGTTCAGCCACCACCTCTTAGTTCTTTAGGACCCTGGGTGCACCCCATCTGGCCCCATTGCTTTATCAACTCTTATTATTTCCAGTTCCTTCAGGACCCTTTCTCATGTAAAGGGACTTGTGTCCATTTCTGCACCATTCTCACCCCTTGTACTCCTTCAGACCCATTACCTCCTCTTCCTCAGTAAAGACTGAGCAGAAATACCTGTTCAATATGTCAGCTTTGCTGTTATCATCCTCCGTCCTTCATCCTCCCCTTCAGTCTCACTCATCCTCCTTTGCCTTTTCTTTTTCACTTATGTACCTGTAAAAGGTTTTGTCCCCTCTACCCACTGATTTTGCAATGTGTTCTTCTGTCTGAGCTTTGGCTTCCCTTATTGACCTCCCTGCCTCCCTTTGCTTCTCCTGGTATTTCTCCCTATTCCCCTTCTGCCTGTGTCTTTTTGTATTGCCTGAATGCAATCTTTTGGCTTTCACTTTCTTTGCTACCTCTTTGGAAAACCATTATGGTCTCCTCTTCCTTTCCTTTGCTAACCTGCTTAATGCATAATTCTGTTGTTCTTGTAATCCCCATTTTAAATACTGCTCACTGTTCCTCAACCCGATTCCTGTCCCATTCCCCTTAATGCCTCTTTCAAGTATCTCCCCATTTTCCCAAAGTCTGCCCCCCTAAATTCCAGGATACGTGTTTTTGTGTGGTTTGGTTCTGCTCTTTATGTGATTTCAAACCACAATGACTGGTGGTCACTGTTCCCCAGGTGCTCCGCCACTGTTACCCCCATCACACTGTCCCTGTTTGTGAGTACAAGGTCCAGTATTGCCTTCTGCCAAGCATTACGGAGATAGACAGAGGTGGTAACTCAGTGAGCTGCATAGTGTGTCTGATGCTGAGAGCTGAAAGTGACGTTTTTTCCTTAAGCCAAGCACCAGAATATGTTTAGAAAGGGAGAAGGCAGAAAGGAGTGAAGAAGAGGCAGCAGTGTTGTGGGGGAAGCAACGATCCTCACACGAGCGGTGGAAAGGTGCAGAACAGTTGGCTCTGACATGAAATTAAATAAATAAAAGTACGAGCAACAGGAAGCTTTGGGCAGCGAGCTAGCAGGGAGCAAAAATGGAATGGACAGAACAAAAGTGGGAGGTGCACAGGGATGGGTGTTTGGAGCAAAAGGGGGATGTCGTGAGCAGAAAGGGATTGAGGGAGTTTAAAAAGCGGGTGATGAACCACGAACGGAAGGTTGGGAGAGGCAAGGGATGGTAAGAATGGAGGTAGTGGGACTAAACAAGACATGCAGCCTAGGAAAGCCATGTGGCATGCAGCGGATGGGGGGGAAGGTTCCAAAAGGGGGATGGGGTGGGTACAGCATTTTTTGCCATGATATTAGCAAGTCTTTCCAACCAAAAAAGAGGGAAAACATGGGTGGGTAGCAAGCCTTTTGCGTGCTCAAGGGGACGAGCAAAGTAGGAAGTCCAAAAGGAGGACAAGCAAGGGAACAAAGGAAGCGGGACCATGTGGGAGCACAAGAAAGAGAGTGTGAGGGCCAAAAAGACAGAAAGAGGCAATGGCAACCAACAAGGAAGGGTGAACATGTGATCTAGATAAATGAATGGTTTAAAAAAAAGGGGGGATTTAAAAAAAAAAAGAGAAATGTGTGCAGTGTGCATTTGTAAACACAAGAAAGAGAGCAAGGGCAGAGCATAAAGGGCTGAATAGGCAATACGGAGGTAGAAGGTTGGAGGAAGAGTGCATTGGGAAAAAGAAGGGCTCACAAAAAAAGGGGTGGAGCTGCTTCCAGCAAGCAATATGCTTAGTGAGGCTGGCAAGAAGGGGTTTTAAAAATTGAACACCCCTGGCAGAAGCACAGGGAGAGCAGCCATTAAAATATATATATATATATATATATATAGGGATGGGGCAGCCATCTTGGAGTGGGGGGGAGGAACAGGACAAGGGGCGTTTCCAACAAGGGGTGATAGGATCACAGGGTGGCAGCAAAAAATAAAATAAAATAAAAGGGTGGGTAAGCTTATATAAAAAAGGTCAATGGAATGAATAACAATGTTATTTTTTACATGAGCAGGAGACAGAGAAACAATGAACATGCAGGGATCCAAACTAATGAAGATGGATGCAATAAAAACGATTATGGAGCTGGTGGACAGGGCTCGCAAAGTCCTGGTTCAGTAGAGGATGCAGAAAGGGGGAAGAGCCAGCAAGAAAAGGGAAAGTCAGGAGGAAGGGTCAGAGCGGGGCAGGAGGAAAAGGAAAGGGAGCTGGGACCCTGGTGCCAAAACGCCCCAGAACAAGTTCTCTGGGGCGGCAAACAACAATCCAAGCTATCCCAGACCCAGTACCTGTGCCCAGTCTGGGGGTCAATGCCTGAACCGGAGCCCAATCCAAGGCAGTAGGCTAGGCCGCAACCGGGACCCAGCATTCCCACACCTGAACCTAACCAGCTGGGGGTACCACAGCCAGGCAGAGGGACGACAGAACCCACGGCTGTTAATAGCCTGCAGACCCCAACAAACAGAACATGGGAAAGAATGGAACCAGGAGACCAGGTGGCAATTAGAGCACCAAAGGAACCTCACAGAGAACCAGGTACAGTGTTGACATTAGAGAGTAGCATGAAGGAAAATGTGGAACAATTGTTGTTAGGTATGGGGAGAGATGGCACTAAAAAGTTACAAAAAGTACTGGGGGAGTTAGAAGAAAGGGAAAAAGATACAAAACAGCCGGAGGAGAGGGGAAAAGAAGGGCTAGGGCAGATAAAAGGGGGCAGAGGGGTGCATATAGATTATGTGCCGTAGCAACAAAAGAAAAAATCTGGAAAGGAGAATTTGTTGATATTTTTGCCCTGGTAGACAAGAAAACAGTGGAACTATATGAAGAAAAGGAGAGCTTCAGTAAAAAGGAATTGGCAGCCGCAGTAGTGCGGGTCAAGAAGGGGGAGGAGCAGAAAGGGCCCACATGTAAAGGAAAATCATGGGAAGCATGGACCCTGGGTTTCACATATTTCAGTGCTATAGCACAAGAAAAGAGGCCAGAATTGGGCATTCCCCTGTTAGCTTATTCACTGATAATAAGAAATGCATGTAAGATGATGGGGGAACACGAATTTGTTGCAGTATGATGAGAAGTTCAGGACACGGATGGCTTTCCATGGGGAGGATTGTCGATGGGATTCAAGACATAATGACCTATGGTGGGAAACTATGACAGTAACAGGAGGTGAATGGCAAAAGGGAGGGCTGCGATATCAAAAATGTTGTTGGGGGTACAACAGGGCACACTGCTCTTTCCCACACTGCAGATTCAGGCATGCCTGTTCAAAATGTGGTGGATCTCACCCAGCCTCTCGCTGTAGAGCATATGGAGAGGCCAGTCTTGGGGGAAGTCAAGGTAACTATTCCTTTTGGGGGGGCCCACAGGGGAGCACATGGAGAAAATACAGGAAGAGGTAGAGGATATGCAGCCGGGAGAGGGTACCACCTAGAGGAAAAGTAAAGCAGGCCATTTCCATTTAGCAAAAACCCCTATTAGAGTTGAAGTAATAGAACAATGGTTAAAAGGGTACCCTAATGAGAAGGCAGGGTTGGAATTAATAGAAGGATTTCAAGAAGACTTTAGCCTACATTACCAAGGGAAGTGATTTAGAACATGGGCAAAAAATGTAAAATCCATTAAGGGGAGGGAAGCACTGCTGAGAAACAAAATTGGGATTGAAAAAGAAGCAGGTAGAATAGAGGGCCCCTTTAAAGAACCCCCTTTTTGGCACCTATGAGTATCTCCATTGGGCCTGATCCCTAAAAAACAGGTGGGAGAATATAGGGTGATTCACCACCTATCCTATCCAGAAAAAGAATCGGTCAATGACCACATTTCAGAAGAGGATAGTAGGGTGTGTTATGGGACCTCAGAGGACACGGTGAATATCATCAAGGCAAGACACACCCCATGGCTAGCAAAGACAGACATCAAGTCTGCATTCAGGCTGCTGCCAGTCCACAGAGAGGATTGGGAGTTGCTGGGTTTCCAGATAGATGGGGAGTATTATTTTGATAAAGCCATGCTGACGGGTTGTTCAGTGGCATGCTCCACCTTTGAAAAATTTAGCACATGGCTGCAGTGGGTATTCAAAAACAGGTATGGGCATGACCCAGTAGTCCATTACTTGTATGACTTTTGTTTATAGGGAAAGGAGAAAGAGGAGTACGAGTGATGCTGGAGGACTTTCTAGAGTTGTGCGGTGAGCTCAGAGAACCATTAGCAGGAGAGAAAATGGAGGGCCCCAGTAGGTGCTTGGAATTCCTAGGCATAGAGGTGGATTCAGAACAGGGTTTGTTCTGACTGCCAAGCCAGAAGATAATTAAATTAAAGGGGATGTTATTAGAGATAGGAAAAAAGAAGCAGGTGCCCCTAATTACCAGCCAACGGTTAATGGGTCACTTGAATTTTGTGTGTAGAGCAATAGGACCATAACACGCATTTACACAACATCTGGCAAGGGCCATGGTGGGGAGAACAAAACCATATAATTGGGTCACATTAGGGAGAGAGATTAAGGAAGATATAAAAATTTTGGAACTGTTTATAAAAACTCACAATGGGATAGCCATTTGGCAGGAGGAATGGCTATACAACACAGACTTGGAACTTTTCATGGACGCTTCGGGGGGACATGGGTTTGGAGTCTCCTTCAAAGGGAAGTGGATGACCAAGCCATGGCCACAAGAATGGGTCAAAGGGGGGGACTGACAAAGGATATCACTTTTTTAGAGATGTTTCCCATTTGGGCGGTGACAAAAACTTGGGGGGCATGGCTACAGAACCAGAGGGTCACATTCTGGTGTGACAATAAAGCAGTACTGAACAACAGGGGGTCAAGGTCAGTCCTGGTACTTCATACACTGCTGCAGCTAGTCTTACAGGGGATGAGGCTCAGCATGAGTTTCAGGGCCAGACACACTGCAGGCAAAAAGAACTTTATTGCTGACAGCCTGTCCCAATTACAGATGACAAGGTTTTGGGTACTAGCTCCCAAAAGCTCATGGAGAGTTTTCCAGGTTTTCAGAACTTGCCACGCCATGGAGATAAGTAGGTCAGTCACAGAAGAGCAGGTGGGGAGGTTTGTTGTGTCAAGCTGGGAAGAAGGAGTAGCCTACACTACGGTTAGAGTACAGCTAGTGGCCATAGGATGGGTCTGCAGGATGAAAGGTTGGGGGGAGCTCTGCAACAGTATTTTGTTAAGAAGGATGATGATGGGGTGGCAAAGGTTGAAAGGGAGAGGGAGGGATAGTAGAGAACCAGTCTCAAAGCACCTGTTAGAAAGGATTCAAGAAAATCTGGCAAAAATTTGCTACACCCGATATGAAGCAATGCTATTTAAAGCACTGTTTGCAGTGTTACATAAGGGAGCGTTCAGGGTGTCAGAAATGGTAGGGCCAAGTACACCCTCGCCAGGTATATGTAGTGGACAGGGAAAGGGTTCTCCCTTGAAATTGCAAGCTCAAAGACTGATCAGACAGGGAAGGGTTATAGGGTAAGCATTGAACCCAGTAAAAAAACAGTCCTGTACCTCTGCCAGCTGATGCATAGTTACCTCAGGATCAGACCACAAAAAGAGGGCCTGCTGTTTATACACAGGGATGGAAAAGTGGTAAAAGGGAGTCAAATTTCAGGGGTGTTAAAACGAAGCATAAAATAATTAGGGAAAAACCCAGAAAGGTTCTCCTCCCATTCATTCAGGGTTGGGGCAGCATCTGAGGCGGCGGCACAGGGAAAAGGGGGGAAGGACATAAAGGCCATAGGGTGATGGTCATCAGACTGCTACAAGAAATACATTAGAAATACAGTGCATTAACCTGTTGCAATCTTGTCACCCCTACAGGAAAGAATAAAAAAAAAGTGGGGGTAAAAAAAAGGGTTTTTCAGTGAGAGTTGCTGCTAAATTTTTAACAACATACAGAGAGATGTCATGGTCATGAGAGCATGGTGGCCAGGAATAACAATTATGTGGTCCGAAATGATTCCATGGAGGGTGTGGAAGCAAGCCAGACAGCATAAGGCCATAGAGAAATTGAAGAGACGAATGAACAGTAGGGTGGGGAGGTTTATGAGAAAGAACAGAGGAGCTGCCATTAAGCATGAGGAGACAGAAGAGGAGATACATGGGTAATATAGGGCTGATGGGGTGCACCTATCCCAGATGGGAAATTGCATATTTATAACGGAACTGGGTAGGGGCATAGATCAGTGGTTAAAAAAGGGATGGTCATGGGTAGTGGGGGGGAGCTTGCTGTCCAACGCAAGCTGGAAACAAGTTAATGGAAGGTTGGAAGGAAAGACTGGCTAAGAAAAAGAGAAAAAGTGAGATGGGGGGTTAGAAAAGAACATAAGGGGGAGCAGAAACCGGAAAAGAAGGGTATAGACACCCAGGTAAGTGGACAATATAGGGGGAGCAGGAATTGGACTTGCCCAAAAAAGAAGGACCAGCTCGGGTTTACACCCGGGAAGGAGTGGAACAAGACTCCCTCAGGTCTTCAACGGCTGGGGGAGAGAAGACAAAAAGAAATCAAAGCTTGTAATAAAGGAATTGGAATAAAATGTGGACATAAGAAAGAAGTAGAAGGAACTCAATATTGTAAAAATGTATATAGTTATACTTTTAGTGGAATGATAATAAAAGGCTTTGCCGACTGAGCAGCCAAACCTACAATATGGAGTGTGTGGTCTCTTTTGTGGGAAAAGGGGGGATCTGGAACAAAATACCCTAATCCAAAGTCCTTCTTATTCACTTATACAAGCCTTGCAAGTTTGAAATTAAATACAATCAATCACCTCTGCTGTCTAGTTCTTGTCTCCTCTTAGCTAAACTCACGGCTAAGTTCTTTTTAAGCTTTTCTCCTCCTGGAAGCCTTCTTTAGCCACTCCTCCAAACACACACACCTGGTTTATAGGTTGTAACTCTCCTGCCCCAGCAACAAGATACTGTGAAATGGTCTGGTAACTGCATCCATCCCTTTTCCTAGCTACTAAGAATTACAGAATAGCAAACAAAAACAAAATGCAAAAAACCCTAATCCAAAGCCCTTCTTCTTATTCTTACACAAACTCTGTAAGTTTAAAATGAAATAAAATAAATCACCTTATTTGTTTAGTTCTTCTCTGCTCTTCTTAACTGAACCCACAGCCAAGTTCCCTTTTAAGCTCTTCTCCTCCTACAAGCCTGCTTTATCCCCTCCAACAAACACACACCTGCTTCACAGTTTGTAACTCTCCTGCCCCAGCAACAAGATACTGCAAAATTTTCTGCTAACAACAACAGTCACCTTTCCTGGCTACTAAGAATTATAGAAGAGTAAACAAAAACAGATCACAAACTAGAACTGCCGATAGGCTTTTCATCATGTGGGATTTAAACTGTGCTGGTATAAACAGGAATGAAATAAACACGTAGCCATAAGGTTTCTAATTTACAAACTCTACAATACGCTACCACATGAATATAACTTTGGCTGCAGCTCTCCTTTGTGTTAGCCCACATTGCAGGTGCTTGGCGTAGCTGTAGCTGGCAGCTCCTTTGCTGTACTTCATGTATAAGTATCACTACCTGCCCTGCCCCCTGCTTCTGGTTCACAGTACTGGCCATCCATTGCAGCCTCATAGAAACATAAAATTTGATGGCAGATAAGGACCACTTGGCCCACCTAGTCTGCCCATTTCCCTACCTAATGGATAAGCTGCAGATCCTAGTTAACCAACAGCCTACTTCCTCCTACCCCTACTAGAATTTCCTTAGGTCTGTCCCATGCATTCTTGAATTTCCCCACTGTTTTTGACTCTATGACCTCCTCGGGAAGGCTGTTCCATGCATCTACAACCCTCTATGTGAAGAAATACTTCCTCACATTACCTCTGAGCTGCCCCCCTCTTTCATCAAATTGTTCCCCCTTGTTCATGCACATCTCTTTTTTTGAAAGATGCTACTGTCTTGGACTTTGTTGATTCCCTTGAGGTATTTGAAAGTTTCTATCATGTCCTCCTCTCCTCCTTTCCTCGAGGCTATACATCTTAAGTTCCTTTAGTCTTTCTTCATATGTCTTCTGGTGCAGACTGTGCACCATTTTGGTTGCCCTCCTCTGGACAGCCTCCACCCTGTCTAGGTCTTTGCAGAGATGGGTCTCCAGAACTGTACACAGTACTCCAGATGTGGTCTTACCCACTGTCTGTACAGAGGGCCAACAACTTTCTGTTTTCTACTGGTGATGCCTCTCCCTATGCATCCCAGTATCCTCCTAGCCCTCCTTACTGTCTTCTCACATTGCTGGCCCTCCTTTAGGTCATCTGATATGACTACCCTCAGGTCCCTTTCCACTTTTGTTGTTGTCAGTACCTCACCCCCCATTGTGTACTCTTGCCCTTGGTTTTTGTTTCTCATGTGCACTACTTTGCACTTCTTTGCATTGAATCTAAGCTGTCAAACATTTGACCAGTCCTCCAACCTTGCTAAGTCCCTTTTCATCCTTTCCACCCCACCTTGTGTATCAACAATGTTGCAGATCTTTGTGTCATCTGCAAAGAGACATAACTTCCCCTCCACTCCATCCGCAATGTCACTAATAAAGACATTAAAAAGGACTGGCCCTAGTACTGAACCCTGCGGTACTCTACTAGTAACCCTCCTTTCTTCACTGTGGACTCCATTTACAATTACCCGCTGTGTCCTGTTGTCCAGCCAGTGTTTTACCCAGGCTACCACCCTGGAACCCACTCCCAGGTTACCTAATTTGTTTATTAATCCTTTGTGCAGGACTGTGTCAAATGCCTTGCTAAAGTCTAGGTAGGCCATGTCCACAGCCCCTCCCTGGTCGACTACTTTGGTCACCCAGTCAAAGAAATCAATTAGATTTGTTTGACATGACCTTCCTGCTGTGAATCCATGCTGCCTTGGGTCCTGTGCCCCACTGGCCTCTAGGTACTTAACAATTATTTCCTTCAGAAGTGATTCCATCATTTTGTTGTAGCTGTTGTCAGTGGCAGTGGCTCAGGCAGCACACTTGCCTCTGAGGCCAGGAGATCAGAGGGCTGTGGATTCAATTCCCACATCTGGCACT
This sequence comes from Neoceratodus forsteri, assembly GCA_016271365.2. NCBI lineage: Eukaryota > Metazoa > Chordata > Ceratodontiformes > Ceratodontidae > Neoceratodus > Neoceratodus forsteri. The sequence continues at coordinate 69,914,883 of CM028133.1, forward strand.
TGGGTTAATATCCCAGTACTTACACTGTAGTGCAGCATGAGATGGGTGCTGCACTTCTGAGGTGCTGTCTTTTGGATGAGATGTTAAACCGAGGTCCCATCTGCCTGGATTGGTGATAGTTTAGGTGGATGTTAAAGATCCCATGGCACTTATTGAAAAGAGTAGGGGAATTTTGTATTAGGAGGCAGACAATACATCGTAAATGAAAAACCATACAGAAATCTAAAAATACTAAAAGAAAATCAAAAGTAATCCCCTATACAAAAATCATACAAACTGTAGAGCAAAAGTCCAACACTATTACTGTCTGCCATTTCCTATGTATGAGAAAAAATAAATCAAGAAATCCATACAATATGTTTCCAAACATTGGTAAATTATTGACTGTCCATAGTGTCATACTCCAAAGTCTTCTGTTTAACATGAGCCTGTTCAATTCTTTTAAGTAATACAATATTCAGAAGTACAGTGTGTTGTAAAGAAAACTGACATGGGGCTTGCCATAAATAATATTTAATACATGCAAATATTAAAGTTAATGTGTTATAATGATACCTCCCTAAAATCCCAGTGTAATCACCTAAAATGAGACTTTGATAAGATATATGGTGCACTATACCCCATTGTCACTGGAATGCTAAGTCTGTCCAAAATTTCACTGAATGAGGACAGTGAAGAAAAAAATGTTCCCGGGTTTCTTCCTGACCAGCACATTCAGGCCTAATGCATTGCCTATCTGCAACAGGTTTGTGCTTCAGGTTACCCCTGACTCCTAATCTACCATGGCAGCTTAGCCATTGAACATCCCACATTTGAGGTGGTACTGTTATCCATCAATATGCATAATGCCTGATGTATCTTGGTAGGAACACAAAGGAGGAAATCTACTTGTACAAAAAAAAAATGTACCCATAATTTCAGCATAAAAATTCTTCCTGGAAATATCATATAACTGAGCTTTACCCAATTTCCATTCCCTAAGCTTTCTAACTGCTGAGTCTGCATAAGACAGTGCAGCACATTTAGAATTTTGTTTTGGTATTGCCACCCCCCTCCCACTGGGACAGGAATGGGTGAAATAAGAACTGGGTCCAAACTGACCATGGATGATCGTCAGAAAGGGTTTTAACTTGAAAGGAAGCTATCATAAAAAAAGAGTGAAAAAAATGGATTAATCATCCCAAGTCCACCCTGTGAAACCTTTAAATAAGTAAAAGCACATTTTATGGGATTTAACTTACTCCCCCATACCATCTGAAAAAAAACAGCTATACAGTTTGGTTTCCAGGGAGGTCGGGACCGGAAAAACTGAACATACATGTTAAAAAAACTGCCAATAAAAACTTCTTTATTACCATCACCCTTTTCTTTTTTTGAAAAAACCCAAGCCTTCCATTGTTGCACCTTGTGCTCACCTATAACCAAGTGCTTCTCCCAATTCAATAGTGCCAGATTCCTACTCCCAAAATAGAGACCTACAATTTTAAGTGAATCAGAAACAGGAATACCCCCTATACTCGATACTGGTGGAGTCCTGCCTACTGCCATACAACCACAGTTTCCATAATTTAAAATGGCACCATTTAACACAGAGAATTGTTCAATTACCCAAAGTGCCTCATGACCAGACTGAACATCTGCCACCAATAAACATACATCATCAGCATAAAGGGAGGGAGGTGAGGTGCCTACCAGGTGCCACGGCATGGAGGGATGGAAGGAAGATACTGGGGATCACTGGGAAGGCAAGACAGGAGGGTGAGCTGGATGTCATTATCCACCTAGGTACTAATGACTTGGCAAATGGGGAGCCAAAGGAAGTTCAGGAAGAGTTTAGGAAACTGGGAGGGGTCTCACAAGTAGCTACTTCTGTCACTTTCTCAGAAGTACTACCTGTGAGAGGCAAGGAGAGCATAGGAGTGCATGCACCAGAACTTTAACTCATGGTTGAAGAACTGGTGCTGTGAGGAAGGGTTTGGATTCATTGGTGACTGGGACCCATCTGGAGGAATGGAGGTTTGTTCAAGCCTGATGGCCTGCATCCATCCTGGAGGGAATCCAAGACTTAATGATAAGTTTAAATGCTACATTGACAAGCATTTAAACTAGCAAAGGGGTGGCAGGCCAGCAAGGATGGTACCTACTTGCTCACCCCACAGCTAGTAATGGAACCAGTGAACCAGAGGAGTGGCTATCTCTGCAAAGCAGTGTCAAAAGTTGGAGATTAGTGTCCAAAAGGTGGATAAGCAGAAAAGGGGCAAAATTCAGCAGAAGGCAGACAGCAAGGAGAACCAGGGATAAATGACAACCAAGGAAGGGGCTGGAGTAGAACAGTGAAGCAGTCTAGGAGGTCAAATCATGGAAAGCCATGTGTGCAAATGCCAGGAGCCTTAGCAACAAGATGGAAGATCTGGAGGCTGTCATGGTACAGTCGACCTGACATCGTGGCCATCACTGAAACCTGGTGTAATGATAACCATGACTGGGAGATGGCCATACCTGGCTACAACATATTCAGAAGAGACAGAGCAGGCAGGAAGGGAGGAGGAGTGGCACTGTATGTGAAAATGACATAAGGGCCACACAGATCCAGGAGGAACAAAATGGGGAGAGATACTGTGGGTTAAGCTGGAAAGGAAAATGGGGCCAGCCATCCGCACAGGTGTGGTCTATAGACCACCAGCCCAGGAGGAAGAAACAGATAGGGAGCTGATGCTAGCCATCCAAAGGATGGCTGACAAGGGTGAGGTAGTACTGGTTGGAGACTTCAATATACCAGATGTGGACTGGAGCATCCCAGCAGCAGCATCAACTAGGAGCAGATTTATCCTGGACTCCCTTCAGGGTGCCTTCCTCAAGCAACTGGTCATGGAACCAACTCGGCAGAAGGCAATACTGGACCTTGTGCTCACAAACAGGGACAGTGTGATGGGGTAACAGTGGGGAGCACCTGGGTAACAGTGACCACCAGTCATTGTGGTTTGAAATCACAGAAAGAGCAGAACCAAACCACACAAAAACACGATCCTGGATTTTAGGGGGCAGACTTTGGGAAAATGGGGAGATGCTTGAAAGAGGCATTAAGGGAATGGGACAGGAATCAGGGATTGAGGAACAGTGGGCAGTATTTAAAATGGGGATTATAAGAACAACAGAATTATGCATTAAGCAGGTTAGCAAGAGGAAAAGAAAGAGGAGACCATTATGGTTTTCCAAAGAGGTAGCAAAGAAAGTGAAAGCCAAAAGACTGCATTCAGGCAATACAAAAAGACACAGGCAGAAGGGGATAGGGAGAAGTACCAGGAGAAACAAAGAGAGCAGAGAAGTCAGTAAGGGAAGCCAAAGCTCAGACAGAAGAACACATTGCAAAATCAGTGGTTAAAGGGGACAAACCTTTTAGGTACATAAGTGAAAAAGAAGGACAAAGGGAGGATAGTTAGACTGAAGGGGAGGATGGGAGCCGTGTGGAGGATGACAACAGTAAAGCTGACATATTGAACAGGTATTTCTGCTCAGTCTTTACTAAGGAAGAGGGGGGTAATGGTCTGAAGGGAGTACAAGGTGAGAATGGTGCAGAATGGACACAAGTCCCTTTACACGAGAAAGGGTCCTGAAGGAACTGGAAGTAATAAGAGTTGACAAAGCAATGGGGCCAGATGGGGTGCACCCCAGGGTCCTTAAAGAACTAGAGAGGTGATGGCTGAACCTCTGGCTATCCTGTTCAGCCAATCACTGGAAACAGGGAGGTACCCAAAGACTGGAGGACAGCAGATGTAGTCCCTTATACAAAAGTGGGAACAAAGAGGAAGCAGGGAACTACAGACCAGTCAGCCTCACCCCGTAGTGGGAAAGATCATGGAAGCACTACTGAGAGAGAGATTGGTGGAACATCTGGTTGTCAATGGACTACAGGACCCAAGGCAGCATGGTTTCACCAGGGGAGGCCGCGTCAGACCAACCTCATTGAATTTTTTGACTGGGTGACTAGGGAGGTGGATCAGGGAGGGCAGTGGACATGGCCTCATCTGGACTTCAGCAAGGCCTTTGACACTGTGCCACATAGAAGACTATTACACAAACTGGGGAATATGGGTGTGGCAGGACAGTAGTGTGGTGGGTAGGTAACTGGCTGGGTGGCAGGACACAGAGGGTAGTGGAAATGGCTGTCACCCACAGAGGGAAGAGTGACCAGTGGGTACCACAGGGATCAGTGCTGGGACCGGGTCCTATTCAACATCTTCATCAGTGACATTGCACAGATATAGAAGGCAGAATTTCACTGTTCGCTGATGACACAAAGCTCTGTAATAGAGTAGACACACCAGAGGGTGTAGACAGAATGAGAAGGGACCGCAGAAACTTGAAGAATGGTCAAGGGTTTGGCAGTTGAAATTCAATGCAAAGAAGTGCAAGATAATGCATATGGGGACAAAACCCCTGGACAATATATCAGTTGGGGGTGAGGATATAGCATGCACCAAGCAGGAACGGGATCTTGGGGTTGTCATCTCTGATGATCTCATAGGGAAACAGTGTGACAAGGCATCAGGTAAAGCAAATAGGATGCTGGGATGTATAGGCAGGGCATCACCAGCAGGAAAAGGGAGGTCATTATTCCGCTTATACAAGACACTAGTGAGGCCCCACCTGGAGTACAGTGTACAGTTCTGAGACCATACCTACGTAAGGACATAGACAGGGTAGAGAAGGTGCAGAGGAGGGCAACAAAGATGGGCATGGGTTGCATCACAAATCCTATGAAGACAGGTTGAAGGAACTGAACATGTACTCCTGGAGGAGAGGAGGGAGAGAGGGATATGATAGAGACATACAAGTATCTACAGGGAGGAACAGGTGCAGGAAAACACTATTTTTAGGCGAAAAGATGTTTCAGGACTAGAGGGCATGGGATGAAGTTGGAGGAGGACGATTCAGAGGAAACATGAGAAAGAATTTCTTCACAGAACGGGTGGTGGACAAGTGAACACCCTGCCAGAGGAAGTGGTGGGGGCTGAAACAATCACGGATTTAAGAATGCATGGGATAGACATAAAGGAATTCTAGAGGTCAGGGGTAAGGAGAAATAGACTTCTAGGAAAACAAACTGAACTTACAAGCTCAAGTGGGCAGACTAGGTGGGCCATAGGCCCTTATCTGCCGACACTGTCTATGTATCTATAAACCGAAGATTTTTGGGCCGGAATGTTTAAAGATGGAGTCAAACCATTAATTAATTGATTATTTTCAATTTCACGTATTAGAGGACCTAACACAAAACAGTATAATAAAGGACTTATAGGACATCCCTGTCTAACCTCTTGTGTTAAACAAATCTAATTTCCCAGTAGATTATTAAGAGACAGGAACGTGCATTAGCATATAATGTAACAATATATTTAATAAAGGTTGTAGAAATACTATACTTCTCAAGAACTTGGAACAGAAAAGTATGAGAAACTTTATCAAAAGCTTTAGATTTGTCTAAAGCTAAAATAAAACCTGATAATTTATCCTGGACCCCAAATTCACAGATATCTCTAATGAATTTTAGATTTTACTGAATAGATCTGTGGGGAATAGAACAAGTTTGTGCTGAGTGAAGCACCCCTTGTGCCACAATTTGTAGCTTCTTACAAAGAATAGAAGAAATAATTTTATAAATCGGTATTGAGCAGGCTAATTGACCTCCCTCCAATTGCTCAAATCAGTAATATCTCCTTTTTTTTGTGTAAATGTAAGAATTGCAAGGTTAAATTTTGTATCTACTAAACCAAATGGAAAGATATCATTATAAACCTCAGATAAAATAACACTCAGGTCCTCTTTAAAGGTTTTGTAAAACTTGTTTGTGATACCATCTTCCCCTAGCAAAACCTCTGTTCTAAGTTTATTTATGGCTGCAAGGACTTCTGAGGGAGAAATACGCCCTTTTAATTTATCTGCTTCAGGATGTGGTACTTTGGGAACCAGGAAGTGAAGAACATCATCCCAAAAAAGCTATTGGAGTAAACCTAGTATTGAAAACTGAAGACAAATGCTGTTCTACAATCTCCAACATTTCTGCATCAGATGTCTTAATCTGGCCCCTGTCATTTTTAAGACCAGTCATAATTTTCTATCCAATTTTTTTTTTACATGCAGCATATGGATCTTTAAAAGGCTGTTGTTGCATGCCAAATTTCATCTCTGCGTACATCGACACTGCCCAATCATATTAAAATGTTTCATTTTCTTCTTTAGAACCCCTAATTGTGTTTGCACATCTAGGGATGTTACCCGAGGGCTAGATAATAATTTATAATACTGATTTCTATAATCTAAATATTGTAAATAATCTGTTGTTTTCTTCCTTCTACCATACGAAATAAAAAAAAATCCTTAATGGCCACTTTGGTATCCATCAACCAGGAAACCCAGTCATCATAAAAATCTGCAACCGATTTTCGAGAAGTAAGTAAATATTGAAGTTGGGATAAGAAAGGAGCACCATCCAATAACTGTGAATTTAATTTTCAGTTTCTGCTCATAGCAGGGAACCGTGTGGGAGTCTGATTTAGCCCCAAAACACAATAAAGTAATTTGTGATCAGAAAAATCACAATGTTGCACAGAAAAAAGTTGTGTTATTAGATATTTAGAAATAAAAAAATAGTTTATCCTTGTTTGAAAGGAAGCCCTCCGATAAGTAAAACTATCAGCTGTATGGAGCCCCTATAGGCATCCCCCAGATTTGCAACAGCTAATGTTTGTGTGAGTGCATGTGAATCACAATAGATTTTCTGTTACACATTATTCCTTATACGAATATCCAAACTGCAATTCATATCACCCCCCCCCAAACAATATGTTTGGAAGTAAAGAGATAAGGCTTAATCTGCTGAAATAAAGCAATCCTCACAGTTTTTACTTGGGTGGCATAGGTATCAATCAGTCAGAGAGAAAACCCTTTATAGTAACAATTAATAAGTAAAGCTTTACTTGGCCAAATGTCTATAAGCCATGTTACTTGTACTGTGGAGTGGGTTAAAAGAATTCCCATCCCATCTGCTGTATCTGGACCAAAAGACCAAAAGGAAAGGCCCCCCCACCAGGCTCTTTTAACTTGAGTGCCTCGCCCAAAGAAGATAAGTGTTTTTCCTACAAAAAGATGATATCAGCCTGTGAATCCTTGCACTGCCTCAAACAAATTATACGCCTCGGGTAGTTTTTTATACTACAGCAGTTGAGCGATATCATCTTTAAGCTGGCCATAGTTATTTATTGCTGAAGTTTACGGTTTAGCCTGTTTTCATTTTTTACCTTTTTTTTTTTTAAACTCTAAAAGGTCTTTTCCACCTTCTTCTTCTTCTACCTCCATCTCAGAACCAGCTTCTGGTTTGGATGTTTCAGGACCTGAATCCCCTTCCATGTCTGCTAAAACCTGAAATGCATTTTGTGTGGGACAAGTCCCTAAAGCACCCTTTTGTCTACTAATAGCCCAAGTAATTCTTCTAGGGGTCTGAAAATCAGAATCCTGTGGGGCCATTGCAGAAGGTCCTCGGGGGAAGGGGTGCAAAGCCTCAAGGCTGCATCCAACACAAGTAGAAGGGACCTCAGATAAAACCAGTAACTGGTCCTGATCTGAGGGCCCAGGTTGCTCAGGTTCTTCATCTGGAGGTTGCGTCTGACTAGAGTGTGAATCCTGGGATACATACCCACCCTTCTGACTGGTAGAATCAGTGTCTGTGGGTGGATGAGCAGAAGGCTGAGGTCGATATCTACCCTGGGCCTTGTTGATTAAGTCCTCTTTTTTGGGGCCTCCCTGCCGATTCTGACCTGCCCAAGGACACTGGTGATAGGCATGACCAGCTTCCTCACATAAATTGCATGTGAACACGTTCCTACAGACTTCACTGTCATGATCCATTTCCCTACAAAGCGCACACTTAACCTTGTCACATGCACTACTTAAATGGCGTTTACTGCCACATCGACAACAAGTTTTAGGCTGACCAGGATAAAAACAGACCCTCCTGTCTTTTCCTAAACAGAAACTGTTAGGGACATGTATAACTTCGTTATCTATAATATGCAAGTTGACTTTAAAATGCCATGCCCCGGTCCAAATCCCTTCAGAATCAATAATGAGCTCAGGGGGCCCCAAAACTGTGCATTTATTTTCCAACCAGTGTTGGATATCCCCCACATTCACCCCCTCATTCCTAAACATATTAATGGTTTTGAACAAGGGTTTAGTAATAGGTATTGCCCAAAAAGGTAGCCATAAGGGCAATGATTTACAAGACTCATACTTTTGCCAAAATTTATCTAAACCAGAAAATTGTTTGAAGCTAATATCAAATGTGTCTTCCCCATGAATATTTATTAATGCATATATATCTGTAGCCAAAAAGTGCATTAAGTCTTTTAAAATCTTTCTGGCAAGATATGCCCTGTCCAGGTGTTCAGGCATACCACCCCGGTACCTGATCTGTACTGCATTTCTTCGTGGGGCTAGCTTCAATTTATTGTTTTTAAAAAAGTCCAAGAATCGAGGGCCCCTCCTTGCATCATTGCCCCGAGGTGAATGAGTAGGAGAATTCTGTGGCTAGCCCTCAAGCGAGGATCTATTCTCAGCAGCAGTCTCCAGGCCCACAGTATCAGTCATGAGAGAAAAAGACAAAGTCTGACCTGAAGTGAAAGCTCTTTTTTGTGTAGGTAATTGTGGCTGTGACGCCACAGTTTCAGGTGAAGAAAAATAAATCCAGTTGGGGTCCAGGATCCACTGACCATCCGGCTGTATTAACCAACCTGCCTGTGTCAAGGCAGATTCTTTAGTCCATGATGAAGCCTGCTCCTCGGCAGACCGCCTGTTACTGGGACTCATCGCACCATCTGACCATGCCGACACTTCCGCATTCTTTCCTTCAGCTGTAGCGATGATGGCTTACACGTCATCCAGCCTGCAGTTCACTATCTCAGCTACCGCTGCGCTACCTGCAACAACAGGAACTGCTCCAGCCATACCATTCCTGATGGGAACAACCTCTCTCTCCATAGTCGGGGACTCGTTCATTAGATCGTGATGCAAAGCAATCTCAGTCACCTGCAGATCTCTGTGAGCCATCACCATTGCTAAACCTTGAACTGGCATATCCTGACTCTAGTGATGAACCAAAGCATCCTGCAGAGCTCCAATCTGTATGTCCTGCTCACTCAGTGAGCCATCTGCCATGACAGCAGTACGACTACTCCCTCTGCTGACCACAGCAGAGTAGGGGAATTTCCCCGGTGTCCTGGCCAAATTTCTCTCATTCACTAAAAATACCACCAACAGCCTAATCTGGTTCAAGGTCAGTTGGCATTCATCTGTATTCCCCTCCCCAGGGGCGTGCCTGAAAATAGGCAGGATTTGTCTAGTGCACTTACCTGGTCAAAAAAACTAAATAAAAACAAAAATAAATAAATAAATAAATAAATTTTCCCTACCACTGAGGACAAACTGACAGGTCTGTAGTTTCCTGCCTCTGTCTTCCTCCCACTTTTGTGAAGGGGTATCACATCCACCCTTCTCCAGTCCTCAGGTACCACACCATCCTCCCATGATTTATTAAAAAGGGTAGTCAGTGGTGTTACTAGTTCTTCCCTTACTACTTTTAGAATTCTGGGGTGAATCCCATCAGGCACCATTGCTTTATCCACCTTCAGTTTTAAGAGTTCTTTCAGAACCCTTTCTTCTGTGAAAGGAATGATATCAACCCTCCTACCCAGAGTGCTTCTATTGACTGGATTAGATCTCTCCTTCTGCTTTTCCATTGTGAATACTGAGCAGAAATATTTGTTCAGTATCCCTGCTTTTTCACTGTCGCTCTCTGCCCAACCACCTTCCTCATTATTCAGCCTCAGTATCCCTGCCTTCGTCTTTCTTTGCTCCCTAATGTACCTATAAAAGGTTTTATCCCCCTTCTTAACTGAGTTGGCTATCTTTCCCTCAGTTTGAGCCTTTGCTATTCTGACTGCCTTCTCTGCTTCCTTCTGCTTTAATTGGTACAATTCTTTGTCCTACTCCTTCTGTTATTCCTTATACTTTCTGAATGCTATTTTTTTCTCCCTTACCTTTCCCACCACTTCTTTTGAGAACCATAGTGTTTTTTTCTTTCATTTTGATTTATTTGCTTCACTTAAAGGCTTGTTGACTCTGTGATGGCAGTTTTGACATTTCCCCATTGTTGCTCTACCCCAACTTCTTGCCTGTTTGCCAGTGCTTTTCTGAGACACTCTCCCATTTTGACAAAATCAGCTCTTGTGATATCCAGTACCTTCACTTTTGTGTGGTTTGACTGTATAGCCAAGTTTATCGTGAACTACACTGTTTTCTGGTCGCATGTTCCTAGATGGCTACCCACTTCGAGATCAGTGATCCTTTCTCCTTCCCCATTTGAGAGTGCCAGGTCTAAGACTGCTCGCTACTGAGTGGGTTGCAGAACTAGCTGTCTGAGGCATGCCCCCTGTAGGGCATACAGAATGGCTCTGCTTTTGGATGTGGCTGCAGCAAAGGTGCTCCAGTCAACATCTGGCATATTCAGGTCCCCCATCAGCAATATTTCACCTTTCTCTGCCATCAAAAGAATGCCTTCTATTATTTCCTTGTCCATTTCCTCCCCCTGAAATAGAGGTCTGTATACAACTCCTGTACAGAATGTGGAGCCATTTCCAGTCTCCAGGGTGACCTACAGTGCCTCCTCTCCTCCCTGTTTACCATTTAGTTCTATTGCTTTGATCCCTTCCCTTACATAGAGAGCAACACCTCCTCCTCCTCCTCTTCTTCTTCCCTCCCTGTCCCTCCTGTAGATTGTGTACCATGGTATGTAGACATCCCAGTCATGGTTCTCTGTGTACCATGTTTCTGTGACTGCCATGTTATCCAGGCATCCCTCTTTCATCAAGGCCACCATTTTGGGGAGCTTTTTACCTAGACTACTATTGGTATTCATTACCCTCCATTATTTTCTGGCTTTGTTTCTTTTTGCCCCATCCCTGTCCTTACTGCCTTTGACTTTTTCTCCATTTACCCTTGCCCTTATCCCTATTGACTGCTCTATCTTGGTATTTACCTCACCCTCTGGCACACTGCTGCCCTCCTTCCTCTGGACACATTGGGCCATAGACAGGAAAATATAAGGTGTCCCATAACTCTTGTGCATGTTGCAGCTATCCATTGCACCAACGTGCAATCCAGCCTCACCTGTCTCATTGCCTAGCCTTCAGGCACATAACACTTGTCCCCTTATCCCTCCTTCACCATCTTATGCCTCCTCCCACCTGTCCCAGCTATCTTAGTGCCTAGCCTTTCTACCACCTTGTACTGCAACAGTTGCAATAGGCACCTTGGCCCCATCCCTTTCCCACCCTTTAGTTATGTCATATCCACCATGATTTTTATATATGCATCCCTGTGTCCTAGTCACACCTACCCACCACCACCTACTCCCATTTGCCCCAGTCCACGCAAAAGGGCAGGATTATGCCTGCGCAGGGTCTTATTAAATGCACTCACAAAACTCCTGCTCTTAACTCTTATCTGAGCAGGCAATATCAAACTTAACCCAAGCCCCCCCTTACCTATCCAGGTCAATCTGTGTTGCCCAGTTTAAAGGGGCTAAGCCTGATCAATATCAATGTCTGCAACCTGTTAAAGAAACTGGATATTATTCAGTCTTGGCTTCACATTTCCTTCCCAGATATTGTTGTGGTAATAGAAACCTAGCTGTGGCCATCTACGCTGGATTATGAGATAAACATCCCCTCTTACAATTTTTATATAACCGATAGGTCAAGTGGAGGGGAGGTGCCATCTACATTCAGGACATATTCACAGCCTCCATCATTAACTCCACTTCTGTGCCCCTTGAATTTGAATGCACCACACTAAAGTTACAACTTCCCTCATCTACCCCATTAACATCTTTGGTTGCTACAGGCCTCCTTCTGCTGGACACATGGTGTTACATCACTTATCAGGTATTTTAACCTCCTTATCCTCAGAGGTCATCATCGCAGAAGACCTCAACATAGACTGGCTCTTGTCCTCTTCAGAACCCCTAAAAGAACTATGTGACAACTTTGGTCTGTCACAGCTTATTATGGAGACCACCCACCCCAACAAAAAGCACCCCAAGAATAGTACCCTGCTTGACATTATTCTGGTCAATAAACCCCACCCATATTCACACTCTGGTGTCTTCTTCAATGACATTAGTGATCACTGTGTTATTGCCTGTGTGGGGACCCACCCTAGATTTGTCTCTTATTCTAGCTATGTCCTTAAAATATCTAAATGTCACTTTGGCCCTAATGCTTTCCTCTTTTTCATGTAACATGCGAATTGGCAGGACTTCTACCTGGCTACTTCAGTTGACAACGCTTATGAAGCTCTCCAAAATATTGTCCTCAGTTCTATCAACAAACACGCGCAACTCATAAAATCATGAACTAAAAGGGCTGGCCTGTCGGTGCAGCAGTTGGATTTCTGCTTGCAACACCAGTGACCCAGGTTCTGGAATGGACCTGGGTCATCAGAGGACCGGCTGGGGGAGATGGATTGAGTGTCCCATGGACTGCTCTACTTCTCTGAGGGGAGAGTGTGGTGTGTCACTGGTGCATGCGGGACCCCTGGTGGAGGCCAGGGGTGACACAGCAGACAGTGCCTACGAGGACCAGAGGGGGCTGGCATTATTGCACTTTCCTGCCCTCCCACAAAAACAGGGGAAAAAGAAGCATGCCCACTGCCTCCATGATGCCTGCCCCCTAACTGCAATCAGCTCCCCAGGCTGACTTTTGCCCTATCCCAACATTTATAGCACTTTGGGCCATGTGCCACAACCCTGCCCTGAGGGGCAATACAGGGGGTGCTGGGAGGGTGGCTAATGTGGGGTAGCCACAGTTGAAGGGGTCCATGACCGGGTGTATGTCCCAGCAGCAGGGCAGGCACCAAAAAAGTATAAATAAAAAAAAATCACAAACTAAAAAGAAATGATGCTCTTGGTTCTCAGTCAACCTGAAAGCTGAGCTACTTCATAGAGTCTCCCTTTGGAAGAATGCCAGGAATACCAAGCAGCCTAACAATTGAGCAGTCTTCAGAGCTGCCAGAAACCATGCACCAGACTAATTAGGGAAGCAAAAGCTAGTTACTATCGCTCTGAACTTAACTCTTCCTCTAACAGCACAACTAAATTTCAGAAAACCTTAAAGGAAATCCAGGGCCACAGCTCGGCTAGCTTATTCCAACTGAAAATCTTATCTGGCAACTCTGTCGCTACTAATAAACAAGAAATCCTTGAACTCTTTAATAATCACTTTGCCACAGTGGGCCTAACATTTGATGACTCCTCTGCCTCTAGCCTGTGCACATAACAAATTTACCTCAGGCTGTACTCGCCCGGGCCCAGCCACAGCCTTGCTCACAACACGCAAGACATTTACCTTCTCCCATGTCTCAGTGAAGAAAGTTGAGGACCTCCTGCTACACCTGGACAGTAGAAAAGTTGCAGGTTGCAGATCTGATAGAGCCCCTTCATTCTCAAACTTGGCTTCTATGTACTATCACCCCAATTACCCATCTCTTTAATATGTCCCTTGCCCAATGCTCCTTCCCAGCCATATGGAAAACCACCCACATCATTTTGCTCTTTAAATCCAGCAGCACCAGTGACCTAAATAACTATCACCCAATCTCCCACCTCCCTACCTTCTCTAAACTACTAGAAAAAGTGATAAATACCCAGATTAGACAGCACATCAATGAATTAGACTTACTAAACCCAGCTCAGTCTGGCTTTTGAGCTAATCATAGTACCACCTCAGCAGTTGCTAAGGTCATGAACAACTGGTTGTGTGCCCTGGATGCCAGGAGTTATGTGCGCGCACTGTTTCTTGACCTTAGTAAAGCCTTTGACACTGCAAACCATGCCTTAATTTTAGATGCCCTACAAAATCTCGGCATTCATAACTTGGACCGCAAGTGGTTTTCTAGCTACTTCTTTGGTCGACTTCAACAGATCAAAGCTGGGGGGGATTTCTCCCCTTCAAAGCTCTTTCTAGAGGGGTACCTCAAGGGTCTATCCTGGGCCCGCTCTTTTTTACCATTTATATAAATGACTTAAATGTTGGAATCAAGGTAGCAGATATCCAGCTCTTCACCGATGACACCGTGTTGTATTTAATCCAGACTTACCCTGGAACTCACAATGACCTTAATTAGAATTCAGCCAACTGCAGAACAATCTTCTATATGCTGAGCTCCTGTTAAATGCAAAGAAAACTAAGGCCATGATTTTAACTCCAGCAGTGAATTCAAACAAACCCAACACTGTGGGTACAGTCCCATAAATCCACTCATTGCTCAGTGAACTGCTGGACTTTGTCAAGTCCTTCAAATACCTGGGGGTGTGGCTAGACCTCAAACTTTCCTTCAAAATCCACATAGAAGAAATCTCCAAAAAGCTTAAACAGAGGTTAGAGTTATTTTTCAGAATTAGGTACCTGCTGACACTAGAGGGAAAACCAAGGTTGGTGCAAACTATGTTCCTGCCCCTCCTTGACTATTCTGACTTTCTGTATGGACATAGTTCAACCACAGCCCTCTCCAAACTTGATACGCTGTACCATTGGGCACTTAGGTTCATCACAGGTGCCCCCTACTCTACACACCACTGTAGTCCTTATAAGAGCATAGGCTGGGGCTCACTCAGCCTCAGGTGGCATAACAATGCTGTGTTCTGGACATTCAGGGCCATCTCTAATAAGCTACCACAATATATCAAGGATTGTTCACCCAGTTGCAACCCTGGCAGAAACATGCTAAGAAGCCAGTCTCGGATCTCCCTTTACATCCCCAAAAGTCAGGACTTGCTTTGGTCACATGACAATAAGACAACATGCCCTTCCTGTCCTTTGGAACGCTGCTCAAAAAAATACCCCAACTCATCGTGCCATTGCCGCTAACTACCTTCAAAAACTTTGTTCAATGATCCTTTCTGTAGTCCTGCAACTGTTTCAGGCATTGACACCACCATTTTCCTTCCTGCCTCCACAAGCCTAATTTTGCATATATACCTTCACTCGACACCCCTTAATCTGGCATCACCTGCCCTACCTGCCTCCATATGCTTCCTCCATACACCTTAGACCTAAGCACCTATTATGCCTCCCTGCAGGTGCCACGCCTCTCCCCCCTCATGCCCTGTGCATCACTTCCTTTCCTACACTTATCTACTTTCCCTAGCTATTGCAGACCCTGTGAGTACACGGTCCTCCTACACAGACAACACAAAGGCTATGTAATGCACCTTTAGATTAAAACTCTTATACATTATGGAAATTGTAATCTATTGTTCTTGCCCTGCATAGAGTTGTGACCGGTGGCCATGAGGACCATCGTGGGTCCTGCCCTCCCCCAATACCACATTGCTATGGAGCCAAATTCAGCTGGTTGTCATGAGGGCCATCGTGGGTCCTGCCCTCCCTCCCCCAATACCAGATCACTATGGAGCCAAATTCAGTTGGTTATGATGAGGGCCATCGCTACGGAGCCTAATTCAGCCAGTGGTTGTGAGGGCCACGGTGGGTCTTGTCCTCCCCCAATACTGCATTGCTACAGAGATGAATTCAGCTGGTGGTCATAAGGGCCATCATGGGTCCTTCCCTCCCCAATACTACATCACTACGGAGCCAAATTCAGGTACAACACCATGCTACACCATGGTCTTGTGCACCAGCTTTGAATTTTATCTGCGTTTGTGTGAACAAAGAACTCATATTTTAGGTGCCAGTTTTAAAGCCAGTGGTCATGAGGGCCATTGTGGGTCCTGCCCTCCCCCAATACTGCATCACTACAGAGCTGAATTCAGGTATGACACCATGCTACACCAGGGTCTTGAGCGCCAGCTTTGAATTTCATCTGTGTTTGTGTGAACAAAGGACTCATATTTCAGGCACCAATTTTAAAGGTCCCTGTCAGCAGAGCACTGAACATAGTTTTTTTTCCTCAGCCGCCTGCACAAATATTTAGTGTTTGTCCCCCTCTGACTGGGGTGCTTTAATTCGGTTAGCTGAATACAAGATTTCTCCCATTTTGCAGGTTGTCTTAATTTTGGACTTCTGCCTGCAAATTGCATCCAGAACTTGATGAAGTTAGCCAGGGCTTGGGGAGGCAAACTAATGCTGCACTCTGTATGTTCTATTAATTTAAGTGCAGCTATACTATTTAATTTAAAGTGCTCCCAGCTAATACGAGCAGCTCTGTGTTTATTTGCACCTAACTCTGTAGTGCTGAGTTTACTCCATAATCAAGTATTTAAATTCTCCTTTAATTATTCAGCACAGTCCAGCCTCTACTCAAAACAGCTTTTTACTTTTGTTCATTTTTATCTCTGTAGCCCAATGTTTACCCCTACAAATGTGTAGTTAAAATGTTTAGCTGAGCTGTCCCTTAGAGTCACATAGCTCTGCATCTACTGTTAGATCTTAATCCAAATTTAGCTAATCTTAAACACTGCTGCTTGCAAATAACAAATGTCTCTCTGTCTAGCCCCTTCTCATCCCTACCTGATATAACCCATCTGTTTCTC
Source organism: Neoceratodus forsteri (assembly GCA_016271365.2). Taxonomy (NCBI): domain Eukaryota; kingdom Metazoa; phylum Chordata; order Ceratodontiformes; family Ceratodontidae; genus Neoceratodus; species Neoceratodus forsteri. The sequence continues at coordinate 69,931,489 of CM028133.1, forward strand.
TGTTTGCTCCACAGCCGGTGGTTGTGAGAGCCATTGCGGGTCCTGCCCTCCCCCAATACCACATAGTTATGGGACCGAATGCAGGTACGATGCCACACTACACCAGGGTCTTGAACACCAGCTTTGAATTTCATCTACGTTTGTGTCTCTGCCACCCCCACCACCCTTGGGTCAGCTCCATTGTAGATTGGTTATTAAACTCACGTGACTCAGCCTATCAGCCCACTTTCTCCTTAGCAGCTTATATTGTCTCTCCACTAGTGGCCACCCCCTCAGCATTCCTGCTGACTAATACCCAACAACACAACATGCTGCCTCTATCTCTTGCTGTATTGTGCCTACTTACTCCCCTAGCATCCCTCCCACCTGCTGCCTACCCTGAAGCTCAGTTCAACCCCCAGTCATGCAACACCAAGGCAACTACACCATACCACCATGCTTCTACCACCTCTGGCCATTCCCTACACACCACAATAATTAACTGGGACATAGGAGCTCACATCCTGCCACCATCCTTTCATGCAGGGCTGTCAGCCTTACACTTCCCTCCTAGAAGCAATGCGCACCGACCACCCAGCAACCTTCACTGCTCTGTAAGTCAAAATGAGCAATGCTTATAGCAAAACAGCTAATAACTCTTCTGCTACTCCTAGCCAGGGACGTTGAGTTAAACACTGGGACAACCACCCCCTCTTCCCCATCTTTCCAGTTACCTTGGGGCTTTAAAATAATGCACCTTAACATATGCAGCATCCTGAATAAACTAACCTCACTCCAACCAAGTGTCCTTTCCCTTCGTCCTGATATTTTAATTATCACTGAAACCTGGCTGAAGCCCCATGACTTGGATGCTGAACTATCTATCCCTGGCCACTCCATCACTCAGCATGACTGCCAGGGAAAAAAAGGGTGGGGCATTGCCATGTTCATCTCCTCTGAGTTACAGTTTAACCCTGTCCACCCCTGCCCATGAAGTCCCTAGACTCCTGTCTAATCAAAATCTCACTGCCACACTCCATTCCCCTATATAGCAGGGTCCTACTGCCCCGGACACCCCACACAAGCCATCCTTGACCACCTTAGCACCCTAAAAATCCTCGCCCACCCACCTCACTTACCTACCCCCATCAAAATGCTTTATTTTGTTGGGTCACCCAATCTGAATTGTTAAAAGCCCTGCAGGCACTCAACCCATCCAAAGGTAAATGCCCCTCAGATTTGGACTCCAAAATGCTATACCTATCCTCCCCTGCCATCGCATCCCCCCAACTGCCCTCTTCAATCTTTCTTTCTCACTGGCAACAACTCCATCTGAATGGAAGCATGCCATAGTCATCCTTCTCCCCAAAGGAGGTGACCCCTCCTCACTGGGCAACTACTGCCCTATCTCCCTGCTCCCTGTTCTGGCCAAAGTTCAGGAGCAACCTTTTCTCTCCCAAGTATCCCCCTTTCTCAACTCCTCTTCCTTCTTCTCACACTACCAGTCCAGCTTTAGGAAATCACACTCTACCATCACTTCCCTTTTATGGCTCACCAATGACATCTATACCAACTTTGATAATGGGCACACCACCTCAGCTATCTTTGTTGACCTAGCAAAGGCTTTCAACACTGTCTCTCACTCCCTTCTGTTATCTAAACCCTCCCTTGCTGGTCTCTCTGGATCTGCCTAAAGCTGATTCTGCTCCTACCTAACAGGTAGGTCACAAGCAGTAAAAATTGGCCATCACACTTCTGTTCCCCTTCCTGTCATTTCCAGGGTCCCTCAAGGCTCTGTCCTTGGCCCGTTACTCTTCTCCATTTTTCTAAATGACCTGCCCTCACTATGCCCACACACATCCATACACTTGTACGCTGATGACACAGTACTGTATGCAACAAGTCCCTTCCCCAGCGAAGTGGTAGCTAGGTTCCAGCAGGACTTCAATGCTATTCAGCTCTGGTTCTGTGCAAACCAGCTATTTCTCAATCCCAAGAAAACTGTCTCTCTAACTTTTCAGCTCACGGCAGAGACTCGCCCAACTCCCCCACCCCTACTTTTCACACCATCAATGGGACCCTGCCATGTTATTTGTAAATACTGTATGCTATCTGCCCATTTACCTATGTCTATTCCATTTTCTTGTTTTGTCACTCATTGCTGTGTATTTCTCCCAGGTCCATCTTGTAAATGAACCCTGCTCAATGATGTTCCACCTGGCCAACTAAAAATATTGATTGACTGATTGATTGATTGATTGGTTAACTGGAAAACTCTACAGGGGGAAATGGAACAGAAAACATCTATATTGAGGTGTTGGATCACATAGGGCTGGAAAAGAAGGTGGAAGAAACAACATGAGATTCAAACACTCTAGATCTGATTTTAGCCAACATGGGAGATATATTAACAAGCTGTACTACATCAGCTCCTCTCATTAATAGTGACCACGAAACAGTTCATTTCAAACGAAGGGAAACATTCACTAAACGAACAGGTTGCACTAAAGTTCTTAACTTTGGGAAGGCTATTGTCACTAAGTTGAAAGCTAGTATGGCTAAGTGGAAAAGGGAAGATGATTTTCATAATAAATCATTAAGTAATAAACGGGACCTCTTCTGTAATAAACGGGATCAAGAAATCTGTAAAAACATACCATACAAAACTAAATATAGCACAGAAAGCAATACACCAAGTTGGATGACTTCTAAGAACAAGGGATTAATTAAAAAGAAAAACAAGCTGTTTAAAAAATAAAAGGCAGATGCAAGGAACCGGATGGAGTAATTATAAAGAGCTAGAAATAAGGGTTAAAAAAGAGAATAAAAGGGCAAAATCAACTTCCGAATTAAGTTCAAATTCAAGTTTATTGCAGGAAAGACTCCGTTGAGCAAGCTCATTCACAAGGAGGTCCTGAGGCACATACACATACACATACAGTTCACAATTACATAGACAGGAGATATAAAATGTAGAACAACAAAGAAAAAATATATAACACAAGAGGTATACACAGTAGAAGTCCTTATGCTATATATGCAGTACATTCCAGCTTTAACCTTGCCCTAAGTTATGCAACACATTTCAGCTTAATAAGTAGAGGACCAGTTGGTACCTAGGAAGTTGACTTGGCATGGGGACCTAGTAGCACCTACATATGTCTTTTAATTTAGAGATAGCTAGTGTTTTGTAGGAGTTAATTGATATGATGCTGGTTAGCTTCAGCATGGCTTGTAGTTTGTTCCAAATGTTTGGGAGGGCGTATGAGACAGCTCTTTGGCCAGCTGTGGTACATGTCCTGGGAACATCTAGTAGGTTAAGATCAAATTTCCTTAGGGAGTAGGCACTATGCGAGATGTGTATGAGAGACGTTAAATAGACAGGCAGTTTGTGGAGTAGTAATTTGAGGGTCCAAATGCCAGCATGCAGGAGGTGTCTGGTAGCAAGAGAGGTCCACCCAACTGCTGCATAAAGATCACAGTGGTGGGTCCTGTACACAGAGTTAGTAATGAAGCGAAGAGCACGATCAATAGAGTATGTCCAGTTTAGATAGGCTCAAGGTTGGGGAGGAGATAAAGATAATGTCTCCGTAGTCAAGCAAGGGAAGGAATGTTGCTTGGACAAGTCTTTTGCGGGTCACGAGAGAAAAGAGGGTCCTATTTCTAAAGAAGAAACCCAAGCATGCTTTAAGCCTCTTTGATAGATCCTCAATGTGGTCTTTGAAGGAAAGCTTGTTGTCTATCCACATACCTAGATATTTAAATTTAGGTATGACTTCCAAGGGTTCACCTAGGAAGGTAACTATGAAGTTTTTAGGAGGGGTAGGTAGGGCACCAGACAAGGCAAGTCTCGAGAAAATAATTTTCTTGTTTTTTTTGGCATTTAAGAGAAGCTTGGCATTGATAAGGTTGCTTTCTAACTGGATAAAGTCAGCTTGGAGTGCTTCCCTGACTCCAGTTAAGGACGAGCCTGATGCATACAAAACCGTATCGTCCGCAAAGAAATGTATGCTAGAGTTCTTTATGTGGGAGTCAAGGTTGTTGATGTACAGGGAAAAAAGGACTGGTCCTAGGATGGAGCCTTGAGGGACTCCTCTGGCAATTGGAAGGGGGGCAGATAGTAGGCCATCAGCATTGACTTTTTGTATCCTTCCCGTGAGATAACTGTTAAACCATTGTAAGGTAAGTGGAGTGGCACCTATGTAGGCAAGACAGTTGATTACTAAGGTCTAGAAAGACTGCACCAGTAACCTTCTTGGTGTCCATAGTATGGATCCAGTCATTAGAGATGTTAGCCAAGGCTGAGATGGTACTGTGCTTCTACCTGAAGCCAGATTGGTCCGGGTTTAGGAGTGAGTGTGCTTCAAGGTGATTTTTTATTTGGTTGTATATAAGTTTTTCCAGCACTTTGGAGAGAACGGGCAAGCTAGAGATAGGACGGTAGTTGTTTAAGTCACAATTAAAACTAGCCAATAAATCTAAGGATGAATATAAGGCATTCTATGCACATATAAATAAAACTAAAGTGGTAAACAACTCGGTGGGACCCCTAAAAAATCAGAAGGGTGTTATCATAACTGATTTAAAACAGATAACGAATATTCAAAATGAAATCAAACTCAAACCCACAAAATAACACAACAAAGAAAAGGTCAGTATTGACATAAAAGATGTAGAGGATCAGTTAAAACAAATCAACCCAAATAAATCATCTGGGCCAGATGGCATATATCCAAATATAATCAAGTCATTGTGTACTGAGCTGGTCCCACCCCTAACCCATATCTTCCAATCATCTCTAGATGAAGGAGTAGTAGTGGAGGCATGGAGGGTGGCTACTGTGATTCTGCTTTATAAAAAAGGGTCTGGGGCAGATTCAATTAATTGTCATCCTGTCAGTTTAACAGCCATTCTGTCAAAAATACTTGATTATATCATAAGTTTCTTAAAAAAAGAAAACCAGTTGGATAGAACACAACATGGGATTATAAAGGGAAGATCATGCCAGACGAATATGTTGCAGTTCTATGATAGGGTGAACAGAGCTTTGGATGGAGGTGACTCAGTGGATGTGATCTTTTTGCATTTTTCCAAGGCTTTTGACAAACTGTCACATGCTGAGTTAACAGATGTACTCTATACTATAGGATTACACAATACTGTAACATAGTAGCCTGGGTTCAAGCATGGCTTACTGATAGGAAACAAAGGGTCTGTGTAAATGGAGTTTTTTCAAACTTAGTCGAGGTGACAAGCGGGGTGCCACGGGGCTCTGTTCTGGGTCCTTGCCTACTTAATTTTTACATCTCCACTTTACAATATAACCATGAAAAAATGTGATTAACAAAATTTGCAGATGACTGCAGGTTGGGGGCCACAATTCAAAATCAGGAAGATGCGCCAGCACTCCAGCATACCCTAGATTACATCCAAGGTTGGACCACTAAACATAAACTGATACTTAACCAAGACAAATGCATGGTAATGCATATGGGGAGAAAAAATTATAATCACTCATAGCCCTTAAATAAAATCAACCTCATAAAAACAATGGAAGAAAGAGATTTGGGAATTATTCTAAACCTTAGTGGTGGAGTAGCAGCTCACCTCCGGTTTTCACGGTACTTCAGGACCCTGCCAGTGAGCGGGGCTCAGATTCTAAACCCTTAGTGGTGGAGTAGCATGCATCTGGAGAGAGGTGGTATTTAATTTTGAAACTCACAGATCAGTACACCTTTAATGCAATTTCTGTATATGTGTGTGTTATGTTTTAATTTGAAATCATATTGTGTGATATCTGCTTTGCAGATCCACTCTCCTTGGTGTGAGTGCATTGTATTGTGGGACACTGGTGGACCCAGCTGTCTGCACCATCATCCCAGTGTTACTCCCACAGATACACATTGAGCTAACAGCTCAAATACTCACTCATCATTGTGACCTTGCTAACTCAGCAAAGCCAGGGGATTTTGATTTCTGCCTAAGAAATAGACTTTTACACATTTGGGGGATAGCGTGAAACCAGAAGTCAGAAGTGCAGCTCACTTCTGGAATTATTCTAAACCTTAGTGGTGGAGTAGCAGCTCACTTCCGGTTTTCACGGTACTTCAGGACCCTGCCAGTGAGCGGAGCAAGCATGCACGGGGCTGTGCATGGAGACACGCACTGAGACATGCGCTGAGACACGTGCGTTAGCGAGTGTCTACCATGTCATCCGTGAAAGCCGGGGGCAAGAGGGGCCACAGTATACTTGAGTGCTAAACAGAAAAGTCTTTTGGACTACTATGTTTGCAACAGAGTAAATGATCGGGACAGGGATTGGAAGATGTGTACATGGGTAAATACTTATACACATTACAAATACTGTCTAAACAGGTCTGTAAAACACTAGTCATGAAACTCCTGAGAATTGTTGTCAAAACTGCAAAATGTACAGTTTGGGGGAACAAATATGGGGATACACCTGCAAGAACTGTATACTTATTACCACGCTTTATGATGAAATAGGAAAACTACAAGCTAGGATGGAAGTAAAATCTGATATAACTCTCCTGGAAAACTACATTGATTCCATGGTAACCAACCTTGAAATTACAACCATGACAAATCCAGAAACCAATGTGAACTATGTTACTCAAATTGAGAGTAACTTAATAAAATCAGCAACAACAGATGATACACGGGCCTTGGTACCAACGAATAGATGCAAAACAAAAAAGAGAGGAGGCCAAGTACACTCCAGTACTCCAATCCTACCTCTAAGCAATAGATTTGAATTACTAGAAACTGACAATGACCTCTCAATCCAGGAAATGGAACCAGACCATCCTGACCTCCCATCATCCCACCACACAGCACCATCCCCAAAAACCTATCAGACCTAAAATATAAGGAACATACTTTACCACAAACCCCATGGACCAATAGACAGGACAGTTTAAAATTTCCCAAAATTATCCACAGCCCAAAATCTATTTTTGTCCTGGGTGACTCCATTATTAAACATACAGACAGACTAATACATAATCCAGACAAAAGCAACTGTATGTGCTCTAGTTTCAGAGGGGCCAGAGTATCTGACATTACCAATACTATTTAAATAGTTAAAACTATTCTCAAAGATGAACCAAACAAGTCATTAGTGATAGTTCATGCTGGAACAAATGACATCAACAGGACAACACTAACTGAATTTAAGAAAGACTTCATGAGTGGCTTAGGAAGTGGTGCCTTAAACAAAACATTATGGGTAGGATTCACAGAAGGGATGTGCCCAGTGCATCTGAGATGCATTGGGCATCTCCAATATGCACCCTAGGGTGATTCTGGCAGGGTGCCAATGCACCAGCACATCCCAGATGTACCGTATACCACCAGTAATGCTATGTGGCACATCTGGAGGGGCTGTGATGGGGGCGTGCCCATGCATACTGGGCACAACCCCATTCACAGCCCTATTCTGTGGTGCATCCCTGGGGCAAGTCTGGGGATGCACCACTGAAAGATAAATCTGGAAGAACTAGACTTAAGTGGGTGACCACCCACAGGTGGGCTGCTGTACTGCAGGCAGCAGTACGGCAGCCTGCCCACCCTGGCAGTCCACTGTACCCCCGCCCCAAGCCCCCATAGACAGCCACATCTGGCAGTGGTACATATACTGTAGAACCCCCCGAAGCCCCCATTGCAGCCGCCCTCTGCGGCGGTGGTGTAATATAGAACAACCCCTCTCATCCCCAAACCCTCCAATGGCTGCCCTCCATGGCAGCAGTCTGTTATGAGACAAACCCCGGCACTCCAAACCCACCCTCATCACCCACTCCAGCAGGAACTCACTGTCGGCAGGCGGCACAGCTCACTCCACACTACCACGGCCACCAACGACAGAGCTGTTTGACAATGACAGTTGGTCAGCTGGTAGCTGTCATTGTAGACAGCTCTGTCAGTGGGTGGCTGTGGTGGTATGCAGACAGCTGAGCCGCCCGCTGACAGTGGGATCCTACTGGGGTGGGGGTGAGGGGTTGGGGTGCAGGGTGTCTGTCCATAATGGACTGCTACCATGAGGAACAGCTTCATCGGAGGGCTTGGGGATAGGAGGGGGGTTGTTCTTTAATTTCACTACTGCCACAGAGGGTGGCTGCAATGGGGGTTTGGGGGGGTTCTGTAGTACAGATATAGCCGCCGGGTGTAGCAGTCTATGGGAGCATGGGAGGGAGCCTGCATGCCTTATACCGCTGCCAGGAGTGGCATTTACCAGGGGCATGGGGCAGGGAGGGGGCCATGCTTGTGTGACATCTACAGATGCATGCCACCAGGGCATCCCTGTTGGTGCAATGCATATGAGGCCATAATGGCATGCTAATGGCCCCATTGCACCATGCATGCCTAATGGCCTCATTTGCATGCCCCTGGCTGTGGATTATGTTTTTGGGTGCAGGGCATCCTGAGACACCCTGCCTCAAAAGGGTTCACAGCCTGCAATGGGGGGATGCATTGGCACAGCCTCGGATGCTCCGGTGCATCCTGGGTGGGGCATACATGTGCTATTCACAGAGGGAATGCACTGGGGTCATCTCCTTGTGCCTCCTCTGTGAATCACCCATTTTGCTCTCAGTGCATCTCCCCTGTGCCGGGGCAGCTGAGTTGCACTGAGGGCATCTTCTTTGTGAATCCTGCCCTACATGTTTAACTCACTGGGAGGAGTTCTGCAATAGGCCCTCCCTTTACTGTTGAGATGGTCTACATTTAAGCAGGAGGGGAAGCTCCATTCTTGGGAAAAAAATTGCCTCATTTATTCACAACACTTTAAACTATTAACAAAGGGGGAGAATGGATACACTTCCACATCTCTAAATAATAAGCTGAACAGCCATAGACTATGTAATGTACTATCTTTAAATGCAAGATTGCTAAACACCATTAAAATGGCTGAACTTGAATAAAAAATCAGTACTTTTAACATCAATATTATTTCAGTAACTGAAACTTGGTGGGACATCGACTCCGAGTGGGCAAAAAACATACCAAGTTTTAAGCTTTACCACAAAGACAGAACTGATAGAAAAAGAGGAGGAGTTTGCATGTAAGTTAGGAACAATATCCCCTCCTTTGAAATTAACAAACAAACTGATACTGAAAGCTTATAGGTCACAATTCAGTTTAAAGGGCAACCGCAAACACTAATAGCTGCAGGGAAGGCAACAGAGGGTGGTGGTGGGTGGGGAGCTCTCACACCCAAGGGCAGTGACGAGCGGTGTCCCACAGGGCTCTGTGTTGGGACCAGTGTTGTTTGGGATATTCATTGCAGACATATCATGGGACATCAAAAGCAAGATCAGTCTGTTTGCTGATGATACTAAGGTTGGCGCAGTGGTGGATGACCTAGGGGGATGGCATGGGTTGCAGGATGATCTGGCAAAGCTTGAAACCTGGTCAGACACCTGGCAACTGGAGTTTAATGCCAAAAAGTGCAAGGTGCTGCATTTTGAGATGAAGAACCCAAGGAGGAGTTACCAGCTAGGGGGAGTGCAGCTAGCCCAGACAGAGGAGGAGAAGGATCTGGGTGTGCTCATTACAGGGTCAATGAACAACTCAGCACAATGTAGGAAGGCAGCTGCAAAGGCCAACAAAATGCTGATTTGTATTGCAAGGGGTATATCCTCGAGGAGGGAGGAGGTGATTCTGCCACTGTATAGGTCATTAGTTAGACCACACCTGGAGTACTGCGTGCAGTACTGGCATCCGTATCTGAAGAGGGACATTAAGTTACTGGAGGAGGTGCAGCGCAGGGCGACCAAGATGATCAAGGGGCTGGGGGACTTATCATACGAGAGGAGGTTGAAGGAGTTGAACATGTACTCACTGGAGGAGAGGAGAGACAGGGGTGACATGATTGAAACCTTTAAATACATGAAAGGAATAAACAAGATGGGTACAGAGGGGCTGTTCAAAGTAAGGAGGGGGGGGCCACCAGGGGCCATGATATGAGACTGGAGAGAGGAAGGTTCAGGAGGGAGATGAGGAGACACTTTTTTACAGAGAGGGTGGAGGCTGGGTGGAATGCGTTACCTGCAGAAGTGGTATGCAGTAGAACAGTGGACTGCTTCAAATGAGGATGGGACAGGACAAGGGGGAGGGTTAATGAAGGGGAAGGGTGGAAGGGAAGGGCAGCTGCAGAATAAGGGGTGCTAGCTGCACATTCGAGCAGACTTGATAGACCTCTAGGCCTTTATCTGCTGGCAAATTTCGTATGTTCATAATAGGGACATGTTATAGACCACCAAATGCTAAATCTGAATACACCAACTTATTGCTTACAAAAAATAAAAAACTTGAAAACAAAGGAAATGTTATAATATTGGGGGATTTTAATTTACCAAATATTAATTGGGAAAACTTAACTGGAACCTCAGAAGCTGAGAAGACTATCATCTCAGGTATAATAGACCTGGGACGAGAACAACTCATTTCTGAACCTACTAGAGGAACCAACATACTAGACCTTCTGTTGACTACCACTGACAGTCACATTTCTAACCTATCCGTGCCCGACCCTCTGGGGAACAGTGATCATAAATCTATATTATTCAGTTTACCCTGCTACCAACAATACCTTAGAAACAATAAACTACTAAAAAATTATGATAAAGCCGATTTCAAACTAATAAATAATCTCCTAAGGAACATGCAATGGGAACAGATATTATTACCTCTAACTTAGGAACAAGCTTGGAATAACTAACATATTTTTTTCTGGATCTAGAATCTAGATTTGTTCCAACAAAAAACAAATACAATCATAAAGATCAGATCCCCACGAGGTTAAATAACAACATAAAAAAACTAATCAAGCAAAAAAAAAAAAAACTTTCTCCAAACTTACAAAAAATCCAAACACTAGCAAAAGTTTATTACTTTACATAACTTCTGTAAAAAATAAAAAAAAAAACAATTTGTAAAGCAAAGCAAAACCTAGAATTTAAATAGCACATTCAAACGATGGACACAACTCTTTATTCTCTTACCTAAACAAACAAAAAAAAGGAGTGTTAGACAAGTAGGACCGCTAATAGTTGGTAACACACCAATAATATCAGATAAAGACACAGCTGACAAACGAAACAAATATTTTTGCTCTGTCTTTTCAAAAAGACGCATATCCCTTTCATATAGAAACATTAGTCAACCAACCCAACCCCTGTATAACAATCAAACACACAAAGGATGTTTTAAAAACACTTAATAAAAAAGGAAGTCCAGGACCAGATGAGCTCAGCCCCAGGCTTCTGTCAGAAACTGCTAACACAATCTGTCTCCCCTTAACTATTATTTTAAATAAATCACTTAAAGAATCAATAGTCCCCACTGACTGGCTAACAGCCCACGTGACACCAATTTTCAAAAAAGGGAGTCGATCAAATCCAGAGAATTATTGACCTATCAGTCTAACTTCAGTATTCTGTAAATTATAAGAAAAATTATCAAAACCATATTAGAAACAGAACTTCAAACCTTAAAAGTTAGTGATTCTACACAGTATGGATTCAAACAGGACCATTCAACCACCTCCAACCTCATAGCTTTTTACATTCACATACACCATGAGACCGATGCTAGGATTCCCATGGACATTATTCTTTTAAACTACAGTAAAGCATTTGATTGTGTATCACACAAAAAATGAATTAATAAACTCACACATTTAGGGATTTCGACTAACCTAGTCAAATTTATTTATTTAGTTTTTGTTGACCGGGTAAGTACACTAGACAAATCCTGCCTATTTTCAGGCACGACCCAGGGGAGGGGGATACAGATGAATGCCAACAAACCTTGAACCACATTAAGCTGTTGGTGGTATTTTTAGTGAATGAGGGAAATTTGGCCAGGACACCAGGGAAATTCCCTTACTCTTTTCGATAAGTGCCATGGGATCTTTAACATCCACCTGAACTACCACCAATCCAGGCAGATGGGACCTCGGTTTAACGTCTCATCCGAAAGACGGCACGTCAGAAGTGCAGCACCCCTCTCATGCTGCACTACAGTGTCAGTACTGGGATATTAACCCAAGGGTCAGATGTGGGAACTGAACCCCTGAACTGAAATGGGTTGATCACTGGCTGACAGGCAGGACACAGTGGGTAAAAATTAATGTATTCCTGTCAGACCTCGGTGAAGTGACAAGTGGAGTCCCACAGGGCTCTGTCCTTGGACCTACTCTGTTTAATTTGTTCATCTTTGACATACAGACTAGTTTAAATACCCTACTATCAAAATTTGCTGATGACACCAAATTATGAGGAAAGATGGACTCACTGGACAATAGGAACCAACTACTTAAGGACTTATCTAAAATTGAGGCATGGACAAGAGCAAACACAAACAGCATGGAATTTAACATCCATAAATGCACTGTACTTCACTTAGGCCAAAACAACCCACTCCAGTCCTACAAATTAAACAATATTTTATTAAAGGTAGCAAGCAGTGAAAAGGACCTCAGGATCATAGTTAACAACAAACTATCCTCAGTAGATCATTGTAACAAACCAGCTAAACATTCTAATGGACTACTCAGGAGAATAGATCGTACTTTGTAACTAAACTAGAACATTGTATCATCCCCCTTTATAGGACATACTGTATATTAGGCCACACTCACTCTATGAGTCACCCTTTTGGAGCCCTTACCTGAGAAAGGACATAGAGACAGTTGAGGGCATTCAAAGGAGAGCAACCAGGATGGCACCTCATTTGGCCCAGTTATCTTATGCAGACAGATTACAAAAATTAAAACTTCAGTCTTTGGAAAAAGGCAGTACAGGGGTGATCTCCTCTTCCTTTTATAAAACTCTACAAAAGCCTACCTTAATGCAACAATGTGGGATCAACTACACAGAGAGAAAACTTGTACCCAGACTACATTCTAAACAAATTGAAATTCCAAAGGCAAACACTAACAAGAGGTTACATTCTTTTACACTAAGGGCTCCAAGGATGTAGAATAAGTTACCAGATAGCTTTGTGAATAGTACTAATTTTGAAACATTTAAAACAAATTTAGACCTCTGGTTGAATGTAATTAAAATATAATATCCAAACAATGATCCACAAAATTGTGGGGGGGCATTCTTGATGGGCAATCAGCCTTCTTATGCTCCAAAATACCAAGTAATACCAAGAAATGATTTTGTGAGACCGTTCTTTTAAATCCCACTGCAAAAATATGTATATTTGATATTTATACTTGGTTTAGAACAGTAGACAACCATTTGTCCATATAAACTGTTCCCCACTTTAGTGGGTACACGTCGACCTGTTCCCCAACATATATTTATCAATCTTTCCCTTAAATTCCATCAGTGTTTTACTATTCACCTCTTCTATGGTAAAGTATTCCAAACTCTCCCCATTCTTTTTATAAATGAATAGTATGCACCATTCTTTATTACAGTTTTTAACCTAATCTGCTTTTCATGTCCTCTCAACCCTTTTGGTTTCTCCTGCATTTCCAACCCCATTTCATTTATCAGTTCTTTATCATTTATTATTCTAAATAACAGCATTAAGTTCCCTCTTTCTCTTCTTTGTTCTAGAAAGAATAATCCTTTCCTTTTTAATCTTTCACTGTATTCATATCTGCCTAAGGTTCCATTCATCCTAGTATATCTCCTCTGCACTCCTTCAACCCTCTTTATGTCCATCTTAGTGTATGGACACCATAATTTGGACCCAAAATCTAAATATGGCCTAACGTGAGCTCTATCTATTGGTATCATACATCCCACTGACTTGTACATAAAACTCTGTTTAATATTTCTCACCATGTTATTTGCTTTTTGTATAGCCACTGTTCATTGTTTATTATAATTCAGTTTATTGTCAATTACTATCCCACACTCTTTTTCTTCATCAACTTCCTTTAATTCTTTTCCATCTACTATATATCTATTTTTACTCCTATTCTCATTTCCTAGGTACATATTGTTCAGAAAAGTAACAGAATACTTAATGGTATACTAAGCAGGGAAGTACTAGTGCCTCTGTATTCTTCACTGGTAAGGCCCATACTGGAATATGGAGCCATGGTCTGGTCCCCTACAAAGAAGGTGAAATCTACATGATAGAGAAAGTCCAAAAAAGAGCAGCCAAGGCCATCAAGAACACCAAAGTTAGGAACTACGAGGAAAGGTTGAGAGAGTTGGATATGTTCACACTGAAATACAGGAGAACACGAGGGGATATGTGTTTATTACATAGAGCGTGGACAGATAATGAACTACGGGATATATTGGGGCTACAAAGTAAGGAGCAGATCTATACAACCAGATCATATCCTCTTCAGATGGAAAGAAGACAGTGTAAATTAGTGAGAAGTAACAGGTGGTTTAATCAGTTAGAGAGTGGTTCCTGTATAGAATGCGCTCCCCTTGGAGGCGGTAGGTTGTTTAACAACTGAACAGTTTAAGCAACAGTTAGATAGGCATTTTAGGAGAAATAGTTAATTACCCTTTGATATACTTGGCCAGCACTATGGACGTAAGTCTAATTACCAGCTGTATATAACCTATGATACCCATGATGATACCCTAATCCAAATCCCTTCTGCTTATTGATGTACACAAACCATGCACGTTTGAAATGAAATACAATAAAATCTCCTCTGCTGTGTAGTTCTTGTCAGCTCTTCTTTTTTGTCTTTTGTAAACTTTATTTAAGAGTGAGTGAGCAGTACATAGAAGCCAGATTACAAACTTTCAGTGTGTTACAGGAGGAGTATTTTAAACACAGTACAAAAGCTGCTCATATACACCTATTTACCTGACATTCCCATGTTAATAATAACAGCTTGAATTATGTCAACATTTTAAAAGGGTTAAAAAATGAAAATGATCTACTAGAGTATTACTAGAGTGTCTGCAGTTTTCTTCCTAGATCTTGCGTTGCCACGGGACATTGTTATAAGAGAAAAATCCTCTGCCAATCCACAATGCACTAGCTTTGGGGCACATATAGTTCTGCAAAAAGGCACTTGGCTTGCTCAAAACAAGTGTTTTTAACTGTATCAAGTAGATTTGTGTTGTACTATTCATGCTAGTACACAGGAAAAGTCATCTTTTGAATTGCTTTTTCCAAAGGTCCTAACATATGTTGATATCACTCCAATTGGTTCCTAACCTTTAGTTGTGTACATTCAAGTTTCATACATTGGAGCAGAGTTTGAGAGCATTGGGCTATTGTTGGCATTAATCTAGACACCAGTGCATCACCAATACCTTCTTACCAACCATGTTGGTAAGAATTAGAACTAAATATTGATAAATGTAAAATTATGCATTTGGGTAGAAAGAATCAAAAAGCAATATATAAAATTGGATCAATAAATCTATTTGACACTATTCAGGAAAGAGACCTGGGAATTGGTATTACCCCTGATTTTTCATTTAGTCATCATTGTTCTCTTCAGATAAAGAAAACAAACCAGAACTTAAACTGTATCCTCAGACATATATCTAGTAGGGAAGCTAAAGTTTTAGTACCATTGTTTAATTCTTTGATTAGGCCAAATCTTGAGTATTGTGTGCAGGTGTGGTCACCATATAAACATGAAGACATAAACAGGATTGAGGGCATACAAAGAAGAATGACAAAAGCCATTACTGAATTACATAATAAATCCTATAAGGAAAGGCTAAAAACACTGGGAATGTACTCTCTTACATATCGAAGATTTAGAGGTGACATGTGCATGCTTTACAGAATATTTGGTGATTATAATTTACAGGATGAGTTAGGCATAAAATTTAATAATGATCGGCTAAGTACAAGAAAGCACGCCAAACAACTGTTTCTGCCAAGGTGGAACTTAAAGCTACGTAAAAAATGGTTCACTCAAAGGGTGGTGACATCCTGGAATGAATTAGCAAATGCAACAATAGATAGTCCCAATATGGAAACATTTAAAACAAGATTGGACTTGGAATTTAAATTTAGTGTTACTGTACTGATTTTTGAAAAATCAAATTGGTATAAGGCAAGCTATAAGGATTAATATCTGCAAATGCTTGAATTTTTCCTATGAATCCTATGAATGTATCTCAAAGCCAACAGAGTTTCTTTACTGCTGTTCCTTTTAGGGACCCTTCTGGGGAGGCCTAGTAATATTTCTGCTGGGTCTAGTTCTGCGGGGATAGACATAGTCTGGGAGAGAATACAATTCGCCTGACACCAAAAGGCATTTACTCTAGGGCATCCCTAGGTCATATGGTAGAGCGTGTCAGGATGTGCTCTGCATTTTGGACATATGTTAGGGGTATTAGGATCTATTTTATGTGCTAGATCTGGAGTAAAATAAGCAATGTGCAAAAAAATTTAAGTGCATGGTCCTCAGTCTGTTATTCACATATTCACAGAGCATTCCAGTCCAGTCTTCAGAAGGAAGCCCCAGTCCCCCAGTGTAAGGTTATCAGGGAATAAATATTCTCCTCATTCCTTTTTTAATTTAATAAGTGGGTCGAGTAATGCCCCCAGGAGTAGCACATGGCATTTACTTAGAGGCCTAGATTTGCAGGGGATTTGTGGATTGGCAAATAGTTCCTCAAGTGGTGTGAACTCTTCTACCATCAGTCTATCTTTTTTAGTAACATAGATCTGGTCCTGCAATATAAAAAGTATCCTCCAGTTTCTATACCATGTCCTCTCCTCAGCTATGGAAAACTCAATAGGCTCTGCCCCCACACAGCTGTGAAATCAGCCTTAGGCCCTTCCTTGACCATTCACTCAGGATGGCCACATCTCTACCAGTCAGGCCCTCCTTCTGTCATGCAATTAGAGCTTTTCTAGATACATCGGGGGAGAGGAGGGGTGAATTCCCATGATTTTATGTGCTTTAACCCAAACTTTAGCCATATTTCTGGAGAATGGGTTGCTTATAAGTGAATAGTTTTGCTGGCTCCGACTGGGGACCAGCAGGTTATGATATATGCTCCTGTCCCCTCTTCTAGACTTATCCATGATCTGTGCAACTTTATATGTGGTTTAATATCATCTACAAAGGCCTGTTGAGATGCTATATAAGTATACATTGGGAAAGCTGAGTACCCCTTTCCTCTAAGTAAGCCAGAGGGCAGCCTTCCTTATTCTGGGATGCTTGCCTTGCCACAAGAGGGAAGTTACTACACCCTCCAGTGCATTGATACATTTAAAGGGAACTTGAGCTGGGATGGACTGGAATAAGTTAAGACACTAGGGCAGTATACTCATTTTAACTAGGTTGACCCTCCCTATCAAGGAGAGAGGGAGCGTTTGCCATCTTGAGCAGTCCTCTTTTATTTTCCCAACCAAGGATTTATAATTGATTTGAATTAGTTTAGAGGTCCCCTTCATAAGCTTGTTGCCTAGATATTTTATGTCACTGGTTGGCTGCACCACTGTTGCCTAAGGATACTGCAGATTTAGTGTCTCCCAGAGGGAGTCATTCACATTTACTCCAATTGATTTTGTGTCCCGAAATTGGTCCATATATAAAAAATACATTTGTGAGAATTTTCAGGGCCCTTTCAGGGTTTGCTATGAACAATAAAATATCATCAGCAAAAAGTGATATAATGTGGTTTGTCCCCTGCCATTGATATCCTTCCAGATCTTTGTTGCCATGTTTGGCTACTGCCAGGGCTTCAATGATTAATATGTATAAAAGGGTGATAAGAGACATCCCTGTTGGGTACCTCTTGTAAGTAGAAAAAAGAAGAGGACATTGTGCCGTTTGTCAAAATTTGCCCTTTAGGACTTGTATATAAGGAGCCAATCCAGGAGAGGAACACTGGTCCAAACTAAAAAATTTTTAGGACATCAAACATATATTGCCATTAGACTCTGTTGAATGCTTTTTCTGCATCTAATGCCAAAAGGCCATGACCCCCACCCCTAGCTTTTTTGGACCAATGGTGTAAAATGTTTATTGCTCTCCTCAGATTCCGTTTAGCCTGTCTGTCCCCTACAAAAAAAACCTGATCTGTGTGTATCAGTGCTAGGAGGAGCTTCTCAAAGCAGGTGGCCAGGATTTGGGCAATAATTTTATAATCTGAATTCAGCAAACAAATCGGCCTATAAGAGTCGCATTTTCGGTGATCCTTACTGTAAATGTAGCAATTAAGAGGGATTCTGGGAGTTTTCCTTCCTTCAAAGCTGTACTTACAATATTATACGTAAGGGGTACCAGGGTGTTCCATACTCTTTTATACAACTCTGTGGAGATTCTGTCTGTTTCAGGGGCCGTTCCCTTTTGTATGGAGAAGATCACCTTGCAAAGCTTGGCCTGACGTAAGGGAGAATCTATAAGAAATTTGTGCTCCTCAGTAAGAGTTGGAAGGTTGATTGTGTCTAGGAATGAAGCAGGAGTAGAGTTAGGAGGCACTTGTGAAGTGTATAGCTCCTGATAGAAATTTTTAAATTCTATGTTTATCTCATTTTGATTTACTGTGCTAGTTCCATCTTTTTTATCAGTCTCTAAGATGGTTTTATCTGCCTGTTTTTTCTTGAATTGCCAGGCAAGAAGTTTGCCTGCCTTGTCACCATCAAATAGTTGTGGGATTGGGCTTGAATTAAATCTCTTTCAATACGTTTAGATGACATCTGATTACGTTTCCCTTTTAAGAGGCCTAACTCTTTCATGTCCTTCCCAACTAGTTTCATATTTTGTTTTTCTAATTTCTCTATTTCTTTCATTAATCTATCCTCTTCCTGAAGGTTGAATCTCCTGAAGTGTATCACATATGAGATGGTTTCCCCTCTAATATATGCATTCAAGGTGTCCCAGACTGTCTGCAGGGGTTCTTCACCTGTGTTGTTAATTTTAATGTATTTCTCTATCTTGCCTGAAATTATTCTAACATATTTTTCATCATTTAATATGGTTGGGTCCATCCTCCATTGTCTAGGTTGGGAGAGGTTCCCAGGTATCAACAATGTGACCGCTAGAGGGGCATGGTCTGAGATCAGAATAGGCCCATACTTGACTTCTATAACCCTGCCTGGAATTACTTTTGGACCAAAAATATAATCCAGTCTGGAATAGATTTTATGTGAGTGGGAGTAAAAAAAGTACTCCCTCTTGTGAGGGTGTTTAAATCTCCAGATTTCAGCCAGATTGTCCTTCCCCAACATGTCATGCAGTGCTGCCGCTACTTTTGTTTGTGTTTTAGGCAGGGAACTAGCATGGTCCAGGTTGCATTCCCAATAGGCATTAAAATCTCCACCAGTTGTTAATGTTCCAGTAAATGGGGCCAAAGCTATTGACAGGTGGTGGAAGAAATCAGGAGAGTCAAATTTAGGGCCATACAGGGAGACTAAGGTATATCTAGTAGTCTTGACTATGGGTTCTATAATTATGTACCTTACTTATTTCTCTGCCAAATCTTTGTGAATCTTGACTTTGAGGGCAGGGTGAAACTAAATACCCACCCCCTGGCTTTGGAGGAGAATGAAGCTGCCTTCAGTGTGCCCCCCCATGAGGAGGCCAACCTGTCTGCTCCCTGCTGCGATGTATGGAGCTCCTGCAAAACAATGATACCCTTTCATCTTTTTAATATATGATATAACACGTTTGTATTTCACCACTGTCTTAAGTCCATTGACATTCCATTTTTTTATATCCTCTTTATTCCTGCACCTTGCTGCGGGTCCTACTGGTGGGGGAATCCAGCCACCGGCCCTGCCCATGGGGAGAGCAGCAGGCTCACTCGGATGATGAGGGGGGTCTGGCATGGTCGTGGCTGACCCACTGGAATGCTCCCCCATCCCTGCCAGCCCGGACTGGTGCCAAACCCCCCCAGTGCGATTCCATGACAGTCCTCCCCGTAAGAGAGGGTGCAGCCATCAAGCTGCTTGGTCACGCCTAGCTCTTTTTCCTATTTGCTGTCCAATGGGAGCGCGGATGTGCAATGACGTCCACTCACTAATGTGCAGATGTCCACCATGCTCCCTCCTCTGCTAGACACCATGCAGCTTGAAGTACATCTGGGCATCCCCAGGGGCCACCAGAGTGTGATGTGGAACCCACCCTGTTCCCCAGGACTAGGAGAGCTGTTGTAGGACACTCAATCCGAGTCCTCCTCTGCCAACCCCCAATAACCCAGGCTCATTCCTGAATCTGGGTCACTGGTGTGGAGCAAGGTGTGGCATCCAGTGCCTCAACCCTCAGCACCACCGGACTGGCTGAAGTCCATTGACAATCCAAGGCAAAAAGGTTAACTTTCCATACAAACAGAAATGTAAATATTTTCCCTACATGACGTTTCCTCCTTATTCTTAGATTGTGACTCTGGTTCTTTCTCTGCCAACTCATTTTAACCCCCCCCAACACCTAAAGCCCCCTACTTAAAACTTTTGTAAACCTATACCCTCCTGACAATAGATACCAAAACCTCCCCTCCTCATTTTGTGCCCAAACTGACGCAGCTTCTCCCTTAATCTGGAAAGGTTTCCAAATCTTCTGACTCCCTTGCCATGTGGCTTTTCCTGGTCTCCCTTGAGGATATTTTTAATACTCTCTGCCCCTAAAAGCACCGAACAGACAAAAACTAGAAAAACTTTAACATTCCCTGCTCCCCCACCCCAGCCTGTTTGAATAGTCATATTTTTTCCAACTGACTCGTGGCCATCCATCCTGATTAAGCTACATGTTAGATTTCTTCTCACCCTACTGAGTGTGAATGGCCACCATCTTGCCTGCCTTAGGCACTCCGGATATTAAGAGGGAATTTAGAAACACACATCACCCCAGGATGTGTTTTTGTAATGGTGAGTGAGGGGGCAAGTGGCCGGGAATTCCTGCGATGGACACCACCTGGCAACTGAGTTCACTGCGACCCTGTCCGGTAGTAAAGAAATGCATTTTCAGGTTGTTTTAATTGCTCAGCCTTTAAACTGTATTTTCCCTTCCCTCCTCCTTCTCCACCCTCCCCAATCCAACATTATAAATGCTTCCCATTTGTCAACATTCTGGATAAATCACATCATCTCCTTAATATGATTAATTCTGTTAAGTATAATTCAACAATGTAGTTCTGTTTTCCCTTATCATTTCACATGTCTACTTCTTGAAACAATAAATGTAATTGAAACAGTCTATCTTCAAATGTACAAAATGCATAACCATTTAGAACGTATAGTTCAAGTTCTTCATGCTGAGTCTGGAGCTCCCATTCTCCAGCTCAAGTTGCCTATCAGTCTCTTTCCCAAGAAGAATGCAAAATAAATGCAAATATACTTTCATGTGCAGGAGAGGGTCTATCTCCATTACTAAGTCTGCTTCATAGCAAAATTCTTATGCTTTAATATTAGTGATACCTCAAAGTCCTTTTCATAACAAGGTCAGTGTAACTGGTAAGTGGGCGTTTCCACCAAAGAACTGAGTAGGCACAGCAGTTTAACCCATGGTTAGCCTAAGAGGGGAGGTGGTGTGACCCTGCCTTATAGGCCACCTTAGTGTTGTGGCTTGCACTACTAGCACCCCCAATGCCTCCTGGTCAGGCCTTAAAGATGTGTTAGCAGTACTTTTGTTATTGTTAGGGCCTCTGAGACACTCCTGGGCCTCTGGGTCTAGTTCTCCTTGCAGCATCCTTTGTTTGGTTGGCTTACATATGATTAGACGGGCAGGGTACACCAGTGCAAAGGGCCAATCCAGGTTGTGTAGCTTCCTCTTAACTAGTTGAAAGGTCTGATGCTGGCTCTGGAGGGTCTTGGAGAAGTCTGGGAAAATACCGACCCTGGATCCATGCTCTAGTAGGTTGCCTTTTTCTGGGGTGGCTTCCAGAACTGATTGTCTGTCTTGATACTGCAGGAATTTAATGATGATATGCCTCTAGCGTTGGCCGGAGGAAGTTTCAGACTCGGGGACTGATGTGCTTGTTGTATTTTCGGTGAGCATGTAGTGACAGATTTTTCTGGAGCCAAGATTTTAGGAATGTAAAGCAATCAGCCCCCTCTGAGCCCTCCAGGAAGCCTACAGTTCAGACATTGCATCTTCTCTCCCTGTTCTCATGGTCGTTGAGTGATTGCTTGAGGAATGTGATATCTTTAACTGTTTTTTGTAACTCAGCCTTTACTCATTCTAGGTCATCTTCATGGGTGCTGGTACACATTTCCAGCTCTTGTATGTGCTAATCGTGAGCATCTACTGTTTCAGACACTGAGTTGACTGTCTGCTGCAGGTGCTGGAGTTGTGAGGTAACGTTTTCAAACCCAGCTTGCATTTTCATTGTTAATTCATATTTTAAGTCCTTGAACAGCTTTTCTAACATTTTATAGGAAGGATCAGTAGAGGACTTATCTTTTTCAGGTTGCTTTCCCTCTAGTTGCTGACGAGCACTAGCTCGTGTGACTAGGGTTTCCAGGCCTAAAGTTCTCCCTTTGTCTCCTGTTCGTTTAAAGCTGATTTTTGCTTGAGTTTTAGCATATTTTGTGTTAGATGCCATTGTTGATATATATTTTCATCTTTCTGACCCGGTTGGATGAGTTTTAAGGCAGGATGATTTAGTAATATTTTGGACGGATGAGGAGCTCTCTGTCTTGATGTCTTACCTCATTTCTAGCTAGGCCATGTCCCCCTTGCCAGCTCTTCTTGTTTGAATTCACAGCCAAGTTCCCTTTTAAGTTCTTCTCAATCTGCAAGCCTTCTTTTGTCCACCTTCCAAATATACACCGGCATCAAAGGTTGTAACGCTCCTGTCTCAGCAACACGATTCTGCGAAATGGTCCGCTAACTACATCAGTCCCTTTTCCTGGCTACTAAGAATTACAGAACAGCAAACAGAACACAAAAAAACAACAATCCAAAGTTCTTCTGCTAATTCAAGTACACAAACTCCTCAAGTTTGAAATGAAATGAAATAAAATAAATCACCTCTGCTGTGTAGCTCTTGTCAGCTGTTCTTAACTGAACTCACAGCTATGTTCCCTTTTGTAGCTTTTCTCCTCCTGCAAGCTTGCTTCAGCCTCTCCTCCAAACCCACACCTGCTTCACAGGTTGTAAATGTACTGCACCAGCAACAAGATGTTGCCAAATGGTCTACCAACTTCAGCTGTCCCCTTTCCTGGCTACTAAGAATTACAGTAGAGTAAATTCAATGTGTGGTACATAGCTCAGTGCTTGTGATACGTCAAGCTGGATGAGATGTGGTTGGTGCTTAGATACATTAGAGTTGGATTGATATATAAGTACGTATGAGCTTTATGAGATATAGTTGGTGCTTAGAAACATTTGAGCTGGATGAGATATTGCTGGTATCAATAACTTGATCTTTGGCCTTTCTCAACACCTTTGAGTGGGATGCTAGCTGTGTGTTGGATTGAAGGCCCAGTGCAAGGTGAGACATAAGTACCAGAGAAAGAGGAGGAGGCAGAGGTGGATGGAGGGTGAGCTTGACTCGCTTGAAACAGAGGGAGCAGAAGCTGGTGACTTTAGTGGAGGATGGAGGAGGAGCTATGTCTCCCCATTGAACCACAGACCAAGCCTTCCAGTTCAATGTGTGGTACATAGCTCAGTGCTTCTGATACATCAAGCTGGATGAAATGTGGTTGTTGCTTAGATACATTAGAGTTGAACTGATACATAAGTCAGTGTTTGTAGTATGTATGAGCTGTATGAGATATAGTTGGTGCTTAGATACATTTGAGCTGAATGAGTTATGGTTGGTATAAGTAACTTGATCTTTGGCCTTTCTCAATATCCCACCTTTTGGCAGGATGCTAGCTGTGTGTAGGATTGAAGGCAGAAAATGAATGTAATTGCCATGTGATTACATCCTCCAACTCCAGAGAGTGTGGCTAGTAAGATGCAGGAGAAGAAAAAACCCTTGGGGGAACCTCCAAGGACCCATGGCTACTGACCTGCCCACCCTTTGGACATACTAAAGGAGAGTAATCCTAATTAGCTAAAAATACTTAACTGGTTATCTTAGTTCTATATCCAGTTATTGGTAGCACAGGCATCTCCTTAAACTGATGGGTAGCAGTAATCTGAAGGATGAAGTGTTGGTGGATGAAGGTCCAACATGGAGATGTTGGTGTATGAAGGTAGGTAATCCAAGTCCATGATATCTATGGCAGAGGAAGGTTAGGAGCAAAGGATCCAGCAGAGAAAGTAAGACCCCCATGTGAGCTGGCCAAGAAGACAATGGATGTGGCTGAACAAGCAGTCAGGCTTCCATGTGGGGTGAAGCTGGAAGATGGCAGGACCCCACATGGTCTGCTATAGTGTTGATTCCTATAGAGAAGGAGAGACCTCCACTTAGGTCGGCTGAGGTGAGATGGAATATGTTTAAGCAGGCATTGATGTCCTTGACTTGGAGCAAAACTAAGTTTAGGTTGGGGAAAGGTAAGGCAGCTGTCAATGCACAGTAATTGTAGAAATGCAGGTGAAGGCTAGACATCACTGGTAGAATCCCCAGTCCTGTTATTTAAGGTCGACGATGATCAAGATGAAAGCTGAAAATGACACTTCCAGCAGATGAAATCCCATTAGGGATGATGTCCATTGAAGGACAATGGTTAATCTGTAATGAGAGGAACAATAAGCAAAACAGTTGGAGTTGTACATGTGCAGTCAGCATGGTTGAGGAATGAGTGCAATAGTAATGCACAGTCCAAAGTAAGGAGGACAAATTTGAGGGAGATGAAGGAGGAAATTTTGTCCCAGAAGATGCGAAGTACAGTAAGCAAGCAGCTAGGCTTCTGTGCATGCGAAGCTATGATAAACCTCCAGACCCCCACATGGGGTGCAGCAGGAATGTAGAGAGCAGGTAGCCAGGCACCCAACTAGGTGAAGCAGGAATGAATAAAGCAAGCACCAGGCCCCATTGTGGGGTGAAACTGTGATAAACCTCCAGGACCCAAGCATGGTGAAGCAGGAAAGCATTGAGCAGGTAGCCAGCCCCCAATGGGGTGAGACAGGAACACTGTAAGTGAACAGCCAGGCCCCGTTGTGAACGAAGTCGAGATAAACCTCCAGGCCCATTTTTATAGGGTGAAGCAGCAACGTATAAAGCAGCAGATAGGCCCATTTAAGAGTTACATAGGAGTGCATTGAGCATGTAGCTAGGCCCTGTGTGGGGTGAAGCAAGGGACACAGCGGACCTCATGCAGTCCGCTATGCTCAGTTCCAGTAGAGACGGGGAGACTCCCACATGGGTCCGCCAATAGGAGATAGAAGCAATAAAGATAAGCAAGCATCCAGGCCCAATGTGGGTGAAGCCAGAGATGTGGTGGGACCCCATGTGGTCCACCAGAGTGTAGATTACAGAATGAAGGTGAGACCCCATATAGGTCGGCCAAGATTAAGTGGAATGTGTTAAGCAAGCATTAGGCTCCTGTGGTGGGGTGAAGCAGCAGTGGAAAGGATATCCTAGGATGACACTGAGACAGTGTGCTGGAGTGATAGACCACAGTGTTGGAGACCACATGTTTGATGGATGTCCTATGACACTGCCAAGAGGAAAGCAAGCATTAGGCTCCTGTGGTGGGGTGAAGCTGCAGTGGAAAGGATATCCCAGGATGACACTGAGACAGTATGCTGGAGTGATAAACCACAGTGTTGGAGACCACATGTTTGATGGATGTCCTATGACACTGCCAAGAGGAAAGCAGATGTATAATATGCACAGTTTTTCCTGACTGGGAGTGGAGCTAGGTTCAGTCCAGTGAGAAGGTAAGACAACTGTATACACACAGTTAATGGATAAAGGCAGCTGAAGGCTAGACTTCCTTGATAGATTTCCAAGTCCTGTTGACCAAGTCAATGATGAGTGGGAAGTCAATGCTGAAGAAGATGGAGATCCAGCATGAAGTGATGTCTGGATGAGGGATGAAGGTTAATTGATTGAGAGAGCTGTGAGTGAAAGGCAGTAAAGTGGTCATGGACAGTTACTATGGTGAGGATGAGTGCCAGTGTAGCAAGTATTTGAGAATGTAGAGTAAATAGGAATCGAATGGATGGAAGTGGTACCCAGCAGGGAACGAAAATTAGGTAAGAGTCTATGCGATTGGATGACTTGCATGGAGTTGCAAATCCAGTGACAAGATGTTACAGTATGATCAAGTCTATTATAGAAAGGAGAATTGCCTAAAGATGTCCAAGGAATTGAGGTATACTCCATGGAGATTTCTGACGTACAAACATGGTTTTGAAATAGATCAGAAAGGCAGTGTATTACAGTAGAAGCATAAGAAAATGATGAAGTAGGGTAGGCCAAGATGTAGGCTAGCTGGAGCATGGACTAATATAAGTCCTGAGTTTACAGTGTTCAAATGCCCGACTGATTGAGTAGGTCACTGGTGTGTCAGCCAGAGGAAGACAAGATCCCCACGTCGATCTGCTTCAGTGAAGATGGAATGAGTTGAATGAGAAATACCCCTCATGAGCATGATAGATTCAGGATGGCAATACCTCAGCATGGGTTCACTACTGCCACATTAAAATAAGCTCTGAGGTAAGGGGGTGATAACCCATGTAAGTCTGCCAGGAGAACTTGACATATGACTGAGCTAACAGTAGGGCCCTGAGAGGGGCTTATATGTTGAGATGGCAGGACCCCATGGTGTCTGCCATCGCCTTATGTGTTGTTTGAGGTAAGGATGGTGGGACCCCTCATGGTCCACCATTGCAGCTGTACTGCAGAAACCAATGTAAGGAGGACAGGACCACAAGTGAGTCTGTTGTGGTCAATGGCGGATGCTCAGTCAAGGGTACGGGGTGCTGGAACCCTCATGAGGGGTGGTGAGACAGTTGTAAAATGTACATGAGTGGTTATCTGCCATGGCTGCAAGATGCATGGATCGAGGGTTTCATATGACAAGTCGTGTCACGAAGTCAAATGTGGGTAGACCAGTGAGACCTAGCAGAGATCGTCTAGAGAACAGTGTAGAAATGAACTAGTAGTGGCTAGGCCCCCATGTGGGCTAGCTGGAGTGGCAGGACACCCATGCAGGTCTGCCTACATAGTAGAAGAGTTGGGTGAGTTGGACTAGGTCCCCACATAGGCCAGCTGGACCAGCAGGACCTCCACTTAGGTCTGCCTACACAGGAATAGAAGTAAGTGAGTCAAGCCAGGCCTTCATGTAGGCTGGCTGGCCAGTGGAGCCAGGCAGAGTATGAGAACAGGTGTTGGGGATGGTAGGACCCCTCGTGGTCCACCAGCACCATCCCAATGTAGCCCCTGGGTGGCGCCACCCCCCAATGTTACACCCCTGCCTACTACCCTTGCCATAGGCTAAGGGGTTTGGGTTTGCTAACTCATAACATTTTTTAAAACCTTTGCACAGTGCCTCCACTCAGGGTGCTTTATGTGGGTGAGATGGTACTGGGTGTAGCCCCCTGAGCTGCTACACCACCCACAGTGACCAGTTACCTTCCCCAGACATGCCCCAATACACAGTTCCCCACATTTCCACATTTTGAATTAAAGGCGCTCTCTAATAATATGCTCAAATGGGATTTCAAACAACAACAACAAGATATTTATTTCAGGGGTAATAAAGGAGCTATGAAAGGGAAACAGGAAGAGTAGAGGTTATCTTATTGTATTTACACATGTACAGAGATCATTTTGGATTTTGCTGGTGAACCCTCCAGCTGGGTGGCTACATATTAACAGGCAGACATAAATCACATTTTACCATTCAACTTAAAGACATCCAGCTCCCTGACTATCTAGCTGCTGATAAATCAGATGTTAAACATAATTATTAATAATACTCACACTGGTACCAGTC
This sequence comes from Neoceratodus forsteri, assembly GCA_016271365.2. Lineage (NCBI taxonomy): Eukaryota > Metazoa > Chordata > Ceratodontiformes > Ceratodontidae > Neoceratodus > Neoceratodus forsteri. Next base: position 69,959,236 of record CM028133.1, read on the forward strand.
CCAGATACAGTAGAAACCCCACAATCTCATACCATACTGGTTAAACAGATACGACAGTCCAAGATGTTGCAGGCCTGATAGAGTTGCAGCTGGTTGAGGTGGCCGGCTATTAATTTGAGGGTGGGGGCAACTTGGAAACAGATTTTTGTAATGCAACAAATTACTATTTACAACCACAGCAGGGATTGCCCTGCACTTTAGCAGACAAAGCAGGGATTGCCCTGCACTCGCAGACTTCTGAACATTCCAGAACAAACTATGTGGATCTTACATCCAGAACATTCTGTAAAATGTACATGAGTGGTTATCTGCCATGGCTGCAAGATGCACAGATCGAGGGAAAGGGTAGGTGAGGGTGTCCTACTCTATGGGCCCCCCCCAAGCCATCAGGAAGGTCGCCACCTCCCCAAGTGGAGGTGCCGTGGGCTACGGAGAGCTCTGGTGGGCCTCCTCAGCGAGAAGTCAACTGGTGAAGAAGCGCGTGGCCCCTGCCCAAGTGCAGGAGAGAAGGGTCACAGACAATCTGTTCTTTCCAGTCGCACCGCAGTGTTCCGAACAGCTGTATGATCTGGACTTCCATCTCCATTTTTTCTGCTGCTGAATTACTGGGACTCCCTCCATTTCTCCTACCTGTCCTTTGTTCGTCCTTGCGGCCGAAACTCGTGGCTTCTCATTGGTCCCTGCCAGCAGTGACGCTCTCCCTTGGCTCCCTAAATAGGAGCTCTGAAAATTTCACCTGAAGCTGTATCGCCGAGGGAAAGGGCAGGTGAGGGTGTCCTACTCTGGGCACCCCCCCCCAGCGCCGTCAGGAAGGTCGCCACCTCGCCAAGTGGAGGTGCCGTGGTCTACGGAGAGCTCTGGCGGGCCTCCTCGGCGAGAAGTCAACAGGTGAAGAAGCGCATGGCCTCTGCCCAAGTGCAGGAGAGAAGGGTCACAGACAATCTGTTTTTTAATGGCCCACCCATCCTCCCTGTGGTAAGGGGAAGCTTTTATGCGTGCTTCTGGCCTCGCCTACTATCACTCTACCCTATCAACTGTAAGGGGAGGTACTTCCCCATTTAAAGAAGGGTGATACTCCTGCCCAAATCTCCTCCCTGTGAACTGGACTGGGCATGGCATGTGCCTCATGGGCGTTCTTCTCCCCTTAACTAGGACTGTGTGCATGTTAAGGATACTACCCTCTGAGCAACTATTGTTGTCGTGCCTGACCAATTGGACTAGGAATAGACTATTTCCTGTGCATTACTTGTGCTCTGGATGGTTCTTTTTTTTTTTTCCCTAATATTCCAGCTTGCCATTTGTTTCTGCTTATCTGTGTAAGGGCCCTCCATGTGCTGATCCCCCTGTGGTTACCCATACCTGATTTCATATGTTTATGCTGCTACCTACCCTTTAGGTGAATTGTCCTACATTTTGTGTGCTACTATAACTCTGGGCTACTGAGTTGTCCCACCTCTTTTTGTGCCCCTGAGATTGCTGTTGCTATCCTATATGAATCGTCATGCTATTAACAATAACTGTTGTGTATGCTGCATAGTTCTTTCCAAGGGATGATCTGCACTTTCTGTACTGCTGAATCGTTGAACTTCATAGCTGTCCTACAGTTTCAATACTAGCGATACTGTGGTAGCCCATATTCTGTTGATATCCATTGCCCACTGCTACAAGAGAGGAGTGCTGGTATAGGGTCATATCATTAACCTTGGTTGCCCTGACTGCGCTGACTATAGTGCCTGGGGCTGCCTGCCAGTGACCAAGGTTATTTCGTCCCCCGTCCCACTGGTGGAGTGGACTACCTGTCTGCCATGCCTTGCCTGGCCCTCTTGATCTTGGCTGGGTGCAGTAGAGGTCAACTGGTCTCCTTCTAGCTTGCTTGAAGCCCCACCGCCTGGTTTTGCGGAGGGGTGTGTGGATCTCCTCCCCTCTGGGTCATCCCTGGCCGAGTGTTCCTGACATGTCCTCCCATGCAGGCCTCCTTGTGTCCCTGACTATGACAGAGGGGTGGTTCCCCGTCCCATTCACTATGGAGGGGAAGGAAGCTCCCTGTGTAGTGCTCAGAGATTGGCTGTCCGTTGTCCATATGGCCACCTCACTTGTAGTGTTGGCACTAGGGCTGGTCCTCCTACTTTGTGCTACCTCTCCCCCTCTATCCCTGGAGGTGACTTGGAAGTTGTCCTCCCCCTTGGACGACACTGACTTCTTCTTTTCTAACCTGCTTTCCTCCATTGTAACGCACTACAGTACCACCCTCAGTCTTGACATCAAATGCATTATGTATGCGGCCAGGGTCAAGAAAATCAGACCTGTAAATGGTCCGGGTGGGCATCCGCTTCCCAGGTGGTATCTCCCCTGGCTCTTCCTCCTTGCTTTACTCAGGGCAGGGGATATAGAGCTTAACCCTGGACCTGCTATAATGACCAATAACTCTCCCGCCACCTGGAGTATGTGTAAGGGGCTAAAAATAGCTCACCTGAATATCAGGAGCTTGCTACCCAGTCGTGACGAGCTGAGAGCATGGGTTGACCTATACAAACCTGATGTTCTAGGGATAACTGAGACCTGGCTTAAATCCTCTATCCCTGACTCCGCCTGTTCCTTAACAGGTTATGAGTTTATCCACCTTGACAGGCCAGCGGGTAGGAGGGGGGGTGGCATCCTTATCTACTATAGAGTCCACCTGAAAATCTCCCTTGTGACGCATGGTACCACCGATCGACCTCCCTGTGAGATTCTGCATGGGCTCCTGCTGCTAGGGGAAACAAAGAAGCTGCATTTGGTATGTGCCTATATCCCTCCCAGGGGAGGCCTAGAAGGACTTACCTATCTCCTGGATACGGTCAGGTCCAGTATAGGAGACAACGAACTTATTATCATGGGTGATACCACCCTAAATTGGGAGAGTGGCAATATTAAGAAACGTGAACCTCTTCTTGCCACCCTATCCCTTACCCAACTTATTAATGGCCTGACCAGACAGTCCGCTAGTGGTTCCTCGAGTACTTTGTTGGATTGGATCCTAACCAACCACCCAGAGAGAATATCTACCTCAGGCACTGTATTGGACTCTATCTCTGATCACTCCCCAGTGTTCTGTGTATGGAAAATTCCCTCCTCAAAAATCCCTCACAAAATTATTCGAGTCAGAAACTATTCCAGGTTTGACCCAGAGAGGTTCATGAATAAATTAAGGTCTACTGACTGGACTAGGGTATTGGAGGCCACTGACACCTCAGTGGCAGCCTCCTGCTTTATTGATACCTTTGGTGACATCCAGGACAGGCATGTACCCATGATCAGCCGGAGGGTGAGGGGAGCGGCCACCTACTGGCTGAATGGAAATCTGCTAGCCAAGATGCGCGAAAGAGACCAATGCTAGGCTCATGCCAGGGGATCCAGTGATCCCTCAAAACTCCAGAGATATCGGCACCTCAGGAACCAGTGTAAGAAGGCTATTAGGGTAGCAAAAAGTGACTTCTGCAAGTCCGCACTACTCAGCTCTGCCAGTGACCCCAGGAGGTTCTGGAGGAACATTAAATCATAGTTAGTGGATCCTCCTTGGTGTAACGGATATGGTCTTAAATGGCGTCTCTTGCAATAATCCCCAAACCATAGCGGCTCCCTTAACGATCACTTCTCTAACCTCTCGGCCCTCACCTCCCGACTTACGATGAACGGGGGGAGCTCGGCCACGATCCCGTCCCTCTCGAGTCAGGCGGATCAACATCGGAGTGTGTTTAATCTCAGGGCAGTATCAGTTCTCCAAGTCCAGAAACTTCTTGCTGCCCTGGCCCAGTACTCCAGCCCTGGTCTCAATTTCCTGGAACCGCGACTTCTCAAGCTAGAAGCGCCCTTCATTGCCTCTCCGGTTGCCCACATCTTTAATCTATCCCTTAGCTCAGGGACAATTCCTGTCATATGGAAGGAAGCAAGGATAGTACCAGTTCTGAAGCAGGGCAATCCCAAGCTTCCTGACAACTATCGCCCTATTGCAATCCTCCCATCCCTTAGCAAACTTCTTGAAAAGGTGGTGGCCGAGCAACTCTCGGAGTATCTGCACTCCCATGATCTGCTATCCAGGGCACAGCATGGCTTTCAAAGGGTCACAGTACCACTTCTGCTCTGATCACTGTAACCTCCAGCATAAGATCTGCCATGGACCAAGGTAAACTGTCGGTGCTATATTTATAGACTTATCAAAAGCTTTTGACCTTGTTAACCATGACCTTCTAGGAGAGCAACTAAGGGCCGTTGGTCTCTCCTCCCATGCCTTGAACTGGTTCATGGATTATCTGAAGGGTAGACAGCAGCGTACCTGCTTCAACAAGGTCCTCTCGGAGCCCAGGGTGATGACTTTGGGAGTCCCCCAGGGTTCAGTGCTGGGCCCCCTCGTTTTCTCGCTCTTTATCAATCAACTGCCACTGGTGACCTCTCACTGCCAAGCCAGTCTATATGCAGATGATCTGGTACTAGTGGCCCATTCCCCCAATGTCGCTGCACTAAACCAGAGCCTGACTAATGATTTCAGAAGAGTCCTGGCCTGGGTTACTCACCATAGGCTGGTGTTGAACTCTAATAAAACACAGGCCATGCTTTTCGGCTCCACGGCCAAGATAAAAGCCTCATCATCCTTGCTTCACATAACCTGTGATGGGGACCCTCGCTGCCAATGGTGAACTCCACCAAATATCTTGGAGTTACTCTTGACCCCCAACTTGACATGGGGAGTCATATCCTCAACATCTGTAGAAGCACACATTGCAAGTTGGGTATGGCCTATAGGGCCAAATACAACCTGACCCCGGGGGCGAGACTACGCACTTGCTAGAGGAGTCTTCTTCCCTCCCTCAGCTACGGACTCCATCTGTTTGCCCGGTCCCCCCAAATTCACCTTGCCCGGTGGAACACGGCATATAACAATATATGTCAGTTTGCACTTGCCGTCCCCAAACTCACCCATTGCTGCGATCTCTATGATAAACTCCGCCGGTTGCCTCCAGCTGAATACCTGGACTTCGGTGTTGGAAGCTTCTCCAAGAAGGTGCTCGCTACTGGCTCCCCTCAGGGACTGGTGAATCTCCTCCCAAAAATGGACATCATGCCCTACAAGCTTAGGTCACAGTCTGCTGGACTGCTCAAAATTCCTCCCACCCGGACTCTCATGGGGGGCCGAGACTTTGCTGCCTACGTGCCCAGACTCTGGAACTCCCTTCCTGATCATGTCCGCATGGCCCCATCCCATGGGACCTTTCGCTCCACCCTGTGGTCGCACTTAAAATTATCATCAGTGTGTGACTGTATCAAGCCTCTGTAGCATAATGTTTTTTGATGAACCCAGTTGTCACTAATGTCAATCTACGCAATTTCTGTTATATGATGTAACTGCTGCTTGTGTATTAGTTTTACTACAATTGTTAGTACCTCCTGTAATAAGATGTACCTCCTAAGTTGCCTTGTATGTATCTTGTAAGTTCTGTACTCTCCCGGGTTGTTCCTGAAAATAGGCATATTACTTGTCTAGTATACCTACCCGGTAAACAAAAGCTAAATAAATAACATTTGAAAGTCCCATCCAATGCAATGAAAGTGATGCTTCTGTCAAGCATCCTAAATACAGTTTAAACATGGTCACATCCAGTACTTTATATACCAAAAGGCATCCATCCAGAGTAAGTTGGCAACAACACTTTTATCAAGCATCCCATACTTTAGTCACAGGCAGTCACAGCCAGTACATTCTATATACCAAGAACATTATCCACAAGCGGAGTCCTATCCCGCATGTCTAGCCATTTAACAATTATACCAAGTGCTCTTAGATGAAATTCTGTGCAGGCACAGGTACATTCTCTTTAAGGTATCTTAGACATTAATATGCTCTAGGGCCTCCTGTCTTATGAAGTGGCAAACGCGTCTCGGCAGACAGCTCCACAATGGCAGGACTCTAACCCATAGCTACACATTTATTTGATTCACTAAGCCCAGCATCTTGCTGCACCTGCAACTTAGACATTTGGGCCACAGACAAGATGCATCCATTACTTGAACTAGGCAGTCTCTTATGGGGTTAGTAGCCCAGACTGATGACTTCAACACTTCACACTTAACAGCATACATTTCTTAATGGGGATTGGGTTCCCCAAGATTACTTGCTTAGCTACTCCCTCGCACTAGGGGGTACGAGGGTACTCACTCAGGTCCTCCATGGGTCTCATCTGCAATCGAAGGGATCCTGAAGACTTCTTCAGCTCTCTCACTGCTGAGGTACTTGGTCAGCGCTCTCACCACTGCATGATGTCATCTGGTCTGGTCAGTGCTCTCACCGCTGCTGGACATCTGATTCTTCAGTCCACATCTTTCCCCGACGTGAGAGGGAAGGCTAGCCTCTGGAGGACAGTATTGGCAACCTCCAGACTAGCTGTTGCAGAAAGTCCAATTATTGTAACTTGTTAACTGTTAACTGAAGAAAATAACAAATGCCCCCTGAAGACTGAAACGGCTTGAATTAAGTGGCCCAGGCCTGATGGCATGGCTGGAGCCTGAGCCCCTTCCCCATGGGGGGCTCCCAGCAGGCTGGAGCCTGCTCTGCTGCTCTCTCTCGCTCTCAGCTCTGAATGAATCTCCAGACAAACTGGCAACACTGTCTCTTTATAGAGCTCCTAGCTCAACTCCTGATTGGTAGCAGGGATGGGGTGACATGTCTCCAAGTTGCTGAAGGATCTGTCAATCAGAACACTCGAGGCACAATTGGGTTGTGGAATTTGCACCTAAAATAATGTCCCTGTAAGCCCCAATAAGCACTTGGGTGCTTACCCATGAGATGCAGTGAATGTCCCACAAGTCCTGGCTTTCTATTGCTGCAATTCCAATTGGCTGCACTGCTGGCAATGGCTGCTTAACCCACTGTCCCTTATAGCAGATTATATACAGTCCTGAATAATGTCCTGGTGCAGCCAGAAAGAAGTAATTATTTGCCTCAAATGTCCCACAGTTCTATAGCTTAAAGTCTGTACTTGCAGTTGATGCACAGATGAAAAACATGGCTCTTTTACTTTTCCTGTCGCTACTGCACTTATGCAAGCTCCCCTTGCAGCAGCTGACAGGCTAACACACAGAGTCCCAGATACTGGAATTGCCAGGGAAACAGCACTCATTTTAACTTTAAGCACTTGTCCCCACATGCACAGTATATTCCCAACAAGCAGCAACAGCTCCATTAGGTAAAACATTTGAATTCTTTACTTTTCAGCTGGAGCTGAACATGGCTACCCTGGAGGAAGCCAGATACACTGTTATGCATTAATCAGATGACCGGGGCCCTACACAGGCATACTGAAATGAGCCCCGGTCAGAATTCCTTTAATTCCCATCTGAGCAGTCCCCCAGCAGGCTGTCTGTGGTCACCGGGTCCCAAATAGGTGGAAGGGATCCCAGGACCCGCAGCACAGTCCCCGAGGTGACCGCAAAACAAGCGGGTTTCACATCAAAGGCTTTTATGCTAATCATCAGACTCCGCTGCCCTGGAGGCAGCTTGCAGCGGGAGCCGCGTCAGCTGTTTAAGCCCAGAGGGACTGGATTTTCATTTGACTGTAAGCTGGGGCACACACTAGGGCAAACAGGACCTGGAAAGCCAGAAAAATTAGAGGCCCAGTCAGGAGAAGCCCGAGAGACAGCAGGAGAAGGACAGAACAAAATGGGCTAAAGTAAACCCAGACTGGCATTTCTAGGAACCCCCATTTGCAAGGGGGTTACACCAAGATGCTAAGGATTAAAAGAAAGCCAATGCATGTTGACCAGGCTGGAGGGAGTGCCCCCAGAATGAAGGCAAAATTGGTGGTAATTGACCATAGACTTCTGGGCAAACTGATGAACTGTACAAGCCAAGCTACAGACATACAAGGAGATAAGAATCCTTGGGGCCCATGGCAGATCAGGCAGAAAAGTGCAGATGAACACAGGGCATGGATGTGATGTCACAATGAAGCATCAGCAAGATGAGTAAAAGGGCAAGGAAATGAGGGAATATGGAGTGGTAAATGGAGGAAGTCCTGGGCAGCAGGTATGAATACAAAAAAAAAACTGAATGGAGCAACACCAGGCAATCCTGGGAGGCACTGAAGTGAAGGAATAATCCAGGAGAATGCAGTGTGCAGCTGCTTGAGAGGGAGGAGTCCAAAGGACAACAGCAGTGGCATGGTGCGAGCGTGTGCACGAGGAAGAATCCAGGACCACGGCAGTAGTATATGTGAGTGCCTACTCAGGAGGGTGGAATCAATGCACTGCATGGAAGTACAGAGCAAGCAGCAGCTTGAGCTAGTAGCAGCATGGTGCGAACAGTGCACAAGGGAGAAACAGCAGACTGCAGCGTTGGCAGAGAGTGAGTGGCCGCCAGAGAGGAGAACCCCAAAGTAAGAAAGCAGGCAAAAGGAAATGAGGCATGGGGAGGAACAGGGGAACAAATGGAGGTGAGACAAAAGGGAGGGAAGGGGGGCATGAGAAAAGGCATCTAAAAGAGACAAGCACTGACCATGCAGCAGTCAGGCAACCGGGACCTAGGCACAAGAAGTCTCAAAATGATGGAAACAGCACAAGGAGTGAGAAAGAAAAGTGGACAGGAGACAAGCAGAGGGAGGAAAAATGAAGTAGCAGAAGTGGACCATGCAGCAACACCACTAGCAAGCTTGACTCGGTAAAAACAGAGGAAGCAGAAGCTGGTGACTTTAGTGGAGGATGGAGGAGGAGCTGTGTCCCCCCATCGAACCACAGACCGAGCCTTCGAAAAAAAAAAAGAACACAGAAAAAAACCTAATCCAAAGGCATTCTGCTTATTCATGTACACAAACCCTGCAAGTTTGACATTAAATAAAAGAAATCACCTGAGCTATGTAGTTCTTGTCAGTTCTTCTTAAATGAACTCACAGCCAAGTTCTCTTTTAAGCTCTTCTCCTCTTGCAAGCCTTCTTGAGATGCTCCTCTAAACACACACCAGCTTCAAACATTGTACCTCTCCTGCCCCAGAAAAAGACACTGTGAAATTGTCTACTAACTACATCAGTACCCTTTCCTGGCTACGAAGAATTAGGGAACAGTAAACAAAAACAGAAAACAAAAAAGACCTAATCCAGAGCCCTTCAGCTTATTCACGTGCATAAACTCTGCAAGTTCTAGAATAAATTAAATACAATAAATCACCTCTCTTGTTTAGTTTTTCTCAACTCTTCTTAACTGAACCCACTGCAAAGTTCCCTTTTACGCTATTCTCCTTCGCAAGCCTGCTTCAGCCACTCCTTCAAACACACACCTGCTTCACAGGTTGTAACTGTCCTGCCCCAGCAACAAGATACTGCCAAATGGTCTGCTAACTACAACAGCCCTCTTTTCTGGCTATTAAGAATTACAGAACAGTGAGGTCACATGATGGCAGCCTAGGAGGAAAGACGTGCCCTGAGTGAGCTCCTGCACCTCTGCCTAAACTTTATTATTTCTTTATTACTTTATTTGCCTTATTCCTTGTTTCAACCAATATTTTGCCCTTATTTTGTCAGGAAGTTACCTACCTTGTGGCGATTGCATCGAATGGAGGCAGCCCTCCTACAGGTCTACTTAAACGATTAGTGGCATTCTTTCACCACCACGGCACACACCACCAACCACCTCAATGAGGGACAATCAGACCAAGTGGGCGAAACCCCAGCCAAGCACCACAGCCTCTTCACCCAGTGCCCAGACCGTACTGACGGAGGGCAAATTCCAAGAGGGACTGGACTCAATTAAAGAAATCCTAACCACGCTATCCTCGGATCTCCACAGCATTACATCCACGGTGGAACAACTCGTTATCCACACTGGAGACAATGAGGCCAGGATTTCATCTCTTGATGACTGGCACACCAAGACCGACCCCGAGATAACTGCTCTATGTCACAGGGTAAAGAAAATTGAAGAAAAAATTGAGGATCTAGAAGGACGATCCAGAAGAAATAATTTGGTTATCCTGGGACTGCCCGAGAGGGAAGAGGGTCAGGATGCCATACTTTTCGTGCAAAAGCTTTGTGAAAAAATTGCAGGCCCTTCCCCTAACGGTCCCACATATGTAATAGAGCGGGTCCATTGAGCTCTCCGCCTGATTCCTCCGCAGGGCTCCCCCCACAACCTCTCACTTTCTGTCTGTTAAATTTTCTCAATAAGCAACACATTATGGGAGTAATTAAAGATATTAAAGAACTCCAATGGGAGGGGAGGTATATCCGCATTACCCAGGATTTGCCTTATACAGTCCGTCAGAAGAGAACCGCACTACACCCAGTCATTACTAAAATTATTGCTGCCGGGATCAAGTTTAGAGTTACATATCCAGCCCTCCTACGGGTCTACTTAAATGATTAGTGGCATTCTTTCAACTCAGTTGACTAGGCAAGAGCGGTCCTCAAAACCATGCTCCCAGACCTCTTTAAGTGACGATCGAAATCCTGCAAGGGATCCTTGCACCTATGGTATATGTGAGCAGTTTGCTGTTTCTTTCCATTTACCCACCAAAATTGGGAGAAAGCCAGGCGGTCGCCCTTTGGCTCACAGTTAAAATACCTCCTGACCTACGTAGACCAGAATCATCTCCTTTTCTTTTCCAGCACTTGGAATAGTAGGAATCTCTTACCTAATTATTTGAAGTTAGAGAGACTATGAACTCCCTTCTGACTAGTATTGTTTTGTGGGTTCCTGCTTGACTTTGTGCGTAATGCTAATGTTAAGGTTCAATCTTAAGTTTGGATTGTATTAAATGTGCAAGGCCACCAAAAGAGTTTTAAGCTACCTGCTTTAATACTTGGGTAATGTTCGGATTCCACCTAGTGGCTACTTGAGGATGTTAATTCAGGCTGTGCTTCTGATGCTCAACAGCCTTTCTCCCTGCATATTTTAATTTTGTACTAATGTCCTATACTTATGCAATGTATGCATTTATGCAGGGACAACACTGAGTTCTATCCTATTATTATAATTATGTGGACAACAATTAAGTACATCTCTTATTAAAATAATAAGCTTGGTTAAAATCTACAATGTTAATGTAGAATTGTTTATGTAGGAAAGAGGGGGGTTCTTTAACCTGGTCCCTGGAGCTTTTCCCGAAGATTATATATTATTAAATACCACTTTTCAACCTGACTGCCTCTGGATATTAACCCCTCCCCCTTGCTGATGTCCTGGGGCAATCTAGGCTGGTAGTCCTCCCACTCTGGGTTCCCTCCATTTCTCTTATAATGGGACCAGAGGGTTGATACTTGCTAGTTTTGGGCAGTGGTGGAATGGGGCATGCACTCTGGTCTGTGTAGTGAATCATGTCCCAGGACAAATGGATGTTCAGTCAGTTGGACTCGGATGGATTTACAAGGCTTCTAGAGTCCCAAGGGTTGTTCTATGTTTTGTGTTGTTGAAACTTTTTTACTTGTGAGGATACAATGACTTGTTTAATATGTGTAACGGGGGGAGGGAAGAAGGGGGGTTGGGATGGGTTACCTTGATGTGTCAGTGGATTGGGATCTTTACTTCCTACCTGATCAGGCCTGTACTATAACATTGTTGATTGTGGCCTTCTGTTTATTTTTGAGGTATATTGCCCTTTTTGCACAATGGGGAGTCACTATAACTTTTTAAACTGGAACATTAAAGGGGCCCAAGATAGACGCAAATGATCCACTGTTTTAAGGCACCTCTGACACCTGAAAGTTCACTTCGCTTGTCTCCAGGTGACACATCTTAAATGGGAAGATATCCTATTGCTGCGGAGGCTCTGGGTAGGCCAGGCCTTTGGTGCTGGATCTACCTCTAGAAGGGGGTCACAGCGATTTTAGTTGCCAGGACAGTCCCATTCGTTATGCAGCAAGAACGTTGGGACCCACAAGGAAGATATATTATCCTACTGGGCATCTTGGAATCTTACCCTATAGTGTTGGGATCTGTTTACGGCCCAAATGTACAATCTCCTCAATTTTTCCTCTATTTATTATCAGTAATAGTAACAGATCCCCCCAAACTTACCATAATAGGAGGCAACTGGAACATAATGCTTCAAAATACTCTTGACCGCTCAGATAGTAAGAAAGTGGGTCTCTCTCCAGTCCAAAGATTCTTCAGAGACCTTATGGCAGGCACAGGTACACTTGATGTGTGGCTCATCCTTCACCCTACGGACTGCCAATATACGTTTTTCTCTCCACCGCATAAAACCTTGTCCCGTATTGATTTTTTTTTACTTAGTAATGATTTCCTTCCTGGGGTTGTGGGCACGGATATTCACCCCAAGGTCCTTTCCGACCATTCCTAAGTCAGTGTTTCCATTCTCCTTGGGCCGGGTATTAGGACAGATAGTCTTTGGCGCCTTAATACTAGGTTACTGCAGAAGTCCTCCCTTCTTGAACACCTTCAAAGCTTTATTTCCACTTTCCTATAGATTAACAAAGGCTCTGTAGAAAAGGTGAATCTTGTTTGGGCCGTGCTTAAATGCATGTTTTGGGGCGACTTTATCTGCCTATCATCTACACATGCAAGGCAGAGCAAAGATCAGTTGAATTCTCTCCTGGACAATATAAGGCAGTTAGAACACTCGCTGCATAAATTGTCCCTGGAATCTGACTGGGCCAAGCTCCACCTCTTCCAGTCTCAATATGCAGATATGATGGCTCAGAAAGCAGAGCTCTCCCTGCAGCGGACTAAGTTACAATATCTTGAGTCTGGAGACAGCGCTAGGAAACTCCTAGCCCTTAGGCTTAGGCAAGCTGAGGTGTCCAGATTTGTACCCAGTCTGCGCCCATCTCCTGATGAGAATATCACCTCCAATCTGCGGGAGATTGTAGAAATTTTCAGTAAATACTTCAAAGCGCTCTATGCAATTGAAGTCCCCCTAAATCCCTATTGTTTCACTGTAGTTGATTATTTAAACTCGGTAACCCTGCCCGAACTTTCAGGTCAGGGGGTCCTTAGTTTGGGAGCCCCAATTACTCTGTCTGAGATTAAGCATGCTATTAAACTCTTACTTACTGACAAAGCCCTGGTCCAGACGGCCTCCCAAACAACTTGTATAAACTTTGCTGTGCCCAGCTGGCACCTTTTCTCATGGAAGTTTACAATTTCTGGTTTGAAAAAGGGTTGAGTGATCAATCCTTTCTTGAGGCACTGAGAACCTTTTTTTTTTCTTCTTCTTCTTCTATTTATGCCTCCTTCACCCCCTCAGCTCTGGTCTTCCTTGAGAGCACATGGAATCATCCCCCTATGGCTCACCCTACCCGGCCATCCTCCGTCACCCATGTAGCCTCGGTCATACCCCCTAGGCAGGGATGGGGCGGGCCCCAATGCCCTGACACAGAAGCAACGTCAGTTGGGAGGATGCCAGGTGGGCAGCCGTAAAACAGGGGCAAGCTCCTTGTGCTCTGTCTCCGCCGGAGCCGAGAGGCATTGTCCCTGTTTTTCTCCGGGGAGTGGCTGTTGCCCTGATGTCAAGGCATATCCGATGTCTGCCACTCCCCCACTCCTCACTCTCCCCTGCAGTGCCTGCTGTATCTCCAGCCTCCACCAGAGATCAGCAGAGCACTGATCCAGGACCCATGTCCCTCCCCAGGAGAGGAGAGCTGTCCTCCAGACGCTCTATCCTCTCCCTCCCCCCCCTGCCAACCCCCAGCAACCTGGGCTCACTTCCGAACCCAGGTTGCCAGCGTGGCGTGAGGTGTGGCATCCAGCACCTCAACCCTCAGTGCCACCTGGCCAGCTACGGTACTAATAACCTTGATTCCCTAACCAGACAAGGATCCTGTTCATCCAGGTAATTATCATCCAATCTCCCTCCTTAACTCAGACTTTAAAATATTGGTGAAGATCCTGGCCACCTGCCTTGCTCTGCTCATGGGGAAAGTCATTGGGTATGACCAGGTAGGTTTTATGTCAGATCGTTCCTCAGGAGACCATCTGAGGAAGCTCCTGCATCTCATCTTGGTGTCGAGGGAGTCTGAGGTACCTTCTGCTCTCATTTCCCTCAACGCCATGAAAGCTTTTGACAGAGTCTCCTGGGTCTTTTTATTTGCCTTCCTTAGTAAGTTTGGAATTCCCAATGATTTCATTAAATGGATCCGGATACTGTACTCTGACCCCATGGACAGGGTGTGGTGCAACAGACATCTTTTAGACCCATATCCATTGCAACAGGGAACCTGTCAAGGCTGTCCACTTTCCCCACTTCTTTTTAACTTCTACTTAGAACCTGTAATTCGTAGATTGGTTAACTATGAGGGCCTGACCGGCATTCGGCTTGCAGGCAAAAGATACCTCCTATCGGCCTATGCTGAGTATCTTTTGCTTCATCTAGAAAACCCCGCTCCACCATACCAGTTTTACTGAATGAACTGACCCTATTCTCCAATGTCTCCTTTTACAAGCTCAACCTTTCTAAATCCCAAATTTCCCCCCTCAACCACTGTCTTACTCGTGTTGAGTTTTTGGATCTGGGTTTGACATGGATGCCCCATACTCTGATGTATTTAGGGATTAAGATTACTAGAGATGTGTCTTCTCTGGTGAAAGAAAATCTCAGCAAATTGATCTCCACACTTAAATTAGACTTGGACAGATGGAGTGAGCTACCAATGTCCCTCTAGGGTCTTATGAGTACACTTAAAATGAATGTGCTCCCACGTATCCTGTACCCCATGGGTATGCTGGGAGTGTTTCTCCGTAAATCATGGTTTACCCAATTAAATAGAATGTTTAGTCAGTTTATATGGAAAAATAGACAAGCCCGTAGGAGCTACACTAAGCTCACTCTTCCCAAACTGCAGGGGGGGGGGTTGGCTCTCTCTTTTCTATTCACGTATTATGGGGCCCAACACATCAGTAAACTGGCAAGGTGGATGGAAGATCCCTCCCCCCAGCAGGCCACCTGCATGGGTCAAAACTGAGAAAGCTTTAATGCAACGTACTCACTGTTCTCTGAATGCCTTAGTTTACCAGTTTCCCTCATGTCTTCCAAACTCCCTTAGGGATTCTCCCATAGGTTGGTCCCTTTGGGCACTACATCAGATACAGGCACATTTTTCCATTAACTGACACCAGTCGGCAAGCCAACCCCTTTTTAAAATCCTCACTTCCTTGTAGACAAGAGCGTAATTTCACCCCTTTTTTGCCCTCGGCCTTAATATTGTGTATTAAGAGACTTCTATAATGGAGACTCTATAGTATCATTCTCTTCGCTACAGAGGCAATTTCAATTAACCAGTGTTGACTTGTTCAAATATTGGCAATTGAAACATGCCATTGTCGCATTCTTAGGACCTAAACCCTGGGCTCCTCTCCCACAAAAAGATTTACCTGAAGTTTTCAAAGTGGTGAAGCAACCGCATGCCATATCTGGGGTATATAAACTTCTGCAAGATTTAGATCCTACCTTGCCTTCTGGGGTCTGCTTCTATTGGACATAGGTGCTATCCCTTCTGGGAAACATGGATTTCTGGGGTAAAATCTGGAAATCCACTTATAAATTTATCAAGTAGGATAGATTGCTGCTGATCCAATTCAATTTAATGCACAATTTGTATTATACCCCAGCCAGATTGCATGCTATGGGACTACGATTATCCTCACTATGCCACAGATGTGGGACAGAGTCGGGATCCCTATACCATATGTTATGGGAATGCCCAGAAATCCAGAAACTCTGGAGTGCCATTAGGGAGACTATTGATCCTATTTTAGGCCTAGACGCCCTTTTTACCCCTGAATCATGCTTATTAAATCTGTTTCCACAGGGCACCCCCTGGGATTAGGAAGGCCCACCTCACCTTACTTTCCGCCACTGCTAAATTAATCATTCTTAGGCATTGGAAAGATGAATCACCACCCTCGGTTCTGGAGTGGTACCGGGAAACCCTACAAGCCATTCAATTAGAAAAGCATATTGCCAGTATGTGGCATAGGCTGGAGGCCTACCGACTCTTATGGGAGCCCCTCATGGCTTTATTGTCTCTATGGTTCCCCTGAACGGATCATTAGGCCTTTATTTCCTGACACACAGGGTGGGGGGGGGAAGTGGTCATGTTAAATGTTGTGTATTATTATTTGTTTTTTGTTTTTCCTTTTTATCATTTTGTTATTGGCTTCCTTATGTGTTACTTGCTAAATCACTTTTTTTTCTTAGTGTATATGTATGATTTTGCTGAAAACTAATAAAACATGTAGAATTAAAAAAAAAATAATTACAGAACAGTAGACAAAAACAGAACACAAAAAACCCTACACCAAAGCCTTTCTGCTTATTCACTTACACAAACTCTGCATGTATGAAATGAAATAAATCACCTCTCTTGTTTAATTCTTTTCAGCTCTTCTTAACTGAACTACAGCTAAGTTCCCTTTTACACTCTTCTCCTCCTGCAAGTCTGCTTCAGCGCCTCCCCCAAACACTCACCTGCTTCACAGGTTGTAACTGTATTGCCCCAGCAACAAGATGCTCCCAAATGGTCTCCTCACTACAGCCATCCCCTTTCCTAGCTACCAAGAATTACTGAACAGTAAACAAAAACAGAACACAAAAAAAAACCTAATCCAAAACCATTCTGCTTATTCATGCAGACAAACCCTGCAAGTTTGCAATAAAAAAAAATCACCTCTGCTGTGTAGTTCTTGTCAGTTCTTTTTAACTGAACCCACAACCAAGTTCCCTTTTAAGCTCTTCTCCTCCTGCAAGACTGATTCAGCTCCTCCTCCAAACACACACCTGCTTCACAGATTGTAACTATTCTGCCCCAACAACAAGATACTGAAAAATGGTCTGCAAACTACAGCAGACCCTTTCCTGGTTATTAAGAATTACAGAATAGTAAACAAAAACAGAACACAAAACCTCCTAATCTAAAGCCCTTCTGCTTATTCACTTACACAGACCTCACAAGATTGAAAAGAAATACAATGAATCACATCTGCTGTGTAATTCGGATCAACTCTTTTTGACTGAACTCACAGCAAAGTTTTCTTTTAAGCTCTTCCCTATCTGCAAGCCTTCTTTAGCCCCTCTTCCAAACACAGGTCAGCTTCAAAGGATGTAGCTCTCCTGCTCCAGCAACAAGATACTGCCAAATGATCTGCTAACTACAGCAGTCCCCTTTCCTGGCTATTAAGAATTACAGAACAGTAAACAAAGACATAACACAAAAATCCCTAATTCAAAGTCCTTCTGCTCATTCACATACACAAACCCTGCAAGTTTCAGATTAAATAAAATAATTCACTTCTACTGTTTAGTTTAGTCAACTCTTCTTAACTGATCCCTCAGCCAAGTTCCCTTTTAAGCTCTTCTCCTGCAAGCCTGCTTCTGGCCTCCTCCAAACACACACCTGCTTCACACTCTCCTGCCTTAGCAGCAAGATACTGATGAATCATCTGCTAACAACAACAGTCCCCTTTCCTTGCTACTAAGAATTACAGAACAGAAAACAAAATATTTTAGAAAAGACTGTTACAGAGAAAATCACAGAACAGCTCAATAAAAGTGGTCTTTGATCCACTTCCTAGAATGGATTTCACCCTGGTCATAACACTGAGAATACCTTAGTGAGGTTCACAAGCTGGATCAATAAATGCCTAGATGAGGGCAAAATTGTGGCCTTGGCTTTTGTGGACCTCACCAAGGCATTTGATCTAGTTGACCATGAAGAGCTATTAAAAAGTTTACCTAAGGTTAATTTTTCTGATGAGGTGATCTTTTCGTTAAATAATTATTTGTCTGGTTGGGTAGAGAAGACATTTACTAAAGGTTTCTTGTCTGCTGAGGATATGTTAGGTTGTGGTGTCCAACAGGGGTCTATTGTTTGATCCCTGATATTCTCACTTTTTATTAATTTGTTAAAATATGTTTGTAATAATTCAGACCATATTCAATATACAGATGATACAGTTTCAATTAGTACTGGTACATTTCTTCCAATCTTAGAAAAAAAATTACAACATGACTTGTCTCATGGATAACCGGTTTATTAAACACAGTTAGATCTTAATTCAAGTAAAACAAAACTGATGCTTTTTAAAATTTCAGGAATAATGTTGTAAATTAATTTTCTCTCTGTGATAATTACGGGAACAAGATAAAAAAAGTGACTGACTTTAAATATCTAGGCCTAATTATTAATTCTCAGCTTTCATTCAAACTACACGTTACAAAACTTAAAAGTAAAATGTAACAAAGATTGGGCATGTTGTACAGGTAAAAGAGGCACTTTACTTCTGAAGCAAGATTCATTATTGCACACTGGTTTTTGCTTTCGTTTTTTGATTATGGATTTATTATTTATTATTTTTCTACAGATAGAATGCTTAAAAAGTTTGAAAACAGCCTATCATAATATCACACGCTTTGTTTGCAGACAAGATAAAACAACACACCATTGGCATTTACTGTATATACTGTGGGTCTTTTGGGTGCTTCTCGCTTTGTGACAGATTTTGATTTCGGTTATCTATTTGTCTTCATAAGTTACAACTGAGTTATTCTCCTATTATGATTGCCAATTTTTTTCCCAAACAGATTAATACTTTTTGACTAGGTCAGAAGATAGGTCTTGTTTTAGGTTCCATTATTCTACAGTGCAATGGCTAAAAATTCTATACACTTTGTTGCATTAAGACTTTATATTTCGTTGCCTAAAAAAGTTACAAACTGTGCTATTATTTTCATTTTCAAAGGCACTCTTAAAAACGTTCTGTTCTCTGAATCTGAATGCAAAAGTTTTAACTGATTTTATTATATGTGTATACTGTATATTGTATTTGTATGTTTTTGTGGCTTGCATTTATGTAACTGGACACCAATAAAAATGGACATTCTTTTGATTACTGGTTACTCAGTATATAAAATAAGCAAAAAAACTAAACAGAACACAAAAACTCTAATCCAAAACCCTTCTGCTCATTCATGCACACAAACCCTGGAAGTCTGAAATGAAACAAATCACCTCTGCTGTGTAGTTCTTGTCAGCTTTTCTTAATTGAACCCTCAGACAAGTTCCCTTTTAAGCTCTTCACCTCCTACAAGCCAGATTCAGCCCTCCTCCAAACACACACCTGCTTCACTGGTTATAACTGTCCTGCCTCACCAACAAGATACTGCTTAATGGTCTGCTAACTACAGCAGACCCCTATTTCTGGCTATTAAGAATTACAGACAGTAAACAAAAACTGAATGGTAAAGTCCCTAATCCAAAGACCTTCTGCTTATTCATGTAAACAAACCCTGCAAGTTTGAAATGAAATAAAATAATTTACCTGTGCTTGCTTCTCCTCCTGCAAGCCTACTTCAGCCCCTCCTCCAAACACTTACGGACTTCACAGGTTGTAACTGTCCTGAACCAGCAACAAGATACTGTACTGCCAAATTGTCTGCTGACTACAGCAGTCCCCTTACCTGACTAATAAGAATTACAGAACAGTAAACAGAAATAGAGCACAAAAATCCTTAATAAAAAGTCATTCTGCATATTCACATAAAAAACCCTGCACGTTTGAAATAATATAAAATAAATCAACTCAGATGTATTGCTCTTGTCAGCTCTTCTTAACTGAACCCACAGCCAAGTTCCCTTTTTAGTTCTTCTCTTCCTGCAATCCTGCTTCAGCCGCTCCTCCAAACACACACCTGCTTCACAGGCTGTAACTGTCCTGCTCTAGCAACAAGATACTGCCAAATGATCTGCTAACTACAGCAGTCCCCTTTCCTGGCTACTAAGAATTACAGAACAGTAAACAAAAACATAACACAAAAATCCCTAATTCAAAGTCCTTCTGCTCATTCACATACACAAACCCTGCAAGTTTCAAATTAAATAAAATAATTCACTTCTACAGTTTAGTTTTTGTCAGGATGGTGCACACATGGAACAACCTTCCAGAGGATGCTGTGGGGTTCTAAAACTGTGGGGAATACAATAATGCATGGGACAGACATATGGCAATTGTGGGGGGTAGGAATAAATATGTTTTTGGTTAAATAAGATCTGCAGCTTATCCACTAGGTAAGCAAAAGTGCTGAATAGGTTGGCCAAAAGCTCCATATCTGCCTTCAAAGCCTATGTTTCTATGATTCTATGTTTCTGTTAGCCTGTCATCAAGAAATATAGTTACAATGAGTCATACAGCCTTTGATTAGTGTCTTACTGAATAATGACATGTTCAGTGTCAGTAATGAATGGTGTTCTATCTGAAGTGTGCCTATCATGTGCTTGTGGTGCCAATCACCCACCGATTCAACATGTCACTCTCCCAGGGTAGACTCCTCTCTCAATGGAAAATAGCCCATGATGTCACTCTATTAAAAGCAGGTAACCACAGCCATCAAAATCATTACAGACCGATCCCCCTACTCCCCTTTCTGTCTAAATTAATAGAAAAAATAGTGTGTGGACAGCTAGGGGTATACTTAGAATCCAGAAGCCTATTAAACACGGTTACGTCAGGATTCAGAGCAAAGCAGAGCACCATAACAGTATAAGCATACTTTAAGGATGGCAACAGTCAAAGAGTATTCTGCTTTAAAAGAGCATTTCAGATGCACATATCAGATCTTGATAAGTTGCAGTAACTAGACACATACATGGATACGTCATAAGAATGGGTACATGCAGTGGATAATGGACCCACAATGGTCCATGTAAGGGAGACATTGATTTTAATTTCAGCTAAGAACATACATCACCAAAAAAGGTAAAATAGATGATGTTGTCTCAATAACTGTTAATGCATTTCAGCAGATGGAGAGTACACAGCGTCAAGTCAATGCCTTATCACTTTACTTTACAATGATGTGCTTCACACCTAGTGTCACAAAGAAAGGAGTATAGATAATGTGGCCTCAAAAACTGTGAATGCACTTTCTAAGGATGAAAGTACCCACTGGGTAATCAGATTATCTGACAACGAGGTGCTTTCTCAGATGTCTTGGTAATTGCAAGCAATTAGAAAAAGACAAAAACCAAAAGAAGACAGCATGAACTATCTTTCACCAAACTGTCTCATAGAAACATAGAAACATAGAATTTGATGGCAGATAAGGACCGCTTGGCCCACCCAGTCTGCCCATTTCCCTATCTATTGGATAAGCTGCAGATCCTAGTTAACCAGCAGCCTACTTCTTCCTACCCCCAACCCCCAGAACTGCCTTATGACTATCCCATGCATGCTTGAATTCCACCACTGATTTTGACTCCACAACCTCCTCCAGAAGGCCATTCCATAGATCCACAACCCTCTCTGTGAAAAAATACTTCCTTAAATTACCTCTGAGCCGCCCCCCATCTTCAAATTGTGCCCTCTCGTTCTTGCACACCTCTTTTTTTGAAAGATGCTACCCTCTTGGACTTTGTTGATTCCCTTGAGGTACTTGAAAGTTTCTATCATGTCCCCCCTCTCCCTCCTTTCCTCGAGGCTATACATATTAAGCTCCTTAAGTCTCTCTTCATATGTCTTCCGGTGCAGACCCTGCACCATTTTAGTTGCCCTCCTCTGGACAGCTTCCATCCTGTCTATGTCTTTGTGGAAACTGGGTCTCCAGAACTGCACACAGTACTCAGATGGGGTCTCACCAGTTGTCTGTACAGAGGATAATAACTTCCATTTTCTACTGGTGATGCCTCTCCCTATGCATCCCAGTATCCCCCAACCCTCCTTGCTGCCCTCTCACATTGCTTGCCTGTCTTTAGGTCATCTGATATGACTACCCCAGGTCCCTTTCCATTTTTGTTGTTGTTAGTATCTCACCCCCCATTGTGTACTCTTCCCTGGGTTTTGTTTCCCAGGTGCATTACCTTGCACTTCTTAGCATTGAATCTAAGCTGCCATACATTTGACCATTCCTCTAACCTTGCCAAGTCCTTCTCATCCTTTCCACCCCACCCTGTGCATCAACTCTGTGGCAGATCTTAGTGTCATCTGCAAAGAGACATACTTTCCTTCCAGTCCTTCTGCAATGTAAACATAAAGACATTGAGGGACGAGTCCTAATACTGAACCCTCGCGGTACCCACTAGTAACCCTCCTTTCTTCTGAGTGGACTCCATTTACTATTACTCTCTGTGTCCTATTCTCCAGCCAATTCTTTACCCAGGCTGTCATCTTGGGACCCTCTCCATGCTGGCTAACTTGTATATTAATCTTTTGTGTGGGACTGTGTCAAATGCCTTGCTAAAGTCTAGGTAGGCCATGTCCACTCCCTCTGATCTACTACTTTGGTCACCCAGTCAAAGAAATCTATCAGATTCATCTGGCATGACCTTCCGCTGTGAATCCATGCTGTCTAGGGTCCTGTGCCCCTCTGGCCTCTAGATACTTGACAATTCTTTCCTTTAGAAGTGATTCCATCATTTTCCATATCACTGAGGTTAAACTAGCAGGTCTATAGTTTCCTGCTTCTGCCTTGCTCCCAGTTTTGTGAAGGGGAATCACATCTGCCCTCCTCCAGTCCTCGGGTACCACCCCATCCTCCCATGATTTGTTAAAAGGGTAGTCAGTGGTGTCACTAGTTCTACCCTTAGTTCTTTTAAATTCTGGGATGAATCCATCAGGCCCCATTGCTTTGTCCACCTTCAGTTTTAAGAGTTCTTTCAGAACCCTTTCTTTTGTAAATGGGCGGTATCAACTTCTGTATCCAGAGTGTTACTACTGTTTGTTTTATGTACCTCCCCTCTTCCTTTGTAAATACTGAGCAAAAATATTTGTTTAGTATCTCTGCCTTTCACAGTCTCCCTCTGCCCACCCTCCCTCCCTCCCTTTTATTAAGCCTCACAATCCCTCTCTTTGTCTTCCTTCATTCCTGATGTACCTATAAAGGTTTTATCCCCTTCTTAACTGAGTTGGCTGTCTTGGCTATCCATCCATCAACTTATGAAAGCAGACAGTCTGGCTTTTCATGTCTGCAGCTGTAATGTGAGAGAACTGAATGAATATCTGTTGTAATTTTATTACTATGTATGGTTGACATAATGGTTGCATAGATGACTAAAAGTATCCTTTGAAATATACTCTATGAACACAACATGAATTGCATGTGAAAAAGACATTTTCCACTAACAATTGCTGCATGTTCCCAAAAAAAGATGTCAGGTCACTGAAAAGCAAATTGTGTGTCTGGATTTATGCTGGGTTGTGGCGGGGTTGTTTGTATATATTCTCCAAGAGAACATCCAGACAGGGTGAGTGAGAAAGGAGTTGATGTGGCACTTTATGTGAAGGAATGACTGAAGTGTGTAAGGGAGGAAGGTGGTACGGAGTCAGTTTTGATGCAAATCCAGGATTCCAAGAACAGCGCTCTTATAATGGGAGTGGTGTACAGGCCGCCATCTCAGACTGAGGAGTTAGACAGAGACCTAGCGGAACCGATCAGGAGGAGCTGTGAGAAGGGTAGTATGGTGATTGTGGGGGACTTCAACATGCCCAGAGTAGACTGGAGTACCCCAACAACCAGGAACAGAAGGGAGCATATACTGCCGGATGCTTTCCAGCACAGCTTCCTGTTTTCTGCTGCTGATGCCTCTCCCTATACATCCCAGTATACCCCCCAGCCCTCCCTACTGCCTTCTCACATTGCTTGCTAACCTTAAGGTCATCTGATATGATTACCCCCAGGTCCCTTTCCTGTTTTGCTGTTGATACTACCTCCCCAACCATTGTGTATTCTTCCCCTGGGTTCTTGTTTCCCAGGTGCATCATTTTGCACTTTTTTGCATTGAATCCTAGCTGCCACACTTCTGACCATTCCTCCAACCCTGCCAAGTCCTTTTCATCCTTTCCATGCCTCCTTGTGTATCAACCTTGTTGCAGATCTTATGTCATCTGCAAAAGGCATACTTTCCTTCCAGTCCTCTGCAATGTCACTGATGAAGACATTAAAAGGACTGGACCCAATACTGAACCCTGCTGTACCCCACTAGTAACTGCCTTTCTTCAGAGTGGACTCCATTTACAATTACCTTCTGTGTCCTGTTGTTCAGCCAATGTTTTACCAGGCTACCACCCTGGGACCCACTCCCAGGCTGGTTAATTTGACTATTAATCTTTGTGTGGGACTGTGTCAAATGCCTTGCTAAAGTCTAGGTAGGCCATGTCCACAGCCCTCCCTGGTCTACTACTTGGTCACCCAGTCAAAGAAATCTATTAGATTCATCTGACATGACCTTCCCGCTGTGAACCCATGCTGCCTTGGGTCCTGTGCTCCACTGACCTCTAGGTACTCAACTATTCTTTCCTTCAGAAGTGACTCCATCACTTTCCCTACCACAGAGGTCAGACTGACAGGTCTGTAGTTTCCTGCCTCTGTCTTGGTCCCACTTTTGTGAAGGGGAATCACAGCCTCCTTCCTGCAGTCCTCGGGCACCACACCATCCTCCCATGATTTGTTAAAAATAGTAGCCAGTGGTTTCACTAGTTCCTTCCTTAATTCTTTTAGAATTCTGGGGTGAATTCCATCAGGACCCATTGCTTTGTCCACCTTCAGTTTTAGGAGTTCTTGCAGAACACTTTCATCTGTGAAAGTACTGGGATAGACCTCCCTATCAAGAGTGCTTCTGTTAATTGGATTAGGCACTTCTCCCTCCTCTTTTGTGAATACTGAGCAGAAATATTCGTTCAGTATTCCTGCTTTTTCACTGTCCCCCTCTGCCCACCCACCGTTCATTCTATTCAGCCTCACTATCCCTCCCTTTGTCTTTCTACGCTCGCTGATGTACCTATAAAAGGTTTTATCCCCCTTCTTAACTGAGTTGGCTATCTTTTCCTCAGTTTGGGCCTTTGCTATTCTGACTTCCCTCCCTGCTTCTTTCTGCCTTAACTGGTACAGCTTTCTGTCCTGCTTCTTCTGTGTTTCCTAATACTTCGGAATGCTCTTTTTCTTCCTGACTTTCATAGCCACCTCTCTTGAGAACCATAGTGGCTTTTCTTTCATTTTGATTTGTTTATTTGCTTCACAAAAGGCTTGTTGCCTCTGTGATGGCAGTTCTGATAATTCCCATTGTTGCTCCACACTCCTTCTAGCCTGTTTGCTAATGTTTTCTGAGGCACTCTCCCATCTTGCCAAAGTCAGCCCTCCTAAAGTCCAGTACCCTCACTTTTGTGTATGGCTTGACTCTGTAGCTGAGTTTAACATAGAACCACACTGTTTGATGGTCACTTGTCCCCAGATGGCAACCCACTCTAGATCTGAGATCCTCTCCTGCCCCCATTTGAGAGTACAAGGTCTAGATTGCTCCCTCACAGTGGGTTCCGAAACTAACTGTCTAATGCCTGCCACCTGTAGGGCATCAAGAATGGCCCTGCTCTTGGATGTGGCTGCAGCAAATGTGCTCCAGTTAACATCTGGCATATTCAAGTCTCCCATCAACAGTATCTCCCCTTTCTCTGCCATTCTAAGAATGCCTTCCATCATATCCTTGTCCATTCCTTCCCCTGACATGGGGGGTCTGTACACAACCCCTGTGCGGATTGTGGTGCCCTTTCCAGTCTCCAAGGTGACCCACAGTGCCTCCTCTCCTCCCTGTTTACTCTTTTGTTCAGTTGCTTTTATCCCTTCCTTTACATAGAGAGCTACTCCTCCCCCTCTTCTCCCCTGCCTGTCTCTCCTGTAGGTTATGTACCCTGGTATGTTTATATCCCAGTCATGGTTCTCTGTGTACCATGTTTCTGTGACTGCTATGATATCCAGGCATCCCTCTTTCATTAAGGCCACCAGCTCAGGGAGCTTGTTGCCCAGACTATGGGCATTGGTACTGATTACCCTCCATTTCCTGATGGCCTTATCCCCTTTTGCCCCATCCCTGTCCTTCTTGCCTTTGTCACTTTCTCCATTTACCCCTGCCCTTCTCTCTATTGACACCATTATGTTGGTGTTTGCCACACTTAATACCGTGATTGTTTGGGGGGGCTAGGATTTTCCTGCTCCTTTCCAGTGCCTCCCCCCTAGGCTAGTTTAAAAGCTTGCCAATGAAACATTTAAACTTATCACCTAGGATCCTGGTTCCCCTTCCGGACAGATGCAGCCCATCATGCCAGTATAGGCTTGCATCACTCCAGGTGGACCCCCAGTCCCCAATGAAGCCAAATCCCTGAGCTCCACACCAGTTTTTCAACCACTGATTGAATCCCATGGTAAAGAACACCCTAGCCTCTCCTATGCCATAGATGGAACACCTCCAAGAAGGTTACCGTCGTGCTACTTGACTAAGGCCCCTCCCAATTCCACAAACTCTTCTTGCACTTCTCTAATCCCTTTCTTAGCCAGGTCATTTGTCCCTAGGTGGACAATGACATCCAGCTTCCTCTCCTGTGCAGCTGCTCTGGCAATCCTGAGGATTCGCTCCCTGTCCCTCCAAGTCATGGCACCAGGCAGGCACCTTACCTCCCTCTCCCCTTGCTTCCCCAGTTCTACTTTCCTAACAATGGAGTCCCCCACCAGGAGTTGTTTCCTTCCCCTGCAGGGTCCCCTGCCACCCTCCTGTGGGTCTCCTTTGTGGAGGTTCCCAGCATCCTCCTTGGTCTCCACTGTGGGGACCTCCATAGAGGAACCACACTTTGCCAGAATGGCATAGGAATTGTGGAGAGGTACAACTGGAGGGAAGCACCTCTGTTCCACCACCCTCACCCTCCCTGAGCCCACTGTGGTCCAACCGCTCCTCTTATTTGGCAACCTCTGAGGCAACGGCAGTGGCACTGGTGGTCCCTGGATGGAAGATGAGGTCCCACAAATCCTGGCCAACTCAGCCTGGAAATGAGCAACCTTCTCCCTCAGCCCAGAGAGGTGCCTGCAGATGGGACAACACCGCATCCTCCAGAACATCTCCCGGAAGACTGCTGCTCCACAGCCACTGCACTGCACCACTCCAATCATGTCTTATTTCTGGCCCCTTAACTGTTTCCAATCCTTACTCTTTCCTCTGTTTTTTTTTCTTTCTCTCCTTACTTTCTGCCTGTGTGCCCTTTAAGCTCCTGATTGTCCTGTTCTGAGACAAGAATATCCTATATTTCTCAGTAGACCACTTACTTGTTCAGAGGCAGACCTCCAGCAGCTAGAGAGGGCCAGAGAGCTACTCTTGCTCTTCTAGGATGGTGGGTCCTTGGTGGTTCTGTGATCACTCACTTCCTGCCCCTAAACAGGAAGTTTCTGTTGTCAGTCAAATCCTATGCCTATAAAAATAGAACTAGCTTTGGGTGGAGGGGAGAGAAGGAGGGCAATATAGTCCCAGTACAGAAGTCCACTCACACAGCAGTCCTTCCTCCTGGTGTCTTCTGTTAAGCTATATCAAGCTACAGTCCATGGTTATACTTTCAGTGTCAAGCTGTCACTGACAATTTTACATGCGTTCTAGTGCTCTGCAAGCTACTGCCCTGTGAGTCAAGCAACCAATATGCTCACCAGCTGACATATGTCAGACTGATGGCCTATTTCTCTGTTATTTCATGGATAAGGCAAAGGTGCACAACTATAGCTGCATTCTGCTGTTTCTTCATGCCTGGGGATTGATGGTACACCACTGCCTCAGGGGATTTGAGATGGGAGTAAGGGGAAGTTAGACAGTGATGATTACTGAGCTTTGGACGCTCCTGGTGATAGTGGTGTTGGGAGGTGGTGGGTGGCAGCAGTCACTGAGACTTATGCCACAGCAAGAGAGGACTGGGATATAAACATACAGTACTCTGTTACATCACTATTGTGAAGAGATGGTGTTGAGATAGGTGGATTGTGGGTAGACTTTATCATTCATAATATACTACCATACTAACATACTAAAAGTAAGCAGAATCGGCCGGATGGTATCTCGTGTCTGCTTGATAGTCAGCCTCCTACTGGGTGTTTGCTTTTCCTCCACCCCCGAGGCCAAAGAGAGGCTCATCTTCAACTTCAGTTTTCCCTTGTACCTGTCCCAACCCTTCTTTAATTCCTCCACTGCGCTGTTCTCTGCCAGACTCCTGGGCAGTGCATTCCATGGCTCCACCACCTTTACAGTGAGGTACTGTCTCTTGCATTCCCCCCAGTAATTTCCCCTTCTAGCTTTCACATGTGCCCCCGAGTTGTTCCTCCCATCTGTAGTCTGAACATCTCATTGGCTATGCCTCTGTTGATTCCTCTTACACATTTGAATACAACTATCATGTAGCCCCTATCTCTCCTTTCCTCCAGCAAGTTGATATGTATATATGTATATATTGTATTGATTATTGCTATCCCATTTTGTATGATACAATAATCAAAGGATATAATGTAACTTGTTCTTGTGCAGGATTTGATACAATAATCAAAGGCTGGATGTTAATCAAAGGCTGGATGATAATCAAAGGCTGGATGTTAATCAAAGGCTGGATGTTAATCAAAGGCTGGATGTTAATAATGTAACATTGTTCTTGTGCAGGATTGTATTTGCTGAGTTTGCAATGTTCTGGGCACTCGGCCAAGTGTCCAGGATGTTGCCTCTTAGCAAATATGTGAGAAATATCTAAATAGCAGATGTTTGTACTGAAGTTGCACGATTCTGGGCACCCGGTCAGTGTGCAGACGTGACAATCTAAGTACTTGCAGATGTTGTTGGATGTTTCTAGAAGAATATTAAAAGGTATAAATACTGGGGAAATCCTGTCGCCAGGTTAGAAGCCTCTCCTGCAGGGTGGACGCATTGCTGTGGGGCCAATTCCCGGTTCGTGAGACTCCTAGCCAGGCTGACAAGGGGGCTTCCCAGCCATTGGAACAGGCTTGGATGTGGCTTTTGGAATCGGTGATGTATAACCTTTTGTATTATATTTTGTTATAATAAAGCTTTGGCTTACTATATTTATTGTGTTGTTATTGTGTGTATGTGAGTGTGAATGGCAAATAGCTGCTTGGTTTGAGTTGGCAAAACATTATTTTGGTGTAGTCGGCAGGATTTGAAAATAAAATGTCTATTTTTAAGAAAAAGGATGCTAATGTTGCATGCACTCAGATGGACATCCCAGGGTGGGAAAACCCGCCGTATGATATTTTGGCCAATAAATGGTCCTGCTGTGCGGGACTAAGTGAAAATTGGGAATCTTGTTTAAATAACTCTGATCCTACAGATGTAGTTACTTGTATGCAAAAAGCACCGGTGGGTAAGGGAAAGGAGTATGCAGCCCTGGGACGGAGAGGGTGGATTCTTTTGTCAGCATATAGAAGGGTGCATGAGAAAGCAACTAGTTTAGTGCAGGGAAAGGCTTCGTTAAAACAACAAATAACAGATTTACAGAGTAAAGTGGAGATGCTGCAGTGTCAAAATCGCTTATTAACCGATAAGCTAGATACGTATAAATCTGTAGCGGAAAAGGCAGCAGTACGGGTAGCGCAATACAAATATCGAAAGAAGAAGGGGAGGATTAGTAAGAAGAAGGTTAGTTTGGCTATTGCTAAGGCAGGAGCCCGGTGGGACCCCGATGACTGGGATGGGGATATATGGTATTCGCCGGATGAGGAAGGACCTCCATCCGACGAGGACCATTGTAGCTGTGAGAGAAGGATGCACCCCGTGGAACGCAGACGTACTCACTTAGACACTGGGGGGAACCCACAACATCGAGATATCATTAAAGATTTCTCACAACAGGAGGTGTCAGACCTCCTGGAAAGATATTCTCAGAAACCTGGGGAAAGTTTGATAAAGTGGATGGTGAGGTTATATGACACTGGGGCAAATGGGGTCAGTTTAGATCAGACTGACGCCCCAAGGTTTTTGTCTTTAAGTTCAGACCCTGTAGTGAAGGAGGCGTTTAGGACTCTTAGGATGCATGGACAAGGTCCTACGACTATGCTAGATATGGTGGCCCTGGCTTGTCAGTATAAATATCTGACTGTTAGTGACTGGCCGGATGACAGAAAGCCATGGTTCACCCTAAAGGATTGCATACAGGCTGTGAAGGGGGACATGATGAAGTACGCCCTTAGCCAAGGGGATCACGGAAATTTGTTAGGCATACCTGTCCCTGTTTCGGTACAAAACAGAATCATCAAGACTGCTCCACCAGCCTACAAGGCAGTAATTATGACATTGTTGATTAATCAAACAGGGAAGACAGTGGGAGAGGTGATAAAAGCGATTCGACAATTGGGAGAGTTAGGCGATTGGGGCCCCCGTGGATCCAACCCAGAAAGTTCCCCGGGGAGGGAAAAACCACGATCTGACAATCAAATCTCGAGAAAAGATATGTTTCTTGCCCTTTTGAAAGATGGGGTACCGAGGGAAAAGATTGATGGAATAAGTACCCCTGACATGTGGGATATGTACAAAAAGAGAGGTTTAAATAGTAAAAAACGGGTTAACAAACAGTCTAATTGGAAGTCGGGGGAGAATGAGCAGGACACTTTGACACAGACTAAACCACCTACCGCTCCACCATTGGAGCAGGAGGATGACGATGCTGACGAGCGGGAACGCTCGGATAGAGAGCCCCCTGCCCGAGGGTCTACCAACCCGTTTAAGATGGAGGGGGAGGGGGAGCAGGAGTATGCAGACTTGGATCCGAGTGATTTGTATCCAGTCAGGGAATTGCAGTGATTAAAAATAATAAAACGTGACTGAGATAGTGGCCAAGCCCCGGTGGAGGGATGGGCGAGGAAAGATTTTAGACCCCATGTACAAGTAACAATTTATTGGAAAAATGGGTCACAGCAAATGGTATGGGCGTTAATTGACACTGGGGCTGAGGCCTTGTTAATTTATGGGAACCCCAAAAAACACAGAGGGGAGAAGGTGATAATCACTGGGTTAGGGGGAAAACAAATTAAGGCAGTACAAACGACTCTGGAATTAAAAATTGGACAATTACCAAAACGCAGATACAAAGTGATGATTGTACCCATCCCAGAGTATATCATTGGGATTAATATTTTAAAGGGGATGACTTTGCAGCTGCCCGATGGGCAATACCAATTTGAAATGAACTCGTATATTTCTGCCAGACCAGTGATTGTAGGGAAGGTGCAGATGTCACCAGTAGCGGTCCCGCTTGCAACCAAGGTGATAAGTATGAAGCAGTACAGAATACCTGGGGGACATGATAAAATAACTCTAACTATTAAAAAATTACTGGAGGCAGGGGTACTGAAACCTACTACTACTGCATGGAACAATCCGGTATGGCCGGTAAGGAAAAGTGATGGATCTTGGAGAATGACAGTAAATTACCGAAAATTAAACAAGTGTACTCCCCCAGTGACGGCGGCAGTACCTGACACTATAACATTGTTAGAGCGCATACAAAAACATAAGGAAATGTGGTATGCAGTTATTGACTTAGCCAATGCATTCTTTACAATACCAATAGTTGAGGAAGCATGGGATCAATTTGCCTTTACTTGGCAGGGGAGACAGTATACATTTACCAGACTACCTCAGGGCTATTTACATAGTCCAACAATCTGCCATCGTACTGTAGCAGAGCATTTGGACGAGATGGAGTTGCCTGAAGATGTACAAATATCACATTACATTGATGACATTTTAATACAGGGAACCAGTCAGAAAGTGGTGCAACAGCAGTTAAAAAAAAATTATTGAACACATGAGGGGTAAAGGATGGGAGATAAATCCTAGCAAAATACAAGAACCTTCTCAAACAGTAAAATTTTTAAAAATACAATAAAATAGAGGACACAGGGAGGTACTCCCTAAAGCTAAACAAAAGATTTTGAAATTCCCAACACCTCAGACTAAACTTAAAACTCAAAGGTTTGTTGGGTTATTTGGTTTTTAAAGACAACATATACCACATTTGGGGCAAATTCTGTCCCCTTTGATTAAAGTGACCAGGAAAAAGTATAAATTTAAATGGGGGGATAAACAACAAAAAGCATTTGATAAAGCAAAGGAAGCGATCCAACAGGCTTTAAATCTTTGGCCCCTCCAAGAGGGAGAGGTAGAATTAAATGTTTCTGTAAGTGGACAGTATGCAAATTGAAGTTTGTGGCAAAAACAAGGGAAAAAGAAAGTGCCATTGGGATTTTAAAATAAAAAATTACTGGAGGCGGGTGAGAGGTACACGCCGTTTAAAAAACAATTGTTAGCATGTTACTGGGCGTTGTTAAAAATGGAGCAAATGACAGTGGGACATAAAGTAGCTTTAAGACCTGAGATACCCATAATGCAGTGGGTAAATAGCTCCCCCAAAACTCACAGGATAGGACATGCTCAAGAGGCTAGTATCATAAAATAAAAATGGTACATTCAAGACCGAGCAAAAACTGGCATAGGAGGGGTAGCTACCCTCCATAAAAAAGTAGCTAAAATATCTGTTGCTGACAAACCAAGTACCCTGGGGGTACCTGAAGTACAAAAATCACCTGTCAAATGGGGAATGCCATTTGACCAATTGTCTACTATTAATAGACAACATGCCTGGTTTACTAATGGGTCAGCAAAATATGTGGAAAATCAGAGGCATTAAAAGGCGGTAGCTTATTGCCCGCAAACTAAAAAGTTATTAGTAACATCAGGAGATGGGAAAAGTAGCCAATATGCCAAACTTTATGCAGTGTATCAAGCTTTGAGACAGGAGAATATGGGGACTTGCCACATATACACAGACTCTTGGTCAGTAGCCAATGAATTGGCAACATGGTTGCCAACCTGGGCAAAAAATAATTAAAAAAATTATTCAAAGGAAGTATAGGGGAAGGGACTATGGCAAAAAATTTGGACTATAGTCCAAAATACTCAAGTTACTGTTTTTCATGTAGATGCACATTGTGCTTCAGACACGCTAAAACAATGGTATAATTCTGTTGCAAATAAAAAAGCCAAAATTTTGTCGCTAAATATTAAAAAAAGTCAGACCCAACAACTGGCGGGGTTGGCAAGGTGGGCTCACCAAAAATGCGGACATCTGGGAGAAAAAGCTACTTACAGGTGGGCATACAGTAGGGGAGTACCCCTAACTTTAAATGTAATAAAAACTGTAATAGCACAATGTCCTGTTTGCCAACATACACAACACAGACCCATACCTCATGTAGTAAAAGGACACTTGAAAAGGAAAAAACTGGCAGGGCAGATATGGCAAATAGACTACATTGGACCATTACCTCACAATGGGGGATGCCAATATGCCTGTACAGCTGTTGACACTTACTCGGGTTATTTGTTAGCCTTGCCTTGTAAAAGGGCAACGCAAAAAAACACAATTAAGACCATTAATTTGATTATGCCATACTATGAAATACCGTTGCAAATACAAAGCAATAATGGTTCGCATTTTA